>OX336388.2:1186212252-1191012252 GCA_946902985.2 Meconema thalassinum | reverse complement strand
TCTGTGTTTCTCCTAGTTTTCTTAATTTATTTTCTAGCGTTTCATGCTTCCTCGTTGCTCTGATTTTGATGGTGTCATGTAGGTGTTCGGTGAAACTGTCCCATTGGGCTGCGTGCCAGAAATTACTTAGTTGCAATTGAATGTCGTATAATTGTTGGTTAATTTTTTGCTTTCTTATGTATGCAAATCTTAATTCGTTTTTTATCCAAAGCGCTTTGGCTTGTTTAGTTGAAATGATCGAGGCTGGTGTGTTCGGTACGGTTTTAATTGGTACGTATTTAGGGGTGAGGTTTAGTTCTATACATTTTTTGTTGAACCAAATTGACTTGTCTAAATTCATGAGTTTAAGCCTGAGTGATTTGAATTTCTTGGCTTCACGATTTGCCTGACTAGCCGTGAACATTGTGGTGTTTGAAGCCATATTTTCAGTGTTGCCTTAGTAAACAAGAGTTTAGTGCTTTTCAGTCGGTCAACAGGAATGTACCCAAAAGAGATGGGTTATGCCCTAATCCTGAAATAAATTACATGAGATTAATAAAACACTAGGATGACCAGTTTCGATCGTCAAGCGATCATCATCAGAACCAATACACTTAGGCTATAAAATCTATGTTTGAAATACAGGTGAAAATATTTACAATATGTACAATTATTTAGTTGCAGTATTGGTACTGCAACTGTCAGTGTATGCTAAATGCAGTATATATGTTAGGTGAAATGCTAAATGGTGATGGCTATCCGGAGATTGTACTTTAGAGAGATTATATGGTTGTAAATTATGGTTAAACTATAAAATTTTAGGCTAACTACTTATCTGATTGTCTTCCGTACTACAGCTATTCGCAGTTTCCGTGCTCACTTGAACTCGCTGTGCGGTCGACTGCGGTGGTTATCTTAACGACTGGTTTTTCCCTGCCTTCCCCCCCTGTCCCTACGTGCTGTGGGGAGTGATCGCGATGTGTTTATGTGAGGTGTTGCCAACCTAGATAAGATGTATGTTATTGAATGAGGTGGATCTACAACTATTAAAGACCGTGGATTAGTCCTCGCCACGCGTGGAGCATAACCCATTCGAACTAAGCGTTGACGGTCTTATGAGGACGTCCCGGCACCTTTAATACTGCCTCTAATATGGGCCTTGGTTTATTGCAGAAGAAAAGTACATCGTACACCTGATCCAGATAACATTTACCTATTAAAAACCCCCTAATTTCCCCCCTTTTTTTTATCTAGCTTGGCTGTGTGGCTAAATTGTGTTTTGTTTCCGACAGGGTGTGTTTTTTAGTAGCGTGAAGAGGGGTGAGCTCTCCATGAACGTGTGTTCATTTAGATTGTTGGGATTGTTTCGTTTGGCTAGGTGTATCTCGATTGCTTCCTTTATGTCAAGAGCTCTGCCTTTCGATTCGTGATGGATTATTTTAAGGTCCGACTCTATGTTGGTAAAGCTATGCCCTGCGTCACACATATGTTCGCACACGGCTGAATGTGTTCCGTATCTTATCGCATTTCTATGTTCATTATAACGTGTGTCTACTCGCCTTCCACTCTGCCCGATGTAATTAGCTTGACAATCGGTGTCTTGGCACGTTATAGAATATACCCCTGACCTTGAATACGGGTCACGTTTATTTAGATTACTATTTAGGAGGTGCCTAGCAGTTGTGTTTTTCGTCGTGAAAGCTATCTTTATGCCTTGCTTTTTGAATAGGTTAGTGATTTTATATGTATTCGCATTCACATAGTTGAAACGCGCAAATTTTTTTTCTCATTACTGTCCGGTTTGGGAATCGTTTTATCTTTATTTTTATGTTTGGCTATAATTTGATTTATTTTGCTTGGCGAGAAGTTGTTTTCCTTTGCTATTTGCATAATAGTTCTTATTTCCTTATTATAGTTGTCTTTTGACATGGGTATGTTTAAAGCCCTGTGCACCATTGAATTGAAACCCGCTAGTTTGTGCGTACTGGGGTGATTAGACTGATTGTCGATTGCATGCGAGGTTTGTGTTGCTTTCCGGAATATGGAATATGAAAGGTCGTTGTCTTTACGTTCAATAGTTATATCGAGATAATTTATTTTCCGGTCTATTTCGGATTCCTTAGTGAATTTGATAGAATGGTGAAGGCTATTAATGGATTGGAGAATTGTTTCTTCGCTTGTTAGTTCAGTATCGTAGATGCAAATTACATCATCTACGTATCTTTTCCATATTACTATTCCCTTTGTTGAAGTCTTTTCTAAGAACGCATTTTCTAGTGCATTGATGAAGATGTCAGCGATTAACCCACTTAGTGGCGATCCCATTGCTAGGCCTTCTCTCTGTGTGTATATTTTATTGTCGAATTGAAACACGTTTTGGGTGAGAACGACCCTCAGTAATCTCACAATCTCTTCAATTTCTTTTACCGAATTGTTGGATTTTAAGTTGTTTTCGATAGTGTTGATTGCTTCAATAATCGGAATATTGGTGTACATGTTAGTTACGTCGAAGGATACTAGCCTGAAGCTAGGTTTCATTTGTAGGGTGTTCAATGCTGTTACTAGTTCTGTTGTGTTCTTTACAGAGTTGTTTTTGTCGTTGGAAAGACGGCATTTTAAGATTTTTAGTAACTCTTTGCTGATTTGCTAAAGTACAATCTCCGGATAGCCATCACCATTTAGCATTTCACCTAACATATATACTGCATTTAGCATACACTGACAGTTGCAGTACCAATACTGCAACTAAATAATTGTACATATTGTAAATATTTTCACCTGTATTTCAAACATAGATTTTATAGCCTAATTGTATTGGATCTGATGATGATCGCTTGACGATCGAAACTGGTCATCCTAGTGTTTTATTAATCTCATGTAATTTATTTCAGGATTAGGGCATAACCCATCTCTTTTGGGTACATTCCTGTTGACCGACTGAAAAGCACTAAACTCTTGTTTACTAAGGCAACACTGAAAATATGGCTTCAAACACCACAATGTTCACGGCTAGTCAGGCAAATCGTGAAGCCAAGAAATTCAAATCACTCAGGCTTAAACTCATGAATTTAGACAAGTCAATTTGGTTCAACAAAAAATGTATAGAACTAAACCTCACCCCTAAATACGTACCAATTAAAACCGTACCGAACACACCAGCCTCGATCATTTCAACTAAACAAGCCAAAGCGCTTTGGATAAAAAACGAATTAAGATTTGCATACATAAGAAAGCAAAAAATTAACCAACAATTATACGACATTCAATTGCAACTAAGTAATTTCTGGCACGCAGCCCAATGGGACAGTTTCACCGAACACCTACATGACACCATCAAAATCAGAGCAACGAGGAAGCATGAAACGCTAGAAAATAAATTAAGAAAACTAGGAGAAACACAGAACCATCAATCTAACGAACAACACACGAATAACAATGAATTCAATTTCCACAGCAGAGTAAACAACAGAACGAACGTAACCTTTTCTCAAGGTGAAATGAATATGTTAGACAAAGGTTTGAAATACAATTGCACAGACGCACACACGAACCACAATATAAAACAGTTAATCACAGATATTGAGATAGCCAGTCACAAGCTCCCAGCAGAAGACAGGGAATTAACCAAAAATCTCGCCACCAACGAAGCCAAAAAAATCCTCAAACGAGAGGGCGATAGCAATAACATTCAAAACAACAAACAAATCAAAGAAATAAAGTCGTTGAAACAAAAAATAAAAGAACATGACTTAATCATCACAAAAGCAGATAAGGGAAACACTACAGTAATTTTGAACAAAACAGAATACATTGAAAAAACAGTCGAATTCCTAAACAACAACGAAATCAAGGAATTAACAAAAGACCCCACCAACAAAATTCCAAAAACAAATAAAAAGTGCGCTAAAAGAAACAGAATACATACTGACCAAAGCTGAAAAATCAAAACTAATAAACATGAACCCGAAAATACCGTCATTGAGGGGACAACCAAAAATACACAAAAAGGAATGCCCAATGAGACCAATAGTCAATTGTAGGAATGCCCCTAATTACAAAATCAGCAAAGAGTTACTAAAAATCTTAAAATGCCGTCTTTCCAACGACAAAAACAACTCTGTAAAGAACACAACAGAACTAGTAACAGCATTGAACACCCTACAAATGAAACCTAGCTTCAGGCTAGTATCCTTCGACGTAACTAACATGTACACCAATATTCCGATTATTGAAGCAATCAACACTATCGAAAACAACTTAAAATCCAACAATTCGGTAAAAGAAATTGAAGAGATTGTGAGATTACTGAGGGTCGTTCTCACCCAAAACGTGTTTCAATTCGACAATAAAATATACACACAGAGAGAAGGCCTAGCAATGGGATCGCCACTAAGTGGGTTAATCGCTGATATCTTCATCAATGCACTAGAAAATGCGTTCTTAGAAAAGACTTCAACAAAGGGAATAGTAATATGGAAAAGATACGTAGATGATGTAATTTGCATCTACGATACTGAACTAACAAGCGAAGAAACAATTCTCCAATCCATTAATAGCCTTCACCATTCTATCAAATTCACTAAGGAATCCGAAATAGACCGGAAAATAAATTATCTCGATATAACTATTGAACGTAAAGACAACGACCTTTCATATTCCATATTCCGGAAAGCAACACAAACCTCGCATGCAATCGACAATCAGTCTAATCACCCCAGTACGCACAAACTAGCGGGTTTCAATTCAATGGTGCACAGGGCTTTAAACATACCCATGTCAAAAGACAACTATAATAAGGAAATAAGAACTATTATGCAAATAGCAAAGGAAAACAACTTCTCGCCAAGCAAAATAAATCAAATTATAGCCAAACATAAAAATAAAGATAAAACGATTCCCAAACCGGACAGTAATGAGAAAAAATTTGCGCGTTTCAACTATGTGAATGCGAATACATATAAAATCACTAACCTATTCAAAAAGCAAGGCATAAAGATTGCTTTCACGACGAAAAACACAACTGCTAGGCACCTCCTAAATAGTAATCTAAATAAACGTGACCCGTATTCAAGGTCAGGGGTATATTCTATAACGTGCCAAGACACCGATTGTCAAGCTAATTACATCGGGCAGAGTGGAAGGCGAGTAGACACACGTTATAATGAACATAGAAATGCGATAAGATACGGAACACATTCAGCCGTGTGCGAACATATGTGTGACGCAGGGCATAGCTTTACCAACATAGAGTCGGACCTTAAAATAATCCATCACGAATCGAAAGGCAGAGCTCTTGACATAAAGGAAGCAATCGAGATACACCTAGCCAAACGAAACAATCCCAACAATCTAAATGAACACACGTTCATGGAGAGCTCACCCCTCTTCACGCTACTAAAAAACACACCCTGTCGGAAACAAAACACAATTTAGCCACACAGCCAAGCTAGATAAAAAAAGGGGGGAAATTAGGGGGTTTTTAATAGGTAAATGTTATCTGGATCAGGTGTACGATGTACTTTTCTTCTGCAATAAACCAAGGCCCATATTAGAGGCAGTATTAAAGGTGCCGGGACGTCCTCATAAGACCGTCAACGCTTAGTTCGAATGGGTTATGCTCCACGCGTGGCGAGGACTAATCCACGGTCTTTAATAGTTGTAGATCCACCTCATTCAATAACATACATCTTATCTAGGTTGGCAACACCTCACATAAACACATCGCGATCACTCCCCACAGCACGTAGGGACAGGGGGGGGAAGGCAGGGAAAAACCAGTCGTTAAGATAACCACCGCAGTCGACCGCACAGCGAGTTCAAGTGAGCACGGAAACTGCGAATAGCTGTAGTACGGAAGACAATCAGATAAGTAGTTAGCCTAAAATTTTATAGTTTAACCATAATTTACAACCATATAATCTCTCTAAAGTACAATCTCCGGATAGCCATCACCATTTAGCATTTCACCTAACATATATACTGCATTTAGCATACACTGACAGTTGCAGTACCAATACTGCAACTAAATAATTGTACATATTGTAAATATTTTCACCTGTATTTCAAACATAGATTTTATAGCCTAAGTGTATTGGATCTGATGATGATCGCTTGACGATCGAAACTGGTCATCCTAGTGTTTTATTAATCTCATGTAATTTATTTCAGGATTAGGGCATAACCCATCTCTTTTGGGTACATTCCTGTTGACCGACTGAAAAGCACTAAACTCTTGTTTACTAAGGCAACACTGAAAATATGGCTTCAAACACCACAAAGACTATAACATATAATGTTAAGGGAAAAAATATGACTTCTCTTAGAAATCCGCCCCCTATTAATGAGACCATTATATTAACTATGTTAACTACATTTGAGACAACTTCTTTTATTCAGTATGTACTTCTTATTTTTTTTTAATGTTTTTAGGCAAACTGCTGGCAACACTAGTAAATGGTCTGTTGGATCGTAATCCAGTCATACGGAAAAACTATGCATCCACAATAGGTCATCTGGTATCCTCTGCAAAAGATTCTAGTGCAGAGAAGTTGATGGCAAAGCTACGAATCTGGTACTTCGAGAAAGAAGGTTAGTAAACTCAGATATCTTCTATTCAGATCGACATTTCATGAGGAGAATATTAATTTATGCAAGCTACTTATGTTCTACTCATATCTAACTAAAACCAGAAATATTCTCTGAAATATTGTCCACCATTCCGAATGGCGTATCTGTAAATTTGGAAGTCAGAAACTCTGATTGTTGGGAATGGCTACTGAGGAATATTCCAGTTTTGACCCTTACCTCTTCTCGATTTAAAAAAATTTTGCTGGCAAACTGGTGGATGGTCTATTGGAGCTTAATCCAGTCATATGGAAAAACTACTGCTCTAATTACAATAATTACACATATTACTTGGGCGTTCTTTCTGTAAGAACTTTATTATTTATGTATTTTATTTTTATTTTTTTCAGATGAGAGTGTGCGTTCAGCTTTGGCACTTACTTTACAAGCTATAGGGCGACAAAACCAAGAGCTATTAAAGGACCATTCTTCCATTGTACTGCCATTGGCTTTCCTCGCTATGCATGCAGTCAAGTCACCTGGTAAGTTGTCATAAATGGTCTATTACTTTAGCATCTTACTTTTTCACCTATAAACTTCCTTCTCACTGTTTGCTCAAGAAAGCTACAATTCATTACTGGTAAAATTGTAACATATCTCTGCCTTTTTATTTTATTTGTTTGTTCCGTTCGTTCTGTTTGTTTCTGTTGGCCTCTTACCACGGTGGACCATGTTCGATTCCCGGTCAATGCATGTGAGATTTTCAGAGTGATATGCCATGTCCTGTGGTTCGGATTCCACGTAAAAATGAGGTCCCGTGGCTCATGATCACAAGATTAACGGTCACGTACTTACTTTATTATTTCAATATTTATCTTTCTGAAATTGTTCATATATCATTCTGTTTTCTAAAATTGTCCACAAAATGTTCTCTTCTTAAATTGTGTACAGAATAAAGTGCATTTTAAACAAGTGAAATCATTGAATATGATCGGAATTTTTATGCAAAAGGAACTTAAATCGGTACATACATTGGCAGATATAACAAGCAAGAATTTTGCAACCTGAAAATAATCCTTTCTGTGGATTTGGACAATATGTCTTCATTAAGCGGAACTTTTATTTGTTAATAAAAATATTCTATGTGTCACTCAACAAAAGAAACCCTCTGATAATAACAAAATTTGTTCATTTTTTTCCCTGTTCCAAACAACTTGATGCCTAATCAAAACTGTCGTCATGTCTAGTGCAATCAGTCTTTGGATTAATTTAATTAGAATTTTATGTATGTTACTTAGGCCTACTTACTTCCTCGGCGCTACAGCCTGGGGTAGGCTTTGGCCTCTCTCACGATTCCTCGCCATTTGTCAAGTTCCGAGGCTTCGTTGAGAGTTTCGTAACTTTTGAGGTTTTACAGTGTGGGGTTGTTAGCCCCACGCTCAACCCCCAACCTGGAGGACCAGGGTACCGCTCTTAGTCTGGCTCATCACTTTAGACCTGTCCAGCTTGGGTGACCCTACCAGGAGCTTAAGCTCCCGCTGGCATAGCTCTGAAGATCATTTGAGCTCGCAAGCCCCCAAAACACCTGGCAATAACAAATTGCCTTCTTCAAGGTGGCAGTACCGGCGGGGGGATTTTATGTATGTAAATCTCCAATTTTTGTTTTGGTTTAACTTGACATCTTTGTGGGCAGATTCCATGGTAAGATGTGGCTTTTAATGTCGTTTTGCATTTTTGGTGGTTGGTTCCTTAGTTTAGGGGCTGCGACAACGCGGTCATGTAGCCCCGTGTACTTTGGGTGTGTGTAAAATCTGTCTGATAACCAGTGTTAATTGTGATGACTATATTAGTGTGTGTTATTTGTTTTTAATTCAAGTAAGGACTGCAGACGATAATTTCAAATAGTTCCTACTTTCGCTACCAAATGCTACCATCCATGACACCCAGCTGTGAACTTGGCTACTACTAGATGCCATCGCAACCAGCACCTGGTGACGAATGTTGGATCTTAAGAGCATTAATCAAACCTAACCTACAAATTTTGCTTCACGCAAATTTAGTTAGTGGAAGGTTCTTTTAATGCCATAAATCTACGACATGGGCCCGCCGGCTTTACTTCCCTTCCGAAGGATGGCATACTGAGGGATTTTTAGTTAGTTATTGTTGTTTAAAAGGGCAGAACTACGAGTTCATCTGACCCTCTTAACACAGATTAAAAAATACAAATTTGGAATAGAATTTAAAATTTAGAGGTGGTCACCTAAATTTGAAAAGACCGAAAATTAATAATACAAAAAGTTAAATAAAACTAATAAATATAAACAAAGATTATGGAAAAACAAAAATTCATCATTCAAAAAAGAATAAGTCTTTGAGTCAATGTACACTGGAAAATTTTAGATTGTTGGCCCTAACCCACTCTCACTTAACGCTCTTAAAAAATCTGACGACTTCAGCGGGTTTGAACCCGCAACCTTGGGCATAGAAGCTCAGCATGCTACCAACTACGCCAGTGAAGCCTCCTATTGCATTTTCATATCAGTACGGATCTAGTGGTGGTGGGATTGTAATAATTCTGGGGCAAACATATGTCCCATAAAAGCTCTGCAGGTAGAAGGAAATGTTTTATATTGTTTTAAGTTGTGGAAAATTTTAAGAAAATTAATGGGGATGTATGAGATTACTAAAACGGGTGGAACGTACGTAAGTCAATAAGGAGTGAAGGCTGTGAACTTCATGTATGCTGGGCAGGCTCTCGCCGAGTGTACAATTCTGCTGGTCGAGAATGCTTGGCAGTCTGTGGAAGGGGAATTGTGGTGCAGTAATTACTAGGCTATTTTGTTATTTTTTCAAGTTGATTGCTCTGTCAAGCTTTCCGTATAGTGTACTTGCATTATGTTACAGAGACAAGTAGTATTGAGATCTGGGAAGATGTATGGGCTGAGGCTACTCCAGGAACTGAAGCTGGTATACGTCAAAACTTGCCAGAGATCTGCAGCCTCCTGAAAGAAGCCTTGGAGTCACCGTCATGGACCATGAAGGCTCAGGTGACGTAGACTTTCATATCCTTCATTGTATTTCGGGAGTTTTGGAGTGATAGTTTATGTTCATATCGACCGACCTGGTAGTTCAATATATTAACAATAAGTTTATGGCGCCAGGCTATTTTCAGACTCATAAGACGAGTGGTTTCGAAACCCGCTTATTAGCCATGCTTGAAATGGTGATCTGTGGCTTTCCATTTTCAACTTCAGGCAAATGCCAGAAGGGTACTTGCCCCGTGTCCATCTCCTTCCAACTCTTGCCAGTTCCATTTATTTTCTTTCTCATAAACTTTTCTGATAAGTGTGACATCAAAAATAAAATTCATCCAGCTGGGAAAAAAATCAAAACTTTTTTTAATGTCTACTACCTCATTTATAAAATAAATGTTCACATTCTTGTCTAAAAGTATAAAGTCAACATATTTTGTCTATGGAGCTATACAGAAATCTTAATTTTCCAAAATCCCAGTATAAAGTGATTCTGCACTGACGTCATAGAAGCCACCAAATTTTCATTGTTCTTCTCAAACTTGTTTGAAGGGCAATTGTTTGGAAATGTACATATTTAATGCATCGTTATAACTCAAAATTATTTTGTATAAACCTTCATTGCTATCAGAATACAGATACAGTAATCAATTTTTGCTGCAAAAGATGATCCAACAAATAATGCTTGATGCTTGTCAACTGCATTTTAGGCTGCAAGAGCGGTGGCAACAGTTGCCTCGAAAGTAGGTTCCACGATGGACAAGGCAAGCCGTCAAGAGCTTCTTTCAGTCTTGTTGAATGGCTTGAGTGGACGAACGTGGAATGGCAAGGAGAATCTGCTCCAGGCACTTGCATCAGTATGTACGAGCTGCAAGTATGTATAAATATATTATCTAAATAATTTCAAAGAATATGCACTATCACTGAAATAAGGAATGAGTGTGTCTTAAATACAGTGGAATCCCGTTAGTACGTTCCTCAGTAACATGTTTTCCCGCTAATCACGTCGAATTATAAAAGTCCCGGACCCAAAACACGAAATTGTGTGTAAAATATTGCTTTAGCTCATTTTCTCGCTCCCGCTTACTACGTTCAAATTTTGACGTTCTTCCGTTCAATATTTTGGTCAGCCCTTGCGTATTTGTCAGTCCAGTTGCACTTCGGCCGAGGTTAAGTGATTGCGTAAGCTTAGAACTGTACAGTAGCGGTCGAGCTCAGCTCAGTTTAGCAGCGAATGTGCTTCCTGTCGGCCAAGGTTAAGTGATTGCGTAAGCTTGGCACGGTTGCGGTAGAGCTCAGCTGAGTGTAGCAGCGAGTGTGCTTCCTGTAGTGTCTTCTATTCATTCAGTGATGATAGCATTTTTGCAATGGAGAAGAAGAAAGTGAGGCAAATAACTAACAGTGAAAAACTACAAATCCTTCAAGAAGTGGATCAGAATCCAAATACCGTATTTGCTTACATATAACTCGCACTTTACTGACCGAAAATAAGTGTGAACATCTTCGGTGCGAGATATATGCGGGGATTTGGGCAAAATAGCTTATACCCGAAAAAAACGTAAATTTGCATTATTGAAACAAGACGACTGGAATTGTCAACTGCTGTCCCTGCTGCCAATCTTCGAGCTACTCTCGCATGCATCATCATCCCATTCTGCATCATCCTAACTTCCGTCCAATGCATTTGCGATGCCAGTCTTCAAGAAGCTCTTAATAACGTATGTCAACACCTTAACCCATACCCCTAAATCCAATCATGCAAGAGTTCAACTGACGGCCTTCTTTATTTTGTCTTCTACCCTCAGCAGATTGTGGCTAACAATACCGGATCTTGACGTGTTCTAACCTAACAATTACTTATTTAGCGTGTGGAGCGCCAACGAAACTACTGATGATCACACCCTGTATTGCCGTTTTACTGCGTCGCCACATTTGAAAACACCTCACGTGTTAGGTTATAGGTTTATAGCGCCTATTTCTGTTGACTCCAGTAGCGAATATCAAATTCATTCACAATGAATTCTCGACCGCCATCTCTATTACCATCGTCGTCAGCATATTTGATCACTTTGAGTTTAAATCCAGCCGTATAACTTCCGCTCTTTTACATAACTAAAAGATCGATTTCCACAAGAAAACAATCATACTTGCATAACTGAGAAACAAAAATGGAACGTGAAGACAATGCTACATACCTACCAACTTTTACGGTTTTTCCGTAAAATTTATTGAAAGAAATTTTACGGATGAACTATAATATTTTACGGATTTAGGCACCAAGATCTTCTTTTTAAAATTCGCGCCAGAACATGCTGCCGATACATGCTGTGTGACCAGCGCACATTTGATACATCGCTCTGAACTATATTCACCAGATCGTTCAAGTCTTCGACTGGGAATACGAGATGCGTCCTGATCGCCTGAATCCTAGTCGATCGATTTGGGATAACCGTTTGCTTGTTCTTTAATGCGTTGATTAGTTCGATAACCTTAACCGTTCTGTTTTAAAAATAGTTATTTTCTCCTTCACCACGAATTACAAAGCGTAGGTCGTGTTGTAGTTACGGAATAACATGTGAATTATCAGGGTGTCTACCAGTAACGAAAAGTAACGAAGATTAGCTAATTTTTGTCTGGATATTTGGAGGTTACGAAAATTTGCTGAGGCCGGTTTAAATAATTTAAACTCGCGCCGCTAGGCTGACAGATTGCGATAGAGCAAGTTTCACGCAAGTGGCGCTGATTGCGTAAGCTATATTTCCCCGTGCCCACCCTCAAGGAATTGCATATTGAGATTACTTTGAGTGGTATACATCGGTTAAACGTATGTTTTCGACATCAAGAAGAGGTTTTAGTTTAGTGTGAAATAGTTTTCTGTATTATTAGGAAACGTGACTTTTCGCGACACGTTTATTCGAGAAAACTTTCGAAACTCGACAGAAACCTGTCATTTCTGTTTGGAGACTATCTCAAATATAAGTCCAGAAATAACGCGAAATAATTTAATGTCGCAATCTTGCAAACTGATATCTTTCGAAAGAAATTTCGAAAAAGCTTTGAAATACATTTATTTTTAAAATCTATCCATCTCGTAAATTTGCGACAAACAGTATGGTTAATTCCAAATTCCATTATATGTCGATTTTTCCTTCGAACTTGTGAATCTATCGGATATATAATCTAACCGGTTATCTTGAAAGCTTGTGTGATTCGAATTCGAAAAGAAATGTGCCATCTTTTATTATTCGTGCAATTCTCTCAGAATAATTCATAAAATTCAAATCCTTCTTCGAACGCTCATCCTCCAGAATCACATCTTCAAGACGGCTGGCTGACCAAACGACATGCTTGTGGTATTCTCGTCAAACGGACAGAGATCGACGCCAGTTGCGTAAAATCATAACCCGTGCCCAATCGCGAACTTGTGATCACGAGGACTGTGGGAATCCTGTCAAAGGATACACCCATCACTAAACATTCCGAAATCTACTCGCCACTTTCCCTATGTTCGTATACTTAAAAGCGTACTGGGAGCGAGAAGTGCATCAAACCACTTAGAAATGAATACGTAGCATCGCAATATTCATCTCTCCTCGTGATCCACCTTGAACTCCCAACTACAGCATAGGGACAGTGGGAATCACAGTGCCGACCATACGTGTCCATAACTGCTAGTGAATTTTAACGATGCCCAACCTCGAGCTTTACTCCGCCATTCTGCCAGGACAGATAGGCAATCGTTGAACGGCTGGGTGCGGCGCGGATTGCATATTATCACGTTCTCAGTGTCCAACCGCGAGGACAACTTGAATCTCATTAAACGGTCGAGAGCGGCAGCGATTGCTATACATCGCGATTTTTCTCAGCATTCGATGACGAGGACAACTGGATCCTTATCAAACGGACAGCGAGCGGCGCCGATTGCGTAATAATGCTACATTTCCCCGTGCCCGATCTCAAGGACAATGGAAATCTTGTCGAACGACTAAAAGTGACACCGATTATGTAAATTGCGATTTTTCTCCGTGTTCTATCGTGTAAACTATGGGAATCTCGTCAAACGGCTGAGGCCAGCGCCGATCGTGTAACATCTCGATATTTCTCCGTGCTTGACTGCGAAAACAGAATGTGAACGGATTTTTAGCCTGATTAAGAAGAACAGGACACAGTTCATGTCATTGATGTACAATGGAACTCTGGAAGCCATCTTTATTTGGAAGACCAAAAGTTCTGAAGCATGTTACATACCTGCCAACCCTTCCGATTTATTCGGAAACTTTCCGATTTTTCACCTTGTCTTCCGATCTTCTTAATTACTATTATTTCTTCCGAATTTCGGTCCCCATTGATATATTGTAAAAGAAAAAGGAACTGCAAATAATTTCTATTCACAAGGAGATTCTGTCGTAAGTCGTAATTGCTTTTGTGATTTGCGTAACCTTGTTAGCCTACTTTCGATTTTTGCAAAAAATGAAAGTAGACTTATGAGATCACTACAGGGCGAAAAAAGTGTGTCTGCCTGTGTGTGTGTATGTGTGTGTGTGTGTGAGTCTCTCTCTGTGTGTGTGTGAGTGTGTGTACTCTGAATGTCTGTCCCCCCCTATCAATTCGAACACGGTGAAACCGAATTGAACGAAATTTGGTACAGAGGTAGCACTGGCAAAGGGCACCTCAGTGTCATGTTTTATATCGCCGCCATCTTTACCAGAACTTAATGGCGGCCACTCAAATGGTCAAAACGTAATCATGCATTACAACCAAACTAATAATCGTATCTTTACCAAATTTGGTAACAACGTTCCTTCATATGAGGCGCGTCTTGTGCCCAAACTACGAGGTCATCAACCGTACCATTTCAGAATGGCGGCCGTGTGAATTAGGCAAACTTTATAATCCTTAACATGGGACCCACCAGTTCCGACTATCGAACCAAGAATCGTTTAATCTGTTTGAAACGACGTGGCCCGTTTGAAATTAAAAGTTTATATTTTAATATTATAGTCTAGAAGTGATTTTAAAAAGCTGAGTCGTCTCGGTTATTTGACAAGATGGCAGCTGATCTCTCGTTCTGACCTATATTTTATTAATTTCAGTATTTTGCATGCAATATAGGCTAGTGGTAACAAATATATGAACTTTCTATGAAATGAACTCGGTTTAAAATATACTCCAGTAAAGAAATCGTTTAGTCCAAGTCATGATTTGCTATAACGTGGTATATGTATTGGTTCCTAACGATCTATTTGAGTGTGCACGATTGGCTGCGTGGTCAGCGCGTTAGTCTTTCACCAGGCTGGCCGTGGTTCAAATCCTATCAGAGTTGGACTTTTTTTCTTGATTTTTTTTATATTTATTATTTCTTGAGTACTGAGACGTTATAAAATAAAGCATTATATGGTGCATTTTGAAATGGAAAATATATATTTAATTAAAACAACATTCACCACCGGAGTGACATCTGAGTAATTACTTGAACTATGTTATTGGTAACCACGGCCGTCTAGATCCGAGCTATGCTCTCTACCGGCCAGTTAGTGAACCCATGTCTACAGTATAATTGCGAAGGTTATTATTTTTGCCGATAGAGGGTACACATCCCCAAGATAAGGCGCGATTATCACGGCCAACGAGAATGACTGGCTCTGGTGAGTTTTCGTGACGTCAGCAATGTAGTTCTGTTGCACCACTGCCTGGTCATCGTTTTACTGCCGGTGTGGTACCTAGTCATCTTGTCTACATCATTGAACCTGTATAAACGTTGGTATTCATTTATCACTTGTCTTCATAGAAGGTATTGATACAAGTCGTTAGTCGGTGGGTAGTGTATTCCGCAGATCTCTTCTATAAACGAATTAATTTATGTTCCGCCCCTTGAAACAACAATAAGTTAATGATATCTATACTGTGCTGCAAGATTCTTTGATCTAATTATACTAATGTGCACATAATTTAACTCACAACGAAGGTCACAGAATCTATAGCTCGACTTACTGCAGCCTGTTCGTTGCAGCTATTAAAGACACAACGAACCCTTGAATCCTAGTTCGCGTGGATTTATGTAAGGAGTAACTTCAATAGGCGTAGTTTTGCAAACCTATACAGTATAATTTATCGTGTTTGAAAACACACGGAACATCTTAACTGCGTCCATTTTATGAAGATTGATATAAAATATTGCATTTCTGCTGCTTATGAATTGCTCTCGACTTAAATGTACAAGCATCATCAAGCAGTACCGGTACATTGCCTATGTCACAGAAGGGTTTGGTTTACGCGCCTTGGCCTGTCTTTCTCGTTAGCCGTGCGCGATTACAAATTAGCTGTGTAATAGTTATATTAAATATGTTTCTCCCAGTGATACGTTTAGAGCAACGAAGTTTAAATTATTGTAAGTAGTCGGTGTTAATAAACTGAATACCTACGTTGTTTGGAGTGTTTACTGATGAAATTGCAAAATGCTGGGGTAAATTATTTGAACGCCACTCCTCAAATCCAGTGTGCCAATTTGCACTTCGAATTGGAAGAAATTAGGAGAAGATTAAGACAAAGAGTTAGAACTATACCCATACATTTAGGGGAAAGTAGGCTATATGTTCTTTCCTGAACATCTTGTTTTTTGTGTAAGTTTTTGTAAGTCCATCGCTTGGCAGTGAGCTCTATAGCCACGATCTCGGAATGGTGAGTCAGCTGATCGGCCTACCGCATACTGATTGGTGGTATTTCACGGACAAATAGACGTCAAGCCTACGCTGATTAGTCGAGGCTGGCCACGTGACTGTGCAGAATGGGTGAAACCTTGTATGCCACGCGCGGCAATTGTGACTTCCTCCGTTTGACGCCACGTGTTTATACTCTGCTAGCGTCACGTTTAGTGCATTTAATTGAGGTATTAATGTGTGCGTCGGTAGATAATTATTTCAATGAGTTGTGTCGATGATTGTTCCGTGTCGTGTGTTTTAAGTTTTTCTCGTCACGTTATGGCAACAAAACCTCATAAACGTTATCTCCAAGTGTTCAAAGAAAGCTATAAAACTGAATTTCCATTCATTTTACCATCTAGTAGAGGAAACCATTTTGCTCTTTGTTCCGTGTGTCGTTGCGATATACATATATCTCATGGTGGAAAAACTGACATTGTAACTCACAGCAACACTTCAAAACACAAAGACAGTGCTAGTTGTTTACAGAAGAACAAAAAATTAGCTACTTTTTTGTTCACGGGAATGAAGACAATGCTGCCATTCGAGCAGAATGTTTGTTCACGGCGTTCATCGTAGAACATAACCTCTCGTTAACATGTTCCGATCACGCGGGACAATTGTTTAGAAAAATGATCCCGGATTCGGAAATTGCGAAGAAATATGCCTGTGGCAGGACAAAAACATCCGCCATTGTTAATGAAATGGCACGTGACGCCGATTCAAAAATTATTAATATTTTAACATGTGGGCCTTTCGCGATCTCCACTGATGGTAGCAATGATAGAGATAGTAAGCTGTATCCTGTCGTCGTGTCATTTTTCAACAAAGAATCGAAGATGATTGAAAATCGTTTGCTATCCATGGAAAATTTGGAAGGTGACTCCACTGGTGCTAACATTGGTAATTTGCTTCTGCGTCTTCTGGAAAGACATGCCATTCCAATGGCAAACTGTATAGCTTTTAGTGCAGACAACGCCCCTGTTATAATAGGGAGGAAAAATGCTGTTGCTGCGAAATTAAAAGAGCAGTGTAAAAACATTATTGTTGTAGGATGCCCATGCCATTTAATTCATCTGGCTGCTGAGAAAGGTGCTGATTCCCTTCCTGTAAAAATTGATGAGATAATGATTGATATTTATTATTATTTAAACAAAAGCTGCAAGAGGAAAGATCATCTGAAGTTATATCAAGCTTGCAAACTGATGTTAGGAAAATACTGAAGCATGTGTGCACGCTTTGGTTGTCCTTGTGTAAATGCTTAGAAAGACTGATTTCACAGTGGAAGCCACTGCTGAGTTTTTTTAAGGATGAGGTGAACCAATCCACTGGCACAAAACATCTCTCAAGTATTTCCAAATTCCCAAAGTAAAGGCACATGAAGATAAGCCTGCAGAAGTGGAATTTGGTGTTAGTGTGAACAACAGAGTACAGGATCAAGCACGTGTTATCATTGGCAAAAGGAAGTTGGAGAGCAGTTCTTCTTCTCCGTCTGTAAGGAAAAAAGTGACGGAACTAAGTCAAACTGTTGGTATTTCAAGACAGGAGAGACTATTTCTTTTTCTGTCATCTAAGTTAAATGAGGCATTTTGCTTGTTTCTGGCATTTACCATCCCTACATTTGAAAAATATAACAAAGTTCTTCAATCGCAAGCACCTCACATCCATGTCCTAAGATCCATACTGATTGATTTGCTGACGGAAATTCTCTGTAGGTTTGTTAAGCCAGTGGCCATCAAGAAATATTGCACAATTTTAGAAGTGGTCTATCACACAAGAGAGAATCAGAAAGCTGATGATGATTTGGTAATTGGTTCAACAACATCTAGTTGTGTAGAAAATCTGGCTTCTGAGGAGAAGAAGGTCTTTTATTTGCATGTCAGGAACTACTTCACTGCAGCCTCTGATTATATAATTCATAAATTTAATTTGGACAGTGAGTTTTCTGTTAATGCTCAAGTGGCACAGATAAGGTCTTTATCTACTGCTTCCTTTAGTGCCGTGAAGTATTATATCTCTAAGTTTCCAATTATGTTGCCAAAAAAAGACGGTGAAGATGAGCACCAAGCAATGGATGCATTACAATGCCAGTTTTGTGCTCTCCAAATGGAGGATTTGCCATCTTCTATTGTGGAAGGAAAAAGAGCAGATTGTTCTTGGTCTGCTATAGGGGATATACGAGGTGGAGATGGGTATCTGAAATATGACAGACTAGCTAGAGTAATGCTGTCAATATTAACAATCCCACACAGCAACGTTGAATATCAGAGATTGTTTAGTCAGGTGAAGAAGACAAGGACACAATTCCGATCATCTCTGAATGACGAAAACCTCAACAAACTGTTAGTGGTTAAATCAAGCTTAAGTGGAAATTGCTACGAGCAGCAGTATGACAGGGCATTTTTGAAGAGAGCAAAGTCGGCTACAAGGTCTGCATTAAATCAGTAAGCAGTCTCAAGATTACCATTCACATGTATATACATCACCTAATCGTAATTAGGTAAGTTGTCCATGGTAGCCTAATTAACTTTAGTTTGACAAAACTTGAATATATGGTAGCGATTGCGAAGTGTAATCCATCAGAATGATTGTATGCATTTTCTTTAAACACATAATTGTTTTCTCTTACGTTTAAATATTTGCCATACATACTAATTGATGATTGTTTACATTTTTGTGAATTTTATGCTGAATTCATACTTTGCCAATAAAGACATGCAGATCTTTTGTGTACCCTCTTTTGCCCACGCCACTGTATACTGCGCATGATGAAATCTATAATTTTAAAAAAGCTTCCTATTTTTGACTTCCGAAGGTTGGCAGGTATGATGTTATTACAAACACACGTTCTATTGACTTTCTGAAGAAAGCAAAGCAAGCCACAACTTTAGCTCTTAAGTCAGACCCTTATTATGTCATCGGTTACTGTAGTGTTTTATGTTAATACTGTTGAACTCTTAATTTTCTTCACTTCAGAAAATACATGAATTTTGTCATGTCAAATGAATCTCTGGAATCTATTTCTATTTTGAAGACCAGGAGTTCTGGACCCTGTTATGCCAGCACCTTTTCTCCAGACTTATTGCAGGAAGCTAAAAAGAAAGTCACAGCTATGAGTTTAAAAGTGCAAGTAATTTCCCCAGAGAGTGATTAGTGTCTTTCCCAGGTACATTATTTCAAGGAAGTCCTGTTATATCTATGCTCCAAACCAAAATTCACCTCACTGCTTCTTGAGGGTCATGCTCGCCTGCAAATAATTGGCGTATGATGTAAGTAGATAAGATTTCATTGAAATATCCTGTTTAAAGCATGAATTACTGTATTTCGTAGCCCAGGAGGATTATTGTTTCAAGTCGGGGTATGTCGAAATTTGTTTGATTTTTTGGCGCGCGTTAGTTTTACTGAAAGCCCTTTTTGAAAGTTGGCAGGTATGATACTGGTAGGCCTACTTGTCGACAATGCAACAGACGGACAAAAAACACCGTGAAAGAAAGGAAAGCACTGCTGCCAAAACAAACAATAACATCACGGGTAAGACGTGTTTTAAAATTACTATGATCATCTGTATGACGGCGTCAGAAATTAATGCGAGATATATGCGAGGAATACTTTTTCCTGCAATTTCCAATTTAAAAATGGGGTGTGAGATATACACGTTGTAAATACAGTATAGCGTTTTCGGTAGTACATTTTCCCGCTTTTGACGTCTAATTATTTCAGTCCCTTCAAAAACGTACTAACGAAGTTCCTCTGTATTAAAATAATTGGCAAATTCTGTTCACCTCTTATTTAAACTGTTGAAACACACTCCCCTCCTCCTCGCTGGAGTTGATTTAACTTTAACTACCCTCATTAACACAAACCTACAGAATTTACTGCCTTTAAATACAGGCCACAAGTGATTTTAAAGTTTTCCCGACTTTGAATGGGCGCCAAGGTTGACCATATGGGTCTTCCTGAATAAAATAGAATAAAATACATAACTGTTGCCCCGACTATGAAACTTCTTATCCCAGGCGTAGGGCATTTGGCATGCGTTCGCTGATGTTCCCAGGTTCATGCAAGACAGGAATATAAACACACATGAATTTTAAAGAGATAATCTATTGGCTGTACTATACACATATATACATAATGATGATGATGATGATAGCAAACACTCGTCTTGAGTAGGTTGGCCTTCCAATGCTGAATGACTCTTCATCGATGAGTCTGGAGGTGACCAAAAAGCCCAATGCGGGAGAGACAGTGTTTCCCGCAGTGATGACAGGTAGTATCAGGTCCAGGTGAGACATCCGCATTCATTCCCTGTCTTCTAATGAACACTCTGTTCTTTCTGCGTTGCCTCCAATCTTCTATCATACGTCGGCGGTTTTCTTCAAAAAGTATCGCACCACGATGAACAATTGATCTCCAGGATGAGCGATCAAGAGCTAAGGTCTCCCAGTTGTTGATATTAATATGGCACATTTGCATATTAGCCTTTAGTACGTCTTTGAATCGCTTCCTCGGACCTCTCACACAGCGCTTGCCCTCAGTTAGTTCAGAACAAAACACTTGCTTGGGAATGCGATTATTGGGCATGCGGATTACGTGTCCTGTCCATCGCAGCTGACGTTTTAAAAGCATGGCTTCAACACTGGTAGTCTGTGCTTCTTCGAGAATGCTGGTGTTTGTGCGTTTGTCTTGCCATGTGACACGAAGAATTCTCCTCAAACAACGCTGGTGATATTGCTCCAGCTTTTTAAAATGACGTCTGTAGCATGTCCAGGATTCAGATCCGTAAAGTAAGGTGGGAACTACAACCGAGTTGTACACAAGAATCTTCGTTGCAGCATTGATATCATGGTTGTCAAAAACTCTAGACCTCAATCTTGCAAAGGATGCCCCAGCACGGTTAATCCTGTGTTGGATTTCGGAATCTATATTTGCACTTGATGACAGGGTGCTGCCAAGATAAGAAAAGGTGTTAACTTCTTGAAGCTTCGCTCCGTCGATGGTGACATTGATGTTTCTTTGTCCTTGTCCAGGGGCTGGTTGGTAGAGGACTTGGGTTTTACTGGTGTTAAGTTTCAGCCCAATCTTTTTGTATGCTGAAGAAAAAGCATTCAGGATTTTCCTAAGTTCGTCCTCTGATTGAGCTACTACTGCATTATCATCAGCGTACTGTAACTCAACCAATGCAGCAGGAGATGTTCGAGTCCTTGCCTTTAACGGCTCAAATTAAAGATCTTCCCATCCACCCTGTAAGTTATCTGCATGCCTGTAGGAAGATCATCCTTGACTAACTGCATGACAGTGGCAACGTACAGAGAAAACAATGTAGGGGCAATCACACAGCCTTGTTTAACGCCGGTATTTATATGAAATGGTTCTCCAATAGAGTCGTTACCAATGACATTTGCCTTCATATCAGTGTGGAGTAGTCTTAAGATGGTAATAAATTTCAGTGGAAAACCATACAATGCAAATCTTCCACAAGGCTTCACGGTTTACCGAGTCAAATGCCTTACTGAGGTCTATAAAGGCAATATAAAGAGGTCTATTTTGCTCTCTACATTTCTCCTGAAGCTGACGAACAGTGAATATCATATCTGCAGTTCCTCTAGTCGGCCTGAAACCACATTGGCTCTCTGGGAGTATTTTCTCCACCAGGGATAGAATACGATTCGCCTAAATACGAGCAATAAGCTTTCCAAGGCATGATAACAAAGATATACCACGATAGTTGTTGCAGTCTGCCCGATCACCTTTCTTAAATATGGGAACTATCAGACTATCTCTGAAATCAGCAGGCATTTTTTCAGTTCTCCAAATTTTAATGATAAGATCATGTATGTGGCTTATGAGTTCCTCACCTCCTTCTTTGAGAGCTTCCGCTGGTATTCCATCACATCCAGTGGCTTTGTGTCGCTTTGCTTGATTAATAGCACACTGAACCTCATCTAGTGTTGGCAGGGTACCGAGTTCTTCCTTGATGGGTGCTTGTTCTAATATATCATACACCTGCTCATCAATAACTGAGTCCTGGTTCAAGAGGTCTTCAAAATGCTCCTTCCACCTATTCATGATGGAGTATTGATCTTTTAGAAGTATACTTTTGTCACTGGACCAAAGTGGATTTCTACCAAACGTGGAGGGGCCATAAATCGCTTTTGTGGCTTGGAAGAACTGTTGCGAATCTTTGTCTGCTAGATATTGCAGCTCTTTAGCTTTGGATGTCCACCATGCATTTTTGAGCGCACGAGTTCCTCTTTGGACATTTGCCTTCGCAAGACAAAATGCTTCTTTCTTAGTACGGGAGTTCATATCTTTTCTCCAAGTTTGCAAGGCTTTTCTCTTTTCTGAGATTAATGCTTCTATTTCTTCATCATTTTCATCAAACCAGTCTTGATGTTTCCTGGTCTTATATCCCAGCGTTTCCTTGCAAGCATTCTGAATAGCGGTCTTCAGACTCTCCCAGTGCAGTGTTACATCTGGATGGTATTCCTGTGGCAGTGTCTGGCTAAGCAACTCTTTATATTGGGAGATATGCTCTGACTTACCAAACTTCTCGGTATCAAAAATATGCCTACAGCTCTTCTGTTGCTTCCTCCTCTGTGTGGACAATGGTATACGCTTAACTGATCTGATAAGCCGGTGATCTGTCCAACAGTCATCGGCTCCTGTCATTGCTTTGGTGATAAGAACATCTCGTAAATCTTTCTTGCGTACAATCACATAGTCAATAAGATGCCAGTGCTTCGATCTAGGGTGCTGCCATGATGTTTTAAAGCGATTCTTTTGGCGAAAGATAGTATTAGTGATTACCAATTCATGTTCAGTGCATTTGGAGAGCAGTCTGATACCATTGGTGTTTTCGCTCCCAACTCCCTCCTTACCAATGACACCATTCCAAACATTGTAGTCCCTGCCCACTCTAACGTTAAAATCTCCGAGTAAGATGATCCTATCTTCACGGTTGATGTTTGATAGGACGGTATCCAGATCTGAATAGAACCTTTTCTTAATGTCATCATCAGCATCTAGTGTGGGGGCGTATGCGCTGATCACCGTGGCATGCTGGTTGTTATATAACCGAAGTCTTAGTGTCATGAGGCGTTCATTATACCCAGTTGGAAGCTCTGACAGATCCTTGAGAAGCTTGCTCACGTTACCCTTCCAAAAGAAGCTGTACCCTGCACCTTGCTCATTCAACTGACCTTCCTCAGCAAGACGGGTCTCCTGAAGTGCTGCTATGTCAATGTCATATCTCCGTAGCTCTCTACCCACAATAGCTGTTCTCCTTTCAGGTCTCTCATTTGCGGGGTCATCAGTGAGTGTTCTTACATTCCAGGTTGCAAAATAAAATTTGTTACTTATACATTTTCGACCGCATGGAGGTGACACCTTTGGACGCGGCTATCCAATCGGTAGTATAAGTGGCTGACTATGTTTAGGGCACCTTTTCTAGCCCCTTCCCCATGTGGGGTGAGCAGAGTGGACCCTAAATAGGACTGCTCAGTCATAGTTGCAGCGGCCGAATTGCTCTACAGCCACAACCCTAAGCAAGACGATCGATCACACATCTACCGCCTACGTGCCAAGTAATCACTAGAGGCTCCCAGACATCACAATCCTGCCCCCGTCGCAACTTCTTGATCGCCGCAGGACTTTGAAGAAAGTCAATGTTGTTGGAAGACTGCTGTGCGTGAAATCTTTTTACGTGAGAATGTTGCTGCACGTCAACAAACGCACATTACTTGATGACTTAGGAAAGATGTTCAATGGCAAGCAAATGCTAGACGATTGAATAAATCCTAGTCACTGCAGCCTTCATCCGCCATTCCAGCCAAGGAGGGACTCATTGCCCTTATGCCTCGTCCGCCGTTGAGGACTTTCTATGCCGTTGACCACAGGTGGTTCATCCGCCTTTAGGGAAAGTTTCCTGTCCCAAGGGCAAGAGAGTGCCCTAACCACTACCAGCTCATTCGCCTCCCTGGGGAGCCGATGGCATGGTAGTGGGGGACTCCTTATCCCGGGAGTCACTCGGTCGTCAGAGCCTCGTTAGTCTAAAGCAGGGTGCACCACATGCAGGTGAGGTTGACATTTGAGTAGAAAGCCTACCCCTTACACCTCATATATACCTCATATATACATAATATACAACACAAAATACCCTTCATACACTCGTGATTTATACAGTACCTTGCCACTGAATTTAGGCTCTGAGAGCAACAAACACTTACGGCCATATCAGACCCAGGCATAACAGCCACCTACGTATATACACACTGTACCGTCCGTACACAAAATATCTACACACGTTAGACTGGTTCACTCCACTTTCTTTCTTCTCGAACTGCTTGTTCACGTCTCCATTCTCGCATGACTTTTCGATGAAATGTTTACGACTGATTATCCTTTTAGGCGTGGTAAGCTATTACCGACAGCCCATGGTATGGATGGACCCATGAAATGCACGTAGCCTCCAATAGCCCGTAAGAGCTCAGTGGATAGCTAAAGATCAGTCACTGCTCGTTCGTATTACGATACCATGATCAAGTAATAACGACACTAGTTTGCAAGTAGACAACGGACTTTCGCTGTAAAAGCAAGAAGACGATTTCAGAACGCCAGACATGCCATTATATGCACTGGCGTAGGGTTACATAACCCCAATGTTTCTGCCGGAACTAATTCGTGCGTGGCCCGCTCCTAGCGGAACATCCGTGTCAACACATGAACATCAGACAGTCGAAATTTACACCGACGTCACACAGTAGTTTTTCACTTGGAGTTCATGCTATAAATAGCCTAGGTATTCCCTCACAAGCCGAATTACTGCCTGTCTTTTCCGGGTATGTATCACATCCATCACTCGAAAATACCAATTCATTGTACCTTTATAGTACAGTCACGAATCTAACATTTAACATTACTAGGTCAAAATAAAGCCATTAACCCCAAACCGAAATGAAATAATGCTTCTACTTAATACAGTCTTATATATCCTTATTCCCAAAATGTAATAAATCGCAAAACCCCGTATTCTATAATATCAAATATCCAAAAACCGATAATTAATAAACAGTGATCCTAGCCTAGTTGGTCCCGACCATCCAAAGATTAATCCATCCACAAAAACACACAGGCACAATAAAAATCACCTCTGCAACCCCACTTTAACCCAATATAATAAGATACGAATAAAATACCCCAAACTAACTGCACAAGGCAAAACCCGAGGGTGAGCTACTGTAACTGAATAAATTCAGTTACACTGTAATATGTTGCGCTCCTATGATGTTTGTTTGCTTGGGACCCTTCCCTAACTTTCTTGATTCTGTCATCTATATATATTCAAATAATTAGCAACATTTCAATTCTCGAAAGTCATGATAATAATAGACCCTGCCCAAACTGTGATCTGTCTATCCTCGCTGTTCTGCCTCTTCAAACTGCAATAAATAACCAACTCTATCCTGTAAAACATTTAAGTCTGACACGTATTTGTGATGCTCTCCAGTAAACCTTACCTTAAGCCAGAAAATCTCATTTTTGGTTTATCTTGTAATTTGATAGTAAGCAAATTTTGTAATTTGGTAGTAAGCAAATTTGTGATCAATGTTGTGAAAACCAAACTGTCCACTTTAAGTACCTTTAAAGTTGTAAGAAACGGCTTCGGTGGCGTAGTTGGTAGCATACTGAACTTCTATGCCCAAGATCGCAGGTTCAAACCCGGCCAAAGTCGTCGGATTTTTAAGAGAGTTAAAAATCCCTCAGTATGCCTTCCTTTGGAGGGGAAATAATGCCGGAGGTCCCATGTCATAGATGTATGACAGGGGAAAAAGAACCTTCCACTAACTACACTTGTGGAAGCTAAAATTTGTAGGTTAGTTTGATAACGCTATATAAGTTCCAACGTTCGCCACCAGGTGCTGATTGCGATGGCATTTAGTAGCCACGTCCGCAGCTAGGTGTCGTGGATGGTAGCATTTGGTAGCAAAAGTAGGAACTACTTGAAAAAATTAATCGTCTCCAGTCCTTCTACCTGAATCACAGATAACACACACTAATACAGCCATCACAATTTACACCGGTTATCTGACAAATTCTACACACACCCAAAGTACACGGGGCTACATGGCCGAGTTATTGCAGCTGCTAAACTAAGGAACCAACCAAAAGTTGTAAGACAAAATATATTGAATTTCAAGGAAATAAAATGAAAAATTGGGTGCAGTATTGGGATAATATTTTAAAGATTTAAGATAACCTGAGTTATTCACTAAATAAAGGAATATCGGCATTGCACACTAAAATAATTTTTATTATTATTATTTCTGTTATTATAATTATTGTGTCCTATTCTTCTTTGTACAACATAATTATTTTGGATTTTTTTTTAAATCATTCTGGAACCCACTGTCGGTATCCAATTAAAGATTTGCATTACTAGTCTAGCTTGTATCCTGTAGTAATGAACCTGAACTGTTGGTCATTCTTCTGGAATGTTCTTAATTATGTACCGTATGTCTTTGTTCCTTTTTAGTCTCACTTCATTCCATTCCTTCCGGGGGACTTTTTGAACGAATCAAGGGTGCTATTTTATTCAAAAGTACTACTCGTAATACTCTGTCACTGTATTGTGCGTGAGGTAAGGTCTGGTATTTATTTAGCACCCCCTTTTAAGCATCTATATTTGAACATACATTTATTTAGGTGGGGGGACCAAGGTATTGTATGAGTTAGCATATCACCATATTTTGAACTTCCTCTGTGTTGTTAAAAGTGAACATAGAAAGTTTTAATGGCCATCACCTCTAGTTGTGTTAAAAATCATATTAAAAAGGAGGGGAGGAACAGACATTATCAAGCTAGAATGGGAAAAATAGAGAAGGGTCACCTTACTGTGTTAAATACTGTAAACCATAGGTGTGCACAAACACGACAAAAACGTAAGTCACAGTCAGTGATAAGAGATGAATAAACTCTTCCCAGAATAGTGCTTGTGCCACATTCTGGCCAAAGTACATTCATATTTCAGAGTGAACAATTGTGGCTGATGGCCACAGTGTTCCAACTTTCTAAAGTCAAATGACGACAACTACTACTGCTACTAGAACTGCTGCTGCCGCCTTAATATCTTCAAATTCCCTGCACTTTAGTGATGACTGATTGCTGCCAGTACCTTATTGTGACATATGGCCCTTAACATCAATTTACCTTTTATAGCGAGCTATTTAGTGTAACAACATTTTTAAATGCACTCATTTTCTTCTCAGTCCTGAGATAGCTGTCTTAGGACATATTACTTTTCCAAGTGCAGTTCAAGAACATCGGTTTCCAGTGCATGGAAAGATAAATTGCTGGCTACAAGGCAGGTGAAGAAGGAAAAACCAGTTGAGACTACAACAACTCACTTCCTTTGATTATTTATGGGTTACTAATATACATTTGGAAATAAAATAAAATTCATATAATGTTGGTACAACATAGCCATGAATGAATGTTTTGTTCCAGAGAAGTAATGAGAACAGAAGACTGCTTTGTGTTGGTGGAGGCAGTACTCCGTGAATGCCGAAAAGATCAGCTTGTATATCGGCGTTCTGCCCTCCAGGCTATAGGAGATATCTTGTTAGCTCTTGAGTTGGACCGATTCAGTGATATATACAGCATAGTGCACGATATCATTGCTAAGGTACGAGACAATTAACTTTGATTATATTTTGCAAGACCTATCTAAACAGTCAATGACAATGATTTTTAGTCGCTGAACTGGTTTTCCCGTAGGGAATATCTTTGTGTTACTAGTGAATGTGAAATAGTTATGTGATATTCCTGCTAGGTCATGGATATTTCATATCGTGAAATATAGCCTAATAATAAACAATCTGTTTTATGTCAACCTTGCTATGCATTCCTGTGTAATGTAAATTCTGAATTATTTGGCCACTGATTATCCATGCTTAGTTTGGGGGGGGACTCCTGTTTGCATAGTAAAGCAAAAAATAGAACTCCTGTTCTGTGCTATTTTTACAAAATCTCACCCAGCGAAAGCTTACAGTTAAATGGCGTGAGGAATGCATTGTTTATCATATTTACAATGCTTCAAGCAGTCTGCCAATTGTAACAAAAGATACTAGCAGTTAGACATGGCACAAAGTGTAAATGTATTCCTCCATCCCTGGCAAAGACTTCAGAAATGTCAGAAAAGTTAGAAACGGATGATTCTGAGTCAAAACTAACAACATTTGAGAGTGGCTGAACAGTGATGCACGTAAATTGGATTCAAACAGCTGAGTGATGTGCATGCTGACATTGTAAGCAAAGTGGTCGCAGGCGCACCAGAAGAAGACCGATGGAAATATTCTTGAATGAAGACAAATGATTGCAGAATCACTCGTGAATCATTACTATCACCAAGGCGGCTATGGTGGCGTAGTTGGTAGCATGCTGATCTTCTATGCCCAAGGTCGCAGGTTCAAACCCGGACGAAGTGGTTGGATGTTTTAAGAGGGTTAAAAAGCCCTCAGCATGACTTCCTTCGGAGGGGAAGTAAAGTCGGCGGTCCCATGTCATAGTTTTATGGCATGTAAAAGAACCTTGCACTAATTACAATTGTGTGAAGCTAAATTATAGGTTAGATTTGTCTATCGCTCTTAGGTTCCAACGTTCGTTGCCAGGAGCTGACTGCGGTGGCATCTAGTAACCAAGTTCAGAACTAGTTGTCGTTGATGGTGGCGTTTGGTAGCAAAAGTAGGAACTACTTGAAAATTGAATGACTGCAGTCCTTACTTGAATTTAAAACAGATAACACACACTAATACAGCCATCACAATTAACACCGGTCATCAGACAGATTCTACACACACCCAAAGTACACGGGGCTACATGTCCGCGTTGTCGCAGCCCCTAAACTGAGGAACCAACCATCACCAAGGAATCAAAATGCATTGATTCGTTATTAGAGTACACAATAAAACTCATTTGACTACACTGACCAGGGGCGTGGTGGCGCAGTGGTCAAGCTGTTGGCCTCTCACCAAGGTGGACCGGGTTCGATTCCCCGTCAATGCATGTGAGATTTTCGAAGGGAAATGCCATGTCCTGTGGTTCGTATTCCACGTAAAAAGGAGGTCCCGTGGCTCATGGTCGCATGATTAACGGTCACGTAAAACTACAAGCTTCCTTCCTTTTTCCTTTACTACACTGACCTCAAAAAAAAAAAGGACCTTTATAAAAAACGAAAGTAAATTATATAATGAGACAGTAAAAATGGTTGATTTCTCAAAAGCAAAATGAAAGAAATTTGTAACGTAATTTCATATGTAAAATGTTTAGTCAATGAAAGTGTCATTTGTAGGTAAGATTATGTTTGTATTATATGTGCTTGGTCAGTTACCTGTGCAATCACAAATCTACATTAATACAGATAATTGAGAGTTACTGTAATTTGACACCAAATAGTACAAAATCCTGCTTAATTATTTCGTAGTATCATTTGGGTGTGCTAATAGAAAGAATGTTATTACCATTTGTACTTATTTTTATAGTAAGAATAGTAAGGTTATGTTTATAATGGTTTTTAGCACATCGGCCATTCATTTCCTCTTGTATTTGGCCATGATAGTTAAAAATGTGTTTTGAAAAGTACTACCGTAATTTCCCATTACTATGGTCCACCTTTTGTACTTTTCTTAATGTGAACCTTACACATGTCATCGAAAATTGATATAATTTTGGCTTTGACCTCTCTAATGCCTTAGGCCTACATCCGTAACACAACAATTCATATTGAATACAATTAACAATTTATAAAAATTAATAACAATTGGTACATAGTTGTGGTTCAGGTTGCTCATCTATGGTCCAACACTGATTTTCCAGTTTATAATATGAGTGGACCATTGTAGGGTCCAAAATTGTAGCAAACTCATCATACAAATGTCTAGAAAACATGTTATTGGTAACAAATTGCCTGTAGTTTGCCCCAAGCATCCAAAATACATAAATGTTAAGATATTTTACAAATAATTTTCAAGATTCAAAAATAAAAAACATCTGTTGTTTACAGTTGGTAACTTATATATTTATATTACGCATTGGAAAGATATCTCCAAAAATGTGGAATTTACATTAATGTCTTCAATCTCGTCATCAATAAAAGAATATTAGAACAAATAAACGAACAAAAACTTTCCAGTAAAATGACATGTAAGTTTTAAGTCATTCATCTCCCCAGTGTTTTAGTAACTCTTTCACTTTGTACAGTCCTCTGCTTTTTGACACACATGAAGGTTGGCTTATGTTGCTTATTATGTCTGGTTTACTGTAGAACAGAATGTCTTGTTCTTCTGGCCATTTCCAGAATTTCCCATTTCTCGCCATACATGTTACAGTTGCTCCATTTTTCTTCACTTCTAGAATCTTTCCTGGCCACATTTCTTCCTCATAGGAAACTATTACATAGCTGTCTTTTTTTAGTACAGTCTCTTTGGTGACAACTCCTGTTTCATCCAGTTCACTGCATTTTCGGTTGGAAAAATCAATATCTCCATCGGATTCCATATACAAATCATCACTGCAATCTGATTCACTGTTATCCAAAACAATGACCTTTTCCTTGTGTTTAAGTTTCGACTTCATCTGAGTGCTGTAACCAATTGTGCCGGCTGATTCTGCATGGTTGATGCTGTCTTCCTGGTTAAAACCGTTTCCTTTTGTTTGTTTTCTGTTGGCTGTTTCCTTGATTGGTGCCGGTATATCATCGGCTGAAATGCTTTTCCCAGACTCAACATTAATTTGCCTTTTACGTTTAGGAGTTGATAGCATGGTTTCAGTGTTCCTGATTTTTTCCAGGTGATGTAGGAATGCATTTCCAATGTTTGTAGTCGAACCAATAATTTCCTTGGTCCTTTCAGCAGAAGGTAATCTACTTAGTACTTGCTGTCTATCCAAAGGACATATTCCTGTTTTTCGGAATCCAGATTTTAAATTTTCCTCGGTCTTTGGCTCAAGTGCTTTTATTAGCTCAGCTAGAAGAGACGGAAATACAGGCTTTGGTATTGTCGCTTGCTTTCTGCCTGGTCCAGTAGATTTCCATTCATTCAGAATTTGACGCCAGTGTGATTTCATAGGCCTGAAGTACGCCACATCTAAGGGCTGAGTCAGATGGGTGGAATTGGGAGGTAGAGCAATGAAACGAATGTTATGGCGTTTACACTCATCGAGGACACGAACACTGATGTGTGATGATAGATTATCTGATATAAGCACTTTCTTACCATCCAGTTTCTTCAGTTGTGGTAGCATAATTGTGTAGAACCAGTCCTCAAAGACTACAGTATCAAACCAACCGCTTTTAGTGCGGTTATAGCGTGTCCCGTTAGGACCTCCCTCCGTCCACATATCATAAATTCTTTCTGCCTTATAATTGACATAGGGTGGGCATATCTCTCCTGATGCACTGCCACACATCATGATCGATACCGCTGCTTTGGTTGAATTTTTGATTGCTTCAGGATATTTGCAACCACGTTTAGTTAACACACGCATTTTCCCAGGATCGTCTACCAAATTAGTTTCATCAAAGTTCCATAGATGGGTTGGAGCAACATCTTTTATTTCCCTTTGTAAATTGTCAAAGTATCTGTTGATTATTTCATCATTTACACCTGCCCGATTTCTCTTTATGTTGCTGCTAAACCGTACAGATAACTTATCAGCATGACGATCCACGAAGCACTCGGCCCAACGCTTACCCGGAAAGTTATTAGTGAATCTACACTCTTTCCGTCCTGTCGAATCCAAAAATAATTTCACAATGCATCGTAAATCAAAAGTTGTTATTGGGAAACCAAATTCACACAAAGCAATAGCATGGTCAACAAAGGCTTCTTCTTCATCTGCAGAGAAGATGCATGATCGTCCTGGCACAGCCACTGCATTATTATTCAGGGCTTTTAGCTTAAGAATGATGGAGCTACGAGGTATTTTATAGAAATTAGATGCTTGCCGCTGTGTCATTCTTTTGTCATTAATTGCTCCAATACAATTAGCCAACTGCTCGGGTGAATATGGTTGATATGGCCGTCCACCAATTTTTCGCCTCTTTTCCCTCCTGGCTGCCATTGGGACTTGTTAAAAACCTACAAGCAAAAATAGAATTTCAATTTAAAAACATCCACCCATTATTTTGAAAAATAAAGTCATAAACTGCTCATGTTTAAGTCTCTTATTAAATGTTGAACAGTTCTCTACACTCCAAACAGAGTGCCAAGTTCACAAATAGTTTAATATCAAACCTTCTCTTTATTTATATAAAATTTGTAAGTGTCGCCCAACTATGGTCCACGCTCGATGTGGTACATAGTTGGGATCACACTTCCAAAGTTTAGTTTTTAAGCTGCTCGAGCATTGTTTCAAATATTTTACTAACTAACTGAAACGTGAATGTATTTAGGACACAATAAAGAATCACTATGCATACGTTCGTATTGTTAAGACTTACCGTTTGTGCACAGCAGAACCAACAATTGCAGCTTTGAAAAACACGTCACTTTCATGTACTGTACTCTTGCCACATCAACTGAGCTAAGAAGCTCCAGCGTCTCAACACGCGTTGATTTATCGTACCACCAGACTGCAGCACACTACGGTCAGTGGAATGCCACCGGTACTGCTACGCACGAGCAGATATTGAACTACTTGCATAGATTTCCCAGATTTGTGACATCTTGGACCATAGTTGAGCTTCTGGACCAGAGTTGTGGGAAATTACGGTACCGAATTTGCTCTCGTATATCTCGCACTTTTTTGACCGAAAATTTTCGGTGCGAGATATACGCGGGAAATGACCCTATTCCCGAAAAAACACAAAATTTGCATTATTGAAACATAGCAACTGGCATACGGTACTCGCCCTATGCATTGTCACTGCTGCCAATCTCCGAGGTACTCTCGCGTGCATCATTCTGGTCATCATCCCATACTGCTTCATCCTGACTTCCGTCCAATGCATTTGCAATGCACGTCTTCAAGAAGCTCTTCGAAACAATGTCCGTCGACTCCATTTATTTCTATTCGTTATGGTTATGCGTCATTAAGAACCTATGAAAAAGACGTCATACGCTCGTTAAAGGTGATTCAAGGCAGAAAAGGAACTTGAAACACTCTCCACCTCCTCGCTGGAGTTGATTTACAATTAACTACCCTCATTACCACAAACCTACAGAATTTACTGCCTTTAAATACAGGCCACAAGTGATTTTAAAGTTTTCCCGACTTTGAATGGGCGCCAAGGTTGACCATATGGGTCTTCCTGAATAAAATAGGATAAAATACGGTACATAACTGTTGCCCCGACTATGAAACACCTTATCCCAGGTGTAGGGCATTTGGCATGCATTTGCTGATGTACCAGGTTCATGCAAGGCAGGAATATAAACACACATGAATTTTAAAGAGATAATCTATTGGCTGTACTATACACATATATACATAATATACAACACAAAATACCCTTCATTCACTCGTGATTTATACAGTACCTTGCCACTGAATTTAGGCTCTGAGAGCAGGAAAACACTTACGGCCATATCAGACCCAGGCATAACAGCCACCTACGTATATACACTGTACCGTCCGTACACAAAATATCTACACCCGTTAGACTGGTTCACTCTACTTTCTTTCTTCTCGAACTGCACGTTCACGTCTCCATTCTCGCATGACTTCGATGAAATGTTTACGACTGGTTATCCTTTTAGGCGTGGTAAGTTATTACCGACGGCCTATGGTATGGATGGACCCATGAAATGCACGTTAGATTGTTTATTTATTATTTGCAAATTCATTGTAGTTTAATCCGTGCCTCAGGTAATCCTGAAAATTTCATCCAGATCTGTCATTTGGGCACCAATACCCTAACACACAGACAGAAGTCAATTTTATCAATTCAGAAAGAAAATGAGAATTGTCACCTTCATCTTATTTCAGGTCCATTCATCAGAGAATGGAGAAGACAGTGACAATACAGTGGATGAGAATGCACAGCATCAAGAACAACTAATTTCTTTGTATGAAATTGCCTATGAGACTCTTGGAAAGTCGTGGCCGGCAGTTCAAGCAACCCAAGGTCTGTACAAGTAATCCCAAGTTTGTGAAAAAATTCAGAAACTCTCAGATATTGTTTAAAAATCACTTCTTTGAAGCTTAGTCTGTCCCACTAAAACTGAAAATGTTTGTATCCATTGACATTTTAAATTGTTCTATGACATTTAGCCAGACTAGAGTAAGTAATGGGAACAGATCGATATTATGTCGTCAGAATGCAGTGGGTTCCTATAGAGGTAGGGTGACTTCTACTTACCTACTTATCTGACAATTAAATGTGTGTGTCTAAACCTTTACTATTTTCATTCATTTCACTGTTGCCAGCTGTTAGTAATACAGTAGGTGATAGCAACTTTAGAGTTACCCTTCAAACTTCTTCCAAACAACTTGCCCATTTTCAACCAAAATTTATAAAAAACATAGTAGTTACATACCATCAGCACATAATTTATATGTCTTTCTACTTCAAGGTTGCCAACCATTTAGTAATAATAGATGGTACCAACTGTATAGTTACCTTCAAAGAACTTGCAAGCACCAAAATTTGTGCGAACATAATACGTACCACCAGTACACAATTTATAAGATTTTGTTCCCCTTCATAGTTACCCTTCTTTTGGACGCCAACACAAGGTGTCCCTTTGGTGTAATTAGAATACCATTGGATCGACCAATTAAAAGTCTCCATTTTCAGAAAGAATTCTGAGGGAGTTCAGAATCAGTAAAGGTTGAGCGTTAAGGTACATGAGATAGTGAATATGAAAAGAGCAAAGACAAAAAGAGAGCAAGTAGCTTTAACATATACAGTATATATATTCAATATAGCATATTCAAACAAGTTAACAGTTTTCTTTACAAAATTATAATTGCGTCTAGCAATCAACATAGAGACAAGGTTAATGTTTTTAAACACAACTAAATTAGATTGTTCTTCTGAAGAAGAAAATTAGTGGCACTGCTTTTAAATGGCTGACAGGGAGCAAATCCTGTCATACCAGGGAAGAAAAAAGGGGAAACTAAAGAAGTTATCCAAACAGACATGACCTATTAAGGGGGCCAGTAGCTGACAGGGGGCTAGTCCTGCAGTACCCTATGAAGATTGAAATATTTGGGTGGTTGCCAAGATGCAACAGAATAACTTGTAAAATAAATGCGATGGCAGACACAGAATGCGTGAACTGCATGCACGATTTACTGAGGAGTTGAGATGGCAGAAACAGGTAGGCAAGTAAGCCTATAACCTGAACTTGATCCATGAAAGAGAAAATGCACAGGCAAAGTGCAATAAAATATGCAGATATGCACACGCAATAGTGAGATTATTCCCAAAAGAAACATAAGAATGGCTAAAGTAAGCCGATATGTTATTCCGCCTAGAAGGGGAGGGGAGGGGGAGAAGATCACAAAGATATTAAAATTGAGGAATCTTCTAAACCGGGCTTGTATAAAGCTAACATTATAACAGAGAGAACATGAAATAACACTAAATATAATGTAATTACAAAGTACTTAACTTAAAAAAGTGTGGTTAACATCCCACACGTGTGCGTAGAACACTTGAGAAGAAATAGTTCATGTACAGTTGTAGTTACTTTCACAAAAGTACTTGACGGAGTTATAGAAGTCACGTAGAACACTTGTGGAATAGTAAGGCTGACCTTAGCTATCGCAAAGATGAAGTGATAATATTCACTTAATAGGAATAGATTTCCGTAGCACACAAAGATGTATACTTGACATCTTAATGTTCGTGTTGCAGGAACACGTTGAAGTTTGATCCTAGTTGGATCATTGGAGAAATGTCTTTGACGACATGGCAAAGGTTATGTTTAATACTTCTTGACGCAGAATTTACAGATGAGAAGTTTTTCCAAGTTTGAAGTTCATCGTCCGGTGTTCAAGACGGGTGGCTAGCATAATGCTAGCGAAGAAATCACATCGAAGATGGGTCTGCCGGCAGCTTAAATAGCAGACAGAACAAGCTTCTTGAAAAATTGATGTCCGGCCATTGGAGAGCCCAAACCACGTTAGCAGAAAGAAGCGCGGTGACTGGCTGGAGAGAGGCTACGTCATGGAGACGGCCAATGAGAGCGTAGCTTACTGAGACCAGCAGGACAGGCCGTAATGCCACGAGGTATGAGTATAATGACCTATGAACACTTGGAAAAAAATGTCTTAAAGGTGAGATATGTATTGTAACACAACAGGTGAGTACGAAAATAATTTTAAATATGTTTAAATTAAACAGGAAGGTGAAATAAAAAGTTAATTGTCACGAACACGTGGTGACGATAAATGGGGTTATGAAATCAAATTCTGGTCTGACTTTTGACATAACCAAAACCTACAAAATTAACAAGTTAATCATTCGCAAATGCGAACACCCTTAAAAGGAAAAAAAAAAATTGTTTTCCTTTATTGAAATGCGTACCCCGTTATTGTGTTTGTTAATCTATTAGTTACCCAAGTACAGAATTTCAACTTCCTATATTAATTTTAACCCATGCCGAAGGGGCCTAAAAGTTTTAGAAAATAGCTGCTTAAAGTGTCTCTAATGTAGTAGTAGATGATCACACGAAACAATTATTTTAGAGAAATATAAATGAAAACAGAAATTTATATAATGCTCTTCTTGTAAGTAACAAAAAAAGGATACCATGTTTATAGTTATTCATTTGGATATTTCCTCTTCAGTCTCTTTTTTACTGTCTGGGAAAATTTTTCTATGTTCTTGCACACAATGTAATAAGAACGCTTCTGTTCTTCATCTGCGGTAATCAAACCATGAAGTCTGTTATTAGTTTAACAGCTCTTTCAGCTGTGTCATTAACTGCTTTTAAGGTAGAAACCTTCTTTTTAGCTTCCTCAAATGCCACATTGTCTTTCCATGAAGATACAATTTCTTGAAGGAAACCACTGTCAAGTTTCAGTCGTGAAAATAATTATTTACTTTTGACAGAAACAAAATCACTCAAAGATTTCACTGAAACAAGATAAAAAAAAATACTTGTAGTGCCTATAAATAAAACAAAGAAGTTCTAAATTAAATACCAGATTAAACACTACTAGTCTACTACGTACCATATAGAGAACTAGACGTCTCTTCTTTCGATGGAACATATCTCTTTCCGGAATCACCAAAGCTTTCTTTTTGTAAGTTTTCTACAATGTTTCCTTTGGTCTGCTCATCCAACTTCATCATAAAAAAATTGAAAGAATGGCTATTTCCTCTGATAAGTACCACAAGGTTGACTGAACTTGTTTAAAGCCGCATTGGAAATCAACTTGTCAACTTTTAAGGACTTTAAAAATCAAAAATCTTGATTCGGCACTTTTATCGCCAAACTACATCCAAGCCAGGGCTTCACATAAACTGCCCCAATGAATAAACAAACATCTTGTAAAGCTTGTTTGTCCTTAGCGCTCATTTTAAACTGGGACTGCAGTAAACAAATTTTTAAGGAGTAAATAGCTCTTGCCATCCATCGTGCTTGATGCATTGCACCAGGAGGTATGATTTTTATTTTATTTTTAATGTATCCACCCAGAAAAACAATAGCGAGCTCAATGAGCTCGTGATAATCATCTCGTACAGTTGATTTTGTCCGCTCATTGTTAAAAGAACGTCCCCGATTCAATAATATTTGCCTCACAGAGATGTTGTTGGACAAAATCAGTGCACGGTTCGATGGCACTAGGATTAAAATTCTTCCAGTTGTCTCTAAACTTTTTGAACAGCGGAATATCAGGACTGCTAATGATTTGTTGGATCTTTGATTCAAACACACTTTTGAGCACCAGTTCGTAAATATGATGGCGGCAAGGAGAGAGTAACAACTCTCTTTCTAGTTTTTGCTCTAAAAGCACACAAGCTCCGTTCAAGCGTCCTGTTTTAGATACTGTTGTATCACAGCACATTATTTGTACCTTATCATCCAGATTCCAGTCATGAAGGGCATTTGATACTGCTTTCGCTTGCTCTTTGCCGGAAGAGTTGCCTAACTTCGGCATAGCACGAAGTTGTTCTTCCTCGTCATATGAAATAATAATTGGTAGGCGTTCTTCTTTAGAACTTCTTACGTCCAGAGCAGGTAACAATTTTCCATCCCAATGAACAGTAACTACTTTGGGCAAGATATTCTGAAAATCGGATTTAATGGATCCCGCTCTATCTTTCCTCATTTGTGTTCGAATGTGTTGATCGGGTAATTGTCAGAACTAAGACCAAGTGCTTCTACTACAGACTGAATTATATAAACAGAATCTCTGATGCTTAGTTGACATCTGTCTAAAGTTACAACTAATATAGATGTGATAAATTCTTTTCTTTGTCTTCTTGTCGACTTGGCTATAGAACTTACAGATTGAGATGTGGACGGCAGAGATTCTTCCAGGCTTTCTTCTGAGCTTGTAGATTGTTCTTCTACGTGTTCATGTGTATCAGAGGTCTGTAAAGTTGCAGATTCCAATGAGCTCGCAGAAGGCATTTGCTTTTGTCTCTTTTTATCTTCTGAGAGTTTTCTCAGCCTGGCCCTTTCTTCAATTTCAGCCAACGTTTTGCTTCACCAACCAAGTAAATACTCTTATTATTGCTCCTTAGTTCCACTGACATCTTCGAAATATAAAACAATCCGTGCTAGCTACCCGATAAGCGAAAACTAAATGACAATAACAATGAGAGCACTCCACTCTTGTGACGCAACTTGTATGGACATGTTTGCTCGCGAGTCAGCACGGATTGCACTGTTCCAAATCAGGAAAAAAATTGTTTTCGGATGTTTTAGGCCCAAATGAATAAAACAATAACCTATGCATTGCAAAATTAAAACTTTGAAAAATAAGGAACACCCTAGCCAACACCCTAATAAAAACACCAGAGAACATCAATCCCCCTACAATACAGGAAGTCTACCAAGTTCTGAATAAATTAAAAAACTACAAGGCGCCGGGAGAAGATTAGACCTTTGCGGAAATCTGGAAATCATCATCATCATCTTGAGCAGTTTCCGACCGCTGATCGGGTCTGCTTGGAACATAAGCCTCTCCGTAGTTTCCTGTCCATCCACCATCTCTCGTCTTTCACTGTGTCCCAGCACACTCCTCTTTCCTCCACACTCTTCTTAACTCCTCTTGTCCATCTGTCCCTTGGTCTTCCCCTCGGCCTCCTTCCCTTCATTTCCATTCCAAACATCTTCTTCGGTATCCTCTCCTCTCGCATCCTCCTCACATGTCCATACCATTGTAGCCTAGATCACTCTATTCTATTTTGCAATGGTTCCCCTCTTACCATCTCTCTGACTCTCTCATTCCTTACTCTGTCCATTCTTGTTACTCCTACCCTACTCCTCTGGAACTTCATCTCCACTGCTCGTATTTTATTCTTGTCCCTTTCCTTCATCACCCATGTTTCTGAACCATATGTCAAAATTGGCACAAAGTAGGTCTTGTAGATGATTCCTGTACATTTTTGTGGTAAATCTTTATTCCATATCATCCCCCTAACAAGAAGCCTCCGTGGCTTAGGCGGCAGCTCGCCGGCCTCTCACTGCTGGGTCCGTGGTTCACATCCCGGTCACTCCATGTGAGATCTGTGCTGGACATAATAGAGGCAGACGGGTTTTTCTCCGGGTACTCCGGTTTTCCCTGTCAAAATTTCATTCCAGCAACACTCTCCACTATCATTTCATTTCATCTATCATTCATTTAATCATTGCCCCAGAGGAGTGCGTCAGGCCTCAGCAGCCGGCACAGTCCATATCCTCGCCGCTAGATGGGGGCTTCATTCATTCCATTCCTGACCCGGTCGGAGACTGGAAGCAGGCTGTGGATTTTCATTCATCCCCCTAACACTCTTGAAAAATCCATCTGCGCACCTTCCCCTTTCATTTATTTCCATCCTATTGCCTCCCTTTTTTTCAATTATGCTTCCCAAGTACTTGAAGCATTCTACTTTCTGCAACTGCTGTCCTCCAAGTGTTATGCCCATATCCAGTCTGTTCTTCCTCCTCGTTGTGATGACCACTTCACTCTTTTGTGCTGAGAACTTCATCCCATATGATAACACTACCTTCTCCCTCTCATCTAATTGCTCTTGTACTTCTTCCTCATCCTCTCCCCATACCAGAAGGTCATCAGCAAACAACATTGCCTTCATTTTCCTTTCCCCAATGCTATTTACCACTTTTCATATGATATCATCCATCGCCACTATAAATAACAGGGGTGAGAGGGCACTTCCTTGTTTCAGACCGCTCTCCAGTTGAAACCATTCCGTTCTCTCCCCACATTTACACAGCTTTTGCTTCCCTCGTACATTGCTTTCACTCTTGCCACTGTCTCCTTGTTCACTGCTTTTGCTCTCATTGCTTCCCATACCTTGTTTCTATTAATACTATCATATGCTTTCTCAATATCCAAGAAGGTCATCACCAGATCTTTCCAATATTCATAATGGTGTTCTTGCAGCTGTCTTACAGCAAAGATGAGGTCAACTGTTGACCATCCTGGCCTGAATCCATACTGTTCTTCCCTGAGCCCATCTTCAACTTCTGTCCGAATTCTTCTCTCCAGTATCTTCTCAAATATTTTGACGCAGTAGCACACGAGTGTAATTCCCCTGTAGTTCTTGCATTCCTTCCTACTTCCCTTTTTAAATATTGGTATTATTATCCCTCTTTTCCAGTCCTCTGGTATTTTCTTCTCCCTCCATATCACTTTCATTACTCGAAAGAGCCACTGTGTTCCCATCACTCCTGCTGCTCTCACCATCTCCACACTCACTTCGTCTATTCCCGGTGCCTTTCCCCCTTTCATCTTCTTTAATGCTTCCTCCACTTCTTTCCATGTCAAATCCTTCTCTGAAATGTCTTGGTCACTGTCTGTTTCTTCCTCCACAATGTCCACTACGCTGGTTTTAGTTGGATTTAGGAGTTCCTTGAAGTATTCTCTCCAGATAACCTTTACTTCTTCCATATTTTCAACCTCCTTTCCATTCCTGTCCACCATTCTGACATTTTCCCCTGTATCTCTTCTCTTTGCCTTTATCATTCCATACAACACTTTATTACTGCCATCACAGTCCTCCTCCATCATTTCTGTCCATTTCACCAGCCATTTCTTCTTCTCTTCCTTCACTACTTCTCCTGCTTCTTTCTTCCGCTCTTGGTATTCTTCTCTTGTTCTGTCTGTCCTCTGTTGGAACCATTTCCTGAATGCTTCATTTTTCTTTTTCACTGCTTCCTTAGTTCTTAGTTCCTTCCACCTTTTCTTCCCACTAGTTCTGCCACACACGACTTCCGCTGCTTCTACCAACACGTCCCTGAACCTATTCCATTCTTCTTCACCTGTTCTCGGATCATCCTTCGGTAATTTGTTCCTCACTAATATCTGAAACTTCTCTTTATTTCCATCCTCCTTCAGCTTCCATGTCCTTATTCTTCTTTCTTGGTTCTCAGTTCTCCTCTTTTCCTTCAGTCCTCTCACCTTGGCGACCAGCAGACGGTGGTCACTGTTCGGGGCTTCTGAAGGTATTACCCTTATATCCGTGATACTCTTCTTTGTCTCCTTCCCGCATAGAATGTAGTCCACCACTGATTTCCTAGTCAAATCCCTGCTGTACCAAGTAATTTAATGGCTCTCTCTCTTCTTGTACCGTGTGTTTCCAACCATTAGCCCATTTATCTTGCACAGTTCCAGCAATCTCTCTCCTTCCTTATTCCTGTTTCCCCATCCTTCACCACCAATCACTTCCTCAAAACCTCTTCTATCAGTTCCGACATGGGCATTTAGGTCCCCCATGACTATCAGGTTTCTCCCTACTAACTGCTTCTGTAACTCTTCTTCAAACTCGTCCTTCTCGCCTTCTGTGCATCCCACCTGTGGTTCATAGACTTGCAGAATGTCCAGGTTTCTACCTTTCACTGTGATTCTGGCTCTAATTATTCTATCAGTTACCCTCTTTACTTCCTCCCTCAGCCCTTCTTTCATCACCATTCCCACTCCATTTCTCTTCCCCTCTTCATTTCCTATCCAGTATAGCTGCAAGCCATTTCTTAGTTCTTTTCTTCCTTCCCCTCTCCATCTGGTCTCTGCTAGTCCGAGTACATCCAGTTTTCTCCTCTCCATCATATCTACAATCTCCTTCACTCTTCCCGTCAATGTAGTTACAGTAAAACTTCACTTATACGATTTTCAAGGGACCAAATGAAAAAACGTATAAGCGTGAAAAACGCGTAAATGAAAGTCGCTAATAAAAACTGCAAAATGTATGTGACATTATGGGTTATACAGCGACTTGGTGTTATATGCGACGCGGGCCCTCGCTCGATCCCGCCGCGAGCCGGTCCCCCGTCAAGCACTTTGCCGTAAAGCGCTTCTTGGCGCCACAAGTTTCCCTCCTTTGCAGTGTGCTTTAGCAGTGTGGGGTTCAGTTTAGTCAATTGTTCACGTCTTTAGTGCTCAGTGTGATGTTCCAATGCGATTTTCATTACGTGAACGTGTGTAAATACCTTCATAAAGTACAGGAAATCTTTCGCGAAAATGAGCTTAAAGACTATATTACAGTTGAAATACAGTCAATCGGTGGTGAGGAACTTCAGAACGTAAATGACAATTTCATAAAGAGGTGCCAGCGATGTGTAGCAGTGAATGGCGAACATTTTCAGCACCAGCTGTGAACTACAGTATAGGCTATAGGCCGCGCGAGCTAGGCATTACGGCAAAGTGCCTGGCGGGAGACAGGCCCGCAGCGCGGGCGAGCGGCGAGCAATGGCCCACGTTAAGTGAACAACAGCAATCGTAATGCACTTCCTCTTCCTTTCACCCATGTTCACTGCTATCAAGGTTAACCACAACTGAAGCACCGAAGCAAGTGATGTTGTATTTCGCAACACACGCAATTCCGGCTGAACATAGCTTCTAGGTCGCTCTCGCCACAACAATGCGCCGCGCGAGGGATGGTTTCCGAGAAACGTACAGTGCGTTTCATAAGTTTCTGTCTCCAATATTTTTAGAGATTTTAGGTAGGGAAACCGTTGTAAACGTATAAACGACGCATTTTTCTCTCGGGGACGTAAGATATGATCGTATAAGCGTGAAAAACGAATAAATGTAAAACGTATATCGGAAATAAATTAACATGGAAAGTATAGGGATTTTGCCGGGACCAAGAAAAAAATCGTATAAGTGTAGAAAACGTATAAGTGTGAATCGTATAAAAGAAGTTTTACTGTATATTCAGAGTTCCAATTCGTAGTCCATTTTCATAGCCAGGTCTGTTTCCTTTTGATCTGTCCTTTCCGAGGCCTGTCCCCGTTTTAAAAGCAAATCCATATCCACTATTGGCTTGCTAGGCCTAACGTAGCTTCACCATAACCCTGGCAAGGGGCCTGTTTTTGGTCCGCGAGAGGTATTTTATTTCCCTCAAACCCTCCGGACAAGTCCGGCGAGCCCCCCTATCCGCCACCTGGGACGCGCCCGATAGAGGAACAGGCAAACCTCCACGAGAAATATGCAGGTAAATCAATAAAAGTTGCCCTTCATCAACAACTTGTCTCTATCTGGATTAAGGAAGAACTACCAGAACACTGGACTACAACCCTCATTCACCCACTGCAACAACAAAAAAAGGGGACAAATCAGACTCTAATAATTACAGAGGAACCTCACTCCTAGACATAACATACAAAATACTTTCAATAATCATCCTCAATAGGATCAGTTCACAAGAAAGAACTAGGAGACTATCAAGGAGGTTTCAGACCATGGAGGAATTCTCCTGATCAGATCATGGGTCTTAAGTTGATTATGGACTATAACAGGAGGAGAAACAGAGATATGGTAATAACATTTTTCGATTTCAAGAAAACTTACAATTGCATCCATAGAGAATCCTTGTTTTAACATTTTAAGACACCTTGGACTAGACGCCAAATTAATAAACATGATAAAACTAACTCGCACTAACACTAAATCAAAAGTAAAGTTCAGGAGTGAAATATTAGAGCAATTTTAAAATTAAAACAGGATTACGGCAGGGAGATGGGCTTTCACCTCTATTATTTGTGTTCTTGATATCATAATAAGGGTATGGTTTAGGAAATGTCCCCCTAATATAATGGTTGGACGAAAAATCGAAACAATTAAGCATTACTAGCAGTTGACGTAAAAGAAGCAAAAACACAGATATTAGCACTTCAAAACATTGCACACAAGGTTGGCCTCAAATTATCGTTTGAAAAAAACAGAAATTATTCCCCAAACACCAACACAACTAAAGGCAGTTACTATAAATGGTAATAAAATCAAAATAGTAGTTCAATTTAAATACCTTGGAGAAGTGCTAACAAACAACCTAAGTGAAAAAATCTCAATCCAAACAAGAACAAATAAATTAGCTAAAACACAAAAAGTGACATGGGATATCTACAAAAGGATATGTTTATCCCACTGATCTCTATACATGGATGGCTGGTAGCTAAGGCAGCAGTAAGCCCAATAGGCGATGACAGGAGGTATAGCAAGATGGCAGCGAGCGCATGGTGCAATATTGCTCGTAGACCACGTGGTCCGTAGAGCGCTCTTGTCTTATTCAGTGACGCCATGCCTAGTGGCCAGGCCTCTTGATTGTAGTTCCACGAGTGTTCTGTGTTGTGTTAATGCAAAAGAAGTAGTAGTATTTTGCGAATTTAGGTTCGATGTCTAGTAGTATACATGTAATTTACAAGATTCAATTTCAATGTGTACTATGTGTTCATGTGAATTTTAAATGAGGTTTCAACATGCCGCAGTATTCAGCATATGGATGTACAAACAGAACCGAACAGCAAAAAGAGAAAGTAAGAGATGTTATACATATAGGCCACTGGCAGTAAATATTTTGTGTTTCTTGTAGTTGAAAAATGGGCTGAATTTGGTTATTTAAACCGTAAAATCTTAGTTTTAAGTACCGGTTTGGTGACCCATCATCCCAAGCAAGTCGGTAATACCTTTACTTCTCAGGCAGACAGGTCACTTAGCTGTAATTTTGAAGTTATTGTGAAGTTAAATATACATATGCGGTGGTGCTGAAGCAGACGTGATCGGGCTAGGCTATTGCGTGTTTAAATTTGATCCCATTTCAGGTTTTTTTGGTTCTGGGTGCGAATAGTTCGCTTAATAGTTGTAAAACTGTGGGGAGAGTATATTTTGAGTAGGTTTTTAGTTGTGTTAACTTTTATGTGGAGCTGAGGAGTGAAATTGGTTTGGCTTAAAGTGCAGTTTGGCCTGGATCTACTTCCCTTTATTATTAAGTTTATTGTGCTGCTAGCGTGATTAAAAGCTGTAGTATTTGATGTAGAGTGCTGGGATTAGTAATTAAGCCCTGTAATCCTTCTGCCCCCCCCACCATTTCTTTCTGATTTCGCACCCTGATAATTATATAGGCTACCGGTACATTTATTTTTGTGTAACTTTTACTGTGGCAAATAAGCTTCTGGTTATGTGATATATTGACAAGGTCTGAATATTTGCTGGTTTCATAAATACGTACAATTTGCTTAAATGATATTTTCATTTTATAAATCAAACTGCGCGTTATTTCATGGAAACAGAAATTCATTACCAAGAACCGATTACGATATGTCGAGTGTATAGTGAGCTGCGTTTATAGGTACATCATTTGAAGAATGCATAATTTCGTGGCATATATATTTATACAATTTACAAGAAAGTTTCCAGAAATTGTTTTTCACTCGTTACTCTGTTACTGATCGCTAATTGCGTGTACTCAGCACCTAAGTTGATATTTGTCAGCCGTTATTATACATTCATTTTTATTGCTATTCCGGAGATTTACTGACTTCGGAATGACGTGTCAGTGATCCCAATGCCCTTATGCTACGAGTGAACATATCTCTATATTTTTATTTGTTCCAAAGCACCATTAATTACGATTTAAAATTGACTAGATTATCATTGCTTCCCCATAAGGATGGCTCGAGAATGGGCACACCAACATGGCGGACCGCGCGCTCAACCTGGCGTACTTTCTCGTGCAGCGGAGAGCTGCCATCAGCGATCCATGTATAGAGATCAGTGGTTTATCCATTTACACAAAATTAAAACACTACAACACAGTTCTAAAACCGGAAGCTACATATGCAGCAGAAACACTTTTTCACCAAATCAAACAAACAATCAAAGACTGACGGACTTCAGAAAATTGAAAGGAGGATTGGAAGAACCTCCATTAACAAAAAATACCAGAAAGATGGCTAGTAGCGGTTACTACCTAACAAAGTCGTGTACAAAAAGCTAGAACCCATTACCGATACCATGTGTATGAGAAGACAGGGATTCTTTGGACATATTATGCTGTTGCAGGATTCGAGACTCCTAAAACAACTAGTGCAGCACAATCTTATCTCAGAAAATACCACAACAGGATGTACATGGATAAGAGAAGTGAGAGAGGATCTGAAGGAGATACAGTAGGCCTTACAACAGACGTCACCACAAATAAGATAAGGTTGAATGCAAGACTCAAGAATTAAAATAAACAAGCCCACAACACGCACATTTTCATCTGAGGAAAGGGCACGATGATCAAACAGTCTTAAGAAGTACTGGGAGGAACGCAAAGCCCGAACAATCTCATCAAAGAAGATCTGAACAATGGACTGACTACAGTGATCCTATGCAGTCATAAAAGAAAAAGATGTTATCAACCATTCATATATATATATATATATATATATATTATAAAAATGAACGTTTGTCTGTTTTTTCTGAATTTCTACGGAAATTTGCGTTATTAACGCGTTTCAGTCTGTTTTATGACGGATGCGTGCGAAAATAATTTTTTTGTCTGTTTGTCTGTCTGTGGACAATTTTGTTACCTTATAACTCAAGAACGGCTGGGTGGATCAACGTAAAATTTGGTACAAACATTCATCATAGGGACGACACCAATCATTGATATAACTGTTCTCCGTAGCTCTCATACGAGGGGGCCTACCACCTTAAAATGCATGCTGAAATAGGCGTAGAAGGGCCAGGCAAAGCTCATTTTCAGCCCCTCATTATCAGAAACAAATCTCGGAGGCTCAAAGGGCCCCAAAAACCACATTTTAAGGTCCTAGAACCAATAGTTTTTGAGTTATTCCCAGAAAACTAATTTAATTTAATAAAATAATGAAAGTATGCAACCCGGTAATTATGGCAACAGAATCTCACAGGTCCATCTATTTCTGTAAGACGCAATACAATTCCAATTATTACATTAATGTGATAGTTTGCAAACGGCTATACGGTTATCACGGAACCAAATTACGCTGTAAAATTCATCAATACTTACAGTATACTGCGCTTAACCTTTTCAGTGCTAATATTGTGAGACTCTCAAACCCCTCCATGCTGAATAAATTTTTAAAAGTATGTTATTCAGATGAAGTTACCGATGAGATTTCTCGGGCGCAGCAAGGACGTGACTTTCTACCACACCTGAGATATCTCGGGTGTAGCAGTGTAAAGGTTAAGGGGGTCAAGGGGTACTCTAGAAATTTTCACGCGATTTACACGTGTGGGTGTGGTCTACGAGGTCATCTGCCTTTTGAATTTGTTTGATACTGTGTGGTTGATATATCCATATTTGGACATCTGGGTGATGCTTGCCATGGTGGGTGGGTGAGTGGTCAACGTGTCGGTCTACTAACCCCAAGCTTGCAGGTTTGCTCCTGGCAAGTGATTTTTGAAAGGCGCAAAAGTTACGACACCATGTCATACGATGTTGGCATGTCAATGAACCCATTTGAATTCAGTAGGCCTTGTTTATAATGGCAAAATTAATCTCGGGAGTTTCCACCAACACAAAGTTCCTCATTTCTCTACTAGAAAGCGCTATAGTGTCAAGGAGCTTACATATCTAACCTCCTTGACATTCATAGTGCTTCAAGGAGCAACGAAATTCGACATGCAAGCTACCCTTTCAGTGTCAAATAACAAAGCTTGCACCCGGCACCCAAGGCCATACGATATTATTATTATCTGGGTGATACGTTGTAGTCATGCTCTTGCATAAATACAACTATCTATAAATATATGATTGTTTATTAAAATTTCAATTTTGTTTCTTTTACGCGTTTCGGTATGTTTTTTGACGGATGCAAGCGAAACGTGGATTTGTGTGTCTGTCTTTCTGTGTATCTTTATGTACGCCTATAACTCGTGTTCGGATGCTTGGAGCATCGTAAAATTAGGTAGGTATCCATGAGGGTCAATACACTAATCATTTATAAAACTCTTCACTGTACTTCTCATAGAAGGGTGGGTATAGAGAAAAACGCTTCAAAATACATGCTAAAATAGGCGAAATATAAAAATTGTCCTAGAAGGACGACCAAAGCATATGTTGCACTTCTCAATGTGAGACACACAATTCGGGTGTCTATAAATGGTCTCCAAAAACCACATATTAAGGCCCTTAATTTAACAGTGTCTGTGATATTCCCAGAAAACTAACTTCGCTCTGATAAACTAATGAAGGAATGACAAGCCCCTAACCATTGCAACAGTAGCTGAATTGATAACGTCTGGTTATTCATACAAAAGACCGTTCGAAGGTGGTATAAATCTCAAATGTACCCTAGATAAAATCGCAACCGACCAAACCAATTTTGACAAAACTTTGCACAAACCATGTGCGTACCACCAATAGTTAATTTATAAATTTGCAGGACATTTGAGTGCTGCCAACTTTACCAACTTTATAGTTACCCTTGAAGAAATTGCAAATGACTGATGCAATATTGACCAATATTGTTACGAACAAATATTTTCAACCTCAATTGCATGTTGTAGGGGTTGACAATCTAAATTGATTTTTAGTAAGTCTTTCAATGTAGGATCAGGACATTTTAGTGAGTATTTTGAATTTCAATTGCATTTTGTAAGTATTTTCAACCTAAACCGCATTTTGCAAGCATTTTCAATCTAATTTGCATTTTGTAAGTATTTTGATTGTCAATTGCATTTTGTGAGTCTATTGAATCTAAATTACATTTTGTAAGTTTTTTTCAATCTAAATTGCATTTTGTAAGTATTGTCAATCCAAATGAGTAGTTTGAATCTACTTTACATTTTGTAAGTATTTTCAATTTCAATTGCACTTTGTAAGTATTTTGAATCTGAACCGGCCTTTTTCAATATAAATTGAATTGTGTATTTTAAATTGCATTTTGCAAGTATTTTGGATCTCAATTGCATTTTGTACGTATTTTCGATCTCATTTGCAATTTGTAAGTATTTTGAATTTCTATTGCATTTTGCAAGTATTTCGACTCTACATTGTATTTTATACGTGTTTTGAACCCAAACTACATTTTTTGCGTAATCCATTCCTTTTGTGAGTTTTTTCTTCTAAATTCCCTTTTGTAAGTATTTCCACTCTCCATTTTGTGAGTCGTTTCAATCCGAGTTCAATTTTGTAAGTATTTTCCATCTCACTCAATTTTCGTTATGATTTCCATATCATTGTCATTTTTGCTATCACCCAGACCATTAGGGGCCGATAACCTAGATGTAGGCCCCTTAAAACAACTATTATCATCATCATCATCATCATCATGTTATCATGTATGAGCAGGTTAGTTGTGAAATTGAAGCGCGCCCTGAATTGCGCGGAGCCAACAAGGGCGAAGCAACAGCCAATGAAGACTGTAGAACTTTTTGGAAACTTGTAGTATATATTAAACCAGAGGAAAACAAGATGTTCAGTAAAGAACATATAGCCTACTTTCTCCTAAATGTATGAGTATAGTTATAACTCGTTGTTATTATCAAAGAGTATAATAGAACTATTCTTTGTTGAAGACCTTAGAAACGATTTACCTCTACCAAACGCCACGACCTAGATAAAAACTGCTACCATCATTGAAGAAAGAAAGAAAGATAAGAAGTATATCAAGAATGTTATGGATCTGGAGACATAATCGACCGGACTGGCGGCGTGGCTCAGCGGTAACGTTCTCGCTTGCTGGGCCCTAGGTTGCAGGTTCGTATCCTGGCGCAGTCAGCTGGCATTTGAGGGTGCACAAATGCGAGGGAGCCGTGTCAGTACATTTACTGGCACGTTAAAGATCCCCTTCGGGCCAAAATTCCGGCACCCCGGTGTCTCTAAAAGCAGCAGTAGTTAAAAGGGATGTAAAACCAATAACATTATTATTATTATTATTACGACCTGCCGTGGGCAACATCCAACTTTGAGTTGAGGCATGTCTTTACACGTCTGGTTGTGCATGGCTTTCACAACCCTAATTGAATTAACAAATCTTTCCATGACCCTACAGAGACGTGTGTATACAAACTATGTGGATATTTTCGATAATATAATCCTAACAGAGCGAGTGCATTCTAGCGGCCAGAATAAGAAACTTTTCAATAAAATCTGGAAGTTACCTTTTTGGCAGCTAGATGTCTCGAGTAAATCTGCTGGCGAATTATGTTTTAATTAAATATATATTTTACACCATAATGTGGACAATATAACGCTTAATAACATTTTCAAGTAACGCAAAATAGGCTGTTACAAACCCTTTAAAATAAAAAGTTAAAATGTATCGTAGTATCAACTTGTCATTCTTCAAATTCGATGCGCATAGAATGATAATGGTATAGTAATCAATGGATCCCCACGTAGACTAGTCGGGACATCTAGTGGTGAAATATCGAACAATATAATCCTAACAGAGCGAGTGCATTCTAGCGGCCAGAAGAAGAAACTTTTCAATAAAATCTGGAAGTTACCTTTTTGGCAGCTAGATGTCTCGAGTAAATCTGCTGGCGAATTATGTTTTAATTAAATATATATTTTACACCATAATTTGCACAATATAACGCTTAATTTTAAAACATCTGAGTCATTACAAAACAATAAACATATAACATTTCAAGCAAAAAAACTAGCTCTGATCGGGTTTGAACCATAGGAATCTGAGCGACAGGCTATCGCTCTACCACTGAGCTAATTGTGTCAACGAATATCGTTCTATTTAAAATGACTTACATAGAACTTGTTAGCAAATAATGATTTATACTAAACGATTTCATCACTGGAGTATATTATTTATATATAAAGCATTTCATACAAAGTTTATTTATTTTTTATCAGTACGCTATATTGCATTCAATACTCAAATTAGTGAAATATAAGTCAGGCACAAGATATCCGCTGCCATCTTGTCTTATTAATGAATCAGCTGAGCTTTTTAAAATCACGTCTGCACTATAGTATTACAAAATAAACTTTTAATTTCGTACGTGCCTCTTCCTTTAGAACAGTTAAAACGATTCTCGGCTCGATAATCGGAACTGGTGGGTCCCATGATATGGATTATAAAGTTTGCATAATTCGCACGGCCGCCATCCTGAAATGGTATGGCGGACGACCTTGTAGTTTGGTCACAAGACGCATCCTATACGAAGGTATGTTGTTACCAAATTTGGTAGAGATTGGATGATTTGGTTAGTCGTTATTTGATTTTACGTTTTGAACGTTTGAGTGGCCGCCATTCAGTTTTAGTAAAGATGGCGGCGATATAAAACATGACACTGAGGTGTCCTTTGCTAGTGCTACCTTTGTACCAAATTTCGTTCAATTCGCATTCACCGTGTTCGAATTGATAGGGGGGGACAGACATTCAGAGTACACACACTCACACACACACACAGACTCACACACACACATACACACACACAGACTCACACACACACATACACACACACAGACAGACACACTTTTTTCGCCCTGTGTTGATCTCATAAGTCTACTTTCATTTTTTGCAAAAATCGAAAGTAGGCTAAAAAGAGCCTAGAAATGAACGTTAAATATGTATCCGAATTTTTGGACAACAGGTGTGATAGAATTATGTCTCTAGGTAATATATTCCATGAGATATGAGTAATAGAAGTTCTCCCTACTTGTCAATAGCCCGTAAAGGGTAGTGACGTAAAGGAAGGAAGCTTTTAGTTTTACGTGACCATTAATCTCACGATCATGAGCCGCAGGACCTTCATTTTACGTGGAATCCGAACCACAGGATTCACTTCGAAAATCGTATATGCATTGAGCAGGAATCAAACCCAGTCCACCTTGATAAGAGGCAACAATCGCACCATCGCTCCCCTGGTGGCTACGTAGTCGGAGCAGTATAAATAAGGCTCGTATACACACGTTTGCCTCATATAATTAAAAGTGCAGCGATAGTATGGCATGTCAGCAACAGTGAGAAGCAGTGGTTATGTTGGAGCATATCACGGTTCGTGTTTGGACTATGCGAGTTATAAAGTAGTTGAATGTAATGTATATTTGAAACTTTGAAACTTGCTCGTTATTGTCTTTTTATGAGTGATGGACTTCCCAGTGTGCACATCAAACAAAGTCAGTCGAACGCACAATTTATTGAGATATCCAGTTTAGCAAGGCGAGTTACAATACAGCAGTAAGCCCGAAATTTAACAGTACAAAGACGATTGTTTTTCTAGCCAGTATTTATGTGAGGAATCTTTCCCAACAAGCCAGAACTATTAGAATGAAACGTATGCAGTGTTGTAGAACATTCAAAATGTCACTTATAGTTCATGCAGGATATTACGTGCCGTTGACTGAACACTCAGTATTCTTGCCTGAGATGAATCCAGTTCAGAAACGTTTTGAAACGTGTGGAACATCGTGGTTGTCAAACAAATGACTGTGCCATGAACGTGATTCTTGATGTGGCAAATATTCTATTTATCATGAGCAACTAAATGTACTAGAGAGGATGGGATAGCGGTATGTCACAGAAAAGCAGAAGATTTGAAGAGCAGAAGTGCAGCGATTCGATTCTTAGGCCATGATGCGGCATTTATCATTGTCAACCCCTGGTGAATGTGATGATGTGGCATCATTGTGCGACATGCTGAGGTGCAGCGGTTCTATCCCCACGTTAAGATGGAGCGTAGGACGACAACTGGAACTACTTCTTGACGATATGGAAAATCGGGATGAGCAGATTGAAAACAGCTCTTTAAATGTCGCAAAGGTAGAACATCAGAACCCTGTAATTAATAAATTGTTACTATCACGTCATGTATATTTAATAGCAGTATTTTAGTTTACCAGTATTTCTACGATCAGACGTAGCGCATCTGTGACTAAATTTCTTCAAATATGTTAGGTTCAACATTGGTTAGGAGTGATATTAGGATAAGGAATCCTAAACATATGGTTTTTTTTTTTTTTTTTTTTTTTTTTGCATGTTACAGTCACATATTTGACCGAGAATGAGAAAAGGTTGATTTATCATGGATTGGCTGGCTGCGTGGCTCAGCGGTAACGTTCTCCCCTGTTGTGCCCAAAGTTGCAGGATCGAATCCTGGCGCAGCCAGTTGGCATTTGAGGGTGTGCAAATAAGAGGGAGCCGTGTTAGTAGATTTACTGGCATGTTAAAGACCCCCTTCCGGGCAAAATTCTGGCACCTTGGCGTCTCTTAAAGCCGCAGCTGTTGAAAGGGATGTAAAACCAATACTGTATCACTATTATTATCATGGAGTTTTGAAATGGAAATAATTTCTTTATGATATTCCAGCTAATCATCATCATCATAATCATTATACCAACCTCCATATGAGGAAACCAAAGATTTCCTTACCAGCACATACAAGACATTGTCCTTATGTGGTCCTACAACCTCAAAAGCCCTCCTTCCTGGACCACTTGAATTCTGTTATCAGATTCATCTGGAATATCTCCAGTACCAACATCACCCTCCTTGATATTGACCTCTCCTTCCTCAACTACTCCATTGAAACCTTCATCTGCATCAAACCGACCTGCCACAAACACAGCTTCCACCCTTGCCATTCTAAATGCTTCCTTGGGCAGGAGGGTCATCTGCTGTACCCCTTAGGCCCTAGCTTCTAACCATTTCTGACTCACCACCTGAGGTTACTCCAGCAATGTCCAGTCAAGCGGGGGCAGCGGTCAAGCTCTTGGCCTCTCACCAAGGTTCGAATCCCGGTCAATGCATGTAAGATTTTCGAAGTGAAATGCCATGTCCTGTGGTTCGGATTCCACGTAAAAAGGAGGTCCCGTGGCTCAAGATTGCATGATTAACCGTCACGTAAAACTAAAAGCTTCCTTTTAAGTATAAGAGGCTAGGACACGCCCCTGTTACAAACCATGGGTGATTGGAAATGCTTCTGAGATGTTATTTTGATGGAGAACCTGTCCAGTCATACCATCACGAAGTGCTCGCACCAGTTCCACAAACAGATCGGGACAACCAAAGCGTAGGCCTTGGGACGGAATCAAATGCCTTTTCCAGGTCGTAGAACACAAGAAAAAGGTCCTTCTGTTGTTCTTTACATTTTTCTTGAAGTCGCCGTGCGTAAAATATCATGTCAACAGTGCCTCAGGAGGCACAGAAACCACACTGAGACTCTGGAAGAGTCCTCTCAGAGATGACTTGAGGCGGCTCAGTAGTATTCTAGCGAGTATTTTTCCTACTATAGATAGCAAGGAAATGCCCCAGTAGTTGCCACATATGCTACGGTCCCCTTTTTTTTTTTTTTTATATATAAAGTGACGATGTTGGCATTTTTTAGGTCACTGGGTACTCGATGGGTTTCCCAAATTGACGTAAGCCTCCAGCTTGAATTAGTTCCAGTGGGATGTTGTCTGGTCCAGGAGCTTTTCTGGGTTTCAGCCTATCAAAGGCTTCACAGAATTCTTGATATGCTGGAGGCATCACCATCCAAGGTTGAGAAGGAAGGTGTGGCACATCTCGTAAGAAATCTTCTGCGGCAGTAGAGCTTCGGTTTAAGAGAGTAGATAAATGTTCCTTCGAGCGCTCCAGGATGTCTTTGGAGTTAGTTAGTGTAGTACTTCCATCAGCTGTCTTTCGAGTACCAATAGAGGAACGAATCGGACCATAGATCTCTTTAATCCCCTCATAGAAGTTCCGAAGATTTCGGGCATCAGCATAATGTTGAAGCTCCTCAGCTTTCTGTTGCCACCAGTTGTTCTTCATTTCCCTGATTCCAGTCTGACACTTCTGTTTCAGATCATTAAACTCTTTACACAGGATGATGGGCCTTGGAGAAGGGATAGATGAGCTTCCCGCTTAGCATTGATGAGGTCCAGTATTTCTTTGTTGTTCTCCTCAAACCAGTCTTGTCTCTTCCTACCCTCATAGTCAATGGTTTCTTCAGCTGACTTGATGATACTGTTGACCCCTCCTGTTCAACATCTTTTGTGCAGACTGGGTTGCTTTTGAAGTGGGTCAGGATTGCATTTTGGAAGTTAGATCCAATAGCTGCATTTGAAAGTTTGGAAGTTGCAAACCTGCGATGGGGTATGCTTGAACGTTAAGCGGTAGATTTATGTCTGAAGGAAATTTTGAGTCGACAGGTCAGGAGTTTGTGGTCAATCCAACAGTCGTCCACGTCCCTTGCAGTCTTTGTGACCAGAACATCCTTCTTGACACACTGCCTGGTAATGACATAGTCAAGGATGTGCCAATGTTTAGAGCGTGGATGCATCCATGTGTACTTACAGCGATTGGGTAGGCGAAACTGGGTATTAGTGATGAATAATTCATGTTCAGCACATAATCCAAGAAGCAGCAGTCCATTGGCATTGCAGTTGCTCAGCCCTTGTTTGCCTAATACATTCTTCCACAGCTGATAATCCCTGCCCACTCGAGCGTTAAAGTCGCCAAGCAGCAACAGTTTATCTGTGGGTGCTGTGTTAGTGATGATGGAGTTAAGTTGGTGGTAGAAATGGTTCTTAGTTTCTTCATCGGCAAGTAGAGTGGGAGCATATGCAGAGATCATGGTGATGTATTTACTTTCAGAGATTGGTATTCTGAGACTAATAAGCCATTCGCTGATTGCAATAGCAGTGAGTAGGTGGTCATTTACCAGTTTCGTTTTCACAGCAAGGCCAATCCCATGAATGTGGCGCTCTCCATCCTCCTTCCCTTTCCAAAATATTGTATAACCTGATCCGGGTTCAACAATTTTCCCTTCACCTGACAGCCTAGTTTCGCTCAGAGCAGCAACGTCAATGTTCAGTCTAGCGAGCTCATGGATGATGAGAGCTGTTCTTCTCTCAGGTCTGTCACTGCTGTCACAATCAAGTAGTGTTCTTACATTCCAGGATCCTATAAACATTCTTTGTTAATATCCATTATTTTGACCGCAATGGTGGGGTGACCTGCTGAGTGCGGTTGCCCAGCCAGGCGTAATGATGTGATGACCGATGTTTAGCCCACATTTTCTAGGGCTTTCCCCATTTGGGGTGGGCAGCGGTGATCCTAAATAGACCTGCCCTGACACAGATGCAGGACCGAATTCCTGAGTAATCACTGGGTCTCAGAAAAAACTACCATCACACATCTGCCGCCAACATGCAGTTCCTGACTGCAGTTTCAGTTTCAGCTCCCAGTTTCACCCGAAACCTGCCTCCACCGTTCTTATCCCATCACCGTTGGGCTTGAAGTTGGAAGAGTAGCCAGAAAATGCCAGTGGCGTGGATTTGTTTAAGGTGGATCCCAACTTGCCAGAAAGTGACCCACACACTATGGTCTCGGAGCCGGACCTTGTGGCACATGTGATATGAGTCATGCAGGATTGAACACCAAGATTGCAATGAACTGCCATGAACTCAAACTATAACTGAGTGGTGCCTTTCTATCCAGTTCATCTGGCATGTCCTCATTTCCTTGCATAATCGTCGCAGATTTTTGGCCTAATATTTGTTGAAAAAAAGCCGGTGAGACGATTGTGCAAAAAAAAAAAAAACAAGTAATCTTAAAACAAATTATTATTTGAATAACTATTTAATACATGCATAAAATTAAAATAAACTAATAAAAATAGGTTGTCTGTAGGTTATCTTCATCCACGGCGGCCATCTTGCCAATCTGAAAAAAATGCCATGATTATGTTACCGATTTTTGTTGAAAATTTTATATTGCAACTGTTATGATGGATTGTTCAAATTTAGAGAACTTACCAGATCTAATCATCTGCATCGGAAGAATATTCAATCTCCTCGCTGCTCCCTGAGAGCGTTTGGTCGTCGTCTTGCTCCACGTCACTGTGCCATAATTTGTCGTCCTCAGTGCCATCTAAAGCGTTCGAAATTCCGGTCTTCTTGAAGCTCTTCACAACTGTTTCAAGTGGAATAAGATCCCAGCTCCTAACAACCCAAGTGCAAATGCATTCCAAGGACGGCCGCTTAAATTTTCCTGTGGGCGTCACCTCGTGGTTGTCACTGATTATCCATTCATTGTAAAACCGGTGCAGATTGTCCTTAAAAGGTTTATTTAAACAAACGTCCAATGGCTGAAGGATGGAAGTCAATCCGCTGGGAATAACCACCTGCTGAGTATTGGTGTCCTTTAGGATCTCTTTCACCTCATTCACAAGGTGAGCCCTAAAACTGTCCATTACTAGCATCGCTCGTTGTTTTAGCAGGGCACCTGGTCATTTGTTCCACACAGTCTTCACCCAGTCCACCATGAGTTCCTGGTACATCCAACCTTTATGTTGCACGCGCACGTGAATGCCACGTGGAAATTTCACAACCTTCGGCATCGTCTTTCTTTTAAAAATTACGTAAGGCGGCAACTTTCTCCCGTCTGTGGTAACTGCGAGCATGACCGTGCAGCGAAGTTTCTCGTTGTCTGTTTTAAGTGGTATGCTCGCAGCACCTTTCTCTGCAATTGTCCTACTGCGAGGCATATAAAAAAAACTGGCGTCTGGTCAGCATTTCCAATTTGCGACAGTAGAAATGGAGTTTCCTGGCCCTGACGGAACACAAACCGTTGGAACTCGATCACTTTGTCCGTGTAGTCTGACGGCAACTTCTGACAAACAGTTGTCCCCCTTCGCACAGATAGGCCTTCTCATCGCATAAATCTCATTACCCAGCCATGACTAGCTTTGAGCTGGGTTTCGTGATGACGCACTGCTTCACGCCCCCTTCATTTGAAGCATATCGTATGTAACACTTGTCCCGTATAAATAAATAGGACATTGCGGATTTGCTCCGTTTTGTGGAATGGTGGGATTGTTACCCATTGGCCAAAGTGGTCTACAACCTAACCTAGCCTAAGAAAAATGTTTTGGTATTAATGATTCAATATACATAACTTATCCTTTGATTGAGTGTATCACGCTTCAAATAAAAACAAGGTTTTCATAAAATCAATCACAAATAGGTACGGTATGTATTTTAAATATGTTTTACAAAACACCAACCCTAGAAAGCTAAACTCTTAAAATAATACATATAAAACTACAATGGCGGACAACCAAGGAAGGGGGCGTGGCAATCTTGCATTATATGCTCAAATGGAAATCCGTTATGTTCGGACGATCGCAGTATCAAGACAGTACCTTTCAAATAAGGTGATTCATTATAATTACTTAAGCTTGGCCCTTGATTAGCCACCTAATCAATTCGTTTCCTTTCTCCGATTGTATTAAATTCCGCCCAGTCAAAGACTCGGCCGACAACCATTTCATTAAGAAACTTACCTTTCAAAATATTGCTAGTTACATACGTTACTTTTAGGTTAATATCAACATTTCCAATTAAACCAGTGGAGTAATATAATGCCCAAGTGACAAAGAAAGAGAAGTTCAACTTAAGCTGACGTGTAGATGATATTTTATGTATGGCTTGCTTAGATTTAAAATATCATCTTCTAAGAAAATCCAACTATGGTCCCGTAATTGATGCGATAATAATAAAAGATCACCTTGAGGCAATACACAGGCGAGCAATATTCGCTCGCAATATTAAGCCATTTTTAGGAACAGGAAAAATATATATATTTTCTAATCAAGACCAACGACACGCAGCCTTTAAAATTACCAATTACATTTTAAGATTTTACTGAAGTTTAGTTAAGAAAACACGCCAAGTTACTTCAGATGACTAAGTAAATCTCTCGAGACATTACCTTGCTGTTTGCCCCAATTATTCCTCAGGCTTCAAGACAAGATTGGGGCCATGTCCATTCCGTTTCACGGTCCCATTGTAATTGCTACACGTCTTCCCATTTGTTTCTTACAACACTCAACTGACAGCCGCGCATGAGCAGATACCAAAATTGCGTCGAAACAAAAGAATAGCTATGCGCGCTTTGCCGCACTACCAAGTTTCTCATTAAATGGTATGGTATTACTTATGGGACTTAACCCAAGTCATCCAATATTAAGTTGGTCAGGATATGCCATTGTTTGATGGCATACTCCCATTGGTTGTCCATAACCTTGATAATTACATAAAGTCGAAGAGCACAAGATACAGCAAGATACATTAAACATGCAACATAATGGTACCATACAATTCACAATAAAATACAATAATTTTCCATTTTGCTCTTCTTAAAATTTAATTTGGCATGCAATGGCAATTTATCTACTGGTATGCAATTAAGTTTTATTAAAGGGAAAACTAATTATTTCTTTATTTCTTCTTTTCCTGCCTAACGGGGGTCTTAAATTAAAAATCTTGAAGTGTCCAAGAGGGTTGATCTGGAAGCAGACCAACGAAGTTATCTGACCAGGCGCGGAAAGGGCCGACAGCTGCATTTTAATATTGAGACGATATTTCAATCGGCTCAACACTGCAACCGTTGTTGCGCACTTCTCTAACATACTCCAGCACTTCCTTATCAATTTCGGGAATTTTTTCAGATTTCGGTCCTCGAAATGCACGTCTGTGCAGGTTAGTGTTTTTCAACATAATTTTAAGTTTCCGCCAGTCCCGAACTAATTTTTCGTTAACTGTGAATTCACGTTCTGCAGCTCGGTTCCCATGTGTTTCAGCGTACGTTATCACTTTTAATTTAAAGTTCGCCGTATAATTATTATATTCGCCCATTGCGAACACTGTAACGTGTTTTTCGTGGGGTTTTTATGCAACTGGCATAAGTCAGTAGGAAGCCATTCTATATTTATTTACGCGGCAAATTGTTCAGCCAAGAGAATTTTTCATGTTAATTTATTATAATTATTATTTAGATATTTTCGGAGCATTTTATAAAAATTATTAGCATTCAGATAGGTTTTCTATGTCTTAGAAAACGCTATCATGCAAATTATTACGAACGACGATATCATAGAAAATTATCTGATTACGGAATTTTACGGAGTTTTTGTCAGTTAGGGTATTTGAGAGAGATGACTCACTGGGAATTCAAATACAAGCTGATTCCTGTCGAGAAGAATTACGCAAGCGGGCTCGCATCGTCCAGGAAAGGCGAATTGTTGAAACGGAACCCTCCCGCCGAGTGTAATGACCCAGAGGAGGGGAAGATAGCGCGGCGTGCTCAGCCAATCAATGAGGACTACGTAAGCTAGTAGACGGCTCCGGAGTGGGGAGCCAACGTGTGCATATATCGTTCGACGCGCCGTCGAAGGAGGACAATCTGTGAAATACTTGACGAGTATGTTGTACGCGGGAATCGCTCCGATGTTCCGTGGATTGGAGGACTAACTATTGTATAACTTAACCAGTGCGGTTGTACGAGTGTTTGGGTCCGATGTACGGACCATTGAATTATCTAATCTACCAGAATATCATCAAATTTCGACGGAGATGACGACGTCCAGGAGACTGTGGGAAGCACACAGCATCATCAAGTACGAGGGAAATGCTTTGGCAATTTCCAGTGGTAAGCGCAAATGACGCAGAAATACGCAATCTCTCATTTCTCGTTGTTTTACATTTCATATTTCAGTAACTTCATATCTTGGAAATAAGAGTAAAATCAATTTATCAAACTCCGTTTTCACGTAATTTTCTATCGGTAATATTAAAATCGCAACGCTCCAATTTAAATTTTATACTTATTATTATTAATTTGCTATACTTGTTTTATATAATAAATTCATTTCTTTTACAATGCAATCTTTGCTTTCAGTAGGTAGCATTAGATATAGACCAATTCCTTCTCCTGATACAATTGTTTGTTGGGTTAATGATCAAATCATACCACGATCTGAGTGAATAGAGTCTTGAATGTGTTCTGCCAGAGCTAGACGTTGTTAAATACAAATTTAGATTTCAACATTGCGTTGAGGTCTTGGCGCCCATTAAAACAACATAGCTTAGGCAAAGGTAAACAGTTACATTTCTCACCCAACAGTTAGGAGTGAGCAAAACGTTTCATTTGTCGCCGACAACTTGGGGCTGAAAACCTAATAACATTTGTGGAAGGAGAAGGGTATATATTTCTGTGCCTGTATTTTGGGGGTTATTTGTCTGTATCAGTGTATATCATTATGGGGGATGAGAAAGAAAGACAGATGAGGTTACGTAGTGGTCATCAACGGGAGAGTGATGATACGAGCAGTATGTCGAGTGATGGTAGTACCGGGGTAGCGGAGGTAAATCCCGATACTGAAACAGGGAGTGTAGGCGGCCAACCAGAATTAAAAACTTTACTTCTCGAGTTCATGTATCAGAACAAAGTTAGTAGTGATGCCTTAAATGCAAAATTAGAACAAAACAGTAGGGAAAATAAAGAAAGTACAGATGCCTTAAATGCTAAATTAGAACAAAACAGTAAGGAAAATAGAGAGAGTACTGAAACTTTAAATGCAAAATTAGAACAGAATAATGCAAAATTAGAACAAAACAGTAGGGAAAATAAAGAAAGTACAGAAGCTTTAAATAAAAAATTAGAACAGAATAATGCAAAATTAGATAAGAACAACAAGGAAATTAGTGTGAAAATGGAGCAGATTAGAGGAGAAATCAGAGGAGTAATGGAAGAGAAGGTTAAAGAGATTATTGCAGATGTAGACAAGAAATTAGGAAAAGTACAGGAGGAGTTGGAAATTAGAATCAGTACACAGGCTGAAAATTTAAAAGAACTAGTGCAACTGGAAACACAGCAGGTCAAAAAGCAATTGGGGGGAGAAATGGACAAAATTCAGGTAGCTACTAAAGAGGTTAAGGAACAGCTGGGGGGTAGAATTGAGAAAGTCCACTCACAAATAGTTGCAGAAGTAAATGATTTAAGAGAGAGTAATAGAGAGAGCATTAGCAAGATTGAGGAGAAACAAGCAAAGCTATATGATAAAGTAGAAGAATCAGAAGGAAACATTAAATTAACAGTAAACAGTATTGAGAGGAAGGCTGAGGAGAAAATCGCAGAATTAGAGTTAAAATTAAAAGCTAGGATCAGGCAAGAAAATAGTCAGAATGGGCCAGTTTTTGTGAATAGCACACACAGGGAGGTAGAACTGGGTAAGTTCAGCAATCGACAGGGGTGCCCAATGGAGTTCATGAACACTATAGAAAATAAATTCGGGGAAAGGTTGGAAAATGGTAGTATTGAGTGGTGCCAGGTAGTTGAAATTTTAGAACAAGTGTTTGTGGGGGAAACGAGGAATTGGTTTGCTGTCTACAGAGACAAGTTTACTGATATCGATGATTTTAAAATGAAATTCTGTGAAAAGTTCTGGAATGAGGTTATTCATTCGCAGCATCGTGAGGGAGTAGTGTGTGGTAAATATAACCCTAAAGGAAGCTCCACCATGACCGAATACTTTTTAGGGCAGGTATTAGTGTGTAAATATCTGGATGGCTTGAAGGAGGAAAGTGATGTGGTAAGGTTGCTACTTAGGCACTTTCCCTATAGGATCAAGGAGGCTGCTTGTATCCAGAATGTAAAGACAATATCACATGTAGAAAATTTGTTAAGCACATTTGATGCACTGGGGAGAGGGGGTTATGAGGACAATTTCAATAGGAACCAGGGTAATAATAATAACAGACCTAATGAAGCCAGGCATCAAGAAGTTCAAGGGAACGGTGGCGAAGGGGCCAACGGTCAAAATAGAAATAATAATAATCAGCTAAATCAGAACAGAGGAAATGGCTATGGTAATCAGTATCAAGGGAGGAACAATGATTTCAGGGGAAATCAAGGGAGGAACAATGATAACAGGGGAAATCAAGGGAGAAACAATGATTTCAGGGGAAATCAAGGGAGAAATTATAATGACAATAATTACAACCAGAATAGGGGTCAAGGAAGAGGACAGCCTAGTGGTAGTAATATACAGCCAAACAATGACAACACAGCCCAGAACAACCAGACCAGTGCAGTAGTAACTAGTACTACGGCCAGCTGTAGCGGTTCTTTAAACGCGAACCAGGCTGCGAAGTAAGGTCAGAATCTCAGTCTGTAGCATGCCCTGTCCATACAATTATACAGGAACCCTATGACCTAAATGTAAGAAATGAATTATTACATGAACTAAATGATGAAGGTATTATTCAGGAAGTGGTTAGTAAGAGCCCCATAGTTAAATTTAACGTGTCCGAGGCGTACACAGATGTTTTAATTGATAGTGGTTGTATGAAAAGTTGCATAAGTAGTGCATTTTATGATAAAATGAAAGGAACTGGAGTAAATTTTGAGGAGATGCCAATTAAAAGCACTTTTGTTATCACAGCTGTTGGGAAGAGGTCTAAAGTAATTTCTAAGCAAGTTTTAGTAGACATTAAAATTAATAATCATGTAGAGAAGCAGATTTGCCTTGTAATTCCAAATTTAGTATTCAGTGTTATCTTGGGTTCAGAGTGGCTAAGTAGAGTGTCTGGTAACTTATGTTATGATGTAGGGAGTTTGAAATTTAAATGGGGAGATTCTGAAGTAGAAGTAGCGTTCAATGACCATATTCAGAGGAGTAGTATTGTAGGTGTGATTTGTACTTTAAATGAGATATCGCTAGCCGTAGAGCGGGCTTCTCCATGTTTTGTGGGCAGTGTGATTACGAACGGAAGTCTAGAGGACTCGTTACGTGAGGCTGCATTTCAGGGTAATATAGAGGTGGAACAATGTGTTCGGCTCTATGATGTGTTATTGTGTAATAGGAGAGTTTTTGAGGATCGCATTGGTATGGCCAATTGCTATACACATTCATTGAACGTTATTGATAGGTCAGTATTCACAGGACATAGATATCCTGTACCTTTCGCTTATCAGAGTGCAGTTGAGGCACAAATTAATCAGATGCTTGAAGATGGGATTATTGAGCACTCTAACAGTCCATATGTTAATTCTTTGATCACGGTACCCAAGACCGACGGCACTGTTCGTATTTGTTTAGACGCTCGTTTGGTTAACAGTAGAATTAGTTCAGATCAGCTGAAATCTATGTCAATAGAGGAATTAATGCAAACATTTGAGGGGAAGAAGTATTTCACTTGTGTAGATTTGAGTTCCAGTTTTTGGCAAGTGCCACTTATGTACGAAGATAGACCATTTACAGCTTTTAGTCATAAATATAACCTTTATCAATTTTGTAGAACACCTTATGGGTTAAAGAGTAGTTCAGCAGCTTTAATTAGGGCTTTAAACATCGCATTAGGGGATGACACAGGAGAGTTTGTAACCATTTACATAGATGATATGGTAATTAGTTCACGCAGTTTTGAGGAGCATCTACGCCATTTAGATATAGTTTTTCAGAAGTTAGATCAGGCAGGGTTCACTTTGAAGCTGTCTAAGTCGTCATTCTGTCAGTCAGAAGTGACATTTTTAGGTCATAGAGTGTCGAGTAGAGGTGTAACACCAGAAGAAAGTAGGGTTAATAAGATACTTAACGCAGAGGTGCCACAGAATGTTAAACAGTTAAAAACTTACCTGGGAATTTGCAACTTTTTCAGGAGGTTCGTTCTTAAATACTCTGGGTTGGTAGAACCATTCAGGGAATTGCTTAAAAGTGGGACTCGGTGGAGATGGGAGTCCAAGCATGATCAGGCTTTTAGAGCGCTGAAGGAAGGTTTTGAGAAAGCTGTAGTGCTGAAATATCCATTAAAAGATAAGGAATATGTGGTTATGACAGATGCTTCACATATAGGCATTGCTGGAGTATTATGTCAGAGAGATGATGAGGGTAATCTGTGCATTGTATCTTTAGCCTCGCGAGGACTGACAGCAGCAGAGAAAAGATACATGATTACTGAGTTAGAGCTTTTAGGTATCGTTTTCAGTTTAGGGAAATTTAGAATGTATTTAGTAGGGGGGAAATTTGAGATCCACACAGATCACCATGCATTACTGTATATGAGAACTTGTAAACTCAGTTCTAACAGAGTTACTAGGTGGATTCTTGCTCTGCAGGAATACGAATTCACAGTAAAATATATTAAAGGTAAAGATAACATTCTTGCAGACATGCTATCGAGGGACACTAATTTATGTAGGGATTATCCTGTGGTTAAAGCAGAGGATGGTATTTTAATATGTGCATGTGTGGACAGTAGCAACAGGGCATCGTTACAGACACTGAGAAATAGGTAGGTAGAGCAACGTGATGACGTTCATTTAAAGGGAGCCACTTGCAAGGTTGGAAGCAGGTGACGCAGGAACATTTATAGTTTCCAAACGTATTGGGAAAACAGCATATGTGCTGGAGAATAGTGAGGGAAACAGATTATACGGGACGTATAATATACATAGTCTACGAAAATATGTGTCATAAAGTGAGTGGGTTTAGCTGGCGAGCCAGCCTATCAAATGAGTAAGTGTGGTATTTGGTGCGTGGGAGGAGCTGGTCTTCAAGGCAGGCGTATCAGAAGTCGCACAGGGGGGTAGTATGTAAGTAAATGAGAGTTTTTAAGGTACAGGGAAATATGACGGGATTGTCGGATGCTCTTGAGCACTAAAATGTCTCGATACACCAAGGCCAGAATTTGGTAGCGCTGGTGAATTCCCATTTGCCTCCAAGAGATGGGTGAGCGCTTGTACATGGTATTTTTGCTTAAGGCGTCCACGAGGCAAAAGATGGGCCATCAGAATGAGAGACAGTCCTTCATGAAACTCATACATATCAGCACACGTGATTTCTGTTTACGGCCTCGCCATGTAAGATTTGTAAGTGTGTAATTTAAGATAATTTGTACAGAGGTATTATTTGTGTGAGAAGAATTGATCTGTGTTGAGAACTAGTATTAAGTAGAATATGGTCTACGGGAACTTAACAAGACAGGGCGATTACGGCACAGAAATATTTGGTGTTATATGTAATGCACATTTACTGTTTTTTTTTTTTAGAAGTCAATATTAATTTAATCATCTTTAAAGAGAGATCATGTATTATGGTCACGAGGCGCTGCCACAATAGTGTGATCGTGTGCTCAGTGATAAGTGAGATTAAATTTCACCATAAGGAAGGGACCTCCAGTGAAATTAGGAAGTTCTATGGTGATATAAATATATCAGAACACCTTCAATGCGTGTGATATGACATCAAAAATACATAGTGCTCACACAGTTATTATGTCTATTTCTCCAACATAGAGGAATTTGAGAGGCGGAAATATCCGTGGAACACTATTTTATATGAGAAACATTGGACTGGTTGCAAAGTGCAATCCATAGTGACAACAAACTTTGACGCAAAGTGCGTGAAGAAAAATTATGAGTGTATATATCTGTAATTTAGGGAGATTTCATTTATGTAATATGTATTTTGGATGGGGTTTATTAACGTGTCTGGGATAATCGGATAATGGACCGTCGTCACGGTAAATCATCCGATGATCCGAGGCGAATATGTAACGTGTTTTTCGTGGGGTTTTTATGCAACTGGCATAAGTCAGTAGGAAGCCATTCTATATTTATTTACGCGGAAAATTGTTCAGCCAAGAGAATTTTTCATGTTAATTTATTATTATTATTAATTTATTATAATTATTATTTAGATATTTTCGGAGCATTTTATAAAAATTATTAGCATTCAGATAGGTTTTCTATGTCTTAGAAATCGCTATCATGCAAATTATTACGAACGATGATATCATAGAAAATTATCTGATTACGGAATTTTACGGAGTTTTTGTCAGTTAGGGTATTTGAGAGAGATGACTCACTGGGAATTCAAATACAAGCTGATTCCTGTCGAGAAGAATTACGCAAGCGGGCTCGCATCGTCCAGGAAAGGCGAATTGTTGAAACGGAACCCTCCCGCCGAGTGTAATGACCCAGAGGAGGGGAAGATAGCGCGGCGTGCTCAGCCAATCAATGAGGACTACGTAAGCTAGTAGACGGCTCCGGAGTGGGGAGCCAACGTGTGCATATATCGTTCGACGCGCCGTCGAAGGAGGACAATCTGTGAAATACTTGACGAGTATGTTGTACGCGGGAATCGCTCCGATGTTCCGTGGATTGGAGGACTAACTTTTGTATAACTTAACCAGTGCGGTTGTACGAGTGTTTGGGTCCGATGTACGGACCATTGAATTATCTAATCTACCAGAATATCATCAAATTTCGACGGAGATGACGACGTCCAGGAGACTGTGGGAAGCACACAGCATCATCAAGTACGAGGGAAATGCTTTGGCAATTTCCAGTGGTAAGCGTGAATGACGCAGAAATACGCAATCTCTCATTTCCCGTTGTTTTACATTTCATATTTCAGTAACTTCATAGCTTGGAAATAAGAGTAAAATCAATTTATCAAACTCCGTTTTCACGTAATTTTCTATCGGTAATATTAAAATCGCAACGCTCCAATTTAAATTTTATACTTATTATTATTAATTTGCTATACTTGTTTTATATAATAAATTCATTTCTTTTACAATGCAATCTTTGCTTTCAGTAGGTAGCATTAGATATAGACCAATTCCTTCTCCTGATACAATTGTTTGTTGGGTTAATGATCAAATCATACCACGATCTGAGTGAATAGAGTCTTGAATGTGTTCTGCCAGAGCTAGACGTTGTTAAATACAAATTTAGATTTCAACATTGCGTTGAGGTCTTGGCGCCCATTAAAACAACATAGCTTAGGCAAAGGTAAACAGTTACATTTCTCACCCAACAGTTAGGAGTGAGCAAAACGTTTCAACACCTATAAAAAACACTACTGAAAAACTGAAAAATGCACACACTGGTTCTCGTTACAAGAGTCCGCGAAAGTGTCTGACAAGGTACAGCTGTATTTCGAAATAAAGAATTCAAGAGTGTGGCGGGAGCAATATCAAATGACCACCGGCGAGCTGCAGTTACACAAGACGTTATTGTCAATAATTCAGTCGAGTATTAGCCATTGGTTCCCGTCATAGTGTTCTAATATTACCGCCTGACATCCAATACCACTCGACAATGCAAAAACAAGTCAGCAATATCGCCAGAGTGTAAATATTCTTTTACCAAACTTATGTTATGCGATTATAAGCAGTGAAAATTATGACCCGTTATTTCTGTAATATTATTTTCAACAGGGTCGGGGATGGGGTGTTCTTTGTTTGAAATACACCACAGAGTGTAGACACGTGCGTATGCAGGCTGGCCGGCTACCTGCCGCATGGCGTGCGTCAGAGGCCTGCGCACCGAAGGAAAGAGAGACTTCTTTCTTTAAACAAGGTCACGGCTGATTAGCAATAGAGCTTGCGTACGATAGAAATACGGCAGGGTGTGTAATGGACTGGCGCTCAAATACAAATGTGCTATGCGCTGAGTACGGTACTTCATGAAATGTTATGAACCAAATTTTCATTCGAAAGGTAGGGTGCGACAAGTATGCGAGGAAACTTTATAAACCAAATTTTCATTCGAAAAGTAGGGGGGCGACGATTATGCAAGGTAATACGGTATTCATGATTGCACCACCCCTCTCTCTTCTCCTCTCTACAGACCACCAAGTGAGACAACATCTACCTATATAGTAGGCATTCAAATCTCCAGAAGTGTTTTCCCCAAGCCTGTGAATGTGTGTATCCCCCTGTATATGATTATTATTCTTTACTTCCAGTTGTATACCGTGAGAAGCTGCTTGAAGAGTGTGTGTCTTGCCTACCTAATAGCACCCGGGGGGTGCAGGTGGCTGTAGTGGCAGCTTTACGCTCATATGTGGACCGGCTCCTGCTGCTGGAACCAGCAGACCAGCTTGATACCGAGGACCAACTCTCCTTGAACAGGATTGTCACACAACTTAGGCAGGCCTTAGTATATGCTCTAGGTAAGGGGACAAGGCACCATCTTTACTAATATGTAGGGATACCTGAATTTTGCAAATGCATTATTCATGAATTGTTGTATTTTTGCCAATAAAACTAATATATTGACAGGTGAGAAGTGTTTGAAGGTGCTCGGAAACTTTGCGCCACTTTCAATTATCTCTCTTTCTTATTTTTTTTCGGCAAGGCTGAATTTGTTTTTAATGATTTTGATACAAATGTACCATATTTGTTCACATAAACTCATACTATTTTGGCCTAAAATAAGTTTGAACATTTTTGGTGCATGATATATCCAAGAATTTGTGTGCAAAAGACTATATACCCGAAGAAGGACAAGATAACTCGCATACTTACCGTATTCATTATCACTGCTATTACATTTGCCAATCTTCGAGCTACTCTTGCATCATTTTGGTCATCATCCCATACTGCATCATCGTGATTTCCAACCCTATGACCGTACAACCCAATCACACAAGCTCATGCCCCCCCTCCTGCCATCCATTCGGCATACGATTTACGAATGTTGTCTTTGAAGGGCTTGTTGACACAAACCTCTAAAGGCTGTAGACAATATGTGAGTCCACCAGAAATTAAACAAGATCCGATTTTCATTTCTTGATGACGTTAAGTCGTGTCTTCCACGAAGTGTCCGCGGAAACTGGCCCACCCTGTCATTGCCGGGCGTACTCCCCACACCATACGGACCCAAAGAGCTGTATCCATCCTTTCTCTTGAACCTGTACATTAATGCCCTTGCGAAACTTTGTATTAGTCATAGTTTATCTTTTGAAATTAACGTATGGTGGCAATTTTCTTCCATTTGCAGTTACTGCTAGCATGACAGTGCAATGCTGTTTCTTACACACAGTTGTACATACTAGCATGCTAGATTCTCCCTTCTTGTTCATGGTGGTTTTGCATGGCATTTCCAAGTATATTGGGATTTGATTTGCATTGCCAATTTGTGGTAATGGTCTATCTTCCGCATTGCTATCACATGGCGATGAAAATCTATTATTTTGGGCATTTTCTGACAGAGAGTTGTTCGCCTTCGCAGACACAATCCCTTTCATGTCATGAACCTACAAATCCAACCCCGGCTTGGTTTCAGATCGGAACATCTGATACCACGTTTAATCGCTAGTACACCCGCTTTGAAATGTAGCATCTCGTGCAGGATACTAAAGCCATAATTTTGCAATTCTGTAATGTAATGAAGCAACTCCTCTTCCAGCTCAGGGAACTTACCAGTTGTTGGCCCACTAGATGCCTTACGTGTTTGGTTGGGGGTTTCTAGCATAGCTTTCAGTTTACACCAGTAGCAAACATTAAATTCAGTCACACTAAATTCTCTACCAGTAGCTCTATTACCAATTTCATTATATTTTATCACTTTGAATTTAAAGCCAGGTGTATAACTTCCACGTTTCTCCATAACTTAAATATCAACTTGCGCAAGAAAACAATCACACTTAACTGAGAAACAACAATGAAACGTGGAGACGGAATACTGGTACTTGTTGACAATGCAATAGACGAACAGCAAATACCGTGAAAGAAAGGAAAGCACTGCTGCCAAAACAAACAATAACATCACAGGCATGACGTGTGATGTCTAACTTAAAATTGCTACGATCATCTTTATGGTGGCATCAGAAATTAATGTGAAATGTGCGAGGACTTTTTTCCCTGCAATTACAATTTTAAAAATTGGGGTGAAATATATTTGCAATGGCGAGTTATAGCCTATGCGGTAGTGATTTTAGTGAGAAGCTGCTTCAGCCGGATTAAGCGATACATCACACTGTTTGTCATATATCATGCATTCAAATTTGAACCTTGATTGAAATTGACCCTCTAGCATTAAGACATAGAATCAATAATAGATTCAGTATCAGGTCCAGAACCTAACATTGAAATTGCTAACCTGTTTGATTGTCACTTAATCTGCCTATAGATATATCGAATGAAATTACCCCAAATTGAGATGATCGAAAGCACACTGAAAATTAGAAGCCATCCTAAAATGTTGCAACAGCCTATGAGAAAGTGTTCCAGATTGCCTAGTGAGCAGGGGCTGCCAGATTTTGCTATCCAGAAGTAAATAATTAGCTCCCAGTGTGTTGTAGCATGCTCACCCGAGCCGTGTAAGAATAATTGATATTACCATATTGGCCCGAAAATAAGCCGCCCCCGCATATAATGCGCACCCTTAATATTCAAAGAGGAAAAGGGAAAAGAAGTGTATACCCTGCTGTACCCATTAATAAGCCGCATCTTGACTTACCAACATGCAAACATTTTATTTTCTTCCAGCCTCTCGGTTGGTTGTGCTTTTGGCATAAATCACAACTGCAAGTTTGAAGGCCGCATCATAAGCTTGCCGTATTCCTTTGCTTGATGAAACTTTTCGCTCTCTCCGGCTGGCTGCTTGGCTCAGTGGTAACGTTCTCGCTTGCTGGGTTCATGGTTGCAGGTTCGTATCCTGGCGCAGTCAGCTGGCATTTGAGGGTGCACAAATGCGAGGGAGCCGAGTCGGTAGATTTACTGGCACGTTAAAGTTCCCCTTTGGGGCAAAATTCCAGCACCCCGGTGTCTCTAAAAGCCAGAGTAGTTAAAAGGGACGTAAAACCAATAACATTATTATTATTATTATTATTATTATTATTATTATTATTATTATTATAACTTTTCGCTCTACCAATAAATGATCGCTCATTTTTGCTTTAAGCAGGCTTTCTTACAGAACTTACTGAGACTGAGCTACTGTAGATTATTCAAGCTTACGAAACAATACCATGTTACGGAATAACAATGTCACTACCAAAACAAAAGTTTGCATTGTTGTCATTAAATGCCACTAGTTTCTCTTACAGACTGTATTGTTGCTTTGTTGGTGTGTTCTTGCTAATGAGCATTCCTTTTTAAACAGTACTTGACATATAAGCGAATGTAAGCCGCACCCAGATTTTTTACCGAAATAATTTTAATAAAAAGTGTGGCTTATTTTCGGGCAACTTTTCTGTCGGTTATCACAATGGGACATGCAAAAAATAATCTGAATAATTTATATACGGTATATTTGTTTTGGACTACAGAAGAGGGAGAAAACTAAGGAATGACATGTTTTGCTTGTCAAGTGAGCATCATCAGATCCAAATCTATAGCCTACAACACAAAATAGCTCTACAAAACACTGCCAAACCTGCAATGACAACCACTAACAGTCACTGCTCTCCAAAATCGAAAGACCGGTTCAAAACAAATATGTATGTTTTTTCAGGTTTTTTTTTTCCGCATGTCCCAGTAATTGGGATTACATTGTGTTTACCGGCTGAATTGTTGTAATATGAATAAGGCAACACTGAAAAAATGGCTTCAATGTTCTCTATACTATGTGAGAGTTTCATGATTTAAGACCCTTTAATAAATATTCTAAAACTGTGTTAAAATTATTTTATCAACGGACAGTATGTCATGGGGTAGCTAGCTTCAATCCTGTAATGAACACTGCCAGCATGCAGCATCAGTGATTTAGACCTTTGATCGGGAAAGTCACCGTGATCCAGTAAGGTTAAGTGAACGTTAATATATTCGTATTGAGTGTTGGAATTGTATGTTTCCAGAGTAGTGCATTTTGCATGATGGAAAATTGCATGTGTGGATATAATTTTCTTTCAACAACGTGTTAGGATACATGTGTTTCTCAGGGTAAAAATAAGTTGTCATGAAAAATGTACTAAATTCATTTAATGTTTTCTACATGGCTAGGGATGCAGGAGGGCACTGTGTTCATGATCCACGACAAGGATATCTAAAGTGGGAGAGATGCAAATTAAACGTATTACTTATATACATAAAATTATTCTGCAACGTTTCTTAAATTTATTGGAATTTTATTATTAACATGACTTGTTTCATTAATACCGGTAGTAGCATTGTCAATTTTAATTCGATATCAGAGCAATAGGAATGAATGTAGTTTGTATTTTGCGTAATGTGTAATTGTTGTATTGTTGGGTACCTTTTGTTTTTCTTGGATGTTGAATGCTTAACATAAGATCACAACTGAAGCCATGTGCCATGAGTCTAGTTGGCAAGTGGGGACTCTGTGTTCTTATTGGCTTTCTTTGAAAGAAACCCACACTCGAACGATTCCTATTGGCATGTCACTTGGCTCTGTTTTGTCAGCTGACAACAGCCAGCTGTCATGTCTACATCTGCTTCGGCTTTGCCAGATGGCATAAAGCGCCGTATTGTGGACCGATCTTTAAATGAGAAAGCAATTTTCTCACTTTCTCTATCTCATTTTCAAATATATTTTTTTGGTAAGGAAGTTTCTAAAAACTTTTTTTTTTTTTGTCAAGAGAGCTTTAAGGCAAAACATTCATTAAAACTTAAGTTTGTTATCCCTCATCCCCAATGGTATGTAAAATATGTTTTCGCTAATGCAATGCTATTTAACTTTCTCTTTTAGGAATTGCAAAAAACACAAGACTGAAGAAAGAAGCTTTGAATGTTCTTTACATGTTGATAAAGAAATTGCAAGCGGCTAAGCAAGAAGCTATTTTGTTAACTCTGATTGAAGCATTTCAGCCATCACTTGAAGAAGCCAGCAAGGATAATACTCCTGAAATTAAGTCCCGTGTTGTAGATATTAAGGATCTAATCAAATCTTGAAACTGGAAGTTGTATTGCCTGTTGTTTCCTGCAGGTGTATTGGACCAAGTGTAATGATCTGATTGTTGACCAAGATGGTGAAAGGTTTATAATCAGCTTTGAATTTACTGCTGGTGTACTACAATTAATATATATATATATATATATTTGTGTTGATACATTGCAGGCTTATAAATAACATGATGAATCTTTCCGCCTTATTAATTTATGAATGTTTTTTAGTTGGATCTTAAGAAAAGTGATCCTATTCCCTTCCTCAAAATAACAATGCTGTTCGTAGATAGTTGATGTTGGCATGTGTTCAATTCTTATGATATTGAAGGTAAATACATATCATGACTTGCAGCCTTCTACAACTAGTATTGATTGTTGTCTAAAGAAGGGACTGATGAAGAATCTTAAAATGACCTAGTGAATTTAAATACCTCACCATTCCTCTTACTAATACTCCTTTGATTTGAATCTATCTTTAAGTTCCCTCCCAACACCTTTTGTTTTCTTATGCTGTCTGTTTTTTACGTATATTTAGTCTTGGAGATCTACTACACCTCCACTGCCTCAGTACTCAAATATGCACTATCCTCCTCCCACTTGTTCAAACCCTCTAACTATGTTAAGCATTCTTTTACCTTTACATGAATCTAAGCTTGTTTACGGAAGGTTCCGTATTGACATAATTATCAAATATAATTTAAGTGTTTGGTCCACCTAGTCAACACAAGGTGAATTAGAACAAGTTAAAAAGTTTTAAAAAGCATACAGTACTCTTGCCAACACTGAAAGTAAGCAGACTGAAAAATCGTATGTCCAACTGTACAGTGATAAGCATTGTCTCATGCAACCATGGTGTTGTGGTTCCTAGTCGATATTCGGGGGCAATCAAAGTTGCCATCATAACTGGACTATTTACAAGTGTGAGAAGAAATTAGATAGCATCGTATCCTTACGTTGAAGCACAAAAACCGGCTGGCCAGGTGCCTAGAATTGTTATTTGCTGCCAGCAAAGGAGGCAGATGGGTATTTGTCGCTCAGAGAACATTTTCAGTGAGTAGCCTATGCACATGGCACAATTAGCTGAAACAGACTTGGTATGTACAGAGCACTAGAGGAGCAGATGATCTGGCTGTTCTGCCCCTTAAAGCAACAATAACTAACTACAGAACACTAGTAGTGGCCAGTACTCACAACCTAGTGCAGTGCAGAGTACATCCTGCCACAGATCAACTCATGATCTGACTACAGTGCTCATACTACAGATTTTCAAACAGACTAATACACGTCTAACTACATGGGTCTTGTGATCATTATGTTGTTGTTGTTTCCTATGGCTAGCCCGGATTCCAATCCATCAGCTTGGATCATTATGTTCCAAGCCAAAAACAAAACAACTCTTTTGGCTTTCCAGTCTGGCATACATCATTGATCAGCTCTCTTCAAATCCCAGTGTTGTCAAGTTTATGATGGCTAGGAACATGCTTTCATCCTGACAACTCCATAATTTAAGGTGTTCAATTTCTCTATTAGTGAAACATAAGGTCGTTAAGACCCTTTAACAAAAATTGGAAATGTCCAATTGTTCTCTTTAATTAACCATAGCAGGGTGTCGAGCGATACGGGAATTTTAGTGACCCGGGAAAAATACGGGAATTATACGGGAAATTCGCACTTGATACGGGAAATCTTGAAAAGTCTCATAATGCCTGACTTCTTAGTCCCCGAACGCTCGGTAGAGTCCTCCTGCTCAGCCTTCTATTTCGCCTGCAGACCGCGCTGCCACCCGCTATTTCCGCCACCAATAGAACGCTAAGCGGGATGAGAACCCAGCCAACGTCGAATGCATGCTTTGCCTGGCCGACCGCCGGCCGTACCCTCTCCGCGCTCGTTGCTGACAATGACATACAGGAATTAGTCCGCATTGTTATTCACAGAGGAGACCTGGGTTTCTCGACGAGAGCAGCCATTAAAGAAGCTAACGGCTCAAGATCTCAGAATATTCCAGTTGCGGATGTGCTGCAATTTCGCACCAACTGCCGAAAATTGTACATTCGTATCCTATGGCTGAAAAAATCAAAGAGAGGTCACCTCTTGCTCTTGTGCCAATTGCATTGTCACAAGGAACAAATTGACATTCAAACCCGGGAGGATTTATTCTTCCAACCTTGGACCAGAACCTTGCAAAACCCTGGACTTGTGTTTGTGCATCTCTGCAGATTGTGTAACCCTAAGGGAATTAAGAAAACCTTTGTTCCCCCTACCATTTATTTCCAAATCTGGAATTGGACCATCAACTGAACTTTGTGTACCCCTACTAACAGTGGACAGCCCTGTGGGAAATGTGAAAAGCTTCAATTCTCACGCTAAAACTTGCAGATAGGTTATGAACATTCCTGAATGGGAATATGATGTTATTTCCGTTTGATCAGATAAATCATCAATCAATATGATAAAATTGGTCCGGCTAGATTAAACATAAAATGCCAGCGTTTCGCCCCGGTGTGCCTTTGGGCTCGTCAGTTGGTACAGACACACCTCACCAATACGCATGGCTAGCACATACTGAGAAGGCCATCACAAGACACAAAATACAAGTAGTATTGACGTCACGAGTGATGCCAATGTGCTACGGAAGTCAAGCTCCCTTTCATAAAACAAAAACCTTACCTTGGCAATCCAAAGAAGTTATGAACATTCCCGAATGGGAATATGATGTTATTTCCGTTTGATCAGATAAATCATCAATCAATATGATAAAATTGGTCCGGCTAGATCAAACATAAAATGCCAGCGTTTCGCCCCGGTGATTGATGAAAACTTGCAGAGTCGTCAACCAACCGGCAACATCGCATTGGGCCAATCCGCAGTAAACCACTACGCTTGGCAACGCTCAATTGGTCGGTAACCAATGATGCAAACTTGGAACAAATTGCACTCCATTGTGTGCTCGGCAGCCCGAGTCGTTTCATCCCCCTGTTAGGTTGGATGAACTGTGTGCGAGTAACGCGTTTGGCGCGTAAGTGCCAGACTGAAGCAGAAAGGAGCTCGATCGGCGTCATTACAGCAAGCACTGTTACAGTCGAGTCGTGTTTTGTTAGGCTACGGGAAGACGCCTCGTGTTCTTCCCGGAGTCCCAAGAAAATTAGGTAAAGCTTTGAAGATAACATTTTGGAAAGGGCACAAATCATGAAAGAACAGCGTGTGCGATTCTCGCGTTTCCTCAAGAAAACTTGCGAGAAAAAACTAATTTAGAACATAGCGTCACTTACTGCGTGTGATATTTTCTAAAGCTAAGAGACTAACTTATATTTTGTCTGCGGACAATATTACAGCTTTCTATTCTATTTTGTGTGTATGTTGTTATGCAATTTTTCGATGTATTTTTGGGCTGGAAAAATAGTTAGTTTTTTTTTTTGGTTCTTGAAGTAGGGAGGGGGGGGGGGGGGGGGGGGGTACCTCGTGGTCTTAACCTTTGTTAGGCAAGTCAACGTTCCCGTAGATGATTCGATTCTAGGCTGGCGAGCCGGACCGTTCAGTCGCACTAAGTGGCTCTTAACCTCTAACATGTAACACCTCGGCTTTTGGATTTGTTACAGCATCTTCTAATTATTATCTTGCTTGTTCCCGGGGAACATTTCTTGTGTATTTCATCATCATCATCTTGAGCAGTTTCCAACCGCTGGTCGGGTCTGCTTGGAACATAAGCCTCTCCATCGTTTTCTGTCCATCCATCATCTCTCGTCATTTACTGTGTCCCAGCACACTCCTCTTTCCTCCACACTCTTCTTAACTCCTTTTGTCCATCTGTCCCTTGGTTTTCCCCTTGGCCTCCTTCCCATCATTTCCATTCCAAACATCTTCTTCGGTATCCTCTCCTCTTGCATCCTCCTCACATGTCCATACCATTGTAGCCTAGATCGCTCTATTCTATTTTGCAATGGTTCCTCTCTTACCATCTCCCTGACTCTCTCATTCCTTACTCTGTCCATTCTTGTCACTCCTACCCTACTCCTCTGGAACTTCATCTCCACTGCTCGTATTTTATTCTTGTCCCTTTCCTTCATCACCCATGTTTCTGAACCATGTGTCAAAATTGGCAAAAAGTAGGTCTTGTAGATGATTCCTTTACATTTTTGTGGTACATCTTTATTCCATATCATCCCCCTAACACTCTTGAAAAATCCATCTGCGCACCTTCCCCGCTCATTTATTTCCATCCTATTGCCTCCCTTTTCTTCAATTATGCTTCCCAAGTACTTGAAGCATTCTACTTTCTGCAACTGCTGTCCTCCAAGTGTTATGCCCATATCCAGTCTGTTCTTCTTCCTCGTTGTGATGACCACTTCACTCTTTTGTGCTGAGAACTTCATCCCATATGATAACACTACCTTCTCCCACTCATCTAATTGCTCTTGTACTTCTTCCTCATCCTCTCCCCATACCAGAAGGTCATCAGCAAACAACATTGCCTTCATTTTCCTTTCCCCAATGCTATTTACCACTTTTCGTATGATTTCATCCATCACCACTATAAATAACAGGGGTGAGAGGGCACTTCCCTGTTTCAGACCACTCTCCAGTTGAAACCATTCCGTTCTCTCTCTTCCCACCTTTACACAGCTTTTGCTTCCCTCGTACATTGCTTTCACTCTTGCCACTGTCTCCTTGTTCACTGCTTTTGCTCTCATTGCTTCCCATACCTTGTTTCTATTAATACTATCATATGCTTTCTCAATATCCAAGAAGGTCATCACCAGATCTTTCCAATATTCATAATGGTGTTCTTGTGTATTTACTGAACTTTATTTGTATATTTACTTAACATTTCTTGTGAATTTTGATTTTCTTTACGCATACCTGATCGCGTGTAGTCATGGGGATTCAGGTCCATGCTTGTACTTCTGAAACGGATTTCGTTCCGCAAGTTGTTTTCAGCCCTCGTATTTACCTTGGGTTCTGACATACCTTGCCTTTGGGGTTTTTCATTATATATATTTCTTTTATTTCGAGTCAGGCTAGGATTGGTTTATTTTAGTATGCCTGTATGTGAAATTATTTAATATGCCCTTGTTTCTTGTGTACCCATTGTGTATGGATCTTAGTTTAATTACATTTTGTCAATGTTACCCTTCATTCTTTTATTTCCATGCATGCAGTCAACTCCTAACCGGGCCTCTGGTTATGCACCAGCCATCCACTCCACAGGTTTAAGCCTGAAGTCCCATTAGGGCACCGCTCAACTCTGAACCTCTTGGCGAATGTCTAAGGTTAGGGAAAGAGTGGCACAGCTCTCAAGATGACCCGTGCTATTTCCTGCCTGGACCCTATAGGGGTCGCTGTGACTCTAAGTTGGAAGAAGTTAGGATCGTCATTGCCCTGGAAATTCTTTGTAATCAGAAGAATTTGTTTTCTGGCGCAATGGCTGACCGCATCAAGTGCTGCTACTCCGCTCTTCTGACACTGCCTTCCGTCACTACGCGTTTGAAGCAGTTCGACGGAAAAGAGCCACGGATCGACGTGCTGTGGTCTGAATTAGTGGCTTCAGCACCTTCCTTAGTTCCTGCCAAAAACGATCTCACAAGCTTCGTTAAAATGATACTGATTTTGTATCACAACATGCAGCTCTAGACAGAGGTTTCTCCCTGAACAAGGAGTGCATGATCGTCAATCACAAAGAAGCAAGTCTGATTGGCATGCATACTGTTCAGGACGCTGTGATGGCAGCTGGTAGAGTAGAAAAGATAACCGTGAGCAAGAGTCCATACTGCACGAAACTCCTACGCCATATTCCAGGAAGCAAAACGGGTGCAAAGCGACGGCTAAGGTGGCAGTCGAAAGAAAAGCCACGAAAGATCTCCAGGAATTTGGGGGAGGGAAGATATTGAACGACGCCCGTTCTGAAGCAGAGAAAATTGCAGAGAAGATGAGTTCCCTAGTGAAGCTTTAAATTAAAAAATCCTTGATTATTGTTTGTTTTATCTTATTTTTTGTGACTAAAGTTTCTAACCACAATCTAGTATTAACAAAGTGACTTATTTTATTTTGTGTATGACGAGCCTACAGTTCCTATTCAGAAATTAGTACTGTCTAAAGAACTTAATTTTGTGCTGTGTATAACTGAAGTTCCTAGTAGTAATCTTGTATTTGTCAGAGTGACTTACTTAATTTCGTTTTGCATTATTTTATTTTCTATTATCAACTTGGATAAAATACATCTAAATTAAAAAGCATTCACGGCGTGTCGCGTGTGGAATTTTACTGTTTTTAGCCTTTCCATGGTATTCTTTCGCAGGGGAGAAGCACATACCAAATTGTTTTAAAGTCCGTGCAAACACTCAATGCAAATGCGTCAAACATGCATACATTTCAAAAACTACAAACAATATCTTACAGCTCTCGACATTTTACTATAAAACACCCGTCACCAACACGTGGCTACAAAATACACCACACAAGTGACAGAATTCTTCTCGTATGGGCAGGCATTGTTTCAGTCGCTTGTTAACCACTGTCTGTGTCGGATTTCCTTTCATTGTAATTGTTTCATTACTTTTACTTCGCCGAAGTTCAACCCGAGGACTGGACACATCCCGTACAGCATGTATAGAAAGAAATACTGAAGGCGGTCTGGATATCGCGGTGGATGAAATGATTATTAACCTTGGCAATTCATCCAGCTCTGACAAAGACAATGATGGTGGTGGTGATGATAGGGACAGTGAAGGGATGGAGGGTGTCAAAGAAACCCTTGCCAAGTGACTGAGTATAATTTATCTATTGGTGTCAGTTCGCTTGCGTCAATCGATAATAGAGCCCAGGCTATTGTTTCCCGTCATAGTGTTCAAAATACCGTCTGTCATTCAATAGCCTACAACTCGACAATATAAAACCACGGCAATAATATCGCCACAAAGCGGCTTGTTTGAGTGCTCAGTGCTAAGTATGTCTTTACCTTAACTTTACTTTTGTGTTATCACGAAAGCTAATATTAACAGTAGAGAGTCGCGATTCAGTGAGTGTGCAAGGTGTTATCTGTTAACTACTGTAGTAAGCTGTGAACGACCTCCACTCAGACTCTTGTTTCAGGTTAAAGGATAATCATTGCATGGTGGGTGTTTTTATATTCATTAGCTGTCGAGGTTTTGCCCTTTTTGTCGTATTTATTGAATTGAATACCGATGATAAAGGTATCATAGCTTCAATGTGTAATTTATTTATTCATCTAAACGTATCGTATTTCTCTGTTTGAATGTCCTCGATGTTGACTCTGGATCGTTTTTAAAATATATTACGTATAATTGTCATTGCTGAAGATGGCACGATAACCACCTATATAATCCATAGGGCCACGTCTGGGTGGAACAAATGGCGCGAACTAACAGGAGTTTTATGTCATCCGAAAATACCCATAAGAACAAAGGGGAAAGTTTATAAAACTGCCGTAAGACCAATCCTACTCTATGGTAGTGAAACATGGGCTACTACAAAGGCAGCACATGAGCAAAAGCTACATACCACTGAAATGCGTATGTTACGTTGGGCAGGTGGAGTTACTCTCAAAGATAAAATCCGTAATGAACATGTGCGGGGCAGTTTCAAAGTAGCGCCTATAACAGAGAAACTTTTAGAAACCAGGCTAAGGCGGTATGGAAATGTTATGCGAAGACCAGAGAATCATGTAGTGAAGAAGTGCCTTTCCATGACTACGCAAAAGAGAGGGAGTGGCAGACCTCAAACAACATGGATGACGAATGTCCAGAGGGACATGAGAGTATTGGGCCTATCTGCTGATGATGCTTTCCAAAGAAATGAGTGGCGCCTCAGGATTAAGAAAGCCGACCCCGCGTAACGGGAAAAGGCGAGGAGGAAGAAGAAGATTACATATAATTGTACAGAAATGTCTGAAGTGTAGCGCTGTGTATTATTCGAATCAGTTGAGTTACAATAGCACTAACAACTTAACAACACAGCTCAGCTGTTCCAAGCTCCCGACATATCCTTCGCGTTGTTTCCTTCAAAACACAGGGTGTAGGTGAGAAGCATGCTCAGAATTCTTGCCGTGTGGTGGTTGGCCGTAGGGTCTTGTTATGCAGCGACTGTGGGTTGCGGAGAGGAAAAGCGGAGCAAAGTGACAGGAAGGCTGTCAGTACCGAATGTGCGGGGTTAGCAATACTGTATTTGTCCCATAATTTACACGTGTAATAGCGGACACACCTCCAATTTTACTATAAAAGTCATGATCTAAAAAGGGATAGTGGGTGGGTAACATCTATTACTACATGACCCCCAAAATTAATATTCATTGTTACAAAGGGTATTTTGACTATTTTCAGTAGTGTAGAAAATTGTATCGCTTTGTTACGGGCTCCTATAGAGCTTACATTTTCTTTCGATCTTTCATTTGCCATAGGACGCGCGCAGGCGTATGGTTATGCATTACCAGCTTCTGGTTTAGTAGTCAGGTAATGGAAGCAATGGGAACTGTGTACTACAATTTTCCCTGCATGTAACTAAGCAAATATTATTGTTGTTAAGAGAACGTAAAATGCACCAAGAATGATATGATCGTCAGCTGTGTGCAGTGAGAAAGCTCTGCATGTGTTCATTCCTTATGTATTAATGATGCGAAATGTCACCTAACGTTGTGCCACATACAACACTCGTAGTCTCTAAATGTTGCACGTTTTCCCGTAAATTACAGCAGTTTATGTTTGAATTGCTTATAAGATTGTGACAAAGTGTTTCTTCAATTGGATGATTGTATTTAACTGTATGAACGTCGTATACTCTTGGCGAAGTGTATTTTCTTCACGGAGCAACTTTGCACCATAGTAGGTGTAACCCCCCCTTAAAGGATAAGTTTCTTTGTTTGCACTCTCCCCCCATTCCTAATATATTACTACTGCTACCATTAGAAAGAGGAGGAGGGAAACCGGGTCCAAGCCCGTTGTGTGGAAAGCGGGCCTTCGCCCCAAAAGCCGGCAACAACCTTTAATTAGCCTGGTAAATAAATACATACAACACTGTATAATTAACAATAGTTTAATATCACCAGAAGAAAATAACCTCGAACCACATTAATTACACTACAATATACATGCAAGAACACCTTTCAATAACAACAAATACCTTCCACCTTCGTGCACTACACTAATGCATGCTCAAAATCAGATGTAATGGTACTCACTGGTTTTCAGTTCATCCTCTCCTTTTAGAACATTTAGGTTCAGTACTTACCCCCATATCATGGTTAGTGGCATATATTTATTTATTTGGTAATAGAATCAGTTTGAGCAGGAAGGAATAAATATTTTCAGCAACCTGGCCGGTGCTTGGAGGTCTCCCCACGGAGCATCGAAGTATAACCTGTTATCAGGTCTCGCAATTAACATATCAATCTTCACCTTCAATACACTTCGAAGACGCAAGCAGGTTAAAACATACTTCAGGTTAAAGCGCGTATAATATCTTCAAACCCCTTGCTAGTATTCACAGGCCAAAGCCTAACGATAACATGAGTAAGATCCGTCAAAGAGCTCCTCGAGTCAGCGCAAAACAATCTGATATTTTTCACATACAGCCCCTGAATTTCTCCGAACGATACGGTAACTCAAGATGTACGTGTTAATCAATAATGAAATCATTATTTAAATAAACCAACATATTCGCTTTCCCACAAAGCAAAATAGGAAATCAGCAGCATAATATCGCGACTCCAATCGCCAAGAATACCGACATTCAACTCTCTTTTTACATAAAACAATCTATCACCTAAAAGCAAAGAAACTCGTCATGACAACGGAGGTAACCAAAACAGCAAGGAAAAGTACTAAAGGTCATAGGACCTCATGGGCAAGAAAACGCACTACAAAGATAAAATAACAGAAACAAAATCAAACCCTTCCTTAATAAACAGTCACCGAGAATGTTTCCCGCACACGCTTCTGTTCAAATTTACATCAGGTCACAGTTAAGGTAAAGTAATGAAGGTGGCGATGAAATCTAATAGTCGACGCAAATCACAATTAATTTAAGTTCACAGAATCAACTTCTCTTCGGCACTAAGTTAGTAGTTTTACGATTACGCCCGTCAAAGATTCTAATAACCAAGTCTCTCATTCTTGACAACAGTCCGACGTTCTCCCTTCTTTTTATATATATATATTCATAACTCCGCCGTGGTACCAACATGCCCTCGAACATCGCCCTCTGCCGTCTGCCAACTTGAAGATCCAATTTTCTCTTCTCGCCAGCCGACAGATAACATTCACCAAGGAAATCAGGAATTAGGAGACGTGCCAATACTGACACGTTCCAAATGGGTTTTAGAAGCAGGTCAAATCATAGGTTAGGATTATAAGTGAAGTTGATGGATAGAAAATGTGTTGTAGGAGACATGTCTATCCTGACATGGTCCAACAGGGTTTTAGAAGCTATCTGGGTACCCCAGTTAAAATCATAGGTTTTGATTATCAGTGAAGTTGATGGATTGAAAATGTGTTGTAGGAGACATGTCTATTCTTACATGGTCCAAAGGGTTTTAGAAGCCATCTGGGTACCAAAATGTGACATGTGGGGCAGGGTATTATCAACCAGAATGTGACAAGCGCTAGCAACCGTCACAGTAGGCACGCAGCCTTTTGTATTTAGTTTTCTGGCATCTTGTTTTAAATTATTGACTAAAATGTTTCTAAATGCAGACAATCCATACCTCCATTAGGATTCGGGTTCCATAATTCATGCAAAATGAGGTTCGTTCGTTTGTGAAATTGAGATCATAACCCCCCTACCCTTTCAGTGATTACCGTATGGTACTTTACGTAGACTAGGGTGAAGATGTAAATGAGCATTTTTTTTTAAATTGTCGCCAGTTGTTTGGTTTATTAACTTACGGTAATATTTTCCATAGGTACTGAAAACTAGGCACTGTTGGATTTTAAGGTGGAACCGCATGTGCTATCAAATATCGCTTTCTTGCAATTCCTGGAATGTGTATAGAATTATAAAATGATTATTGGTTAAATAAGTGTTAATAGATAGGCTTTTATAATTATAATGATTAAATAAATATTAAAGAAGAAACGATGCGTTGTTAGTAAATATTAGGCCTACTGGTATGGCGAATAGCTTTCGTCACAATTTCGCATTTAAACGGGTCACATTAATGCATAATATACTAACAACCGTATAGCAAATTATAATAATATTCTCACATATAACATAATTAATTTGCACCAACTTAATTATTGTAGTCTAAGATATGTTAGATCACTGCCGTTTGAAATGTGCAAATCGCACACTTTGTATGCAAGCTGTTTGTTATGGTTATCTCTGATGCGAAGTTTTACTAATTACTCTTATAGGCAGGGGTGGATTTAACTTTTTGGCGCCCCTTGGCAAAATTAAAATTGCCGCCCCCCACCCATATTTTAGGTTTGAGTGTAAATTGAGTGGTAGTAAGGCAACCTATTAAAAATTCGAGATTATTTTTTTACATGTATAATTAAATTTTATATGTAGGTTTAACTTAAGATCTAAGTGTGGTAAAAAATCTTTCTCCGTGCTTTTCTTTTAGCAAAAGTTTTGATAATATCGTCAAATTCCATATCTGACATTAATTCTGATTAAATTGCCAAAATCATTTGACAAACCAAACGATTCTGGCTTGTGGTTGAGCTCAAATAGTCTTTTATGCGCGTTAAAGATGAAAAAAGCATTCGGCACTGCAGTTGGTAACTGCTGTGCAGTTCAACAAGCGGTAGGTTATTTCAACATTTTGAAATACTCCTTGTAGATCATACTGTTGAATAAATTTTACTATTTCTAAAGGCGGGTTAATTTCAATTTTCTTTTACTTGACAATATTTTTGAAAGAGGCACAACTCGTTTATAATTATTTGTTCTATATCATTTGAAAAATATTTGTGTAAGTTAATGTTGCCGCATGTTTCCTTAATTCAGGTTCATTCAACTTAGCAAATTCGATAAGCGCGATATATTTTTGAAAAATCCTTCCATAATCGGCGCATTTGTCCTTCAAATCTGTATAGAGTCTATCCAAAATTATATTGAAGGTATTTACTCTGAAATTCTCTCTTCCACCTAGCTCAACATCATCTTCATACAATACATCAGATATTAATTTTCTTTGTTTCTTCCTACAAACGTCTTTTTCAAACTCCTGGGTGGTAGAAATTTTCCGTGCTATTTCTTCATTAAGTTCAATATTTTTCTGAGCTGCTTCTACAAAACCAACCAACGATTTGTACAAATCCAAAATATCTGAAATGCTGGTATCCATGGCTTGCAATTTCTGACTTGTAGCATCGGATCGTTCAAGTAAAACAGACCAAGTACTTAGCATAAATGCACTTTCTAGTCGTTCCATATTATTCCGAAGGCCTGTAGTTTTATTTCGAACTATTGCTTTTTCGTTGGGTTTTTCTTCGAAAGCTGATAAAGCATTATTATTTCGTTCCAATATTCAACCAGAACAGAAACCGCATCAGCACGTGCAGAACAACGAGTTGTGGACATTGATTTTAGTTTGATTTTGAATCGGCAAAATGCTGCAAAACAGACCATCTTTCTGTCTAATCTGAAAATAAATTATACAACTCCTGGACCAATTCAAAAAAAACTTACTCGCTTCTGTACAACTTTCTGCAGCTAGTGTACCAACCAAATGCTATGAAAGTGCAGTGCATGGTGTGTACTCTGCGAGAGGATTGGTGTTTCTCATTCTTATGCACATAAAAACGTCAGTTCATTTCATTTGGAAAACTGATTTCTTTCATTATTCAATTATTATTTTGAGCGACTTACTTGTGGAAGGTTTAAAAAAATATCAATTTTTGGCGTTTTAGCCAAGACTTTTTCTTGTTTTTGCGCCTTTTCAGATGCTTGCTTTCTACACTGAGCACCACTTAATCTTTTAACCCATCCATTTTAAATTTTTAAACGAAAAGTGAATGTGTTGTGACGCGCCAAATTTTAGCTTTCTTATAATTCGAATTATAGACAGTTAACTGTAGTTCAATGATGTGCAATCTATTAGATCAATTGACAAAAGAGACGTCAGGAGACTCGCAACAAAGAAGGTGAATAATAGTTTATAAGCAGGAAACAAAGACCAGTCTTCACACAGAATTTGGTGAGGTTAGATAGACTAAACTCCAGCAATTAACAACTCGAACACTTGCAGAACAATTTCTGTGAATGCCCTCGCACACAAGACGCACACATAGCAGTCCAGCTTCGTATGAAACACAACCATACCGGAGAACAATTTCTGTGAACACCATCGCAGAAAAGATGCATACATAGCAGTCTAGCTCTGTATGAATCATAACCGGACCGAACCCAGTCTTCTGTTACAAACGTAACGAGACTTTTCTAAGCCTCACACGAAGTAAATCCACACTGGACCGAGACCAATCACCTGTTTCATCAAAAATTCTGCCCCTCCTCTGTCACCGAGAATGCAGGAAAGGACCCTACAGAGCTCTGCAGAAAATGCAAACGCAGAACAGAAGAAGATGGGGACTCAGCTACATGGGAGGCATGCGAAAGAGGGGAACATAAGAAATGTGCGGGTCTGACGCTAGGCGAACTAGACACGCTTACGAGGGCTAACTGCAGACTCGCATGGATGTGCAAAGAGTGCAAACCAATGTTGTGGAAAGCAGCCTATTGAGCTCTATAGAATCCATGCAATCATCCATAGAGCAACTGAAACAGAACATGGAATCCACCACTGCCATCGTAATGTACAGGCCATCAGGCAGCGGCCATTACCATGTGATCAGCTGATCGCTAAGGGTGGATGGGTAACGACCATCATTATGCTTAACTGTGAGTGGTTTGTGCTGTGTTGTTTATACAATTTAGTTTGTGTCCGAGTTAAAAGCAATACGTAAGAACGCTACTACTTACGTCATCCAGAATGAGGATTACGGTACTCCGTTTGTTTTCTGAGGCAAATGTTCATTTCGTAGGTAGGTAATTAGCCTACCTATCTATAAAATGTTTGAGTTGCATGTTTGCCACCACACTTATTAAGGTTATGGTTCAGTTAGGAGCTTTACATCGTTTATTTTCGACTAATGCAGGTTTATTGGTAGGTACGGTACCGGTAATACAATTATATTTATTCATTGAAACAATTATTCCTTCCATGGTCCCTGGAATGCCAAAACGTAGTTGTGTTACCGGGTGCAAAAACAACTATTATGATGGAGATGATTAGGTTATATGCCTTGTTTTTCCATCCCCACCGACGAAAATTTAAGAAAGCAATGAATACGGTACCGGTACTTAAAAGTCCTAGAAAAGATTTTCACATTACAGGGAATACGAGAGTGTGTGTTAAACATTTCCCTGAAAGTAAGGTACTCGTCTTGATGGTAATTTATAAGTTAATAATATGGTTTCAATATTATAGTATGAAGTTCTAAATGTCAGCCTATGCTAGGACTGGAAAGATTTCTAACATGTAAATGCTGAGGTTAAATTACATGTTAGGGCCTACTTATGTAAATCAGACAAGTTATTATTAGTACGGTATTATTCAGCATAGTTTGAAGTCTATCCAAGATGTGTCCCCTTCAACCTCAAGTGAACATAATTTCCATGTGGTAGGATTTATGTAGGCTGCTGTATTTACATTAATGGGATTGTTAGCAACCTATCTACCTGATTTCTAGATTACAATCCATGGTAAATTCCTGATGCAATAGCCAAGTTAGATTGACTAATTGAAAATGTGTACTGTTAGGTTAGGCTCTGTTCAGGTCACACAAGAGGTGTTTTGTGCATTGATTACAGTTAGAGATTGGTTACGTTAAGTGCATCATATCATGAGCCAGAAGTAATTTAGAATGTGATTTGTTGAATAGCCTAGAGTGATGTTGGGTTTTCTCAGGCATTTAACCTTAAAGTGGTGAATAGTGACGATTAGAATTGATCAGATAAAGAATGATCAACTTGTGATCTACAAATTAAGAGTAGTTTCCCTTGAGATCGTATATACATAGGTCTACATTTTAGGACAGAGATTTTTTGGTGTGATTACCTGTAAATAATATTGTAAGTTGAATCTCATTTTATTATCGTTCACACCTAACTTGGTACGAGGCTACATTAGTTATTAACTTTCTGTACTGTAGCTTACACCATAAGAGGTTAACATCTAGTGCTGATATCACAACAGTAGCTTAATACTGACTGAAATTATGACACTTAGATTAGGATATTCTAAATGGTTCCACACTTTATATATGTGTTAAGATATTCATTCGAGAAAGTGCTATAGAGACAGTAGCTTTTCAGTTTGTTTTTTTTTTAGTTGTGTATAACAAAAATGTTCTGAGCTGACCAGATTAGTTTTTTGAGGTGCGCATTGACTTTTTGAGCTGCGCAGATTAGTTTTTGAGGTGTGCATTGACTTTTTGAGCTGCTCTGATTAGTTATTGAAAAGAGAAGATCCTTTGTTATGTAGCCTTGATTTTTCGTCCTTATACCATACATTTTTCTGGTTGTCAAGTAGGACCGCAGTGAATTGGTACATACAATTTTATGCGAAGAAGTGGTTCTTGAACTTTATTTTTCTGACAGGATGCCAAGGGGAACATAGTGTTTTTATACATAATTATGTTTATTCGAAGCAGGGTCAGCAAGGTATATCTGTTATTTTGTACAAAAGATATTCATTCGAGAAAGTGCTATGGAGACGGTAGGTTTTCATTTCTTTTCCAGTAGTCATCATCATCATCATTTCCCCTTATCCAGCTCCTGCCGGGTCGGGGTATTTATGGCACTTCTCCACTTTCCTCTTTCCTTCCACCATTCTTCTTCCACGATCTTGTCCCAGTCCAGATTTCTTTTTCTTACGCCGTTCTTCACTGAATCCATCCACCTTGTTCTAGGTCTTCCTCTTGGTCTCTTACCCTTGCACTTCGCCTCCAGCATCTGTCTTGGTATTCTATTTTCCTCCATCCTCTTTACATGTCCAAACCACCTTAGTTTATTCTTCTCAATTCTCTCATTTAGTTTTCCCATCCCAACTTCCTTCCTAACATCTTCATTCCTCACTCTTGTCTTTCCTTGTCTTTCCTATCATACTTCTTAGGAATTTCATTTCACTGGCTTGGATTCTACTCTCTTGCCTGCTTGTCAGGGTCCAAGTCTCAGCTGCATAAGTTAATATGGGTACATAATACACTTTATACATTACCTCCTTGCTTTTCCTTGGTACTTCCTTATCCCAAACAAGTTTTCTTACACTTTGATAGAATGCATTGCTCTGCTGTACCCTCCTGCCAATCTCCATGTCCAACCTACCAGTTTGCATCAATTCACTTCCTAGGTATTTGAACGTGTCCACAATTTCCAAACTCTGACTTCCAATTTTCACAGTGCCCTTTAATTGTCTTTCCCCTCTTGTCATCACCATGGTCTTGCTTTTCTCTATACTGATTTTCAGGCCATACTTCTGAATATTTTCGTTCAGTGCATCTAGTTGTTTTTGCACTTCTTCGGTGTTCCTTCCCCAGACCACAATATCATCTGCAAATAACAGTAACTTCATTTCTTTATGTTCATATGCTTCCTTTGTTTCCTTTACTATTTCATCCATCACCATTATGAACAAGAGAGGTGACAGCACACTCCCCTGTCTTAGTCCAGTCTTGTTCGTAAACCAATCTGTCTTTCCAACTGGGGTCAGTACCCTGCTAACACAGTTGTTGTACATTGCTTGCACCATTTCCAACATTTCTCTTCCCAGTCTCTTCTTAACCATGGTTTCCCATACCTTCTCTCTGGGGACACTATCATATGCCTTTTCTAGATCTATGAAAGTCATGATCAAATCCTCTCCATATTCCCAGTTCTTTTCCATCACCTGCCTCAAGCTAAAGATTGGGTCCACTGTGGATCTTCCACTCCTGAAGCCATACTGTTCCTCTTGCAACTCTCCTTCCACCTTTCTTCTCATTCTTCTTTCTAATATCCTTTCCAGTATTTTTACTATCTGTGATATGAGGGTGATCCCTCTATAGTTATCACACACCTTCTTGTCCCCCTTCTTAAACACTGGTATTATTAGCCCTTTCTTCCAGTCTTCTGGTACACATTTCCATTTCCACACACACTTTAGCAGTCGATACAGCCATTGCATACCAACAGGTCCAGCAGCCTTTATCATTTCTAAACTGACTTCATCCACCCCTGTTGCTTTTCCCATCTTCATTTTCTGTACTGCTAATTCCACCTCCAGCATTGTTATATCATCTTCTGTTATAGAGTCGTCAGGTTGTGTCACTTCCATCTCACCAGTACCATTGCTCACATTCAAAAGCTTATCGAAATACTCCTTCCATCGTCCCTTTATCTCTTCTGGGTGTGTTAACAACTCTCCATCTTCCTTTTTCACTAGCTTTGTAGTAACTCTTTCTTTCCTCTTACTTCTTAGAAGCCCATACAGCATCCTTTTACAGCCACTTACATCTGTTTCCATTCTTCGTGTAAATTCTTCCCAACTTTTCTTCTCCTACCACTTTCTTACACCTCCGTTTGCTGTCGTGATACTTCCTTTTGCTTTCTTCTGTTTGATCTCGGTTCCATTCTTTCCATGCAGACTTCTTTTCTTTCACTGCTTTCCTCACTTCTGGTACACATTTCCATTTCCACACACACTTTAGCATGGTTCCACCATGGTGTCTCCTTCTCTTTCACTCTTGTTGACGTCCTACCACAAGCACTCTCTGCTGCACCAACAAATGCCTTTTTAAAGTGAGACCATTCCTCTTCTATGTTTTCCACTTCAGTAACTGGGATTTGTTGCTTCAATCTCTCCTGAAAATTTTCCTGTACGGTTTTGTCTTTCAATTTCCATACTTTTATTTTACTTTCTCTGATCTCCTTTAGGTTTTCCAATTTTTCCCATCTAAATTTTGCCACCACAACTCTATGGTCCCCATCAAATGCTTCTCCTGGTAAAGCTGTCACATCTATCAGCTTTCTGCGATTAGTCCTTTCCACCAGAAAGTAGTCAATTACTGATTTTGTTCTTCTATCGCCCCAACCATATCTCGTAATTTTCCTGCTGTTTTTCTTCCGAAACCATGAATTACCCACTATCAGTCCATTCCTTTCACAAAAGTTTACAAGTTCCTCTCCTTCCCGGTTCTTTTTCCCATATCCATATGGTCCAATGACTTCTTCCTTTCCTTGTCTCTCGTTTCCGACTTGTGCATTCATATCTCTCATGATCACCACTTCTACATCTGAAATTACTCTTTCTACATCCTCCAGGAATACTTCAATATCTTCTTCTCTGTTTCCGGTCTGTGGTGCATACACTTGTATGAAGTCCATCACGTCATTTTTCATCTTCATTCTAATTTTCATTATTCTGTCACTCACACACTCGACCACTTCAACATACTCCTCCAGTTGTTTCGAGGTTATCAGTCCCACGCCATTTTTGGCCTCTTGGCCACCACTCCAGTATAATGTATATCCTTTCCTCAATTTCTTCCTTCCTTTACCTTTCCATTTCACTTCACTCAGCCCCATCAATCCAACATTCTCCCTCTCCATGAAGTCTACCACCTCCTCCACCTTGCTTGTCAGGGTCATGACATTCATGATTCCCACTTTCATTTCGGTTACTGGTCGCCCATTTCTCACAGTTCCCCCAGTACCAAAAGAACTGCGCGTCGCCTGCAGGGTACGCCCTAACCTTTTCCGATTCATTCGAAGTGCCATTTCCATTTTAGGCTATTATTACGATGGGGTCGCCACTCCCAAAGGCTCTTTTCCAGTAGTGTGTAACAAAAATGTTCTGTTATGTTTTTTCACTTCTTTTATCTGGAATAGGGTGGGATTTGTTTTGTTTTGTTACTGAAGTAGTGGTTTTATTCAGAGAAGATACTCTGTTAAGTAGCCTTGATTTTTGGACCTAATACCATACACTTTTCTGGTAGTCAAGTAGTACCGCAGTGAATTGGTACATACAATTTTATGCGAAGAAGTGGTTCTTGAACCTTATTTTTCTGACAGGATGCCAAGGGGGACATAGTGTTTTTATATATATAATTATGTTTATTCGAAGAAGTGTCAGCAAGGTATATCTGTTATTTTGTACAAAAGATATTCATTCGAGAAAGTGCTATGGAGACAGTAGGTTTTCATTTCTTTTCTAGTAGTGTATAACAAAAATGTTATATTTTTTCATTTCTTTTATCTGGAATAGGGTGAGATTTGTTTTGTTTTCTTACTGAAGTAGTGGTTTTATTCAGAGAAGATACTCTGTTAAGTAGCCTTGATTTTTGGACCTTATACCACACATTTTTCTGGTAGTCAAGTAGTACCGCAGTGAATTGGTACATACAATTTTATGCGAAGAAGTGGTTCTTGAACCTTATTTTTCTGACAGGATGCCAAGGGGGGCATAGTTTTTTTTATACATAATTATGTTTATTCGAAGAAGTGTCAGCAAGGTATATCTGTTATTTTGTACAAAAGATATTCATTCGAGAAAGTGCTATGGAGACGGTAGGTTTTCATTTCTTTTCTAGTAGTGTGTAACAAAAATGTTATGTTTTTTCACTTCTTTTATCTGGAATAAGGTGAGATTTGTTTTGTTTTCTTACTGAAGTAGTGGTTTTATTCAGAGAAGATACTCTGTTAAGTAGCCTTGATTTTTGGACCTTATACCACACATTTTTCTGGTAGTCAAGTAGTACCGCAGTGAATTGGTACATACAATTTTATGCGAAGAAGTGGTTCTTGAACCTTATTTTTCTGACAGGATGCCAAGGGGGACATAGTTTTTTTATACATAATTATGTTTATTCGAAGAAATGTCAGCAAGGTATATCTGTTATTTTGTACAAAAGATATTCATTCGAGAAAGTGCTATGGAGACGGTAGGTTTTCATTTCTTTTCTAGTAGTGTGTAACAAAAATGTTATGTTTTTTCACTTCTTTTATCTGGAATAAGGTGAGATTTGTTTTGTTTTCTTACTGAAGTAGTGATTTTATTCAGAGAAGATACTCTGTTAAGTAGCCTTGATTTTTGGACCTTATACCACACATTTTTCTGGTAGTCAAGTAGTACCGCAGTGAATTGGTACATACAATTTTATGCGAAGAAGTGGTTCTTGAACCTTATTTTTCTGACAGGATGCCAAGGGGGACATAGTTTTTTTATACATAATTATGTTTATTCGAAGAAATGTCAGCAAGGTATATCTGTTATTTTGTACAAAAGATATTCATTCGAGAAAGTGCTATGGAGACGGTAGGTTTTCATTTCTTTTCTAGTAGTGTGTAACAAAAATGTTATGTTTTTTCACTTCTTTTATCTGGAATAAGGTGAGATTTGTTTTGTTTTCTTACTGAAGTAGTGGTTTTATTCAGAGAAGATACTCTGTTAAGTAGCCTTGATTTTTGGACCTTATACCACACATTTTTCTGGTAGTCAAGTAGTACCGCAGTGAATTGGTACATACAATTTTATGCGAAGAAGTGGTTCTTGAACCTTATTTTTCTGACAGGATGCCAAGGGGGACATAGTGTTTTTATACATAATTATGTTTATTCGCAGAAGTGTCAGCAAGGTATATCTGTTATTTTGTACAAAAGATATTCATTCGAGAAAGTGCTATGGAGACAGAAGGTTTTCATTTCTTTTCTAGTAGTGTGTAACAAAAATGTTATGTTTTTTCATTTCTTTTATCTGGAATAGGGTGAGATTTGTTTTGTTTTCTTACTGAAGTAGTGGTTTTATTCAGAGAAGATACTCTGTTAAGTAGCCTTGATTTTTGGACCTTATACCACACATTTTTCTGGTAGTCAAGTAGTACCGCAGTGAATTGGTACATACAATTTTATGCGAAGAAGTGGTTCTTGAACCTTATTTTTATAACAGGAGGCCAATGGGGACATAGTGTTTTTATACTTATGTTTATTTGAAGAATATCCTGTTTTGTGAAGGTCATTCATTTTTGTGAGATGAAATGAAGTTGGACAACAGTGGTAGCATTAGTTTTTTTGTGGAATCCTCTGTAAAGTGACATTGACCTTTTGAAATTTAACCATTTTTCTGACAGGTCAAGGGGGATAACGGTTATATTGTACAAGGGATACTTATTTGAAGAAGATCCTTTTGGCCCCAATTACTTTGTTTAGTGCATAAATATACAAAAATTCAAAAGTATATTTTTATATCTGGATTTTGCTGGTGTTGTTTAGAGAGGAGGCATAATTTTCGTAACTTTGTTTTACTGAATGTCAAGAATGGCAGATTTCTTACTTAACCTTTTTTCTGATGCAAGTCCAGAAGTGAATAGCTAGTATTTTTGTATTATATTTGTTTTGTATTTTCTGATAAACAAGGTCTAGAAATGAATATTTCTGTTGCTACCATATATAATGAATTTTGGGGACAGAGTGTTCAAGAAGGCAGTAAGGGGTGGGGGGCTGGTTATCTAAAAGAAAGGAAATTAAAATACAGAATTAGAGATGCACATAATTTGGTATATTATCCTTGAAAGAGAGATTCTGTAGTTTTCTCAAATGTTAGCCTATAACTTACGCTCAGTTCGAGGGTTTATCTGGCAGTAGGCACAGAAAAGTGTACCTGTCTATGTATTGTTTCTGCGGGTACATTGATTTATTTTATTAACAAACTGTTCCTGCAAATTGTTTTGTGTATTGAAATATTCGAATATTTCCTTCCTTCAATCCCGAGTTTAGCCATATGCGATTTATCGACGTTGTGGTACATCTTGAGTAACTGTTTCACTGCCTCTTTTTATTGATATAACATTTACAGGACGTCAAAAAGCTGCAATTTTTGCCCTGTCTGTGTGCGTTAACGTCCTAGTAAGTTCACAGACGATGTACCATTTTGTTCACTCGTAAAATGCCCGCTACAACGGCAGGATTCGAACTAGCAGAGCGATAATTAGGCCTATTTAGTGGTTGCTCATCTAACTGCCAGTGAACTCCAAATAGTATTAACATTTTCCTATAAATATGAATTTATATTCGCTTTGGAGTGACTGCGTGTGAAAGGAGCCGTCTGACTTGCTACGGCGGTTGTACCGACCCTACGCGTGACGTCACTAAAGGAACCTTGCGGCCTGGACATAACGATGGCAGTGAATCCACCCTCATAGAAAGAGTACAAGAAGTAAAACCGTTAGCCAGGGAGAATGGGAAAAAACCTCTCTCCCCCCGGCAAGAACCAAAAACAGCAGCCACAATAAGCCGGACGACCATAGAAAACAGGAGCTCTCTATGCAGACGCAACAAAAGAAATTAGCAAAGCTACCACGATAAAGTCACCAGCCACACAAAACATGGTAGAGGTACCAGCCACGCAAAACAACCAGAGCGCCCCTTAAGCTAATCAGACACCATCTAAACGAGGCTTCGACCACCAACGCGCAGCACACAGAGACGGAAACAGAAGACCCACTATTTCTCAATCTTATAATATGTCATATGGGTGGTATTGGATTGTCTCTAAGGGGCGATCATTACTCTACTTGTAGATGCATGGACATATTCAGAATTCAAATTTTTATTTTTTACATAAAATATATTTTTCTTTTTCTTTTTAATTAAAAAACATTTAGTCAAAATTTGCCGCCCCCTAAAATCTGCCGCCTATACAGCCTATACGTAAATCTGCCCCTGCTTATAGGAGACACTTGTCTTCAGAATATTCATAAAAGGCCAACCCTCTAGTTCTTATTTCATAAGTTGAACGCCTAAAAACAAAACCTCAATCCGAAATAATAAGGAAGATAATCACGAACGATTCACTGCCAATGAAAATCAAATGGAGATTCGCGGACCGGAAGTTCGCTATGCATAAGCTTCGGTGCCATTTTAACTCGTGGAAGCTCTGTACGGTTACGGTACCATTCAATTCAGTCACTTCCCGTAAACATTTATTATGTGACATTCCTATTCTCTACTCTCTCAACCCTCAGTAAAACAGCCGTTTATATCAGCTCTCCTCAGCTGAACGGTATTTTATTTGTGTTCGTAGCATCTCGTCTCATCTGCGAGAGAGTTCACTCGCGGGCGCGCGCTTTGTTCACGCTATGGATTAGGCCTATATCTCGCCATCACCCGTGGGCTGTGGAAGTATCTCCTAGAATGCAGTTACACTTACGCCAGAAAATTTTGATTCGCGCTTTAAGATTCATTTTTCAGCCATTCGGTATGCGAACTCTAGTCTTAGAGAGTTCTAAAATATACGGGAATTTGGTGGATTTTCGTACGGGAAATACGGGAATTTGAAAAAAGGTCATCGCTCGACACCCTGCATGGATAACGGAGGATTTCAAAAACCTCTCTGGACATTAATTAACACAGATATTTTTGAATAAGCAGATCAAGGATTTAAGACTGAACAGTGGGAGGAATGGTTGGCATAAATGAATTACAAAACAAATTGCTTAGTTCAAATGCACCAACATTTAGATTTTTTTTAAATATACTCATAATGAAATTTTCTTTCATCAGAAATCAAAAAATTAAACCTACAACATTGCAGGTATCAACACAGGAATTTGACATAAATCATTCCTAATAATGTTTGTGCATACCCAGCTGAGTTATTGTTGCTGAATGGTTTCAGGAATAACCACTTGCAGTAAAACCTCTCTTAAGATATTTTCACATCTCTGCTACTTCTCCTGGAACTAGCGGGCAATCTTCCATGGTACTGTAATAACATAGAATATAACCTGAAAATTTTTAATCAACAATTGTATGTTTGGACCATTACCGGTATCTTCCAAAGCTAGTTCCTGCTAGTAAAAATGGCTTTATCCATTAATATTTTGCCATACATATATTTATTTTAAAACCTTCAAGGAAAATTTAGACCTATAAACTAGTTTCTCATGGACTGATGTTTTGTCGTTGTCTACAAAGTATCCTCAAACTCCCTGGTGGAATTTAGCCAATTAGGAAGCTTTGCCGTTCTGAGCCCCACATCTCTGTCGTCGTCAAAATTTTCGAGGGAAGTCATTTCGTTATGATGTATTATGCATTTTGGTCCTCATGTCATAATGAACATCACAGGAGGTCATGAACAAAATTATCAGAAATCGAAAGGACCATACTTGCAAAGACTAATACAGCGTTCAAAGGGTCACTGTTTATGAAGGGAATACTGCGTATGAGCATTTTATATTGAAGGCTATAATCACTAAAATAATCATGGAGTAAAGTGCTGCAAATCGAGTGATTTCTTGTGGATTTCATATTCTATTGTGACAACTACCTTGATTCCGTTTAGTCAGGTAAATCACATATAGCCCAGGTGTAAGGACTGCCAGATGCACATAGGAAGAAATAAGATTCTAGTGGAATGCAGTGGCTTGGCCAGGGGTGAATTCATCATAAGAGGTAAATTTTGTGAGGTTTGAAGCTATTTTTCAGTGTTGCCTAAGTAAACAAAAGTTTGGTGCTTTTCAGTCGGTCAACACGAATGTACCCAAATAGAGCTGGGTTATGCCCTAATCCTGAAATAAATTACATGGGATTACATGGGATTAATAATTAATTCGTGTTGACGGACTGAAAAGCACCAAACTTTTGTTTTATAGGAGGTAAACTTGCAAATTAACCTGGTTATGCAGCGAGTGCCCCAGCTATATTCCGGGACAGCTTTACTAAGTTACTAGATCAAAACAGGGTAGGCAACATTAACAGCCGTCCCCTATGCCTACGTAAATGTTGGTTTATGCTTGCATTTCTTGAAGTTAAGTTGTTTTCAGGTGCGAGCACATTGTCGCCAACCCTGCTTAAAATCTCGCCATCTCCAAAGACCGTACGTAATACCAGTAAAATTTCTTAACACACAGTTGCCGCCATTTTTCTCCCAGAATGCATTTTCCACACATTCTCCCAACATAATAATTACGAATTTTACTAATGCCTATTATCTGAATAATTTCACAGTTTTCTTTGGAATTTCAAGTCTAATGAAGTTAAAACAAGTTGTACAAGGTAAGTACTACTAATATACATCGATTAAAACAGTTTTTACAGTTATTATAGACCCTTGATTATGGAATATGTGCGTGTTCATACTCACTCGTCTGAGATGTTTGCAAGTTTTTATTTAATGAATTTTTGGATAAATTCTTATTTAGGTTTCATCATGACGTCTAAAAACACAAGAACTGGATTGGAGAAACTCTACGAAGATCACTGGCGAATCAACTAGGTTTTGAGTAAGTAGCGTAGACCCTATCTACATAATTAAAAGTTCAAAGTTGTTTAATCGTTTTATTTACTTTTATATTCAGTCCGAGCACAAATAGCGTAATAAAGAACCTTAACGGTCTTTGGAAATTTTGGAAAAGTCTTCTGACTGCATTTTTCGTATAATACACACCAAACATAACCTAAAATATAGCCTATGTCTACAAGTTCACTCCCAGGAACATATTCTTAGGATCAATTCGCCTTGTAATATTGTAATGTACCGGTATCTTATTCTCTACTTCCAAGTGCCGTCAGCCATAATATTATAATACATTGCATATGTTACTCGTAAGCTTGAAAGTAGTCTATGATTCACACTCGGCTAGTTGTAGTGTGAATGCATTGGCGATTATGTAGTTGGCTACTTACCTATAGCCTACTTAGTAGTAGGAAGATTAGGCCTATTTTTATTTGTTTCAGTTATGGTTACAACAGATTAGTGTGGAAGCCTTCAGCGAACTTCAAGGGTTGTGCAACATGAATCAATCATCATTCTGAAGAGCCATATGCACTGCGCTTGAGTCACAGATGCTCATTTTAAGAGAATACCAACAATATCTCTTGGCTCTCTTTTAGTTCTCGACATAAGTTACTGCACCACTGAATGTCTGGGTGAAAATTACTGATGTACTTAAGTTGGGTGAGACAAAGTCACTGTTTGCTACTTGGTTAGATGACACAGTTCGGGCGAAGCCACTGGTTGCAATACGTTATAAATATTCCTCGCAACTATAGCCTAGGCTACTTGTATTATTAATTCTGAATGAAAGTAGAACGCGGCTTATACAGTTGCATCGGATATGAATGTGACTTTTACATACCTTGTGTCCTTGTTTCATCTTCTGGGCGATATTACGTATTGAAATTAGGAACTCTGGTCACTACTGCACTTCATATATGTGCATAAGTACATAAATATGCGTTTTTATTTATTGCTCTTTAAAAAAGGCTGCCATGTTCCAACTGCGCTTGCATCTCGTTCAACTGTCAACAAGGCGCACTCTAGCGGCACACACCGATGCGCACACATTGTTGCCAACATGTGGGATACAAAATCGGCTTCCTTTGGTCATAAATGAATATTTTTTCTAAAATTACCTCCCTCGAGAACAGTGCATACCGCATCAAAATCCATCCAGTGGTTCTCGAGATTACCCGCTTTCTTCAGCTCAATGGATTATCCGCCTAACTGTCAGAACTTATCTCTAAAAAATACAACTCTAGAATAGACGACTGTCTGGACGAAACCATTGGCCGTTACTAGGCCAGGTGACTGTGTGGATGAAAATTACTGCTTTTAATACAAGCAAGGGGGTCTGGGGTATAAGCCCCAGGTTAGGTTTGTATGTAAAGCCTTATTCCGGGTTCACCACGCTCGAATTAAGAGGCAAGACCAGTGGCAGACAATAATGTTGGCACTGCTGAAAAATGTAATACCGGTAACACCCTTTAGCGATAAAATGTTCAACTCTTGTATCTTAGTCACATTACATAAGTTACTGTAGAAAATTTTCCAGATTTTGATGGAGGTTGACTGTTTTTCAATCGCTATGCAAAGTTCAGAGTAGCGTACTCCCAGCATCAAACGCCATATTGTGTTTTTCACAAGGGAATTAATGTGGTTGGCAAGTTGGTCATATTTACTCGGTGCTATTTGTGCTGAATAAGCATTAAACCTTTGGAGTAGTGACACTCCGTAGTTGCTTGTTGTGTTTCTCCTACCAGCTGTGAACACTATGATTTGTGTCATGGATTTGTATGTTAATTGCATGAATCTTAATTTCATGCCTTGTTTTCGTTTATCGAAAAGTGCTGTGATGGCTGACCAATAATTGTTAGGTCGTTAGGCCATACAAACACCACCCCTGGTTTTAGTCACGCATAGTGGGGGTAGACACGCATCAATAATTTTCATCCAAACCAATGGGTTGTGTCCAGTGGCGCCGAATCTTTTTTCTTCAGGTCTAGCAGACACCCACCCCTCTCGTTCTGTGGGACCCCCCCTGTTAAACCGGACCCCTACCCCAATAATTACGTTTTTACAGCTTATTTCGCACAGTTCTCCCCTTCTCTTCTCTCTCCCTTCTTTCCTTTCCTCTTTTCCATCTCCTTCCCTTTCCTCCTCTATCCGTAACCCCCCAACGGAACCCACTCCCCAAGGGGACCGGGAGACCCACCCCCTCGTCGCTAGACCTCGACCATGGATTCGGCGCCCCTGGTTGTGTCTAGACCAATGATTTTTAGGCACTGAGGCGCTGGTTTTGCCTTTTAGTTTCGAAACATGGAATCCTTGCGATCAGCGTTCATTACAGTGGTAAATACGGTTCTATATACAAAACAAACCTAACCTGGGGCTTATGCCCATAGTGCAATCAGTAATTTTCGTCCAGACAGTCGTCTAACCAAGTAGCGACCAATGGTTTCGTCCAGACAGTCGTCGAACTAAGAAGAGCCCGATCATTTCTTTTTTTGGACATAATTGCAACATTTCATGTGTCGTCTAATGTAGGCCTATTTTGTATCCGATATGTTGGTAACTAATGAAGTCAATGTGATCGCTGCGGCAGTTTCACATAATAAATATGCTGTCGAACATGGCTGTGGTGGTTAAATATACAATAAATAAAAGACATATTTAAGTGATTTAGCACATATATCCGGTGCAGAAGTGATCAAGGTTAGTAGTTACAATTGATAATGTCCTCCCCTGCCAAAAGATGAAATAAGGTATGATAATGATATATTATCAAAGTGAAAGCGAAAAGCAAAAGAGTGATACGTGGTACAGAATTAATCTGAATTTTCCCTACAGTATAGGCCTATAAGTCGTGTTGTAAAGGGGATAGCGGGTGGGTTATAGACAGCGAAGGAGAAAACATCTATTAGGACATCGTTTCCACAATTATTATTCATCATTACACAAGGTATTTAGGCTAATTTAAGCACTGTATTCTACTTGGTTCATCACTCCTGAAGTGTTACCTCTATTACGGTACGTATGTCGTTTTGCCTTGAAGATTTTTGCTTGTAGACGGGCTATTGTTTTATGTAATTTCTTAATTTATTCCACTAATATGTATCGGTTTTCCAATATTTGCATTATTCTTGTAAATTTTAGATGGTTGGCTACAGAAAATACTGAAACCTGGTTTACAAAACGCTTTTAACTCACAAATTTCTTTACATTTTGCAAATCTTACAATTTTCTATTTTTTAATTAATGTTATTTTGGGCTGGGTGGTGTTGGTTTTTTTTTTTTTTTCAAAACAGTGTTAATGTTTGCACTGCACAACACCACTGGTCACTGAAAACAAGTGTTTCCACCCTTAGCGTCTTTGATAGCTTGTAAACACTCGGGCATACTGTTCACGACTCGTCGAATGACATTTGCCGGGATGCGACCCCATTCCTCCAGCAGCGATGTTCTCAGTTGTGCCAAGGTGGTGGGGTCACACTGTCGTGACGTTCTTTCCAAGCATATCTCATACATGTTCGATGGGGTTTAAGTCAGGACTATGAGCTGGCCAGTCCAGGGTTTGAATCCCCACTTCCTGCAGATATTATACAACACAGCGAGTAGTATGAGGGAATTATCCTGCATCAACATGAAATTCTGACCAATGAAAGGCGCAAAGGGCATCACATGGTTCATCAGGATCTCTTCGATGTACCTTTGGGAATTGAGTGTCCCGTGATCGATGCACACCAACTCAGTGCGGACCATAACGTTAATGCCACCCCACACCTTAACCGAGCCACCTCCAAATGGAGTCCTGGAGGAAAAAGCAACAGGGCTGTACCTCTCCCCGCACCTTCTCCACACTCTTTCTCTTCCATCTGGAGATCTAAGATTAAAGCGACTCTCGTCAGTGAAGAGAACAGAGGCCCACTGCTCGTGTTCAACAAATGCCAGTTGTTATTCCTAGAACAACAAAAAGCGAGCGGCAACACTCATAACCCTTAAATGCTTACAGTGCGCTTCCCACCATAAAACCATTAAGATAGGCTCATCGAAGAATGAGGGTAATTGGTGGTAATAAACCACCCTAAGAAATGTCATATTATCAATTAATATTCGTGGATGTTTCAGATGTATGTTCTGATGCGTGAAAAGCTTTTAAAATGTGATTACATCTTTTTCATGGCTAATTTTATACTATTTATATTACATTTTTAACTGTTCCACTTTTTTTGCCGGTCTGTGTATTACTCCGTCGATAAAGCTTGCCTTTCAACACGTGTATTTAACTACTGTAGTCAATTTGTCAGTGAATTCAGTGAATTTTCTGCAAGTGGCTTTTAATGTGCCAGGTGACGAAAGGTCAGGAGAGTATTCTACCAACCATCTCGCGCTGTGCCGCTAGCATTTTTTGGGCAGTTGGTCCAGGTTCGATTTCCGGCTCTGCCAAGAAATTTTAATTTTGGTCTGAGGGATGAAACAAGGCACACTAAGCCTCGTGAGGCAAAACTGAGAAGAGGAGGGTTCGCTTCTCATCTTAGCCATCTTGGAAGTGGTTTCTGCACTTCTAGTCCAGGCATACTTCTTTCATCTCAATAGGGATTTGCCAATAGGCTTTCAATAGCTTGTCTCAATTCTGCTTCCATATATGTAGGCCTATACATGCAAGAAATGAGTATGTTAAATGTGGCGGCCATGTTTGTTTTCTAGTAACTTATTTAAGGTGTCCCGGACGCGAGATTGCAATTTCTAGTTGACTTTTAGCATTGGAGGAAGATACTGCTTCCTGATTGGCTGTTCTGACGAAAGACAACTGCAGCAAGGTTTGTGATTAGCCAGCTTAGTTACAGGATGGAACCTATCAGCAATGTCGTTCTTTGATGCCTAGGCCCTATATGTCACCGTATCTTCGTAAGTAAATAATCATTACCGGAATGTTTTCATTAATTAATGCCACCTTGCACTACTTATCTCTACACAGTATAAAACCAAGTTCCCGATTCTTGGATGTTCCGGGTAATCTCGAAAACCACGATGAGGTTTGCTCCATTCTGTAAATGATTTCTCGAGGAAAGTTTCTGTGGAAAATTATTTATTTATGACCAGAGGAAGCTAAGCAGAAACGATTTCAGTGAAAGAGTCGAAGAAAACCTACCGTCCGTGTGCCTTTTATGATTACTCTCGGTAAACCGTTAAACATACCAATATACTATGAGTGTGAGGATTGTTTAGCATGGAAAGTTCTACAAAAAAAAGACCATGACAGCAATCTCCATCTTCAACACATCGCCCACTGTAAGTGTATTTCGTTTTCATTCTTCCAACAAACTCCGTTCATTTACTAGCTTCCGCGACAGTTTATAAGCTAGATAGCGATTGCTAGGTACATTACAATTTATACAACTTAAGAAAATACTAAGTAAAAAAAAAGAAGCGGAAATTCTACACATTTATTTAAACATAGAACGACATTGCTGATAGGTTCCACCCTGTAACTAAGCTGGCTAATCACAGCCCTTAATGCTTTTGTGTTATGTCGGAACAGCCAATCAGAAGGCGGTATCTTTCTCCAATGCTAAAAGTCAACTAGAAATTGCAATCTGGCGTCCCGGACTATACAGCAAGTCACAGAGAAAACAACAAATGGAAAGTACAGTAGGCCTACTTGAAAAGCTTGATGTACAGATAAAGTAAATTTCCGATTTCTTGGAAAGTGGGCAGGAAAGGAAGACAAGATAATATTCAAAAATCACTCTCGGCACGCCAGAAGGCGGAGGTAGATTTCACCTGGCAAATAAAAATATTTTGAATTCACTAAATGTACCCGTTGTTGTACACCTAAAAACATATTACGTGTTTAGCATACGAGAAGCTCCATCTTATAATCTGAAAACATTTTGCTCTTGGCGTGAGGGTGGGTTATATCAAAAATTATTTCAGACAAAAGTTTCAGGTAATTATTAGAGGACTATTGGCCATTTTAAATGATTCTGATATTGTGCCTAATAAGTGAGGTATGAATTTCTTTTCTCTCAAAACTTATTTTTCCAACCCCTTCGGTCAGCAGTTGGTGCTATCACATTGGGGCAGATGATCTTGCAGTTCCACCCCTTAAAACAACAATAACTATAATAATTTGTGCTATCACAAACCTTGACTGAAATAAGTTGTTGGCCCTTATCTGAAGAATAGTATGAACTTGGAATATATTTGATTTTTCACATACCAGTACTATGAAAGTTATAGCTATATTTCACTTTTTCGAAAAAAGCCCCCCCCCCATTTTCACTTGCTTGGTTCGATTTTGCCCATTAACAAAGTAGACCGAGATTTTGAATGGTTATATTTAATGTATAAATTCTAACGTGATTGGTGCAATATGACGGTAGTTGTCATGTCCATAAAAAGTGATATAATCGATGGGTGAAAGCCAAAACATCTTAACCGCCAATTTTGTCTAATTGTACTTTTTAACACGATTTGAATAGTATCACTAAATACTTCGTCCCAGCAATACATCTTATAGGAATTCCTTCACTGTTTTCTGTTAAAAGCTGGTGTATTTTATTTTAAGAACCAAAAATATAAACTAACGCCCAACAAAACATCTTAAAAAGAAATAGTTCCCGCAATTTTATTTTAACAACCATCCCAAAGTGGCACATAAGATATAAATGTGGCTCTTAAGATAATCTATTCGGGTCTAATTTTGCATCCAGTAGGTTAAGATAACAGAATAATCTTTATAATTATTATGAATCCAGGTGTATAAATGTACACTGAACAATCAAAACGGATGAACTGCAAATCGAGCACTCCAAGATCTTAAGAAAATGTGTGCGCTTCATTCAGTGCAGCGTCATGGCAGATAAGCATTCGCGTTAGTTGAATCCTATCAGTGATTAATGAACATAGCATACCTTAGCTCTCAAGGCGAGTTAATTTAAGAGAGTGAGAAGACTCGGAACAGTGATTTAAAATGAACAATTATAGTTTCTTTATGCAGAGATATTAAAGAAAAGACAATGCAAACTCCAGTGTTCTGCCACCTTCTAATGGTAAGTTATTCAGCTTTACTTTGAAAAATTGTGCAGATTGTGCTCGAGTCGAAACCGTGATAAAGTGTAGCGTGATGCTTTCATTTACCAAAGAAAGACATACGTGCTCAATGTGAAATGTTTAAGAACAAAGAGGAAATCTCCATTTCTATACAGGAACACAAACACCAACAAATTTTTTTATCAACAAAATGACTTTGTTTGTACCAGTTTTGATTTGCAAACATTTTGTAACATTCCCCCTTGAGATAGTATGTTATTGTACTATTCTAGAAAGTACTCAGTTTACAATGAATCTGTGTACGAGAGTGGAAGTGGGAATGCATTTCGTTACATTTGGTGTCAAGCAGATTGACAAAGAGGGAGCAATGAAATATGTACAGTCATTCCCAATATTTTGCAGTGGTAGATCAGAGAGGAGATGTTAAGGAAGTATCTCTGTATTCAGATAGTTGTGCTGGCCAAACTCGCCAAGACAGTATGAAGTTATGACTAATCAGGACTTCTTTGTTTGGAAAGAAGTTTCCTTAAAAGTAATTACTCCAAATGCAAGGACAATGAAAGGTAGCCCATTGAAAATGACAGAGATTGAAACTGCCTTTTTCAAGAAAGAAATGCATAAAATCGAAATCAACTTTACCTATGAAACCATTGGAGAGGATTAGTTGGGTATTGGCACCAAGAAAGGTCTCAGAAAATGTGTGAAATGGATTTGAACCAGCTTATTAAACTCAACTGCCAATTCCTCCTTTGTCCTGCAAAGACTTGCAACGAAATTGACGAAGAAGATGAAATCGAAATAGATTTTTTTTTTAGATTGTTCTACCTCAACATTCAAATGAATTAAATTACACATTGCAACTATCAATATTAATTAATGAACTTTACTCGAGAATCGAATTGTGTTATTAGGTGTTGGATTTTCACGACTACCTTAGGATCCACAATTACTGTTAGGCATCCACAGGCTGAAAAGTTAGATAATTATTTGGTAAATACGGTAAATATTGCTTTTAATGATAGTTTGGCAGAACATCTTAAGAAAAAATGTAATGTCTGCCATAACATCTTATGTACCCTTAAGATGATATGAACAAACAAAATAATCCCCTTCAAAACATCTTAAGAACCTAATAATCTACTTCAATAAAAAACCATGTATACACATCGTCGGCGGCGGCCAATACTCGTATTCGAGTGTATGTTTCTTTCCTGCATTACTAATTTGTATTCACTCGATGGTGATGTCGCTGGTGACTCAACAGTCCAATTCTGGCATAGAACATACGGCCGCACACAATGCAGATGATGGAAGGTGGAGGACGTGGCAATATCTGGCGCAGCTTTCTCCTCTGACGAGTTTCCATTTCCTGCCTTCGGCGTTCTTCTTCAAAATGTGAAACCGCAGCTGAGGTGGCTGCACTCCAACGTGCGCGATCTTCCGCAAGAGTATGCCAATTATCAGGATCAATGGCTACACTCCTCAAGGTTTGTTTAAGCTGATCTTTGTAACGCTTCCGAGGTGCTCCTAGAGGTCTCTTGCCCGTGCTGAGCTCGCTGTACAGGATTTTCCGTGGGAGTCTGTCGTCATTCATGCGTTGGACATGACCGATCCATCTAAGCCGCCGGTGACTAATGATGATGGCCTCTATGCTCTTCATCTCTGATCTCTCGAGAACCGCAGCATTCGTTATATAGTCATCCCATTTGATGTGCATAATGGAACGGAGTTTCTGCAGGTGAAAGCGTTCCAGTTTTTTGATGGTCTGGCGGTATAGGGTCCAGGTCTCACATCCATAGAGCAACGTAGAAATGACAACAGCTTGGTATACCATTAGTTTTGTACAGATTCTTAGATCTTTACTCTGGAATACACGACGTGAGAGACGTCCAAACGCTGAATGCGCACGTCCTTCTCAACAGTACATTGCGTAGACAGAATACTCCCAAGGTATGAGAAGTGATCGACTTGGTCCAAAGATGTGCCAGAGATAGTAATATCAAAACCTGGGATAGAGGTTCTAGGAACAGGTTGAGCTAATACTTTGGTCTTCTGAATGTTTATGGTAAGGCCAAAATGTTCATATGCACTCCTGAAACGGTTGACAGACTGTTGCAGCTCTTCAGATGTATGGGCTGGTGAGGCATTGTCATCGGCATATTGCAATTCTGTAACCTGGTAAATATTGTTAATCTTTTGGAACGAAGTGTGGTCTAGTTGAATAGCCCTCCATCATACCGATATTTAATTTCCACACCTGTGTTGTTTGCAGATGCTGTCTCATAGAGCATGGCCGTCAGGTATAGGGCAAAAAGAGTAGGTGCAAGAACACAGCCTTGCTTCAGCCCATTTGTGATCGAAAATTCTTCTGAGACATCATTCTGATACAGCACCTGCCCGATCATACCATCATGAAGAGCCCGAATCAATCCAACGAAATGTTCCGGACATCCAAAACCAACCACATTGCATTTCTGGGAACAGTATCAAAGGCTTTTTCGAGATCGTAAAAGACTTAAGAACAGAGGTGTCATTTGTTCTCTGCATTTCTCTTGCAGTTGTCTTATACAAAAGATCATGTCAACTGTTCCTCAGGAAGTACGAAATCCACACTGTGATTCAGGAAGTATTCTCTCTGAGATAGTTTGGAGTCGATTCAGGAGGATTCTGGCAAAAAAAAATCCTACTATGGAAAGGAGGGAAATACCTCGGTAGTTTCCACAGATACTGCGATCGCCTTATTGAAGATAGTAACAATGGTGGCGTTCTACCAGTCAGCAGATATTTTTTGGGTTTCCCAGATTAAGAGGATCAGGTAAAAGAGCCTGATTTTTAGGGGTAAGCCTCCGTTTTGATGAGTTCCAGAGGGATGTTGTCTGGACCTGGAGCCTTTCTTGGTTTCAGGCTACTGCAAGCTTTGTCAAATTCACGGAAAGTCGAAAATATTGCCATCCAGGATTGAAGAGGATGTTGAGGGACAAAAAGTAGAAAATCTTCAGCCGCGGTAGAGGGACAATTTAAGAGTGAACTGAAGTGATCTTTCCATCGTTCCAAGATGTCCTGGCTGTCAGTAAGTATGGTGGTGTTATCAGCATCTTTTAGAGTACCTGAAGAGGAGCGGATAGGTCCATACAGCTCTTTCAGTCCCGCATAAAAGTTGCATAGGTCTCTAGCGTCTGAAAAATTCTGAAGTTCTTTGGCTTCAGTTTCCCACCAGTTGTTTTTATCTCATGAATTTTACCTTGACATGACTGCTTTAGTTCCTGAAATTTATTTTGTTTCTCTCTGGAGTATGGGGTTTGCAAAAGGGATAGAGCAGCGTCCCGTTTAGCACTGATGAGATTCAGAATTGCCTCGTTGTCATCAAACCAGTCTTGGCACTTCCTTCTCTCAAAGCCGATAGCCTCCTCTACTGATTCTGTAATGATTCTCTGAAGTGTGGTCCATTCACAGTCAACATCCTTTGTATTGAATGGATTGTTGGTCAGTTCTTCTTGAATAGTGCATAGGTATCCTTCAGCAACAGTTTCATTAAGGAGCATCGAGGTGTTGAACTTTCTCCTGGACGGATTCGTGAAGTGGAAACGTGGTTTTTTGTTGATAGCAATCCTGAATCGACTAATCAAGAGTCTGTGATCTGTCCAACAGTCATCGATGTTTCGTGCTGCCTTCGTGATCAGGACATCATTCTTGTCACGCTGTCGGGCGATGACATAATCTATCAGATGCCAATGTTTAGAACGCGGATGCATCCAAGTGGTCTTGAAGCGGTCCGGGAGTCGGAAATGCGTGTTGGTGATGTAGAGTTCATGCTCAGCACATAGGCCAAGGAGAAATAGGCCATTAGCATTACAGTTCCCTATACCATGATTTCCCATGACTCTTCCCCATAACTGACTGTCTCTCCTCACTCTGGCATTGAAGTCTCCTAGTAGTATGAATTTGTCAGTAGAAGGCACTCTGGTGATGACCGTGCTTAGCTGGTGGTAGAAATAGATCTTGGAGTCCTCATCATCCATAAGAGTGGGGGCATATGAGGAAATAAGTGTAATAAACCTGCCTCTCGAAAGAGGTATACGGAGAGTCATGAGTCTTTGATTTATTGCTGAGGGAGCGAGTCGATGTTCTTGCACCAACTTAGTTTTCACTGCAAAACCAACACCATGAATGCGACGTTCCTCTTCCCTTTTCCCTTCCAGAAGATGGTATACCCTGTTGAGGTCTCGTTGATTTTACCTTCCCCCGCAAGTCTGGTTTCATTCAGGGCAGCAACATCGATATTGAGTCTATCTAGTTCATGGGTGATGAGAGCAGTTCTTCTTTCTGGTCTGTTATTGTTGTCGTTAAGATCAAGAAGCGTTCTGACGTTCCATGCGCCAATTATTATTGATTTGGATTTGCATTTCTTTCGACCGCAAAATGGGGTGACCCTCTGGGTGCGGTTTCCCAGACAGGTTTGGAAAGTGACTTCCGATGTTAAGTCCACATTTTCTAGGGCCTTCCCCATTCGGGGTGGGCAGCGGTGCTCCTAAATAGGCCTGCCCAGTCACAGATGCAGGACCGTATCCCTGAGTAGTCACAGGGTCTTAGAGAAGTGACCATCACACATCTGTCGCCAACGTGCAGGTCCAGACTAGAAGCTTCCAGTTTACCCAAACCTGCTTCCGTCGCCGTTGGACTAAGAGGAATGGCAGGAAAGAGTGCCACAGGCGTGACTTTGTTTAAGGTGGATCTCTACTTGCCAGGTAGTGACCCACACATGATTCTGGAACCATTATCTGCGGCACATAAAGAATGAGACATGCAGCTTCCAGCACCAGAACTGCAATGGACTGCCGCTAACTCGAGAAAAGGTGATTTGCGCCTTTACAGTCAGTCCATCTGAAGACCGTTGGGTACCTCAACAATTAATAGGCTCCTCATCCGCCTGTGTTGCCTTTGGGCCGTAGGATATATAATGAAAAGAAAACAAGAGGTCTGACCCCTCGAAGAAGGAGGGATCAGGAAAGATGAGACAAGGGCCAATTAAGGCGGGAAAGTGAAAGACTCCCTAGGCCTCGGGTACCTTAATACCGTCGGGGTCGGAAAAGGACAAGAGTTGACCAAGGGAGGTCGACAGGAAAGAAGACGGAGAGGAGCCCGGCACAAGTAAGTGGAAGCAATGCCGGACTCAGCTGGGGTCCCGTGGTCGCCAAACCACGTCCCACTAGATGTGAGCCCCTGGGTACATAAAATGAAAATTAATTCAACAGGAAATGTATAAAACGTTTTTTTCGTTTCCTGATAAATATACTAATTGGTGGTTCAGAAGTTCTTCCTTTCACCCATCGATATACTGTACATATTATATATAAACTTTTGAACTAACAGTGGTTTGGGGGAAGTGAAGTGCGGAGATATGTCGAAATTTTCCAGAAGTTGCAACATGTACCCATTGCAATACACAGTTTTCTCATGAAATGCACCTAAAAGAATTCCACTAGTGGAAGAGTTAGCCAATGGAGTGACTATTACAGACTTTGGCTCAGGAAAGTTCACCAGCCCCAATGCCAGTCTACAGTAAGATGGCTCAGCCCTTCCCACAGGATTATCAAGTGGCAACTCAGGAAGAAAATTACTATGATCACCTCGAGGAAGAAGAAAGAAATTCACCTCTTGCGTTAAGAAAAGAAATAATAATTATAATTGTCCCAACCACCCTAACGGGTAGGTGAGGAGAAGTTAAAAAGAAGGACTGGACAAAAGCTACCATAACCCAACACAATAAATCTAGAGACTATCATCTACAGATTCTACAATTGATTAATAACACAGAAAGTAAATTTAGGGAAAAATATAATTTCATAATTAAACTACATTACATAAGTAAGTTAACATTTAAGATTAAAACAAGAAGAAAATACCATAAAATGCAAATAAATAAACAAAGTTAAGTTAAGCGAGGAATCGGGAACGAAAAGAATTAATTCGATAAAGATATTAAATTAATCCACGACTAACAACGTGATCAAATCAGGAAAATCAGTAGTAATCTCAATACATGAAAGTCAATCCCCAAAAGAAAAAATCATTAAGTTAAAGTTGCAAAAGGGAGTATGTCCAAAAACATGAAAAATGAGGTTATGGCATAATGTTGTTCTTCCCACCATAGCGCACTGGTAACGCAAATCAAACTGCACCAAACGAAGGAACTCCCATTTAAATTTATGATTGAAAACGCCATCCAGTTGCAGTCTGTAGTATGTCCCACCATGGTTGAAAAGCAAAAGGGAGTATGGTAAGGCTGTGTTTCTATCTCCCAAAATTTTAATAATGGCACCCCGTCGTGTTCGTTAAGCCGCCATTTTGGACACGATGACGGCCTAGGGTGGGGGCTTAACGAAGCCCTGAGAATCAAAACGATCTAAAATTTTTCCGAGCATGGTCTCCAATCAAAACGTCCCTGTTTGGCTGAGCACTTATTGGGTCCTTCCCGCCACACAGCCGCAATCAAATCCGCCATTAACCTCAATTTAACATAACCTAAGTTACTTAAATTACAAATATTAATAATGTTGGTGAAGGGTGGGTGACTTGTGGATTAGATAAGCCATTTTTAGTGTTGCCTTCTATAGATTTGTGGTTTTTTGGCAAATCTTGTAGACATTAAGATAAATAGTTATATTTCGGGGGTCTATCACTCAGTAGCGGTTTATCGCAACAGTAGCAACTATTACGAATAGCTGTACTATAGTAAGATTTTTCTGCACCTTCGCGAAATAGTGGCAGTGGTTTGAGATTATTTTTCACTACCATTATGGGGTTTTAATAGTTTTTCATAGAGCATTTTTGTTGTCTTGTAGGCATGATTGATTTGACATGTTAGGTCTGCATGTAGCCTACAGTTTTTTTTTCTGTTTTTTGAAATAATGCTCATTCTCATTAAGTGCAACCGTGTTGACCGACTGAAAGACATTGAATATTTCGTTTACTAAGGCAGCACTGAAATATGGGTTGCAACACGATATGGACTTGGAACTTATGTTCGCTTAACAAAATAACGATACATCAACAAGTCATCCTTGTAATCTCTGCAAATAATAAAAATATTTCCCATCCATTATAGGCCTATTCATGTTGAACGGTAGAAAGTTATCAACCTTTATTAAGGCAACACTGAAAAATGTTCATTTTGATCTAGCCTACTTACTCGGAGTCATCTGCATCAATGTCCCTAGAGGTTCAGTTTTTTAAATTCTCCCTTTCCTATGGTCAAATAACACATGGATGTTCCCTATTTTTCTTAAGGGGATTCAATGATCTTATGCTGAACTAATTAAGACTAGGGCATGTACCCCAACCCCTTAAAATATGATGTTATCAGAATAAAAATAATGTCCATAACCATCAGAAACTTGAGAACACAGATCAGGAGAATGTTGATCGACCATGGATGCAAGACCAGAATGTCTTAAAGAGGAGTGTTTCATTTAGAGGCTTGGAACATCATGGTCAAGACCCCTGTACTTGGGTGTGTGCTCAATTTGTTTGAAAACCCGTTGACAGATCATAAGTTAATCTGTGGCTGGAATCCACTCCGTCCTATGCTAAGTTGCGAGTACTGGGCACCATTAGTGTTCTGTGACTACTGTATCAATTTCTGAAAATTGTGTCATAGGCCTATGCATAGACAAGTCGCTGAGAATGTTCTCTGAATGGTGAATACCAGTAGGCTAGCCTACTTAGCTGCCTCCTTCACTAGCATTTCCAGGCACGGACAAAAGGTGATCTCATAAGCCTATTTTTTCAAAATTGAAAATAGGCTAAAAATCACTTGAATGATTCAAGTTGTCCTTGATTGCCCTCGAGGGACAGTGTACCCCATTCCAGATCTTAGTTCAGAATTAGTTTCCTTGACGGAGTTGGAGAAACAGTCACAACACCTATGGTACTGCTAGACCTAGTATGGTACATGTAGATGGAAGCAACCACTAGGTAGCTTATGTCCCATTAGTTGGGAGTGTTAGGGAATGGGAGATTGGTTCAACATTTCAGCCTATGTTGTTGTATATTTCATTAATATATGAGATCTAAAAGAGTATCATAGGAATATTAAAGCAAACCATAATATATTACCAGTTGGTTAATTGGATACAACAATTCAATGAAACATTCTGTTAATAATTAGGAAGTGTCGTAGGCAACCGGAGAAGCGACACAAGAAAAACCACCCGAGTCTTCCAGGCAGTTGTCATCAACTGTATTTCACATAGAGAAGAATGACTAAAATGGTTCCTCATGAAAAAAACAATTGGTCAATGGCTTGAAAGACAGTAGTAAGGACTTACATGCTGTCAGTAAAAGTGGAGTTAAGAAAGATGTCTGAAATATTTAAATCAGTAGTTGATAGCCATGATTTTTAAAATTACCCTAGTTAATTGCACCTTAATATGATTAGTAGCCTACCGGTATGTGCAAGATTTTAAATGGTAGGTTTTCCTGTGAACCAAAAAGCAGCTCTTAACATGGATTATGTTCAGGTTAGGCCTACAAGTTATTGGGAGGGAGGTTTATTTTACATACCTGTTGCACATAAAATGAGCTTCTGATTAGAGCTCTGTGGGAATGTTTAAATGGTTTGATGATACAGGATTTATCAAGCCTCTTTCTATGCATCTTTTAAAAACATTTTAACAATTCATAAATTACTGTCATCATTGCTAATGCTGTACTCTGTCATGTTTATTTATGCAGCATGAGGAGTTAGGAAACATTGGTAGGATTGGTATATTGAGTGGAGATATAGTAGGATAAAATGCAACTGTGTCATGGAAACCTAAGATGTATTTTTATTTCTCAACTTTATTTTCTGTAGACTCCAATACAGCCCAACACCAGGGAAAAAAAAAAGTGTTGGTGATGTTTAATGAGAGCAAATCTTGAAATACTGTGATTTAAGTGGTTGGTATCAAAAGCTGTATAGGAAAAATGAAAATGTGAAGTCACGCTCAAGTTTATGAAGCCTTGCCAGACTCGGCTGAAATTATCTTCGATGCAAATCAAGTCTCAATAGTTAAAACTTTAGGACGACCTTTGACATGAGCACTATAATAGGCCTACATTTAGGATCGACATAGCCTGCAGTAGGTCTTGTGCTACTGTATGCACCTGGGCATGTTTAAAAAAAACTCAGCCTGCAGGCTAATAAGGTATTATCATAACGTATAGAATAAGAAGTGATATCACTGGCCTAGTACGCCTGGTCCGCCGCAGCGCAGCGCTGGCTCCGATCTGTGATGTAAGTTAGCATTGGCGCTTACGAGACTTTTAAAACCTTGCGACCTGTTTTACACGTTAAAACACCGCAAGATATCCTCATAGGCGCTAATAAGTTCAACATCTCCACTTAATTTAATGTGCCCAATTATAATTTAATAAGTCGTCTCCTGTAATAGTCCAGTTTCGACAATAAGTGAAGACAGAGAGCAAGTTCAAAATGCAATTAGTTTTGCCAGCTATCGGTAAATTTATAAAAAGAACGGAAAAATTAACCTCGCTATCAGTTAGGATTTCTTCACATTGTTACACGTTTTACATTCCCTTAACAGACTTGCAACACAGAAAAAAAAGCCGTACGAACGCAACTTTCAACTTTACCGTAGATTACTATAAATTCAATAATAACCATAAATTTCACTCCACAAACACCAAAATCAGTAAACTACCATCATTTCAGAAGAACTTAACATTAAACAGACATAGAAGGCATAGTTATGACCCCTTCGTAGAGTAGGCTATTGCCTAAAACTGATCACGCCTCCTTCAGCATTACGGTACATATGTTTTTTAACTCATTGTCTTTTTATTCTCATCCCTTTCTTCACAGAAGTAGTCTTTAATGGCATCAAGAGCATTTTTATTTACACCATACCGGACAAATACTTAGACAAATTAGGAAATATATGTGGAACAGAATAGTCTTTCAATCGCTAGTTGGTTCTTTGGAGAAGTACTACTTCCTTCCCTTCTATCACAAATTTGTCAAATTTAACAATTAAATCTTCTGAAAAGTGAGCATCACAGATGTAGGACTTTTCAGTAAGTTCCCTATCCTTCCCTGGTATGGCCCCTTTGCACTTGATAAATCGTTCCTTATCTTTAAGAGGTTTGAAAAACCGTCTGACCTCTTAACAGTCCCCACAGCTAGATCTGCATTCTGGTACAATAGAGCAAGGCATTTTCACTACTCACATTAAGCACTCATGAAAATGTAAGGGCTAAACTGCTGTTTACTTACATTAAATAACAATAAAATTAACACACGAAGATAACGTCAACACACGACAAGAAATTAATTTCCATTTCAGTTAATGCTTCCTACAATAGCATTTCAGGTATTAATACTATAAAGTAATAGTGTAAGCACTTGTATATCAATAAACGTTTGCACAGAACACCACCAAAACACTCCGATGGATTAAATACTTAAAATATCGCACATAAACACAAACATATGTGGAAATCAACAATCTCAAATCGACTGTAGCGCTGCATAGCGGCGAGTGCCAACCCGATCCGTATTCATTACATGCTATTGAGGGAGAAGAGATCACACTTTATATTCTATTCGTTGTGGTATTATATTACTATAAATCTATCTCAAGCAAATGCAAGAAGTTACCAGACTGAGAAACTACATATCAATATTTAAACAAAAAAAGGGTGGCAGTGCAAACTGCACTTTTAATCCTTGCTTCATTAGTTAAACCATAATATTTGTACATAAATACAGTAAGGACTTCACATTACAAACGGCCACTTAAATTATATGCCTTATTAGGCATAACCTACAAATTACATGTCATGAAATTGGTAAATATAAGCAGACAGCAACATCAATAGTCTATAATGTAGTTTTATAGTGCACAAAAGGTTATTGTACTGAATGTATTTCGTTGTTTGATGCAGCTCTCCATGCCTCCCTGTCCTGAGCTAATCGTTTCATCTCTACATAGCTCCGACACCCTACATCGGAGGCAATCTGTTTAACATATTCTAACCTTGGTCTACCCCTACAGTTTTTGTCCTCGACCCTTCCTTCCATAACTAAGCTTGCTATTCCTGGGTGTCTTAGTATGTGTCCTACTAACCTATCTCTTCTCTTCATTAGCAGTCGCCAGAAACATCTCTCCTCTCCCACTCGTCTTAATACCTCTTTGTTTGTAACCCTATCTACCCATCTGATCTTCATCATTCTCCTGTAACACCACATTTCAAATGCTTCAATTCTCCTCTTTTCTGCTGCACCAATAGTCCAAGTTTCACTTCCATAGAGCGCCACGCTCCAGACAAAGGCTTTCAAAAATGACTTCCTAATACCTAAATCTATATTCGATGTCAGCAGATTCCTTTTTTGTAGAAATGCTTTCTTTGCCTGAGCCAACCTACTTTTAAAATCCTCTTTGCTTCGTCCATCACTGGTTATTCTGCTTCCTAAGTAACAGAAGTCTCCTAATTCCTTCAGCTTTTCACCTGCCAATTTGATCTCCATAGAGGTTTCCGATTTATTTCGGCTGCATTCCAGTATTTTTGTTTTACATTTATTTATTTTCATCATGTATTCTTTCCGTAAGACGGAGTCCATACCATTCAAAAACTCATTCAAATCCTCAGGCTTCTCGGCCAAGATGACGATGTCATCAGCAAATCTCAGAGTTGAAATTATTTCTCCTTGAATCTTCACTCCCACTTTAAATTTTTCTCTAATTTCCTTCATTGCTTGTTCAATGTAAAGATTGAAAAGTATGGGTGATAAGTTGCAGCCTTGCCTTACACCTTTCTGAATACCAGCTTCTCTCTCATGTCCTTCAACTCGAATGACTGCTGTCTGGTTTCTGTACAGATTGTATATCACCCTCATATCCCTGTACTTTATTCCAATTGATTTCAAAATGTCAAACAATTTAGTCCAATCAACGTTATCAAAAGCCTTTTCTAAGTCTACAAAAGCCATGAATGTTCTCTTATCTTTCCTTATTCTACCTTCTAAAATCAGCCTAAGACTTAGTACAGCTTCCCTTGTTCCTACATTTCTCCTGAAACCAAACTGGTCTTCACCCAACTCCGTTTCTATCTGGCTTTCAATCCTCTTGTAAATTATTCTAGACAGGATCTTTGAAGCATGAGCAATCAAGCTGATTGTACGGTAATCTTCACATCTGTCAGCTCCCACTTTCTTTGGTATAGCGATGATTACATTCTTCTTGAAATCAGGGGGTACCTCACCTGTCTCATAAATCCTACACACCAAGTGAAATGTATTTCGAACTGATGAATAAAACTGGTGGAAACGACAGCCAATTGATTTACATCCATTACATCCAAAGTAGTAGAAACTTTCGGTTGATTGGCAAGAGTGTTGATTTGTACTTTTATTTTCACAAATTTTGATGAACAGTGTCACGCTTCAATTTAAATATAAACGCACATACAATTCCTCATCAATAAGTGATTTGCACTTCATACTGTCATGAACTCGAATAGATTTCTAGCAATTTAATTGATGGAGAAATCTATTCCTCTCGCCACCATATTGGTGATAATTGTAAACAAACACGCGGGCAGCCAATGGCTGGTAATAATTGCCAGCCAATAACAAGCCAGGATGAAGCGGATCATAATTCGCGTTTCACTCTCATTGCGTTTTAACTTGAGGTGAGGAATCGGCCGTTCACAAGTCATGTATACAGCTGGACCAGACAAGATGGCGTCACAGTGAAAGTGTAGTGAAAGAGTAAATATTTGATAAAAGTGGTAAAATATTATAACAGAGGTATAAAATCTATAAAGTTACTTTCCTTAGGTCAAGTGAAATATGGAATATTGATAGTATTTCGAAATTATTATTGATAATTTAATAAACCTAAACTTAGTTGTGGGAACGTGTAACCAAAGATTCGGTGACTTCTTCAATCACTGTTTGAAACAAGTAGAGCAGTGGTGCTTTTACGAGATTTCACCCGATTGGAAGATATACGTATATCACATTCTTCTTTATTGGTAGGTAATTAGATTAATTCGTTTAGGTCGTAATAATTAAAATAAATTTAGGGTAATTTGGTAGAAACATCTAGGCTAACTTAGATCTCTAGTATGTCGTCAGTTAATAATGTTAGTGTCTCGCCAGGTAGTGTAACCGTTACGGATTTATGCTCGTCGTGCAAAATAAAAGTAAGAAATGCAAATAAAATAATCACAAGATCTCAGGAAAAATTGAGTGAGGAGAAAAGTGAAACCTATTGTCGTAATGTAGGCCTACCGGTACCGTTATGCGAATGTCATAACCTGAGAAACGAACTGTCCTCAAAAGATGAAATTATAAAGCTGCTAAAGGAAGATATTGCTAAGTTAATGGAAGAGTTGAATAAATTAAAAGGAAACAGAGGAAAGCAAGGAACTTGGTTGCTGGTAGTGTAAGATTGAATAACCTTAGGCCAGTACGGTACATGTAACTGAAATTCCCGTCTCAAATTCATTTGGAGCGCTCGTTGAAGAAAATGACTTTCTTCAAGAAGAAAGTGAGAGAAAATCCAGGAAGTTGCGGACAGTCACGGGCGAGATGTAGCAGCAAGCGTATTGGAGAGAAGCGGAGAAATGGAGGTCACTTCGACAGTAAAGCCAGGAGCACCCGTTGCAGCGGTCACGAACGGGATGATAGGAGAGTGCGACCCTCACTTCAAAGGACTATGCAGTAATCATCGCTGGGGCAAACGACGTCTATAGAAACGAGAGTAAAAAGGTAATCAAAGATTTAATGGGTACATTGCCATCCATGCATAACACAAATGTCATTATTGTAAACATATTAGAGGCTACAAATGTCCAACTTATAGATGTAAGTAAATTAGACAGCAAATTCCACACTCGACATGGCCTAGACTTAAATAGGTTAGGAAAAGAGTATCTTAGTGATGAAATCTGCAAAATTGTACATTCAAATGGTAAGAATAGTTCAACAGTAATATCTTTAGAGTGGAAGCAGGGAAACTTGTAAAAGAAGCCAAACGTGAGGTTTAGCATTCAGATATTCGATGTCAAATTTAACTGAGTGGAACAATGGTATTTCGGATTTGTCTAGCAACAATAATGTAAATAAATAACCAAACCAAGCTTGAAAAGTAACAAATTTAAAATTTACCACCAGAATGTTCAGTCTGTCTATAATAAAGTTGATTACATAAATCCAATGCTTAGTAATGAACTTAGACATCTCAGCACTATGTTTTTCAGAACATAGGCTGAAAGAGGAACAACTCGAATTAATTCAATTCCCAGGGTTTATACAAGCTAGTAAATACTCTAGATCTAATATTAGCCATGGTGGTACTTGTATCTTCTTAAGAAATAATTTAGATCATGAACAGTTAACAGCTTATGATTATCTAATTATGGAACAGGATTTTGAATTCTCTGCCGTAAAAATACAGCAGTTTAAGTTAATAATTGTATGCGTATACCGTTCTCCGTCAGGAAAGTTTCTTTTGTTTATAGATAAATTAGAATTGTTACTCAATAACATGAGCAAAGTAAATGTCGATATAATAATTTGTGGGGATGTAAATGCAGATTTCTTAAAATTTTATAGAGATTGTGAATTATTAACACAGTTACGAATTTCCTATGGACTGAAACCTACAGTAAATACCCCAACAAGAATAACAGAATTTAGTAAAACAACTCCTGATCATTTTTTTTAAAATACATATAAATATCACCATTCAATAGAAGTCTATTGTCCGGGTTTTAGTGATCACCATGGACAAATACTGAGTTTTGAAGTACCCGAAACAATCAATAATAATGATAATGGAGTAAAATCAAAGTGCAGGTCATTCACTGAAACAAATGATACATATTTCAATGACTTATTAAATAAGGAAACCTGGTCGGAAATGTAAAATCTAGAAAATATAAATGATAAATTTAATGCATTTAACAGTACCCTAAAACACTATTTTGAAACAGCATACCCCTTCAGACAAAGAACTGTTCAAAATAACAAAACTAGCAATTGGATAACATCTGGGATTATGAATTCATGTCAAAGAAAGAAATTTCTACACAAATTATATAAACAATACCACACAACACCTGAATTCAATTTATACTACAAAAATACACTAGCATATTAAATAAGGTAATAAGACTAGCAAAGAAAATGCATAATTATAATTTTATTTCCCAATCATCTAACAAAAACAGGGCTATGTGGTCCGTGATAAAGAAAGAAACTGGAAAATCTGCTAAAATACAAAGGAGCATTACACTGACCAGAAATAATAGTGATAAATAATCCAGAGGAAATAGCAAACACTTTCAATGACTATTTTCTGGAAATTCCACAAAAATTATTAAATAAATCACAGGTAAATACGCTAAATATATGTAGTGATTCTTTATTTATAAATCATCTCACAAGTGAATAGGTAAGAATAGTTATAATAGAGCTAAAAAATAAATTCTGTGCTGGCATTGATGGCATCCCTGATGCAATTTTAAAGAAATGTGCAGAAAATATAATAAATCCACTTACACACACTTAATAAACAGTTCAAATCTCTCAGGAACTTACCCGGATATTTTAAAGTTATCAAAAGTAATTCCAGTGCACAAAAACGGTTCAAAACATGAATTAGATAACTATCGACCTATTACCTTACCAACTGCTATTGCAAAAATTGTGGAAAAATCATGTATAAAAGACTGATAAGTTTTATAGAAAAAAATAAAATATTATCAAACTCACAATATGGATTCAGAACGGAAAAATCTACACAGACAGCAATTTATGAATGTATTAATAGTATACTGTAATTAATTGACAATAAGGAACATGTAACTGGCCTATTCTTGGATTTATCGAAAGTATTTGATGTTGTTGACCATAAAATCCTCCTTACAAAACTAAATCAGTATGGTATTAGAGGTCTAGCTACCTCCAAGATGGCGTCACAGTGAAAGTGTAGTGAAATAGCAGCTAGTGTAAACATTTGATAAATGTGGTAAAATATTATAACAGAGGCTTGAAATCTATAAAGTTACTTTCCTTAGAGCAAGTGTAATACGGAATATTGATAGTATTTAGAAATTCTTGTTGATAATTTAATAAACTTAAACTAAGTTGTGGGAACGTGTATCCAAAGATTCGGTGACTTCTTCAATCACTGTTTGAACCAAGTAGAGCAGTGGTGCTTTTACGAGACTTCACCCGATTGGAAGATATACGTATTTCACATTCTTCTTTATTGGTAGGTAATTAGATTAATTCTATTAGGTAGTAATAATTAAATTAAATTTAGTGTAATTTGGTGTTAACATCTAGGCTAACTTAGATCTCTAGTATGACGACAGTAAACAGTGTTAGTGTCTTGTCAGGTTGTGTAACTGTAACGGATTTATGCTCGTCGTGCAAAATAAAAGTAAAAAATGCAAATAAAATCATCACAAGATCTCAGGTAAAATTGAATGGGGAGAAAAGTGAAACCAATTGTCGTAATGTAGGCCGTCCGCTACCGTCATGGGAATGTCATAACCTGAGAAACGAACTGTCCTCAAAAGACGAAATTATAAAGCTGCTAAAGGAAGATATTGCTAAGTTAATGGAAGAGTTGAATAAATTAAAAGGAAACTGAGAGGAAAGCAAGGAAACTTGGTCGACAGTGATTGCTGGTAAGGTAAGATTGAATAAGCCTAGGCCTATATATGGAGTACATGTAACTGAAATTCCCGTCTCAAATTCATTTGGAGTGCTTGTCGAAGAAAATGATGACTTTCTCAAGAAGAAAAGAAGAAAGTGATAAAGAGAAAATCCAGGAAGATGCGGATATTTGCGGATAGCCACGGGCGAGATGTAGCAGCAAGCGTATTGGAGAGAAGCCGAGAAAAGGAGGTCACTTCGACAGTGAAGCCAGGAGCTCAAATTGCAGAAGTCACGAACGGGATGATAGGAGAGTGTGCGTCCCTTACTGCAAAGGACTACGCAGTGATCATCGCTGGAGCAAACGACGTCTATAGAAATGAGAGTAAAAAGGTAATCAAAGATTTAAAGGGTACATTGCCATCCATGCAAAAAGCAAATGTCATTATTGTAAACATTCCGCAGAGATACGATTTAATTCCCAAATCATGTGTAAATGTAGAAATAGAGGCTACAAATGGAAAAATTCATAAAATTTGTAAGAGTTTTCCAAATGTCCAAATTGTAGATGTAAGTAAATTAGACAGGAAGTTCCACACTCGGCATGGCCTACACTTAAATAGATTAGGAAAAGAGTATCTTAGTGATGAAATCTGCAAAATTGTAAATTCAAATGGTAAGAATAATTCAACAGTAATATCATTAGAGTGGAAGCAGGGAAACTGGTAGAAGAAGCCAAACGTGAGGTTTGGCATTCACATCTTTTGAAGTCAAATTTAACGGAGTGCAACAATGAATGATATTTATTCAATTAATTCCAAAGAGCCATAGGCTCGTACAGAGGAATTGTACAGTAATATGTGTGTTTACACACCAGGAAGAAAATTCTGAAGGTAACACAAATTGATGAATAAGGGCATAGGCCTATTAGTAAAGTTGATACTATATCTAAGATTGTTTAGACCAAGGTCTCTTAAAATGATAAGCACAGGATTTTTAAGCTTATTTGATGTATTACGATGCATCGAATTTTTCCCACAATACTTTCGTAGTTTTCCTCTTAAATACTGACAAAGTTGGTGCACTTTTTACTTCATCGGGAAGTTTATTATATGACTGTGATGCAGAGAACTTGAAACTATTTCTACCGTATTTAGAAGAGTGAATGATATATAAGGCTACGTCCTTCGCATGCCTAGTTCCATAAGAATGATTGTCCGAGTTCAAGATGTAGGGAGAGCTATAGAGTATTGTGTTGTGTTTAATTTTGTATATTAGCATAGCTGCTCGGAGATCTGCACTTATGCTGAGGGGTAGAATTTTACTTCTGATGTACAGATCTTTTACTGGAGTGCAGTAAGGAAGGTTAAATATGTTTCTAATAGCCCTATTCTGAATAGTCATTAAATCATTCAGTGTGGATTTCCTGCAGTGAGCCCAAATAACATTTAAATATTGGAGCTTGCTATGTACAAGTGAATAGTAGATTTGTTTTACAAGGTTTAGGGGAATAAGATACCGAAGTTTCCTTAGGATCCCTACTATAGGTGAGAGTTTCTTAGCAATTCGTTCAACGTGTTCAATCCAGGTCAGGTGTTTGTCGATGATTAGACCTAAATACTTTGCCTGATTAACCTCTTTTATTTCAATATTATTTATATATATTTTGTCATGTGTGATTTCTTTCATGCTTTGCTTTGAAATTACCATGTAATTGGTCTTCTGTAGGTTCATTGTTAATTTATTGGCCTGGAACCATTGTGAGAGAGTATTTATATCTTGTTGCACATTTTGTATGATTTCAATTATGTCTTTCCCAGTGTAGAAGATATTTGTATCATCTGCATACAATTTGATATGCCCTCTCAAATTACATTCCACAATATCATTTATATAAATTAAGAATAATGTAGGTCCAAGTATAGATCCTTGTGGAACTCCATGAGTTATATATTTTCCTGAACTTATGCATTTATTCAAAGCTACATGCTGCTTTCTTCCAATAAGGTAGCTTTGGAACCATTTTAGTGCTATACCTCGGACACCAGCATTTTCTAATTTTGATAACAGTATTTTATGATCTACTGTATCAAAGGCTTTTGTGAGATCAATAAATAACCCAACTGCCATATTATTTTTGTCAATAGTTTCTTGTAGCATTGTTATTAGGTCAATAGTTGCTGCCTCAGTACTAGAATTTTCCCTGAATCCATATTGCATATTATGAAAGAATGTATTCTTGTTCAGAAATGAAAGCAATCTTGTTTTTACCACTTCTTCCAGAATTTTTGAAACTACCGATAAAATAGAAACAGGTCTATAATTATTTGGATTTCTTTTGTCACCACCCTTAAATATAGGAACTACTTTGGCCACTTTTAAGTCATCTGGTATCATGCCAGTAACTAAGGACTCATTAATCATTTCAACCAAGATTTTAATAAATGATTGTATATTGTTTTTAATGAAATTTGTCTTGATCCTATCTAATCCACAGCTCTTTTTATTCTTTAAATTTGTGATGATGGACTTGACCTCTGCTTCATCTGTCGGATATAAGTAGAGAGAATTTGACTGATTGTGGTCCTTACTGAGGATTTCCTTCTGTTCAGGAATAGCTTTTGCTAGACTTCCAGCAATGTTTGTGAAGAACAAGTTAAATGATTCACATAGTTCTTGATTGTTTGTGATAATTTTGTTGTCTATTTCAAGTGAAGTGCATGTCTCAACTGTTGGTTTTTTGTTGTGTATGATTTCTTTGATAGTCTCCCAAGTTTTATTAGAATTGTTTCCATATGTTCTGAATTTATCTGAGTAGTAATTTGACTTTAGTCTTCTTTTTAAGTTTGTTACATTATTCCGGCATCTACAGTATTCTTGGTTCATATCATTATTATTTCTGTGAAGGGGATTTTTGAGCTTTGCATGCAGAGTGTCTCGTTGTTTTATAAGTGTAAGGAGTTCAGCTGTGACCAATGGTAAGTTAGTAGTCTGTCTGTTATTGTTAGTATTGTTTGTTATTTTTCTTTGGCTATGCCTGTTCCTTAGATTCAATTGTTTGATGAAAGAGTTATATAGAGAGTTAACAGTACTATCTGCATCATTATGGGAATCTGCATTTATAGATATATTAGTTTCAGGAGTGTGTTGCCTATCCCAAGAGTCCTCGTGTGTTGTTGATTTTGTCGGCTTATGTGACTGAGTGTACGTGCTATAATTGGTCTTGGAAATATCAAGAATTAATATACTGTGATCACTAATATCATTGCTGACATTTGATATTTTATAACTTAATTCTGAATTGTTTAGTGACACGTGGTCTATTAAGGTAGCTGCAGTGTCACAAAGTCGTGTAGCATATTTAGTGTTGCATTGTTTAAAACCATAGCATGCTATTAAATTTAGATATTTCCTTCTTAATTGATCATCAGCTAGGATATCAATGTTGGTATCTCCGAGGAAGATGCATAATTTATTGTTTATCTGGCTAAGAAAACTTTCAAATGAATTTAAGAAGGGTATGGCATTGCTTCTATTGGGGTTATATGCTGCAATAATGTCAATGCTTTTGTATGTTGGCCTATTACTTTTAACATCATCTCTGAATACCTCAATCCACATCAAACTATGATTCATTTCACACTTTCTTTTAACGTTCACTTTCCATTTGTGTGATACATAAATACCCAGACCCCCACCAACTTTGTCATCTCTATGAGCAAACACGCTTGTGAAATTGTTGAAGTTATAAAAATCTGCCTCATTACTTTTCACCCAGGTTTCTGTAACTACCAATACATCTATCTGACCTATCATCTGCACGAGAATTTCAATGTCATCAAGCTTATTCCGAATACTTCTGCTATTAATGTACAAACACCTAACCTCTCCACCTAATTCTAATGAGTTTATGCATGCACTTATATTAGAGTCCTGTTGCATGAAATCATCCAAACAGTTGTACTTATGTTCACTGCACTGTACTTCACCTAGGTGTCCACTTGTAGTCAGCGCTTTCTTCTCTCTAAACAATAAAATGTCATCACTCGTTCCAGCAATTAGTTTTCCGAGAGTAAAAACTTGGCAACTCTGTTTAAAAGTTTTCCAAATTTCATTGTTCCTCTTCTATTGAGGTGGAGACCATCATAAGCAAGGTCCCTGTCTTGTAACCAAGAGTTCCCTTCTAAAAACATAATGTTTTTTTCACCACACAACCAATCCAGTGTTGAATTCACTGCATTAATGTATCGTGGGTCTATGTCACGTCTTTGCAATACACCACTAATACACACTTTTGCACTCGGAAAGGCACTTTTCACTTCGTCCACGAGCTTGTCCACGTCATTCATAATGTGAGTTGGTGTTGGAGAACTGTTCAAGCAATTGGTCCCTACATGAATCATTACCACCTCAGGGTCTTCACGAACCTCGTTTGCACATACCTTTCTAGTTAATTGCTCAGTTCTTATTCCTGGATAGCAATAGACTGCGGCATCATCAACTACTGGGCCTACATTTCGCAGAATTGAGTCACCCATGACAAGTACACGGGGACGTCTCCTTTTCTTATTAGTAGGGTTATGGAGAGGTTTGTCGTATCTGGATGTCCCGTTTTCAATACCGGTATCTTGTCTTTCTTCTAATTGGGAATCGGAACGGCTGAGGATTTCAAATGGATTCTGGGAGATAAAGTTGTTAGGAATATTCCCAGATTTCACCAAGGTAGGCCTACGTCTTGGAAAGCGTGAATTCGTTTTAGACCTAACCTCTAAATAGTCTGCCTGAGTAGGCCTATCTTCTTCTGCTTGTAGTCTTTCTTTAAGGATACTTATTTGAGATTGTGCGTTTTTTAAATCAACCACAAGCATTTTGATTATTTCCTCTTTGGAGGCCAATTCTAATTTGAGGAGTTCAGATTCACTCGCCGCTCGCGGCAACTCGTACTTTTTTCCCAGTTGATTTCCTTCACATCTCACAATTTTTTCGCCACTACATGCTTTGTCTTCACAATTAAGACACACCTCTTCAATGGATAAAGAATTGTTATCACATTGAACACTTACATCACTCGATTGGGAACAATTTTCAAGAGATAACCGTTCGTGACTTGCGTTTAACATCGCCATCTTCCTGTCTATAATTCAGTGATCGTAAGATTCCTGTACAGCTGAAATCGTAAGTATACCACACTGTGATCAGACCTCTAACATTGTATGGAACTGAGTGTTGGCCAGTAACCAACAGATGTGAGCAACTGCTGCACTCCATGGAGTGGTAACAGTTTGGACAGTATGGTATTTCGGATTTGTCTAGCAACAATAATAATAATAATTATGATAATAATAATGTAAATAAATCACCAACACAAGCTTGCAAAAGTAACAAATTTAAAATTTACCACCAGAATGTCCAGTCTCTTTATAATAAAATTGATTACATAAATCTAATGCTTAAAAATGAACTTAAAGACATCTCAGCACTATGTATTTCAGAACATTGGCTGAAAGAGGAACAACTTGAATTAATTCAATTCCCAGGGTTTATACAAGCTAGTAAATACTCTAGATCTAATATTAGCCATGGTGGTACTTGCATCTTCTTAAGAAATAATTTAGATCATGAACAGATAACAGCTTATGATTATCTAATTATGGAACAGGATTTTGAATTCTCTGCCGTAAAAATTCAGCAGTTTAAGTTAATAATTGTATGCGTATACCGTTCTCCGTCAGGAAAGTTTCCTCTATTTATAGATAAATTAGAATTGTTACTCAATAACATGAGCAAAGTAAATTTCGATATAATAATTTGTGGGGATGTAAATGTGGATTTCTTAAAACTTGATAGAAATTGTGAATTATTAACACAGTTACTAATTTCCTATGGACTGAAACCTACAGTAAATACACCAACAAGAATAACAAAATTTAGTAAAACCACTCCTGATCAAATTTTTATAAATACAGATAAATATCACCATTCAATAGAAGTCTATTGTCCGGGTTTTAGTGACCACCATGGACAAATACTGAGTTTTGAAGTATCCGAAGTAATCAATAATAATGATAATGGAGTAAAATCAAAGTGCAGGTCATTCACTGAATCAAATGTATATTTCAATGACTTATTAAATAAGGAAACATGGTCAGAAATGTATGAACTAGAAAATGTAAATGATAAATTTAATGCATTTAACAGTACCCTAAAACACTATTTTGAAATAGCATTCCCCTTTAAACGAAGAACTGTTCAAAATAACAAAACTAGCAATTGGATAACAACAGGGATTTCATGTCAAAGAAAGAAATTTCTACACAAATTATATAAACAATACCACACAACACCTGAATTCAATTTATACTACAAAAAATACACTAGCATATTAAATAAGGTAATAAGACTAGCAAAGAAAATGCATAATGATAATTTTATTTCCCAATCATCTAATAAGAACAGGGCTATGTGGTCCGTGATAAAGAAAGAAACTGGAAAATCTGCTAAAATACAAAGGAACATTACACTGACCAGAAATAATAAAGTGATTAATAATCCAGAGGAAATAGCAAACACTTTTAATGACTATTTTCTGGAAATTCCACAAAAATTAATAAATAAATCACAGGTAAATACACTAAATTCTAATAATAAAATAAATACATGCTGTGATTCTTTATTTATAAATCATGTCACAAGTGAAGAGGTAAGAATAGTTATAAAAGAGCTAAAAAATAAATTCTGTGCTGGCATTGATGGCATCCCTGATGCAATTTTAAAGAAATGTGCAGAAAATATAATAAATCCACTTACGCACTTAATAAACAGTTCAATTCTCTCAGGAACTTACCCGGATATTTTGAAGTTATCAAAAGTAATTCCAGTGCACAAAAACGGTTCAAAAGATGAATTAGATAACTATCGTCCTATTACCTTACCAACTGGTATTGCAAAAATTGTGGAAAAAATTATGTATAAGAGACTGATAAGTTTCATAGAAAAAAATAAAATAATATCAAACTCACAACATGGATTTAGAACGGAAAAATCTACACAGACAGCAATTTACGAATGTAGTAATAGTATACTGAAATTAATTGACAATAAGGAACATGTAACTGGCCTATTCTTGGATTTATCGAAAGCATTTGATGTTGTTGACCATAAAATCCTCCTTACCAAACTAAATCAATATGGTGTTAGAGGTCTAGCTAATAAATGGATAGAGTCTTACTTAACAAGGCGTAAACAAATAGTAAGCTTGAGACACAAGGATGATGGAACCAAATTACTTAATGAAACATTGTCCAGTGAGGGAATTATTAAATTTGGAGTACCCCAGGGATCGGTTTTGGGCCCACTACTCTTTCTTCTATATATCAATGATATAACACAGAACGTTCATTCACATAAGGAAATTTTGTTTACGGACGATACAACACTCGTAATAAAAGGTGAAACTAAACAGGTCATACAGCAGTCTGCTGACTCCGTTACAGGAGAGTTAACCAAATGGTCACAAGATAATCGCCTCATAATAAACTATAAAAAGACAGTATGTCTAAATTTCCACACTATACAGAATAGGAATCCTGCGATGCCCAATATAACATTAAATGGTCATCAAATAGAAAATAAATCAGAAACAAAGTTTTTAGGACTATGGATACAACAAGACTTGAAATGGAATAAACATATACAATATCTGAATACTAAACTGAACTCGATGTGCTTTGCGTTACGTATTTTGAAAATCTGCACTAGCATGCACTTATTAAGAAATACTTATTTTGCTTATTTCCATTCATACTTAAGATATGGGATCATATTTTGGGGTATGTCGCCAGATGTACTAAGCACGTTTAGGATACAAAAGAGGGCGATTAGAATTATGGCAAATGTAAACTCTAGAGAATCATGTAGACCTCTGTTTAAAGATTTAAACATTCTCCCACTGCCCTGCATATATATCTTTGAAAGTATTATGTTTTTTAAAAAGAATTTAATGAATAAAGATGTTTTTCTTAAAACAAACAATGATGTTCATAGGCATAACACAAGACAAAATCAAAACATTCATATTTCACACACACAAGCATATATCAAAAAGGAACTTTTCACACTGGAGTTAAATTATACAATAAACTACCTCAGTATATAAAACTGGCCCCAAAAATAAAAACCTTTGATAGAATGTTGAAAGCTTATCTGCAGTGCCATTGTTTTTACTCAGTAGTTGAATATTTTAGCATAAAGGAGTGATGGAATCTATAACTATATTTTACTTTTTTAATTTAATTTTAATACCTAGCTGTATGTTGTTGTATTTATAGAATTAAGTTTTCATATTATGATAATAGAGTGAGGTGTAAATAGTTGTGCAATAAGATTGTATCTATTAAGATTTGCTATTATAATAAGTTATAAATAGTTATAATATCAGTAATATATACCTGTTAGTTCTTTTATTTTATGCAAGTAAATTCTGACGTGTCCTATATCAAAAATGTATTGAATGCATGTATTTGACCAAATGGAATTAATAAAAATCTATCTATCTCTCTATCTATGGATCGAGTCTTACTTAACAAGGCGTAAACAAATAGTAAGCTTGAGACACAAGGATGATGGAACCAAATTACTTAATGGAACATTGTCCAATGAGGGAATTATTAAATTTGGAGTACCCCAGTGATCGGTTTTGGGCCCACTACTCTTTCTTCTATATATCAATGATATAACACAGAACGTTCATTCACATAAGGAAATTTTGTTTGCGGGTGATACAACACTCGTAATAAAAGGTGAAACTATACAGGTCATACAGCAGTCTGCTGACTCCGTTACAGGAGGGTTAACCAAATGTTCACCAGATAATCGCCTCATAATAAACTATAAAAATACAGTATGTCTACATTTCCACACTCTACAGAATAGAAATTCTGCGAAGCCCAATATAACATTAATTGGTCATCAAATGGAAAATAAATCAGAAACTAGGTTTTTAGGACTGTGGGTACAACATGACTTGAAATGGAATAAACATATTCAATATCTGAATACTGAACTGAACTCGATGTGCTTTGCGTTACGTATTTTGAAAACCTGCACCAACATGCACACATTAAGAAATACTTATTTTGCTTATTTCCATTCATACTTAAGATATGGGGTCATATTTTGGGGTATGTCGCCAGATGTACTAAGCACGTTTAGGATTCAAAAGAGGGCGATTAGTATTATGGCAAATGTAAACACTAGAGAATCATGTAGACCTCTGTTTAAAGATTTAAACATTCTCCCACTGCCCTGCATATATATATATCTTTGAAAGTATTATGTTTTTTAAAAAGAATTTAATGAATAAGGATGTTTTTTCTTAAAACAAACAATGATGTTCATAGGCATAACACAAGACAAAATCAAAACATTCATATTTCACACACACACACAAGCATGTATCAAAAGGAAACTTTTCACACTGGAGTTAAATTATACAATAAACTACCCCAGTATATAAAACTTGCCCCAAAAATAAAAACCTTTGATAGAATGTGAAAGATTATCTGCAGTGCCATTGTTTTTACTCTGTAGTTGAATATCTTAGTGTATAGGAGCGATGAAATCTATAATTATATTTTACTTTTCTATTTTAATTGTAATTCCTAGCTGTAAGTTGTTGTATTTATAGAATTAAGTTTTCATATTATGATTATAGAGTAAGGTGTAAATAGTTGTCCAATAAGATTGTATCTCTGAAGATCTGTTATTATAATAAGTTATAAATAGTTGTAATATTAGTATTATATACATATTAGTACTTTTATTTTATAGATGTAAATTCTGACGTGTCCTATATCAAAAATGTATTGTATACATGTATTTGATCAAATGGAATTAATAAAATCTATCTATCTAACGGAGTGAGTACTATATCAATTCATTAGACAGTTAACAGTGTTGTTGCAGAGGAGAGTATGTCGCATTATATTTATTTTTACTTATATCTGGATGCTATTAGGAGGCAGTTCGTACAATTTACCTTCTCATCAGTTACGGTACATAAATTTGGGGGCCAGAATAAGAACCACTTGATGGTTGGAATGTTAACAAAGTTTCTTAGGGAATGTCCTGGGTTAAAAAGCATTGTCCTTACATATCTACAAGTTGGTTATACTCTTATCCCCCATGACAGCATATTTTGTCGTTTTGAGAAAATAATTGAGAAGAAGACTATTATATATGTGGAGAAGTACCTAGAGAATTTCAAATAATTGGCGGTCATTCGCATCTCGTCTGAACACGGTTGTATGGTGCTGCTCCCTATATTAACGGTAGTTTACCCAGTGCCCATGTACGGCAGCGCCCTTAGCACGGTCGGGAATCTTGCGCATTTCATGTAATGCCATATCTTTGATTTCATGAGCTCTTTGTCTTATATTATTGTATATTGTCCTCCCCTGTTACAATTATGATCTAGTTAGTTTAAGATATTACACTACATAAGTAAGTAAATGTGGAATCCCCTTTATGAGCTACCAGAGAGAATGTTTGAACACAACATTTTTGGTCCTTCCGATTGCCGGATATAAGTGAACTACGAAAACGTTTATGAAAATAGCTAACTTGGTTGAGTTAGAGAGCACAGAACTCCACCAGTAAGTACGATCTGGTTCAGCCCATTTGTCATTTATTGTGTCTTGAGTCATTATGGATGCCAATCAAAAACGTGTATTGACAAAGAAAAGAGCAGACATCAAATCTCGCGTGACTCGCTTAAGTACATTCGTGAATGAATTTGCAGGTGGTAATCTTAACGACATAAAGGTTAGGAAGCAATCGTTGGCGAGTTTAATGGACGAGTATAATGATACTCGGATACAATTGGAAATCGATGATCCTGAAAACGAATCACATGATCTAGATAGAGCAGCCTTTGATGATTTATGCTTGGACATTACGTCAGAAATGGAAACGCTATTGTACCCCGAATATACACACCCACCTCCGCCTGTAAATAGTGATAACATGAGCAATAGTTGCGCACTAAAACTTCCAACTATTTCACTACCGAAGTTCAGTGGCGCTCTATAAGATTTCGTGCATTTCTATGACACATTTGTAGCGTTGATAATCAACTTAGATCATTAATCCAATAGATGGCTGATGACGTCACGTTGTTGAAACCAAAATCTCGATCAGCTGACTAAAGGGAACTGCGGGTCACTGCGGGTAGTTTAGAGCACTTAAATACTACACGTGATGATAGAATTGGGTTATTTAAAGTGAGTTATATTCATTACTAAGTTAGAATGGTGTATTACCGTGCTGCGTATGGATGTAAGGAGACGTTTAAAAAAGGATCGGGCATTTCTTTCCATACGTATGTTAATTCATTGCTGAATAACCCTAAAATTCGTGACTTAATTACTTGCATTTCTTTAGCCTACGTTTCCTCTTAACTACGAAACACGAAAGAAAAATGATTAAACATGGAAATGCTGGAATTTATTATAAATTATTATAATTTACCCTATCCCTTACTCCACTGAACAGGCCTGTGTTTATGCTCGAAGGTATCAAGTATTTCTATGTCCATAGGGTAGACGTTTTTCTTGTTTTTTTGTTGAGACTGCTAGTACATGCATCTGTCTGTTAGGTAGTCAGCCCGAAGGCTGGCTGGATCCTCAAAAAGTACCGCCGTTACGTTATGTGAGTAGATACCCACAAAAACCCAAGGCAGCACTATTTTGAGGCGTTCTAGGCAAGAAGAGGAGTGAGGTAGTTTGCCATTGCTTTCCTCACTGAGTCAGAACAGTAGTTCTAACCCTATGAGTTGAACCTTTCACAGCATTCACAGGCACTGACTGTGCCTCGAATGCCATTACTAAGCCCCACCCATACCTCAGTAGCTTCCATATAATCACAGCCATGAGTGAGACTGAGACATCGGTGAAAAGCCACCTTTTACTCTAGCCTGTGCCAACTGACAAATGCGAAAGTACTGTATTCATCAAGAGATGGCGAACAGGCCTATGAACATAAAAATGCTTTATGTCCCTATGCTGGATTAAATGTAGTGTGGACTACACAATGCAGTCGTCAATCATGTTCAGTGTCAAATTACAGGTTATGCTACAGATGTGACGGTGTAGTCTTCGATAATAAATATTAAACGTAAGTTATGGACAGTGCGTTTGGTTGAGGGAATTTTGAGATTCTTCTAGGATAGGTTACATTGCATCCCTAAATTAGTCAATTCTTCGTAGAATTTCAAAATTCTGGGTTATTTTTGCGAAGGTTTCTATGATTCATGGAAAATGGAATTTAAAAACAGTTCATGGATTAAAATATTTTCCTATGTAGCAAATGTAATGCATAGTCGTTAAAAACCAACGCTTACTATATCGATAGACTTTCTTATTTCCATTTTCCCATGTTGTTCTGTTCACTTTCAAAAAATACTGAAGAGGAAGGGTAAGGCTGAATGAGAGCTCATCGTGCGATAAAATGTTCTTACGTACCGGTACTAAAATTACCCAAAATACATTTTCTAATGATGAAAAATAATTTGGGAAATGATGAAATAAGTTAATAGATTGAACTTGTTTGGAGCTTTCGGGCGTACAATCAAAAATGACCAGCTAGACAAACACAATTCTGTTCAAAAATCAGTAGGCATAATTCAGAGTTGGATTTGTTATTAAGTATTTACAAGAGGGGATCCTGGATGTATGAGTATTACGGATCACGACAGCCACTTTTTTTATACAAACACAATTCTGTTCAAAAATCAGTAGGCCTAATTCTCAGAGTTGGATTTGTTATTAATTATTTACAAGATGGGATCCTGGATGTATGAGTATTACGGAACACGACAGCCACTTTTTATACAAACACAATTCTGTTCAAAAATCAGTAGGCCTAATTCTCAGAGTTGGATTTGTTATTATTTACAAGATGGGATTCTGGATGTATGAGTATTACGGAACACGACAGCCACTTTTAACACCAAATATGTTACATTCTTAAGCTTTGCTACCTTCCGGTACGTGAAGAAACATGCGATGCTTTTCCCAATGCCGTATAAATTACGAAAATGTGTGTTCAAACCCTCATTAAAAATCATTTTCCCACATACTCCTATAACCTTCCATTACGAGGTCCTCTGTTTATCCTTTAATCAGCTGATCGAGATGTTGGTTTCACGTCACAGTACAGGCGCAGTGGGGCAATGCGCACTCTATTGTATTTATGCTCGAAGATAATCAACAATGAAACAATCACAGACATTCAAAGATATTATTACCTCCTATCATGCTTGTCTGGTGAACCTCATCACCTCATTGAGAACTTATCCATTTCACATGATAACTTTAAGGTCGCCTGGCACTTGATTCTTAATCGGTACCACAATCCCAAACTTATATCAGACCTTCACATCAAGGAACTATTGTCTCTCCCGAACGCAATGCATGATTCTCCTAAAGAGCTGCGTTTGCTAATAAATAAATACCATAGAAGCTTTAAAAATTGAAACGCCCTTACATGACCTCATGCTTTCGCACTTAGTTTTGGAAAGAATCAGTCTCAATCTCAGGAAGCAATGGGAGAACGGTACGTCAAATGAAACGCACGCCAACTTGAAGGACTTAATTCAATTCTTGGAAAACAATTGCCAAACTTTAGAAATAGTCACGTCCAACAAGTCAGCTGCTGTAACCCAAGATGAGGTCAAGCATGGTACAAGTTCAAGGGTACCACACCGAACTTTCGTCACCACGTCACCTTATTGTGTGCTATGTAAGACATCTCACAGTCTGCATAAATGTCCCAAGTTCAAGTAGATGGACGTAAATAGCCGTGAAGGTGTTGTGAGGGAACATAATCTTTGTTTCAATTGCTTGAGAAGTGACCATGTAGCCAATAATTGCAACTCGGGTAACTGCAGAACATGCAATAAACGTCACCACACATTGTTACATATACACCAGAATATGAACAGTACTGCTACCCAGGTACTCAGTGCATCCCAGCAGCAAGCATATTGTTCTATCAGAAGCGCATGTCCACACAATGAAGTATTGCTATCAACTGCCAATGTTAACATTAGGGATAGCAAAGATCAAATGCATCAATGTCGAGCACTATTAGACAGTGCATCACAGATGAACTTCGTGTCTCAAGACTTAGTGGACCGTTTGGGTATCAAACTGAATCGTCATTCGATACCTATAAATGGTATCAGCAACACGCAAGTGACTCAATCCTCTTACTTCTTGTCAACTTCAGATAGAGTCGAGAGTTAGTACTTATAGTTGGAATGTAGTATGTTCTGTCCTGCGTCAGATTACTGGTCCACTGCCTTCATTTAGAATAGATTACGAGACTGGCAACTGCCCGTCAACATTCCATTAGCTGACCCTAATTTTAACCATCCCAAAGAGATAGATCTACTGTTAGGTGCTACTATATCCTTTGATCTCTTAAGACCTGAACAACAATCTAGGGATGGTTACCCTACTCTTCAAAATACACAACTTGGTTGGGTGCTATCTGGATGTATCTCCTCTCACTCAGTTCAACAACGTAAGAATGGAACAACATCATTGTTGTCTATGGCTGAAACCTTGCACACACAGGTGGAACGCTTTTGGGAACAGGAAGAGCTTACGACTTGTAGCCATTCCAAGGAAGAAAATCAATGCGAAAAACACTTTCAGAAATCCTTCACGCGCAATGAGTCGGGCAGGTTCATAGTGAGACTACCACTTCGGCAAGGAGTAGGAGAACTTTGTGACTCATTTGACAATGCCAGGAGGAGCTTTGGCTTGATAGAGAGGAAATTGCATCGACAACCTGACCTGAAAAATGAGTATATCAAATTCATGAACCAATATTTACAACTAGGACACATGGAACTTGTCATCCTAGTGACCAGCAGAAAACTGCTTATTGCATGCCTAATCACGCGGTAATCAAGGATATGAGCAGCACTACCAAGGTCAGAGTTGTCTACAGTTCAATGCGTCGGCTAAAACTACTTCATCGATCTCCCTGAATGACTTGATGTTGGTTGGTCAAGATTCCTTGACATGGCATGGTTGCCATGGGGATCAGCTGTTAGTGAGGTTTTGAGAGAAGATGGATGCTGCCATATGCTGAATGAAACTAGGCCTTAGTTGGTATGTGAATGGAAATGTTGTATTGATCGATGCCAGGGAAAAATGGTAGCTGTGCTTTTATAAAAAGTGATGTGGGAATTGGTCTCTCATGTCTGGAGATTGGTGTTATAGTACAAGAGATGCAGGTAGTGGAATCCTGCTTATGGTGTTAGACAATGTACAAGAGATTCAGGTAAATGGAAGCTGGTCTACTTGTACATAAAGAAAAGTAATAAAGGCATTGCTTTTTTTCTTTTATTCCTTGCGTGTCCAAAGCTATATACACCCCGACGATTATAAATATATAAACAGAGAAGTTTCATTATCACCCAACTGTGGTTGTTGTTGGACTTAGACCGCCGCGAGAGCTTTTATTATATGATTCAAAATCATTTCAATATACTTCCACACTCCCCTCTTTTCGGCGGACTGTGGGAAGCAGGTATAAAGTCAGTGAAGACCCACCTGAAGAAGGTTGCCGGTAACACTGTGCTAACCTTTGAAGAAATAACCACACTGCTCACACAAATTGAAGCATGTTTAAATTCGAGACCGATCGTCGCAATACCCAACAGTCCTGATGAATATGCTTTCCTCACCCCTGGTCATTTCTTGACTGGCGAGCCGTTAGTCTCTTTCCCTGAATCTGATTGTCTCTTAGCGCCATCACTACGGCTGTCAAGATGGCAATTGGTCCAGCGGTGCCGACGTCTCATCTGGAAACGCTGGTCAACTGATTACTTGGGCCAGCTCCAGCAGCGTTCCAAGTGGTTTCAGAATCAACCCAACCTCAAAGCAGGAAGGCTGGTACTTCTGAAAGAAGACAATACTCCCCCCCCCCCCCTCACATGGCCAACCGGAATAATTGAAGAGCTTCATCCCGGGATTGATGGTCTGGTGCGAGTAGTGACTGTGCGGACAAGCAAAGGGTCATATAAAAGACCAGTGACAAGGATCAGTCTTTTTCCTGACGAGCTCATTTAAAGGACTACCACTGTACTGTGTTTCACCTTTGTTTCTTATTTTGTATGTGTACAGTTTCTGTTGTGAGTTGCTAGAGACGTGTGTTGGAGAAGTGCATCTATGAATTGCTACCATTTTTGTAATTTGTTTGACAAATTAGGTGGGCGGCATGTACGGTGCTGCTCCCTATATTAACGGTAGTTCACCCAGTGTCCACGTACGCAACCGCTCGTAGCACGGTCGGGAATCTTGCGCATTTCATGTAATGCCATATCTTTAACTCCATGAGCTCTTTGTCTTATATGATTGTATATTGTTCTCCCCTGTTACAATTATGATCTAGTTAGTTTAAGATATTAAACTACATAAGTATGTAAATGTGGAATTACCTTTATGAGCTACCAGAGAGAATGTTTGAACACAACGGCGGTTAAAAGGTCTATGACTGAAAGGTAGCTATTAAAGATGTTATCAAACCACCTGCTGTTTGGCACTTGATGTATTCTTTGGAATACACGGTAAGATAGAGCAAGCTATTGCTTCTCTTTGCCTTAATTCATTCCTTCCATTTTCTCAAACACCAACAGTGATCTTCTGATTTCCCCTTGTTGGTCATGTCTCTAATGTTACCTGTGAGTCTGTTCTAGATATATATATCTTCCATGACCCACCTAGCGTCATCTAGCAGCGAATCTCTGCAGTTCCTCAATTCTTCCCTGTACAAGAGGACTTCCTTATCAATCTAGCCACCAGATCTCGTCGCTATCGCCAGCTAATATCTCCGTGATCAAGAGAACTTCGTCTATTTTTTCACCCACCAGGCTGCGCTAGTGTCGCCTACTATCAATTCTTTGAAGACCATTTCATCAAGAGAAAATTTATTTCTGTTATGTTGTCTATTCTTATATGTATTCCTTTGTCTCCTACCCCCACTCTTTTCCCTTCCCTGGTCCCTCCGTGCTTCGCTGAGCGTGTCTCACTTGTACGTCGGAAGTCGACTCAGTCAGTTAGAGCTTATCTAGAGCTCGCCTCCTCAACTCGAGAGGCAATCTTTTAAATTCTACGCCATGTTAGAATTTTAGTATCAACCGTCAAAAGGATCATCGCCTTATACATGAAGCAAAGATAAGTACCAACTTCAGGTTTTAACCTCATTCTCATCGTCTTTTAATGGCTCAATGTTTTATTTGGATTTTGTAGACAGTGAAAGTTGCTAGGTGAAAATAACTGCTTTCAAGAGATCTTCTTGATCTTACTTAAACTATCAGGCCTAACTTTCAACATGAAAGATTTTCTGAGATACTATCTCACATCGAGGGATATTTCCAAAATACCCACTGTCTATATAATCTAGCGTTCCGCCGAGGGATTCTCTACCCAATTTAAACAAGTCATCATTGGTCTGGAACCTTCCAGAACTTGCACTCTAACTACCGGTCATACTGTCATGTATTTTCCACTCACATGTGGGAATACTTTTTCAAACTAAGGAATCTTCCTTTTGAACTACTAATCAATAACTAAATTTTCTTCCCCCGTTGGGATTTCTTTTCTGTGCATTCAACTATAACCTACAAGTTTCTCAAGCAATAGACTCTCGCACATCTAGTGTAACTAGTTATTTTCCATCATTGCAAAAACTTTCTTTGCCATAAACTTTTTGTGCTACCACAGTGAACTTTTCATCTATTTAACAGACTATAGTGAAAACAGTGTTTGTTCAACATTTCATCCGCGTCGCGTTCGTCTGAATACTATAAATACGGCCATGAACACTTATCCTCAATCCCATTTGATCTTTTCCAAACCCTTTACTAACCAACCAAAATAATAAAATTGTTACTTTAGGTCTTTTTCAATGAGGTGTCACTCTCAATAAGTGCCCTCCCTCTCTTGCTTTATTTATCACAAATTAATGTCTGTAAAACTTCGTGTCTAGTACACGCTTTAACTTATATAGTTTCTCCGTTCTAATTGGGGAATACAATTCTTTCAACTCATAAGTGAGTTATCTCTAGGTTTCACGAAAGGGAAACTTGCCCCATTTATCTCGTGATCCCTACTTAAACATAGGAGTTCTAGAAACTTCCTTTCGATTTTTCTCTTCAGGTTTCACAATAAGTGACCTGCCCTATTTGTATAATCCCTAAAAGTAATTCAGCATAAATATAAGAAGTTATAGAAACTTCTATTTTATTCTTCCTGCTTTTTGTTGTTGTTACTTTCGAAGTTGTTACTTTTTCTAAGATATTTACCTACAAATTCTTAAAATTACGCACCTTGTACTTGATTTATTGTCTAACTTTAATTACATTAGTTATATTTAAATTTTTCATTTTATCTTCGCCATTCCAAAATCTTACGAAGATTTTAAAGTACATAAAAGGTTTGAAACCAAAAGAATTGTTAATTGCCTGGCGCAAGCTTTAGATGTTTTCGGAGGTCTGTGACCCCATTTGTTACAAAATCAAAATTATATTTGTTACAAAAACTACTTCCTTTTGCATTGTTAAATAAATCAAATATTTGTTTTCCGTTTCCTCATTTCTCTAACATAACGGTTAAGCAAGATCCTGTCTTCCTTGACTCTTCCCACTTAATGCAAATAAATCTATTGATAGGGCTTTCACCACTTGTTGCATTTGAGCAAAAACTCTCAGTTGATAACTTGGTAAAGTCGCTCTTAGCTTTAATAGCTAATTCTAACTGGCCAGTAAGGCAAGCATAGCTCGCTACGCCAGCTTCCTGCTTGTGGAGATTCTCTCCAAAACTTATGGTTGGTTTTTCAAAATATAAGTGTTTCTCATTGCCTAAACTTTTAGTCGGCTCCTTGCTGGGTAAAAGCTTAGCCATTTCCAAATGCAACTATTGGTACACTTACCAAAAAAAATTCCCAAAGGTATAATTGCTTTATCCCTATCCTTCTTGGAAGCATTTGGTCGCTCTTTAGAAATTCTACAATTTCAAAAACTAAAAATATCGAAACCGATTCAAATTATTGGCATTCTTGAAATTACTTGTTTAAAAACAAACTCCTTTGAACAGATACACAATAAATCTGTTACTCTTTGTCTTGCCAGACCATCACCCTTCCCCATAGTAGGCATTTATGTATGCTTGAGAGGGAATACACTAAATCAGCTTTCACGAGAACAGCCCAAGTTCCTGCTGCGTTTCCCGTTAGCTTTGCCCAGGTCCCTACCCACTTTAGGTATCGAAGAGCGGATTTGCAGTGGCAGCCGCCTTTGAGTACATTTAAAGTTAAAATTATAACTTCTTTTGGACTCTCGTCCTATTTCTCCATCCTTTTTCTCCAGTCCGAAACCCACTTCCTTTTCTTTATCATCTTCCCTTGGGGGTTAGGTTATTCCCAAGCTAATAATCTACCCAAAATTTGGTGCCGAAACCCGGGAGAGTCCATTTATCACATTTTCTATTTTGTCAAGGGTTATTTGACAATATTTTGCAAATCATTAATATCTTCTTTGAATTTTTCAGCTATAACTACACCGTACAAAGCCTGTGAAGTGGAGAGAGGCCGCTCCTGTCTCCTTCGGCGTGTCCCTTTCTTTCAACTTATTTGCTGCCGCCAGCCTGACAGCATTTCCAAGGTTCCACAGTTTCGTAAGTTATACTTTAATTGACCTATTTTGTCATGGCTCCTACAGAAAAAGATAAGGATGAAAAACTTACTTCTAAACGAGCATCCTATAAAGGGCAAATTACCCGATTCAGAAAATACATCAAAGAGCTAGATCCCTCAGAAGCTCAATTAGATTTGTTAAAACATCGTGTAAAGGATTTCGGACGTTCAATGAAAAGTATTGTAACATCCAAACTGAAATTTAAACTTGTATACTCAATCAAACCGAAGATCGAGTCGAAGTAGAAAACCAATATTACGAAGGTATAGGTTCTGCTTTTAAAATAATACGCCAACTCGAAGGAGAACAGAAAAAAGACGGTTCTGTTCTTGGTTCCCTTCACGAACAACAAACCTCTTCTCGCGATGGTACTCACAAGCCCAAACCAATTCTACCTTAGATTGATTTACCCCACTTCTCTGGTGACGAATCTACTTGGGATTCTTTCTATGAATTATTTTGTTCTCTTGTTCATGACAATGAAGACATTCAAGTCATCTACAAGTTTCATTATTTGAGATCTATCCTCCGAAGTCAAGCTCTGCAGTTAGTTGAAGCACTCCCTTTAAGTGCCGAGAACTACCCCATTGCCTTTAACTTATTGAAAGAAAATACGGAAATTTACCGTTACGTATTCAACGCCATATGAAGGCTCTATTTAACCTACCCGCGTCACAGCACAATGACGTCACTAGTTTGCGTACTCTCATTGATACTACACAACTTCACGTTAAAGCTCTGTCCCAATTGGATCAACCCACTGAACACTGGGATACTTTCTTAATACATTTAGTGGTTTCTAAAGTCGATGTTGCCACCCTAAAAGCTCGGGAGATTGAATTTTCCAGAGAAGACTCTTACGAGCATTTAGTCACTTTCATAAATGCTAGATGCCAACTCTTAACTGCTTTAGCTAATCAAAGTGAACCCTCATCCCCTACTTCTAAATTTGAATTAATGTCTCTAAAACCTAAAAGCGAACGCTTATCGTCTAGTACCCAAAAACCTGGGTCCAGCTCATCTAAACTCAAGTCAAATACCACTGGTTACCCAACTAGGTCTAGTGAACGCCGCATTGCCAGTTCTCTCGTTTTAAACACTCAAAGCGAACCCCGCAAGAGTTTAAATGAACCGTTAAAGTGCATACTTTGTAAAGATTCCCACGCCTTATATCTATGTAAATCTTTTAAAGAACTGTCAGTCGACGACAGAAGAAAATTAGTTTCCCAGAATAAACATTGCTTCAACTGCTTAGCACCCACGCATTCTGCTTCAAATTGCAAGTCCACCAGACTTTGCTTCCATTGTGAAAAAGCTCATCACACTTTACTACATCGTCGTGATCAAGCAAGGTCATCGACGGCATTTACTTCTCAGAAAAGTGACAATGCTAACAGTTCCAATGCTTCATCGTACATTCAAAATGCCAAGTCCATACATAGTGCCCAAGTACTATTGTCTACTGTCCAAATCGAAGTTCAGGATAAGTTTGGCAACTGGGTCCGTGCACGCGGTCTTCTTGATTCAGCGGCAACTCATGATTTTGTGTCTAATTCTTTGATTAGAAAACTAGGCCTACCTGTAAACCCCACTTCTATTAACGTATCGGGCATTAACAGTTCAAAATCGCAAGCTTTACAGTTCTCAAAGCTAACCATAAGAGACATTTGTCACAGAAACAACTTTCTCAAACTGAATTGTCTCATTCTCAATAGCATAGGAGAAGATCCTCGAAGTCACTCTGTTGATATTTCAGGGTTAAACATTCCCTCGCATTTAAGGCTAGCCGAGCCTCTGTTCAATGTACAAAACCCCATTGACATACTCTTTAGTGCCAATGTTTTCTGGAATTGCCTTCGTAAACAGGTTCGCAAGTTATCCTCAAACGTGGTTGCCAGAGACACTAATTTTGGATGGATCGTCACCGGTCAACTTCCCCATTATTCTCCCCAACCCGCATCGCAATGTTATTTCGCTAATACTGGCTTGGAACCGTTCTGGAGGCTCGAAAGCGTTGATTCTCCTAACGTGACCTCTTCAGAAAACGAATTCTGTGAGCAACTTTTTCTGAACACCACCACTCGTTCTTCTGATGGTCGGTTCATTGTTCAGATGCCAAGATTACACAATCCCCCTAAACTTATTAACTCTCAACCCAAAGCTCGAAAAGCTCTCTTTACTATCGAGAGCAAATTCAAGAAAGAACCTCTCGTTAAACAGCAGTATACTGATTTCATGGATGAGTATGAAAGATTAGATCATATGGAAGTTGTTAACAAATCTGATGACGAATTGCACCCCCCAATTGAAACGGTTTTCTTAAATCATCATCCCGTGTGGAAAAAACCCTTTTGTAAAGGATAAAATCCGAGTTGTTTTCAATGGTTCGTCACCTGACGTTAATGGCAACAGTCTTAACGATACTCTTTACTCTGGTCCTGCTATTCAGTCAGATCTATCTGCTATACTCTTAAACTTTCGATTATTTCCCATAGCTGTTATAGCGGATATAAAACAGATGTACCGTCAAGTTTTAATTCAGCCTGAACAACGAGATCTCCAAAGAATCTTGTGGCGCGACGAAATCAGCAAGCCCATTAAGGTATTTCGCTTAAAGACGGTTACTTATGGCTTAAAACCTTCCGCTTTCCTTGCCATCCGATTCTTACACTTGTTAGCCTCTCAAGATGGTCATTTATTTGATTCTAAAGCTTCCGAAGCACTAACCACCTCATTCTATGTTGACGATTACTTGCAGTCCTTCCCCACTCTGGAGGAAGCTTCTTTCGTGTCACTAGAACTTCAGGCATTGCTAAAGAATGGAGGTTTCCCACTTCATAAGTGGAATTCCAACTCCCATGAGTTTCTCGCCCAGTTTCCTATTGAAGATGTAGATCCCTCCTCCGTCGAAATTTGTGCAAACTCCGAATCCATAAAAACTCTTGGAGTTTATTGGTGCACTAGCACTGACACTCTCATCTATAAAGTTTCGCTCGCAGAAGAGCTCCCTAACACAAAAAGACAAATTATTTCTGAAATTGCAAAAAATTTTGATCCGCTTCAATTCCTTGCCCCAGTTATCGTTATAGCCAAACCTTTCATGCAAGAGCTATGGTCGCTCAAATGTGAATGGGACGACACTGTTCCCCTTTCTTATCTTAACAGATGGCTCTCTTTTCGCAGCAATTTGCTGTATCTTTCCCTTATTGAAATTACCAGGAATTTAATTAACGCTCATCCTAATGCATCTTTTTTCCTTCATGTGTTCGCGGACAGTTCCGAAAAAGCTTACGGTTGCTGTGCATATTTGGTTTATCGCGGTTCCTTAAATGGATCTTCAGTTTCCAACCTTGTTTGTGCCAAATCGAAGGTGGCTCGTCTTAAAACTATCACTTTGCCTAGGCTTGAATTGTGTGCTGCACTCATGGGCGCAGAACTTGTTAAGAAATTACGGGAAGTATTAAAAGTCGAATTCTCGCAAATCTATCTTTGAAGCGATTCCATGGTTCACCCTTTCTTGGATCGCCAAAAACCCCTCTCATTGGCAAACTTTTGTTGCAAACAGGGTTTCCAAAATTCATACTCTTTCTTCGGGATGTCAATGGAGGCATGTGCCCAGCGCTGACAACCCTGCCGACATTATTTCTCGTGGATGTTTACCCTCTCAATTGGCAAATTCTCAGTTGTACTGGCATGGGCCCTCGTGGTTAATCGAAAACTCCTCTTGTTGGCCTTCGAAACCTCCAGCTACAAACTTCAACTTGCCTGACGCTAAAGTATCTAAATCTACTGCTTCGTGTCTTGTTTCCAACGTTTCTCATCCCTTGTTGTCCCGCTATTCTTCCTTTCATAAATTAATTCGAATTGTTGCCTATCTTCTCAGAAGGAAATATCTTGTGGTTGACCAATCTCCTCTCCCCAAACCACACCTTACCAATCATGAATTGAATCTCGCTACCATTAAGGTTTTGCAACTAACACAGCAAGAAGCCTTTTCTTCTGAATTGTCTTTACTTTCCTCTAAAAAGGATCTTCCCAAATCCAGTCGTCTTCGTGCCTTAGCCCCTTTCCTTGATGACAATAGGTTACTCGGGGTAGGTGGTAGGCTCTCGCAATCTTTGCTTTCTGAGGACAAAAAGCATCCTGTTATTTTGCCTTCTAAACACCACGTAACTTCCTTAATCATACGTGACTTTCATTATCGCAATCTGCATGTTGGTACACGAACAATGCTTTGCCTCTTAAGGGAAAAGTACTGGATTATAGATGGAATTCACGAAGTTTCCTCTGTAATTCACAAGTGCATTCCTTGCTTCAAAGCGAAACCTAAAGTCAATACTCAATTAATGAGCGATCTGCCCTCCTTTCGCTCTTCTCCTATACGTCCTTTTGCTCTAACTGGTGTGGATTATATGGGTCCGTTCCAATATCAACGCAACTCCCCTGAAGCTAAACGCAAATTGTTTGGTAAGCTCTATGTTTCTCTCTTTGTTTGCATGGTTACTGGCGCGATCCATTTGGAACTAGTAACGAATGCCTCTACTTCTTACTTTTTATCAGCTGTCTCTCGCTTCGCTGCTAGGCGTGGTGTTCCTTCGGAGATGTTCTCTGATAACGCTTCCACTTTTCAAGGCGCAGCTTCCTTGTGGAAGAAAGCTCTCACATCTTCTCCTGCCATGGAACAGATTTCTAATTTTTCCTACTCAAAGGGTTTCAAATGGCGTTTTATACCTCCCTACGCTCCTCATCACGGTGGTAGGTGGGAATCCTGCGTAAAGCTCACTAAACGTCACTTAAGAAAAGTTTTAGGTAATCGCATTTTGACTTATGAAGAATTTAATTCGCTCTCCGTTCTGATTGAAGGTGTTGTTAATTCTCGCCCTTTAACTCCGCTTTCCAATGACCCTGATGACCTGCTTCCACTTACACCTGGTCACTTCCTTATAGGCACCTCTTTCTGCCCCTCCTCCCCTTCCCAACTCTTACAGGGATTCTAATTTACCTATTGTTTGGCGTAAACTTGAAGCCCTCCGCAATTCTTTCAGGAAGAGGTGGAACTTGTAATACTTAACTTCCTTGCAACGGAGACAGAAGTGGTTTCTTTCCAATCCCGACATCAAAGTGGGGGACTTGGTCCTGGTTAGGGATGTTTCTCCTCCCTTGATCTGGATTTCTGGTAGAGTGACCGAGTGTTATCCTGCAAGGGATGGGAGAGTTAGGGTAGCCAGGATCTTGACCACTAACGGTCACATCATAAGACCACTGTCTTTAATTGCTCCATTACCTTTAAACTTTTAATTGTTTGTCTTGTTCTCTGTTGTTGTTCGCCCCTCCCATCTTGGGGGATTCTTTGGAATACACGGTATGATAGAGCAAGCTTTTGCTTCTCTTTGCCATAATTCATTCCTTCCTTTTTCTCAAACACCAACAGTGATCTTCTGATTTCTCCTTGTTGGTCATGTCTCTTATGTTACCTGTGAGTCTGTTCTAGATATATATCTTCCATGACCCACCTAGCGTCATCTAGCAGCGAATCTCTGAAGTTCCTCAATTCTTCCCTGTACAAGAGGACTTCCTTATCAATCTAGCCACCAGATCTCGTCGCTATCGCCAGCTAACATCTCCGTGATCAAGAGAACTTCGTTTTTCACCCACCAGGCTGCGCTAGTGTCGCCTACTATCAATTCTTTGAAGACCATTTCATCAAGAGAAAATTTATTTCTGTTATGTTGTCTATTCTTATATGTATTCCTTTGTCTCCTACCCCCACTCTTTTCCCTTCCCTGGTCCCTCCGTGCTTCGCTAAGCGTGTCTCACTTGTACGTCGGAAGTCGACTCAGTCAGTTAGAGCTTATCTAGAGCTCGCCTCCTCAACTCGTGAGGCAATCTTTTAAATTCTACGCCATGTTAGAATTTTAGTATCAACCGTCAAAAGGATCATCGCCTTCTACATGAAGCAAAGATAAGTACCGACTTCAGGTTTTAACCTCATTCTCATCGTCTTTTAATGGCTCAGTGCTTTTATTTGGATTTTATAGACAGTGAAAGTTGCTAGGTGAAAATAACTGCTTTCAAGAGATCTTCTTGATCTTACTTAAACTATCAGGCCTAACTTTCAACATGAACGATTTTCTGAGATGCTATCTCTCATCGAGGGATATTTCTAAAATACCCACTGTCTATATAATCTAGCGTTCCGCCGAGGGATTCTCTACCCAATTTAAACAAGTCATCATTGGTCTGGAACCTTCCAGAACTTGCACTCTAACTACCGGTCATACTGTCATGTATTTTCCACTCACATGTGGGAATACTTTTTCAAACTAAGGAATCTTCCTTTTGAACTACTAATCAATAACTAAATTTTCTTCCTCCGTTGGGATTTCTTTTCTGTGCATTCAACTATAACCTACAAGTTTCTCAAGCAATAGACTCTCGCACATCTAGTGTAACTAGTTATTTTCCATCATTGCAATAACTTTCTTTGCCATAAACTTTTTGTGCTACCACAGTGAACTTTTCATCTATTTAACAGACTATAGTGAAAACAGTGTTTGTTCAACATTTCATCCGCGTCGCGTTCGTCCGAATACTATAAATACGGCCATGAACACTTATCCTCAATCCCATTTGATCTTTTCCAAACCCTTTACTAACCAACCAAAATAATAAAATTGTTACTTTAGGTCTTTTTCAATTAGGTGTCACTCTCAATAAGTGCCCTCCCTCTCTTGCTTTATTTATCACAAATTAATGTCTGTAAAACTTCGTGTCTAGTACACGCTTTAACTTATATAGTTTCTCCGTTCTAATTGGGGAATACAATTCTTTCAACTCATAAGTGAGTTATCTCTAGGTTTCACGAAAGGGAAACTTGCCCCATTTGTCTCGTGAACCCTACTTAAACATAGGAGTTCTAGAAACTTCCTTTCGATTTTTCTCTTCAGGTTTCACAATAAGTGACTTGCCCTATTTGTATAATCCCTAAAAGTAATTCAGCATAAATATAAGAAGTTATAGAAACTTCTATTTTATTCTTCCTGCTTTTTGTTGTTGTTACTTTCGAAGTTGTTACTTTTTCTAAGATATTTACCTACAAATTCTTAAAATTACGCACCTTCTACTTGATTTATTGTCTAACTTTAATTACATTAGTTATATTTAAATTTTTCATTTTATCTTCGCCATTCCAAAATCTTACGGAGATTTTAAAGTACATAAAAGGTTTGAAACCAAAAGAATTGTTAATTGCCTGGCGCAAGCTTTAGATGTTTTCGGAGGTCTGTGACCCCATTTGTTACAAAATCAAAATTATATTTGTTACAAAAACTACTTCCTTTTGCATTGTTAAATAAATCAAATATTTGTTTTCCGTTTCCTCATTTCTCTAACATAACGGTTAAGCAAGATCCTGTCTTCCTTGACTCTTCCCACTTAATGCAAATAAATCTATTGATAGGGCTTTCACCACTTGTTGCATTTGAGCAAAAACTCTCAGTTGATAACTTGGTAAAGTCGCTCTTAGCTTTAATAGCTCATTCTAACTGGCCAGTAAGGCAAGCATAGCTCGCTACGCCAGCTTCCTGCTTGTGGAGATTCTCTCCAACACTTATGGTTGGTTTTTCAAAATATAAGTGTTTCTCATTGCCTAAACTTTTAGTCGGCTCCTTGCTGAGTAAAAGCTTAGCCATTTCCAAATGCAACTATTGGTACACTTACCAAAAAATTTTCCCATAGGTATAATTGCTTTATCCCTATCCTTCTTGGAAGCAATTGGTCGCTCTTTAGAAATTCTACAATTTCAAAAACTAAAAATATCGAAACCGATTCAAATTATTGGCATTCTTCAAATTACTTGTTTAAAAACAAACTCCTTTGAACAGATACACAATAAATCTGTTACTCTTTGTCTTGCCAGACCATCACCCTTCCCCATAGTAGGCATATGTATGCTTGAGAGGGAATACACTAAAGCAGCTTTCACGAGAACAGCCCAAGTTCCTGCTGCGTTTCCCGTTAGCTTTGCCCAGGTCCCTACCCACTTTAGGTATCGAAGAGCGGATTTGCAGTGGCAGCCGCCTTTGAGTACATTTAAAGTTAAAATTATAACTTCTTTTGGACTCTCGTCCTATTTCTCCATCCTTTTTCTCCAGTCCGAAACCCACTTCCTTTTCTTTATCATCTTCCCTTGGGGGTTAGGTTATTCCCAAGCTAATAATCTACCCAGCACTTGCAGTTCACACCCATCAAGCACCTCATTCTAACAAAATCGGCACAAGGAAGCATTCAACTCGAAGAACCCAATTACGAACTAAATATTGGTATGTGTAAACGTGGGAAATACTGGCAGCGTAGCTCAGCGGTAAGATTCTCACCTGCTATGCTCCAGGTTGCAGGATCGAATCCTGGCGCTGTCAGCGGGCATTTGAGGGTACGCAAATGCGAGGGAGCCGTGTCAGTAAATTTACTGCCACGTTAATGATCCTAAGGGACGTAAAACCAATAACATTATTATTATTATTATTATTTACGTGGGAAGACTGTAAGTTCCATCAACCCAGGTTTGATCTATACCGGTGTGCCAATTAAACCATCCAGGAAGAGTGACATCGCAAATCTACTTCTCAAACACTATGGAGAGATTTGTAGAAGTTTGCCGGAGCTTCAATCTTTCAGAGATGTCATCGAAGATCCAAATGATGAAGAGGTTGAAGATGCGCCTTCTGACTTTGGTGACATAAATGAAGATTCTGAAGGAATCTGAAATGATTATCAACCAACAGGATCTTCACCTGATGATCATATCTTAGTATCATGATGTTTGTACTTTCATACTAGTAATATTGAATATATTATCACAACTATCTTCATTATTTGTACTTCCTCACTCTTGACCTTACAGCTTTCCCGTTGCAAAAGGCAGCATGTCCACAATCGGGTTGCAAAAGAGAGTATGTCCAAATGTATTTCTAATTTTTACACAATACCCTTTCCCCACCATTTTCCGAAGTTGATGTAATAAATGTAGACACCTGCACAATATAAATGGAAGAAATCCGAACCTATTTTCTTGTCTAGGACGCAAAATATAATTTTTGTCTCTCCTGAACATTTTGTTTATCAGAACATACTCCTTTCTGAAACTGGACGACTCAATTAAGGTGCAATTACTTTATCTATGTATATTACACAATAGGTTATAATATTTAAGGTCCTAGAGAGGACAGAATTTCAATCAGAAATGCTTAAAAACATCAATTAATCACGAGCTCAGCTGAAACACGTCAGTCTCCAGTATGCCTTCTTTTATAATTTTATTAATGCAGCCAATGGCCATGTATTTTTCTTTTCAGGGAACGGATTAAGAAAGGTAATTGGCCGTGGACTAATTGAAAGGAACCATCCCGGCATTTGCCTAGTAGTGAAAATGGGAAACCACGAAAATTCCCACAGAGGCGTTTCAAATATCTTATACATTACATATAATTGTATGTGTCGCAAAATCCTAGGGAAGTCTTTAGGAATAGCCATAAAGGCTACCCTAACACCGATATCAGGGCTCTACAATTCTTGATACATGTTGGATAATACGTACGATCTACATTACTGCGTACAACACTCTCGACCAAAGAATATGGGTAGCTCTCGACTGGTACACAGCACGCAATTTAGAAGCCTCATTACAGTTCAGTGCAATCTTTATCTTTACTCTCCAGGTTGAGTTAGTAATTACTTAGTTCAGATTTCTTGATGACTACTTAATATCCAATAAGCGAGTCGCATGTTCGCTAGTTCCAAGACTGGCTCAGAGCTGGAGTCAAGTCTAGCTTTTAGTATTTCGTTACCAGTAATATGAACTGTTTATAATACCTTTAGAAATAGTAATGTATCAACTCTCCCCCGCCCTACAATCGTGGTCAATAGGTAACTATTTGATCACCAAACGTTCAAAGAGAGATATAGGAAGGAGCAGTAGAAATTTTCGACGCTAAGGTGAATACAATGTAGGAAAGTTCATTCACTTTCAGCATGCACAAACGCTACTCTCAACTTGTCGATCATAGAGTTCATCCTTTACAGAGAACAGTCAAATCTGGAACCCCAACATGCGTAAAATTGTAATACTTTACTTTTAAAGCAATCATAAGGTAGTTTCCTTTTTTCCTTCTGTACAAAAGTATAGAAATATACTGTACATGGTAAGTAAACTTCTTCCAGTGAATGGAGACAGACATGATTCCATAGGAGAGAACATGACTTCCATAACGATATCCGGGCCCTGGATATCAGCAACAGTCACCACAAATCAGCTAGGATGCTCATTTCCAATCTTAAACCAGATTCAACTGCGACAGAAATGTCCGCGTTCTTCATAATTACCGGTACTAATGATTAGAGCCCGGATTTCTGAGCAAAATGCTTATGAATGCTTTTTTTTCGCTGAAATACGAGTTTGCTTACTTATTTTGTGTTTTTTTTATTAAAATAGCTTATTCTACCCAAAACATGTAAATTTAAAAGACATTTTTCACTCCTAACCATCATTTTATCATTCAATCAATTTGTCCGTTTTTTATATCTATAAATAAGCAATACGGTATGTGTAAAAGGAGGAAGCCCCGGGATGTTGTGAAATAACACTGCGTGGTTGAAATTGCGAGAGAAACTTGGGATGCCCCACCGAATATTTTCTACTGCTATTAAGTTGTCCTATCCGGTATCGACATGTTGTCACTTGGTTGGTGAATTTCCCGATTCCAAAGCGGTTAAGGAACAGCTTGCTGATGCAATCAGTATTCTACTTTCAGTCGTGCAAAACGTGTCCGTGTGATACTGATCGCGATCAGTCATGTACTGTAGTAAGTTAAGAAATGCCACCCACAAATACATCTCAATCGGCTTTGTTGCGGAAATACGTAAACCAGTTTGGATGGGATATATTTAGCGAAGACAGTAGGTTTTTATTTTGTTTGGTGTGCGAAAAAAGTGTTTCTACAAAGAAAAAATATGACATTGTACAGCATATTAAAACAACGCGACATAAGGACAGGGTTAAGAATAAATCTAAGTTAAATCCGCAACTAATTACAGGCACTGTAGGCGAACAATCGAATTCAAGTGATACATTATTCAAAAGACTTGTGTTTAGCATTAGTGAGTTCGGACATCCCATTGTGGTAATTTTAATAATGAGCAGCTTCGGGGATTTTTAGAAAAACACATAAACAGAAGTGTGCCGGACGAATCTACATTGCGAACAAACTATTTGCAACAGAGTTTTCAAGACGTAATTTGTCATTTTCGGGATCAACTAAAGAACGAAAAATTATGGATTTCTTCTGTATTTATGAAAACACAGATGCAGCAGAACAATGTGTATGTAGTGCTGTAGTTGGTGTTATGATAGCAGGCAGTAGATTATATCATCTTAATATACAAGTACTTGACCGAGTAAATAATTCCAATATTGCAAAATTTTTCAATGACTCGTTAGCTATCTTGTGGCCAGAAGGGGCACGGTATGACAATGTATCGTTATTTCTCAGTGATGCTGCTCCATATATTGTTAAAGCAGGAACTGGATTAAAAGTCCTTTATCCTAAGTTAGTTCACCTGACGTGTCTTGCTCACGTTTTACATCATGTCACTGGAACAGTTAGCGTGAAAAAAGTGTTTGTAAAGGCACCGATTAGAGTTCAAAAATGTCATGAAGTCCTTCCAAATTTGTCTTTACCTCCTCAGTCAGTTCTAACTTGATGGGGTAAGTCAGTAAGGTATTAACGAAAAACCCTGGTTGCGAAACGCTGTGTAAAATTGATATAACGCCTTCTGGTACAGAAACGTACAGTATATCGAAGAGAAATTCCCTCAAGAAGAACTTTGGTGCTTTTCACATGTTCCTGTAACGTCATGCGATGCTGAGAGATCATTTTCACTGTTCAAAATATTCTTCACTGACAAACGCGGGAGCATCACACAAGAAAATCTCAAGATGACCGTCCTCGTGTGCTGTAACAAGCTTACGTAAGATGGCGTCACAGTGAAAGTGTAGTGAAATAGCAGCTAGTGTAAATATTTTATAAAAGTGGTAAAATATTATAACAGAGGTTTAAAATCTATAAAGTTACTTTCCTTACGTCAAGTAAAATACGGAATATTGATAGTATTTAGTAATTCTTATTGATAATTTAATAGACTTTAACTAACTTGTGGGAACGTGTTTCCAAAGATTCGGTGACTTCTTCAATCACTGTTTGAACCAAGTAGAGCAGTGGTGCTTTTACGAGATTTCACCCGATTGGAAGGTATACGTATTTCACATTCTTCTTTATTGGTAGGTAATTAGATTAATTCATTTAGGTAGTAATAATTAAAATAAATTTAGTGTATTTTGGTGTTAACATCTAGGCTAACTTAGATCTCCAGTTTGTCGTCAGTAAACAGTGTTAGTGTCTCGTCAGGTGGTGTAACCGTTACGGATTTATGCTCGTCGTGCAAAAATAAAAGTAAAAAGTGCAAATAAAATCATCACAAGATCTCAGGTAAAATTGAGTGAGAAGAAAGTGAAACCGATTGTCGTAATGTAAGCCTACCGGTACCGTCATGCGAATGTCATAACCTGAGAAACGAACTGTCTTCAAAAATGAAATTATAAAGCTGCTAAAGGAAGATATTGCTAAGTTAATGGAAGAGTTGAATAAATTAAAAGGAAACAGAGAAGAAAGCAAGGAAACTTGGTCGACAGTTGTTGCTGGTAGTGTAAGATTGAATAAGTCTAGGCCTAAAAATTGAGTACATGTAACTGAAATTCCCGTCTGAAATTCATTTGGAGCGCTCGAAGAAAATGATGACTTTCTTCAAGAATAAAAGAAGAATGTGATAAAGAGAAAATCCAGGAAGATGCGGATATTTGCCGACAGTCACGGGCGAGATGTAGCAGCAAGCGTATTGGAGAGAAGCCGAGAAATGGAGGTCACTTATTAGACAGTAAAACCAGGAGCTCCAATTTCAGCGGTCACGAACGTGATGGTAGGAGAGTGTGCGTCCCTAAATTCAAAGGACTACGCAGTTATCATCGCTGGGGCAAACGACGTCTATAGAAACGAGAGTAAAAAGGTAATCAAAGATTTAAAGGGTACATTGCCATCCATGCATAACACAAATGTCATTATTGTAAACAATCCGCGGAGATATGACTTAATTCCCAAATGATGTGTAAATGTAGAAATAGAGGCTACAAATGGAAAAATTAATAAACTTTGTAAGATTTTTCCAAATGTCCAAATTATAGATGTAAGTAAATTAGACAGGAAGTTCCACACTCGTCATGGCCAACACTTAAATAGGTTAAGAAAAGAGTATCTTAGTGATGAAATCTGCAAAATTGTAAATTCAAATGGTAAGAATAGTTCAACAGTAATATCTGAAGAGTGAAAGCAGGGAAACTGGTAAATGAAGCCAAACGTGAGGTTTGGCATTCAGATGAGTATCTTTTGATGTCAAATTTAACTGAGTGACACAAAGGTATTTCGGATTTGTCTAGCAACAATAATAACAACAATTATGATAATAATAACAATAATGTAAATAAATCACCAACACAAGCTTGCAAAAGTAACAAATTTAAAATTTACCACCAGAATCTATTTTCTCCACAACCAATGTGTGTTTTGTTGTTGTTGTTTTTTCCCACTTTAATACTGTAGTGTTCTTTCAATAATAATTTTCATCCAAACCAATTGGCAACTCAAACTAACACTTGGGGCGCTGCGGTCGGTCTGGATAAGTAGGGTAAACATACTCAGTAACACGCGTTTGATATGGGTGCCGACACCAAGAGCCCGCTGATGAGCCAGCCTGGTGTTCTTAGACGTAACCCCACACAAGACACCGCATAAACTTAGAAAAATTTCTGAGTTTTAATACACTTGCTGTGAAAGCCAAGGTTATTTTTTTTTTTATTTCTCCAACAAAAATCATTATATTCCCAGATGCTAATATTGTGCTTGAGTTGAGGCTGTTTGTCTCTTACTAAGGCGTGCCAGGTTCAATGCACGTGGAATTTTCTAAGTGAAATGATATGTCCTGTGGTTCGGAGATCCCGTGCCTCATGATCACAAGATTTACAGTCACGTAAAACTACAAGCTTCCTTCCTTAAAACAAGGCGACACCAACTGATCCCCCTATTTCTGCTGGTGTGCCGTGAGAGTTCGTGTAAGTGAATCTAGTAGTCTTGTAATAGCCCTCCGGAGATGCTGCTGGCCAACAGCGCAGCACACAGCTCGTGGTTTATCCATAATTGTGGCCCGCCCAAGCTGTCTGCGTGATTGACAATTTACGTATCAACATGCATGCTCCAGAATTTTAGGCTCGCAGACTGTATGGTATCTCGATGCGTATCCTAGGCCCATCGGTAGAAGACTGTGGAGTGAACTGTAAGTTATCCATCCTTGCATTATAAAATATATTCAAGAGGCTGTTGTGGGATTGAAAGGCATAAATATCGTTAGTACCTATCTTAACCACCTCCACTTCGTTTATGATGGGGCAGGTGACCTCAAAACAACAACTATAACATTCGTTTACGATATTCTTCTCATTGGTACCCATCCTAAAGAATTCAAAGCGGCCTCCCAAGCTGTGGTTGAGGATGAACCTCTGGAAAACAACTGTGATGAGTTGGACAGAGTATGTGCATACTACGAAGGCCGAACCTGCATGAAACTTGAGAGCGTAGAGGGGAAAGGTGGAGAAGGATGGTAGTGAAGGGGGTCACTGCTGTTGTGCTCCGGAGAAACCATCTAGCATTTGTTAGAAGAGAAGCGTGTCATAAATAATTCATGTAAAATTTCTTTCAGGTAATGGGGTGATAAATTAATTGTTATTCCTGCCCAATTCCTACTTCGGAAGAAATGTAGGAACAAAGGAAGCTGCACTAGATAGATAGATAGATAGATAACGCCTTTATTGGTGGCGAAGTTAGGGCTCAAGGCCCTCTCTTACACTTAACCACTAGATGAGTATACATCTACATGACTTATAATTACAAATACCAATAGCACAAATAATATTAATAGCAATAAGAATAGTGATAATATGAATAATGGTAGAATCATTAATTTCAAAAATACACAAAGTAAAGTACCCTTAAATGGCGTAACTACAGTAATCCGATCATTCATCTCATTCATCCACTCGTTCATTCAACATTTATCCCGGAAGTCAGTGGGATCCACCCAGCAAATACTCGCAGCAAGCCACTTTAAATTTGCGATGAGAGGGATTGTCTCTAATGTTCACAGGTAGCAAATTCCATGACCTGGACGCAGAGATTATGAACGAGCGGTTGTAAACAGCAGTACGGTTTATAGGTATGGCAAGAGAGGAGCCAGATCTCGTATTGTGGTCATGATAGGACGAGAGGTAAGAAAACGGTGAAACAAGATAGTTAGGGGTATTAGTGGAAAGTATTTTGTGCAGTAGTGATAACATGTGGAGTTCACGACGCTGGTGTACTCGAAGCCACGACAGCTCCTTATAATAGGGTGATATATGATCATCATATCGCAGGCCAAATATATATCTTACACAGTTGTTGAGGCACCGGTCCAGTTTCTTGTTACTGTCGCAGGTTATTTCAGTCAACACAGTGTCACAGTAGTCAAATATAGGTAGTATCAGAGAGCGAATTAGTTGTACTTTAAGCCGAACAGAGAATACATTACCGAACCGTTTCAGAGGATATAAGCATTTGTGTACTTTATTACATGTGCTTATCACCTGTTTAGTCCAATTTAAGGTCTCAGTCATAATAATTCCTAAGTTTGTCACTGAAGTAGAGTAGGGTATGATTTTATTGTTTAAAATTATTGGAGAGATGTCACGTTGCTTGAGGGAATATAAGTTTTTACTAGTACCGATAATAATCACTTGAGTTTTATTTGGGTTTATTAATAAACTGTTTTTATAAGCATAGTCACTAAGCTGTTGTAGGTCAGAATTTATTTTAATGATTGCATTATTGATATCACTCGGTTTTGAATGATAGTAGATCTGTACATCATCTGCATACACTTGCAATTTGCAGAAATTAATGGCTTTTGATATGTCATTTATTTGGATGATAAATAACAGTGGCCCAAGAACCGAACCCTGAGGGACACCGAGGGTCTTACTTTGCCATCCCGAACTCACATTTCCCACTATCACACGTTGCCGGCGATTTTCAAGGTAAGAGGAAAAGAACCGGAGTGACAACACTATTAAAATTTAGTTCTCGAAGTTTCTGCAGTAGCAACTGAGGGTTGACGGTGTCAAAGGCACTACTGAGATCTAATAATGTCAGTACAGTCACGTCCCGTTGGTCCATTGCACATCTGATATCATCTGTCACTCGTAGTAAAGCTGTCGCAGTGCTATGCCCCTTTCTGAAGCCGGATTGGAAGGGGTTGAGTAGGGAATGCTTTGTAAGTTATTCAGTAACTTGTGTATGAACTAGACGTTCAAGTACCTTGGATAATGGTGGTAGGATGGATACTGGACGATAATCTGAAGGAGAATCAAACTTGGAGCTCTTCGGCATAGGTATAATTAGTGCATCTTTCCAAACATCTGGGAACACTCCGTTTGTCAGGCAGTAGTTAAATATATGAGTTAGTATTGGCAGAACAGCTCCCAAGACATGCTTAATCAGTGATATAGGAATGTCATCGTTACCTGTGGCATTGGATGAAATAGAGTATATCACACCTTTAACTTCATTCGAGCTGATATTTCTAAAAGAGAATTGGTCAAAAACAGACTGCTGTTGTAACAAGGGTACCGGTAGTGAACTATTAGGGAAGGAGGTAGAGGCTACTTTTGGCCGTGCGAAGTGATCATTTAGAGCCTCTAGCGATATGCTTGGTACATGTTGTTCAACTGTCTTACCTATCCCTAACGCACGTAATTTACTCCATTTTTGTCTAGGGCTGTTGGTTTTCATCAGTTCATGAAAGTATTTATATTTAGAATTCCTAATTAGCTGCTTGGTTCTGTTTCTCAGAATTCTATATCTCTCAAAATCAACTGCATCATGTGTCTGTCTGTATAGTCTGTATAGTTTGTCACGACTGGCCATAGCAGATCTTACCTCAGCCGTTAGCCACGCAGATGAAGAGCGGGTAATTCTTACCCGTTTCTTTGGTGCATGTTTGTCAAATATTTCTAGTACCATTAAATTGAATGTATTTACTTTAGAATTTATGTTCTGAGAATTACGTATATTATCCCAAGGCAAGTTATATGCATCATAGCGTAGTTTATTCTGGTCAATATGTCGTAAGTCTCGTATTGTAATGTAGCGTGGTTTATACTTAGGTATTCGTATAGAATAACATACGTACAATAGATCATGTGAAGAGATGCCAGGAGCAGGGGTCTGTCCGTGTTTAATTACTTTCTGAGGTTGATTTGTCACAAGAAGATCAATTAAGGTATGGCTCGTATGGTCAGAGTAATGAACATGATTTGTAGCGTTCAGGGGTAAAACCGTCATGTTTGTGGCGAGAAATAAATTCAGTAGGCTGTTAGCTTCACCAGTCTGCTTTAAGAGGTCAGTGTTAAAATCACCCATGATTATAATGTCGTCGTATGCCGATGCAAGACCTGCTAATGCATCTTCAAAATCAGCAGTCTGTCTTATTTTAGGTGGCTTGTATACAATCCCTATTAATATCTTTTTATGGCAGTCTAATTCTATAAACATAAATTCTGGTCGCAGTATAAGTGTTGGGTCGGAAGTGGAAATTATCTTACATTTTAGGTCGTTTCTGTAATAAAGTAGAAGCCCACCACCTATTTTGTCAATACGGTCATGGCGTAATATAGAGTATCCATCAAGGTTAGCTGCCGATGACGGCAGGTCTTTACGCATCCAACTTTCACTGATTCCAATAATATTGTTGTACCCCTAGGGTACGCTATACCATCCCTTAAGGAAAATACACAAATTTATAAAAATACATACTTCGGATATAGATTCTAATAAGGTACCACCTACAAAATTACAGATAAAACACAAGTAGCAAACTCAGGAAGTCAGGTAGGCTCGGACCAAAGGTAACGACCTGAGAAAGGTATACGACACGGGAGGAATGCAGGAATCCGCAGACCGTGCACACCAAAGCTATAAGAGCCCCCCAAAGGTCAAGGGCCGGGCTCACTAATTACTCAGTCCTCTCAGTGCTACGACGTGCCATACCGCTGCTGTCTCCAGGTCGGGTAAGTGTCTTAGCGATCTACACACTCTAACCACTACACTACACAATCCCCGCCCCTGTGCTTGGACTGTATTTTATTTATTATTAACCATTAATCTGAACTGCTATTTCTTTTAGGGCATCTCTCAATAGAGATACCCATTAAAACTCTAATCAATAGAAGCCACTGGTCTTACTCATTTATTTATTTAGTCCATAGGTTCCTACCCTAATAGATTCCACTTAGGTAGGACTTAGAAATAGCTATAGTGTTTATTGGCTTAATCTCTACTCTTGATCAGCAAGTGTCCTTGATACGCGCCGACCACAGCTAGCTCGCTACTGCTCGCGTGCTTATAGCTCTCTGCAGACCGCGTGGCGCCGGCCTTAGCTTACAATTTAATAGCTCTTACCAACTACCCCGTTACCTAGAACTACCCCGTTAAACAGCACCTTGGGGAGTTCTCCTGGCTGATCACTCAATCGATCTCCTTTAATAAGACAATCCCAACCTCTTACAAATTCGCCAAGCTACAACCCCAATTTAGATTAATTTCATCCCCTAGATTTAATATTTGTATTGGCATCCCTCTCGGGTACCATACAAGTGGTGGAGGCAGGGGTACCGTGGCGTTGATTTAAAACAACGTCTAAGGAAATTCAAAGAACGAACTTCCGCGGAAAAGATCTCTAAACCTCGTATTAAGCCAAGCAAACGCCACCCAAAATTGGGAAAATGTTTTGAGACATAGAAGTAGATAAAATCATTATACCCAACCCAAGCCCGCCCCGCTAGGAGATAAATTTTAAACGCCACCCTTACCTAACAATATATAACTAATAGCCTTATGAATACGCCCTTACAGAAGGACATACCGCAAAGACCCATGCTAAAATTTTAAAAGACTAGTAAGGTCCACCGTGTGTTTAGAGATACAGCACACACCCTAGCCGCTGCTACCAAACCTCTACGCCCTAAAATCCTAGTTAAGAACCCTGACCTTATAACAGCAAATAACGTAGGCCAATTACTTGAGGAACTTGAGGACGCAGTTATACATATTAAACTTAAATACCCAAAAGCGATCAGACAACGTCCCAATACACGGGCACAGACACAGAACGCCCAACAGTTGCCCTCAGATAACGAGGATAGTGACGACTTAACCCCCACATTACCAGAAGCTTTGTTACAACACCTTAGTGACACACAACAGACCTATAACGGGTTGCAGGCCCTGCTACAACAGCTAGACGGAATTCCACACGATTCATCAAACGGGAAGTTAGTTGCAGACATAAACACCATTGCGTCAACCCTAGGCGGACAAATTAACAAGGCGCTTTCCGCACTACAGGAGGTTAACATAATACACGACTTGTCACTAGATAACATCCAGGGCACTGAGCAATTTAATCCTCAGAACGCTCCACAATCCACCCCTAGCCATCCAGGTACGTCCCAGAGCAGAAATACACATACTACACCAATTCAGATCCACCACCAGCCCCTGAGCCAAGTAAACAATAACGCTGAAGTAATAAACTGCAATTTGGAACCCCCAGTTGAGCGTAACCCCATATCCACCCCCGACACCTCCTACAGTGCAACCATGGCCTTGCCTACAAAGTATCCCAAGATACAGCCCAATAAATACCCGGGTGATAAACAGGACCCCGAGGAATATCTAAGAGCCTTCAATCGAACGGCTAAGATTAATGGTTGGACGGATGACGACAAGAAACGCCTCTTACCAGCCTACCTCACTAAATCGGCCCTCACATGGTATGAACTCCATGAGGCCACCTTGGCAGAGGCCACGTGGGAACAATTTTCAGCGGCCCTTATGAACACATTTCAGTTAACCCCTGACGAGGATGATTTATATGATAAAATCCGTGCTCATACCCAAGGTCCCACGGAAGGCACACAGGCGTACATTAATGCCAAGTTATTAATGTGCGAGAGATATAATAAGCATATGCCAGACAAGCAGAAAGTACGGCTCCTCATGCAAGGTATGCGTCGTACCTTAGTTGACAAGCTGTGTACGTTACAAAGTAACACAGTGCATGAATTGCAGGCAAACGTGAGATTCATAGAAGAGGGCAATAAAATGACCCAATAAGCCGTGGATCAGCATATCCGTACAGACAACGGAGATTTACATCAACAGATCCGCGATCTGACAAAACAAATGCAAGAAATGCAAATCACGGCCATCCACGCTAGCCCTAACACACACCCTCAGGGGGATGAACATAGAAATATATGGCGAGGGCCAAGGGGAAGGCAACAGGGTCAAAATAAACCTACCCACCCCCATTGGCGTAATATATCCCCGGTAAGAGAGGCGAATTATTATTCGCAATACCGGGAGGAAGCGCCACGCCATAACGAGTCCCATCCCTTCCCACGGACACAGTATCCAACAAATACTCGCCCACGCGGCAACACATCCCCCAACCGAACACCAAACCGTCATCCCCAATATAGGGACGACCGAAACTGGCGGTATAGCCAAAATGACGGACACGCACAACCATTCAATGCCAATCAATACCGTCGACCGAACACACCCCCGCAGCATGAGCGACATGAGCCTCAATATGAAAGCCCCCCCGGTATACCCTCAATACGTCCCTGTCCAAAGGGAGAGAGGACCGGAGGACTACCCGCTGCCCGACCACCCTCCACGGGATGAACGCAGGCGATCAACCTCGCGTGATAGACGCGGATTGCTCCCCAACCCCCAATATAAGCCCCGGTCAGAAGACTGGCGAAACGAGGCGCCCAGGGAACAGCCTCGTTACACCGGAAACAGAGGTTATTCCCATTAAAAAAAAACTTTTAAACGGGGAAGGGCCAGTACCCACAAACTCGGATAACCCTTCCCTAGCAACCAACAAGCGTTCAAAACCACCCTCCAAAAGCGAGTCCGATGATAAAGCCAGAAAACCGAAAGACTGTCGCCCGTCAGAAGACAGAGCAGGAAATCCCTCCCAGGTCGCAGCTCCAGGAACATACGGTCAAAGGGGACGGGAATTGCCTTTTCAGAGCGATTAGTTTTCTGCTCCATAAAACTGAGGACCAGCATAAGGAGCTACGAACGCAGCTGGCCATGTATGTCATGACACATTGGGACGATTATAAGTATTTCCTCGCCGACGGCAACGATGCTTTATTCCCCAATAAATATGCATATGGGGAGTATATGCACCGAGATGGCACTTACGCAGGGGCAACAGAGATTACCGCCCTAGGCCACGTCCTTAAGACCAACATCCATGTATATACAATGGATAGAATGGCGCCAATGTTCTCTACAGTAGGATATGACGAAAACCTACACCTCTTATTCACGGGAAGTCCGAATGCGGGTCATTACAGCCCTCTCACCCACACATTATCTCACAAACCTCAACCGGCCGCCTCTCAGAGTAGGCAGAAGCTCAGGAAAGGCATATTAAAAACAGAACTAACATTACCAACCCTGAGAACGCGCCCGCAAATAACACAATTAAGTTACCCGTGATAAAACCACCCACATTGATTTTACCCGTGGACACAAGTGGCCCGACCACTAAACCAGGTGCGGCAAAGCCGGTAACTTTTATAAACACCGGCGCAAGCACAGTATTTTCACAAACAACCGGATATAAACCCACAACCACTCAAACAAACCGGCCCTTTAGGTCACCATTGCCCAGGACAGGAATAACATCACAGGATAGCAGACATAGTTATAGATATTTATCGAGCCACCGCAAGCTCAAGAGAAAGCTTCGGACAACACAAGTGGCAGATAGACAGGAAACAGCTGAGGCGCGATTCCCAGTTTCACGGGACTCAGCAAAGCGTGTCAGGTTCAGTAGTCAGGCCACAACACCGCGTTTGTTCGACACACGTAATAAACCGGAAGAACACACAGCCTCGCAGGATGTGATAGAGGGCGATAAAAATAAATCACCGTCCAAAAATCCCCCGAGTCCAGTAATAAAATACACTCTTAACAACATGTACACTGCACAAGAGGGTCACAATATTACAGCCCTGTCTAGCCCGGCCAAAATTAACGGATACCAAATCCAAATTCTAATTGATACTGGGTCAGCTATTTGCTGCGTAAGCAATAAATACATCAACGGCGAGCGCATACGCAAGATGCCTATCGACACTTGCCTTGTGGCTGCCAACTCGCAAACCATTTCATGCTTAGGCATTACGGATGTACATTTGCAAATAGGCTCCTTTGAGACCAGCATTCCCATGTTCATCATTAAGGACCTTTCTGTCCCAGGAATCATTGGCACTAACTTTCTTGCCCTGTTCGAAGCCAATATTAGCTTTGTCACTAATAACATACGTTTAGTGAACGGAGACCTTATTACCACACACCCAATATCATGCGCCCGGGACACATACAACCCCCGAGCGCAGCGAGACGCGCAAGCACACCAGGTCTCTCCGTTGGTCACAATAGTACCGCCAACGAATACAAGTGCTGACACAAACACGCCCGCTAATGGGGAAACACAATTACTAACCCCAGAGCAGAATACAAAACTTGAAAACCTATTACGGGAATATAAGGATATTTTTGCCCATTCCCTTGCAGATTTAGAGGTGACCGACTTAATTCACCACCGTGTGGAATTAACAAGTGATACTCCCGTTCACCAGGCACCTTACAAGGTTAGCGCTAAGGAGAGACAAGCTATAGAAACACAAATTCAGGAGATGCTCCAAGCCGGTATAATTCACCCCGTCGTGTCCAATTACAGCGCACCGGTACTCCTTACCCGAAAACCGGATGGTTCCCATAGATTTTGTACCGATTATCGACGCCTTAATAGACTAATTAAGAGTGACAATTACCCGTTACCGCGAACAGATACTTACCTAGAGACACTGAGCGGGGCAAAGTACTTTTCGATAATGGATTGTTATTCTGGATTTTACTCAATCCCTGTATATGGACCCGATAGGCACAAGTTGGCATTTGTCACCGAAAACGGCCTCTACAGTTACGCGGTCCTCCCCATGGGTTTAAAGAATGCTAGTCAAACATTCCAAAAATTGGTAGACAAGGCATTCGCAGGCCTCAAATACCGTTCGGTATTAACTTACATAGACGACATAACAGTCTTTTCCCAAACCTTCGAAGAGCACATAATACACTTAATCGAAGCTTTTGACAGGATTAGACACGCCAAATTAAAGCTAAAACCATCCAAATGTCAATTTGCGAAAACGAAGGTCCATATTCTCGGCCACATTGTCAGCCGCGAAGGTATCACACCTGACCCTGCCAAAATCGCCGCAATTACCGATATTCCAATGCCGGAAAACATTAAACAGTTACGTTCTTTTATGGGACTAGCGAGTTATTATCGTCGATTCATTCATGGGTTTGCACAGATAGCTAACCCTCTCACTGAGCTTACACACGAGAGGGCACCATTTATAATTACAGAACTACATAGGGAGACCTTTGAGAAACTCAAACATTTACTCACTACACCGCCCCTGCTCCAGCATTTTCAAGAAGGTAGACCCACCTTTGTACACGTGGATGCAAGCCAATTTGGCATCGGGGCAGCCCTATTACAAGAGGCCGATGATGGAAAACAACACCCGATTACATACGCTAGCCGCAAACTTACACCAGTGGAAACTAGATACTCCGCTACCGAAAGAGATATGTTGGCATTCTCGTGGGCCGTAAACTACTTCCGAACATACCTGTATGGTATACACTTTACGGTAGTTACGGACCACGCCAGCCTTCTCTACTGGGATAAATTTAAAAATCCTAATTCACGGCTTAACAGATTTATATTTAAATTATACGACTATACGTTTGAAGTTAAACACAAGAAAGGAAAAGCGCACCTTGATGCAGACGGTCTCTCTAGATTACCCGTACTCGAACCTCCTGAAGAGGATAATAATCATGTCTGGGATTCTTTACCCACATTTGCGGTCACTCAAATTAATACAAAACAGGAGCAAATAGACGATCCCCAGTTGGGACAAATTAGAATTGCTCTACAGGATCGCGACCAGGTAGATAGTAAAACTGCCCGACTATCACGTAGATTTTTTCTTGACAAGGACGATATACTTAGGTGCAAACCCACGGCCACACATGACGTCACACCCATTGTCCTTCCAACTACACTCCGCAACCACGTGATGACGGAATACCATTGTCCACCAATTAATGGCGCACACTTTGGAGTCCATAAAACATATATACGCGTTCGCAATAAATATTACTGGGAGAATATGAAAAATGATATCACAGAATTCATTAAAACTTGTCACACATGCCAGAGATACAAACACCGCCCTGGTAAACCACATGGATTACTACACCCCATCCCTGTAGGTGAACTTTTCCACCGCATAGGTATTGACGTAAAAGGTCCCATCACAACATCAGACAAAGGTAATAAATACATATTAGTAGCTACCGACTATCTCACCCGATACATTATTACTAAAGCGGTCCCAAAAGCTAGCGCACAACAAATTGCAGAGTTCCTCATGGAAATAATTACCAAATACGGTACTTTCCGCACATTATTGTCCGACAGAGGAACAGTTTTCACATCAAATGTTATAACACAGCTTCTCAAATTACTTCAAATTAGAGCATGCACCACCACTAGTTTCAGTCCTCAGACGAACGGATTAACTGAAGCTATGAACAAAATCCTTGGCAGCGCAATAGCTCGTTTTACTAACGACGACGGCACGGACTGGGATAATTACCTCCCAGCGGTAACATTTAGTTACAACACATCCGTGTCGCAGGCGACCAAGCACACCCCGCATTTTTTGCTACACGGATATCACCCGCGCAGTCCGATCGACAATATTTACATCCCACAGGATACACTCCCTAGCAACGTTGACAGATTGCAGTATTTATGCACAGCCCGTAACACCGCGCGACATAATATCCGAACATCACAAAACAAACAGAAAAAAACATATGATAAAGCTCACAAACACCAGGAATACAAACCCGGACAGCTCATTATGGTATGGTCACCTACTCGCATTAAAAATGTGTCTGAATTCCTAATCCCGAAATGGACAGGTCCGTTTAGAATCCAGAGAAAAATTTCGGACCTAAACTACCTTGTCAACATTCGGCACAATCACAAAATTATTAAAGACACGATTCATGTACGGCGTATGAAACCATACTATTCACGGAAAACCACCCCCACACCTCACCCTCCCGCAGCTAAGAAACGCAAACGCTAAGCTATTAGCGTAAGGGAGAAAAACATATTTTTCCGCCACAAAACTCAAACCCAGTGAAAGATAAATTGAAACGAGCGCCCTATTCGCTAGAACATTTGAAAGATATGATAATAACTAGCAATATCTGGTAATTTCCAGTACTGCATAACAAGGGATTAATTATAAGATGCATGTTTAGCATAAGAGGTATAATAAATGTTAAGTTGATGAATTTTGGTCACACAAAATAGCTGCAAATTGCGCATGGTTAGACACATATTCAATACTAATTAGGCCCTACATTTTCCCATGGGTCCCCATAGCTCAAATACGCCATATAAGCCCTGGCAAGGACACCAAATAGAAGGTGGCATATAGTAACCATACTCAGAGACAGGAGTCACCACCAAATTTTAGTTGATCAAACAACATAACTCAACTTTCAGCATAAACATCCCCATAGGACATGATGACAGAGTAAAATTGCTAATAATTATACATTTATAATATAATAGGAGCACAAAAATTTTCATAGACAATACATGATAGATAGAATATCACACATGTCGTCTACAGCACACAGAAAGCGAGGTCACGACTCTGCCGTAGCAGGCGGAAATAACATGACACGCAGCGCGCGATCAGCGGAATACGCACAATACATAGCAACAAGGAATTACGCAGAGTCATGTAGAAATGCAACACGCACACATAGCCGTGCGAAGCCTGGGGTCATTTACCCATATGTGGACCATATGGCAGACAATAGCAGGATTTCTTTATTATAGGGAAATGCCTAGACACTCTATAAATAAAAAATTATAATGACGCACATTTTTATAAAAATACTCGCATTTAGATTCACACATAGACATCATCGCAAAAAACTTAGGTGAGCGAGCAAAGATCTCATTACCTATCGTAAGGAAATGTAAAGTAACGGACCCTTGTCCTATAAACATACAATACGAGAACACAGTTCGATTACCATATTATAAAAATTTATTATTTACACATAGGCTACATCCCGATAGATAGTATAAATAATAGCGACTCTATAAGATTCCAATAACGGTTTGGGAAAGAACAACCTATAGATAATGAACACCTGTAAGAGATTAACACACATTGTTTTTATTGAACAATTTAGAAAGTACACGGATTCCAACAGTTACCCCATAGGCAAGGGAGATAACAGGCCGATACAATATAGGGCCACATAATAGACACACAATAACACAGGTTAGCGCATTCCATTATAAAGGCAGAGTAACACTTGCAATAGTATATAGCAAGCATTGATACCATTACGCTTAGTATTGCGACAATACACAGGTAGATTATTAATACCACAACCAATAGGAAGACACACAATAACACAGGTTGTTAGAATATCACAGCGAACACCACATACAGTTCCGATAAACACACAAGTAGGAAACACGAGGAAAGGAATTGACAAATACTTACGCATAGTACAAAGAATCCAATACACTATAATCCACAAGAGGTTTTTAATCATAAATGTTAATTTGCCTCACACAGACATCTTGCTAAGGCAGTATCCACACACATACTGAATCATGATCTGCAGACAAGGCGGCTGCATGCGTATACAGATTAACGATACCGGAGACGATAGTAGGCCGCAACTCACGTGATGAGCACAGCGCTTCCGGCGTTAAAACAGACTCTGTTCCACACTTTTTTTTACCCACATAGGGGATCTTTTTAGATATCTCTGCTTTATAGATTAAAGTGGGTGTGACCACCAAATAACGTCATATATGACATACATAATGAACAGTTTTCATACGAAGCAAAATATTCTCACTTAGCCAACGGAGCAGGGAAATCATTTGAAATACGATTATAAGTAATGATCATCTCATTATCTAGCCTGCGACCGGTCGGACGATTAGCTACAATGCTAAACGCTTGGGGCTATTCCCCTAACGGCCAACGTATTAAATCATCTATCATCCAAACGCCAAGTACAAACTGTTCGTAATTGTATACTTGATGACGAAATGATAGTCATCATTTTAACAAAATTACCTCAGCATTTCTATAACAGCCACAAGGCTCATTAAGGACCACAAATCCTTGCAGAGATCCCCTATAGTTTACATATACACAATAGAGCAACAAGTAACAGTACAATCCTCGGTTGGCCAAAATAATTTCCATAAATTTCCTTTTGAGATAACGTGATACGACATGGCACGTACAGATGTATGTCCGTCAGTCACACAATAACGCCATGGCCCGTATATATCCTACAGTAGACCTCAGGCGTTCCATAAGACCAAAGCAGGTGTATGCCTACCTTCCTAGGTCAGAACACTGAAGGATAGATATCAGCCATGAGTGTATACATGTAAAAATATTCGGCAATAAATACGTTACATGGTCCATAGCTATTCTACGTTATCTCAGGCGTTCCAGAAGTCAAGAGCAGGTGTTTGCCTACCCTCCAGGGATAACGGTGAGAAATAAGTATCGAGCATAAACATAATCATGCCGGATTTTATAGATAATATTTAGTAAAGGCCCGAGGATTCTCTTTAATATATAACAAGTAAATATATACTTGATTATACAAACCGGAACATACAAAATACGGGATACACTATCCTTAGACATATACACCCGATCAGGAATATACAATAAGTAATTTTCAAATGCTATATAGCAGAACACCCGATAAAGGTAGCCCATTATATTCCCCCACGAGCAATCTACCATGCGGAACGCAATCTTAGATGTCCACACACATATTGCTACACCCCGCCATATTTTTTCATTTTCCTGGAGGAGACAGTGAGAACCACTGACACACTTGTCTCCACATTATTACAGAGAATTTTTATCCCCATAGGAGTGCGACAAATGAATCCAAACATGTAAAAACACAATCCAGAACACTACATATATTTTCCCGGAGGACACAGTGAAAACCACTGACACACTTTTCTCCACATTAGTCTAGAGAAATTTTATACCCATAGGTGCGAACTATGATTACGAACATACGAAGTGCACTCCAGAATACCACGTGTATACTAGATAGTAAACACATTACTAATATAAATACTAATACTAATGTAAAGCGCAATTATCACATCTCGGCACGATATTATGCCAAATTAGTCCCACTAGAATTTAGCCAAAGGAGGGCATATATACATTCCCAAAATACAGATGCATAGCTAATGACCTTTGCCCAGGGTGGACAACACGCCAGGTACACAGTCCAAACCGTTGATAAACAATACATTAAACGCATCCCACGTGCGCTTGACAATTCCCTAGAGAAGCGATAACAAAACCTTAATGGTAACAACCCACTCTTGTCGCTCGCATCCAATCAGAGTACGAACATGATAAACACGACTTGCTCCAGTCGGAAAGCCAATCACAGGCTACAGGTCACGCCCCACACTGACGACAGGTGATATCTCACATACACCAGCGTTATCTCTGAACACGCCTCACACGGGACACATGACTTGCGAACGGCCATAATGGATTTAAGTCGCGTAGCGCGCGCCAAATTTAAACGGCACTAGATGACAGACAGGTAGTTATTACAATATAATTCAAACAATAGGGTAACCAAATAATTTTATTTTAGTTTACCCCTATCATCCCTCAACCCCTTACACCGGGGTAACACATTTAACAACCATAAGCCAATATTTTCGGGAATATTTACACAGCGCCTAGTCACACTGAATATACCACATCTTATACCCTAGCGGAATTTCAATACATTTTTGCCCTCAGATACACTATTATCTAAATACGCCGGCAGAGATAGCACACAGATGAACATATATCCGTCACCACATAGGTAGACAAATCCACTTTCCCATTAGGAGATTTTAATTTATTTTATTTTGGAAGACGGCGATATTATTTAAAACATTATATTTCAGAGTGGGACCGGCAGAGTTGTTCCAGATGACAGTATGTCCATATAGCCACCATACATTGTCCCCCTTTTAGTACCCATAATTAAAATTCCACACTTAGGGATATTTATGGACGTAGTTTCATGGATAGATGGCATGTATATATACCATCATTCCAGTCCATAGGATGACAATAAACTCTTACGTACCCCCCTCATTTTCATAGGGCGGATAGTATGTTATATTTTTTTGCAGCGATCAACCCCATCAGAGGAGGGGACTACGACATATATAATCCGCTGCAATATAGCCTGGTTTCAGATACATATATATAGGATCTATAATAAAAACCCATAGACAATATAAATAGATGAAATCTATAGCCAATAGCTCTAGATCAAATATATCTAGACAGAACACCTAGATACAATTTATACACGGCATCTATAGACAGTAAAAATAAACGGAGCTTATAGCAAATATCTATCAGCAATAACAATAGATAGTCTACCTAGATAATACCACTAGATAATACCTCTAGTTAAGGAACCCTACTATGTATAGTAATAATAGATGACCAGATTTTTTAAGATAGACTATAAGTCTAATAAATATCATACGAGAATAAAAAGCAGTCACATATTATTATGGCGATAGGTGCCATATATTACCTATAGTATGTCCATGCCACAGAGCACATTTACCTCCCATGATACACATTAAACAATATACAAATAACACAGATACACTTCTTCCCCTATCCATGCGAGGCACTATGGTTATTATGCAAATACCAGGGTGTATACCATGCCTTATCGCTCATGGTTGTGTGTTAATCAACACTCGGAACTTTAAAGCTAACGGCTAGCGTTCCAGGCATAACCCTCTAACACAAGTGCATGCTATGACATTTTTTTCTTTTCACCAATATTTTGCCCTGCATGTCAAATCAAAGCATAAATGCTCACCCATATCCTTCAGTACGGTAAATAACAACCAAGACTGAATAACCAGATCCTACACAATAAGAATCCTCACCTACACCGGTAGAGAATTCCTACCCATTACCGTCTCCATAAATCCCCATAGGACCAAGATTCCTTGAAACTTTATTACCATCCCGTTACCAATAATTAACAACTTTGTAATATACCTACAAATACCCAATAATATGGGAATACCAGTCCACATCCCTCACTTACCTACTAACATGTGAGAAGGAAATATACGCTGCTGATATTAGCTGGAAATCCGATTCACCAGGCGCAACGACAATGCACCGTGCCACCACAATTGTCCCCCCGTATAACTACAACACCATAAAACAACATTAAAACGCTAGACACTTATTCTTCATGGTTTACGCACGGCGATGCGCTTGAAAGGATATGAAATATGTTTTCCAGTTGAAAATATATATTGAAAAATATTTTCCAGGCGAAAATATATATTAATGTGGCAATAAATTGTACCCTTGACATGACATGACAAGACGTCGACGATGACGATCGACGAGAGGTTGTAATGGTGACACGCTAGGGAAGGCAAGCGCCTGTGTTGGGAGGAAGTACCTAGCCTGTCTCCTCTCAAGGCAGGGTCCGTTATACCGTTTTTTTTGCCCTAATGTCGTCTAAATTATACCTGCGGACGGAGGAATAATACTTTCTCCTTCCCAAGACGACCCCTAGGACTAAACACTAGTCGATAAATAGAATTAAGTAGATGCTCTAAGATAGGAGCAAACGCCTGCAGCAGCAGGTACATAAGAGTAAGATAAGTAGTGAGAAAGGATAATGCATTAAGGGTATAAGGAAACAAGGAAATAAGGAAACAGTAACAGAATGTGATAAGGAAAGAATATAAGGTAATAAGGGAATAATAACACAAGAAAGGAAATGAAATAATGAACAATTATATTCCGGGCCGAGGTATGTAGCACCGATGACCTCTTTGCTCATACCCCCGATGAACAAAGCACACAAGCAGCAAATATATTGAAACTACGATTATCTCCCTGGCCGAGGTTACAGCTAAGTTACTGTTGTGCCCCAGAGGAGAGGAATATACTGATACATATGATACAATGATATAAGAAAACTACGATTCTTTTTCCCTGGCCGAGGTTACAGATATTGTGCCCCAGGAAGGAGGATATTCCACAAATATAGGAAAACTACGATTCTTTTTCCCTGGCCGAGGCAACATACACTACACATACACTATTATGCCCCAGGAAGAGGAATATTGATATTACACAAGAAACAATATAAGAAGCGTCGAGACCGGACACAGCGCGGATAGGGATGCAATTTGCACATGTAGCATAGACCAAGGATGGCAATGCGCGTGGGAGGTCAATCGATACGGAGGTAACTCCTAGCGCAGGCTATGTAAGAGTAAACCAAACCACTATACGTATGGGTCAACTGGGTAAGCCATTTCAAACAGAATCCGTAGTTTTCGCAAACCACAATCTGCATTCGCAGTCACTCGGTTTACCGATACTACATTGCAAATTGGACGAAGGTCCCTGGATTACTATACGTCCTTAATGCCCCATACCATGTTACGTATTTAGCCGGTCCACTGGTAAAGGAAGTCCTTCTAGGCCCTCTTAGTTCCGACACCACCCTGCGTATTGGACAGCCCTTGGTTCAATTACAACATCAAAAAAAATATCCGTATATTTTTTATGGCATAAAAAACCAGAGAATATATATCTCGTGAGTAGAATTCTGCAACCCAGGCATATGAATAATTATTAAGGATATGAGCGCTGAGTCCGATCTTGCATACGCAAGTTAGACACAAGATACATTGAAGTTACACATAACAAAGAGTAAAGAAAGATAAAGGTAAATACAATAATGAAGGAAAATAATAATAGAGCAATGATATGAAACGGAAATAAATAGGAGCAAAGTACAGTGCAATAATAGGAGACAATGTGTAAGAAAGAGTAAAGAAAGTTAAAGGTAAATACAATAATGAAGGAAAATAATGATAGAGCGATGATATGAAACAGAAATAAATAGGAGCAAAGTACAGTGAAATAATAGGAGACAATGTGTAAGAAAGAGTAAAGAAAGATAAAGGTAAATACAATAATGAAATAAAATAATGATAGAGCAATGATATGAAACGGAAATAAATAGGAGCAAAGTACAGTGAAATAATAGGAGACAATGTGTAAGAAAGAGTAAAGAAAGATAAAGGTAAATACAATAATGAAGGAAAATAATGATAGAGCAAGGATATGAAACAGCAATAAGTAGGGGTAAAGTATAGTGAAATAATAGGAAACAAAGGGTAAAACAGAATAAAGATAGATAGAGGTAGATACAATAATAAAGAAAGATAATGGTAGAGCAAGGATCTACAACAGACATAAGTAGGAGTAAAGTACAGTGAACTTACAAAGGATAATGAATAAGAAGGAGTAGATAGAGTGGGAATACATACCCAATAAGAGATAAAGGTTGAAATAACACAAAGATTTAGAAGAAAGATATAGGTGGATAAGTAAATACAAAGGTAAACAAATAATTAATGAAACATGGCCAATAGCATTTAAGAACCTAAATATTTTAATAATAAAACTGTATTTCCATTTCAGCGCAGGTTGAAAACCTGAGGCGCTAATCCCAGACAGAGCACACAGGATGGTGCACAATTTAAAAGCATACATCGGGAGGGGCTCCATTTTGGGCCGCTCACCACCGATAACAATGATCATAATAAAGGGTGATTTATACACTACAAATAATGTTTTTATGTATGCTTCCACAGACAATTACATTGATCACAGGATACTTTATTAACTAAAAATAATGTTTTTATATATGTTTCCACAGGATTGGCTACACAAGGGACGAGGGGAAATGCCCTCTGGATTACTCCTTTTTATATTACGAATCCACAACCATTGTACAAAAATTTTTTATGCACTAACCATGTCATTTTTTTATTGTGTTACACAACTGCCCCACCCCCAAAAGTGTACACACAAATGCCCCATCAAACAGCCCCCCCCCCCCTAACACACAATACCCATTTTCAGGAACATATCCAGACCACAGTAGAGATATACCTGTGGGATATCATCCACTGAAGGTCGGATCACCGGATCAAATTCGCATCTAAAATGAGAGATGCATTACGGCCACACAACTCGCGCCTATCTCTGTAAAGGACGAGTCGTGCAGCCAAGATGACTTCGCTCGCCCACAGGGAGCAAGCCATAAATTAAAATAATCTGTAAACAACTAGTATATCACCTGCAGGTAGTAGATAATAGATAATATAAGGGGTAATAGATATTAGACAATAGGGTATAAATTACATATTAAGTTCAGAATATGATCGTAGGAAAGAGAAAAGGTGTTGAAAACAGCATGCAAAGGTATATAGTTGCGCCAATATAGTGATCACAAAAGGAATATAAATAAATATGAGAAATTGGTTTATTTGTTGATTTGTTGATACAAAAGGATCACACGTTAATAAGAAAGATTAACTGTACTAAGTAGTCCAGAAAGACAACACATTTAATGTATTTGGTTTTATTTTTATTGGATATCAATGTGAATAAGAGGAATGAATTTTGTTGCTATATTATTATGAATAATAGGATTTTTTTCAGGTTTTAATGGTTTATAATGATGTTCTACAATATAAACACTGAAATTTTAAAAAAAGATATTGTTGATATGTGACCGAAATATGTACACTTTGTAATACACATCATTTTTCCTTTCGACTCTTCTAAATTCCACATTGTAAAAGTGTCGCATTTCTCCCCACACAATAAAACACTTTGCAATTTAAACCTTTAAATACACCTAGCGACACTTATTTTTCTATCTCTATACTCTATCCCTTTTACACACATACAGGGCACGCGAGAGCAGTTTTTCATCCCCATTGGAGGCAAGTAATAATTATATATGTATACACAACCTCCCCAGTTAACCCTCGGATGTTTTTTTCCTCTCGTGTGTTCCTGCAACCCTTAATTTACAATGTTACAAGTGAAAAGTTATTCTGTTTATTATGTTTGTATGTCAAACCAATACAATAGGGATCCAATGGACATCCCATCAAGTATACAAAAATAGTAAGCTTCACACCCCATTGTTGATTTTTCGAAAGCAAATTGTAAAGAAATATTGTTCCCCTCACCACAGACAATTACACTTGATCGCTATGCACACTCGGCCACTCAACTAATAGGAAGCACAAATATTCAGCTATCACCTTTCAACAAATAACAAGTATAGCACCAAATTTATGTTTACCCCTGACTTACCCCTATCTTCTACGAGGCTACCAAGCCACCCCCTACGACACCAACAATACAACGAGGACCTAAATTAAAAGAAGAAAAGAAGAGAAGAACAGAAGATAGAAGATTGTCAAGAAAGAAGATGATGACTTATTTTTTCAAAGTACCACCCCACGTTTTCGTCCAGTTATCGAGGTCGATAACTAACCCTAGAAAGGGGGTTGTTGTACCCCTAGGGTACGCTATACCATCCCTTAAGGAAAATACACAAATTTATAAAACTACAGACTTCGGATATAGATTCTAATAAGATACCACCTACAAAATTACAGATAAAACACAAGTAGCAAACTCAGGAAGTCAGGTAGGCTCGGACCAAAGGTAACGACCTGAGAAAGGTATACGACACGGGAGGAATGCAGGAATCCGCAGACCGTGCACACCAAAGCTATAAGAGCCCCCAAAGGTCAAGGGCCGGGCTCACTAATTACTCAGTCCTCTCAGTGCTACGACGTGCCATACCGCTGCTGTCTCCAGGTCGGGTAAGTGTCTTAGCGATCTACACACTCTAACCACTACACTACACAATCCCCGCCCCTGTGCTTGGACTGTATTTTATTTATTATTAACCATTAATCTGAACTGCTATTTCTTTTAGGGCATCTCTCAATAGAGATACCCATTAAAACTCTAATCAATAGAAGCCACTGGTCTTACTCATTTATTTATTTAGTCCATAGGTTCCTACCCTAATAGATTCCACTTAGGTAGGACTTAGAAATAGCTATAGTGTTTATTGGCTTAATCTCTACTCTTGATCAGCAAGTGTCCTTGATACGCGCCGACCACAGCTAGCTCGCTACTGCTCGCGTGCTTATAGCTCTCTGCTGACCGCGTGGCGCCGGCCTTAGCTTACAATTTAATAGCTCTTACCAACTACCCCGTTACCTAGAACTACCCCGTTAAACAGCACCTTGGGGAGTTCTCCTGGCTGATCACTCAATCGATCTCCTTTAATAAGACAATCCCAACCTCTTACAAATTCGCCAAGCTACAACCCCAATTTAGATTAATTTCATCCCCTAGATTTAATATTTGTATTGGCATCCCTCTCGGGTACCATACAATATGTACATTGTTTACTTCAAAAATAGCCTGTATCTCCTCCAGATGAGCTAATAATGACTGCCCATTTAGGTGGCAACATTGTAGCGACCGCGGGTGGTTACTAAGCTGCTCTTGCAACACAAGTCCCGTTGAAGCTGGTAGGGACGGGAGAGAAGGGGTGGGCGAAGTAAGGGGAGAGGAATGCAGGTCAATGGTATTGCCGTTGTCCTGGTCAACAAACATATGAAAGTATGCAGTGGGAAATAAAATTAAGTAAGGAGTAAAATGAGCTTACCTGAGCAACCTGGTGAGCAGATCCACTGACTTTCACAAGCACACACATACACACACAAATATAAGCTAATTACTATACACATAATTTATTTCCAATGTTCACTTGTTCATCCTACTCCCTGCCATGTTATTCAACTGCATCATCGTGCATATTTGAATTTTGCTTCCATCCTCCCTTAAAACACAAATACGTCCATCTTGAGTCCAGCATTTCTGCAATCCCCATATGTCCCGTGCCTGATTTAATATAGTTTTTCTCACACTTGTGAGTGACTCAGTTAGCATGAGCCCACTGCCCTTAAAAGCTCGCTTCGCACGCCACACACGATCTCGATCATGATACCGAAGGAACTTAATAATAATCGGTCGATTTCCATGCGAGACCGCCTCAGCAGACGTTCGATTTCGGCGGCCCAGCCTGTGGCAGCGATCTACATCAAGCAGTGAGATATCTACTGAAAGTTTATTTTTCAGGGTCTCGAGGGCTTTGTTGTAGACGTCTTCAGACGGTTGCTCAGGGACCCCATGCAACAAGAGGCAGTTTCGGCGACTGTACTGTTCAGCCTCATCCAATACCTCGTCTTGTTTATGAAGCCGGTATTCCAGTTCCTTCAACTCCCCTTTAAGCCTGGAGATGTCATCAGTGGCCTGTTTCTTGAACGCCTGGAACTGATCGCCAAGCGCTTGGAGCACGTTTGGTGGGTTGGCGGCACTGACTGCTGAATCAAGACGAGCTTGATATTCTTTCAAGGAATCTTCGAAAGACGATATCTTCCTAGCTACTTCCTTTAGAGACATCGCGTTTACTTTTTAGTGAAGAGGATGCCTAATAATATATCTTAGTTCACACGAATCAGCACTTTCTGCAACTTAACTTTCTATTTAAGCAGGGTGTAGCAAGAGCAACTTCACTCAACCGTCACACTTGCCGCCATCTTGTAAGTCTTAGGCTGATTTTGAAAGCTAGAATAAGGAAGGAAAAGAGAACATTCATGGCATTAGTAGACTTAGAAAAGGCTTTTGATAACGTTGATTGGAGCAAGTTATTTGACATTTTGAAAACGTTTGGAAAAAATACAGGTATAGGAGGGTGCTCGACAATCTATACAGAAACCAGACTGCAGTTATTGGAGCCGAAAGACAGGAGACAGTAGCTGGTATTCAGAAAGGTGCAAGGCAAGGCTGCAACTTATCACCCACAACTTTCAATCTATAAGTTACATTGAAAAAGCAATGAAGGAAATTGGAGAAAAATTCAAAGTAGGAGTCAAGATTCAAGGAGAAATAATTTCAACTCTGAGATTTCCTGATGACATCGTCATCTTAGCTGACACACCCGAGGATTTGAATTAGTTTTTAATAAATGGTCTGGATTATGTCTTAAGGAAAAAATTCATGACTGAAATTAATAAATGTGAAAAAAAATATTGCTACTCTAACCAGAAAATAAAACTGAAATAAATTATCTAACCTACAATAGAATTACGTTTACATGTGGGTTTCTTTGGCAACAGACTAATCAAACTTTAAATAATAATACACAATAATTTTTTCGAGATGAATTATTAATTTAAAACACGTAGCATATGTAAATGAAATATATATAATAAATTAAAATGTTAGAATAACGATGAAATAAACTATTCTAACCTCCAATAAAATTACAAGTTAACACGTAATAATTGCTCCGAAATGCGATTGTTTACAACGCGAAATTTATGCTCTCTTCAGGGCTTTTTCGACGTTTTCAACTGTTTCATTGCCAACTTCACCTGAATTTCTTGCTTCCATCAGATAAGTTGCAGAAAAAAAAAGTTTTGTAGAACGCGTCATCAAACTATCTTCTAGATAACTGAGGGAATAAAGCTATCATAGATAGCTATCTGAGACTTTATCAGGGCATTGTAAAACCGGCCCTTAATACAACAACTTACAGCTGGGTATTACAATTAAAATAGAAAAGTAAAATATAATTATAGATTTCATCGTTTCTATACACTAAGATATTCAACTACAGAGTAAAAACAATGGCACTGCAGATAAGCTTTCAACATCCTATCAAAGGTTTTTATTTTTGGGGCAAGTTTTATATACTGGGGTAGTTTATTGTATAATTTAACTCCTGTGTGATAAGTTCCTTTTTGATATATGCTTGTGTGTTTGTGTGAAATATGAATGTTTTGACTTTGTCTTGTGTTATTCCTATAAACATCATTGTTTGTTTTAAGAAAAACATCCTTATTCATTAAATTCTTTTTAAAAAACATAATACTTTCAAAGATATATATACAGGGCAGAGGGAGAATGTTTAAATCTCTAAACAGAGGTCTACATGATTCTCTAGTGTTTACATTTGCCATAAGGCGACAAAAATCACGACACTCATGTCATACGTTGTTGGCATGTTAAAGAACCCATTTGAATTCAGTAGGCCGTGTTCAATGGCAAAATTAATCTCGGGATTTTCCGCCAACACAAAGTTCCTCCATTCTCTACTTGAAAGCGCTGTAGTGTCAAGGAGTTTAGATAACTAACCTCCTTGACTTTCATAGCGTTCAAAGGAACGACGAAATTCGACATGCAAGCTACCCTCTGGGTGTCAATTAACAAAGCTTGCACCAGGCACCCGAGGCCATACGATATTATTATTATTATTATTATTATTATTTGCCATAATTCTAATCGCCCTCTTTTGTATCCTAAACGTGCTTAGTACATCTGGGGACATACCGCAAAATATGACCCCATATCTCAGGTATGAATGGAAATAAGCAAAATAAGTATTTCTTAATGTGTGCATGCTACTGCAGGTTTTCAAAATACGTAACGCAAAGCACATCGAGTTCAGTTTAGTAATCAGATATTGTATATGTTTGCTCCATTTCAAGTCATGTTGTATCCATAGTCCTAAAAACTTTGTTTCTGATTTATTTTCTATCTGATGACCATTTAATGTTATATTGGGCTTCGCAGGATTCCTATTCTGTATAGTGTGGAAATTTAGAGATACTGTTTTTTATAGTTTATTATGAGGCGATTATCTTGTGACCATTTGGTTAACTCTCCTGTAACGGAGTCAGCAGACTGCTGTACGACCTGCTTAGTTTCACCTTTTATTACGAGTGTTGTATCGTCCGCAAATAAAATTTCCTTATGCGAATGAACATCATTGATATAAAGAAGGAAAAGTAGTGGGCCCAAAACCGATCCCTGGGGTACTCCAAATTTAATAATTCCCTCATTGGACAATGTTTCATTAAGTAATTTGGTTCCATCATCCTTGTGTCTCAAGCTTACTATTTGTTTACGCCTTGTTAAGTAAGACTCTATCCATTTATTAGCTAGACCTCTAATACCATATTGATTTAGTTTTGTAAGGAGGATTTTATGGTCAACAACATCAAATGCTTTCGATAAATCCAAGAATAGGCCAGTTGCATGTTCCTTATTGTCAATTAATTACAGTATACTATTAATACATTCATAAATTGCTGTCTGTGTATATTTTTCCGTTCTGAATCCATATTGTGAGTTTGATAATATTTTATTTTTTTCTATAAAACTTATCAGTCTTTTATACAAGATTTTTTCCCACAATTTTTGCAATACCAGTTGGTAAGGTAATAGGACGATAGTTATCTAATTCATGTTTTGAACCGGTTTTGTGCACTGGAATTACTTTTGATAACTTCAAAATATCCGGGTAAGTTCCTGAGAGATTTGAACTGTTTATTAAGTGTGTGTAAGTGGATTTATTATATTTTCTGCACATTTCTTTAAAATTGCATCAGGGATGCCATCAATGCCAGCACAAAATGTATTTTTAGCTCTTTTATAACTCTTCTTACCTCTTTACTTGTGACATGATTTATAAATAAAGAATCACTACATATATTTATTTTATAATTAGAATTTAGTGTATTTACCAGTGATTTATTTAATCATTTTTGTGGAATTTCCAGAAAATAGTCATTGAAAGTGTTTGCTATTTCCTATGGATTATTTATCACTTTATTATTTCTGGTCAGTGTAATGTTACTTTGTATTGGAGCAGATTTTCCAGTTTCTTTCTTTATCACGGACCACATAGCCCTGTTTTTATTAGATGATTGGGAAATAAAATTATCATTATGCATTTTCTTTGCTAGTCTTATTACCTTATTTAATATGCTAGTGTATTTTTGTAGTATAAATTGAATTCAGGTGTTGTGTGGTATTGTTTATATAATTTGTGTAGAAATTTCTTTCTTTGACATGAATTTATAATCCCCGTTGTTATCCAATTGTTATTTTTGTTATTTTGAACAGTTCTTTGTCTAAAGGGGAATGCTGTTTCAAAATAGTGTTTTAGGGTACTGTTAAATGCATTAAATTTATCATTTACATTTTCGAGTTTATAAAGTTTCCTTATTTAATAAGTCATTGAAATATGTAACATTTGTTTCAGTGAATGACCTGCTCTTTGATTTTACTCCATTATCATTATTATTGATTGTTTCGGGTACTTCAAAACTCAGTATTTGTCCATGGTGATCACTAAAACCCGGACAATAGACTTCTATTGAATGGTGATATTTATATGTATTTTAAAAAAATGATCAGGAGTGGTTTTACTAAATTATGTTATTCTTGTTGGGGTATTTACTGTAGGTTTCAGTCCATAGGAATTTCGTAATGTGTTAATAATTCACAATCTCTATAAAATTTTAAGAAATCTGCATTTACATCCCCACAAATTATTATATCGACATTTACTTTGCTCATGTTATTGAGTAACAATTCTAATTTATCTATAAACAAAAGATACTTTCCTGACGGAGAACGGTATACGCATACAATTATTAACTTAAACTGCTGTATTTTTACGGCAGAGAATTCAAAATCCTGTTCCATAATTAGATAATCATAAGCTGTTAACTGTTCATGATCTAAATTATTTCTTAAGAAGATACAAGTACCACCATGGCTAATATTAGATCTAGAGTATTTACAAGCTTGTATAAACCCTGGGAATTGAATTAATTCGAGTTGTTCCTCTTTCAGCCTATGTTCTGAAAAACATAGTGCTGAGATGTCTAAGTTCATTTTTAAGCATTGGATTTATGTAATCAACTTTATTATAGAGAGACTGAACATTCTGGTGGTAAATTTTAAATTTGTTACTTTTCAAGCTTGGTTTGGTTATTTATTTACATTATTGTTATTAGTATTGTTGCTAGACAAATCCGAAATACCATTGTTCCACCCAGTTAAATTTGACATCGAATATCTGAATGCTAAACCTCACGTTTGGCTTCTTTTACAAGTTTCCCTGCTTCCACTCTAAAGATATTACTGTTGAACTATTCTTGCCATTTGAATTTTCAATTTTGCAGATTTCAACACTAAGATACTCTTTTCCTATCCTATTTAAGTGTAGGCCATGTCGAGTGTGGAACTTCCTGTCTAATTTACTTACTTCTATAATTTGGACATTTGGAAAACTTACAAATTTTACGAATTTTACCATTTGTAGCCTCTATTTCTACATTTACACATGATTTGCGAATTAAATCGTTTCTCTGCGGAATGTTTACAATAATGACATCTGTGTTAAGCATGGATGGCAATGTACCCTTTAAATCTTTGATTACCTTTTTACTCTCATATCTATAGATGTCGTTTGCTCCAGCGATGATTACTGCATAGTCCTTTGAAGTGAGGGTTGCACACTCTCCTATCATCCCATTCGTGACCGCTGCAATGGGTGCTCCTGGCTTTACTGTCGAAGTGACCTCCATTTCTCCACTTCTCTCCAATACGCTTGCTGCTACATCTCGCCCGTGACTGTCGGCAAATATCCACATCTTCCTGGATTTTCTCTTTATCACTTTCTTCTTTTCATCTTGAAGAAAATCATCATTTTCTTCGACGAGCGCTCCAAATGAATTTGAGACGGGAATTTCAGTTACATGCACCGGTACTCCATTTATAGGCCTAGGCATATTCAATCTTACCTTACCAGCAACCACTTTGGACCAAGTTTCCTTGCTTTCCTCTCTGTTTCCTTTTAATTTATTCAACTCTTCCATTAACTTAGTAATATCTTCCTTTAGCAGCTTTATAATTTCATCTTTTGAGGACAGTTCGTTTCTCAGGTTATGACATTCACATGACGGTACCGGTAGGCCTACATTACGACAATCGGTTTCACTTTTCTCCTCACTCAATTTTACCTGAGATATTGTGATTATTTTATTTGCATTTTTTACTTTCATTTTGCACGACGAGCATAAATCCGTAACTGTTACATTACCTGACGAGACACTAACACTGTTTACTGCCGACATACTAGAGATCTAAGTTAGCCTTGATATTTACACCAAATTACACTAAAATTTATGTTAATAATAACTACCAAAATGAATTAATCTAATTACCTACCAATAAAGAAGAATGTGAAATACGTATATCTTCCAATCGGGTGAAAACTCGTAAAAGCACTACTGCTCTACTTGGTTCAAACAGAGATTGAAGAAGTCGCCGAATCTTCGGATACACGTTCCCACAACTTAGTTTAAGTTTATTAAATTATCAATAAGAATTTCTAAATACTATCAATATTCCATATTTCACTTGACCTAAGGAAATTAACTTTAGATTTTATACCTCTGTTATAATATTTTACCACTTTTATAAAATATTTACACTAGCTGCTATTTCACTACACTCTCACTGTGACACCATCTTGCCTCAGGCCAATTCTTTCAGGAATTTACCCGGATATTTTGAAGTTATCAAAAGTAATTCCAGTGCACAAAAACGGTTCAAAACATGAATTAGATAACTATCGTCCTATTACCTTACCAACTGGTATTGCAAAAATTGTGGAATAAATCAGTTATAAGAGACTGACAAGTTTTATAGAAAAAAATACTATCAAACTCACAACATGGATTCAGAACGGAAAAATCTAAACAGACAGCAATTATGAATGTAGAAATAGTATACCGAAATTAATTGACATTAAGGAACATGTGACTGGCCTATTCTTGGATTTATCGAAAGTATTTGATGTTTTTGACCATAAAATCCTCCTTACAAAACTAAATCCATATGGTATTAGAGGTCTAGCTAATAAATGGATCGAGCCTTATTTAACAAGGCGTAAACAAATAGTAAGCTTGAGACACAAGGATGATGGAACCAAATTACTTAATGAAACATTGTCCAATGAGGGAATGATTAATTTTGGATTACCCCAGGGATCAGCTTTGGGCCCACTACTCTTTCTTATATATATCAATGATATAACGCAGAACGTTCATTCACATAAGGAAATTTTGTTTGCGGACGATACAACACACGTAATAAAAGGTGAAACTAAACTGGTCTTACAGCATTCTGCTGACTACGTTACAGAAGAGTTAACCAAATGGTCTCAAGATAATCGCCTCATAATAAACTATAAAACAACAGTATCTCTAAATTTCCACACTATATAGAATAGGAATCCTGCGAAGCCTATTATAACATTAAATGGTCATCAATTAGAAAATAAATCAGAAACAAAGTTTTTAGGACTATGGACACAACATGACTTGAAATGGAATGGAATAAACATATACAATATGTGAATACTAAACTGAACTCGATGTGCATTGCGTTACGTATTTTGAAAACCTGCACTAGCATGCACACATTAAGAAATACTTATTTTGCTTATTTCCATTCATACTTGAGATATGGGGTCGTATTTTGGGGTATGTCCCCAGATGTACTAAGCACGTTTAGGATACAAAAGAGGGCGATTAGAATTATGGCAAATGTAAACACTAGAGAATCATGTAGACCTCTGTTTAAAGATTTAAACATTCTCCCACTAATACAGTCATCGCAATTAACACCGGTTATCAGACAGATTCTACACACACCCTAAGTACACGGGGCTACATGACCGCGTTGTCGCAGCCCCTAAACTTAAGAACCTACCAACCCACTGCCCTGTATATATATCTTTGAAAGTATTATGTTTTAAAAAGAATTTAATGAATAAAGTTGTTTTCTTAAAACAAACAATGATGTTCATAGGCATAACACAAAACACAATCAAAACATTCATATTTCACACACACACAAGCATATATCAAAAAGGAACTTTTCACACAGGAGTTAAATTATACAATAAACTACCCCAGTATGTAAAACTTGCCCCAAAAATAAAAACCTCTGATAGAATGTTGAAAGCTTCTCTGCAGTGCCATTGTTTTTAATCTGTAGTTGAATATCTTAGCGTATAGGTGCGATGAAATCTATAATTATATTTTACTTTTCTATTTTAATTGTAATACCTAGCTGTAAGTTGTTGTATTTATAGAATTAAGTTTTCATATTATGATAATAGAGCAAGGTGTAAATATTTGTCCAATAAGATTGTATCTCTTAAGATCTGTTATTATAATAAGTTATTAATAACTAACTAACTAACTAACCCCGTGGCACTACAGCCCTTGAAGGGCCTTGACCTACCAAGCGACCGCTGCCCAGCCAATTGGCCTGCAGATTTTGGGGTGACGCGTGGTCAGCGCGTCGGGTCCCCTCGGCCGTTAATCTTGGTTTTCGTGACCGGGGCACTGTCTCACCGTCAGACAGCTACTCAATTGTCCTCACGAGGCTGAGTGCACCCCGTTCCAACCCTCACGTCAGTTTTAAAATCCCTGACGGAGCCGGGGATCGAATAGTTATTAATAGTTATAGTATTAGTAATATATACCTGTTAGTTCTTTTATTTTATAGATGTAATTTCTGACATGGCCTATATCAAAAATGTATTGTATACATGTAATTGATCAAATGTATTTAATACAAATCTAAATCTAAGAATTCTACTAAACAATATATTTATGATTTAATTTTAATTTTAATTTGCTTATTTTTTGTGCTCATCTGTGTCATTTTTGTGCTTATATGCTTGCTTATTTCACCATTTGATTGTGCTTACAAATCCGGGCTCTAATAATGATAAAATCATGAGTTCGACACACAAATATTATATATGATTTTATTAAACACAATGTGTACAATCACGTTTTCACCACTCGACATTTCTGCGATTGGAGATTGAAACCTGCTTACACATTCCACTAAGTGGTATTTGGGGCATGGATTATTGCAATTCTTGCAGACGCAGTCCTCCTTGGGCTCATGAAATGTCTCATTCTGACAGATCCGTCCATCGCGTATACAGATGTCGAAGTTTGAAATTTGGCCCCTTCCAGATATCTGTCATCATTGCTTCAGTCTCCATTATTTCTTGTGGTATTTCGTCGGCTTTTTTTCGCCTCTCCTCGATGATAGTTTTATACGTTTGAGTTTCCGGTAGATCGAAAGAGTGCTTTACGTCTTCTATAAAGAAGGATTCCTGTGCTATTTTATAGGCGTAGCTGTTCCTTGAGAATTTTGATATAGATAGAGCTCTCTTAATAAATCTCGCTTTGACGCTCTCTAGCTTCCTGAGGTTATTCACCGACAAGTAGGGCCAAATTAATTGTATGCCATATGTGGCGGTCGGCATAACTTTAATTTTGAATAGCTTTATCGCTGTTGACAGGGATAGGCTTTGGAGTTTGGGAATGTCGTATGAGGCTTTCGTTGCTGCCGTAGCTCGCTCCTGTACATGCAGGGAGAAAGCAGTTCCAGTAGTTTCTAGCACGACACCCAGGTATTTGAAGTTGGGTACGAATTCTATAGGTACTTCTCCACACTTGAGTTGGTCCATTTTAGCTATCCTTCCTCCCCTAGTAAATTTCATAGCCTTTGTTTTGGAGCAGTTAATTTTCATAGAGTTTTCTTCCGCCCATACCCTAATGTTCCCCATAGCTGTTTGTAGGTCATCTCGGTATCTTGAGAGGATGACCATGTCATCCGCGTACATGAGTAATTTGACTGTTCTTGAGTCTAATGTTTGCCCAATGTCTGAGGTCATTACGTTGAAGAGGACTGGACTCATGGGATCCCCTTGTAGAACCCCCTTTGTTTGAGTGATACTCCTCGACGTGGTGATGCCATCATGGATTGTAACATAGTTCATGTTTAAAATCGATTTCAATGTTTCTAATTCACTATTGGAGGTGCCTAATATGTTTTCCAGTTTGTGGATAAGTATCCTTCTGTTGATACTGTCAAATGCCTTGGAATAGTCTATGTAGATTGCATACAGCGGTCTACCGGGTTGGGCTAAGGTCGTTATTATTTCTTGCACAAGTTCCTGTACAGCCTGTAGAGTTGATCTACCCGGGGTAAAGCCATATTGATTTGATGGTATGCTAGCACGTAGTCTATGTTCCACCCGTATTAGAAGGAGTTTAGAGAAGGTTTTGAACATAACATTTTCCAGGGCAATTCCCCTGTAAGAGTTTGGATCCTCCTTCTTCCCTTTCCCTTTGTAGATCACAATTAGGAGTGTCTTCCTCCATTGTTCTGGGATTGACTTACGTTTTAGGCATTCGTTAAATAGACATGTTAGCGGGTCTAACAGGTCATGGAGTGTGTCCTTTAAATGCTCAATGAAAATCCCCACTGGCCCAGCAGCTTTGTTATTTTTCCCATTGCTTATAAGTTGTCTGACCTCCTCTGTTGTGATTGGGCGAGTGTCTTGGATATTACCGAACCAGTTAACTTTAAATAAACAAAATAATGGCCAACAGAAATTCTTTTTAAAATTTAGAAACAAAACCATATCATGGATTCCTTGCCTTAACATTTTAAATTCTTAAATTTCACAAATTCTTATCAGAAAGGTCACTAACTTTCTTTACATGGGATAAATGTACCCTGAAAATTCTTTTTCTCTGAGCATCGCTGACTAATAATGTTACTGGTGTTAAGAAACTAACACGCTTCTATGGTCATCGGAATCTTGTTATCAGTTTTCCAGACTCTTGAGGACCAACTTCCTTCAAAGAGAAATTACGAACGAAATCCTCATCTCCAACTTGCAATGACGTGTTATGTCCCTTATTGTACCTTGCTTGCAACTTCTCATGAGTAACTTTCATGTTATCCCAAACAGCTTGTACGTCTTTGCTGGAAGCCTGATCAGGCAATAGTTGATTAATTGACCATAAATTAGAAATAGGTGAATTAGGAACAGTCCAAGTTGGGATGCAAACAGGAACAGCTTTAAGACTCTTCAACAGTATCAAATCAGCTTGCCACGGTGGGTGAGTGGTCATCGTTTCGGTCTACTAACCCCAAGCTTGCAGGTTCGCTCCTGGCCGTGGTAAGTGATTCTTGAAAAGCGGCAAAAATTGCGACACCATATCATACGATGTTGGCATGTCAAAGAACCCATTTGACTTCAGTAGGCCGTGTTCATGATGACAAATTTAATCTCGGGAGTTTCTGCCAACACAAAGTTCCTCATTTCTCTACTAGAAAGCGCTATAGTGTTCAAGGAGCTTAGATATCTAACCTCCTTGACTTTCATAGTGCTTCAAGTTATAACGAAATTCGACAAGCAAGCTACCCTTTGAGTGTCAAATAACAAAGCTTGCACCCGGCACCCGAGGACATACGATATTATTATTAGTAGTAGTATCAAAGCCTCGGAGATGGATTCATATGTTGACGAACATGGCAAAGGACAAGGACTACGATACAAACATTTACGGATGGGGACGTGGAATATCAGAACGCTGAATGCACCAGGAGCAGTGAAGGCATTGGATGAGGAGTTGTGCAAATACAATATGGATGTGGTTGCCTTACAGGAGATCAGATGGAAAGAGGAAGGCATACAGAAGGGAGAGAACTACACTATATTTCACAGTGGGACTGGAGGAACGAAAGGGCAACTTGGAACAGGAATAGCAGTCAACAATAAAATTGTGCACGCTGTGGTTAAATATGAAGCAATCAGCGAAATGCTATGCTACGTGAGAATGAAGGGAAGGTTTCAGAGCATGTCCATCCTCGCAGTACATGCCCACACAGAAGAAAAGGACGACGAGGAAAAGGACTGCTTTTATGAAATGGTTGAACAATTATACGACGGGATGCCGCAATACGACATGAAAATGGTGATAGGGGACGCAAACGCAAAAGTTGGTGTTGAAACTGCAAATAGAGGTGTGAGCGGGCCGCACACCCTTCACAAAGAGTCTAATGATAATGGATTAAGGCTGGTAACATTTGCAACTGCAAAGGACATGAAGATCGCCAGCATAATGTTCCCACACAAGAAGATTCACCGAGGAACGTGGAATGCTCCAAGAGGGCGATATACCATCCAGATTGACCACGTTTTGGAGGATTCAAGACATGCAAGTGGAATCGAGGATGTCAGCGCAGTACGAGGAGCAGAAGTGGGAAGTGATCACAATCTGGTATTAATTAAAGTGAAACAAAGAATATCACGAGGGAAGATGACGAAAGCAGGCACACTAAAAGGCAAAATAGATGTAAGCCTACTGGAAAATGAGGAAATACGAAGTGAGTACCAGCTAAAGCTACAAAATCGTTTTCAAGTTCTGGAAGAGCTAGAAGAAGGAGAAGGAAAGAGGAAGGGGAAGATAACAGCTGGGAAATATTCAAATCCATTGTGACTGAGACTGCAAAGGAACACCTAAAGAGAAAGAAAATAAAGGACAGGACAAGATATGGTTCAGTGAGGAGTGCAAAGAGGCGATTGGAAAGAGAAAGAAGTACAAACAGAGGATGCTAGATAACGACACCACACAATCCAGAGAAGAATACGTGAAGGCAGCGAGAGAAACAGGGTAAGTAATACGTAAAGAAAAGAGGCAGTTCATCAACAAGCAACTGGAAAAAGCTGAGGAAGACAGAAACAAGAACAATGTAAGAGAATTCTATAGGTATGCAAGGTATTTCAAGACGGGGTACAGACCAAGAATCGTAGTAATGGAAAACAATGAAGGTGATTTGGGTGGTCAAGAAGAGGGCTTGAAGTTATGGAAGGACTATTTTGAAGAATTGTTGAATGTCCCTGAGGGAAAAGAAGTGACTGAGGAAACAAAGGCATATGAAGGACCCCAACCAAATGTGGAGGAGCCTACAATGAAGGAAATGGATGAAGCTCTAAAGCAAATGAAGAACAACAAAGCTCCAGGAACCGATGGCATGGCAATAGAACTGCTAAAACAAGGTGGAGAAGCATGCAGAAAAGCATTGTATCGATTGATACTGCAAGTATGGAGAAATGAAAAGATGCCCTATGAATGGCAACAAGCAGTAATAAGCCCAATATATAAGAAAGGAAAAAGAACCAAGTGTGAGAATTACAGGGGCATATCATTATTATGTAGCGCATACAAGATTCTTGCGCGCATTCTCTTACATAGGCTACTACCATACATAGAGGAAAATCTTGAAGAACACCAGACCGGTTTCCGGAAAGGCATGTCAACAACAGACCAAATACTCATACTCAGACAGATAATTGCAGAGACGTGGGAATTTGATAAGAAGGTATACTGCCTATTTATTGACTTCAAAAAGGCCTATGATAGTGTCAACAGAGAAAGCATCTGGAGGATAATGGAAGAATCGGGAATACCTTCGAAACTGATCGGGCTGACAGGAATGTGCATTGAGAAAACGGAATGTAAAGTGAGAGTTGAAGGCAGGGAATCTGAATGTTTTACTGTGGAGACGGGAGTCAAACAGGGAGATTGCATATCGCCCAGCCTGTTTAACTTGGTTTTGGAAAAAGCACTAAAAAGAGCATCTTCGATTGGAAGAGGTACGATTGTAGGTGGTGAAGTGAAACTCTTAGCGTTTGCCGATAACATTGTGGTTTTAGCGGAGAAGGAAGAGGAACTAAAAATAACAGCTTAAGTTCTAATAGAAGAAGCACAAAGAGTGGGCCTGAGGATCAATCAAGATAAGACAGAGTATATGATTGTAACCAGAAACAATGAAGAGGAAACGGAGGGAGTACTGGCAATAGAAGATATTGAATTTAGGAAGACTAGGTCTTTCAAATACCTAGGGAGTACAGTCAATGCCAACAACAACATGGAGGAGGAAGTAATGAACCGGCTAAAATCTGCAGAGAGGTGTCTCTTTTCAATGAATAAACTATTTACCAGCAGGCTATTAACGAAAACAACAAAACTCCGCATTTACAAGATAATCGTGCGACCAGTATTAATGTATGGGGGCGGAAACATGGACACTGAGCAAGAAAATGGAGAGAAAATTTATAACTTTTGAAAACAAGGTATTAAGAAAAGTTTTTGGGCCAGTATCTGAAAATGGAATCTTTAGAAGAAGAAAAAATATGGAAATCCACAGGCTGTTTAATGAACCCGATGTGACAGCTGTAATAAAGAGCAGAAGAATTGAATGGCTGGGACATGTCCTGAGAAGAGAAGAGAAAATGGTGAAGACAGTGCTAGAAGGGAAGCCACAAGGTACGAGACCTCTGGGTAGACCAAAACTGAGGTGGATGGATGGAGTCAAGAAAGACCTGGAGACACTGGGAGCCAACGAGAACATGGCTAGCAGCAGCGACCAATGGAAGAGGCTAAAGAGTGAGGCAATGAACCGACTTCGGTTCGTGTGGCCAACAAAGTATGTAAGTAAGTATCAAATTTTGTTCATGATGACCTCAAAAAGACCTTTCTTTGATAACTAATTCATGAGCAATTTCATCTTTATTCGAACAGGTAACTGACAACAAGCTCCTTGGGTCCATATAATCTCTCACAGCAAAGCATTAAAGAAAAAAATCACAAAGAATTAATAAAATTTTCAGGATAAACGGGCCTGAAAATACCTTCTATGCTCTTCTCAACCTTCAACTCTGTATGATAGTCTCTCAAATTAACTCAAAATAAATTAATTTGTGGTATAACGTAACCACTCTATGCAAATAAAACACTTAATGTCCCAACCACCCCAACGGGTAGGTGAGGAGAAGTTAAAAAGAAGCAGGACTGGACAAAAGCTACCTTAACCCAGGACAATAAAACTAGAGACTATCATCTACAGAATCTACAATTGATTAATAACACACAGTAAATTCAGTGAAAGCTATAATTTCATAATTAAAACACATTACATAAGTAAGTTAACATTTAAGATTAAAACAAGAAGAAAATACCATAAAATGCAAATAAATAAATAAAGTTAAGTTAAGCGAGGAATCAGGAACTAAAAGAATTAATCAATTCGATAAAGATATTAAATTAATCCACGACTGACAACGTGATCAAATCAGGAAAATCAATAGTTATCTCAATACATGAAAGTCAATCCCCAAAAGAATAAGTTAAATTGGAAAATAAATCAATTAAAGGTACTGTACTCGAATTTGTGGTTTGAGAGAAGTTATTATAGCACAAGAAGAAAGCTAGAGTTTTGAAAATGTATTGTAGCTGGATTTTGGCAGTCGAACAGTGTCTAGCACAAAGCAGCGAGGGGACGGTATCTCTGTAAAACGCCGAACCAATCAGAAAATTGCTACGGGGAAATTATATTCGAGGCGGCGGAAACCAGTCTTGATTTATGTATCGCCTGACCCAACACCGCAGGTAGACTACTGTCGACCAAAATATTAGGTGCACCCGAGTTTGAAGGTTGTTTGTGAAGTAACCAATGTTGTTGTTGTTTGAGTCTTCAATCTTTTGACTGGTTTGATGCAGCTCTCCATGCCTCCCTGTCCTGAGCTAATCGTTTCATCTCTACATAGCTCCGACACCCTACATCGGAAGCAATCTGTTTAACATATTCTAACCTTGGTCTACCCCTACAGTTTTTGTCCTCGACCCTTCCTTCCATAACTAAGCTTGCTATTCCTGGGTGTCTTAGTATGTGTCCTACCAACCTATCTCTTCTCTTCATTAGCAGTCGCCAGAAACATCTCTCCTCTCCCACTCGTCTTAATACCGCTTTGTTTGTAACCCTATCTACCCATCTGATCTTCATCATTCTCCTGTAACACCACATTTCAAATGCTTCAATTCTCCTCTTTTCTGCTGCACCAATAGTCCAAGTTTCACTTCCATAGAGTGCCACACTCCAGACAAAGGCTTTCAAAAATGACTTCCTAATACCTAAATCTATATTCGATGTCAGCAGATTCCTTTTTTGTAGAAATGCTTTCTTTGCCTGAGCTAACCTACTTTTAATATCCTCTTTGCTTCGTCCATCACTGGTTATTCTGCTTCCTAAGTAACAGAAGTCTCCTACTTCCTTCAGCTTTTCACCTGCCAATTTGATCTCCATAGAGGTTTCTGATTTATTTCGGCTGCATTCCAGTATTTTTGTTTTACATTTATTTATTTATTTTCATCATGAATTCTTTCCGTAAGACGGAGTCCATACCATTCAAAAACTCATTCAAATTCTCAGGCTTGTCGGCCAAGATGACGATGTCATCAGCAAATCTCAGAGTTGAAATTATTTCTCCTTGAATCTTCACTCCCACTTTAAATTTTTCTCTAATTTCCTTCATTGCTTGTTCAATGTAAAGATTGAAAAGTATGGGTGATAAGTTGCAGCCTTGCCTTACACCTTTCTGAATACCAGCTTCTCTCTCATGTCCTTCAACTCGAATGACTGCTGTCTGGTTTCTGTACAGATTGTATATCACCCTCCTATCCCTGTACTTTATTCCAATTGATTTCAAAATGTCAAACAATTTAGTCCAATCAACGTTATCAAAAGCCTTTTCTAAGTCTACAAAAGCAATGAACGTTCTCTTATCTTTCCTTATTCTACCTTCTAAAATCAGCCTAAGACTTAGTACAGCTTCCCTTGTTCCTACATTTCTCCTGAAACCAAACTGGTCTTCACCCAACTCCGTTTCTATCTGGCTTTCAATCCTCTTGTAAATTATTCTAGACAGGATGTTTGAAGCATGAGTAATCAAGCTGATTGTACGGTAATCTTCACATCTGTCAGCTCCCACTTTCTTTGGTATAGGGATGATTACATTCTTCTTGAAATCAGGGGGTACCTCACCTGTCTCATAAATCCTACACACCAAGTGAAATAACCTGATCAGACCTTCATCTCCTATGCAGCTTAGCAACTCAATCGGTATATCATCTATGCCTGGTGCTTTGTTCCTGCTTAAGTCTTCCAAAGCTCTATCAAATTCTGATCTCAATATTAAATCTCCTTTCGCATCCTCATCAATTTCCTCCTCCCTTTTCATTACATGATTCTCAATCTCCTTACCCTTATACAAACTCTCTATGTAAGCTTTCCATCTCTCAACCTGTTCTTCCCTATCTGTTAGAGGCTTTCCATTTGTGTCCTTAATATTACAGCACTTAGTCTTCTTTTCCCCAAAAGTATTCTTAATCCTTCGATAAGCTGTGTCTACTTTTCCTAATTTCAGACAATTTTCTATACCTGCACATTTCTCTTTCAACCATTCTTCTTTCGCTTCCTTGCACTTCTTGTTAACCTCATTTCTCAGACGTCTGTATTCTGCTTTCCCCTTTTCATCTCTTAGATTCTTGTGTTTCCGCCTTTCATCCATCAATTCTAGTATATCCTGAGTGATCCACGGTTTTCTACCTATTCTTTCTTTCCTACCAATGTTTTCTTCTGCGGATTTTGTTATTTCATTCTTCAAAAGTGCCCATTCGTCTGCAATTGAAGTTTGTTTAGGGTTTTTCATTAGTCCTTCCTTTATACTCTTCTTGAATCTTTCGTTTACATCCTTCTCTTTCAGTCTGTCTATTGCCCACCTTTTTGGCTTTTGACTTTTCTTCAGTTTCTTCAACTTTAATCTGCATTTCATTACAACCAGATTGTAACCAATAGACCTACATAAAATACAATAACATCATCATTTTTGTCGTTCTATTATACGTTAGGTCATGTAGGTTTGGAATTCTTAATTTATATTTTAATATTTTTTTCGCAGTTGAAACACAAAAGCGTGTTTCAACCATGCGTCACATTTAAGAATTATTTTCTCACGAATCCGTCATCAGATCGAATCCAATATTTAACACAATATACATTGGAATGTTGTATAACTGGTTTATTAATTTCAAAATTTTGTGTGTCCAAGAAAGAAAGTTGTTATCATTTTCTTAAGGTAACTTTTTCTCGGCTCGGGGTCGTTGGAAAATGTAGTTTTTGGTCGCGTTGTAATCCTTATACATCAAAAAGATTCTTGCCACGGTGGGCGAGTGATCGACGTGTCGGTCTACTAACCCCAAGCTTGCAGGTTCGCTCCTGGCCGCGGTAAGTGATTTTTGAAAGGTGGCAAAAATTACGACACCATGTCATACGATGTTGGCATATCAATTAACCCATTTGAATCAGTAGGCCGTGTTCATAATGGCAAAATTAATCTCGGGAGTTTCCGCCAACACAAAGTTCCTCATTTCTCTACTAGAAAGCGCTATAGAGTTCAAGGAGCTTAGATATCTAATCTCCTTGACTTTTATAGTGCTTCAAGGAACAACGAAATTCGACATGCAAGCTACCCTTTGGGTGTCAAATAACAAAGCTTGATCCATACGATATTATTATTATTATTATTATTATTATTATCATCATCAAAAAGTATGACTGTGAAATACGTAAATTAATTCAATTATCTTATATCGGTTTGTATTCGTACGGGGAAATAAGACATGGTTCACCAGCTATCCGCTCCGGGGAAATCTGTACAGCGTTGCCAAGATGGAGCCCATCACGCGTCATGGCTCGTCTCCCTCGGAAGTGATGGGCTCCATCTCAGCAACGCTGTACAGTATTCCCCGGAGCGGCTAGCTGGTGAACCATGTCTTATTTCCCCGTACAAATACAAGCCGATATAAAATAAGTGAATTAATTTACGTATTTCACAGTCATACAGCATACCTTTTTGATGTATAAGGATTACAACGTGACCAAGAACTACATTTTCCAACGACCCAGAGCTGAGAAAAAGTTACTTTACGAAAATGATAGCAACTTTCTTTCTTGGACACACAAAATTTTGAAATTGATAACCCAGTTATATAACATTCCAGTGTATATTGTGTTAAATTTTGGATTCGATCTGATGACGGGTTTGTGAGATAATAATTCCTAAATGCTACGCATGGTTGAAACACGATTAAAAACGGGCATTTTTTGTGTTCCAACTGCGATAAAGAAAATTAAAATATAAATTAAAAATTCCAAACCTACTTGAACTAACGTAAAATATAACGACGAAAATGATGATGTTACTGGATTTTATGTAGGTCTATTGGTTACTTCACAAACAACATAATATTTTGGTCGACAGTAGTGAAAGGGGCAAGTTGGCAATTCGCAGAGCAAAGAAGGGTGAGTTGGTGACACGCGACTTATAACCTCGACCTCGACGCGAGCCAGAAGTGCGCCAGAGGTATCACGTGGCAGCCCCGAAACCAATAGGAAAATTCGATTGAATTAATTAGCAAAACTTCTCATGCTCTAATTGAAAGTCATTTTTAAGGTATTTCATGTTTTAAGAATTTATAATATAATAATTGAAGATTTATCAGAGATAGGCCTACCATTTTTTAGAAAGAGCTCTCAATAAGGCAGAAAGTGGATAAGAAAGAATCCCGCCTAAGACGCGCGGATTTTCATGATGAAGTCAAAATGTGAGTGGAGAAGGGAAAACGAGCGAGGGATTCGCGGCTTCTTGTTCGGGAGACGTGATTGAGGAATGATGTGTCGAACTACGGTCTCTGAGTGCGCGGTTTTTAAACATAGCCGACATAAGTCGGTAAAGTGGCGCAATATACAGCAATAATGCACTTGCTAGTGTAAGCAAGCGTGTGAGTATTGTTATACATGTGAAAGCTACTGAATGTGGTGGAAAATACTTAAAGAGAGTTGGTAAGGAAAGTACGAGAAGTAGGCATCTTTGTTCGAGAAGTGAACGTGAAGAAACGTATAAAGATATTGTGAAGGAACAGTTTAGAGACAGTAAAATAAATATTTCATCGAGTCAAATACAAAGACGATCACAATACCTATATTTCGTGTGAAACGAAAATTCTATGAAATTATTTAAATTATTAGTCACTCCGTCGAAGTTGAGTACCGTATCTACACAGCATAAGTTTCGAGCATCGTTGAAAACGTGAACAATTCAATAGATATTATTATTATTATTATTATAATTTCTTCGAAATTTATTGAGAAAAAACTGAAACAACTGAGATTGAGAGGGACATTTTCAAACATTACGAAAGTTGTGATGATGCAGTGCTATAGTGCGTCTCTACCTTAAAATACAGTATGGAATTAAATGTAGTGTTTGCCTCTCACTCGCACTCCTATGTCCTGCAATTAGCTTCGTCCAACCCGGCGATGTTGCCATTTCTCAATAATTGAAAGTGACCAATCTAAGAAAATATTTGCGTGGTCTTACAGAGAAATTTCCGCTTTTATGATGATGTAAAAATAAAAGCCATAAATAATTAACACATGGCCCAATTTTCACAATTACGATATTTTGGCACGAATCTATATTTTTGCAGATATAAAACTTATCTCGCCATAGATAATGAACTAATGTTCGTAACAGATCAAGAATTTATTTCTAGATTGCCTGATGTTGGTAGAAGATACTCTATTTATCAGGGCAGTAATTATTTTCATTATAAGAAAGTTATGATTCTTTTCTTAAATGTTACTTGAAAAATCTGGGATGGTATCACAGAAAGGTTAGGTAGCGAGAAACGTTTTTGCTTTTGACTTTACGTTGGTGACTAAGCGAGAAGAAATGTTTATTAATGTCTGAAATAGCTTTTCAAACAAACCAGAGCTCGATATCAGATAGCATTCATAAGTTATCACACTTACTCCTCCCGCCCAGCGCTGAAGCTGCGAAAGTTTGTTTACTCAGGTGCCAGAATCTCCCCGACTGTGTTTGATGGAGGTTAGGTGATGGTGTGAAGTTAAACTGTGAAAAGAAGTGGTCCTTGTGTTCTTTATAAATTGTCCGCTCGTTGCGTACCGTAGTGGCTAGCATTCCACCGTACTGTCACCGTAGAGGCCCAGGTTTGAATCCCGGATCTGCCAAGAAATTTAATTCCGGTCTGAAGGCTGGAACGGGCTGTACTCGACTTCATGAGACAAAACTGAGAGGAGACGGGTTCGATTCATACTCAGCCATCCTCGAAGTGGATTCCGTGGTTTGCCTTTGTTCATTCCGGGAATGAACAAGGGTTCGTTAATAGTGCAGAGGTTAATTTTCTGAGCCAAAAGAACACGGCAGACACCCACGATGAAATGACAGGTGAGGTGTATGAAAAGTGGTTCGCCGAGCAATTGTTGCCCAATGTTCCCGAAGGATATATCCTAGTAATAGACAATGTAGGCTACCACAGTCGGAAAAACGAACTTTTACCTATAACGGAGAAAAGACCAGATTATAGATTGGCTTACTCAAAAGGGGTCCCTCTTCGAAATGATATGTTAAAACGGGAGCTTCGTTTTATTGTGACTCAAAACAGAGACAGATATGATAAATACATCATTGACGAGATGACTAAATCAGCAGAAAAATATGACCTTCGCTTGCCACCATGCCAGTGAACTTAATCCCATCGAAATGGTATGGGCGCAAGTGAAGAACTACATAAAATTGAACAACGTGTCATTCAAGAAACAAGAAATGAATAATTTAATTTCGGCTGCATACCACCACTTAACCAAACAAAATTGGGTAAATTACGTGGACCACAATATTGGTACACATCCAAGGGTGTATACACATACAACTACCATTCTACAGACATCTACAAATACTCCTTCAACAGCTACATTTATCAAACCATCTGTCCCACACCCAACACCGTTTTCACCCCTTAAACACATGCAAGCAGGAATCAACAGCTACTACAACACACCTTCATTACACAAAGCTAGCTAGCTGAAGCCACAGCTCTTGCACTAATGCATACATAACTTCGTAAACATGTACACAGAAGCTGCTACCAAAACAGCTAAGCAGCAATACTGCAGAGTCGGCACTTCGGAAATGTTCAAAAAGACCACCTCCCAAGGGGAAGGTATCTGTTTCCGTCGGAGACTCTGTCCATCCGCATCCAGACATGAAACCTCAGGTGAGTGTGCATCTCAGATCGCATACACGTTTTATACATCCAACCCCTACTGCACCCTTTACACTTATGAATTGTTACATTGTTGTACTCTCCCGACTTGCAAGGGACTCAGTACACCCAGATAAGCTTTTGTAAATAATTACTCTTTACCCAAAAGGCCCGATTGATATTTATTATTTGTCATTATCCTTTTTACTGTTTACTGCCCACTCACACCTCGTCCAGTCATCAATCTACTTCATAACCGCTGAGCCAGCAACACTAGCCTGTTCCTTGACAGTGGCCTTGCTCACTTAGCACGGTCGAGAACTTATTGTAGTAGCGCGCCATCAGCAGCACTTTGGATTGCTCGCTGCGGCTCCAGCCCACACGGCATTATTCTCATCCCTGAGGTCACTTCCCTTAATTGCCCACCCTTATTCACAGAACTTCACCCGCTACCCCTTTGCATTCAGCACCTTTCGACACCCATCCAACGGTCTGACACATCCATTAAACTTCCCCCAGTTAAACACTGCCCTCCCCACACACCCTCATCCCCCAGTTCAGCCACCCCCACACAAAGGGTCTGAACAAAATGGTGGAGGTGCGGGTAGTCTCCGTTTAGACAGGAATTCAACCAACGAATTTTGAGACTATCGATCCAGGTACCTAACTCAAAAATAGCCAAGCAAGTAGCGGAATTTTTTTTAGAGAACGATAATTGACAGAATTCTTTACGCGGGCCACAGTAAATTATATTATCCCCCGGCCCATCCTATAGGGTAATAACTAGAAAAACCCTCTCGTAGAGGAAAGCGAGTACGTCAGAAGCAGAGATTTTTTTTCCTGCTATCCCAGATATATCCCCCTATTTAGCGTGAAAATATACACAACTGGATAAGAATCAAAGTAAATTCTAGCCTCTTCACTACAGTAAGCGTTCAGCATTTTAACACTTTTATACACTATAACAACATGGTGTCACTTCCCCGCCTAGCCATGCTCAAGAAAATTTCAGGGTATCAAAACCTGACAGCGCGGCAGAAGAGGATTCAAAGAAAACAGGACTACCTGCGTAGAACGCGAGTTCCTGCGAGCTCAATACATTGGAATTACGATCAGCTGGTGGATCTAGTCTCTCAGCTCCCCCCCCCCCCTCCTTTTCTCCTTCTGGGAGATGTTAATGCCCACAACACCATCTGGGGCTCCGCTACCACTAGCAGTAAAGGGAGAGATTTTGAGAGGCTGATCAGGCGGCTGGACCTGTGTCTGTTGAACACAGGGGAACCTACGCACTTCTCTATTGCACACGGTACTTATTAAAGTATCGATATTACCTTGTGTAGTCGTGCGTTGGTTCCCCTGCTACAGTCGGTTGTACACGATGACCTTTGTAATAGTGACCATTTTCCAATTATCGTTACTCTTCCGAACCAGAGAGCCATCGAGTTACCAAGTCGATGGCTTCTCCGTCGGGCCGATTGGCCAACTTTCACGGCACGTGCGGTGTTTGCCGAAGATACCTTTGAGAGTGTCGACGATCATACCATTCACATAACGAATGGTATTTTGGCTGCTGCTGAGGAAACAATACCTTCCTCATCCGGCAACTCACGACGGAAGCTTGTCCCCTGATGGACAGCCGAGATTGCAGCAGCCATTAAAGATCATCAACGTGCTTTCAAATGCTATCGGAGGCAAAACACTATGGCCAACCTTATCACCTTCAGAAGGATGCGTGCTAGAGCCCGATATCTGATTCGGGAGAGTAAGAAAACGACGTGGGAAAAGTATGTGTCGTCTATGACGGCGCATACTCCTTCATCTCAAGTGTGGACCAAGCTTCGTCGGATCTCCGGACTCCCGACATCACTGTCGATACCCGGAGTGTCCATCAATATGTCATAAAATAATTAGCAAAAGGGTTTACTAAATACAGTTCTAAACTCCAAATTGATGGGAGAAGAAACAAACACCGACATCCATTGGTCACAACCGGAAACAGACGGTTATATTCAAAAAAGTACATTTGACTTGTACGGTATACAAAAACAAAAGAAGAACACTATGAGAAATACAAAAACAAAAGAAACACACTATGAGAATTTGTGAATGCAAACTCACACTTCCCCCCATTCACAAATTGCAAAAAAAACTTAAAACAAAAAAAAAACAAAAAAAACCATAATTAGCCTTACACTAACAACAAACATTTGCATATCATTCCTTGTATGGTAGCAAAGGGCAACATACAGGTCATGATCTGGGTTAAAATACAGACATGGATCACATTTGCTTTGATTTAAGCCAAGCTTGACAAGTTGTGCAGTGATACAATTGTGCCAATCTTTACCAGCCTGACATAAACCGCAAATACTCTTGTTGAGTTTTAGCACATGTTCTGGGTATTCTACACTGCGAAAACCTTCTGGTTGATTTACAAATACAGTTTCCTTAATTTTGCTATTAAGGTATGTCGATACAATGTCCAAATGACAATTATCCCATTCACGCTCTACTCCTATGGCTATAAGGGTCCTAATAGTTTTCCTTTTTACCACAGGACTGTAGGATTCAAGGAAATCTGTACCCTTTATCTGACTGAAACCTTGAGCTACTAAACGTGCTCTATACCTAAGTACTTCACCTTCTTGGTTTCGTTTAGTTTTATACACCCATTTGGTTCCTATGACAGTCTTTCCACCTGAATCTTCTGCAAGTGTCCACACATTATGTTTTTCCAAGAGGGCAATCTCTTGGTTCATTGCCTCAAACCATTTATCTTTGTCATCTCGTGAGGTGGCTTCTTGAAAAGACACCGGATCGTTATATTCTGACCTCAACATGACAATGCGACATCTGACCTTGACTTCATTACAACACACACACTTACTGGGACGTTTTCTCTCTCTACTCGACCTGCGTAATACTGTGTGTTCAGGCTGTAATGGAGAGTATATTACGACATCAGAATCTGACAAAGAGGCATCACTATCACTTGTTACAGAATTTTCATTTCCTGATTCGGCTACTTCGTGTTCAAACACGTCACCTCCACAATCTTTCTGCTCGACAAACACTTCTCCAACTGTTCTAGGTTCACAATCTATCTGAGTTACAGGTTTTTCCTGGGCTTTTACAGAAAACGGAAATACATCTTCAACAAATTCTACATTCCTGGATGTAATGACACATTTCTTTTCGATGTCCCATACACGGTAGCCCCTCGAGTCATCGGGGTACCCTAGCATTGCACCAACATTTGCCCTTGGCACAAACTTTTCCACATTACGTTTATGGATCCAAACTTTACAACCGAATGATTTTAACATAAGCAATTCCTGGTCTGACAACTTTCTACTTGTCCACAGTTCAAATGGGATGTTCTTTACAGTTGATGACACACACCTATTCTTTATATGGCAGGCTGTGCTGATGGCTTCCCCCCAAAATTGAACTGGCATGCCTGACTGAATGAGCATGCACCTACTAGTGGTGAGAAGTTGCTGGTTGAGGCGTTCAGCAACGCCATTCTGTTGGGGAGAGTAAGCCATTGTTAACCTACGAACAATACCTTCCTTTTCAAGATAGTTACAAAACTCTGTACTTAAATACTCTCCACCGTTGTCTGAATGGAAAGATTTCAACTTGGTCCCTTGTGCTGTCTCCATTAGGGCTTTAACCTTGAGAAACTCATTAAATGCATCACTCTTATGCTTAAGGAACCTTACATATGAGAATCTGGTACAATCATCAGTAAATGCAATAAAATACTTGCTACCTCCAATCGATGGGTGCTCTAGCTGGCATACATCAGAGAATGGCTTCTGAGATACATGATCTCTTTCATTAAATTTAAGTCTTTTCATTTTACCTTGTTTACAAGTATCACAATCAAGATTCTTTTCTTTGGGTATAAAATCACGATCTGGAATGTTCAGAGCATGGCCAAAACGCTGATGCCACATTCCGCTAGTTACAGCTTTGTTGCTCTTAGCATACACAACTTCCACCTCGTCATTACAAGCAAATTCTTTCCCTTGTTCTACCATAAAATAATCACAATTTACCTCATACATATTTCCAACAGCCTCACCCGTAAGGAATATACCCTCATGATCTGACAATACAACTTCGCTATCTTTAATGGTTACGACTGCACCTTTCCTGTCAAATTGACCTACAGATATTAAATTGTCTTGAAGACCTGGGACATACAACACTCTTTTCAGTTTCAGAAAAGAACCTCCACACTTGTCAGAGAGCTTCATAAGCACACTTCCCAAACCACATACACTAACTACGGATCCATCAGCTGTGTCTACACTACCAGAAACCTTTGGGGTGTAATCATACAGAATATCCTTATAAGGTGTCAGGTGCTCAGTGGCTCCTGAATCTACATACCACCTGCGTACACAATCAGATGCAACATCCTTGCTTTCAGTTGCCACATAAGCCTTTACCTTAACACTACTAGCATTAACCTGAACACATTCGTTTGCCGCCTCATCGTCCTTTACCGTAGCAATAACCTCACGATTCTTAACCTTATCATTTTCCTTGCGTCCATTACTACAATTCCGGGAAGTATGACCTATCTTGGCACAATCAAAACACAAAACTGAACCTTTCTTTCTTGCTTCATGAACTAAATCACAGAACTTCGCAATATGCCCCTGTTCTTGGCACTTGTAGCACATGAATCCACCACTACCTGTTGGCTTGTTGACACTTTTGCTGCTGTTGACCTCCTTGGAATTTAAGCGCATGGCTGCCACCATTGCCTTCACGCTTTCACCCTCAGATTCTTCCTTCTTCAGCCTTGCATAAGTCTCCTGTTCTCGCTCCATCTTTAGTTTGTCCAACTTGTTCTTTCTCTCCTCCAACAATAGTTTGGCTCGCACTACCTTTACACTTAAGTTTTCTTCATTGCTTTCCAATGAACGTATCAAATTTTCATACTCCCGCTTTTCCAGTCCTCTGAGAATAAAAGCAGCTTTGGCCTTATCCGTAAATTTTATACCTACATCGTCCAACCGTGCACACCAAGTAAGCACTTTATCAACAAATGTACGCATGCTAATGTCACTAGATTTCTTAAAAAGACACAATTCTTCTAACATCGTCACAATTTGAAGGACTCCGGTATCGCAACATGAAGTCAGAAGATTCTGCCATGCTTCCTTAGCTGTCTCCGCTTCTTTGATATCACCTAGGAAAGGGTCGGTGACCAAACCTATGAGCAAGTTTTTCGCGTCTTGATCTTTGCCCAGTTGGGCCTCGGAGTACTCTTCAACGGGTGTATCTTCTACCTCTCCTGTATCGGTCTTTCGTGGGAAACCTTGAACCGCGTCCCACAGACGCCTTGTTTGAAGCAATGCCTTTGTTCGGGTGCTCCACGCTTCCCAATTGTCGTCCTGTAACCTCACTATTGCAACTACTCGCTCGCTGCTTCCCGTAGCTGCATCCATGTTAGTATGTATACTTAAAATAAAGCGTACAAATAGTCCTCACAATAGAAAAATCGTCCACAAAATTCACCAAAAACTATCTTGGATGCACACTTAACTGTCCACATGTGCGCCGCACATATCAACACCCTTTAACGACCGACATTCTCCCATCACAAAGTCCACACATTAACAGCAATAAGCGTTTAACTGGGCTCATAACCTGTCATAAAATAATTAGCAAAAGGGTTTACTAAATACAGTTCTAAACTCCAAATTGATGGGAGAAGAAACAAACACCGACATCCATTGGTCACAACCGGAAACAGACGGTTATATTCAAAAAAGTACATTTGACTTGTACGGTATACAAAAACAAAAGAAGAACACTATGAGAAATACAAAAACAAAAGAAACACACTATGAGAATTTGTGAATGCAAACTCACACAATAGAGTCATCATCACGGACCATCTCGCCATTGCCAACAGCATTGGCTCGCACTTCTCCGGTGTATCCTGCTCCGGGAGTTACGATCCTACATTTCTGACTCTGAAGCGGGAGGCAGAGACTCACCCCTTGTCCTTTGCCACTGCTGTTTCGGAGTCCTATAATGTACCATTCTCTGAATGTGAACTGCGCAGTGCGCTTGCATTGTGCAGGGATACGGCTCCTGGACCGGATAACATACATAATCAAATGTTAAAACATTTGTGCGAATCCAGTATTAAAAAACTGTTGATCCTCTTCAATCGTATATGGATTGAAGGGGAGTTTCCATCTCAATGGCGAGAGGGGATCGTGATACCGATTCCTAAGGCTGGAAAGGATCCCAAGTTTGTAAGCAGCTATAGGCCCATTTGTTTGACAAATGGCCTATGTAAGCTGCTCGAAAAGATGGTGAACCGTCGACTGGTGTGGTTCGTGGAGGAGAAAGGTCTCCTGTCTGAGTACCAGTGTGGATTTCGTTCTCATAGGTCCACCACTGACCATCTGGTGCGACTTGAGAGCGCCATATAGGGGGTATTTTTCCGAAAGCAGCACCTAGTCACGGTCTTCTTTGACCTCGAGAAAGCCTACGACACCACATGGCGCTACGGGATCCTTTCCACCCTTCAAAAGTGGGGACTCCGTGGTAACCTACCGACTTTCATTGCGAATTTCATGTCCGTCCGACTCTTCCGTGTAAGGGTCGGTAGGACATTATCGCAATACTATACTCAAGAAAATGGAGTTCCTCAAGGTTCAGTGCTGAGTGTCACCTTGTTCGCGATTGCCATAAATGGCATTGTTGCCGCCGCCGGGTCCGCGGTAGTTCCATCGCTGTGTGTAGACGATTTAGCTCTGCATTACAGCTCTGGAAGTATGGCAGTCGTGGAACGGCAATTGCAGCTAGCTATCAACCGGGTCGACAGGTGGGCTTACGACCGGGGTTTTCGTTTTTCAGCAGCGAAAACCTCCGTCGTCCATTTTTGTCGGCTTCGGAGGCTACATTTACACCCTGAACTACATCTCAGGGATGCTGCGTTGCCGTTGGTTAACACTTATCGCTTCCTGGGGCTCCATTTTGATAGCAAATTAACGTGGCAGCCCCATATACGGCAATTAAAAATGACATGTCTCAGGAAACTGAATATGCTCAAGTTTCTTAGTGGTACTACGTGGGGGGCTGACCGTGCGGTGATGCTACGGTTCTACCAAGCCCTCGTCCTGTCCCGGCTAGACTATGGTTCTGCGGCATACGGTTCAGCAAGGCCGGCAATGTTGAAAATGCTGGACAGTATCCACCATAGTGGCGTTAGGCTGGCTACCGGTGCCTTCCGGACCAGCCCGATACCCAGCCTTCTCGCCGAATCGGGTGTTCCACCTTTAAATTATAGACGCCAACATATGCTTTTAGCATATGCTGCCAATGTGCGTCAAATGCCGCAACACCCGACCTATCAAGCTCTCTTCGGTACCCAAAACCACCAGGGGTACGCCAACCGGCCTCGTGCCACTCGGCCAGTTGGTATTAGACTTGATAGCTCGTGTACTGAAATAGGAGTGGCTGTAGGTCCCTACATGATCCGGACATCTAGCGAGGTGCCTCCGTGGCAAGTCCCGCGTCCGGAAATTCGGTTAGATCTTCACCGAGGTCCTAAGGTGAACACGGATGCCTCCGTTTACCGGAGGCAGTTCCACAGCATAGTTCACCAATTTCCGGACGCTGGCATTCTCTACACGGATGGTTCGAAGGTAGACGAGAAGGTGGGTTGTGCTTACGTTATTGATGGTGCAAATACCAAGATCTCTTTGCCTGAGGCCTGTAGTGTGTTTACTGCGGAGCTCGTTGCCATCTATGAAGCTCTGCAGTTTGCACTACAGGATGCACGAATCCACTTTCTCGTGTGTACCGACTCTTTGAGTTCGTTTTAGTCAATTGCTACATGTTTCCCGCAACACCCCCTAGTGCAGCGAATCCACGACCTACTAGCCGGGCTGTGCCAAGCTGACACTCAAATCACCTTTCTGTGGCTTCCAAGCCACAATGGAATTGCGGGAAATGAGTTAGCTGATCAAGCTGCAAAAGAGGCGATATCACTACCACCTCGACCAATGGAGGTACCCGCTAGAGATATTCGCTCTCAGTTACGCCTACAAGTACTGGCTTTTTGGGAGAGTCAGTGGCTAGCTGACCCACTGCCCAGTAAACGGAGAGCGATCAAGGGAACTACTCGCGTTTGGCGGAGCTCCTTCAGGGCCCGGAGAGAGTCCGTCATTTTGTGTAGGCTAAGGATAGGTCATACAAGATCCACCCACTCGTACCTTATGAGAAGGGAAGACCCCCCCACTTTGTACCTGTGGAGCCGTTTTCACGGTGGCCCACATTTTCACCGAGTGTGTGGATTTTGCAGACTTACGAAGAAACCTTGGTTTGCAGATGACACTCAAACTTATATTAGCCGATGACGCGGTGGCAGCTGATCGCGTCATCCGCTTTATAAGTGAGAGGGGGTTAGGGCCAGCAATCTAAATTTCCGGTGAACATTGACTCAACGACTTGTTCGTTTTTGAATGATAATGTTTTGTTTTTCCGTAAATTTTCTTTATTTTTATAATTTTTTATTTAATTTAATTTTTTGTTTTTGTTTTATTAATTTTTGGTCTTTTTAAATTTAGATGTCCACCTCATAATTTTAAATTCAATTCAAAATTTGTATTCTTTAATCTGTGTTAAGAGGGGCAGATGACCTCGTAGTTCCGCCCCTTAAACAACAATAACTAACTAACTAACTAACATTGGAATCCTGTAGGCACTCCCACGCACACATGGTACATTCACAAACAGGAGGGCTTGCAAAATCAGGGCAAAATTCAGAACGATACGGGTCCAATTGAACCGCACACACTGGCGCCTACATTTACAACATGATTCAATATATGGGGAATACTATAGGCTCAGGGACGAACACATCAGGGTAAATACAGATAACACGAGGATGGCTAACCAAGCCAGGGCACTCACCCAAGAGTATGCTAAGATATGGGATGATTACACAGAGTTGCAAGCTAGCAACATCTTATTCGAGCTAGGAGCGGGAAGGCCTGCAAATCCTACAGATGACATTGAAGAAATCACCCAGAAGTTCGCAGCAATGATCATAGGTACACCAAACACCCCGAGGAAGGAGGTCACAGTGGCCCCAAAATACGGAGCCGCGGTCCCAGGCATACAGGAGGTCACTGCGAACACGGGTACACGGCCCACACCGCCAGCGTGGCGACAAATTGCTAAAGAACCGATACACACATTACCCTCTACTCATATAGTACAAACACCGCCACCCCATATACAATTCTGCCCCGAACCCCAGCGATCATTTTGCTACAACCCCTCAATTCAGGCGCGCAGAAGGGTATTGCTACCAACCTGTTTTAGATCCCTTAGTTGGGGGGGTAGTTAGGGATAAAACACTTGTGTTACTGTGATGATTTGGAAGATAGTTCCTGGGAGTTAGTAGCTTCCCGTAGCTGGGAGAGCTTACCTGTGTAGTGTGTTGTTTGGTACTTAAACGCTAGGGGGTGTTTCTGCAAAGATGCAGGTGTTGATTAGGGGATGGACCTCTAAACGCAGGCTACTAAGCCGGCCTGCCAGCTGGATGGAATGAGTAATACAATAGGCGTGCTTACGTCAGCGGCTCGACGTTATGTAGTCGAGTCGCATGCGGGAAGCACAATGCAGTCTGACAAAGCAGTTACTGGCTACTATGGTCACGGTCACTCGTGACGAAGGTCAGGAAGGGTATGAGGATGTAAAGAGGCGTGTAATTGACAATACAAGTGTAGTTTGCTGACCATGTGTTTATTGGTCAGTGAGTGTGAATTTGTAAGTCCCTCTTGGGGAAATGTAGGTAATTATACAAGTAGAGTGTACAAAATTATGGGTGGGTATTTCACAAAGTAAAGGATTCTGAGCACTTGCTGAGTCTCACCTGATGATGCAACTGGAGCAGATGTCGGCTAGGGCCTTCGGCGACTCACACTGTATAACAGATAATGGCTCCAATTAGGACTCCACTTCTTATAATTCTCGGCGTTGCGCGGTCAGCATTCCGCCGACGTAGCTGCCCCAGTTAGTTGTTGTGTAGATGTTTATGTATGTGTCGCAAGTAGTTGGCTAACCTCCCAAGCTGGGTGGCTGCCTCTTGCTGTGTAAAGGTGATGTTCTGGTCTTATGATGTTGCCAGTTAGGGTGTTTTTAGTGAAAGATGGGGGGTGGCTTTCAGGGGGTACAGCCCCCGGGCCTGTACAAGTCCTCTTCTTCGATTAGTTCGCGTCCCCGCGAACGGGAACGGAACGTAGAGTGGGGGTGTCGATGTGATGGGTCGTTTTTGATTTCCTCTTGTACTTCTTCTTCTTTCTTCCGTGTCTATGTAGGCGTGTCGATGTCGTGGTGATGTGAGTTCAGCTTGTGCTCAGAGGGGTAGATTTTGGGTTGTACATGTTATACATTTGAAATAGTTAATTTTTGGAAGTTGACATTTGAAGCATTAATAATAAAGGTACAAAAACAAAACAAAAATACGTGGTCATGACATTAAGTATACATGTTGGTATTGTCCAGGGAGGAAAAAACCTATGGCTGGACGGGTGGTTGTACCGTCCGGCGCTGTGTGGAGGAAAAAAATTGCTCCCTGTGATATATAGTTTAAAAGATGGAAGAGAATAGAAAAACAGGTGTCCCCGGGTATAAGTTAGAGGGATATATCGTAATGGTTTATTGTTCTTGGGATGAAACGGGACACCTTCACAAATTTGGGCGTTAGTAGAAAGAAAAATGAAAGAAACAAAAGTGTATACATGGTGTGGCAGGGTTAAATGGTGTGACCATAAGGTTATATGAATAGATGTAACAGAATTGTGTTCCTGATGTGTAGGTTATACTGCAATTCATTATTTTCATATTACTTCTTGCATTTACATTTTCTTTTTACAATGATGACATGGTAACAGCTATACTAATACTAATAATAATGCTAATAATAATAATAATACGCTTTGCCCGTGAGCTTGGTACCTCTTTCTCATTATGTGATCACTTCATAGCGCTCTCATCTGGCCTTGGTCCTACCTTTTCGTCCATGGCCATTTTCTACCCAGCCATTTTACTGTGTTTTAGTGGCTGTGCCGCTAATCCATACCTGTTGTGAATTTTCTCCCGTGGGTGAGAAAATTGCACCTTGGAAGCAAGGGTGAGCGCTTACAACCTATGCGCTGGCCCTGGCTGCCGTAGGTCGCTCATTATTTAAGCGTTTTTTAAGATTTGCGTCCGTGGCGTTCAGTGTCCCACGATCACTTCACGTTGCTGGTCGCGTCGCCGTCACCTTATCGGCGCGACTTGAAAATGTAGCAAAGTGTATGTGTTTGTGTGACATCAGTGTTTTTCATTTGTGTGTGATTGGGGATTTATATTTACAGGGTGTATGTACAGTGCAATGATCTTGACCTGTAAGACATAAATCTTTTGTTAGTGGGTGTGCTGCTGTCCATGTTTTCTTTCTGCAATCCTGAAAGAGAACGCATGGGTATGGTTATATTGGCCAATGCATTGTTGTCATTCACACATGTATATACCTTCCAGTCGCCCTTGGCGCCTTACTCTATTCTTATTCTATGCCGGCTAGATTTCTATCTTAGCTTAATGTTGGCGTCCTAATCTTACTTATCCTAATGTATTGTTATCTTAATGTATTGTGTTATCGGGCTTACCCTGGTACCGGTTTTTGGTAACCAGGTGCCGAAATGTTTTGCTTTAATCTTAGGGCGCTTAGTCTAAATTATGATAGATAAGAAAAAAAATATTTGGTATTTACAAGTCGAATGGTTTTATCTTAATCTAGTGCCGAAATGTGCTGTGCTATTATTTAGCAACAGCGGTTATTAAATTTGCTTAATTCTAAGTTACGTTCCAAATGCAACTGTCTTACATGCTAAAATTTCGACCGGAGCGATCGCCCGGGGCAGTTTCACCTCCCCAGATCACCACCCACGTGTATACAAGAAACACCGGTTGTCTCTAAAACCACCGGATTCCGCTCCCTTAATACTAGTTGTCGACATTTATATTAGTGATTGATATTAATAAGTACTAAATTTCCGGACGCCTGCGCAGCTGGAGGGCAAACGCATCGCCGTTGTACTTGCCTGTGTTGTCATCCCTCTTCCTGTGTCATTCATTGATGTATTCATCATTGCTGGGTTTTGCCCACTATAACCCCTGTGAGGGCTCGCTGCTTTCCTCATTTAATATCTCTGGCCGCTCGCTGCGTTACCATTTAATCTCTGGTGACTCGCTGTCAGCCATTTATGTGGGCACTGGATATCGTCCGATAGAATAATATCATCCGGGAATTTTAGCGTCCGGGAATCCTCTTCGCCTGTATTGGCATTGTTGGGTTTGCCCACGCGACCCCTCTAGGCAGCTCGCTGCATGCCTATTTAATATCTCTGGCCGCTCGCTGCGTTACCATTTATGTGGGCACGGTATCGAATGATCCATTCATTCCATATATATTATTCATTATTTGTTTATCCATTATTCATTTGTTTGGTTGTCTTCACCTCGCCACGCGGGGCAAGGTCTTGTCGGATCTAGGATTGATCCCGCTGCATCCTGAGATCCTTCTTCACTCCTGCGGGTAGAAGACTAACTTCCCGCCATAGAAGTTCTACTTACTTACATACTAAACTAGGAGTCTAGTCCTAATTTGGTCGTCCCTAGGGTCATCCCCTGAGTCCGGTGTGGAGCTGGCTAATTCTCCCACCAGCCGTAGAAAGTCTCCCCTGCAGGTCTGGCTTCGATGCCCGTAGCACATAGTGGGTGTGACGTTTCTTTGTCCCGGGGACAGGCTAGGTACTCCCGGGCTTCCGAAGTCTGCCCGTGCTAGGTCATCGGCGCTTCGACCATACGTAATTCCGTCTGTTATTTAGTCTGGGTCATTGAGTTAACTGGGGTAGGGCTCATCATCGCCTTCCCCAGCTCTGTTCCTGTGTGGCGCCTCTGCCCCTCTGTTTACGCTGTCATCACCATTCAGCGTGACTCAGATTCCTTAGAAAAATGGGTGTGATATGTAAAATAAGTGTATGGGTATTATGTAGTTATGTAAAAATTTTAAGTGTCCTGGGGTTGTAGAATCTTCTAGATGCATGGACTACTTCAGGCCTTCTGTTGCCACGTCGGACTTCCAGCGGTAATGCCTTGGTAATTTTCTTGGAGGCGTTAGTGGGTTTTTATGGCGTTGGGTCCCTCGTTATTAGGATCCGGGGGTGTTATCTGCTGGATGGGCTTAAAGCATGGTAGGATAGGGTTGCGCATCGTTGGGCTCCATGTTAATGGTGGCCGGGAGCCGGTGATGCTACTAGGATGTTTTTACAGTGAGTGGACGGGGTAGGTACTTCTCAGGTTTGCAAAAATTTTAAAAATTCCATGCAGGTATGGTAATAATAATATCCCTGGTATGTGGGTAGGATATTCCATGCATGTGGCTGGATATGAGGCGTGTCCGCTCTCATTTGTGGATAGGTGTGGGCCGAGGTGTGATAATTCAATGTTCCTTGCATGCGGGATTATTTAAAAAAAAGTTGTTATTTTAAGTGCGGCCTCATCTCTTTACATAGAGACGTGCATTACGCTTAATGTCGTTTTTCCGACTCACCCCTAATACTCGGGTGTAAGCATTGAGTTCCAGGGCGTAGTGGACCCTCTCTTTAGACGCATGAAGTCTATCAACCCCGGTGTATATTTTTGCATGTAGTTTAGCTGTTTTTGTGTGTCCATGTGTTTGTGTTGGCTAGTGTTGTGAGTGATAAGGTTATGGAAGGAGAAGGGTGGTATAATGGTAGCCCGTAGGTGGTGTCCTGGCCATTCTGCTGGCACCATCCATCTCTGCTCCTGTCATCCTCACTTGGTCACTATCTGCTTTCTATCCGCTCCTTGGGATTGCGAAGTGCGGTGACGCTGTGACGTCATGGCCTAATCTGGTCTCTCATTTATAGTGTTAAGGTAGCAAGTGATCGGAGTGTAACTGGTCATGTCCTGTTCGTCTATGATGGTTTTAAGATAAAAAAAACAAGAAGAGAATTAGTTATTGGGGGGGGGGTTGTTCCTTGAGGGAATCTGTCTGTATTCGCCCCTGATTAGTGGTCGGGTGTGGGCAGGAGGTGCCCGTGGCTGTGGTTACTGAGGCTTGCGTGACTGTGGTTGCGTTCCGCTGCAGCGTGCTGGCGGGCGGGCTGATATCGGCTAAGTCCTATAGTGTGTCGCGTGGCTGAGTGTCAGGTGGCGCGTGTGGCTTGTCAACATCTTTGTAAACATGCCCCTGTGGCCCTAAGATAAATCCGGCCTATCGTGTCTGTACATTGCTAAATGTTGTGCCTAACCGCTTGTTTTTTTTTGGTCATGTCTGCATTTCATTATCACTTCCGTTATAACAAGAGTGTCTGCCGACAGCAGTGTTGCAATACTCTAGAATTCGCAACTCAGTGTTTTGTCGTGTTTTGTTTTCATGTCCTTGTATACGGGAAGTCTTTGATGTTACGTATGGCGTCTGCCGGAACGTGACTTTTGCCAATTTTTGTGTATTGATATTGTTGTGCATTCCGGGAGGGCCAGTGTGCTAATCTGTCCCGTTTTTGCTTACCGATGTTGTTTAGACATCTATCCTGCAAGACCTTTGTCTTGTGTAATTTTTATAACTTGTGTTTAGGAAGTCCATTTCCTATGTTTGGGGTAATCGAAATTTTTGCATGGCTTTTTGCCGGACGACTTGTGGTGTTACCTGTATCTAGGTGTTGGGCGCTATGGTTCAGAGGAAAGTATTATGTGGTCGCTAATGCCCTAAGTAGGCTGTGGTGGCGAGTATCTTGGAACGAATCTATGTTCCTGTATGTATGGTAAAGAACCTCCCTGTCATTAAAATCGTGTGGCTCAACCGCTTATATACGTGTATACGGTCCCATTTCCGTCTAAGTGGGAGTGAATTTTCCCCTGTAAATGGGTCTATTCGGTGTCTAGTCGTGCTGGCTGAGTTTTCTGACTTGTCATGATGAAAAAAACCGTGTTTTGTATGTAAGTGATCATTCGTTGGTCGACAGTTATTGTTTTCCACGGTGTCCGCCATTATTGGGTATTCGGACCGGGGATCCCGTGTAATACTCTGTGCTTCATGTTTGCGTTGTCTGTTGGGATTTGAGCGTCCCTAGTGTGGTTACTGATTGTGTTTTCGCGCCAAAAAAATACCATTGGTTAGTTTCTTTTTGGCACGATGTATGGTGTTATCGTGGGTTCGCACCCGCCTTGTTTTAAGGTCCTGGTGTTACAATTTCCGTACTGTATGTACGATGGCACGTGTATTGTGTGTTTGTGACACACGGATGAAAGTATATTTTAGCGTGAGTGTTTTGTGCCTTTTGCGAAGACCCTCGTACTCTTATTTTGGGAGTTATGGGGTTTTGAAACTAGCGTAAATGATCGTGTCTACTACATTCAGAGCTGAGCGCTGTTAATTGGTTTGCGCCTGGCGAAAGTCGCCTGCTCACGAGTGTCTTATCGCTGACTGCGATAGTGTCTAATTTCATTGACGTGGGCATTACCTGTTACTTGTCTAGCGATGTACATGTGTCCAGCACGTGTGTGTGGGCTTGCTTGCTCGCTCTCTTATTGTGAGCATGGCTTTCAGTCATGGAAAAGAACCTTGTGTTATTTATATATATTGTGTCCCCCAAATTTGTTGTATGCGTGGGGGGAATATATTCCTGTTAGTGGTAACTAGATGTCGTTATGTATGTGTGTCACCGGGCCGCTAGTTGCGTGTTTGGTGACTAGGTGTCGGAGGTGATTTTATTATTTTGTGCATGTGAATGTCTGTCAGTGTGACTGTGGTTATTGCCCTATCCTTCAACTGGATAGTTACCCGACCTTGCATTCCTGGTATTCAGGAGGTCGCGGGTCCGAGACCGTCTTTGTCCAGGGTGATTATTCCTGGTGCCTTTTAGGCCTGTGTCTCCGGGACAGTTTTGTCAAGTGTATTGACTGTTTTGTATGGTATTTCGTTTAGTGTGTGACCTCCAAAAATAAATAGTGGTGTTTTCCCCTTGAGCTGTGAGTGTTACCCCATGGCGTTTATGTTTAGTTTGAGCGCTGTTATGGGGGACAAGAAAATTCATGGTGTAGGCAGTGTAATAAATAGCGTATGCCTATGGATCAAATATATACAGTTCGACTTGGATAATTCGCACTTCACGGGATTAGTGAAAGAAGGAAAAAAATTGAGTTATCCAAAAATTCAAATTAAGAAATTTCTTTGAAAAAAAGTAGAGAAAATATATTGTATGACATTTACATAATGCTTTATGTTTACTATAGCAGGTTGCCATACGGCGGTACTTTGTAAAGATTGTATCGTAAATAATTTCAAAAGGTTCAGAATGAGTGTACTATTCACCTATTGGACGACGTTAGTAAGACAGTAATCTAGTTCCGTCTCAGGGGAATCTACTATTTTTCAAAAATAGTGTGAGATTCTTAACTGTTTCTTACGATTAAGTCTCTCAGCCATCAAGAGACTCTAGCAAATTGTAGGAACGGAACATAGAACAACCTAGTCATTTCTACTTAGAAAGACCCGCCTGAGCTCTATGCTGTGGCTTATTGCTTAGGCTGTATTTGGAACAGTTCTTTCCGCCCCTGAGCCGCGTGGCCCAACTAATTGGCTTCTGCTTGGCTTTGCACATTAAGAACTTTGAATTGTCCAAAATATATCCTGAATTAACCACAATTATTAACCATTGATGGCCTAAAAAATGCTAGGGCCAAGAAAAAACTAGGAGAAATTTTGAATTATACAATTTTGACTTATCCATGTTCCACTGTATATACCTGCAAAATGTGCAGTTTTGTCCATGAGTCTCTGCGTGTCTATCGTTTATAGGGGTGGAATCTGCCCTTTGTGTGTCAATTATCGTGTCTCCTGCGTGTAAACGAACCTGCCCGTATGTGTATTTGTGATTCAAGTGACATTTGTGTATGTTATATTCATGGTGAAAGTCGTTATCCACGTCCGAGCGTCATTGCTCGGGAAGGTGAATACTTTCACCCTGTCACTAAGGCGTAGGCCCCTGAAACCTACTGAGGTGCTTCTTTACTATTTTCTGGCGGAGTTTGTAGCAAAGTAAGTCTGGGCCTACTTTCACCGTAGTGCGTGGATATTGGTCTGAGTGTGCCTGTGTCTGAGGGGCTGATTGCGCTCCGCGCTACCCTAGCAGTGTTTATAGGGGTGTGTGTATTCCTGACTGCCCGGCCTCGTGGGGTAGGTAATAAGACCTTTCTTATACCCCGTGTACTGTGTGTCTGCGCCTGGACAGTGTTCACAGGCGTACGTTTTGCACCCTGATGGGCTGAAGGCAACACCCTCCTATGCATTTGCACCTGGGGTACACTTGCTGGTACCCGCTTCCATTCTGGCAAACTTGCCCTTTGAACTAGCGGTAAAGGCCGTGTATTTGCCTGTGATTGTCCTGGTGACGTAGTGGAGTGTAGTCTAACCGATTTCTGGCCTATGGCCACGGTAGACTCCTGCCCTTGTGTTTGCCTATGTGTGTAGGTCTGTGTGGGCTTAATGTGCTGTAGGGTGGGCTCTACGTTCTCAGCCCATGGCATATTTACCTCCCGTTTTCTCCCTGTGTTATTATGTGTGCCCGAGAGTCCTGGCGTCAACTCCCTCTCGCTCGTCCGATACAAAATCTCGGTACTCTTTCCAGTTGGCCAGGATATGCTGGACCATTTTCTGTCTATAGTCCCTATGATGGTCCTCGGTATGCCAGACTAAAAAGCTAATGGCTCTAAACAGGCAGTTGCCGTCTCCTTGTACGGGGTGTGTCTGGAAACGGCCCGGGGGCGGATCGTCAGCCTTGGCCTTAGCTGGCTGCTTTTTTTCCCTTGCTCTTACGAGTCTGTTTAAGCGAGGGGCCTTTCTGGTGTTGTGCTGGGGGAGGAACCTCAGCCGCTTTATCAGCTGGCCGAACCTCCCCGCCTAAGCGTTTTTTGGAAACGTGGGCGTTCGTCTCCCTGTACTGTATGTACGCCCCCCCCTCGGGGTGGCTGCGCCAACCCCCCGCTTGCGGTGTGTAGCTAGGTGTGGGGAGTATTGCCCCCTGTCTGCCCGGCGGGGTGCCTCATCCCTAAACTCCCTCGGGTGTTCGTCGGGGAGGGGATAGTGTTCCGGGCCCTTTGGGTATGTGTGTCTAGTTTCCCGTCCTTTTATGTTTTTTTTTGTCTGGCGGCTATTGCCCGGTGGTTCGTTTTCCTGTCTCCGCCAGGGTGGGGTGTATGTTTGCTGCTGCGGGGGCGGGTTTTCCCGGCGATTCCCCTTTTCCCTGTACTGGGAGGGTGCATACCCCTGTCTGCCTGGGGTTGGGTTCTCCCGGTATTCCCCATTTCCCCTGTGTTGTGGGGATGCATACTCTTGCCTGCGTGGGGGCGGGTTCTCCCGATAGTCCCCATTTCCCCTATATTGCGGGACTGCATAGCCTTGCCTGCGCGGGGTCGGGTTCTCCCGATATTCCCCGTTTCCCCTATATTGCGGGACTGCATAGCCTTGCCTGCTTGGGGGTGAGTTTTCCCGATACTCCCTATCTGCCCTGTATTGCGGGGCGGCATAGCCCTGTCTGCTTGGTGGCGGGCTGCTTCGCCGGGGGATGGTGTGTTCGTACTCATCGGGGTAGTACTCCGGTGTGTACGGGGATGGTGGTCGCCGTGAGGGGTATGTCGGCTCTACGTCCGCGTATGATACCGGTGAGTACCGCGGAGGGTAGTGTGGCCTGTCCTGTGTGTGTGGTGTTGTCGGCCGCTGTGGAGGGTAGTAAATTTCCTCCCTCCCGTAGTGTTTCCTCTCCGTGTACCCCCTGTCCCTTTCAGGGTAATAGCGCTCTTCCGTGTCTGTGTGTTCATCCCTAGGCGGTCTGCCGCCTGCTTGGATGGCAGCTATCGTTAATTTTTCCATCCTGTCCACTAATTCATCCATCTTCTGACTAGTGTCGTCCTTTTGTGGATGAAAGTGCTGATTCACGGCTTTCTCCGTAGCTTTTTCCGTGATCTTTTTCCCTGCCTCTATTGTTTTAATGTTATTCAGCATGTGTTGGACCGTGGGGTTGTTTATGATGCACAACTTGTCCACGATGGATGGTCTGAGGCCCTGCATTAGCAGCTTAACTTTCTGCTTGTTCGTCATAGCTGCGTTATATTTGTCGCACATTAGCAATTTTGCGTTTACGTACGACTGTGCGCTTTCTTTAGGTCCCTGTGACCTCTGTCTGAATTGGTCATACAGGTCCTCATCATCTGGTATGAGCTGGAATTCACTTTTCAACAATAAAGTGATTTCCTCCCATGTGGCATTTTCTAGGTTGTCCTCATGAAGCTCATACCATGTCATGGCCGCCTTTGTGAGGTATGCAGGGAGGAGCCGTTTTCTGACTTCATCGCTCCAGCCATTGATCCGAGCCGTTCTATTGAAGGCCTTGAGGTATTCCTCGGGATCCTGGCCTTCCCTCGTGAACTTTGTGGGGTGGATCATGGGGTTTTCTGTATGCCTGTTCATTTCCTGTTCGTCTGTCACTTGTTGGCCGTGTAAAGATTCTAAACTGTTTACGCTATCGCGTGAAAAGGTGTTTGTGTTGTTTGGAGGGGAATTAGCCTCACTCCCTGTGTACGATACGTGTGTTACGTTACCAGGTGGCTCGTCACCTGATATATCTTCACTGACGGATGGTGTGTTGTCGTACTGTGTGGATTTGACTACGTCCACAGTCCTGTCTAAATCCTGTTTCACCGTTTCCAAAATAGTGTGTATGTCTAGGACTGCCTCTGTCGTGTGATCGTCTGCTTTAACAGTGTCTGTATCTAATAACTGTGTGATGCGCGCGAGCAGATTATCAGTCTTCTGCTCTGTGATTTGCAGTTGCTGCAACAATAGGGGGTGGAGTGTTGGCAGGCAATCTACTTCACTGTCGCTAGATATTGGTGATATTTGTCCGTGCTCACTGATCTGGGCCTGGGATCGTGTAAAATGTGTTACTTGTTCTGCCGCTGCAGGGTGTTGGGCGCGGATCTTTGATGCCTTGAATTCGAGTTCCCTAAGAAGTTGTACTGCAGTCTGGTCAGTTATCAAGTCACTGTTCTTAATTTTTAACTTCGGCAGGAGTGGAGTTGTACTAGCCGACAAATGGTGCGCAAAGTCTCTTAGTGTGGTCATTTAATTTCCACTGATTTTGCACTATGGGGAAGGTGGAGGTGGGTGTAATAATACAAATCCCTGTGTAATAAAGAAAAATTGTGGGACGTAATGTAGGAGAAAAAAAATTAGTCTCGCTTGGCTGCGTGCGGTAGGGGTCGTTTCTACCACGAGGGCTCGTTGTATGAGTCCTACCCTTATTGTGCGTGGTAGCAGCGCCTCCACCAATATGTTTTAGATCGCTTAGTTGGGGGGGGGGGGGGGGTAGTTAGGGATAAAACACTTGTGTTACTGTGATGATTTGGAAGATAGTTCCTGGGAGTTAGTAGCTTCCCGTAGCTGGGAGAGCTTACCTGTGTAGTGTGTTGTTTGGTACTTAAACGCTAGGGGGTGTTTCTGCAAAGATGCAGGTGTTGATTAGGGGATGGACCTCTAAACGCAGGCTACTATGCCGGCCTGCCAGCTGGATGGAATGAGTAATACAATAGGCGTGCTTACGTCAGCGGCTCGACATTATGTAGTCGAGTCGCATGCGGGAAGCACAATGCAGTCTGACAAAGCAGTTACTGGCTACTATGGTCACGGTCACTCGTGACGAAGGTCAGGAAGGGTATGAGGATGTAAAGAGGCGTGTAATTGACAATACAAGTGTAGTTTGCTGACCATGTGTTTATTGGTCAGTGAGTGTGAATTTGTAAGTCCCTCTTGGGGAAATGTAGGTAATTATACAAGTAGAGTGTACAAAATTATGAGTGGGTGTTTCACAAAGTAAAGGATTCTGAGCACTTGCTGAGTCTCACCTGATGATGCAACTGGAGCAGATGACGGCTAGGGCCTTCGGCGACGCACACTGTATAACAGATAATGGCTCCAATTAGGACTCCACTTCTTATAGTTCTCGGCGTTGCGCGGTCAGCATTCCGCCGACGTAGCTGCCCCAGTTAGTTGTTGTGTAGATGTTTATGTATGTGTCGCAAGTAGTTGGCTAACCTCCCAAGCTGGGTGGCTGCCTCTTGCTGTGTAAAGGTGATGTTCTGGTCTTATGATGTTGCCAGTTAGGGTGTTTTTAGTGAAAGATGGGGGGTGGCTTTCAGGGGGTACAGCCCCCCGGGCCTGTACAAACCCCTGCGAACGGCGTTTCGACACTTTGCCATAAAGCCACACCAACACGAAGACGAGTGCTATACACCCCCAGGGCGGAATACATTACGCCAAGGCCTAGGATCACCCTACTACACACACCAGATGAAGTGCGCGACGACCCACCTAGATGGATATCGGAGGCGTATCGTAGGGTAATCCGGATAGATCAAATACAACGCCAGATAACACATAATACACGCAGATACACGTAGGCAATCTCCAACCCCCAGAGTGGATTTTTTTCTCCGAACATATTATCGCGAAAGCGAACAGGCAAGGGGATTTAAATACGGTAATTAGCTCACCACCCACCTACCCTTAGCTATACAGAAGGGTCAGAGCCGCCATTTAATGCAAAACGCTCAAATAAATTATAAATACTTGCCCTAGAACGCAGTCACGCTGCGATAAGTTGAAGTGGCTACGCGAACATCTCCCTTATATAGATGGGGAAAATCACACCCACCCCACAAGTACACATTCAAACACTGTTACAACACATCTACACAATATGCCACCGCACGCGGAATCAATAAGGATTGCATATAATCCATAGAACAGTATCCAACCCCTAAACGTGTCCACAACATATGGACAACTTATATATTTACAATTTGATGCCAGTCAGGCATAAGGATTTGCGGTGAAAGAATCAGAAACATGCAATCCTGTAGGGTATAATTTTACAAGTGTATAGTGTTCATGTATGTTATATATTATATGTTGTATTACCAATATTACACAAAATGTTGAAGAGCACAAGGACACGGGCTTAGACGCCAATACAGTAACAGGGGTTGACACTGGAGAGATATTTTGACCGGATGAACCCACTCATTAATTCTTACAATACAGGTAACAGGGGATAGCTTAAGGTTGAATTAGCCAACAACACTTTGCTATAAGTCTACACTTAGGGGAGGTCCGGAATGGACACAGACAATCACACGAGTTCATACATGCAGGAAAATTAGAGATAACACAGCAACTTAACAGACCAATAGCAAACAGGCACATCATTTCGATTAAACCCATAAAATCGCAGAGAATGGGGAACACTACATCTCAACAGACATATATACGACAGGTAGGGATACATTTTATTAAGTCCTAAACGAATAATTACAATAGCAGCGAGATATAGAAACGACAAATAGCGTACATTGCTCATGGGAATCCGTACAAAGCGACACATATAGGAAAAGCAAGAAGGCCTATCTCTACCAGTCGAACCCAGACACTCTTGCATAAAAAATATACACGATATAGAGGCAATACTTCTAGTACATAGGATACTCATATTACACACGCCTTACTGCCCACGCAAATCAGGAGGGCACGATTGTACTACATAATCGGGACATGAATATCACTCTAGCAGGCTAATATTATACCGGCCTGAAGTTTTACAGTACCGCAAGACGGAAATGTAACATGAGCGGTAAGCGTGACATAACAATGGCACGTGCCTGTCGGCTAGTAGGGATGTGCTGAATGGCAAATCCTGTGCCGGGAACAGCAGGCAGACCGCGTGCGATTGACATTCTCCTGGAGCGGAGGTGCGACACCGCGGAGAGGAACGTATCAACATGTCTATACACTGTTAACTTCACTAGGTAATAGGGGATAACGACCCTACGCACGCACAAAATACTGATAACGTGCAGAGCAGGGGCGAAAGCGAGTTAGGTTGAAAACGACCTCACCGTACGCGTTTCCCAGCACAGCACACTGACGCTAATGTCGAAAAACGGGAACACACATTTTGAACAAGCAGGCAGAATAGCGGACACGAGCGCAGATAGACTAAGTAGCATATATCATACACAGAAAGCTAAAGGGCAGACGCAAACAGTTACACGAGGCACAATTGGAAAACAGGTGACCGACTGAAAACAAATCGGCCCGAAATTCCGAATATTAGACCAATGTACGTCTCTAATCTTCATACGAGGGTAGAATGACGAAAAACTTGAACGGAAAAACACACTGGAAATCAAAAAAACACATTTACAGGCACGGTCACTACAGAGACACAAGCCTACAGACAATAAAAATCATAGACACCACAATACCACGAGTCAACATACACTACAGGGGCTACACCTAACATGCGAACTCGGAATGCTTCGTTAGGCGCGAGCGCCTTCACAGTCGAACCAAGACACTTTCACATGCAAAGACAGGATTTCAACGGCCACTATTCAAAATACAGACAAGGGGACACTCATATTATATACACACACTGTCCATGCAGACTAGAAAGGCACATATTTTAACGTATAAGGGGACATGAATGTAATTGTAGTCAGATAATATTATGCCGGCCTGGCAGGCTCACAGTGCCACTAGGCCAACCATGCGATATCAGCGATACGCAGGACGTAACAGGTAGAGCGTGCCGGCAAGTAGCCAGTGCTCTGCTGAATTGCAAACCCTTTCGACAGGCGCGGTAAACAGAACGCGAAGGTCCAGTATTCTCCTGAATGGGAAGTGAAAAACCGCGGAAAGAAACCTCTAGATCGTCCATAAGACACATTTACACATTCATATACCTACATAACACGTCATCAACACACCAATTATAGACCCATATGGCTATAGACCGTTAACGTCAGACAAAGGTGCAAGACGAATTTACCGTACATGATTCGCGTCACATCCACATTCGCACCAGTTTCCAAAACCATGGAAGACGCATTTTTACCAGACAGGGCGATACAGAAATACGGGAAATACATGTTACACACGAAGTACGTAAGGTGCCAACACCACATTTCAAGGGTCAGACGATAGGAATACTACAGGCATCTATATAGGAGATCTAGGAAGCTAATAACATAGCCAGTTCCACTCTAAAATACGGGATTTTTCTCCGTACACGTTTATACATAGGAGGCAAACAGTCGACCGACTGAAAAACAGCCCCAATATACAAAACATAGAACCATGCACGTCTATAAACTGCGGACAGCTATAAAATAGCCGACATTCACAGGTCACACGCACATAGCAGGGCAAACAATAATAGCAAGTGTCGCGTACAGCCAGCAAAATCGCTAAGACCATAACTCGCCAGAAAAACACACAGATTGACGCTATAAACGGCCAGGCCAGTAGAATACATCAGTATTTGTACCCAGATTATATTTTTGAGCAGGGGTCTGTATTACATAAATAAGGCATAAATAATTATTATGTTCACGCATGAATATTAATATTCCTCCTAATTTTGACAACACCCTTGCTAGATCAGGTGCATTATCAGAGGGCAAAAATACAAAGTTACGAAAACTAAAACTAAACGGTACACTAGAGATCAGAGAAACGGACAATAAATATATTTACACAGTTTTACATTCAGGGAAACGGACAAAATAGTACACAGGTTAGGGGACAGCCATAGGAAATAGATTATACACACAGGCATAGTAATACGGGAAGGGACACAATTCTCCCAAAAAGCGATAGCAATAGGTCAGTATACACATTTCGAAAGATATACACAAACCGGTGAAACTACAGTTGCTTCACTTTATAAACAATTGTCACACAAATCCAGCACACTGTCATAACGAAAACATAACGCTCATACGCAAAGTATCAACAAATTCCCAGCCTAGGAACGCGCGGCACACCGGAAGAAATTCCAGCCCATGCACGCACAAGCGAAAACATTGTAAAAGGTCAGAACAAAGCGCTGACACTAGTAAACATTGCTCAACACTGTAGCAGACGGCCACAGCTCATAAAATGTACACAATCCCAGCAAGGAAGTACTTACGTCAGTAGTAGTATAATTCTTCATATCATTTACATTGCCATTATAGGCATTGGTATTAATTAACAACAATTGACACAAAGCCGATAGTCGCTATGATAGCGCGCCATTTTTTCTTTTTGTAACCCCCCTTAAAGGATAAGTTACCTTGTTTGCACTCTCCCCCATTCCTAATATATTACTACTGCTACGCTTGCCACGGTGGGTGAGTGGATAGCGTGTCGGTCTAATAACCCCAAGATTGCAGGTTCGCCCCTGGCCGTGGTAAGTGATTTTTGAAAGGCGGCAAAAATACGATACGCATATCATACGAGGGCGGCATGTCAAAGAACCCATTTGAATTCTGTAGGCCGAGTTCATAATGGCAAAATTAATCTCGGGAGTTTCCGCCAACACAAAGTTCCTAATTTCTCTGCTAGAAAGCGCTATAGTGTTCAAGGAGATTAGATATCGAACATCTAACCTCCTTGACTTTCATAGTCAAGGAACTACGAAATTCGACATGCAAGCTACCCTCGGGGTGTCAAATAACAAAGCTTGCACCCGGCACACGAGGCCATACGATATTAATATTATATTATACTACTGCTACCATTAGAAAGAGGGGAGGGAAACCGGGTCCAAGCCCGTTGTGTGAAAGCGGGCTTCTCGCCCCAAAAGCCGGCAACAAAAGCCTGGTAAATAAATACATACAATACTGTATAATTAACAATAGTTTAATATCACCAGAAGAAAATCACCTCAAACCACATTAATTACACTACAATATACATGCAAGAACACCTTTCAATAACAACAAATACCTTCCTCCTTCATGCACTACACTAATGCATGCTCAAAATCAGATGTAATGGTACTCACTGGTTTTCAGTTCATCCTCTCCTTTTATAACATTTAGGTTCAGCACTTACCCCCATATCATGGGTAGTGGCATATATTTATTTATTCGGTAATAGAATCAGTTTGAGCAGGAAGGAATAAATATTTTCAGCAACATGGCCGGTGCTTGGAGGTCTCCCCACGGAGCATCGAAGTATAACCTGTTATCAGGTCTCGCAATTAACATATCAATCTTCACATTCAATACACTTAGAAGAAGCAAGCAGGTTAAAACATACTTCAGGTTAAAGCGCGTATAATATCTTCAAACCCCTTGCAAGTATTCACATGCCAAAGCATTACGATAACGTGAGTAAGATCCGTCAAACAACTCCACAAGTCAGCGCAAAATCAGATATGTGTAACGTTTAAAAAAAACTTTGAAACCCTCCGAACGATACCGTGTCTCAACGTAATCGCGTTAGAGAAACATTCTCGTTCATGGTATACTACCTAAATAACACAACTATTTCACTTTACCCCAATGCAAACTAGGAAATCAGTAGCATAATATCGCGACTCCAATCGCCAGGAATACCGACGTTCAACTCTATTTTTCATTAACAATCTAAAACCATATGGCAAAGAAACCTGTCATGCCAACGGAGATAACCAAAAGCAAGGAAAAGCATAAAAGATCATAGGACCTAATTGGCAAGAAAACGCACTACAAAGATTTAAAAAAAAACAGAAACAAAACAATCTTTCTTTAATCAAACACCGAGAATGTTTCTCGTACACCCATACGCCACTGTTCAAAATGTACATAGGTTCACAGTTAAGGCAATGCGAAGTAAGGTGGCGATAAAATATAAAGTCGACGCAAATCACAATTCATTTAAGTTCACAGAATCAACCTCTCATCGGCACTAAGTTAGTAGTTTTACGATTACGGCCGTCAAAGATTCTAATAACCAAGTCTCTCATTCTTGACAACAGTCCGACGTTCTCCCTTCTTTTTTTATATTACTAACTCCGCCGTTGTACCAACATGCAAGTCCTAGAACATCGCCCTCTGCCGTCTGCCAACTTGAAGATCCAACCTTCCATTCTTCTCGCCCGCCGACAGATAACTTCAACTAATATCGAAATTAGTTTAATGTTGTTGTCCATAACATTCACAAAGGAAATCAGGAATTTCGAGACGTGCCAATACTTACACGTTCCAAATGGGTTTTAGAAGCAATTCAAATCATAGGTTATGATTATCAGTGAAGTTGAAGGATGGCAAATGTGTTGTAGGAGATATGTCTATCCTGACATGGTCCAACAGGATTTTAGAAGCTATCTGGGTATCCCTGTTCAAATCATAGGTTTTGATTATCAGTGAAGATGATGGATGGAAAATGTGTTGTAGGAGACATGTCTATTCTGATATGGTCCAAAGGGTTTTAGAAGCTATCTGGGTACCAAAATGTGACATGTGGGGCAGGGTATTATTAACCAGAATGTGACTAGCGCTAGCAACCGTCACATCTCCCCCCCCCCCCCCAAAGTTAGACTACCGGGTGTTAGATAGCCCGATTATTTTAGGTTTCATTTCCCTTATCTGTGGATAGGCTGGAATTCCTCCGAACAGTAACCATGGTCGTCTTCACGCTTCCTCCTCAGGGCGGCATACTTCACCAGACGATCTCCAATAATTCCGACCAGCTGAAATATCAAATCTTCCAATGAAGCTCCATCCACCCGTCAGTACCACGACGAAAATGCAGCTTGGCCAAAACTGCACACCCTCGTAGTATGAGTAAGGGCCACGAGGCAGCGAAAGACTATCTACATATGAATTATAGAGTCTCACTCAAGAGTTATCACATGCTCAAATCCGAGTAAAATAATTAGCTCGATCTTCACTTTTTCAGTTCCTAGGAAATCGTCAATAAGTCACGATTAGCAGTTCACATTCTCGAACATTCAATTACGTTTGATACTTCCCGTCCTATCATCGTCCACACCTTCATCCTAAAAATATCAACCACAAACATTTCACCATCCAAAAAATCCAACTACCATAATCACTTAAATACACAATTATCGTCCTTAGAATTCCCGACTAACTTGCACTGACTTAGATGAGCCCGGGAGATTAGTTTGGCGGTGCCGTCCCTCAACATGACGGTCAGAGGCGTGATGAATGAGAGTATCTCAAATGGCCCCCGAAAAAGTACCCGTAATTTACCAGACTCTTGACGACCGAAAACCTTGGGAGAGAAATTATTTACGCACACTTGATCACCAACATTCAACTTACAGTTTACGCACCCTGCATTATATCGCTTAGCAATGCGATCGTGCGAAACCTTCATGGCGTTACGAGCTTCCTTCCAAATTTCGTGAACCTTCTGTTCCGAAGGTTGGTCAGGCAACAGATCATGTGTGGGCCATAAATTGGTTAAGGGAGAATTCGGCACGTACGAAAACATCAACGAAAACGGAGTTTTACCATGGGATTCGCGCAGGGCCGAATTGAAATAAAAGGTCAACCAAGTCAACGACGTGTCCCATTTTGAGTGTTCCCGATGATGGTAAGCAATTAGAGCAGCACGTAGATACCTATTTACCCGTTCCGCCAAAGACGGATTTGGATAATAGGGCGTGGTTGTAACATGCGAAATCGCGTAGTCGAACAAGAATCTACGAAATTTGAAGGAAGTAAAGGTTTTCGCGTTGTCTGAGTCGAGAAACTGACACGGTCCAAAAGCACTAAAAATGGAATTCAAACATCGGATCATGGTATTCGTAGTGGAAAGACGTGTCGGAAAGATCCAACAAAAACGAGAAAAGCCGTCCACAAAAGAGAGCGAAAATCGGACCCACGAAATCAATTAACATGCGTTCCATAAGTCGGGTTACTGACTCAGAAGACAACTTCCCCACCTTGGTGCTCACAACCGGCTTGCTAATGTTACACCGATGACAAGAATTAACGAATTGCCTAACATCACCATCCATACCCTTCCACACGAAATATTCACGGATCTTCTTTCGCGTTTTGAAAATTTCAAGATGTCCCCCCACTGGAGAATCATGATAATATTTCAGCATTTCAGGCACTATACTAGATGGCAGCACGATTTTAGGTTTCTTGTCGTGACGAGCCTTGCAACATAATACGCCAGATTTGAGTTCGTAATGTTTAACCAATTTACCATCGGAAACCTCCACCATGATCTTGCTCAATTCTTCATCCTCTTGTTGATATTTCGCGATGTCCCTAAATAGCATAGGACTGTTGCTAATGATAGGCAACGCAGCATTAATACACCCCTCGATGTTACCCTCCTGAATTTCACCAGAACTCAACTCAGCAGTTTCGGCGTACATGCGACTGAGGGAATCAGTGATGACATTATCGCTACCCCTAATATGTCGTACAGTAAATTTAAAAGAGGAAATTCTCGTCACCCACCGAGCAATCCTACCAGTACTGCGTGGTCTCGCCAATACCCAACTCAATGCTTGATTGTCGGTTTCAATCTCAAATGACACATGCTCCAGATACGTCTTGAAACGTTCCAAACCAAACATTACCGCCAAACACACTAATTCGTAAACGGAATACTTATATTCCGCTTCATTCAAGGTTCTAGACGCATAGGCTATAGGACGACGTCCTAAATCGCAGTCTTGCAACAATACGGCGGCAACAGCGCTCAAGGAAGCATCCGTTTGTATTACAAATGGCCTAGAGAAATCAGGCAGAGCCAAAACAAGGGCATTACATAGTGCATGTTTACGATCTTCGAAAGCCGCTTGTTGAGATTCACCCCAATGAAACTTAACACCCTTACGACGCAAGATGTTCAACGGAAGTGCCCTTTGGGCAAAGTTCGGGATGAATTTCCTAAGAGAATTAGTCATACCAATGAAACGAGCGATACCCTTCACATTCTTAGGCGGTTTAAAATCCCGTATCCCTTGGGTTCTTGTTTGATCTACAGAAACTCCGGCTTGAGAGACAATGTGACCTAGGAATGATATTTCCGTCTTAGCGAACGACACCTTTCCCAATTTTACCGTTAATCCAGCATCCCGTAGTCGCTGCAAAACCACACGCAAATGCTTAACATGGTCTTCAAAAGATTCACTATAGACCACAACGTCATCCAAATAGTGATATAAGAAATCGAACTTAATACCAGAAAAAACGCGGTCCAAAAGACGACTCAATACAGCCCCTCCTGTTGATAAACCAAATGGAACTCTATTAAACTGATAGAGATTCCAATCAGTGGAGAAAGCAGTGAATGGTTTAGATCGCGCAGACAGAGGAATTTGATTATAAGCTTGATTCAAATCAAGCAGCGTAAAATAACGAGCTTTACAAAACCAAGAGAAACAGCTATGCAAGTCGGGCAACGGTATTGATTCTAACACCACCTTTTGGTTTAGACGTCGAAAATCAACGACAGGCCGGAAACTGCCGTCAGATTTCGGTACTAAAAACATTGGCGATGGATGGACTAATCACCCCTTGCGCCAACGTGTTATCAATGATCTTTTTAAGCTCCAACATCCTCGGAGGACTCAACCGATATGGAGGATGTCGAACTGGCACATGATCCGTAAGTTCAATATCATACTCCAATACGTTGGTGACACCCAATTTATCAGTAATTACCTCCGGAAATTCCTTGCACAATCCTCGAATTACGTCCGCTTGTTCCACTTCCAAATGACCCAAATCCAACTCCTCAATTTGGTTGGAAATACTCAAATCTTCCGCAATATGGGGTCCCGAGTCAATCAAATTACTATACATGTCCTCATTCAATTTATCAGACCTTCTCTCGATCCTTCTGTCAACCTGAACAAATGTTGCCTTTATTTCAGGTCGAAAACTAAAATACAATTCATCCCTCCGGATATCCAACAGTGATCCAGTGAACGACAGAAAATCTGCCCCCCAAAATTACCGGACAAGACAAATTCTTCACGACCCTAATCCCAAACTTCCATTAAAAATTCAATATCTTAATCTTTACCTTCACCGCACCCAACACATCCATTTTCGAACAATTAGCGGACATCAATCGTGATTCCACCTCTTCCAGTTTGGGCAATTTACAAATAGACACCATATTCTTATACCAATCTTCACTCACCAAAGACACGACGCTCCCAGAATCCAACAGAGCTTTGACGGCGGCGTTATTAATCGAAATCTCAATAATAGGTAAATGCATATAAGAAGGTGAATAAATCTTCCTACAAGCTACTGGACACAACAAGTTACCACCTTCTTCATCAACAATTTGATCATAATTATTTCGCTCGGAGTTCGTCACAACCCGGGTATGATATCTGCGATTAATCTTGGGTGGACCATGTTGCACCCTAAGCCTTAATTGTCAATCCTTACGTTGAGGATTCTTGCAGAATCGCGAAACGTGACCCGAACGTCCACAATTATAACACAGAATCGCTTTTCGGTTTCCACTCGTATTTGGTCCGGAATCCTGATTTATCACAACAGGAGGTATGGGCAACATCGGAGGAGGTAAATGAGAACTGACCCGTTGTGAATCAACCAATCGAACAGTTTCGGTCTTAACAGCAGCAACACTCAAATCTTGAAAGGTTTTAGGTCGGGAACTCATACCTAAATATGACCGTAAATCCGGCGTGACACCATCCACAATTATTGATACAAGCTCCTCCTCTGATAGTGCCAATCCAAACACCCTTCCATATTTAGTAATGTCTTGAACGTAAGCATTCAATTATTCCCCAAAAATCTGAGGACGATAAAAGTATTGTTGGACAACAGAACCCAACAACCGACCGGGAACGAACATCGCCTAAATCTCCTTCAGAAAAGTCTTAATAGAAACTCCATACTGTATAGCATCTACCAGTTTGCTCTTAATAGCCCCCGACGTGATTGGAAACATCATTTGGAAAATTTGTTCCTCAGGAATTAAAAACACGGTAGCACATTCTTGAATATCTACCAAACCCCGAAGAAATTGAATAACTCCATCAATAGAATCAGTGTTTAATTTTTTTAAATCTTTTCTACGCAAGCTGACAACGGATGGCTAATACCACCAAATTTAGTACCCGTACACATAGATGAACATCCGCGAGAACCTCGAGGAACGACAGGACGATCAAAACACTCCCCCCTCTCGCCAGCATTTCCTGAGTTTAACAGTGAATCACTTTCCCGAATACATGGCCATGTGGGGCTTAAGGAGATTACATTCCGAATACCACGTTCATGTCCGACATGCCCACTCGGCCTCACACGATGGTGAAATTCGCTATTAATAGAACATGGCAACCCCGTTAAACAGTCACGTTCTCTAGACATCGGAACAGCTGATCTCTCGCATCTACCAGTCACACTAATAGGCATCACACTGCTGAATCCAGCTAGATTATAATGACCCAACGATGTATCTACCCGGAAAACGTTACTCAATTGAGAATCAACCTCGTCTTCTCCAGAAATATTTTCCTCCCTTATATCTTCAATCACTTGACCAGAACGCGAATCAGATCTCAACAAATGGGCATTTCGCCTTCCGACTCGAACAGTTTCATGAATTGAGAACTCCGGAACAACTGTCCTCACAGATCCACCACCCTCATTAAATTGTTCACCAAAACGATACAGCGATAGCCTAGAAACTCTTCGCTTAGAACCATCGACACCGCGATAATATGAACTGGAATCATTCAAACCTTCGGTCTCAGTAATTTCACGAATAGAAGCAGAAGTATATACATCTTTAGGCAATGTATCATGAGACAAACTATCGACATTACCCACAAATTTGATATTTTTCTGCTCAGCATTCCCTAAGTTAGAACCTCTACTTGAAACACCTAGATGGCGCACTCCAGAACTAGTAGGCGGAATATTAGTATTTTCATAATTAACAGTTACAACCCTTTCGTGATCTAAATTAATCTCTCTAACCAAGTTTGACAATAAAGTCTCCGGTTCCTTCAATGGATTTTCGCCTACCGACGCAGTAGTCTCCTGCGCATACGCGACATCTAACCTTTCGCACGGAATTCTCAATACCGCATCAACTCCACATGCCCCTGCTTCATCATCATCACCGACGTTTCCATTAAATACAATCGGTTGATCATCATCCAAAATACAACTATTACATTCAACCAACTTGGCTTGTAACTCTACTAAATCATGTTTCTCCTTCTCTTCCCTACAATCATATCGCCAATTCTATGAAATAGATGTTGTATCTGAGCTCGTAACATACCACGCTTTTCAACACTCCCTCCACAAGAAATGAAATCATTCACAGCTTGAACGACTAAGTTCACCTTATTTGAAATTAGAGACTTATTCAGAATAAAGGTGGAATCCGACATGATAGGTGGCGACACGATCGTATTCTTTGCGAGGCTTAAAATCTCGATATTTCTCTCCAAGTTCTCAGATATGTTCAGATCTTTAATCCGCATCTCGTAACAAATTTCATCCGAAGAAAGAAAATCCAGAAATGGAATCTCTCGGGCCATAACGATACCCGTAATAACGATAAATAGAGAAAATCCACGAATACAAGGCAAAATAGAAGAATAATCCTTTGTAAATACTCCCACCAACCAACATCCGGCAACGGTCACGTCGACAAACACCACCGGCCTTTATACTAAGTAGTATATATATTATATTTACCAGGCTACACCTACTAAACTCAACGAGTGCAACCAAAAGTCAATTATAATTGCAAAAGAAACATACATAACCTAAATTACTCTCTAAATAAAATCATGAAATATGCAATCCCATGAAATATAAAACAACAACATTTGACAGGAACAAAATCACGTTGAAAAATGACCCAAGGCAAACAACAACGTAAAGAAACTCACAAGAAAATAAAAGAACTATACCATAAGTGAAACAATAACCTAACCACGCTCTAAGGCTGCCACTAATGTAAACCCCCTTAAAGGATAAGTTACCTTGTTTGCACTCTCCCCCCATTCCTAATATATTACTACTGCTACCATTAGAAAGAGGGGGAGGGAAACCGGGTCCAAACCCGTTGTGTGAAAGCGGGCATCTCGCCCCAAAAGCCGGCAACAACCCTTAATTAGCCTGGTAAATAAATACATACAATACTGTATAATTAACAATAGTTTAATATCACCAGAAGAAAATCACCTCAAACCACCTTAATTACACTACAATACACATGCAAGAACACCTTTCAATAACAACAAATACCTTCCTCCTTCATGAACTGCACTAATGCATGCTCAAAATCAGATGTAATGATACTCACTTGTTTTCAGTTCATCCTCTCCTTTTATAACATTTAGGTTCACTACTTGCCCCATATCATGGGTAGTGGCATATATTTATTTATTTGGTAATAGAATCAGTTTGAGCAGGAAGGAATAAATATTTTCAGCAACATGGCCGATGCTTGGAGGTCTCCCCACGGAGCATCGAAGTATAACCTGTTATCAGGTCTCGCAATTAACATATCAATCTTCACCTTCAATACACTTCGAAGAAGCAAGCAGGTTAAAACATACTTCAGGTTAAAGCGCGTATAATATCTTCAAACCCATTGCTAGTATTCACAGGCCAAAGCATTGCGATAACATGAGTAAGATCCGTCAAACAACTCCACAAGTCAGCGCAAAATCAGATATGTGTAACGTTTAAAACAAAAAACTTTGAAACCCTCCGAACGATACCGTGTCCCAACGTAATCGCGTTAGAGAAGCATTCTCGTTCATGAAATACTACCTAAATGACACAACTATTTCACTTTCCCCCAATGCAAACTAGGAAATCAGCAGCATAATATCGCGACTCCAATCGCCAAGAATACCGACGTTCAACTCTCTTTTTCAGCAACAAACTAAAACCATATGGCAAAGAAATCCGTCATGCCAACGGAGATAACCAAAAGTGAGGAAATGCATAAAAGATCATAGGACCTCATTGGCAAGAAAACGCACTAAAAAGATTTAAAAAAAAAACAGAAACAAAACAACCCTTCTTTAATCAAACACCGAGAATGTTTCTCGTACACCCATACGCCACTGTTCAAAATGTACATAGGTTCACAGTTAAGGCAATGCGAAGTAAGGTGGCGATAAAATATAAAGTCGACGCAAATCACAATTCATTTAAGTTCACAGAATCAACCTCTCATCGGCACTAAGTTAGTAGTTTTACGATTACGGCCATCAAAGATTCTAATAAGCAAGTCTCTCATTCTTGACAACAGTCCGACGTTCTCCCTTCTTTTTATATTATTAACTCCGCCGTGGTACCAACATGCAAGTCCTCGAACATCGCTTTCTGCCGTCTGCCAACTTGAAGATCCAACCTTCCATTCTTCTCGCCCGCCGACAGATAACTTCAACTAATATCGAAATTAGTTTCATGGTGTTGTCCATAACATTCACAAAGGAAGTCAAGAATTAGGAGACGTGCCAATACTTACACGTTTCAAATGGGTTTTAGAAGCAATTCAAATCATAGGTTATGATTATCAGTGAAGTTGAAGGATGGCAAATGTGTTGTAGGAGATATGTCTATCCTGACATGGTCCAACAGGATTTTAGAAGCTATCTGGGTATCCCTGTTCAAATCATAGGTTTTGATTATCAGTGAAGATGATGGATGGAAAATGTGTTGTAGGAGACATGTCTATTCTGATATGGTCCAAAGGGTTTTAGAAGCTATCTGGGTACCAAAATGTGACATATGGGGCAGGGTATTATTAACCAGAATGTGACTAGCGCTAGCAACCGTCACATCTCCCCCCCCCCCCCCAAAGTTAGACTACCGGGTGTTAGATAGCCCGATTATTTTAGGTTTCATTTCCCTTATCTGTGGCTAGGCTGGAATTCCTCCGAACAGTAACCATGGTCGTCTTCACGCTTCCTCCTCAGGGCGGCATACTTCACCAGACGATCTCCAATAATTCCGACCAGCTGAAATATCAAATCTTCCAATGAAGCTCCATCCACCCGTCAGTACCACGACGAAAATGCAGCTTGGCCAAAACTGCACACCCTCGTAGTATGAGTAAGGGCCACGAGGCAGCGAAAGACTATCTACATATGAATTATAGAGTCTCACTCAAGAGTTATCACATGCTCAAATCCGAGTAAAATAATTAGCTCGATCTTCACTTTTTCAGTTCCTAGGAAATCGTCAATAAGTCACGATTAGCAGTTCACATTCTCGAACATTCAATTACGTTTGATACTTCCCGTCCTATCATCGTCCACACCTTCATCCTAAAAATATCAACCACAAACATTTCACCATCCAAAAAATCCAACTACCATAATCACTTAAATACACAATTATCGTCCTTAGAATTCCCGACTAACTTGCACTGACTTAGATGAGCCCGGGAGATTAGTTTGGCGGTGCCGTCCCTCAACATGACGGTCAGAGGCGTGATGAATGAGAGTATCTCAAATGGCCCCCGAAAAAGTACCCGTAATTTACCAGACTCTTGACGACCGAAAACCTTGGGAGAGAAATTATTTACGCACACTTGATCACCAACATTCAACTTACAGTTTACGCACCCTGCATTATATCGCTTAGCAATGCGATCGTGCGAAACCTTCATGGCGTTACGAGCTTCCTTCCAAATTTCGTGAACCTTCTGTTCCGAAGGTTGGTCAGGCAACAGATCATGTGTGGGCCATAAATTGGTTAAGGGAGAATTCGGCACGTACGAAAACATCAACGAAAACGGAGTTTTACCATGGGATTCGCGCAGGGCCGAATTGAAATAAAAGGTCAACCAAGTCAACGACGTGTCCCATTTTGAGTGTTCCCGATGATGGTAAGCAATTAGAGCAGCACGTAGATACCTATTTACCCGTTCCGCCAAAGACGGATTTGGATAATAGGGCGTGGTTGTAACATGCGAAATCGCGTAGTCGAACAAGAATCTACGAAATTTGAAGGAAGTAAAGGTTTTCGCGTTGTCTGAGTCGAGAAACTGACACGGTCCAAAAGCACTAAAAATGGAATTCAAACATCGGATCATGGTATTCGTAGTGGAAAGACGTGTCGGAAAGATCCAACAAAAACGAGAAAAGCCGTCCACAAAAGAGAGCGAAAATCGGACCCACGAAATCAATTAACATGCGTTCCATAAGTCGGGTTACTGACTCAGAAGACAACTTCCCCACCTTGGTGCTCACAACCGGCTTGCTAATGTTACACCGATGACAAGAATTAACGAATTGCCTAACATCACCATCCATACCCTTCCACACGAAATATTCACGGATCTTCTTTCGCGTTTTGAAAATTTCAAGATGTCCCCCCACTGGAGAATCATGATAATATTTCAGCATTTCAGGCACTATACTAGATGGCAGCACGATTTTAGGTTTCTTGTCGTGACGAGCCTTGCAACATAATACGCCAGATTTGAGTTCGTAATGTTTAACCAATTTACCATCGGAAACCTCCACCATGATCTTGCTCAATTCTTCATCCTCTTGTTGATATTTCGCGATGTCCCTAAATAGCATAGGACTGTTGCTAATGATAGGCAACGCAGCATTAATACACCCCTCGATGTTACCCTCCTGAATTTCACCAGAACTCAACTCAGCAGTTTCGGCGTACATGCGACTGAGGGAATCAGTGATGACATTATCGCTACCCCTAATATGTCGTACAGTAAATTTAAAAGAGGAAATTCTCGTCACCCACCGAGCAATCCTACCAGTACTGCGTGGTCTCGCCAATACCCAACTCAATGCTTGATTGTCGGTTTCAATCTCAAATGACACATGCTCCAGATACGTCTTGAAACGTTCCAAACCAAACATTACCGCCAAACACACTAATTCGTAAACGGAATACTTATATTCCGCTTCATTCAAGGTTCTAGACGCATAGGCTATAGGACGACGTCCTAAATCGCAGTCTTGCAACAATACGGCGGCAACAGCGCTCAAGGAAGCATCCGTTTGTATTACAAATGGCCTAGAGAAATCAGGCAGAGCCAAAACAAGGGCATTACATAGTGCATGTTTACGATCTTCGAAAGCCGCTTGTTGAGATTCACCCCAATGAAACTTAACACCCTTACGACGCAAGATGTTCAACGGAAGTGCCCTTTGGGCAAAGTTCGGGATGAATTTCCTAAGAGAATTAGTCATACCAATGAAACGAGCGATACCCTTCACATTCTTAGGCGGTTTAAAATCCCGTATCCCTTGGGTTCTTGTTTGATCTACAGAAACTCCGGCTTGAGAGACAATGTGACCTAGGAATGATATTTCCGTCTTAGCGAACGACACCTTTCCCAATTTTACCGTTAATCCAGCATCCCGTAGTCGCTGCAAAACCACACGCAAATGCTTAACATGGTCTTCAAAAGATTCACTATAGACCACAACGTCATCCAAATAGTGATATAAGAAATCGAACTTAATACCAGAAAAAACGCGGTCCAAAAGACGACTCAATACAGCCCCTCCTGTTGATAAACCAAATGGAACTCTATTAAACTGATAGAGATTCCAATCAGTGGAGAAAGCAGTGAATGGTTTAGATCGCGCAGACAGAGGAATTTGATTATAAGCTTGATTCAAATCAAGCAGCGTAAAATAACGAGCTTTACAAAACCAAGAGAAACAGCTATGCAAGTCGGGCAACGGTATTGATTCTAACACCACCTTTTGGTTTAGACGTCGAAAATCAACGACAGGCCGGAAACTGCCGTCAGATTTCGGTACTAAAAACATTGGCGATGGATGGACTAATCACCCCTTGCGCCAACGTGTTATCAATGATCTTTTTAAGCTCCAACATCCTCGGAGGACTCAACCGATATGGAGGATGTCGAACTGGCACATGATCCGTAAGTTCAATATCATACTCCAATACGTTGGTGACACCCAATTTATCAGTAATTACCTCCGGAAATTCCTTGCACAATCCTCGAATTACGTCCGCTTGTTCCACTTCCAAATGACCCAAATCCAACTCCTCAATTTGGTTGGAAATACTCAAATCTTCCGCAATATGGGGTCCCGAGTCAATCAAATTACTATACATGTCCTCATTCAATTTATCAGACCTTCTCTCGATCCTTCTGTCAACCTGAACAAATGTTGCCTTTATTTCAGGTCGAAAACTAAAATACAATTCATCCCTCCGGATATCCAACAGTGATCCAGTGAACGACAGAAAATCTGCCCCCCAAAATTACCGGACAAGACAAATTCTTCACGACCCTAATCCCAAACTTCCATTAAAAATTCAATATCTTAATCTTTACCTTCACCGCACCCAACACATCCATTTTCGAACAATTAGCGGACATCAATCGTGATTCCACCTCTTCCAGTTTGGGCAATTTACAAATAGACACCATATTCTTATACCAATCTTCACTCACCAAAGACACGACGCTCCCAGAATCCAACAGAGCTTTGACGGCGGCGTTATTAATCGAAATCTCAATAATAGGTAAATGCATATAAGAAGGTGAATAAATCTTCCTACAAGCTACTGGACACAACAAGTTACCACCTTCTTCATCAACAATTTGATCATAATTATTTCGCTCGGAGTTCGTCACAACCCGGGTATGATATCTGCGATTAATCTTGGGTGGACCATGTTGCACCCTAAGCCTTAATTGTCAATCCTTACGTTGAGGATTCTTGCAGAATCGCGAAACGTGACCCGAACGTCCACAATTATAACACAGAATCGCTTTTCGGTTTCCACTCGTATTTGGTCCGGAATCCTGATTTATCACAACAGGAGGTATGGGCAACATCGGAGGAGGTAAATGAGAACTGACCCGTTGTGAATCAACCAATCGAACAGTTTCGGTCTTAACAGCAGCAACACTCAAATCTTGAAAGGTTTAGGTCGGGAACTCATACCTAAATATGACCGTAAATCCGGCGTGACACCATCCACAATTATTGATACAAGCTCCTCCTCTGATAGTGCCAATCCAAACACCCTTCCATATTTAGTAATGTCTTGAACGTAAGCATTCAATTATTCCCCAAAAATCTGAGGACGATAAAAGTATTGTTGGACAACAGAACCCAACAACCGACCGGGAACGAACATCGCCTAAATCTCCTTCAGAAAAGTCTTAATAGAAACTCCATACTGTATAGCATCTACCAGTTTGCTCTTAATAGCCCCCGACGTGATTGGAAACATCATTTGGAAAATTTGTTCCTCAGGAATTAAAAACACGGCAGCACATTCTTGAATATCTACCAAACCCCGAAGAAATTGAATAACTCCATCAATAGAATCAGTGTTTAATTTTTTTAAATCTTTTCTACGCAAGCTGACAACGGATGGCTAATACCACCAAATTTAGTACCCGTACACATAGATGAACATCCGCGAGAACCTCGAGGAACGACAGGACGATCAAAACACTCCCCCCTCTCGCCAGCATTTCCTGAGTTTAACAGTGAATCACTTTCCCGAATACATGGCCATGTGGGGCTTAAGGAGATTACATTCCGAATACCACGTTCATGTCCGACATGCCCACTCGGCCTCACACGATGGTGAAATTCGCTATTAATAGAACATGGCAACCCCGTTAAACAGTCACGTTCTCTAGACATCGGAACAGCTGATCTCTCGCATCTACCAGTCACACTAATAGGCATCACACTGCTGAATCCAGCTAGATTATAATGACCCAACGATGTATCTACCCGGAAAACGTTACTCAATTGAGAATCAACCTCGTCTTCTCCAGAAATATTTTCCTCCCTTATATCTTCAATCACTTGACCAGAACGCGAATCAGATCTCAACAAATGGGCATTTCGCCTTCCGACTCGAACAGTTTCATGAATTGAGAACTCCGGAACAACTGTCCTCACAGATCCACCACCCTCATTAAATTGTTCACCAAAACGATACAGCGATAGCCTAGAAACTCTTCGCTTAGAACCATCGACACCGCGATAATATGAACTGGAATCATTCAAACCTTCGGTCTCAGTAATTTCACGAATAGAAGCAGAAGTATATACATCTTTAGGCAATGTATCATGAGACAAACTATCGACATTACCCACAAATTTGATATTTTTCTGCTCAGCATTCCCTAAGTTAGAACCTCTACTTGAAACACCTAGATGGCGCACTCCAGAACTAGTAGGCGGAATATTAGTATTTTCATAATTAACAGTTACAACCCTTTCGTGATCTAAATTAATCTCTCTAACCAAGTTTGACAATAAAGTCTCCGGTTCCTTCAATGGATTTTCGCCTACCGACGCAGTAGTCTCGTGCGCATACGCGACATCTAACCTTTCGCACGGAATTCTCAATACCGCATCAACTCCACATGCCCCTGCTTCATCATCATCACTGACGTTTCCATTAAATACAATCGGTTGATCATCATCCAAAATACAACTATTACATTCAACCAACTTGGCTTGTAACTCTACTAAATCATGTTTCTCCTTCTCTTCCCTACAATCATATCGCCAATTCTATGAAATAGATGTTGTATCTGAGCTCGTAACATACCACGCTTTTCAACACTCCCTCCACAAGAAATGAAATCATTCACAGCTTGAACGACTAAGTTCACCTTATTTGAAATTAGAGACTTATTCAGAATAAAGGTGGAATCCGACATGATAGGTGGCGACACGATCGTATTCTTTGCGAGGCTTAAAATCTCGATATTTCTCTCCAAGTTCTCAGATATGTTCAGATCTTTAATCCGCATCTCGTAACAAATTTCATCCGAAGAAAGAAAATCCAGAAATGGAATCTCTCGGGCCATAACGATACCCGTAATAACGATAAATAGAGAAAATCCACGAATACAAGGCAAAATAGAAGAATAATCCTTTGTAAATACTCCCACCAACCAACATCCGGCAACGGTCACGTCGACAAACACCACCGGCCTTTATACTAAGTAGTATATATATTATATTTACCAGGCTACACCTACTAAACTCAACGAGTGCAACCAAAAGTCAATTATAATTGCAAAAGAAACATACATAACCTAAATTACTCTCTAAATAAAATCATGAAATATGCAATCCCATGAAATATAAAACAACAACATTTGACAGGAACAAAATCACGTTGAAAAATGACCCAAGGCAAACAACAACGTAAAGAAACTCACAAGAAAATAAAAGAACTATACCATAAGTGAAACAATAACCTAACCACGCTCTAAGGCTGCCACTAATGTAACCCCCCTTAAAGGATAAGTTACCTTGTTTGCACTCTCCCCCCATTCCTAATATATTACTACTGCTACCATTAGAAAGAGGGGGAGGGAAACCGGGTCCAAACCCGTTGTGTGAAACCGGGCATCTCGCCCCAAAAGCCGGCAACAACCCTTAATTAGCCTGGTAAATAAATACATACAATACTGTATAATTAACAATAGTTTAATATCACCAGAAGAAAATCACCTCAAACCACCTTAATTACACTACAATACACATGCAAGAACACCTTTCAATAACAACAAATACCTTCCTCCTTCATGCACTGCACTAATGCATGCTCAAAATCAGATGTAATGATACTCACTTGTTTTCAGTTCATCCTCTCCTTTTATAACATTTAGGTTCACTACTTGCCCCATATCATGGGTAGTGGCATATATTTATTTATTTGGTAATAGAATCAGTTTGAGCAGGAAGGAATAAATATTTTCAGCAACATGGCCGATGCTTGGAGGTCTCCCCACGGAGCATCGAAGTATAACCTGTTATCAGGTCTCGCAATTAACATATCAATCTTCACCTTCAATACACTTCGAAGAAGCAAGCAGGTTAAAACATACTTCAGGTTAAAGCGCGTATAATATCTTCAAACCCATTGCTAGTATTCACAGGCCAAAGCATTGCGATAACATGAGTAAGATCCGTCAAACAACTCCACAAGTCAGCGCAAAATCAGATATGTGTAACGTTTAAAACAAAAAACTTTGAAACCCTCCGAACGATACCGTGTCCCAACGTAATCGCGTTAGAGAAGCATTCTCGTTCATGAAATACTACCTAAATGACACAACTATTTCACTTTCCCCCAATGCAAACTAGGAAATCAGCAGCATAATATCGCGACTCCAATCGCCAAGAATACCGACGTTCAACTCTCTTTTTCAGCAACAAACTAAAACCATATGGCAAAGAAATCCGTCATGCCAACGGAGATAACCAAAAGTGAGGAAATGCATAAAAGATCATAGGACCTCATTGGCAAGAAAACGCACTAAAAAGATTAAAAAAAAAAAACAGAAACAAAACAACCCTTCTTTAATCAAACACCGAGAATGTTTCTCGTACACCCATACGCCACTGTTCAAAATGTACATAGGTTCACAGTTAAGGCAATGCGAAGTAAGGTGGCGATAAAATATAAAGTCGACGCAAATCACAATTCATTTAAGTTCACAGAATCAACCTCTCATCGGCACTAAGTTAGTAGTTTTACGATTACGGCCATCAAAGATTCTAATAAGCAAGTCTCTCATTCTTGACAACAGTCCGACGTTCTCCCTTCTTTTTATATTATTAACTCCGCCGTGGTACCAACATGCAAGTCCTCGAACATCGCTTTCTGCCGTCTGCCAACTTGAAGATCCAACCTTCCATTCTTCTCGCCCGCCGACTGATAACTTCAACTAATATCGAAATTAGTTTCATGGTGTTGTCCATAACATTCACAAAGGAAGTCAAGAATTAGGAGACGTGCCAATACTTACACGTTCCAAATGGGTTTTAGAAGCAATTCAAATCATAGGTTATGATTATCAGTGAAGTTGAAGGATGGCAAATGTGTTGTAGGAGATATGTCTATCCTGACATGGTCCAACAGGATTTTAGAAGCTATCTGGGTATCCCTGTTCAAATCATAGGTTTTGATTATCAGTGAAGATGATGGATGGAAAATGTGTTGTAGGAGACATGACTATTCTGATATGGTCCAAAGGGTTTTAGAAGCTATCTGGGTACCAAAATGTGACATGTGGGGCAGGGTATTTTTAACCAAAATGTGACAATCGCTAGCAACCGTCACACTTTTATTCGCCCACACTGTGCGCACTCGGAGCAGCCATTAAAAAACCAACCATTCGATTGGCGGACAACAGTATATGATACTAGACACTCCCATACAGACCTCAGATAACACGAGGAGGCAGACAATATAACGTCAAAACAAACACACGGTACTAGCGCGGTCGCGTGTAGCGACAATGAGCACTAAAGGCCACGGGCGCCTCAAAACGGAAAACTCCATTCTTATAACAAATCGCGGTCATCATACCAGAAGATAGACGCCCACAAATAAATGCCTGCAATTACCAATAAAGGCAACTCGGTATAGCAAACGGAAACTACCCCCTGTTATAGAGACATCCACATTACGAGGACACAGGGATGTTCATCCACAATATGACGGCGTTAGAGGCACTAGTCAGATAATATAAATGGCAAATTAGCACACATGATAGCACTAAAATACAAATTACATATATAGGCTAAGACTGCCTACAAACAGCACAGCTAGAGCGTACAGCGTTGCACGCGTAGACTTTTCATAATCATTATAGCAGCCATTTTATGCAGGGCGCAAAGCGCATCCCAATAATAAAAGGGATACATTTGAGGGAACGTTATTAGTTTTCCCGAAAACATAGTAGCGATCTTGAACAATAGATATAAAAAAGAGGCATGGCCACCAACATTTTGAAGTGACACCCTATTGATAATAAGGGATGTTTTAAAAATAGCACCATTGAATCATGCTCGTGAGTTGTAATCTCACCCATAATGTAGTGGCATTGAGCACACGCACCCAATTAACGCGCATCCATATGACGATGACGCGTGGCGCAAGAAAAATATGACCAAGGGAGGTCAGACGCTTAGAAGAAGGAACAATACAGGCAACACTCAAGGCTCAAAAAATCCCCACACGCACACAAGTCCATAATACACTTTCCACTACCCTCACCACTCAATAATCCTTAAAACAGTCAGAAAAGGCATTTTTAAATAAATACATGGTTAACAGCACCCCCAAAAGCACGCAGCTCCACACTTGAAGTTGAGAGGTGTTCGGAAATGATTGAATAACGGTCGATATATCTATATATATTGAAATAGATAATGGCCATAAAGACATACTAAACATATATTTTTGATTAATATTCCCGCATGACCAAGTTGCAATTTACACGACCCGCATGTAAACACCCCTTTACCTGAGCACTAACCAAACACGCTCAAAATCCATCTGTCTGCATGCAAATCCCACCCTCAAGTACCCAGGATTTTAATTAATATACCTGCATGCAGTATTTTAATTTTTACAATGAAAAAACCACCTGGGAACCACAATCCTACTATCATGTACTCCAGTAAATAAGATATATCCTTAAGCATTATGGGGCCAAGGCCAGTACAAAAGTGAAAAGCCCGAGAATGCTAAACCCTCCCACCCTACGCGGTAAAACCTTATTAACAATAACACCCTCTTCAACCGCACTAATATACCTTGCATGAAACCACATAACCTATTAACAATCTCGGCGACATGTATAAAAATATCAGCGTGGGAATCCGATTGAGCAGAGGCGCGGAAGCAGTCCATGCGACTAAATCATAATGCCCTACAAACCCCAACACACTACACAATGTTTACACCCTACAATAATTACACCCTCCCACAAAATCCCACCCCTATACACTAAAATCTGAGATCACACGAGGTAATGCGATACACAAAGGATATTAAAGAGAGAATTTCACAGAAGGGCAGAGTTTCACACGGCGGTAGCGGACCACGGGGACGTAACTCGGGAAAACGATTGAGAGCTCGGTGGGAATAGCTTGCCCACCGTATCGGATATTGTTACACCCTTACAAATACGTTACGATCTACGAAACTAGACCAGTTAGGATAAGACTGACGTCTGATAGGGGACTAGCCACCTCAATTTCAGACGTAACATTCAACCCTAACATAGGTAGCACCAGCATTCCGAGTGATGACGCTCCAAGCTAGCCGGAAAGCAGGTGATTTACCTTAAGACGACCGAAATGTAGGACTAGACCTTCCTAGTTAGTTTAAGGTTAAGTAATCGCTCCTAGTGCGCGGGAGTAAGTCTTACACTCGGATAGCTGAAGAAAAAAATTTCTATACTCGGATAGGTGAAGAAAAGTCCTACACCGAGTAGGTGAAGGTTTAAATAATGAAATATATGAATTGTAAGACGATAAGTGGGTGCATACCACCATGAGCGTTGATAATGATGCGTAACCCAGGCCGCCATTGAGCGTTGAACATCGCAATATAAATGAATTTTCCCGGATGATATATGAATGATATAATGAATGTAATATAGCCTTATATAAATAATATTCATGAAAAATGTAATATTATAACATATTATAATATTCATGAATAATTGAAATATATAAATTGTTATAATGTGTGCAATAAAATCCCGCTCTGAGGTTCGGCGTATCATATCTAAATATTGTAGCGTTGTTCGTCGCATGGTATGAGGTTCTCTTATATACAACAACAAATATTTTGGAAATTTTCTGAGTTTTGCGTAAAATCTCGTCCGTAATACGAGTTATGTTACATCATGTGCCCGGTCATGCAGAACTTTGTATATGCACTAGATCTGGCATCAGTGCGCCCCATTCAATGCGTACTGTCTTTTAAGGTAGGTATGCAGCGGGAATCATAGCCTACAAGATGAAGACGAGAATTGCAGGAGCGACTTAGAATATCGGTGACGATATTCTTCGTTATTTCCGAGATTTTTAAAAAATAAATGGACACTACTAAGGAGAAATTGAGAGAATTCGGCGCAGAAGACATGAAGGGGAGAAGAAGAAGAGGTTGGAACGAGAAGAAGAAGAACAACAAGAATGAAGTAACATACCACAACCTGGAGTCGAACGAGGAGGAAGATCGAAGACGGGGAGATGCAGTTCGGATTGGCGTTACAACTTGGTCCAGTCAGGCGAAACAGCTTGTAGCTGTTTGGCGTACCACCTTGGTCGAGATAGGCGTAATAGCTTGGAGCTGTAAGGCGAATGCTAGTATTGGACTAGAAGCCGGGGAAGTACTGTACCCTTATCCCCGTGCTGATATTCTGGGTCTAAGGCACATTTCTGAGAAGGCGGCAAATTTTGAACTCCGCGCGGCTTTCCTTCCAGAAGGTGATGGAAGCTATCAGCGAGGCATGATGACGTACACCGCTACGAGTTGTGGCATTATTTTAGGATTATTCTTGTCCGATGTTTTTGAGATTTGGGAAGTATGTTAAATTACTGGCACTAAGAAGAGAAGAAGAATGCACCATCCCAGAAGAAAATCGTTACAGTAGGAGCTGAGATATTAGCAATTATTTGTTTGATTTTATTCACGCTGTGCCGTATGGTCCTGGTGACGTGCGAACGGCGTGGAATCCTTTCGAAGGCCTGAGTGGGTATAAATAGCGAGCCAAGTTGAGCCAAGAGGTCAATCACTTCGTGTGCATGGTCACGCAAGTATCTCCGTCATCACGTGCATGGTCACGCTACAGTCTTTATTATCGCGTGTAAAGCAATTATTCCACGCGGAACTTATAGTCAGTGTTATCACCAGTCGAAGTTATGGTCAAGTGATAGAATATTTTCGTGATGCGAGGAACGTAGAACATTTTTGTGAAGCAATATTGGAGTGATACGCTTCGTGAACTGTTGACACTTAGTCAGATTTGTCATCTTTTGGACATATGGTAGACTTTGTCTACAAGCCACACTTTACTGATTGGAACTTTGTTATTTCCAATTCATCAGTGACGAGTTTTTGTCTCTGTAGTTTAAAAGATCAGCCACGACCACATTGCAATATTCCTCGGATACCAGTCTTGCATTTTGATCAGATCAAACTAGACAACGATTGGAGATGCATATTTCAAAGTTATTCAGGAGCTTAGAGGCGCCCATCTTAACAGATGTGTGTTGGGGAGCACCCATTACCCGAACACAGGGATTAGTCAACGAAGGGGCCAGCCATATCTAACGCGTGTCTGGAAGCTGCATAACCTTACCCGCTAGTTTATATTATACTAGGAAGCTACAGATCTGAATCATATGCTAAATATTATAAGAGTATCAACTAAATTGAATGGGTCACAGCTGTTTCAGAGCTACAACTGATTCTATTACCATGGATCCTAAGGATCGAACCCCTATTCATCAAATAGCGTCAGCTATAATTACATTCTACAGGAACAGTTTAGTTCGAGTGTATTGTGAAGCAGATATAGGCCTACCCGTCATGTGTTGCTAAGAAATTTGATGGTAGGCGTGGAAGCCGATACGAGGATTTACGTACGCGTCCAATGGGACGAATAAAGAGGGACACTTCTGGAAGCGGAACTTTAATAGGACCGGCCAGGAGGCCTGCCTCTACAAGAACTTCAACAATGTGAGCTACATTTACAATTTTCTATAGCTTGTGGTATTTGGAAATTTTCGTTTTGAAGAATTATCAACACACAAATGTATCTTTAGTTTGCCGTAGCAAACCAGATTTGAATGTTATGGTGTTCAGGAACACTAGTTATGCGATTTCGAGTCTATGGAAAGCTTCAGGAACACTTTATTCTGATTTTCTAATTTTCATCATCGCGGCCAACAGCCGCATGATAATCTCATCTTAGGTTTTTATTTTAGAAAAGATGGACATATTTTCTCATCCACGGATTCGAGCTTGTTTGTTTTCAATTAGTTTTGTCCATAAATTCCAATTTTGTATTTGACAATAATAATAATACAAATTTTGATACCAATAATCATATTTTTCTGATTTTGAAATAATAATATTTTGTGAAGTCATGATAATAATAATTATGTTTGGTAATTGTTTAAATAAGAGTCTAGGAAGTTTGGAACGACTTAATTTGAATTTGAGGATTTATTTATCCTATAGTTAGTGGTCTTATGTACGCCCATATCTTGCAAAGATATAAATGATTTTATAGGATATATGGCCAACGGCCTAGCCGTGTTGAAACACCGGATCCCATGAGAACTCCGCAGTTAAGCAACATTGGGCGCAGTCGGAACTTGGATGGTATGCCGGTTCTAGGCACTGCGCGCTGTTGGCCAACATAAGGAGGAGCGGAAAGGCCCTGGCCACCCTACCGCAAGTAAACTCCGGCTGGGGGTAGCCTCTTCGGAGACTCGGACCTGCCTTCGGGCAGAATACCAATTAAATTTAAAAATAGGATATATATAGGATATAGGATTGGCATATTGGAATATTTTATGACCCGGAAGGCCATCGAATGGTTACAGAAAGCCTGTATCAAATAGGGCATTCTCGAGTTTGTATAATTATAAACAATTATGGTAATGTCACAATATGACAATTGAACCACTTTTCATGAATCTATAATTATTATTATTATTATTATTATTATTGTCATGTGTTGTGACATCTCTATATTACGCCTCGAGTGTTTAAAAGTGCGCAGTTTGTCTGTATGTATCTCTCTGCCTAACGTTGTGCAACCCCTGGCTACATACTACCTAGTTCTCTCGTATTGGCTAGTGTTGTTGCTACCTTGCATTTTGTTGTGCAATTTGTTCTGCTATTGGCTCAGCCAATATTTGACGCGAGTTTGGAGCCACTCCCAAACTACGCATTTTATATTTCTGAGAGGCTTCCCTCCTCTCTGGGGGACATAAGCTTATTCAGTCTTGGACGTGCCGAGATGTAGGGCGAACGTGTGTATTCGGGCAGAGGCCCGCCCTCATGGCGCAGCGGAATGTGAGTGCGGCTCAATGTATTTCTATCTAACGCAATGTAATTGTTTTTGTTCAATGTTTCTTCTTTTGCTTAATTCTCTTTCCTTTTCAAGATGTTACTGTTAGTATTTTAATCCTTGAACCAGATCTCCGGGACCTTGCGTAATGTCATACGGCGGAGTTCTTTTCGTTGCTTCTGTTATGTACCCTCCTCACAGTTTTATTATTTTGGTTAATACCTGTAATATTCGAAAGTATTGCGTTTCTAGTCTTGGCTTATGTATATTTCCTGTCGGGCCTTGGTGCTCGTCTTTTGCGTCGGTGTCTCTTTTGTACCACACATGTTTCGTTTGATTGGTAGCAATTGGACCTTTGTTTGCGGACAGTATGTGTGATGTAACGGGACTTATGTCCAACGTCCCACTAATACATGTCCCTTTTGTTTATAGAATATATGTGACGGTGGTTAACTGGGATTTCTCCAGCTCCGATGTCATATTATTCTTTTTTTATATGTCGCGTTGGTGCGGCATTATGTTGGAGTATAAGCCTATTTTTTTATAGCGTGCTTTCGATTTTTACCGGTCTCTTTCGTCCCAAATCAATTGTAATGTAATGTATCTCTGTATATTTCATTTTCCAGTTGTTTTGTTTTCCTCTTTTGATTTTCACCGTATTACATAACTTAATAATAATTCCCCTTGTCTTCTCCTTCCTCCTATCTCCGTGAGATCTCTCTCCCCTTTGTTTTACTCCCCCTCACTACTCCCTCTTCCCTCCGGTATGTTTACATACCATCATGAAAAGCTTCGCGTCTCGTTAACGTTCGATTTTTGAATTTTTGCAAGTTTGGCGTTTCTCTCTGGCTTTCGTAAGTTTCATTTTATTTTATTCCATGTTCGTATCTTTTCGTTAGATTCATGTTGTTGAGCTGCACACAGGTTCTGTCGTGCTTTTTAGTTTTTAAGTCTTTATTATTGGTATTGGGTTTCTTTTGTATTATTGATCTTGTCTTAGCTTGCCTTTTTCTTTGTTTTAAATAATTTGTTTATTTCGTGTACACGCTCTTTCTTTTATCTTTAATGCATTTTTATATTTTAAGTAATATAGCTCCCTTGTCTTTTCATTTCTTATATTCAAGTTCCCCTTCCTTATCTTCATCTCGATTTCGTCAATTTTGTCTTTGTGATGTAACAAAGGCACGATTAACACGCCTCTGGGATTTCTTTAATTAATTTTATGGGAATCTCGCTTTCGCACGGGGGAAAAGACGTCTTGCTCGACCCGGTGCTTGTCCCAAGGTTTTCGGAGCGAGCAAAAGATGATTTCCAAATGGAAACAAATAATTGCTTAATGCAACAATCAAAAGTGCAAAAGCGAGATTCCCATAAAATTAATTAAAGAAATCCCAGAGGCGTGTTAATCGTGCCTTTGTTACATCACAAAGACAAGATTGACGAAATCGAGATGAAGATAAGGAAGGGGAACTTAAATATAAGAAATGAAAAGACAAGGGAGCTATATTACTTAAAATATAAAAATGTATTAAAGATAAAAGAAAGAGCGTGTACACGAAATAAACAAATTATTTAAAACAAAGAAAAAGGCGAGCTAAGACAAGATCAATAATACAAAAGAAACCCAATACCAAGAATAAAGACTTAAAAACTAAAAAGCACGACAGAACCTGAGTGCAGCTCAACAACATGAATCTACCGAAAAGATACGAACATGGAATAAAATAAAATGAAACTTACGAAAGCCAGAGAGAAACGCCAAACTTGCAAAAAATCAAAAATCGAACGTTAACGAGACGCGAAGCTTTTCATGATGTTATGTAAACATACCGGAGGGAAGGGGGAGGAGTGAGGGGGAGTAAAACAAAGGGGAGAGAGATCTCACGGAGATAGGAGGAAGGAGAAGACAAGGGGAATTATTATTAAGTTATGTAATACGGTGAAAATCAAAAGAGGAAAACAAAACAACTGGAAAATGAAATATACAGAGATACATTACATTACAATTGATTTGGGACGAAAGAGACCGGTAAAAATCGAAAGCACGCTATAAAAAAATAGGCTTATACTCCAACATAATGCCGCACCAACGCGACATATAAAAAAGAATAATATGACATCGGAGCTGGAGAAATCCCAGTTAACCACCGTCACATATATTCTATAAACAAAAGGGACATGTATTAGTGGGACGTTGGACATAAGTCCCGTTACCTCACACATACTGTCCGCAAACAAAGGTCCAATTGCTACTAATCAAACGAAACATTTGTGGTACAAAAGAGACACTGACGCAAAAGACGAGCACCAAGGCCCGACAGGAAATATACATAAGCCAAGACGCAGAAACGCAATACTTTCGAATCTTACAGGTATTAACCAAAATAATAAAACTGTTAGGAGGGTACATAACAGAAGCAACAAAAAGAACTCCGCCGTATGACATTATGTAAGGTCCCGGAGATCTGGTTCAAGGATTAAAATACTAACAGTAACATCTTGAAAAGGAAAGAGAATTAAGCAAAAGAAGAAACATTGAACAAAAACAATTACATTGCGTTAGATAGAAATACATTGAGCCGCACTCACATTCCGCTGCGCCATGAGGGCGGGCCTCTGCCCGAATACACACGTTCGCCCTACATCTCGGCACGTCCAAGACTGAATAAGCTTATGTCCCCCAGAGAGGAGGGAGCCTCTCAGAAATATAAAATGCGTAGTTTGGGAGTGGCTCCAAACTCGCGTCAAATATTGGCTGAGCCAATAGCAGAACAAATTGCACAACAAAATGCAAGGTAGCAACAACACTAGCCAATACGAGAGAACTAGGTAGTATGTAGCCAGGGGTTGCACAACGTTAGACAGAGAGATACATACAGACAAACTGCGCACTTTTAAACACTCGAGGCGTAATATAGAGATGTCACAACACATGACAATAATAATAATAATAATAATAATAATAATAATAATAATAATAATAATAATAATAATAATAATAATAATAATAATTATAGATTCATGAAAAGTGGTTCACAATTCATGGACAGGGTAGATACGATATAAAAGAAACATGGATTGCTGTGATTGGCGAAATTAGTATAAATGAAGCTTCGTGTTTGAAACAAGCTGTGGCTTGATAAAAAAAAGTAATACATAATTATATATATAAAAAATAGAGGAGAATGTTGAAGTTTGAAACGAATGTGTATCATTCAGTCGTGAAATGTGATCACGAATAAATATGGTGTTATGTGTAGTGTCAACCATGATGATGGTTAGATAACTTATAAAAAATATATATTGAAAAAATGAGTATAATAATTTTAAGTAGCAATCTTGTGAAAAGAAGAGCCAACTGATTTATTTAATGCAGCCATCACAGAAAAATATCAGAAATAGATTTTCTTGTGTCTCAGGTCAATTACCCTTTTAATTGTCAAACCGTGTGTCTATAAACAAAACTTAGTTTTGACGATGCCTTGCCGTGGTCGAATATAGATATAGTCTTAGTGGATTGAACGCATAAATAAAAAGGGCATAGGCTAAAATTAAATATTGTATAAATTGATAAATGACCTGCCATTTATAAAATCAAGGATATTTTTGTTTTGAACAAGTTCCATAACTAAATAAATAATTAAGATTTCGTTCAAGTGAATATTTTGAAATTTAATAAAATATAAATAATTTATAATATTAATGATAATAATTTTGTTGATTAATGTTGTATGATAAAAAATATAAATAGGTTGATCTTGTCAATTTTGTGAGAATCATGATAAACGAATATCAGAAATTTTTGAACTTATGATAAATATAAATAATTTGATTAGTGTTTTGGATAAACATGATAAATGATTTATACAAATGGTCATGTGGATCATATTGCTTTATTGAATGACATTTGCGGATCAAGAACAGATGATCTAATACATTTTTCATACGATCAAAGTTCTTTGAATCCTTGTTTGAAGTTAGATTGATGAACAGTAATATTTGCTCACATGTCCGACAAATATTTATGTTTATTTAATTAACTCAAGGAAAAGTTAGATCAAAATCAGAAATGAACAGTGAATTTATGCATTTTGGAAAGTGAAAAGTGAAATTATTTTTATCAACGATTGATAATGTCTAGTTAACCGATTGTACATATTCAAAGTAGGCATCAGGCTGGACGATTTATTTTGCCCTGATTGACCTACAAATTTGTTAATAATACTCACATTTGCGATCGATGGCAATCGATGATCTTCAAAGTGCTTTTTCGAGTGTGTTGAAAATTCTATTTCTTGTGTATTCATGTGTGAGAATTTCTTTTCATGCATTATAGTGTAAATTTTTGCATCTTAAATTTCTTTTAAAATTTATAATTATTAATAAAATGAGATTTTATAGAAATTGTGGTATTTTCACTTCTCCTTTCTATCATCATTGCTGCATCGAACCGAGAATCAGAGAAGCAAGTTTAGTTAATATTTTTGTTGTTTGCTTTTCACCCGGTTGGCGCCCTGAGATCTTTTGTGTCTCGTGCTAGCTGATTTTCGATAACATGCATATGTGGTCGTTGGACTTTGGTCTAAACGCGCACAGTACGAGACGGACGAACTTGGCTATGGAACCCAGTTCTTGCTCTTCAACTAGACATCTATAGGCGACACAAATTAAGAAAAGAATTCTCTTCAGTAGCCCATTTTTTGTAGACAGAGTTGGGCAAAATACTCCCAAAATGTATTTTCGATATAAAATACTTCCAAAAAAGTATTTTGAAACCAAATACACTAATAAAATCCTGAAAGTACAAAATTAGTATTTTAAAATACAATTCAAAATACAAAATACTTTTAATAAAATATCCTTCTCTTCCATTCAAAATAACATTATTAGTGTATTATTATTACATATATTATTATCGTTGATCTGGTCGGGTGCGTGCACTAACGTGAAGGCCAAGGGTTCAAATCCCACCGTCAGCCTTCATGAAATGGTTTTTCAGGATGGTACTTCCTGATGGGCCTCGGAGTAAAGCTCACTCACATTCAAAGACTATTGCGAGAATATGAAGCTCAAAGTCTGCATCCGAAATAATATCATACGCAAGCTCACTAACAGCACATGAGGGGCTCAACCAAGTGTACTACGTACGTCTGCTCTAGCTCTCCACTGCAGAATATGCAGCACCAGTCTGTCAGAACTCCGCGCACGCCAGGAATGTTGACACCGCTTTCAACGAGACAGGCCGCATTATGACAGGTTGTTTACGACCAACTCCAATTGACAAAATCTACCATCTTGTAGGCATGGCATCTCCGTATATTAGAAGAAGAACAGTGGCAGAGGCTGAGAAGAAAAAAATAGGTCAATGATTATAGGCATCCCATGTTTGGAAGTGAAGCATCTCGTCCCAAGTTGAAGTCAAGAAAGGGCTTTCTTCGAACAACTGAAGCAATTGCAACAACATCTTCCACTCGCCGTATAGAACTATGGCGAAACAGGACACCTGGAAGTAATGGCCAAAACCGAAAGGAAGAGTTTACTGCTGGTTTTCAACTACCTTACCAGACGTGGAAGACTTTGAACAGACTGCTAACTGGAGTGACGCGCTGCAAACAAAATTTGAAGCTGTGGGGCTAAATTACTGAAGATGCAACCTGCGAATGTGGAGATATTCAAGATGTTGAACACCTCTTGGTCTGCCCGAAATTGCCTGAAGCCTGCACGCTGGATAAGCTGGTTTCAGCAAATGCTCGTAAAATCAAGACTGCCAAATTCTGGACCAATTTGATATGTTCACAATCTGTGTGTATATTGTAAATATGTTTAAATTGTAAATAACTCTATTGTACTGTCCTGGATACGAAAATGTTGTGTATTTACTAGAGATAACACGGACATTCTAGTTACTAATCCCAGAACATTCTAATCTGGAACATTCCAATCTGGAACCTTCCATATACTCTGTATATACCGTATGGACCCGCAGACTGTAGACGGCAGTTCCGCGCTAGTTCTGATCTGGACCGCTCAAGTTAAGCCACCTTGTGTATCGTTGTGTATCAACTAGTGTTAAATAAACCGTTGATTTATATTAACAAGTGTGTGTCATTTATATTGTATCTCCCACGATATAACAGTGGTGTCGGAAGTGAGATGAGATAAATAACTTTGTGAAACCGAGTGAACTTTCTAACCTCAACGCAAGTGTTGCACCGAACTAAGTTCATCGCAGTCTTCATCATCATCATCATCATCATCATCATCATCATCATCATCATCATCATCATCATCATCATCCTGAACCAACTCCAGTTGCCCGGGTGTGGTATATGAGCAGTGCGTGTTGGAAATACAAAACCGAGTGAACGCAAGTGTGTGCACCGAACTAAGTTCATCGCAAGTGGGTGTTAGAAATACTATTCTCCACTTCACCATGCTGGACTTAAGCTCTGAGCAACTCCAGCAATTCTCGGCAATGATCACCGACGCTATCCAACATACAATAGGGTCAACAACGTCATCAGAGCCTCGACCGCCAAAGTTCACAATGCAACCGTATCGTGCTACCGACGGGACGATTGTAGCCGACTATTTCGCCCGCTTTACCTGGGCGCTCAACCTGAGCAAGGTACTCGTGGATCAGCATGCACACTTTGCACGGATTTTCATGGGTTCTGAACTCAATGAAGCCCTGAAGATCCTGGTGAGTCCTAATGATCCGGAAACTCTGTCATACAATGAGATTCTAAGCTGAAAGGCCACTTCGATGCCACACGCAATAAGTTTGCTGAGAGCATCAAATTTCGGAGCATAATGCAGAAGCAAGGAGAAACCATCGCCAGCTTCACCTTAAGACTGCGGCAGGCTGCAACGTTTTGTGAGTATGGCACATTTCTTGATCGCACGTTAAATGAACAAATGCTCACAGGTTTGGAATCACGAGAAATGTGAGACGAGGTAATTGCAATTTAAAAAAAAAAGAAGAGAATTTCACGGTGGCATATGAAATCGCGCATGCACTCGGAGCTACTCGCAACACCAACGACGGGGTCAAAACAACTTCCGCTAAGTCTGAATCAACCAATCGGATTGGATACGAGAAGTCTCTGTCCAGGAAGAACATCAACCAGCAGGCGCCACGCAGCAAGTCAGTTCATCTAAGTCAAGGGTCTTACAACCTAACCAGACGGGCCACATCAGGCAAACCGAAGTGCATCCCAGGACAACCAATCAACATGTGCAGGGTGCGGTGAAGCTCACCCTCGCAGTCAGTGTAGGTTCCTGAACGCCGAGTGCCTGACGTGTGGCAAGAAAGGTCACATCAGAAAAGTTTGCCGATCAAAATCGAGGAAACATCGAACAACAAATCACGTGACCGAAGAAGAGTTTCCAGCAGAGAACCTCGACGTCGTGGAGTACTTCTGCAAAAATCGAGGTCATCGGATCGGTCAACGCAGAACCTAAGCCACTGGTTGATGTCATCATAGAGGGAACCACCGTCAAAATGGAACTCGGCACGGGCGCCCCCTGATCAACCATGAGCAAATCAAAGCTCAGTATAATCAAACCAGTTTTGTGTTGCAGATAAACGATCGTAACTTCGTCAGTTACACTGGCCATCCGATCAAATGCATTGGCAAAACGTTAGTGTGCACCACCATCGGAACCACAACCAGGAACCTGAATCTCTACGTGGTTGACCATGAAGTCGAATCGCTCTTTGGCCTTGAGTGGATTTCGGAGTTTGTACGGGAGATCGACTTTGGTCACCTCTTCAGAAAATCTGACCCAATCCACAAGCTCTCTGACAAGCAGGCTCTGACCTTGGAACAACAGAAGCAGCTCGGCAACGTTCTATCTCGCTACCAGGATGTGTTCAGCGACACCCCCGGGAAGATTTCAGGTCGCCCAGCGAAAATGCACCTGAAGGCTGGAGCCACATCTGTTTTCGCCCGAGCTCGAGATGTACCAGTTGCCCTCCGCGATGCCTACGCCAAGGAAATCGACAAGAAAATTGCATCTGGCATCTAAAAAAGAGTGGACTACTCTGAATGGGCATCGACAACGCACGTCGTCGCCAAGAAGAACGGCAAACTGAGGATCACAGGCAACTACAAGCCTACTCTCAACTCGCAGATCACCATCGATGAACATCCGATTCCCAAGGTGGAACATCTGTTCAACCGAATGCGTGGCGCCACTCTCTTCTGCCACCTGGACATCACCGACGCGTACACTCATCTCGAGGTCGACGATGAGTTCAGCCATGCTCTCACGCTTAACACCCCAACTACGGTCTGAACCGCCCAACGCGAGCAGTATATGGAGCAGCTAACATCCCCACTATCTGGCAACGGCGAATGAAAACAGTCCTGCAAGGTCTCCCAAACGTCGTAAGTTTTTTCGATGACAGTATAGTCTTTGCTGATAGCTTTAAAAATCTGATGCAGGCCCTCAGCACCACTCTGGAACAGTTTCGGCAACACAACCTCAAGCTCAACTGAGCCAAATGCGTTTTCGCTCAAACATCCCTGGAAGCCCTTGGCCACAAAATCGATGCGTCAGGCATCTACAAGTCTGATGCACGCATCCGAGCTGTACGTAATGCACCAAAACCGACTACACCAGATGAACTCCAACTGTTCCTTGGTAAAGCAACCTACTACAGCTCGTTCATCCCTGATTTGTCCACCAGAGACAGACCACTCAGGGACATGCTGCTCAACGACCCTCTCATCTGGACACCATAAGGCGACAGGGCATACAAAGACGTCAAGAACACCCTAACCTCGCCCCAGGTAATCATGCAGTATGACCCAGCGTTACCAATCCTGTTGGCCACGGACGCCAGCAAGACCGGCCTGGGTGCAGTACTGTCACACCGGCTCAGCAACGGGCAAGAACGTCCAATCGCTTATGCCAGTCGAACGATTACAGCAACGGAGCAAAGGTACCCTCAACTCAGCACGAGACTCAACTTGACCAGGCCACGTCGAGGTCACCGTGCAACCGACCAAGTCACAACGCAACCGACCAAGCCACCACGCAACCAACCATGTCACAGCGCAACCGACGAGCTCACCACGGAACCGACCAAGCTACCGCGCAACCGACCAAGCCACTGAGCAACCGAGCCTGAGACGAGTTCGCTTCACCGAGACACCAGCAACAGTCCAAACACCACCAGCCACACCAACTACACCTGTAAACAGGACACCACCTATTTCCCAGACCTCTTTTATTCCACGCAGGAGTACTCGCCAGCACTCAGCGCCTCTACTCAGTTGCCATTTGGATGAATTTTTAACCGTCATTATGTGGCTGCTCTTAAACCGTGGTCTTTATGGCATGAATGAGAGGAATATTTTGTTTTAGTTCAGCGATTTTGTCCATAGGATTTCGCTTTTCTTCGTAAATCATCGTCATAATGTTCATTTTTTTAAGGCAAAAAGTAGTCCACCGATTTTTTAAATAACTGAAGATATTCTCAAATAATCCCAAATTTCTAAGTTAAATAAAACTGTGGAATGATCCCTACATCGAAATCAGTTAACCATCAGTAACTTCAATTTGTGAAATAAACTAGTGTGACAATGAACAATCGAAATATTCTCGGGATTTCAGGGGTGGGGGCGCGGCCCCTCCTTGTCCCCCACCTCCTGCGGGCGCCCAGGAGGTGATAGGGTAAATGACTGCTTGATATCGGTGAAAACTGTGTTCAATTGCGCGGTAAAACGGATGTACCTCATTCATGACGAATGCCGCATTTCAGAGACATCACATTTTCATCGGATTAAATGGAATATAAGTTAGTCTACATGAAAACCTCCACGAGATCAAAACAACTGAAGTTATATATGAGGGCGAGAACTGCGAGTGTCACAAGTACGAGCAACATTGCAAGACATGGTTTCGGCAGTTGACGAAGCAACTCGGATGTATCTGGTTGCAGTCAGCGGGCAACGACCAGCTGAGTTAACTGTTGGGATAGGGCTTACCCGGTCTAGCATCTCTGCCATACCCTTCACTATTGAGATCTGGTCGGTGCTTGAGCCTGGCAACGACCAAACGGACGAGCGCCTCTAGACGGCTGGCGCACTTCGCTTTCTGTCAGTTCACAGTAACTTACTGCACTATAAGATTTCCTGAATTATTAAAGAACAGAATTATCAATTCCTGTACATATAAAAGGAAACATACATCTTTTATTACTAAAATATTATTACGGTATTATTTTTTTTCATGAATTAATCTGGTCGTTGTGCAACACTGCAACCTTATTACCAGCCGCCACTGGATGTTAATACATATGTGTATGTACTGACAATAGAAATAAATAATAATAATGAGTAGGGGTATACGGACTTTGTGCGCACACTGTATATTATCAAAATGCAAGTGTTAAAGTCACGATCACCTCTCATTCAGAATTAATCACTCTTCCTTGTGAGGCAAAACGGAGAAGAGGTGGGTTCGATTTCCACCTCAGCTATCGTAGAAGTGTTTTTGCGTGTTTTCAATATTTTACTATAGGTTCCTAACTTAAGGTGGTGGCTGCTTCCTTCCAAATCCTAGCCATGATTATAAATACACACCGTCACTATGACACATGTTATAAGACGCTGGGCATTGCTGCCTGCCACAGGGAAGGTGAATATTTTCAAGTTTTGGCTTTTTTTCTTCTCCTGCTGCTAATATTCTTTGGTTATTTGTACAGTGTGTGTGGGGTAATTTTGAGTTACTGTTTTGGCTCTTAGCCTCCAATAATTTAAAAAAAAGCCTGCCCAATGGCCTCTAGGAGCTGTCCGCCCTGCAGATGCTGTTTTTGCCGCTAGAGGCGCTGCATTCCCCCCTACATGATCAGTTCAATTGGTAGTATTTATCACGGCCGACTGAATGCGAGCTGCGCTCTCCACAACCGGCCTAGACAATGAGACCTTTTACATGAAATCTTGTTAGTTACTTAACTGCTCACACCGCGCTGTTGACCAAGCATTGCACGACAAAGACTTATCTCTACTTAGTGTAAAACGAAGTCCCCGATTCTTGGATGTCAAGGGTAATCTCGAGAACCACTGGATGGATTTTGATGTGGCTTTCACCATTCTATAAAGGTAATATCGAGGAAGATTTCCGTAGAAAATAATTTATTTATGATCAAAGGGAGCCAAGCAGTAACGATTTCATATTTAACTAAATGGGTCGAAAAAAGAACTTGACGTCCGTGCGCTTTTTAAGCCTACACTGGACAAACCGTTTAAAATATCAATATACTATGAGTGTAAGAATTGTTCAGCGTGAGAAATTCTACAAAAAAAGTCCGGGAGTGCATATCTCTATCTTCGATATGTCGCCCACTATAAGTGTTTTTAGTTTGGACGGGAGGCGGATTTGTGTCGCTTGCACCTCGCCATTCTTAAATTACGTCTGACAGGAATTCCTTGCACATTCATAACTGTTCCCGGGCGAAGCCGGGGCGGGTTGCTAGTGACACTATATATTATCATTATAATTCCCGCAATATCAAAATGCAAATTATATCACAGAATAAAATAGCGTGCTAATAAATCTAAAAGAAATTAGACATACCTTGCATCTCGTACAGTTGAATTCGATCAGAATCGCTCTGTTTTGATTAAAGTTTATGCATTTTCCTGCTGAGCGGTTTGGAAGTTCGGCAACAGGAAACTAGGACTGTTATTAACTTAAAATGTTCATTTTTGTATTTTTGTACTATTTATGTTCATGATTTAATTACATTGTCAGAATTAATGCTTTAATTAGTAGGGTATATTATTCAGGGTACCTATTATAAATAAAAACCGTGAGGTTTCTCACCTCCGCATATTACGAAACCCGGTTGCCTAATATGTGGATAGTGCACGTTAAAAGTTAACAATAATATCAGAGGGTATTACAACATCAAACGTGCCCATATTTGTAATATACATAGTATATCGCCTAACTACACGAACTCTTCGGACCGGCAGATATTGTGGTGAAAATTAAGCAGGGGAGGATAAGATGGGCAGGACACGTTCAGAGAATGCCAGAATCACGTAGTGTGAAAAAGGTGTTTACGCAAAGACCGGATGGAAGGAGGAGAAGAGGAAGACCCAGGAGACGGTGGATAGATGATGTGGAAGACGACATTAGGAGTCTGGGAATCAGGAACTGGAGAAGGAAGGCGGAAGTTAGAGATGAATGGAGGCAGGTGATAAAGGAGGCCAAGGTTCTTCAGGGACTGTAGCGCCAACCAGTAAGTAAGTAAGTAAGTAAGTAAGTAAGTAAGTAAGTAAGTAAGTAAGTATAGTATATCGCCAGAGGTTTACATTGGTGATAAAACCAAAATTATTCCGTTCCTTCATATGAATAATGTAAGCCCTATAAAAAAAACCTCCCCATATTTGGCAACTTTTCTCTACCCATTTTTTAGAGATTCCTTATGCAGAGGACAGTTGCATCCGTGATTAATTGTATAGCTTCGTAAATCTCAGAAGTCAGGAAGTCCTTTCTAGCAGCTTTCAAAGTTTCAAGGTAAGACAGAAAATATTCCACTAGCCAGTTTAGACGACTGTCATTTAATGAGAACGAATGCCCTTTATCTGGATTTCTAGACTGAATATGATGATATGTGATGCTTACGTCATGCATAGCGAACCATTTATTAACGTATTTCATAAAAATTATCGTTGCTTCTGCGTCCATGAATGTGTACGCTTCCGGGTGCCTGCCTACATTTTCTTTCAGTGTACTAATGGCACCAATAACTTCTGATGAGAACACTTCCTTGGCACGCCGAACATTCGTTCTTTTTTTTTCAAATTTAGTGGGTTCGATGTGTTTTTTAGTGAGGTGTCTGACAGGTTTGACGATCTCATCCTTTTGCATTTTGTATAGTAATGGCAAGTATTTCCCTGAAATTATTTCAGTACCATCAGTCATCTCTCGTTACAGAAACTGCGTCCTAATGTTTTTTTTAGAATGTGACACTGATCAAAACTAAGGAATAACTTCCTAGATTCGTCGTATGGGTGATTGACCATTGGTTGCCAACTCCCTCCCGCTAAATGCCTCATCATTGTAGTGTTAGTTTTGTGATTATCAGAGACAATTCTTATTATGAAACCGCATTGTTCAACCTCGAGAATAACGTCCAGCAGGAATTTATGTAAGTCCCGTCCTAACAGCTGCTTCGTGAAAAAGAAGGCACACGGTATCTGATAATTTGTCAAAATACCTCTTAGCACAAAACACAACACTCGATTGGCGGCTAGTTATTCCCGGCTATAATTTTCATCCCCTTTCCTTTTGATGAGACGGTGCTCGAAATGTGTCCTTGTACTCGAAGAAGGTGCAAGGTATGTCTAATTTCTCTTAGATTTATTAGCACGCTATTTTATTTAGTGATATAATTTTAATTTTGATATTGCGAAAATTATGACAATAATTATATAGTGTCACTAGCAACCCGCCCCAGCTTCGCCCGGGAACAGTTATGAATGTGCAAGGAATTCCTGTCAGACGTAATTTAAGAATGGCGAGGTGCATGAGACACAAATACCCCTTCCGTCCAAACTAAAAACACTTATAGTGGGCGATATACCGAAGATAGAGATATGCTCTCACGGACTTTTTTGTAGAATTTCTCACGCTGAGCAATTCTTACACTCATAGTATATTGACATTTTTAACGGTTTGCCCAGCGTAAGCTTAAAAAGCGCACGGACGCCAGGTTCTTTTTTCGATCTTTTCACGGAAATCGTTAGTGCTTGGCTCCCTTTGATTATACATAAATTATTTTCTACACAAATCTTCCTCGAGATTACCTTTACAGAATGGTGAAAGCCGCATCAAAATCCGTCCAGTGGTTCTCGAGATTACTCATTTAATAAACGTACTGTACAGCTGATTATTAATCGCACCTATAATGCGATGGGAGTGCGCTCTATCGGCGACGAATAGAAATTTTCCAATTACACGTTATGCATGGGCTCAAACTGGGTTTGTCAAGGCTGGTATAGAGCACAGATCGCATCCAGTCGGCCGTGAATCTCTGCAAGTAGTTATTTCAATGACCGACAGAGGTCTCTGATGCTGGTGGACTGCGCTCCCATCAGCTGCAAGTAGCAGACCAGTATCGTGTGACCTTCCGAGTGTGACGTTTGACGTATACCTACTCCGTAGCAATACTTGTTGGTGAGAGTATCCAATAGTTTTTGAGTGTCCTACCAGTTTGATTCTTTAGTGTGTGTGTTTCCTTCCTGTGTGGGTAAGTCACATACCAGTCGTCTGCCGACAACATGGGGGATAATAGAGGAGGGGGCGAGGATACACGTCCTCCTGAGGAAGGGATGGATTTTTTTACTACTGAAGTAATTGATCTCACGGCACCTGTCCTTAATGCAACCCCTTGGATTCCCTCGCCTGATACACGACCTACACAACCACACTCTATAGCTCCCATCACGACACCTACTGTGAATGAGTCACCCAGAACCTATTATGAGAACCATACGGGACCATATTATGTCATGGTGGAATCTTCAGATCCCACCACCAGGTTAGGTAATTTACATCCGATGGGTCTCGGTAAACTTTTCTACGAACGTAAGATTGTTGGAATACAAGAAACCTTCCGGGATGCCAATAATTTTCTTCAGAACCCTCTCCTCACGGAAAAAAGCTTAAAGGCGTTTATTCCCTCGGGTAATATACATAGAGTGGGGCTGATCCACGGGGTTGATACTTCTTTCTCGTCTGATGAAATATTACAATATTTGAAGTCGCCTTGCCCCATTGTAAAAATTCAACGCATGAACAGAAGAAAAGTCACGGATGGGAAGGTCGACTTATTACCAACAGGTACGGAGAAGATCGTCTTTGAAACTCAAACTTTGCCCGCCTGTGTGTCTATATTGCATGTGATGTTAGAAGTGCAGGTTTTCGTATTTCGACCTATTATTTGCAATCGATGCCAAAGATATGGGCACACTGGACAGAACTGTCGAGCTCGAGCACCGAGATGTGGGCGTTGCGCCCAGGGACATGAAATGCTTCAATGTACTCAGGTTGTGATGTGCTGTGCACATTGCGAGGAAAATCATATGAGTGGCTCACCGGGGTGTGAGTACCACGCAAAACAAATTGACATTAAAACCAGGATGTGCACTGAAAACAAAACGCATCAAGAAATTCTCCATTCCATATCAGGACATCCGTTTCAACCCCTTTCAGTCCCGCAGCAATTCCCCCCCCTCCCCTTACACAGCAAGCTTCTCCTATACCGAATTCTGTCCAGAAGAAACGTAAGTTTACCACGATCGTCACGAGCCCCCCGAAGGTCATTTACCCGTTGGGGTATGATCGACATGCATATTTGTCTCTTATCCGTGGGGACAAAGCCTTAGGCTCTATGCTCCCTTCTTCTTCCTTGACACTGTCCCAGGTGGGGTCACCCCCCCCCCCCCCCACTCGCTCACTTCCAGTGCCTCCCGACAAGGGTGTGCCTCAAGATATTACAGAGGATGTTATGCATTAGATGGAACTATTGGGTTCCAATGTCCAATGGGCCCATTTACTTAAAAATATTTATGATAAGATTTCACTCTTATCCTTTCCTGCTGAAACCCGACCGTCTTCTAGTAATTCTGTTGCAGCAACATGAAACTTATTCAATGGAATGCTCGTAGCATTCAAAACAAGAGACATGAATTATTACTTATAATCCAATAGTAAACCCCTGATATAATTCTCATTCAGGAAACATGGCTATCCCCAAATTTAACTTTTCATGTTCCACGATATAATATTGAGCGCCAAGATGGACCGTAATGTGGTGGTGTCCTAACATTAATCCATGAACGCCTTTCGCACCAGGTTACCCCATTTCTTTTTCCTCTCCCCAGAACCTATGTGCTAACCATAACTGTTGCCTCCCTACATATCACTAATTTGTATATTCTTCCGGCTGTCAAAGGTAATTTCAGACAATGGCATTCCTTTTATTCCTACTGTAATTCCTTTACCTCCCACGTTATTGGTGGGGATTTCAATGGCCATCATACCGACCGGGGTTGCGTACGCACGACCCCCAAGGGTAGGAATATCATGATCACTGCTCAGCAGTTTCATCTCCAGATTTTAAATGATGGTTCACCCACTCGCATTTCGCCTCCTTCTTAGGCCCCCAGTGCGGCTGACCTAACGTTTGTTTCTCTTTCTCTGGCACACCGAATTATATGGCACACGACCCCTGATTTACATCAAAGTGACCACTATCCGATCTTGATGATCTTTGATTCTGCCCCTCGACCTAGTAATACCTTGCATACTCCGGTTTTTACTAGGAGTTTCAAAAGTTTTGATTCAGCTCAATTTTTCACCTACATCCAACAGCACTATTGTCATACGGCTGCCCCGCTTCGTGCCTCCTATAATTTGCCCCTTACCTACATTGTTCGATATTTTGACACCTATCATCCGCTAATTCCCAATGCACGCACCTCTGGTAAGAGAAGGTCCTGGTGGGATGAGAAATGTACGAGAATGGTGAGGAGACGCAAACATTTATTACGCCTTTTTCACACCTACAATACTCCGTATACTTATCACCATTATAAAAAGTTTGTTGCTAAATGCCAACAATCCTTTAATGATAAAAGACGATCAGCTTGGAGAGAATACGTCTCTCATATACACCACCAGACACCCATTACTCAAATATGGACTGTGTTAAAAACCTTATCGCGCCGCCACTTAGGTCCAAGTCTCCATCGTTTGAATTATGATCAGTCATTAGAATTTTATCGCACAATGACTCCTGCATGTGTGGAGCAAGAAATTATCTTTCCATCCTTGGAACACAACTCTATGTTTTCTTGTCTTTTGCATCCGGTAACTGTTTCAGAATTTCAATTAGCCTTAACACAAAAAATCTACTACACCTGGACCAGACTATATATATCATACCATGTCATTAAGAGCCTCCCCAATAATGCACAACAAGTTCTAATAGATGTTTTTAATTCCGTCTTAGCCTCTGGCAATGTTCCAGAGGATTGGAATGAGTTTTTAGTAGTTCCTATTTTAAAACCAGGAAAAAATCCAGGTTTAGCAGGAAGCTATCGTGGTATACATCTTGGGTCCTGTATTAGGAAGACATTCCAACGTATTTTGTTGTCACGCTTGGTATTGTACCCGATACCCAAGGCTTATAAACTACAGAGGTTGCCTCAATTTTCTCTCACCAATCAGCGCTCACAAGGCGGATGACGTCACAAGATACCAAACGCGCCATGTGGGGAACGTAACGAAACTGTCAACATCAGCTGTTGAGTACGCAAAGAACAGTTTTTTCTCATGAAATTATTGGTAAATGGGTGATAAAATAACTGAATGTAGCCTACTTACAATTTATGTTGTGATCTTCTTGAATTTCTTGGAAATTCGCCTAGACTTGGTAGCAGTATCGTGGGTGTTAGTGACTTCCCATAACCACTTCTTATGCAAGATAGAATTGGAATGTTTCAATCTGACGAAGAAAATTGTTATCACAGCTGCCGCAACCCCCCCCCCTCCCAGACGGTACGTCAGGAACTTCTCTCGACACAAAATCTGTCGGTCTTCTTAGAACGTTCTTGCCTCGTTGAAATCCGTATTTTCCGTGAAATGTGACGAATTTTGCTGAGATGTGCGGGAACTGGTTTAGCCAAGTTTCTGAGGGATCGGTCATATCACCGTATGACAAGTGTTTAATCCAGGTTGGTAATGCATAATCGTGTTGAGTTTGCATTCCATAGGTTAAGTTCCCAAGTTGTGGAAATTTATCTTGGAACTTGTGGGCTACATAACCTGCAACATAAGCCTTGCCATCCTCCTCACTTTGTTCCATGGTATTGGCAATTAAGAACTCTGGTTGCACATTGCTCCCTAAGGTTGGTTCTGGAAGCACGTTACTTGATTCAGACACTATGCCAGCTTTGTTTAGTGCTTTAGCAATTACATATTCATCTCAATCTGGATCAGCAGTGTTTGTTTGCTTTTGAACAACTCCTGGATTTTTTTCCCTAAAATATTCATACTCAGTCTGTAAATGCAGTCAAGGGGAGAAGGATGAACGCGTAAGCCACCACGGGTTCGCAATTGTGAAAAGAGGTTTTCCAGTATATCTTGATTTAGCCTATGTGTGCGAATGTACTTTGTAGTATGCCTACGGGCCATATCTCTGTACAGAAGTCGAAGGGATTTTATTGAAATGATGACTGCTTTCTGGAATATTTGCAAAGAATTTTTACCAATGTAAAGAGAATTACTCATGAAATTTTCCATCTTGTCCAAAATCAAGATACCATGCATGCACGTATATAAGGCGTATATCTGGAGCTGAGGGGGCTCCAGATCCCCCGCGAAAAAAAACCAACTTGCGTACAACATACAATGTATTTCACGGTAGCCTACTTTTAAGAAATAATTATCAATTTGTAAAAGAAAATGAGTGTTTACCTTTCTGCTTAATAAATTGACAAGTAGCCCATTTAGATATTTTCCATTCATACTCCATAGGCTATAATAGAAAATTCATTAAGTACTCACAATTTCCCCCGCCCCCCCGCCTCGAAAAAAATTGTATATACGACCCTGATACCATGTACCAAATATGTCAAAAATATTAACAGCTTTAAAATCATCCTAGCAGGTCATCACAACTTAAGAGTAGGCCAGCTGGGCTCTCTTACCATTTGGTTTTAGATTCCTTGGAAATCTTGGCTTTATATTAAGCAATTCGGCCCTGTAGTCTAATTCGAAGTCTTCACTATTAAAGTGGAGGGAACATATCCTACTTGTTTGAGGGTTGCAATGATATTTTCGCTTACATGCAGCAATCCACTGATTGCGAAGGCATGCGTCTTTAAGCATCGTGAAAAACGACACATCATTTCCAACTTTATAATAACTGTGACAAACTGCCACAGCACATCTTTGGCCTGGCATGATGATAAACAAAAGGGCTTAAAACACGTGTTTAAACCACTGCAATCCATGTAATACAATGTGTGGAAAAGTTGACTTTCCTTGCATATCTTGCGCCTCGCGCGCTACGAGGAAACGTGTGACGTCACGTCCTTTCCCTTCCCTCCGCGATCCCCTCGCCTAAGAGCTCCATATTGAGGCAACCTCTGTAGTTTACTAGCCTTGCCCGATACCTAGTTGAGGCTATCGGCTACGCCAGCAGACATTAAGCCGTAGTTGAGATTTTGGGAAGAGTTAAGAAAAGATAGCGCTCAGATCGAGTCAAGAGGAATGTCAAGATGACGTAGTAGGTCTAGGATCAAGAAGGCGCTGACCGCAGTCAAGCAGATGGAATTATGGATAGAAATATGAAGCTTTATTAAGATCTATATGGAACATGGTATTTAAACATCTTAGAAGAGGAGATATAACATGCATTATATGTGGTAATAATTTGAAGGAAGTCAGATAACCCTTAAGTTATTTTATAACTTAATAGCCGAGATGATGGGGGTTCGAGATTATATTTGTGACGCAAGACCACGGTGGTGGGGAGGACGTCACGTGACCGCACCAGGCATGTAAGGGTCGAGGCAGTGCAGAGACTGTCAGTGGAGCTCTGTGAGCCAAGCAAGAGAGTCGAGCTGTGTAGCACACGCCAAGCTTGGTACAAGGTCGCGCAGCGAACAGAAACTGTCACGGAAAGTGAAAGCGACAGTTTCAACTTCTCCGAGCAGCGAACGACAAGTAGGTCAGTGGGCCAGGCGGACATCCGCAGTGAGCAGGCATAGAAGGCCGGTGTTTTAGGACAGCATTGCGAGTAGTTGGAGAACTTTATTCCAAGCTGCATTTCAACGCAGAACAGAATAGTAGAGCGACATGGCGAGGCCAGCTTTAGGCGGAGATGATTATAGCATTGCAGTAAAACCGAGCGGGTTATTTCCCATTATATACGCAAGCATTATGACAGAAGCTGAACTTCATTACTACATTGAGTTAGAACGTTTATTCAGCATTTAAATTATAAAAGCAAATAGTTACGAAATACTGCAACTTTGAACTTCGAATGAACATAGTTTTTGTTAATGACATTACGACTATGCATTTCATAACGCATTCCAAGTAACATTAACAATTTTAAGCAAACGGAATGTTGTAAGCATATGCACTTAGGAACATTAGCACGTGCATTAATGCAATTATTTCTTATGAAGTGTTATGAATTACCGAGTATGAACACAGCTACAGGGTGTTTCATAAACTTAGACACTCTGATGAAACAATTTTATTTTCTACAAGTAAGGCTAAACCGCTGTGGAAATTGAACTTTCAACACTTAAACTGAACATTGTATAGAACAGTGGCGTAACGTAGAAGAGGAATAGGGGGTCCGCTGTTTCTATGAACTTTTTCGTGAGGATTTGGACAATATCCGCTATGGATAACCAGAAGTTCATCATGTCGGAGTAAACGCAGACAGAGACGCGATGGCACCACAGAGCGATGGATTCGATTCCTGACGAGGAGGAGGTCCACCAGCTGATTCACTTGGGATTCGAAGGCAATCGTCATTGCATGGATGGAATGATATTCACGCCGATCTTTCGAGAAATTCATTACATAGGGAAAATCGACGATCTTTGAAATTTAATAACAGCTGATTATGAGAAGGTACTGTAAGAGTTATAACTTCCTGATACGATTATTTTCATGAATACTGGGCACACATGTATATTTTTCTAATAGGAGTGATACGATTATTTAAGACATGGCTTTGACTTTATATGCTTCGAAATTTAGCTAGAATATGGCGTGACCATATGATATGGCAGGCATCATTATACGAAATTCTCACCATTGGTTGGCTTTATTAAGCAGATGTTTGGTCTTTTATACATTTTTCCAGCAAGGATGTTTTTCATGAATGTTTTTTTTTGTGTGACGAGTATTTCGAACTCGTGATCTGCAATTGATTATCCAAAGTTACTTTGTCAGTTCATTGCATACTAGAGAGTGTGTATTATTCATCAGGAGGGATTTTTTCCATTGGATTGTTTGGAGATATTAAGATGTTATTCACTTTAGTGAATGAATATCGCTTTTATATGACAACTAGAGACTTGTTGATTCCTATCTGGTACATTCACTCATATAGTCTTCGAAATGGGGTCTTTCGTATTTATACGATTGTATGGTGGTTACTCATCTTACCCATCGTTTAGGGCACTATCATTTTAGTCGACGGGGCGAGGTCTTTCGTATTTATACGATTGTACGGTGGTTACTCATCTTACTTGCCATTGAGGGACTCATTTTTATCATCCGAGTGTACATGAGATTGTAAGTGAATCAAACAAGGAACTACTAGTCACATATCAGTCGAAATTTTGTTAAATAAAGTACAGATAAATGTCAGCAGGGTTACATTTGTAATTCTTGTTTGCCAATCCAATATTTTGTTGCTTTACTCTTTTGAGAGTACTTTCAGTTTAACAGCTGGTACAGCTGATGCTTTTGATGATTCTTATAATTGAGTTTGATACCTTTGAGAAGGATTTAAAGTAATTGAATCTTGTAAGATGAATCATTAATGGTCAGATTTATTTTAAGGCAGATCAGTATTGCAGATTTTGATATGAGAGATTATAGCACATTGGTGTTTTTCTGTGATGTGAATTATGAGAATTGTAAGAAAATTTATGCTATTTGAAAGCAGGTCTTGAATTACTAAGGTAATATTTTTTCCAATTGTTTAAGAAGTTGTCTAGATGTGATCAGATTAATTACAGTTATTAGAGATTGTGTGCGTTGATAATTTGAAGCCAGTTATATATTTTTTGTAGATCATGCAACATGGTTAAGTGAAGTTTGTGATAGGAATTTTGTGGAAGTTGCCAAGTGATAGTTGCAATGTTGCTAATGAATTTTGAAGCAGACATGAGGTTGTCGAACCCAGTCTAGCGTAATTGTTGAGATTCATGCTGTATGTACAGAATATTTGTGGAGTTTTGTGGAATAATTGTGGTATTCAAATGTGATATTTGAAGAATTGAGGATATATAATGTAGTTGTGGATAGTCAGATCCAACGTGATGTCGTGAAGGCAATAATATTTTTGGCATGAAAATTAAATACGAGATATAACTTGGAAGTGATAAAACTGTAAGACAACGTTCTATAACCCATATTAAACAATTTGTTAGGAAATTAAACAAATAAATAAAGTTGACAATACAAGATTTTCTGAGAATAATAATTAATGAAATAATAATCTGAAATTTAAGCATATTAATGATCTGACCTAATGAAATAAAAATCAGAATGACTAGATGAAATAATAAGAATCTAAATAACCAGAAGAGTAACATTAAAATAAGTTGATAAATTAAATTTTGGAATAAATCAATGAATTAAATAAATGGATGAATTAAAGATTGGATGAATAAACTGATTTAAATAAATTAATAGATGATTGGATAGATGATGAATAACTGAATTAGAAGGTGATAATTAATTAAAGAAGCTGATGATTAATGAATTTATATGGAATTAAAATAAATTTAATTGAGATATAATTTGAGGAATTGCAACTTGAGTTGAGGAATTAAACAATTTGTATTGATGATTTAAGACGATTTAATCTGAGGAAGATGATAAAATAAGATTGAGTGAATAATTAGAAAGCATAATGAAGTGATGATAATAATTTTCATTTAAATGATTTAATGGTGATGAGTTAATGATTCTGACAGGAATATGTTGAATTTTGAGATGAGAATTAATGTGAGAAATATTTAATTTTGATGATGATGATAATGATGACCAATGAGCCGTGAATTTTCTGTAATTCACAAACAAGAAAGTATTAATGACAATGTAAATAGTGTAAATTAATTATTCAATGTTTAGGAGCATTTTACTAACATGTTCAACATTTAAATTATGCCATGCAAGCCATAAATTGCGTGATATTTGAAATATGTGATTATAATATGTGTATGTTTAGACAGATTAATAACTTTTTCAAATCCACATTCATGATGTTAAATTAAAGAGAAATTAGGTCTCAGGTATCACAAATGTCAGTGACGAAAGACATAGTGCTACAGTGATCCTGAGAACCCAAGAGAACTTTAGAGATTTTTCTTGTTCTATGTGGATGAAATATTTTTGATTAGAAAAGAGATGGTTCGATTTTTGGACAATGACAATTTAACGTTGGCATTCGACCATACTCTCAGGTAGGAGGAATATTTAAAATGTCTGTCTGACTATCAAAGTGAAATAAATTTGTTTTTATCTTAGTTGTGATCTGATGATGGTGTGATTTTCCTTTTTCTTTCCTTGTCTTGGGTAAGGCTTAACCAGGAAAGGAGGTGGTTTGCTAGGAATTCAGTTGATGGCGCCCATTTATATTTGCATTTTTTATATTAAACTTAAGCCCGTAACGACCCTAGAGATACTTTGTCTCGTGTTACCCAACTGCTTTTTCGATAACTCAGCTGAATTTCCGACACATTCCTTATTTGACTAGAGGTTCATTTAACTCCGCTCTGTCCCGGAACTCCAGGAATGCGATGTAATAGCAGATGGGTCATCGCATCCCCAGGACGAACGGGTACAGTATGGACTTAAGAATATTATGATCTGTTTCCAAAAACACAATACGCCTTTGCTAAACGGAAGTCTACTACTGACGCCTTGAATATTTTTCTTCTTGATGTAATTTTGTCATTTTGCCGTAAAAAACCCACATTGGCAGTCTTTTTTGGATATTAAAGGGGCTTATGATAATGTGAATACCGTCCTTTTACTGCAAACACTCCAACAACAAAAATTTCCGATCAGCTTTATTAAAATCATCTCGGCACCTCTCCGAAGAAGGCATATTACATTTTCCAACTTTCCTACTGGGTTAAATTACACGTATTCGTCTTCTGGTTTGCCACAGGGTGATATTTTGAGTGGAATTTTATACCTTATTTACACTAGTGAGATTGAACGGCTTTTACTTCCTCATGTCCGCCTAATACAATATGCTGATGATATACTCCTATATTGTTCACATTCTGATATAAATATGTGTCGACAGATCATGTCACGTGCTCTCACGATATTACATTCATGGTTGTTCTCACATGGTCTTGATACTGTTCCGCTCAAAAATGCGGCTTTGCTCTTCACTCATAAACGGGTGTGTGACCGGTCGCCGATCCGCTATAATCATGGTACCATTCCTATTGTCCACCATACAAAATATTTAGGACTCATTATAGATGATAAGTTGACCTGGACGCCTCAAATTACTCAATTAAAAGCTCATGTGTTCCAGAAATTAAATATATTACGGTCATTAACTCGTCGTAAGTGGGGAGCTCATCCTCAGATATTATTGTTATTTCACAGAAATCTTATTAGATCTGTCCTTGATTACAGTAGTCACTACTATGATGTTATGCCGAAAACACGCCTCAATGAATTGGATAAACTACAATTCTCCGCCCTCAGAATTGTTCTCGGGGCCCTTCCTTCCACCCCCACACACGCTCTTCTCGTTGAGACGGCAGAGCAATCGCTTCACCTTCGGAGACGTTATCTTTCTTCACGATATCTCCTAAGACAAATGGCAGTATTAACAGCACCCATTCTTCCCAAACTACAACTTCTCCCCGAAAATCATCAAAAAAGTTTACTCAAACGCTATGCACCTCCATTTATTCTTCTGTCTTATCTAGAGCTTTCGGGTTTTCGCCCTCAAATTCTTCAAACGAGAAAACCCATTTGTTATAATGCACCGCTCTCGGTTTTGCTATTTCAACCTGATGTTGTGCGACATTCCTCACATGTATCTCGTATGTCTTCTATGCTTACCCCTTCCATTGCCCGCAGATATGTCTATAATCTCGCTTTGAATCATCAACAATATACAAGAATTTATACAGATGGATCAAAATTTCCTTCTCCTGCGACTACGGGTGCTGCGTTTTATATTCCCTCTCCGTCATATCTTGCCTCCTTTAAATTACCGCATACCATATCTATTTTTTCGGCAGAAGCCTTTGCTATTCGACAAGCCCTTCTGTATATTAAAAGGAATAACATCACTAAAGCCTTAATTTGAACTGATTCTCAAAGTGTCCTCCAGGCTTTACTTCATGTCCATACTACGAATAATTGGTTTGTATTTAATATTGTAAATTTAACGTATGAATTATATCATTCGGGCTATCGGATCGTTTTATCATGGATACCCGGACATTTCAACCTATCTGGGAATGACTTAGTTGATAAAGCAGCTAAGGAAGCGGCCACGGGTCATACTGTATTGATGAATGTGGCTACCCCCGCCTCAGATTATCTCCCCATTCTCAAATCTCAATTACTTAATGTTTGGTCACACCAATGGCAGGATTATACAAGCACGTAAGCTAGGTTATATTATAGAATTCAATCTACTATCCCTCGACACCCTTGGTTTTATGATGGATCCTACACTCGACGTCATATTATTACGATTATTCGTTTACGTTTTCATCATGATTTGACTCCGGTATATATGGCCCGCTGTAAGCTTCGTCCTACGATTCTCTGCGACTGTTCTCAGGCAATCGGTACTATCAATCATTTAGTTTTTCAATCGCATTTTGTTTGCATTCAGAAGCTTTTGCAGTATCGTGTGACCCTCCGAGTGTGACGGTATACGTATACCTGCTCCGTAGAAATACTTGTTGGTGAGAGTATCCAAAAGTTTTTGTGTGACCTACCATTTTGATTCTTTAGTGTGTGTGTTTCCTTCCTGTGTGGGTAAGTCACATACCATTCTTCTGACGACAACATGGGTGATAATAGTGGAGGGGGTGAAGATACGCGTCCTCCTGAAGAAGGGATGGAATTTTTTACTACTGAAGTCATTGATCTCACGGCACATGTCCTTAATGTAACCCCTATGATTCCCTCGCCTGATACACGACCTACACGACCAATCTCTATAGCTCCCGTCATACCACCTACTGTGAATTAGTCACCCAGAATGTATTATGAGCACCATACTGGACCATATTATGTCATGGTGGAATCTTCTGATCCCACCAACAGGATAGGTAATTTACATTCGATGGGTCTCGGTAAACTTTTCTACGAACGTAAGATTGTTGGAATACAAGAAATCCTCCGCAAAGGTAGGAATAGAATTCAGGTCACCTTTCGAACCTCCCGGGATGCAAATAATTTTCTTCAGAACCCACTGCTCACGGAAAAAAGCTTAAAGGCGTTCATTCCCTCAGTTAAAATACATAGAGTGGGGCTGATTCGCGGGGTTGACACTTCTTTCTCGTCTGATGAAATATTACAATATTTGAAGTCGCCTTGCCCCATTGTAAAAATTCAACGCAAAAACAGAAGAAAAGTCACGGATGGGAAGGTCGACTTATTACCTACAGGTACGGTGAAGATCGTCTTTGAAACTCAAACTTTGCCCGCCTATGTGTCTATATTTCATGTGATGTTAGAAGTGCAGGTTTTCACCTTTCGCCCTATTATTTGCAATAGATGCCAAAGATATGGGCACACTGGACAAGACTGTAGAGCTCGGGCACCGAGATGTGGGCGTTGCGCCCAAGGACATGAAACTATTCAATGTGCTCAGGATTTGGTGCGCTGTGCACATTGCGATGAAAATCATATGAGTGGCTCCCCGAGGCGTGAGTACCACGCAAAACAAATTGACATTAAAACTAGGATGTGCACTGAAAATAAAACGTATCAAGAAATTCTCCATTCCGTATCAGGACATCTGTTTCAACCCCTTTCAGTCGCGCAGCAATTCCCCCCCCCCCCCCTTACACAGCAAGCTTCTCTTACGCCGAATTCTGTACAGAAGAAACGCAAGTTTACCAGGATCGTCACGAGCCCCCCTAAGGTCATTTCCCCGTTGGGGTATGACCGACATGCATATTTGTCCATTATCCGTGGGGACAAAGCCTCAGGCTATGTGCCCCCTTCTGCTTCCTTGCAACCGTCCCAGGTGGGGCCAACCCCCACTCCCCCACTTCCAGTGCCTCCCGCCAAGGGTGTGCCTCAAGATATTACAGAGGATGTTATGCATTTGATGGAACTATTGGGTTCCAATGTCCAATGGGCCCATTTACTCAAAATATTTATGAGAAGATTTCACTCTTATCCTTTCCTGCTGAAACCCGACCGTCTTCTAGTAATTCTGTTACTTCAACATGAAAATTATTCAATGGAATGCTCGAAGCATTCAAATCAAGAGACATGAATTATTACTTATAATCCAAGAGTACACCCCTGATATCATTCTCATCCAGGAAACATGGCTATCCCCAAATTTATCTTTTCACGTTCCACGATATAATATTGAGCGCCAAGATGGACCGTAATGTGGTGGTGTCCTAACATTAATCCATGAAAGACTTTCTTACCAGGTTACCCCATTTCTTTTTCCTCTCCCCAGAACCTATGTGCAAAATAGAACTGTTGCCTCCCTACATATCTCTAATTTGTATATTCTTCCGGCTGTCAAAGGTAATTTCCGACAATGGTATTCCTTTTTTTCCTACTGTAATTCCTTTACCTCCCACATTATTGGTGGGGATTTCAATTGCCATCATACCGACTGGGGTTGTGTCCGCACAACACCCAAGGATAGAAATATCATGACCACTGCTCAGCAGTTTCATCTCCAGATTTTAAATGATGGTTCACCCACTCGCATTTCGCCTCCTTCTTAGGCCCCCAGTGCGGCTGACCTAACGTTTGTTTCTCTTTCTCTGGCACACCGAATTATATGGCACACGACCCCTGATTTACATCAAAGTGACCACTATCTGATCTTGATGACCTTTGATTCTGCCCTTCGACCTAGTAATACCTTGCATACTCCGGTTTTTACTAGGAGTTTCAAAAGTTTTGATTCAGCTCAAGTTTTCACCTACATCCAACAGCACTATTGTCATACGGCTGCCCCGCTTCGTGCCTCCTATAATTTGCCCCTTACCTACATTGTTCGATATTTTGACACCTATCATCCGCTAATTCCCAATGCACGCACCTCTGGTAAGAGAAGGTCCTGGTGGGATGAGAAATGTACGAGAATGGTGAGGAGACGCAAACATTTATTACGCCTTTTTCACACCTACAATACTCCGTATACTTATCACCATTATAAAAAGTTTGTTGCTAAATGCCAACAATCCTTTAATGATAAAAGACGATCAGCTTGGAGAGAATACGTCTCTCATATACATCACCAGACCCCTATTACTCAAATATGGACTCTGTTAAAAACCTTATCGCGCCGCCACTTAGGTCCAAGTCTACATCGTTTGAATTATGATCAGTCAGTAGAATTTTATCGCACGATGACTCCTGAATTTGTAGAACAAGAAATTATCTTTCCATCCCTGGAACACAACCCTATGTTTTCTTGTATTTTGCATCCGGTTACTCTTTCCGAATTTCAATTAGCCTTAACACAAAAAAAGTCTACTACACCTGGACCAGACTATATCTCATACCACGTCATTAAGAGTCTCCCCAATAATGCACAACAAGTTCTAATAGATGTTTTTAATTCCGTTTTAGCTCCGGCAATGTTCCCGAGGATTGAAATGAGTTCTTAGTAGTTCCTATTTTAAAACCAGGAAAAAATCCGTATTTAGCAGGAAGTTATCGTGGTATACATCTTGGGTCCTGTATTAGGAAGACATTCCAACGTATTCTGTTGACACGCTTAGTATGGACTTTAGAATATTATGATCTGTTTCCAAAAACTCAATACGCCTTTGCTAAACGGAAGTCTACTACTGACGCCTTGAATATTTTTCTTCTTGATGTAATTTTGTCATTTTGCCGTAAACACTCAACATTAGCAGTCTTTTTGGATATTAAAGGGGCTTATGATAATGTGAGTACCGTCCTTTTACTGCAAACACGACAACAACAACAACAATTTCCGATCAGCTTTATTAAAATTATATTGGCATTTCTCCGAATAAGGCATATCACACTTTCCTTCTTTCCTACTGGGTTAAATTACAGGTATTCGTCTTCTGGTTTGCCACAGGGTGATATTTTGAGTGGAATCTTATACCTTATTTATACTAGTGAGATTGAGCGGCTTTTACTTCCTCATGTCCGCCTAATACAATATGCTGATGATATACTCCTATATTGTTCCCATTCTGATATAAATATGTGTAGGCAGATCATGTCACGTGCTCTCACGATATTACATTCATGGCTGTTCTCACATGGTCTTGATACTGTTCCGCTCAAAAATGCGGCTTTGCTCTTCACTCATAAACGGGTGTGTGACCGGTCGTCTATCCGTTATAAACAGGGTACCATTCCTATTGTACACCATACAAAATATTTAGGACTCATTGTAGATGATAAGTTGACCTGGACGCCTCAAATTACTCACTTAAAAGCTCATGTGTTCCAGAAATTAAATATCTTACGGTCATTAACTCGTCGTAAGTGGGGAGCTCATCCTCAGATATTATTGTTATTTTACAGAAATCTTATTCGATCTGTCCTTGATTACAGTAGTCACTACTATGACGTCATGCCGAAAACACGCCTCAATGAATTGGATAAGCTACAATTTTCCGTCCCCAGAATTGTTCTCGGGGCCCTTACTTCCACCCCCACACAAGCTCTTCTCGTTGAGGCGGCAGAGCAACCGCTTCACCTTCGGAGACGTTATCTTTCTTCACGATATCTCCTACGACAAATGGCAGTATTAACAGCACCCATTCTTCCCAAACTATAACTTCTCTCCGAATAGCATCAAAAAAGTTTATTCAAACGCTATGCACCTCCCTCTATTCTCCTGTCTTATCTAGAGCTTTAGGGTTTTCGCCCTCAAATTCTTCAAACACGAAAACCCATTTGTTATAATGCACCGCTCTCGGTATTAATGTTTCAACCTGATGTTGTGAGACATTCCTCACATGTATCTCGTATGTCTTCTATGCTTACCCCTACGATTGCCCGCAAATATGTGTATAATCTTGCATTGAATCATCAACAATATACGACAATTTATACAGATGGATCAAAATTTCCCTCTCCTTCGAATACGGGTGCTGCTTTTTATATCCCTTCTCTATCTTATCTCGCCTCTTTTAAATTACCGCATACACTCTCTATTTTTTCGGCTGAAGCCTTTGCTATTCGACAAGCCCTTCTGTATATTAAACGGAATAACATCACTAAAGCATTAATTTTATCTGATTCTCAAAGTGTCCTCCAGACTTTACATCATGTCCAAACTACGAATAATTGGTTTGTATTTAATATTGTACAATTAACGTATGGCCTATATCATTCGGGCTATCGGATAGTGTTTTCATGGATACCCGGCCATGCCAACCTATCTGGGAATGACTTAGTGGATAAAGCGGCCAAGGAAGCGGCATTGGGTCATGCTGTATTGATGAATGTGGCTACCCCCGCCTCAGATTATCTCCCCATTCTCAAATCTCAATTACTTAATATTTGGTTACACCAATGGCAGGATTATACACGCACGAAAGCCAGGTTATATTAGAGAATTCAACCTACTATCCCTCGACACCTTTGGTTTTATAATGGATCCTACACTCGCCGGCATATTATTACGATTATTCGTTTACGTTTTCATCATGCTTTGACTCCGGTATATATGGCCCGCTGTAATCTTCGTCCTTCGGCTCTCTGCGACTGTTCTCGGGCAATCGGTACTATTATTTCATTTAATTTTTCAATGCCCTATATTTGACACTCAACGGGCCCCCTTTCTACATACTTTGCGTTCTTTAGGTTTCCCCCTCCCTCTCCACATTTCTGTGCTCCTTCATTCTCCTATTCCTTCTGTTATTCATGCCTTCCCTAGATTTCTGCACGAATGCTCCCTTCCTTTTTAATTTCCATACCCTTACGTGTGACGATGTCATGTTTGTGTTCAAGTAGTAAGTCACTAAGATACGTCGCATGGTGTGAAGATTAGTACCTATTTGTGTCCTTGTATGTCTGTGTCATAATTTTCCAGTAGTTTATAGTTCAAATATTGGATACTCTTCACGTGTAACAGTATTTTTTAGGGCTGCGACTGGGTCCAGAGCATCCGTCCTATGCCCATTACCTAACCTACAAAAAAAAATCAATGCCCGCTATTTGACACTCAACGCGCCTCCTTTCTACATACCGTACTTTACGTTCCCTAGGTTTCCCCCTCCTTCTCAACATTTCTGTGCTTCTTCATTCTCCCATTCCTTCTGTTATTCATGCCTTCCTTAGATTTCTGCATGAAAGCTCCCTTACTTTTTAATTTCCATACCCTTACGTGTGACGATGTCATGTTTGTGTTCAAGTAGTAAGTCATTAAGGTACTGCTCGTGTCTAAGCTGCGTGAACCTGAGAGGAATGTGCATCGGGGACTATGAGAAATGGAGTTGACGAGTGATTAGGTTTCTCGGTCCGTGCATAGTACCGAACCAAATACATTGGTCGGTGACTCACTCACTTATTCGTAACACCACACTGGGTTCAGAAAAGACCCTATGTTAGCAATATTGGAATAGACGAGTATGTCAGGTAACACGGCGGGCTGTCGACAGGCTTCTCAATTCACGCCTGCTCCTACCCTGCCTGTGCCCTTCATCCCGCAAGTTCACAGAGCTTGGAACCGAGCAGTACGTCGCTTGGTGTGAAGATTAGTACCTATCTGTGTCCTTGTATGTATGTGCACGGCCGACTGAATGCGAGCTGCGCTCTATACCGGCCTTGACAATCCCAGTTAGAGCCCATGCATAACGTGTAATTGGAAAATTTCTACTCGGCGCCGATAGAGCGCACTCCCATCCCATTGTAGGCGCGATTAATAAACAGTTGTACAGTACGTTTATTAAATGTGTAATCTCAAGAACCACTGGATGGATTTTGATGCGGCTTTCACCATTCTGTAAAGGTAATCTCGAGGAAGATTTGTGTAGAAAATAATTTATTTATGACCAAAGGGAGCCAAGCAGTAACGATTTCAGTGAAAAGGTCGAAAAAAGAGCCTGACGTCCGAGCGCTTTTTAAGCTTACGCAGGGCAAACCGTTAAAAATATCAATATACTATGAGTGCAAGAATTGTTCAGCGTATGAAATTCTACATAAAAGTCCGCGAGAGCTTATCTCTATCTTCGATACATCGCCCACTATAAGTGTTTTAGTTTGGACAGAAGGGGGATTTGTGTATCATGCACCTCGCCATTCTTAAATTACGTCTGACAGGAATTCCTTGCACATTCATAACTGTTCCCGGGCGAAGCGGGGCGGGTTGCTAGTGACACTATATAATTATTATCATTATAATTGCCGCATTATCAAAATTAAAATTATATCACAAAATAAAATAGCGTCCTAATAAATCTAAGAGAAATTAGACATACCTTGCACCTTCTTCGGGTGCAAGGACACAATTCCAGCACCGTCTCATCAAAAGGAAAGAGGGGATGAAAATTACAGCAGGGAACAAGTAGCAGCCAATCGAGTGTTGTGTTTTGTGCTAAGAGATTGTAACGGTTTTGTTTGCTCCACGTTGAGCGTACAAGTGAAACGGTCTTCTCTACGTTGGGTGACAAGTGTAACGGTTTCTTTGGCCCTCACTTTTGCGTGACAAATGTAATGCTTCTACTGGCCCTCATTTGCACTTTGAAATATTTACTCTGCCTAAGATATGTTGTTTTAATGGGCGCCAAGACCTCAACGCTATGTTGAAATCTAAATTTATATTTTACAACATCTAGCTCCGGTAGAACACCTTCAAGAATCTATTCACTCAGATCGTGGTATGATTTGATCATTAACCCAACAAACAATTGTATCAGGAGAAGGAATTGGTATATATCTAATGCTACCTACTGAAAGCAAACATTGCATGGTTAAAAGAAATGAATTTATTATATAAAACAAGTATTGCAAAATTAATAATAATAAGTTTAAAATTTAAATTGGAGCGTTGCGATTTGAATATTACCGCTAGAAAATTACGTGAAAACGGAGTCGGATAAATTACTGATTTTACTCTTATTCCCAAGCTATGAAGTTACTGAAATACTGAATATTAAACAAAGAGACGAGAGATTGCGTAGTTCTGAGTCATTCGCGCTTACCACTGGAAATTGCCGTAGCATTTCCCTCGTACTGGATGTTGTAGAGAGCTTCCCACAGCCTCCTGGTCGTCGTCATCTTCTTCGTTAGTTGATGAGATACTTGTAGATATGATAACTTTATGGTCCAAACATCGGAACCAACCACACGTACAACCACACTGGTTAAGTTTTACAAAGATAGTCGCCTTGCCTCCATGGTGCGCAAACACTATATGCACTCCACGCATCCCCTCTCCGGTGCCGTCTTCAAGTCGCCCGCTCTCCACTGATTGGCTGTGCCACCACGCGCTACTTCCCCACCTCCGGGTCATTACACTCGGCCACCTCGTCTTCTCTTGAAGCTGCAACCCAGGCTTGCGTCATGCTTCTCGACAAGATTAAGCCTGTAGCCGAATTCCCCGTTACTCATCTCTCTCATAATACCCTAACTGACAAAACTCCGTAAAATTCCGTAATCATATAATTTTCTATGATAATGTTGTTCGTAATAATTTGCTTGATAGTGTTTTCTATAACATAGAAAACCTATCTGATTACTTCTAATTTTATAAAAAATGCTCCAAAAAATACCTTAATAATAATAAGTTAATAATAATAATAAATTAACATGAAAACTTCTCTTGGCTGAACAATTTGCCGCGTAAATAAATATAGGATGGCTTCCTACTGACTTATGCCAGTGGCGTAAAATCCCCTCGACAAACACGATACAAGATCTTTCGACAAATTATCAGATACCGTGTGCCTTCTTTTTCACGAAGCAGCTGTCAGGACGGGACTTACATAAACTCCTGCTGGTCGTTATTCTCGAGGTTGAACAATGCGCTTTCATAATTATAATAATTGTCTCTGATAATCACAAAACTAACAGTACAATGATGAGGCATTTAGGGGGAGGGAATTTGCAACCAATGGTCAATCACCCATACGACGAGTCTAGGAACTTATTCCCTAGTTTTGATCATTGTCACATTCTTAAAAAAAAACATTGTAACGCAGTTTCTGTAACGAGAGATGACTGATGGTACTGGAATAATTTCAGGGAAATACTTGTCATTACTATACACAATGCAAAAGAATGAGATCGTCAAACCGGTCAGACACCTCACTAAAAAACACATCGAACCCACTAAATTTGAAAAAATGAATGTTCGGCGTGCCAAGGAAGTGTTCTCGTCAGAAGTTATTGGTGCCATTAGTACACTGAAAGAAAATATAGGCATGCACCCGGAAGCGTACACATTCATGGACGCAGAAGCAACCATAATTTTTATGAAAAACGTTAATAAATGGTTCGCTATGCATGACGTAAGAATCACATATCATCATATTCGGTCTAGAAATCCAGATAAAGGGCATTTTTTTCTCATTAAATGACAGTCACCTAAACTGGCTAGATGAATATTTTCTTTCTTACCTTGAAACTTTGAAAGCTGCTAGTAACGCTGCTAGAAAGGACTTCCCGAGTTCTGAGACTTACGAAGCTACCTATAAAATTAATCACGGATTCAACTGTCCAGGGCATAATGTATCTTCTAAAAATGGGTAGAGGAAAGTCGCCAAATATGGGGAGTTTTTTTTATAGGGCTCACATTAGACATAAGAAAGAACGGAATAATTTTGGTTTTCTCACCAATGTAAACCTCAGGCGATATACTATGTATATTACGAATATGGGCACGTTTGATGTTGTAATACCCTCTGATATTATTGTTAACTTTACAAGTGCACTTTCCCCGTATTAGGCAACCGGGTTTCGTAATATGGGGAGGTGAGAAACCTCACGGTTTTTATTTATAATAGGTACACTGAATAGTATACCCTACTAATTAAAGCATTAATTCTGACAATGTAATGAAATAATGAACACAAATAGAACTTCCAAACCGTTCAGCAAGATAATGCTTAAACTTTAATGAAAACCGAGTGCCTCTGATCGAATTCAACTGTAACGAGGTGCAAGGTATGTCTATTTTCTCTTAGATTTATTAGCACGCTATTTTAATTTGTGATATAATTTGCATTTTGATATTGCGGGGATTATAATGATAATATATAGTGTCACTAGCAACCCACCCCGGCTTCGCCCGGGAACAGTTATGAATGTGCAAGGAATTCTGTCAGACGTAATTTAAGAATGACGAGGTGCATGCCAAATCCGCCTTCCGTCCAAACTAAAAACACTTATAGTGGGCGATGTATCGAAGATAGAGATATGCTCTCGCGGACTTTTTGTACAATTTTTCATGCTGAACAATTCTTACCCTCATAGTATATTGATATTTTTACCGGTTTGTCCAGCGTAAGCTTAAAAAGAGCACGGACGTCATGTTCTTTCATCGACCTATTCACTGAAGTCTAAAATCGTTACTGCTTGGCGCCCTTTCATCATAAATAAATTATTTCCAGCAGAAATCCTCCTCGATATTACCTGTACAGAATGGTGAAAGCCGCATCAAAATCCATCCAGTGGTTCTCGAGATTACCCGTGATATCCAAGAATCGAGGACTTCGTTTTGCTCTAAGTAGAGATAGGTCTTGGTCGTGCAATGCTTGGTTAACAGCGCTGTGTGAGCAGTTGAGTAACTAACAAGATGTCATGTGAAAGGTCTCATTGTCTAGGCCGGTATGAGCGCAGCTCGCATTCAGTCGGCCGTGGTATGTGTCACAATTTTCCAGTATTTTCTTGTTCACATATTGTAGTTTCTAGTTCAAATATTGGATTCTCTTCAGGAGTAATAGGGCACGTTCAGCGGGCTCATTGCTGGCCAGCAAACGGTCAGCAGATTCTGAGTTTGCCGTTCAGCGGGCTTGCTAGCGGATGTGACGTAGGTAGCAAGGGCTCAGCAGAGCCAGCAAACCTTTTCTCTGCTAGCTTGCTATCTTGTTTCTGCCACAGTATAGTAACCATACAGTATGGACACTTCGGCAAAACCGGAAGAACGGATTTTCAAAAAAACAATTGATAAGGGGGAGCACCAATACACCTGTAAGCCGCTAGGTAGCACCACTTATGGACAACCACATGATAAACAGCTGATTGATGAATGTATATTTTATGTCATTTATTTAACTCTATTTCAACACACTAGCTCTCATTATAATCAGATATTTTAGGAAAATAAATAACAAGAAAATAGAAAGTGTTAATACTACTGTGTTTTAATTCTAAGAAGTGTGGAATTTAATGTTTAACACCACATTCCTCCTCCAGTCCTGTGGTGTCGCATTGTGATTGCATCGTGACGATGAAAGGTTATGATATGTTTTTAATGATTAAATTAACACACGATATATTGAAAAGTGTGGGGGAAATGTGGATTTTGTTTCTTAAACTTTTGTAGTCTGAGATAATGCAATTCAAGTTTTCTACAGAAACTGTAAATAAGTGTTAATTTTTAATGTTCTTAGCTTCCTAACGTAAATACCCGGGAATTTATTTAGTCAATAAAAAGTCATGTTGATGGGTGGGGACAGCCTTATTATGCAGTGTTATTTTCACATTTCATGATATGCCTAGGCTACTTCTTACTCCTTATTTCTTAGCCTACTCACACTTCCGTTCATTATCTTGTGTTCCAAGAAGAATTCAATACCGGTACTGTAAGTCATGTGCTAAGGAATCTCTTTTCATTACCTTTATTAGTTCCACGTCTTTGTATGCCTATTATAGGAGCAACAAGTAGCTTTCAGATTCAACAAATAGACTATACATTTACTGGTAGATTGTTTTGTTTAGCCTACAGATGGCCTAAAAATAAGTAAAGTAAAGCTGAAATACAAGCTCAGGGCTTACAGTAAGTAAACCGGCCAACCACCTTTCGTACAGAGGCCTGCTTCTTTAATCCTAGAAGCCAAGGTCACACCCAGATCTCCATTCGGAGATCCTAAAGTCGTCATATTATAGTTTTGGACTGGGTTTTGATTCTTGGTTAATGCATGTTAGAATTCCAGAGTTGCATCCCGTGGTTCAAATTCCAAATATAAAAAAGAAAGGTTCTGTGGCTTATGATCACGAGAGCCACGTGAAGCTACAAGTTTGCTTTGCTTTCTGTCGCTAGTGAATGTAATAAAGTAATATAACTGGTAAATAACACTATGTGCAATGGTGTCGCCAATCAATCAAGTAAAACGCTCAGTCCTAAACTTGCTCTAACCATAGCTTAACACCAATCAGACCTAACTTTAACCTCGTCACGACTAATAAGTTGCCATCTATCCGCACCGCACTTTTTACTTGTCAGTGGTATGTCAACTCCTTATTCTCCCCATTCTGCAGAAATGGAGATAATGTAGGATGAGTTTTCCATGCGATGGATGGTTTTTACACCTGGATGAGAGAAATGTTAGGCTCATAATGCTGTGTTGCTTTTGGAGAGGCCTGGGGCAGGTCTTTCCAGTTGGTACCTGTAAGCGACATGTACATCATAGCAGAATTAATACTGGTCATTAGGAGGCCTAACTACATGCCATAGTTTCAGTTACTAGGCCCAAGAGTTAACAAAGGGCTATCGTGGTGTTATCAGTTCACACTCTGCGCAGAGTGCTGGGATTCAGTTTCAAGTCGTAACAGCAGTATTATTTTAAAAACTAAAGTTTCAAAGTATGTATAATTTTATTAATGCAGCCAATGGCCATGTACTTTTCTTTTCAGGACGGGTCAGGGAAGGGATATTGGAGGGAAATTGGCCGTGGATTTATTGAAAGGAACCGTCCCGGCATTTGCCTGGTAGTGAAAATGGTAAACCACGAAAACCATTTTCAGGACGGTAGAGGTGGGATTCGAACTCACGCTCTCCCGATGCCAGCGAGGCACGAGATAGCACATTAGCGCTCTCGGCCACCAAGGCCGGTTCAAAGTAGGCCTATGTATGTCTCTTGGTAAGCTATAATCTGGAGTCATTTATATAACCATATTTTTTGACATACCGGTACTGTATATATTATTATAGTTCCAATTAGGACCTCTTTGGTCTATGACCCGTGTACTTGTGTGTGCATGGTATTTGATAATCAGTGTTGTGGTGAATGTAATGTAATTGTTGTTTTAAGGGGCGGAACTTCGAGGTCATCTGCCCCTAGAGTGTTATGGTGACTAGCAGTGTTTGTAACTTGAACAGTACTCCAAAAAAGGTTTTGCATATTGGGATTTAGTGTTTTGCTATGTGTACTATCCTACCAGCGAATTGTTACCGGTGGCGGAAATCGGAACTAATGCACTCCGCCCAGCCACACTCCTGCGATAGACGTGCAGTTGTCGCCAGAGAAACCTCATCGCATGTCATTTGTGTGCATGATTCGTGCTGGGTCGTGCGCTGTGCGGTGTGTTCTCATTGTACGACTGTGCATGCGTTCCCCCTCTTGGCCAGCAACCGCTCGCGGCAGCCATAGCGAGGCGAGCTGACGTAATGTATACACAACAGCCGTGCTCCACGTCTAGCAGTAACAATTCCCTGGTAAGGTAGTATGTAATGGCATACAAAGAAAAACAACACACAATATGTTGTGCAAAAGAGACAAACACTAAAAGCTTAACAAAAGTGGCAATCTTTTTCTAGTTGGGGCATATCAATACCATGTATGGCCACCACGAGCCCTAAGGCATGCTTGCCGACTAAGAGGCATACCGAACTACGAACCAACCTGGTTTGGGGCAGATTATCCCACTCTTTGAAAGCAGCTTCAATCAGTTGCTGAATGTTTATTTGTTTGTTTGTTTGTTAGAGGATTGGGACAGTGCGAAACTGCACTCTTAATATTTCCCATGGATGTTCGATACTGTTCATGTCCGCAGAATATGCAGGCCACTCCATTCTCAGTATGCCTTGCATCTGAAGGAACTGATGACCACCCTAGCTCGATGAGCATTATCGTCCACTAGTGTAAAGCCCTCACCCATTGTGGCAGCGAATCCTGTAACGACAGGTTTGAGGATGTTGTCTCTGTATACCAGACCGGTCATGTTACCGTGGATAGGAATTAGAGGCGTACGTCGACCAAACATGATCCCACCACAAAACATGACAATTTCCTTGCTGTTGGAGGCGTTCCTGGATGAAGAGCTTGTGAAATCTCTCACCCACCCGTTGCCACACTCGATTGCTCCTGTTGTATGGGTTTCTTCTCACGCCCAAGTACACAGGGCTGACGACCATGATGTACAACCTCCTACATGAAACAACAAGCATTAGCATAGCCACCTGGCTATGGCTTCATGAGACAGTGACGGCAGAGAATCCCAATCTTCGTGCTCCAATAGAGGAACAGTTCGACTATGGTATAATGCGCCGGATGTTACAGCCATTCCAATAGACCAAGAGGCACTAAGGAGCGATCTGGCCACCATGTTAGACAACTTCTGTACATCGACTGCAATCTGTTGTTTCATTTCAGGGGGCTGGACATCATGGTCATTTAGCCCCGTGTACTTGGACGAGTGTGGAATTTTGATTGATAACCTGTGTTATTGTGATGCCTGTCTGAGTATGTGTATTTGCAATTCCGGTGAGGATTGGTAAGGAGGCGGCATTGGCTTTAACTTAGGAACCATTACAGCATTTGCCTGCAGAAGAAGTGGGAAATCTCGGAAGACCACTTCCAAGATGGCTGAGGTGGGAATCAAACCCTCCTCTTCTCAGTTGTGCCTCACGAGACTGAGTGTGCCCTGTTGCAGCCCTTAGACCAGAATTACATTCCTTGGCAGAGCCGGGAATCAAACCCAGACCTCTGGGGCAACAGCCAAGAATGGTAGTCATTACGCCACAAGGTGGTCCATGACTGCAATCTAGATCTGCTGTAAATATTCTCAGAATTGCTCATTAACATCACACATAGTATGGATATTTATTGTTATTTATGGGGCGGAACAGCAAGGTCATCTGTCCCTCTTAACACAAAATAATACAAATTTTAGTTGAGTTAAAATTTATAGGTGGATGCCTAATATTAATTTTAAAAATAATAATAATATGTATGGAATAAAAATTCAGAAAAGAAAAAGTTCTTTGAGCAAATGCACATACAGGTAAGGTATTTTTCTCACCAAGATACGATGAACTATATTATTAGTAGGGCCATGATTCTTATGCAAGATATGTTTACGTAATAGTAATAATGTGTGAGTCCTCCAGAGAGACTCGTGCGGGTATTTTTAAAGTTAACACCCATATACTGTACATTCTAAGAAGACTATTGAAACCGTAGTCTCCGAACCAGGGGCGGCGCGAGATATAAGCGAACTACGCGGCCGCGGGTGGCGCCGTGAGACGGGAGGCGCCGCGGCGCGCCAAAATATCAAGTTAGGGGCGCCCGGAGCTAGTTTGTAATGTTGTAAACATTACGAATTCTAATTTTTTAAACATTAACATTCTGTAATGTAATGTTTATGTTTCGTCTTTTCAGTTTTACTTTACTATTTCACTAACAAACAAAACGAAATAATATTTGAAAAACTCAGCATAACCATTTTAAAGAGTCGCCGCTTTACGGGTGATGCTACTTATGAAACAAACTTAGAACTATTACGGAGTGCCAGGAGCCGTTCGGTCGAAGTATGACCGCTCGCCATTCACGAAAGGGAGAACACCCCTTCCACTAAATACTTCGACTCGTTCGCGTGACTCATACGTCTCTTGTTTTCATCCGCTCAGTGGCTCAGTATTGCCAGCTAGCTGACAGCCTTCACTCATCGTTGTAGTTTGTAGTGTGTTGATGTGTTGACGTAATCTGCACTGAGTTATTGCCCCTTCTTACATGAGGAGATGATTTTTTAGACACACGAAATGTCCAGTAATATAAAGCCGTCAGGTGCATTTCACCGTAAAAGGAAGTTGCAGCGTTCTAAAGAAGATGAGAAGCAACCTAAAGCTCTGAAAAGTTTTTTTGCGCCTTCGGCCTTTAGGAACTCAAGGATTGGCTTTTAGAGGGAAAAAAAGACACCCTATTTGATGGTTTTATGGCTGAACATGTGAGAAGAATAAGTTCAAAAGAAACACACGTACACTACTTGAGCAAGATTATCCAAAATAAGTTTGTTAGTTTCTTGCCGGCCAAGATTCAAGCTAACATTTTACAACAGGTACAGCAAGCAACATACTATTCTATTATATCAGACTGTACTCCAGACATTAGCCACACCGAGCAAATGACTCTTGTAAGATTTGTAAAAAAAAATAGCAAGTGAGGATATTTCAATGACGGAACATTTTTTGGGCTTTGTTCCCATTACAGATTCTTCAGTTGAAGGCCTCACAGAGGTATTGCTCAGTTAGAAGCACGAGTCATTCTTTTAAAAGCCATGAGAGGCCAGGGGTACGACAATGGTTCCGCAATGAAGGGAAAACATGTTGGAGTCCAGAAGAGAATCCTTGATTTAAATCCAAGAGCTTTTTATGTACCGTGTGGGAACCACTCCTTGAACCTGGTCATTAATGATACAGCTCTGTCGTGCAACATTGCCGTGGACTGTTTCAACTCTATACAAGATTTTTTTTCCAGTTCTACTCAAAGATGGAATATTTTGCTGAAACATGTTTCAAGTCTGACAGTAAAACCACTCTGCAATACTAGATGGGAAAGTAGAATTGAGGCATTGTTGCCTTTGAGGTACCACATTGGAGAAGTGTATGATGCCTTATATGAAGCTTCTCAAGATCAGAAACTTGATGTATATGGTAGGAACACTTCAAAATTTCAAGTTTTTATGTTGCGTAGTGACATGGCATGAGATCCTGCATAAAACCAATATGGTTAGTAAACTGTTGCAAAAAGTCACAAATGACCTACAAAGTTCAATGGATCTCATTAAAAGTGTGAAATCATTTCTGGAAAATATGAGATCATATCATGGACTAAGCAGCGTCATTACTGATGCAAAATAACGTGCAGAAAAAATCGAGGTTGATGCTAACTTTGAAAAAGAATCCCTACTTCGGTCAAGAAAAGTAAAAAAACAATTCTCCTATGAGAGTGAAGATGAAGCTGTACGTTCTGGAAAAAAATGCATTTAAAGTAAACTTCTTCTTTTTCGTAATTGACACAGCAAAAGCCTCATTAAGGGAGAGATTTGAGCTAATAGAACACCATAGTGAAAGTTTCAAATTTCTTTCGAGAAGAATTCGAACGTACAAGAGTTGAAGAAAGCCTGTAAGCACCTTCAAACCGTTTTGAGTGATGGAGGAGACAGTGATGTGAACGGAGATGATCTGTTCGAAGAACTGAAAATTTTTTCACCAATGCTACCCCCTGGAAATCACCCAGCTGGAGCCTTGTCTTTTATAACCAAACGTGGTTATGTGGACATTTTTCCAAATGCTTTTGTTGCATTGAGGATTCTGCTAACACTCCCGGTATCAGTGGCCATCGGAGAAAGAAGTTTTTCAAAGTTAAAACGTGTAAAAACATACTTGCGATCAACTTTAAGCCAAGAGCACTTGAGTGAACTAGCTAGTTTGGCCATTGAAAATGATTTTTTAAATGAAATGGAAACAGATTTGCTGCTGAACGAATTCTCTAAAGTGAAAGCCAGGAAAATCTCGTTTTAATTTTAAAAGATTTAAACAGTGTGCAAAAAATCAACAAAAATTGTCATTCTATGTAATAATAATGACCTGTAAATGAATGTTTGGTTTTAAGTTATTTTTTGTGTATCCCTTTGCCTTTTACCCTTTGGCCATATAACACGTTTAGTAAAAATTGTACCCTGATGAGTATAGGGAGGGGGAGGGGGGGAGGGGCGCCAAAATGTTCTTTGCTTACACCACAAAAAGACCTAGGGCCGGCACTGCTCCGAACTACCATTAAAACGAAACAAACAAACAAACCCCGTGGCACTACAGTCCATGAAGGGCCTAGGCCTACTAAGCGATCGCCACCCAGCCATTTGGCCTGCAGATTATGTGGTGACGCGTGGTGAGCGCCTCGGGTCCCCTCGGCCGTTAATCTTGGTCTCCATGAGCGTGGCGCTGCCTCATTGTCAGACAGCTATTCAATTGTCCTTGCGAGGCTGTGTACACCCAGTTCCAGCCCTCACGCCGGTTTCTGAAATCCCTGACGGAGCCTGGAATCGAACCCGAGGTCTCCTGATGCGAGGCAGGCGCGCTACCCCAACACCACCCGAGCTATATTACTCCATTTAATTGGGCATGCAAAATAATTTGAAGATGGAATGTTTGGTGCATGGAGCATTCTGGGAGGGGGGAAGGGGAATTAGAAACCATAGAAATTCACTTCTATTAGGACCAAGAGGTGGATTAGAATCCATCCCTTTTCACTTAGATCACCTCGAGGTGTAGCAACTAGCATTCTGGTCTGAGGGCTGGAACGGGATACACTCAGCTTTGTGAGGCAAAACTGAGAAGAGGTGATTTGATTCCCATCTCGGCCATCTTGTAAGTGGTTTTCCTTGGTTTTCCACTTCTACTGCAGGTAAATGCCGAGACGGTAAGCTACCCCTAACGTAAGGCCATAGTCGTCTCCTTCCCTATCCTCACCTAAAATTATAAATGCACACACTAATACAGCCATCACAATAAGGCAGTTTATGAGACAAATGATACACACATCCAAGTACACATGACTACAGGCCAAAATTTAAATTCTCCTTGGCAAAACCAGGATTCAAAACTGGGCCAACCAGTTAGAAGGCAGCTATGCTTACTTCTAGACCATGGCAGTAGCTGTGGAAACAATGGGCTTATATGTTTGGCTATTTTTATTTCTTGGATATGAATATTTCTTTTATCCCCGTACTTCACTCCCAAAGTCTTTATCGTCATAATTGACAGTGTCATGGAGCCCTTTCATTCTAGAGAAAAGGATCATCCATGCAGCCTCAACGTAGATGGAAAGTAGAAGAGGCTAAGAAAGGAATGGGGAAGTGACTGTGGTCTATGGGAAAGCCACCATCTCAGCATTTTGAGATGAGAAACAAGGAAGCTAACTTGAAATGACAGGTGAAGGGACATGAACCAACTTATTTCACAAACCAGGTCTTCAGTGTGGTGATGTGATTTGCAGTTAATGTTGTACAACATCCTTAGGCCTCAAACCCCAATCCTTCCATTTTCTAACGGGATGGGATAACCCAGAACTAATGGATCGTTGCACCTGTCTAAAACCATGGAGGATTATGTTAAGTCCTTTGGCTGTCCAACAATAAAATTGTAAGTTATTTTGATTTAGAAGTTATTGCTTTATGAGATTACTTCCAAATCCTCTGTTGTAATGCAATAAACAAACATTCCTGATATCGCCATGATCTCAAATCACTGATTTGATTTCTGATAGAGAGAGTCAGTTTTTGAAATAATGAACTGCTTCAGACCTGTCTATCACATTTGTTGACAACAAGACAAAACTATAGTTATCAGTCACAGAAGCTGCAGGTTATCTGACATGAATTCTAGTTTCTCCACTAAAAGGTAGCGATAAACAATATGTTGGTTTTTGGTGTAAAGATTTGCCTAGGTAGCTCCATTCAAAAATTGCACATTAATTTTCTTAGTAGGTAGCTAAAACCTTACAGGTATAGTATTATTAAATTTCTTTCGTGTTAGACCAACTTAAATGTTACAGTATTTAGGAAGTTAAATTTGCTCCTCAATGACAATGCCAGGGCATTAAAAATCACTATTGAGAAAACCTCTTTACGATTAAACACTCACTACCATATTTTATATACTCTAGGCTTCTAGGCCAACCAACTTCAGGATGTAGTCACAAAATTGGTGAGCTTCACCTCTGAAAATTGAAAACAGGAAAAAATAATGTTTCTTAAAAAAAAAAGTCAAATGTTTCCATGAAAATATATCAGAATACCCAAACATTTGCAGAAAAATATGCCTGTTTGAGTTGGAATGTTTAGGCTTTCATGGCCAGAAAATAAATTACTGCAAATTCTTCTAGGTACGGTACTATGGATATGATGGGGCACAGACATAGAATTCACTGTAATATTTGTACCAGTTGATTCTACATAAACCATGTAAACAAGTAAGTAATACTGTAATGCAGAAAAATGTGCGATTGCAAGCAGAAGTTTGTTCTTGACACTTTTCATTCTCTCTGTGGAGTTACTTCAGGAAGAATATAGTGGTCGTAACCAGATGTGGCTGGTTGAACAATATAGGGGAAATCTGCCGGGACCTTTCCTTTTAATAGGTCACAGGCTTTTCTAGTACCTTGCCCAGTTTCATTCACTCTAATTAACTCTGATGAGTATAATATTTCTTGAATTGTAATCTTCTGTAAATCTTTCTGCCTAATCAACCCTTAAATGAATAAATAATGTGCAAATAGTAGGACACGTTCTGGATATTAATTACATCCTTCATCAGCCATTACAATTTTAGTATGTCATTATAAAGACACACCACTCTGTCCTTCACACATCCTTAAAAAGAAAGGAGACAACTTTTCCTAAGCATCACTTCACAAACCATACGATTCCTGACCCCCACAAAAATATGAATAATCAAACGGTAGAAATTAAAATTGATGCACATTCTGAAATTTATACCGTACCACATACTATGACAAGTGTAGCAAGCACAATGCCTATGCAACATTGACATAGAGGTACTGGTACTGGATACTTGAGATAAACATTTATACCAAATTCTACACCTTTAGCTTGTATCACATGAAACCTTGGCCATGTTTACAGCTAGTATTAAACAGATTATTTCTGCAATGATGAGAATCAAGTCCTTGCCCAACAATAGAATAGGATGTGAGTTGCAGCTTGCCATTATCTGAGGAATTTCCGACATCCCTGAACAGGTTTGAACAATGTGGCTTAATGTAAACATTGAAATCTGTTGCTATGACTTAAGATAACTGTAAATTTTAAAACCATTGAGCTTTAAAATGGTATATGAAACTTAAATTTATGAAAATGTTTGGATAGGGAGTAGGCTATTTTCATGTAGATTTATATAGAATATATTTATAACCAAGACATTACATTTTCGCGAGACCACCTCGTGGTGCAGCAGATAGCTTTCTTGGCTGTCACCCCCGTAGGTCTGGGTTTGACTCCCGGCTTTGCCAAGAAATTTTGATTCTGGCCTTAGGGCTGGAATGGGTTACAGTCAGCCTCGTGAGGCAAAACTGAGAAGAGGAGGGTTCGATTCCCACCTCGGCCATCCTGGAAGTGGTTTCCCTACTCAAGGCAAATGCAGGGATGGTTGTTAACTTAAGGGCACAGCCACCTCCTTCCCAATCCTATCCCCTATTTACAAATACACACACTAGTACAGCCACCACAGTAACAAAGATTATCACACAATAAGCCCACCCAATTTCTCAATTCCCGAGTGATATAAGTGCAAGGCTTGTTGACACCCAGAGTTTGGTGTTACATCTCCTCACTTATGCAAGGCTCCACTCTTGTATGATTATTATGTACCGGTATTCATTTTCAAATAACATGGACCTATACAGTATTGCTTTAGTGGTACCATGTTCTGCATGTGACATAGTGAAGAAAAATCATCCCTAGGATCATTGCTGAAAGTATAGAAGTATCCAGGAATTTGATCAGTGTGTATCGAAGATACAGTCGTTGTTGCTTATTTTAAGGGCTGAGACATCGTGGTCATATATCCCCGTGTATTTGGGCGTGTGTGGAATGAGAGGGAGGTATCACTTGAGAAGAAATTGGGTGGGCTTATCATTTACATGGGTGGGCAAACTTTTAGTGGTCTCACAGAATTAAATAAAATTAAGGGCATTGTGATATGTCTATGAGTTAGGAACATCAAGGTTAACAGCCCTGGTTTTTAAGTCACACAGCCTTAATGCCATGCAGAGCGTAGTGAGGGGTTGCTAACCTCAATAGTTTGTCTCTGAAAGCAACACTATTTACAATTTTGATGGACTGGAGTACCTTGTCATTTCATGGGATTGTAGCTTTGGGTACACGACAATCCAAACTTCTCCAGAACTCTTCAGGAATAGCACAAAGTCCCATAGGTGAGGGAGCAAATGTTAAATCCGATTTGCATTGTAGCTTGTAATTAAAGCTCTTAATTCACTGTAAAGGGCTGCAGCTTAACAAATTACAGTTAATAAAACACATCAACTAACTTCAGTCAGGAAACCATTTACCTCCTAGGCTAAGTGGGGTTAGAAAACGGACACATTAAAGGAGACAATAGCTTCTCTAGGGTGGAGATTTAATGTTTGTTGGGCAATATTACCTAATCTCAGCCTAGCACTGCCCTCCTTGTGGTTTAAAACACTTCCTTTGAGAAATAAAGGCTACATACCCTATATATTGGCGTGTAGATTTGCCACGTTTGCCAGTAAATCCTCCTGATTACAGGCCTTTATCCAGTCATTATATCTGGATTAGGAATGAGGAATTTGTGAATTAATGGATAGGTGTTTGAGGGACTGACATCTCATGGATATTAAAACCAGAATTATTCGATTAAACGTGTGATATTTGTATTTACCGCTCCAATGCACGAGAAACCGGAATGCTGTTATGTCCAGTGTGACAAGAACTGCGCAATAAATTACCGCACAGATGTTGGTTTCCCACATTTCTGCCATTGGTTAAAATGCAAAATTATATTTCTGAGTTGATTTTAATAATTACAAACAATGTTTTCTTCTGACAAAATCGACAGGCCGCACTCAATGAATACGGGTAGACTGCTCTCTCGCGGATACATGGTGAACCGTCGCCGCCATGCGTGCGTGCGTGCGGTGCTTCCGGAACCGGCCGATTCAAAACCATGACGAAAAATTTACATGGTAAAGGCCTGATGTGTCCTTACTGTATGGTTACTATACTGTGTTTCTGCTGACTTGCGGCGCATGGCGGGGAATCAAATTGATCAAGTTCTGCACGTTCGGCGAATGAACCAATTAGGTTACTTAAATTCTAGAGACGAAGATCTACACTCAAGAATGGCGACAGGTAATATAATACAATGTTTGTCAATAGCATAATTGTTGTAATTGGACCTTTTACGCTTCTCAAATTCAACTTTAAACTCACCTAGGCCTAGGTCTCGTTGTTTTCCGGGGCCGATAACCTAGATGTTAGGCCCCTTAAAACAACAATTATCATCATCATCATCATCATCATCGTTGTTTTCTTGAAGGATGATGACTTTTAATAGTTACTTTATGTTGTATTAAGGAATTGGTTTGGTCAAGGCAAATCCGGTTCGTATTCTTTATCTATTTTTGTGTATGATTTAAACCTATTACAGTCTTCCCGCTGTTAAATCGGGTTGAAATTAAATGCCACTTTGTACCGGTAGCGCATGAACGTGATATTTAGAACAGAAGCTTTTCTTAACTCTGTTAACCATAATTTTGGGCTGAAAGATGTTTTAAATGTAGCCTACTGTGTATATAGGCTACCAAACAGCTTTCGGATTTCTCATGGCCAAATTATGTGTGAGTAGGCTACTGATGAGTTATTTATGGAATTATTCTGACTTTCTGTTTCTGAGCATTTTGATGTCTCTTCCTTGTATGTTAGGTCACGAGTTTGCCACTAATTATAGGCTATTCAAGAAAACTGCAGAAACATGGAGATGGCTGTATAATCTAGAAAATTGGCCCCTACTTCTTTAAAACTAATACCGTATTGTACTTGGGATGGTATTTGCAGAACATGTTAAACTTTGCTTTAATGGTAATTCAGTGGTTAATTTGCGGACATTTGGACGGATGAGTAGGGCCTAGGACCTATAGGAAGAGGTATATAAATTTTTTATCGCATGAAATATATGGGGGAATTAAATAACTGAACGGCTTGGGGCAACATAGTGATATCCCACATTTTATTAATTTTAAGCTAAAGCAAAAATAGCTTGCCTTGCCACGACCTCTATCTTCCATCTCCTAGTCATGCCTTGCACTACAATTATTTACATACAGTGCTGTGTTTTACCACTATGGGCAACAGTAATATGAACAAACTTCTTTGATTGTATTTTATGGAATTAATACATGTTAATTTTGTGGGTTATGTTGCCCCAAACAATTGGCTTGTTTGATATTAGGGTATTTAATGAAAATTGTTTTGAAGGGTGGAACAGCGAGGTAATCTGCCCCGCGTAACACGTAGGAGAATTAAATAACTGAAGGGCTAATTCAATATTTCTTTACAAATTTCGAAGGATGTTTAAATAAGAAATCAGCCTAATTTTAATAAGACTAATTAAAGGAGTGGACAAGCCTACAATAAAATTGAATTTCAAAAGAAGGGTTATTCTTATCGTCAGGATGTCTACCCCCTTATTATTCCCGTTTTCGACAGGGTCGGGGATGAGATACGATGAAAGTCTATGTGGCGGGTGGTTTATACCGCCGGATGGCCTTCCAGACGCCAACCTCGTGAGAACTGAAATTAATGAAACTTGACTAGGAGATGGAAGATAGAGGTCGTGGCCTATTAGAAGGTAACTTACTGGCCCGGTACTTGCCTGGACCTGAAGTTTGGAAACCACTGAAAACCATTTACATTACGGCCGACGGTGGTATTTGAACTCGCGTCTCCCGAGTCCGCAGATAGCTTGGCTTAGCGCCGCGCATTAACAAGGGTGTCTACAGCTCTGTCGCTTAAAGTTATTATTTTCTATGTGTTTATCATAGACCATAGACCAATAAGTATGGTAGCTTCAAAGGAATTCTGTGCATTGCTCAAAGTTCCCGCGTCAGCTTGTAGCAAAGCGTTCAGGCGGGCTCACGCTTGCTAGCTTAGCAACAAGTCAGCAGGCACCTAGCAGGTTAGCAGATTGGTGAGCCCGCTGAACGCGCCCATAGTATTTTTTAGGTCTATAATAATCATTTATTGCAGCAAATAGCCATGCAGAGATACAAAACTAATACTAATAACTTAAATCTTACTCATCAAAGTGTCTATATACAAAGTGTCTGACAGGTTCTTTGCTATATATATAGCTATTCGCAGCAGAAGCGTGTTAGCGATACTTTCCTCTGGGCGCAGGAAATGGCGTGATATCTATCACAAGCACTACCACACAGAGAGCAGGTGCATTGGGGGCCTGGGTCATGAAATCCTCTTGCTGTGCATATCTTAAAATGAAAACCGTGGACTGCAAAACGGGTGATCGTATGCCGCAGTTCAAAGTTGGCATTCATCCAGTCCGTCGACATAAGAGCTTCTGTGGAATAGAAATCAGGCCATATGTCATTACGCTTGAGGTTTAGTTCTTCGATCAGTCTCTGGTATTGCACTGTTGATGGTAGGGAGTTCTCCAAACGCAGGTCTTCTATGAAGAAAGTCTCCCTTGCTAGTACGTACGTTAGACGAGATGGCGTGTATTTTGATAAGTGCAGAATTTTCTTTAGAAAAGTAGACTTAACTCTTTCTATCTCTCGAAGGTTACTTTGTGTCAAATGATCCCAAGTTATTTGAATGCCGTATGTCACTATTGGAGTTATTTTCGTTCTGAATAAATTCATTGCGGTTTGTAAAGATAGATTTCCCAGTTGCATTATGTCTTGCATTGCTTTTATGGCGGATGTTGTTCTATCCCTGACATGTCGCGTGAATACGTTCCCTTGCATTTGCATTACTACTCCTAGGTATTTGAAATGATTTACATTGACTAGGGGTTCTCCATTTAGTAGTATATGCTCATCTGCGGATAGTTTCCCGCCTTTACGGAATGCCAGCATTACTGTCTTGGTGCAGTTTATCGTCATATCATTTTCTTGAGCCCATGTGGTAAGTTTATCAATGGACGATTGCAAGGTTTCCTTTGATGTCGATGCCACAACCATATCATCCGCGTAGATGTAAATTTTCGCTCCCTCAAGGTAAATAGCCTCAATGACATCAGCTGTAGCGATGTTAAATAGTAACGGACTCAAAGGGTCACCCTGAAGTACACCATTTGTTTGTTCTATTCGTTCTGATTGAACTATACTGTCATCTATTTGTAGGCTGTTTTTGTGAAGAATGTCCCTTATTATCCCAAAAAGGTAATGTTCTTTTCCGATCATATTTTCAAGTTTCCTGAGCAAAGTGTTTCTACTCACTAGATCAAACGCCTTGGTGTAGTCGACGAATACTGCATATAGCTTTCCTCTTTTCTGTCTTAGCGCGTCTTCTACATTCGTTAAAAGACAGTTAACGGCTTGTAGTGTATTCCTTCCTTTCCGGAAGCCAAACTGTTCTTCAGGTATCTTGTTGTCAACTAAATCTGTGAGTCTTCTAGTGAGTATTTTCGTAAAGATCTTAAAGATTGTGTTTTCCAAAGCGATACCACGATAGGAATTTGGGTCTCCTGTATTACCTTTTCCTTTATATAGCATCTTCAAAGTCGAGGTTCTCCAGTTTGACGGTATGTGACCTTGAAGTAAACATTCGTTCATGAGCTCTGCCCATAGCCCTTTTAACAGCGGAGCTGTCATCTTCAGGTGCTCGTAGTGAATAGTATCTGGACCACATGCTTTCTTTTCTGCGCAGTTGTTTATCTCAATTAGGACATCTTGTGCCGTGATCGGCACTGGTAGTTGAGAAGGGTTGCTAACCTGAATAGGTCTGGTGTCCCGCGCTTGTAGGGTTGCTGTAAGATGCTGAATCCACGTTGTCATAGGAATGTCCTTTGGGAATTTGGGTCTTCTGGGATTTAGGGCTGAGAAAGGGTTTGTTTCAGCCTCCTGTATTAGTTGAGCTTCCTTCAATTGTTGATAGCTTTCCTTTGCTCTTTTAACTACCTCCTTATAATATCTTCTTTTCTCGACATACTCTTGTAGTGCTGTATGTGTACTTGCCCTTTTTATCTTGTGTAATGCTGCTAGCGTCTCCTTCCTCCGTTGGTAACATTCGGTAGTGAACCATGGTTTTGCTCTTCTTGTATTTTGACCTATCTTAGGAGTTGCGTCCTTGATATGATTCTCGATCAGTGTTAGCGCGGCGTCTATGTTTCCAGATTTGATTATGTTCGTGATTCCTTCCATGTCTATAGTGCTCAATTTGTTCATGTCTATTTTCCGCGAAATAGGGGTTCTGGAGCTTTTTTGAATGTTTATATTGATGTTAACTGAGAGGGTGGTTGCTAATGGGAGGTGTTTTCTTGCTACAACATTGGATAGTACTTCTTGATGCAATATTTCTATGTCGTTGCTTATGAATAACAGATCTATCGTGCTTGTGCCATTGAAAGCTATGTATGTCTTCTCATCACTTTTGTTCGTTAAGGAAAAGCCCTCTTCTTCTAAGTATTCAAGTAACGCGTTTGTTTTCCTGCATGGGACATCAATGCGGCAGTTGAAGTCTCCGGCTATCATTATCGGATTTGTGGTAGGTACTATCGACATTACTGTGCCTAATTCGTCTATAATATCTACTTCTGTTAGGTCTGGTTGGAAGTATGCACACAATATTGATAGCCTGTTCGTTAGCACCAGCATCACATTGTCAGTTTCAAACGGTTTTGTGAATGGTGATAGAGACGGTTTGAGTAGGCAAGAAATGCCGCCTTTAGGCCTGCCTTTGTCTCCCTTTGATGCGTACCTGTGGAGGCAGTAAAAATTATGCGTTTCCCAATGTTTTGTGAGGTAAGTTTCATTAAGAATCACAATGTCGTATCGTTGTAGTAGGTTGTTCGGGGCAAGGTCTAGCGCACTAGTAATTCCTTCAATATTCCATAGTAATGTCTGTAACCTGATTGAATTAGTCTTATCTCTCAGTTCGCTAATACTTGGATTAATATAGTTTACTTGACTTGAATTTGTATCCAAAAGTCATTGGGTGGGCTCACTTGTACTTGTAGTTATGAGTCCTGGACGTTGTCTTGGAAAGCGGTAGGGTCGTACTATCACATTTCGCGGCCAGAACAGTGGGTCCTTAGTTTTTTCCAGATCATCGAAGTTGAAACTCACTTTAAAAGCCTTGTTTCGCCCCCTAATATCTATCTCTTCACATGTTATATTTTCTACGATACCCCCCTCTTGGAGATGTGCTATAATGTTTTCTGCTTTGGTCTCTTCATCAAGTCTTCCTACATATAACCAAGCTTTGCGCAGTGCTGCCTTCAGCCTGGTATTCTCCTTTGTTCCTATCATTTGTTGACTCCCTCGTTTGACCGCCTCCGTCCATTGACCATTTGGTGGTCGATCGGCCGGTTCTTCACAAGGAACTTGTGAACATGAGATTGTTCTTCCTTCCTTCTTACGTTGATCTGTCATAATTACGTTATGTACATCGTTTCCCTCATATGCCATAACGTCGCATGACTGAATTGGTGGTTTAGGAGCCCGTGACTTTACTGTTTGTGGTTCAGTATGGTTGATTATGTTAGGGGTCAATGCTGATTTAATTCCCGCCTTTATAGCTTCTTGGATGCCTTCCATCATCGATTCTATAATGGCCTTCATTTGCGTTAATACATTTGTCGTTACTCTCTCTTCTATGTCGGCCATGTAAAGGAGTTTTGGTTTACACTCAGAGCATAACCACGTGAGCTTGCAAGTTTTCCGTCTCATTACGTCAAATTCACCCTTTGTCAGCCCGCAACATTCTAAGTGCTGCCATTTACGGCATTTTTCACATTCTATGGCGTCTTCCTTATTATTTACTCTCATGTTGCAACTGCTGCATTGAGCTAAGTCGGTTATTTGCTCATTGACCATTATGAGTTACCAAAATGACGCGGGATACGTTAGAAATTAGTACCTAGTGATACTCTCGGTTGTTACTGTCAACAACAATTCGCGGGATACGGGAGAATATTTTCTCTCGTTGGTCTCGAATATTACGTAATTTAGTAAATTTGGCTGAAGATTTTCTGTTTAGTTTGATACTAACCTTATGTTATTACAATGTATTATTATACCAAATCTACAGGCTGATGGTACATACAATTCCGCAATCTTATAGTAGAGTATTAGTTACACTTTAAATTGTTTTGTATTCTCTGTTATTCGAGTTCGACACGATTATTATGTACATTAACACGTCATACGTCATTCACTTTTCACTTGTTCTCAAATGTTCACTGATAAATGTGTCGTACTGATAAAAACAAATCTGTTTTTGTGTTTTCAGCTGACGGTGGAGTGGAGCAGTGATACCAACTCCACCAAACCCCACACCATTCGCTCTCACAGCTCTAGACACACTCGTGTGTTAAATTTTTGTAGTAAACAACTTGAAACATTTTGATTGTCTGTTCAAATACAATGGATTCTCAATACAATGTCCGAACTTGCTATCGTAGAATTTCAAAACACGATTTTGCGGTAGAGAACTCGCGTCACGTATGTCTGTAGGTCTGTGACTGGGTTATGTGCATACGTGCTATGCCCATTACCTAACCTACAAAAAAAAAGTCGCAGACCGTTGAGAACGCTGTCAATATTATCATTATTGTGTTGTTTTAGGTTATGTTGTTAAGTAATTATACTTACATGATCCTTGAATTGTGCATGCGGTGAACGTTTTACACCCAGTGACTTTTTTTTTGTCTTAAATTGATATTGAGAAGGACAGGGGTTTGCTGGTGGCTGATTATTGTGACCAATTCAGGAGAATGGATTTCAAGAAGATTGTTGAAGATGGATTAATAGATCTTGATCTTTCTTTGCTCTCAGGAAGTAGCAGTGAACAGAAACATTCAAATAAATGCATGTTACGGAAGGATAAAGGCGAGTTTTCTAATATAGCATTTTATTAAGACAGTGTCAAGATTCCTCTTATTTTAGTGGGTAGCGATTTTGTAACATTGGATTGATGTTTATACTATTTGTTACAGTATGTAAAAGTACAGGTCTATTTATGGGTAACGGTGCAGGAGACATGATCCTAGCGGGGAAGAACAGATTAACTTCTGAAATTGGCAATAAATACCTTTTCTAATGATTCAAAATTGATCTGGGAATGATGTAGTTCACTCCTCAGCTGTCATTAATTCTTTACGAGAGGGTTTCCTTTCACCACACGACATGAAATAAAAGGCAAAACTATTGGCCTGGATAAAGATTATTGATGCGTGACTTCCCCCAGTGTGCGTGACAAAAACCAGGGGTGTCATCCATTAGCTAACGTGGCCCATGGGGCCGCGCTATCAATCCACAATTGGTCTGGAAGAAAATATTAGTCTAGGCAAAACCATTGTGAAACCCTCTTGTGAAGTTTTACCAAAATTTCCAGCTCTGTTGGCCATTTTCGGCGTTTGATTGGTCTTAATCCAAACTTTCGCAGCGCCAACGCCGGTCTATATGAACGAGCTGATTGAGGTGCTGTTCATTTAGGAATGGCAGCTGAGCCAGTACACCCAGAGTGAAGTTTGTTGAAATGCCCCACTGTGATTCATGTTGATATCCTCTGTATTGTCTGCATATAAACTTACCTTGAGCAAGCATCGATGAATGCCAGTTGGTGAAATTAGTATTAATTCTGAATGAGACCAGAATGTGGCTTTTAAGAGGGGTGTAGTGACGCAGCGGTCAAGCTGTTGACTTCTCACCAAGGTGGACCGAGTTCGAGTCCCGGTCAATGCGTATGAGATTTTCGAAGTGAAATGCCATGTCCCGTGGTTCGGATTCCATGTAAAAAGGAGGTCCTGTTGCTCATGATCCCATGATTAACGGTCATGTAAATAAAACTATTAAGGTAACTGTACCGGTTTTCGTCACTGATTCAGTCTTCGTCACTCTCGTATATAAGTACAAAAAATAAGCATGTCAGCGGGTCTTTCTCATCGCACGAAGTCTTACGAGATGCGTCATACCTTCCTTGCCGATAAGGAGCAACTTTGCAAAATCATGCGTGCGATGTAATAGGTGATTCCCTGCGTCAAACATCTCCTGTGAGCTCACGTGTCTAGTTTTGTTAGAAATGCCGGTGACGAACACTGGATTTAAAAAAATGCACTTTACCAATGCTCGTCATTTGTGACGAAAACTGGCACATTGTCATTTCTCCTTGCAAGACCTAACTAACAGTGACAATATACTTATAATGTAGCTCTAAAGTACCCTGTATTAATTAAATTATCATTTGATCATAGTGTCCAGTAGTCGTCATAGCTGACGAACTTTAGAGCACATTCGTGACGAACACTAGTGCACGATAATGTTAATGTTTGTGTTAACGTTTCGCAACCAATAAACATTTACAGGGTATTGTTATTGTTATGTAGGTATCTCTTCTTGACGGCCTAGGTTTTTTTTGGCTAGGCGTGCTACAGAGGATTTTTTTTATTTTTATTGAGATGATAAATAATGTATTATTCTAAGACTAAATCTTTGCTTTCAGGCAATATGTTAGATAGTTGTTGTTTTAAGGGGCGGAGCTACGAGGTCATCTGCCCCAGGCAACATGTCGAAACGCACAGTTCTGAATTATGATATTGAGCAAATGGAAGCAGCTATTAAGGCCGTTGTGGAGGACGGCATGAGTATTAAAAAGGCCGCGGAGAGGAATGGTGTTCCAAGAAACACCCTCTCGGACAAAATTAAAGGAAAATCTCCTAGAGAGAGAAAAATGGGGCTAAGTTCCATTTTAACAAAGGAAGCTGAGGCTATGCTAGTTCAATGGGTAATCTCACTACGAAAAGCGGGGTCCCGGTAACAAAGGACGATTTGCAAAAGCGTCCAGTGCCTTACACAAGAATTGAAGAGGGACTTTCCTTTCAAAGATGGCTGCCAGGAAGGAAATGGCGTGAATCTTTCATAAAAAGAAATCCAGGTCTATCTTTTACGAACCCCTCAAAATTTGACAGTAAGCCGTGCTGCAATTACAGAACATCAAAATAAAACCTGGGTTTCAGAATTCTACAGCTATTCAGTGGAAAACGACTTCCAGTCTATTTTGTCAGATCCTCGGCGACTGTTCAACGCTGACGAGACGGTTTTCTTTCTCCATCCGAAAGGTAACAAAGTGCTGGCGAACAGGGGTTACAAGAAAATATATCAGCAAGTGAATTCGGATGAGAAAGAATGCTTGACGGTACAGTACTTCTACAGGCAATGCCCACGGCGATATTTCTCCTTCCCTTGTAGTGTTCAAGTATGAACGTCTGCCGCAAGACATCATTATTGCCTCAATGCCAGCACACTGGGGCATTGGCAAATCGCCAAACGGGTGAATGACGGGGGGAAGTGTTTTACGAATTTCTCAGTAACGTATTTCATCCTGGGTTGGTTGAGAAGGAGATTCCTCTCTCTGACATTATTCATAGACGGGCACTTCTCACACTTGACCATACATACTAGTAAATTTTGTGAGGATCATGGAATTGTTTTGGTCGCTTTACTACCTAGTGTCACACACGTACTTCAACCCACGGATGTAGGGGTTTTTAAGCTACTAAAGACTGCCTGGAAGAAAAATTTACATGAGTGGCAAATTCAGAGGGTTTCTATGGCAACAATCGGTGTTAGGCCTCGGCGAATGGTCATTTTCCGGGCTGTTATGGCGTGGTCTCACTTATTTAGAGCAGAATTACGATATTTTCCTGCTCGTATGACTTCTACCCACCAATCCCGCCTCCTGTTGCAGTCTTTTTTTTTTTTCATATTCCATTTTTATTAAAAAACATAATTACTGGTACTGTTTTATTCGTAAAAGTTAGCCTCCAAGTCGATAAATCGGTGTATTACGCAACAATTGACAGAAATGTATTATAAACAGCAGACAAGGATAATAAACAATGTGACGGCAATTGGTGCAAACGGGTGACGAATATAGGAAAAATCCAAATACATCGTGCCGAACACTGGCGCAAAAACACACTTTTTTAAAAAATACGTCATTTTTCCTAAAACGAATATCTTTGATATTTGGTCTTTCCTAGTGTTTGAGGTTAGGTACAGTGCTTTTGTTGATTAAATTTACCAAAATGTGTACGGTGTATATGATTTCTTGTCTAAATCTCCCTTAACATGACGACCATTGGTGCATTTACCTTAACTAAAAAGAAAAGAAAAAACGTGACTTTTACACTCGCATCAGATGTCATCATGGCTTTTACATACCTTGTTTCATCTTCTGGTGAACATTGTTTTAAATTACTAACCCTGGTCACTACTGCACCGGAAATATGTGCTAAATTAAGTTTATGTTTCTTATTTATTGCTCATTTAAGAACGGCAGCCATGTTCCGACAGTGCTCAACTCTCGTTCAACTGTCAAAAAGGCACGCTCAGCAACACACACCGAGGCGCTCATATTGTTATCAACATGTGGGATACAAAATACACCACGCTAATTAAATATTATTGGTGCGTGACAAAAGCAAGGGTTGTATATATAGCTAATGCGGCCCACAGGCTGAAATCATGGTCAAAACCCATTGGATTGGACAAAACAAAGTTTAGAATGGTCGGGTTGAGTTGTGGCCTTAGCCGCGGTAAGCTAGCGGGGCACAGTTGACAAAAAGCATTGATCTGGACGCATTACGCTGTATCCATTGTCAAAAACCATTGGATTGGACAGAATGAAGGTTAGAATGGTTGGGTTGAGGTGTGGCCTTGGCCGTGGGAAGCTAGCGGGGCACTGTTCACAAAAAACCATTGATCTGGACGTGTTAGGCTGTAACCATTCTCAAAAATCATTGGATTGGACGTGTTATGCTGTAACCATGGGATTGGACAAAACGGGGGTTAGAATGGCCGGTTTGAGGTGCGGCTTTGGCCGCGGGAAGCTAGCGGGGCACTCTTGGCAAAAAAACATTGATCTGGACGATTTAGGCTGTAACCATTGTCAAAACCACAGTGGTGCCAAAAATACACATATTTATTACAGCGGAGTGAAATACTGCACACATTAATTACAGAGCAGATAAGGTGGCACACTATCGAATGAGCTGGTGCTACCGGTACTTCGTTTTACAGAGTAGTAGCATAATCACGGGTTGGCAATATTGTCTTTGACAATAATTCACGCACATAATGGCGGACCATCTGGACTTTTACCTATATATGTCGCGATCTAAAAGGGGGACGGTAGGTGGGTTATGGTCAGTAGAGGAGTAAACATCTCTTAAGTTACTACATAATTTCCTGATTTATTTTTCATCATTCGATAGGGTACTGGTAGGCCTATTTTGGCTAATAATAATTTATTTATGTACTAAAGAAACTTTTATCATTCGTTCATATCTCATTCAGTGCTACTAAATTTGTTTGGCAGGGAGTATTCAATAACACACCTGTATCGTATGTAAAATATGCACTCCTCTGACATATGCCATTCGGCACATTGCTCTGTTGTCACTATCTGTCACATGACAACCAAACTAACAGTAGGTAGGTGGAAAGGTTCAACCTTTTCAACACTACCAGCATCCAGACATTACAGATTAAGAACAGAAAAATAGGAGACATTATTTACAAAATGACCCTCTTATTTGTTGTAGAATTTTTTGGATGTACACTTTGGCCTTTGTACTGTACTCAAAATTTGATTCGTGGAACTCTTCATTTTGGTATATTTTATGATGAAGTCATGAATTGCAAGACTCATAATCAAAATCTCCTCTGTCGATCATTGCACTCGTGGCTTAGAACCTACTCTCATTTTTCAAGGAGTTGGAAACAGTTTCTCTCCTCCTTTATTTCTGTCTTTCTTCTTCTCCTTCTTCATTGTAATTGAATTTTATGAATGGCTGACCTCATTGTTGTGTCCCTTTACAATAATAATCATCAACATCTTTATATATATTTTTAGCCTATTTTCATTTATAAAAAAAAAAACAGGCTTATGAGATCACCTTTTGTCTGTGTGTGTGTGTGTGCGCACCTTCCCCTAATAACTTCTAAATGGCTGGAGCGAATTCAATGAAACACAGTAAGGTCATAGTACTATTCCGGCCGACCCCGGCCGTGCCCTTCAAGTTTTATTACGTCTTACCGATCCAACATGGCGATTGTGCGAAATATTTCACTGGCATTCTATATCTCCGAAACTATTACTCGTATCACCTTGAAATTTTGTACGATGATAAAGGGCCCTACTAGACGTACACCTACATGACTTATAAAAACCTGTTAAATACAAAACATGGCGGCCAAGCGAAGTTGAAACATTTATATTGACTTTTCTCGCGATTTAACCATCCGAACGCAGAGAAACTTGGTACAGCAAATGACTATACAAATTGCAATGCACTGGCATTTAATTCAGTTCAATTGTTTACATAACCTCAGGATGGCGGCTGTGCGAAATTATAAAATTAATTTTTTATTTCTTGTGTTTTAATCATGCGATCAAAATCAACGTTTGAATAATGAACGTACACAATAATCCTCATCTAATTTAACTTAATAGTACATAACTCTATGGACTGCATGTATTAAAATCCAACATGGCGACCATCCGAAATATTTAGACGGTTCTCAATATCTTTTAATCTATGTCAGCAATCAAACTGAAATTTTCTATGTGTCGTCGTCATCGGCTATAACTCGATTCCGAGTACACATACTTCTTCCTGCATAGAGCTATTCAGATCAGCTTGTGGATGTGTTTCTGATGACTAAACAGGCCAATCCTGGCATAAAACATGCGCCAACATAAATTGCACTCAATGGTCGGGGGAGGGCGGGGTTGTAATTTTCGAAGCTTTCTTGCTTGTCGCTTGCCCTCTCCATGTCTGCGACGTTCTTCTTCAGATAAGTTGACAGCGGTCGATGTAGTGTTCTGCCACAGTTACTGGTCCGCAGCAGATGTTTCCCAAGAGTGGATATCTATACCAGTTGTCGTCATGATATGTTTTAGCTGGTCTTTAAAACGCTTCAGAGGGGCCCCATGAGGTCGAGTGCTGGAGCAAAGTTCACCATAAAGGAACTGACGTGGAAGCCTGGGTATCACTCATATGGTGAACATGGCCTAACCATCTCAGTTGATGAGCGATGATAGTTGCCTCAATGCCATTGAGATGCGCTTTCTCGAGAACTGCAGTGTTGGTCACGTAGTCCTCCCACTTGATATTCAAGATGTATCTCATCTTTTGTTGGTGGAAGCACTCAAGTATCTTGATATCACTGCTATAGAGTGTCCAAGTTTCACAGCCGTACAGTAGCGTTGAGATGACGACAGCTTTGTACACCATGAGTTTGGTATGCATCTTTAGGTCTTTATTCATGAAGACTCTGTGCATTAAACGGACAAATGCTGCATGGGCAGCCCCAATTATTTTGTCAACATCCTTTTCGCAGGTGCACCGTTTAGACAAATTGCTACCAAGATATGAAAAATGATCAACCTGCTCCAGTGTCGGAGATATTGAACTCAGGAAGACTAGAGGTAATCCTGGGGCAGGTTGTGCAAGTACCTTAGTTTTCTTTGCGTTGATGGTAAGACCAAAGTGATCACATGCAGTGCTAAAGCGATTGACCGATTGTTGAAGCTCTGCAAGTGTCGGAGCAAGAGATGCGGTGTCATCGGCATACTGCAGTTCTGTCACCCAGGTAACTTGGGTATGTCTCTGTGAACACAGTCTTGCCAGATTGAAAAGACCTCCATCGAAGCGAAACTTAAACTCTATGCCTGGGTTGTTGGAAGATGATTCATACATCATGGCAGCCATGTACAATGCAAAGAGTGTTGGAGCAAGCACAGCCTTGTTTCAAACCGTGAGAGATTGGAAACGGATCGGATACAGAGTTACCGTGAAAAATCTTCCCAGACATTCCATCGAGAAGAGCTTGAACTAATTCCACGTAGCGATCTGGACATCCAAAGTGCGCTAATACTTTCCACATAGCAGATCTTGGTACTGAATCAAAGGCTTTTTCCAGGTCATAGAAAACTAAATACAGAGGTTCCTGTTGCTCTCTGCACTTTTCCTGGAGTTGTCTGGCACAGAATATCATGTCTGTTGTGCCCTTGAAGGTTCAGAAACCACATTGAGACTCGGGAAAAATCCTCTCCGAGATATTTTGGAGCCGGCTCAGTGGAATTCTTGCGAGAACTTTACCTGCAATGGATAATAGCGACATACCACGGTAGTTCCCACACACACTACGATCGCCTTTCTTGAAGATAGTGATGATGGCAGCATTCTTCAAGTCGCCGGGTACTTCTCGAGTTTCCCAAATTAAGAGGATAAGTGTAAAAAGTCGAGTCTTCAAGGCCATACCTCCACTTTGTAACAACTCCAGAGGAATGTTATCAGGACCAGGGGCCTTTCTCGGCTTTAGTTGATTGAGCGCGTTGGTGAAATCTCGGGATGTCGGCGGAACCGCCATCCATGGTTGTTGTGGCTGCTGTGGGACATTGCGAAGAAAGTCCTCGGCAACATTGGAGGCACGATTTAGAAGTGCAGAGAAATGCTCCTTCCAACACTCCAAAATTTGTCCTTGATCAGTTAAAATGGCAGAATTGTCAGCAGTTTACAATGTACCTGATGATGATCGGATTGGGCCGTATTCCTCCTTTATGCCTGCATAGAAATTTGTGCAGGTTACGGGCATCAGATAGTCTTTGCAGTTCTTCAGCTTTTCGCTGCCATCAGTTGTTCTTTATTTCCCTGATTTGTGCCTGACATTTTCCTTTAAGTTGCACGAATTGTGATTTTTTCACACTGAAAGACGGATCTTGAAGAAAGGATAGATGGGCTTTCCGTTTGGCATTGATGAGACACATAATTTCATCATTATTTTCATCAAACCAGTCTTGTCTTTTGTTTTTCACAAAACCAATTGTTTCCTCAGCTGACTCAGTGATGACCTTCTGAAGCGTGGCCCATTCCTGTACTACACTATTTGTGCTAACTGGGTAACTGGCCAGCTTATTTGTGATAACATTTCTGTAATCTGTAGCAATTGATTTTTATTTGGAGTTTAGAAGTGTCAAATTTCTGTTTGGACAGGTTGTGGATAGATCGTTTTGGTTTGTGGCAGATTGAGATCCTCAACCGGCAAAAAAGGAGCTTATGATCTGTCCAACAGTCGACACTTCTTGCGGTCCTGGTGACAAGGATGTCCTTTTTACCACATTGCCTGGTGATGATATAGTCAAGGATGTGCCAGTGCTTCGAGCAAGGATGCATCCAAGTGGCTTTATAGCGATTCGGCAGGCGGAACTGAGTGTTGGTAATAAAGAGTTCATGTTCAGCACATAGACCAAGGAGTAATAGACCATTGGCATTGCAGTTGCCAAGTCCTTGTTTTCCCATCACATTGTTCCATAATTGATGATCTTTACCAACTCTGGCATTAAAATCACCAAGCATTAAGAGTTTGTCTCTAGGTGGTACTTTGGTGATGATTGTGCTCAGCAGGTTGTAGAATTGGTCTTTAACTTCTATATCAGCATCCAAGGTGGGAGCATATGCAGAGATAAGAGTCATAAAGTGACCCCCGGAGAGTGAGATTTGGAGGGTCATAATTCTTTCGCTGGCAGCAGTTGGAGTTACCTGGTGATCAGTGACCAGTGTGGTCTTTATAGCGAAACCAACACCATGAATACGGCGCTCTCCCTCATCTTTTCCCTTCCAGAATATGGTGTAACCTGAACTCTGTAATTTTACCTTCGCTGGACAATCTGGTTTCACTTAAGGTAGCAATACCTATGTTCATTCGACCAAGGTCATAGGTGACGAGCGCTATTCTTCTCTCAGGCCTGTTATTTTCCTTCAAATCGAGTAACGTTCGAACATTCCGGGATCTTATAATTAAAGTTTGGATATTCTTAGTTTTCGTTTTTCGACCACAAAAGGGGTGACCCGCTGGGTGCGGCCTCCCAGCCGGCTGAAGGTGTGACTACCGATGTTAAGCCCACATTTTCTAGGGCCTTCCCCATTCAGGGTGGGCAGCGGTGATCCTAAATAGGCCTGCCCAAACACAGATGCAGGACCGAACTCCTGAGTAGTCACGAGGTCTCAGAAAGACGACCATCACACATCTGCTGCCAACGTGCAGGTCCGAACTAGAGGCTTCCAGTTTCAACCCGAAAACCTGCCTCCACCATCCTTATCCCATCGCCGCTGGACTTGAGTTGAAAGATGTGACAGCAGGAAAAAGGTGCCACAAGTGGACTTTGTTTAAGGTGAATCACAGCTTGCAAGGAATTGACCCACACACTGTGATCTCGGAACTATACCCTGCGGCACAAATGAAATGAGACGTGCAGGTTCTAGCACCGTGACTGCAACGGACTGCCGTAGACTCTAAATACCATTGAGTTGCGCTTTCACAGCCAGTCCATCTGGCATGACCTCATCCGCTTCCACGTCTGTTGAGAACCACAAGAGAAGTTGTTCCTCTGTCCGTTTTGCCGTTGGGCCAAAATATACGTAATGGGTTTCAGTGTCATGACCTACACTGAGGGGACCATCACCCCACCTAAAGGGGCTCATCCGCCAGAAGCTGTTGGCCCCTTCAGGGGGTAGAGTTATTTACCACCGCCCAACATTCGGCATTACATGGTGTCCACAGGCAGGAAAAGTCAGGAATTTTGGGTTTGGTCAGGAAAAGTCAGGAAAAAGTGGGAAAAAATGGCGTGAGTCAGGAAAAAATTGCGAAAAGTATTAGAAAGTCAGGAATTTTATATTTTGTGTTTTACAGCCATATTTTGATGTTACTAGTTCAACTAATCTGTGAAGATAAAAAGAAATAACTCACTGGGCATTATAGTAAGTTTCCATTTTTATAGTATATCATAGTAAAAACCTCTTTTACCTATTTTTTGTATGCTTTTTTGGCGTTGGCGTAGGGATGTGGCGACCCCATCACTATAGTTTAGGTTATTAAGTACTTTGATTTATGTATTACTAGCAGAAGTACCCGCTCTTCGAACGGTCTTCGGTATTAATAACCAGACGTTATCATTTGAGCTACGGTTGAAATGGTTAGGGGCGTGTCATTCTTTCATAAGTTTATCAGAACAAAGTTAGTTTTCTGGGTATATCGCAGACACTGTTTATTTAAGGGCCATAAAAGGTGGTTTTCGGAGACCCTTTATAGACTCTCTAGTTTTGTGTCACACATTGAGAAGCGCAACATATGCTTTGGTCATCCTAGGATATTTTTTATTTTTCGCCTATTTTAGCATGTATTTTGAAAAGTTGTTCCTTATACCCACCCTTCTATGAGAAGTACGTTCAAGAGTATTCTAAATGATTGGTGTATTGACTCATGGTTACAATACCTAATTTTACGATGCTCCAAGCACCCGAACATGAATTATAGGCGTACATAAACATAAATATATATCAACCACACAGTATCAAACAAAATCATCTTTACAATGAACCCGTTTGTCGACAAAAATATGATTACTTAAAATGTGCTCTCAAACTAAATTCACCTAACGTGTACTTCCTGACGTGACAATAATATTGAAAACCTAGTAGATGAAACGCAATATATGTCAAATTAAAACTGACCCTCATCGTTATGGAAAGTCCCCATCCCCAGGAAGACCCCCTTAATAAATTATAAAGGCTTGTGGTGCATGAAAATTTGGGTTTTTTAGCCTCCAATAGCCTAAATTCCCAAAAGCTGCAAAAACACTATTCCAATCCAGGAATTATTGAAAATAATGTTGCTGTTTGGAGATTTAATAGACCTTCTGTACAACATATCGCATGTGTAAGTCACCTGTAAAAATTCTAGGGTACCCCTTGACCCCCTTAATCTCACTGTTGAATTTTTCAGTCTATGTTTCTTCTTCTTCCTGGCGTTGTTCCCAATTATTTTTTGGGGTCCGCCACTCTGCACCTCGCTCTCCATTTGTTGCGGTTTGCTGCATCTGTAGGACGAAGACCTATGATGCGCATATCGTAGTGTAGGGTATCCATCCAACGCCTTTTTGGTCGTCCTAGAGGTCTTTGTCCATCAGGCTCGAGAGCAAGTGACTTGCTTACAATGGACTCTGTATTTGCTCGGGCTACATGACCGTACCAACGCAACCGAGTCTCCCTCATTTTGGCTGGAATAGGGGCAATTCCAAGAGTATTGCGGACGTCTTCGTTCTTAATATGATCCAGCCGTGTAATTCCCAAGGACCATCTTAGCATCCTCATCTCCATTGAGTGCAAAGCTTGTTCATGTTTCTTTGTAATAGGCCAGCATTCAGCTCCATACAAAGCAACAGGGCGGACGACTGTTTCATAGATATTAGTTTTGAGGCGCAAAGGGATCTTGTGGTCACAGAGAACGCCTGTGACCTGGCGCCACTTCATCCATGCAGCATTCACTCTTGCACGGGCATCCGAGACTGTGTCACCATCAGGTCTCACAACGGAGCCAAGGTATCGGAGATGTGAAGCCTTTGGTAGTGGGGTGCCATCTACTATGATGGTCCCATCTGTCCGGTTACCACATTCAAGGTACTCAGTCTTATTGAGGTTGATCCGTAGTCCAAATTCACAGAGCCTCGCATTCCAGAGGTTGACCAATTGCCCTAGATCATTACGGGTCTCGCTTGCAAGCATGACATCATCGGCGTACAGTAATGTCCATGGTGGTTGCCTCTGCAAATCGGCAGTCACTGTATCCATGCATGAGATAAACAAGAGTGGAGAAAGTGCAGATCCCTGGTGAACCCCAACTCGAATATCGAACTGTTTGGTGAGGCCAGCAGCACTGCGTACAGAGCTAGTTGTATTATTGTAGAGGAGTTGGACCCAACGCACATAAGCTTCTGTACGCCATGAGATCGAAGAGAATACCATATAAGCTGATGGGGAACCCGGTCGAATGCTTTCTCCAGATCCAGAAAAGCCATGTGAATTGTCCTTCTTTTCTCCATATACTTTTCTATCAGAAGCCGCATTGCATGGATAGCATCAGTTGTTCCGGGACCTTTCATGAATCCACACTGGTTAGGCAAGTTGGTAACAATGCTACGTAAGCGAGTGTCAATCACACGTTCTAGAATCTTCATTATGTGGCATAGGAGACGAATAGGACGATAATTGGCACAGATAGTTACATCGCCCTTGCCTTTCCATATTGGTACTGTGACACTAGTTTGCCAAGCTGACGGGATCTGGTGGCTCGCAAGGGATTTGTTAAAGAACTCTGCTAGGAACTCGGCAGAGGCATGACCCAACTGCTTCCATAGGAATATCATCAGGGCCTGTTGCCTTGCCATTCTTCATTGCGTGGATCGCAGTATTGACCTCGGCAGGTGTGATAGGTGGAACTGCACCTTGTACAGGTTCGGCTAATGGAATCCTCATTACAGATAGTATTGAAGAGTTCATGCCATCGTTGAAGGATCTCTGTTGGTTTTGTTAGAAGATGCCCGTGCTTATCTTTGATATGCATGACATGTCCTATGTCAACTGTGGCACGATGACGAGATCTGGCTAGCTTGTAAATATTATTGACCCCAGTAGATTCCTCTAATTGTTCGTACAATGTACTTAGTTGCTTGGATTTAGCAACTGCAACAGCGTGTTTTGCATCGGATTTGAGCTGACGATATTGAGTTAGACCAGCATCGGTTCTTGATCTAAGCCACTTTTTGAAAGCAGTTTTCTTAGATTTCACAGCTCGTTGCACGTCTTCATTCCACCACCAAATTTGTTTATCAACAAATTGTCGTCCCGGTTTTGTCATACCCATTACTTCCTTTGCATTTGCCTGGATGTTTGAGGTGAATTCATTCCATGTTAGTTGATCAATGTTGTCAGGAAGAGGACCAATAGAATCTAGAAGTTGCAATTCATGGCCAGGTAGTTTCCATCACTTTATACGTTCAGTATTGGTGATAGGTCGTGAAGGAGTACGAAGAGTAATATGGAAATCTAAGATCAAGGGCTTATGTTGGGGAGCAACATTTTCTGAAGGAATGACCTTGGAGTCCTTCACCAATTTCAGATCTCTTCTACGCACCAACCAGTAATCAATTTGAGTTTGATGGCCACCACTGTTGTATGTGATGAGATGTGATAACCGTTTCTTGAAGAAGGTGTTCACCACCACTAGGTCACAAGCCTCGGCACACTCTCAAGTACACACACCAGCTGCATTTCGCGCCCCATGACCACAACCACCATGTACGCGTTCAAATCCATCACGTGATCTACCAACATGACTATTGAGATCACCACCAATAAGCAAAGACTCATTAGGATCGACTGAATGTATAAATGTCTCAAGATCACCCCAGAATTTGTCTTGTTCTTCAGCTTGGCACCCAGTCTGTGGTGCATAACATGAGACGATATGGAGTGATATTGCGTCCGTAATTATCTGGATGCTCTTCAGGCGATCAGAGATACGGTTTACTCTGGTGACACTATTCCGTAGCCGTTCACAGATGGCAATTGCCACACCATTTCGGTCTGATGTTTTGCCATTGTAGAAGAGCTTGTAACCATCACGCGCCTTTGCGCCTTTCCACTTTGTTTCCTGGATACAGACTACATCAATTTTGCGTTGGTGGAGCGATTCCGCCAACTCACGACTGCGCCCAGTTAATGTCCCAACGTTGATTGTCACAAATCTAGTAATAGAGCCTTGCTTCTTTAGCCTGCCCCGGCCTTGGGTAGGTAGCCCTCGTCCATTTCCCACCCCGATCGGGCGGGGTCGGGGCGCGTCGCCTGCGGGGGACGCCCTAGCCTGGATACTACAATTTACTTGATGCATCATGATACGACAATTAAATTTCGGCCGACTTGTCGCTGAGTCTGACGCCTAGCATTTTAAAGCTACTGCCAGCATATAAATTCGGCCGCCCCTAACATGGGGTACACACACCGTTCGTAGCCGCCCGCTCCGGATCAGACGCTACAACTGATATCTATCCTCGGAGTGAGGATGATACCTTTTACTCTATTAATCCCGAGCACTGGGCTGCCACATCCGCCATATACACTGTACCGAAGATTATCCTCTCCACTGTAGCAGCCGTTGTGGACTTCACCGTAACCCTGGCAAGGGACCCTTACAGGGTACTACCAGCCGGGTCAGCCGGTCCCAGGTTTTTTTAAAGAGGTGTTACTCCTCTATCACTCGCCCTTTGTCCTGACTTGTGACAGGCAGAGCCTGGCTTCCCAAACATTGGGCCCAGGTTGGTGGGTTTGATTCCACGATAACCTTATAGCCATTTGCAAACTTTCACAGAAATGTAATAAATTGAGTGGCATTGCTTCTTACAGAAATAAATGGAAAGTTGGATGTCACCTCTTGTGATACTGTTGTCATGTTTACCGGCTTGCATTACTTCATTAGTTTCTTCTTGTTCTTCTTCCTCTTCTTTCAGATGGGCCAATTAAGGACCATGACGTTCAACTTTTCGGTTTGGCGAGGGACTTTATGTTTGCCCAATATTCGCGCATTATCTGGCTAAGTATCTCCTTTCTCTCTTTTGTCCAGATGATGCCGGTTTTCTTACAGGGTGGTCTGTCCTGAAAACTCTTCTGTTTAAATATCGTTCTGAGATGTGATCGGTTTCGAATATCGCTTTTCATTATCTTCAGTTCTTGAATATCCTTGTTAACTACTGTTAACGACGGTGTCAACCTCTTTCTATTCCCCCAGTAGTTGAGAAGCTGGTTGGTTAGTCTTGTTGGGTTCATCCATGAGACATGTCTGTAGAAAGCCAGACGTCTCTTCCTGGCCACATCTGTGATTTTCTCAGTATATTTATATAGCTCCTGATTTGGTGTTCTTCTGTACTCGTCATCTATTTATTAGTTTATTAAATGAAATTAGTTGTCTGGGAATATCTCAGAAACGTGGTTTTAGAGCCTTAAAACGTAGTAGCTCCAAGCCACCGAGGGCTGAAAATGAGTTTTGTCTCATCCTTGTACGTCATAATACAATAATAATCATAATAATAATTTATTAATATAGGGATAGCGATATAATAGACCTTGAGTACCACACCCGCCTGTGTAAATCATGTGAAAGAATTCGAGAGTACCCCCCTTGACTCCCTTAAACGAATTATATACGTATTGATGAATTTTACAGCTTAAGTTGGTTCCGTGATAACCTTATAGCCGTTTGCGAACGTTCAAAGTAATGTAATAAATGGAATGGCATTACGTCTTACAGAAATAGATGGACTTCAGAGAATGTGTTGCCATGGTTACCGGCTGGCATTCTTTCAATAGCTTAATAAATGAAATTATTTTCCTGGGTATATCTCAAAAACTGTTGGTTTTAGGACCTTAAAATGTGGTTTTCGGGGCCCATAGGGCTCCCGAGTTTTGTTTCTCACACTGAGACGCTGAAAATGAGCTTTGTCTCGTCTTTCTACGCCCATTTCAGCATGCATTTTAAGGGGGCAGGCCCTCTTTTATGAGAGATATAGAGAAGAGTTACATCAATGATTACTTTCGTGCCTCTGATGGACATCTGTACCAAATTTTACGTTGATCCACTCAGCCGTTCTCGAGTGATAACGCGTGCAAAGTTGTACACAGACAGACAAACAGGCAAAAATTTTGTTTTTGCACGCAACCGTCATAAACCAGTCTGAAACGCGATTGGAAAAACCACATGGGCACTACTTGACAGCCCCAAAGTGAACGTTTTCTGCGCTGCTTCGAGAGAAACAATTATCTGGCCGCCACGGTCCCCAGATTACACACCACTGGACTTCTTTCTGTGGGGCTTTGTGAAAGATAGGATGTACATCCCTCCCCTACCTGCAAATCTTTATGAACGAGACATCGCATCACAACAGCCATCTCCTCTTTTACCCAGGAAATGCTGGTTCATACGTGGCGGGAAATCAACTTCCGCTGGGATGTGTCCAGGATGACAAATGGTGCACACATTAAGCCGTAATGGATTTGTCCAAAAAACTTGAAGTGTTTTGCTATGTAATGACATATAAACCAAGTCTGTAAGTGGTTCCAATAAATAATTACACATTATTGAAGTTGTAAACTACATAGAGAATCACTCTGTATATAAAAATCCAACATGGTGACCATCCGAAATATTTAGATGGTTCTCAATATCAACGAATCTATTTCAGCTTACAAACTGAAAATTGGTATGTTGATAGAGGCAATTAATATAAGTACCGTAGGATATATGAAAATAGGCTATTCAGTTCTTCACGGAACTACTTGTTACTTATATTTATTTAATCTTAACATCCCTATTGTATGGTACTTACAGTGTCGGGAACCTTGGAGAGCAGGAGGAAAATAACAAAAGTGAAGAAGCAGCTTCTGTCAAGGTAAGATGATCATCATATGATGAATACATGACCAAGTTAATTTATACAAATTATATACCATAATTACAATCAATCTACACAGCCATAAGCAATCATTTGTATCATCGCAAAACTTGCAATAACCCGTATCTGACAATGCTCTTATTTCCTATTATTTTCCATGTGATGGTCACTCCTCCTATACCAAACGTCAGGTCAAGTCCTGAGGAAAATATTCCTACGCGCATCTCCTCTTTCTGTCCCTTCTATTTTTCAGACATGGAAACTCGAGATTGTCATCTCTCAACCTACTATTATATATACATTCAAAATCATTTGTTCGCACCTTTGACTCAACTTCTCTCCACTTGTATGACCATTGAAGTATTTTATTGGTTATTCAAGCTTTACAGCTGAAGTTTGAACACCTTGTCCACTTGAGGAACTGTGTGCGATCGTAACAGTGTTGCCAACCTTTGAGCCTGATTTGCCATAAAATCGAATTACTCGGGTGCTCTTTTTCCGCTCAAACAAGGTTTGTACAAAAATAATGTAATATAATATCAAATTAGAACTGAATTACTCTATTCCCGGCCAATGCATGTGAGATTTTCGATGTGAAATGCCATGTCCTGTGGTTCGGATTCCACGTTAAAAGGAGGTCCCGTGGTTCATGATCGCGAGATTAACAGTCACGTTAAACTACAAGCTTCCTTCCTTTGAATTACTCCTCCTATCGTTCCAAATACCACTAGAAACTATATTCTCACACACAATTCATCACATAAAAAGCAAACTTGGTACCGCCCCCAATTAACATGAATATTATTTTTACAAAGGAAATTCTGAAAAGTAATCTATCCAGCTTATGGAAACATAGCAACATGTGCTGGAAAGTCTCGTACTCCAACAACAAGCAGAAATAGTGGGAACTATTTACTGCCGCGTTAGCCTCTTCACTGACCAGAACATCAAAGGGACCGCTTAGGTATTGAGGTGACTAGAAGTATAGCCATCCAACAGAACAATTCACACTAGGTTCATATTCCTATGTATAAACCTCAAGGAAAATAAACCTTAAATGTACTGTACGGTAAGATTGCATAAATACATGGAAATATACTTTTCTACAGTACCGTACTATGAATGTAAAGCTTATTTTTCTTTTTGCCTTTACACAGGTAAACATGAATTGTTCTGTTAGACGGCATATCCACATGCGGCTGAGAGGCGTGACAAATCATAAGGAAAATAATGAAAAGAAGAGTATTGTCAGCCTATTGCAAGTTCTGTGATGTTATAAAAATGTAGTGATCATGTATGTCGTCATGTTGCTCTTTCTCATGAAAACAACTTGACTGATTATGCTGAAATTTTGCATTAATATGTTTTAATATCTGTGAAGAACATATTGCCATTTTGAAATGTAGCATAGTCGTCTGCTTTTGGCCCTTTGTCACTCGGGCACAGGCTAAAATAGACAAAATATTGAAGTTGTCATCGAAGAACCATGTAAAGTTTTGAAGCCATTCTTTCAGTGTTGCCAATACAAACTGTCAGTTGAAACTCTTCAGTCGGTGGACACGAATTTACCCAATGATTGGGCGGGTTGCAATGCATCATCATCATCTTGTACAGTCTCCAGCCCCAGGCTGGGTCTGTTTGGAACATAAGCCTCGCCACTTAGTCCTTTCTTCCCACCACCTCTCCGCTGTCACTCTAGTCCAGTCCTCGCCTCTCTTCTTGACACATTCCTCCACTCCTTTCAGCCATCTATCTCTTGGTCTTCCCCTTGGTCGTTTCTTCTGCATCTCATGTATCCTCTTGGGAATCTTCTTCTCTTCCATTCTCTTTAAGTGTCCATACCACCTCAGATGTCTCAATCCTACCCTGCAAGGGCTCCTCTTTCACTATTTCCCTGACCTTTTCATTCCTCACCCTGTCTCTTCTTGTTACTCCGATCCTACTTCGTAGGAACTTCATTTCACTTGCCTGTATTCTGCTTATGTCTCTTTTCTTCATTATCCAAGTTTCTGATGCATAGGTCAGTATCGGGAAATAGTAGCTTCTGTATAATACTTCCTTGCTTTTTCGTGGGACATCTTTATTCCACACTAAGCTCCTAATGCTTCTCAGAAATGCTTCTGCCTGTCTGCCACGTTCCGTAATCTCTTCGTCATTTCTCCCATTTTCCTCCACTATACTTCCCAAGTACTTGAGACTTCCCACCTTCTTCAGCTGTGCACCTCCAAGTGTTATCCCACTCATTTGTCTGTCCCTTTTCCTGGTCGTTAACAGGATCTCACATTTACTGATGTAGAACTTCCATCCGTACTCTCCCACTGTTTCTTCCCAAGCCTTCAGTTGCTCCAGAATTTCCTCCTCCTTGTTTCCCCAGACCATGAGATCATCTGCAAACACCATTGCTTTCATCTTATCTTCTCCTATCTTTCCTGTTACCCGTGTCATTACCTCGTCCATTTATTTATATAATCGTATGGTGAGTACAACAAGGAATTCATAAGTCCAGGTCCAAGTTCTTCAACCACACAGCAGCACTTGCTGATAGATGAAACAGGTCGCTGGGGCTTCCGGAGTAGGCATGAAGAGGGCAACGCAGGATGACATGGTCCATGGTCTGCTCCTCTTCACGGCATTCACACATTGGAGAATCCATCCAGCCCCACTTATGGCGCAAGAAATTACAGCACCCATGCCCAGTTCTCAGTCTGTTGAGGCGACACCATAGTTTTCTTGGGAGGTCAAATCCATTCATTTTCCGAGTTGGATTTATCTCATGGGCATTAGTACCCGATGTTGAATTTGACCACTCTTCCTGCCAGCTCCGGTTTAGGTTAAAATTGTCCCTCAAGAGTCGGCCGGCCAATACACTTGCTGGCCTCCTAGATCGAAGTTGTAGTGGCGATGGGTAACAAAATTCCTGGTGAACTGGTAAAGAGGGATATGACCGGATCTTCTTTGCTTCTCTCAGCAAAGCTTCCTTTCTCCTCAGGTGGGGTGGTGGGATATGGCTAAGAACGGGTAACCAGTGGCAAGATGTAGACTTGACAGTACCAGTTATGCAGCGCATGGTTTCATTCATCTTAGTATGTACTTTATGCACATGTGCACTTTCCAGCCATACAGGGGCACAGTATTCCGCTGCAGAGTAGACAAGACTAATACCTTTTAATCGTAAGCAGTCAACCGAGGCTCCCCGTGAACTACCACAAAGCTTGTGTAGGATGTTATTCCTTGTAGTGATTTTGTGAGAGAGCTTGGTGTGATGTTCTTTGTAGCTTAGAGTTCTGTCCAGGGTGACTCCTAGATATTTCGGGAAAGGGTTGTACTTAAGTTTATCACCAAGGAATAAAACAAATGGCTCGTAGTTTGCGATTCGGTTGCTAAGATGGAAACATGAAACCTCAGTCTTAGAAGCGCTTGGGATCAATCGCCAAGACTTGAAGAATGTAGCCATTTTCTCCAAGTCTGCCTTCTCCATCCTCAAAATTTCTGCTTTGAGCTACCAGTGCAATGTCATCTGCATAGATAAACTTAGTAGCTGAGGTTGATGGCAAGTCATGGATGTAGAGGTTGAAGAGAACTGGGGCCAATACTGATCTCTGTGGCAAACCGTTATTTAATTTTCTTTTACGACTTTTAGAATCACCTAGGAATACTACAAACTCTCTCTCACAGAGCATGTTGGAAATTAGGTTTGCAATTTCCAAGCAGGGAATTACTTCCAGCAATTTAAGAATTAGTCCATGTCGCCAAACAGTATCATATGCACTTGTCAGGTCAATAAAGACAGCTGTTGATTTTAACTTCTTTTGGAAGCCTGCCTCGATGTGAGTGGTAAGAGCCAAAACTTGATCAGTACAGCTACGATTTCTTCTGAAACCAGCTTGTTCTGGAGGGATTACATCTTCAATGAGTGGTGCAATCCTAGTGAGGAGGACTCGTTCCAAGAGTTTATAAATGCAACTAAGAAGTGCTATTGGACGGTAGTTTTCAGGTCTCTGCTCCGACTTTCCAGGTTTCAGAATGGCTATCACTTTTGATAGTTTAAACTGCTTTGGCAGTTTGTTAGTCTGAAGGATGTAAGAAAAAAGAGAAGTTATCCATTTTATACTATATGGACCCATATATCGAAGGAATTCGTTGTATATATTATCTGGGCCAGCAGCCTTACAGGTCTTCAGTATTTTGATAGTAGCTTCAACTTCCTGAATAGAAAATGGACAGATCCTCATTCTTCTGTGATCCATGTTTGTGGTCAGTGAGCTTACGCTTCACATTTTTCGTATGGCATTTATCTCTCTTGGTTCGGGTGACTTCAACCATTCTATTTGCTATGGCATCTGGACTCAAGTTATTGCACTGCTTTTTAGAATAATGTTTTCCAGTAAGTCGATTCAAGACTCCAAGCTTTCCTGCTCGATTTTGCAAAGTCCATGTCTTTCACTGTTGCTTCCCACTTTCCTCTCCTATTCTTGTCTAATGACTGCAGAAGCTCTGAACCTACTTCATGACTACCTGTTGTTTGATATTCTTCATACAGAGCCTCACTTTCTGGATTCCAACCAGGCACATAATATTTTACGAAACCTCACGGAACATTTGATTTGGCAGTTGAAATGACCAAGCTGATGAATTCATCATAGTTGCTGGTAGTTGGATCTAGATTTATAACAGACAGCTTCTGGTCAAGATCTTTAGAGAATTTATCCCAGTTTGTACAATTAAAATTCCATCTGGGTACAGGTACTGAGGTCACCAGGGGTATATTCATACCTGCTTCCAACAGAACTGGTCTATGCTGGCTGTTTGGGAAACTCGACAATATTGTACGTGCGATACTGAGAGGCTGATCAAAGCAATCCTTGGACACAAATGTTGTCAGGGTTGTAGTCTCTTCTCCAATGAGCAGAATGGAAAGTGCCCTTGTCTTTCGCATCAAAAACTAGGTGCGGATCGGATATTTCAACCCACTGAGATAATGCCTCACCATCGTCATCAACAGAGTCATATCGCCAGTTAGTATGATGGCTGTTAAAATCTCCAGTGTAAATGCAGGGATGGCTGAAAGTTGGCAAAATGCTAGGAGGCCAACTGATGCTAGGAGGTTTATACATGTTAACAACTGTTAGGTTATTAACCTGTATAACTATAGAGAAGATGAGATCCTTGACACTTGACTCAACAACTTGACTCCTGTAAGACTGGATTTGGCATAGGTGGTAATCCCATACTGTTCATGGTGGATAGCATCGACAAAGGTATAGCCCAAAATTCGTCCTCTTCTATCAAAGTCCTGTTCATCTGTGGTGTGCGTCTCCTGAATGTTGACGATATTAATATTGAAGTTGTTCAGCTGTTTTCCGAGATATTCACACTTGGCACGACTTATGCCTTCAGTATTTAGTTGTAAAATACGGGCCGAAGGTCCAATGTTTATCGTTGATTGGTTCTGAAAAGAACCGTTATTATCAAAAGTTTGAGACATTATGTCATTCACTTGTATCACCTTATGTCGCTGTTGCTCATTTAGCACCACCCAGGGGACACGTGCAGGGCAATCAATAGGTAAGATCATGTGGACGTGAGCAACGGTCATGCCCCACCTCGTCCATAACCTCAATAAAGAGAAGGCGTACCAGTGCACTACCCTGTTTCAGGCCACTCATTTGTCTGAACCAGTCTGTTCTTTCCCCTCCAACTTTCACACAACTCACACTTCCACAATACATCTCCTTCACTCTGTCTACAGTCCCTTTTTCCACTCCCATGTTTTCCATTGCTTTCCAAACCTTCTCCCTACACACACTTATCATAGGCCTTTTCGATGTCCAGGAAGGCCATCAACAGATCCTCTCCAAATTCGTAGTGGCATTCCTGGAGCTGTCTCACTAAAAATATGAGATCCACTGTTTATCTCCCAGGTCTGAATCCATACTGCTCCTCTCTCAATTCTCTCTCCACTTTGTTTCGTTTTCTACTTTCTAATATCTTTTTTTAAATATATATCTTGGCACAGTGTGTTATGAGTGTGACTCCCCTATAATTTCTGCACTCCTTTCTGCTTCCTTTCTTAAATATTGGGACAATTAATCCTTTCTTCCAATCTTCTGGGGTCTTTTTCTCCTTGCACCACCCTCATCACACGGTACAGCCACTGTTTCCCAACCTCCCCTGCTCCCTTCACCATTTCAACACTCACTTCGTTCACACCTTCCTCCTTTCATCTTGTCTATAGCCATTTCCAGTTCTCTCCAATTCAGGTCCTTTTCCATTCCTGTGTTGTCTTCTCCATCTTCCAATATGTTGTCTTCCTCCCTATGGCCATTTGGATTCAGCAAATCCTCAAAGTACTCTTTCCACACTGTCTTGAGTGTCTCTTTGTTGTGTACCTCATTTCCGTTTTTGTCCACCATTACCACATCCTCTCGCAGACCTCTTCTCTTACTTTTGACCATCCCATAAAGTACTTTCTTATTTCCTCAGCTGTCTTCCTCCATCATCTCTGTCCACTTTACCATCCACTTCTTCCTCTTTTCTGCGACAATCTTGTTTGCTTCTTTATCTTATAAGCTTCCCTTGCTTGATCAGTTCTTTCCTGGAACCACACTCTGAAAGCCTTGTTCTTCCTTCCCACAGCTTCTTTTACTCTCTCATTCCACCATGGTGTCTCTTTACACTGAGCGGCTTCGGTGGCGTAGTTGGTAGCATGCTGAGCTTCTATGCCCAAGATAGCGGGTTCACACCCGGCCGAAGCCGTCGGATTTTTTAAGAGCGTTAAAAATCCCTCAGTATGCCTTCCTTCGGAGGGGAAGTAAAGCCGGCGATCCCATGTCATAGATTTGTGGCATGTTAAAGAACCTTCCACTAATTACACCTGTGTGAAGCTAAATTGGATAGGTTAAGAATGTAAGCAACGCTCTTAGGTTTCTACGTTCGTTGCCAAGAGCCGACTGTGGTGGCGTCTAGTAGCTAAGTTCTGAACTAAGCCTAGTAGTCGTTGACGGTGGCATTTGGCGGCAAAAGTAGGAACTGTTTGAAAAATTCTAAGTTGCAGTCTGTACTTAAATTAAAAAACAGATTCACACACTAATACAGCCATCACAATTAACACCGGTTATCAGACAGATTCTACACACACCCAAAGTACACGGGGCTACATGACCGCGTTGTCGCAGCCCCTAAACTGAGGAACCAACCATCTCTTTACACCGCTTTTTGTTGCTTGTTCTTCCACATACTGCCACTGCAGCTTCCACCATTGTATTTTTGAATTGCTTCCATTCCTCTTCCCCTGTTTTTGGATTGTCTGTTGGCATCCTTTCCCTTATTATCCTCTGGAATTCTTCCTTTTTCTTCAGTTTCCATACTTTGATTCTCCTTTCCTGGTACTCTGTCCTATTGCTATCCTTAACAACTACCAGGTTCATTACTTGTATTCTGTGGTCGCTATCTAAGGCCTCTGATGGTATTACCTTTATATCTCTGACACTTCTCTTCATTTCCCAGTCGTACAGCATGTAATCTACCAAAGATTTCTTTGTTAAATCACTGCTGTACCACGTTACCTTGTGGCTTTCTTTCTTCCGGAACCAGGAGTTGCCTACAACTAAACCGTTCCTCTTGCAAAATCCAGCAACTTTCTCCCTTCTTCATTCCTGCTGCCCCATCCTTCTGCTCCCATTACATTTTCATATCCTTGCCTTGCACTTCCTACATGTGCATTCAAATATCCCATGACAATGATGCTCTGACCATTCAACTCCTGTTGTAGCTCCTCCTCTAAGTCTTCCTTCCCTTGAGCTGTACATCCAACTTGAGGGGCATATACCTGGGCTATCTCCAGGCTTCTTCCCTTTACAGTTATTCTGATCTTCATGATCCTGTCACTTATTCCCTTTACCTCTTCCTTCATTCCATCTCCCACAACTACTCCTACTCCTTCCTTCACTATTCCCACTCCAGTACAACCGGTACCCTTTCCTCAGTTCTCTGCGACCTTCTCCTATCCATCTTGTTTCTGCCAAGCTCAGTACATCCAGCTTTCTTCTCTCCATCACATCTACCATCTCCTCCACCTTTCCTGTCAGTGTTTGAATGTTTAACGTGCCAACTCGTAGTCCATTAACATATCCGGGTCTTTGTTTGCATCCGTCCTTTCCGAGGCCTGTTTTTATTTTGAAAGCAAATATAATATCCACTACTGGCTTGCTAGGCCTATCGTAGCTTCACCATGCATATGATAGGCTTTTTTTCTTCCGTATGACCTCCTGAGAGGCCGAGTGCAGGTCTTTCTAGTCGACGCCCTGGGCGACCTGCGCGTCGGGATGAAGGCGAATGGGCAAGGATTTGGAAGGAAGTGGCCGTGGCCTGTCAGAAGGTACCGTCCCAGCATTTGCCTGGTGTTGAAAATGGGAAACCACGGAAAACCATTTCAAGGACGGCCGACAGTGGGGCTCGAACCCACGCGTCTACCGAGTCAGCAGAGAGCTTGGCCCCATGACCTAACACTGCGCTTTAGCCAGCATAGCCACTACTGTCGGTTAGTTTAGAGCTAAAACGTCAGTAGGCCTATACAGGTACTACTGTTGGCCCGGAGGGAGGGAGGGGGATCGCAGTCGCGGAGTACATTATCACAATCACTGCATTAAGGTTTCGTTGATATTGTATAAAACGATACACACAGGAGTAAACACAGAGTAACCATGATTACCTTTGGTGAAGCAGCAAACACATTTACACGCGAATCAGCTGATAATAATTTACGAATCATTTCGAAACACAATTACAGTAGACTACTGCATCCGTTTTTGTAATTACGGCCATCGAAAAAAATTATTTAACAACTTTTCACGTTCTCGTGGTTCTCGCAGCACGAGTTGCCATCATACGGTATCAATCTCGTGGATTAACATATCTTGGTTCCTTGTATCGATGAATTAATTACCTTGAGTATTGTTTACAGTCAACAGCCAATCTTTTTATATCGTAGTTTGCTTTTACGAGACTATCTACTATTATAGTCAAATGATATACAAATAATAAGTAAATAACACTCCTGGAAAAATTACACTGAAGAAAGTTCCTGCGCTACACGAGGAACATCGAATCAGGGATATGTTTTTCAGATCTAGATGATGAATACCTGTTAACCTTCCTAAGAAGCTCTCTAAGGCGAGCACATGTTTACACCACTCGCAATTTGCATGTGGATAGGTCTGTAAACCAGTTTCTTTATAATGTTGTTAATATACAAAGTTAACTATTTTTGCATTGAATTTGCAAGGATAAGTACAAAACCAGAACAAGAAAAAATGTGGTGTAAACTACACTGAGGGAAGAATGTAGTTACTCATGTGTTGAAGCGTTTCTGCTTTTCGAGAACTGAAGTGAAACCAAATTAAATGCTTTAAAATACAATTACGCTGTTAAAAATTTCATATTTCTCAAGTAATTCACTTTTTGTGTCAGTCAGTGTACATTGAAAAACCTACTACATGGGGATGATGACCAATATGTCCCAAGCCCCTAAAATGAATTAACAACATCTTGTCAAAATGGCTGGATTATTATTACTCTCAAGGTTAAACGTGGCATGCATAAATGCATCAATGTGATGTGGGTAGTATCTGCGCTTAGGGTCAGGTGTGCGGTAAACTGTCGCACGTACTTGTGTGTAACGCAAATTATATCACGCAAATTTTGGCTTTACCCCCAGCCTAAGAGCATATTCATGTTAACCTTCAAATCCATGTGTCTGGAATCCAGTGGCTCACTATCAATATAACCATTATTATACAGTAGGCGTGTTTTGGCGCTCCCTCTGGTTTTAACTTGGGTTATACTCTGTGAGCTGCCAGAAGAGGATTGACAGTTCTCGCCTCGCCATGTGGTCAGGGAACAAGGTTGTCAAACAGAATAACAAGTGATCATACTGTACAAGCTAGAGATACAGCTGACCGGGCACTGACGCACGTGGGCTGTAATATTGCAACGCAGAGTATTATGACTTCAACTATGCGAACATGGATTGGTCAACAGGCAGAGGGGTGATGACTGACGTGGAACTTCCGGCCAAATGTCAATCCTATTCAACTCACAGACTATAGGTTTAGTTACAGTTTGCGGTTACACTCGCCAAAACGAAATAGGTTAAGCAACGTTAGCAATATGGCGACGAAAGATGTGTTGGAATTGATATGGTGATTAAATAATTATGATAATGTCGACCAGATGTGTTTCCTGCAATATATGGAGGGTGGAATGATTTTTCAAAATATCACGATGGCTCCGAATGTGTCCAGAGAATGGCACTTAAAACCTTCACTGTATAGTGAATATTGGATGTCGTTGTACTATGACACTGATTTTCTTGTTCATTTTAGGATGACTCGCGAGAGTTTCCATAGTCATAGTAGTGTGGTCACGAGGGAAAAATGGCAGTTTAGAAAAAAATGGAATTTGGTACGTGGCAAAAGATAGTTCAGTCAGTGGTGACCATAGCCAATCCCCTAAACTGAATTCAACTGATGAGCGATGATGAACTGGTGGTTTAGCGGCTAGCATTCTTGGCTGTTGACCCGGAAGTACAGGTTCGATTACCTGCTCTGCCAAGAAATTTTAATTATGATGTCGGGGCTGGAACGCGGTACATTCAACCTCGTGAGGCTAAACTGAGGAGAAGAGGGTTTGATTCCTACCCTAGCCATCCTGGAAGTGGGTTTTCTGTGGTTTCCCTCTTCTATTCCAGGCAAATGCTGGGATAGCCATGACTGCCTCCCTCCCAATCCTATCCCCCAATTTACAAATACACACACTAGTACAGCCATCACAATAACACAGGTTATCACACACATTCCACACACACACAAAAATACATGGGGCTATATGACTGTGATGTTTCAGCCCCTAAAAATAAGCAACAATAACAACTGATCAGCTTCGTAGTATGCTACGCTAACATATATCAACTGACAAAGTAGCGTCACAACAGCTTGATTTCGAAATGGTCAAATATAAAATTTCAAAAGCAACTAGAAATTTGATATGATATGATTTCATTTGTTGAGTGTTGAGTGGTTCAAGTTCAAATATGATTTGATATCTCGTACTTTCAGATTATGTTTGAATTGGCACTTCTGCTTTGGTTAAAACTTCAGTAACTGCAGTAGTAGCTTGGTTAGTAATTTTAAGAGTCTGGTTTAAACCAGACCATCCTCGAGTTAAAACCAAATCTTGCCAAAACAGTCTGGTTAGCTTTTGTATTAACCAAAGTATACCAAACGGAGCTCCAAAACTTGCCAAGAGCCTATCTTAAAAGGGTGCTTTTTTAAAAAGTCTTTATACTACCAAAGACATACAAAACACTGATTGAATGTCAATATTCGTGCTAATTTGGTTCCCATAATTGGTAATACTGTACTACATAATATTCTTTAAAAACATTATTCCCTGAAAATACTTTCCACATAACTTACTAATTTTCTGTTAACACTGTCACTAGGGAAATGGATTCAGACCTCTTGACCAACAGTTACTTGGACTTGGATCTCCAAGGGACAACAGTGCGGATTAATGAAAAGGCCAGGAAATTAACAGAGCTTGACAAAATTTTGCAGAAGAGCTGTATTATCCCGGGATTTGAGAAACTAGATGCTGTTCCTCCGTTGGAAGTGAGTAAGAGGCAGCTGCGCCGAGAAAAGCAGGCAAGTCTAGATTCTTATATAGCTTTGATTTCTTAGCTTGAATATTAATCTTTTAATTTCGAGTTTCTTTGTAATGAAAATTTATATCCATTTGTACCCCCCATTCCTATATGTCGTACGGTGAACCGTGCTACTTGAGGACGGAATGAGGAATATCGAGACTAGCTCGTTGATGGAAGTTGGGCTTAATCCCAGGGTCCTCAAGGAAGAAACATCAAGGTATCATCAACAAGGAAAGAGTATACCAAGTAATAAAAATATTATTTCAAAACATAGAAAATACAAAATGAAGTTAAAACATGAAAACCTACGTGCCCATAGTTAACAAACATTCAGTCGTTTTCAGTAAATACAATGAAAGGAAATCAAACCGTACTACAATCAATGCTAAGGGACACGGAGCATAACTTAAATGAAATTAAATGGACTGCATTGATTAAACAATTGGGTATTTGTATAATTAATAATACAAACAATGAAAATCACAATGGAATACATATTATAATACCCCTGCCAGAAATACATAATGCAACGAACATAACCTAACCTAATGCGTTGAGAAAAAAATAATATCCACCACTAAAATGAAACAAGTTCTGACCTCCCTCGTTCACAAATGAAACAGAATTACATGAATTATAAGTTAAACAAGAAAGGAATGATTCTCATGAAGTACCAAGTTAAATCAAGAACACAAGGTTTTTGTAATCTCAAAACAAATTAAATCATAAATCAAATCGAATTAACATGTTCACAAAGCTAGGTAATTAAATAAAGTGATTAAGTAAAATACTTAAAGCTGGACGGTGGTTGAATTAAAAGTTATAAAATTAAAAGGTTAAGTTGAAAACACGAGTTTTACTAACAACCACCCGTCCACTTCCTAGCCAACTAACAGACTGGCGTCGTTAAGCATGACGATCGACAAGAACGCCATATCACAACCAATTTAACCAATTTATCTTAAAAATTCAAAAAAGTACATTTCCAAAATTATTAAAATATTTTAGGCCTATTGGTGTCTTTAGTTAATTCTGCATGTGGTCAAGTGACCAAATGCACATTGAAACAACGCTGCTTCTAAAACAAACGATGTTGGCTGCATGAGGCAGTACAAGATATTTACGTTAAGAAAACCAACATGAACACAAAATGCAACGCCGGGAAGGAAACATTACTAACAGAAAACAAAAGTATAACAAGTAGTTCCGTGAAGAACTAAAGCCTATTTTCTTATATCCCACATATGTTAATTGCTTCTAAGAACATACAAAATTTCAGTTTGATTGCTGTAATAGATTCATAGATGTGCCGTTACTATTTCTAAGATCGTAAGACGCCTAATTTTGACGCTACTGCCATCTATCGGTTATTCTTTGAATTTCTACTATCGATCGTATTAACCAGCAATTTCTTGAAAGATGAAATGTGCCCGCTAATGAAAATATCATCTCGATCAAAGGAACGCAGGCTAACAATAAATATGTTATGAATATTCCCAAATGAGAATATGATGTAATTTCCGTTTGATCAGATAAATTATCAATTAATATGATAAAAATGGTCCGGCCAGATCAAACCTAAAATGCCAGCGTTTCGCCCCAGTGTGCCGTTGGGCTCGTCAGTTGGTACAGACACACCTCACCAATACGCATGGCCAGCACATACTGAGAAGGCCATCACAAGACACAAAATACAAGTAGTATTGACGTCACGAGTGATGCCAATGTGCCACGGAAGACAAGCTCCCTTTCATAAAACAAAAACCTTACCTTGGCAATCCAAATTGGTTATGAATATTCCCAAATGAGAATATGATGTAATTTCCGTTTGATCAGATAAATTATCAATTAATATGATAAAAATGGTCCGGCCAGATCAAACCTAAAATGCCAGCGTTTCGCCCCAGTGTGCCGTTGGGCTCGTCAGTTGGTACAGACACACCTCACCAATACGCATGGCCAGCACATACTGAGAAGGCCATCACAAGACACAAAATACAAGTAGTATTGACGTCACGAGTGATGCCAATGTGCCACGGAAGACAAGCTCCCTTTCATAAAACAAAATCCTTACCTTGGCAATCCAAATAGGTTATGAATATTCCCAAATGAGAATATGATGTAATTTCCGTTTGATCAGATAACTTATCAATTAATATGATAAAAATGGTCCGGCCAGATCAAACCTAAAATGCCAGCGTTTCGCCCCAGTGTGCCGTTGGGCTCGTCAGTTGGTACAGACACACCTCACCAATACGCATGGCCAGCACATACTGAGAAGGCCATCACAAGACACAAAATACAAGTAGTATTGACATCACGAGTGATGCCAATGTGCCACGGAAGACAAGCTCCCTTTCATAAAACAAAAACCTTACCTTGGCAATCCAAATAGGTCATGAATATTCCCAAATGAGGATATGATGTAATTTCCGTTTGATCAGATAAATTATCAATTAATATGATAAAAATGGTCCGGCCAGATCAAACCTAAAATGCCAGCGTTTAGCCCCAGTGTGCCGCTGGGCTCGTCAGTTGGTACAGACACACCTCACCAATACGCATGGCCAGCACATACTGAGAAGGCCATCACAAGACACAAAATACAAGTAGTATTGACGTCACGAGTGATGCCAATGTGCCACGGAAGACAAGCTCCCTTTCATAAAACAAAAACCTTACCTTGGCAATCCAAATAGGTTATGAATATTCCCAAATGAGAATATGATGTAATTTCCGTTTGATCAGATAAATTATCAATTAATATGATAAAAATGGTCCGGCCAGATCAAACCTAAAATGCCAGCGTTTCGCCCCAGTGTGCCGTTGGGCTCGTCAGTTGGTACAGACACACCTCACCAATACGCATGGCCAGCACATACTGAGAAGGCCATCACAAGACACAAAATACAAGTAGTATTGACGTCACGAGTGATGCCAATGTGCCACGGAAGACAAGCTCCCTTTCATAAAACAAAAACCTTACCTTGGCAATCCAAATTGGTTATGAATATTCCCAAATGAGAATGTGATGTAATTTCCGTTTGATCAGATAACTTATCAATTAATATGATAAAAATGGTCCGGCCAGATCAAACCTAAAATGCCAGCGTTTCGCCCCAGTGTGCCGTTGGGCTCGTCAGTTGGTACAGACACACCTCACCAATACGCATGGCCAGCACATACTGAGAAGGCCATCACAAGACACAAAATACAAGTAGTATTGACATCACGAGTGATGCCAATGTGCCACGGAAGACAAGCTCCCTTTCATAAAACAAAAACCTTACCTTGGCAATCCAAATAGGTCATGAATATTCCCAAATGAGAATATGATGTAATTTCCGTTTGATCAGATAAATTATCAATTAATATGATAAAAATGGTCCGGCCAGATCAAACCTAAAATGCCAGCGTTTAGCCCCAGTGTGCCGCTGGGCTCGTCAGTTGGTACAGACACACCTCACCAATACGCATGGCCAGCACATACTGAGAAGGCCATCACAAGACACAAAATACAAGTAGTATTGACGTCACGAGTGATGCCAATGTGCCACGGAAGACAAGCTCCCTTTCATAAAACAAAAACCTTACCTTGGCAATCCAAATAGGTTATGAATATTCCCAAATGAGAATATGATGTAATTTCCGTTTGATCAGATAAATTATCAATTAATATGATAAAAATGGTCCGGCCAGATCAAACCTAAATGCCAGCGTTTCGCCCCAGTGTGCCGTTGGGCTCGTCAGTTGGTTCAGACACACCTCACCAATACGCATGGCCAGCACATACTGAGAAGGCCATCACAAGACACAAAATACAAGTAGTATTGAAGTCACGAGTGATGCCAATGTGCCACGGAAGACAAGCTCCCTTTCATAAAACAAAAACCTTACCTTGGCAATCCAAATAGGTTATGAATATTCCCAAATGAGAATATGATGTAATTTCCGTTTGATCAGATAAATTATCAATTAATATGATAAAAATGGTCCGGCCAGATCAAACCTAAAATGCCAGCGTTTCGCCCCAGTGTGCCATTGGGCTCGTCAGTTGGTACAGACACACCTCACCAATACGCATACCATAACCTATTTGGATTGCCAAGGTAAGGTTTTTGTTTTATGAAAGGGAGCTTGTCTTCCGTGGCACATTGGCATCACTCGTGACGTCAATACTACTTGTATTTTGTGTCTTGTGATGGCCTTCTCAGTATGTGCTGGCCATGCGTATTGGTGAGGTGTGTCTGTACCAACTGACGAGCCCAACGGCACACTGGGGCGAAACGCTGGCATTTTAGGTTTGATCTGGCCGGACCATTTTTATCATATTAATTGATAATTTATGTGATCAAACGGAAATTACATCATATTCTCATTTGGGAATATTCATAACCTATTTGGATTGCCAAGGTAAGGTTTTTGTTTTATGAAAGGGAGCTTGTCTTCCGTGGCACATTGGCATCACTCGTGACGTCAATACTACTTGTATTTTGTGTCTTGTGATGGCCTTCTCAGTATGTGCTGGCCATGCGTATTGGTGAGGTGTGTCTGTACCAACTGACGAGCCCAACGGCACACTGGGGCGAAACGCTGGCAGTTTAGGTTTGATCTGGCCGGACCATTTTTATCATATTAATTGATAATTTATGTGATCAAACGGAAATTACATCATATTCTCATTTGGGAATATTCATAACCAATTTGGATTGCCAAGGTAAGGTTTTTGTTTTATGAAAGGGAGCTTGTCTTCCGTGGCACATTGGCATCACTCGTGACGTCAATACTACTTGTATTTTGTGTCTTGTGATGGCCTTCTCAGTATGTGCTGGCCATGCGTATTGGTGAGGTGTGTCTGTACCAACTGACGAGCCCAACAGCACACTGGGGCGAAACGCTGGCATTTTAGGTTTGATCTGGCCGGACCATTTTTATCATATTAATTGATAATTTATCTGATCAAACGGAAATTACATCATATTCTCATTTGGGAATATTCATAACCTATTTGGATTGCCAAGGTAAGGTTTTTGTTTTTTGAAAGGGAGCTTGTCTTCCGTGGCACATTGGCATCACTCGTGACGTCAATACTACTTGTATTTTGTGTCTTGTGATGGCCTTCTCAGTATGTGCTGGCCATGCGTATTGGTGAGGTGTGTCTGTACCAACTGACGAGCCCAACGGCACACTGGGGCGAAACGCTGGCATTTTAGGTTTGATCTGGCCGGACCATTTTTATCATATTAATTAACAATAAATATGTCGAATTGTTAAGAATAAAAATAGAAGAGATGTGAAGGGATTCTACAGCCATTACAAGCAGTACCAGCTTGGATCTAGTTAAGCATGTTTTAAAATTATTTTAAATTCGTATCCCTGTGATCATCTTATACTGAGGCATGTCTCTAAGTTCGTTAGTTGTCCTTTGGCAAGAAGCCATTTGGAAAAGTGTTAATTATGTGAGCTACCAGCAATTAACTTCCAGAACGTCTCCCAGGAAACGATAAGTCTTATCTTGCCATTATTATTTAAACTGTATCATCATGCTTGTGCTCCAACGAAGATTTATTGGTCTTAATACCATGTCCTCCAATTTTTTATTGTAACGTGTCCCTGCTTTCTATTCAAATGTAGAACAAGGGTGGAGATCGTTTAAGTTATATTTGAGGTTAATCTTGTCATTTTTTTTTGATGTTCTTCCTTCTTTAAAAATATACATACAAAGTGAGGAATCGCGTTGCTTGTTTTATTGGGGTTAATCGTCTTAAGGATCTCTTGTTTATTGTTTTGTTTCTGTTATATTTTTTAAATGTGTTTCCTACCAACTCTTAATTCCCTACGAGGGTGTGGGACTTTTTAGGGGTCTTTAGGAGTTGGTTTATTTTGTGTTTAAGGTTTCTTGGGTTATATGATTTAGGGGGTGGTTACCCTTCGTGGTAAGGTGTGTCGTTCATTGCTCTCGGATGACCTTCGGGTTTTTAATATTTCCTTTAGGGTCGGAACGCGCAACAATTTGTTTTGTGTTAGTGGGTCGTTTGGTTGTTTTTGCGTTGTCTGGCAAAGTGCCCTCAGGAATGTCTACGGGGTTTTACATTTTTCGCTTGGGTCAGGGCAGACAACATTTGTGTTTGTACAAGAAATATGTTTCATTCATAATTACGGTTCTGAACTAATTATTGTGGGATGGTAGATCTTGTTTATTAATGTGAGTCTTGACTGGACACTGGGTCATTTTGGTGATTGTTCTCTTGCATTTGTTTTGAATCCAGTCAAGAAACAGCGCGTGACCCTTCTACGTTATTAAATTAGGTGTATCGATTAATCTTTCATGTGGTGATATGTGTCTGAACCCGGTACTCATCTTACCTCGTGTTAGATAATTGAATCTCGTACTTTCGTTCGTAAAGAAGATTTAATTTATAAATTATTGAGATCGCTTTTTTGTTGTCACGCTTTGGTTTGTTTTTACTCTGTTGCTTTTTCTCTGTAATTGTAATTTGAGATGATCTGGTCAATATTTGTTTTAAGGGGTTTATGTCACCTTTGGATTATGTTGTGATCGTGCATTTTTAAGGTTATGTTTATTTGTGGTGGCATACCTTGTTTTATGGGAGGATTTCTTGGGGACCAGTTTCATGCGGTTGTATTTCAAAAATTACATAAAGTATTTCTTCTAACTACATTCCTGTAGTTAGCCTGTGGTGGAACGAAAGTTCTATCGTGTTATTGTTAATATATTGTAATGCGTTATTGCCCCTTTTTAAATTATCTTGATCGTCGGATGATCTCCAACCCTCCACTGAGCAAATACCCTTAGGACATCTCTTCTCTCCTTTTTATATTCTTTGATTGTATTTGTGTTTACATTTTGAGAATTTATATTTTATTTTCAGCCTCAGAAATCATCCCTATACTCCATTTCATGCGTCCCTCGTTCCCGTTTCGATATTCGTGTTTCTGTTTGTTCTTTTATATTAAATTTTATCTTTTTGGTTTTCGACCTTTACATGAAACGTGTTCTAATCCCGTAGTTCATCTAATTCATGATCTGAGTATACTGGACACACTTAGGGGTCCACGTCCCCCTGAGTGCCAGTCTCCACCCTGCACACATGTGGGAGCATTCCTTATGTTCTCCGGGGTGTGGGATCGTTAACCGGCTGTCTTGTCCCGACCTTCGGACCTCCGGAGGGGATAAGCGGATTGGCCTATCGGCTCTGGCGGTCTCCGCTCCCGGGGTCGAGGCTTTAGCTCCCCGTCTCTCTCTACCGTCTGTGTGCGTAGTAGGTGGCGGCAATTCGTACCATCCTGCGGCACAGTAGATAATGAGAACCATCTAATATTTCGGATGGTCGCCATGTTGGATTTTTATATATGTAGGACTTAGAGTTATGTATAAGGTGTGTTCAAAAAGTAACGAGCCGGAGGCTTGAATGCGCAAACTGGTGACTACATCGGCTATTCGTGGCGTGTGTAACGAGGTGTGGTTCCGACCAGAGTGTGGGAGGTCACAGCCCGTCGCTAGAGGGCACGCGTGCACGTCACGTGGCGATACAACGCGAGCAGCAGCATGCATCAATCGTCCAAAGCTACCAGTCGCATTGCAAACAGTGACATGTAGGCGTCAACCGAAGAGCAAAGAGGTGTTGTTCGGTTTCTGACAGCGGAAGGAGTAGGGGGAATGGACATTCATCGCCGAATGTCACAAGTGTACGGCGAACACTGCATGTCCCTTGCAAGGGTCAAGGCGTGGCACAAGCACTTCAGGGAAGGACGGGTGTCGTTAGCCGATGATGCCCGGTCTGGGACACCCCCTGTATTACCGATGACAACGTCCAGCTGGTTGATGCACTCATTACCCAGGACCGCCGAGTGACAGTGGTCGCTCCACAACAATGCACGACCTCATACGGCCAACACAGTCGGGGCACTCCTGCAGAAATTCAAATGGGAGGTTCTCGGCCACCCTCCATACTGTCTAGACCTCTCTCCCTGTGATTACGCCATGTTTGGTCCCCTGAATAGGGCTCTGCGGGGCCAACGATTCACCTCGGACGCCGACGTCCAGCTGTATGTGTGGAACTGGTTCACATCGCAGCCCAGGGCATTTTATGAGACAGCCATTCACTGCCTCGTGTCACAGTGGGACAAGTGCCTCAACAGCCAGGGCCAATACTGTAACGTGTTTTTCGAGGGGTTTTCATGCCACTGGCATAAGTCAGTAGGAAGCCATTCTCTATTTATTTACGCGGCAAATTGTTCAGCCAAGAGAATTTTTCATGTTAATTTATTATTATTATTAATTTATTATAATTATTAAGGTATTTTCGGAGCATTTTATAAAAATTATAAGCATACAGATAGGTTTTCTATGTCTTAGAAAACGCTATCAAGCAAATTATTACGAACGACAATATCATAGAAAATTATGTGATTACGGAATTTAACGGAGTTTCGTCAGTTAGGGTATATTGAGAGACATGAGTCACTGGGAATTCAAGTACAGGCTTAATCTTGTCGGGAAGCATGACGCAATCCTGCGTTGCAGCTTAACGAAAAGGCGGATGTATGGGACGGAAAACGACTTCAGCCTCCCGCCGAGTGTAGTGAGCCAGAGTGGGGATCTAGCGCGTAGGGAGCAGCCAATCAGTGGAGACCACGTAAGCTGGAAGTCGGCTGAAGAGTGGGGATGCGGAGGTGTGCATATATCGTTCGGCACGCCGTGGAACGAGGACAATCTGTGTAGAACTTGCCGAGTATGTTTGCACGCGGGAGTCGCTCCGATGTTCGGTGGAGTGGGGGACAATCTGTGAAAGACTTGACTAGTTCGGTTGCAAGTGTGTGTCGCTCCAATGTTCCGTGGAGTGGAGAACTATCTGTTTAAAACTTAACCAGTTTGGTTGTACGAGGGTATGGCTCCGAGGTTAGGACCATAAAGTCACCAAATCTACAAGTATATCATCAAATATCGACGTCCAGGAGACTGTGGGAAACACACAGCATCATCCAGTACGAGGGAAATGCTTTGGCAATTTCCAGTGGTAAGCGCGAATGACGCAGAAATACGCAATCTCTCATTTCTCTTTGTTTTATATTTCATATTTCAGTAACTTCATAGCTTGGGAATAAGAGTAAAATCAATAATTTATCAGACTCCGTTTTCACGTAATTTACTATCGGTAATATTAAAATCACAAAGCTCCAATTTAAATTTTAAACTTATTATTATTATTAATTTTGCTATACTTGTTTTATATGATAAATTCAATTCTTTTACAATGCAATCTTTGCTTTCAGTAGGTAGCATTAGATATAGACCAATTCCTTCTCCTGATACAATTGTTTGTTGGGTTAATGATCAAATCATACCACGATCTGAGTGAATAGATTCTTGAAGGTGTTCTACCAGAGCTAGACGTTGTTAAATACAAATTTAAATTTCAGCATTGCATTGAGGTCTTGGCGCCCATTAAAACAACATAGCTTAGGCAAAGGTAAACAGTTACATTTATCACCCAACAGTTAGGACTAATTAATGTTACTCTTGTCGCTCAACGTGTGGGCTAGCAAAACCGCTACAATACTTCTAACATACAGGTACTGGTTTCTGTAATTATGCCTCCGGCTCGTTACTTTTTGAATGCACCTTATACTATTACTTGAAGATTATTGTGTAGGTGTAGTATTCAAATTTCAGTCGCATGATAAAGACACAAGAAGTAAAACAAGATTTTGAAATTTCGCACAGCTGCCATCTTGTGGTTATGAAACAATTGAAATAAATTAGATACCAGTGGATTAACATTTGTCTGGCTGCGTGGCTCAGGGGTAACGTTCTCGCTTGCTGAGTCCAAGGTTGCAGGTTCGAAACCTGGCACAGTCAGCTGGCATTTGAGGGTGCGCAAATGCGAGGGAGCCGTGTCAGTACATTTACTGGCACGTTAAAGATCCCCTTCGGGGCAAAATTCCGGCACCCCGGCGTCTCTAAAAGCCAGGGTAGTTAAAAGGGACGTAAAACCAATAACATTATTATTATTATGGATTAACATTTGTAAAAGCATTTACCGTACAAAGTTTCACTGCACTCAGATGGTTAAATCGCGAGAAGCTTCCATTTAAATATTTATACTCCAGGTTGCCGCCATGTTGTATTTGTGCTCACCAGGTTATTGAAAGTCCTATAGGTGAACTTATGCTCATAGCGTCTATGAACATTAAACATTTCAGTTTGAATGCTGTAAAAGATTCATAGATATTGGGAACCGTCTAAATATTTCGGATGGTTGCCATTTTGGTTTGTTATATGTATAGGCCATAGATTATGTACTATTAAAGGAAAATTAATGCGTAGGTTCATTATTCAAACTTTCACTTCGATCACATGATTACGACACAATAAATAAAAACTTAATTTTTAAATTTCTCACAGCTGTCATCTTGAGGTTATGTAAACAAATGAACTAAATTTGATGCCAGTACATTACAATGTGTATAAACATTTGAAAAAATGAAAATCCACAGCCTGCTTCCAGTCGACCGACCGGGTCAGGGAATGGAATGAATGAAGCTCCCATCTAGTGGCGAGGATATGAACTGTGCCGGCTGCCGAGGCCCGTCGCACTCCCCTGGGGCAATGATTAAATGCATGACAGATGAAATGAAATGATAGTGGAGAGTGTTGCTGGAATGAAATTGTGACAGGGAAAACCGGAGTACCCGGAGGAAAACCTGTCAGCCTCCGTTTTGTCCAGCACAAATCTCTCATGGAGTGACCGGGATTTGAACCACGGACTCAGCGGTGAGAGGCCGGCGTGCTGCCACCTAAGCCACGGAGGCTACTGTACCAATTTTCACAGTGCTCAGATGGTTAAATCGCGAGAAAAGTCTATTAAAATGTTTCTAATTTGCTTGGTCGCCATGTTCGTTTTGTACTTTTTGTTTTGGCATACGGTACACACTCGGCCATATGAGAACATATGTGCATCGCGGGACACAGTTCCACTGACATTGAAACAGATTTAAAAATAATTCATCACGAACCGAAAGGCAGAGCTCTTGACATAAAGGAAGCAATCGAGATACACCTAGCCAAAAGAAACCCAATGATTTAAACGAACACACTACTACTCTACTAGAAAGCACACCCCGTCGGAGAAAAGATGTAGCCAAGCTAGATAAGGGATTAATAAGGGAAACATGTTCTTGGAGCAGGATGTACGATGTATCTTTTTCTTCAATAAACCTAGGCCGGTATTAACGGCAGTATTAAAGGTGCTGGGACATTCTCATTAGTTTGTTTGCGCTTAAAGAGGGCTTGTTAGCTTATGCGTGGAGAGTTTGAAACCAGGTCTTTAATATTTGAAGATTATCCTGAATACAGTAGCATACACCACATTTGAGAGACTAGACTTGGCAACTCACTACAGGTACACCTACACGAGGAACACACAGCACTTAGGAATGCGAGAGGGGGAACAGCCCAGTGAGATAACGGACCCTCACACACAGGAATTTCCATTCAGTCGAGTGCAATCAGTGACCAAGTGAACTGCTCTCAACAGAACCATACAAGACTCAACCGGATAAGTAGCCTGTACAATACAATCTGAATTGACCATTTACAATAACCACATATTCACTCCAAACAGACAAATTCCGGAGGTCAATCACCACTTTCAGTATCTCAACAAAACATCACATAGACTGCAACTAACAAATCGTGACGAGTTGCATTATCTCAACTAATACTGCAACTAAGTAAGTGTACATATTATAAATATTTTCACCCATACTTTCAGACATGATCGCTTGACGATCGAAACTGGTCATCGAAGTGTATTTATTAATTTCATGTTTTTTTTTTAAATTTCAGAACTAGGGAATAACTCATCTCATTTGGGTACAATCATGTTGACCGACTGAAAAGCACCAAACTTTTTGTACACCATTAAAAATGTATTATTGTTCCTCTTTACTAACTGCAGCTTATCCTGCCGTATACAGGGTCACTGATTCAAATGAGTCTGATCCATCGATCTCTGTACTAGGCAGCTTTAGTCATTTGGTTCTTTTCCTTATGTCTTCCCCCACTAGGCCATTTCACCTCTATTTTGGTGTACCCACTTATCGTCTTCCTCTGTACATGCATCTGTTGTTGTTGTTTGAGTCTTCAGTCTTTTGACTGGTTTGATGCAGCTCTCCATGCCTCCCTGTCCTGAGCTAATCGTTTCATCTCTACATAGCTACCACACCCTACATCCGAGGCAATCTGTTTAACATATTCTAACCTTGGTCTACCCCTACAGTTCTTGTCCTCGACCCTTCCTTCCATAAATAAGCTTGCTATTCCTGGGTGTCTCAGTATGTGTCCTACCAACCTATCTCTTCTCTTCATTAGCATTCGCCAGAAACATCTCTCCTCTCCCACTCGTCTTAATACCTCTTCGTTTGTTACCCTATCTACCCATCTGATCTTCATCATTCTCCTGTAACACCACATTTCAAATGCTTCAATTCTCCTCTTTTCTGCTGCACCAATAGTCCAAGTTTCACTTCCATAGAGCGCCACGCTCCAGACAAAGGCTTTCAAAAATGACTTCCTAATACCTAAATCTATATTCGATGTCAGCAGATTCCTTTTTTGTAGAAATGCTTTCTTTGCCTGAGCCAACCTACTTTTTATATCCTCTTTGCTTCGTCCATCACTGGTTATTCTGCTTCCTAAGTAACAGAAGTCTCCTACTTCCTTCAGCTTTTCACCTGCCAATTTGATCTCCATAGAGGTTTCTGATTTATTTCGGCTGCATTCCAGTATTTTTGTTTTACATTTATTAATTTTCATCATGAATTCTTTCCGTAAGACGGAGTCCATACCATTCAAAAACTCATTCAAATCCTCAGGCTTGTCGGCCAAGATGACGATGTCATCAGCAAATCTCAGAGTTGAAATTATTTCTCCTTGAATCTTCACTCCCACTTTATATTTTTCTCTAATTTGCTTCATTGCTTGTTCAATGTAAAGATTGAAAAGTATGGGTGATAAGTTGCAGCCTTGCCTTACACCTTTCTGAATACCAGCTTCTCTCTCATGTCCTTCAACTCGAATGACTGCTGTCTGGTTTCTGTACAGATTGTATATCACCCTCATATCCCTGTACTTTATTCCAATCGATTTCAAAATGTCAAACAATTTAGTCCAATCAACGTTATCAAAAGCCTTTTCTAAGTCTACAAAAGCCATGAACGTTCTCTTATCTTTCCTTATTCTACCTTCCAAAATCAGCCTAAGACTTAGTACAGCTTCCCTTGTACCTACATTTCTCCTGAAACCAAACTGGTCTTCACCCAACTCCGTTTCTATCTGGTTTTCAATCCTCTTGTAAATTATTCTAGACAGGATCTTTGAAGCATGAGTAATCAAGCTGATTGTACGGTAATCTTCACATCTGTCAGCTCCCACTTTCTTTGGTATAGGGATGATTACATTCTTCTTGAAATCAGGGGGTACCTCACCTGCCTCATAAATCCTACACACCAAGTGAAATAACCTGATCAGACCTTCATCTCCTATGCAGCATAGCAACTCAATCGGTATATCATCTATGCCTGGTGCTTTGTTCCTGCATAAGTCTTCCAAAGCTCTATCAAATTCTGATCTCAATATTAAATCTCCTTTCGCATCCTCATCAATTTCCTCCTCCCTTTCCATTACATGATTCTCAATCTCCTTTCCCTTATACAAACTCTCTATGTAAGCTTTCCATCTCTCAACCTTTTCTTCCCTATCTGTTAGAGGCTTTCCATTTGTGTCCTTAATATTACAGCACTTAGTCTTCTTTTCCCCAAAAGTATTCTTAATCCTTCGATAAGCTGTGTCTACTTTTCCTAATTTCAGACAATTTTCTATACCTGCACATTTCTCTTTCAACCATTCTTCTTTCGCTTCCTTGCACTTCTTGTTAACCTCATTTCTCAGACGTCTGTATTCTGCTTTCCCCTTTTCATCTCTTACATTCTTGTGTTTCCGCCTTTCATCCATCAATTCTAGTATATCCTGAGTGATCCACGGTTTTCTACCTATTCTTTCTTTCCTACCAATGTTTTCTTCTGCGGATTTTGTTATTTCATTCTTCAAAAGTGCCCATTCGTCTGCAATTGAAGTTTGTTTAGGGTTTTTCATTAGTCCTTCCTTTATACTCTTCTTGAATCTTTCGTTTACATCCTTCTCTTTCAGTCTGTCTATTGCCCACCTTTTTGGCTTTTGACTTTTCTTCAGTTTCTTCAACTTTAATCTGCATTTCATTACAACCAGATTGTGGTCAGAGTTTATGTCAGCACCAGGATATGTTTTACAATCCAAAATCTGGTTTCGAAACCTCTGCTTGACCATAATGAAGTCGATTTGGTAACGCCCTGTATCTCCTGGTCTCATCCATGTGTATATTCTTCTATTGTGGTTATTGAATAAGGTGTTAGCTATGACCAATTCATGCTCTGTGCAGAATTCTACCAGCCTGCTTCCTCGATCATTCCTTTCACCTAATCCGAAATCTCCTACTATCTTCCCTTCTCTCCCTTTTCCTACCACAGCATTCCAATCTCCCATTACTATAACATTTTCATCACCCTTGATATACCTCAGAATTTCGTCTATTTCTTCGTAGACGTTTTCAATATCCTCATCATCAGCTTGACTGGTAGGCATATAGACTTGTACCACTGTTGTGCAGGTAGGTTTAGTATTGATTTTTGCTACAATAATCCGTTCACTATATTGCTCATAATATTCCACCCGCTGTCCAAGTTTCCTACTCAATATGAGGCCAACCCCTGCTTGGCCATTGTTTGATTTAGTGCTAATGACCCTATAGTCTCCTGACCAAAAGTCCTGTTCTTCCTGCCAGCGCATTTCACTAATCCCAACCAAATCCAACCTCAACCTATCCATTTCCCTTTCTAAGTTTTCTAACCTTCCACTTCCTAGCAGACTTCTAACATTCCACGCTCCGATCCGTAGAATGTCAGATTTCCTCTTTGTCACTTCTGTGATGTTAACCCCCTCTCGAGTAGTCCCCACCCGGAGATCCGAACGGGGGACTAGTTTACCTCCGGATTGAAATTTTACAAGGGAGGAGGCCATCATCACATGTAATTATGCATAGAGAGGTGCATATCCTCGGGAATAGCATACGGCTGTAGTTTCCCGTTGCTTTCAGCCGTGCAGCAGGACGCAGTGTAGCCATTATTTGGCTTATATTATCAATATCTTAACCGTCTATATGACTAGTAAAGATTTGATTTATTCTGAAAGGCTGCTACTCCCTTTCAGAATAAGTAAAGAGCAATTCTACTAACAAAAATACTAACCTTCTACCGTACTAACAATTAAATACCAAAATTCTACTAACAAAAAAAAAAAAAAATACCAAAGTTCCACCAACAACAAATACTACCACTAAAACAGTCTGTCACCAGGCACACTCACATGCTCCCTCACACATCACAGTCTACTGAAACAATGAACTATAACTAATAAACAATGCAACTGCCACCAGACACACTCACACACCACAGTCTAATAGAACAATGACATATATCTAATAGACAAACTAACTACCTACTTACAACTAAAACTAACTACATACTTACTGTACTGTTATTTGAATTGACAATATTTACAAAATGCAATTTAGATAGAAAATACTTCTTTGGTGTAACGATGGACAAATTCAAGGAGAATAAGTTGTAATATTCCATACACCATTGCAAACGTTGCAATAATACTTTTTGAAATACACGTTCAAGGCCGAAAATCTACGAATGAGAGTAACAACATATCGTACACGTGGTTGACTAAGAGATGCATAATTTGAAGAACAATTCACACGTGTTTTTCACAGAATTTATATTTAAGTGTTTATAAATTTCTCACAGTATTTATTCACTTGGAGACAATATTAAAAATGGCCATGGTAGGTCTGCCACTGAAGTTACAATACACGGATGGTATCGGCTCACATGCTTTATTACTTTTCCAACACTGAAAATCTCTGCGATCGGCGGTAGAAAATTTGCGCACAACTCGTCACAGTTTATTTGCAGCAGTGGCGTGCTTTTAACGTAGCTTCAATAATATTCACTGTTCACTTTGAAGATATTTTTGCCACCTCGTGGTCTTTGATAATGTTAGCAGCGTGGTTGAAAATGTGTGTTCCACTTGCTGATACGTCGAAAATGTTACAAATCAAAAAATTCACAAATTTACAAGAACTCTTTAACAGACGTGTATTATACGTGCCCAACTTGGCAATACAATTACAATTTAGCACACTAATGTGCTCTTGATGCACGATGCTTGTAAATAATACGTCCTTCACTCAACTGAGTGGACTTGGAAATGTGGGCTTAACATACTCAAACGTAGATGCGTCCGTCCTCGACAGACTCAAAACGTAGTTTTTTCGATGCCGGATCAGCGTTCCGGGTTCAAGGAAGTACTCAAGTCGATTAGCGACTAATTATGTCCAGTTCACATATCCGCGATGGAAATACATTTACCGTAAATATTTAAATACACATAAATGTCGTAAATTCATACAGAATTACAAAATGACAAATCCTGAGACTCGTAGAAGCAAAATATGTAATAAAATGTGCTCAGGGAAAATAGTAGCATGATTCTCCAAAGTCAAGAGTATATCCAATATCATGACAAAGCTTGGGCTGGCTTCTGGGTGCGTTCTGAGCTGTGGCAAAGCACTTACACATTCCTTCAAGGAAAATATCACCAGGGATGAGCTCATACGGGTTCAGTATGTTGTTTTATTTTAAAATATGCTGACAATACGGTTATCAATTGTGAGTATGAAGTAGTTTCCTCTTCATGATGGTGGTTTTCATTATGGGCTCCTCATGGTTTGCAAGTCCCTCGTGGTTCGTAGGTTCCAATCCATAGACATCTCCCTCACAAGGGTAGCTTAGTGTCGGTAGGCTACTAGGGCATGTTTGAGGGTAGAATTGGGAAGGAAGTAACCTTGGCTGTAGACATCAGAGAATGACCCAGTTGAAATAGGGAGAGCCTCGTGCCAAGAATCAGAAGGTACCAGCGTTAGTCCTAGTCGTGTCAGACATTTTAGCTCTCTCTTTAAAATCTTTTACTTTATGTAGGCTACACAACACGACCTAATAGCTGGAAAAAAACTGCATGCATCTGCATAACCTGATTGAGTGATTTATGATATTATTATCATCCCTCATCATAAGGTGACCAAACCACCTTAATCACTTTTTCTGTATCTTTGGCGCTATCCATTTTCAATGTGTCCCACATAAGGGGAGTCCATGGGGGTGATGTTACACATCCATTTATGCATTCTCATTTCTGCTAGTTAGTTAGTTAGTTAGTTATTGTTGTTTTAAGGGGCGGAACTACGAGGTCATCTGCCCCTTCATTTCTGCTACCTCTAACCTGCTGAAATCATTTCTGCTACCTCTAACCTGCTGATATATTATTGTTCTTCAGGACCACAGTTTTCATGAGGTACAACATAACTGGCCTCACAGCAGTTCTGTGATGGTGCAGTGGTGAAGCTGCTTGTCTCTCGCCAAGGGTTTGATTCCTGTTCAATGCATGTGAGATTTTCAATGTGAAATATAACATCCTGTGGTTCAGATTCCATGTAAAAATAGCGGTCCCGTGGTTCATGATTGCGAGATTAATGGTCACATAAAACTACATGATTCCTTCTGTGTGTAGATTCTTTTCCAAGACTTTCTTTACTGGCCAATTCTTACTATCATATAGCATAGCAGGCCTCATAACTGTTTTGTTGATCTTTTGTTTTAACCTTTTAACTACTATGTATTTCCAGATGAATCTACACCCCTATGCCGAGTTATTTTTAAACATCAAAGCTCCATTCTATATCAAGGCCCTAAATCAATATAACATATTTTCCCTCCACCTATTGGTTCTATATATTACATATTAAATTGGGCTACATTTTACATACATGTACTCAAATAACTTTCCTTCAGAGAATTGGAGTGACAAAGGTGGACAGGTTAAGAAATGAGAAGATCAGAGAATTAGTCAAGGAGGGAGCATTACAGGATAGGATAGAGGAATCAAGGCTTAGATGGTATGGGCATGTTAAGCGAATGGATGGAAAGAGGATACCCAGGAAGTTACACGAGATGAAAATAGAGGGAAAAAGACCTAGAGGAAGGCCAAGAGATAAGTGACTGAAGGGTGTGGAGGACTGCGTGCGAAAGCAGAAGACTGGACCAAGGTGGTGACGGAGTGATGGTGGGAAGACAGAAGACGATGGAGAGGTTTATGTTCCAAACCGACCCGGCCAGTGGCTGGAAACTGTTCAAGATGATGAGAGGGTTGTTTCAAAAGAATAATTTGGGGCAGGGGTAGTGGATTTGGATGTAGTTATAGACGGCCTTAGGTAGCGACTGGCTAAACAGCCTCTCATTTGTTGTTTGAGTCTTCTGTCTTTTGACTGGTTTGATGCAGCTATCCATGCCTCCCTGTCCTGAGCTAATCGTTTCATCTCTACATAGCTACCACACCCTACATCCGGGGCAATCTGTTTAACAAATTTTAACCTAGGTATACCCCTACGGTTCCTGTCCTCGACCCTTCCTTCCATAACTAAGCTTGCTATTCCTGGGTGTCTTAGTAGTGTCCTACCAACCTATCTCTTCTCTTCATTAGCAGTTGCCAGAAACATCGCTCCTCTACCACTAGTCTTAATACCTCTTCGTTTGTAACCCTATCCACCCATCGGATCTTCATCATTCTCCTATAACACCGCATTTCAAACGCTTCAATTTTCCTCTTTTCTGCTGCACCAATAGTCCAATTTTCACTTCCATAGAGTGCCACGCTCCAGACAAAGGCCTTCAAAAATGATTTCCTAATACCTAAATCTATATTCGATGTCAACAGATTCCTTTTCTGTAGAAATTCTTTCCTTGCCTGAGCTAACCTACTTTTTATATCCTCTTTGCTTCGTCCATCACTGGTTATTTTGCTTCCTAAGTAACAGAAGTCTCCTCTTTCCTTCAGCTTTTCACCTGCCAATTTGATCTCCATAGAGGTTTCTGATTTATTTTGGCTGCATTCCAATATTTTTGTTTTACATTTATTAATTTTCATCATGAATTCTTTCCTCAAGACGGAGTCCATACCATTCAAAAACTCATTCAAATCCTCAGGCATGTCGGCCAAGATGACTATGTCATCTGCAAATCTCAGAGTTGAAATTATTTCTCCTTGAATCTTCACTCCCACTTTAAATTTTTCTACGATTTCCTTCATTGCTTGTTCAATGTAAAGATTGAAAAGTATGGGTGATAAGTTGCAGCCTTGCCTTTCACCTTTCTGAATACCAGCTTCTCTCTCATGTCCTTCAGCTTGAATGACTGCTGTCTGGTTTCTGTATAGATTGTGGATCACCCTCCTATCCCTTTACTTGATTCCAAGAGTTTTCAAAATGTCAAACAATTTAGTCCAATCAACGTTATCAAAAGCCTTTTCTAAGTCTACAAATGCCATGAACGTTCTCTTATCTTTCCTTATTCTACCTTCCAAAATCAGCCTAAGACTTAGTACAGCTTCCCTTGTTCCTACATTTCTCCTGAAACCAAATTGGTCTTCACCCAACTCCATTTCTATCTGGCTTTCCATCCTCTTGTAAATTATTCTAGACAGGATCTTTGGAGCATGAGTAATCAAGCTGACTGTATGGTAATCTTCACATCTATCAGCTCCCACATTCTTCGGTATAGGAATGATAACATTCTTCTTGAAATCAGAGGGTACCTCACCTGTCTCATAAATCCTACACACCAAGTGATATAACCTGATCAGACCTTCATCTCCTATGCTGCGTAGCAACTCCATCGGTATATCATCTATGCCTGGTGTTTGTTCCTGCTTAAGTCTTCCAATGCTCTGTCAAATTCTGATCTCAATATTAAATTTCCTTTTGCATCCTCATCAATTTCCTCTCCCCTTTCCATTACATGATTCTCAATCTCCTTTCCCTTATACAAACACTCTGTGTAAGCTTTCCATCTCTCCTCCTTTTCTTCCCTATCTGTTGTAACGTGTTTTTCGGGGGGTTTTATGCAACTGGCATAAGTCAGTAGGAAGCCATTCTATATTTATTTACGCGGCAAATTGTTCAGCCAAGACAATTTTTCATGGTAATTTATTATTATTATTAATTTATTGTAATTATTATTAAGGTATTTTCGGAGCATTTTATAAAAATTATTAGCATTCAGATAGGTTTTCTATGTCTTAGAAAACGCTATCAAGTAAATTATTACGAACGACGATATCATAGAAAATTATCCGATTACGGAATTTTACGGAGTTTTGTCAGTTAGGGTATTTGAGAGACATGACTCACTGGGATTTCAAGTACAAGCTGATTCCTGTCGAGAAGTATTGCGCAAGGCTGGGTCGCAAGGTCTAGAAAAGGCGAATTGTTGAAACGGAAATCGACTTCTCCCTCCCGCGGAGTGTAATGAGGAAGGAGTGGGGATCTAGCGCGGAGGGTGCAGCCAATCAAGGAGGACGACGTAAGCTGGAAGACGGTACCATGGTGGGGAGCCAACGTGTGCATATATCGTTCGACGCGCCGTGAAACGAGGACAAGGTTGTCTCTGAATCGTTAGAGGAAGGACACCTTGCCAGTGGCAGCAGCAGACCAGCCTAAGTTGTTGTAACAGCTCACCAGGATGGAGACTACGAGCAGCGGGACCATCGAGTGGAGGAAGCAGCTGAGGACCAGCCAGCCAACCAGGGGCTTGAGCAGGCGCAACCGCGCCCGGAGAGGTAGAGGGGAGCTAGCCTCCACAGGGCCCTCACCTCCGGTCACGCGGGCGCGCCACCAGGCCCTTGGTGAGAAGACTACAGCGGCGCAGAAGCCGCCAGCCGGTGAGGAGGAGGGAGTGCCTCACATCCCGGCTGGCGCACGCATCGCTGGGGTAGCTCCCGGCCCGGGGAGCTCAGGTAGCTCGGACATATCGCAGGTGTCCATGCGGTCCGAGCCAACCGACGCCTCCCCTGGGCCCTCTGAGCTAGCCGAGTCCGTGAAGAATCGGACGCCAGGACCGGCTAGCTCCCCGCGACAGGAGAGCAGCAGCAGCCCGGACGCCAGGTTCAGCTGGGCGAGCGATGTGAGCTCGGACACCGTGCAAGGGCACCCTGGGGCCACTTCCCCAGGCTCCGAGCGAGCATGTGGCTACGACCCCAGCTCCTGGGCTTTCTTTGTTTATTACAGGCCCGGCTTCACCCAGGACGAAGAGAAATACGTCATCGAGGCCTACCTGGACCAGGCCCACTTGGCCACGACGGGATCAGCCGGACGCTACCGCGAGGACATCGAGGCCTTCCTCCCGACTGGGGTCTTTGTCAGGCCCTATCGGGCGGACGTCGTCACGACCTACCTCGCAGCAATGGCTGAGATCTGGCAGGTCGCCGTGGTACCAGGCTTCATGCCAGGTGACCCTCCGCATATCCGCCGATATGCGATGGACGGCGACGAACATCTTACCATCAAGAAGGACGCCACGCCGCATACAGACGTCGGGACCCAGGTGGGCCCCCCGGCCCTCTCCGAGACGACGCAGGCGCCACCACCAGCACCTCAGGCGGTGCCATTAGCGGGGCAACCCGCGCCCGCCATCCAGGAGGAGCGACTACCAGAGCCCCAGGTGGGGCCTTTAGCGGGGCAACTCGCGCCCGCCACCACCGCCAGGAAGGGGACGGCCGGGGCCACCAGGACGGCCCCAAAGCAGCGACTACCAGAGCCCCAGGAGGGGCCTTTAGCGGGGCAACTCGCGCCCGCCACCACCGCCAGGAAGGGGACATCAGAGACGGCCGGGGCCACCAGGACGGCCCCAAAGCAGCGGAAGGTCAACCGCAGCAGCCCAGAGGACCGTCGCCCGCAGCGCCCCCAGGAGGGGGAACCAGGACGCCGCGAGGCCACCAGCCGCAGCCAGGGACAGCCGCTACAGCCAGGTAGTATGAAGCCCCGCTCAGGCCAGCTTTTACAGTGTTTTCGCTGTCTGAGATGGGGGCACTCCCAGGGATCCTGCGGCTCTCCAGTCCGCTGTAACCGGTGCTCAGGTGGCCACCACCACACCGGCTGCACGGTGCCGCGGGACGCGCCGGTGTGCGCCAACTGCATGGGCGACCATCCGTCGTCCCATCGCAGTTGCCCCGTCTACAGGTCCATGGCAAGAGCAGAGAGGAAGGTGGCTCGTTCCCATGGACCGACCACTAGGCCCCTGTTTCGGCAGGCGAGGCCCCCCCTCCACTCTCCGGTGACGGAGGCTCGGTACCAGGGACCCCATGGAGACCGGGTAGTGGCGCAGGTTCTCCGGATCCTTGTACCATTGCTCGGTAGCCGGCAAGGCCCGCGCTGATCCCAGCAGTGCCGAGTTCTATCGGATTCCCCGGAGACAAACAGGCGAGAAGACGGACATGGATCTGGTGCATGATACCTTCTCCCAACTAACATACCTACTCATTTCCATACCCACATTATCCTTGCATGTGGCAATAACCAAGCCGCCAGGTTTTACGTGTAGGCAATCTTTCCTTTCTGCCTATGCGGTTTTTCCCTGGCCCTACAATCTTACCCTTATATATGAGTACATATTTATATGTACTCATATATAATATATACCAATGTTAATACCTACTCATTATGCCTGGTAGATCGCGACCGCGATGGGACAGGCACTAAGTCCTAAAAGACATTCCTTCTATCCAATCCCCTATGCTATCTCTTCTACTATCGTAGATTAACTGCATGTCGGAGGCACCAGTAGTAAGGTCGGGTGCCACGCGGGGGGTGCGGGTACCTTTTCGGGGCCCCCCCGAAAAAAAATAATAAAAGAAACGAGGACTATCTGTGAAATACTTGACGAGTATGGATGCGCGTGCGAGTGGCTCCGATGTTCGGTGGAGTTAGCGACAATCTGTGTAGAACTTGCAGTGTACGGTCGCAAGTGCGTGACGCTCCGATGTTCAGTGGAGTTAGCGACAAACTTTTGTAAAACGTAACCAGTGCGGTTTTACGCGAGTTTGGGTCCGATGTACGGACCATAGAATTATATAATCTACCAGGATATCATCAAATTTCGACGGAGATGACGACGTCCAGGAGACTGTGGGAAGCACACAGCATCATCAAGAACGAGGGAGATGCTTTGGCAATTTCCAATGGTAAGCGCACATGACGCAGAAATACGCAATCTCTCATTTTCTTTGTTTTATATTTCATATTTCAGTAACTTCATAGCTTGGAAATAAGAGTAAAATCAATTTATCAGACTCCGTTTTCACGTAATTTTCTATCGGTAATATTCAAATCACAACGCTCCAATTTAAATTTTAAACTTATTATTATTATTAATTTTGCTATACTTGTTTTATATAATAAATTCATTTCTTTTACAATGCAATCTTTGCTTTCAGTAGGTAGCATTAGATATAGACCAATTCCTTCTCCTGATACAATTGTTTGTTGGGTTAATGATCAAATCATACCACGATCTGAGTGAATAGAGTCTTGAATGTGTTCTGCCAGAGCTAGACGTTGTTAAATACAAATTTAGATTTCAACATTGCATTGAGGTCTTGGCGCCCATTAAAACAACATAGCTTAGGCAAAGGTAAACAGTTACATTTCTCTCCCAACAGTGTGGGCTAGCGAAACCATTACATTTGTCGCTACCAACATGGGGCACTAATTACCATTACATTTGTACGCTCAACGTGGAGCAAAGTAAATACCGTTTCACTTGTCATCCCAGCCTAACCAATAACCATTACAATTGTCGCCGACAACTTGGGGCTGAAAACCTAATAACATTTGTGGAAGGAGAAGGGTATATATTTCTGTGCCTGTATTTTGGGGGTTATTTGTCTTTATCAGTGTAAATCATTATGGGGGATGAGAAAGAAAGACAGATGAGGTTACGTAGTGGTCATCAACTGGAGAATGATGATACGAGCAGTATGTCGAGTGATGGTAGTACCGGGGTAGCGGAGGTAAATCCCGATACTGAAACAGGGAGTGTAGGCGGCCAACCAGAATTAAAAACTTTACTTCTCGAGTTCATGTATCAGAACAAAGTTAGTAGTGATGCTTTAAATGCAAAATTAGAACAGAATAATGCAAAATTAGAACAAAACAGTAGGGAAAATAAAGAAAGTACAGATGCTTTAAATGCAAAATTAGAACAGAATAATGCAAAATTAGAACAAAACAGTAGGGAAAATAAAGAAAGTACAGAAGCTTTAAATGCAAAATTAGAACAGAATAATGCAAAATTAGAACAGAATAATGCAAAATTAGAACAAAACAGTAGGGAAAATAGAGAGAGTAATGAAACTTTAAACGCCAGATTAGAACAAAACAGTAAGGAAAATAGAGAGAGTACTGAAACTTTAAATGCTAAATTAGAACAAAACAGTAGGGAAATGAGTGACAAATTCGAACTGATTAGAGGTGAGATCAGGGGGGTGATGGAAGAAAAGGCTAAAGAGATTATTGCAGATGTAGACAGAAAATTAGGAAAAGTACAGGAGGAGTTGGAAATTAGAATCAGTACACAGGCTGAAAATTTAAAAGAACTAGTGCAACTGGAAACACAGCAGGTCAAAAAGCAATTGGGGGGAGAAATTGACAAAATTCAGGTAGCTACTAAAGAGGTTAAGGAACAGCTGGGGGGTAGAATTGAGAAAGTCCACTCACAAGTAGTTGCAGAAGTAAATGATTTAAGAGAGAGTAATAGGGAAAGCATTAGCAAGATTGAGGAGAAACAAGCAAAGCTATATGATAAAGTAGAAGAATCAGAAGGAAACATTAAATTAACAGTAAACAGTATTGAGAGGAAGGCTGAGGAGAAAATCGCAGAATTAGAATTAAAATTAAAAGCTAGGATCAGGCAAGAAAATAGTCAGAATAGGCCAGTTTTGGTGAATAGCACACACAGGGAGGTAGAACTGGGTAAGTTCAGCAATCGACAGGGGTGCCCAATGGAGTTCATGAACACTATAGAAAATAAATTCGGGGAGAGGTTGGAAAATGGTAGTATTGAGTGGTGCCAGGTAGTTGAAATTTTAGAACAAGTGTTTGTGGGGGAAACGAGGAATTGGTTTGCTGTCTACAGAGACAAGTTTACTGATATCAATGATTTTAAAATGAAATTCTGTGAAAAGTTCTGGAATGAGGTTATTCAGTCGCAGCATCGTGAGGGAGTAGTGTGTGGTAAATATAACCCTAAAGGAAGCTCCACCATGACCGAATACTTTTTAGGGCAGGTATTAGTGTGTAAATATCTGGATGGCTTGAAGGAGGAAAGTGATGTGGTGAGGTTGCTACTTAGGCACTTTCCCTATAGGATCAAGGAGGCTGCTTGTATCCAGAATGTAAAGACAATATCACAAGTAGAAAATTTGTTAAGCACATTTGATGCACTAGGGAGAGGGGGTTATGAGGACAATTTCAATCGGAACCAGGGTAATAATAATAATAGACCTAATGAAGCCAGGCATCAGGAAGTTCAAGGGAACGGTGGCGAAGGGGCCAACGCTCAAAATAGAAATAATAATAATCATCAGCTAAATCAGAACAGAGGAAATGGCTATGGTAATCAGTATCAAGGGAGGAACAATGATTACAGGGGAAATCAAGGGAGAAACAATGATTTCAGGGGAAATCAAGGGAGAAATTATAATGACAATAATTACAACCAGAATAGGGGTCAAGGAAGAGGACAGCCTAGTGGTAGTAATATACAGCCAAACAATGACAACACAGCCCAGAACAACCAGACTAGTTCAGTAGTTAGTAGTACTACGGCCAGCTGTAGCGGTTCTTTAAACGCGAACCAGGCTGCGAAGTAAGGTCAGAATCTCAGTCTGTAGCATGCCCTGTCCATACAATTATACAGGAACCCTATGACCTAAATGTAAGAAATGAATTATTACATGAACTAAATGACGAAGGTATTATTCAGGAAGTGGTTAGTAAGAGCCCCATAGTTAAATTTAACGTGTCCGAGGCGTACACAGATGTTTTAATTGATAGTGGTTGTATGAAGAGTTGCATAAGTAGTGCATTTTATGATAAAATGAAAGGAACTGGAGTAAATTTTGAGGAGATGCCAATTAAAAGCACTTTTGTTATCACAGCTGTTGGGAAGAGGTCTAAAGTAATTTCTAAGCAAGTTTTAGTAGACATTAAAATTAATAATCATGTAGAGAAGCAGATTTGCCTTGTAATTCCAAATTTAGTATTCAGTGTTATCTTGGGTTCAGAGTGGCTAAGTAGAGTGTCTGGTAACTTATGTTATGATGTAGGGAGTTTGAAATTTAAATGGGGAGATTCTGAAGTAGAAGTAGCGTTCAATGACCAAATTCAGAGAAGTAGTGTTGTAGGTGTGATTTGTACTTTAAATGAGATATCGCCAGCCGTAGAGCGGGGTTCTCCATGTTTTGTGGGCAGTGTGATTACGAACGGAAGTCTAGAGGACTCGTTACGTGAGGCTGCATTTCAGGGAAATATAGAGGATGAACAGTGTGTTCGGCTCTATGATGTGTTATGGTGTAATAGGAGAGTTTTTGAGGATCGCATTGGTATGACCAATTGCTATACACATTCATTGAACGTTATTGATAGGTCAGTATTCACAGGACATAGATATCCTGTACCTTTCGCTTATCAGAGTGCAGTTGAGGCACAAATTAATCAGATGCTTGAAGATGGGATTATTGAGCACTCGAACAGTCCATATGTTAATTCTTTGATCACGGTACCCAAGACCGACGGCACTGTTCGTATTTGTTTAGACGCTCGTTTGGTTAACAGTAGAATTAGTTCAGATCAGCTGAAATCTATGTCAATAGAGGAATTAATGCAAACATTTGAGGGGAAGAAGTATTTCACTTGTGTAGATTTGAGTTCCAGTTTTTGGCAAGTGCCACTTATGTACGAAGATAGACCATTTACAGCTTTTAGTCATAAATATAATCTTTATCAATTTTGTAGAACACCTTATGGGTTAAAGAGTAGTTCAGCAGCTTTAATTAGGGCTTTAAACATCGCATTAGGGGATGACACAGGAGAGTTTGTAACCATTTACATAGATGATATGGTAATTAGTTCACGCAGTTTTGAGGAGCATCTACGTCATTTAAATATAGTTTTTCAGAAGTTAGATCAGGCAGGGTTCACTTTGAAGCTGTCTAAGTCGTCATTCTGTCAGTCAGAAGTGACATTTTTAGGTCATAGAGTGTCGAGTAGAGGTGTAACACCAGAAGAAAGTAGGGTTAATAAGATACTTAACGCAGAGGTGCCACAGAATGTTAAACAGTTAAAAACTTACCTGGGAATTTGCAACTTTTTCAGGAGGTTCGTTCTTAAATACTCAGGGTTGGTAGAACCATTCAGGGAATTGCTTAAAAGTGGGACTCGGTGGAGATGGGAGTCCAAGCATGATCAGGCTTTTAAAGCGCTGAAGGAAGGTTTTGAGAAAGCTGTAGTGCTGAAATATTCGTTAAAAGATAAGGAATATGTGGTTATGACAGATGCTTCACATATAGGCATTGCTGGAGTATTAGGTCAGAAAGATGATGAGGGTAATCTGTGCATTGTATCTTTAGCCTCGCGAGGACTGACTGCAGCAGAGAAAAGATACACGATTACTGAGTTAGAGCTTTTAGGTATTGTTTTCAGTTTAGGGAAATTTAGAATGTATTTAGTAGGGGGGAAATTTGAGATCCACACAGATCACCATGCATTACTGTATATGAGGACTTGTAAACTCAGTTCTAACAGAGTTAGTAGGTGGATTCTTGCTCTGCAGGAATACGAATTCACAGTAAAATATATTAAAGGTAAAGATAACATTCTTGCAGACATGCTATCGAGGGACACTAATTTATGTAGGGATTATCCTGTGGTTAAAGCAGAGGACGGTATTTTAATATGTGCATGTGTGGACAGTAGCAACAGGGCATCGTTACAGACACTGAGAAATATGCTAGTGGAGCAACGTGATGACGTTAAGTTAAAGGAGCCACTGGCTAGGTTGGAAATAGGTGAAGAAGAGTATGTGAAAGTAGGACGGTTCACGTACAAGATGCAGGATGGGCTTCTTGCAAGGAAATGTAGGAATAATCGGTGGGCAATATGTGTTCCTGCCACTTTGCGGGAGGAGCTAATTTGGTTCATTCATAGGGAATTAGGACACTTTGGTGCTGCCAAGGTCTTCTATGAAATTGGTCGTGACTTCATTTGGAGTAAAATGGGAAGGGACGTTAGGAGGATTTTAGCTAAGTGTGACACCTGTCAAAGGAGTAAATATCCAGTTAAATATTTGGTGGGGGAGAGATCTGCAGTTCTCACCAGTAGTCCCGGCGAACTACTGTGTGTGGATTTATTTGGCCCGATCGTTAAAGGACAGTACGGCTACGAGTACATTTTTATAGTTATTGACGCTTTTAGTAAGTATGTCAAGCTATATCCGCTAAGGAAAGCCACGGGACTAGCGTGTAGCCGTCTGATCATTAATAAGTATGTACCTGAGTTTGGCATTCCTCTCAGGATACTATCTGACAGTGGACCACAGTTTACTGCAAAGAAATGGAGAACCAGTATGCAGGAAGCTGGTATAACACACGTTCATTCCTCTGTAAGGTACCCTCAGGGTAATTCTGCAGAGCGTCCATTAAGGGAAGTGGCTCGTCTTTTTCGGACTCTAGTGCATGACAAGCATGCGGCCTGGGTTGGACATCTTCCCAAGGTCGAGACTTGGCTGAATTCTGTCCAGCATGAGAGCACGAAATTGACGCCATACGAAGTTCACTTCGGAAAAAGACCACAAAATGAACTAGCGAGGGTGTTGGGATTAAATGAGGGTAAGCAACCGGGGATGGATTACATTGTCCAGTTGGCGAAACAGAATTTATCTAAATCAGCACAAAAGAGAATTCGCCAACAAAAAGAAACTAAATTTGACCTATTCGAGCCGGGAGACAGAGTCTTACTTAGAGTGCCGAAACAGTCAAATAAGCTAGAGAAAGTCATGTCCAAGTTCTTTTATCTCTACGAGGGCCCATTTATAGTTTCCAAACGTATTGGCAAAACAGCATATGTGCTGGAGAATAGTGAGGGAAACAGATTATACGGGACGTATAATATACATAGTCTACGAAAATATGTGTCATAAAGTGAGTGTGTTTAGCTGGCGAGCCAGCCTATCAAATGAGTAAGTGTAGTATCTGGTGCGTGGAGGATCTGGTCTTAAGGCAGGCGTATCGGAAGTCACACAGGGGGGTAGTATGTAAGTAAATGAGAGTTTTTAAGGTACAGGGAAATATGACGGGATTGTCGGATGCTGTTGAGCACTAAATTGTCTCGATGCACCAAGGCCATTTTGGCAGTGCTGATGGGTTCCCATTTATCTCCAAGAGATGGGGGAGCGCTTGAATAGGGCTTGTTAGCTTAAGGCGTCCACGAGATAAAAGATGGGCCATCAGAATGCGAGACAGTCCTTCATGAAACTCATACATATCAGCACACGTGATTTCTGTTTACAGCCTCGCCATGTAAGATTTGTAAGTGTGTAATTTAAGATAATTTGTACAATGGTATTATTTGTGTGAGGAGAAATGGTCTGTGTTGAGAACTAGTATTAAGTAGAATATGGCGTACGGGAACTTAACAAGACAGGGCGATTACGGCACAGAAATATTTGGTGTTATATGTAATGCGCATTTACTGGTTTTTTTTCAGAAGTCAATATTAATTTAATCTACGTTAAAGAGAGATTAAGTATTATGGTCACGAGGCGCTGCCACAATAGTGTGATCGTGTGCTCCGTGATAAGTGAGATTAAATTTCACCATAAGGAAGGGACCTCCAGTGAAATTAGGAAGTTCTATGGTGATATAAATATATCAGGACACCTTCAATGCGTGTGATATGACATCATAAATACATAGTGCTCACACATTAATTATGTCTATTTCTCCAACATAGAGAAATTTGAGAGGCGGAAATATCCGTGGAACACTATTCTATATGAGAAACATTGGACTGGTTGCAAAGTGCAATCCATAGTGACAACAAACTTTGACGCAAAGTGCGTGAAGAAAAATTATGAGTGTATATATCTGTAATTTAGGGTGATTTCATTTATGTAATATGTATTTTGGATGGGGTTTATTAACGTGTCTGGGATAATCGGATAATGGACCGTCGTCACGGTAAATCATCCGATGATCCGAGGCGAATATGTAACGTGTTTTTCGGGGGGTTTTATGCAACTGGCATAAGTCAGTAGGAAGCCATTCTATATTTATTTACGCGGCAAATTGTTCAGCCAAGACAATTTTTCATGGTAATTTATTATTATTATTAATTTATTGTAATTATTATTAAGGTATTTTCGGAGCATTTTATAAAAATTATTAGCATTCAGATAGGTTTTCTATGTCTTAGAAAACGCTATCAAGTAAATTATTACGAACGACGATATCATAGAAAATTATCTGATTACGGAATTTTACGGAGTTTTGTCAGTTAGGGTATTTGAGAGACATGACTCACTGGGATTTCAAGTACAAGCTGATTCCTGTCGAGAAGTATTGCGCAAGGCTGGGTCGCAAGGTCTAGAAAAGGCGAATTGTTGAAACGGAAATCGACTTCTCCCTCCCGCGGAGTGTAATGAGGAAGGAGTGGGGATCTAGCGCGGAGGGTGCAGCCAATCAAGGAGGACGACGTAAGCTGGAAGACGGTACCATGGTGGGGAGCCAACGTGTGCATATATCGTTCGACGCGCCGTGAAACGAGGACTATCTGTGAAATACTTGACGAGTATGGATGCGCGTGCGAGTGGCTCCGATGTTCGGTGGAGTTAGCGACAATCTGTGTAGAACTTGCAGTGTACGGTCGCAAGTGCGTGACGCTCCGATGTTCAGTGGAGTTAGCGACAAACTTTTGTAAAACGTAACCAGTGCGGTTTTACGCGAGTTTGGGTCCGATGTACGGACCATAGAATTATATAATCTACCAGGATATCATCAAATTTCGACGGAGATGACGACGTCCAGGAGACTGTGGGAAGCACACAGCATCATCAAGAACGAGGGAGATGCTTTGGCAATTTCCAATGGTAAGCGCACATGACGCAGAAATACGCAATCTCTCATTTTCTTTGTTTTATATTTCATATTTCAGTAACTTCATAGCTTGGAAATAAGAGTAAAATCAATTTATCAGACTCCGTTTTCACGTAATTTTCTATCGGTAATATTCAAATCACAACGCTCCAATTTAAATTTTAAACTTATTATTATTATTAATTTTGCTATACTTGTTTTATATAATAAATTCATTTCTTTTACAATGCAATCTTTGCTTTCAGTAGGTAGCATTAGATATAGACCAATTCCTTCTCCTGATACAATTGTTTGTTGGGTTAATGATCAAATCATACCACGATCTGAGTGAATAGAGTCTTGAATGTGTTCTGCCAGAGCTAGACGTTGTTAAATACAAATTTAGATTTCAACATTGCATTGAGGTCTTGGCGCCCATTAAAACAACATAGCTTAGGCAAAGGTAAACAGTTACATTTCTCTCCCAACAGTGTGGGCTAGCGAAACCATTACATTTGTCGCTACCAACATGGGGCACTAATTACCATTACATTTGTACGCTCAACGTGGAGCAAAGTAAATACCGTTTCACTTGTCATCCCAGCCTAAGCCAAACTGCTACACTGTTAGAGGGTTTCCATCTGAATCCTTAATATTACAGCACTTAGACTTCCTTTCCCCGAAAGTATTCTTAATCCTTCGATAAGCTGTGTCTACTTTTCCTAATTTCAGAGAATTTTCTATACCTGCACATTTCTCTTTCAACCATTCTTCTTTGGCTTCCTTGCACTTCTTGTTAACCTCATTTCTCAGACGTCCGTATTCTGCTTTTCCCTTTTCATCTCTTACATTCTTGTGTTTCCGCCTTTCATCCATCAATTTAAGTATATCCTGAGTGATCCACGGGTTTCTACCTATTCTTTCTTTCCTACCAATGTTTTCTTCTGTGGATTTTGTTATTTCATTCTTCAAAAGTGCCCATTCGTCTGTAATTGAAGTTTGCTTAGAGTTTTTCATTAGTCCTTCCTTTATACTCTTCTTGAGTCTTTCATTTACATCCTTCTCTTTCAGTTTGTCTATTGCCCACCTTTTTGGCTTTTGACTTTTCTTCAGTTACTTGAGCTTTAATCTGCATTTCATAACTACCAGATTGTGGTCAGAGTTTGTGTCAGCACCGGGATATGTTTTACAATCCAAAATCTGGTTTCGAAACCTCTGCTTGACCATAATAAAGTCGATTTGGTAACGCCCTGTATTTCCTGGTCTCATCCCTGTGTATGTTCTTCTATTGTGGTTATTGAAAAAGGTGTTAGCTATGACCAACTCATGCTCGGTGCAGAATTCCATCAGCCTGCTTCCTCGATCATTCCTTTCACCTAATCCGAAATCTCCTACTATCTTCCGTTCTTTTCCCTTTCCTACCACAGCATTCCAATCTCCCATTACTATAACATTTCTCATCACCCTTGATATACCTCAGAATTTCATCTATTTCTTCGTAGACCTTTTCAACATCTTCATCATCAGCTTGACTGGGAGGCATATAGACTTGTACCACTGTGGTGCACGTAAGTTTTGTATTGATTTTTGCTACAATGATCCATTCATTATATCGCTCATAATATTTCATCCGATGTCCAAGTTTCCTACTCAATATGAGACCAACCCTTGCTTGGCCATTGTTTGATTTAGTGCTAATGACCCTATAGTCTCCTGACCAAAAGTCCTGTTCTTCCTGCCAGCACATTTCGCTAATCCCAACCAAATAACCTTCCACTTCCCAGCAAACTTCTAACATTCCACGCTCCGCTCTGTAGAATGTCAGATTTCCTCTTTGTCACTTCTGTGATGTTAACTCCCTCTCGAGTAGTCCCCACCCGGAGATCCGAACGGGGGACTAGTTTACCTCCGAATTGGAATTTTACAAGGGAGGAGGCCATCGTCACATGTAATTATGCATAGAGAGGTGCATATCCTCGGGAAGAGCATTACGGCTGTAGTTTCCCTTTGCTTTCAGCCGTTCAGCAGAACATTGCTAGAGGTGACAAAATCAAACTTTTAGGGGGATGTATCCCCTATTCCTCCCTCCTGGGTACGGTAGAGGATTAGAAGTACTACCTCGAAGTACTACTTGGCCTATTGTCATGCATTGCATTTCACAGAAGTCAAACATGAGTCAATTATTGGTATCTAAGTGAACAAATGAATAAGTATTAATATTTTGTAAAAGTTCCGCCTAATCAATACCTTTATTGTATTATATATAAATGATCACTTAGTACATGTTTAGAGGCCTAATTGTTTTGGCCCCTTAAATGTGGTTGGATAGCTTGACACTAATAAACATTCCCTTCAAAAACCCTATTATGGTGCACCATAATGAAAGGTGAACGATGTTTACCCCAAAGATATATAAGGAAATAAAATACATAAAGAAAGAAAGAATGAAGGAAAGAAAGGAAGAAAGAAATCATTGAAATTTGAAAAAAACAAAAATACAAGGTGAAACACACTCTAAAATTTCACCCTTGCTTGCTGATCACTGAAATTGTGCACTGTTCATGTAGTCCAAATCTTCGGTGGCATAGTCGGTAGCATGCTGAGCTTCTATGCCCAAGATAGCGGGTTCAAACCCGGCCGAAGCCGTCGGATTTTTTAAGAGCGTTAAAAATCCCTCAGTATGCCTTCCTTCGGAGGGGAAGTAAAGCCGGCAGTCCCATGTCATAGATTTATTGCATGTTAAAGAACTTTCCACTAATTACACCTGTATGAAGCTAAATTGGATAGCTTAAGAATGTAAACAACGCTCTTAGGTTTCTACGTTCGTTGCCAAGAGCCGACTGCGGTGGCATCTAGTAGCTAAGTTCTGAACTTGGCCTAGTAGTCGTTGACGGTGGCGCTTGGCGGCAAAAGTAGGAACTATTTGAAAAATTCTAAGTTGCAGTACTTAAATTAAAAAACAGATAACACACACTAATACAGTCATCACAATTAACACCGGTTATCAGAGAGATTCTACACACACCCAAAGTACACGGGGCTACATGACCGCATTGCCGCAGCCCCTAAACTTAAGAACCAACCACCAACTCTTCGTTTGTAACCCTATCTACCCATCTGATCATCATTCTCCTGTAACACCACATTTCAAGCACTTCGATTCTCCTCTTTTCTGCTGCACCAACAGTCCATGTTTCACTTCCATAATACTTACTTGGTAATATAATGTACGGCAGTTCGCTTGCAGTGATAATGCATTCGGAACACATAAATGCAGGCTAATGAAAAGTACTGACTATTGGACATTCCTCGCAAACAGCAAACAATGGACTAATCGACTGCTCATAAAAATACCGCGAAACACACACCAAACAGTTCAGAACTCAAGCCACAGAGTAAAGCAAAATCTCCTATGTGACACTCAGACGTAGAATAATGACGTTGCATAATCAGCTATGTGCATGCCTTGTCACATAGGAGGTATTGCAGACCTACTATGTGACACATGCACATAGGAGATATTGTTTTCGTTAAATTTGATTGGCCAGATATTTATTTTCACATAGCTTTTTCCATGTGTGTCATGGCTTCCAATATTTAACAAAGCAATAACCTGAAAACGGACGAAAATATCACATAGGAGGTTTTGCAGGAACAACCTTTGCTGGGCTTCTGGCTGCTCAAGTTTCAATTTTGATTCAGAATTTCCTTTGCTGTTCCGTCCCTTAAAACAACAACTAACTAACTTACTCAGGTTAGAACAATAAAATGGTTCGCAGTGGAAAATACGCACACCAGTACATTTTTACCCGTACAAAGGACAGGTGATCAGCTAGTCCTATATATACTGTATATATACACACACACCCACCTAGGCTAAATGGGGCTTAATGACCACGATGTTGCAAGGCCCCTAAAATGAATTAACAAGACATTCATGCATCACATAGAAAACCAGATAGTAAGTATGTATTTAAATTACAATTGCTTGATTTCTTTTCAGAAAGAACGAGAAAGTACTAAAGGTCCACAGTGGTTCAATATGCAAGCTCCAGAATTGACTGATGAGGTGAAGCTAGATTTGGAAGTGCTTCAGATGAGGTCTGCGTTAGATCCTAAACATTTCTACAAGAAGAATGACCTGAAAGTTCTGCCCAAGTTTTTCCAGGTGAGAGAAGTGCCTGGAATAGTTTCCATTGTGTTAATTTTTCTACTGGCAGACAAGTACTTAGTATATTACATTTTCAGATTGGTCGAGTGGAGGATGATCCAGCTGACTTCTATGCTAGCAGAATACCACGCAAGGAACGCAAGAAGACACTTGTGGATGAACTGATGGCTGACGCGGACTTTAAGAGCTATAACAAGCGGCGGTACAAAGAAATAATTGAAGAACGACGGAAGAGTACCAGTTATAAGGCATTCCGTCATGCCAGGCGGCTAAAACATAAAGGAAAGAGTAGGAAGTAAATTTTCTTTGGTAGATGATTGTTATTTTACATTAAATTCATTAAATTTTTGAGAATAGGATTTGTGGCATTTTTCATTTTTACTATCATGTATTGACATAAAACAAATCATGTATTGCTATTTCCTGTAAATTCATTCTTGAGAAGACCTGATTAGTGGGCATCTCAGCCACTTTTTTCAATTCTTGGGGAAATTGTTCTCATTTTGAAAACATCCTGCTTGAATTTTGCCTTCATGAATGGAGTGTAGTTTTGTGACAGACGAGGGGAACCCGCCAATTTTAACAACCTGATTTCCCAGAAACTTGGCCTTACAAGGAGACGACTACCGCAAGCACTGTGTTCGTGATGTAACCATTGAACCAATATTGTGGTACGTCTGACAACTGATAGTTCCGATGAGAGTTCGTCCGATGACTCAGGACAGCGGCGAGTGAAATACGTGTATATATCTCATGTGTTCCTTGCTTGTTTGTTTGCGTGATTCAAAGTTATATTTCAGTCGTTGACACTTTTTTGTCATGTTGTTGGAAGTCAAGCCCGCCAGTGTTCCTGTCATGTGGACGTGTTGAATGTGAGGAGGTAGCGTCCCGGCTGTTGCCTGGACGTGAGAGCGAAAATACCACAGAGAACCATTTTTAAGACAGCTGACGATGGATTCGAACCCAGGCATCTTGTAATAATTATAATAATCCGTATGTTGGGAGACACTTGTAATAAAAATATAATACTTCACCAAGATTGCCACCTCAGGGTAGTGAGGCAATATACTGCTTAAAAATGATATCACACAAAGACACTTACCTCAACTTCACAAAATATATACATTTATTAATCTAAGCAAGCTTCCATACTCCATATATCAACACTCAGAGTAAAATCATTCCCATGGCAACCATGCTATGTCAAGGAATCTTGACCTCACACACAGGTCAAAGCCACCTGCCAACCACTGATGGAACAACACAAAGAATCTCTGTGCCACAACACATAAGACTCTCCATGGTCCCCCACCAATAGGTGGTCATGACTGGCAAACTGATAAAATAAAAATAACTAAAAGAAACTAGAAGGAGTCTCTGTAACCTACAAATGTTAGGTTACAGAAACGCCCCCTTTGAGAATCAATTTCTAACTGAAGGTCAGAAATTGATTCTCAAACATAGAAATAAATACATAAATTAAAATACATGGAACATGCACAGTCTAAAACAAAAAAATTACAGTCAGTCTGAAAGACTAGATGTTATATCATTTCAAATGACAAAATGCTACACATGTTAGAAAGGGTCAGGAGGGCTTCGCTCGAAGCCCCAGGACTCTTTCAACAGACTCCATTACCCATTAACTTAGGCTTCCCGCGCGGGCACCTCTTTAAGGGTCACCCTGTATTTGAGTCTGACATCTTTTACAACTCTTTAAGAGTCACCCATTATTTGAATCTGATATCTTGCAAACCTCTTTAATGGTCACCCTGTATTTGAATTGAATCTAACATACTGTACACCTCGTTAAGTGTCGCCCTGTATTTTGCTCTGACATCCTGCACACCTCTTTAGGAGGCACCCTGTATTCTTATCTGGCATCTTGTATATCTCTTTAGAAGTCACCCTGTATTCTTGTGTGACATCTTGTACACCTCTTTAGGAGTCGCCCTGTATTCTTGTCTGACATCTTGTGCACCTCTTTAGGAGTCACCCTGTATTCTTCTCTGCCATCTTGTACACCTCTTTAAGAGTCACCTTGTATTCTTATCTGGCATCTTGTATATCTCTTTAGGAGTCACCCTGTATTCTTATCTGGCATCTTGTACTGTATTTTGCTCTGACATCCTGCACACCTCTTTAGTAGGCACCCTATATTCTTATCTGGCATCTTGTATATCTCTTTAGAAGTCACCCTGTATTCTTGTGTGACATCTTGTGCACCTCTTTAGGAGACACCCTGTATTCTTCTCTGCCATCTTGTACACCTCTTTAAGAGTCCCCTTGGATTCTTATCTGGCGTCTTGTATATCCTTGACCCATTAACTTAGGCTTCCAGCGCGGCTGCATGATGTCACAGTCTCCGTCTCCGTAGCGCATAATGTTAGACCCAAAGCATAACGACGAAGTCGACAAGATCATTTGAAATGATAAAATCACAAACTGAACAAATATACATCATCATCTTCGTCATCATCAACAGACGTGGTTACTAAAATCTCCACTGCCAGACATATCAACGGGATTGTTGACATTCGGTGTGTCACCACAAGCTTTATCTTCAGAAGGAACGGCAGAATCGTCATCAGACCTGTCTGTGCCGTTATCATAAACATCTTCGTCTTCATCATCATCATCATCATCATCAAGTCCTTTTCTTGGTCTGTGTCCTCTGATTCAGTATCATCATATTTTCCTTTCTTCTTCTTCTTCTTCTCCTCCTTTTGGTCTGTCTCCTCTGATTCAGTATCATCATATTTTCCTTTCTTTTGCTTCTTCCTTTGGTCTTTGTCCTGTGTTTCACTACCATCAGATTTTCCTCCCATTTTCTTTCTCTTATGCTTTCGGTCTTCATCTGCTTCACTGTCTTGCTCAGCAATTCCTTTGTTCTCATCTTTTCTTTTCTCTTTCCCTTTATCCCTTTTATCTTCTCCTTTTTCTTCTGATCCTTCACTCTCTTATCTCGATCTGTCTGACATATCATCTTCTTCCTTCTTGCCTTCCATCTGGTCCATTTCTCCCTCCACCTTGTTCTCCTGCCTATCCTTCTCATCCTTCTCCTCCAACGCTTCTTCACGTTTTCCTCTCTCTCATCTTTCTCCTTGTTTTCAGTTTTATTCCCCTCCTCCATTTGACGTCCTCTTCTGTTACGTCGGCGGCGACCTCTGTATCTACCTCCGCAACTGCTCTTTCTTCTTCGCCTGCTACGGTCTCTCCGATATATACCTCTACAACCTCGCCTTATCTTTTCCACTTCTTGATTATTTTTCCTATGCCCCCTAGCATCAAGTACTTCATCTCTTCCTCTACACACTCACAGATTCTACTATTTCAACTTTCTCTTCCACAATGCATATGATCTCCACTCTCTGCTCTTCCAACTTCCTTTCCTCCTCCTCGTGCCCCTTCCCTTTCATCTCCTCCACAACCACACTCACAGGTTCTATCATCTCAACTTTCTCTTCTACCATGCATATGCTAGCCACCTGCTCTTTGACTTTGTCAAGCTTCTCAGACATTTCCTCTTTAAAACTAGTCATCTGGCATGTCATCTGGTAGGTAACCCTCGCCTCCATCTTATTCCTCCTCTCATATCGGACCAGAAGTGTCTCCAACATGGCCATCATGGAGACTTCCTTATTTAATTTGTTTTCCCCCATCCCTACTCCTGTCTTTGTGTGATTCATTTAAATTCTTCGTGCTTTCACGTTGGGCGCCATTGTAATAATTATAAATTGGTCCAACAACATGCCGCACAGTTGGGTGATATTGTAATAATTATAATAATCTGGGACACACTTGTAATAAAAATATAATACTTCACCAAGATTGCCAATATATTTGCTTAAAAAATGATATCACACAAAGACACTTACCTCAACTTCACAAAATATATACGGTACATTTATTAATCCAAGCAAGCTTCCATTTTTCCTGCCGTCAATCAATACATCAATCTCTATTCTCTTTTCAAAACCCAATAGCTTCCATACTCCATATTATATCAACACTCAGAGTAAAATCATTCCCATGACAGCCATGCCATGTCAAGGAATCTTGACCTCACACACAGGTATAGCCACCTGCCACCCACTGATGGTGGCCACAGCTGGCAAACTGATAAAATAAAAATAACTAAAAGAAACTAGAAGGAGTTTCTGTAACCTACAAATGTTAGGTTACATTATCCTGAGCCCGGTAATAGACTACTCTTTGAAAGAATAATAAAATTTCCGCCTTTCAATATTGTTTATTGCTAATTACTTACAGGGACATGTTTCGGGGGCTAATATTCCCCTTTCATCAGCCTGTCCAACAAAACTTCACAAAGGAAAAACTTTCCTTGTATAAGCACATACAAATCACATGAAGAATATATCCTTAAGGGGGGGAGGTAGGGCCTACACCTTTTAAGGTCAAAAAATTGCATTTTTTTTTTCAGATCCTAAAATAATTAATAGACTTTGCTCTTTCCAATAGTGAAATAATTTTTAAGAAATCTTTGATAGTTTCGGAGATATAACGTAAAATATAAATAGGTGTCAGCTGATCTGAAGCCCTGGCACGCCCACATCTCAGCGCCGCCTTAGATTGTATTACTTCCCTCCTATTGAAGACTGGTGCTTCTAAATCTCTCTCAGGCATGCTCCGTAGTACATTTCTCTTTGTATCTCAAGAACAGGAAGTCACGTGATGCTTTTGTTTACCAATATAACTTAGTTTCCGCGGTAACGGAGCGCATGTTAACTTGTGAGAAAGAAAAATTTGTTCACCTGTGTTTCAGCAGTTTTTGCAAGTGGCTGTGTTCATAACTTCGAAATGGGTAAACGGAAAGCAGTATATAGGCCTAAGAAAGAGAATTTCCGTGGAAATAGGCATACAACTGCAAATGCTATCATTCATGATTCACCTAACCTAAAAAGTGCCTCAGCCAAGAAGCTTCCCATAGACTGTGGCAATAGCAGTAGTGGTTTTGATGAGGTAAATATTATGTTCGAACAGTTGGAGCCGGCCCCGTGGTGTTGGGGTAGCGCGCCTGCCTCTCACCCGGAGGCCCCGGGTTCGATCCCCGGCTCCGTCAGGGATTTTAAAACTGACGTGAGGGTTGGAACGGGGTGCACTCAGCCTCGTGAGGACAATTGAGTAGCTGTCTGACAGTGAGACAGCGCCCCGATCACGAATACCAAGATTAACGGCCGAGGGGACCCGACGCGCTGATCACGCGTCACCCCAATATCTGCAGGCCAAATGGCTGGGCAGCGGTCGCTTGGTCGGCCTTAGCCCGTCATGGGCTGGATAGTGCCAGGGGTTGACTTTTTTGTTGTTTCGAACAGTTGGAAAAGTGCCTTCGGTGTGTATGTGGGGGAAATGTGAAACTCAGTATACATACAATAGTAGGTTTAGGTTGTAATGTAGCAATAGTGTGCCAGAAATGTGGTGTGATTGATTCCTTTGATAGCTGCCATAAATTAGGAACAAACAACCATGTTTACTCCATAAACAGGCATGTAATAATGCTATGAGGTGTTTAGGGCAAGGTTTAGCAGGATTAGGTATGTTTTGTGGCCTAATGAATTTACCACCACCTGCAAAGAAGTCCACTTACTCGCTGGTGTACCAGCGGATTCTGTCTGCCACCAACCAAGAAGCTAAAGAATCTCTAAGTAAGGCTGCTGAAGGGGAAGCAAGTCTTACAGGCAGTATCTGTAAGCTGTGATGGCACATGGTTAACGAGGGGTCACAGTTCACTACATGGTGTGTGCACTGTTATAGGTGCAAAAACTGGAAAAGTGACAGATATAGAGGTTCTGTCATCATCTTGCAAAGGATGTGATCAGTGGAAAGGCAAGACTGGCACCCTAGCTAATCAAGAGTGGTGGGAGGTACATGAAGAGGTCTGTGACATCAACCACAAAGGAAGTGCAGGCAGCATGGAGGTGGAGGGGATGAAAATGATTTTCAGCCGAAGTGTAGCCAGTCATAATTGTATGTCAATTATATTGGGGATGGAGGTACCAAGAGCTACAAGTCTGTTTCTGAAGACCAGCCATATGGGACAGATACAGTATTAATATAGTGAAAAAGGAATGTGTTGGCCATGTCCAGAAAAGGATGGGGTCTCAGTTGAAAAAAGTGAAGGAGAATATGAGAGGGAGAAAGTTAAGCGATGGGAAGCCACTCGGTGGCAAAAACAGACTGATTGATGCTGTGATAAATACCCTCACTGTCTATTATGGGAATGCCATTAGAGCTAATAGCTTATCTGTAGATAATATGAGAACAGCCATCTGGGCCATATTGTAGCGTTAATTATTGCCCCATGTTGGTAGCGACAAATGTAACGGTTTGGCTGCCCCTCACTGTTGGGTGATAAATGTAACTGTTTACCTTTGCCTAAGCTATGTTGTTTTAATGGCCGCCAAGACCTCAACGCAATGCTGAAATCTAAATTTGTATTTAACAACGTCTAGCTCTGGTAGAACACCTTCAAGAATCTATTCACTCAGATCGTGGTATGATTTGATCATTAACCCAACAAACAATTGTATCAGGAGAAGGAATTGGTCTATATCTAATGCTACCTACTGAAAGCAAAGATTGCATTGTAAAAGAATTGAATTTATTATATAAAACAAGCATAGCAAAATTAATAATAATTATAAGTTTAAAATTTAAATTGGAGCGTTGCGATTTTAACATTACCGATAGAAAATTATGTGAAAATGGAGTCTGATAAATTATTGATTTTACTCTTATTCCCAAGCTATGAAGTTACTGAAATATGAAATATAAAACAAAGAGAAATGAGAGATTGCGTAGTTCTGCGTCATTCGCGCTTACCACTGGAAATTGCCAAAGCATTTCCCTCGTACTGGATGATGCCGTGTGCTTCCCACAGTCTCCTGGACGTCATCATATCCGTCGATATTTGATGATATACTTGTAGATTTGGTGACTTTATGGTCCTAACAACGGAGCCATACCCTCGTACAACCAAACTGGTTAAGTTTTAAACAGATAGTTCTCCACTCCACGGAACATTGGAGCGACCCACACTTGCAACCGAACTAGTCAAGTCTTTCACAGATTGTCCCCCACTCCACGGAACATCGGAGGATATATGCCCCTGTCGGCTCCCCACCTCGGTACCGACTTCCAGCTTACGTGGTCTCCACTGATTGGCTGCTCCCCACGTGCTAGTTCCCCTTCTCTGGTTCATTACTCACGGCGCGCGGATGATGAAGTCGATTTCCGTTCCAACTATCCGCCTTTTCTTGACGCTGCAACCCCGCTTGCGTAATACTTCTTGACAAGAATCAGCCCGTATCTGAATTTCCAGTGAGTCATGTCTCTCATAATATCCTAACTGACGAAACTCCGTAAAATTCCGTAATCACATAATTTTCTATGATATTGTCGTTCGTAATAATTTGCTTGATAGCGTTTTCTAAGACATAGAAAACCTATCTGTATGCTTATAATTTTTATAAAATGCTCCGAAATTACCTTAATAATAATTAATAATAATAATAAATTAACATGAAAAAATCTCAAGGCTGAACAATTTGCCGCGTAAATAAATATAGAATGGCTTCCTACTGACTTATGCCAGTGGCATAAAAACCCCTCGAAAAACACGTTACATATTCGCCTCGGATCATCGGATGATTTACGGTGACGACGGTCCATTATCCGATTATCCCAGACACGTTAATAATCCCCATCCAAAATACATATTACATAAATGAAATCACCCTAAATTACAGATATATACACTCATAATTTTTCTTCACGCACTTTGCGTCAAAGTTTGTTGTCACTATGGATTGCACTTTGCAACCAGTCCAATGTTTCTCATATAGAATAGTGTTCCACGGATATTTCCGCCTCTCAAATTTCTCTATGTTGGAGAAATAGACATAATTAATGTGTGAGCACTATGTATTTATGATGTCATATCACACGCATTGAAGGTGTCCTGATATATTTATATCACCATAGAACTTCCTAATTTCACTGGAGGTCCCTTCCTTATGGTGAAATTTAATCTCACTTATCACGGAGCACACGATCACACTATTGTGCCAGCGCATCGTGACCATAATACTTGATCTCTCTTTATAAAAGATGAAATTAATATTGACTTCTGAAAAAAAAAACCAGTAAATGCGCATTACATATAACACCAAATATTTCTGTGCCGTAATCGCCCTGTCTTGTTAAGTTCCCGTAGACCATATTCTACTTAATACTAGTTCTCAACACAGACCAGTTCTCCTCACACAAATAATACCTTTGTACAAATTACCTTAAATTACACACTTACAAATCTTACATGGCGAGGCCGTAAACAGAAATCACGTGTGCCGTTATGTATGAGTTTCATGAAGGACTGTCTCGCATTCTGATGGCCCATCTTTTGTCCCGTGGACGCCTTAAGCAAAAATACCCTGTCCAAGCGCTCACCCATCTCTTGGGGACAAATGGGAATTCACCAGCACTACCAAATTCTGGCCTTGGTGTATCGAGACATTTTAGTGCTCAAGAGCATCCGACAATCCCGTCATATTTCCCTGTACCTTAAAAACTCTCATTTACTTACATACTACCCCCCTGTATGACTTCTGATACGCCTGCCTGGAAGACCATCTCCTCCCACGCACCAAATACCACACTTACTCATTTGATAGGCTGGCTCGCCAGCTAAACATCCTCACTTTATGACACATACTTTCGGAGACTATGTATATTATACGTCCCGTATAATCTGTTTCCCTCACTATTCTCCAGCACATATGCTGTTTTCCCAATTCGTTTGGAAACTATAAATGTTCCTGCGTCACCTGCTTCCAACCTTGCAAGTGGCTCCCTTTAAATGAACGTCATCACGTTGCTCTACCTAGCATATTTCTCAGTATCTGTAACGATGCCCTGTTGCTACTGTCCACACATGCTAACCCTACTTTCCTCTGGTGTCACACCTCTACTAGACACTCTATGACCTAAAAATGTCACTTCTGACTGACAGAATGACGACTTAGACAGCTTCAAAGTGAACCCTGCCTGATCTAACTTCTGAAAAACTATATCTAAATGACGTAGATGCTCCTCAAAACTGCGTGAACTAATTACCATATCATCTATGTAAATGGTTACAAACTCCCCTGTGTCATCCCCTAATGCGATGTTTAAAGCCCTAATTAAAGCTGCTGAACTACTCTTTAACCCATAAGGTGTTCTACAAAATTGATAAAGGTTATATTTATGACTAAAAGCTGTAAATGGTCTATCTTCGTACATAAGTGGCACTTGCCAAAAACTGGAACTCAAATCTACACAAGTGAAATACTTCTTCCCCTCAAATGTTTGCATTAATTCCTCTATTGACATAGATTTCAGCTGATCTGAACTAATTCTACTGTTGACCAAACGAGCGTCTAAACAAATACGAACAGTGCCGTCGGTCTTGGGTACCGTGATCAAAGAATTAACATATTGTTACGTGCCACCCCCCTAGTGGCACTTTTGTTAACTGGATTACGGTGGGTAGGAAGCACAACACCAATTACTGCTTTAAAGAAATAATTAACTTTATTGTGGCCAGAAATATACACTACTCAACAGCAAATAGCAATTATTACCTTAGTCCAGTTTCCTCAAGTCGAGAATACTTCCCCTTTCACTTGTCAACAGACCACAGTTAATCCCTCGTAATGAGGTGGCCCCGTACGCTGGATGGAAATAGCTGCACTAGCTCTGTCACTCACTGTTTCACAATGCAGCACAATCACTTCTCTTCGCACTAAGTAAGTACACTCGCTCAAAACACAGTTCCTCTGTAGGAGTCTCACTTCCCCGCTCCACTAGAGGTTTCGCAAGTCACCACACTTCTGTCGCTCAGAATAATCGCTCACACTAGCTCGTAAAACACAACAACAACAACTGCTTCACGGGTCACTCTTATATAGCAGGCCGGTGACTCAATAAATGGTTCTAGATCCATCCAGGGTCCACGGCTTCTCGAGGTTTCCATCGCTGGTCCAGTCACGAATCTTCTGGACTATCCCTTTGTCTAGCAGCCCTGTTGCATAAGGCACACGCAATACAGGAGGCATGCCACAGCCCAGCCCCTGGGGCAGCTGTGACTCAAGCGGCGAGCGATGACACAAACTCACAGCCGTAACAATATGAACTGTTAGAGTGCTCAATAATCCCATCTTCAAGCATCTGGTTAATTTGTGCCTCAACTGCACTCTGATAAGCGAAAGGTACAGGATATCTACCGTATGTCCTGTGAATACTGACCTATCAATAACGTTCAATGAATGTGTATAGCAATTGGCCATACCAATGTGATCCTCAAAAACTCTCCTATTACACAATAACACATCATAGAGCCGAACACATTGTTCCACCTCTATATTTCCCTGAAATGCAGCATCACGTAACGAGTCCTCTAGACTACCGTTCGTAATCACACTGCCCACAAAACATGGAGAACCCCGCTCTATGGCTGGCGATATCTCATTTAAAGTACAAATCACACCTACAATACTACTCCTCTGAATATGGTCATTGAACGCTACTTCTACTTCAGAATCTCCCCATTTAAATTTCAAACTCCCTACATCATAACATAAGTTACCCGACACTCTACTTAGCCACTCTGAACCCAAGATAACACTGAATACTAAATTTGGAATTACAAGGCAAATCTGCTTCTCTACATGATTATTAATTTTAATGTCTACTAAAACTTGCTTAGAAATTACTTTGGACCTCTTCCCAACAGCTGTGATAACAAAAGTGCTTTTAATTGGCATCTCCTCAAAATTTACTCCAGTTCCTTTCATTTTATCATAAAATGCACTACTTATGCAACTCTTCATACAACCACTATCAATTAAAACATCTGTGTACGCCTCGGACACGTTAAATTTAACTATGGGGCTCTTACTAACCACTTCCTGAATAATACCTTCATCATTTAGTTCATGTAATAATTCATTTCTTACATTTAGGTCATAGGGTTCCTGTATAATTGACCTTACTTAGCAGCCTGGTTCGCGTTTAAAGAACCGCTACAGCTGGCCGTAGTACTACTAACTACTGAACTGGTCTGGTTGTTCTGGGCTGTGTTGTCATTGTTTGGCTGTATATTACTACCACTAGGCTGTCCTCTTCCTTGACCCCTATTCTGGTTGTAATTATTGTCATTATAATTTCTCCCTTGATTTCCCCTGAAATCATTGTTTCCCCTGTAATCATTGTTCCTCCCTTGATTTCCCCTGAAATAATTGTTCCTCCCTTGATACTGATTACCATAGCCATTTCCTCTGTTCTGATTTAGCTGATTATTATTTCTATTTTGAGCGTTGGCCCCTTCGCCACCGTTCCCTTGAACTTCTTGACGCCTGGCTTCATTAGGTCTATTATTATTATTACCCTGGTTCCTATTGAAATTGTCCTCATAACCTCCTCTCCCTAGTGCATCAAATGTGCTTAACAAATTTTCTACTTGTGATATAGTCTTTACATTCTGGATACACGCAGCCTCCTTGATCCTATAGGGAAAGTGCCTAAGTAGCAACCTCACCACATCACTTTACTCCTTCAAGCCATCCAGATATTTACACACTAATACCTGCCCTAAAAAGTATTCGGTCATGGTGGAGCTTCCTTTAGGGTTATATTTACCACACACTACTCCCTCACGATGCTGCGACTGAATAACCTCATTCCAGAACTTTTCACAGAATTTCATTTTAAAATCATTGATATCAGTAAACTTGTCTCTGTAGACAGCAAACCAATTCCTCGTTTCTCCCACAAACACTTGTTCTAAAATTTCAACTACCTGGCACCACTCAATACTACCATTTTCCAACCTCTCCCCGAATTTATTTTCTATAGTGTTCATGAACTCCATTGGGCACCCCTGTCGATTGCTGAACTTACCCAGTTCTACCTCCCTGTGTGTGCTATTCACAAAAACTGGCCTATTCTGACTATTTTCTTGCCTGATCCTAGCTTTTAATTTTAATTCTAAATCTGCGATTTTCTCCTCAGCCTTCCTCTCAATACTGTTTACTGTTAATTTAATGTTTCCTTCTGATTCTTCTACTTTATCATATAGCTTTGCTTGTTTCTCCTCAATCTTGCTAATGCTCTCTCTATTACTCTCTCTTAAATCATTTACTTCTGCAACTATTTGCGAGTGGACTTTCTCAATTCTACCCCCCAGCTGTTCCTTAACCTCTTTAGTTGATACTTGAATCTTGTCAATTTCTCCCCCCAATTTCTTTATAACCTGCAGTGTTTCTAATTTAACTAATTCCTTTAAATTTTCAGCCTGTGTACTGATTCTAATTTCTAACTCCTCCTGTACTTTTCCTAATTTCTTGTCTACATCTGCAATGATCTCTTTAACCTTCTCTTCCATTACTCCTCTGATTTCTCCTCTAATCTGCTCCATTTTCACACTAATTTCCTTGTTGTTCTTATCTAATTTTGCATTATTCTGTTCTAATTTTTTATTTAAAGCTTCTGTACTTTCTTTATTTTTCCTACTGTTTTGTTCTAATTTAGCGTTGTTTTGTTCCAGTTTAGCATTTAAAGCGTCTGTACTTTCTTTATTTTCCCTACTGTTTTGTTCTAATCTGGCGTTTAAGGCATCTGTACTTTCTTTATTTTCCCTACTGTTTTGTTCTAATCTGGCGTTTAAGGCATCTGTACTTTCCCTTTTTTTTGTTCTAATTTAGCATTTAAGGCATCACTACTAACTTTGTTCTGATACATAAACTCGAGAAGTAAAGTTTTTAATTCTGGTTGGCCGCCTACACTCCCTGTTTCAGTATCGGGATTTATCTCCGCTACCCCGGTACTACCATCACTCGACATACTGCTCGTATCATCACTCTCCCGTTGATGACCACTACGTAACCTCATCTGTCTTTCTTTCTCATCCCCCATAATGATATACACTGATACAGACAAATAACCCCCAAAATACAGGCACTGAAATATATACCCTTCTCCTTCCACAAATGTTTTTAGGTTTTCAGCCCCAAGTTGTCGGCGACAAATGTAGCGGTTTTGCTAGCCCACACGTTGAGCGACAAGTGTAACGTTAATTTGTCCTAACTGTTGGGTGATAAATGTAACTGTTTACCTTTGCCTAAGCTATGTTGTTTTAATGGGCGCCAAGACCTCAACGCAATGCTGAAATCTAAATTTGTATTTAACAACGTCTAGCTCTGGTAGAACACCTTCAAGAATCTATTCACTCAGATCGTGGTATGATTTGATCATTAACCCAACAAACAATTGTATTAGGAGAAGGAATTGGTCTATATCTAATGCTACCTACTGAAAGCAAAGATTGCATTGTAAAAGAATTGAATTTATTATATAAAACAAGTATAGCAAAATTAATAATAATTATAAGTTTAAAATTTAAATTGGAGCGTTGCGATTTTAATATTACCGATAGAAAATTATAATTTAACACTTGGATTTTCCGCCAAATCCAAGTGTTAAATTATGAATACGGTCAATACGGAACCTGAAATGAATGCTGTACCTAATAAGATAGAAAATTACGTGAAAATGGAGTCTGATAAATTATTGATTTTACTCTTATTCCCAAGCTATGAAGTTACTGAAATATGAAATATAAAACAAAGAGAAATGAGAGATTGCGTAGTTCTGCGTCATTCGCGCTTACCACTGGAAATTGCCAAAGCATTTCCCTCGTACTGGATGATGCCGTGTGCTTCCCACAGTCTCCTGGACGTCGTCATATCCGTCGATATTTGATGATATACTTGTAGATTTGGTGACTTTATGGTCCTAACAACGGAGCCATACCCTCGTACAACCAAACTGGTTAAGTTTTAAACAGATAGTTCTCCACTCCACGGAACATTGGAGCGACCCACACTTGCAACCGAACTAGTCAAGTCTTTCACAGATTGTCCCCCACTCCACGGAACATCGGAGGATATATGCCCCTGTCGGCTCCCCACCTCGGTACCGACTTCCAGCTTACGTGGTCTCCACTGATTGGCTGCTCCCCACGTGCTAGTTCCCCTTCTCTGGTTCATTACTCACGGCGCATGGATGATGAAGTCGATTTCCGTTCCAACTATCCGCCTTTTCTTGACGCTGCAACCCCGCTTGCGTAATACTTCTTGACAAGAATCAGCCTGTATCTGAATTTCCAGTGAGTCATGTCTCTCATAATATCCTAACTGACGAAACTCCGTAAAATTCCGTAATCACATAATTTTCTATGATATTGTCGTTCGTAATAATTTGCTTGATAGCGTTTTCTAAGACATAGAAAACCTATCTGTATGCTTATAATTTTTATAAAATGCTCCGAAAATACCTTAATAATAATTAATAATAATAATAAATTAACATGAAAAATTCTCTTGGCTGAACAATTTGCCGCGTAAATAAATATAGAATGGCTTCCTACTTACTTATGCCAGTGGCATAAAAACCCCTCGAAAAACACGTTACAATATGGTACCACAAGGCTTCCACAGATGATCACCCGCAGCATTACTTTTGTCCAAAAGGTCTAGACTCTTGGTGTCTTTACCAGCAGGCTGTGGTACAAGGCAATGCAGACAAGTATAAGCACAAAAATAATCTAGCCCCTGCCATTATGGAGACAATCAAACCTGTTTTCAAGAATCTTGTGAAAACCGAACTGTTGATAATATGTGTTGGTGGCCACACACAAAATAATAATGAGTCATTGAACTCAAAAATCTGGAAGATATGCCCTAAAACAATTGTTTCTGGAAGAAGAAATGTTCAGATTGGTGTTAATGATGCTACCATGACTTTTAATGATGGAATGAGGGCTAGAATTAAAGTGTTGCAGCAGTTAGGGCTTGTGGTGGGAACATACTGCTCCCAGTTCCTGCAAGATGAAGATGAGAAACGCATACTTTCGGCAAATAAAAGGGTTCTGGAGACTACAAAAGAAGCAAGGAAATGCAAAAAGAGACCGAGGTTGGAAGAGGAGGCCAAACTGATCCAGAAAGAGGGCCCTGTGTATGAAGCAGGGAAGTTTTAATGGACATACAACCCTTTGGTATGTTTATCATGCATTTTCTCAACTTTCATTTTTTACACAGCGTTTTCACCATAACTCTCTTATTTTTTAAGCTACTGCAATACTATTTTGCATGAGTGTGAAGTTTAATCATGCCAACAACATGTACTAGGATCTATCACATAACATGTTCCATTATATATTTAAAAAAAAAATCAAATTCTTCCTCAACTTATTTAAATAATTGAAAATAAATATTGTTTCTTATGAGATGTCTAAGATTCTAGTGTATGTTGTAGCCCTGGGTCTTACAAGAAATGCAAGAAAAAATATTCAAATAATTACATAATTGGGGTAGTTATTGTGTAAACGCTGCGTGACTGCACAAATTACGCAAGGAAGTTTTACAGTGTACTGATGACCAATGGATAACTTTTTTATAAATTTTATAATGTTTTAACAGTATATAAGTTATAAATACTAAACCTGTAAATTTTCATTTTTCTAAATCAATTGAAAATTCATAAATTTACACTAGCGAATGGTGTACTTCCCCCCTGGGGAAAAGACCTGAAATGAGTCGACCTTCACAAATAGAATAAATCATTTTATTAATGCAGCCAATGGCCATGTATTTTTCTTTTCAGGACGGGTCAGGGAAGGGATTACGAAAGGAAATCAGCCGTGGACCTATTGAAAGGAACCGTCCCGGCATTTGCCTGGTGGTGAAAATGGGAAGCCAAGAAAACCCACGCTCTTCCGATGCCAGCGAGACTCGAGGTAGCGCGTTTGCGCTCTCGGCCACTGCGGCCCGTGCAAATAGAATAAATAAGTACATGTTTGTATGGTGTGTAGGGTAAAACACCAATGCTTTGCACTTAAAAACATCATCATACTGCAAAATAATATACATTTCATAAATGACACCTGTACTGATGAGAACTTTGATTTAGATAAAAACGGATAGATGTAGGCCGTTGATATGCATTCTACGTTTGCAATTCATCCAGTATCAACAGGCATCCTTGTGTACCAATGCCAGGTAATTCCTTGTCCCTGCTTGGCGACATTAACACTACGCAAGTCGGATCCTATACAACACAACATTATTAAAAATGAGTACATTTTCCTCGCGAACACCCATTTATAACGTGACATATAGGCATATTCTTTCCTAAATATCACAGGCCTGTTGACAATTTAGCAAAGCACTCCTTATTTAAGAACTAGCAACCCGCCCTGTTCGCCCGGGAACAGTTATGACTGCATTACGTGATAAGCGCTTTGGTTTTTCTATGTCAATGAACTACGACCTACATCCGTTTTACGTCTCGGCATGGGGTTAAAATCACGGACTGGACTATTAATTATATTATCATGGAGATGCACGTGCAATGAATTTTTGTCAGACGTAATTTAAGAATGACGAGGTGCATGAAACACAAAGCCCCCTTCCGTCTAATCTAAAAACACTTATAGTGGGCGATGTATTGAAGATAGAGATATGCTCTCGTAGCCCTTTTTGTAAAACTTTTCATGCTGAACAATTCTTACACTCATAGTATATTGATATGTTTAACGGTTTGTCCAGCGTAAGCTTAAAAAGCGCAAGGATGCTAGGTTTTTTCCCCGACTTTTCCACTAAAATCGTTACTGCTCGGCTTCCTTTGATCATAAATAAATTATTTTCTACAGAAACCTTCCTCGAGATATCCTTTACAGAATGGTGAAAACCGCATCAAAATCCATCCAGTGGTTCTCGAGATTACCCGTGACATCCAAGAATCTGGGACTTTGTTTATGATAGGTGTGAGCGAGAAAGGAAAGGAGAAAGAAGCATCCGTTCAACAGGACAACACCGCACTGACTATGCGTGACCTTCAGGCTTCCAATGCTTTGTCCCGCACTTTAATAGCACATCAGCACTAAACTAACATTGTCACATCGAGGTGAAACAGTTATGGATCTTGCTGTCAACCAATTAAATCACTTGACACATTCATATACCGCCCAATACGGTGTAACACTTTCTGGAAAACTCCTAACAGTATTCATTTGTAAGTTAGAGAAAAATTCAGGCCTCGAGTACAACATGACGTGAACCACCTACTGGTACAGCAGGGTATTGGCGCATCTGTATGCCATGGAAAGGAGTACAGTATGCATAGTAGAAATGAAGAATGATGGAGATGTGTAATCATTTATAACGTGACATATAGGCATATTCTTTCCTAAATATCACAGGCCTGTTGACAATTTAGCAAAGCACTCCTTATTTAAGAACTAGCAACCCGCCAGATCACTTCTGGTTCTGTAACCGAACTCATCAGTCATACCATGCCTGGCTGGGCTAAAAAGGGAAGTGCCATCAACCATATGCTACAGTTTGGCCAGTCAGTCCCGGTTGTACAGTCGTACAGAGGACAGTCGGCGAGCCTCAGGCATGAGCAATTGATACGTGTATATGACTGTGCAACTGGGCAAGACTGGCCAAAAACTGTGGCATAACTGCAGATAACCATTTTGGTATTGAATTCTGCCATGTGTGTGTGCTGACCTTCTTACTAGCAGGCAGTTGTAATAGTACTAATAATAATGTGCATTTCATGTCCCTTGTAACTGCTGTATCATTAGAGACAGGCTTTGGGAAACAAATGATGGAACATGTGCTAGCAATGCACAAAATGTTGTAGCAGTGTCCCAGACCCCTGTGGGTAGGTCAGATTGCTGCAATGAAACTGGATTGCATTAGAAAATAAGCTGGTATTAGGTATGTATACTAGAAATTTTTACTACTATTAGGAACCTGATTTGGAGGTAGTACAGAGGAAAATGTACAAGATGGACTATTGCTCCATACTAACTACATTCATTAGAGACATGACATCCTCATGTCTTACTGTATCCTTTTTTGTCCTCCCTGTCATATATCTCACTGTCGTGGATTTTACACTCCAGTCTTTTTTTTTTTTTGGCAGCATGAAGAACTGTTGGCGACCTGAAAAGCCCAAGGTTAAAATAAGCTGTTTCAGTATTGCATAAAGGCAATATGTCGTTCTCCAAACCACATCTGCCAAAGTGTGAAAATTGATTTCAGGGAAAGTGTGTTGTTGCCACTGCTGTTCATAAAGATTATGTATGAAATTATGAAGGAGACCAAAGGGAAAATAAGGTGATAGGAGCTGAAGGTAATGCTGTTTGTAGATGACATTGTGATGGGAGAAACCTTAGAAATAGTTCAAGGCCAACTAGACATAAGTATATTAGTAATTATGGAATGAAAATCACCATGGAGAATAGCAAGACAATGCTGTCGACTGGTATAAAAAGGGAAGGGAAAGATACTATAAAAATTAGGGGACAAAATGTTGAAATTGTGGAGCGCTGTAAGTGCTTGGAAAACAAACTATCAGGGCTGAACATAGGGATCATTACAAGGATTCAACAAGAAAATGCCTTTTATCTGAGTGTGAGGAACCTGATTCGGAGGAAGTATTGAGAAAATGTAGAGGTGATGTACACGAAGGACTATTATTCCATACTGACATATGTGGCCGAGGTCTGGACAGTGATAAATAAAAACAATAAAACATCTGGTTTGGAATACAGTATAGAGTTCCAGAAGAAGCATGGTCAGGGATTGGAGCAGACTGCAAGCAGGTGAAATTAGGTTTCTCAGAGCAGTTAAAGGGAAAACAAGATTGGACAGAATAAGAAATGCAGATATTAGAAAAGAACTAAATCAGGAAAGTATGAGAGAGAGGGTAGAGAAAAAGAGAATACGCTGGTATGGACATGCTAAGAGGATGAGCGGGCAAAGGTTACCAAAAATAATGGAAGAACTTAAGATCGATGGAAGAAGACCTCGAGGGCGTCTGAGAATGCGCTGGAGTAAAGGAGTGAGAGTTTGTATAGAGAAAAGAGGAGTTAACTGGCATCAAGTGGAGGAAGAAAAGTGGTGGGAAGATAGAATAAATTGGAGAGGCCTCGTACACACCCAGACCCGGCAATAGCTGGAACTGGGTTTGGATATGTATGCAGTAAAATCTAGGCCAGTGAAGTATGATAGCCAAGACAAGAAGGGACAAAGTAAGAAATGAGGGTATCAGAAGGGAAATTCGAGTGGAAAAACTTTACAGAATGGAGAGACATAAACTTAAGACGGTTTGAACATGTTAAGAGGAAGGATGCTCAAGCAGGTGATGGGAGGCCAATATTGAAGCAAGGAAGGTAGACACAGACAGACTTGATCAAGAAGGGATCTGAATTGAAAAACAATTTTGGAGGAGCAATGTTGGCTGAAAGGAAGAAGATGGAAAGGTGCCATAAATATCGTGAGCTGCTGAAGCTGGATAAGGGAAATTGATTGATGAGCTAAAGAGATGCTAGCCTGTTGAATGTTTGCTCTGGAGGGAATGTTCAATGTCCCGAGGCTGCCAAATTTAAACATTCTTATGCCATTGAGATGAGGTGGGGTTTGGAGGCCAGCACTTAACCAGCTGTGCCACTCAGGCTGAGTAGTCATATTTTGGCTCATCAGTATGGATAGACACTACCAATTCTCCTGTGCTGTATTTTCTTTATATGCTTTTTATAGTGAATGTGTTTATTTATGACCAATCAGATGATGATACATAAGTATGATAAAAAAAATATGAGTACTGTAACTAGGAATATTGTACTAAGCTCTGTAACTATCTACTACATCCATACATTAAAATAGCACTGAATATTATATTTCCAAATTTATATTTATTGTACAAAACTATTATCAAAATATACAACATTCATCAACATATATGATAAAATTTTGACTGTGGAACAATATTTCATTAAAATTAGTGATCTATAAAACAGTTTAGGCCTATTACAAGAAATTTGCAGGGAAAGCAATTTCTACTTAAGCTACCCAAAGTTATTGTTATTTCCCCGTACTGCATATAGGCTACCCGACCCTACAGTAATCAAAGTAGCCAGTAATATGGTAATGAAGAATGCTGTTATGTTAGCTTCCAATCGCATCTTCTCTATCATATAATATAAAATAGACCAAGACAATGTGGTCCACTGAAGGGTACTGCAGGGAGACAGAAATCATTACTAAACCCCCCATCATCACAAAGTTGAGCAGCATTCTTTTCTGTATTGCAGATTCATGACTCAAAACAAAATAAGCTCATCTTCCTAGATACTGAAAATAGAACAGAATCAACAATCTTCATCAAACTGATTAATCAGTATGAATTTTTCATCAACTCATCTTTCTTATAACTCAAAGAAAATGCATAATTAATTTAGGAGAAATTCTAAAAATGAAGCATTGCAGTTCCCAGGCCATTCTGCATAAAACTAGGCCATTTCTTACAACAGTTTTCCAGCAAATGTGACAATGTTACCATGCTTACATTGATGAAATTATAACACAGTTAACTCATGTTTATCAGCATCACCTCATAATTTCTAGTGGGCATGGCCTCGGGAGAGTCGAGCCGGGCAAAAAGCTCTTGAGTTCCGATCGGTCTCGTAGGACGAGAATGAAGAACAGAAATGCTGGTTCCGGAACTGGTATTACCAATAATGTGGGTTCAATAACGATAATTCTCGACATCATCGCTCGTTCTCGCTTGGGCAATATGGCGCTGCCTGAAGGCACTGAGACTTGTTGTGTAAGGATTCAATGGAAATTGTTCATACCGTTGACTGGAGTCTGCGAATTGGAAGAATCCACTCAACTTCAACGATATATTAACAGACTACCTAAGGTATATTGAGCATATCATCGTCAGTCGGTATTATTTGGTCATTAAATTTCAGCAAAAGAAAATTCTATTTGAAGTGTTCATATTAAGATTTTTCATGTAATGCCACATTCATGCACTATGTAACTTTCTCGTAATTGAACCTGAAAATTCATGCACTCGCTATATTACTAAAGCCCCTGTGATGCAACTGTGTACTGTCATATCATTTTTGTAGTAAGATACTGGTAAAGTGGTCGACATAAACAATAAAACGTAACTAAAATAAAATTACTTCCCCTACCAAGTATCGAGCCCCAGTCCTTTCATTCAGGAGTCCAAAGCGTAACCAATTCAGCCACTGACACTCTCATTCACAGAGGGAAAATGTCACAAACATACACAGTGAAAACTTTTATGTTGGATACTGGACTCTCTTTATCTCAAATGCTCCTACCAGTTTGAATAATATTCTCTAGTCGTCGGCCATACGAAAAAGTAATGTTCACTTTCAAGAATAAGATTGATTTTATCTTTCGTCATAATGGCTTTGCTATATGCTTAATCCACCGCAATTTCAATCGCGTCCCTACGCACGTGCTCACGCGTTGCATCATGGGTGATAGTGAGAGCAACGATATTACCTAGTGATCGAACGAGACTGTGGATTATCGGAAAACGTGACATTCCCGCGGTAATGAGTTGTTCTCAGTGCAACTTCCGTTGCACTATTCTCACTGAAACTGTCATATCTTTGGCATTTATGGACAAATCAGTGAGGTGTTTGCACTGACATGATTAGCCTAATACACTGCATGCCACAAACTGGTATTGCTTTCAAGCACAAAATCAGAGTTTTTAGTAAATGAAATTAGTTGAAACATTTTAAGCGAAATATTTTGCAAATGTATTTTCACCATCGTAGCTAATTTTGGCACTATAGTTGCCTCGAATAACAACCACTTACAAGGTGGAGAAGAAGGTTGAAAATATTCTTTAAAGCAAATTCCTAGTCAGTAGGGCTAATAATTCATGAGCCATATAAGTGAGACTTTCTTTCAGCTCTTCTCCGCTACGTCAATTATTTGAGTTTTATTTTACTTTAGGGGCTACAACGTCGTGATCATTTTTGTGTTATTGTGTGTCAACTTTGTCTAATAACCTGAGTTGTTATGGTGTCTGTAGTAGTGTGTGTATATTTGTAACTGAGGGTAGGAGTGGTAATGAGGTGGCAGTGGCCTTGAATTACGAACCATGCCAAAGAAGGCGGGTAGAAATTTGATGTTGAATACGGTACGTGAATATCCCGTCAAGTAGGCTTCAAATGTTTATATTAATTTTAAATTAATGCCTGCGCGTTTGATGCAAAACGCCATCCTATTAAATATTAAAAATTCCTGCAGATATTTGAACCAAAACCGACATTCATTTATTTGTCAAACAAGGAAACAAAAACACTTAAAGATAGAGCTTCATTAATCTAAATGACAGACGATATACTGCGTGAACATGATCACTTCCAATATGCATTAATAATTTTCATAATAGTGGTTTGCATTCCGGAGTTATTACAGAAGGCTTTGACTTTACACGTGCAGCGGCTTGAGTGAGTCTGTTTTTACCTTTAAATAAATAATGTCTATACTGAAACCAGACAGCAGTCATTCGAGCTGAAGGACATGAGAGAGAAGCTGGTATTCAGAAAGGTGTAAGGCAAGGCTGCAACTTATCACCCATACTTATCAATCTTTACATTGAACAAGCAATGAAGGAAATTGGAGAAACATTTAAAGTGGGAGTGAAGATTCAAGGAGAAATAATTTCAACTCTGAGATTTGCTGATGACATCGTCACCTTGGCCGACACGCCTGAGGATTTGAATGAGTATATGAATGGTATGGACTCCATCTTACGGAAAGAATACATGATGAAAATGAATAAATGTAAAACAAAAATACTGGAATGCAGCCTAAATAAATCAGAAACCTCTATGGACATCAAATTGGCAGGTGAAAAGCTGAAGGAAGTAGGAGACTTCTGTTACTTAGGAAGCAGAATAACCAGTGATGGACGAAGCAAAGAGGATATAAAAAGTAGGTTGGCTCAGGCAAGGAAAGCATTTCTACAAAAAAAGGAATCTGTTGACATCGAATATAGATTTAGGTATTAGGAAGTCGTTTTTGAAAGCCTTTGTCTGGAGCGTGGCTCTCTATGGAAGTGAAACTTGGACTATTGGTGCAGCAGAAAAGAGGAGAATTGAAGCATTTGAAATGTGGTGTTACAGGAGAATGATGAAGATCAGATGGTAGATAGGGTTACAAACGAAGAAGTATTAAGACGAGTGGGAGGAGAGAGATGTTTCTGGCGACTGCTAATGAAGAGAAGAGATAGGTTAGTAGGACACATACTAAGACACCCAGGAATAGCAAGCTTAGTTATGGAAGGAAGGGTTGAGGACAAGAACTGTAGGGGTAGACCAAGGTTAGAATATGTTAAACAGATTGCCTCGGATGTAGGGTGTGGTAGCTATGTAGAGATGAAACGATTAGCTCAGGACAGAGAGGCATGGATAGCTGCATCAAACCAGTCAAAAGACTGAAGACTCAAACAACAACAAATAATGTCTATAACACCGAAGAAAAAGAAGTTCCGGTCTTATTGGGACTCCCACTTAGTACCGGTATTAACGAGACTTAAGATTCTCATTCAGCGGAGAGACCTGGCCTTGAGTGCGCTTGGTGGGGGATGATACTGGCCATGCGGCAACTTACGACCCGATCGGAAATAGAGCAAATTTGCCCGGCTCTACTGGAGAGGCTTGATGCATGTCTCTCGAGGTTACCATATCTTGATGAGGATGAAATGAATGATGAATTCTCTCAAGTTTTAAGTGCTCTATGACACCAGTAGTCATAATATAATGCAGACAAGCCATGGGAATACACTATACTAGTACCCAGATTCTCCCGGTGGATTTATTTATTTATTTGTTTTATGGATGATAATGAATACTCGACTACTATTGAACTGACACAAACTAATAGAAAAAAAAATATTTTAAAAATAACAGTTGAGTGAGCCTTTTTGTGGTGGTAATAGTAGTAAAATGGACGTAATGTCCAGGTCATTTCCCCCTAATAATTATAATAATGAATATGTAATTTACTAACTAATTGAAAAAATTGATTAGAAAGAGGTGTAAGTGAAATAAAAGACGCTGCCTATATCTCATTGGCTGTTAGAAAAGTAGAGAGCAATCATCTTTTGCCGCATAGCACTGTAGGGAAGTAATCAAAGCACTTTGGATAACTTCGGCAGTCCCGAGCTCCTGCGGGAACAATATCCTCATATTTCGCCACATAGCGCTGTTCGATATTTCGTCTGTGTGCGAAATGGCCTAAATCTAGGGAATGGAGAGGGCGGTGCAAATTTCAAGTAGACAGTGTTACCTGCAGAGTACATACAATTTGGTTCAGATCAGTGAAACTATGTAGATTGTAGTGGGCTGTCTGAAATTTCAAGTGGACAGTGTTATTGTCAGGTTCCGAAGGGTAAGTACCGGTACGTAAAATTTGGTTCAGATCGGTGAAACTGTGTAGATTTGTACCTAAGGACCTAAATGCAGGGAATTGAGAGGGCTGTCCGAAATTTCAAGTAGACAGTGTTATTCTTCGGGTTCCAAAGGGTAAGTACGTCAAATTTAGTTCAGATCGGTAAAACGGTGTAGATTTGTTGATGATGATAATTGTTGTTTTAAGGGGCCTAACATCTAGGTTATCAGCCCCTTATGGTGATAGCGAAAATGACAATGAAATGGAAACCAGAACGAAAATTATGTGAAACGGACAATACGTACAATTTCAGTTGCATTTTGTGAGTATTTCGACGCTGCATTGCATTTTGTATGTATTTTGAACCTAGCCTACATTTTGTGGGTGTTTTTTCAATCTATTATTTTTGTGAATCTTTTCGTTCAAAATTCCCTTTTCTAAGAACATTTTGTGAGTTGTTTCAATCCGAGTTCCTTCTTGTAAGTATTTTCCGTCTCACCTAATTTTCGTTCTAGTTTCCATTTCATTATCATTTTCGCTACCACCCAGATCATTAGGGGCCGATAACCTAGATGTTAGGCCCCATCATATTTTTTCTGAATCTGTTAGTTATGGGAACTAGTAATTTTCAAACCCTCTGTCTATATTGGGGCGGAGGTGTTTTCTATTCGTTTTTAAGAAATTTACTTAAATCAAGCCCGTCTCTTCACAGTTTTACCTCCTGAGGCTGAGTGTACCCCGTTCCAGCCCTCGACCCAAAATCACAATTTCTTGGCAGAGCTGGGATTTGAACCCAGACCTCCGGGTCGACAGCCAAGAATGCTAGCCGCTACACCACAAGATGGTTGACAATAATCCTCAATCAAGCAGCCTCTTTCTTACCAACTGACTTTATACATTCACTAGCAGGTACCCGCGGCTTCGCCCGCGATCAAGACAATGGGGACGATGCATTATTGCTGATAATTGGTCTATTCTATTACAGCAATCGTGGCTATAGGTGTGTCCATTCTAATTCTGAATATTCTGATACATACAGTACATTGATACGATCAGCAAAGTGGGAATTTTATCGAGTAGTGAACGTCTGCAGGGTTCGTTGTTACATTATGTTAACACATTTTAAAATTACGTTTATGGTTTTGCCATCTTCTGCTGAGACATAACGATTTTGTTGTCCGGATGCTCGCGAGCACGCCACATACAGTTGGCCATGGGAAAAAGTTGTTTTGTCTAAATGTACACGTGCTACTGTTAAGTGTGTGTCATTGCGCTTTGTTAAAGAAATTGCGAATATTGTTTGAAGAGGGAACTGCACTCTTGCACACTGGAATGGCAAATCTATCGGAATATGGGGAATTAAATGTATTCTTACTTAAGCTATTCTGGATGTAATTTGGCCATACTAATTGATGATTTGAACGTAAACATATCCCTATTAATAGACCTATAGTTAAATATCGCTCACCTTGGCCGCTGATGTACATTATGCAGTCTCTTCCAGTGTTACATCCCAGGGATTGAAATTCTCCAACGACCCTTTTGCCCCACATGCCTCTCTAAGTAATTAAAATTCCTGATTGTTGTTGTTTGAGTCTTCAGTTTTTTAACTGGTTTGATGCAGCCTTCCATGTATCCCTCTCCTGAGCTAATCGTTTCATTTCTACATAGCTACCACACCCTACATCCGAGGCAATCTGTTTAACCCTGGTTTACCCCTACAGTTCTAGTCTGCGACCCTCCCATCCATAACTACTGTCGACCAAACTATTATGTATACTCGAGTTTGAAGTTTGTTTGTGAAGTAACCGATTATAAAATCCAATAACATCATCATTTTCGTCGTTCTATTTTACGTTAGATCATGTAGGTTTGGAATTTTTAATTTATATTTTAATATTTTTTATCACAGTTGGAACACTAGAAGTGCCTGTTTTTAAGCGTTTTTCAACCATGCGTCACATTTAAGAATTATTATCTCACAAACCCGTCATCAGATCGAATCCAAATTTTAAATTTTTTTGTGTCCAAGAAACAAAGTTGTTATTAATTTTGTAAGGTAACTTTTCCTCGGCTCGGGATGGTTTGAAAATGTAGTTCTTGGTCGCGTTGTAATCCTTATACATCAAAACGGTATGCTGTATGATTGTGAAATACGTAAATTAATTCACTTATTGTATATCGGTTTGTATTTGTACGGAGAATTAAGACATGGTTCACCAGTTAGCCGCTCCGTTGAAAGCAGTACATCATTGCCAAGATGGGCTACATCACGCGTCATGGCACGTCTCGCTCGGAAGTGATGGGCTCCATATCAGCAACGCTGTATAGCATTTCCCGGAGCGGCTAGCTGGTGAACCATGTCTTAATTCTCCGTACAAATACAAACCGATATAAAATAAGTGAATTAATTTACCTATTTCACAGTCATACAGCATAACTTTTTGATGTATAAGGATTACAACGCAACCAAGAACTACATTTTCCAACGACCCCGAGCCGAGAAAGAGTTACCTTACAAAAATAATAACAACATTCGTTCATGAACACACAAAATTTTGAAATTAATAAACCAGTTATACAACATTCCAATGTATATTGTGTTAAAATTCGGATTCGATCTGATTACGGGTTTGTGAGATAATAATTCTTAAATGTGACGCATGGTTGAAACACGCTTAAAAAGGGGCACTTTTTGTGCTTCAACTGCGATAAAAATATTAAAATATAAATTAAAAATTCCAAACCTACATGAACTAACGTAAAATCGAACGTCGAAAATGATGATGTCATTGGATTTTATGAAGGTCTATTGGCTACTTCACAAACAACCTTCAAACTAGAGTGCACATAATATTTTGGTCGACAGTAAGCTTGCTATTCCTGGGTGTCATAATATGTGTCCTACCCTCCTATCTCTTCTCTTCATTAGCAGTCGCCAGAAACATCTCTCCTCTCCCACTCGTCTTAATACCTCTTCATTTGTTACCCTAACTACCCATCTGATCATCATTCTCCCTTATCACCACATTTCAAAAGCTTCAATTCTCCTCTTTTCTGCTGCACCATTAGTCCATTAGTACAACTCGGCAACTTTTCTAGGTTTAAGCCGTGCCTTGTGCGGGGATTCAATGGCCGTGAAAGACAAAACAACAACTTTATTGAAATAAGTTTGCCCAATTCCTCAGTAAGAGTAATTAAGAAACAATAATAATTAACGTGACAGCCGGTAGAATACGACACATTCGACTGTGAATCAACGTTGCAGATCATGGTTAAAAACGAAAAAGAGCAGATCAAAATTGGCAAACAAAAATATTCAGTTAAGAAAAAACAAATTTATAAAGAAAATGAAAGCATACCGTGCAAAATAGAAAGTATCTTAACATTGAAAATTCGAGTAAACTTCTGAAAGCTCGCTTACAACAACCAGCCGAAAGAGTATAAAATTAGACTCAAAATCACGATCGTATCCGAGCCCCTAAAGCAACCTCTATATATAAAATATATCTCATTTTACGCGTATCAATGTGAGGAGCAATGTTTGTGGTTAGAGGTGGGAACCGAACCCAGCGTTTTAAGGCCCTAAAACGAACGGTTTTCGAGATATTGCCAGAAAACTATCCCCGGTCTGCGAAATTTCAGCGGTTGCCATAGTAACGTTGATCTGTTTCTCAGAGGGAACACAGTTATTTGGGAATATCTCCGAAACCGTTCATTTTAGGAACTTAAAAAGTGTGTTTCGGGGTCCCTACAGGACCTCCGAGTATTGTTTCTCGTATGTGGTGGCTTAAAATGAGCTAAATCCGCACATTTTACCGACTGTCCTTGCTCAGTGCCAAAGGGCCGAAAAAAGTCACTTACAAATTTAATTTTCAAAAACCGTTTCTTATTGGGCCTCTACATACTCGGATCAACCAACATGCAAAATTTCAGCTTTCTAGGTCTAGTGGTTTGAGCCCTGCGTCGATGAGTCAATTTTGGATTGTCAATGCCAAAGGGCCGAAAAATGTCACTTACAAATTGAATTTTCAAAAACCGTTTCTTATGAGCCTCTACATACTCGGATCAACCAACATGCAAAATTTCAGCTTCCTAGGTCTAGTGGTTTGAGCCCTGAAGTGATGAGTCAGTTTTGGATTATATATAAGAGATGAGACTTTCCGAGTCGATTTGATCGTAGAAATATGGATTATAGCTCTTTTGGCGCGTATCAATGTGAGGAGCAATGTTCGTGGTTTGGAAGTGGGAACCGAAGCCAGCGTTTTAAGGCCCTAAAACGAACGGTTTTCGAGATATTGCCAGAAAACTATCCCCGGTCTGCGAAATTTCAGCGGTTGCCATAGTAACGTTGATCTGTTTCTCAGAGGGAACACAGTTATTTGGGAATATCTCCGAAACCGTTCATTTTAGGAACTTAAAAAGTGTGTTTCGGGGTCCCTACAGGACCTCCGAGTATTGTTTCTCGTATGTGGTGGCTTAAAATGAGCTAAATCCGCACATTTTACCGACTGTCCTTGCTCAGTGCCAAAGGGCCGAAAAAAGTCACTTACAAATTTAATTTTCAAAAACCGTTTCTTATTGGGCCTCTACATACTCGGATCAACCAACATGCAAAATTTCAGCTTTCTAGGTCTAGTGGTTTGAGCCCTGCGTCGATGAGTCAATTTTGGATTGTCAATGCCAAAGGGCCGAAAAATGTCACTTACAAATTGAATTTTCAAAAACCGTTTCTTATGAGCCTCTACATACTCGGATCAACCAACATGCAAAATTTCAGCTTCCTAGGTCTAGTGGTTTGAGCCCTGCGGTGATGAGTCAGTTTTGGATTATATATAAGAGATTACAATGGCTCTCCTAAGATCCTAGCACAAAGAAGTGGTGTGGTTATGTATTGAATTTGTCTAATAACCTGTGTTCCTATGATTGTAGTATGTGTAACTGTAAATATTAGAGTTAAGGACTGTGGTAGGTGCTTGGGTGGTGAAACCGCACTCAAAATGGCACCTTCATTTAAACGAGAAGCTCCTCATTCCAGTTGTGCAGTGTGCTTAATTGGCTATGCTAGTGGGTAACGGACAAAACCCTAGCTACAATGTGGGTGCAATAATCAAGAACATTGTCCTGTCAATCATTATTAAATACTGAAAGCGTGTTTTGAAATCCTCAATCTCAACTTCCTGTTGAGGTGAGATCCACTATGACTTAGCTCCATGAGAGAGCATAACAAATGGAAGCAAAGGAAAGGGAAGTGACCAGGTCATGGCAATTGTGTAGTTAAGAAAATTCATACTTCAGTAAATGTTCCTAAACAATCTACAAGTTAGTCGATGCACAAAATGCATCTACAGTATATGGTTGTGTTGTTACCGGTGTAACCAAGCACTCAAGACTCAAAATAAGAAATAAAACAGTTGAGGCAACAATCACAGTGGATATTGCCAACTTATTAGGGGTACAGGCAGTCAATTAATCAATAGTTTACTCAAGATATAAGTACATTATATTATTAGACCCGATTGCATTACTAAATACTGTAGAGAGAGCAAGAGAAAATTTACAAATGCTCCTCCTCAAATTTCCAACCCAAGCTTTCACCCCCAAAAATATCAATGCTTTTTTAAAAACTAAGTGGATAGCACACTAGACTGACCTGGTCAAGTTGTGGGAGTTTTATCTTTATCTCTATATGTAAAAATCAATTGCCATGCATTGGTCTTGCAAAAACTCGAAACCTACTGCTCCGATTTCACTGAAAATTTTACAATTTGTTCTCACTATGACTAAGAGTGTTTAGAAAGTGGTTTGAACAAAATCGGATAGGTGGTTTTTTTTAAAGTAATTTTACTTTTTGTTCTTCAAATTCGATGCGTATAGAATGCCAACAGATGAAGTGAACTAGCACCAACAGCTAGCCCACAGGTACTAACTATGTGGGATCATTTTGTTCTTTAGTTCAAATAACACATCATAGGCTGTTATACACACTTTAGAATGAAAATTTATTGTATTAGCTGGTGGAAAAGTTTCGTATAAGATATCCTCGGAGACGAGGGCGGCCAGCATTGAGATGGATCGACTCCATCAAATCCAACATGAATATGTCGGTGGAGGATCTGAAGAATATGGCTGAAGACCGAATTACATGGAGACAGTCCATCCATGCAGTCGCTAGGAGTCGACGCCAACTTGATGGCACCTGATCATCATCATTAAGTCATAATATAATGATGATAATTGTTGTTTTAAGGGGCCTGACATCTAGGTTATCGGCCCCTAATGATCTGGGTGATAGCGAAAATGATAATGAAATGGAAACTAGAACGAAAATTAAGTGAGACGGAAAATACTTACAAAAAGGAACTCAGATTGAAACAACTCACAAAATGTTCTTAAAAAAGGGAATTTTGAATGAAAAGATTCACAAAAAGAATAGATTGAAAAAACACCCACAAAATGTAGGCTAGGTTCAAAATACATACAAAATGCAATGTTGCGTCGAAATACTCATAAAATGAAACTGAAAATAATTACAAAATGCAAATGAGATAGAAAAAACGTATTGAGGTTCTCAATACTTACAAAATGCAATTGAAATTGAAAATACACAATGCAATTCAGATTGAAAGATACCAGTTCCAATCCAAATTCTTCACAAAGTGCAATTGAAATTCAAAATACTTACAAAATGCAATTGAAATTGAAAATGTACGGTAGATTCAGACGACTCATGTGGATTGACAATACTTGACAAAATGTAATTTAGATTCAAAATACCCACAAAATGCAATTGAGAATCAAAATATTTGCAAAATGCCCACCAAACAAAAAGCAATTTAGATTTAAAATTCTTGCGAAATGCGGTTTTGGTTGAAAATACTTACAAAATGCAATTGAAATTCACAAAACTCACTAAAATGCCGTGAAACCTACATTGAAAGACTTACTAAAAATCAATTTAGATTGTCAATCTTTACAAAATGCAATTGAGGTTGAAAACAATTGCGAGATGTAATTTAGACCGAAAAAACGAACAAAATAAAACAGATTAAAAATACCTAGAAAAAAAAATCGCTAAAAGGGAATTTAGATACACGAAGAACCAAGTAACAAAAACAGTGTGGGAATCTTAAAGAGAAAAATAAATATAATGAAAAGAGGAGAGGGTCCGTCCCAAAGGTAAGGGACAAAAGGGGAAAACGGACCCAGCTCAGGAATCCCTCGGGGTTGCCAATTCCTGAACTCACCAGCTGTGAGCCCCTGAGGGTGTAGCATTATCTAGGGTGCACCAGAAGTGGTGGGGCTACATACCCCTGCCTCCTTAAGGGCCTTGAGCACAAGGCAGGAGGTAAAAGAAAAAGAAGGCTGACCCCTCGCAGAAGGAGAGTATCAGAAAAGATGAGACAAGGGCCAATTAAGGCGGGAAGGCCTCGGATACCCTAATACCGTCGGGGTCGGAAGAGAACAAGAGTTGACCAAGTGAGGTCGACAGGAAAGAAGACGGAGAGGAGCCCGGCACAAGTAAGTGGAAGCAATGCCGGACTCAATGGGGCCCCGTGGTTGCCAACCCACGTCCCACTAGATGTGAGCCCCTGGGGGGGGGGCAGAAAAAATTATCTTACCTAAACCATACTCTGAAATAATATTGAAAAGTTATGCCACATGAAGTCGTAGTCATTGCCCCACATGCCCTCATATTTATGTAAAATAATGCTTGCAATGTGCTCAGGCCAATTATAATCTTCACGAGTGTATAACTGAACATCGCTTCTTGGGTTACCTGCATTGGTAAGAAATGTGGACATTTTATAACAGAGGAAAAAAATTGTCTGTACCAAATACACCTTGGCCCCCCTCACAATATGAGAAATATTCACCTACTGTATATTACCTTGGTGTCGGATTTTAACAAATGCGGTGTCGTTGGACTCGAGCTGATGGGCGCTTTGCCCTGGACCATGTATTATAATTTAAAAAATTTTTTTTTAGAAAATTTTTGATTTTAAAAGTAGACTATAGTTTGAAAACGTAACTTGAAAGAACGTTGTGCCATAGTTGAAACGAATGGTCTCTATGACCTTTATTTTTTATAATAATACTTTTGAAACACACACACCCAGCAGTATCGTCTCTCTCAACAACCACGCTTCATGAACCTTTTAAACAGTTAAAGAATTTTTTTTCAACAAAAGTGTCGTTAGGCCCTTTGTCAAAATTTCAAAAAGGGGGCGTTAGCCCGAGTCCTGTGACACCTCGTACACGCCTCTAGCTTGATTGGTTCGCGAGATATAACAAAATGTCTAAAATCACGTTTTTAACCCCCCCTCCCACAAAAAACGTGTTTCCAGCATTTCACCTTTTCGACAGCTACATTCCCGTAAAGAGCGCAACGAGACGAAAAAAAAAAAACCGAATCCAAGCACGCCCTCTTAGCATTACTCCTTCCTTCCCAAGGTCGCCAGGGGCTCACAACTTCCGAAGTGAAGCAGCTCTGTCACCCTCCTTTGATGCACTTCCATGTGACATATCCCATTATATATGGTAAAAGAAGTTAATTAGATCTCCTGCTACTCTCATATATGCCTCTCTTACCTATCAAAATCTAAAAACAAAAATTAGCCCTCAGTCAACTACCTAAATGCTATAATGAATATAAAACTAAAATCTCTTTGTGGTTTACTGTGCAGGTAAGTTCATTAGAACAACAGAAAATAATTTCCTGAATTAAATAGCAAAAATAAAATAAAAAAAAAAAATTAGCAGGTTTTGTTTTCATATACTGCCTAAACAGGCACCGGCCTCTAAAAGGTTCTAACATTTCGTCTATAGTGACATTTTCTCCAAGGGTGTAGTTGTTGACGCAGTTTTCATTGAAGACTTCAAATATTTTTCGCAGCGGAGCAAGTTTGTCAAGCTGTCGCCTTTCTTGTCTTGTAGTAGCATCGTCGAATCTTAGACTACTCAATAGAAACCTCCATCTTTTCGAAGACAATGTAGATCGGAAAAAATCTACTCCAGTAAAATCATTTGCATATAAGTCATCCAGATTTATGTGTGACGATTTCAGGGTCCCCGCCATATACAGTAGCCCTAACATAGCTTTCATTTCAATAATGTCTGTATCCTTTGTATCTCTATCTCTTCCGTACTGTTGTCGGTTTACTGTAAATCGGTCATTTGTGTAGCGGACAATTGTATCTACCATGGGGTCTGTAAAAAACAAACTCCAACAAAAAAGGAAGCTTGTAGTTTAACGTGACCGTTAATCTCGCGATCATAAGCCACGGGACTTCCGTTTTACGTGGAATCCGAACCACAGGACATGGCATTTCACATCGAAAATCTCACATGCATTGACCAGGAATCGAACCCAGTCCGCCTTGGTGAGAGGCATACAGCTTGACCGCTGCGCCACCACGCCCCCAATCCAAGGCTGTACGAGCTCCTGGAGCATCTCTTCGTGGGCCAGGTAGATGTACTCTCAGAATGTTAAGGGGTCTACGTCTAGCATTCCTAGAAATAGGTGGGCTACACGAATACCAGCGAGTTAGTGTGTCTTTACCCAAAATAAAGTTTGTGTTTCTATTCACATCAAAAATAGGGATTGGCTGTTAAACTCATACCTGCCAACTTTCAAAAATAGAAATCCAGAAGATCCCAAAGCGCAAAAATTTAACGCGTACATGCGTCGCAAGGTCTTAAAAATAGTGAGAAAAGACTACAGGGAAAGAGATTACAAACTCTCGGTGATGTGAGACTATCTAATTCATTGTGCCAATTTCCAACAATTCTGAAGACTGATGATATCGTTTCTTACTTGAATTCATCACGAAAACACAAAAATTTGTCACACAATTGAACGAATACCAGAACTACAGCAAGCACCGCTTAAAACCAAGCTTTCCCGCTTACGAACAGTCGAAGCACAAATACAGTAGTAATATAAATGCAGCGATAATCTGCGAGATGTGATACAGTTCTATCGACTTTCAGCGTAATGTCAAACGCAAGGAATTGGTGACAAAAGCGCAGGCATAATCTGCGAGACGGAATTATCGATAAACTTTATAGGGTGTCTACTGTAAAGATGAAATAAAAATGAGTTACTTTTTAGCTACCTTTTATTTAATTTTAGTTACCTTTTAATTCAAGATACGTCTGCGGTCGGCAACCGTAGAAGCTCATCGCGCGGTGAAGAAAAACAACAATGAACTCTTTAAAGCAGTGAATAAGATTCACTTATGGTGTCATAAAAATTTAGTTAAAAATAAATAATAGATATTAAATATCAAATGAGTTAATTCGGCAAATATGCCGTCTTGTGTACAAGAAGTTAGGATTACCAATAAGTTGCTCTGATCTTAGCAGTTTGGGGAGATTTTCTTTGTCCCCGCAGTAGACCACGAAGAAATATATCGGACGTTACGTGATCGTCACCGAATTATGTCTTCGCAGTCAGGTACGGAGAAATAGCGAGACGTTACACGATCGACGCTGGTCTTAGCCGTTTGACGCGATTCGTAGTTTTTTAGATAGAACACGGAGAAAAATCGCGATTTCATAATGGGTGTCACTTTTAGTCGTTTGACGAGATTTCTATTGTCCTTGAGGTCGGGCACGGAAAAATATGGTAAGTTATTATTACACAATCGGCACCGCTTGCTGTCCATTTGACAAGAATCCAGTTGCACTGGTCATCGAATGCGGAAAAATATCGCGACGTATGGCAATCGCTGCCGCTCTCGGTCGTTTTACGAGATTCACGTTGTCCTCGCGGTTGCACAATGAAAACGCGATATTATGCAATCGGCACCGCATCTGGTCGTTCAACGATTGTCTGCCTGTCTATCTGTCTTGGCAGAATGGCGGAGGCGAGGTCGAGGTTGGGCATGGTTAAAATTCACGAGCAGTTATGGACACGTTGTATGATCGGCGCCGTGATTCCCGCAGTCCTCGAGGACACAAGTTTGCGGCCGGGCACGGATTTTATAATTTTACGCAACTGGCGTCGATCGTGGTCGGTTTGACGAGATTCCCGCAGGCAAGTCGTGCTGTCAGGCGGCCGTCTTGAGGATGTGACTAAGGAAGATGAACGTTCGAAGTAGGTATCGGTTATTATGATTTATTCAGAGAGGATTGTACGAATAATCCGAAAAGAGGGCACATTTTCTTTCGAATTCAAATTGTACAAGTTTTCGAGATAACCGGTTTGATTATATATCCAATAGAACCATGGAGGCTGGATTTAGACAGCTCCTTAACCCGGTCCATGAGTCAATCCTAATTGGCTACATGGATAATTCTTGCCAGGCGCGTCCACGTCGCGGGGGTGGGCAACGGTACTGTAATATACCATGGAACTACAGTACCGGCTAAGTTCTGGTGAGGACCCAGTCCTATGGGGTATAACATAGGCCCCGTGCACAGGGTTACGTGCGAAGACCTCAACGGAATCTACAGCGGAGAAGATGGACTTCAGAACGGTGGAGATTGCGGAAGAGGCAACCCAGTACTCAGGGAATAGTATGAGTACAGCATCAATCGGCAGCGTCTGTTTCCCAGGTTAGGGGCGGCTGCAAGGGCGTCTGTTCTCCATGTTAGGGGCGGCCTGAATAATAGCTGGCAGTAGCTTCATAAAATGCCTTTGGGAGTGGCGACCCCATCGTAATAATAGCCTAAAATGGAAATGGCACTTCCAATGATTCGGAAAAGGCTAGGGCGTACCCTGCAGGCGACGCGCAGTTCCTTTGGTACTGGGGGAACTGTGAGAAATGGGCGACCAGTAACCGAAATGAAAGTGGGAATCATGAATGTCATGACCCTGACAGGCAAGGTGGAGGAGGTGGTAGACTTCATGGAGAGGGAGAAGGTTGGAATGATGGGGCTGAGTGAAGTGAAATGGAAAGGTAAAGGAAGGAAGAAATTGAGGAAAGGATATACATTATACTGGAGTGGTGGCCAAGAGGCAAAAAATGGCGTGGGACTGATAACCTCGAAACAACTGGGGGAGTATGTTGAAGTGGTAGAGTGTGTGAGTGACAGAATAATGAAAATTAGAATGAAGATGAAGAATGACGTGATGGACTTCATACAAGTGTATGCACCACAGACTGGAAACAGAGAAGAAGATATTGCAGTATTCCTGGAGGACGTAGAAAGAGTAATCTCAGATGTAGAAGTGGTGATCATGGGAGACATGAATGCACAAGTCGGAATTGAGAGACAAGGAAAGGAAGTCGTTGGACCATATGGATATGGGAAAAAGAACCGGGAAGGAGAGGAACTTGTAAACTTTTGTGAAAGGAATGGACTGATAGTGGGTAATTCATGGTTTCGGAAGAAAAACAGCAGGAAAATTACGAGATATGGGTGGGGTGATAGAAGAACAAAATCAGTAATTGACTACTTCCTGGTGGAAAGGACAAATCGCAGAAAGCTGATGGATGTGACAGCTTTACCAGGAGAAGCATTTGATGGGGACCATAGAGCTGTGGTGGCAAAATTTAGATGGGGAAAATTGGAAAACCTAAAGGAGATCAGAGAAAGTAAAATAAAAGTATGGAAATTGAAAGACAAAGCTGTACAGGAAGATTTTCAGGAGAGATTGAAGCAACAAATCCCAGTTACTGAAGTGGAAAATGTAGAAAAGGAATGGTCCCACTTTAAAAAGGCTTTTGCTGGTGCAGCAGAGAGTGCTTGTGGTAGGACGTCAACAAGAGTGAAAGAGAAGGAGACACCGTGGTGGAATGAGGAAGTGAGGAAAGCAGTGAAAGAAAAGAAGTCTGCATGGAAAGAATGGAACCGAGATCAAACAGAAGAAAGCAAAAGGAAGTATCACGACAGCAAACGGAGGTGTAAGAAAGTGGTAGGAGAAGAAAAGAAGAAAAGTTGGGAAGAATTTACACGAAGAATGGAAACAGATGTAAGTGGCAGTAAAAGGATGCTGTATGGGCTTCTAAGAAGTAAGAGGAAAGAAAGAGTTACTACAAAGCTGGTGAAAAAGGAAGATGGAGAGTTGTTAACACACCCAGGAGAGATAAAGGGACGATGGAAGGAGTATTTCGATAAGCTATTGAATGTGAGCAATTGTACTGGTGAGATCGAAGTGACACAGCCTGACGACTCTATAACAGAAGATGATATAACAATGCTGGAGGTGGAATTAGCAGTACAGAAAATGAAGATGGGAAAAGCAACAGGGGTGGATGAAATCAGTGTAGAAATGATAAAGGCTGCTGGACCTGTTGGTATGCAATGGCTGTATCGACTGCTAAAGTGTGTGTGGAAACGGAAATGTGTACCAGAAGACTGGGAGAAAGGGCTAATAATACCAGTGTTTAAGAAAGGGGACAAGAAAGTGTGTGATAACTATAGAGGGATCACCCTCATATCACAGATAGTAAAAATACTGGAAAGGATATTAGAAAGAAGAATGAGAAGAAAGGTGGAAGGAGAGTTGCAAGAGGAACAGTATGGCTTCAGGAGTGGAAGATCCACAGTGGACCCAATCTTTAGCTTGAGGCAGGTGATGGAAAAGAAGTGGGAATATGGAGAGGATTTGATTATGACTTTCATAGATCTGGAAAAGGCATATGATAGTGTCCCCAGAGAGAAGGTATGGGAAACCATGGTTAAGAAGAGACAGGGAAGAGAAATGTTGGAAATGGTGCAAGCAATGTACAACAACTGTGTTAGCAGGGTACTGACCCCAGTTGGAAAGACAGACTGGTTTAGGAACAAGACTGGACTAAGACAGGGGAGTGTGCTGTCACCTCTTTTATTCATAATGGTAATGGATGAAATTGTAAAGGAAACAAAGGAAGCATATGGACATAAAGAAATGAAGTTACTATTATTTGCAGATGATATTGTGGTCTGGGGAAGGAACACCGAAGAAGTGCAAAAACAACTAGATGCACTAAACGAAAATATTCAGAAGTATGGCCTGAAAATCAGTATAGAGAAAAGCAAGACCATGGTGATGACAAGAGGGGAAAGACAAGGAAAGGGCACTGTGAAAATTGGAAGTCAGAGTTTGGAAATTGTGGACACGTTCAAATACCTAGGAAGTGAATTGATGCAAACTGGTAGGTTGGACATGGAGATTGGCAGGAGGGTACAGCAGAGCAATGCAATCTATCAAAGTGTAAGAAAACTTGTTTGGGATAAGGAAGTACCAAGGAAAAGCAAGGAGGTAATGTATAAAATGTACTATGTACCCATATTAACTTATGCAGCTGAGACTTGGACCCTGACGAGCAGGCAAGAGAGTAGAATCCAAGCCAGTGAAATGAAATTCCTACGAAGTATGATAGGAAAGACAGAGTGAGGAATGAAGATGTTAGGAAGGAAGTTGGGATGGGAAAACTAAATGAGAGAATTGAGAAGAATAAACTAAGGTGGTTTGGACATGTAAAGAGGATGGAGGAAAATAGAATACCAAGACAGATGCTGGAGGCGAAGTGCAAGGGTAAGAGAGCAAGGGGAAGACCTAGAACAAGGTGGATCGATTCAGTGAAGAACAGCGTGAGAAAAAGGAATCTGGACTGGGACAAGATCGTGGAAGAAGAATTGTGGAAGGAAAGAGGAAAGTGGAGAAGTGCCATAAATACCCCGACCCGGCAGGAGCTGGATAAGGGGAAATGATGATGATGATGATGATGAGAACCATAGTTCGAAGGAAAAATAGACATATAACGGAGTTTCGAATTAACTACACCTGATGTCGCAAATTCACTATACGGATAGATTTTAAAAATATAGAAGCATTTTTGCGAAAAAATTTTGAAACGGTATCATTTTGCAAGATTGTGTGCCGTCTAATGAAACGACCAGCGATACTATAATTTGTAACGCCTACCCTTTCGCAGATGTTGTCGCAGTGGAAGTGTGTACCTCTTAGTCTTGCGCTGGGCCCATGATGCATGACTAGGCGATGGAAGGGTAATAGAATCAGAGGCGGTGGACTGAACGTACATCCACATTGCTGTGAATGCAAGTTCAAAGCCGCATAAATAAAGGAACAGTAATGTATTCTCCAAAGGAAATAGTCCTAAGGAATGACGAAGAAGCATTACATGCTAAGGTGAGGTTATGTGGTTGTCAAACAGTTTTTTTTTTGTCGTGTAGCCTCCTGAGAGGCCGAGTGCAGGTCTTTCTAGTCGACGCCCGTGGGCGACCTGCGCGTCGGGCTTAGAGATGGAATGGATGAAGATGAATGAAACTGGGCAAGGATGTGGAAGGGAGCGGCAGTGGCCTGTCAGAAGGTACTGTCCCAGCATTTTCCTGGAGTTGAAAATGGGAAACCACGGAAAACCATTTCAAGGACAGCCGATGGTGGGGCTCGAACCCACGCGTCTACCGAGTCAGCAGAGAGCTTGGCCCCATGACCTAACGCTGCGATTTAGCCCGCGAAGCCACTACTGTCGGTGTCAAACAGATGACATAAGGTAAACTAACGATACAAAGGACCGTGACGTTAAGGTTATGGGAGGTAGGAGGCAAAGGTAAAAGGGAGGGACATATATGGGGAAGGAATACTCGTAAAGAGTAAAATTACATTGTGAAATAAGAAAGATAAAAGGGCTAGACAAGGTGTCAGGAAAAGTGTGTCTACCGCCAAAGAAGCGAACGGTAACTCTAATAGCCCAGAAGAAATGGAGGAGGTGAGGGATTACAAGAAAGGACGGAGTTTAATAAAAGCGCGCGTAGATATGACGTAGATAAATAAACCATAAAATGAGAGGCAAGAAACCGAAATAAAATAAACACAAGATACGTTAGGTTACACAAAAGAAAAGATATCCATCAAAATAAGTTATGCTAGAAGGGGATTAAGCCATACTCATAGACTTGCGTTGGAAGACGCAATCTTAAGATAAGGGAGGCAAACGAAAGGTAAGAGGTATGGTATTGGTCTTACTGGGTGAACGCACCATACAGTAAACTGAAGCAAAGGGAGACAAAGATAACGGGAACGAAACAGACACACAATGGACATACTAAAAAGGCCATATGCCATAGTATTCCATACGATAAGCAAATACGCACACACACATACTAGGGCAGTAAGTCGTGACTTACCTTGATGGAATCTGCTTAATCTGGCATCACGGAATTACACTAAATCCACGCCCCTACGTGCACCTCTATAATCAACACTACAAAAGGGGGGTAAAAAACGAAAGAAAGCAAGGCATCTCGAAAACGAGAGCGGGAGCACAAAATATAAAGTCCTACCTGCGGGATAAAAACTGAAGACTGTCTGGAGAGTAACAAAGGGTTGTCACTGGTGACGGAAAAGAGAAGATAAATGGGAAGAGGTATCACTAATCACGATTCGGCATAGGAAGAAATCACTATAACGAACCTTGATCAGCAATTATAGAAGTGTCCACTGATCCGCTCGGCTACCCTGGCCAGTAATAGCCAAGAAGAAAAGAGAACAATTCCGATAATTGACACATAGAAGGGAAAAAGAAAGAAAACGGATGTCTACAGGTGGAAGAAAACGGTTCAATTGGTACAATAAATTATTTCGCGTTATTTCTGGACTTCAATTTGAGATACACAAATTTAGAGCCAATATCAGAAATGAGAGGTTTCTTTTGAGTTTCGGGAGTTATCGCGAATAAACGTCTCGCAAAAAGTCAAGTTTCCGATTACCGTAACACAGAAAAAAAATTCACACAAAACTAAACTCTTCTTGATGTCGAAAATAAACGTTGAACCGATGAAGGTATCCTCAGTATGCATTTACTTGAGGTCGGGCACAGAGAAATATAGCTTACGCAATCGGCGCCGCTTGCGTGAAACTCACTTCATCGCATCTGCGAGCCTAGCAGCGCGGGTTTAAATGATTTTAACAGACCTCGGCGAATTTTCGTTACCTCCAACTATCCAGACATAAGAATTGGCTACTTTTCGTTACCTTTATAAAATTAGCTACTTTTTCGTTACCGGTAGACACCCTGAGTCTTATCAGTCGATTTTCAGTCTAATTTGAACACTCGCATCTCGGAATAGGAGCTATTATTTAAAATCAAAACTGAAATGCGATTTGGATGCAGAAAACAGAAAAAAGCTTGGGAGTTGAAAATCCAGAAAAAACTATGTTAATCCGGACAACCGAAAAACACCCCCAAAATCCGGAAACCTTCCGGGAAAACCGGAAAACTTGGCAGGTATGTAAACTGGATGTACAACTGGCACTGGATCTGGCTGTTCTTCATCTTCAGATTGTTCCGTGCTCGTATTGTGGTCAGAAACTTCTAAATTGTCTTCAACCTCACTACCGTCAGAAAAGATGTCATCTTCATCTGATATTGGCCCCAATAACAGAGCATTAATTCTGCTTTCTTCTCTAGGATCCATTAAGGAGTAAAACACACCAAAAATTACATATAACTAAACGATATTATCTAAAACAGTATACACGCACTTAGTCGCACACGGGACTTTCTACCGTTCACTTTGGCAGCACAAATAGTCACGCACGGAAGATCAGACCAGGTCATTTAGCAAATCGTTGTTGACAAGCACGCCTCGTGCCGAACACTGACAACAATATAAGTGAAATGTGCGGAAGGGAAGGGGGGAGAGCTGTTGGGTCAGCCAACCCGCCACCACCTCAAACCGGTACAGTCCGTGCAAAACAAATAGGACCCGGGAGAAAATCCTGTGACGCGACTAATTGACGGTTAAGAAATATTTTTTGTAAATTTCAACTCAAAGAGGCCATTGATATGACATAACACAGGAGTAAATTTGATGAACTTGACTATTTAGCCCCCATCTCCCCACAATTATACAGAGATAGGTCTGAAATGTAAATTATGCCATGGGTGAATATAAAGCTAATCACCAAGTTTTACAGAAATCTGCCAAGCTGTTCTCAAGTTATAAACTAACAGAATGGCAAAAATTCATTTCTTTAATATACAGTATCCCAGGGCTGCCACCAATATATATTTCAAATCCTGGCTGGCCAAGTACCTGAAAAATCCGCTAAAATGATGATGAAAGAAAATACACACACCAATAAGAAGATAGTCTTGAAGGTCTTCAACAATTAGTAGACAGCATATGAAGAATTTGGACTGCATATTAAAGCAAATAAGACAAAATCACGACCAGGCTTCTCTGAGCATCAGAGGTCTTCCAGTCGAGCGGGTTCGCCATTTTAAATATCTAGGGAGTATCATCACTGACGGTTGAAATCAGGAGTCTCATAGAAATAGCACGCAGTGTATAATGTCATCTTTCTTCAACAATGACAACTTAAATCTGAAACTCCGTCAAAGAATGGCTAGAACTTATTTCTGGTTGATACTCTTATATGGTATGGAGGCAAGGACTTTCATAAAAATACCCTGGACCAATTAAGTTATGAACAAAGCCGTCCTTAGAAGAGCAAAGAGTGATCCTCAACTTTTGCCTGCAATTAAATGTTGCCTATTTAGGTCATATACTTAGAAGCCAAAAAAAAAAAAAAACAACTGCTTCAACTAATATTGCAAGGCAAAATAGATGGTTGACGAGGATATGGCAGAAGACAAATGTCCTGGCTTGAGAACATCAGGGAGTGGTCAGGGATTCGATCTGCAGGAGAATGGTTCTGGCTTGCGGAAGATAGAAACACCTTTGCCATAGTGATCGCCAACGTTTGGGGGACCGAACATGGCACTTGAAGAAGAAGGAAAAGGAAGATTGTGGTTTTACGTGACCGTGAATCTTGTGATTATGAGCCATGGGACCTCCTTTTTACGTGGAATCCGAACCACAGGACATGGCATTTCACTTCGAAAATCTCACATGCATTGACCGGGAATCGAACCCGGACCGCCTTGGTGAGAGGCATACAGCTGGACCGCTGAGCCACCACGCCCCCTGCACTTGAAGAAGAATAAGAAGATTCATGAAAATAAAATCACTAATATGTGTTCGTTACCGAAATGTAGAAATTACTAAACGTATTGTTTCGTTATACTAAACATTTGTTTTCATTGCTCACTGAATTAATAAAATAATCTGATATACTGCAAAAAAAAAAAAAACTGGTTATTTCTAAAACCCGTATGTCGGCACTTTGTCATTCGATAGAAAATATGCCCTTTCACGATAATATTCATTCAATTCTCCCCTTATAATACAAAATATTGAGTGCCTACTTGTATCGTCTACCGCCAAAAGGGCATCTTAGAAACATGAGTTGTCAATTGTGAAACAGACAGAAACCACTAGATATCCATTCTTTGAATGGCCCTTGGCTCCTAACGATCAACTACTATCACATTCACATATTTGTAATATTACATTTTTACCTGTTTATGCATAACTACCAAAATAGATTTTATACATCTTGAATATCAAGTGGGAGGATTACATGATCAACACTGCAGTTCTCAAGAAAGCACATCTCAATAGCATTGAGACAACAATCATCGCTCATCAACTGAGATGGTTAGGCCATGTTCACCGTATGAGTGATACCAGGCTTCCACATGAATTTCTTTTTGGTGAACTTTGTTCCGGCACTAGACCTCATGGGGCCCCTCTGAAGCGTTTTAAAGACCAGCTCAAACACATCATGACGACGACTGGGAAACATCTGCTGCGGACCATTTACTGTCGAGGAACACTAGATCGACCGCTGTCAACTTATTTTGAAGAAGGTCGCAGACATGGAGAGGCCAAGCAACAAGCAAGGAAGCTTCGTCAGTTACAACCCTGCCCTCCCCCAATCATTGAGTGCAATTTATGTGTGCTTATGTTTTATGCCAGGATTGGCCTGTTTTTAGTCATCGGAAACACACCCACAAGCTGGTTTGAAAGGCTCTATGCAGGAAGAAGTATGTGTACTCGGAATAGAGTTACAGCCACCACCGACCAAAATGGATACTTCAGTACCAAGGTACCGGGTGAGTTAGCCGTGGTCGTTATGGCATGACTGCTGGCAGTCGCTCACATCCGGGAGGCGAGGACGTTCGAATCCTCCCGCCGGCAACCTTGAAGATGGTCTTCTGTGGTTTCCCATCTTCTTTCCAGGCAAATGCCGGGGTTGGTCCCTGACTATAGGCCACAGCCGCTACCTTCCAACTCCTTGTCCTTACATTCCAACTTCCCTCCCCAACGGTACTTGTAGCTCAACCATTGGGTGTCCGTCTCGAAGCAGCTACGAAACTGGCGAGCCGAACATGTCCTCGGACACTCCCGGCACTAAAAGCCATACGCTAAAAAAATAAAAAATACCAAGGTAGCGTAATTAGTTATTGGTAGCAAGTTGTTACCAAAAGACAGACACAATATTCACTAATATAATATTGAAGGGATTTTCTTATTTTTTTTATCTAGCCCCTGCACCTCCCCTGTTGTTTATCTTCACCAAATAATAGGCTGATAGTAACTAGGAAGAGGGCCAATTAGTATGGAGAGTTTTTTTTTCTCTCTCCCATATTTCTGTACTTGTGTATTGTGGCCCTTTGTTTCCTACAATTTCAATGAAATATCACCGGGTGAGTTAGCCGAGGTCGTTACGGCGTGCTGCAGGCAGCCACTCACATCCGGGAGGCAAGGAGGTTCGAATCCCCCCGCCGGCAACCTTGAAGATGGTCTCCTGTGGTTTCCCATCTTCCTTCCAGCCCAGCTCGTGCATCACCTAGTGTTTCATAGCAGAATGATGATATTGCATGTGAAAGAAGACATACTGCAGGCAGCTTCCACACCAAGAGATAGTAGGTTCAGGAGTGGCTTTAATCAATGTCATTTTAAGATTGTTGAAATAAGATGACGCCAGTCCTCAGGGTCTGTTGTGGCCATTAGCTGTTAGTTTTATTTGACTGAATATCATGGTATTGAGCAGTATCAATATATATATAAAAAAAAGAAAATAGTGGCTAGCACAGTTGGCAGCCACCGCGGAGGCCCGAGTTCATTCCTGGCTGTGCCGAGAATCTAATTCTGGTCTTAGGTCTGGAACTGGGTTCGTTTCCTTGCCCTATGCCATCGTAGAAATGGTTTTGTGTGATTACCCAAAGTAAGTTCTGATCAGGGCTGCCCCCTTCCCAATCTTAGCTCCCAGTTACAAGCACACAAACTAGTGCAATCACTAAAGGAAACAACAATAAATCATTTGGGTCGACTTTGTTTAGAGGTTGTTCACTCTCTGCCCTTTGCAAAGCGCTCCATTTTGAAAATATAAATAGCAGTTTTCATTACTGTTAAAAGTAGCAGTGTTACAGTTACTTAATTTCATTAGTCACTTCATTACTGCGAAAAGTAACGCATTACATATCGACCCTGCTACAGTATACCAGGCTGAGTAGCTCAGTCGGTAGAAGCACCGAGCTTCTGACTGGGAGGAAATGGGTTTGATTCCCACCCAAAGAGATGCCAACCTTTGAAGTGGGTTATCAGTAATCCCTTATATTGACCCCCCCCCACCCCCCCACCCACCCTACACACACTCAAAAATTTTCACATCAAATCCAAAACATCCTCCTCCCTTCCAGATAATGACACCACCTTTGCCCTTCCCGGAAGCAACCTATAGTTGGTTGCTTCTTAAGTTTAGGGGCTGTGACAATGCGGTCATGTAGCCCCGTGTACTTTGGGTGTGTGTAGAATCTGTCTGATAACTGGTGTTAATTGTGATGACTGTATTAGTGTGTGTTATCTGTTATTTTAAGTTAAGTACTGCAACTTAGAATTTTTCAAATAGTTCCTACTTTTGCCCCCAAGCGCCACTGTCAACGACTACTAGGTTAAGTTCACAACTTAGCTGCTAGACGCCACCGCAGTCAGCTCTTGGCAACGAACTTAGAAACCTAAGAGCATTGTTTACAATAACCTATCCAATTTAGCTTCACACAGGTGCAATTAGTGGAAGGTTCTTTAACATGCCATAAATCTATGACATGGGACCGCCGGCTTTACTTCCCCTCCGAAGGAAGGCATACTGAGGGATTTTTAACGCTCTTAAAAATCCGACGGCTTTGGCCGAGTTTGAACCCGCTATCTTGGGCATAGAAGCTCAGCATGCTACCGACTACGCCACCGAAACCTATAGTAAAGAATATTATATTACACAATAAAATTTGCACATTGCCTGTTAGTTCTGTGGTAAAAAATTCCTTGTAGCTTGTTTTGCACCCAGTAGTTGCTTTTCCGTGAAAGTTTTCTTGTAACATACTTCCTCCTGTGATAACATTTTCGTCTTCTGAATCATAAGCGATTCCAGTGTAGATTTGCTTAATGTAGGTCTGAATTCTGTCTGATTGTTCCTAACAACACTGAAAATTCTGTCTGTGGAAAGAGTTACTGTGAGGTACACTTAATATTGCAAATACTGTACCACATTACTTAAGGTTTTATACTTGAACTGTCTACTTTCGTTTTTACGCTCAGCAATGTTGCCCCAGTTTACATCAATTCTAGGTCCTTGTAAAATATATTCTGGGAAAGAATCACACTGATAAACTGCAAATTCCTCTTCAAGTTTGTCATGTTCACTTTCCTTGACCAAACTTGGGAATCATTGAACAAAATAATCAAGAGATGAATAGGAAACCTTCATTCTAAGAGAGATGTCGACTACTTCAGCATGCTGAAGAAATTCATCATCAAGAGGAAATATCCGGATAAAGTAACTGCAAGCTGCCATATAAAACTCTTTGACGGAGTTATAAAACATCTGTTCATCACAGTCATTCTCCTTCAAGTATGACTGGGCTTTTGCTCCTATTACCAAATCCTCATTTTCTTTCTGGTACTTCCTCTTTTTGAATTCAGTACTCAAAAGGGAGGTAGAATCCGATTTAATAGAACTTGGCCAAACAAATCTGACCAATAGGTCAGTTAGAAGACCATCAAGGTTCCTCCTAAGATGTATGGCTGGATCATCTTGCTGAAGAAATACATTCACTGAGTTAAAGACAGGAAATGCACTCAGAAGAAAACAGCAAAACAGTTTTGTGTGTGGGTCCTGTAAGAAAGATTTTACAGTTTCAAACTGCTTGATACTCTCATTTTTATGGGGGAGCACACTCCAAAACATCAGTGTCAAAGTTTCCCACTGCTCAAGAACTCGATTAAGAGACTGAAAAAGCGAGAGCCAACGGGTACTGACATATTTCAAAATTTTGTGACCATCTGTGCTGCAAATAGCCTGATATAATTTTAATGTGTTTTGCCGTTTAGAGCTTTTATCAAGATAGTAATACAACTGAACCGAAATGATTTCTGGTAATTGACTGGTAATTGGGCTGCTGCTTTTTGTGCACAGATGTGTATGAGATGACATGAAAAACCTGAAACATAAACAGAAGAATGCCTGTCCTTCACAAATTTGGCAACACCTTTGATTGCCCCTATCATTGTGTATGCATTGTCAAAAGAAAAAGAAATGCATTTTTTCCATGGAATGGCACTAGAAGACAATTCAATATCGATAACAGAGAAAATCCCCTCACCGGTGTTGTCAGTACTCTCTAACAATGACAACAGAAGAGTTGATATTTGGCCTATCTGAGCATTAAAGAAAGAAACAACTACAGGATAAAGTTTAACAGCTTTTGAATCCGTACTATCATCAGTAGCTAAAGAAAAAGGAGTTTTCTTCAAAAGTTCACTTATTTCCTTTTCATCTCAGATGCTGTGTACTGAACTAAAGCAGAGGTTTTTGTTCTTGCACAATCATATTTTTGTGATATTTTAGAGTCACGGAACATTGCTCTAAATAAATTTCCTGCATGGTCCAAAACTCGGTATTTGTCACCCCAGTTTCACGGCTTTTTACGAAGAATTATGAAACAGACTTATTTTGTAATTTTGCTACACAGTATGTGTTATGTTTCTTGGAATCTATGTGTCTTCTGCAATTATCTCATCCTCCGTAAGCCACAGAGAAATCACATGAACATACACTACAGAACAAGTGGTTTTCACTTACACAGGAAGCAAGTAGGCGTGCCCATTCCTTCATGTAACCGACTCAATATTTTTTAACACTGCTGACTTCTTAGAAATAGATGCAATTTGACAATTGCTCCGCTTCATTTTAAAAAACCAGTCACTTCTCTTAGAATTTAACGACTATATAGACAAAGTTAAAGTGGTATGGACATATGATGAGAATGGGAGAGAGTACCAAAGAAAACTTTCTGTGAAAAGATGACAGGGAAGAGACCACGAGGAAGGCCCCGAAAGAGATGGGCAGATACAGTGTGGGAGTGTGTAGAGAAGAGAGGAGGAAAACCTGAAGAAGTACTAAAAACAGGAGAGGAGTGGTGGAGAGACAGGAAACGTTGGAGGTCCTTAATTCACAACCCGACCCAGGAAGCTGGAAACGGGAAATGAAGATGATGATGATAGACTAATTAAAATTCCCTCGGGGGAGCCTGATAACCTCGAGAGAGCGCGTCCCCAGATGGCCTACAGCAATGTGGGCTGGTGAGAATACCTCGGAAATTAACCCGCAGATCAACAGGCAGCCCTATTCTCGGGGACTTTACAATACTGGGATACCCTCTCTCCAGGGGTCATAAATATGGAGGGCCCAGCTCAGGGTTATGAGTGAAGCCCACAATGGTTGCTACGGCAGAGAAGCTGGAATTCGGTACGGTCTAGCGGGCGGAAGTGGCATCCTAGTACTTGAGATCTGGAAGAGTAAAAGGTATTTGTCCATAACCATAGACATATATCAGATTTAGCGTCTGTTCTCCATGTCAGTAGCGGCCTAAATTTTCTGCTGGCAGTAGCTCTAAAATGCCAGACGCCAGGCTGTGGCGACAAGCCGGTAGGTAATTTTGTCGCAACCCATGGATCATGTCTACGTCAATTTGTTCGAATAATGCTAGGGCGTCCCCCAGAAGAGACGCGCGTCGACCTCGCCTGACCGCCGCGAAAAATGGACAAGGGCTACTGGTTAAAGGGCGGAACCAGTTAAAGAAGCTAGCTCAGAGCAGATGGCATTTACGTATCGCCACACTCAACATTAGGACTCTTACTGGTCGTAGTCGCGAACTCGCAGCAATGCTGAAAGAACGGAAAGTAGACAATGCATGTGTGCAAGAAACCCGTTGGAAGGGTCAAAAATCACGCGACATTGGAGACGGCTATAAATTGATCTACTATGGTGTATCCAATAGGAATGGCGTCGCTATCATTGTTTGTGCCAGCCTACGAGATCGAGTTGCTGAAGTTCATCGCTATTCAGACCGTCTTATGTCAATTACAATTGACACTGCATCCTCACGGCTTCGTGTGTTCTCAGCATATGCACGACAATCTCGCTGCGATAACCTAAAAAAAGGAGCAGTTTTGGCAAGAGCTACATGATCATGTGTCAGCATGTCCTCAAGATGAGTTTCCAATTCTCTGTGATGATCTCAACGGGCATGTTGGTCAGGCCAAGGATGGTTACAATTGCCATCGTGGCAAAGGCTACGGTACCCGAAATGATGATGGAACTCAAATATTGGATATTGCAGAGGCAAATGACTTGGCTATTGGCAACACCTTTTTTAAAAAGCGCATTAACCACCTCATCACATACACCAGTGGTGACTATAGCAGCCAAATTGATTTTATTCTTATTCGATGCTGTGATCTCCGATTAGTTTTAGATGTGAAAGTCATACCATCTGACTGTGTAGCCCCTCAACATAAGCTACTCACAGCAGATTTAAGGATCTCTAAACATAGTAGAGGCAGTGGGATAAATGCTCTGGTGAAGATTAAATGGTGGAAGCTTAAGACCAAAAGGAGACGTTAGCAGAGAATGTAAATTTTCCTGTTAACCCGAATGCGATTGACAAAACTTGGGACCATATTCTGCAAATCTATCACTGCAACCGCCACAGCAACCCTGGGTACAACGAAACCAAGTTCCCGCCGCATTTATAAGCAAACGTGGCTATGGACAGTCGAAGCCCAAGATAAGGTGCATGCAAAGAAGAAGGCATATAGAAACTGGATATCACAAAAGACTCCAGAGAACAGAGAGAGGTATGCCATTGCCAAACGTGAGGCTAAGAAAGCTGTCGCTGAAGCCAGGCAGTCACTATAGTGACCTGTACACAACACTGGACTCAAAGGAAGGAGAGAAAACCATCTTCAGGCTGACCAAGGCTAGAGCCAAGTCAGTGTTTGACATTGAGCACTGTGTGTATAAAAGGCAAAGATGGTCAGCAATTACAGAACAAACAGGACATCCTCAAACGTTGGCAACAGCACTTTGCAGACATTTCCAACATTGAGTTCCCACATCCTCCAATTCCAGGAGGTAATCTAACAGAAGGCCCTATCTTTCACATCACATCAGATGAAGTCACCAGCGCCATCAGGAGTATGAAGAATCAAAAAGCGCCAGGACCAGATGACCTTCCCGCAGACTTCTGGAAGTTGCAGAAATCAGAACAACCCGCGATCAACTGGCTGACAAACTTTTTCAATGCTATAGTTGACTGTAGAACTGTTCCCAGTGACTGGACTACAAGCATCACTGTACCTATCTTTAAGCAGAAAGGTGACCCTGCAGAATGTGGAAATTACCGTCCAATACGCCTCCTGACGCACACAATGAAGATTTTTGAGAGAATTCTCGATCGACGACTGCGAGACATCATCAGCATTAGTATCAACCAGTGTGGTTTTGTCTAGGGTGCTGGAACAACTGATGCAATCTTCGCTGCCAGAATGCTCACTGAAAAGCACCGTGAGAAACAACAGCCACTGCATATCGCCTACCTTGACCTTGAAAAGGCTTTTGACCGTGTTCCACATCGTCTGATTTGGTATGCACTTCGTGATCATGGTGTACCAGAAATACTTATCAGCTGGATCAAGATGCTATACACAAACACCACCAGTTGTGTACGTCGCGCTGTCGGCACCTCGGAGAGATTCTCAGTGAAAGTTGGTGAACACCAGGGATCCTCATTGTCCCCATTGCTCTTTATCCTAGACATAGACACAAACACACGAGACCTACAAAGGAGTGTTCCTTGGACTCTCTTATACGCAGATGATGTTGCACTTGCTGATACCACAGAGAAGGACTGCAGCATCAAGTTGAAGTTTGGAACAGCCGTCTTTCGCAATACGGTCTCAGACTGAATAAGAAGAAGACCGAATACCTTGAAACCATCACAAGCAACGGCTCCATTCAAGTTGATGGAGATACATTAGCTAAGACCGTAAGCTTCAGGTATATAGGATGTCGCTTACAATCTGATGGTGAGATAGTGCGAAGCAGGATAAACGCAGCTTGGATGAGATGGAGGGAAGTTACAGATGTACTCTGCGACAGAAGGATGCCACTACATCTGAAATCCAAAATATATCACATGATAGTTGCTTTGTATGGTGCTGAATGTCGACCAACTGACAGAGCTACAGACCGCCAACTACACAGCATGGAAATGCGTATGCTCCATTGGTCAATGGGCATCACACTCCTGGACCATTTAAGAAACGACATAATTCGCCAGCAAATGGGCATTTCACCCATCACTGAGAAGGCTCGGCAAAAAAGTCTCCAATGGTACGGTCACGTCCTACGTGCTGCACCAGGAACAGAAGCCAATTCTACCCTGTGTTTGGAAATCAATGGGCAACGACCTCGAGGGAGACCAAAACAGCGCTGGCATGATACGATATATGCCGATATGAAGGTGCTCAGCCTAACACCTTATGATGTTCGCGATCGTCAAGTGGCGAGCCAAGATCTGGACAGCGGACCCTGCACCTGCGGGAAAACGCTAAGTAGAAGAAGATAAGACTAATTAGAATTGCAACGCACTAAAGTTGTAACTTCGCACACAATAACGAAACACCTGCCTGCAAAACAGCTGATAAGTGAAGAGGATCATGGGTATGCACGATACGTTATTTTCGTTGAGATTCGGGTTCTTTCGTTTGGCTGCCCCTTCTGTGCATGCATGTCAAAAGTGCCTAAAGGGGTCTATCATCAAGGGCTAATGCAATCAAATAAGTAAAGTTGCCAACTCACAAGTGTTGAAACGAGGAGGCTTGAGCAGTAATGATCGAAGGGATTGGAATTTTTTCATAGATTTTTTTTGTGTGATAATGTCACTTTTCCGTAATAATTTCCTCTTTTACCATAATGCTGTAATCGTGAGGTGAAATCCGTAATAATTATGCACAATCTGTAATAGTTGGCACCTCTGCTCCCAGGTAGTGGAAATGAGAACCAGAGTAATTTCTGGGAAGAAAGAGCTGGAGCTGGCAACTCCAAACCATCTAGTGCTAATGTCATGAAGGGTGGACGTCTCTACCTTCCACAGCACCTAGAACCTTAACCCTCTCAGTGCCACGCGCTGATCAGATCGGCTCTCGTGCTCGTGCCAAAGCCGATTCAATCGGCGCGCAGTTTATCTTATATTTGTAGATTTCTGTAGGCATATGTCTGTGATTATTTCATATGGTTGGAAAGGCAAGGTTTCAAGTTTTCCTCTGCGGTGTTTACTTTTTTCCTTCGAAGTCCGTTACGCGATAGGTCTGAGTTTGTATTCACGCCCTCCCTTTGCGCTCTCCCAATCACGCGGTGCAGTTGTTAAAAAAAAATAATCAAAAATTGAACAATTAGCAGAATAAACTCAATTAAAAAAGTGTTGATGCCATATTTACATAATGTATGAAAGAATGAGGTATTGGTTATAATGCAAAGATATAATAATGATTCTATTGTTTGAAATGTGGTATTTATGATATTTTTTTTTCGAATAGTCTGCATGACCATTGAAAATGGCTTGGCATTCTTGGCAAGTATTTCAGGAAATGGCTTGGCACTAAGAGGGTTAATGGCCTTAGAGAGCCGCCTTTGCTTCTTTTACAGTATATCAAACACTTGATAATGCTGTGAGGCCAGACACGCCTGAAAAGTTATTATTTTCATTAAGAACTATTTCTTTCGCATCTAATTCAGCTATAGAAAGTATTCCAGTCCTTCTTGTTTATTATTATCAGTTATATCCTTCCTGATTTTTCATAGCTTTTGTCGCCAGTTTCAAAGAGCACAGCTTCTGATCAATGAACTAATATATGCCCTCTTTACTACTGTACTTCTCTACTTTTGACAGACTATAGTAATTACATTTTAAGCTTTACATCACTTAGAACTGCCTTTATAGCAGTGAGCACTAAGGGAGGAACAGAGGATCAAAATTGAATGATTTTCGGTGGCTATCCTGAATGGTGATATTTCCCCTAAATGTTTCTCAACCATTCCAAGGAAAAGGTTTGAAATAGTAAGCCTACCTTGGGCATCTAATCCACCCAAGAGCTGCAGTTATACATATTATTACAGATATAACAATAAAGACTTCATACGTTCAAAAATATGGGGCATATGGCCAATATATCTCCTGTACCTAAATAAATGTATGAAAACAGATAAAATTGTAGATATGGAGAAATATAAATCTATGACAGAAGAAACAGGTCTGCAGGGAAAATATGCAGTTTAGAACTATAAAAAAATTACACAAAATATATTGTCTTGTGCAAAATGCAAAAAACATCACAACTAAGCCCTGTTCACTTGGAACTTGCACTAAATAATCTAATGTGTACAAGAATTTCAAAGATTGCTTTTACCTCTTTTGACCCCCCTTTCACCTCTCCAACTACTGTACCAATGAATATTCTTCTCATTTTCGGAGTATGGCAAAATAAAAGGAAGGAAGCTTGTAGCGTTACGTGACCATTAATCTTGCGATCATGAGCCACGGGACCTCCATTATCATGTGAAATCCAAACCATGGGACGTGATATTTCACTTTGAAATATGGTTAAGTTTACTCGAGTGCCATGGCCCTAACTTCGCCACTACTTAAAGACATAAAATAAATAAATTTTAAGTTTAGCCAAGAAATTTAATTCTGGTCTGAGGGTTGTAACAGGGTACACTCAGCCTCATGAAGCAAAACAGAAAAGGTGGGTTCAGTCCCACCTCAGTCATCCCAGAAATGTTTGCTGTAGTTTCCACACTTCTATGTCAGGTAAATGTCAGGATGGTTCCGAACTTAACGCTATAGCTGCTTCCTTACAAATCCTAGCTTCAATTATAAACACTTCACACTACTACAGATACCACAATAACGAAGGTTATGGGACAAATTCTACCCACACCCAAGTATACAGGGCTGATGACCATAATGCCCAAGCCCCTAAACAAAAACAACCACCGCCACTCTCTAAGTATAGAAGAATATATTACAATCTTTGCTGCAATATGTTTTTCTATACGTTCCATTAATTTTTATTTACTGTATTTTCCAAATTATTGTTCACACCAAGACAGCCGCACCTCTAGAAATATACGGTACACATCAAAAAAAGTTGAGCATCACCCACAAAACAAAAGTTCTATACTATGGTGAACTGGTATTGATAAAGTAATCCATCTTCCGATGTATTGACAAACAAAACCCAACAAATCACTTCTCTAGTAGCCCAACAGAACCCACAACACGTTTCTTGAGGTAAGCCTATAGTGTAGCAACTTCATTCAATAAAGGGTTGCATGACCCCTTGCATGAAAGCAATCCTGCACCCTATGTGGCACCCTGCCCACGAGGTCATTTAACCACTGCAGGTCTATTTTATCCCATTCTTCAATGGCAATCCTGCCTAACTCCCATAGATTTCCTGGTTAGTCAGGACGTGCTCGCACAGCTCTTTTCAATTTATCCCAAGCATGTTCAATTAGATTAATATCGAGGAAACATGCAGACCAATCCGATCGTGCAATACCGGCACGATATCGTTGACTATGTCATCATGATAGACTTAGGAGTTGTCATACACAAACTTGAATTCTTCCCCAAAATGCTGATGAAACAGTTCAACGATGGGTTGGAGGAGCCTTGTGGAGCCTGGAGCGTGCCCTGGATGGGCAACAATGGCGCCCGAAACCCCCACATGATACCTGCCCAGAACATCATTGATCCGCCACCTAGCTGTAGTCGATTGACACCTATTGAAGCTCCTGAAATGGTCCACTTATGTTACACATCATGTTTCTATGGCAACCCAGTAAAATTCCTCAAAGTTTTACCCAGATGTTGTACCTCATCCATTGTTTCTTCTGATTCAAATTCTGGCAGAATATCTTAAATGGAAAGCAAGTTTTGTAATTAGCATTAGAGAAGAAATCTTAGAGAGAATTTCTAGGTCTGAGACTAGTCAGTTCTGAGAAGACAGTGGAGGTGATTATTGTTTTAAGGGCAGAATATTGAGGTCTTCTGACCCTGAGAAAATAGCAATTCATCAGTGTTCAGAGATGCAGAAAAGTAGTAGAAAGCAGTACTCAAAGCATAATTCAATCTACATATCAAGAAAAGAAAAAAAAAAAAAAAAAAAAAAAAAAATCTTAACGAATAACTTGTACATTCCACTCAATACAAATTCTAAAAGAAGCTTTCTCCCACACTTATTTTTGGTTCACAAGATTATTCTTTCTTTTTATAAAATTATCCCCTGTTTTGTGACCAGGGTTATTTATGGTCTGAGCTCACCTTGGTTATTAGTTCAGTGTCACTAGCTAAATCATGCAAATATATGCATACAATTTTGACTTGAAAGGTTGAATATAGCAATTGATGATACAAAAGAACAATCACATTTAGCTGAAACTCTTCATATAAATAAATAAGAGAAAACTGTCACTTTAAAAGTCTAACTTTCACAGCTTAATATGACATTGCAAAGATACAATAAATACCAACAGACTGACTAATTATAACATTTCCATTAGTAGTTAGCATTTTTAATATTCCGGACTTAACTTATGTCAGGACTATCACCCAGACACAACTTCCTTTTAGCCTCTGCTCTACAGAATTGATCATGTATCCTGGTGATGGTTATTTTATTCATTTGCATCTAGGGAATCACTTTAGACCTTGCTGCTAATTACAACTTAATTTTTACTATCAGCAAAATATTAAGTTAAATTCCATAAAGAGGAGTTTCAGAAATGATCTCTATATGTTTTAGTAAAATAAAACAAAAAGATTTTAAAATGTCCATGAAAACACTCGTCTTAAATCACATTTCTCGTATCAAATGCACGTACACTTGACTTATCTCCCAGTATTGAGAACTCATTCATAAGAAGCAAAATGCTTCAGTAAGAAGGAATCAGTCAGTAATTTTCCCCTCAGAAAGAAAAATAACATTAGTCTTATGTGATCAGTTCTCCTAAAGTGAAATAGACTAAACATCATGAACTAATATAGCCCTTATCTATGGAGGAGACAGAGCCGATGCTCATGTTCATATCATTATCTTCGTGAAACAACTTTCTCCTCCGAATGAACGATGAGTTGAGACTGCTGACTTCATCTCCCTCAGACTGATCCTGGTAACAAAAACCATACAAACACACTGTATAAAATTAACAAAGAACACACAATACAATGACCCTTGCATGAAAATAGAATGTTTATAAAAATCATATTTTGAAATTAACTAAAAGTGTACAATAAAAGTTAAGTGGTACTAAAACAAGCTTCAGAAAATGAGTGAGACTATAATGCTCTTTCAAATATACCGTATCATTTGTTTTCAATGAAGAATGCTTATTGTAGAAAGAAAAAACAAAAAAAAAAAACAAAGCAGCATTTCTGGTAAATGAGAGCAAAAAATCAAACCCCGTGGCGCTACAGCCCATGAAGGCCCTAGGCCTACCAAGCGACCGCTGCCCCGCCATTTGGCCTGTAGAATATGGGGTGAAGCGTGGTCAGTGTGTCTGGTACCCTCGGCCGTTAATCTTGGTCTCCGTGACCAGGAAATGAGAGCATAGGAAAAGTAATTTTTGTAGCTAAATGGAAGTTGTATTTTGGGATTATAAGTAATGTGGAACCCAAACCATTGGATGCCCCTTTCATTTCAAAAGTCTCTTCTTCTTTCATTATGGCCTCCATGGGACCACGGGCAGCTCACCATGGTTTGGGTCTGCTTCTTTTTCTCCTCCCAGAACCTCTTCATCCACTGTCTTCTTCTCTCCCGTTCTTCCTCAGAAATCCTTAGTGTCCTCTTTTCCTTCTCTTCCCCATTGATGATTCACAATGATTCTCTGTCAGTCAGTTCTGGTATATCGGTTAGTGCATATTGATTTCTCCAGTTCTCTGTCCCTTCCACCTTGATCCCCATCTCAGTCCAGTCCTTCTGAAGTTCAACCACCCATTTGGTTCCTGTTTTTCCTCTTGTCCTCCCTGTTGTCTCCCATACTCTTCTAGTCAAACTCCCCATATCCATCCTAATCACATGTCCAGCAAATCATGCTCTTTTCAATCTTATTTCTTCTGAGATCATCATCATCATCATCAGCAGCAGGCCGGGTAGGATTTTTATGGACAATATGCCTCCATCGGTTCCTGTCATTATTGAGTTCCTCTCCTTCCACATCCTGCAGTGTTGTTCCTTTCTGCAGTGTTGTTCCTTTCTCGATAAGGTCTGCATTTTCATGGTCCAGCCACCTCCTTCTTGGACGTCCAACAGGTCTCCTTCCAGGTATTGCAATTTCCAAGTACTGTCTGGGGATTCTATTCTCCTCCATCCTCTGCACATGCCCAAACCACTTCAACCGTGCAATGCGCAATCTGTCCTCCATCGTCACTTGCATGTCATTCCTAATGTACTCATTTTTAATTCTCTCTTCTTGTTTTTTTGCATAGCCGATCGTAAAACATTCATTTTGCATGCTTGCAGTTTGCTGATGTCTCTTTTCAGTAACATACAGGCCTCCAACCCATATGTCATTATTGGTAGAAGGTAAGATTTGAACATTGTTTGTTTGGCTTTTACGGGGACTGCTTTGTCCCACACTAGGTTTCATACCCGACAGAAGAACATGGAACCTTTTGTCACTCTGTTCTAGATTTCCAATTTAGCACTCCTCTGGTTTGATACAATACTTCCAAGATAATTGAAACTTCCTACACATTCAATTCTCTCTCTCCATCAAGTTTTAGATCACATTCTCTGGGTGTTCTACTCAATTCCATTGCTACTGTTTTCTTCTTACTCACAGTTAATTTATACTCTTTGAATTTGTTGACCCAGCAATCTAATTTCCTTTGGACTTCTTGCTCCGTTTCCCCCCAGATAGCAACATCACCTGCAATGCAAACACTAATGCATTCAAATCTCTACGTTCTGTAGATTTAATTTCCTTAGTAACTACATCCATGAGTGCAATGAAAAGTAGGGGAGATAATGCACTACCCTGTTGTACACCTCTCTTTGTCTGGAACCAATCAGATCTACCATTACCTATTTATACACTACTTTCACAGTTTTCATATAGCAATTGGATCTTATAAATTAGAGAACTTGGGGCCCCTAATTCATGCAGGCATTCCCATACTTTGCTCCTTGGAACACTGTCATAAGCCTTTTCTATATCTAGGAACACTACTATCAGATCTTTCCCTTTTTCCCAGTACTTTTCCATTAGTTGTCTAATGGCAAAAAATAGGTCTATTGTTCCTCTGTTGTCTCTGAAGCTGTGTTGTTGTTGTTGTTGTTGTTCTTCCTCTTCTTCAAACTGATGTTCTATCCTTGTTCTTAATCTCTTCGCTATGATCTTCTCCAATATCTTGAGGCAATGTGGTAGCAGGGTAATTCCTTAGTTCGTACATTTTCTTCTACTCCCTTTCTTGAATATTGGTATGATCAGTCCTTTTAGGTAGATTTCATTAGAAAGCTAACTATTGCAATGGGTCCCATGTTTCGACTTCCGGAAAATTTCGACATATCTTCGCGTTTCACATCCCCCAGACCCCAAAACCACCGTCAGTTCAAAAGTTTATATATAATTTATGTATGTATATATATATATGTATATCAGTTTCTTGTGGACACGATAACTGCCGTAATTTTGCACCAATCACTTTGAATTTTTTACCGAATATGTATACCTATAAAATCTCGGTCCAGTTCGTTACTGGGCTAAATCGGTCGAAGGGGGTGAAAATGGGGGTCTTTTTTTCGAAAAAGTGAAGTATTGCTATAACTCTCTTAATATGTGAAATATCAAATCCGTTCAACGTTCATACTATGTGTCGGATAAAGCCCAAAAATTTATGTTTGAAGAGTTTTTTTATAGCACCAACCATTGACCAAAGGGGTGGGGAAAAGTGGGTTTTTCGGGAAACAATCATATCTCTCTTAATAGGCACAATATCAAAACCGTACAAAATGGACAATATTCCCCTAATAATTACCTAAAACTTTTGTCTGAAAAAATTTTTGATATGACCCACCATTACGACAAGGGACGAGAAAAATGATTTTGGAATTATAAGAAAATGCCAAGAGCTATCAGTGGTTGCCATGGCAACACTACTAAATTGATGAGGCATGGGCCATCAGTTGTTGCCATGACAACGCACTTGCACGAGATCAGATTCAGTATTTCCATCTGACTAAGTGGTTGGTTCTTAAGTTTAGGGGCTGCGACAACGCGGTCATGTAGCCCCGTGTACTTTGGGTGTGTGTAGAATCTGTCTGATAACCGGTGTTAATTGTGATGGCTGTATTAGTGTGTGTTATCTGTTTGTTAATTTAAGCACTGCAACTAACAATTTTTCAGATAGTTCCTACTTTTGCCGCCAAGCGCCACTGTCAACGACTACGAGGCCAAGTTCAGAACTGAGCTACTAGACGCCGCCGCAGTCGGCTCTTGGCAACGAACATAGAAACCTAAGAGCGTTGTATACATTCTTAACCTATCCAATTTAGCTTCACACAGGTGCAATTAGTGGAAGGATCTTTAACATGCCATAAATCTATGACATGGGACCGCCGGCTTTACTTCCCCTCCGAAGGAAGGCATACTGAGGGATTTTTAACGCTCTTAAAAAATCCGACGGCTTCGGCCGGGTTTGAACCCGTTATCTTGGGCATAGAAGCTCAGCATGCTACCGACTACGCCACCGAAGCCGCCTGACAAAGTGGGAAGCGGCTTCGGTGACGTAACTGGTAGCATGCTGAATGTCTATGCCCAATGTCGCGGTTTCAAAGCCGGCCGAAGTCGTCGGATTTTCTAAGAGCGCTAGAATCCCTCAGTATGCTTTCCTTTGGAGGGGAAGTTCCAACGTTCGTTGCGAGTTGCTGGTTGGGGTGGCATCTAGTAGCCAAGTTCACAGCTAGGTGTCGTTGACGGTAGAACCTGGTAGCAACATTAGGAACTACTGCTTGAAATTGACCGTCTGCAGTCCTTACCTGAATTAAGACTAATACAGCCATTACAATTCACACCGTGTATCAGACAGATTCTACACTCACCCAAAGTACACGGGGTTAGATGACCGCGTTGTCGCAGCCCCTAAACTGATGAACCAACCAGAGGTAGATTTAATTAGAAAGCTAACTATTGCAATGGGTACCATGTTTCGACTTCCGGAAAATTTCGACATATCTTCGCGTTTCACATCCCCCAGACCCCAAAACCACCGTCAGTTCAAAAGTTATATATAATTTATGTATGTATATGTGTATATATATATATGTATATCAGTTTATTGTGGACACGATAACAGCCGTAATTTTGCACCAATCACTTTGAGATCTTTACCGAATATGTATACCTATAAAATCTCGGTCCAGTTCGTTACTGGGCTAAATCGGTCGAAGGGGGTGAAAATGGGGGGCTTTTTTTTTTTCGAAAAAGTGAAATATTGCTATAACTCTCTTAATATGTGAAATATCGAATCCGTTCAACGTTCATACTATGTGTCGGATAAAGCCCAAAAATTTATGTTTGAAGAGATTTTTCATAGCACCAACCATTGACCGAAGGGGTGGGAAAAAGTGGGTTTTTCGGGAAACATTAATCATATCTCTCTTAATAGGCACAATATCAAAACCGTACAAAATGGACAATATTCCCCTAATAATTACCTAAAACTTTTCTCTGAAAGAATTTTTGATATAACCCACCATTATGCCAAGGGATGAGAAAAATAATTTCGGAATTATAAGAAAATGCCAAGACCTATCAGTGGTTGACATGGCAACACTACTAAATTGATGAGGGATGAGCCATCAGACGTTGCCAAGATAACGCACTTGCACGAGATCAGATTCAGTTTTCCATCTAAGTGTGAAGCGGCTTCGGTGACGTAACTGGTAGCATGCTGAATGTCTATGCCCAAGGTCGCGAGTTCAAAGCCGGCCGAAGTCGTCGGATTTTCTAAGAGCACTAAAAATCCCTCAGTATGCTTTCCTTTGGAGGGGAAGTTCCAACGTTCGTTGCGAGTTGCTGGTTGCGGTGGCATCTAGTAGTCAAGTTCACAGCTAGGTGTCGTTGACGGTAGTACCTGGTAGCAACATTAGGAACTACTGCTTGAAATTGACCGTCTGCAGTCCTTACCTGAATTACAGACTAATACAGCCATCCCAAAGTACACGGGGTTACATGACTGCGTTGTCGCAGCCCCTAAACTGAGGAACCAACCAAAATCTCTGCGGGAGATATAATTTTGCGCGAAGAAGTAACAGACCGTTACATAGTTACACATCAGTGTCGAAACCTTGCATAAGGATAGTGTGACCACAAGTATAAAAATGGACCCCAAATGACAAGAAGGTTACCGTTCCCATAAGACAATAAAATGTTTAAAATAAGCATAAAATGACGAAAAACAAAGTTAATTAAGCTCCAATTATAAAATACCTTCTCGCAATAATTGAGGTCTGATCCTTCTACGAAAATCTGCATATTCTGCCTATTTTCGCCTATCCCCAAGTTAGTCCGGTGAAATCTACCTCCGCCTTCCGGCGTGCCGAGAGGACTTTTTTTCCATTCATCTGGTATCTTATTTTCTCTCCAGATTACTCCCAGTGTCGATGCAACCACTGAAGACCTTGTATGCCTGCTGCTTTGATTATATCTGCAGATAATCCATCTACACCTGGTGATTTTCCTCCTTTGATAAGCTTCAGGGCATTTTCTGTTTCTGACCATGTAATTGGTCTTTCTTCTTCTCCTTGTAAGATAGGTACATTGTCTTCTTGCTTCTCTTCTTCATTGCTATTTAACAACATGTGAAAATAGTTTCCCATTTCTTCTCTTATGTTTTCTATTTTCTGGATTAGAATTCCATCCTCTGTTTCAATTGCTTTAATATCCTCATTGTCTGATCTCCTACTCTTCATTATTCCATACAACATCTTTTGATTCCCTTTAGACTCCTCCTCTAGTTTTTGTGTGAACATCTCCCAAATCTTATCCTTCTCTTTCTTCACAATTCTCTTCACTAACAATTTCTTATCGCTATATATTTGTTCGAGGTCGGCTATTTTTTGGTTATTTTGTGGTAAGACACCTTGCATTTGTTTTTGCTTCTCCACATCCTTACGTCTCTTTGCTATATTTTGGTCTTTAATAGCTTCTTTTAAACAAGAGTTTAGTGCTTTTCAGTCGGTCAACACGAATGTACCCAAAAGAGATGGGTTATGCCCTAATCCTGAAATAAATTACATGAGATTAATAAAACACTAGGATGACCAGTTTCGATCGTCAAGCGATCATCATCAGATCCATTACACTTAGGCTACAAAATCTATGTTTGAAATACAGGTGAAAATATTTACAATATTGTAACAGTTTGGCTAGCCCACACTGTTGGGTGATAAATGTAACTGTTTACCTTTGCCTAAGCTATGTTGTTTTAATGGGCGCCAAGACCTCAATGCAATGTTGAAATCTAAATTTGTATTTAACAACGTCTAGCTCTGGCAGAACACCTTCAAGACACTATTCACTCAGATCGTGGTATGATTTGATCATTAACCCAACAAACAATTGTATCAGGAGAAGGAATGGGTCTATATCTAATGCTACCTACTGAAAGCAAAGATTGCATTGTAAAAGAAATGAATTTATTATATAAAACCAGTATAGCAAAATTAATAATAATAATAAGTACAAAATTTAAATTGGAGCGTTGTGATTTGAATATTACCGATAGAAAATTACGTGAAAACGGAGTCTGATAAATTGATTTTACTCTTATTTCCAAGCTATGAAGTTACTGAAATATGAAATGTAAAACAAAGAAAAATGAGAGATTGCGTATTTCTGCGTCATTTGCGCTTACCATTGGAAATTGCCAAGGCATTTCCCTCGTACTTGCTGATGCTGTGAGCTTCCCACAGTCTCCTGGACGTCGTCATCTCCGTCGGAATTTGATGATATTCTGGTAGCTTAGATAATTCTATGGTCCGTACCTCGGACCCAAACACTCGTACAACCGCACTGGTTAAGTTTTGCAAAAGTTAGTCTTCAACTCCACTGAACATCGGAGCGACACGCACTTGCAACCGTACTCCGCAAGTTCTACACAGATAGTCCTCGTTTCACGGCGCGTCGAACGATATATGCACACGTTGGCTCCCCCACTCTTCAGCCGGCTTCAGCTTGCGTGGTCCTCACTGATTGGTTGACCCACCGCTAGTTCCCCTCCTCTGGTTTCTTTACACTCGGCGCGCGAGAGGGAGAAGTCGTTTTCCGTTCCAACAATTCGCCTTTTCTAGACCTTGCGACCCAAGATTGCGTCATGCTTCTCGACAAGATTAAGCGTGTACTTGAAATCCCAGTGAGTCACGTCTCTCGATATACCCTAACTGACGAAAACTCCGTAAAATTCCGTAATCAGATAATTTTCTATGATATCGTCGTTCGTAATAATTTGCTGGATAGCGTTTTCTAAGACATAGAAAACCTATCTGAATGCTAATAATTTTTATAAAATGCTCCGAAAATACCTTAATAATAATTATAATAAATTAATAATAATAATAAATTACCATGAAAAATTCTCTTGGCTGAACAATTTGCCGCGTAAATAAATATAGAATGGCTTCCTACTGACTTATGCCAGTTGCATAAAACCCCTCGAAAAACACGTTACATATTCGCCTCGGATCATCGGATGATTTACCGTGACGACGGTCCATTATCCGATTATCCCAGACACGTTAACAAACCCCATCCAAAATACATATTACATAAATGAAATCACCCTAAATTACAGATATATACACTCATATTTTTTCTTCACGCACTTTGCGTCAAAGTTTGTTGTCACTATGGATCGCACTTTGCAACCAGTTCAATGTTTTACATAGGGAATAGTGTTCCACGGATATTTCCGCCTCTCCAATTTCTCTATGTTGGAGAAATAGACATAATTAATGTGTGAGCACTATGTATTTATGATGTCATATCACACGCATTGAAGGTGTTCTGATATAATTATATCACCATAGAACTTCCTAATTTCACTGGAGGTCCCCTCCTTATGGTGACATTTAATTCCACTTATCACTCAGCACACGATCACACTATTGTGGCAGCGCCTCGTGACCATAATACTTAATCGCTCTTTAACGTAGATTAAATTAATATTGACTTCTGAAAAAAAAAACAGTAAATGCGCATTACATATAACACCAAATATTTCTGTGCCGTAAGCGCCCTGTCTTGTTAAGTTCCCGTTAACCATATTCTACTTAATACTAGCTCTCAACACAGACCATTTCTCCTCACACAAATAATACCATTGTACAGATTATCTTAAATTACACACTTACAAATCTTACATGGCGAGGCCGTAAACAGAAATCACGTGTGCTGATATGTATGAGTTTCATGAAGGACTGTCTCGCATTCTGATGGCCCATCTTTTATCTCGTGGACGCCTTAAGCTAACAAGCCCTATACAAGCGCTCCCCCATCTCTTGGAGATAAATGGGAACCCATCAGCGCTGCCAAAATGGCCTTGGTGCATCGAGACAATTTAGTGCTCAACAGCATCCGACAATCCCGTCATATTTCCCTGTACCTTAAAAACTCTCATTTACTTACATACTACCCCCCTGTGTGACTTCTGATACGCCTGCCTTAAGACCAGATCCTCCCACGCACCAAATACCACACTTACTCATTTGATAGGCTGGCTCGCCAGCTAAACACACAACACACTCACTTTATGACACATATTTTCGTAGACTATGTATATTATACGTCCCGTATAATCTGTTTCCCTCACTATTCTCCAGCACATATGCTGTTTTGCCAATACGTTTGGAAACTATAAATGGGCCCTCGTAGAGATAAAAGAACTTGGACATGACTTTTTCTAGCTTATTTGACTGTTTCGGCACTCTAAGTAAGACTCTGTCTCCCGGCTCGAATAGGTCAAATTTAGTTTCTTTTCGTTGGCGAATTCTCTTTTGTGCTGACTTAGATAAATTCTGTTTCGCCAACTGGACAATGTAATCCATCCCCGGTTGCTTACCCTCATTTAATCCCAACACCCTTGCTAGTTCATTTTGTGGTCTTTTTCCGAAGTGAACTTCGTATGGCGTCAATTTCGTGCTCTCATGCTGGACAGAATTCAGCCAAGTCTCGACCTTGGGAAGATGTCCAACCCAGGCCGCATGCTTGTCATGCACTAGAGTCCGAAAAAGACGAGCCACTTCCCTTAATGGACGCTCTGCAGAATTACCCTGAGGGTACCTTACAGAGGAATGAACGTGTGTTATACCATCTTCCTGCATACTGGTTCTCCATTTCTTTGCAGTAAACTGTGGTCCACTGTCAGATAGTATCCTGAGAGGAAGGCCAAACTCAGGTACATACTTATTAATGATCAGACGGCTACACGCTAGTCCCGTGGCTTTCCTTAGCGGATATAGCTTGACATACTTACTAAAAGCGTCAATAACTATAAAAATGTACTCGTAGCCGTACTGTCCTTTAACGATCGGGCCAAATAAATCCACACACAGTAGTTCACCGGGACTACTGGTGAGAACTGCAGATCTCTCCCCCACTAAATATTTAACTGGATATTTACTCCTTTGACAGGTGTCACACTTAGCTAAAATCCTCCTAACGTCCCTTCCCATTTTACTCCAAATGAAGTCACGACCAATTTCATAGAAGACCTTGGCAGCACCAAAGTGTCCTAATTCCCTATGAATGAACCAAATTAGCTCCTCCCGCAAAGTGACAGGAACACATATTGCCCACCGATTATTCCTACATTTCCTTGCAAGAAGCCCATCCTGCATCTTGTACGTGAACCGTCCTACTTTCACATACTCTTCTTCACCTATTTCCAACCTAGCCAGTGGCTCCTTTAACTTAACGTCATCACGTTGCTCCACTAGCATATTTCTCAGTGTCTGTAACGATGCCCTGTTGCTACTGTCCACACATGCACATATTAAAATACCGTCCTCTGCTTTAACCACAGGATAATCCCTACATAAATTAGTGTCCCTCGATAGCATGTCTGCAAGAATGTTATCTTTACCTTTAATATATTTTACTGTGAATTCGTATTCCTGCAGAGCAAGAATCCACCTACTAACTCTGTTAGAACTGAGTTTACAAGTCCTCATATACAGTAATGCATGGTGATCTGTGTGGATCTCAAATTTCCCCCCTACTAAATACATTCTAAATTTCCCTAAACTGAAAACAATACCTAAAAGCTCTAACTCAGTAATCGTGTATCTTTTCTCCGCTGCTGTCAGTCCTCGCGAGGCTAAAGATACAATGCACAGATTACCCTCATCATCTTTCTGACATAATACTCCAGCAATGCCTATATGTGAAGCATCTGTCATAACCACATATTCCTTATCTTTTAACGGATATTTCAGCACTACAGCTTTCTCAAAACCTTCCTTCAGCGCTCTAAAAGCCTGATCATGCTTGGACTCCCACCTCCACCGAGTCCCACTTTTAAGCAATTCCCTGAATGGTTCTACCAACCCTGAGTATTTAAGAACGAACCTCCTGAAAAAGTTGCAAATTCCCAGGTAAGTTTTTAACTGTTTAACATTCTGTGGCACCTCTGCGTGAAGTATCTTATTAACCCTACTTTCCTCTGGTGTCACACCTCTACTCGACACTCTATGACCTAAAAATGTCACTTCTGACTGACAGAATGACGACTTAGACAGCTTCAAAGTGAACCCTGCCTGATCTAACTTCTGAAAAACTATATTTAAATGACATAGATGCTCCTCAAAACTGCGTGAACTAATTACCATATCATCAATGTAAATGGTTACAAACTCTCCTGTGTCATCCCCTAATGCGATGTTTAAAGCCCTAATTAAAGCTGCTGAACTACTCTTTAACCCATAAGGTGTTCTACAAAATTGATAAAGGTTATATTTATGACTAAAAGCTGTAAATGGTCTATCTTCGTACATAAGTGGCACTTGCCAAAAACTGGAACTCAAATCTACACAAGTGAAATACTTCTTCCCCTCAAATGTTTGCATTAATTCCTCTATTGACATAGATTTCAGCTGATCTGAACTAATTCTACTGTTAACCAAACGAGCGTCTAAACAAATACGAACCGTGCCGTCGGTTTTGGGTACCGTGATCAAAGAATTAACATATGGACTGTTAGAGTGCTCAATAATCCCATCTTCAAGCATCTGGTTAATTTGTGCCTCAACTGCACTCTGATAAGCGAAAGGTACAGGATATCTATGTCCTGTGAATACTGACCTATCAATAACGTTCAATGAATGTGTATAGCAATTGGCCATACCAATGCGATCCTCAAAAACTCTCCTATTACACCATAACACCTCATAGAGCCGAACACACTGTTCCACCTCTATATTTCCCTGAAATGCAGCCTCACGTAACGAGTCCTCTAGACTTCCGTTCGTAATCACACTGCCCACAAAACATGGAGAACCCCGCTCTACGGCTGGCGATATCTCATTTAAAGTACAAATCACACCTACAATACTACTCCTCTGAATATGGTCATTGAACGCTACTTCTACTTCAGAATCTCCCCATTTAAATTTCAAACTCCCTACATCATAACATAAGTTACCAGACACTCTACTTAGCCACTCTGAACCCAAGATAACACTGAATACTAAATTTGGAATTACAAGGCAAATCTGCTTCTCTACATGATTATTAATTTTAATGTCTACTAAAACTTGCTTAGAAATTACTTTAGACCTCTTCCCAACAGCTGTGATAACAAAAGTGCTTTTAATTGGCATCTCCTCAAAATTTACTCCAGTTCCTTTCATTTTATCATAAAATGCACTACTTATGCAACTCTTCATACAACCACTATCAATTAAAACATCTGTGTACGCCTCGGACACGTTAAATTTAACTATGGGGCTCTTACTAACCACTTCCTGAATAATACCTTCATCATTTAGTTCATGTAATAATTCATTTCTTACATTTAGGTCATAGGGTTCCTGTATAATTGTATGGACAGGGCATGCTACAGACTGAGATTCTGACCTTACTTCGCAGCCTGGTTCGCGTTTAAAGAACCGCTACAGCTGGCCGTAGTACTAGTTACTACTGCACTGGTCTGGTTGTTCTGAGTTGTGTTGTCATTGTTTGGCTGTATATTACTACCACTAGGCTGTCCTCTTCCTTGACCCCTATTCTGGTTGTAATTATTGTCGTTATAATTCCTCCCTTGATTTCCCCTGAAATCATTGTTTCTCCCTTGATTTCCCCTGAAATCATTGTTCCTCCCTTGATACTGATTACCATAGCCATTTCCTCTGTTCTGATTTAGCTGATTATTGTTATTTCTATTTTGAGCATTGGCCCCTTCGCCACCGTTCCCTTGAACTTCTTGATGCCTGGCTTCATTAGGCCTATTATTATTATTACCCTGGTTCCGATTGAAATTGTCCTCATAACCCCCTCTCCCTAGTGCATCAAATGTGCTTAACAAATTTTCTACTTGTGATATTGTCTTTACATTCTGGATACAAGCAGCCTCCTTGATCCTATAGGGAAAGTGCCTAAGTAGCAACCTCACCACATCACTTTCCTCCTTCAAGCCATCCAGATATTTACACACTAATACCTGCCCTAAAAAGTATTCGGTCATGGTGGAGCTTCCTTTAGGGTTATATTTACCACACACTACTCCCTCACGATGCTGCGACTGAATAACCTCATTCCAGAACTTTTCACAGAATTTCATTTTAAAATCATTGATATCAGTAAACTTGTCTCTGTAGACAGCAAACCAATTCCTCGTTTCCCCCACAAACACTTGTTCTAAAATTTCAACTACCTGGCACCACTCAATACTACCATTTTCCAACCTCTCCCCGAATTTATTTTCTATAGTGTTCATGAACTCCATTGGGCACCCCTGTCGATTGCTGAACTTACCCAGTTCTACCTCCCTGTGTGTGCTATTCACAAAAACTGGCCAATTCTGACTATTTTCTTGCCTGATCCTAGCTTTTAATTTTAATTCTAATTCTGCGATTTTCTCCTCAGCCTTCCTCTCAATACTGTTTACTGTTAATTTAATGTTTCCTTCTGATTCTTCTACTTTATCATATAGCTTTGCTTGTTTCTCCTCAATCTTGCTAATGCTCTCTCTATTACTCTCTCTTAAATCATTTACTTCTGCAACTATTTGTGAGTGGACTTTCTCAATTCTACCCCCCAGCTGTTCCTTAACCTCTTTAGTAGCTTCCTGAATTTTGTCAATTTCTCCCCCCAATTGCTTTTTGACCTGCTGTGTTTCCAGTTGCACTAGTTCTTTTAAATTTTCAGCCTGTGTACTGATTCTAATTTCCAACTCCTCCTGTACTTTTCCTAATTTTCTGTCTACATCTGCAATAATCTCTTTAGCCTTTTCTTCCATCACCCCCCTGATCTCACCTCTAATCAGTTCGAATTTGTCACTCATTTCCCTGCTGTTTTGTTCTAATTTAGCATTTAAAGTTTCAGTACTCTCTCTATATTCCTTACTGTTTTGTTCTAATCTGGCGTTGTTTTGTTCCAGTTTAGCATTTAAAGTTTCAGTACTCTCTCTATTTTCCTTACTGTTTTGTTCTAATCTGGCGTTTTAAGTTTCATTACTCTCTCTATTTTCCCTACTGTTTTGTTCTAATTTAGCATTTAAGGCATCTGTACTTTATTTATTTTCCCTACTGTTTTGTTCTAATTTAGCATTATTTTGTTCCAGTTTTGCATTGTTTTGTTCTAATTTAGCATTTAAAGCATCACTACTAACTTTGTTCTGATACATAAACTCGAGAAGTAAAGTTTTTAATTCTGGTTGGCCGCCTACACTCCCTGTTTCAGTATCGGGATTTACCTCCGCTACCCCGGTACTACCATCACTCGACATACTGCTCGTATCATCACTCTCCCGTTGATGACCACTACGTAACCTCATCTGTCTTTCTTTCTCATCCCCCATAATGATATACACTGATACAGACAAATAACCCCCAAAATACAGGCACAGAAATATATACCCTTCTCCTTCCACAAATGTTATTAGGTTTTCAGCCCCAAGTTGTCGGCGACAAATGTAGCGTTTTTTAATGCCCCATGTTGGTAGCGACAAATGTAACAGTTTGGCTAGCCCACACTGTTGGGTGATAAATGTAACTGTTTACCTTTGCCTAAGCTATGTTGTTTTAATGGGCGCCAAGACCTCAATGCAATGTTGAAATCTAAATTTGTATTTAACAACGTCTAGCTCTGGCAGAACACCTTCAAGACACTATTCACTCAGATCGTGGTATGATTTGATCATTAACCCAACAAACAATTGTATCAGGAGAAGGAATGGGTCCATATCTAATGCTACCTACTGAAAGCAAAGATTGCATTGTAAAAGAAATGAATTTATTATATAAAACCAGTATAGCAAAATTAATAATAATAATAAGTACAAAATTTAAATTGGAGCGTTGTGATTTGAATATTACCGATAGAAAATTACGTGAAAACGGAGTCTGATAAATTGATTTTACTCTTATTTCCAAGCTATGAAGTTACTGAAATATGAAATGTAAAACAAAGAAAAATGAGAGATTGCGTATTTCTGCGTCATTTGCGCTTACCATTGGAAATTGCCAAGGCATTTCCCTCGTACTTGCTGATGCTGTGAGCTTCCCACAGTCTCCTGGACGTCGTCATCTCCGTCGGAATTTGATGATATTCTGGTAGCTTAGATAATTCTATGGTCCGTACCTCGGACCCAAACACTCGTACAACCGCACTGGTTAAGTTTTGCAAAAGTTAGTCTTCAACTCCACTGAACATCGGAGCGACACGCACTTGCAACCGTACTCCGCAAGTTCTACACAGATAGTCCTCGTTTCACGGCGCGTCGAACGATATATGCACACGTTGGCTCCCCCACTCTTCAGCCGGCTTCAGCTTGCGTGGTCCTCACTGATTGGTTGACCCACCGCTAGTTCCCCTCCTCTGGTTTCTTTACACTCGGCGCGCGAGAGGGAGAAGTCGTTTTCCGTTCCAACAATTCGCCTTTTCTAGACCTTGCGACCCAAGATTGCGTCATGCTTCTCGACAAGATTAAGCGTGTACTTGAAATCCCAGTGAGTCACGTCTCTCGATATACCCTAACTGACGAAAACTCCGTAAAATTCCGTAATCAGATAATTTTCTATGATATCGTCGTTCGTAATAATTTGCTGGATAGCGTTTTCTAAGACATAGAAAACCTATCTGAATGCTAATAATTTTTATAAAATGCTCCGAAAATACCTTAATAATAATTATAATAAATTAATAATAATAATAAATTACCATGAAAAATTCTCTTGGCTGAACAATTTGCCGCGTAAATAAATATAGAATGGCTTCCTACTGACTTATGCCAGTTGCATAAAACCCCTCGAAAAACACGTTACAATATGTACAATTATTTAGTTGCAGTATTGGTACTGCAACTGTCAGTGTATGCTAAATGCAGTATATATGTTAGGTGAAATGCTAAATGGTGATAGCTATCCGGAGATTGTACTTTAGAGAGATTATATGGTTGTAAACTATGGTTAAACTATAAAATTTTAGGCTAACTACTGATCTGATTGTCTTCCGTACTACAGTTACTCGCAGTTTTCGTGCTCACTGGAACTCACTGTGCGGTCGACTGCGGTGGTTATCTTAACGACTGGTTTTTCCCTGCCTACTCCCCCCTGTCCCTACGTGCTGTGGGGAGTGATAGCGATGTGTTTAAGTGAGGTGTTGCCAACCTAGATAAGATGTATGTTATTGAATGAGGTGGGTCTACAACCCATTCGAACTAAGCGTTGACGGTCTTATGAGGACGTCCCGGCACCTTTAATACTGCCGCGAATATGGGCCTTGGTGTATTGCAGAAGAAAAGTACATCGTACACCTGATCCATGAACGTGTGTTAGTTCGAATGGGTTATGCTCCACGCGAGGCGAGGGCTAATCCACGGTCTTTAATAGTTGTAGACCCACCTCATTCAATAACATACATCTTATCTAGGTTGGCAACACCTCACATAAACACATCGCTATCACTCCCCACAGCACGTAGGGACAGGGGGGAGAAGGCAGGGAAAAACCAGTCGTTAAGATAACCACCGCAGTCGACCGCACAGTGAGTTCCAGTGAGAACGAAAACTGCGAGTAACTGTAGTACGGAAGACAATCAGATAAGTAGTTAGCCTAAAATTTTATAGTTTAACCATAGTTTACAACCATATAATCTCTCTAAAGTACAATCTCCGGATAGCTATCACCATTTAGCATTTCACCTAACATATATACTGCATTTAGCATACACTGACAGTTGCAGTACCAATACTGCAACTAAATAATTGTACATATTGTAAATATTTTCACCTGTATTTCAAACATAGATTTTGTAGCCTAAGTGTAATGGATCTGATGATGATCGCTTGACGATCGAAACTGGTCATCCTAGTGTTTTATTAATCTCATGTAATTTATTTCAGGATTAGGGCATAACCCATCTCTTTTGGGTACATTCGTGTTGACCGACTGAAAAGCACTAAACTCTTGTTTACTAAGGCAACACTGAAAATATGGCTTCAAACACCACAATGTAGCTTCTTTTACTTTTTCACTCCACCAACTTGCCTCTTTCTTCTTTCTTCCTCCTCTTGTTTTTCCACAGACTTCTGTTGCACAACTCACTAATGTTGTTTTGAGCAGGTTCCATTCCTCCTGTGCACATTGTGTTTCATTTTTCGGTAACTTTTGCCTTTCGAGATCTTGGAAGCTTTCTTATTTGCCTCATCTTTCAATTTCCACTCTTTTATTCTGGGCAATTTCTGTGTACTTGGTGCTCGCTGTAACCAAATTTATTCAGTTACATTAGCTCACCCTCAGGTTTTTGCTTTGTGCAGTTAGTTTGGGGTATTTTATTCGTATCTTATTATATTGGGTTAACGTGGGGATGAAGCGGTGATTTTTATTGTGTCTGTGTATTTTTGTGTGGACGGATTCATCTTTGGATGTTCCGGACCAACTAGATTCATTGTTTATTAATTATCATTTTTTGGATATGTGATCTTATAAATACGGGGTTTTTGCGATTTATTATGTTTTGGGAACTGGGACACATGAGACTGTATTATTTTGAGTAGAAGCATTATTTCATTTTGGTTTGGGATTAATGGCTTTATTTGCAACTAGTAATGTTAAAATCTTCAATTCCTGGCTGTACTATAAGGTAGTATTGGTATTTTCGAGTGCTGGAAATGTTACAAACCCGGAAAAGACAGGCAGTAATTCGACTTACTGTGGCAAGTTCAGGGAATACCTAGGCTATTAATAGCATGAATTCTGATGAACCGGCGCGTGGAAAACTACTGAGCGACGTCAGAGTGAATTTCGACTGTCAAATGTTCATGTGTTGTCACGGATATTCCGCCAGGAGCAGCGCGCGCATGATATAGTTCCGGCAGGAACAGTGGGGTTATGTATTCGTTCGCCAGTGCTTATAATGGCATGTCTCGTGTTCAGAAAGGGTCTTCTTAGTTTTACAGCGAAAGTCCGTTGTCTACTTGTCAATTAGTGTCGTTGTTACTGGATCATGGTATCGTAAAACGAACGAGCAAAGACTTAATCTTTAGCAAACCACTGAGCTCTTACGGGCTATGAGAGGCTACACTGTTTTTCATGGGTCCGTCCATACCATGGGCTGTCGGTAATACCTTACCACGCCTAAAAGGATGATCGTCAGTCATAAGAAGTTCATCAAGAAGTAATGCGAGAATGGAGACGTGAACGAACAGTTCGTGGGGAGAGAAAGTGAAGTGAACCAGTCTGTCTCTTAACGTTTGTAGATATTTTGTGTACGAACGGTACAGAGTGTAAATACATAGGAGGCTGGTAGGCCTGGGTCTAATATGGCCGTAAGTGTTTGTAGCTCTAAGAGCGTAGATTCAGTGACAAGGCACTGTACAAAAAGCATTATTACAAGTGGATATGAAGGGTATTTTTGTGTTGTATATTATGTATATATGTGTATAGTACATCATGACGACGACTGGTATAGACATCCACTCATGGGAAACATCTGCTGCGGACCGTTTACTGTGGCGGAACACTACATCGACTGCTGTCAACTTCTTTGAAGAAGAACGTCGCAGACATGAAGAGGCCAAGCGACAAGCAAGAAAGCTTCGTCAATTGCAACCCCGCCCTCCCCCGACCATTGAGTGCAATATATGTGGGCGCATGTTTTATGCCAGGATTGGCCTGTTTAGTCATCAGAAGCACATCCACAGGCTGGTCTGAAAAGCTCTATGCAGGAAGAAGTATGTTTACTCGGAATCGAGTTACAGCCGACGACGACGTATAGTACAGCCAATAGATTATCTCTTTAAAATTCATGTGTGTTTATATCCCTGTCTTGCTTGATCCTGGTAACATCAGCGAATGCATGCCAAAGCCCTACGCCTGGGATGAGGAGTTTCATAGTCGGGGCAACAGTTATTTATCGTATTCTATTTTATTCAGGAAGACCAATAAGGTCAACCTTGGCACCCATTCAAAGTCGGGATATATGTGTTAAAATCACTTGTGGCCTGTATTTAAAGGCAGTTACAGTAATTCTGTAGGTTTGCATTAATGGGGGTAGTAAAAGTTAAATCAACTCTAGCGGGGAGGTGAGAGTGTTTCAGTGGCAGCCCAACGTGAGGCCTTAGACATGCTGATGTGTACCAGGACACAGGAATTAAACTGTAGGCATATTTTCATAATTTCACATATTTCAATTAGGGATGGCTACGTTAGAGCCAGGATGCAATTCTGCTTTGTTGGGGGACGGTGCTGGTGAGCGGCAGAATGAGGCAGGGGCTGATAGGCAATTTGCTATAGGGATGGGGGAAAACAGTAGAGTCAGGGGAGATTTGCCAGGGCAGGGGGGAAATGAATTAAGTATGATGGCCATGTTGGAGAAGCTCCTACTTCATAGCAACAAGTCTGTAGGGATGGAGGAGAGAATGACCAGTCAGATGGCCTCCCAGATTACTAGTTTAAAAGAGCATTTGTCACAGAAGCTTGATGAGGTCCCGGGGCATTTGTCGGAGAAGCTTGATGTGATTAGCCTAGACAGCCATGTTACTAGCCAGGTTAGTGAAGTCAGTGTAGAAGCCACTAATCTGGAAACTAAGCTAGGTAATCAGATTGCTGTTCAGAAAGAGAGCGTAGACTCTGAAGTAGATAAGTTGGATGCTCAACAAGTGAAGTTGGCAGGGGAAATTTCTAGCCAGGCACTGGAGACTAGCCAGACATTTTCCAGGGTAGATAGGAAGTTGGGAGAGCAGAAAGAGGAAATTGTAGGCATTGTGGAAGAGAACGTTGAGGCTATTGAGAAAGAGAGTGGTAGGCCTATGAGAGTGGAGATGGATGAGAGTGCTGAGGTTAGTGAGGAGATTGCTGGGAGAGTGGAGATGGATAAGAGTGCTGAGGTTAGTGGGGAGAGTGGCGAGAGAGTGGAGATGGATGAGCGAGTCGAGATTAGTTTGCTAGGGAATGGTATGAAGAAGGTAGATGAGAATATTAGCAAGGTTAGCGAGAAGGTGACTAGTATGGAGGAAGATACTGTAGGTAGAATTCTACGTGGTCAAAATCTGGAACTAGGAGGGAGTGAAAATCTTGTTACGAAGTTTGTATGTAATTTCTCTGATGACATTAGGGCTGCAGTGTGCGTGCAGGAGATAGTCGCTATTACAGGCATAGAGAGGTCACTTGGAAGGTTAGGTACCTTGAGAAAGACAGGTAGGCAACGTCAGAGAAATGGGGGTAATCGAAGGGAAGGAAATTGTAATCAGAGGAGAGAGAGGAATTGGGATTCAGCAGGGACCCGGAACAGAACGTAACTCTTGTCTATGTGGAACGGAGGAATTCCGTTATCTTCACGGTTATTTCCAAGTTGTAACGTTGCTGCCGTCTGTTCCAAGCGTAACGTTACCGTCCTGGAACGGAACTGAGTCTGAATCCATACCCGGTATCTGGAACAGTGGAACGTTAGCCGAGCCCGTACCGGTACAGCGTATTGGAGACGGGTGGAAAGTTACGTTGTCCCATACCGAAATGAACAGAGGAATATCCGATACGTTACAGTTCGGAACGTTCTACTTATAATAACGGAACAAACAGATGGAACGGAACGTTACAAATTTAACGGGATTGTATTGTTACAAGGCTGCATTGCGACGTCTCAAGGTCAAGTAGAAGGCATGCGATGTAGCTGTTATTTTTATTGGGACGACAGCGTTAGTGGTAAAAACACATCCAAACAGGGTGCATGCATTTACTCACTCAATCCCATTTACCCGCTCACCTCACAGCACGCCAGCCTTTTGTTTCAGCTAATGTACCCCAAAAGAAGCTGCTCGACTCCGCCCCCTCGTTGTGATCGGTTGATCAAAATATCTTTGGGATACCGTACACGATTTGTGAGGTAGGGCAATGGGCAAAGCACAGTGCTATCAAGCGGTTCCGTGGCACCTTTTCCGTATATAACTAAGTATATCTAAATAGCGGGAACAATCATTTCATGTCTCTGATTTCAGAATAGGGCAACATTATGACTACCCACATCGTCACTCCAAGAGGACAGCAAAATACTTATTATTAGACTATTGTTATTATTATTATCATTAGACTGTTATGTCATTATTATTTTCATAATTATTAGTCAATAATGATTATTATTATTAGTAATACTATTATTATTATATTTTTATTATTCTAGACAATTGAGTTTGTACAAAAATTCGCTATCCAGCAACAGAGAAACTACCTTATACTATCGGGGCAAAATAAATTCCTCACAGTTAGCCTATTATTAGGGACCGGATTCTTAGGTTCTTATCTATTTTTCCCATACTTCTAAATACTTTTACGAATCACACTGAGAAGAGCCATATTCATGAATTCCGTACTACTTAAAAAAAACTAAATGATACTCGAGTACCTAAAAAAAACTAATTGCAGTTTTTTACCATTTATTGTAGTATATTTCAATTTTTGCCCATAATTCTTGAAATTAAATGTGAAGATAGTGTTTATTCCTAGCTCCAGTTGATTGAAAGCAATCCGACCTACCGGAAAAATGAAATATTTTCAGCACTTTCCAGCTTATATATTAGTAGCAGAAGTACCCCTTCTTCGAACCGTTTTCGGTATTAAGAACCAGACGTAACCAATTGAGCTACTGTTGCAACGGTTAGAGGCTTGGAACCTGTTCGTCGACAAAGAAAAATGATTAGATAAAATATGCTCTGAAACTAAATTTACCTAACGTGTACTTCCTGACGTGAAAATAAAATTAAAAATCTCGTAGACGAAACGACGTCAAATAAAACTGACCTTTGTCAAGTCCCCATCCAGAGAAAGACCCCTTTAATAAATTATAATGGCTTGTGGTGCATGAAAATTCAGTTTTTTTTGCCTCCAATGGCCCAAATTCCTAAAAGCAAAAAAAACTATTTCAATTCAGGAATTTTTGAAAATTATATTTATGTTTCGAGATATAATAGACCTTCTGTACGACATATCGCACATTTAAGTCGTGTGAAAAAATCTAGGGTACCCCTTGACCCCCTTAAGCGCATTGATGAATTTCACAGTTTTAGTTGATTCCATAATAACCTTATAGTCATTTGCAAACATTCACAGAAATTTAATAAATGGAGTGGTTTTACTTCTTGCAGAAATAGATGGAAAGTTGGATATCACCTTTTGAGATACTGTTGTTATGGTTACTGGCTTGCATTCCTTCATTAGGTTATTAAATGAAATTAGTTTTCTGGAATTATCTCAGAAACTGTTGGTTTTAGAGCCTTGAAATGTAGTTTTCGGGGACCATTTACAGATATTTAGGGGCACTGAGTTTTGTTTCTGACACCAAGGGGCTGAAAATAAGGTTTGTCTTGTCGCTGTAGGCCATAGTATAATAATAATAATAATTATTATTATTATAATAATAATATAACAATATAGGGATAGGGATATAATAGACCTTCCGTACCACACCCGCACGTGTAAATCGCGTGAAAAAAATCTAGAGTACCCCTTGACCCCCTTAAGCCCATTATATGACATTGATGAATTGTACAACTTAATTTGGTTCCGTTATAACCTCATAGCCGTTTTCAAACTATCTCAGTAATGTAACAAGATGTTCAGTAAAGAACATATAGCCTACTTTCTCCTAAAGGCATGGGTATTGTTATAACTCTTTGTCCTTTTCAAGGAGTATAATTGAATGTTGGTTGTAGTAGCTTGTTGAAATACAACGTGCTATAGGGATATTAAACATGAATATGAGGTGCTCTTTGCTAGTGCTACCTCTGTAAAAAAAATCATTCAATTCGGTTTCACCGTGTTTGAATTGATATGGGGAATGGATTTGAACACATACATGGCCGCTATTTGCAAACTATTGGGCTGATGACCTTGTAGTCAGTCATAAGATGCTTTCCACAAAAAGGCATGTTGTTGCAAAATCTGGTAGAGATCAAATTATTAGAATGGTCGTAATTTGATTTAAGCTTTTAACATTTGGGTGGCCGTCATTCCGTTTCCGTCAAGATGGCGGCGATATAAAACATGACACTGAGGTGCCCTTTGCTAGTGCTACCTCTGTGCCAAATTTCGTTCAATCCGGTTTTACCGTGTTTGAATTGATAGGGGGAACCAATTTGCACACATACATGGCCGCCATATGCAAACTATTGGACCTATGACCTTATAGGTTGGTCAAAGAACGCTTGTCAAATAAAGATATAATGTTGCAAAATTTGGTAGAGATCAGATGATTAGGTTGGTCGTAATTTGATATAAGATTTTAACATTTGGGTGGCCGCCATTCCGTTTCCGTCACGATGGTGGCGATATAAAACATGATCCTGAGGTGCCCTTTGCTAGTGCTATCTCTGTACCAAATTTCGTTCAATTCGGTTTCACCATGTTTGAATTCATAGGGGAATCGATTTGCACACATACATGGCCGCCATCCGCAAATTATTGGGCTGATGACCTTGTAGTTCGGTCAAAAGATTCTTCGTACATAGAGGTATACTATTGCAAACGTTGGTAGAGATCAGATGATTAGGTTGGTCGTAATTTGATTTAAGCTTTTAACATCTGGGTGGCCACCATTACGTTTTCGTCAAGATGGCGGCCATCTAAAACATGACACTGAGGTGCCCTTTGCTAGTGCTACCTCTGTACCGAATTTCATTCAATTCGGATTTACCATGCTTGATTAGATCCGGGGAATCGATTTGCATACATACATGGCCGCCATCCGCAAATTATTGGATATGACCTTGTAGTTTGGTCAAAAGATTCTTCATACATAAAGGTATAATGTTACAAAAATTGGTAGAGATCAGATGATTAGGTTGGTCATAATTTGATTAAAATTTTATCATTTGGGTGGCCGCCATTACGTTTCCGTCAAGACGGTGGCGATATAAAACATGACAATGAGGTGCCCTTTGCTAGTGCTACCTCTGTCCCAAATTTCGTTCAATTCGGTTTCACCGTGTTCGAAATGAGAGAGAGAGAGACAGAGAGAGACAGAGACAGAGACAGAGACAGAGACAGAGACAGAGAGAGACACACACACACACACACACACACACACACACACACACACACACACACACACACACACACACACACACACACACACACACACACACACACACACACACACACACACACACACACACACACACACACACACACACACACACACACACACACACACACACACACACACACACACACACACACACACACACACACACACACACACACACACACACACACACACACACACACACACACACACACACACACACACACACACACACACACACACACACACACACACACACACACACACACACACACACACACACACACACACACACACACACACACACACACACACACACACACACACACACACACACACACACACACACACACACACACACACACACACACACACACACACACACACACACACACACACACACACACACACACACACACACACACACACACACACACACACACACACACACACACACACACACACACACACACACACACACACACACACACACACACACACACACACACACACACACACACACACACACACAAAGAGACATACAATTATTCACCCTGTGTTGATCTCATAACTCTACTTTCATTTTTTTTTTCAAAAATCGAAAGTAGGCTATAAATGGAATTGTATTGCGCCTTACAGCAATAGTAGGACCTGTGAGATTCCGTTGCCATGGTTACCGGCTTGCATTATTTCGTTATTGTATTAAATGGAATTAGTTTTCCGGAAATATCTCAAAAACTGTTGCTTTTAGGGCCTTTAAATGTGGGCCCCCGAGTTTCGTTTCTCACACTGAGGGGCTGAAAATGAGCTTTGTCTCGCCCTTCTACGCCTATTTCAGCACGTATTTTAAGGGGTTAGGGCCCCTTTTATGAGAGGTACAGAGAGGAGTTACATCAATGATTAGTGGAGTGTCTCTGAAGGATATCTGTACCAAATTTTACGTTGATCCACCCAGCCGTTCTCGAGTTATAAGGGAACAACTTTGTCCACAGACAGACAGACAGACAAACCATTTATTTTCGCACGCGTCCGTCATAAAACAGTCTAAAACGCATAAATAACGCAAATTTCCGTACAAATTCAGAAAAAACAGACAAACTTTCATTTTTATAGAGATTGGTTATTTACGGAGGGGAAAGTGTGAATAAATCTCGTATTATTCCCAAAAATCCAAAATTGTAAAGAAACAAAATTATTTGAACGAGATAGAGAGTGAAAATCACCTCAGACATCCTTGTTTTTATTGCAATCACTGTAACCGAATTTATTCAGTTACAGTAGCTCACCCTCGGGTTTTCTGCCTTGTGCAGTTAGTTTGGGGTATTTTATTCGTATCTTATTATATTGGGTTAACGTGGGGTTGCAGAGGTGATTTTTATTGTGCCTGTGTGTTTTTGTGGACGGATTCATATTTGGATGGTCCGGACAACCTAGGATCACTGTTTATTAATTATCGGTTTTTGGATATTTGATATTATAAAATACGGGGTTTTGCGATTTATTACGTTTTGGGAATAAGGATATATAAGACTGTATTAAGTAGAAGCATTATTTCATTTTGGTTTGGGGTTAATTGCTTTATTTTGACCTAGTAATGTTAAAGGTTAGATTTGTGGCTGTACTATAAAGGTACATAGAATTGATATTTTCGAGTGCTGGATTTGTGACATACCCGGAAAAGACAGGCAGTAATTCGGCTTGTGTGGGATTACCTAGGCTATTTATGGCATGAACTCCCATGAACTTCGCGTGAAGAAACAACTGTGTGACGTCAGTGTGAATTTTGACTGTCTGATGTTTATGTGTTGACGCGGATGTTCCGCTAGGAGCGGGCTACGCACAAGTTAGTTCCGGCAGAAACTTTGGGGTTATTGGATCCTTACGCGAGTGCATATAATGGCGTGTCTGGCGTTCAGAGCTTGTCTTATTGTTTTATCGGCAGAACACTGTTCTACTAACGCCCAGGGTCGTTTTACGTGACATGGTTTCCGTAACGAACAGTTAGAGATCGTCTTCTTGCTTGTACTACGAAGGTCCGTTTGTCAACTTGCATTAGTGTCGTTATTACTCGATCATGGTATCGTAATACGAACGAGCGGTGACTAATGTTTAGCTATCCACTGAGCTCTTACGGGCTATTGGAGGCTACGATTTTTCATGGGTCCATCCATTCCATGGGCTGTCGGTAATAACTTACCACGCCTAAAGGATAATCCAGTCGTAAACATTTAAGGAAGCAAGGAAAGGAAGCTTGTAGTTTAACGTGACCGTTAATCTTGAGATCATGAGCCACGGGACCTCCTTTTTACGTGGAATCCGAACCACAGGACATGGCATTTCACTTCGAAAATCTCACATGCATTGACCGGGAATCGAACCCGGACCGCCTTGGTGAGAGGCATACAGCTAGACCACTGAGCCACCACGCCCCCAGTCGTAAACATTTCATCGAAGTCATGCGAGAATGGAGAGGTGAACGTGCCGTAACAGAAGAAAGTAGAATGAACCAGTCGTAACGTGTGTAGATATTTTGTGTACGGACGGTACAGTGTATATACATAAGTGGCTGTTATGCCTGGGTCTGATATGACCGTAGTGTTTTTCTTGCTCTCAGAGCCTAAATTCAGTGAACAAAGGTACTGTACAGAAATTATTACAAGTGTATTGAAGGGTATTTTGTGTTGTATATTTTGTATATATGTGTTTAGTACAGCCAATAGATTATCTCTTTAAATTCATATGTGTTTATATTCCTGTCTTGCATGAACCTCGTACATCAGCAAACGCATGCCAAATGCCCTACGCCTGGGATATGGGGCTTCATAGTCGGGGCAACAGTTATGTACCGTATTTTATCCTATTTTATTCAGGAAGACCCATATGGTCGACCTTGGCGCCCATTCAAAGTCGGGAAGTAATGTTAAAATAACTTGTGGCCTGTATTTAAAGGCAGTAAATTCTGTAGGTTTTTGGTAATGAGGGTAGTTAATGGTAAATCAACACCAGCGAGGAGGGTGTGAGTGTTTCATCACTAAAAGTGTAAAGTTATCGGTGATAATTTGATTACGCATCATTATGTAAAGTATTTACACTCTCGTTGCAATCAGATTGTGTACCATCAATGAGGCACTAATTTTAAGCCTTATGTAATGTATGTCAACTTTCGCTACCCTTTAAACATAAGAACCTATTGTAAAAACCCATTCTACCTAATAAAAACATAAGAAGGATAATTTTATGATTTTCAAAACCGAAAATTACAATTTTAACAAGTAGTTCCGTGAAGAACTATACAGCCTATTTTCATATATCCTACTCATGTTAATTGCCTGTATCAACATACAAAATTTAAGTTTAAAGGTTGTGATAGATTCATAGATATTGTGAACCGTCTAGATATTTCAGATGGACGCCAGGTTAAATTTTATGTACTGTTACATGAAGATTATTGTGTACATGTGGTATTCAAACTTCAATCGCATGAATAGGACACAAGAAGTAAAAACGAGATTTTATAATTTCGCACAGCTGCCATCTTGTGGTTATGGAAACAATTGAAATAAATTTGATGCCAGTGGATTAACATTTGTATAAGAATTTACTGTACCAAGTTTCACTGCACTCGGAGGGTTAAATTGCGAGAAACGACCATGTGAATATTTATAATTCGCGTCGCCGCCATGTTTGATTTGTGCTCACCAGGTTACTGAAAGTCCTATAGGTGAACTTATGTTCATAGCTTCTATTAACATAAAAAATTTCAGCTTGATTGCTATAATAGATTCGTAGATATTGAGAACCGTCTAAACATTTCCGATGCTCACCATTTTTGATTGTTATATGTATAGGCCGTAGAAGTTATGTACTGTACCCGTTCGTCCTGGGGATGCGATGACCCATCTGCTATTACATCGCATTCCTGGATTTCCAGGACAGAGCGGAGTTAAATGAACACCTAGTCAAATAAGGAATGTGTCGGAAATTCAGTTGAAATATCACAAAAAGCAGAGGGTAACACGAGATAAAGTATCTCCAGGGTCGTTACGGGTTTAAATTTAATAAAAAACTACAAATATAAATGGGCGCCATCAACTGAATCCCTGGCAAACCACATCCTTCCTGGTTAAGCCTTAATTAAGACAAGGAAAGAAATAGGAAAATCACATCATCATCAGATCACAACTAAGATAAAAACAAATTTATTCAACTTTGATAGTCAGACAGACATATTAAACACTCATCCTACCTGAGAGCATGGTCGAATGCCAACGTTAAATTGTCATTGTCCAGAAAATCGAACCATCTCTATTCTACTCAAAGTGTATTTAATCCACATAAAATAGGAAAAATTTCTAAAGTTCTCTTGGGTTCTCAGGATCACCGTAGCACTATGTCTTTGCGTCACTGACATTCGTGATAACTGAGACCTAACTTCTCTTTAAATTAACATCATGAATGTGGATGTAAAAATATTATTAATCTGTCTAAACACACATATTATAATCACATATTTTAAATATCACATAATTTATGGCTTGCATGGCATTATTCAAATGCTGAATATGTTAGTAAAATGCTCCTAAACATCGAATAATTAATTTACACTATTTACACTGTCATTAATAATTGCTTGTTTGTGAATCACAGAAAATCCACTACTCATTGGTTATAATCATCATCATCATCATCAAAATTAAATATTTCTCACATTAGTTCTCATCTCAAAATTCAATATATTCAAGTCAGAATAATTACTTCATTATCATCAAATCATTTAAATGAATATTATAATCATCAATTCTTTATGCTTTCTAATTATTCACACACTCTCATTTCATCATCTCTTTCAGATTAAATCATCTTAAATCATCAATATAAATTGTTTAATTCATCAACTCAAGTTGCAATTCTTCAAATCATATCTCAATTAAATTTATTTAAATTCATTTAAATTTATTAATCATCAGCTTCTTTAATTAATTATCACCTTCTAATTTAGTTATTCATCATCTATTTAGTCATCTATTAATTTATTTAAATCAGCTTATTTATTCAATCATTAATTCATCCATTTATTTAATTCATTGATTTATTCCAAAATTTAATTTATCAATTTATTTAAATTTTATTCTTCTGGTTATTTAGATTTTTATTATTTCATCTAGTCATTCTGATTTTTATTTCATTCGGTCAGATCATTAATATGCTTAAGTTTCAGATTATTATTTCATTAATTATTATTATCAGAAAATCATGTATTATCAACATTATTTATCTGTTTAATTTCCTACCAAATTGTTTAATATGGGTTTATAGAACGTTGTCTTACAGTTTTATCACTTCCAAGTTATATCTCGTATTCAACTATCATGCCAAAAAAATATTATTGCCTTCACAAAATCACGTTGGATCTCACTATCCACAACTACATTATATATTCTCACTTTATCAAATATCACATTTGAATACCACAATTATTCCACAAAACTCCATAAATATTCAGCGCACAGCATGAATCTCAAAAATTATGCTAGACTGGGTTCGACAACCTCATGTCTGCTTCAAAATACATTAGCAATATTGCAACTTCCACTTGGCAACTTCCACAAAATGCCTATCACAAACTTCACTTAATCACGTTGCATGATCTACAAAAATACATAACTGGCTTGGAAAAATATTACCTTTGTAATCGACATCAAATTCAAGATCTTCTTTCAAATAGCATAAATTCTCTTAAAATTCTCATAATTCACTTCACAGAAAAACACCAATGTGCTATAATCTCTCACATCAAAATATGCAATACTGATCTGCCTCAAAATAAATCTGACCATTAATGATTCATCTTACAAGATTCAATTACTTTAAATCCTTCTCAAAGGTATCAAACTCAATCATAAAAATTATCAAAAGCATCAGCTGTAACAGCTGTTAAATGAAAGTACTCTCAAAAGAGTATAGCAACAAAATATTGGATTGGCCAACAAGAATTACAAAATGTAACCCTGCTGACATTTATTTTTAATTTATTTAACAAAATTCGACTGATATGTGACTAGTAGTTTCTTGTTTGATCCTCTTACAATCTCAAGTACACTCGGATGATAAAAATGAGTTCCTCAATGGCAAGTAAAGATGAGTACCACCACGCAATCGTATAAATACGAAAGGCCTTGCCCCGTTGTCCAACATGATAATGCCCTGAACGATGGGTAAAGATGTGTACCACCACGCAATCGCCTAAAGCAAAAGGCCCCATCTCGTCGTCTAATGAGTGAATGTACCAGATTGGAATCAACAAGTCTCTAGTTGTCACATAAAAGCGATATTCATTCACTTGAGTGAATAACATCTTAATATCTCCAAACAATCCAATGAAAAAATCCCTACTGATGAATAATACACACTCGCTAGTATGCAATGAACTGACGAAGTAATTTAAATAATCCAATTGCAGATCACGAGTTCGAAATACTCGCCACAAAAAAAATAACCACCAAGAAAACTATCCTTACTGGAAAATGTCTAAAAGACCAAACATCTGCTTAATAAAGCCAACCAATGGTGAGAATTTCGTATAATGGTGCCTGCCATATCATATGGTAACGCCATATTCTAGCAAACTTTGGAGCAAATAATGTCTAAGCCATGTCTAAATAATTGTAGAACTCCTACTAGAAAAATATACAAGTATGCCCAGTGTTCATGAAAAAGTCATATCAGAAAGTCATAACTCTTACAGTACCTTCTCATATCAGCTGTTAATATATTTCAAAGATCGTCGATTATCCTCGTGTGTAATAAATTTCTCGAAAGATCGACGTGAATATCGTTTCACCCACGCAATAACGATCGCCTTCATATCCCAAGTGAATCAGCTGTTAGACCTCCTCTTCTTCAGGAACCAAATCCATCGCTCCGTGGTGCCATCGCGTCCCTGTCTTCGTTTACTCCGACATGATGAACTGCATGTTATCCATAGCGGATACTGTCCAAATTCTTACGTAAAAGTTCATAAAAGCAGCGTACCCCATATTCTTCTTCTGTGTTACGCCACTGTCCCATACAATGTTCGGTTTGCTTGTTAAAAGATCAATCTCCACAGCGGTTAAGTCTCACTTGCAAAAAATAAATTTTATTTATGAGAGTGTATAAGTTTTTGAAACACCCTGTAGCTGTGTTCGTACTCGATATTTTATAATAATTCATGAAAAGAAATTGTGTTAATGCACGTGCCAATGTTCATAAGTGCATATACTTGTAACATTTCGTTTGCCTTAAAAGCGTTAATGCTAGCTTGACCCCATGGTCGCTCTACATGTTCCGTTATGAAATGCATAGTCGTAATGTCATTTGAATATCTAATTTCATTTGAAGTTCACAGTTGCAGTATATTATAACTATCTGCCTGCACAATTCGATTACTGGATACAAGTCTCATACAATGTTGTAACTGAATGTTGAAATGAAGTTCAGCTTCTTTAATGTTGCCTGCGTATAAAAGTCGGAACTAGCACGCTCGGTTCTACTGCACTGTTCCAGAATGATCTACGCTTAAAGCCGGCCTCGCCATGCCGCTTCGCTGTACTGTTCTGCGTTACAAAATGCAGCTCGAAATAAAGTTCTCAATCTCGTATTATAATGCTGTTCTGACCCCGGCTTTTCTCCTGCTTACACGGCCCGTACAGCTTGCCTCGTAACCGGTCCTCATGCCGCTTACCGTGCGTTGCTTGCCTTGGCTCACTGACCTACTTCCCGCTCTCTGCTTGGTGAAGTAATACTGTCGCTTTCACGCCACGTAACAAGTGCTGAGCACCGCTCAACTTTGCCGTACTCTCTGCGCATGTGTTCTACTCAGCCCTCCTGACTGAACTCGACTGATGTCTCTAGACTGCGATGACCAGCTCCTACCTGGCGCTGTCACGTGATGCTCCCCCACCTTCTGTGGTCATGCGTCACGAGTATAATCTCGACCACCATCATCTCGGCTATTAAGTTATACAATAACTTAAGGGGTTATCTGTCTTTCTTCAAGTTATTATCATATATAATGCTTGTTATTTCTTCTCTTCTGAGATGATATAATACTATGTTCCATTTAGATCTTAATAAAACTTCAATATTCCTCCCATAATTCCATCTGCTTGACTGGCAATGCCTTCTTAATCCTTGGCCTTCTACGTCATTTCCTAACATTCCTCTCGACTCGATTTGAGCGCTATCTTTACAACTTTTCCCATAAATCTCAACTACGGCTTAATGTCAGCTGGCGTAGCCGATAGCCTCAACTGGGTATCGGGTACAGTACCATTAAAGGAAAATTATTGTGTAGGTTCATTACTCAAACTTTCACTTCGATCGCATGATATCGACTCAAGAAATAAAAACTTAATTTTAAAATTTCGCACAGCCGCCATCTTGAAGTGATGTAAACAATTGAGCCGAATAGGATGTCAGTGCATTACAAGGTGTATACCATTTGCTGTACCATGTGTGACGGCGCTCGGATGGTTTAAATGCGAGAAAAGTCTATTTAAATACAACAACTTCGCTTGGCCGCCATGTTCGTTTTGTAAAGAGGTTTTTGAGAGTCCCATCGTTACACTTCTATTAGTGCTTTTTTCCACCATACAAAACGTCAGGGTGATATCTGTAATAGTTTCGGAGATATGGAATGCCGGTGAAATATTTCGCACAGTTGCCATGTTGGATTGGTGAGATGTAATAAAATTTGAAGAGCACAGTCGGGGTCGGACAAAATAATACTATGAGCTTACCCAGTTTCGTTGAAATCGCTCCAGCAGTTTAGATTTTATTAGGGAGGGGAGCGAGGCGACGGACACATGCAAACACACACATACGTACACACACATGGACTATATGTGATGTCATAGGCCTATCTTATATATAAAAGTGAAATTCTGTATGTGGGTGGGTGGGTGGGTCTGTTCCGTATACAAATCCACACCGTTCCACCAATCTCAACCAAATTTTTCATACACATAGTTTAGGACCCAGAAGGAACTGCTGGCTACATGCATTTTCGATAGTCTTTCTCATTCTTCTGATTTCGGCCCTTTTGCACTCAAGCACAGGCTAATCAAATCATAAAATTAACTCATGAAGGAATGGCAAGGCAGGACGTTTCCATGGCATCATAGCTCAAGTCGAGACACGGCCGACTGGAAGCGAGTTGCCTTGCGCTCGCCACTACAAGTATAGAAAATGAGGTTCTTTACTTGAAATCCCGTTAGTTACTCAACTGCTCACACAGCACTGCCAACCGAGTATAGCATAACCAAGATTTGACACTATCTACTATATATTTGACAAATACCACTCACTCACTCATTCATTCATTCATCACGAAATCTCAGAAACCACCGAACGGATTGGAATGCAATTTGGTATGCAGCTTCCTCACGGGACGCAAATGCCCACTAAGAAAGGATTTTTGGATATTTAGGTTCTAAAGGGGTGTTAAGGGGGTAGACCTGCATTTCATTGAATAGCAATATCTCCCAATTGGCTTCATTGGGGGATGTGATAGTCGGCATATAAACTCATCATTAAAAATAAAAAGACATGTGTCTGATAGTTTTTCGAAGTGGTGTATATTATGAGGTGAAAGGGGTGAAAAGTGGGGGTTGAAAGATTCCTAACGGAGCGTGTATCTCTTAAACGGCTTAGGCGAGGAGTTTGAAACTCAGCGGGGAAAAATCAGCATAAAAAATAAGTAAATAGGTGTTGGACCGTTTTTTCATAAATCCAATTTAAGGGGCCCATGGGGAGGGGTGAATTTCAGGGGGGGGGGGGACAGGAAAGAAAGTGTTCTGACTGACTGACTGACTGACTCACTCACTCATCAAACTCAGGGGGAAAAAACTGCTTTAAAGTAAGTAAATAGCTGTTCAACAGTTTTTTTTTTCCATAAATCAAATTTAAGGGGCTCATGGGGAAGGGTGAAATTCTGAAAAAAGGAAATTGAAAGAAAATATCCTGACTCACTCACTCATCATCGCCCAGCCAAAATTATTGAAGTTAGAAACATGACAGTTTGGGGATATGTTAATTGTATGTCAAAACCGTCTACTATGGGAGGATTTTCGGATATTCAGGTTCTAAAGGGGTCTTAATGGGGTTAAACCTGCACTTCATTGAATAACAATATCTCCCGATTGGTTTCATTGGGGGATGTGATGCACGGCACATAAACTCATCATTAAAAAAACAAGAAGACACGTGTCTGAGGGTTTTTCGATGTGGTGTATATTATGAGGTGAAAGGGGTGAAAGGTGGGGGTTTAAGGATTCCTAACGTAGCGTGTATCTCTTTAACGACATAGGCGAGGAGTGTGAAACTCAGCGGAAAACAAATCACCTTAAAAATTAAGTAAATAGGTGTTCGACCGTTTTTCCATAAATCCAATTTAAGGGGCCCATGGGGAGGGGTGAAATTCTGGGGGAAAAAACAGGAAAGAAAGTGTCCTAACCGATTGACTCACTCACACTTCAAACTCAGGGGGAAAAACAACTTAAAAATGTGTTCGACAGTTTTTTTTATGAATAAAATTTAAGGGGTTCATGGGGAGGGGTGAAATTCTGAAGAAAAATAATTGAAAGAAAATGTCCTGTCTGACTCAATCATCATGCCCAGCGAAAACTATTAATGTTGGAAACATGAAATTTTGGGAATATGTTTGCTGTATGTCGAAAACGTCAACTAAGGAATGATTTTTGTTTATTCGGGTTTGAAAGAGGTGTTAAGGGGGAAAACATGCATTTCATTGAATAACGATATCTCATGAGTTGTTTCTTTGGGGATGTGATATTCGGAATATAAACTAATCATTAAAAATAATCAGACATATGTCTAAGGGTTTATCGATGTGGTGTATATTATGAGGTGAAAATTGGGGGTTGAGGGATTCTTAACGGAGCGTATATCTCTGAAATGACATAGGCGAGAAGTTTGAAATTCGGCGGGAAAAAACAGCTTAAAATACAAGTAAATAGGTGTTCGCGACCGTTTTTTCATAACTCCAATTTAAGGGGCCCTTGGAGAGGGGTGAAATTCTGGAGAAAAAAAAAACAAAAACAGGAAAGAAAGTGTCCTAACTGATTGACTCACTTACTCACTCATCAAACTTAGGGGGAAAACAGTTTTAAATAAGTAAATAGGTGTTCAACCGTTTCATAAATCCAATTTAAGGGGTTAATGGGGAGGGGTGAAACTATCAAAAATAAATGGAAGAAAATGTCCTGACTGAATCACTCACTCATCATCGCCCAGCCAAAATTATTTAAGTTAGAAACATGAAATTTTTGGGATATGTTCGTTGTATGCCGAAAACGTCCACTAAGGAAAGAGTTTTGGATATTCAGGTTCAAAAGAGGTGTTAAGGGGGTAAACGTGTATTTCATTGAATAACAATATCTCACGAGTGGTTTCATTTGGGGATGTGATACTTGGCATATATACTAATCATTAAAAATAAGCTGACACATGTCTAATGGTTTTTCGATGTAGTGTATATTATGAGGTGAAAGGGATGAAAAGTGGGTGTTGAGAGATTCCTAACGGAGAGTGTATCTCTTAAACGACATAGGCGAGGAGTTTGAAACTCGGAGGAAATCAATCAGCTTAAAAATAAATAAAATAAATAGGTGTTCGACCGTTTTTTCATAAATCCAATTAAAGGGGCCTATGGGGAGGAGTGAAATTCTGGAAGAAAAGCGTCCACTAAGGAAGGATTTTTGGATGTTCACTCTCATCGACCAACCAAAACTATTAAAGTTAGAAGAATTATATTTTGGGGATATGTTTGTTGTGTGTCGAAAACGTCTACTAAGGAGGGATTTTTGGATATTCAGGTTCTAAAGGGGTGTTAACAGGGTTAAACCTGCATTTCATTGAATAACAATATGACACGACTATGACGCGAGTGAAGCGAGGCTAAAAATGAGATGGTGTGTGTCTGTGTATTACTCAATCACGCAAGTACTACTGGTCCGATTTACATGAATTTTACATGGAAGTAGCTGATTACCTGGTTAACATATAGGTTACTTTTGATTTCAATACTTTGCACTATTTAAAGATGGCGACCATTTTAGTGCCGTCACTACACCCTTTGGTTTCAAACTTTCATATTTCCATTTCAAATAAAGAGAGAACGCTAACAAATAGCAAACTTTTGATGAAATATACGAGGTTTAAAATTACATTTTCTATCCGAAAGGTATCTCCAACGGTTAGCGAGTAAAACCTAAATTGTTGCTATAAAACACGGTCAACGAGGAGCGGTGTAGTTGGACAGAATGTTCCATCCTTAATCTCCCTCTGCGCAGCACCTCGCCTATCCCCTGTTTTAACTGTCACCTTCACACTTTAATTTATTTATGACGCATAGCGAAGCACGGGTACTTCAGCTAGTCTTTCATAAATGTAAATAATAAAGGAAGCTTTTCAGTCGGTCAACACGACTAAATAGCTTTCATTATTAGAATTAATCATCACTGAAAACTGGCTTCTATGACTACTAAATGAAAATAGGCTAACAAGTAAACGAAAAGCAAGAACGGGAGGTTAATTCAGAAAAGAAATACTATTATTGGTCACAAAGGAGCTTAAGTTCCGCCAACACGAACCTTGATGCTCGGTACAGTTGGGAGTAGAGTTCCGACTGTACCGTTCCTTATGCTCGTACCGAGTTCCAAGTTACAGTTACGGAACGATACCGCAAGCCAGCTCGGGGCCGCGGTATGGCATACGTAACGTAACGTGGAACACAGCGGTACGTAATGCATTTCAGTTCTGTTCCGGGTCCATGATGATTAGTTTAGTTGTTTATTAATGTTAAGTTTTGACCAATTGAGTAGCCACAATTGAGATTTGGTAAAGATGGCAGCAAAATAAACATGACACTGAGGTGCCCTTTTCTAGTGCTAACTCTGTACAAAATTTCGTGTTTCAATTGATAGGGGGGAGCAGACATATGCACACACAGACACACAATGTTTCTTGAAAAAAGTCCCTTAATACTAGCCACGTTCTTCCACTGGCAGTGATCTGTAATAAAATCAGGCATTTTTAGAGTTTTAATATGTGTTTGAAATCTGTTTCAAATGATTATTTTATCATATTTTCATACATCATGTAACGGTATGCTGATTTAGGCGTACAATTTTCCATCCTTTATGGTGCACCATATAAGGTTTATTACCAAGGGACTTTTTAGTGTTACGATATACATTATAATAATATCGTATGGCCTCGGGTGCCTGGTGCAAGCTTTGTTAATTGACACCCATGCATGTCCTTTGAACGCTATGAAAGTCAAGGAGGTTAGATATCTAAACTCCTTGACACTACAGCGCTTTCAAGTAGAGAATGGAGGAACTTTGTGTTGGCGGAAAATCCCGAGATTAATTTTGCCATTGAACACGGCCTACTGAATTCAAATGGGTTCTTTTAACATGCCAACAACGTATGACATGAGTGTCGTGATTTTTGTCGCCTTTTAAAAATCACATACCATGGCCAGGGGCGAACCTGCAATCTTGGGGTTGGTAGTCCGACACTATAATCACTCACCCACCGTGGCAAGCCCTCTATACATTTATCTTGTGTCTTTGATATTTATCAATTCATTCATATCGGCTGATGTTGTTGTTTGAGTCTTCAGTCTTGACTGGTTTGATGCAGCACTCCATGCCTCCCTGTCCTGAGCTAAGCCTTTCATCTCTACATAGCTACCACACCCTACATTCGAGCAGTTCTTGCCCTCGACCCTTCCTTCCATAACAAAGTTTGTTATTCCTGGGTTTCTTAGTATGTGTCCTACCAACCTATCTCTTCTCTTCATTAGCAGTTACCAAAAACATCTCTCCTCTCCCACTCGTCTTAATACCTCTTCGTTTGTAACCCTATCTTCCCATTTGATCTTCATCATTCTCCTGTAACACCACATTTCAAACGCTTCAAATCTCCTCTTTTCTGCTGCACCAATAGTCCAATTTTCACTTCCAGAGAGTACCACGCTCGATGTCAACAGATTCCTTTTCTGTAGAAATGCTTTCCTTGCCTGAGCCAACCTACTTTTTATATACTCTTTCCTTTGTCCATCACTGGTTATTTTGCTTCCTAAGTAACAGAAGTCTTCTGAGATTCGGAGATATAGAATGCCAGTGAAATATTTCACACAGCCGCCATGTTGGATTGTTGAAACGCAATAAAATTTGTAGGGCACGGTTGGGGTCGGCCTGAATAGTACTACGACCTTACCGAACTTAATTGAAATCTATCCAGCCGCTTAGATTTTATTAGTGGAGGGTGGGGCACACACACGGACAAAAGGAGATCTCACAAGCCTATTTTTTCATAGATAGAAATAAGCTAAAAACGAGATTTTAAAATTTGACAATAGTGCCATCTCGTGGTAAAAAAAAACCAATTAAGTTTCATTGCTGTCACAGATTAGTTGACATTGAGAATCGTCTAAATATTTCGGATGGTCATCATATTGGATTTTTATATACTTTGTAGGCCATAGAGCTATGTACTATTAGATGATGATTGTTGCGTAGGTTTATTGTTCAAACGTTGGTTTCGATCGCATGATTAGGACACAATTTTAAAAATTTCGCACGTCCGCCATCTTGAAGTTATGTTAACAATTGAGCTGAATAGGATGTCAGTGCATTACAAGGTGTATACCATTTGCTGTACCAAGTGTGACGGCGCTTGGATGGTTTAAATGCGAGAAAAGTCTATTTAAATACAACAACTTCGCTTGGCCGCCATGTTCGTTTTGTGAAGAGGTTTTTGAGAGTCCCATCGTTACACTTCTATTCGGCCTCTCAGGAGGCTACACGAAAAAAAAAAAAAAAAAAAAACTTCTATTAGTGCTTTTTTCCACCATACAAAACGTCAGGGTGATATCTGTAATAGTTTCGGAGATATGGAATGCCGGTGAAATATTTCGCACAGTTGCCATGTTGGATTGGTGAGATGTAATAAAATTTGAAGAGCACAGTCGGGTTGGATTATTATATTATAGGCCTTAGATTTATGTACTACTGACTATTTTACCCGGCGTTGTGCAAGAGGTGTATTTACATGTTATAGAAAGATACATGCCAATATATTACGCAAGGTATATTCACTTTGCCCCGAAGTGAGTTTAAAACATAGTTATCCTGGGCTCTGAAGTTAATCAAGTGCAATATTAACTCACTGTAAATCTAGGCGAAAGGTACTGTGGAGTACAACAACGCAGTAGAGAATGCATGAATAACAAAATGGGCTGTATATGCACATTTTTCAAGGACAAAGTCTCACAATTACAGTGCTTTCCTGATAGTGTTTTTTTTTTCTTTAATTTTATTTTTATTTTTTTAATACGTGTAATTTAGACGTCTTGTTCACATAGTTCTCCTTCATTTTTAAATTGTTCGTTTTTACAGAGTTTCGTTGAAATCGCTCCAGCAGTTTAGATTTTATTAGGGAGGGGAGAGAGGCGACGGACATATGCAAACACAAACATACATACACACACACACATGGACTATATGTGATGTCATAGGCCTATCTTTCACACATGTAAATAATAAAGGAAGCTTTTCAGTCGGTCAACACGACTGAATAGCTTTCATTATTAGAATTAAGCATCACTGAAAAATGGCTTCTATGACTACTAAATGAAAATAGGCTAACAAGTAAACGAAAAGCAAGAACGGGAGGTTTAATTCAGAAAAGAAATACTATTATTGGTCACAAAGGAGCTAACGTTCCGCCAACACGTACCTTGATGCTCGGTACAGTTGGGAGTCGAGTTCCGACTGTACCGTTCCAGGGCTGTAACGTTTCACATGCTCGTACCGAGTTCCCAGTTACAGTTACGGAACGATACCGCAGGCCAGCTCGGGGCTGCAATATGGCATATGTAACGTAACGTGGAACACAGCGGTACGTAACGCATTTCAGTTCTGTTCCGGGTCCCTGATTATTAGTTTAGTCGTTTATTGATGTTAAGTTTTGACCAATTGAGTAGCCACAATTGAGATTTGGTTAACATGGCGGTAAAATAAACATGACACTGAGGTGCCCTTTTCTAGTGCTACCTCTGTACAAAATTCGTGTTTCAATTGATAGGGGGGAGCAGACATATGCACACACAGACACACAATGTTTCTTGAAAAAAGTCCCTTACGTTCTTCCACTGGCAGTGATCTGTAAGAAAATCGGGCTTTTTAGAGTTTTAATATGTGTTTGAAATTTGTTTCAAATGATTATTTTATCATATTTTCATACATCATGTAACGGTATGTTGATTTAGGCGTTCAATTTTCCATCCTTCTTTATGGTGCACCATATAAGGTTTAATACCAAGGGACTTTTTAGTGTTACGCTATAAATTTATCTTGTGAGTTTGATATTTATCAATTCATTCATATCGGCTGATGTTGTTGTTTGAGTCTTCAGTCTTTTGACTGGTTTGATGCAGCACTCCATGCCTCCCTGTCCTGAGCTGAGCGTTCCATCTCTACATAGCTACCACACCCTACATTTGAGGAAAACTGTTTAACATATTCTAATCTCAGTCTACCCCTACAATTCTTGTCCTCGACCCTTCCTTCCATAACAAAGTTTGCTATTCCTGGGTTTCTTAGTATGTGTCCTACCAACCTATCTCTTCTCTTCATTAGCACTTACCAGAAACATCTCTCCTCTCCCACTCATCTTAATAGCTCTTCGTTTGTAACCCATCTTCCCATCTGATTATCATTCTCCTGTAACACCACATTTCAAGCACTTCAAATCTCCTCTTTTCTGCTGCACCAATAGTCCAATTTTCACTTCCATAGAGTGCCACGCTCAATGTCAACAGATTCCTTTTCTGTAGAAATGCTTTCCTTGCCTGAGCCAACCTACTTTTTATATCCTCTTTCCTTCGTCCATCACTGGTTATTTTGCTTCTTAAGTAACAGAAGTCTTCTGAGATTTGGAGATATAGAATGCCAGTGAAATATTTCGCACAGCCGCCATGTTGGATTATTGAAACGTAATAAAATTTGTAGGGCACGGTCGGGGTCGGCCAGAATAGTACTATGACCTTACTAAACTTAATTGAAATCTATCCAGCCACTTAGATTTTATTAGTGGGGGGTGGGGACACACACACGGGCGCACGCACACGGACAAAAGGTGATCTCATAAGCCTATTTTTTCATAAATAGAAATAGGCTAAAAACGAGTTTTTAAAATTTGACACTGGCGCCATCTCGTGGTTAAAAAAGCTTTTAAGTTTGATTGCTGTCACAGATTAGTTGACATTGAGAATCTTCTAAATATTTCGGATGGTCCGCATCAGGGCCGGCGAAAGCTATAAGGGCTCAGCCACTCGTTTGAAGTTAGGCTGAAGCCGCTGCTGCCGGTAAGGGGAGGGGGACGTTGGCCGTGTGACGTCATAGGGTTGTAAGCCGAGCTTGCCCACTTGGCATTTCCCAAGGAATCACCTGTTTGATTCAGTGTCACAGAGAAGTTCATTGTGTGTGTTGTGCATGAGCGTTGTCCATCGTCAGTGCTTAAGCAGGTTATTGTCTAATAATTCCTTACAGTTTTCGAGGTTTAATTATATACGTAAACGATTTAGTATTTTAGAATCGCAATGAAACATGAGCTGTGCTATTTTTAATTGTGGAAATACCTACCGCAACACCAAGGACTGTGAGGTAGGCGTCATTTACCACCGATTCCCAAATTATAGTGATATTTCAAAGCAATGGGTTACCAAGTACCACAGGAAAGACAGTGTTAATGTAAAAAATGCACGTATTTGTAGTAAGCATTTCTTGCCTACTGATTATCAAGATGATATGAAAAACCGCCTTTTAGGACTTCCATTGAAAAGAGTACTAAATAAATCTGCAGTCCCTTCTCAAAATCTGCCCAATGATAGTACACTAAGTCAAACCTCTGTACTTAGGGCAGACAGGAGCAGAAACAGAGCCGTTAGAGCTTCAGCTATAGTAAGGTTGGCACAATTAAGTTCTAAAAAAAACCAGGCTATTTGTACTGAGGAAATTGACAATTCCAGAGAATGTGAAACTGAGAAAAATGAAGAACCACCGAGCTTAATCCGTTGTACAGACTGTGAACGTAAATCCGGGGTTATTGAATCATTACAAAATTAAATAGTGGGCTTGAAATCGCAGCTAAAATGTCTAAAACGGAAAAAATAAAATTTTAGTTGACAGTAAGTTAAGAAAGTCTAATTGCTACAAACGGTTTAACAACACGGTCAAATGTCTACGAAGTGAAATATGCGATGTAAAGGAGCATAAAAACAAAGCAGTTCTAACCAAGTGGGCCAAGCAAACTATGACTCCCATGCAGATAAAGGCTATAGAAACTAACAAGCAAGTACGGTGGACAAGTGACGACATATCTCGTTGTGTGATGATAAGGGCTCTGTCTCCAAAATCTTATGATTTCTGGAAGGAAAAATTGAAATTTCCTCTCCCATCAGCCATGACCTTGAGAAGATGGTGCGCAAAGTTCACATGCTTTCCAGGTATTCTAAGGAATGTACTATGTACTATGAACTATCCGATTTTGACAAGCTGTGTGTAATTAATTTTGATGAAATGCATATTGATAGTAGTGTTGTATATGACTCAGCCATGGACAAAATACTTGGTCCCTCATCTAAGGTGCAAGTAGTATTAGTAAGAGGTCTAATATCGAGCTGGAAACAACCTATTTACTTTGAGTTTGACACTGCTATCGATAAACCATTACTCATGACAATAATACAAGCCGTAGAGTCCTCTGGATTGTTAGTTACCTCCATAGTGTCGGATATGGGAGGGAGCAATTATCTATCTTTGTGGTCATCTTTGCAGATTTCTGAGAATAACACATCTTTTTCCCACCCAAATGATTCAGAGAGACAAGTTTTTGTTTTTGCCGATATGCCTCATTATTTTAAACTGCTTCGCAACCACTTTCTTGACAGTGGTCTTATCTTGGGAAACGGCACTGAATTGGATTCATCCATTTTAAGAGATGTTTTGGAGAAGGACTGTGGTGAAATAAAGTTGTGCATTAAGTTGAATCCAGCTTATCTGACTGTGAAAGGTAATGACAGACAAAAAGTTGGACCTGCAAAAGCAGCTTTTTTTCTTCAAGAACAACAGCGAAAGCAATCGCATCACTGATTGGAAACTTCCAAGCTGCAAACTTTTTTGAACTTATGGATAATTTTTACGACATTATGAATTCAAGGAGTCAACATGCTGATCCAGCGCATCCTCTTAAAGTTGCCTTTGGTGTACCCGAACATGCAGAAGAACAAAATCTTATACTAAACCAAGTTGAATATGTAGTATCGCGAACGAGAGTGAAAGGGAAAACTAAAATGCTTCCATTCCAGAAAGGCATGTTAGTATCAATAAAATCTTTAAGAGACATGTTTGAACAGCTTCAGGCGGACTATGGCATTAAATATATAATTACTACTCGTCTTACTCAAGATGCTCTTGAAAGTTTGTTTAGCCAGCTTCGTGGGCTAGGACGATTTCATGACCACCCTTGTCCTTCTGATGTTATATCACGTCTCAGAACACTTATGATATCAAACAAAATGCCCATGCCTTCATGGAAGACGAACATCACGCCAACTGAGGAGATATGTAAAGAAATTCCAGCATATTTGACCTCGGACTTACTCCAAATGGCTTTTACACCAGAGGAAATAGGATCCATGCAATCAAGTAATACAGGGAACAATGCAGACGTCAACTTCTTGGCGGAAGATATAACAGTGCCAGGTAATTATTAATCATACTCATCCATATTACGCGAATTTATTGTAATATATTTCAAACGTCACAAAACAGTTTTTAAAACATTTTACATAATTTGTATATTCATAGTTTCATCAAAAATATAATGAATTGGTTTTTAATATTTTAAATTGTGATATTAAAGTATTTATAAAGCAATGTAATTGTTTATGCTATATTTTTATGTATAAAAATATATTTGTGTATTGGTATGGTTTTATTACAGAAGATCACGATGTCGAGAGCGAAATTACATGGGCTGAGGACGAAGGAGTTAAATACATCGCTGGCTACGTTACTTTCCGTGTTTGGGATATTGACCTTAGCCTTGGAAGAATTACAAAATTCGCTCCAAATCCGGAAGGGGGGCAGCCATCTTGGATACGAACTCTATCATACGGCTGCCTTACTGAACCAAGTGACCAGTGGTTTAGTTTAGTGAAAGAATTTGAAAAGGTGTTTTTAGAAATACATGGTCCTCTATTCGGGTTTAATCGGCAACCGGGAATAGTGAAAGTGTTAAAAAATTGGCTGCATTCGCAATTCCCGAGTGTATGTAAAGAGGCCATTAACGTGTATGCAAGACTCAGAACATTTATTAGAATTAGAGAAGTTAATAGAAACAAATTTAGTGAGAGAAAACAGATGAAAAAAGCTATCAAATGGGTAAGATCCAAGAAGTAAGCATATCTGTAACTGATTGTAGTTGTGATTTCGCTCATTTTACCTTGTCTAGGTGCATTAGCCTTTAATTAAAGCATTATTTATTGACTGTTGAAAGTGTATAATATCTAAGAGGGTGCCACTAGGGGTAGAATGGTATCATGGGGGTCATACATGCTGCCGGATAATGCAAAGCAGTTGTGGTTGTATGGCAGTGTTGGTGCGAGTGACAACCCTGTGACGTCACAGTGTTGAACCGGCTGGCAGCAGGTATCGAGGGGAAGTGGCGGAGCCCTTACTAGCCCATTCTTGCCGGCCCTGGGTCCGCATATTGGATTTTTATATACTTTGTAGGCCATAGAGCTATGTACTATTAGATGATGATTATTGCATAGGTTCATTGTTCAAACGTTGGTTTCGATCGCATGATTAGGACACAAGAAATTAAACCTTAATTTTAAAATTTCGCACGGCCGCCATCTTGAAGTTATGTAAACAATTGAGCTGAATAGGATGTCAGTGCATTATAAGGTGTATACCATTTGCTGTACCATGTGTGACGGCGCTCAGATGGTTTAAATGTGAGAAAAGTCTATTTAAATACAACTTCACTTGGCCGCCATGTTCGTTTTGTAAAGAGAGTCCCATCGTTACACTTCTATTAGTGCTTTTTTCCACCATACTAAACGTCAGGGTGATATCTGTAATAGTTTCGGATATATGGAATGCCGGTGAAATATTTCGCACAGTTGCCATGTTGGATTGGTGAGATGTAATAAAATTTGAAGAGCACAGTCGGGTCGGACAAAATAGTACTATGAGCTTACCGAGTTTCGTTGAAATTGCTCCAGCAGTTTAGATTTTATTAGGGAGGGGAGCGAGACGACGGACACATGCAAACACACACATTCGTACTCACACAGGGACTATATGCGATGTCATAGGCCTATCTATATATATAAAAATCAATGTTACGAATAGTTTGTCTGTGGGTATGTGGGTATGTCTCCTATGCGTTCATATACCATTCGTCCGATTGCGATGAAACTTGGGTGAAATGTTGAGTACACTCCAAGGAAGGTTTCTGACTTAGTAAATCCATTTTACAATAGGTAGCGCACGCGTAGAATCAACAAATGAGCGACGATGCGCGAAGCGTTTCAAGAAAGTCCCGTATGTGTTCATATACCATTCGTCCGATAGCGATGAAACTTGGGTGAGATGTTGTGTACACTTACGTGAAGGTTTCAAAATTAGTGAATACATTTCACTGTAGATAGCGCACGAGTAGATTCAACAAATGAGTGACGACATGCAAAGCATTTCAACAAAGTCCTGTATGCATTCAAATACCATTCGTCCGATAGCTATGAAACTTGCGTAAAATGTTGTGTACACTGCGGGGAAATTTTCTGGCTTAGTACATCCACTTTACAATAGGCAGCGCACGAGTAGATTCAACAAATGAGCTACGATGCGCGAAGCATTTCAACAAAGTCCCATATAAGGTCATATACCATTCATCCGATAGCGATGAAACTTTGGTGAGATGTTGTGTACACTCCAGGGAAGGTTTCTGGCTGAGTACATCCATATCACAATACGTAGCGCAAGAGTAGAATCAACAAATGAGCGACGACACGCGAAGAGTTTCAACCAAGTCCCGTATGCATTCATAAACCATTCGTCCGATAGCTATGCAACTTGGGTGAGATATTGTGTACACATCATGGAAGGTTTCTGCCTTAGTAAATCCACTATACAATAGGCAGCGCACAAATAGATTCAACAAATGAGGGACGACGTGCGAAGCGTTTCAACAAAGTCCCGTATAAGGTCATATAGCATTCTGCCGTTAGCGGTGAAAATTGGGTGAAATATGGTGGACACACCAAGGAAGGTTTCTGGCTTAGTAAATACATTTCGCAGTAGGTAGCACACGAGTAGATTCGACAAATGAACGACGACACGCAGAGCGTTTCAATACAGTCCCCTATGCCTTCAAATCCCATTAGTCCGATAGCGATGAAACTTGGGTGAGATGCTGTGGACACTTATGTGACGGTTTCTAACTTAGTAAATACATTTTACAGTAGGTAGCGCACGAGTAGATTCAACAAATGAGTGACGGGGTTCGAATCGTTTAAACAAAATCCGGTATGCGTTCATATACTATTCATCCGATTGCGATGAAACAATGATCAGTTATTGTGTACACGCCAGTGAATGGTCTCGACTTAGTAAATCCATTTCACAATAAGTAGCGCAAGAGTAGGTGCAACAAATGGGTGACGACGCGCGAAGCGTTTCAATAAAATCCCCTATTGCGTTCATATAACCTTCTTCGATTGCGATGAAACCTTGATGAGTTATTGTGTACACGCCAGGGAAGGGCTTCGACTTAGTAATACATTTCTCAATAGGTAGGGCACGAGTAGATTCAACAAATGAGTGACAGCGCACGAATCGTTTTAAGAAAACCCCGTATACGTGCATATATCATTCATCCGATTGCGATGAAACATTGATGAGTTATTGTGTACACGCCAGGGGAGGGTTTCGACATAGTAAATCCATTTCACAATAGGTAGCACACGAGTATATGCAACAAATGGGTGACGACGCGCGAAGCGTTTCAACAAAATCCCCTATGCGTTTATATAACCTACTTCGATTGTGATGAAACCTAGATGAGTTATTGTGTACACGCCAGAGTAGGGTTTCGACTTAGTAAATCCATTTCTTTAGTAGGAAGCGTATGCGTAGAATCAACAAATGAGTGACAGCGCACGAATCGTTCAAACAAAATCCCGTATACGTTCATATGCCATTCATCCTATTGCGATGAAACTTTTGAAAGTTGTTGTGCACGCTCCCACGAATGATTCTAAATTAGAAAATCCATTTTACGATAGCTTAGAGGCAGTGAACGGAAATTGAAAAACATGTTGTGTATCCAAAATCACTTCAAGAAACAGAATTTCAACGCCAACACTTTCTTTGATTGGCATTGCAACGCATGCCGGGTACAGCTTGTCTTTCATAAATGTAAATAATAAAGGAAGCTTTTCAGTCGGTCAACACGACTGAATAGCTTTCATTATTAGAATTAAGCATCACTGAAAAATGGCTTCTCTGACTACTAAATGAAAATAGGCTAACAAGAGTTTAGTGCTTTTCAGTCGGTCAACACGAATGTACCCAAAAGAGATGGGTTATGCCCTAATCCTGAAATAAATTACCTGAGATTAATAAAATATTTTCACCTGTATTTCAAACTTAGATTTTGTAGCCTAAGTGTAATGGATCTGATGATGATCGCTTGACGATCGAAACTGGTCATCTTAGTGTTTTATTAATCTCATGTAATTTATTTCAGGATTAGGGCATAACCCATCTCTTTTGGGTACATTCGTGTTGACCGACTGAAAAGCACTAAACTCTTGTTTACTAAGGCAACACTGAAAATATAGCATCAAACACCACAATAATAGGCTAACAAGTAAACTAAATGCAAGAACGGGAGGTTTAATTTAGAAAAGAAATACTATTATTGGTCACAAAGGAGCTACAGTTTGGTGTGTAGATTACACTCTGCCTTATATGGCAACACTGCGAGAAGGTGAGTTGGATTCCCATCTTAGCCATCTTAGAGTGTTTTTCCATGGTTTCCCACTTCTACTCCAGGAAAATGCGTGGATAGTTCCTAAGTCAAGGCCACGGCCTACTCTTTCCCAAGCCATGCATTCATTACAAATACACACGTTACTACAGACATCACAATAACAAACTTTAAGCCTATCAGACAAATTCCATAAAAACCTCAACTACATGGACCGATTAACAATAGCCTATGTTCCAAACCTCTATATGGAGCAACAATAAATATTTCGAATCAATGGGATCCGTCGTATTGTTTTTAGTAAACATATTTCTAATGTAGGCTACAGTATGACCGCGATCGAAACGAGCAAGGTGCCTTGCCCTGTCTGATGCGGCACGTACTCAGACTGAAATCAGTATTTTTATTAGCCTACTTTTCACATTTTGCAAAAATGAGGAAAAAGTAGACTAATGAGATCGATCCGGGAAAATGTGTGTCTGTCGGTCCTTCTGTCTGTCTGTGTCTGTCGTCGTCCCCCCCCCCCTATCAACTTCTGAACGGCTGCAGCCGTCGAAACCAAATTTAGTATGAGTCAAGATATATATCGGAAGCCTCCGTGGCTTAGGCGGCAGCACGCCGGCCTCTCACCGCTGGGTCCGTGGTTCAAACCCCGGTCACTCCATGTGAGATCTGTGCTGGACAGAACGGAGGCAGACAGGTTTTTCTCCGGGTACTCCGGTTTTCCCTGTCAAAATGTCATTCCAGCAACACTCTCCACTATCATTTCATTTCATCTGTCATTCATTTAATCATTGCCCCAGGGGAGTGTGTCAGGCCTCGGCAGCCGGCACAGTTCATATCCTCGCCGCTAGATGGGGGATTCATTCATTCCATTCCTGACCCGGTCGGAGACTGGAAGCAGGCTGTGGATTTTCATTTTCATTTTTTCAAGATATATATCGGAATATCTCAAGCCCATATTTGAAAATGATGTCAGTGCTACCAACTGCTGAAAAAAATGCACTAGAAATTTGAGCTCCATGTTGGATATCTTGGAAGGTATGCATGGGAGCTATTCCAAAATTGGCACACATGTAGATAATACTATTTCAGTTAAATTTCCAGGAGGCCATATATGACAGTGTTGCCAAAATAATTTTAAGCCTTCTGATAGGTCCAATTTTTAAATACATATAACTTCTACACTATCAATTGGATTTCAACCAAATTTTGTATGTAATATGTGTACATAAACAGATATGACTGAGTGTATTCTTAAGAGCCACCAGAGCTGCCAACTGTTAATAATTGCTCTCTCTATTCTCTTTATCCAAATACCAATATATCTGAAAGTATGCAAGCCTACAGCTTTAAACTATGCTCACGTATATTACCTGACATTTTAGATTAATTTGGAGTAACTTATATACTTCAGTTCTACCAACATGATTTTAAGCCTGCTGATAGGACCAATTTTTAAATACATGTAACTTCTATACACTCAGTTGGATTTCATCCAAATTTCGTATGTGCTATGTGTAACATAACAGATATGACCATAAGTATTCTTAAGAGCAATCAGGGCTGCCAACTGTTAATAAATGCTGTCTATATTTTGTTTGGCCTACTTTTCACATTTTGCAAAAATGAGGAAAAAGTAGACTTATGAGATCGATCCGGGAAAATGTCTGTCTGTCCTTCTGTCTGTCTGCGAGTGTGTTCCCCACTATCACTCCTAAACAGCTGCAGCTATCGAAACCAAATTTGGTATGAGTAAAGATCTACTGTATACCGGGACATCTCAATGTCATACTTGAAAATGAAGTCAGTGCTACCAACTGCTAATAAATCGCAATTGAAATTTGAGCTCCATGTTGGATATCTTGGAATGTATAGATGGGAACTATTCCAAAATTGGTACACATATAGATAATAATACTTCAGTTTAATTTTCAGGAGGGCATACATGACAGTGTTGCCAAAATGATTCTAAGCCTACTGATTGGTCCAAATTTTAAATGCATATAACTCCTACAATATCAATTGAATTTCAACCAAATTTCGTATGTACTACGAGGGTTGGGGCAAAAGTCATGGCAACTATTTTTTTTCTTGTAGATACGTGAACGGATCACAAACGTATGTGTCGTGTGGACGTTCTGCAGGCATATTGTGTATGCAGAACAACAGATGGCTCTGTGATAGCCGGTAGTAGTGCAGCGAGGGCTGTGAAATCAGTCAGTTGGTGAGTGTCGTGCGAGATGGAAGTAACCCGTGTTGAGAAGCACGCTTACATCAAAATAGCTGTTCTCCGAGGGAGAAATGCGATGGAATGTCACAGTGAATTAGTGGAAGCCCTTGGGAATAATGCCCGACCATACCGTACAGTAGCACGGTGGGTAGGAAAGTTTCAGCAAGGACTTGTGTCAACCAGTGATTAGCAACGTTCGGGACGACCTGTCAGTGTGCGGACCGACGTTGCACGTGCCATCATGGAGCAACTCCTGGCTGAAGACAGACGATGGACGCTACTGGAGTTAGAGAGGGCAAGTGGCATCGAGAAACGCACCGTCCACAGGATATTGCGTAATGAGCTGCAACTACGCAAAATCGCATCACGGTGGGTACCGCATGTGCTAATGGAAGTTCGAAGGTGGGTGCGCTATGCAATATGCTCCGACCACCTTGCACGCTGGCAACAGGACGGCGACCAATTCTTGTCACGAATAATCGCCATCGATGAATTTTGGGCCAGGGCATACGAACCAGAACTGAAACGTCAGTCCGCGAAGTGGCGACATGCTGGATCACCAAGGATGCAGAAGTTCCGTCAGAATCCTTCCCCAGCCAAATTGATGGTGATCGTCACGTATGACATTGTCCCACATGGCAGAACAGTGACCGCACAGTACTACAGGGTCTTCCTCATGCGACAGGTACGACGTGGCGTTTGGGAGAAACGTCCGGATCTTGTGGACAGTGCAATAATCATGCAAGATAATGCAAGACCATATAAAGCAGGGTGTGTAGGACAGCTACTGCGACGTTGGGGATGGGAAGAATTGGAGCACTCACCGTACTCTCCCGACATCTCGCCCTGCAACTTTGATCTCATTCAAAAGATTATGGAACCACTACATGGTAGGCGGTTTGCAACACGAGAGGGCATTAGTAATGCTCTGTGCCAACAGGTGACCCAATTCACACATGGTGCGGCGAATGCTGAGGCAGATGGTATTCAGCGCCTCCCACATCGTTGGCAGCGTGTGGTGACAGTAGCAGGGGACTACTTTGAGGGTCTTTAGGCCCAGATTTGTCAAGTCAACTGTATGTGCACTGTGTTGTCATTCTTTTGCACCATGAAGGTCATATTGCCCTGTATACTACCGTAATAAATTAAATTAGTGTGGTAAGATATCAGTGCTATTCATTGTCTTCACATGTAGTTAACACCTTGCCCTTTCGTCTGTATATGCCACATTTTCCAACTGGACTGGTATCTTCACGGAAAAACAAGTTGCCATGACTTTTGCCCCAACCCTCGTATTTGTACATAAACAGATATGACTGACCGTATTCTAAAGAGCCACCAGGGCTGCCAACTGTCAATAAAGGCTCTCTCTATTTTTTATCCAAATACCAATATATCAGAAAGTATGCGAGCCCACAGCTTTAAACTTTGCACACGTATAGTGCTCGACATTCTAGATTAATTTGGAGCAACTAATGTATGTCAATGCTACCAACATGATTCTAAGCCTGCTGATAGGTCCAATTTTAAAATTCCAGTAACTTCTATACACAACAAATAGATTTCATCCAATATTGGCACAACAATACATCATAATATTTCAAATTATTTCTGACCAACACATGCATGACATTGTTGCCAACATGATTTTACATGCGCTGATAGGTCCAATGTCTAACTGCATGTAACGTCCATGCTATCCATTGGACTTCAACCAAATTTTGTATTCTGTATCTTAAGAGATGGAACTAAGAATATATTCAGTCACCAGGGCTGCCAACTGTAGTGCTCTATCAGGCTACATCATGCCAGGTATATTTCGAATTAATTAGAAATTTCGATATTACCAAATTCATTTCGTCATTATTCTAGATAGGTCCATAAAGATTAATCATTGGCATGAATCTTAAATTTTAAGAAAAGTAGGCTCTTTAGTTCGTCACGGAACTTCTTGTTTTTATTGATATTTCAAGAAGTAATTATCCTATGTTTGAATAAATAATTTGCCTGGAATTGCATATGGCATCGTTCAAACTGGGATAGTTGTTGACGCAGAAAGAAGGATCTTTTTTATCAGGGTTCTAGGTAGGACAGTAGATACTGAAAAATATCCTTAGGCTAGATAGAGTATTTCGATATCATGAAAGAAATGCCCCTAGATAAGATAACAGGTATGTAATTGATGTAGTTGTTGTGTAATTAGGCTATTATGTGACAGTTTGTAATAACCAGCGTAACAGTGTAATAAACGCAGTGTTACAATTGCCGTGGTAACTAAATAGACTGTGTATTAGCCGTTATAGTCTACGTAAAAATTCGGTGTAATAGCCATAATGGTTTTAGTAGCTAGTGTACCGTAGTCCCGGCAACAGTCCTGTAATAGTCTGTAGGCCTACATACATTTTGGGAAATGCTGCTGTACTGTTACAGGCTCTGTACCATTCCACTTTCCGTTGGAACATGAGAACCTGGAACGTTACGCATAGATACCGGGTGGTTGGTTGGTATAACCTGGAACGGTACACAGTGTAACCGGGTACTGGTGGAAACACTACTCTATTTCGATAACCAAGAACGGTACGCAGAGTAACTACCCAACTGGTAACGCTGAGGAATCGTTCCAGTCATGTACCGCTCCATACATAACGTTCCGCTACCACGTACCTTGATGCTCGGTACAGTTGGAAGTCAAAATCCGACTGTACCGTTCCACATGCTCGTACTGAGTTCCAAGTTACAGTTACGGAACAATACCGCAAGCCAGCTCGGGGCCGCGGTATGGCATACGTAACGTAACGTGGACCACAGCGGTACGTAACGAATTTCAGTTCTGTTCCCGGTCCCTGGGATCCAGGTAGAGGGGATAGGAACATTTGGTATGAAGATCATGGGAGAGAAGAAATAACAATGAGTGTCAGGGGTAAGGGGAAAACAATCAACCGGAGAACAGACCACGTGAGGTAGAACAGGCAAATAGGGGGCATGCCATGGAAAGGCAGGTTGAGAGGAGCAATAGGCCAGGAAGTTTAAACTTCTTCAGGACTCACTATATGGAGCAGGGGGAGAGTCCTTGCATAGTATTCCTGCTCACGCTCTGGAAGAAAAACATGATTTAGAGTATAATGTCAATGTAGGATCTGATAGGCAAAAGTGAAGTTTGGGTGGAGTGAGCAACAGGATTGGGTTATCAGGTTGATGGTAGAGATTTTGTTAGTGTCGTTGGATGCATTCAGGTTATTAAAGAGGTTTCTGAGGAGAAAGAATTAGGTGTCGGCATGGTATCAAGTTGTATTTTGGTCATGAGAGATGATCGTGTGTTGAGTGATGTTGATCACTGTTGTTTCTGGGTCATGAGAGATGATCGTGAGTTGAGTGATGTTGATCACTGTTGTTTCTGGGTCATGGGAGATGATCGTAAGTTGAGTGATGTTGATCACTGTGTGGAGACAGTTGTTAAAGATACCATGTTGGACGAGGGTCAGAAGTCAGAGGTGCTTGACGTTCTGAGGGAACACAGGGTGGTTTTCTCGGAGAAACCTGGATGTACTCACGGCTACGGGCATAGTCTTGACATCACAGATAGGTCTAGCTTTAGCGGTCCTAGGTACCCTATAGCTCACTATCACATGGAGGCCATACGATATTATTATTATGTTGTTGAGGTGATTGGTCAGATGCTTTATGAGGTTATATTTGAGATTAGTAACAGTCAGTCTGTTAGTCTTCTGGTGGTGGTGACCATGTGGGATGGTACCAGTAGGTTATGTTTGGAGGGCGTGGCAGTCAGTAGTTGGCAGGGAGGATTTTGGGATTTTTAACAAGAAAAGCTGTACCCTAAGAGATTAAATAGATTGAGGATTATTGTAGTTGTAGGTAAGAATGGTTTTGAAACAGCAGGGAAGGAAGGGGGTAAAATTAAGTTAGGAAGTCTGGTGTTGTTGCGAGCTGAGCATCTGCTGTCGGTAGAGCAGAGTTCATTTCGGTCCATTTGTTATAGATCGCAGGGTAGGCGCATGTGCCTACAGCTTGATTACCAACGATGACAAGGTCCTAGGTACATATAACATTGCTTACCTCAAGCTATATGTCACCTAGAGATCTTGCTCACGAGATGAAAAGACAGGAGTTCTAGGGTATTAGTGTGAGGGACAAGGAGTAAATCTATAACCTTGTAGTTTAGAGATTGATCCTTGTGGGGGCGTCTGTAACCGAATTTATTCAGTTACATTAGCTCACCCTCGAGTTTTTGCTTTGTGCAGTTAGTTTGGGGTATTTTATTCGTATCTTATTATATTGGGTTAACGTAGGGATGAAGCAGTGATTTTTATTGTGTCCGAGTATTTTTGTGTGGACGGATTCATCTTTGGATGTTCCGGACCAACTAGAGTCATTGTTTATTAATTATCGGTTTTTGGATATTTAATATTATAAATACGGGGTTTTTGCGATTTATTACATTTTGGGAACTGGGACACGTAAGACTGTATTATTTTGAGTAGAAGCATTATTTCATTTTGGTTTGGGGTTAATGGCTTTATTTTGAACTAGTAATGTTAAAATCTTCAATTCCTGGCTGTACTATAAGGTACGATGTATTGGTATTTTCGAGTGCTGGAAATGTTACAAACCCGGAAAAGACAGGCAGTAATTCGACTTGCTGTGGCAAGTTCAGGGAATACCTAGGCTATTAATAGCATGAACTCTGATGAACCGGCGCGTGGAAAACTACTGAGCGACGTCAGAGTGAATTTCGACTGTCAAATGTTCATGTGTTGTCACGGATATTCCGCCAGGAGCAGCACGCGCATGATATAGTTCCGGCAGGAACAGTGGGGTTATGTATTCGTTCGCCAGTGCTTATAATGGTGTATCTCATGTTCAGAAAGGGTCTTCTTGGTTTTACAGCGAAAGTCCGTTGTCTACTTGCCAATTAGTGTCGTTGTTACTGGATCATGGTATCGTAAAACAAATGAGCAAACACTTAATCTTTAGCAAACCACTGAGCTCTTACGGGCTATGAGAGGCTACACTGTTTTTCATGGGTCCGTCCATACCATGGGCTGTCGGTAATACCTTACCACGCCTAAAAGGATGAAGTAATGCGAGAATGGAGACGTGAACGAACAGTTCGTGGGGAGAGAAAGTGAAGTGAACCAGTCTGTCTCTTAACGTGTGTAGATATTTTGTGTACGAACGGTACAGAGTGTAAATACATAGGAGGCTGGTAGGCCTGGGTCTAATATGGCCGTGTTTGTAGCTCTAAGAGCGTAGATTCAGTGACAAGGTACTGTCCAAAAAGCATTATTACAAGTGTATATGAAGGGTATTTTTGTGTTGTATATTATGTATATATGTGTATAGTACAGCCAATAGATTATCTCTTTAAAATTCATGTGTGTTTATATTCCTGTTTTGCTTTATCCTGGTAACATCAGCGAATGCATGCCAAATGCCCTACGCCTGGGATGAGAGCTTTCATAGTCGGGGCAACAGTTATTTATCGTATTCTATTTTATTCAGGAAGACCCATAAGGTCAACCTTGGCGCCCATTCAAAGTCGGGAAATATATGTTAAAATCACTTGTGGCCTGTATTTAAAGGCAGTTAATTCTGTAGGTTTGTATTAATGGGGGTAGTAAAAGTTAAATCAACTCCAGCGGGGAGGTGAGAGTGTTTCATCGCACAACCTTATTTCTTCTGAGATAATTCTCATATTTTTGTATAATTCATTTCTTGATCTTCGTACCCATCTTTCACCTCCCCATTTCGGTCCCAGTATTTTCCTCAGTGTTTTTCTCTCTTCCTTCTCCAGTTGTACGGCTTCATACTACGTGCCATGATTGAGGATGAAATGAACGAAGACACCTCTAACATCCAGTGCCCGAGTCAGGCAATTTAATAACTGAAGATTAAAATCCCCACTGCGTGGCTGAGAATCGAACCCGGAATGCTTTGGGTCAACGACTAGCCACAGGGACAGACAAACTAAACTCATGTGACCACACTAGCCTGACACCACATGGGTAACTTGCATGTCAATGATACAATTCCAGTACCTCAAACCAGAATTAAATTCATTGGCTGAGCTGGGAATCGATCCTGGGCCTCTGGGGTGTCAGCCAATGCTGCTAATCACTGCACCACAAGGTGTATGGTGGTATAAACTAAGGTATAAATTAACTCACCAACAACAGGTACAACTGCTACTTGAACATAAAATTCTCAACTTTTTAAATGCTAATTTATCTTTAATTATGCCTGTAACACTCTTTAAATCTCTGCAGTGGTTCAAGAATTACATGCACATTTTGCAAACAAATACAGTAGATATTTTTCTGTTTCATGGATGGGTTTAATTGCTATTGTCACAAATGATGAAAGATGTAGGCCAATTTAATCCACGAGCAAACAGCCAGTGCATGTTTTACTATACATTACAGCACAGAAGAAACTAAGTGAATATATTACCTGAGTGAAAGTATGGAATGGTTTCAGAGCAGCCTCCACTTGACTTGGCAGAGTGCGAAGGAGGCTGAGGTTGGTTTGAGACCAAGTGTGGGCACCACTGTCTGATGAAATCTCCTCACTATAGCTATGCCAAAAACTTGGACTTTCGTGATGACGGCGGCTCTTCGAGGCAGCAGCACTTACGATGGGAGAGACTCCTATTGGCGATAGCATGTTGGAACGGAGGTGCAGCGCTGTACCAGAGGTACGTGACAGCTTCAATACAGGAGTAAGGTACTGCAAGCGAACAGAAATATATACTGTATTCTTTAATCTGTGGGTATGCCATAGTGAAATAATTGAATGAAAATCCATTTATGTCTTACAGTCCTTGAGGCACATGACCTCAATTATCTGCCATTTAAAACAATCACCATCATACAGTCCTTTCTAGATAGCCTCACCAATTCTGATTTGCACTAAATGCTCAGATGAAAGATTCAGAGTGTTTAATTTAGGCAAGTAGAACAAATGCACACAAGTGTTAATATCTGGACTTATCCAGGGAAGGATAAGCAGACACACATTTGATCTCATAAATCAACTTTTTCATAATTTTTCCAAAATGTGAAAAGTAGGTTAAAAAAGTGACAGTACCATAACTGTCTGTTCAGGTCACTAGCATGAAGACACACGAACAGCAACTGTCATAAGGAAAGAAGTGCTGTAGGATTGTTGAAATTAATGTTGCGGAGCATTTCTCTTATCTATTTTGAACTTGACGTCAGCGCTTCTTATTCATTGATCCAAACACGTGGACATAGTGTCACATCACTACGTAAATGTTATTAGTTTTTATGTCACAGCCTTTGACGCCTTCATTCTAAGAAATAGTCCAAACTACTATGACACTCAGAAATTGAGTCATAGGGTAAAAGTTCTCTCAGTGTTGTCACATAGCAGACCCTTCCTCTTCAATACTTCTCAGAAATCCCTTCTCTTCTGTGACATAGGTTGTAAGCTCGTTAAATTGCATAAGTTACATAATGATGTTAAGTTACCACATACTAACTACCTTGAATTTAACAAAGTTACGTTCCATTTTCTAATTAAATATGATGTATGAATAAATTATATATATATTATTTATATAGGCACAAAAATAAAAAATGTCAGCCGAAAATTGATAACAAATATATGGGACCATCACAAGTTCTAGGATTATCTCCACAATATGCTACAGTTATCTGTGTTCTGTATGAGGAGTGGTGTCTAGTAATGGTTTAAAGCTCCCAAGTAAACTGCATTTTGGGGGTCGTTAATTCGCTCTGTGATTAATTTGAGGATTTACTAGAGTGTGGCTTAGAAGACAAGGGAGACAAGTGATATCTGATAATCATGGGGAAATCACCCTTATTCACATATCTTTTAAGGATCATTTTACCAAGTTTTTCAGATATTATTTGTCTCTTGTCTTCTAAGACCCTTATTTGTTAAAGCTTTAATTTCAAAAGAAGAATTTTCCAGAGAAAATAAAGTGATAATATTTTTGTAATTAATTCTCCTTTGCACATGGTAGTCCACAAACAGCTAATTGCTAATGTTGAAGCTTCCTGGATGTACCCAGTACACTCGAGTTTGAAATCTTGAAGTCGAATGATGATGATGATAATTGTTGTTTTAAGGGGCCTCACATCTAGGTTATCGGCCCCTGTTGAAGTCGAATAGGTTCCTAGTTGGTATTACAAACATACAAAGAAACAACTTCAATGCAGTCATTATTGTATATCAAATGTCCATCAGAATTCTAAAGCAAAGGAAAACTTGAATAGATTTAAGGCACTTCACAATGACAAGGGCACCATGTTAGTCCATTCAAATTCTTGACTCTCAATCTAATGGCCTCGAAAAGGTCAGTACAGTAATTGTTTCAACGGTCACTTCATAAACTACCTCAAATGCTTGTTAAAAGCAACAAAAACCAAGTCAATGTAACCATACACAAAGACAGTTCTTGTTGTTGGAGTCTTCAGTCTTTCGACTGGTTTGATGCAGCTCTACATGCTTTCCTGTCCTGAGCTAATCGTTTCATCTCTACATAGCTACCACACCCTACATCCCAGGCAATCTGTCTAACATATTCTAACCTTGGTCTACCCCTATAGTTCTTATACTCGACCCTTCCTTCTATAACTAAGTTTGCTATTCCTGGGTGTCTTAGTATGTGTCCGAGCAACCTATTTCTTCTCTTCATTAGCAGTCGCCAGAAACATCTCTCCTCTCCAACTCGTCTTAATACCTCTTCATTCGTAACCCTATCTACCCCTCTGATCTTCATCATTCTCCTGTAACACCACATTTCAAATGCTTCAATTCTCCTCTCTTCTGCCGCTCCATCAGTCCAAGTTTCACTTCCATAGAGTGAAACGCTCCAAACTAAGGCCTTCAAAAATGACTTCCTAATACCAAAATCTATATTCGATGTCAACAGATTCCTTTTCTGTAGAAATGCTTTCCTTGCCTGTGCTAACACACTTTTTATATCCTCTTTGCTTCGTTCATCACTGGTTATTTTGCTTCCTAAGTAACCAATGTCACCTACTTCCTTTAGCTTTTCACCAACCAATTCGACATCCATAGGGGTTTCTGATTTCTTTCGACTGCATTCCAATATTTTTGTTTTACATTTATTAATTTTCATCATGAATTCTTTACTCAAGACAGAATCCCTACCTTTTAAAAATTCATTCTATTCAGTTCAATCCCCTGCAATTTAGCTAGCAACCACCACTTCATAACTTACCTACATTGAGCCATGCCTCTGTTTGCTAGGCTATGCACCTGCACACAGGTAAATTATGCAATTCACTGCATTCCTTACAAAGATGACCAGCTGCTGTATTTTCCTTCTGTTTTTTTTTTTTTTTTTCTAAGTTATAACCAAAGTTACCCAATGCACACTTCCAAAAATATACTCTACATATAATCAAGAGCACTGGGCAGCCAGAAATATTACACGAGTTTATAAAGTAAGAAGCGAAGTAAGAAGTAAAAAAAAAAAAAAACCTTGCACAATGGAAAAGATACTTCCATAAAAATTCAAACCTGAACAACATAAAAACTTGCAAAATATTCCAGTGAGATAGGGACTAAAGTGTACTTACATTGCTGCTGGGGTTGTTCACAGTGGAGGAGAACAAACTGCTACGTAGAGGACTGCTTACCATATGCTCCTCCTGCACATTAAGAATGCTTTCATCAGTTAGTCAAAAAATGATAACCAGAAATAAAAAAATGATCTAATCCCAAGTCAAAAGTGTAATATTAACACATTAGCCAGGTCCATATGTTTCACTGCAACAACCTAGCATATTAAACATGGCAAAAACCTAAATTGCTGGAGTTTAATTACCTGTCCATGAAAGTCAATATTCCATCTTTTGGTATTGTACCTTTATAGAGAGGACAGGATTTATGGGAACTCTTGGCTCTGGAGGGCATGATGGTGCAGTGGTCAAGGTGCTCGCCTCTCACCAAGGTGGATCGGGTTCAATTCCCGGTCAATGCATGTGAGATTTTCAAAGTAAAATATCACTTCCTGTAGTTCGGATTCCACGTAAACATGTAGGCCCCGTGACTCATGATCGCTAGATTAACGGTCACGTAAGACTACAAACTTCCTTCCTTCTTAGTTTCTGCAGCAAAGTACTATGATGTATTTCCAATATGAAATAAGATTTGCTATCCCAGTGGGTCTAAGCAGGGCCTGCTGATGAGCCCAAATGAGCAAACTCCCTCACTAGACATAGCAAAAACCAAGAAGATTTGCTGGAGTTTAATTACTTGGTTGTGAAAGCCAGCATGTTCTGGGGCCTATTCCACGAATGAACTTTGCAACTTTTCACATTTCAATTCTTGCAAAGTGCAAAGTCTTTCTGTTCCACCATGATCTATGTATTACTTTTCAATTTCTTTACAAAGTGAAAAGTCTTTGCATAGGAATGATCCCATCATGTTTATTCCCTGAACAAACTGTATAATAGGGGAAGATGGGGGAATTCCGCCATCTTGGGTAATACCGCCACCCCTTAAATTCGAATAACTGCACGACTTATATGTGCACGAATTAGCGTGACCTCTAGTGGACTAGTAGCAAAATACTATCAGGTGTGTCAATTCCCGTTGTGGAAGCGTGCGGTTGCCCGGGAATTAGAAATCTCCGATCATCCTTTGTGATCTAATATTGTACCATCAAATTAATCAAGTTAAGGGTAGTTTAATTAAGTGATTACCTAATTTTGGTTATGTTTTATGAAAGTATGTTTAATACTGACCATTTTATGCTATTCGTTTATGTCGTTCAATTTGTTGGTTAAAAAAAAAAAAAATAGCATTTTGCGCCTAAACACTCAATGTGCTCATGGGGTAATGCCACCACAGGTGGCGGTATTCCCCCATTCAACTTTTCAATGGTAGAAATTGCTTACTTTTATTTGCAGATGCGTCGAATTAGAGGGAGAAAAACATAAAAGGCGAAATGGACTGCGGATGATCTATAGAAAGCTGTTGAAGCTGTGTGTTTCCAAGTTGTTTGATATTCCAAGAACAACACTACGTGATAGGTTCAAAGACAGTACGTTAGACAAACCTACATTAGGGCGTAAACCACTGTTTTCTGAAGAGCAAGAGAAAGGCATTCGTGACCATCTTTTGTTATTATCAAATATGAACTGTGGCACAGATGCACTAAGTGTTCAAAGTGGGCCCATTTTGAATGTAGCGGCCACGATTATCCAAAAAACTAGATTTGTGACTTCTGTCTGTGTAATTAATAAATATCGTAAATAGCACTGTATGTATAGTAATCGTTTTGTAGGGTTTTCATTATCCAAAGTTGTTTGTATAGGCCTATATCCATTAAGTTTAAATATGGCAGTATTGCCCCATCAGTATGGCAGATTTGCCCACATAGTGAGGGCAATACCAACACTTTCACTGGTCAAGGAAAATTAAAATATCACCTAGAAGTTACTTGATAAGAGTAATGATACTTAGTAGTATTGAAGCCAATGTAATAAGGGACTGTATTTTCTATTTCTTTCTTTCCTATGAGAAATTATATCAGTACAGGGCAACATCTTCCTTAAGGTGGCGCCATTCCACCATCTTCCCCTACTCCATGATTTAATACTTTATTTTTCGTGGTGAGCTTGAGGACTTGAGTAACAGTTCTGCAAATAGTTGATTTTGATGTCCCATGCATTGCTGCTATACCGTGCTGGGCACCATTTCCTAACCAATATAAGCATATAAGAATTTGTTCATTTTTGGAAAGAGATCGACTTCTTCTTGTTGCAGGTTTCAATAAATAGCCAATTATTTCAAGAATATAGTCAGCTTGTATTGGGGTAATACGAAAACACTCAAGAAATTCCATCGAAGTGAGGTTATGAAAATTCATCCTATCTTTGTACGTCCTCTTGTTGGATTCTTCATCACTATCCTCACTTGATGATAATGAAAGCTCTCGTCGTAACATTAGCCCAGGCAAATTAGACCAAAAAAAAGGCCGTGCTCCCTGAAAAATCGTCCAAAGCAGGAATGTGTTTTAATACATTTTGGGGGTCCCAAATAAGAGTCCTGTGAGTTTGCGACGGATTCTGCGAAATTTTCGCACTGTTTTCAGTTATTTGCTTATAACTTCTAAACGACGTATTCTACAGGAAAGCTTCCTGATAATGTTTTAAAGAACATTAAATTCTGCGCCGAATGGGGTTTAGTCCGTCTAAATCAGCCCAGTCGTTTAGCCGCAATCGATTTCTGAATTTGGGCCATTTTTTACCAACTTGGTTAAAAATTTGATTCTTTGTTTAGTTCTTCGCTTAAAACACCTAAACAACGCATACTATAGAAAATTGTATTGGAAGCTTTTCTTAAAAGCATTAAATTCTGCGTCGAATGGTTTTTAGTTTGTCAAAATCGACCCAGCTGTTTAGCCGCTAATCGATTTTTTGATTTGGGCCATTTATACCATCCCTCATGTCTCTGTAATTTTCCAATCGTGCAGTTTTCGAAGTGGCAAAGGAGAAAATCCGGGTTGGCCCGGTTCCCCCACTTGGCCTTGACAACCCAAGAGCAGCCACCTGTCCCTTTGTTCTCTCTCCCCCTCTAATCCTTTCGTCGGTTTCCCTACTGTCAGGTCTCCTTCTCAACATCCCTTCGGCATGTTGAAACGACAAACTCCATAATACGGAGGGACGATAGAGATTTGCAGAAATTCAGCGAATGTTTTCAGTGCCATGACCAATTCCCTGAAACGAGTTCCCTCATGTCCATCAGCACAGGAGTTTTAGCTGATGACAGCATCAACTGCCACAAAGCGTTGCAAAGGGCACAGCCAGCATGAAAACCATTGAAGGGAAAAATTTCAAAGAACTTAAACTTAGCAGAAAAAATAACGAGTGGTGTCTCTACGAGCCGTGAAGGCTACAGCAAAGATCAGTCCCCATCAGTCCGGACATGATTTTCCACCGCATTCCATTTCACATGAAATCCCAGCTTCAGCTTGAATCGTACTTTGAACTCACACTGTTTGATGATGATGGCATGATGCGAAACAGTAGAAAATCAGAACTGTACAAGCTATTCACTCCAATCAAAGTAGATCTCACTGTGAATGCAGACTATGTAGTGTATGGTGGTTTCCTCCTGCACAGCGTTGTGTGGAACAGCGGAGAACTGTTTCCCAATATCATACAGAAGTACGTAAATTACGTGAAATCCAACTACAAGTTTGACAGTATCACCATAGTTTTCGATGGACACCCAGAGGATGTGGCCGAGAAGAGTATAAAGTCAGCTGAAAGAACGCGAAGAGCCCTTGTTATGTCATCTTTGTCGGTTATATTCCAGGAAAATACCAAGGCTACAATGCCCAAAGATCATTTCTTGTTGAATGATCACAACAAGAAACGTCTCATATCAATGCTGACAAGCAAGCTGATGGACGAGGGCATTCACGTGAAACAAGCCGTTGAAGATGCAGATCCTCTGATTGTGAGCACAGCAATGGAGAGGTCTATGGAAGGAGGCAATGTTTTCATAGTGGGAGAGGACACCGATCTGTTGGTCATGCTCACTTTTCATGTTGCTGTCTTTGAAGAGCCCGTCTCCAACGTGTTCCTCATCAAACCCGGAAAACAGATCCAGGAAACTGTTGTTTACGTTCCGAGCAATTTCCAGCTGCCTGAAGACATGAAGCATGCCCTGTTTCCCCATGCCTTCACGGGGTGCGACACCCCATCCTCATTTTTCCGCCAGGGGAAAATACAATTTATCAAGAAATTCATGGCAGACCAAAACCTCTTTCATCAGGCCTCTACTTTTCTTGAGCCGATCTCAACCCCTGACCAAGTTGCAAATGCAGGTGTTCACATCATAAAAAACTGTACATGAGTGGCAGCAGTAGGTCCCTCAATCAAGTGAGGTTTGTTTCAAAAAAGAATTTCAACCTGGCGTCCTTGCCTCCTACAGAAGCGGCTGCTCGCCAGCACTCCTTCAGAGCTTATTTACAGGTGCAGGTATGGAGGAGTAATATACTAGATCCAGAGAGATGGGGATGGAAAATAACCACCAATGGCTTAACTCCCATCACAATGACTGATCCACCGGCTCCACAAGAACTTCTCAACTCCATATCGTGCACATGTAAAAAAGGGTGCAAAGCAGCTTGTTCCTGTAGGAAGGCAAGGGTAAAATGTACCATCATCTGCATGACCTGCCAAGGGCACACTTGCGTCAATTCCATCTCTGAAGACAAGGATGTTATACTGGATCCCACCCAGTGTGACGAGGAGATTGATATCATCGAAGAATAGCAAGAAATGAATCCTCATTCTCAAGATTCCGAGGATGAGGTGCTAGATGACGTGATCGGCGAAGAGCCACAGTTATCTCCTAAACTGCGAAAGAAATCGTCAACATGAGTGCCTTGTATATCTGTCACATTATGATGTTGCATGTACACAACTAATACATCTTTCTGTGCATACTTTATATTGGTATCGTTTACGTAAACATCTTATGTACATGTATGTTATGTATACATCTTTTGTTACGTTCAATAAAACATTATTCATAATAATGCATTCTTATATTTTAAAACCACATAACATCATTTTGGAGTATCCAGAAATTTTGAAACCCCAGAGCAATTAATATATAATATTTTATTACAAATAAGGATTGCCTTGAAATTCCAAAGAGTGGTCGTGCCCCCCCCCCCCCCCCCTCCTCTGCCATTCTGCATCCCCCCAGATGATTTTCATTCAATAAAACATCATCAAATGATTCATAATATGATCCATTCAAAAGGCTGAATTAACTTTTTAGCCAAGTTGGTAAAACATGTCCCAACTTCAGAAATCGATTGCGGCTAAACTACTGGGCCTATTTAGACGAACTAAAAACCATTCGACGCAGAATTTAATGATCTTTAAAAACGTTACGAGGAAACTTTACTGTTTCATGCGTCATTTAGAAGTTATAAGCAAAAAACTGAAATAAGTGCAAACATTTCACGGATTTTTCACTCCCAAAAATTAAGCAGAAGTCAGAACTCGTCGCAAACTCACAGGACTCTTATTTGGGACCCCCAAAAGGTATTAAAACACATTCCAGCTTTGGATGATTTTTCGGGAAGCATATGTCTAATTTGCCTGGGCTACATATTTATAACACCAAACCAAATTCTACGCTGAGAAACTAGTGTAGAGACTTGTTCATTAACAGCTGAAAAGGGAATCGTCTCTTTGCAAAGATTTCTGAAAACTTTTCACTTCATTCCTTTGCACTTTGCATTTCTGCACAAATGGAGGAACATAATAGGCTTCAAAAGTGAAAAGATTCCTAACTTTTCACTTTGCAAGACAATTCTGAAAAGTGATGGTGGAACAAAATCTGAACTGAAAAGTGCAAAGTGAAAGGTGACAAGTTGCAAAGTTCATTCGTGGAACAGGCCCCCAGCCTATTTTCCCCTCATTAGAGCTTCATTAGCAATATTTAAAGTGCAAGGACATCTCGCTGACCATTCATATACTAAAAGTACTGTTGAATTGAAAAACAGACAGAACCAAAAACACTGCAGAGCAACCAAGAGGTGGCAGCACTGCATGGTTTGGCATTTGTAGCAACAACACATAACATGGTTAGTCTGAGGTATGCATCCATTGAGTGGAGAAGGAAATTGAAGCAATGTGGAAGTTATATGGGGGGGTTTAAACTCAAAGTGAAACTTATCATGTACGCCGATGACATGGCACTAGGATCACATTGCATAAGTGACCTGCATGCCGCTCTTCAGAACTTGAATTATAGGCTGACGAAAACAGTTTAGTGATCAAAAAAGAAAAAACAGTGCACATGTCTTTTAGAAAAGGAGGCAAACTGGCGTTGAATGATCATTTAACTCTGCAAGGAGATATGGTAACGGTAGTAAATAATTTCCGGTATTTAGGAGTATATCTACAAACGACATTGTCTTCCTACAGGATACACACTCAGGAAAGGGCTTCAGAAGCTACGAAAACCACTCATCGAATTAAAAATATCCGAAAACTTTCTTTGCCCACTGCAATGTCATTATTCAAAACAGTAATAACTCCAATTGCCTCATATGAAATAGAATTAATATGGGATAAGCTTTCGAGTAGCGATTTCAAACTATTAGAAAGTGTTAAAGCACGATATCTGAAGAGTGCTTTGGGAGTTGGGATTTATACACCCTCAAGGATTGTATATGAATTAGCAAGGGAAAGCTTCTTCTTAGAAGACCTGAGACTGCAATTCATGCTGCCATCCACCGGACCTTACAAAGCGCATCTCGAACTGCGGCGGTGGAAGAAAATTACATCGACCCTGATTTTTATAGCACTAGCGCAATGATGGATCGACAATGGACTGAGGCAGGACAGGATCTAAGACATGTGGTAACGAGACTTGCAACTGATGGTTTTCACCATAAGATTTGCTTAACTCAAGGTTTTCACCAGCCAGGTGATGATTGTGTATGTTCGTTGTATAACAAGAGGTGTGACCGTTATCATTTAACTAAGTGTGCAAAAAGAACTAAATCCATCAGAGACTACAGTGAAAACTAAATAGCATTGTAAGATCAAATTGTATCTAGAATGATATTTTCGTGTATTATGAAGGTTAAGTAAACTCCGCCACTGCCGGTCGCAAGCCCGGGGCCTCATTTCGCATGTGATGAGGAAGGAGGAGCGGGAGGAGTATCAACCTCGTAAAAAAAACAAGGTCCATCTGGCTCCGGATGGTAGCACCCTGTCATAGGGCCCCTACCTAGGCTTACTAGGCAAAACCTGGTCAACGGTCTCAAAGGCGGAAGACGAATTTCATTTCCCAACGGCTGAGAGGGCGGAAGAACCTAGTGGAGTCAACCACGAAAAATAAATGAATTCAGACTGTCAGTCTGATTTTAAAATCCAAGAGCGACTGTTCCCATATTGGGCGGCCTTTGGTCAGCGTCTGTCTCCATGTTAGGGGCAGCTGTAAATAATCCTCCGGAGTTAACAACCTCGGTTGTAAAAATGGTGGCTCTAGAAGTCACCTCCAAAACTAAAATAATTATCAATCCTGGAGCGGTGTGATGTGAAACTATTTACCTCAGGTGGTCAATCCACAAGCAGACATTCGGATTCTGGGGAGTCTGCAATGTCACACAAAGACAAGTCGGAGCGTCTTGGAACTTCGAACACAATAAAATACAGGAAAATAAACTACCTAGCCACTTTTAATGCAAATTCACTTTTGAAAGTGGGGAAACTTAAGACACTAACAGACACACTAAGTGAACATAGAATTATCATAACGGCTGTGCAAGAGACCAGATTCCTAGATGAGAACAGCTTTGAATCGGGAGGATTCAGGATACTCAAGGGGAAACCAGGGGCCAGAGTAATGAAGAATGTTCCTCATCTTGGGACAGGATTCATAGTTGACAAGAAAATATTAGACTCCATCATAAGCTTCGAGTCCACCTCTGAAAGGCTATCCACACTCACGTTCAAGTCGACCAACAAAGTTTATACAATTGTGAATATTCATGCCCCTATAAACATCGACAACAAAAAGGATAAGGTAAAAGTAGAACTTTTCTGGGATAAACTAGACGATACGATCCAGAAGATCCCAGACAAAAATAACGTCATCCTTTTAGGGGATTTTAACGCCCAAGTGGGGAGAGAAAAGAAGTTCAGGCATATAGTGGGATGCTACCCGGCACATAACAGAACGAACCAAAATGGTGTCAGGCTTATTGAATTATGTCAGGCACATAACTTGGTCTTAAAATCGACTAGCTTTAAGAAATTGCCGAGAAAACAGAAGACATGGATATCACCTAATCCCCTCCTCGGAGAATTCCAGTTGGACCATGTTGCAATAAAGCGGAAGTTTCATAAGGAAATTCAAAATGTTAGGGTTCTCCGAGGAGCTAACCTTGACTCAGACCACTACTTGTCAAAAGTTAAACTGAAGATTATTCCTAGGAGTAACTTTCAAAGGAACAACCGTATACGAAGAAGATATGATCCAAACAAAATTAAGGAGAACATGGAAGAATGGGACACATTAACCAGAGACCTAGAAGACCAGGACTGGAGGCAGATGGAGAAGAGTCTTCTAACCAAGGCAGAACAACTTGCTCCTGTTACAAAGACGAAGAAGCATAGATGGTGGAACAACGAGTGTGATAGACTACTTGATCTGAGGAAGAAGGCGTGGCACGTTTGGCAAACCAAAAAGGACCAGAGTACCTGGCAACACTTTGTGGAAACCAGGAAGATCGTGTCCAAGGGGATCAAGAAAGTAAAGAAGGAGCACGGCGACCAACTACTCAGGAAGATAAATGATGACTTTGTGAAGAACAATATGAGAAACTATTATCGGGTGTTCAAGGAAGACCTAAGCAGATATGACCCCCCAACTCTCCAATTTCAAGACGAAAACGGGAACGTGGCATATAGTAACAGGGGTAACTGTAAAATTCTAGCCGGCTACTTTAAAGAACTCCTAAATTGCGATGAACCACTCCAAAAGATGTCTTTCGATTGTGGACCAAAATCGTCTCCCAACCATGATTCTAGTCTGTAAGAGAGATTCAGAAGATACTGACTCGTATGGAAAATTTCAAGGCATCTGGAGAAAATCAGATAACAGCTGAATTATGGAAGTATGCCAGTGAAGATGCGATTGGCTCACTCCAAAAGCTTTTTGAGGAGATATGGAAGACAGAGATCATTCCAGTGGAATGGAAAATGGCCCTGATACACCCTCTTCACAAAAAAGGTTCGAAATCGGATCCTAGCAATTACCGAGGGATCTCACTGCTGGACGTGACATACAAGATATTTTCAAGAGCGTTATTAGAAAGAGCAGAACCACAGTTGGACTGCCAACTTGGGGAGTATCAAGCAGGGTTTAGAAAGGGGAGATCTTGTGCTGAACAAATTTTAAATCTCAGAAACATTATAGCGTACCAGAAGCAGAGGGCGAAACCGTGTATAGTGACCTTTGTAGACTTCCAAAAAGCTTAAGATTCCATCGACAGAGAGTCGTTGCTCAATATTATGGAAGAGTTTGGCCTGGACAGGAAAACCCTAGCCCTCATAAAGGAGACGCTCACGAATACGTCCTCTAAAGTTAGATTCATGGGCGAACTGTCTGAACCATTTGAGATCAGAACAGGGGTCCGGCAGGGGGATGGTCTCTCCCCCCTGTTGTTCAACTGTGCACTTGAAAAGGTTATGAGAGAATGGAATGCGAAAACACAAGGGGGAATACGTCTAGGAACAAAAAACAAAGGAATCACGATTAAGTGTTTGGCCTTTGCTGACGACTTGATGCTGCTCGCAGAAACATGGGAGGAAACCAAAGAACAAATCACAGAATTACAAGAGATGGCGGGGAAAATAGGTCTTATGATTTCCTTTGAAAAAACGAAAATTATGTCAAATAGTTTGGATTGCCCAAGAGAGTTACAGTAGGAGCTAATAAAATCGAGGTGGTTAATAGTTTCAAATACTTAGGAGAATGGATCGACTGGAATAACCTTGAAGGAAAAACAATGGAGGCGAGAAGAATCAAAATGGAACTAGCCTTCCAGAAAACCAAAAATACATACAATAAGAAAACCCTCTCCTGGAACACTAAAATCAGGCATTATAACACCGTAATTAAGCCAGAGGCACTCTTTGCAGCAGAAACACTAGTCTTGAGGAGACAAGGGCAAATGGAAAATTGGAAATCAAAGAGAGAAAAATTTTGAGGAAGATCATAGGTCCTAAATTCCAAAATAGCAAACAAGTTTTCTATAGGAACGACACCCTGTATGTGAAGTCGGAGAGACTTTCAGATACCATATGGAAAAGGAGGATTGATTTTTATGGTCACATCTACCGGATGAATCCTGCCCGATTAACCAAGAAAATCTTTGACTTCTTTTCCTAATTGGTTTACGGAAGTGGAAAAGGACCTGCGAGAGCTTCAGATAACTGAAATCATGTTGAAGAATGGTACAGCCAAAACCGTGACCAAAGACAACACCAAGAAGTTCCAAGCCAGAGCCGTCTCCAGAAAACCGATGCAGATATCACAAGAGGAAAGAAAGAGGAGATCAGAGAGAATGAAGAAGTATTGGGAGAAAAGGAGAGCACACGCATCTAAGAAGTGATAGATCTGACCAGGCCCCGGGCTATAAACGGGCATACTGGGCATTTGCCCAGGGCGCCAAATTTTAGGGGGCGCCGAAATTTAGGTGACGCTGAACGCAGAAAAAGGTTGACCCAACAATCCCTACATTGAAAATAAGACATGACATGGAAATCTTTAAAAGGTAGGATAAAAGAACTATAATTTACGTGAATATAAAATAAAAGTAACATTAAATATCACATACATTCGTAGTATTTATGTTTAATCATGATTATAATTATTATAATACAGTATAATAATATAATCAGTATTATCTGTAAAGAATACTAGTGTTGGCAACAATGTAGGCTGTGTTAGGGGCAGATGACCTCGTAGTTCCGCCCCTTAAAACAACAAAAACTAACTAACTAATGTAGGCTGTGATGGACGGATGACGCTGTTAGCAATTCTCATGTATTTACAGCTGGCGCATGCGCTGCGTGATCTTGTCAACCCTCAAACTTTCAAGCGGATTTTTCTAGATCTGAGCGTATTTACAATGACGGAACTAAGCGTACGCTTATTACTGTAAAACTGTTTAAATGTACACTTTCCAATGGTGAATCTTATGTTAGAGATTGGCTGATCTACTCACAATCATCTGGAAAAGTATTTTGTGTTACTTGCTGCTTGTTTCAGCTGGTGGACAAGAAAACTAAATTTTCATCCGGGTTCAATGATTGGAAACATGGAACTGAGTTGATTAAACAACATGAACAATCAGCAGACCATCGTTCCAACATGCTAACTTACATTAATAGACGAAAACGCAAAGAGGAAATACATACTCTTCTTTCAACCCAATATGAGCAGGAGGTCACATATTGGCGAAGTGTATTACTCAGAATTGTGTCCATTGTGAAATTTCTCTCTGTTAGAGGGTTACCTTTTCAAGGTGACAGTGAACGTTTAGGATCTACCTCTAATGGTTTGAATTTGTCATCTTGGTTTTTAGTGTGATTAATGTATCAAAATTGTATGAACGACTTACTATTCATATTGTTTCCTGTGATACAATATTAGTAACGTAGTTACTATGCTATTTTTATAACACATAAATGAGAAAAAGGGCGCCAGTAGACCATTTGCCCAGGGCGTCTATCACCTTAGCCCGGGGCCTGGATCTGACGTACCCCAAAGTGAGTGATTCGAAAAGAAGAAGAAGAAGGTTAAGTAATGCTCTTTCGGGTGCATCTTATTAAATTAATTAAACTGAAAGTGATAAAACATTGAGAACATGGTAACAGGTCTGCTGGTCAAGATTCAGTGTGACTGAAATTAATTTTCACTCCCTTTTTTTTTTTTTTTACTAAATAGAAAGATGAGCTTGAAACAACTAACTAAACACATAAGGAATTCACAGGACTGAAAACTGGTAATCTTCCGGTGCTGGAAGAAAAGTTGCTTTACTATATTACAGAGTTCCAAAATGATGACTTAGGTATCTTTCACGAGATGCTACATTTCAAAGCTCATGAACTAGCGATTAAATGTGGCATCAGCTGTTCGGATCTGAAAGTGAACTGGGGTTAGATCTGTAGATTCATGGAACAAAAGAGATTGTATCTGCGAAGGCGAACATCTCTCTGCCAGAGAATGCGAAGCGATTTCAATGATAAAATCATTGATTTTCATCACCATGTGATAAAAATGAGGAAGAAAAACAATTTTCTCTTATCTAAAATCGGCGATGCAGATCAAACCCCAATAAACTTCGACATGCCACGAAACACCACCATAAACAAGAAGGGAGAATATAGCGAGGTTGTAGGCTACACACAACTGGGTGAGTAAAACAGTGCTGCACTGTCATGCTAGAAATAATTGCAGATGGAAGAAAATTCTCATCTTTCATAATTTTCAAAAGAAAAACAATGCCTAAAGTGAAGTTCTGCAAAGACATTCATGTATGGTTTCAAGAGAAAGGATGGATATAGCTCTACAGAGTGGGGAGCATGGACAGGGCTACTACTTCAAAGCCCAGTAATGCTAGTGTGGGACGGATTCCACGGGCACTTGATGGAAGACACAAAGAAACGTCTTCAAGAAATGAAAACCGATTTGGTTGTACTTCCTCGTGGACTCACACATCGTCTACAGCTTCCGTCAAGAAGCCCATCAAAGACAACATTCATAAATTGTACACTGAATGGATGGCAAGAGAGGGGGACATGAGCTGATGCCAGCAGACAAAATAAAGAGGCTGTCAGTTGATCTCTTGTGTGATTTGGTCATATGGGCATGGGTGGTGGAGTCAAAGGATGTTATTGAGAAGAGCTTTGCAAATTCGTTGGATGGAAGCCAGGATGATGCAGTATGGGAAGATGACCAGTATGATGTACATGTGAGTAGCTCAGAGATTGGCAGAAGTGACAGATAATATGGTAAGTATGCCAGCTGCAGGGTGTCGAGCGTTGACCTGTTTTTAAATTCCCGCATATTTCCCGTACGAAAATCCACCAAATTCCCGTATATTTTAGAACTCTCTAAGACTAGAGTTCGCATACCGAATGGCAGAAAAATGAATCTTAAAGCGCAAATCAAGATTTTCTGGCGCATGTGTAACTGCATTTTTGGAGATACTTCCGCAGCCCACGGGTGATGGTGAGATTTAGGCCTAATCCGTAGCGTGAGCAAAGCGCGCGGGAGTTAACTCTCTCGCAGATGTGATGAGATGCCATGAACACAAATAAAATACCATTTACCTGAGGAGAGCTGGGGGCTGTTCCACGAATGAACTTTGCAACTTTTCACCTTGCACTTTGCACTTTTCAGTTCAGATTTTGTTCCACCATTACTTTTCAGATTTGTCTTGCAAAGTGAAAAGTGAAAAGTTAAGAATCTTTTCACTTTTGAAGCCTGTTATGTTCCTCCATTGGTGCAGAAATGCAAAGTGCAAAGTAATGAAGTGAAAAGTTTTCAGAATTCTTTGCAAAGCCGTTAATGAACAAGTCTCTACACTAGTTTCTCGGCGCAGAATTTGGTTTAGTGTTATAAATATGTTACGACGAGAGCTTTTGTTATCATCAAGTGAGGATAGTGACAAAGAATCCAACAAGAGGATGTTGTACAAGGACAGGATGAATTTTCATAACCTCACTTCGATGGAATTTTGTGAGTGTTTTCGTATTACCCCAATACAAGCTGACTATATTCTCGAAATAATTGACCAATCATTGAAACCTGCAACAAAAAGAAGTCGATCTCTTTCCGAAAAAGAAAAATATCACCATGAAAAATAAAACATTGGGCGCGTTCAGCGGGATCATTGCTGGCCAGCAAACGGTCAGCAAATTCTGAGTTTGCCGTTCAGCGGGCTTGCTAGCGGATGTGACGTAGGTAGCAAAGGCTCAGCAGAGCCAGCAAACTTTTTCTCTGCTGGCTTGCTAGCTTGTTTCTGCTGACTTGCGTCGCATGGCGGGGAATCAAATTGATCAAGTTCTGCACGTTCGGCGCATGAACCTATTAGGTTACTTAAATTCTATTTCAGTGTTGTTGAAGTTGTATAATAGAGCCAAGATGATAATTGTGTTGGAACTCACATCTTTTCTCTTGGGATATGTGAGTACCCGTGAATTTCATACTGTCTCATTTATATTTAAAATTATAAAACTTTTTCTTCTTCTAATTGTGGTTTTTAATGTCTGTTTCATTAAATGTCTATAAAATGGTGGTAGGATGGAACCAAAGTCTAAAAAGAGAAAAAATAGCAATGCATTTTGAATAAATTAATATGAATTAAGTTAATAAATGGTTTAAAAAATATGTTCACTTCAATTCTTTTTCTGGTCTCTCTATCTTATACCCTTATTACAAAATGTGGATAAACGAATGGGTAGATTCCCAGGTAAGAGCACAATTCAATACAAATAGCTGGCATTGAATATTACTGTAGTAAATATTTTCTGTTTGTCAGCCAACATAGGGAAACCATTCCAAATATTCAACCTTATTTTGAATCCATATCATTAAGGACATGTATATTTCTCTTGCATTCCAATATTACAGTATTCTATGGTGAGTATCGACTTACCCTCAAGTTTTATAATATTAAAAGAATCTATTTTCAAACAGTCAACACAGCAATGTGGTCAATTAAATCCTTTCCAGTTAGTGTGACAAATTATTCGGGCAAATACTGTGTTTAGCGACTGAAAATTGATTCTTTCTTAGATAACAAAGGCGACACTCAGGATTTTTTTTTCTAAAACCTGGTCAAGTCTTAGTTGACTGAATAGAGAACGTCTCCCCTAGCTGTGAAAACTTCCTATTAAATTTTCATTAAAAGAATTCTTTTCAGTCAGTCAACATGATTCTGTTCAATTAGTTTGGGAGAGGAGCAACAATTAATATTTTATCACCCAAACCTTAAAGAAATAGTTATTGTTGTTTTAAGAGGCAGAACTATGAGGTCATCTGCCCCCTTAAAGAAATATTACAAGAATTAAGTTATTTATTACTCGACACATTTTTGTAGGAAAAGTTTTTGTATATAAATTTTTAATCGCATCTGATATGCTACCTTATTGAAATATATGAGGGAATTAAACAGCTGAACGGCTTGGGGCAACAAAGTGATATCCCTCATTTTATTAATTTTAAGCTAAAGCAAAAATAGCTTGCCAATAGCCTAGCACTACAATTATTTACATACAGTGCTGTGTTTTACCACTATGGGCAACAGTAATATGAAAAAACTTCTTTGATTGGATTTTATGGAATTAATACATGTTAATTTTGTGGGTTATGTTGCCCCAAACAATTGGCTTGTTTGATAGTAGGGTATTTTATGATAATTGTTTTAAAGGGTGGAACACGTAGGAGAATTAAATAACTGAAGGGCTAATTCAATATTTCTTTACAAATTTTGACGGATGTTTAAATAAGAAATCAGCCTAATTAAAGGAGTGGACTAGCCTACAATAAAATTGAATTTCAAAAGAAGAGTTATTCTTATTGTCAGGATGTCTACCCCCTTATTATTCCCGTTTTCAACAGGGTCGCGGATGAGATACGATGAAAGTCTATGTAGCGGTTGGTTTATACCGCCGGATGGACTTCCTGACGCCAACCTCATGAGAACTGAAATTAATGAAACTTGACTAGGAGATGGAAGATAGAGGTCGTGGCCTATTAGAAGGTAACTTACTGTCCCGGTATTTGCCTGGACCTGAATATTGGAAACCACTGAAAACCATTTACATGACGGCCGACGGTGGGATTTGAACTCACTACAGCTCTGTCGCATAAAAGTTATTATTTTCTATGTATTTATCATAGACCATAGACCAATAAGTATGGTAGCTTCAAAGGAACTCTGTGCATTGCTCAAAGTTCCCGCGTCAGCTTGTAGCAAAGCGTTCAGGCGGGCTCACGCTTGCTAGCCTAGCAACAAGTCAGCAGGTACCTAGCAGGTTAGCAGATTGCTGAGCCCGCTGAACGCGCCCATTAAATCATGGAGTATTATACAATTTGTTCTTGGAATAAACATGATCGGATCATTCCTACGCAAAGACTTTTCACTTTGCGAAGAAATTGAAAAGTAATACATAGATCATGGTGGAACAGAAAGACTTTGCACTTTGCAAGAATTGAAAAGTGAAAAGTTGTAAAGTTCATTCGTGGAACAGGCCCCTGATATAAATGACTGTTTTACTGAGGAGGGTTGAGGGAGTACAGAATAGGAGTGTCACATAATAAATGTTTACGGGAAGTGACTGAATTGTATGGTACCGTAACCGTATAGAGCTTCCACGATTTAAAATGGAACCGAAGCTTATGCATAGCGAACTTCCGGTCCGCGAATCTCCATTTGATTTTCATTGACAGTGAATCGTTCGTTATTATCTTCTTTACTATTTCGGTTTGTGGTTTCGATTTTAGGCGTTCAACTTATGAAAAAAGAACTAGAGGGTTGGCCATGAATATTCCAAAGACAAGTGTCTCCTAAAAGAGTAATTAGTGAAACTTCGTATCAGAGACGACCATAACAAACAACTTGCCTACAAAGTGTGCGATTTGCACATTTCAAAGGTGAGTTGTCTAACATATCTTAGACTATTGTATTAGGTTGGTGCAAATTTAATATGTTATGTGTGAGAATATTATTATAATTTGCTATCCGGTTGTTATATTAGTATATTATGCATTAACGTGACCCGTTTAAATGCTAAATTGTGACGGAAGCTACGAGTTATAGGCTATTCGCCATACCGGTGTAACGTGTTTTTCGAGGTTTTTTTATGCCATTGGCATAAGTCAGTAGGAAGCCATTCTATATTTATTTACGCGGCAAATTGTTCAGCCAAGAGAATTTTTCATGTTAATTTATTATTATTATTACCAACTTATTATTATTATAAAGGTATTTTTTTGGAGCATTTTATAAAATTATAAGCATACAGATACGTTTTCTATGTCATAGAAAACACTATCAAGCAAATTATTACGAACGGCATTATCATAGAAAATTATATGACTACGGAATTTTACGGAGTTTTGTCAGTTAGCGTATTATGAGATAGATGGCTCACAGGGAATTCGGATACAGGCTTATTCTTGTCAAGAAGCATGTCGCAATCCTGGGTTGCAGCGTCAAGAAAAGGCGAAATAGTCTGGAACGGCAAACGACATCATCCGCGCGCCGTGTGTATTGAGCCTAAGGAGGGGAGTAGCGGGGTGGCACAGCCAATCAGTGGAGACCACGTAAGGTGGAAGTCGGCACCGGAGTGGGGAGCCGACGAGTGCATATATCGTTTGGCGCGCCGTGGAGTAGAGGACTTTTCTGTGTAAGACTTGACCAGTATGGTTGCACGTGTGAGTGGCTCCGATGTTCCGTGGAGGAGAGGACTATCTTTGTAAAACTTAACCAGTGTGGTTGTACGAGTGTTTGGCTCCGATGTTCGGACCATAAAGTGATTACATCTACCAGGATATCATCAACTAACGAAGAAGATGACGACGTCCAGGACAGTGGGAAGCTCTCTTCATCATCCAGTACGAGGGAAATGCTTCGGCAATTTCCAGTGGTAAGCGCGAATGACGCAGAACTACGCAATCTCTCGTCTCTCTTTGTTTTGTATTCAGTAACTTCATAGCTTGGGAATAAGAGTAAAATCAGTAATTTATCCGAATCCGTTTTCACGTAATTTTCTAGCGGTAATATTCAAATCGCAACGCTCCAATATAAATTTTAAACTTATTATTATTATTAATTTTGCAATACGTGTTATATATAATAAATTCATTTCTTTTAACCATGCAATCTTTGCTTTCAGTAGGTAGCATTAGATATAGACCAATTCCTTCTCCTGATACAATTGTTTGTTGGGTTAATGATCAAATCATACCACGATCTGAGTGAATAGATTCTTGAAGGTGTTCTACCGGAGCTAGATGTTGTAAAATATAAATTTAGATTTCAACATAGCGTTGAGGTCTTGGCGCCCATTAAAACAACATAGCTTAGGCAAAGGTCAACAGTTACATTTGTCACCCAACAGTAAGGACCAGTCAAAGCGTTTCATTTGTACGCTCGCTGTGGAGCAAAGCAAAACCGTTTCACCGGTAGGCCTATTATTTACGAACAACACGTCGTTTCTTTTTAAATTATTTATCATTATGATTATAATAGCGTATCTATTAATACTTATATAACCAATAATCATTTTATAATTATATACATATTCCAGGTATTACAAGAAAGCGATATTTGATAGCACTTGCGGTTCCACCTTAAAATCTAACTGTGCCTAGTTTTCAGTACCTATGGAAAATATTACCGTAAGTTAATAAACCAAACAACTGGCAACAATTTTTTTTTAATGCTCATTTACATCTTTACCCTAGTCTATGTAAAGTACCATACGGTAATCACTGAAAGGGAAGGGGGGGGGGGGGGGGTTATGACCACAATTTCACAAACAAACGAACCTCATTTTGCATGAATTATGGAACCCGAATCCTAATGGAGGGATGAATTGTCTGCATTTAGAAATATTTTAGTCAATAATTTAAAATAAGATGCCAGAAACAGTGGCGTAGCTAGACCTGAAGGGGCCCCGGGGCAAGAAGTTGGAATGGGGCCCCCTCACTATCTTTTGACAACCTGACATAACTGCAGGCCTTTAAAATAATAATAATGTTTGAAGATAATAACTTATCAAAGTGACTTGATGCACTTTTCGAATTACTCCCCCCTTGCCACTTCCCTTTTTCTAGAAATATTTAATTTATACTTTGGCTATTGGCTCTATAAAATGTCCAAAACAATTATGATAAATAATTGCTCTAGCTTTTCAATTTGTGAAATTCTGATGTCGTAATAAGAAAACTGCGTTTACACGAATATCAATTATAAAGAGAAGAAAACTGCATGTAAATATACATATTATATGTACACATATTTGTTCTTTTATTACTGACAACAATGAACAGATACTATCGTCTATGAAGTACTAGGCTTTAAAAATTACACGCCAGGTTGAAAGCTCAAAATTATAAATGTATTAGACAAATAACTTCAAATAAAATAAATCTATAAATTTTTACTGATTGTTTACAAAACATTTTGTTGAGTTATTATTATTATTAAACAAACTATTAAAAAAAAATAAACTTATCAACTAACCTAATTTACACAAAGCTTTTTGTCCTACTCTTTGCATCTGCAAACATGTTAATTACATGTGAGAAGTTAAGTTTTCGAGCTCTTTCATTTTCAATAGATAAAGGGGCCAACCCACTTAAACGTTCTTGGCTCATTGTGCTTCTTAGGTGGGACTTGATCATTTACAGCTTAGCTTGCAACCAGAATGTGATTTTCAATGTAGAGGAGGTCTATCAGTTGCTTAACAGTCAACATTTTCTTAATTTTAGAGGAAAAAGATGCACGCACGCTGGAAATTTGTGCAGGAAATGTTGGCGACACATCATCAGAAAAAGTCTCGGTGAAACCTTTTGCCTCTTTAATCAGTTCGTCATCTGAAGCATTGTTCAAGAAATAAGGTTGAACAACTTTGTAGGCATTAATAACTGACTTCATGCCTTCAAATCTGCTGTTTAACTGAGCCATAATTGTATCAAACATGGGGTAGAGCACAGATACCCGAAATCTAGTTTCAGGATTGAGAAATCGGTGGTCTACACTCAGTTCATCAAAATGCTTTAGTCTTTTGTCAGAAAACTTACAAGGTATTCCGCACTTGGAGCCCATAGTTGAAGCTTCTTTTACAAGGTCCTCAAATGAATTTCTTAGTTCTGTATCACCTAAGAGATAATCACCTAATAGATCAAAAGCTAAAACAATATCTATATTTTCAGTTTGGAGACATTTAGATACGATGATCAGTCGCTGCAAAATCTCTGTTTGTACAACTAACAGAAGCACAAATTCAAAACTTTCAATTTTCTTTTTCAATACTATTGCATCATTCCTTTCTATTGCTTTATTACTTGTAAAAATAAGTTTTGATAGCTCTCTTAATACATCGCCAAACCTCTCCTTTAAAGAAAGAACTGCTCGTACCTTCCCGACCATCTTGTTGGATTGAGTGTTTTTAACGTTATGTTTGCATTTTCAGATGCATCTTGCAGCCCCAGCCAGTGTCTGATGTAACTACTATAGATCCTTCGCTTCCTAAGCCTCTGGCCAACTGACAGGTTCACTGCCTGAGCACTCGCTGCGCTGCCGTCCAACTCGATTGCTATCGGTTGAAGCTCATGCGGGGTGGATGCGCTGGTTACATTAATATTTAAACATGTCTCTGGCAACTGGCTATTCTACTCATGTGTGTTTGTGCTTTTGATGCTTCCAACAAGATCTTTCTTCGTAGGATATTGCATTAATATGGTCGATATTTATTTATTTCAATAGTTATTTTGCAGTTTTGCTGCCAGGATATGATTTTAATACCTACCCATTTTGATAGTGTTTCTGTTTACGGATTGAGGGCTTTATTGTGATTACTTCGTTCAGTGTAGTATTCTCAATTCAAAATGATTTTAGCTAGATGGCATATTAGAATGATCTTGTGAAGTATTGTGAGTGTCCAACTATATGAATGACTTTACATAGCCTAACCCTACTTTATTGAAACAGAGCTAGGCAGGCCTATATGCAGAATGGTTGTGAACTGGTTGCCTTATTGTGTTTCTTTTCTTTTCTCTTCTCAGGTAATGAGGCACTTCAAGGACGGCAGATTATATACTACATTTGCCCAATATCCTATAGACAGGAGTTGCCCGATTCTGTTGTCCGAACAGTTGTATACTAATCGTATTTCAGCAAAGGTAAGTTACCGTAATGATGAAACTTTGATCTATTAATTTTACACCAGTATATGGGTAGGCCCAGGTGCTATGTAGGTTTTGATTAGCAATACACTTAGTTCATGCCCCCCCTCTGATAAATTCACATAGCCTATTGCACCCTGGCATACTGTTAGTTGTAGGAGAAAGTCACTCGAGGAACTGTAATGTGCCCTACTTCTTTTGATAGTGCATGCCACGTGTCCTCATCTGTGAATGGCACACAGTAAACGTAACGAGAATCATGACACTATTGCAGGGAGATAAAATATACAGGAGGCGTTATTAGGAATAGTTGCAGTCTTTGCATCATTTAGGGCTTTTAGAGATAGTGGACATCAGCCTCATATACTGCTTGATTGTGTGTAATCTGCCTGATAATATGTGTAATTATGATGACATAAAGACTAGGTTGGAAATGAAATGCTAGATGAAGCTGTTCATATGAGCAGACTCTGATGGTGGGGTCATGCAATGAGAATGGGGGAGGAGAGATTACCTAAGAGGTTAATGAGCTCGGAGGTAGAGGGTACGAGAAGCAGAGGTAGACGTAGGAGGCTATGGTTAGTTAGTTTCAGTGTTTAATGATTTAAAGTGAGAGGTGTAGAAGAAGGGGATCATAGAGGTGACTTGTTTGCAAACAGAGGCTTGCAGACTAGACTGGACTATAAAAGGCAAAACATGTATATAGCCTATATAACATTACAGTGAATATAATGACTGCCTATTGGTGCCCCTTAAGACAATCACAAAATTAAATTCAATGCTTGTTGCATCAAGAAATGCTTCAATCGGTTTACTAATTGGTAGGCTATTTGTGTAACAAATGAATTAATGCACAAATTAATATTGTTCATTTGAGGTTTTTTCTTGTTTTTTCTTTCTTCTATGGATGTTTTTAGATGAGCTATATGCTATCACAGTAAGAGGAGGGCATACACATAGATCTTTCTGCTTACTGTGCTTGGGGTAAATTGTGAACTTCCGAGATGGTGGATTTGTTCTGATGTAAGTTACTGGCTAGTGGCATTCTCCACTTCAAATAACTTCTAATATTAGTTCCTGTTTATATATTTATTCCAAATGAACTTCTGTGCATTCATTAAAGCAGCATTATCCTAATATTGAGGCTACAGTGACATTCAGCCAGGTGGTGAGGCCTGTTACACACATCCAGGCCAAATAGGAATGTAATAATATTGTATTATTAGTATTAATAACAGTTGGAAGAAAGACTATTCGCCAGATCTTTGTTTTGCCTCCCATAACCTCCTGTCAACTACCTCAATACACAGACAAGTACTGAACAATTTCCCTCGGAGCCAACACAGACCCATAATCTATAGAGTTGGTCTTCAGATCCCTGTTATTAGGTCTGTACCCATACCTAGATGGAACTTCCAGAAAGCTTACTGGAAGACATATGCTTTGTACACAGATGCCAACATTAGGTGGATAGCTCCTACGCCAGAAAATTACTGGAGGTTTGTTGGGCTAATAAAATCAGCTGCAAAACGAACCATCCCTCGTGGCTATCGGAAGGATTACATACCTGGTTGGAATGAGGAAACAAGTCGCTTATCTGCTGAATACTTAGAAGAAAACAGTCCGGAGAAAGCTACTGAACTTCTGAAATCTCTAGATAATGCTAGAAGAGAGAAGTGGATAACAGCGGTACAAGATCTCAACTTCACACACTCTAGCAGAAAAGCATGGTCACTCATCCATAAACTAGATCCAACTTCCACACCACTGAGGAAGCAGACCTCGATTAATGTGGAAACTATAGCAAACCATCTGGTCTCGGTATCTCGGGCTCCGGGGAATAAGAAATTCACAAAGCAAGTTAAGTCGGAACTAAGACAGAGAAAACAAGAAATCCAACCAAATGACCAATATTCAAGTCCATTTTCCGCAGAAGAAATACAAAATGGTCTCGACTCCCTTCGTGGTGGTAAAGCTGCCGGATTTGATGGCATATTTCCAGAACTTTTAAAGAATTGTGGTCCAGCAACCAAGCGCTGGCTTGCTTCTTTCTTTAGTAATGTTCTGCAGTCAGGCCGATTGCCTCCCTTGTTTAAGAAAACTAAAATTATTGCTATCTTGAAATCAGGCAAGGATCCCAAATTACCCCAAAGCTACAGACCAATAGCCCTACTAAGCGTAACTTACAAGCTCCTGGAAAGACTGATTCTTAACAGGATAGCTCCTACGATTGATTGCCTCATTTTGATTGAGCAAGCTGGTTTTCGTCATGGTCGTGACTGTAGCGATCAGTTGCTCGCTTTGATATCATATACTGTATAGAAAGTGGATTTGAGAGGAAGAAGAAAAGTGTCTCTGTGTTCCTCGATCTTACCGCTGCCTATGACACAGTCTGGAAAGAAGGTCTCCTCCTGAAACTCAGTAAAGCAATACCATGTCTCAAGATCTTCACTCTGATAAAAAATATGTTGGGAAACAGATTTTTCCAGGTTCATACAGAACATGTCCGCAGTCGTTTTCACAAACTCAACAACGGTTTGCCACAGGGTTCAGTGCTGTCTCCAATTCTCTTCAATTTATACATACACGACCTTCCAGAAACCACATCTCGCAAGTTCATCTATGCAGACGACATCTACCTCACCTTACAAAGAGCAGACTTCAGTGAAGCTGAAGAAATCCTATCCCAGGATCTTGAGAAGATGGACGATTATTTCACAAAGTGGCGATTGACACCTAGCCCTCTAAAAACAGAAGTAGCTACGTTTCACCTCAGTAACAGGAATGCAAACTACCAACCGACAGTCAGGTTCAGAAATCACACACTGCGATGTAATGCTACCCCCAAAAGCCTTGGTGTAACTTTAGATAGATCTCTAACCTATCGCAATCACCTTCAGAAACTGGCAGCTAAACTGAAAAGTCATAACAACCTTCTGGGAACTAGCTGGAACATCATGGGGTGCACATGCAAATTCACTGCGAACAACTGCTTTAGCACTAGTATATTCTTCAGCTGAATACTGTTCTGCTGTATGGCTGAATAGTTCCCATACTCGTCTGGTGGACGTCCAGCTACGCCACACAATGAGAATCATATCTGGCACCCTGCACCCTACTCCTGCACAGTGGTTACCCGTACTGAGCCACATTCAACCTCCTCACATCAGACGACAAAATGCCCTTGTCAGATTATGGACTAAGGCACGGCGTTCTTAAGTTAACAGGCGGGAACACTGCCGGCGGGGCTGTGACGTCACGGGTCTTACTACAGACAGCATAGAGATGCTCAGTCTTGTTGGAGCGCTGTGATGTGGTCATTGTTTCTATGCTTCGAAGGTGACATTTCACAATATATTGCTTTTCCTGTTGTCCAGTGACAAGTGTTAAATATACCCGTGCTCCACGTGGTATATTTTAAAAGCAAATACTATGCCACGAAGGTGTTATGTACCAGGATGTAGTAGTAATTTTCTGGTTCGTGGAGTTGAAACCGCCTACGTGAAATGTTTCTCTTTTCCCAAGGAAGTAAACTTGAGAAATACATGGCTGAGAAGCAACCCGAGGAAGGACTGGACACCTTCGGAGAACAGTGTTGTGTGTATTAAACATTTTCAACCGGACTGCATTATTTTACAGAATGAACACTGTGATTCTAATGGACAGTAACAAGTGTATAAATACGATCATCCTAAGCTAGTTAAAGGTTCTTGTCTTACTATTGTTGAAGGTTTGCCGAAATACTTGACAAAGGAAAGTGAAATTAAGCGGAAACAACCAGAAGAGAGGAGATGAGAAATCGAAGTGAGGAAAGAACATGCTCAAGAAAGTGCTGTTGCTGCTGCAGAATGGGACGATGTTATAATCTGTTTCGAGAGTTTATGCAATTCTCTTGAGAAACGATTAGCAGATAATAGCACTAAAGTGAAAGTGGACTCAGCTATTAATTTCAATATTTTTGACGAAAGAGTGGTTATATATAGAATCAATTTTGAGTCTATGACTTTTGTTTCTTTATATTAATGTAGATAATCATTTACTTGTTTCGGCTTTCTATAAAAACTTGCAATTGTCTTCTACAGAACTTTCTTCAAAGTTTGGAAGTGAAACAGCTGTGAAGTGTTGGAGAACACTGTTCAGTTTGTTACAGTATCTTACTGAGAAGAGATTCCAAACCAACTTGGAAAATTACGTGGCCAATGTCTTAAAATTGCTGGATGCCATTCAAGAAACTTTATTGGATAGTAGAGAAGAGGGAATTTCTCAGCAAGTTAATTTTTTATCCGAGCAATTCTCTCTCATATTTAAGAACAAAAAAAGGTCCCCCAACATGATACTTTGCTCTTACATATTGTACATGCAATCCGCGAAGTGTTATGATACTATCAGGCAGAACAAATTTCTATCCCTTCCTCATTCTAAACATTTACAAAGATTGACTTCTTCCCTTAATGTAGCTCCGGGTAATTTTAACGAAAACGTTCATTTCTTGAAAAAATCCGTTGAAAAGTGTGATGATAAGTGGGTAATTTTGCAACTTGATGAAATATATGTTAAAGAAGAATTTTTCCGTTTGTTAAAGTACATAAACAGATATGATATTCTCACTTAAATATATTCAACTAATTATTGTGTTCTGTAGAAGATACAAAAACTGCCTACTTGTAGTGCAATCAAACATTAGTTTCCAGCATGCTCTTTTTGTATACCGCTCTGGGCTGACTTGTATCGCAGTCATTTGCTTTAATCGCCCGTAGTGACAGCTGAAAACGTCTCGCACAATTCATCGATCACTAAGGAAGGACTGTGGTGAAATTCGGAAGTCCAACCCAATTTATTCAGTAAACAAAACCGATTTAATTACATGAATGCATCTCTCTGCCATATGACTAGCGTGCTGTCCGCCGGCCAGCTGAGACCCCTGACGTCACTCGCCGGTGGCAGAGTGGGGGTACTGCTCCCGCCTGTAACTTAAGAACGCCGTGACTAAGGTGATGATTAACAGCTCACTTCCCATCCAACAGGATACAGATGGAAACGACGTAGCAAGACTGAAATCCCGGAAACCTGCCTGGAAGACGGCCAGGAATCTAGCTGACATACCATTTAGACCTGACGAAGCATGGAAGCAAGAATGGGCCAGATTACACCCACATGGTCTAATCAACATCGATGACCCAACAGCAAAACCTCCTGGGTTCAACCTCCCACGCACCATCTGGACCAGACTAAACAGGATACGCTGCGGCGTTGGAAAATCTGCTTCTGCACTACACCAATGGGGGTGGTTGGAGTCTCCTTCCTGCAACTGTGGTGCTGAAGTGCAAACCATCAGCCACATCATGAAAGAATGTCCTCAACGAGCATTCACTGGGCCTATTGAAGAGCTACATCAAGTAACCCCTGCGGCACTCACTTGGTTGGAAGGACTAGACATCAGCTTGTGATGAAATCTGAGATATCGATGTATATAAATATATATTAATTTTTATTTTTCTAATAGCAATTATATGTAATACATTTCAAACGATTGTCATGAAGCATCATACGCTAAATAATAAGTATTAATAACAATGGAATTAAAGTGATAGGGTAAACTTAGTTTATCCACACTGCACTTGTCCCCTCTTTCCATGAGCAGCAAAAGTTCTGTATGTGCATGCTTAACATTGTAACCCAGAGAGTAGCTGTTTACTGTCCTTGTCACAAGTTGTTGCTTCAACATCTTTATTATGAAATGTATGTGTAACGACTATTTAGGTACACAATGTAATTTGTTGTAAAGAATTCACCTTATGTGGTCTCAGGGTATAGATGTGCCGTGCGAGCCATAGAGTAGCAGCGCTGCACAGTCATTGGCTACACCTGTTCATATTGATACTTCATATCCAGAGGTCCTGGCTCTGCCAAGACGTTTAATTTTAGTCTGAGGGTTAAAACGGGATACACTCAGCCTCGTGAGGCCGAGCTGAGAAGAGATGTGTTCAAAGTCTCATCTCAATCATCCTAGAAATGGTTTTCTGTGGTTTCCCTCTTCTACCCCAGGTAAATGTTAGGATATTTTCTAAATTAAGGTCATAGCTGCCTCCTTCCAAATTCTAGTCTCCATTACAAATACACACACACCTACAGCCATCACAATGACATGGGTAATCAGACATATCCCATATACACTTCCCAAGTACCAAGAAGCCATGTGATCATGATGTTGCAAAGCCCCTACAACATTATTAGGATTTTAATTGTATTTTTCTCTTATAGATTTGCAATATGCGTGGCTCTACCGTGTGATGACAATTATCTACTGGGACAATACCTGATGAAATTAAATATTGCTCTTTTCATGAAAATGTTCTGTGGATTTTATATCTGTAAAAACTAAGAAAGAAGAATATATGTACATTAAAACATACTTATTTTTGTCCTCGTTTCTTCCTTCCTTCAGAATTCAGTTTCCGTTCAGTATCGTATTTCATTCAACAGCGGTTAATCTATATATATATATAAGAAAGTCGTGTTAGCTACACTATTTATAACTCAAGAACAGCTGAACCGATTTGGCTGAAAATTGGTGTGGAGGTAGCTAAGAACCAGGAGACGGACATAGGATACTTATTTTTATCCCGTGAAGTGACATAAAACGTCAAAGAGAATACAAGTCACTATAAAACGTAACGCAAATGACAGCTAAAATAAACTCATGAAGGAATGGCAAGGCGAGTCGTTTCCAGGCAACAGTAGCTCTTGACGAGACACGGTCGACTGGATGTGAGTAGCGCTCCCACTACCGGTATAGCAAATGAGGCTCTTAACATGAAATCCCGTTAGTTACTCAACGTAATTTGTATTCTCTTTGAATCATCATTAACAATATATATATATACTGTATATATAAAAGGTTGTTCGTCTGTTCTGTTCATCCGATTGCGATCAAATTTTGGTGAGTTGTTGTGAACACTTCCAGGATGGTTATAGGCATAGTTAATCCAATTTACAATAGAGAGCGTGCGAGTAGTTTAAACAAATGAGTGTTGGCGATGCGTTCATACAGCCTACAATTCATACGATTGCGACCAAATTTTGGTGGGTTGTTTAGCACACTTCCGGGATGGTTATATGCATAGTTAATCCAATTTACAATAGATAGCGTGCCAGTAGTTTAAACAAATGAGTGTTGGTGATGCGTTCATATACAATTCATCCGATTGCGACCAAATTTTGGTGAGTTGTTGTGCACACTCCCAGGAAAGTTATAGGCATAGTAAATCCAATTTACAGTAGATTTCGCGCGAGTAGCTTCAATAAAATTGCGTGCGATTCGTTTCAAAGACCCACATGCGTTCATATACCATTCATCCCATTGCGAACTTGCGTGAGATGTCGTGTACAATTCAGCGAACTTTTTGGCGTAGTAAATCCACTTAACAATAGCTAGCGCACGAGTAGATTTAACAAATGAGAGACGACGCGCGAAGCGTTTCAACAAAGCCCCGTATGCGTTCATATACCATTCGTCCGATAGCGATGAAACTTGGGTGAGAGGTTGTGTACACACCAGGGAAGGATTCTGGCTTAGTAAATCCATGTTACTATAAGTAGCGCACGAGTAGATTCAACAAATGAGCGACTACGCAAGAAGCGTTTCAACCAAGTCCCGTATGCGTTCATATACTATTTGTCCGATAGCGATGAAACTTGGTTGAGATGTTGTGTACACTTCAGGTAAGGTTTCTGGCATAGTAAATCCACTTTTCAATAGGTATCGCACAAGTACAGTAGATTAAACAAATCAGCGACGGCGCGTGAAGTGTTTCAACAAAGTCCCATATGCGTTCATATACCATTCGTCCGATAGCGATGAAACTTGGGTGAGTTATTGTGTACACTCCAGTGAAGGTTTCAGGCTTAGTAGATCCATTTTACAATAGGTAGCGCATGTGTAGATTCAACAAATGAGCGAAGACGCGCAAAGCGTTTCAACAAAGCCCCGTATGCATTCAAATAGTCTACCATTCGTCCGATAGCGATGAAACTTGGGTGAGATGTTGTGTACACGCCTGGGAAGGTTTTCGACTTAGTAAATCCATTTTAAAATAGGTAGCGTACGAGTATATTCAACAAATGTGTGATGGCGCTCAAATCGTTTCAACAAAGACCCGTATGCGTTTATATACCATTCATTTCATTGGATGAAACTTGGGTGAGTTGTTGAGCACGCTCCCATGAATGTTTCTGAGATAATCATCATCTTGCACAGTTTCCAGCCACTGGCCGGGTCTGTTTGGAACACAAGCCTCTCCAACGTCTTCTGTCTTCCCACCATCTCTCAGCCTCCACCCTTGTCCAGTCTTCTCCTCTCTTCGTCACGCTTTCTTCCACCCCCTTCAGCCACCTGTCTCTCGGTCTTCCTCTCGGTCTCTTTCCTTCCCACTTCGTCTCGTGTACTCTCCTGGGTATCCTCCTCTCCTCCATTCGTTTTACATGTCCATACCATCTAAGTCTAGATTTCTCTATACCATCCTGTAATGGTTCCTCCTTCATTAATTCTCTGGTCCTCTCATTTCTTATTCTGTCCATCTTTGTAACTCCAATACTGCTTCTCAAGAACCTCATCTCACTGGCCTGTATTTTGCTCTTCTCCCTTCCTTTCATAACCCAGGTCTCCGAGGCATACGTCAGGATAGGGACATAGTACGTCCGATATATGATCTTTTTGCTGTTCTGGGGGACATCCTTGCTCCATAACATGCTTCTCACACTCCTCCGAAATGCTTCTGCCTGCCTCCCCCGTTCATTTATTTCTCTATCGTTTCTTCCATTATCTTGTATCAGGCTTCCCAGATACTTGAAACTCTCCACTTTCTTCAGCTGATCCCCACCAATTGTTATTCCTGTTGTGGTTCTTTCCTTCTTCCTTGTGATCACCATCTCACTCTTATTTATGCTAAATTTCATCCCATATCCTTGTATTATTCCTTCCCACACGTCCAACTGTTCCTGTACCTCCTCCTCCTTGTTTCTCCAAATCATCAAATCATCTGCAAACACCATTGCTTTCATCTTTCCTTCCCCAATTACTTGTGCCACTCGGGTCATTATGTCATCCATCACCACGATGAAAAGTAACGGTGACAGTGCACTTCCTTGTTTCAGGCCGTTTCTCTGTTCCAACCAGTCTGATCTCTCTCCTCCCACTTTCACACAGCTCAAGCTTCCCTTGTACATCTCCTTTATCCTCTTTATAGTCCATTTCTCTACTCCTTTATCCTCCAGGGACTTCCGTACTTTGTTTCTGCATACACTGTCATATGCTTTCTCAATGTCCAGGAAGGCCATCAGTAGATCTGTTCCATACTCATAGTGCTGTTCTTGTAACTGCCTTACAGCAAAAAATCAAATCCACTGTGGACCTTCCTGCTCTGAAGCCATGTTGTTCTTCCCTCATCCCTCCTTCTATCCTTGTCCTAATTCTCTTTTCCAAAACTTTCTCGAAGATCTTTGCACAATGACTCATCAGTGTTATTCCCCGATAGTTTCTGCAATCTGTTCTACTACCTTTCTTGAAGATCGGGACGATTATTCCTTTTTTTCCAGTCCTCTGGGGTCTTCCTTTCCTGGGGCCGATAACCTAGATGTTAGGCCCCTTAAAACAACAATTATCATCATCATCATCATCATCTTCCTTTCCTTCCATGCTGTCCTCATCACTCGGTACAACCACTGTAGCCCCACCTCTCCTGCTGCTCTCACCATCTCCACACTCAACTCATCCACACCCGGTGCCTTCCCTTCTTTCATCTTGTTCACTGCATCTTCCACTTCTTTCCAGGTTAAGTCCTTTTCTGTTTGCAGTTCATCTTCCTCTTCCCTGATTTCTTCCTCCTCACCATCTTTTCCATTTGGGTTCAGAAGTTCTTCAAAATATTCTTTCCACATTTTCTTCAGTTCTTTCCTATTTTCTATCTCTTGTCCCCTTTTGTTCACCATTCTAACATAATCCGTAGGATCCTTCCGCCTCTTATTCTTTACCATCCCATACAGGACCTTTTTTGTACCTTCACTATCCTCCTTCATCATCTTTGTCCACTCTTCCATCCACTTTCTTCTCTCCTCAGCCACTACTCTCTTCGCCTCCTTTCTTTCCTGGTACTCTTCCCTTGTCTCTACCGTCCTATTTTGATACCACCTCCTAAAGGCTCTATTCTTTTCCTTTACTATATCTTTTGTCTTCTCATTCCACCATGGTGTTTCCTTCCACCTCTTCTTACTACTTGTCCTCCCACATACTGCTTCTGCTGCACCTACTAGTGTCTTCTTAAATCTAGCCCATTCCTCTTCCACCCCTCTTTCTTCATCCGTTGGAATTCCTTCCTTTATCATTTTGAGGTACTCGACCTTTCTATCCCCTTCTTTCAGTTTCCATATCCTTATACGTCTTTCCTGGTTCTCAGTCCCTTTCTTCTCCTTACTCCCTCTCAGGTTCATTACCAGCAATCGATGGTCGCTATTCAAGTTCTCCGATGGTATAACCTTGATGTCCGTGATGTTCTTATTTAGTTCTTTCTCATACAGTATATAGTCGACCACCGACTTCCTGGTCAAGTCATCACTGTACCATGTGATTGTGTGGCTCTCTCTTTTCTTAAACCAGGAGTTCCCAACTAGCAGGCTGTTCCTCTGGCAGAAGTCCAACAGTCTCTTTCCTTCCTCATTTCTTCCGCCCCAACCCTCTGGTCCTAGAACGCTCTCATAACCTTGTCTTTCTCTTCCTACATGGGCATTGAGATCCCCCATGACAATCATATTTCTTCCTACCAGCTGCTTCTGCAATTCCTCTTCAAACTCCTCCTTCTCTTCAGAGGCGCAGCCTACTTGTGGAGCATACACTTGCACTATTTCTACGGCCTCTCCCCTCAGTGCTACTTTCACTTTCATCATCCTATCACTTATTCTCCTCACTTCTTCTTTTAAACCATCTCATACTACTACTCCCACTCCATTCCTCTTTCCCTCTTCGTTCCCACTCCAGTACAGTCTATAGCCTTTTCTCAGCTCTCTCCTTCCTTCCCCTTTCCACTTTGTTTCTGCCAATCCCAATAAATCCAACTTCCTTCTTTCCATCATATCCACTATCTCCTCCACCTTCCCCATCAGCGTTCTTAGGTTTAAAGTTCCAAATCTTAGTCCGTGAGTACAGCCGTGTCGTCGTCTATTAAATCCATCATGTCCGAGGCTCGTTCCATTTTTGAAAGCATTTGGTTTCTGAGATAGTAGATCAAATTATAATAGTAGAGAGGCGGTTAACATAAAAAGAAAAAAAAATATTGGGAATCCAAAATCAGTTCAACAAACAAAGTCACATCGCCAACACTTTCTTTGATTGGCATTGCAACGCATGCAACAAGTAAATTGATGAACATTGTGATTTACGCGACGATACTCAAAGAAAAATTCGAAGGTGAGGAAGTTCTCATTCCGAGGATCTCAATGTTCCCAACCGATATGCCGTTTGAGTTTAAAAGACTTCAGTTTCCGATCCGTCTTGCATTCGCCATGACCATTAACAAATCACAAGGCCAATCCTTGAAAGTTTGTGGTTGAATCTGGAATATCCATGTTTTTCCCAGGGTCAATTATAGGTGGCATGTTCACGGGTCGGAAGACCATCTGCGTTGTTTGTTCTTGCGCCTGATAATAAAACAAAAAATGACGTGTATCGCAAGGTACTTAACTGAAGAGTGCCTATGCACCAAAATACATGAACAATAAAGAATCATTAAAATACTTAATTTTTTATTTGTATTTCCTAATAAAAAATTGAACTTAATAAAATCGAAAAATCTGCTTATTTATTGCCTCTAAGGCGGAACAGAGTTCGCCGGGTCACCTAGTAAGTTTATAATTTATAGGGTATGCATGGTTTGTATTGGTTTATTACATTCTTCTTAGTTTGCTGTGCTCCCACAACACTCGTGGCAACTAAACCTCCCTTCTACCTATCTGATATTATAACTTATAGTACTGTGTAGTAGGTGATTGACTTTCTAGTGTTACAAGGCCATGGGTTCAAAGGCCGTCCTCAGCTGAGGCTTATGGAAGGAAATCCAGAATACACCAGTGCGAAAGTAACCTTTAAGCATGGGTCAAATCCAACTGCCTTTAAAAAATTATAAACTATAAAAGAAATGTAAATGATAGAAAAACTATCATGAATAAAATATATAATACTAGAAAAATAAGACAGGGGATATGGGGAGAAAAGTGGGGGGGGAGTATTACGCAACTGCCGTGGTACAGGTTTTAAATAATAATAATAATAAAAGATAGCCTGCTTCTTATCCTTCCCCCGACCCTGTATCCCTCTTTTTGTAACTACATGTAACTTAGTAATATGATTTATGTCAATGAAATGTATTTATTTACTGTTCCTATTGTTCTGTTTTACGCAAGATCAGATATCAAAACTAAAGATTTCAGGCTGGTATTTTCTACTATATTAATAGTAATAATCCATTATTATGAGCCTTTGGTTTGATATCTGCTCTTAAATAAAATAGAACAAAAGGAACAGGAATAAATAAATTACACCGACATTAATCATATTACTACATGTAGCTACAAAGGGAGGGATACAAGGTCTCGGGGGGGGGGGGGGGGGGGTACCAGTACGCGATTAAATAAAATTCATATCGCCCACACTTAAAATTTAGTACGCTGCCTCGCCGCCATGTACCAGGCTAGGCTGGTGGATGACGTAATTCTGACCCCATCTGATAACTGACGGTTTTAATCGGAATCAAATTTTAAGCCTGAGTAACCTATCTCTCCTATATTCTTTGTCTGATACTGTGTCCTAAGAAGTTGTAGACATTTTGTACATCCTCAAGAAACTATGATATTTCACGATTGGCTTCTACAGCGTCTTTCAACACCAGATTTAAATTGTGACTTGCACATTGTACACAATATGCATGTGGCGCAAATACTTGAATCTTTTTCAGCACTCCATTGTATACTCCACTCATTACGCTTGCGCCGTTATAACCTTGGCGACGACATTTTTTCAATTGAAGACCTTTATCTTTAATAGATTCCAATATTTTACTTGCCAAACGAAATGCACTTTGATCTTCAACTTTTGTAAAAGAAGTAAACGTCTCGCAAATCTTTTTTTTTTGTGTCATAATTTACCACTTTGATGTACCTGACAACTTCACTCAACTGATCAACTTTACTTATATCCTGAGTTGTATCCATAATAGCAGAGAAAAAAGGACAGCTCCGTATTTCATAATTAATTTCTTTCAGTACGGTACTTCATTTGCCATCAAAGAAATAACACCATTTTGGATGCTAGGGCTTAAACAGTTTACACTTCCTGCTGACTTTTGCAAAAGGGTTTTTAGTACAGGGTCATAGTCAGACAGAAGTTCTATTATAGACAAGAAATGTCCTTTATTTGGATCTTCCATTTGACTACTTCTTCCGCGGAAAAAAAGGTTACAGGGGGACAAAGTTAATGAAACATTAACTATTCTTTCTAGAACGTTCCTCCAGTAAGTTTCTCTTCCTTTAACTGTTTTTCTAAAGCGTCACTCATTGTTTCATCATTCCTCAATTTCTCAAATATAACACAAGAAAATATGTGGTCATCCGATTGATCACGAGTTTTATTTCTATCAGAAAGATGTTTCCAGTCGTTTAGTCCCGTACTACCGAAATTGTTCTCTGAATAGTGTGGGAACAGCCAACATGGTTGACAGAAGACACGGTCTAACTTTTGTGAATAGCAAAGCCAGAGTCTTTACATTTAATCCCAGAACCTGATATAAAACTGTAGTAATTAGTTGAAAATGATCTTTTACTTCCTCGTCCATCAGGCTGTTTTGGAAAGGGACCATGAGGTTGACAAGGTCCTGATGCTATGATTAACCTTTCTATTTCTGGATTATTGACAGGACTGGGATATTCAATTTTGTCTTACAAAAAAAAATTTCAGCGTGACCAGTTTCAGCCAAGCTTACTGCGTCCTTGTTATTATCGACTGGCTGATCAAGACATGAAAGGCCACTATGAGTGGTCGGAACATCGATTTTATGTACTTCAGACTGTAGATGAGCGTCACCATCTGAAAAAAATACATAGTGAATAATATTGAGCAATACAATTTAGTGTAGTGGTTTATAGTTGATCGCAGTGTTTTATTTGTAGAAAATCCTCAAACGAGAGGGCGAAAGCAATAACATTCAAAACAAGAAACAACTCAAAGAAATAAAGTCATTGAAACAAAAAATAAAAGAACATGACTTAATCATCACAAAAGCAGATAAGGGAAACACTACAGTAATTTTGAACAAAACAGAATACATTGAAAAAACAGTCGAATTCCTAAACAACAATGAAATCAAGGAATTAACAAGATAAGGTGCACACTTGATTGCTAAATATCCTCCATTTTAAGTTAGTCATTCCCTCCCCTAGCCATCAATACAAACGTTGTTTTTCTCTATCTTTAATAACCTTTTCTTCTTTATGTACAGTTCTTCCACATCCCTATCTGCGTCCCCATTTTTTTGAGTCAGCGAAGTTGGATGCCGCATTTTCAACATCCCAATGTGTAAGTTAGCTTAATACATCGACTACCTACTGGGGTTTTTCCTTTTTCCCACCTACATTTCTTTCGGTGAATATTGATCCTAATATAGTCTCCTTTTTCAAATTTTCAGGAACGTAAATTCGTCACAATCACGCATACTATCGGCACCGTATATACGCAATTTAGCAGCATTCTATGCCACCCACCAATTCTATAAAATAGGCCAGCGTATATTGAGAAAATACCAAACCAAAGAAGAATTTCTAGTCTTGGACAATTCAATTTGCATAATGAATGGACATACCACAGTTCCATAACCAACAAGCCTCTAATACAGAACTATCTGACTCATTTTAATTTATCTTTTAACATGTCCTCTATTTTTTTTAAAGTACAGAGCACAATGTTTTTAACTAGGCTATTCAAGGCCACATGCAGAAGTATTGTTTTTAGTATATTTATCTACATATGTTCTTAGTGTATCAATTATTTCCTGTACATAGGCACGTAATATAGCTTGTTTTTTGATAGGGTTTTATTAGTTTTAGAATGTATTATATAAGGTGTGACTCTCTCCATAATTATATCGATTTCCTCCGAGTGAAGTTAAAATGTTAACTTTAGGTCACCAAGTGGACTGAAGAAGGGACTAAATGTCCCTAAACATGTATCCTAATTTTTCATAAACTAAGAATCCATTGTATTGAAAAAGAGCGGATAATAAAAATAAACTTTACTGAATCAAAAACAACTCTGTAAAGAACACAACAAAACTAGTAACAGCATTGAACACCCTACAAATGAAACCTAGCTTTAGGCTAGTATCCATCGATGTAACTAACATGTACACCAATATTCCGATTATTGAAGCAATCAACACTATCGAAAACAACTTAAAATCCAACAATTCGGCAAAAGAAACTGAAGAGATTGTGAGATTACTGAGGGTTGTTCTCAGCCAAAACGTGTTTCAATTCAACAATAAAATGTACACACAGAGAGAAGGCCTAGCGATGGGATCGCCACTAAGCGGGTTAATCGCCATCTTCTTTAATGCACTAGAAAATGTGTTTTTAGAAAATACTTCAACAAAGGGAATAGTAATATGGAAAACATACGTAGATGTAATTTGCATTTACGATACTGAACTAACAAGCAAAGAGACAATTCTCCAATCCATTAATAACCTACACCACTCAGTCAAATTCACTAAGGAATCCGAAACAGACCGAAAAATACATTATCTTGACATAACTATTGAACGTAAAGACAACGAGCTTTCATATTCCATATTCCGGAAATCCACACAAACCTCGCATGCAATCGACAATCAGTCTAATCACCCCAGTATGCACAAATTAGCGGGGTTCAATTCAATGGTACACAGGGCTTTAAACATACCCATGTCAAAAGACAATTATAATAAGGAAATAACAACCATTAAGCAAATAGCAAAGGAAAACAATTTCCTGCCAAGCAAAATAAACCAAATTACAGCCAAACATAAAAATAAAGATAAAACTATTCCCAAACCGGACAGTAATGAGGAAAAATTTGCACGTTTCAACTATGTAAATGCGAATACATATAAAATCACTAATCTATTCAAAAAGCAAGGCATAAAAATAGTTTTCACAACAAAAAATACAACCGGTAGGCACCTCTTAAATAGTAACCTAAATAAACATGAACCGTATTCAAAGTCAGGGGTATATTCTATAACGTGCCAAGACACCGGTTGTCAAGCTAATTACATCGGACAGAGTGGAAGACGAGTAGAGACACGTTATAATGAATATAGGAATGCGATAAGATACGGTACACATTCAGCCGTATGCGAACATATGTGTGACGCGGGACACAGCTTTACTAACATTGAGACGGACCTAAAAATAATTCATCACTAATTGAAAGGCAAAGTTCTTGACATAAAGGAAGCAATCGAGATACACCTAGCCAAACGAAACAATCCCAACAATCTAAATGAACACACGTTCATAGAGCTCACCCCTCTTCACGCTACTAAAAAACACACCCTGTTGGAAACAAGACACAACTTAGCGATTCAGCCAAGCTAGATAAAAAAAAAAGGGTGGGTGGGAAATTAGGTGGTTTTAATAGGTAAATGTTATCTGGATCAGGTGTACGATGTACTTTCCTTCTGCAATAAACCAAGGCCCGTATTCGCGGCAATATTAAAGGTGCCGGGACGTTCTCATAAGACCGGGCAGCGCTTAGTTTGAATGGCTTATGGTCCACGCGTGGCGAGAAATGTTCCACGGTCTTTGATAATTGTAGATCCACCTCATTCAATAACATACATCTTATCTAGGTTGGCAACACACCCCACAAACACACATCGCACTGACTCCGCACAGCACATATGAACAGGGGGGAGAAAAGGGAAAAACCAGTGTCGTTGAGATAACAGCCTACCTCAGTCGACCACACCTGGAGTTACAGTGAACACGAAAACTGCGCATAGCTCTAGCAAGGAAGACAACCAGATAAGTACATACCTGCCAAGTTTTCCGGTTTCCCCGGAAGTTTTCCGGATTTTTGGGGTGTTTTCTGGTTATCCGGATCAACATAGTTTTTTCCGGATTTTCAACTCCGTAGCTCGTTTCCGTTCTCTGCATCCAAATCGCATTTCCCTTTTGATTTTCGATAATAGCTGCTATTCTGAGATGCGAGTGTTTAAATTCTACTGAAAATCGACTGATAAGATTCAGGGTGTCTACCGGTAACGGAAAGTAACGAGAAGTAGCTAATTGTTATGTCTGGATAGTTGGAGGTAACGACATTTCGCGAGGTCTGTTAAAATCATCTAAACCCGAGCTGCTAGGCTCGCTGATGCGATGAAGCGAGTTTCACGCAAGCGGCGCCGATTGCGTAAGCTATATTTCCCCGTGCACGACCTCAAGAAAATGCATACAGAGGATACCTTCAGTGGTACTGTATACATTGGTTCAATGTTTATTTTCGACATCAAGAAGAGTTTAGTTTTGTGTGAAATATTTTCTGTATTAATCGGAAACATGACTTTTTGCGAGATGTTTATTCGCAATAACTTCCGAAACTCAACAGAAACCTCTCATTTCTGATATTGGCCTCTAAATTTGTTTATCTCAAATTGAAGTCCAGAAATAACGAGAAATAATTTATTGTCGCAATATACCGTTTCAAAAATTAATCGCGAAAATGCTTCGAAATACATAGACTATATTTTAAAAACCTATCTGTCTAGTGAATTTGCGACATAAAGTGTGGTTAATTCGAAACTCCGTTATATGTCTCTTTTTCCTTCGAACTATGGTTCCATTGGATATATAATCTAACAGGGCTATCTCGAAAACTTGTATAATTTGAATTCGAATGTGCCCTCTTGTCGGATTATTCGTGCAATCCTCTCTGAATAATTCATAGTAACCGATACCTACTTCGAACGTTCATCTTCCAAAATCACATCCTCAAGACGGCCGGCTGACAGCACGACTTACCTGCGGAAATCTCGTCAAACGGACTACGATCGACGCCAGTTGCGTGAAATTATAAAACCCGTGCCCGGCCACGAACTTATGTCCTCGAGGACTGCGAGAATCCCATCACGAAACATACTGAACCCTACTCGCCACTTTTCCCAGGCCCGTATACTTAAAAATGTACGTGGAGCGAGAAGTGCATCAACCCACTTAGAAATAACAGACTACGTAGCATTGCGATACTCAGTTCTTCTCGTGATCCACGGTGAACTTCCAACCACAGCATAGGGGCAGCGGGAATCACGGCGCCGATCATACAACATGTCCATAACTGCTCGTGAATTTTAACCATGCCCAACCTAGAGCTCGCCTCCGCCATTCTGCCAGGACAGATAGAGAGGCAGACAATCGTTGAACGGCTGGATGCGGTGCCGATTGCATAATATCGCGTTGTCATTGTGCAACCGCGGGGACAACGTGAATCTCTTAAAACTACTGAGAGCGGCAGCGATTGCGATACATCGCGATATTTCTCCGCATTCGATGACAAGCACAAATGGATTCTTGTCAAATGGACAGCAAGCGGTGCCGATTGCGTAATAATAACTCACCAAATTTTTCTGTGCCCGACCTCAAGGACAATAGAAATCACTTTGAACGACTAAAACTGACACCGATTATGTAATCGCGATTTTTCTCCGTGTTCTATCTAAAAAACTATGAATCGCGTCAAACGGTTGAGACCTACCAGCGCCAATCGTGTTACGTCTCGATATATCTCCGTACCTGACTGCGAAGACATAATTCGGTGACGATCACGTAACGTCACATAATATATTACTTCGTGGTTTTCCGTGGGGACAAAGGAAATCTCCCCAAACGGCCAAGATCAGAGAAACTTCTTGGTAATCATAACTTCTTGTACACAAGACGGCATATTTGCTGAATCAACTCATTTGATATTAAATATCCATAATTTATTTTTATCTAAATGTTTATAACACCATAAGTGAATCTTATTCACTGCTCTAAACACAGTTCATTGTTGTTTTCCTTCACCGCGCGATGAGCTTCTATGGTTGCCGACAGCAGATGTATCTTGAATTAAAAGGTAACTAAAATTAACTAAAAGGTAGGTAAAAATAACTAATTTTTACTTTATCTTTACAGTAGACACCCTGTAAAAAAGATTATCGATAATCCCGTCTCGCAGATTATCGCTGCGCTTTTGTCATTAATTCCTTGCGTTTGACATTACGCTGAAAGTCGATAGAACTGTCTATCGATAATCACATCTCGCAGATTATAGCTGCATTTATATTACTCTTTGTGCTTCGACTGTTTGTAAGCGGTAAAGCTTGGTTTTAAGCGGCGCTTGCTGTAGTTCTGGTATTCGTGCAATTGTGTGACAATTTTTTGTGCAATTTAGTGTTTTCGTGATGAATTCAAGTAAGAAACGATATCATCAGTCTTTCAGGGAGGCATATTCTTCAGACTTTTTGGAAACTGGCACAATGAATTAGATAGTCTCACATCACCGAGAATTTGTAATCTCTTTCCCTGTAGTCTTTTCTCGCCATTTTAAGACCTTGCGACGCATATACGCGTTAAATTTTTGTGCTTTGGGATCTTCTGGATTTCTATTTTTGAAAGTTGGCAGGTATGAAAATATTAGCCTGTAATAGGAGTAGAGTTTAACCATAGTTGATTTTTATAACCAAATGATCACTCCAAATTACAAACTCCGGATATCTATCACCATTTAACATTTCACCTAACATCATACATACTGCATTTAGCATACACCGACAGTTGAAGTACCAATACTGCAACTAAATAATTGTACATATTATAAATATTTTCACCTGTATTTACAAACATAGATTTTGTAGCCTAAGTGTAATGGATCTGAAGATGATCGCTTGACGTCGAAACTGGTCATCCTAGTGTATTTATTAATCTCTTGTAATTTATTTCAGGATTAGGGCATAACCCAGCTCTTTTGGGTACATTCGTGTTGACCAACTGAAAAGCACTAAACTCTTGTTGTAGAAACAGATTAAAGTAACTGGTGAACTGATTATTGGTTTGTTAACGGGACAAAAAGACTGTGTCACCAATGATAGTCGTCCGTTGAAACGATGCATACTGTATACCCGATACAGTGTGATTTTTTAATGTGAAGTGAAAAACAAACAAATGTGCTCAGTCCAAGTGAAGTGAATCAACCGTCGCAATACGCAAACCGCTTCATTGCTTGCTTTTTATCACACATTCTATGCTTTTTATAATATTAACGTAATATGATATTAGTTTGTTATAAAATATTACGTCGTGACCAAATTGTTAAGGGAACTCTTGATAACAATAATTTTACTTTGCTTAACAACTTGTAACACTTTTACAATACGGTATAGTTAACTTTGGTTTCATCTTACCTTCATTATTTTTTTATTTTCTTTGTTTTGATCTTGTTTCTGCACCGAAACGTACTCTAAACCTGATTGAGTTTGAGGGTGCAACCATGCAGTTAGCGATTTAGTACAAGCACAAACCGTCTCCTCTTTTTTTCTTTTATTCTTCTTTTTTTTTTTGCTCCACTTTCATAAGTACGTTTCATAGTATCGTTAAAAAAATAGCATAATGCAACCCAGAACTTAAGTTCAGCCACTTAACCGGGAACCACTGTAGCATCATACCAACTACACTACTGCTACTACTTGGCTACTGCGCATTGCTGTGGTGTGATGTCGCAGTGGAGGGGGAAGGGGTGGAATGGTGAGTCATGGTCATGCGCTGTCTGTCCGGCGCCTGGGTCGGGCGCCCGGCTATTAAAAAATACTCATAGAATACCACACAAATGGATGGATATATCTTACAAACAGATTGCACTGAACGTGACTACTGTAGTTTCTAAGCACAAGTTTAGAATCATAGTTCCTACAATTGGGGCCCCTGAAGTAAATTGAATTCTCAAATATGTTTTCTAGTACTACTCTCATTTATTTATTATTTATTTATAAATTTTCTTTTTGGGTTTGGGGGCTCCCTGACCTCGGGGGGCCCCGGGCCGGTGCCCTGCATGCCCCATTGTAGCTACGCCCCTGGCCAGAAAACTACATACAGAAAGCTGCGTGCCTACTAAGGTGTAAAATTGCTCTGTGAAAAAAAAAAAAACTCACCATTATTATACGACGTGCATACAGTTAAATACAATCATCCAATTGAAGAAACACTCTCTGTCACGATCTTAAAATCAATTCAAACATAAACTGTTGTAAATTTACGGGAATATGTGCAACATTTAGAGACTACGAGTGTTGAATGCGGCACAACGTTAGCTGACATTTCGCATCATTAATACATAAGGAATGAACACATTCAGAGCTTTCTCACTGCACACAGCTGAAGATCATATCATTCTTGGTGCATTTTATAACTTTTATTTCTCCGAACCACAATAATTTGCTTAGTTACAAGCAAGGAAAATTGTAGTACACAGTTCCCATTGCTTCCATTACCTGACACTAAACCGGAAGCTGGTAATGAATAACCATAAGCCGGTGGCGCCTCCTATGGCAAGGGAAAGATCGAAAGAAAATGTAAACTCTATAGGAGCCCGGAACAAGGCGATATAATTTTCTACACTACTCAAAATAGTCAAAATACCCTTTGTAATAATGAATAAAATTTTGGGGGGCATGTAGTAATAGATGTTACCCACACACTATCCCTTTTTAGATCACAACTTTTATAGTAAAATTGGAGGTGTGACCGCTATTAGACGCGCAAATTATGGGACAAATACAGTATTGCTAAACCCGCCTTCCTGTCACTCTGCCCCGCATTTCCTCTCCGCAAGCCACGGTCGCCACATAACAAGACCCTACGTCTAACCGCCACACGGCAAGAATTCTGAGCATGCTTCTCAGCTACACCCTGAATTTCGAAGGAAACAACGCGAAGGATATGTCGGGAGCTTCGAACAGCTGAGCTGTGTTGCCAATCATTTAGTGTTGTTGTAAATCAACTGATTCGAATAATACACAGCGCTCAACTTCAGACATTATTTCTGTACAATTGTATGTAATATATTTTAATAGTCGATCCTGAGTCAATGCCGAGGACATTCAAACAGAGAAATACAATACTTTTAGATGAATAAATAAATTACACACCGAAGCTATGATACCTTTATCATCGGTATTCAATTCAATAAATACGACAAAGAGGGCAATCACTCTACAGCTAATGAAAAACACTCACCATGCAATGATTATCCTTTAACATGAAACAAGAGTCTGAGTGGAGGTCGTTCACAGCTTAGAGTACAGAAGTTGACAGATAACACCATGCACACTCACTGAATCGCGACTCTCTACGGTTAATATTAGCTTTTGTGATAATACAAAAGTAAAGTTAAGATAAGGACATATTTAGCACTGAGCACTCAAACAAGCCGCTCTGTGGCGATATTATTGCCGTGGTTTTATATTGTCGAGTTGTAGGCTATTGAATGACAGACGGTATTTTGAACACTACGACGGGAAACAATAGCCTGTGCTCTATTATCGATTGACGCAAGCGAACTGACACCAATAAATAAATTATCCTCACTCACTTGGCAAGAGTTTCTTCGACCCCCTCCAACCCTTCATTGTCCCTATTATCATCACCACCATCATTGCCTTCGTCAGAGCTTGATGAATTGCCAAGGTTGATAATCATTTCATCCACCGCGATATCCAGACCGCCTTCAGTATTTCTTTCTGTACATGCTGTACGGAATGTGTCCAGTCCTTGGGTCGAACTTCGGCGAAGTAAAAGTAACGAAACAATGACAATGAAAGGAAATCCGACACAGACAGTGGTTAACAAGCGACTGAAACAATGCCTGCCCACACGAGAAGAATTCTGTCACTTGTGTGGTGTATTTTGTAGCCAGATGTTGGTGACGGGTGTTTGTAGTAAAATGTCGAGAGCTGTGAGATATTGTTTGTAGTTCTTGAAAATTATACATGTGTGACGTATTTGCAATGAGTGTTTACTCTGACAACAATTTGGTATGTGCATCTCCCCTGCGAAAAAAGACCATGGAAAGGCTAAAAACAGTGAAATTCCACACGCGACACACTGCGAATACCCTTTTAATTTAGGTTTATTTTATCAAAGTAGGTAATAGAAAATAAAATCATGCAAAATGAAATTAAATAAGTCACTTTGACAAATACAAGATTGTTGCTAGGAAAAGAAGGAAGCTTGTAGTTTAACGTGACTGTTAATCTCGCGATCATGAGCCATGGGACCTCCGTTTTACGTGGAATCCGAACCACAGGACATGGCATTTCATTCCAAAAATCTCACATGCATTGACCAGGAATCGAACCCCGTCCACCTTGGTGAGAGACCAACAGCTTGACCGCTGCGCCACCTCGCCCCCTGATTGTTACTAGGAACTTCAGATATACACAGCACAAAATTACGTTCTTTTGCAGAACTAATTTCTTAATAGGAACTGTAGGCTAGTCATGCACAAAATAAAATAAGTCACTTTGTCAATACTAGATTGTGGTTAGGATCTTTAGTCATACAAAATAAGATAAAACAAAGAATAATCAAGGATTTATTAATTTAAAGCTTCATTAGGGAACTCATCTGCTCTTCAATTTTCTCTGCTTCAGAACGGGCGTAGTTCAATATCTCCTTTTTCTTTATATTTTTTTATTTTTTATTGCCAATTCCTGGAAATCTTTCGTGGCTTTTCTTTCGATTGCCACCTTAGCCATCGCTTCCTTCCCTCCTGGCTTCGCACCTGTTTTTCTTCTTTGAACACTGCGTAGGAGTTTCGTGCAGTAAGGACCCTTGCTCACGGTTATCTATTCTACTCCACCAGCTGCCATCACAGCGTCTTGAACAGTATGCATGCCAATCAGACTTGCTTCTTTGTGATTGACGATCATGCACTACTTGTTCAGGGAGAAACCTCTGTCTAGAGCTGCATGTTGTGATACAAAATCAGTATCATTTTAACGAAGCTTGTGAGATAGTTTTTGGCAGGAACTAAGGAAGGTGCTGAAGCCACTAATTCAGACCACAGCACGTCGAACTGCTTCAAACGCGTAGTGACGGAGGGCAGTGTCAGAAGTGCGGAGTAGCAGCTCTTGATGCGGTCAGCCATTGCGCCAGAAAGCAAATTCTTCTGATTACAAACAATTTCCAGGGCAATGATGATCCTAACTTCTGCCAACTTAGGAGTCTAGGCAGGAAATAGCACGGGTCATCTTGTGACCATGAGGTAACCTCTCTGATTTTTTCAGCCATAGGATACGAATGTACAATTTTCGGCAGTTTGTGCGAAATTGCAGCACATTCACGTCTGGAATTTTCTGAAATCTTGAGCTGTTAGCTTCTTTAAGGGCTGCTCCTGTCGAGAAACCGAGGTTGAAAAAACTGGTCTCCTCTGTGAATAACAATGCGGACTGATTCCTGTATGTTGTCAGCAACGAGCGTGACCCGCGCGGAGATTGTACGTCCAGCTGTCGGCCAGGCAAAGCATGCATTCGACATTGGCTGGGTTCTCATCCCGCTTAGCGCTCTATCGGTGGCGCAAATTGCGGGTGGCAGTGCGGTCTACAGGCGAAATAGAAGGCTGAACGGGAGGACTCTACCGAGCGTTCGGGGGCTAAGAAGTCGGCCATTATGAGATTTTTCAAGATTTCCCATATCAAGTGCAAATTTCCCGTATATTTCCCGGGTAACTAAAATTCCCGTATAATTCCCACATTTCCCATATCGCTCGACACCCTGCAGCTGTTTTGTTTGAATTAGACACATTTTTCATCTCTTCAGGAATATGGTCTTCCCCTCATAAATCCCAGCATACAGTATATCATGCATGCACCAAAAATGTTCACACTTATTTATGGTCAAAAAAGTGCAAGTTAAAAATACAGTATACTGTATTCACTTAATGTTCATTCAAAACCTTTGAAGGGGGTTTGCAAAAGTGGTGGTCCATGGAAAGGGGATCCCCTGTAATAATTAGTTTCAGAACCACTGATTTAGGAAAAGCCCCAGGGTAGTCCTTAGAAGTAATACCGATACATCGAAACAGTCAAATCTCAGCGTCAGATCCATTTCATAGCATCTTGTACAAAGAACTGGGATATCAGAAAGTATGTTTTCAATGGGTACCCTAACCTGCCTAAGCTTAAATTGTATGGATGGAAATTTCTTGGAGCAAAATTGAGATGGACAATAAAACCTAATGGAAATAGCACCAAGACCAAAGAAGGCATAGTTACTGACATCGCGCCAGGAGTTGGCAGTTGGGTTTGAACTGCAGATGTCTTCTCGCTCACTGCGTATCGCCCATTCTAAAAACATTAAGTTAGTCATTACTTGCTTCACTCACTCAGGACATTCCTTCTTTCACTGGCTGCGTGTCGTGTGCTGCGATAACAACGATTGGCATGCAGGAAGCTAATATATTTAGATCTGGAATAGGCGGGCCGCGCATGCATACTGCAAGATCCCCCGCAACCCGCCACAGCGTGTTGAACTGCCATCTCCTGACGCGATGACACTAACTGCTTCGACTGGCAAGTTCATAGAAATTTTAGAAGCCATTTTTCATTGTTGCCTTCATAATCTAGTAAAAGAATTGTTTTTCAGCAGGTCAACACGTTAATGTGCCCAATTATATCAGGAATAACACATCTACTCACACCTGCTAACCTGGTAAAAAAATTACAAGAATTAATTATACACTTTTTAAACAATTCTCGAAATAGATAAAATAAAATTGGATGGCATGTTTTGTTTGTCAGGCGATCATCATCAGGTCTGGTTCACGTAGGTTTGGCAAATATGTATATAACACTTATGTACAACATATATACACAATTATTTATTTTTACAAACTTTAATAATATGTAAACATTTCTTTCCTTTTAGTTTTATAGCAATTCTTTGCATTGTTAGTGCTACTGTAGCTATGTTATTAAGACATCCAAACACCTTACTGCTGTTAAATAAATACTTTAATGAGCCACTTATTTGATTACTGGAAAATCTCCTTCGTAACACATCACTGTCTGGTAAGGTCATGTGTACAAAACAAAAATTACTGTTCTATATACAGTAGATCCCCTATTTAACGTTTCTCTAGGGACCGGAATTTTTTAACCTTAAATGGGGGTTTACCTTAAATCGAGGTTTCGATAGGTTACATCACTAACTGCAGCACTCTCTCCACATACAGTGCACTCTCGTTAATTCGCGGTAATTAATCCGCTAACTTCTGCGAATTATCCACAGTTATTTTTGTTAAGCCTAGAAAAACAAAACTATTGGTTAAAATATAGAAATAGGCTTGAACATGGAAAATAATAATTATAACACTTGATTGTAGTGTCTTATAAGACATGCTAGGCTAGAGGTAGGCCTATGTGGATTATGCCTACATTAATATTTAACAACAAAAAAAGTCAGTGCACTCTCGATAATTCGCGGCAATTAATGCACGAACTTGCGTGAATAAAACTGCGAATTATCCGCAGTTATTTTTGTTAAGCCTAGAAAAAACAAAACTGTTTCTTAGATCGTTTATTCTAACTTTCGATTGCACATTTCAGAAGAAAACATTATATGAGAACTAAAATTCATCTCGTTTTTCTATTAAGAGATAAGTGTGACTAGAGACACTAGCTTGACTGTGTGAAATTTTCGGGATTTCCGTAGCATCACTCCCGCACTCGATATCAACTGGATTTCCGTTTGCCTAACCAACAGTCAAATTCCGTGCTATTTCTTCTTTGCTTTCATGTCTTGAATCATAATCGACTTTATCGACGTCTAACTTGCCCTTGCTTATGTACGAGCGTAGTAGCGGTGTTTTACTCCCATGACTTGTTGACTGCATGAAGAGCATCAAACAAACATGCTCTAGGTGTCGCGCCATTCGGCAATAATCGCTGTTTACAATACGCTGTCCACGCATCCATCCTTCACAACTCACAGATCAGCTGTTGGCAAAAGTAGGGTAGGTTCCGAGTGTGAAGTGCATTCCTCTTGTATTGTTTGAGCTTTGAAGATAAGGAAATCTCCACTCGCCACGGTCGGGTAAGATCGAGCTCGCTCGTACATGTAGCGAGGAATCGATATGGAAGATGATCGATCGTATCCAATATAAATGCTGGAGTTCCTTTTCTGCCTTGAATCATCCTTAACGAGCTTATAACGTCTTTTTCATAGGTTCTTAATGTTGCATAACCATAATGAATCGAAATAAATACTCGCGAATTTTAACATTTCCTAACGCTAAATGCGGGTTTTGGCGTAACGCGAATTACGTTAAATCGAATATAAAATTGCATTGCACTTATGGAATAATTTTCGGGACTTGAAATTTCTTCCGTTAAATGCGGGTTTACGCTAAATCGAGGTCACGCTAAATCGGGGTTATACTGTAGTTGAACCCAATATATAATAACCCAACATGCCCAAATCTACTATGCTATCTATGCTTGGTACCATAATATATTAAAATTACCTACTTTAATCCCAGAGTCATCAACTCCCTCCAGTGTAACACTAATTATAAACTTTCGTCTGTTAGACTTCCAACAGAAAAAGCACTTTAATGAAGTCTAAATAGCAATGTTTTACACAATATTGTACGAATATTGTGCTTGTGGATAACTATTACGTATACTGAAGACAATACATTCTGGTCACTTTTTCTTCAATAGGCACATGTTTTGCCACGTGACGTCGGCATGTATTGCAAAAGAATGGGGTCTTTCTTCCTTTCTTTGATGAACAGAAGGTGCAGATTTTTCCTTCTTCAGCAGCACCTGCCTGAGGCTCTTCAGGAATGTCATCTTTTCCAAGAATTTTAGCAATGATCCTCTTCAGGCTGCATTTCAAAGTTGGTGTCGGAAGTCTCTCTTGCACCTTCTGAGCCATTAGCATTTCTGATATGTCTTTTGCAAACTGTCGACTTGTAATTGTAGTTAGTTATTGTTGTTTTAAGGGGAGGAACTACAAGGTCATCTGCCCCTCTTAACACAGATTAAAGAATACAAATTTGGAATTGAAATTAAAATTTTGAGGTGGACACCTAAATTTGAAAAGACCTAAAATTAATAAAACAAAAAAATAAATAAAAAAAATATAAAAATAAACAAAAATTATGGAAAAACAAAAAATTATAATTCAAAAACGAACAAGTCGTTGAGTCAATAGATGGGTTGCACGAGCAGTGTGGGTTGCCTACTTTTACCCCTGCGAAGCTAACGCCATCTATGCGCCATACTCAGAATCAGCCTATCTGCCATATCGTTGTAAAGGCCAGTTGGAAAACAATAGGGAGGTACTTGCATTTTGGGTGATAAAGCATATGAAGTAGCCCTTTTCATCGTTGAATTCGAGATGGTATGCTGTGCAATTGTTGCTTGTCACACGAGGACTAACAAGGATAGAGCTGATCACAAGGAGGGTGTACGTTTCTTCAGCATACCGTCAGTGATAAGAGCCAATGCGAACTCACGAAGCAAGAGACGCCGAGCACTGTGGCTTTCTCGCATAAATCGGAAAGACCTGAGAGATTGTGACGTGAAACCTCATACTAAAGCATGCAGCCGTCATTTCGTGACAGGTATGTCGCTTAGAGCGTGTTATGTTTTGACACTGTGGCTGGCGAGGAGGTTAAGTGCTCATCCCCTAATGTTCTGATTTCATTTCAAGGATCTCCAGCTGCCCTATGGGATGAAAATAACCCAGACTGGGCACACATTTCAGAACTGGGTTACTCTTCTGGACCGACATCGCCATCTCGCAAGGCTTGTATTTTTTTTTTTTTGTCGTGTAGCCTCCTGCGAGGCCGAGTGCAGGTCTTTCAAGTCGACGCCCGTGGGCGACCTGCGCGTCGGGATGAGAGATGGAATGGATGAAGATGAATGAAACTGGTCAGGGATGTGGAAGGAAGCGGCCGTGGCCTGTCAGAAGGTACCGTCCCAGCATTTGCCTGGTGTTGAAAATGGGAAACCACGGAAAACCATTTCAAGGACGGCCGACGGTGGGGCTCGAACCCACGCGTCTACCGAGTCAGCAGAGAGCTTGGCCCCATGACCTAATGCTGCGCTTTAGCCAGCATAGCCACTGCTGTCGGTAAGGCTTGTATTGCCTCTGCCCGATACGATCGTGTCACCCAGAGAGTCATTAACAAGAGTAGGAGCAGTCCACTGTCTCATCAAGCTGAGCTTGAAAATTGTGGTGCAGCTACAGTCGCAGTGGAACCGGATCTTCTCTGTGGAAGTTCCTCAGTGACTCTACCAAAGTGCCCAGCTTGCCAAAGAAAAACATCTGGTCCCTCACCTAAGAGGCTGTATCAAGAAGAGCAAGTTGAAGGTGTTTTACCCTCTGGCAGTTCTAAGAGTGACGGTGAGAGGTTGGAGCCCAACATCAAGACACAATTTGAAGGACTGAAGGAGGAACACACTACTCTTCGAAAAGAGTACGAGCAAGTGAGTGAAAGAACAAAGATTTTGTGAGATCAAGTAACAGAACTTGAGGTGGACAAGTTAGAGCTTCAGGCTGCTCTAAGAGAAGCTAAAGCAGACAGGGAATCACTGAATCAAAAGCTACAGCAAGCAGAAGAAAAATGTCAAGAGAAAGCCGACGCATTAGAATCAAAATCACGGGTGCGTGCTGAATTGGAATGCGCTCTTGCAAAATTAACCTCTTAACTGGGCCATGACGAGTTAATTCGTCTACTACCTGTTGCTACTCAATCGGGTAATGACGTGGTAACTCGTCTAGAGCACTTGAAAATTGTTATCTGCTGGGGGGGACGAGTATTCGTGTCTCTTACGCTGTTGAGTGTAGTTCTATGATTGCTCCGTAGATGTCAGTAGGTTTCAGCTTTGCTGCGCCACAATGCCCGCCAATTTCTCAATACACATAAACATTGTCCTCTGTGCAGTAATGGCGAAACGTGCTCGTTTGGATGATGAAAGTATTCTTCATCTCATTGACTCAGATGATGAATTATCTTTGGATAGTGACGTTATCGACACAAGTGGTGAAAGTCATAGTGAGGTTGCTTCTGAGAATGAAGAGGAGGGAGAAGATACTACTAGCTTGCCTACAAGTGATGCAGCCACTTCGCCCTGGCTTAGCCAAGGTAATCCTCGTGCTCCGTTTACGTTTGTATCGGACAGTAGAATAAATATTGACATAAGTGATGCAAACAAAGGTAGCCCATTGTTCTATTTTAGCCAGTTTATAGATGAGGATCTTATCAATCTAATATGTGAGCAGACAAATAAATATGCAGAACAGTTTTTCGAAGCTCATACAGTGCTAAAACAACGGTCGAGAGCTCGGGATTGGACTCTTGACTACCACAGGAGAGATAAAATTATTCCTATCTCTTCTCATTTTTCAAGGAATAATAAAGAAGCCTTCTTACGAAATGTACTTTACTTGCAGGGATTCCATTTCAACACCATTCTTCAGCAAAGTGATGAGTGAGAAAAGGTTTTCATTATTGTTGAAATTTTGTCACTTTGCTGACAATAAGACTGATGCCAATATGAGAGGAAAGTTGTTCAAACTCTCGCCTATTTTGAATCCAATTCGCAGGAAGTGCCAAGAATTGTACACACCACACGAAAACATTTGTGTGGATGAATCGCTAGTGTTGTGGAAAGGAAGGTTGCAGTGGAAGCAATTCATACCATTGAAGAGGAGTCGCTTTGGTTTCAAATTGTTTGTTCTTTGTGAGAGTGGTTCAGGGTACATTTGGAATTTTATTGTATATACTGGGAAGGATACAGACTTTGGGAACTTGTATCCCAATACTCCTATATCAAGTAGAGTAGTCCTCGAACTGTCACATGATTTACTGAACAAAGGATACACATTGTATCTAGATAACTGGTATTCCAGTGTCCAGTTAGCTGAAACTCTGTGTAGCATGAACACTGATATGGTGGGAACGATGCGTATAAATCGCCGTGGGGGTACCTGATGTTCTCAAGAGTAAAAAGTTGAAGAAAGGTGAGCACATTGCCAGATATAAGGATAAGATTATGGTCCTGCGCTGAAAAGATAAGAGGGAAGTTATTATGATAAGTACAATTCACGACGATACTTTTATAGACAAGGAAAGGAAGAAGTCATTGGACCATATGGATATGGGATAAAGAACCGGGAAGGAGAGGAACTAACAACTTTTGTGAAAGGAATGGACTGATAGTGGGTAATTCATGGTTTCGGAAGAAAAACAGCAGGAAAATTACGAGATATGGGAGGGGTGATAGAAGAACAAAATCAGTAATTGACTACTTCCTAGTGGAAAGGACAAATCGCAGAAAGCTGATGGATGTGACAGCTTTACCAGGAGAAGCATTTGATGGGGACCATAGAGCTGTGGTGGCAAAATTTAGATGGGGAAGATTGGAAAACGTAAAGGAGATCACAGAAAGTAAAATAAAAGTATGGAAATTGAAAGACAAAGCTGTACAGGAAGATTTTCAGAAGAGATTGAAGCAACAAATCCCAGTTACTGAAGTGGAAAACGTAGAAGAGGACTGGTCCCACTTTAAAAAGGCATTTGCTGGTGCAGCAGATAGTGCTTGTGGTAGGACGTCAACGAGAGTGAAAGAGAAGGAGACACCATGGTGGAATGAGGAAGTGAGGAAAGCAGTGAAAGAAAAGAAGTCTGCATGGAAAGAATGGAACCGAGATCAAACAGAAGAAAGCAAAAGGAAGTATCACGACAGCAAACGGAGGTGTAAGAAAGTGGTAGGAGAAGAAAAGAAGAAAAGTTGGGGAGAATTTACACGAAGAATGGAAACAGATGTAAGTGGCAGTACTAGGATGCTGTATGGGCTTCCAAGAAGTAAGAGGAAAGAAAAAGTTACTACAAAGCTGGTGAAAAAGGAAGATGGAGAGTTGTTAACACACCCAGAAGAGATAAAGGGACGATGGAAGGAGTACAGTATTCCGATAAGCTATTGAATGTGAGCAATTGTACTGGTGAGATGGAAGCGACACAGCCTGACGACTCTATAACAGAAGATGATATAACAATGCTGGAGGTGGAAATAGCAGTACAGAAAATGAAGATGGGAAAAGCAACAGGGGTGGATGAAATCAGTGTAGAAATGATAAAGGCTGCTGGACCTGTTGGCATGCAATGGCAGTATCGGCTGCTAAAGTGTGTGTGGAAACGGAAATGTGTACCAGAAGACTGGGAGAAAGTGCTAATATTACCAGTGTTTAAGAAAGGGGACAAGAAAGTGTGTGATAACTATAGAGGGATCACCCTCATATCACAGATAGTAAAAATACTGGAAAGGATATTAGAAAGAAGAACGAGAAGAAAGGTGGAAGGAGAGTTGCAAGAGGAACAGTATGGCTTCAGGAGTGGAAGATCCACAGTGGACCCGATCTTTAGCTTGAGGCAGGTGATGGAAAAGAACTGGGAATATGGAGAGGATTTGGTCATGACTTTCATAGATCTAGAAAAGGCATGTCCCCAGAGAGAAGGTATGGGAAACCATGGTTAAGAAGAGACTGGGAAGAGAAATGTTGGAAATGGTGCAAGCAATGTACAACAACTGTGTTCGCAGGGTACTGACCCCAGTTGGAAAGACAGATTGGTTTACGAACAAGACTGGACTAAGACAGGGGAGTGTGCTGTCACCTCTTTTGTTCATAATGGTAATGGATGAAATTGTAAAGGAAACAAAGGAAGCATATGGACATAAAGAAATGAAGTTACTATTATTTGCAGACGATATTGTGGTCTGGGGAAGGAACACTGAAGAAGTGCAAAAACAACTAGATGCACTGAACGAAAATATTCAGAAGTACAGCCTGAAAATCAGTATAGAGAAAAGCAAGACCATGGTGATGACAAGAGGGGAAAGGCAAGGAAAGGGCACTGTCAAAATTGGAAGTCAGAGTTTGGAAATTGTGGACACGTTCAAATACCTAGGAAGTGAATTGATGCAAACTGGTAGGTTGGACATGGAGATTGGCAGGAGGGTACAGCAGAGCAATGCATTCTATCAAAGTGTAAGAAAACTTGTTTGGGATAAGGAAGTACCAAGGAAAAGCAAGGAGGTAATGTATAAAGTGTACTATGTACCTATATTAACTTATGCAGCTGAGACTTGGACCCTGACAAGCAGGCAAGAGAGTAGAATCCAAGCCAGTGAAATGAAATTCCTAAGAAGTATGATAGGTAAGACAAGGAAAGACTATTGAGGAATGAAGATGTTAGGAAGGAAGTTGGGATGGGAAAACTAAATGAGAGAATTGAGAAGAATAAACTAAGGTGGTTTGGACATGTAAAGAGGATGGAGGAAAATAGAATACCAAGACAGATGCTGGAGGCCAAGTGCAAGGGAAAGAGAGTAAGGGGAAGACCTAGAACAAGGTGGATCGATTCAGTGAAGAACAGCGTGAGAGAAAGAAATCTGGACTGGGACAAGATCGTGGAAGAAGAATTGTGGAAGGAAAGAGGAAAGTGGAGAAGTGCCATAAATACCCCGACCCGGCAGGAGCTGGATAAGGGGAAATGATGATGATGATGATGATGACTTTTATAGATGTTGAGAAAAGGAACAAAACTGAACGGAAACCCAAGCTAGCAGTGGACTACAATACGAATATGGGTGGAATGGATAAGAGCGACGGGCAAATGGAGGCATATGCTATTGCGTGAGAAAGAGTAAAGAAGTACTACTTCAAACTCTTTATGCATTTCCTAGACATTGTTTGTTTCAATGCTTATCAGCTGTACACGAAAAATGGAGGAAAACAAGACAGGTTGCATTTCCTGGTTGAGCTGGGTGAACAGATAGTTTAAGAGAATCTTGGAGAAGCAGCTAATGGAGTGAGAAGCCCACAAGTAGGAAGGCCATCATTGAAACCTGCACCAACACGATTCGCAGAGAGGCATTTCCCAGACTTCATCCGTCCAGTGACCGAAGGAAGTGTGTGACAAGGAGGTGCAAAGTGTGTTACGACAAAGGTCTTAGAAAAGAAAGACGATTTTGGTGCCCAGATTGCAAGGTTGGACTTTGCGTAGTTCCATGCTCCAAGGCGTACCATTGTAAATAGACTCTATGAAGAAAAACTATTTTGAAGATTATTGTCATACATTTCTTTTTGTAACATGATGTACAGTACAGTCCTTTACTTTCATTTAGTGCTGCTTTTCAAGCTATATTGTTGTAGAACACAGTCATGTACCTCGTGTAATAATAATGTACTTTATTACAACAGTGACATCGTTTTCTTGGTTGCGTCAGACGAAGTCTCATTGTAATGTAGTTCCAAGAAGTCTAATCAAACATTAATTATGGTTTGAATTAACAAATAAAATCAGGGAGGACTAGATAAATTTTCATGCTTGCATAATGGGCGGGACAAGTTCCTTCGTCATCCGCGGAAGTGTATCTTTATAATGGGCGTGACGAATTAACTCGTTTTCAGTCAAAATATATTCCCCACTACGAATGTTACTTTGTCGGTGGAAACTCCTGGTTAAGAGGTTAAGGGTAGTAGTTGAATCCTTGAAGAGACAGGTAATGGAGGCCGAGGAATGTACGTTCAAGGACAAGTTGTGGGCCCTGGGGGTAATCACAGGTGAAAAGCAGGAGAGATCATACCTTCAGCAAGAGCCTCCAACGGTCGCATTCTGTTGTCAGCAGACCTGAAGTCAATGTGCCTTGCTTCCTTCACAGGCACAGCTGAGGACATTATGGGAGCCACCTCCATCATGAAAATAGTGGCTGCTACATGAGAACAATTCTCACAACGCCCAGCCATGCAGGTGCAGTGCGCTGTGAGAATGTTCCCATTTCTTTCAGCTAATATTCACAACTTCAGCGGCTACAAGCTGTGGCTTTGAGAATGATGAACCTGTAAACGAGATAATTAGTACCAAGAGCTAAGAGGATGAAGAGAAGGAGAAATAGGCTATGTGTCAATGTTGGTGACCAATCCTGCACGGACAAACTTAATGCCTGCTGTTGACTGGCTGCGTGGCTCAGCGGTAACGTTCTTACGTACTGTGCCCAAGGTTGCAGGATCGAATCCTGACAGGACAATCTTACCGCCTGGTACTTATTTCGCCCGAGGCGGAAACACAAAAACACTGGTCAAAAAATTGTGGGCCTCCATAGACTTAAAATTCTTCACGGCTTCTTTCGTGGCAAAATTTGTCCTCGGCACTAAATAATCTATGTGGTCCATGCCAGTAACCTTAGGCCAATCCTCCATGTTTTGAATTAATTCTTCCCACTCCAAGTCAAATGGATCAACTCCGCACAGATAAATTTTTTCTTCATACCGACTTTTGTCAAAATGAGTCGGGTTTGACAAATAATTCTCCACAAAAGGCATCTTATTACTTAAAAGTTGATGATCACACGCTTCTCACCACCCGTGTATACTCCGGCCTTTACAAAAATATGGCTGTGTTTCTCGGGAGAAGCAAGAGATGACGCTCGCATCAGCCCGCCCCACCCCTGACTCGTGCAACCCACCCTTGTACACTGGAAAATTTAGATTGCTGGCCCTAACCCACTCTCACTTATAAAGCAGCCATCACGCTATTATAAGTTTGAGTGTCATCTGGAAACCAAGGTTTCTTCGTAAGTCAGTTAATTAGTTAGCTGTTGTTTTAAGGGGCAGAGCTACGATGTTATCTGCCCCTCTTAACACAGATTGAAGAATACAAAGTGGAGAGCGGTAATACTTACAAAAGGGAATTTAGAACGAAAATACTCACAAAAGGAATAGATTTAAAGATACACACAAAATGTAGGTTAGGTTCAAAATACATACAAAATGCAATGCAGAGTCAAAATACTTACAACATGCAACTGATTTTCAAAATACTTACAAAATGCAAATGAGATTGGAAATACATACAAAATGCAATTGAGGTTCAAAATACTTACAAAATGTATTTGAAATTGAAAATATACAATGCAATTCAGATTGAAATAACTCCCATTTCAGATCCAAAATACTCACAAAGTGCAATTAAAATTCAAAATGCTTACAAAATGCAATTGAATTTGAAAATGCTTACAAAATGCTCAGTAGATTCAAACTACTCATTTGGATGGACAATACTTACAAAATGCAATTTAGATTGAAAATACTTACAAAATGTAATTTAGATTCAAGATACCCACAAAATGCAATTGAGAATCAAAATACTTGCAAGATACTAATCCCTACAAAATGCAATTTAGATTGAAAATACTTGCAAAAAGGGGTTTAGGTTGAAAATACTTACAAATTGCTATTGAAATTCAAAACAGTTACAATCGGATCTCCGGACTCCCGACATTATTGAAAGACTTACTAGAAAGCAATTTAGAAATTTAGAATTTAGAAATTGCAATTGAGGTTGAAAACACTCGCAAAAAGCAACTTAGATCGACAAAACGTACAAAATGCAACGTAGATTGAAAATTCCTACAAAATAAAGTGTAGATGAAAAAAAAAAAAAAATTGATACACGGATAGCCAATAAACAAAAAAGTTTGGGAATCTTAAAGAGAAAAGGAAATATAATGAAATGAAAAAGAAGGCTGAACCCTAGAAAAATGAGGTTATCAGGAAAGACGAGACTAGGTCCAACTAAGGTGGGAGCTTGCCACAGTGGGTGAGTGGTTAACGTGTCTGATTACCAACCCCAAGTTTACAGGTTCGCCCCTGGCCGTGGTAAGTGATTTTTGAAAGGCGACAAAAATCACGACATGGATGTCATACGTTGTTGGCATATTAAAGAACCCATTTGACTTCAGTAGGCCGTGTTCAATGGCAAGATTAATCTCGGGATTTTCCGCCAACTAAAGTTCCTCCATTCTCTACTAGAAAGCACTGTAGTGTCAAGGAGATTCAAAATCCAACCTCCTAGACTTTCATAGCGTTCAAAGGAACGACGAAATTCGACATGCAAGCTGCCGTCTGGGTGTCAATTAACAAAGCTTGCACCCAGCACCGAGGCCATATGATATTATTACTAAGGTGGGAAAGTTTAAGACTCCCTAGGCCTCGGATACCCTAACATCGTCGGGGTCGGAAATAAACAAGAGTTGACCAAGGGTGGTCGACAGGAAAGAAGATGGAGAGGGGCCCGGCATAAGTAAGTGGAAGCAATGCCGGACTCAGCTGGGGTCCCGTGGTCGCTAACCCACGTCCCACTAGATGTGAGCCATTGGAGTGGCATTGTAATTCGCTTTTGGCCTTTTTTTGTACCATCCTATGCACATAATGTATCCATTGACAAGTGTTGTGTTATCATGCTATTATAAATAAACATATAAATGACAACATTAACTGTAATAAACCAAATGCTGTGTATGTATTCACACTATTTATAGCTATGTATTCTGTCTGTTAGGTAGTCAGCCGAAGGTTGGTTGGATCCTCAAAAAGTACCACCGTTAGGTGATGTGGGTAGATACTGTAACCCTCGGGTTTTTGCTTTGTGCAGTTAGTTTGGGGTATTTTATTCGTATCTTATTATATTGGGTTAACATGGGGATGAAGCGGTGATTTTTATTGTGCCTGTGTATTTTTGTGTGGACGGATTCATCTTTGGATGTTCCGGACCAACTAGAGTCATTGTTTATTAATTATCGGTTTTTGGATATTTGATATTATAAAATACGGGGTTTTGCGATTTATTACGTTTTGGGAATAAGGATATATAAGACTGTATTATTTTGAGTAGAAGCATTATTTCATTTTGGTTTGGGGTTAATGGCTTTATTTTGAACTAGCAATGTTAAATTTTCAATTCGTGACTGTACTGTAAAGATACAATGAATCTGTATTTTCAAGTGCTGGGAAGTTACATACCCGGAAAAGACAGGCAGTAATTCGGCTTGTGGTGGCAAGTTCAGGGAATACCAAGGGTGGCTGGTGATATTGTTGCAGCGTTGCACAACTCCCAATAATTTTACAACTAATTCGTCGTTTTTTTTTCCTTTAATGTTTTAGTTTTATAGATCTAATGCATTCAAAAATGTGTTTAAATCATCGATATTTTGTTATTATTTATCGTAATGCTTCACACTGTACCTATAAAAGCTGCCGCCTTCAAATCAAACTCCAGGGGGTTAGCTCTCTTGTTGCGACTCCCAAGTAGACAGCGCGGCCGGCAGGGACGAGGCCAAGCTTGTACATACTTGCTGGCCAGCATGGGTAGTAGGGAGTTGCAGACGAGCTGCCAGCCCCCTGGCAACACTCAGTTCCAAATGGCACCGTTAGACTACACCACTCTCTGGAAATGACAACACCCTCGATTTCTCTTACCCCGCGAAGGGTAGTTTAGTTAGTTACTGTTGTTTTAAGGGGCGGAACTACGAGGTAATCTGCCCCTGAAGGGTAGTTTCTTTCCCACACCACTAGGGAATGCTACACCACCCACAACAATACAAATATCGGAATTTCATAGGGAGACATTAGTTGGTTCACACCCAATTATTTTTAGATGTGATCTCATCATAACTTCATTTAATATTTTTGTCAATTGTTCTGTGAAGCGAGCCTAAGAACGCCACCATTGCTATAAGTACAGTAGATCATCGGGTGAACTATTTTGCGACGTATTGTTGGTGTACTGTAGCGGTTTATGTTTGCTTTTACCACTCTTGTTCTTGCGGGATTTGGGTTGCGATTAGTTCTGTATTTAGTTGAATGAGTATTTTGGTTCCAGGCAGATACATAACCGTGCATTATTATTAGTATTATTATTGTTTGGTTGATTCACTACTATGCATTCACTACGAAATTTCAGGCTAGCAAAATTCAGTGTTTTGTTAGTTTGCCTTTCGCGCCACTTTCCGATATAGCACCCAGATGTATCATCTGTGCATCTTGTAAGTTAGTATTTTATTTAAACGGAATGTTTAGTTTGAAACATTAATTGTATTGTGGAGTGTAAGTGAAAATTAATAGAGCAAGTAATTTACTAGTTAGACAGCTTTCCCAGCTCCCTGATGACGATAAACTCACAGTAAAAACACTCGGTAGACCATTACCAGATAAGTATTGTCCAAAATATAAGTATAGGCTACGAGGGCGTTTAAAGGATATATTTAAGGCAATAATAATTGGTTATGTGAATGCGATATTAAAAACGCTTTATTCTGTTTTCCATGTTTGTTGGTGGAGAATCCGCGTGGACCAAAATAGGAGTTATGGAAATTAATCCCTAAAATAAAGAAACATGAATCTTCAGCTGTGTGGCTTTGGTGCCGTAGCTGGTAGCATGCTGAGCCTCTATGTCCAAGATCGCGGGTTCAAACCCGGCCGAAGTCGTCGGATTTTTAAGAGAGTTAAAAATCCCTCAGTATGCATTCCTTCGGAGGGGAAGTAAAGCCGGCGGTCCCATGTCATAGATTTATGGCATGTTAAAGAATCTTCCACTAATTACACCTGTGTGAAGATAAATTATTCGTTAAAAATTTGAACAACGCTCTTAGGTTCCTACGTTCGTCGCCAGGAGCCGACTGCGTTGGCGTGTAGTAACTAGTAGTCGTTTACGGTGGCCTTTGGCGCCAAAAGTAGGAACTGCTTGAAATTCAATGTCTGCAGTCCTCACTTGAATTAAAAACAGATGACACTCACTAATACAGCCATCACAATTAACACCGGTTATCAGACAGATTCTACACACACCCAATGTACAGGGTATGACCGCGTTGTCGCAGCTCCTAAACTGAGGAACCAACTAACCAATCTTCAGCTGTTTGAAATTGACACTTTTTGGAACTGTTAACGAAGCTGCACAATTGGACAGTGCCTATAGAAGGTAAATTGCGGAATATAACGAAGAAGTTAGGCACAATAGGTATGTGTTAAATATTGTAATAAACTGTATTCGTTTCTGTGGCTCTTTCGAACTGGCCTTGCGTGATCATGATGAAAGTGTAACATCAACAAATCCAGGTGTTTTGAGAGAACTAATTAATTTTAGCGTTGAGTTGGATGCTGTGTTAAAGGTCATTTTGGTAAGGGCAACTGTTTTCAAAGGAATGTCCAAAACAATTCAAAATTAAATTTTACAGATTATGTTGGTGGTTTGCCAAGAAGAAGTATCAAAGCAAATAAGGGAATCGGAAATTTTAGCCATTATAGCAGATGAAACTAGTGATATTTCAAACATATTTCAGATGGCTGTTGTGTACCGATAAGTTACGTAGTAAGAGGCAAACAAAACATGATGCACACACAATAGCAGCGTGTTTACTGGATTAATTAAAGAAGCAGAAATTGAATGAAACTCCGCAAAAATGAATTCCGCAGACGTATGACAGAGCGCACTTCATGGCTGGTTCCTCTGATGGGGTTCAAGCTATAGTAAAAAAAAAAAACTATCCTTATGCAGAATATGTGACCGTCTTTGTTAGTAATATTTTTTGTAACGTACAAACTTTTCGGTTGCCATGTTTTTATGTTGAGAATGTTTATTATCCTTGAGATAGAGACCCAACCTTAGACAACCTGCTGTGTTTTAAATTCTTCCAATTAACTCAGGCATAGGGCGTAAATACATACATATGATTTTTTATGAATTCCTATAGGAAGAAGCCCAAAAGAGCCATTAAAATTTGTCTATTTGTCGAACGTACAGTTATTTTGATAAACCCATGAATTTCAGTTTTTATAGAAATGTAGTTTATCTAACGTTAATTGATTTTTGTTACATGTGTAAACTTCCCATATAAAATTGCGACATCAGAAATGTTGGTGCAACACCCAGCTTTACATACCACCGGCCGCCACTGGGGAATACCTAGGCTATTTATAGCATGAACTCCCATGAACCGGCGTGGAAATCTACTGTGTGACGTCAGTGTGAATTTCGACTGTCTGATGTTTATGTGTTGACACGGATGTTCCGCTAGGAGCGGGCCACGCACGAGTTAGTTCCGGCAGAAATATTGGGGTTATGTATTCGTTCGCCAGTGCATATAATGGCGTGTCTGGTGTTCAGAGGTCGTCTTATTGCTTTATTGGCAGAGTCCAGATCTACTAGCGCCCAGGGTCGTTTTACGTGACATGGTTTCCGTAACGAACAGTTAGAGATCGGGTCTTCTTGCTTTTAGGCTAGAGTCCATGTCTTCTTGCGCCCAGGGTCGATTTATCTGGCATGGTCCGGTAATCGAACAGCAGAGACAGTAACTAGACATTCACTGAGCGTTGTGCTATTGAATGACTACATATTTTCGACATGGTTAAGTTCGTAGACCATGGGTAGCTGATCATATCACACCCTAAAAAAAAGACGTTCATAACCTCACTTCATCATCTGTTGTGGAAGTCATAGGAGGATGTCATGGCGTTGAAGTCAACAAGTCCGGCGAGTGTAGATTCGTGCTCAAACTGTGCAAAGTGAAAAGAATAGGCAAATGATATGCGTGAAAGTCTGACGAGTGTAGATTTGTGCATAAGTGAAATATGTATAGGAGGCTGGTAGGCCTAGGTCTGATATGGCCGTAAGTGTTTTCTGCTCTAAAAGCCTGTGACTCATTACTAGCCCTTCTTGGGCGACTGATTTACAACTTCCCAAAATCACCCTCCTATTGTTGATCGGAAGCACTTCATCATATACCACACAATTGAAATGGCAGGGTCGTGGAGTGTTGGACACACATTTGGTCAACCTAACTGGTATCATTTGGGCGTTCAACTATTAGGTGTAATTCCCTATAAAGAAAACTAATGATAACCTTCAAAATATATGTATTAAAATCAACTTTAAACATATGGCGGTGACTCTCGTCGAACAGACTATGGTTTCCTATCTTCAATTCTCCTCGGCAATGACGAAAACATGTGACCCAAAATGAATGTTGGAATATAAAGATGTTGGTTACTCACTCATCGACGATCTTGCAGATAATCTACGAGACATGCTCGATAGATCAGTTCTCCCCAGCTTTCCAAGATTTTCCACACGTGGTTTGAGGTTAGAGATGTTGACTGGTTTACATAGCCACATCTCTGCGAGAGAAATGAATGTGCTTCCGTACCCAACTTGAATTGTGCTAACAGAGATAACATCGTTGTGATTTGTAGCCGTTTCGAGTACTTTCGAAAGCCATGCTTTCAACAAAACTGTTTCTCTAAATAGGCCTACGCCAAATTACGAGAACACGACCTTTCCAACCAGGCGCTAGAATAGAAGTGAAGCCTCGCTCCACACGAAAAACCCACCTCTCATCTTGTAAACACATGTTTTCGTCTTTCTCCGCCAGGGTCATGATACCCTCCAACCCATACAAAATACACCAATAATCTCGAACCCATGTATATTTCTTACAACTCATGGCGCGAAACTCTTCTCTGACGTCAGAACCTTACACAATTTACACAAAGCTTTCTTCAAGACAAGGGAAGTTAATTCTCGGCCCAATCTAAATTTGGCCTAGAGTTTCCTGCTGTTGCAACATCTTGTAGCTTGCCTAACACAATCCGCTGTCTTGTATGCTGACATCTCCCATACAAATTAAATGAAATATTCCTGACTGAGTCCCCGAGATACACAAGATATATACACTAAATAAAATGAAATCCTACAACCTAAATGATGATTATGAACAAGAAAAGGAATGGTATGAACAAATTACCCTAACCTGACTTCTCTTGCAGTCAACCAAATGAGGGTTTGGGAACATTGTGACCGGAACAGTCACAAGCCTAAATTCAGTGGCAAGGTACTATACAAAATTTATCACGAGTTTATTGAAGGGTATTTCTCATGTTGTATATTATGTATATAGATGTATAGTACAGCCAATAGATTGTTCCTTTTAAATTCATGTGTGTGTTAATTCCTGTTTTGCATGAACCTGGTAACATCAGCGAACGCATGCCCTACGCCTGGGATAAGGCGTTTCATAGTCGGGGTAACAGTTATGTATTTTATTCTATTTTATTCAGGAAGACCCATATGGTCAACCTTGGCGCCCATTCAAAGTCGGAAAGTTATGTTAAAATCACTTGTGGCCTGTATTTAAAGGCAGTAAATTCTGTAGGTGTGTGGTTCTGAGGGTAGTTAAAGTTAAATCAACTCCAGCGCGAAGGTGAGAGTGTTTGAGACCCACAAAAAACCAAGGCAGCGCTATCTTGAGGCGTACTAGGCAAGAAGAGGAGTGAGGTAGTTTGCCATGTCTTTCCTCACTGAGTAGTACTAACCCTATGAGTAGAACCTTTCACAGCATCCATAGGCATTGACTGTGCCCTGAATGTCATTACTACGTACCACCCATACCTCAGTAGCTTCCATATAATCACAGTCATGAGTGAGACTGAGACATTGGTGAAAAGCCACATTTTACTCTAGCCTGTGCCAACAGACAAGCTATGTATTAAACACAAATAATTTCACAATTCATAAACGTGGGTCTCTTAAACCACTGTCACATTGCCGTAAACAAACTACTGAACCTTTCCGCGTGAAATCAAGGTCAGGACTGAGTATCGATAGCTGGGGAAGAATAGATGGAGGGGGAAGACATAGTTCATCATCCATCTTGAAATCCCAAGAAAACTATAGCAGTGCGTAGTCTGAGAGACAAAAGTTGATGACTCTAGGGTTAACACAATTTTTGTGATAACCCTCCGGCCTCATGGTGTTGGGGCCCCAGGTTCGAATCTCGGCTCTGATTAGAATTTTAGAAAATGACGTGAGGGCTAGAAAGGGGTGCGCACAGCCTCATGAGGACAATATTGAACAGCTGTCTGACAGTGAGACAGCACACCTCAGTAACGGTGGGCTGAGGTTCCAACGCACAGACTATGTGTTACCCTGCAATTTGTAGGCCCAATATATGGGCAGCAATCACTTGGCAGGCCAGGGTCCTTCGTGGGCAGTGGTGCCATGGGGAGAAGAATCTACGATTAGATAGAAATAAGTTACTATATTAGGTCCACAGAATTCTATTTCAAAAAAAGTATTTTAATGTACCAGCATTTACTCCCAAGGAGAAAATATGGCAGATCATCTTTTAATAAAACTTGCAGCTATTGTTTCCTCATTTAGGGGCTTGGGACATCTTGGTCATTGTAATTGGATGTGTATGGAGTTTGCCTGATAACCAGTGTTACTACGTTGACTGTAGACTTGCATGGGATTGAATGTTCTTTTTAAGGTCTGTGATTAGGGTAGGTGCTCCAGGACTTGAAATGAGGTATTATACCCACATCTGCCTGGAGTGAGAAAATATTGGGGGGTAAAGCAATACCCAGAATGGCCACTATCAGTGCAGAATTGGATCACTGAAAGTCAGCTAACCAGTCAAGTCATAAAATGTGCCTTGGCTTGCTCAGCTATGCTCACGAGTGTAATGAAGCCTGAGATTGATGTAAAAACACATACTAGAAACTAACGAATTGGAAAGTAATCAATTTTATCTTCTGCTTACCGATCCCAGCACAGTGTTTGATGCCAGCTGCCATCTAGGAGAAAAGGGTCTCAAGTCTTCAATTTCCTGCAGAAAATGAGACAATATCTTCAGGTATCTCTCAAGTACTACATTTAATGCTCTGTGTTATGCAACCAGTAGCATGTATTTCACTCACCATAAAGGAATTACAATATTCTTCTATGGTACAATTAACCGTCATGGGGACCACTGATGGAAGAGAAAGTTCAGTCTGAGTCCATGCTGAAAATAAAAATAATAAAGTGTAAATATTATAATCAGTCTCATCCCAATCACCAAGATGCAAAATATTACTCTTGAGATGTAAGTTTTTTAGCAATGGTATGTACACTCACTGGCATAAAAAGCGAAACACTACGAATTTCAGACAAAACTCAAAGTTGGACAGCTTCAAACCTGGTACAAATTCAATATTGTGACATTGCAGCGATATGGCAATGTACGAGGCACGTCCAGAAAGTAAGTTCCGTTTGGTAATAAAATTAAATTGTGTACAGATACAGAAAAATTATTTATTGCACAACATTCTACACCTCTTAAACTACTTTTTCACATAACTGCCGAACTTTTGCAGGCATTTGTCATAGCGTGGCACAAGTTTTTGGATACCTTCTTCATAGAAGTTTGCCGCCTGTGTCTTCAACCAGTTGGAAACAACTTCTTTCAGCTCGTCGTCACTGTTGAAGTGTTGACCGCCAAGGAAAGACTTGAGATGTGTGAACAGATGAAAGTCGCTAGGAGCGAGGTCAGGGCTACACGGAGGGTAGTCACACACATCCCAGCCAAATCCCTGTAGGAGGTTTTTCGTCACATTTGCAGTGTGTGGTCGTGCATTGTCGTGAAGAAAAACAACACCTTTTGACAGCAACCCTCGGCGCTTATTCTGTATTGCGCGGTGCAATTTTGTAAGTGTCTCGCAGTAAGCATCTGCGTTGATTGTTTGACCACGCGGTAAGAAATCAATGAGTAAGATGCCTTTCCAGTCCCAGAACACTGTGCACATCATTTTCCGAGGTGTCAAGATTTGTTTCGGCTTAACCTTTGCTGGGGATGAAGTGTGCCTCCATTCCATTGATTGCCGCTTTCTTTCAGGGGTGTCATAAGAAACCCAAGTTTCATCTCCTGTGACTATCTGTGTCAGAAATTCTTCGTCGTCTTCATTGTAACGGGTCAAAAACTGAAGTGCACTACCCATCCGTTTTGTTTTGTGTTGCTCCGTAAGAATCTTTGGTATCCAACGTCGGCAAAGTTTACGAAAGTTCAGTTTTTCGGTGACAATTTCATGAATTAGTGATCGTGAGATTTGGGGAAATTCCATAGCGAGAGCACTAATAGTAAACCTGTTGTTTTCCCGGATCTTGTCATCAATCGCGTAAACCAGTTCTTCTGTAACCAAAGATGGACGCCCACTTCGTTCTTCATCGTGCACTTCACTACGTCCTTCATTGAACTGTCGGACCCATCTTCTCACCATTGAATCACTCATCGCATTTTGTCCATACACTTCGCAAATTTGCCGATAAATTTCCATTGGTTTCACTTTCCTAGCATTCAGAAAACGAATCACAGATCTGATTTCACAAGCGGCGGGATTTTCAATCAACACCGACATTGTACGAGTAAACATGCACAACAACGCGTACGTGGCTGACAGCGCTCTCCAAATGGCGCACGTTTCTTCTCCTTGATACAGAGCGTCTACCGCGCATGTGCGAAACTGCGCTGCAGCGGAACGTACAACTAGTTGAAGACACAGGCGGCACACGTCTATGAAGAAGGTATACAAAAACTCGTGCCACGCTACGACAAATGCCTGCAACTTTTCGGCAGTTATGTGGAAAAGTAGTTTAAGGGTTGTAGAATTTTGTGCAGTAAATCATTTTTCTGTATCTGTACACAATTTAATGTTATTACCAAACGGAACTTACTTTCTGGACGTACTTCGTATCATGAGTTAATTAGCCCATTTGAGAAGATTCAACGCAATAATTGATAGACATTGTTGATCGTGACAATCACAGGAACAATATTACAGTTTCCCGCCTTCGGACAAGAATAACCACAGACGGCGCTCTTAAGGTTTATTGCTGTGAATTCTCGTGCCCATATTTTTGTGGACATTACGGCTACCGGTAGTCTACAATTTATTTATTTGTCTAGAAAAAGATTCCCGAGAGCAGAGCTCTGTCGTGGGGAACAGTACATAGTTCATTACATAGATGACGGACTAACTATACATATGCTAAATTATAATACATTTAGAGTACAGTATACAAATAAGCACTTGAAGTGTATTCAAAGCGACGCTTTTGACACAATACATGACCAAGGAAAAAGCGGTATAATATAATTGGAGAAATGAGACTATAAGCTAATGAACATACTTTGAAGTTATGAGTCAATTAGTGTTGATAAACATAAAAGATAAAGATTATTTGGAAGAATGGGGTATCACAAGAGTAAGTTATTATACATTTAGAGTAAATTATTATACATACATTATTATACATTCAGAGTCAGCAAATAGTACTTTTTCAACTTTACACGAAATGGCCCAATTTGAGAGATTCTTGCTAGATCAAGTGGTACCAGGTTGTACACTGCGATGAGCGAGTGCTGCAGTGCATTGACTCCAAATTTAGTCGTTCTATTGCTGACTGCATGTAACTTATTTTTTTGTCTTGTGCAGTGCATGTGAATTTCATTAACGAAAGAGAATGTAGTGTTTGTGGTCATGAGACTATGCAATATTTTATAAATAAAGTAGAGTTGAAAGATACAAGCAGTTTCAACGGCAATATATTAGTTTCAGTGTACATTCTACAGCGAGGGTATAAACGATGGAATCCATACATTGATCTTAGAGCCCTGTTTTGTAGAACCTCAAGATTATTCAATTTAGTTTGTGAGGCTCTTCCCCAGATGAAACATAGGTATGAGAGCCGAGATTGAATCATTGCGAAGTATATTACACGTAGTGTCTGTGTTGTTACATAACACTTGATTTTAGCAAAGATTCCAACTAAAGCTGAGATTTTATTTTTTAGATTCGTTATATGTGATGCCCAAGAAAGAGTATTGTCTATTGTCAAGCCAAGGTATTTAACCTCCTTCACCCACTTAAGTCTGGTAGTACCAAAAGAGATATTTGTTGTTGCATTTAAATCATATTCACATTTATGGAACATCATGCAGACAGTTTTTGAGTAATTAGGTGTTAACAGATTCATTCTTAGCCATTCCTCCAAGACATAACAGTCATGCTGGATATCAGATATAATCTCCTTGTCAGATTTAGAGAAGTAAAACAACAAAGTATCGTCAGCTAAGAGAGATAATCTACCCTTAAAAGGGCATAAGGTTATGTCATTTATATATATGAGGAATAGAATCGGCCCTAGAATAGATCCCTGGGGCACACCGTACGATACCCATTGTAAGTTACTTCTATTAGTTCCTATTTTTACAAATTGTTGCCTGTTTGCCAAGTAATGTTTAAACCACAACAATGCCACACCTCTCACACCCGCCTTCTCCAGTTTATATACAAACAGTGGATGACTAACAGTATCAAAGAACTTTTTTAAATCAATAAAGAATCCAGCAGATTTATTCCCTTTATCTATATTGTTTTGTAATTCGATTATGATATCAACAATAGCAGAATTAACCCCAGCCTTCTCGCGAAATCCATACTGAAATTCAGAAAAATAATGGCATTTCTCTAGATACCTCAAAAGCCTTGTTTCCATAATTATTTCTAAGATTTTTGATAATTCAGATGGTACTGAAATGGGCCTATAATTACCAGGATCTGACCTGTCATGCTGTTTATATATGGGTACAACACGAGCAATTTTAAGGGGATCTGGGACGATACCATTGACTAGTGAGCAGTTGACAAATTTTGAGATGGGTGCTGAGAGGGCACGGTTGCAAGTCTTAAGTAGTTTACTAGTTATGCCATCATAGGAGGTGTTGGTTATCTTAAGATTATTAATGATATGAGATACTTCTTGTGGGGAGCAAGGTTCTATGAAGAATGAATTGGAAACTTCAATGATTTTGCTGTTCGCTCCGGTAATGGAATAATGTTAGAAGATAATGTGGCAGGAACTGACACAAAGTATTCATTCAGAACATTGCAGATATCAATTTTGTCTTTTATGCACCTATTATTTACATTTATACTTTTAATATCAGATGTTGTATTTGAGGGTTTATTTAAAACTTCATTGATAATTTGCCAAGTACGTTTTGAATTGTGTATGTTTCTTTGAAATTTATTATCATAATATGTCTTTTTTAGTGATCTTCTCAATGCTGTTATTCCATTACAGTAAACCCTGTGCTCTTCTTTTATTATTGTATTATCGGGGAACTTTTTTAATTTGTTGTAACTATGTGATTTTTGCTTACACAATGCAACAAGTTCTGGTGTGCACCAGGGATTCAGGGGATAGTTATTATTCCTACGCTGAGCAGTTCTATCTGTACTTGCACAGACTAGACCATCTTGGATAAATGTAGTTAAGGCTGTGTATGATGCATTAACATCATCCTCTGTTGTAACTTTGGTAGTTTTATTCATATTTATCAAGTATGCCGTTCTATATATGTAAGGTGCTGCAACCTGCCCTTTACGCTTTCGGTTTTGTCTAAAACTCGCGCCATGTTCGCACGTGTTCAGTTAAGCGCGGTTCCGCTATTGCCATCCATGTACATCAGTTCGTTATTATTATTAAACTCACATCAGTTCGCTTTGCTTATATATCTCTGGTTTCCTTATATCCTCTTACAGGTTATGGATCCAGATGCGCGAGACTAAGTGCGTAAATAACAAATCGTAATTATTCGTAAAAACGTGCCAGAAGTTAACCTCAAAAATGAACGCCGGAAGTATTGGGAGAATTGAACCCCTCGGTAAGGACAATTTCGACACGTGGGCCGTGCAGATTCGGGCTATCCTCATTACGGGCGATTTGTGGGAATATGTCGGCGGGAATTCTACGAAACCAGAACCAGCGGCTGGAAATGCAAACGCGGCGGCAATTCAAGAGTGGGACAAGAAGGATCAAACAGCTCGGTCGCTGATCATTTTGTCGATGTCTCCAAGTGAAATAAAGCAAGTCAAGAATTGTGTCACGGCACGTGATACATGGCAACGACTGAAACTGATCTACCAATCCCAGGGACCAGCTCGGAAGGCGACCTTACTGAAAAGGCTAACCTTACAAAAATTGGTGGACAATGGCAACATGCGTGACCATCTGAACGATTTCTTCGACACCGTGGACAAATTGGGAGATATGAACATCACGATCAATCCGGAATTGTTGACAGTTATGTGTTTATACAGTCTGCTGGCACGGTTCGAGAACTTTAGGTGTGCAATAGAGTCACGTGACAACCTACCGACTCCCGAGGCTCTTCGGACCAAAATCATCGAAGAGGATGACGCACGAAAATCGAGCACACAAGGTGAAATAGCGGGAGCTATGTTCGTCAAGAAGAAGACTGGTCCAGGTAACAAGAACTATAAGAAACAAACACCCGAACTAAACAACAATAGTGAAACAGAAGGAGGCGGATCTGAGTTCCGGTGCTACGTGTGCAAAAAGCAAGGTCATCGAGCCAGCCAGTGCAGATTTTAACAAAGAGATCCATCGAAGAACAAAGGTAAAGACAGTTCTAATACTCAATCGGCAAATTTCACTCGAGAACAATGCTTACAGGCGACGACAACTCAGAGCAGTGGCGTACGCAGAATATGGTGTCTCGACAGTGTCGCCACTTCACATATCTGTGGCGACCCTGCGATTTTTTCGAAGATCGATGAGTCACGAAGGGGTGTGGTGAAATTGGCTGATGATTCAACGGCAGAGATCGTGGGAAAAGGCAGTGTTCGCTTATCTACCCGCATTGCGAACGAAGAGATAGATGTCTCTCTCTCAGATGTTTCTCACGTTCCAGACCTCAGGACAAACTTGCTGTCGGTGGGAAAAACACCGACCGCGGCCACGAGGTGATTTTTGACAAGAAAGGCGCAGTCGTCGTGAACGAAAAAGAAGTCTTGATGCGAGCTGAGAGGAAGAATAACCTATATTACATCAGTGAGAGTGAAGAACGTGCAAATATGGCTGCATCGCCCAAAATAATTGATCTAAAATTGCTACACCGTCGGCTCGGACATGTCAACGTGGGCGACATCTTGGTAGCTGTGAGAAAAGGGAGGGTTTCTGGCGTTGAGCTGAGGAATCCATCGACGACTCTGGACTGTAGAGTCTGCCTCGAGGGGAAGATGTCCAGGACGCAGTTTCCAAAGAAATCCGATCGACGGACGGAGCTACTCGATTTGATCCACACGGATGTGTGTGGACCGATGCCGACTCCATCTATGGGAGGTTCAAGGTACCTCTGGGAATTCATCGACGATCACTCTCATTGGTGTGAAGTGAGATTTCTGAAGGCAAAATCAGAGGTCTACGAAGCTACTGTCGAGTACGTTACCAGGATGGAGAAGGAAAGGAAGGAAAACTAGTAAAGGTGATCCAGTCTGACAACGGCAGGGAATACCTGAATCGAGAGTTCGACAACTACCTGAAGAAGCGCGGAACCACAAGACGCCTCACAGTCCCTCACAACCCCGAACAAAACGGGAAGTCGGAGAGGATGAATAGGACTTTGATGGAGACTGACAGGTGCATGTTGTTCGACGCCGGAGTACCTCACCGCTTCTGGGCGGAAGCAGTGAATACTGCAAATTACATCCGTAATCGCCTGCCATCAAAAAGTATCGGAGGCAAAACACCGTACGAATTGTGGACAGGAGAGATTCTTGACATCTCGCAATTCAGAACGTTTGGAAGCAAGGTTTACTTCCTGGGCAGGGATCCCGGAAGAGGGAAACTGGATCAACGAGGCAGAGAAGGCGTGTTCATGGGTTACTCCGAAGAAACCAAGGGCTTTCGCATATACTCCCCTGACAAAGACAAAGTTTTGATCAGCCGAGATGTAAAATTCTTCAAGAATGAAAAGCCACTGGAAGAGACTAGGATGGAGCGCCCGGAATCCTCGAAGCAAGATATTTGTTGGGAGCTGTTCTTTGCAGAACCACCGCCACAATCACCAAGAGAAAAAGATCAACCAGCTGTCGTAGAGGAACCAATCTCTCAACCCGAAATCGGGGAAGATGATGAACCATTCCTCGGTTTCGATGTGACGCCAGTGGATGATCATGATAGAACGACTGTCGAAACATCCGATACTACGCCTCATTTGATGCAAGGACCGGGTCGACCCAAGATTCTGCGAACTGGAAAAAGGGGAAGACCGAAGAAACTTTTTCAAACAAATCTCCAAGATGTGGAGGAGCAAGAAGAAGACGAGGAGATTTTTCTAGCAGAGATTCCATTCAAGGAGGCAATAACAGGACCAAACTCTAACGAGTGGCATGGTGCCATGGTCATGGAAATGGAATCTATCCCGAGTAACAATATATGGGTGCTGGTGGATCCTCCCCGTGATGCCAAAGTCATCGTATGGCGGATGGTGCTGCGCGACAAACTAAAACCTGATGGAACACTTGAGAAGAGGAAGGCCAGGCTGGTGGCTCAAGGTTTCAACCAGGAGTATGGAATCAACTACTTTGACACGTTCGAACCGGTGGCGTGAATGGAATCAATTCGATTGATGGTTTGTCTCGCTGCCAAGCTCGGTGTAAAAATCAGACAGTACGATATCACAACGGCTTATCTGTATGGTGACCTAGGCGAGGAAATATTCATGAAACAACCGAAGAACTTCAGGGAGATGTTAGAGAGCATTGCGATGTCTGGAACTGACGACGAAACCAAGGAGAAGGCCAAGAACATGCTTCGCCAGTTGCAGGGAGGCGACAAGGTCTGCTTACTACAAAAATCACTGTACGGATTGAAACAGGCCGGGAGAAACTGGTATGCCAAGCTGCGTGAGGTCTTGAGGAAGTGCGGTGCCAAACCAAACGCATCGGATCCGTGTCTATTCCAAATTGGTTCCGGAAATAACATAACTTTGATTGCCGTTGACATTGACGACATGATGGTGCTGTCAAAATGCAAAAAGACGATCGCCGAGATTTCCAGAGTCCTGAGTAAAAATTTCAAGGTCAAGGACTTAGGATTGGCCAAACACTTCGTAGGCAACAAACTAATCCAGGAGACTGGATGAATAGCCATGCCACAGCAGGGTTACATTGAAGAGCTTATCCAACGCTACGAGATGGCCGACTGCAACCCTGTAGTCACACCACTCGACCCTGGAACGAAATTGAGCAAAAATGAGAATCCCAGTACTGATGAGTTGAAGTTGCCTTACCGCGAATTGGTAGGCGCGCTAACATATCTGTCGACAACTACACGCCCGGACATTTCGTTCGCTGTCAGCTACCTGGGACAGTTCAACAATTGCTTCGGAGTCGAACATTGGAAAGCTGCCAAGAGAGTGCTGCGGTACTTGAAGGGGACTTCGAACATCGGGCTGATCTACGAAGCAGACACCGAACCGATCCAAGGATTCGTCGACGCCGACTGGGGAAGCTGCCAAGAAGATAGGATGTCCTACACGGTGTACCTGTTCCTGCTCGGCGGATGCCCTATATCGTGGGACTCAAGAAAACAAAGAACCGTGGCCCTTAGCACCACGGAGGCCGAGTACATGGCGTTGTCAGAGTGCGCCAAGGAAGCTGTGTACTTACGTCGATTTCTGCTCGAGTTAGGCTTCAAAGACTTAGCCACTACGTTCATCTTTTGGGATAATCAAAGTGCAATTAATTTGGCAAAGAACGTGATGTATCACAGTAGAAGCAAACATATTGATATCAAACATCACTTTGTTCGTGAAGTCTTTGAGTGTAAATGTTTTGTTTTGAAGTTTATCTCTACGAACGATCAAGTTGCTGACTTTCTCACGAAGAGTTTAAGTCGAATGAAACATGAACGTTGCTTGAAGTTTGCTGGTTTGGAGAGTGTAAAGATTGTATGAACCTCTACTTAAGGGGAAGTGTTGTAACTTTGGTAGTTTTATTCTTATTTATCAATTATGCGGTTCTATATATGTAAGGTGCTGCCACCTGCCCTTTATGCTTTCAGTTTTGTCTAAAACTCGCGCCATGTTCGCACATGTTTAGTTTTGCGCGGTTCCGCTATTGCCATCCATGTACATCAGTTCGTTATTATTATTAAACTCACATCAGTTCGCTTTGCTTATATATCTCTGGTTTCCTTATATCCTCTTACATCCTCTACTAAATCAAAAGTATGGCTTTCATAATAGTTTAGGGCAAGTGTATAATCAATATGTGAGTATTTGTAAGTTATTGGTATATTTGGATTATTGGTTGCTGTTTTTGAGGAGTCTAAAGAGAAAAGCAATGTATTATGATCACTGATATCATCAATAATATTATCTACTCTCCAATTACTTAATGTTATGCAGCAATGGAAATGATCAATCAGTGAGTATACAGTGTTGCAGGAGATAAGACCATAGCTATGCATGAAACATTTATAATTATTAGTCAAGTCATCATGACGGAGAGTATTTATATTAAAGTCACCAGCAACAATTACATTCCTGTGTTTTATGTTAACAAGAATCATTTCTAAGTCTGCACTTGTATGATACCAGTTAGACACAAGAGGATTATAAACAGCCACAATGATGTAGCTCAGACCTGACCTAGAAATCTCTAATGCTAGTATATTATGATCTTTATGTATATTATATATCAGTTTGCATTGCCAACAGTTACTTTTTGCATAGATGGCAATTCCACCACCTCCATCTTTTGAGGTAGAATTTCTAAATGAATGAAAAGCCTCATATACTGAAATATTATAGAAGATACATTCACCATTATCTGCAGACAGCCACGTCTCAGAAATGACAACAAAATCCACATTCTGAATAGCATTCAGTCGATCAGCAATCATCTCTAATTTCCCATTTCGTAAGCTTCTAGCATTAAGGTACATTATCCTCAAAGATGGGATAGAACTTAGTGAGGAAATGAATTTATCACACTCGAAATATGATCTCCATTGTAATTCACTCATAATTTACTGATAAGTCTGCTATATAGATTGTACATTATCATTCTATGATCGTGATCCAACGATCACAAGTAGTTTGTCAATGTCCTGCTCCGTCTTAATAGTAAACACCTCTGAGGAATTGGCTGAAATTTTTGCCAGAATTCTGCCTTGCCGGACAAATACCCTTTCTAGTCCCATACAATAGTTATTCTTACTCCTAAGTAGGATCATAATGACTCTTTTTCCTGAAACCGCTGCAAGGGCAGTGGCATTAGTGGAGGATGGGCGCAGTATACGCTATGTGGCAAACGTTATAGGCACATCTTGTTCTAAAGTGTACAGGACTGTTGTAAGGTACAGAGAGGACAATATCTACTCCAGAAGGCCCGGTTCTGGTCGTAGGAAAAGCAATACTGAGTGCGATGATCGCTTTCTCGCAATGCAAGTCCTTTGTGGAGGCCAGAAATCGCTTGCAGCAAGTACGGGGCAAGAACATCAGTGAAAGGACAGTAAGAAGGAGGTTGTATGAAGAGGGTTTACAGTCCAAGACGCCCGCCACAGGACCTCTCCTTAGACGTAAGCACCGTGTCACTCGGATGCAATTCGCCAACACCTGTCTAAACTGGACTGTGGAGCTCAGTGCTGTTTACGAATGAATCCCGATTCTGTTTGAGGGCACCGGATGGGAGGGAGAGAGTATGGAGAAGGCCCGGGGAACATTATTCACCCTGTACCTTCACTGCAAGGACACCATTCAATGGAGGCTCTGTGATGGTCTGGGCTGGGATTACCTCGTATACGCGCACGGAGCTTGTGTTCGTTGACAAAGGGAGCCTGACAGCCCACCGGTATATCGAGGAGATTTTAGTACATCACGTCGTGACTTTTACACCTGTCATCGGAGAGAAATTTATCCTGATGCATGACAACGTTCGCCCAAACGTTGCCGTCTGTGTACGCGAGTACCTGGATGAAGTCGGAATTGGGTGCATGGTGTGGGCTGCTTGTAGTCCCGACCTAAACCCGATAAGAGTATGTCTTGGATATGCTTGGGAAACGTGCTTGGAGTCGTTCTCCTGAAACATTAGCTCAACTTCGAGTTGCGATCGAGGAAGAATGGGAGCTCATACCACAAGAGAACATTCGAGATTGCATCCTGAGCATGCCTGATCGAATCACAGCTGTAACTGCCGCTAGAGGTGGTAATACCCGTTATTGAGTCAATGGAAATGTGGTACAAACATGTGGACAAACGGACTAAGTCATAGAGTAATCATTCATCATCATCATCATCGGCTTTAACTCGAATCCGAGTATAAATCTTCTTCCTTCAGTCCAGTTTGTGGATGTGTTTACGGTGACTCAAGAGTCCAATCCTGGCATGGAACAAGCGTCCACACAAGTCACATAGTATTGCTGGAGGAGGACGTGGTTGGGCAGCTCGAAGTTTTCTAGCTTGACGCTTGGCCTCTTCATGTGTGCGTCGATCCCTTTCAAACGTTTCTACAGTATCCGAGATGGTACGGCGCCAAGTTGAGCGGTCTTCAGCCAGCATGTCCCAGGTTTGTGAATCAAGGCCTGTCAATTTCAGGGTCTGTGTAAATTGGTTCTTGTAGCACCTCTTAGGACCACCATGAGGTCTGGTGCCATAGCATCACTCACCATATAGCTGGTATATTGGCTTTCACGGCCAGTGAATTAAAAAGTCAGCAATTCTTCTAGGTTTGTGCCGTGTCTTGTGTGGGGTTTCGCCTAGGACACCAAGCTGGCTCATCGGCGGGCTCTTGGTGTCCCCGCCCGGACCACCACAGGAGTAACGAACTGCGCGCTACCTCCCTTTATATAGAGTGCAACTGCACTACTTAGCTGTGAGAACTAAAAGCTTTTTCCAAAAAGATTTTAAGCGGTTGAGCGGTTGGAAGCCTTCATAGGGAGGTTAAGGCTGCTTGAGTCCGCCGATGAGCCAGCTTGGAATCCTAGCCGAAACCCCACACAAGACACGGCACAAACCTAGAAGAATTGCTGAGTTTTAATTCACCATATAGCATTTGACGAGGTAATCTCACATCATCCATCCGATGGACATGACCAATCCATCTAAATTGGTGACCTATTATGGATGATTCTATGCTGTTGATTTGATCCTTTTCAAGAACAGCAATATTGGTAATGCAGTCTTCCCATTTAATCCTCAGGATTGATCGAAGTTTTTGTAGGTGGAAGCGCTCAAGCTTCCTAAGATCACGTCAGTAAAGGGTCCACGTTTCACAGCCATACAACAATTTAGAAATGACTACTGCTTTGTACACCATAAGCTTTGTACTCATGGACAGATCTTTATTCATGAAGACCCGGTGCGCTAATCGTCCATATGCTGCATGGGCTGCACCAATTCTCTTATCCACATCCGGTACAGCTCACAGAAATGATACTGCCCAGGTACGAGAAGTGGTCTACCTGTTCTAATGGCAAATTTGAGATGAAGATGCTGAACTGAGGAAGAGGTGTGCCTGGTGAGGGTTGTGCCAAGACTTTAGTCTTATTGACATTTATGGTAAGACCAAAGCGATCACATGCACTTTTGTAACAATGAATTGACTCATGCAGCTCTTCTGGTGTGAGAGTTGGCTACGCAGCATCATCTGCACACAACATGTTAGTAACCTTAGTAACCTGAGTTTTCCTCAAGAAGCGGAGACGAGTTAGGTTGAAAAGCCCTCTGTTCGCATTTGCGAATAATTAATTTGTTAATTTTGTAAGTTTTGATAATGTCAAAAGTCAGACCAGAATTTGATTTTCTAACCTCATTTTCGTCACCATGTGCTCATGACAGTTAACTTTGTATTACTCTTTCTTGTTTAAACTAAACATATTTAAAAGGATATAATTACTTACTTGTTAGTTTATAAGTCATATTTCGCCTCTAAGACATTTTTCTAAGTGTTAAGGTAATTCTTCACGACTTGAAACCTCGTGGCATACTGGTCTCTGTAAGCTACGCGCTCATTGGCCGTCACCGTCGCTGTGCTTCTTCTTTCCAACGTGGTCTGGATTCTCCAATCGCAACCATGGAACAATCGAGAACCTCTGCCTGTTCACTATTTAAGAGGCTGTTCAACCCAACCTCTTCGTGCTTTCTACGTTAGCGATCTTGCTACCAGACAAAAACTTCAATTAGCTCAACATAACATCTTTAATTTCTGCGTCATGAAGTGTTCATCTAACCTTCGCCAATTCTTCAAAAAAAAAAAAAAAAAAAAAAACATTTTCAAGGGATCTAAACTTAGATCACCATCAATGTGTTCCTGCGACATATTTCTATTAAGATGTCTACTACGCATCTTCAAGTGCTAAGGAAAACTATTCCTACACAAGTTATTACCAAGTGAATATATTATCTGTAAGAGGATATGAGGGAACCAGAGATAAGCAAGGCGAAATGATGTGAGTTTAATAATTATAACGATCTGATGTACATGAATGGCAATAGCGGAACCGCGCAAACTAATATGTGCGAACATGGCGCGGGTTTTAGACAAACTGAAGCATAAAGGGCAGGTGGCAGCACCTTACATGTATAGAACCGCATACTTGTTAAACAAAAAATAAAACTACCAAAGTTTCAACACTTACCCTCAAGTAGAGGTTCATACAATCTTTACACTCTCCAAACCAGCAAACTTCAAGCAACGTTCATGTTTCATTCGACTTAAACTCTTCGTGAGAGTCAGCAACTTGATCGTTCGTAGAGATATACTTCAAAACAAAAAATTTGCACTCAAAGACTTTGCGAACAAAGTGATGTTTGATATCAATATGTTTGCTTCTACTGTGATACATCACGTTCTTTGCCAAATTAATTGCACTTTGATCATACAAAAGATGAACGTAGCGGCTAAGTCTTTGAAGCCTAACTCGAGCAGAAATCGACGTAAGTACACAGCTTCCTTGGCGCACTCTGACAACGCCATGTACTCGGCCTCCGTGGTGCTAAGGGCCACGGTTCTTTGTTTTCTTGATTCCCACGATATAGAGCATCCGCCGAGCAGGAACACGTACTCCGTGTAGGACCTCCTATCTTCTTGGCAGCTTCCCCAGTCGGCGTCGACGAATCCTTGGATCGGTTCGGTGTCTGCTTCGTAGATCAGCCCGATGTTCAAAAAAAAGCTTGTAGTTTAACGTGACCGTTAATCTCGCGATCATAAGCCACGGGACCTCCGTTTTACGTGGAATCCGAACCACAGGACATGGCATTTCACATCGAAAATCTCACATGCATTGACCGGGAAACGCCCGATGTTCGAAGTCCCCTTCAAGTACCGCAGCACTCTCTTGGTAGCTTTCCAATGTTCGACTCCGAAGCAATTGTTGAACTGTCCCAGGTAGCTGACAGCGAACGAAATGTCCGGGCGTGTAGTTGTCGACAGATATGTCAGCCTACCAATTCGCGGTAAGGCAACTTCAACTTGTGAATACTGGGATTCCCATTTTTGCTCAATTTCGTTCCAGGGTCGAGTGGTGTGACTACAGGGTTGCGGTCGGCCATCTCGTAGCGTTGGAGAAGCTCTTCAATGTAACCTTGCTGTTGCATGGCTATTCATCCGGTCTCCTGGATTAGTTCGATACCTGGGAAGTGTGTGGCCAATCCTAAGTCCTTGACCTTGAAATTTTCACTCAGGACTCTGGAAATCACGGCGATCTTCTTTTTGCATTTTGACAGCACCATTATGTCGTCAACGTCAATCAAAGTTATGTTATTTCCGGAACCAATTTGGAATAGACAAGGATCCGATGCGGTTGGTTTGGCACCGCACTTCAAGGCCTCACGCAGCTTGGCATACCAGTTTTTCCCGGCCTGTTTCAATCCATACAGTGATTTTTGTAGTAAGCAGACCTTGTCGCCTCCCTGCAACTGGCAAAGCATGTCCTTGGCCTTCTCCTTGGTTTCGCCGTCAGTTCCAGACAACGCAATGCTCTCTAACATCTCCCTGAAGTTTTTCGGTTGTTTCATGAATATTTCCTCGTCTAGGTCACCATACAGATAAGCCGTTGTTATATCATACTGTCTGATTTTTACACCGAGCTTGGCAGCGAGACAAACAATCAATCGAATTGATTCCATTCGCGCCACCGGTGCGAACGTGTCAAAGTAGTTGACTCCTTACTCCTGGTTGAAACCATGAGCCACCAGCCTGGCCTTTCTCTTCTCAAGTGTTCCATCAGGTTTTAGTTTGTCGCGCAGCACCATCCGGCATCTGATGACTTTGGCATGACGGGGAGGATCCACCAGCACCCATGTATTGTTTCTCAGGATAGATTCCATTTCCATGACCATGGCACCATGCCCCACTCGTTAAGAGTTTGGTCCTGTTATTGCCTCCTTGAATGGAATCTCTGCCAAAAATCTCCTCGTCTTCTTCTTGCTCCTCCACATCTTGGAGATTTGTTTGAAAAAGTTTCTTCAGTCTTCCCCTTTTTCCAGTTCGCAGAATCTTGGGTCGACCAGGTCCTTGTATCAATTGGGGCTAGTATCGGATGTTTCGACAGTCGTTCTATTATGATCATCCACGGCGTCACATTGAAACCGAGGAAAGGTTCTCCTGGCAGATCATCATCGTCTCCGATTTCTGGTTGAGAGACTGGTTCCTCCATGACAGCTAGTTGATCTTTCTCTCTTGGTGATTGCGGCGGAGGTTTTGCAAAGAACAGCTCCCAACAAATATCTTGCTTCGAGGATTCCGGGCGCTCCATCCTAGTCTCTTCCAGTGGCTTTTCATTCTCGAAGAATTTTACATCTCAGCTAATCAAAACTTTGTCTTTGTCAGGGGAGTATATGCGAAAGCCCTTGGTTTCTTCGGAGTGACCCATGAACACGCCTTCTCTGCCACGTTGATCCAGTTTCCCTCTTCCGGGATCCCTGTCCAGGAAGTAAACCTTGCTTCCAAACGTTCTGAATTGCAAGACGTTGGGAATCTCTCCTGTCCACAATTTGTACGGTGTTTTGCCTCCGATACTTTTTGATGGCAGGCGATTACGGATGTAATTTGCAGTATTCACTGCTTCCGCCCAGAAGCAGTGAGGTAATCTGGAATCGAACAACGTGCACCTGGCAGTCTCCATCAAAGTCCTATTCATCCTCTCCGACTTCCCGTTTTGTTCGGGGTTGTGAGGCGTCTTGTGATTCCGCACTTCTCCAGATTATAATAATATAAGAACTCACCAAGCTATCTTCTTTCTGCCCCTACGTTGGGCGACAATGTAATATTTATAAAACTCTTCTTTGTCAAAATCCAACAACAACAACATGACCCACAGTTGGGCGATGTTGTAATTTATATAAAACTTACCCCTGTTGGGTTACCATAATCCTCTTATAATATTTATTACTTCAGGTAGTGGGGCAATATGCTTGCATGAATACCACACTAAGACCAGGACACAAACTTCGATCTTCATACACTATTTATTTATTAATATTAATTATTATGTAGATGTAAGCAGGCCTCTCTTATCCATTGCCTGGAAAAATACATCAACAATCTGCCAGTCCCTAATCCATAAACAATCTCTTCACAATTCAAACACACAACAACTGGACTCCATTTTGCCTGAAATCCCACACTAGCCAAAAATCAACACCATCTCTATGGTAACCATGCCAGGTCAAAACACATATGCAATAGCCAAGGCCACCGGGTCCACCCACTTGGCCACCCACCAGCAAAGAATCTAAAGGTAGGGCACACAAGATCTCTGTGGTGGCCTGCCAATATGTGGCCATGGCTGGCAACAAAAAATAAATAAAATAACTAAATAAAATACCAAAAAGAGTCTCTGTAACTTACCATTGTTAGGTTACAGATGCCCCCTTTGAGAGAGAATTTCTAAATGAAGGTTAGAAATTCACTCTGAACCCTCAAAACAAAAACATAAATATAAAAATAAAAAAAATACAAACAAGCAAACACTAAGACAAAATCACAAAGTGAAGACGGGTTACAAATATACATCATCTTCTATCGAACAAAATAACAGGATTGTAACCGAATTTATTCAGTTACAGTAGCTCACCCTCGGGTTTTCTGCCTTGTGCAGTTAGTTTGGGGTATTTTATTCGTATCTTATTATATTGGGTTAACGTGGGGTTGCAGAGGTGATTTTTATTGTGCCTGTGTGTTTTTGTGGACGGATTCATATTTGGATGGTCCGGACAACCTAGGATCACTGTTTATTAATTATCGGTTTTTGGATATTTGATATTATAAAATACGGGGTTTTGCGATTTATTACGTTTTGAGAATAAGGATATATAAGACTGTATTAAGTAGAAGCATTATTTCATTTTGGTTTGGGGTTAATTGCTTTATTTTGACCTAGTAATGTTAAAGGTTAGATTTGTGGCTGTACTATAAAGGTACATAGAATTGATATTTTCGAGTGCTGGATTTGTGACATACCCGGAAAAGACAGGCAGTAATTCGGCTTGTGTGGGATTACCTAGGCTATTTATGGCATGAACTCCCATGAACTTCGCGTGAAGAAACAACTGTGTGACGTCAGTGTGGATTTTGACTGTCTGATGTTTATGTGTTGACGCGGATGTTCCGCTAGGAGCGGGCTACGCACAAGTTAGTTCCGGCAGAAACTTTGGGGTTATTGGATCCTTACGCGAGTGCATATAATGGCGTGTCTGGCGTTCAGAGCTTGTCTTATTGTTTTATCGGCAGAACACTGATCTACTAACGCCCAGGGTCGTTTTACGTGTCATGGTTTCCGTAACGAACAGTTAGAGATCGTCTTCTTGCTTATACTATGAAGGTCCGTTTGTCAACTTGCAATTAGTGTCGTTATTACTCGATCATGGTATCGTAATACGAACGAGCGGTGACTAATGTTTAGCTATCCACTGAGCTCTTACGGGCTATTGGAGGCTACGATTTTTCATGGGTCCATCCATACCATGGGCTGTCGGTAATAACTTACCACGCCTAAAGGATAATCCAGTCGTAAACATTTCATCGAAGTCATGCGAGAATGGAGAGGTGAACGTGCCGTAACAGAAGAAAGTAGAATGAACCAGTCGTAACGTGTGTAGATATTTTGTGTACGGACGGTACAGTGTACATACATAAGTGGCTGTTATGCCTGGGTCTGATATGACCGTAGTGTTTTTCTTGCTCTCAGAGCCTAAATTCAGTGAACAAAGGTACTGTACAGAAATTATTACAAGTGTATTGAAGGGTATTTTGTGTTGTATATTTTGTATATATGTGTTTAGTACAGCCAATAGATTATCTCTTTAAATTCATATGTGTTTATATTCCTGTCTTGCATGAACCTGGTACATCAGCAAACGCATGCCAAATGCCCTACGCCTGGGATATGGATTTTCATAGTCGGGGCAACAGTTATGTATCGTATTTTATCCTATTTTATTCAGGAAGACCCATATGGTCGACCTTGGCGCCCATTCAAAGTCGGGAAGTAACGTTAAAATCACTTGTGGCCTGTATTTAAAGGCAGTAAATTCTGTAGGTTTGTGGTAAATGAGGGTAGTTAAAGTTAAATCAACTCCAGCGAGGAGGAAAGAGTGTTTCAGGATCATATACGCCAATAGTGGCATCACCAACTTCCATTCAAAGTACACCAGAATCCAACAACATGACGTTGTCAAGATTGAGAACCTTATCCTTATCGGAACTACTCTCCTGCTCATCCTTCAACCTTTCTGCACGACGCTTGTGTCTTTTCTTCTGTTTCTCCTTCTTTTCTTCATCTACCCTTTGGTCTGTGTCCTCTGATTCAGTATCATCATATTTTCCTTTATTTTTCTTCTTCTTCTTTTCTTCTCGTTCTCGTAATTCAGCCTCTCTATGGGCCTTCTTCTCAGTTTTAGCTTCCAACTTAACTCTTTTCCTGGCACCAACTTTATCAGAAATGTCAATACCTTTGGGCTCAATGTCATGGTCGTCATCATCATCTGCATCATCATCATCATCATCAAGTCTTTCCCTTTCTACTTCTTCTTCTTCTTCTTCTGGTCTGTCTCCTTCCGCATCATCTCCTTCTGCAGGTGCTTCTCCTGCTTCAATCATGGCTGCCTCTTTCTTCTGTTCCAGTTTCTTCTGCTTCTTCCTTTCCTTCTTGTGTTTCATGCTGCCCTCTGATGGCAGGGGGACCTGGTCCACAATCTCCACCTCCACCTTCTGTTCTTCTTGCTGCTGCTTGGTCTTGTTGCGCCGTATCCTGGTGCCGGGTCGAGGAAACTTGCGGTCGTCCACCGCAGGCAGTTCCATGCCTTGGGCCATGCAAACCTGTAGCAGGGCCTGAGCACGCGCACGGTCTGTCTTCTGCTTGTGCGTCAGCCACTTGCCTTTCACCTTCATTCTCTCCTTTCCCTTCTTTATCTTCATCTGCCTTATCATGCGTAGCAATTCCTTTCTTCTTATCTTTTCTTTTCTCTTTGCCTTAATCCCTTTTACCTTCTCCTTTTTCTTCTTCTGATCCTTCAGTCTCTTATCTCGATCTGCCTGACACCTCTTCCTCTTCTTACTCCTTCTCTCCGCCTTCCATCTGGTCCATTTCTTCCTCCAACTTGTTCTCCTGCATTTCCTCATCTTTCTCCTCCTACGCTTCTTCACGTTATGTTCTAGCTCATCTATCTTTTGTCGTCCTCTTCTGTTACTGGAAATATCTGTTCCCGTAGGAAACAGGATGTAAAATTGTCCGATTGAGCTATGTACATTAACAAATTCACAAAGAAATTTGATACAATGGTCCGGTTAGCTCAAACCAGTTGCCAGCGTTTCGCCCCAGTGTACCAATGGGCTCTTCAGTTGGTTATGGTACACCTCACCAAGACGCGTGGCTAGTACATACTGTGAAGGCCGCTGCAAGGCACAAATGTTGCCACGAGCAGCGCCAATGTACTATGGAAGTCAATACTTCCTTTCAAAAATAATGTTAGCTTACCTAGCTAATCCATATTGGAAATATCTGTTCCCGTAGGAAACAGGATGTAAAATTGTCCGATTGAGCTATGTACATTAACAAATTCACAAAGAAATTTGATACAATGGTCCGGTTAGCTCAAACCAGTTGCCAGCGTTTCGCCCCAGTGTACCAATGGGCTCTTCAGTTGGTTATGGTACACCTCACCAAGACGCGTGGCTAGTACATACTGTGAAGGCCGCTGCAAGGCACAAATGTTGCCACGAGCAGCGCCAATGTACTATGGAAGTCAATACTTCCTTTCAAAAATAATGTTAGCTTACCTAGCTAATCCATATTGGAAATATCTGTTCCCGTAGGAAACAGGATGTAAAATTGTCCGATTGAGCTATGTACATTAACAAATTCACAAAGAAATTTGATACAATGGTCCGGTTAGCTCAAACCAGTTGCCAGCGTTTCGCCCCAGTGTACCAATGGGCTCTTCAGTTGGTTATGGTACACCTCACCAAGACGCGTGGCTAGTACATACTGTGAAGGCCGCTGCAAGGCACAAATGTTGCCACGAGCAGCGCCAATGTACTATGGAAGTCAATACTTCCTTTCAAAAATAATGTTAGCTTACCTAGCTAATCCATATTGGAAATATCTGTTCCCGTAGGAAACAGGATGTAAAATTGTCCGATTGAGCTATGTACATTAACAAATTCACAAAGAAATTTGATACAATGGTCCGGTTAGCTCAAACCAGTTGCCAGCGTTTCGCCCCAGTGTACCAATGGGCTCTTCAGTTGGTTATGGTACACCTCACCAAGACGCGTGGCTAGTACATACTGTGAAGGCCGCTGCAAGGCACAAATGTTGCCACGAGCAGCGCCAATGTACTATGGAAGTCAATACTTCCTTTCAAAAATAATGTTAGCTTACCTAGCTAATCCATATTGGAAATATCTGTTCCCGTGGGAAACAGGATGTAAAATTGTCCGATTGAGCTATGTACATTAACAAATTCACAAAGAAATTTGATACAATGGTCCGGTTAGCTCAAACCAGTTGCCAGCGTTTCGCCCCAGTGTACCAATGGGCTCTTCAGTTGGTTATGGTACACCTCACCAAGACGCGTGGCTAGTACATACTGTGAAGGCCGCTGCAAGGCACAAATGTTGCCACGAGCAGCGCCAATGTACTATGGAAGTCAATACTTCCTTTCAAAAATAATGTTAGCTTACCTAGCTAATCCATATTGGAAATATCTGTTCCCGTAGGAAACAGGATGTAAAATTGTCCGATTGAGCTATGTACATTAACAAATTCACAAAGAAATTTGATACAATGGTCCGGTTAGCTAGGTAAGCTAACATTATTTTTGAAAGGAAGTATTGACTTCCATAGTACATTGGCGCTGCTCGTGGCAACATTTGTGCCTTGCAGCGGCCTTCACAGTATGTACTAGCCACGCGTCTTGGTGAGGTGTACCATAACCAACTGAAGAGCCCATTGGTACACTGGGGCGAAACGCTGGCAACTGGTTTGAGCTAACCGGACCATTGTATCAAATTTCTTTGTGAATTTGTTAATGTACATAGCTCAATCGGACAATTTTACATCCTGTTTCCTACGGGAACAGATATTTCCAATATGGATTAGCTAGGTAAGCTAACATTATTTTTGAAAGGAAGTATTGACTTCCATAGTACATTGGCGCTGCTCGTGGCAACATTTGTGCCTTGCAGCGGCCTTCACAGTATGTACTAGCCACGCGTCTTGGTGAGGTGTACCATAACCAACTGAAGAGCCCATTGGTACACTGGGGCGAAACGCTGGCAACTGGTTTGAGCTAACCGGACCATTGTATCAAATTTCTTTGTGAATTTGTTAATGTACATAGCTCAATCGGACAATTTTACATCCTGTTTCCTACGGGAACAGATATTTCCAATATGGATTAGCTAGGTAAGCTAACATTATTTTTGAAAGGAAGTATTGACTTCCATAGTACATTGGCGCTGCTCGTGGCAACATTTGTGCCTTGCAGCGGCCTTCACAGTATGTACTAGCCACGCGTCTTGGTGAGGTGTACCATAACCAACTGAAGAGCCCATTGGTACACTGGGGCGAAACGCTGGCAACTGGTTTGAGCTAACCGGACCATTGTATCAAATTTCTTTGTGAATTTGTTAATGTACATAGCTCAATCGGACAATTTTACATCCTGTTTCCTACGGGAACAGATATTTCCAATATGGATTAGCTAGGTAAGCTAACATTATTTTTGAAAGGAAGTATTGACTTCCATAGTACATTGGCGCTGCTCGTGGCAACATTTGTGCCTTGCAGCGGCCTTCACAGTATGTACTAGCCACGCGTCTTGGTGAGGTGTACCATAACCAACTGAAGAGCCCATTGGTACACTGGGGCGAAACGCTGGCAACTGGTTTGAGCTAACCGGACCATTGTATCAAATTTCTTTGTGAATTTGTTAATGTACATAGCTCAATCGGACAATTTTACATCCTGTTTCCTACGGGAACAGATATTTCCAATATGGATTAGCTAGGTAAGCTAACATTATTTTTGAAAGGAAGTATTGACTTCCATAGTACATTGGCGCTGCTCGTGGCAACATTTGTGCCTTGCAGCGGCCTTCACAGTATGTACTAGCCACGCGTCTTGGTGAGGTGTACCATAACCAACTGAAGAGCCCATTGGTACACTGGGGCGAAACGCTGGCAACTGGTTTGAGCTAACCGGACCATTGTATCAAATTTCTTTGTGAATTTGTTAATGTACATAGCTCAATCGGACAATTTTACATCCTGTTTCCTACGGGAACAGATATTTCCAATATGGATTAGCTAGGTAAGCTAACATTATTTTTGAAAGGAAGTATTGACTTCCATAGTACATTGGCGCTGCTCGTGGCAACATTTGTGCCTTGCAGCGGCCTTCACAGTATGTACTAGCCACGCGTCTTGGTGAGGTGTACCATAACCAACTGAAGAGCCCATTGGTACACTGGGGCGAAACGCTGGCAACTGGTTTGAGCTAACCGGACCATTGTATCAAATTTCTTTGTGAATTTGTTAATGTACATAGCTCAATCGGACAATTTTACATCCTGTTTCCTACGGGAACAGATATTTCCAATATGGATTAGCTAGGTAAGCTAACATTATTTTTGAAAGGAAGTATTGACTTCCATAGTACATTGGCGCTGCTCGTGGCAACATTTGTGCCTTGCAGCGGCCTTCACAGTATGTACTAGCCACGCGTCTTGGTGAGGTGTACCATAACCAACTGAAGAGCCCATTGGTACACTGGGGCGAAACGCTGGCAACTGGTTTGAGCTAACCGGACCATTGTATCAAATTTCTTTGTGAATTTGTTAATGTACATAGCTCAATCGGACAATTTTACATCCTGTTTCCTACGGGAACAGATATTTCCAATATGGATTAGCTAGGTAAGCTAACATTATTTTTGAAAGGAAGTATTGACTTCCATAGTACATTGGCGCTGCTCGTGGCAACATTTGTGCCTTGCAGCGGCCTTCACAGTATGTACTAGCCACGCGTCTTGGTGAGGTGTACCATAACCAACTGAAGAGCCCATTGGTACACTGGGGCGAAACGCTGGCAACTGGTTTGAGCTAACCGGACCATTGTATCAAATTTCTTTGTGAATTTGTTAATGTACATAGCTCAATCGGACAATTTTACATCCTGTTTCCTACGGGAACAGATATTTCCAATATGGATTAGCTAGGTAAGCTAACATTATTTTTGAAAGGAAGTATTGACTTCCATAGTACATTGGCGCTGCTCGTGGCAACATTTGTGCCTTGCAGCGGCCTTCACAGTATGTACTAGCCACGCGTCTTGGTGAGGTGTACCATAACCAACTGAAGAGCCCATTGGTACACTGGGGCGAAACGCTGGCAACTGGTTTGAGCTAACCGGACCATTGTATCAAATTTCTTTGTGAATTTGTTAATGTACATAGCTCAATCGGACAATTTTACATCCTGTTTCCTACGGGAACAGATATTTCCAATATGGATTAGCTAGGTAAGCTAACATTATTTTTGAAAGGAAGTATTGACTTCCATAGTACATTGGCGCTGCTCGTGGCAACATTTGTGCCTTGCAGCGGCCTTCACAGTATGTACTAGCCACGCGTCTTGGTGAGGTGTACCATAACCAACTGAAGAGCCCATTGGTACACTGGGGCGAAACGCTGGCAACTGGTTTGAGCTAACCGGACCATTGTATCAAATTTCTTTGTGAATTTGTTAATGTACATAGCTCAATCGGACAATTTTACATCCTGTTTCCTACGGGAACAGATATTTCCAATATGGATTAGCTAGGTAAGCTAACATTATTTTTGAAAGGAAGTATTGACTTCCATAGTACATTGGCGCTGCTCGTGGCAACATTTGTGCCTTGCAGCGGCCTTCACAGTATGTACTAGCCACGCGTCTTGGTGAGGTGTACCATAACCAACTGAAGAGCCCATTGGTACACTGGGGCGAAACGCTGGCAACTGGTTTGAGCTAACCGGACCATTGTATCAAATCTCTTCTGTTACGTCGACGGCGATCTCTGTGTCTACCCCCACAACCGCTCTCTCTTCTTTGCCTGCTATTGTCTCAACAACATATACCACTACAACCTCACCTTATCTTTTTCAGTTCTTGATTATTTTTTCTATGCCCCCTATTATCGAGTACTTCATAGATCTTCCCCTCTTCCTCAACAGACACACTCACAGATTCCACTATTACAACTTTCTCTTCTACAACACATGTGATTTCCACTCTCTGTTCTTCCAGCTTAACTTGTTGAGCATCCAACTAGTCTACTACAGGGTGGCTCTGTTCCTGAACAGCAATCTGACCACCTAGGTTAGTCTCCAGATTAGTGGCTTCTACACTGACTTCACATGGTGTCCACAGAATTTTCAATGTCAATTTTCCTGACTTTTCCTGACCATTTTTCAACAAAATTTCTGACTCGCGAAGTCATCTTAACATCGGAAAAAGGTTTATTGAGCAAATATATATATATATATTATTTGCAACCTCCACCATCCCCATAGCTGCCCCAATGCTCGCCTCTTTATTCATTTAAAATACTCTCCCTTAAGTCAACAGCCCTAGGGCTGGTTTGCAGCAACTCGCCAATCTTCTCTATTCTCCGCCATCCTCTTCAATTCACGATATGATTTTGATTTAAAATACAAAATAAAGTAAATCATAATGCAATAATACATAAATCAAAAGTACTTAATGAGCTAAACTATAGTGATGGGGTCGCCACATCCCTACGCCGACGCCAAAAAAAGCGAAAAAAATAGGTAAAAGAGGTTTTTACAATGATACACTGTAAAAATGGAAACTTACTATAATGTCCAGTGAGTTATTGCTTTTTATCTTCAGAGATTAGTTGAACTAGAACATCAAAGTATGACTGTAAAACACAAAATACTGTATGGTTAATATAAAATTCCTGACTTTCTAATACTTTTCGCCATTCTTTCCTGACTCACGCCATTTTTTCAAACTTCTTCCTGACTTTTCCTGACTAAAAACAAAATTCCTGACTTTTCCTGACTTTTCCTTCCTGTGGACACCATGTTCACTGACCTGGCTAGTAACATGGTTGTCTGGGATAATCTCTGACAAATGCTCGGAGACCTCATCAAGCTTCTCCGACAAATGGTCCGAGACCTCATCAAGCTTCTCCGACAAATGATCACTGACCTTACCAAAATCTCATGTTAGCTTGATACAAGTCTACAGAAGTTTTCTTAATCTTAATATCTCGGCTTTCTTCTTCCCACTCCTTCTAGGTGGAATAACATATCGGCTTGCTTTAGCCATTTTTAGCCTATTTTCAATTTTGAAAAAAAAAAAAAAAAGCCTTATGAGATCACCTTTTGTCCGTGTGTCTGTGTGTGCGTGTGTGTGTGTGAGGGGTGTGTGTGTCCCACCCTAATAACTTCTAAACGGCTGGAGCGATTTCAAAGAAACTCGGTAGGTTCATAGCACTATTCCAGGTGACTCCGACCATGCCCTTCAAATTTCTTTACATCTCACCAATCCAACATGGCGGCTATGCAAAATATTTCACCAGCATTCAATATCTCTGAACCTATTCCCGATATCAACCTGGAATTTGTTACGGTGATAAAGGGACCTACTAGAAGTTTACCTATGTGACTTTTGAAAAAATGGTAACTACAAAACCAACATGCCGGCCACGCGAATTTGCGACTTTTTAATAGACGTTTCTCGTGATTTAACCAACCAAACGCAATAAAACTTGGTACAGTATATGTATATATACATTGTAATGCACCGACATCTAACTTCGTTCAATTGTTTACATAACCACAAGATGGCGGCTGTGCGAAATATTTCACCGGCATTCTATATCTCTGAAATTTTGTACGGAGATAAAGGGCACTACTGGGAGTTCATCTATAAGACTTTCAAAAACCTGTTAACAACAAAACGAACATGGCGGCCAAGCGAATTTGAAAATTTTAAATAGACCTTTCTCGCGATTTAATGTTCCAAACGCAATGAAATCTGGTACAGGAAATGTTTATACACATTGTAATGCACTGGTATCTAATTTAGTCCAAATGTTTACATAACCTCAAGATGACGGCTGTGCGAATTTTAAAATTAAGTTTTTATTTCTTGTGTCATAATCATGCGATCGAAGTGAAAGTTTGAATAATGAACCTACGCAATAATTTTCCTTTATTGGTACATGACTCTATGGCCTATACATTTAACAATCCAACATGGCGACCATCCAAAATATTTAGACGGCTCTGAATATCTACGAATGTATTATAGCAATCAAACTGATTTTTTTTAATGTTCATAGGGGCTATGAACTTAGGTTCACCTATAGGACTTTAAATAACCTGGTGATCACAAATCCAACATGGCGGCGACGCGAAGTATAAATATTCACATGTACGTTTCTCGCAATTTAACCATCCGAGTGCAGTGAAACATGGTACAGTAAATTCTTACACGAATGTTAATCCACTGGCATCTAATTTATTTCAATTGTTTCCATAACCACAAGATGGCAGCTGTGCGAAATGTTAAAATCTCCTTGCTACTTCTTGTGTCCTAATCATGCGATTGAAGTTTGAATGTTACATGTAGACAATAATCTTCATGTAACAGTACATAACTCTAGGACCTACATATATAAAATCCAACATGGCGACCATCCGAAATATTTAGTCGGTTCTCAATATCTACGAATCTATTACAGCAATCAAACTGAAATTTTGTATGTTGAAAGTGGCAGTTAACATAAGTAGTATATATGAAAATAGGCTGTATAGTTCTTCACGGAACTAGGCTACTTGTTTCCTTTGGGAATAATCTCTTTAATTCTTACTCATACATGCGTCTGCCATTGCACTTTTCTTGTGTACTTTTTCCTTTAACCGTTCATGGTTCACTTTCAAGTAATAGGCCTACTTGCCTACCTGCTTCTGCCATCTCCATTTCTTAGGAAATCTTTAATTATTAACTTACATGCAGTTCACTCTTCCTGTGTCTGCCATTGCATTTACTTTGCAAACATTTTTGTTGCATCTTGGCAACTCCTCAAGTATTTCCATTTCATAAGGTGCTGCAGGATTAGGCCTCTGTTAGTTACTAGCCCCTTCTATAGGCTATGTCTTTCTTGGTAACTTCTTCAGTTTCCCCTACTTTCTTTTCCTAGGTATCGTGGGAAAGAAGAGCCTCGTGCCGCGCTGCATGCTCGCCCGGAGTGGAGCACGTGCTCAGTTCCGCCGGCAACACAAGTTTTGATGCACTATCTGTCATTGGTGTTACTGTTGTGTGTCTGTTTTATTTTCTGTTCGATCGAATCGAAATGGCTGGTGTTTTGGTGAAACGAAAACGAGGTGAGACGCTGAGAAGTAAGGAGAGGACAATAGTTGTAAACGTTTTCAATTATTTAAAGAGCAGAAATCCCGGCCAAAGTGTGAGTTGGATCGCCGAAGAAACTGCTGTTGCTACAGGCTTATCCAGATCATTAGTGTTCGTACACAAGTTATTACCAAGTGAATATATTATCACTTCTTCTTATGGCTTATTACAAGTCTCTACCTTTGGTGATAGCTAAGGTCATCCTTACTACTCAACAAGTATTCTACGTAACTTCAACTTTTGTGAATGCAACCACAACTTCACATAACCTGTCATCTTCTTCGAACTCAAGTGTTCTACGCACGTGTGGGTTGTCACCTGCACTTCTTTATAAAGTTAAGTATTATTACATAACCTGTATGGTGTGATGTATTATGTACTTTCTACTTTCTCATGTTAGCTTCATACAAGTCTACAGAAGTTTTCTCAATCTTAATATCTCTGCTTTCTTCTTCCCACTCCTTCTAGGTGGAATAACATATCGACTTGCTTTAGCCATTTTTTACTTTGGGAATAATCTCTTTAATTCTTACGCATACATGCATCTGCCATTGCACTTTTCTTGTGTACTTTTTCCTTTAACCGTTCATGGTTCACTTTCAAGTAATAGGCCTACTTGCCTACCTGCTTCTGCCATCTCCATTTCTTAGGAAATCTTTAATTATTAACTTACATGCAGCTCACGTTTCCTGTGTCTGCCATTGCATTTACTTTGCAAACATTTTTGTTGCATCTTGGCAACTTCTCAAGTATTTCCATTTCATAAGGTGCTGCAGGATTAGGCCTCTGTTAGTTACAAGCCCCTTCTATAGGCTATGTCTTTCTTGGTAACTTCTTCAGTTTCCCCTATTTTCTTTTCCTAGGTATGGTGGGATTTGCTCCATGCCAACCATCAGCTTTATTTATAAGCTGCGTCACTAATTTTCCCTTTGCACAAAGTAATTCAATTAAGTTGTGCTTACTTGGTCTTAATGTTTAAAGATCTCCAAACTTATTTTTGTTGTAAAGAAAACTATGTGTTAACCTGTAAAATATGAAAATTTATTTTCTGATTTATGAATATACATGTTAAAGCTACCTGCTCTCTCTTTTCTTTTTTCTCTTGTGTCATGTTGTCTAGCCCATGTTCCTTAACGCTCCAACTTTGTTCCATTTTGAATTCACTCAAAATGCGTCTGATATGGAGACCTTTAATTGGTCGATCCGATGGTTATTGATCATTCATTACACCACCCTCCATCAAAACGATACTTGACCTCCATACCTGTTCGTAGGTTAATCATGAAGCATTGCAGCCAAGTACAGCGCGAAAAAGAGTTGGAGCCAGTACACATCCTTGTTTCAGACCATAGCTAATAGGAAATTCATCGGACATCTTATTCTGATGGCAAACCTGACCTGTCATGCCATCATGGAGAGCCTTGATTAGATCTACAAAACGCTGAGGGCAACCAAACCACTTCAGCACCGCCCACATGGCTGGTCTTGGAACAGAATCAAATGCCTTTTCCAAATCATAAAAGACTAAGAAGAGTGGATTGTGTTGTTCTCTACATTTTTCTTGTAGCTGTTTCACACAGAAAATCAAGTCAGTTGTGCTTCTGGAAGCTCTAAATCCACTTTGTGACTCTGGGAGGATCTTCTCAGAGATAATCTTGAGGCGGTTAAGTAGAATTCTTGCAAGAATCTTCCCCACAATTGATAGCACTGCAATCAATCATTCATAATCATACAGTGTAACAGGTGTGAGGACAGTACGATGGGTTCCAGGTTTCGACATTTCCTAATTCGTGTTTCTGAACTGTTGTGATTGTTATGATGAATAATGTCTATCAATTATTGTGCTAATTAGGGTAATTAACTTACGATTCATTGCCATGTTGTTGTAATGTCATGATATTTGATTAACACAAGGTTTGAAGCAATCCAAAATGGAATTTTGTCTGAAAATCGTAGTGTTTCGCTTTTTTTTGCAGATGAGTGTATATACAGTTATACAGTCCAGTTGAAGAAATCGACGAAGAGTATAAAATCATTAAAAATTTTGAATGAGACAAGCGTCACTGGGTTCAATAGGAATGTCAAGGGCGCATGCAAAAAGTCCAGAATTAACAATGTTAGATTTAAAAATCCATCTCAGCACGCTGAAAGGCGGAGGTAGTTTGCTATTGACATGAAGATGGGTCATATCAAAAATTCTTTTAGACAAAAGTTTCAGGTAATTTTTGGAGGACTATTGATCATTTTAAACGGTTTTCATATTGTGCCTATTAAGTGAGGTATGATTTATTTTGTCTCAAAATTCTATTTTTCCAACCCCTTTCGTCAGTGGTTGGTGGTATCAAAACCCTTCACTGGAATAAGTTTTTGGCCCTTATTTGAAGAATAGTACAAATTTTAAATGGTTTCAAGTTTTCACATACCAAGAAAGTTATAGCAATGTTTAAATTTTTCAAAAATGGCCCCACTATTTCCAACCCCCTTTAACGAACTCGACCGAGATTTTGAATGATTATGAATTCTAACGTTATTGGTGCAAAATGACGGTAGTTATCGTGACCACAAGAAAGTGATATATATATGTACAAACTTTTGAACTGACGGTGGTTTTGGGGTCTGGGATATGTGAAATGCAAAGATGTATCAAAATTTTCTGGAAGTCGCAACATTGAACCCATTGCAATACATACCTTTCGCATGAAATCTACGTAAAAATGGAGCAATGTCTGTCTGTTACTCTTTCACGCAAAAATTATCCAACAGATTACAGTTAACTGAAATTTTGCATGAACATAATTTGGATACCCAGAGCAAAAATAGGACTATGACCGTTTCGAAATGTAGCATATTCTTCTGATTTTTGCCATTTTTGACACTTGGGCAGGCTAAAATAGGCCAAATATGGAGGTTTTTATCAGCGGAACAGGCTCTGGGGAAAGTCAAATAAACAACAGTTTAAACAAACTAGTATTTATTTACTCTAAAATACATAGCACTGTTGACCCGACACGAAATGAACTGGACTGCGTGTGAGGTTGAAAACAAAACACTGTATGTGTATTGTGTGCGCATCGTAAATGGCAGCACTAGATTTGAAAAAACACCGATACTCGTGTTCAATTGCTTATTATTGTTTTTGTAGGTTAATGCGTTCTAACACTTCCCCTCGAGTGAGGTGTTAAGGTTTCTTCTTATGGCTGGATCTGGATTCCTGCAGCCTTCGTGCACCAGCTGTGCTCGGGTCTCGGAAGACCTTTGGTCAGGAAATCTGCAATCTGGTCCGACGTTGGGACGTAGTCCTCGATGCGATTTGCTCTGGATTGCATCAAGTACAAAATGATGCTTAATGTCTATGTGTTTCGTCTTGGCGTGAAACACGGGATTCTCGGCAAGTTTGAGTGCACTGCGGTTGTCACAGTAGACCGTGAGTTTGGACAGGTCGTCGTGCCCCAGCTCTCGTAGAAGTCGCTGTAGATATATGGCTTCCTCTGTGCACTCTGCTAAGGCCATATATGGTATTCCGCTTCTGTAGTGGATAGGGCGACAGTATGTTGCTTTCTGGCGTCCCAGGAGATCGGGCTTCCTCCGAGCATGAAGATGTAGCCCGTATATGATCGACGATCCTCGGTGCAGCTACCCCAGTCTGCGTCCACGTAGCCTTTGAGAGGTTGGTGATCATGTTCATAGGACAGGCCGACGTTCGGTGTCCCCTTGAGGTATCGTAGGACACGTTTCGCTGCGGTCCAGTGCTGAGGGCCGTAGCAATTGTTGAATTCGCCTAAGTAGCTGATGGCAAAGGCGATGTCGGGCCTGGTGGAGACGGACAGGTATGTCAAGGCTCCTACCAGCTTCCTGTGTGGGAGTTTTTCGTCGTCTTCGGAAAAATTCAGGTTTTTCGACAACCTGGTGTTGGTGTCCACAGGGGTGGTTACGGTCCGGCTCTCCGTCATGTTGAATCGGTTTAGGAGTTCCTGAATATATCTTTTCTGATCTAGGGTGATTCGTCCATCGGTTTGACAGATCTCAATGCCCAGGCAGCACTTGGCGAGGCCGAGATACTTTATTCGGAAGTGCTCCCCCAGTTGACGTCCTATTTGAGAAGCCCTTTTTGGGTTACGACACGCAATCGGAATGTCGTCGACGTAAACTGCGATCAGCACAGCATCTTCCCCTGTACCGATGATGAACAGGCATGGATCCGAGTGAGTTGGGACGGCTCCAATAGACCGAAGGATCTGATACAACTTGTAGTACCAATTTCGTCCGGCCTGGCGCAGGCCGTACAAGGATTTCTTCAGAAGACAAACTTTGTTGCCTTTTCGAAACTCTTTCAGAGCATCATTGGCCTTGTTAGAGATGTCGTTGGTGGGCTCCTTATCAATGATCCCCTCCAAGATCTTTTCGAAGTGTTTCGGGACCTCCATATATATTAAGAACAAAGTTCCAAATGGTTCCGCCTCGTCAATACTGTTTATTAAAATGTCGTGATACAATCACCTGTCTTTTAACACATGGTACATGTTTCAACGTCTAACTCGTATTGACGTCTTCATCAGCCTAAATATTTGGGCAGCACTTAAAACATTCCTTTTATATACTGGGTGTAGTTAAAAATTGTACATAAAAACACACATAGATCACTAACATATTAAAAAGTTGTTAAAGCATTATCTTATGTTAAAAGCTTAATAAAATCCTCAGCCGGGCTTGGCAGTCTTTCTTGGTTTATTTCTAATGTTAGCTTCAAAAGCCCAAGCAAGGGGTGACCATTCCCAAGATGTAATGCGGCAATGAGCTAACAGGGCCGTGCTGAGTCGGACGGAGACAGTGCTGTACTGCACTGCACTGTACTGGGAATGGTCACCCCTTGCTTGGGCTTTTGAAGCTAACATTAGAAATAAACCAAGAAAGACTGCCAAGCCCGGCTGAGGATTTTATTAAGCTTTTAACGTAAGAAAATGTTTTAACAACTTTTTAATGTGTTACAGTGATCTATGTGTGTTTTTATGTACAATTTTTAACTACACCCAGTATATAAAGGGAATGTTTTAAGTGCTGCCCAAATATTTAGGCTGATGAAGACGTCAATACGAGTTAGACGTTGAAACATGCACCATGTGTTAAAAGACAGGTGATTGTATCACGACATTTTAATAAACAGTATTGACGAGGCGGAACCATTTGGAACTTTGTTCTTAATATAATTCAGTCAATACGGAAAAAATGTTCGACTCTCAGAGTCAAAAAGACCTCCATATATATTTGGTCGTCGAGATCTCCATTTAAATATGCCGTGGTGACGTCATATTGTAGCACCTTCATCTTGAACCTGGCGGCGAGAGACATGAGACGAATTGACCCAGGACGAGCGACTGGAGCGAAGGTTTGTGTGAAGTGGATCCCAGGCTGTTGACTGAATCCTTGTGCGTCCAGCCTCGCCTTCCGCTTCTCGAGAGAGCCATCGGGATGGAATTGGTTATGGAGAACAATCCTACTGCCGATGATTTTGATGCCTTGTGGTCGATCGACGAGTACCCAGGTGTCGTTTTCCAAGATTGATCTCATCTCGTTGACGATGGCTTGGAACCATTTGTCGGCCTCTGGGCTTTTCATTGCCTGACCCATCGGGATTTCGGCAATGAATGTCTCCTCGACGATTGCGCTCTGCTCGGTGTCTCCAGTTTCTGTAGCTTCTCTGCTGCGAAGATTGTAGCCGCTGTTCTCGGCGACCTCCTTGGCATCATTAGGTGGCACCTCGACCATGGTGTCATCTCTGTCGTAGTTGTCTTCTGCGTTGTGTAAAGATTTGATATCGATTCAAGAATTGAAATGCCTTGATGCGGTTCTTCTTCTGGATCGAATCCTCGAAACTCTTGCACTTCTTCCTCCTCGTCCAGAGGAAGTTGTTTTCCAGCATGGATTGGAGCATCCCAATAAAACTCTGGGTGTTTCGGTTGGCTCCTCTGGCTCACATCTTTCTCTTGAATTTTCGGGGCGGTGACGATTTTTCGACGATTGTGCTCGGCCTTGGGTTGATCTTTGTCTTTGCGTTTGTGCTCCAAGAACTTTACGTCATGGCTCACTATCACCTTTCTCATGTCAGGAAACCAGATCCGGTAACCTTTGGATTCTGTCGAGTATCCCACCAGAATACAGTCTCGTCCACGTTGCTCGAACTTGTTTTTACCGGGTTCTCGGTCGAGATAAATCACAGGGCTCCCGACGATTTTCAGGTGCAAAATGTCAGGAGGCTTACCCGGCAAATCTCGTATGGGATTTTTCCTACCAATTTTGCTGATGGTAACCGGTTCCGCAGGTAATTTGAGGTGTTGATGAGCTCGGTCCAAAGTGAATCTGGTACGTCAGACTCCAACATTAGACATCTGCCGTCGTTTAACAGGGTGCGGTTTTTCCTCTCTGCGACGCCGTTCTGCTCTGGATTGTAAGGTACGGTGAGCCGTCGAGTGATACCCGTGCTCTTTATGAACTTTTCCATTTCTCCACTGAAGTATTGGCGGGCGTTATCCGACTGGATTAGTTTGGCGCGCCGACCGGTTAAGTTCTTAACGAATGCGACGTACTCTATGGTTGCCTTGAATGCCTCAGCTTATGATTTTAGGAATCGAACCTCGCACCATCTGGAGGCGTCATCGATAAACGTAATGAAATACCGAGATCCGCCCATAGATGTGATCGGATGTGGACCCCAAACATCGGTGTGGATGATGTCAAGTGGTTCCGATTCTCTATCGGAACACTTTGGGAAGGGCGTTCTTGTCATCTTCCCCTTGATTCAGGTATCGCACTCCAGCTGAGACACTTTGTCATCGAGTTTTATGCCAGTCACTAGCTTATCGCGCACTGCGAGGGTAATATCGCACGTGTTTGCATGTCTAAAACATCTATGTAATGTCTCAAGTGACACTGTCTTTTCATTTCGCGACACAGCACATGCGTTCTCCTCGTGTTCGCGCACATAATATAAGTCCCCGACTCGATCCACGCACATAATATAAGTCCCCGACTCGATCCGCGCACATAATGTAAGTCCCCGACTCGATCCGCGCACAACTCGATTTTGCCACTCGTGTTCACGACCACTGCACCTTGTTTACTAAACACAACATCGGAAGCGTGATCAGCGATTTTGCTCGCCGACATGAGATTTGTGCGTAAGTCCGGCACGTGAGATGCATCATTAAGAGTCACATTCACTTCGGTTTCGAATGAAACTGTCCCTTTTCCGGTGATCGGAGTTGAACTGTCATTTGCAAGATTGAGTGTAGTGCGTTTGTTGATGTCGAGTTGATGAAAACTTTGCGGGTTGCGACACAGGTGTGTAGTGGCGCCACTGTCGAGGCACCAGTCACGACTTTGCATTATCGACACAGCAGCATTACTGACGTGGTAGCAGACGTTTCCAGATTCCGTTGCTTGTTCCTCGTTGGATGTTTTGTTTTTCTTGCCGTACCAACAATCCGATGGTTTATGGCCGATTTTCTTACAGAGTTGACACTTAGGTTTGTTTTTTCTTTGGTTTCCATCCTTGTCTTTGTGATGCAGCAAATTCTTCTTTGGCGGAAATTTTTGATTTTTCGCAAACATGACGGCGGATCCATCGTTGGATGTTCCATTTTTTCGGGCCTCGCTTTCCTCCGTGATTTTGGTTCTCAGGGCTTTAGGTGTTGGCAGCTAGTCACGTGACTCAATGGCGCAGCGGAAATTTTCGAAGGACGAAGGCAAGCTGTACAGCAACATTATCGCCAGTTGATCCGGGTGGATGTTTATCTCCATGTCGCCCAGTTTGTCAACAGTGTCGATAAACTCATTGAGGTGCTCGCGCGTGTCCCCGCCGTTCGCCATTTTATGCAAGGTGAGGCGTTTCAGGAGCGTTGCCTTCCGCGCTGGTCCTTGTGACTGATAGATATCAAGCAAATTCGTCCACATGGCTCGTGAGGTTTCACAATTCTTTACCTGTCTGAGTTTGGAAGGTGAGATGGCCAAGATAATGTCAGATTTCCCTTTCCTGTCGTTTCTGGCCCATTCTAACATGGCAGCAGCATTGTCGGCTGCCGGTTCAGGTTTGACTTTTACACCGCTAACATACTCCCACATGTCGTTCTTCACCAGGATGGCTTCCATCTGGAGCTTCCAGGTATCGTAGTTTTGTTTGTCGAGAAGTTCGATCCTTGCGCTGTATGCAGCTATCTCGTGATACAAAACTTGACCGCGCTTGCAGCCGAACACGTGGTGAGGTTAGAAGAGTCATTTTTGTTCACACTGAATTTTTCGTGTTCCAGTTACGATACTGGGCCCCATAACCTATCAGCGGAACAGGCTCTGGGCAAAGTCAATTAAACAACAGTTTAAACAAACTAGTATTTATTTACTCTAAAATACATAGCACTGTTGACCCGACACGAAATGAACTGGACTGCGTGTGAGGTTGAAAACAAAACACTGTGTGTGTATTGTGTGCGTATCGTAGATGGCAGCACTAGATTTGAAAAAACACCGATACTCGTGTTCAATTGTTTATTATTGTTTTTGAAGGTTAATGTGTTCTAACAGTTTTCGTAAAAGGACCAGACACATCTATTTTATGCCCCTCATTTTGAGAAAGTATTTTACAAATTGGAGCTAAAATAACTTTGTTTTTCGTGTTTTTATACATATTTTTAACATTTTATTGTCTTATGGGGCCGGTAACCTTTTCGTCATTTGGGGACTATTTTTGTACTGGTGTTCACACTGTTTTTATGCAAAGTTTCAACACTGATGTCTAGCTATCTAACAGTCTGTTACTTCTTCATGCAAAGTTTTATCTCTCACAGAGACAGATGGAAATCTGAATGTCATCTCGTGAACTGGCGTTATCATGGTAACATATGCTGGCTCTTCCCCCATCAATTTTGCATTTTCTTATAATTCCAAAAACATTTTGCTCATACCATGGCGTAACGGTGGGTCATATCAAACATTCTTTCAGACAAAAGTTTTAGGTAATTATTATTAGAGGAGCATTGACCATTTTAAACGGTTTTGATATTGTGCCTATTAGGAGAAATATGATTTATGTTTCTCAAAAACCTTTTTCCCACCCTTCTGTTCAATGGTTGGAGCAAAAAACTTACCTAACATAAATTTTTAGGCCTTATCTGAAGAACTTTAAATGGATTCGATATTTTACATATTAAGAAAGTTATAGAGATATTTCACTTTTTCGAAAAAGGTCCCCCATTTTCACCCCCTTGGTCCGATTTTGCCCATTAACAAACTTGACTGAGATTTTAAAGGGTTAAATATTATGTATAAATTTGAAAGTGATTGGCGCAAAATGGAGGTAGTTATAGAATGATATATGTAGATATATATAAAGGAAGAATGGGAAAGAGAACAGGCAAGCACCTGGGAACAGTTCCACACTAAGATCAGAGAGAAAGCCAAAAAGTTAATTCCCCGAAAGAGAAACACAAAACACCCGTGGTAGGATTCGGCTTGAGAGGATGCTCTGGAAGAATGAAAGAGAGCCTTCCAGAAATATAATAGTAAAAAATCACCTGAGACGCAACAGCACTTTTTTGATATCAGAAAAAAGGTTGCAATAATAATCAGAAAAATGAAGAGGAGAAGTATAAAGGAGCAATTAGAATCCATTGAAAAGAACTCCAGAGACTTAAATATACGTGATTTCTATAGAACATTCGCAGAAAAGATTAGAGGATATACCCCACAGAACCTACGCTTTAGAAAACAGAACGGTGAACTAGCACTGACCAATCAAGAGAACTGCAGAGAACTAGCTCGATATCTCTCCGAGATACTCAACTGCCCTGAACCACCCTCGAGATTTTCTAAGGAAATACCTTCATATACATACCCCGAATCCCAACCACCCTCCAAAGAGGAAATTCACAGACACATCCTCAGACTCAAAACTAACAGAACATCTGGAGAAGACGGTATTATTGCTGAATTCCTAAAGAACATAGGGCCCAACACTCTGGAGGAATTCACTCAAATCATCAAAGAAATTTGACTAACAGAAAAATTACCATCCACTCTACAAGAAAGGTAACAGGACGAATGTGAATAACTACAGAGGGATTTCTTTACTTCACGTTGCCTACAAGATTCTCTCAGCGTGTCGACAAGAGCACAAGAACAGCTTGAACATAAGATCGGCGAATACCAAGCGGGTTTCCGACCGGGGTGTTCGTGTGTTGAACAGATCTTCAACTTAAAGACAATACTGAAGTATAAAGCAATCAGAAACTGCCCAATCATATGCACGTTAGTGGACTTCAAAAAGGCGTACGACTCCGTCGACCGACAGTCCCTCTTCAACATCCTGGAGGGGCAAGGACTCGGCCCAAAGACTCTTATCAAGCAAACACTCACCGACACAAAGTCCAAAGTGAAATTTATGGGTTAAGTTTCAGAGCCCGTCGAAATTAAGACCGGTGTTTATCAAGGAGATGGACTGTCGCCATTGCTCTTCAATATCGTCCTAGATGAAGTAATCAGAGAATGGTAAAAGGAGCTGAAATACCAACAACACTGGAAGCCCATTTAACTTGGACGAGCAAAAGACGATTTCAAGGTTACTTGGTTAGCTTTCGCAGCCGACCTAGCGATACTAGCGGACAGTAAAATCACTGCAATCAAACAGATAGAAGTCCTCGAGGAATGTGCTGGAAAAGTTGGCCTACAAATCTCTTTTGCGAAAACTGAGTTCATCTCTCCTGGGTTCAACATTCCGAAATTAAACAGCAAATATGGAAAATTCAATCGGGTCTCACACTTCACCTCGGGGAGATCTTGGAACCAACAGGTTTAGAAAAGAAAGCACAAAGAGTTCAGCTACAGAAACTGAAGAGAGCGTACGGAAGAACACGAGACAACTACAACAAAAAGCGCATGTCCATACATACAAAGATCAGACACTGCAACATGGTGATCAAACCAGAAGCTCTGTATGCAAGTCAAACTCTTAAACTTAAAAGGAAGGGTGATTTGGAAAACATCCTTAGGAAGAACGAAAGATCTCAAGGAAAATTCTTGGCCCAGAAAGAACAGAAGATGGATAAAGGTTGAAATCTCGTAAAGCAACTGAGAAATTATCTAATCTTGCAGCAGACATCAGAAAACGAATATTGAAATTTTATGGACATGTTCAAAGACTTCCACCAATTAGGTTTACACACAAGATCATAACCTACGCAGAAAAACTGAAGAATATACTGTGGATTCAGCAAGTCAAACAGGACTTAGAGAAGGCCCAAGTAAGAACAGCAGAAGTCTTTGACAGAAACCTATTCTGTTGTAGGGTAAATGGATGGATAGTAACACCAGAGAATGACGCTCCAAAGAGACCAGGAACCAAGTGGACTGAGGAAAGGAAGATGGTCTATGGAGAGAGAATGAGAGCTGTATGGAAGATCAGAAAGGCAAATCATACAAGTACTGCGTGATCCATCTGGATTCATTCACACATAATAATAATACAGTAATATATAAATAGTTACATACATACCATACATAAATTATATATAAACTTTTGAACTGACGGTGGTTTTGGGGTCTGGGGGATGTGAAACACAAAGATGTCAATTTTTTTTCGGAAGTCGCAACATGGTACCCATTGCAATAGGTAGCTTTCTAATGAAATCTACCTAAAATGTTCAAGTTAACCAAGTTTGACTTTAGGCACTGTATATGGTTTACAGTATGTCTCACCAGGACATCTAGGATAGCCAGCCAAGTATTGGTAAATAACTAACTCCTAAAGTAGCCAACAGCAACGGGTAGTTGAGCTCCTTTAATTGGGGAGATGGTCCTCTCAAAGGCAGAAATGGCCCAAAAGCAAAACGAATGGAGGAGTAACCTTATAACCTGCCCAGGACCATATTTCTGAATAGCTGTAGGGTCTCAGAAGGATCACATGCCAGTCACCAATATGCAGGCTCTTACTAGAAGCTCCCAGTGTTCTCACCAACCTTATCCCATCACCGTTTCACTTGAAAGACAGCTCAGGAAGAAGTGCCAATGGAATGAATTAAAGGTGGATTTCTAAACTCCCCAGAAAGTGACCCACACTCTATGATCTCAGCACGTACAAAATGAGACATGTAGGTAGGATACTGGGTTTATAATGAAATGCCACAAACTGAAAATCCAAAGTCTTGCCATAAATACTGCCTGAAGGGTTTCAGTGAATGGACGAAATATGCTCCAAAATATCTTAATATCCAAACAGTAAGTGTTCCAGAGATATGTTACAAATACAAATCACTGATCACTGCTCAAAATTACTACCAATGGTAGGCCTACTCAAACAAGCCCTACGTCCCAGTGGCCATTCGTCAATTAAATTACGTACAAAGGAAAGTGGCGAGGCTTATGTTCCAAACAGACCCAGCCTGGGGCTGGAAACTGTACAAGATGATGATGATGACAAAGGAAAATCATTGAAATATTAGATGCCATTTTTCAGTGTTGCCTAGTTCTATCATAGAAAGTTTTCAGTCAGTCAACAAAAATTGTGCCGATTTAGGCGGGAAAACATGTCAAATTTTTCTTTCATGCCATATCCTGAAGCACAGACCTCAATTTGCAGTCCAACGGGTTTAGATCATGACCAGCACATCCTGAGTTATAAGCTCAACTATACACTTATGGGCTATTGTTGAATCTTGCTGAAAGCTCCAGTCCTTGACATTAAAGAGTGTGGTGCTCAGATCCGTGACCAGTTCTAGGACACACTCTGGCCTCAGGATATGGCTTGCAAGAAAAGACACCCCGATATCAACACTGTAAAGGCTGTGGTGGATTTGTCTTAACATATTTCATCAATTCACTAAATCTTTGTGACAAGTGTTCAGTTATATTGCAGCTTCATAGCCAGTCCATTTGGCAATACCTCACAAGAGTTTTAATGTTCACTGTTACGTGGAAAGGATTCTGTTACGACGAATGGACTTTAATTCTGAGCTTAACTGTATCTCGTGTAGCAAGAAAGTAGCTCTAGACGCCATCTAGCGGCAAATCTACGAACTGTTTTATTGTATCGATTTGGACTTTGACTCGTCGTGAATGATCGATATCAATTACATTGCATCAACAGTGGACGTTTGGAAAGAATCTGATTATTAATGGCTTGGAACTAGAAACGAGAAGATGTAGGGTCTGGTATTTTTACTGATCTACCGGGTTTTGTAACCCGGTAGGGTTTATTAACTGTTATCAATCAATATGATACAATTGGTCCGGTTACCTCAAACATAAAATGCCAGCGTTTTACCCCAGTGTGCCGTTGGGCTCGTCAGTTGGTACAGACACACCTCACCAATACGCATGGCTAACACATACTGAGAAGGTCATCGCAAGACACAAAATACGAGTAGTATTGACGTCACGAGCGAGGCCAATGTGCTACGGAAGTCAAGCTCCCTTTCATAAAACAGAAGACCTTACCTTGGCAATCCAAATAGGTTATGAATATTGGTGAGGTGTGTCTGTACCAACTGACGAGCCCAATGGCACACTGGGGCCGGACCAATTTTATCGTATTAATTGATAATTTATCTGCTCAAATGGAAATAACATCATAGTCCCATTCGGGAATATTCATAACCTATTTGGATCGCCAAGGTGAGGTCTTTTGTTTTATGAAAGGGAGCTTGACTTCCGTAGCACATTGGCATCGCTCGTGATGTCAATACTACTTGTATTTTGTGTCTTGCGATGGCCTTCTCAGTATGTGCTAGCCACGCTGTGCCCTTGGCTTCGGTATGTCATGTAATTTCGAGTTTGAGCGGAGCGCCAAGCGCAGAGTTTGACATGAGCGCCGCTGGGAAGCCAGCCAGTGCCTCGCTTCCGTGCGGAGTTGTGACCAATGGCATAACATCGATGTTTTGAGAAGGATTGAAGTTTCTGAGATACTTGTTTATCAAGAAAGAGAACTGGGCCATATTATTGCTTTTGATTTTTGAATCATTCTGGAAAAAGAAGCATGGAAATCGAGCTACGCATTGAAGAGATATGAATGTTTTAAGTTGAAGAACATTACGTCATGGATGTGAAAGGCGGGCAGCCGAACGGTATTTAAGCCGCACGCCGGACTGCAAGGACAGCTGTGCTTATTCTACGAAGGGAGTGCTACCCTGCTCTAGTATGCCGTGAACAGATACTCTGCAAAACGCAGAGTGGAACGTTACGCTGCGCGAAGTGTTGTCGGGTCGTGGACTTCAGACTTTTCGAGAATATTGTGTTCATGCAGAATGAAGGAATGAGTGTGGAACTCTGTTTATTTTTGCCATACAAGTGAGTGCTAAATTATTTTTCAACAAGTTGAGTATTTTCACAATGTTCCAAGTGAAGTTATTATAACTGTTGATGTGCAGTGGACTGATGACCCTTGTAACCGTACACATTCTTCCTTCATAGTTTTTGGGGCGCTTGTTATTTCACAATGAGGGATACTTTAAAAAAACATTCCTCCTTATATTATCACTTTGTCTACATCCCATAAAGCTTCCATTATCTGCACAAAAATCATTTTCCACTGTTTGTATTACCAGAATTAGACCTCACCACTAAACCTATCCAATCTTCCTGATTAGCAGCACTTTCCAAGCCCATACTTTTTTCTTCATTTACTGTATCATTGCAATAATCCCCTCTTCACAAGCACCACAATAATCTCCATAGATAAACAAAAAAAGATAAAATCTTCCAATATGGACTCATAACAAGAAGTCAAAGATATATCTAAAAACAAAACAGCATCAAAAAGAATATATAAAACATCTAACTTAGATGAGCATGGCCTCCTTCTATCTCACTGCCAGATCATTACAAGGAATACCATAGCTCAAGGCTCAATACTCCCTGTAATGATCTATTAGCAAAGAGGTAGCCATGCTATAACCTTAACCTATAATAATCAAAGAGAAACTGAACAGTGACACCCTCCAGTATATTTTATGCTGTGACAGTTTGACAACAATTATTCTTGAGGATGAGATTATAGTAATAGGCTTTAGCATAAACTCGAAGTGTTTCACAAGTGGAGTTACTATTATTATCAAAGTGTAGTGGACTGATGACCATTGGACGATTCCAATATTTCGATAAGTACAGTTTGACAATGGTCATATTTGAGAATGAGCTTATGATAGGAGACTTGCACAAAATGTTCAAAGTGTTTTGCGAAGGGAGAAGCACCGTGAGATGAGGTTTCGATCCCTGAAATAAATTGTACTGTTATTCGTCGCTGTGAACATTTATGGTAAAATGTTGTCCAGTGTATTCGAAGGGAATAATGTGTGCCAGTTAACTACGAACTTGAACATGAATGCGGAACAATTTGATCATCGAATGAACATTGCCGATTTTCTTGAAAACATGAGAAAGAACAAGCATTAAATACTAGCGATGGGTTAGAAGAAAGAAGAAGGAAGAAAGAAGATGGGAAGAAGGAAGAAAGAAGAGGGGAGAGAGGAAGATGATGACCGGAGGCCCATTTCTGGAGGACAGGAACCACGTGGTGGCACACCAGTGGATACCAGCGCCATTCGATCTAGGCAGTAGCAGAGCCACACCACATGGGAAGGCACAGGAACTTGGATTTTCACCGCCATACAAGAGGCCGGTCCAAGACCATCGTATCAGAATGAAGTATCACCAGATCTTTTATTAGTAGTCTAGTTTTTGGTAGAGTCATGTGTATTTCCCAACCTTTAGTCATGTCTAGTTTAGGTCATGCTTACTGGCATAATTATTGAGTTTCAGTTACCGTATTTTTCTACGTGTTATTAGCCAGTGATTTGAGAAGCCCAGATTTTTCTTTTCAAGGTAATGTTAACAATCTGATAGATATTCTAGATTTTTCTCCGAGTGCAACTTGTGCATTTGCAAGGTTGAATGCGACTCGAGGATAATAATAATAAATGTGGTTAATTTTTGAATGGTTTTTACTAATAATATTTTGTGGATAAATGCCTTAAGGAGTGGCAAATAGTGAAATGCAAACATATTTAAGTGAGCCTTTGACATATTTTTGGTCATGATAATATGCCACATTATTTAAAATGTGAGAAGATTTAAGTGGAGTTTTGACATATTTTGGTAATGGAATAATGGAAGGAGATTAAATAAATTAAATTGTTTAAATAATAGGATCAATATCATATCAGCCTATGATGATAATAATAAGAAGAATCTCAAGTTATGAATTTATAAAATCTAATCATCACAGAAATTGAATGGAGTTATATGAGCGTTCATATGAACGTATTTCAGATTTGCAATGATGTGTTAAGTCCAGAGAGGTCGCCCAGACAAAGCCAGTGGATTGCAGGTACGTCCCGCACAGGTAAAGGCTGGTATAGGCCGCCAGGTTGAATATGAACATGTCGAAGACATGGTTCAGTGATATGAATATTTATTGGCCTCAAGCATGGATGACTTGAGTGTTTGGTGTAGTATTACAGCATAGGTCAGGCAAATGGAATTATTGTAGCATTTATAAAGATATGCTTGTTGAAGGAGCCGGAGCGCATAGTATAATGTGCTGGTGTAATAATTAGGTCTCGATTATTAGCTTCTCATATTTGTTGTAAAGAGTCCTATTGTTTATATGAGCTTAATTTTCTATAATCATTTCAAGGTTAACTAATATGTGATAACAATTCTGAATCAAATTGAGAATGATTATTTTTTTCTTTATGCATCATTTGAAATCCACAGCCTGCTTCCAGTCTCCGACCGGGTCAGGAATGGAATGAATGAAGCCCCCATCTAGCAGTGAGGATATGAACTGTGCCGGCTGACGAAGCCTGTCGCACTCCTCTGGGGCAATGATTACATGAATGTCAGATGAAATGGAATGATAGTGGAGAGTGTTGCTGGAATGAAATTTTTGACAGGGAAAACCGGAGTACCCGGAGAAAAACCTGTCTGCCTCCGTTTTGTCCAGCACAGATCTCACATGGAGTGACCGGGATTTGAACCACGGACCCAGCGGTGAGAGGCCAGCGTGCTGCCGCCTGAGCCACGGAGGCTTTTATGCATCATTTACTAAGTGTAAATTTTGATTCTACTCAATTTTGACAACCTAATGTGATACATGATAAAGTGAATTATTCAGGAAAAGTCCAACGAATTCATCCGTGTGAAATTTTCAGAAAGTGATGTTCTTTTTTGAAAGTGATTAAAATTTACAATGTGATTATGGACACGATTGGACACTGATTAGTGTATAGGACTTTCATATTATAAAATAACATACATTTACATAATTTTGTAGGATCTCGGGGTAAGAGACCAGCAATTTTTGCTACCCTGGAGATACTAGGCAGGAGTGTTTAGTGTTTTTGCTTTTAAATATTCTAATAAAAGAGGAAAGGTTTTAAGTATTTTGTGTGTTATTCTTCATCCTTCTTATATTCAGGCAGGGATCTCGAATTCAGTTAGCACCTTCACCCAAGCCCCGTTTCCCTGAGTTTTCTGAGTCTCGTGCTCAACTGTTTTCGAGATTCTCGCATATGTGGGCATTGGTCTTCGGACAAATGGGCACAACGCGTATTGGTGAGGTGTGTCTGTACAAACTGACGAGCCCAACGGCACACTGGGGCGAAACGCTGGCATTTTATGTTTGAGTTAACCGGACCAAATTTATCATATGAATTGATAATATATTTGCTCAAACGGAAACAACATGATATTCCCATTCGGGAATATTCGTAACCTATTTATTAACAGTTTCGATGGAGAACATTGGTTAAGAGAAGTGATTTCGGCAAACTTTTCATCAAAATTTGACGTGATGATATAACTGCAACTTATTTATGTATGACCTTGTAGGTCATGCATGTACAGAGTCTGTCCTGAAAGTAGTCGGACTGGATTTTTCCCGCGCCGACTGCCCGCAGCTTCTCCGCCTGGGGTTGGTGGAGGGGGGTGTAAGAAAGGCTGGGAGCCAGCCACACAGTTGGTTTTCAGCTGTAGTGGAGTGTAAATCGCTCATCTCCAAAACCTCTGCAAGTGCATTCGTCACGCTGTGTCATGGTTCGTCTGTTGAAACAGTGTGCTATGCCATCAAATTTTGTGTTAAGCTCGGCAAAACCGGGAAAGAGACTCACGATATGATCAAGACGGCTTACGGTGATAACGCCATGGGCAGATTGAGTGTTTTTGATATTATTAGTAGGTTCAGTCATGATTCCGTATTGATTGAAGTTAAGTACAATAAAAGGAAGAAAGGATCCGCCTGATCAATACATATAATTTTACACTAACGGGGTTACATTAGACCCATATGGTTACATGTTTCGGGGCCTATCGTGCTAGCCCCTTCATCAGCCCCTTCTCCATATGGGTCTAATGTAACCCCGATAGTGTAAAATTATCATGTATTGATCAGGCGGATCCTCTCTTCCTTTTATTGTACTTTTTTTTGACCGACACAAGCTGTTTCGATAGGGGAGAGAAGAAGTTGAAGACGACCTTCGAGCACAAAAACGGATGAAAATGTGGCAAGAGTGAAGAATGCTTTGGACAATGACCGCAGAGTAAGGTTACGTGGAGATCCTTAAACGGCTGAGAAAACGCATCGTCCGTGTCCGTCCAGCGATCGCTAACTCCTGGCAGCTCCATCACGACAATGCGCCTCGCCACACAGTCCTCCACGTGAAGGCTTACCTGGCCCAACGCAACCCTGCCTCAGCCACCCTACAGTCCCGACATTGCCCCAGCAGACTTTTTCCTCTTCCCCCACCTCAAAACCACCCTAAAAGGACATAGTCATTGCTCCATGGAAGCATTGCAACAGACCGTGACGAGGGAGCTCGACAGCATTCCGGTTGCCGCCTTCCAGAAAGCGTACGAGAGTAGGAAATCCCGCTGACAGTGGTGTGTGGATGCAGAAGGGTCCTACTTTGAAGAATATTGAGCGTATGTTACATTTCTGTCCATATATATTTTTTAATTGACTCAGTCAAGCTACTGTACTTTCAGGACACACCCTGTATTGTCATTGATTCAGGTAGGCCTACGTCATGTAAATAAGTAAATGACGATTTTTCTGTAATTATATATTGGCAAGAAGAACCTATTGTGGTGTTTTAATTTTACTGTTGAATTTTTTTACTTTGATTGTTTCCTTGTGTTATTTGTTCGTTCTTCTCATCAGGTAGGGATGGACCTCGTCATATAATTGAGTTGAAATAATTGTCAGTAACCCATAAAACATGTATCATGTAATTTTATTGGTGTTGTCTTATTAGTCCAGTCAAATTATACATAAAAAGGGGGCCGACCTTGCAAAAGGTCATCTAGTTCTAATTTTTTTATATGTTGTTTGGACCTCTGCCAATAGTAAAAAACCAAATTTGCAACTTCGAAAGACCTGTGCTAGTTGTGTAATACCCAAAAAACACCTAACTTTTTGCACAATTTTTTGGTTTTTGCTCAATGTCTTCTAAAATATGCATCTGCCAGAAAAACTCATACTTATCTTTTTTAACCTAGATTAAATTTACTACAATTTGAAACCCAAGCGAATACTGTATGTTTAGCAGATCCCGAGATACAGTTCTTCAAAGATTGAATAATTTTCATAGAAGTAAAAATTGTTGGTTTTGGTCTCCTAATTTGACAAATATTATCAAAAATACTCACTCCATCAAAAAGAGATAGGCAATGAACTTGAAGTTTATTTGTTTAGCTTTAATTTGAGCTATGATTGGTACCGGTAGGCCGAGTGCTTCTCTCAAAAGTGGCATGTACTCGTAATTAAAAACTTGAAGTATAGAAATCAGGAAAAATGAATGAAAACAAGTTTTGAGTGCATGAGACATCAAGTATGGGGCCGATAATGGTGATGTGTAATTTACGTATAATTTTTATTCGTCCGAATGGCTTGAAGACGAGTGAGGTTCATTGTGTGTGTAAGCCAGCGTCGGGACCTCAACAATGAAGGCGAAGCCCCTGAACAAAGAATCGGCCATTCCCTCCTCCCTCCTACACATTCTTTTGCCAGTTTTGCCGCGTAAATCGAAGAGTGAGGACAGTGAAGTGTTAGTGTACTCGAAAGCCTGGTGCAATGTCTATTCCTCCAGGCGTTTGTTTTAAATGTCGTAAGCCCCTGAGTGAAGGCACAACCATTGTCGTAAAGCAAGTAGGTATTCACTCACATTAATGTGAGTGTGAAAAGGGACCTTAATGAAAAGAAAATGTTCTCTCGAAAACTTCAAGAGGAAGTAGGAAGAGTTACACTGCTGCAAGCAATGTTAAAGCATCCGTCCGACGTACAGGAGATTCTGATCTCCAACAATCGAGACCCTCAAGATCATCAAGTGAACTCGGTAAGATATAACTGAAGAATTCATCAGGCTATAAAAAGTACTGCCCAAATCACGAAGAAATGATGTCCACAAAGTTGATAAATTGGGTTTCAGGATAACAGTCCTAGATGCAGCTGAACGCCGAGGTGGCCAATGGGGAAAGACAATTATACAGTGGCTCTAAGTGTAAATAACTGGGCAGTTGCTGATACAAGATACCACGACTTGTGTAATAAAACGTTATTCACTAAGCCATTGATTAACAACTGGACAGAAGAGAGGACATCGACCGGCAATTGATGTAGATGAGGCATTGGAAGATTTGGCTATACACTTACCTCTTGGAGAACTATGAGGAACATCCGTTCTCAATAAATAATATATTGAAACAGATCGAAGGAGATTATCCTGATATAACAATTGTGAGATCTCAAAGTGTATGAAACCCAATGAATATGCTCCATCCGGTGATTACTTAGGCAATGTTAATTCAGTCATCCCTGAATCCGTAAAGTAGGTCTACTACGGTTTCATCTCTGAATCCGCACCGTACTACTGTTTTATGAAACCGTTGTTCCGAAACAAAAGCGTGCTGTTCTTAACACTTGGAGAACTGATGTGTAGCTTTTTAACATACCGTACTCTCAAATGTGCTGTACGACCACGGTCTTTCATCTCCTCACTCATGTTTGGCCTTGGGACCTACTTATACAGAAAACTTGGTTCCAAGCATTTAGTTAATATGTATTCAGCTCTGGGGTTTCCATCCACTTTAGCGATGCAGCGCAGCTTGAAAGTTTTGCGATCAGGAGGTTTGAATCCTCACCACTTATTGATAAAGGAGCTCTCATCCAGTTTGTCTTTGACAAAGAAAAATCCCCAACTTCTAGAACTGACAGAACTTTTCCTGCAACTAGACTCCAGTAACGAAACCATAGCAAAGGATGGGGAGAAGTCCTTTGTGGCTTTGTATGGGGTGATTTCCTAACAAACACCCCGAATAGCCTTCCTTACCAACTATTTGTTACATTTGCAGCCAACACCAAAATCAATCATGCTTGATATAACAGCTTAGGCTTTCACGGCCGGCGTTCATAATTAAATACAAGTTTTTCGGGCTTGTAGGCCGTGGTCCAGACAGGATATCTCCTGACGTTTCACCGGAAACTGCGTCCGGCATTATCAAGGGTTCCGCACCTTTCCTTGGTCAGCAGTGGAATGAGGAAGAAAGTTTTGCGATCAGGAGGTTTGAATCATCACCACCTATTGATAAAGGAGCTTTCCACTGCTGACCAAGGAAAGGAGCGGAACCCTTGATAATACCGGACGCAGTTTCCGGTGAAACGTCGGGAGATATCCTGTCTGGACCACGGCCTACAAGCCCGAAAAACTTGTATTTAATTATCAATCATGCTTGCTTCCCCCAACAGAGGATGCAGTACGCCACCATGCTTACAGAACTTACAACCAAGTTCAAAAATAGTTTGGGGTCAATCAAAATCTTACAGATTGGGGGTAGAAGCTTGATGATCAAGGTCCTATCCCTATCGCTACAACTATGGATCCTGAACCTCAGCTCCTACTGTGCATGATTTCCTGCAATTGCAGAAGAGGTTGCAGTGGCGGTTGGAGTTGCCGTAAGCTGAACTCAAATGCTCAGCCCTTTGTCGATTTTGTGGTGGCAAAATTATGTAAAAACCTGCAATCTCTTCAGCTAGAGGATTCTGACGAGGAAGAAGTCCCCACCGCTAAATTGATAGAACGGAAAAACGAGCCTGTACCTGCTGTTAGCTCGAGAATTCCTCCAATGAACGTGCACCATCATCCGAGGAAGATTTTTCGAGACCCAGGCCATCAAAACAAATGTAATTACGATGAGACCTGTTGCTTCATACATGTAAAAACTTATTTTAAACGTTACGTTTTCCCTTGTAATAAAACAAAATAGTACCTATGTGAACTGAAACTTTCATTTTTTTCAAATTCACTTTTGAGAGAAGCACTTGGCCTACAGGTACCCCTCAGAGCTCAAATTGAAGCTAAAGAAATATCCTTAAAGTTCATTTCCAGTGAATATTCTCATGGAATGAGTATTTTTGATAATATTTGTCAAATTAGAAGACCAAAACCAAGATTTTTTACTTTTATGAAAAACTATTCAACCTTTGAAGAACTGTATCTCGGGATCTACTAAACATACAGTATTCGATTAGGTCTCAAATTGTAGTAAAATTAATCTAGTTTACAAAAGATAAGTATGTTGTTTTCTGTAAGATGCATATTTTAAACTATATTGAGCAAAAACCAAAAATTGTGCAAAAAATTAGATGTTTTTTGGGTATTACACAAACTAGCAAGGTCTTTCGAAGTTGCAAATTTGTTTTTTTACTATTAGCAGAGGTCCAAACAACATATAAAAAAAATAGAACTACAATACCTTTTGCAAGGTCGGATGTCTAATTTGACTGGACTATTTAACTTAATCGTCAATCGAAAACAAGCAGTTTTGAGATGCATACCTCCTTTTGTTGGTTAGCCAGAGTTTTTTTTACCATAATTATTAAGTAATCTCCCTTTTCCCTTTCTCTGGGTCAACGTTGTGTTTTCCTTATGAAACTGCTTAATTTCATCTTTATTGATGGATTTTGTTTTATCTTCTTCCATTTTTCTTGGTCGTTACCATACTAACCTTTGGTATTGTTAATAATATTTTGTTTAAATAATACCTGCGACTTTTAATTTATATTTGAGGTTATCCATCTTGATTTCGTTGAGATAGGACGTATTTGAGCCGAGCTCTTGACTGTAAAATATTTTAATTGGATTTAATTATCCTGATTGACGTTTAATTGAATTTCTTGGTTATTAGGTCGTGCTTTTTTTAAGCTAATTATTTCTTCTTTAACGTAAACCCCTAGATGGGTTTCAATTTGAGCTTATTCATTTTCTCCCTTGACTTCATGATATTTCCAGTCCATTATTATTTTTATTTTAATTGGGATTCAAATTTGTATTTTTTAATCAAACCATTTCCTTCCCAATCTTAGGGCCGTTTTCACCAACGTCAATTATCTCTTAATTCATCAATGAATGTTATTTAACTTAGCACGAGCATTTCACCAAACAGAAACGCTCGTTAATTTACCACTAACAAGGAATTACGTTAAATGGCCAAATCTGGCCACTCAACTCTCTAAAGCATCTTTAAAGTGGCGGGAAACAGCTGAACTGTGCCTTGCGCATTCCACAAAGACGGTTTGTTTCCGAGTTTCACACGTAGGCTATTTTCATCCATATGAATATAAAATATGTTTATGACAATGAAATTATAAAAGATGACACACATTACTACGTTTTAATACCAAGAAAGACGAATATGGATATAAAAAAAATAAAAAATATATCCGTATTAGGATTCGAACTGCTTCCAGCGCTGCGTAATAAATTGAGAATCTGCACCTCTACCGCTTACGCTACGAAGACACCTAGGCAAGCACGTCCTATTATGCTATCTATTGACACAACTGCCAGTTCTGCTAAATACTTTGTTCATATCATTTTAGGCTTTTGCCACGAATAAGGTCTTCTGTATTTCCCTTCCTTTATAATTATGTTCCAGAAAGTCTCAAGGAAGCATCGTAAACAACGATCAGTGTTTAGACGGTTCTAATTCTGTCCGCCATGCTGTCCAAGATGAAACCCAGTCCACGCATGCGCGAGAACCGTAAATCTTATTTAAGTAATTGCGAACCCGAATGTCCTCGTGAAATGCATCAAAGATAATCACGCATTAACTCTCGTATTTAAGTTAAATGGGAATTAACTAAATAATCGTTAGTGAAGAGTTGGTGAAAACGGCCCTTAGACATTTGATTTTATTTCAATTTAACCTTGTTAATTTGTTAGTTTGTTGTTGTAATTTCATGAATTATGTTTGAATTTAAATTATATCAATTTTTTGAAACTAATGACTTGTCTTGAGTTTCATATTCTCTGCATTCAATTTTATTAATGGTAGCTTATTTTTCCTCTGGGTTATGAAAACCTCTCAGCCCTCCATTTCATTTTAGACGAATTAGGTTGGTATTCGGTACATTCACCAAAAATGAAAACTCTTGTTCATATAAATACGATGTAGAGACTTGTGTACACAGCTTTTGAGAACATTGCTGTTGATGTTATACAAAGCCAATCCTTTGCAGTTTTTGCATTGTTTAATAAAATTGAGCAAAATTTACTAATGCAGAGCATTCTCTCAAGAAAATGACAAATACCCGGTATTAAACCATTGTTTACCTCCTTAAAAAAAGTTAATTGGGGTTCATGGGCCCTGGTTGATTTACACTACCTTAAATTAAATACAAATGATTATATAAACAATGTTTACAATTGTGAGACTACAAAAATGCACATGAATGAACCAAACTGAACATTGATACTCCAATGGTGAGAAACACAGAAGCCACAAACAAATGAGGTAAGAATAATATGCTCTCACCATCTGTCATTGGAGGATGTACTGCTGTAGGTGGCTCCTCACCCTCTTCCACAAAACTCATGTGTATCACCTTGGGAGACTTCACTGGTGTACTGGAAGCCTCTTGCAGTGTCCATGCTATTCTACTTACAGTCTCACCAGCAGTCCAAGGACTTTCCAAATTAAGATTAGATGAAAAAAATCTGGAATTGAAGTAAAATGTTATGAAAATTTCTTACTTCAAATGTAATGGTACAATCTATAATTGTTACAATTGTGTCGCTTATTTCACTATCTTAATTTTTGGTTGTAATAATAATAAATCAAAATGGTCAATACTTAAAGTAATATTAGTATTTTTTAAATGCTTAGCTGTAGTACATTCCCTATCTGTTGAACCAGTTTTAAATTCAAAATGCTATTTTTCAAAGCTTAAGTGCTACAAAATCAATTTCAATATGTTATTTTCTCATATCTTGAGTCATAGGCAATTTCAACTGTCAACACATTTTGGGGATACAGAGGGACAGATCAAAATGGTAAAGATCTTGAGGAAAGGGTTGAACAGATGGAGTTAATGCTAATAACGAGAAGTTAACAGCTTCATATAACACTACCAGATGGACGAACAACTTGGTAAGTGAATGCACTGTTCATCAAGTGATACAGAGTCACTTCCACTCACAAAATATCGAACTATATTGTGAGTGTTGTCGAACCTGGTGTTATGCTAGAGACTGTTCAGTTTAAGAGGCAACTTAATTTTAAGAGAGCAGAGTGGGATATGTTCACAGTGGAACTTGACAAAGGACTCTCAAAACTGGACCCTGTCCCAGAGAATTTGACAAGTTTCGTTAACTAGTCAAAATTGTTTCATGCAGACACATTCCTCGGGGCTGCAAAACAACTTACATTTCTGGGCTTGACAAAAATGTAAAGTTCCTTTAGGGGCAGCATGAACATTTGTTCAAAGAATATTCTTTCTCTGAACAGTCATAGCAGGTGAGGATCTCCTACATTCCATAATGGCTTCAAGATCATACAGTAGTTAGACATGAAACAGAACAGCTGCAAGGCAAGGAAACTTCTGAAGAATCTCAATAAAGAACCTATAGCTGCTCCTCCAGGTCTTATTAAAGTAACCCCTGACCAAATAACTCATCAGTTCCTACTGAATAGAAAACGTAAGCAAAGATCTGCAAATAGGAGAGCACCAAAGTACACAGAAGAGAACAACAATTGCCTCCATACTCCTTTCATGTTGGAAGAAATGGAAGTTATTGTCCACTCAATAAAATATAATAAAGCTGCAGGCTTAGATAATTTCTGGATGGAACAATTAAAGTACTTTGGACCTGTAAACCATGAAGTTGGATCTTAATTTAATGGACACCTGCATTTCAAGAACACTGATACTAAAGATTCAAGTTGTAGCCTTAATCAAACATGGAAAGGAACCAAAATCTTCTGTTAAACTGCTCTTCAGTCAACAGGGAATAGTAAGTACAGTCGAGTCCCACTAATCCGAACTAAGTGGATATTTGTCAAATACGACAACATATTGACTTTAAGGCTCGAAAACCAATTACACTGCACTGTACAATGTTATTACAAGCACTGTTGGCATCTACCTAGAGAGAGCAGCCTGGTGAAAAAAATGCATTCATACTTTTTTAAGCTCATTGTTAGTAGGTCTAGGCCTTCTGTTTTTTAGTTTTTGTGTATAAGATAGCCGAGAGAATCACTGCTTACTCCTGTAGCATTTATTTCAGGTTTTTCTGAGCTAATAAATTCAAGTTTTAACTTGGAGAAACTAGTTTAATCTTTAATTTTATCTTTTCCCGTTTTAAAATTCAAAACAAATTTGGTAATGCTTTTTCCTAGCCTTGTTTGGATGAGGCGGATTAGCGTGGTGCGGATTGGCGGGAGACTACTGTAATGAATGTATTTTTTTTCTTTTTTATGTATTTATATGTATTTTACTTCAACCGCCCAAAACAATTGGGCATCCATATTACGTGTTGGCTGAATAAAGAGCATTTTACATAAGATTTAAAAGACAACACCAGTAGAAATGGCTTCGTAGTTTTCTACAAAAACTCATGACCAGTCTCACTTTCCTGCCATCTCTGCAAGGTGCTGGAGAGAATTTTTTATTTATTTATCATATGGCTTTTAGTGTCGGGAGATCCGAGGACATGTTCAGCTCGCCAGAGGCTGTAGCTGCATCAAGCGGACACCCATAGGACGAGCTACAAGTTCCATTCAATTTCAAGTAGTTCCAAATTTCACTACCAGATGTCAATGGCACCTAGTGGTGAACGTTGGAACTTTGATAGATCATTCCAACGAAATCTACCTAGAAATTTAGCTTCACACAAGTTTAGTCTGTGGAAGGATCTTTTACATGCCATAAATCTATGACATGGAACCACCGGCTTTACTTCCCCTCCGAAGGAAGGCATACTGAAGGATTTTAACGCTCTTAAAAAATCCGACGACTTCGGCCGGGTTTGAACCCGCTATCTTGGGCATAGCAGTTCAGCATGCTACCAACTACGCCACCGAAGCCGCTGCTGAAGAGAATGATCTTCAACTACATCACAACAAGCACTCAAGTTTCTGACCAAGGAGGTCATGCTGTGAGCAAATCCTTAATCTGACCCTGTTGGATATGAGCATCATATCACAGGTGTTACATTCATCAATCTTACAACTGCTTTTGACTTAGTTACCTACTAGAAGATGCTAACAAATGTTTATGCAATAATGAGAGACCACCATCTAACACAGTCAGGGTGTCGAGCGATGGCCTTTTTTCAAATTCCCGTATAACTCCCGTATTTCCCGTACGAAAATCCACCAAATTCCCGTATATTTTAGAACCCTCTAAGACTAGAGTTCGCACACCGAATGGCTGAAAAATGAATCTTAAAGCGCGAATCAAAATTGTCTGGCGTAAGTGTAACTGCATTTTTGGAGACACATCCGCAGCTCACGGGTGATGGCGATATTTAGGCCTAACCCGTAGCGTGAGCAAAGCGCGCGCCCGCGCGCGCGAGTGAACTCTCTCGCAGATGGGATGGGATGCTACGAACACAAATAAAATACCGTTTACCTGAGGAGAGCTGATATAAATGACTGTTTTACTGAGGAGAAGTGATGTGCGCGAGTGACGCTTGGACTGGCGAGAATCGAGTCTAGCAGTTCCGAGTCTGAACGAGTAACCCGTGCGAAGGACTCCAGTCTCCACGGTGACGTCACGATCCGTACTTACGATATAGGACAGAATGCGGCCAAATTCCCAACACTCGCTAAACTTGCAAACGACTTTTCTACTAGTGATTTACAAGAGAAATCGTTTGCAAAATGCACACTATGCTTCATATTATAACGACTAGGTAATGATAAAGAAAAAAATGTAATTTAAAAAATCAAGTATAAAAAAACCTCCTCGCCGGGAATCGAACCCCAGCACGCTGCGTGAAAGTTAGCACCGTTAACCACTCAACTAGAGATATCGATAAGACTAATGACGTTATCAACAGCGATATATACTACTGCTTAGCAAATTATCACGTTGAAGGAAATTTCTCTTTACTGTATTGCGTTTTTTCTTTCTGTCATCAGTCCACTTCTTGCCGGTTTCCAATTTTGAATATCCTATTGTATCACTGTGCATTGATGGGAAACTAATAATACTTGGCCAAGGCGTACCGACATTACTATATATCGTGTAGTTTCCATATATGGCTCACGGATAACGCTGACAACGTCCTCGGCCTCGATTCCGGACTCGAGTATCTCGAGTTTTACGGTTCCAGACTCGATTCTTCGCGAGTCCACTCGCAGCCCATCACTACTGAGGAGGGTTGAGAGAGTAGAGAATACGAGTGTCACATCTTCATATATATTATTTCAGTAGTATGCATCCCTCCTGCGACGCTCACAAGCGACCGATCGTGACAAATGAGCATTCAAATGAAAGAGAATAGACATTAGCAGTGACTTATTGCACTATAATTTCATAAATATCTATAATTTCTTAAAAAAAAGGACTTTAAAAAATGTACGAAGTGTGCGATTTGCAATCACCGTTGATGTAGGATAATACGCTCCATACTTCCTGTCCACGGGCCACTGGGACGCATGTTTCATGTCATATTAACATTCTGAGGTCTTTCCTTTATCCTGAAATGTTAATAGTGTTCTATAATCATTTGGTTGAAATAAAAACATAACCTTTCTCCTTAAGTGTCTCATTATAAACCTATTGGAGAAAGTGTGGTTTATGAACATGCGAGATTTCTCGCACGGGTCCGCTAGTAATAAATATTTACTGGAAGTGATTGAATTGTATGGTACCGTAAGATTATAGAGCTTCCACGAGATAAAATGGCATCGAAGCTTATGCATAACGAACTTCCAGTCCGCGAATCTCCATTTGATTTTCATTGGCAGTGAAACGAACGTTCGTGATTATCTTCGTTATTATTTCGGATTGTGGTTTTGTTTTTAGGCGTTCAACTTATGAAATAATAACTAAAGGGTTGGTCTTTCATGAATATTCCAAAGACAAGTGTCTCCAAAAAGAGTAATTAGTAGAACTTCGCATCAGAGACGACCATAACACTTGCCTACAAAGTGTGCGATTTGCACATTTCAAACGGCATTGGTCTAACATATCTTAGACTACAATAATTAAGTTGGTGCAAATTATATATGTTATATGTGAGAATATTATTATAATTTGCTATCCAGTTGTTATATTGGCATATTATTCATTAACGTGACCTGTTTAAATGCTAAATTGTGACGTAAGCTACGAATTGTAGGCTATTCGCCGTACCGGTAGGCCTAATATTTACTAACAACGCATCGTTTCTTCTTTAATATTTATTTAATCATTATAATTATAATAGCCTATCTACTGTATTAACACTTATTTAACCAATAATCATTTTATAATTCTATACATATTCCAGGTATTGCAAGAAAGCAATTTGATAGCACATGCGGCTCTACCTTAAAATCCAACCATGCCCAGTTTTCATTACCTATGGATGATATTAACGCAAGTTAATAAACCAAACAACTGGCAACATATTTTTTTAATGCTCATTTACATCTTCACCCAAGTCTACGTAAAGTACCATACGGTAATCACTGAAAGGGTAGGGGGGTTATGACCCCAATTTCACAAACGAACGGACCTCATTTTGCATGAATTATGGAACTCGAATCCTAATGGAGGTATGGATTGTCTGCATTTAGAAATATGTTAGTCAATAATTTAAAACAAGACGCCAGAAAACTAAATACAAAAAGCTGCGTGCCTACTACGGTGTTAAGTTGCTCCGTGAAAAAAATACACTTCGCCAAGATTATACGTCAGCGTAGCCATTGCGCCAGAAAGCAAATTCTTCTGATTACAAAGAATTTCCAGGGCAATGACGATCGTAACTTCTTCCAACTTAGGAGTCTCAGCGACCCCTATAGTGTCTAGGCAGGAAATAGCACGGGACTCTCGTGAGCAAGAGTTGACCACTTTTTGATTTTTTCATCCATAGGATACGAATGTACAATTTTCGGCAGTTGGTGCGAAATTGCAGCACATCCGCGTCTGGAATTTTCTAATATCTTGATCTGTTAGCTTCATTAAGGGCTGCTCTTGTCGAGAAACCCAGGTCTCCTCTGTGAATAACAAGGAGGACTGATTCCTGTATGTCATTGTCAGCAACGAGCGCGGCGCGCGTAGCCCCACGCGTAGAGGGAACGGCCGGCGGTCGGCCAGGCAAAGTATGCATTCGACGTTGGCTGGGTTCTCATCCCGCTTAGCGCTCTATCGGTGGCGCAAATTACGGGTGGCAGCGCGGTCTGCAGGCGAAATAGAAGATTGAGCGGGAGGACTCTACCGAGCGTTCGGGGGCTAAGAAGTCTGGCATTATGAGACTTTACAAGATTTCCCGTATCAAGTGCGAATTTCCCGTATAATTCCCGTATTTTTCCCGGGTCACTAAAATTCCCGTATAATTCCCGTATTTCCCGTATCGCTCGACACCCTGCACAGTTTATCTGGTGTTTCCGGCAAAATAAAGAGATATTTCATATCCTGTGCAATGAAAAGAGCCACTGTTGGACCCAGAGAAATGACCTCCCTTATGGCAGTGAACTGGCCCCGCTATTGTATAACATCAACACCAATGACCAGCTGATCAGTCCAGATACAAATGCTCCTATCTATGAAGATGATATAGTTGCCACCCTAGGCAAAACCTTTAAGGAGGTGGAAAGGAAGCGGACAACAGCTCCTAGAAGATTTAGCTGGATATCATGAAAATAACCACCTGAAGCCCAATCCTGAAAATACACAAGTCTGCACATTTCATCCTAGAAACATGGAAGCCAGGAAGAACCTCAGCATCACCCAGAGAAGTCAACAACTATTCCAATGTCATACACATAAGTACCTGGGTGTGAAGCTACCCTCATGTGCTTTGTACATCTACCCTTGCTTTATGTTTCTCTGCAGTAGAATACGGTAATCGGCGCCAGTTTGGAAGAACTCGATCCATGCTTAGCAGGTCAATGTAGCTACAAATAAGACTGGACACATTGTGACAGGCTGCCTGCGGCCAACTCCAATTAATGATATCTATCATGTCATGAGCATAGCCACCCCTGGATATTAGAATGAAAAACAGCAGCAGAAATGGAATACAAGAAACATATCCTAGGCATTGTATGTTTGGAAGTGAAAACCGACCCCAAAGGCTAAGGTCAAGGAAGCTCTTCTTGTGAACAACACAACCAATCCAAACGTCGACTTAAACACACCATTTAGAATTGCAGCACCAGTCAACACCTGTGGGATGCTCGAAACACATCAAAGAAGAGCCTGCAGGCTGGTTACCACCTCCCATACAAGACCAGGAAAGTCTGGGATGAGAATGGGTGTCTCACAATGCAAACAGAATATAAAGGTTGATGGTGAGCATTTACAATGTGTAGTACGGCTATGAACCACACCATTTACTGGTCTGGTTGCAAATAACATAGCCATTTATACTGCTGAATTTTGGTCTTCACGTCTTATATAATTATATTCCGTAGTTATATTTTTAACCTAATTACGACATAATTTTTGTCCTGGACACGTATAAATAAAGAAAATAAGTACAATACAGTAATGAAGGACGCACCGATCAATTTTTTCTTGAATTTGTCGTTCAATCTCAGGATCGGCAGGTTCATCAATCTGGTTTTGTAACTCATCAATCCAGGCTGGACGTAGACTAGCGAGATCTTCGATGGTCCAGCTAAAGTTTTCCTTTGTTTCCTGAAACATAAAGAAGAAATATTTTGGAAAAAAGATGGTCCATAATATCCCATGACAAAAATTCACTGACTAAAGAGATTCTTATAATTTAGTACCGTTTTGCAATTCATAGTATTTTCAACTGTCATTAGGTTAGTTGGACAATCTTGAGGAAATGATTGGCAGTTAAGTTCAGAATAAATAGACCAACGTTGAGACCATTTAATTAATTAAATTAAGTTAACTTATGTTGTATATGGAAGTGAGGCCTGGATGATTAGGAAGGCAGATGAAAAAAGACCAATAGCAGAAATGAGATTCATGAGACAAACTTCTGGTTTCTCCTTATTCGATTATCGGAGGAATGAAAACATCCTACAAGAACTAAAAATCACCCCAGTTGTACAGCATATACAACAGCATATGGAAAAATTGAAAGAACATGTGAACAAGATGAGTCCTAGCCGAGTCCCTAAACAGATTCTTCCGTATGTTCCAACTGGTCGAAGAAACCTGGGAAGACCAGAGAAACATGGGCAAGAGACCGTGACAGGCCACTAGGCCTAATACATGAAAGTTAATGAAGATGATGAACTTAAGTTATGTTGTATGTCTACTAAGTAATGCAATGTGTTTGTTGTTGATGCATCTCAATTCTATCAGAAAAATTTGAACAGTGACTAAATGACTTGATTTTCTGCCTGAAAATACCATTCAATAAAACTGAAAACCTCTTATGAACAGTGTGATGAATATAATTTTCTTGAGAAGGTAGGTTCAGAGGCTAAGAGAAGGATAAGCATGATTCCCACCACCAACATAAAAAATCAGCATTTGTAATTATCAAAAAGCGATGTTGAGAGAGAAAGGCCCACATTCTTATAAACCTACCATACTTCTGGATTGTCAATTACCCACACTTGTCTCAAAGTGAAGTATTGTAAGTATGAGTAAATGGTAAGTACAGTGAGTCTCTCTCACGTGTTAGCCGGCTGGCGCGTCCAGCTTATCTGCCTCCCGTTGACTTATCACTCCCCGCTCGGCATAGCATAGCACTTTGCTCACTTTATCCGTGCATGACATGAGATAACAATTAAAATTAAGAAAATAACAATTAATAAAATAAGCTGCTACTACCTTATGACAGGAGATGTTTGAAATGATCTCCTCCTACATCCACACATTTCAGGCATCGTCTTAGGAAACTCCGATTCACACGCATAAGTTCGTCTTTCATAATTGAGGCTATTTCTCTCCGTATATGTTAATATTTTTCTCGGACGAAGCTTGGTTCCATTTACACGGGTATGGTTCGACGCAGAATAACAGATATTGGAGTACAGAAACCCCCCATCGCATGTACAAAATTCCTCTACATAATGAATGGGTCGGAGTATGGTGCGCAGTGAATGGATGAATAATTATAGGGCCGATCCTTTTCCAAGGCACAATTAATGCACAAAGATACAGGGATAATATACTCAAACCATTTGTTGACCAACTGACTGACACTAACTCTCGAAATGGATATATTCAGCAAGACTCTGCCACCGCGCATGCAGCTCATGACAAATTAAACTTAATTGAGGAAATTTTTGAATTTTTGAATACCATGTAATTAGTACAGACTTATGGCCGTCACAGTCCCCATATTTAACTTTTTGTGACTTTTATTTACATGGGTGCTTAAAGAATAAAGTGGATGCAAGAAACCCACACAAGTTGGACGAACTGAAAGAACATATCCGGAGAGAAATAGCCTCGATTACAGAAGACTAACTTATGTGTTGTTATTCGGAGTTTCCTAAACGATGCAGGAAATGTGTGGATGTAGGAGGAGAACATTTCCAACATCTCCTGTCATAAGGTAAGAGCTTATTTAATTAATTGTTATCTCACGTCATGCACGGATAAAGTGAGCGAAGTGCTATGCTATGCCGAGTGATGAGCCAACGGGAGGCAGATAAGCTGGCCATGCTGGCCAACTCGTGAGACACACTAACTGTAGATATTATAAAGTGCATGTATAGTTGATACTTGAAATTAATTCCATTCCTTTTACATTGTATATAACTTAATACCTAATAAAATGATTATAATTAGGTAAATTGCTAGAGTTTCAAAACATTTCTGATCAAACATCAGAGTTGTAACTGTTCACATTCTATGCATCTTCAAGAAATACAAACTGAAAAAGTGGTCGTTTTCTGTGCTGCTAATTACTACACAAAGATTGTGTATATACAAATAGGGTGTAATGTCCCACTCCTCCTCATTTTAAAAACCTGATCACCATAATATGATGCTGATTAGCAAGTACCACAAGCTATGTTTGAATCAAGATCTCTACAGAGATGCCAACCGTCACCCTATTGTAAACCCATCCCCCTGCCATTTCAAGTACTCCGACAGCTAGATTAAGCATATCTTGTTTGCACTTGTATTTCTACCCCTTATGAGGTGGGATGAGGGTCTATGCAGCAAATGTATTTTACAACCGCACGCCCTTCCAGATGCCAACCTCATCACAGGTGTTAACGTGGAATGAAATTAACTAAATTGGGTAGCATTTGGAAGGTAGCAGCCAAGGCCCTTAGAAGATACAGTCCTGGCATTTTTGTCTTGTGTTGTGAATGGGAAAACATGGAAAACCATTCGAAAGGTGGCCTATGATGAGGGTCAAACCCACTTGTCTCCTGAGTTTAGAGATAACCTAGCCCTATAGCCTGGCTAGTCAATGCCCAAACCTACTCAGTCTGTCATCTAAAGCATAGTATTATGCAGAAGATCGACACATTCCTTGTCACTTCTAATATTAAGAGATACATATGGTTAGGTGCTGTAATGCTTGGAGCATATTTCTCAGTTTAGTCTTCTGAAACAAAAGAAAATTCAGTGTTGATATGCATAAGATTTGCATGATGACTTCCTGATGATTCTAATAATAATAACGTCCCTTTTAACTGCTGCAGGTTTAAGGATAACTCCTAACACCACTTGACAACTATATTTATGAGGATTTGCTATTGAGCATAAATAATACCGGTACTAGACATTTGACTAAACTTAAAGTTTAATACTTGAATTATTACTTCTAGTTGTCAAACGATCTATAGTTGTAACAGACAAAGTTGTTTATATGGTTTATACAGTTTATGCCAAACATAATATACAACCACCCCCAGGTGAAAACCAAGACTGCTGCATGGTGCAAATGATACAATCATAACAATATATACAAATACTGTACCAAAAAATCTGTTATATCCTATTGCTCAGATGTTACCATTGTGGTTCACATATTCACAGTGCATGTGTGGCTGCGATGTAGTGAAATATCATTCATATACCTCAAACAATACTTGATCACCAGGTAAAAGGAAAATATATATATTACGCACACAAAAAGTAACTTATTTACATTCATGTATGGAGGCATAGCAAATTTTCATCAAATTCTTGTCTATAGGCCTACTGTACATGCTGTTTACTGTCAGTCAAATTTTAAGTTCTTAATTTGATTGGTATTTCCCCTAAAACTATAGGAAGTCTGTTGAATTTGTTAAACAACTTCATTTCTGTATAACTCAAGGAGGGTAGGTTACAGTATATATAATTTCTCCCTCTTGTATTACATTTGTGGAAAATGAAACATAAACATCCTGAAACAATGATCTAACAGCAGTTTTATTCAACACTGTATACCATCATAATCACAGGCTCATACACCTACGGACAGATTGTCTTCGACAACAATTTCAGTATCTTGTACAGCCTCCTCCAGCTACAATGTAATCCTGCAATCGAGCATAGAGACGACCATAGAAGTGTTAGATGACATCTTGGGAGATAAGTGTTAAACACTAATTCCACCTGTTGTCGCAACTGGTCAAGGGATGTTATCGTTAATGCAGAATGAACCAAATACAGACACATCATATCCCACACATGCTCAATTGGGGACAGGTGTGTGATCGACTGATTGCGCTTGTCAGAGGAGTTGACGAACATCTTGGAGAGTGCATTGGGTAACGCGGCAAGTGTGTGAACAGCCACTGTACTCCTGGAAAAGCACATCTCCCTCAAACTGTAGAAACGGCAACAGAATGGTCTGAATTATTCTGAACTGTTTAGTGTTCTCTCAACAAACACCAGAGAGGTATGGCACAAAAGAAGACAACTCTGCACTATTCATCCCTACAGTTGCGTCTTTTGCAACACCATCAGAGGTGGACTGCACTATGATGAGGTGTGAGGGGAAGCCTGGCAAGAGCCAGCCTCTATCGTAACCCCGCTTACAGCAGTTCCTAATGGTCCTAGCTGACACTGAGGGTGCCAATGGTCCTAATTTGTGCTGCAGTCACTGTGCAATCAGCAAATATGCTCATCTGATGTAGTCCAGGCGTGAATCTGTGCGCGGCTGCTGTTTGGAACCAGGATGACGAGCATGTGCGCCTTCCATGGGTCACCAATACCAACAGTGATACACTGCACACTCTTCACATCCAACTTGTTGGGCAATATTTTGGAAGAACCATCCAGCTTTCTATAGGTCCACAACATGACCTTGCAGAAATTCTGTTAACTGCACAGATTGCACTCATTGACACTGCCTTGGCATGCTTATAATATTAACTCACACAGTATGATGGTTGAAACAACAAGCCATTCAATCAGCAAGTTTCGTAGTTTTCATGCTCAGTATGTAGTTCCTACTCCCTGAACAGCACAGAATTTTGAATCACTGCCTTAATTGCTCTCTAACAGTATACCATAAATAAATTACTTCAATTTTAATAATATAGGTATTTACAATCAGTTTATTGCCCTGTAACTTAATCATGTCCACGAACCTACTACAGTGTCGTAGCAGGAGAAGAGGTGATACTCCTACGTGGCACGTCCCAGGTGGCGGAAAGGGGGTCCTTACCGGCTTGCCGGTGGACTTGAGCAAAATAAAATAGCTCTCGCGGACCAAATACACATGAAGACTGGATGTCAATGGCTGGAAGGTGAATGAGAATGGGTAGTTACATTCCATCGGCGGAAAGGCAGAGGAGCGTCAGTCGAAAGTGGTAGGACTTCATAACTGAGGTGAAAGCAACCTATCTAGGGGTAGGTCACCCCAAAATCAATGACCCCAGCCGAAGGACAGGGTTGAGCGTGAGGTTAACAGCCACACCTTGTAAAAAGAACTATTGTTCAGAAGACTTCTGCAAGAAAACCGAAAAGAAAGAGGAACGACTAAAGCAAAGGAAAAGGACACAAGTAAGGAAAGCAGATAGAAATATGGCTACTTGGAATGCAAGAACAATGTTACGACCGGGAAAAATGCAAGAAATAGCAAATGAAACAAAAAGATACGGAGTTGATCTAGTAGCGATACAAGAAATAAGATGGAAGGGGAAAGGATGTATTAAGAAGAAAGATTATAGTCTCTATTATAGTGGACCTGAAGAAAGAAAAGGGCAATTTGGAACAGAATTCATGGTGCATGGGAAAATGAGGAGGAGTCTAATAGGATTCGAACCCATCTCAGATAGAATATGTAAGCTCAGGGTCAAGGGGAATTCAGGAATATAACTGTAATATCTGCGCATGCACCAATTGAAGATGCCGACTAGGAAAGGAAGGAGCAATTCTATGATGAGTTAGTACAAATAACGGAAGAAACTCTAAATTATGACATGATTATTATTTTGGGAGGGAAAGAAGAATGTATGCAGCAAGTAGCAGGAAAGTATACACTGTATGAGGAATCAAACGAGAATGGTTTTCACCTAGGACAATTTGCAACAACGAGTGACCTTATAATTAAAAGCACTTGCTTTGAACACAAGAAAATTCATAAAGGAACATGGAAAATGCCGGGAAGTATGGTAGTAAATCAGATAGATCATGTGCTAGTGACAGTAAAACATGCAACATCAATTATAGATATGAGTAAAAGTAGAGGGCCAAATTGTGACTCGGACCATTACCTAGTTAAAGCAGTGGTGAGACAAAGATTGGCAATGGTGCAGATGATGATGATGATCAAAATTGTTGTTTTAAGGGGCCTAACATCGAGGTTATCGGCCCCTAATGAAATGAAATGGCGTGAAATGAAAGGATGTAGATAAAAAACAATTCACTGCCATGGATGAAACGAAAATGGTGTTTATAAAACAGACAGTGAGCCCCAAATATTATGCCTTATTTGAATAAAAAGAATAAAAGGCGGATGGTAAAAAAGGATAAAACAAATAAGGCATAAGTTAGTGAATAATAAAATAGATGAACACAATAAAAAACATAAAACAGATTTAACCTGAATTAAAAGTCGTAACTACACATTAAAACTTAAAAAAGTAACCACTCTCCCTCACGAATCGGATGACGAGGGCAGCTGACGGCCCGTCATCACGGAGAATAAGGGAGAGGGTATTAGGCAGTTTAAGAGTCCTGCGCAGATCGGCCAGATTCACACACTCCAAGAGAAGGTGTGCCACGGTTAGGTGGGCGCCGCAAGGACACACAGAGGGATCTTCTCTCATCAGCAAGTGGGAGTGCGTAGCAATCCCATGGCCGATCCGGAGTCGACAGAGTACCACAGCTTCCTTCCGGAGAGATCGGAAGGAAGATTTCCACACCTTCGTTGTCTCCTTGATGCCTCTCAGTTTGTTGGGTGGAGGCGTGGCACGCCATGCTTCCTCCCAATGCGACAGGATCGAATGCCGCAACTGAGAGCGCACATCTCTAGCAGGCACCTTATACGGTAGCGAGGGCAGTGCGACTGCCTCTCTCGCCGCCTGATCAGCAAGCTCGTTTCCCGCAATACCCATGTGGCTAGGAAGCCACACAAAGGACACCCCCGCCCCAGCGTTATGCGAAGTGACAAGCAGGTCGTGCACACGCTGGACCAACGGGTGCTTCGGGAAACACACATCGATCGCTTGCAGCGCACTCAGAGAGTCAGTACACACAAGAAAGTGCTGGTGATCGTCTTATAACGTGTATCGCAGAGCCTCTAAGATGGCATAGAGCTTCGCTGTGTACACGCCACAGGCATCGGGAAGTGAAAAGAGAAACCGACGATCCTCAACCACAAATGCACAACCTACTTTCTCGTTTACCCTCGAACCGTCCGTGAATAGAAGCCCTGATCCCGGATACCGGCTCAGTGTCCGACTTGGGGCCGGTGTGCAGATCCAGGATGATATCAGGGCGAGAGACCATCCACGGAGGGGCCTTGCTAGGTACTCGGACGATACAGGAGACAGAAGGAAATCGGAACTGACGGTATAAGTCATCCAAGCGAATCCCCGCCGGCCGAGTGGCTCGGGCGAGCGCATCATACAGCCGGCGATTCGGATTGGAAAACAAACATGGATAGCTTGGATGAAGGGGCATCTGTCGAATAGTTGCAGCATAGGTCAGCAGTACTTGTTGGCGCCTCAGGTGTAAAGGAGGTACGCCAGCCTCGGCGAGCAAGCTGACGACTGGGCTCGTCCGAAAGGCACCCGTCGCCAGCCTCACACCACCGTGGTGGACACTGTCCAGTTTAACAAGCACTGACTTACGGGCCGAACCATATGCTACACTGCAATAATCTAATCTAGATAAAATCAGTGCCTTATAAAAGCGTAGGAGCACCACGCGGTCCGCCCCCCATGATGTGCCACTAAGATACCGCAACATGTTGAGTTTCTTAGCACAGGCAGTTATCAAACACCGCACGTGTGGCTCCCACGTCCATTTCTGATCGAAAAGGAGCCCAAGGAACCGGTACGCAGCAACAACTGGCAAAGCTACATTGCCCAGATAAAGCTCAGGATCAGGATGGAGAGTGCGCTTTCGGCAGAAATGGACAACCGAGGTCTTAGCGGTTGAGAATCGAAAGCCATGCTCTAGTGTCCAGCGTTCCACTCTCCGAATAGCTTGTTGTAGCTGTCGTTCAGCGACCGCCATATTTTGCGCACTATAATGTAGAGCGAAGTCGTCTACATATAGCGACGGTACCACTGCTGGACCAGCAGCAGCGACTATACCGTTTATGGCAATCGCAAATTATGTTACGCTAAGCACCGATCCCTGTGGGACTCCGTTTTCCTGTATATGATATTGCGAATATGTCCCCCCTATTCGGACACGGAACAGGCGAAGGGACAGAAAATTCGCAATAAAAACCGGCAAGTTACCTCGGAATTTCCATTGATGCGGGGTAGAGAGGATGCCGTAACGCCAAGTGGTGTCATAGGCCTTCTCGAGGTCAAAGAAAACAGCGACTAAGTGCCGTCTCCGGAGAAAAGCGTCCTGTATGGCGGTCTCCAGGCGTACCAGATGGTCGTTGGTACACCGAGACGCCCTGAAACCACACTGGTATTCAGACAGGAGTCCCCGTTTCTCCAGGACCCACACCAGGCGCCGATTGACCATCCTCTCAAAGAGCTTGCACAGACCGTTAGTGAGACAAATAGGTCTGTAACTCCCTGTCAAATTGGCATCCTTATCGGGCTTCAGGATAGGTATAATGATACCTTCCTGCCATTGTGCTGGAAACACACCTTCCAACCAGATTCGGTTAAAAACCCTGAGCAAATAACGAATGCTCTCATCGTTAAGGTGCTTAAGCATCTGGTTGTGAATATTATCCGGGCCGGGAGACGTGTCCCTGCAGAGCGCCAGCGCTCCACGGAGTTCCCACTCCGTAAAGGGCACGTTTTACTCCTCCGAAGCGCGGGAAGCAAAACTAAGCTGGAAACGTTCCACTTCGCGCTTCAGGGCCTCGAAGGAAGGGTCATAGTTATCGGAACCGGATATATCCGCAAAATACGAGGCGAGATGGTTTGCAACGCGATAAGGATCTGTAACCAATTCATTATCAATGGAAATTCCCGGTACAGTAGAAGATGTCTGAATTCCCAAAATGCGTCGTAGTTTAGTCCACACTTGAGAGGAGGGGGTATGTGCCGTAATAGAAGACACATACCGTTCCCAGGCATTCCTTTTGGCATTGATGAGAGACAGAATTTCCTCATTGTTGTCATCAAACCAGTCTTGTCTTTTCCGCACTATAAAACCTATGGTTTCCTCAGCTGACTGTGTGATAATCTTCTGTAGTGTGGCCCATTCTTGCTGAATGTCATTTGTTACTGGGTTTTCTGATAACTGGGTGAAAATTCTGTTTCCAAAATGTTTATACATGGATTCATCCTGAAGTTTGGATGTATTAAACTTCTTTCTTGGCAAATTTTTGATGTTCCTAGGTGGTTTAGGTCTGATGGATATCCTGAGCTTACATATGAGAAGTTTATGATCTGTCCAACGATCGTCTATATTCCTTGCTGTTCTGGTAATAAGAGTGTCCTTCTTATCACATTGCTGGGTAATGATATAATCAAGAATGTGCCAATGTTTGGAACGAGGATCATCCACGTGGTTTTGAAGCGGTTAGGTAGCCGGAACTGCGTGTTGGTAATGAAAAGTTCGTGTTCTGCACAAAGACCAAGAAGCAACAGTCCATTGGGATTACATTTTCCAAGTCCCTGTTTTCCCATCACATTATTCCATAGCCTGTGATCTTTCCCAACTCTGGCATTGAAGTCACCGAGGAGCAAGAGTTTATCTGCAGATGGTACCTTGGAGATGATTTCACTTAGCTGATTATAGAACTGAGCCTTTACTTCATCATCAGAATCTAAGGTAGGAGCATAGGCAGAGATGAGTGTCATAAAGGAACCACCTGAGAGTGGTATGCGGAGAGTCATGAGCCTTTCGCTGATTGCAATGGGCGTAAGTTGGTGATAATTTACCAGTTTGGTCTTCACAGCGAAGCCCACACCATGAATACGACATTCACCCTCCTCCTTTCCAGAAGATGGTATATCCTGTTCCAGATTCAGTAATCTTGCCTTCAGAAGACAGCCCAGTTTCACTGAGAGCAGCAATGTCAACGTTGAGTTTTGATAACTCCTGGGTTACGAGAGCTGACCTTCTCTCAGGTCTAACGTTATTGTCTAAATCAAGCAAAGTTCTGATGTTCCATGATCCAATAATCAATTAGTGATTCTTTACTGCTTTTGAGTTTCGACTGCATGAGGGGTGACCTGCTGAGTGTGGTTGCCCAGTCGGACCAAGATTGTGACTTCCGATGTTTAGCCCACCTTTTCTGGGGCCTTCCCCATGTGGGGTGGGCAGCGGTGATCCTAAATAGGCCTGCCCAAACACAGATGCTGGACCGAATTCCTGAGTAGTCACAGAGTCTCCGGAAGACGACCATCACACATCTGCTGCCAACGTGTAGGTCCGAACTAGGGGCTTCCAGTTACACCCATAACCTGCCCCCACCGTCCATATCCCATCACCGTTGGACTTTGAAAGTAAGGACTTTCGGAAGAAGTGCCACAGGCGTGAATTTGTTTAGGGTGGATCTCAGCTTGCCAGGACGAGACCCACACACTATGATCTCTGAGCCTTATCCTGCGGCTCACAAAGAATGAGACATGCAGGACCGAACACAGAGACTGCAACGAACTGCCGCATACTCAAGTACTACTGAGGTGTGCCGTTACAGCCAGTCCGTCTGACGTGACCTCTTCCGCCTCCATGACCGTTGGGAGCCATGAGAGTGATTGGCTCCTCCTCCACTCATTTTGCCGTTGGGCCAAATCCTGCCCATCATAACTGAGGCGTTAGTAAGTGCCTACCTAAAAAGGTAAGTACTTGTGGAATATTGCTACCCATTTGGATCCCCAGGGGGTTTGCTTTGAGAGAAACTACCAGACATTAAATCTAAGTGATAGAAAACACCAAGTCAGATTTACCTTATAATATATTTACCAAGATATTAAGATACAATAACATAAGAAAGGTCATACCAACACAAACAATTAATACAGTACTAGAAAGGAGGAAACCCAAAAACATTAAAATAATTACCCTTTCCGACGATCGAAATATATCATCTTAGTCGATATTAAATGGTCAAGATCTTTCAATAAAATGTAGGAGAAGTTAGTACTATGACCAAGCATGACGGTCATCAAGAATAATCAGTTAAACACGAAGAAAATATTTTAAATCATTCCCAATCACAAAAGACCTAGACGTTAATGCAACTGTCGTCATCAAAATCTCAAGATGGAGTCCTCAACATCAGATGTTTAAGACAAATACAAGTCTAATAATCCATAACCCAAACAATGAGGTTAAGGTTACCACGCCAACGATGACCCAAGAAAAAGATAATACATCATAGAGATGTTCACACAGGCTCTTATGGAGCATTCTACTTGAAACGAAGCAGGGGGAAAACAAATAAAACCAGAACGTTAAAAAGAAAATCTTAAAACTGCTTCGAATCAAAACAAGAGGATCACTGTCATACAACAGATGAAAATCTGGATCGGCTTAGGAAAATAAACACACTCAAAACATAACACAAGGTTTTGGAAGACGAAGTAGTTATTTGCAAAGATCAGTAATATCAAAAACTCAATGAAACATCCAACCATTTACGCATCACCCAAAACAACCATGTGCTCAGAACCAAAACATGTACGGCTAAGGTACCAACCTCCGAGAGGTAAAATGTTAGGTTATCAAACACATCTCACATCTTTGCCAACCCACAGGCACATCACATGCAATATAAGGGTTCTAGACTCATTTGACAAATCAAATAAACTAAAAATTAGTAAGAAGGAGAAGTTAGTACAAGCATGACGGTCATCAAGAATAATCAGTTAAACACGAAGAAAATATTTTAAATCATTCCCAAACACAAAAGACCTAGACGTTAACGCAGCTGTCGTCATCAAAATCTCAAGATGGAGTCCTCAACATCAGATGTTTAAGACAAATACAAGTCTCATCACATTACCAAATCATACCAACATAGAAACCAACATATAAACACACTTCCTTTCACACGACTGTTCATACATACTGATCTTATTCAATAACGTCTTCGTCAACCATTACATGCAAATACACGTACCTTTTCCTGTCGGCCTCGGTCACTAAATCATATTTAAAATATAACATGCTTATTTTTAAAAAAAAGTGACTTTTCCAAGATGTCAACATAAACGTTTCCATAAGATGGTAGTGGAAAACGGCAGTTTTCCGGCCAAGTCCGGAGACTGGCTTAAGAAAGATCCCGCGATGAAAATTCTACATCCTTCTTCTTCGATGTCAAGATGGGTAATAATAAGGTTTTCAACAAAGTTTAGTTTGGTTACCAGGACGACATATTCATTAGGTAATCTCCAACCCAGACGATGATCACTGGCAAGATCACAATCCAGCCCGCGCCATCTAGTGCAATACTAGTCAAAACAACGGAAGAGATTCACAAGATATCCTCCAGGAGGAGCGCGAGTTCAAGTAATTGCATAGACTCCATAAGTTTCCAAACCTGACACATAGATGGGGCAACGAGTTCCTTCTTTTGAAGTAGAGTACATTCCAGAGGTACATTTAAAATGTAGTTATAAATATAAATGTCACAATAACTATGGACAATAGTTTGCCCTATTAAACCTGAGCAATAGGCTGCCCCTTCCGCCAGCCACACTGTGCCAGAGTTCACCTCTTTCACTGCAGGTACCATTGAGGACTTCACCGTAACCCTGGCAACGGACCCTAACAAGGTACTACCAGCCGGGCCAGCTGGACCAGGGTTTTTTAAAGAGATGTTACTCCTCTATCACTCCCTACTTGATCATACTATATATATACTGTAACACTGTAGGTTATACAGGCACACTTGCTAGTGCCTATACTATATAAGATATCACCACTGCTCCATGTACTGTAGTAGAGTAGCACTGTACTATACACATTGTATAACATTACACTATGTGCTATTGCGCCACACTGTCCCACTCCTCTAGTAGTAATACCAACACTGTATAACATTACACAATGTGCTATTGCACCACACTGTGTCACTCCACTAGTAGTAATACCAACACTGTATAATATTACACTATGTGCTACTGCACCACACCGTGTCACTCCACTAGTAGTAATACCAACACTGTATAACATTACACTATGTGCTTCTGCACCACACTGTGTCACTCCACTAGTAGTAATACCAACAATGTATAATATTACACTATGTGCTACTGCACCACACTGTGTCACTCCTCTAGTAGTAATACAAACACTGTATAACATTACACTATGTGCTTCTGCACCACACTGTGTCACTCCACTAGTAGTAATACCAACAATGTATAATATTACACTATGTGCTACTGCACCACACTGTGTCACTCCACTAGTAGTAATACAAACACTGTATAACATTACACTATGTGCTTCTGCACCACACTGTCACTCCACTAGTAGTAATACCAACAATGTATAATATTACACTATGTGCTACTGCACCACACTGTGTCACTCCTCTAGTAGTAATACAAACACTGTATAACATTACACTATGTGCTACTGCACCACACTGTGTCACTCCTCTAGTAGTAATACAAACACTGTATAACATTACACTATGTGCTACTGCACCACACTGTGTCACTCCACTAGTAGCAATACCAACACTGTATAACATTACACTATGTGCTATTGCACCACACTGTGTCACACCACTAGTAGTAATACCAACACTGTATAACATTACACTCTGTGCTATTGCACCACACTGTGTCACACCACTAGTAGTAATACCAACACTGTATAACATTACACTCTGTGCTATTGCACCACACTGTGTCACACCACTAGTAGTAATACCAACACTGTATAACATTACACTATGTGCTATTGCACCACACTGTGTCACTCCACTGGTAGTAATACCAACACTGTATAACATTACACTCTGTGCTATTGCACCACACTGTGTCACACCACTAGTAGTAATACCAACACTGTATAACATTATACTCTGTGCTATTGCACCACACTGTGTCACACCACTAGTAGTAATACCAACACTGTATAACATTACACTATGTGCTATTGCACCACACTGTGTCACACCACTAGTAGTAATACCAACACTGTATAACATTACACTCTGTGCTATTGCACCACACTGTGTCACACCACTAGTAGTAATACCAACACTGTATAACATTACACTGTGTGCTATCGCACCACACTGTCCCACTCCTCTAGTAGTAATACCAACACTGTATAACATTACACTATGTGCTACTGCACCACACTGTGTCACTCCACTAGTAGTAACACAAACACTGTATAACATTACACTCTGTGCTACTGCACCACACTGTCCCACTCCTCTAGTAGTAATACCAACACTGTATAACATTACACTATGTGCTACTGCACCACACTGTGTCACTCCACTAGTAGTAACACAAACACTGTATAACATTACACTCTGTGCTACTGCACCACACTGTGTCACACCACTAGTAGTAATACCAACACTGTACAACATTACACTATGTGCTACTGCACCACACTGTGTCACACCACTAGTAGTAATACCAACACTGTATAACATTACACTATGTGCTATCGCACCACACTGTCCCACTCCTCTAGTAGTAATACCAACACTGTATAATATTACACTACGTGCTACTGCACCACACTGTGTCACACCACTAGTAGTAATACCAACACTGTATAACATTACACTCTGTGCTATTGCACCACACTGTGTCACACCACTAGTAGTAATACCAACACTGTATAACATTACACTATGTGCTATTGCACCACACTGTGTCACACCACTAGTAGTAATACCAACACTGTATAACATTACACTATGTGCTATTGCACCACACTGTGTCACTCCACTGGTAGTAATACCAACACTGTATAACATTACACTCTGTGCTATTGCACCACACTGTGTCACACCACTAGTAGTAATACCAACACTGTATAACATTACACTCTGTGCTATTGCACCACACTGTGTCACACCACTAGTAGTAATACCAACACTGTATAACATTACACTATGTGCTATTGCACCACACTGTGTCACACCACTAGTAGTAATACCAACACTGTATAACATTACACTCTGTGCTATTGCACCACACTGTGTCACACCACTAGTAGTAATACCAACACTGTATAACATTACACTATGTGCTATCGCACCACACTGTCCCACTCCTCTAGTAGTAATACCAACACTGTATAACATTACACTATGTGCTACTGCACCACACTGTGTCACTCCACTAGTAGTAACACAAACACTGTATAACATTACACTCTGTGCTACTGCACCACACTGTCCCACTCCTCTAGTAGTAATACCAACACTGTATAACATTACACTATGTGCTACTGCACCACACTGTGTCACTCCACTAGTAGTAACACAAACACTGTATAACATTACACTCTGTGCTACTGCACCACACTGTGTCACACCACTAGTAGTAATACCAACACTGTATAACATTACACTATGTGCTACTGCACCACACTGTGTCACACCACTAGTAGTAATACCAACACTGTATAACATTACACTATGTGCTATCGCACCACACTGTCCCACTCCTCTAGTAGTAATACCAACACTGTATAACATTACACTATGTGCTACTGCACCACACTGTCCCACTCCTCTAGTAGTAATACCAACACTGTATAATATTACACTCTGTGCTATTGCACCACACTGTGTCACACCACTAGTAGTAATACCAACACTGTATTACATTACACTATGTGCTATCGCACCACACTGTCCCACTCCTCTAGTAGTAATACCAACACTGTATAACATTACACTATGTGCTACTGCACCACACTGTCCCACTCCTCTAGTAGTAATACCAACACTGTATAATATTACACTATGTGCTACTGCACCACACTGTGTCACTCCACTAGTAGCAACACAAACACTGTATAACATTACACTCTGTGCTATTGCACCACACCGTGTCACTCCACTAGTAGTAATACCAACACTGTATAACATTACACTATGTGCTACTGCACCACACTGTGTCACTCCACTACAGTAGTAGTAATACCAACACTGTATAACATTACACTATGTGCTACTGCACCACACTGTGTCACTCCACTAGTAGCAACACAAACACTGTATAACATTACACTCTGTGCTATTGCACCACACCGTGTCACTCCACTAGTAGTAATACCAACACTGTATAACATTACACTCTGTGCTACTGCACCACACTGTGTCACTCCACTAGTAGTAATACCAACACTGTATAATATTACACTATGTGCTACTGCACCACACTGTGTCACTCCACTAGTAGTAATACCAACACTGTACAACATTACACTATCCACCTTGGGCTACAGAGGAATTCATTAACTTAACTCACAGAAAAAGTGTCCTATATGCAAAGACACTAAAACCTTGGTGTCATCCACTCACCACAGAAGAGTATAAAAAATGTAATAATAAAGTAACAACACTTCGAAGAGAACTTAAACGAGATTACTTTAGCAATAAGTTAAAAAATAATTATAACAATCCAAGAAAAACGTGGCATATCATAAATGAAGCACTAAATAACAAAACAAAACCCGAGTCTATATCATGTAATAAATTAACAATTGATGGCAAAGATATGATCGAATCAGAGTCGATAGCTAATGAATTTAACAAATTCTTTACAAATATAGGATCCAACCTAAGGCCAGTACACCCACACAGTCCCAAAACATCTATGATAAACAATGCAGGTAGACTGTATAATTTTACTCCCACATCAAAGGAAGAAGTAATACAAATAATTGATTCTCTAAAATCCAAAAATAACCCAAATGATGATATAAACAGCATGGTACTAAAAAAGTGCAAACAGATACTAGCCAAATCTATCTCAGATTTGATCAATAAGTCTTTGGAAACTGGCATCTTACCAGATCCTTTGAAAATTGGTAAAATAGTTCCTGTTCATAAGAAGGGATCTAAAGATGATCCAAACAACTATAGACCTATAACTATATTGCCTGATCTGTCAAAAATCTTTGAAAAAATTATAAAAAGCAGGCTGGTGAAATTTTTCTTTCAATGCAACTACTTCTTTAAACACCAGTATGGGTTCCAAGACTCTCCAAGTGTACTTGATGCTTTGTTTGATATTGTCACAAATTTAGAGAAATCGCTAGACGAAGGCAATATATCAGCAGGTCTATTTGTGGATCTACAGAAGGCATTTGACACTGTCGATCATAATTTATTATTGTATAAGCTGCATGATGCAGGCGTCCGAGGAGTAGCGCATAGTTGGATCAAAAATTACCTAAGTAACAGATATCAGTATGTACAAATAAACAACGTTAAAAGCGCTCTTACTAAGAGCGTCAGTGGTGTACCACAAGGATCAGTTTTAGGCCCTCTACTTTTCATAATTTATGTGAATGATATCAATAATTGTTTGCTACAGGGCCACTTAACACTATTTGCTGATGATATCAGTTTAATATATAGCGCAAAATCCAAACAAGAACTTGCAACAAAAATAAATGATGATTTAAAAGTCCTGGACAACTGGTGTAAATTAAATGGATTGCTGCCTAGTACAAAAAAGACAAACTATATATATTTCACTAAACCTAGCAACAGAAAAGAAACCATGATTCCTGTAACACTACATAATACAGTAATTGAAAGGGTCTCATCAATAAAATATCTCGGCCTGAATTTTGATGAACATCTGAGCTGGCAAGAACAGATATACAAAGTTAAGCAAAAAATTATTCCCGCAATAGGAGCAATATACAAATTACAACATGTTCTTCCATCTCATATATTAAAAACACTGTATTACAGTCTAGTACATAACCATATAACATATATGTGCAGTATTTGGGGAAGATGCACTACCACATTATTAAATCAAGTAAGTACTCTCCAGAAAAGGGCAATTAAAGCAGTTTATTCCCTTCCCTTACTTACCCATACAGCAGATCTAGTTCGAATCTCAGGAATCCCCATTCTAGAAACCTGTATAAAAGTATCTGCTTCTCTGTTCATACATAAAAGTGGAAAACTCTCGTATAAAGGCACAATAAAGTTTCCTCGACAAGGACAAAACTATGAGTATAACACCAGAAATTCCAAGAACCTTGCAATTCCCAGGGTCTACACCTCTAAATATGGCACCAAAAGCATATTTAACCAGGCTATAAAGGATTATAATACTCTCCCAGCACATATAAAGTCAATAAATCCTGTCTTAAAATTCAAAAAAGCCTGCAAACAATTCTTCACAACTACACTCTGATACTACCTAATTTATAAAATTAATAAAACCTTGAATAGTAACTTACTGTCATTATAAAATACTCTGTAACTTTGTTTTTGTATGTTAAATAATATTTAATATTCCTTATTATATAACAATGTATAGTCCTACTATAGGGCCTTGCCCTCAAGGACATCCTCTGTATGAAAATAAATAAATTAAAAAAAATAATAATACCAATACAAAGAATATGGGTAAGAACGGTTACTCCAGCTTTGAATTCAGTTCCGATACGCATGCACTATGGCGCCTCCTGAGGAAGCTAAACGAACTAACCTTTTCGCGCGGGAAATTTGAACTGTAACCTGTGGCCAGCTGTAGCCTACTCCCTCCTCCCGCCCCTCATTTCCATCTTCCCGAGAATGTGTATTTCAATGGGTAGTATCAATCTCATTTATTTATTATGGCTTCATAGAACATAGAGCTAACTTAAGACTACTTGTCCCTTGCCTGTGAGGAATAAAAGTTAATGATAATTATTGTTCTAAGACATAACATCTAGGTTATTGACCCACAAATTAATATAGGCATACACTGCTATAAATAGATTAAGAAAAGCACAGGAAATAAATATGAATAAAACCATCGCCAATTAAAAATACACCAAAATTTTGCTCTCACTAAATGGAATACTTAAAGGAAATCAGGATGTAAATAAGGAAATTGGAACAATATAAAATAATTACAAAATCAAGTCCGTATACTGTGGTGTATATTATACATTTCTCATTCTTACATAGCCTACATTCAGAAAACTGTACTTCATTTCAACAAATTATCGTTTCAACTTAGATTTTCGTTCCATTGCAGTGCCACCAAACATTACAACCTGTAAGAGAAAAAAAGTAATATAACCAAACATGCCAAAGTGCATCACTTAAGGAAATATCATGAGAGACAACTGCAGTAACATTGGTCATGAATATTATGCACTTTTATTCAGTGCATCCAATAGGTCACCCACCACTGGATCTTACAGAATATGCAGTGGTGGCCATTGCCAGTATTTAATCCCCCACCCCTTTTCACTTTGATATTACACAGTCCAGCCTAAATATTATTCATGCACCCAGACTAAACACAATGGTGATGTGTATTTGTCACAAGTACCAATTACCATGCCGGCCCCCGTGGTGTTGGGCCTCTGCCTCTCACACGGAGGTCCCGGGTTAGATTCCCGGCTCCATCCGGGATTTTTGAAACTGACGTGAGGGCAGGAACGGGGTGCACTCAGCCTCGTGAGGACAATTGAGTAGCTGTCTGACAGTGGGGCAGCGCACCGATCACGAAAACCAAGATTAACGGCCGAGGGGACCCGATGCGCTCTCCCCAATATCTGTAGGCCAAATGGCTGGGCAGCGGTCACTTGGTAGGCCTAGACCCTTCATGGGCTGTACTGCCAGGGGTTATTACCAATTACCATAGTTAACCCAAAGAAAGCCTAGCACTATTTTTCAGAATTTACAATATAGTCACTAGAGGAATTAAATTATTCAAATGGCCAAACAAATTGTGTAGTTACTTAGAATTACCTTGCACGGCTTCTAGATTGAAGAAGAAAATAAAATAAATTCATTGTTTGCAGACTGTTATGCCTCTCAGTACCCAGTCGAGCATGCAAGCCTTTGTAAATAAACAAACAAATAAACCTACAAGTGATTAAATGGCATTTGGGTATTCACACTTATGACATATAGAGGTAATTTAATCCTTCTCTTCCCCAAAGGAACTGTAAAATAGTTTTAGCCTCCCATATGCACATGGTTGATGAAGCTGCACAAAAATGTACAGGGTAGCCTAGAATTTAAGACCAGTATCACATACTAACACTGACCGACAGTAGCAGACATTTAAAGACAAGATTTGCATTCTCCTCCTGTTGATGGGGGCCAGATGACAGCAATTTTCTATCCCTTAAAACAACTCCTCACATCCAGCTTATTGGCCGATACGGTTTGAGGAAGGTAGCCTAATGCTTCTCACTTGCTTTGACCTGTGGTATGATACGGATAAACACAACCCCATGGGGAGCCTGAAACAGGCTACTCATCTTTCTTACAGCACGAATCAAACCCAGTCCTTACAGTTGTGAATCTAACGCCTTGCATACTGAGCCACCAGGGCTCTTACATAGCCTAAAGATATGTAAAATAACTTACCTTCAATCAGAGTGGGTAGGCCTACATTATACAGCATGTATCAGGTCTCGCTGTTGAATAATTGTGATAGACTAGAAGATGCACTGCAGTTGTACGGTGTCCCCATTACCTGTAAAACAAAAAGAAACACGCCACTGTTACCTATTGTATTTGCTTACTCCCATAACATTCTGGTAAAAGTACAGTACGGTATCTCAGGACAGGGCCCTAATGAATACACACAGTATTACTTGAAAATTTACATCACATTGAAGTACAAGTAGGTGCTATTATTGATCAAATAACATATATTTGAAAGAATTCCTACCTTGTTAGATAATAATCCTGCGAAATATCACATTTGAACCAATAACAGCTGATGACGGAAAGACACACAAACCGAGTTCAAATTATACAGAGTGACGCCATGTTGGAGCGCCTAACCAATAGCAGCGAACATTAGGCTTTAGCCAATAAGAAGCCTAAGCCCGGCTCACATGGGTGAACAGTGCCTCTTGAGAACGCTAAAGGAACTCGTCATTAAACTTGCGGATGTCGGAAGCGACGGATCCATACAAGTTACACCCCCCTGTACCAACACTGTATAACATTACACTATGTGCTAGTGCACCACACTGTGTCACTCCACTAGTAGTAATACCAACACTGTATAATATTACACTATGTGCTACTGCACCACACTGTCCCACTCCACTAGTAGTAATACCAACACTGTATAACATTACACTATGTGCTACTGCACCACACTGTCCCACTCCACTAGTAGTAATACCAACACTGTATAACATTACACTATGTGCTACTGCACCACACTGTGTCACTCCACTAGTAGTAATACCAACACTGTATAACATTACATTATGTGCTATCGCACCACACTGTCCCACTCCTCTAGTAGTAATACCAACACTGTATAACATTACACTATGTGCTACTGCACCACACTGTGTCACTCCACTAGTAGTAATACCAACACTGTATAACATTACACTATGTGCTACTGCACCACACTGTGTCACTCCACTACAGTAGTAGTAATACATCACTTAGATTTAAAACATTGAATATTGTAAGAAACACATTAAAAAACATTCACTGTTGATAAAAACTTCAAAAGGTGTTAAAATAATTAAAAATTACTTATCATTGATAATACATTAAAAACTTTGAACATTTTTGTAAAAATAATATTGCTCCATTGTGATCACTCAGTGATTCACCGTTTCCAGACAGGAGATTTCCACAATATGTGTCAGGCAATATATGGGGCATCCATCGTCCACGGGGATTTAGATAACATCCCAGTTTTCCCTGTGACCTATTAGCTCTCAGCTGAAATTTCTCGTTTCCATCACATATTTCGTTGGATCCACATATTCACGCACATACATTATGTGATCAGCATGTTTCCATCAAGAGAAATGGAAGGATTTTCATATAGGCTATATCATCCTACTAAATAGCATTATATATTTTTGCAAGTTTTGTGCAACACAAGATTTGTTCAGCCTATGATCACACCACAAATGGGACAGTTTTTATTTTATTTTATCTATGTGTCCTTTATACCAACATGAATTAGACTGGTGCTATTCCATAAATGGACATTAATAAGTTTTTTCTGAACTTAACAACAAGAACAATGGAGCAATATTATTTCTACAAAAATGTTCCAAATTTTTAATGTTTTATCAATGATAAGTAATTTTTAATTATTTTAACGTCGTTTGAAGTTTTTATCAATAGTGAATGTTTTTCAATGCATTTCTTATGAATGTATATTCAATGCTTTAAAACTTAGAAGTGATGTGTTATAGATATGTTTTAATATAAGGCTGATGAAGGGAGCCCTTGAGCCCCAAAACATGTAGGCTACCTGCAAAGAACAAAGATCTATGTTCATATATAAACAAGTATTGATTGGCAGAAAAGTCACAAGTAACAATGTATAATTTATCAGTTAATATTGTCAATACAGATCAAAAATGGATTCAAGTAATCCCAGAATTGTTGTTGTTTTCAGGGGTGGAACAGCGAGGTCATCTCAGTCTCGTTCACAGCAGTGATTATTAGGCACGTCCAGAAAGTAAGTTTTGATTTTATAAGTTGCCCCTGCATAGCTGCAATCACAGTTTAGCACATGCGCGGTAGTTGCTCCGAGTCAAAAAGAAGAAGACGAAGGTGATGCCACCTTCTGTTGTTTACGCATTATAGTGCTGGGCTAGAATGGCAAACTTGATAGAAAATCCCGCCGCTTGCGAGATTAGATCTGTCATTCGTTTTCTGAATGCGAAGAACACTAAAACAGTCATCAACAGATTTGTGAGGGGTACAGAGAAAATGTGATGAGTGATTCAATTTTAAGGAGATCAATGAAGAATATGATCATGTACGTGATGACTAGCGAAATGGGCATTCTTCGTTGATTAATGAAGACTTGGTTCATGCAGTTGAAGAACATGCCAAGGAAAACCATAAGTTTACACTGATCTCTTTAGGAACTTCCTGCAAATTTCAAGATCACTTCATAAAATTGATTCTGAAAAACTGAAATTTTGAAAACTGTGTGCTCTTTGGGTACCAAAAACTCTTACAGAGCAACACAAACAACAGCGTCAGGGCTGTGCACTGTCTTTTTGACACATTGAGATCTGTGCTGGACAAAACGGAGGTCAACAGGTTTTTCTCCGGGTACTCCGGTTTTCCCTGTCAAAATTTCATTCCAGCAACACTCTCCACTATCATTTCATCTGTCATTCATTTAATCATTGCCCCAGAGGAGTGCGTCAGGCCTCGGCAGCCAGCACAGTCCATATCCTCGCCGCTAGATGGGGGCTTCATTTATTCCATTCCTGACCCGGTCGGAGACTGGAAGCAGGCTGTGGATTTTTTACAATGAAGAGATTTTCTAAGCAGGTTAGTCACCGGGGACGAGACTTGGCTTGCGTTTGAAACCTCCGAATCGATGGAAGACACCTTGAAAAATAATGTGCATAGTCTTTTCAGATTGATGGCATTCTACTGGTGGATTCTTTACTGCAAGATGAAACAATCAATTTATATGTTTACTGCGAGACGCTTAGGAAATTGAGTTGTGCAATACAGAATAAGCGCTGAGCATTGCTCATAAACTGTATTGTTTTAATTCATGACAATGCCCGACCTCACACAGCGAACAAGACATGACAACTCTTACAGGACTTTGGCCGGAGCCTTTCTGACAACCCTCTGTACAGCCCTGGCATGGCCCCTAGCAACTTCCACCTAATTTTTCACTTGAATACTTCGTTGATGGACAAGCGCAACATTTTATGAAGAAGGCATACAAAAACTTGTGCCATGCTACGACAACTGCCTCCAAAATGGTGGAAGCTATGTGCTTTTTAGTTTGTTTTGCAAATAAATAATTTGTTTGTACTCGTTTTGTTTTTATTACAAAACGGAACTTACTTTCTATATGAACAACTAACTTACTGAGGTATGAGTGGTGTTGAGTGATGGCATTCAGGGCACAGTTAATGCCTGTGGATGTTGTGAAAGGCTCTATTCCTAGTGCCAGTCTCGGTGAGGAAAGCCATGGTAAACTACGTCAGTCCTCACCTTGCCTTGTATGCCTCAATATAACACTTCCTTGGGTTTTTGTGGGCTTCTACCCACATAACATACAGCAGTGTTTTTTTTTAATTTGAGGATCCAACCAGTCTTCTCAACTAGGTACTCATAAGACAGACACTATTCATTGCTCTATCGACAGATACAAGAGATATGTCACCAACATAAAGAACTAATAATAACTAAGGATGAAAGAAACCAGATATTCTACAGCCTTATGAAATTACATGAATATAACAATAGACACCTTTAGAACCGGGGCTGGAACTTACCTGTCGACCAATTTTAACAGATTATGCATACCACTACTACTTAATGCTTATTACCTGAGATGGACTTGAAACGTTGGCAAACAAATTTGGACTGACTAAAGGTCGATCTAAATTCTTCCTTATCGTTTCTTCAAATGGGTTTCTTATCACAGTGTTTTGTAATTTCGATGGTGGAGTCCTATGTAAAGGGAGACTCGATAATTTCGTTGATCTGTAAGTACATCTAGGCGTTGACACATAGTCGTGCACTTGCAGGTCACTGTTCTGGGAATAAATTTGTTCTTCACAGATTTTTGGTAATCTCTGTACACCTTCTGGAGTCACATAGCAATTAGGTAGCAGCTGGGAATGCAGTGAACTTTTGGATATCGGAGAGGTGAACATATAACCTTCATTTGCTCGCTGATCCCCAGTACTTCCTTTTGCAGGACTAGTTATATCCATCATCGAAGCCAAACTTCAATCCAAACATAAAATCCAATGCCAAATTACATACATTACGCAATCATATCAATAAATACTACAGTAATCGGCAGCAGTAAACCTCCTGTCTAACGAACACTCGCGTCGGTCAACTATCAGCTGTTTGAAGCCATTTTTAAATTACCGCTACAACCGCTCATATGTTCAAAATAAGTCAAATAGAAGATTTTATTTAGTGGAGTCAAAATGCAACATTTGATTTATAATAGATACATAGATTTAGATATAATTTGATGTAAAGGCAAATATATTATGGAAGAAATACATAAAAATAAAGGGCGCCACAGCCACATCTATAAGTGATCAAAGAGTTGTATGTCCTTCTCTCTTCTTTCCTGTGTTGTTGGCTCTTTTTTTTTTTTTTTTTTTTTTTTTTGTAGGCTAGGTAATTGGCATAGCACGTATGCTCTGAACCCAGTCGCAGCCCGAAAAAATACTATTACACGTGAAGAGTATTCAATATTTGCACCCCGATTCTGTAAGAAATGGTTAGAGTTGTATTATCCAGAGTTGGAATCTGACAGTTCGGCGCCACAGGGCAGAAACAGTTGACGACTAGATCGCACGCAAGGCTTGTTGCCATGGAAACCATACAGCGATGCCAATTAGAATGGCGTTATTTGGCCACGTGCTTGTCGCTTGACCAGTCGCTTGTTTGGTTGCCTCCAGAGTGCACATTGACCTTGCTGCGTTATAATTATTTTGAATTAATTAGTTAATTACTTTCTCGTGTAGGATTCATACTTATTTATACTTTATACTTATATTTATAATTCATTAGTGTCCGTTATTTATTTATTTAGTGTTAATGTAAGTTTAAGCTTAAATTCGTGTGAATTAGATTAAGGTTACCGGTAGCTTTCTTTTTGTTTGCGAGTGGTGACGCGAGGGGTTGGACAACTGTTCCATGGTACTGGACATGGCAGCATAGATAGATAGATAGATAGATAGATTTTTATTAATTCCATTTGATCAAATACATGCATTCAATACATTTTTGATATAGGACACGTCAGAATTTACATGCATAAAATAAAAGAACTAACAGGTATATATTACTAAGATTAAAACTATTTATAACTTATTATAATAGCAAATCTTAATAGATACAATCTTATTGTACAACTATTTACACCTCACTCTATTATCATAATATGAAAACTTAATTCTATAAATACAACAACATACAGCTAGGTATTAAAATTAAATTAAAAAAGTAAAATATAGTTATAGATTCCATCACTCCTATACGCTAAAATATTCAACTACTGAGTAAAAACAATGGCACTGCAGATAAGCTTTCAACATTCTATCAAAGGTTTTTATTTTTGGGGCCAGTTTTATATACTGGGGTAGTTTATTGTATAATTTAACTCCAGTGTGAAAAGTTCCTTTTTGATATATGCTTGTGTGTGTGTGTGAAATATGAATGTTTTGATTTTGTCTTGTGTTATGCCTATGAACATCATTGTTTGTTTTAAGAAAAACATCTTTATTCATTAAATTATTTTTAACAAACATAATACTTTCAAAGATATATATGCAGGGCAGTGGGAGAATGTTTAAATCTTTAAACAGAGGTCTACATGATTCTCTAGAGTGTACATTTGCCATAATTCTAATCGCTCTCTTTTGTATCCTAAACGTGCTTAGTACATCTGGCGACATACCCCAAAATATGATCCCATATCTTAAGTATGAATGGAAATAAGCAAAATAAGTATTTCTTAATGTGTGCATGCTAGTGCAGGTTTTCAAAATACGTAACGCAAAGCACATCGAGTTCAGTTTAGTATTCAGATATTGTATATGTTTATTCCATTTCAAGTCTTGTTGTATCCATAGTCCTAAAAACTTTGTTTCTGATTTATTTTCTATTTGATGACCATTTAATGTTATATTGGGCATCGCAGGATTCCTATTCTGTATAGTGTGGAAATTTAGACATACTGTCTTTTTATAGTTTATTATGAGGCGATTATCTTGTGACCATTTGGTTAACTCTCCTGTAACGGAGTCAGCAGACTGCTGTATGACCTGTTTAGTTTCACCTTTTATTACGAGTGTTGTATCGTCCGCAAACAAAATTTCCTTATGTGAATGAACGTTCTGTGTTATATCATTGATATATAGAAGAAAGAGTAGTGGGCCCAAAACCGATCCCTGGGGTACTCCAAATTCAATAATTCCCTCATTGGACAATGTTTCATTAAGTAATTTGGTTCCATCATCCTTGTGTCTCAAGCTTACTATTTGTTTACGCCTTGTTAAGTAAGACTCTATCCATTTATTAGCTAGACCTCTAACACCATATTGATTTAGTTTGGTAAGGAGGATTTTATGGTCAACTACATCAAATGCTTTCGATAAATCCAAGAATAGGCCAGTTACATGTTCCTTATTGTCAATTAATTTCAGTATACTATTACTACATTCGTAAATTGCTGTCTGTGTAGATTTTTCCGTTCTAAATCCATGTTGTGAGTTTGATAATATTTTATTTTTTTCTATGAAACTTATCAGTCTCTTATACATAATTTTTTCCACAATTTTTGCAATACCAGTTGGTAAGGTAATAGGACGATAGTTATCTAATTCATCTTTTGAACCATTTTTGTGCACTGGAATTACTTTTGATAACTTCAAAATATCCGGGTAAGTTCCTGAGAGAATTGAACTGTTTATTAAGTGCGTAAGTGGATTTATTATATTTTCTGCACATTTCTTTAAAATTGCATCAGGGATGCCATCAATGCCAGCACAGAATTTATTTTTTAGCTCTTTTATAACTATTCTTACCTCTTCACTTGTGACATGATTTATAAATAAAGAATCACTGCATATATTTATTTTATTATTAGAATTTAGTGTATTTACCTGTGATTTATTTAATAATTTTTGCGGAATTTCCAGAAAATAGTCATTAAAAGTGTTGCGATTAGGATGAGGGTGTTGGATGACAGCTGAAAACTGGGCGAAGGTGGTGTCACATGTGGAAAGAGTATTAAACGAAGCGCGGGAACGTGAAGGTGTTATTGACACAGCTGTGGACGACCTCATAATTTCCCTCGGTGATTCCTCATCCACCAGTGCGGGATCCAGTGATGGAGAGGACCGGGATGATGATGATATGGATGGGATAGTGCCTTTTCCCAGTGATTAGCTTCTGTCTTCTAAAGGGTGAGTTTTTAGCCTATACAATGAACGTATATTTTGTAATACATTTATATGTTTCTTGTGCCTTGAAACTTATTCTACAGGAGATATAAATTGCTAAATAGCACGGAAATCACGTTCTGTCGTTTCGCATTGAACATTTTTGCTTTATGATAGTAGGCTATTCGTAATATTGCTATTGCTATTCATTACAATATGTTAGGCCTCTCCTCAATTTGACGGGCTATTATTTTATTTTACAGTGTGCACCGAACAGTTTTAAGCATTGCTTTGTTTAAGATTTTTGAAAACCATTTGAGTAAAAATGTAATAAATGTAATAACGGTGCTAATAATTAGGGCTCGGATTTTTAGGTGCTAAAAATCGAGAAAATGTTTATTTTTTAGGTATTAAAAATACCTGAAATATGTGACAAAAAGTAAAAATATTTAATTATAATTTAGTTTATTAATGTGAATATAAACAATATGGAGTATTCACAAATGCAATTTCTGCTATGTCACACTGACTACTGAAGCATTACAATACACAACGAGATACATCTTCAGGTTGTCCATCACAAATGACCGACGATTATGGCGAAACACATCCTGAAGGCGCGAAACTGCGGCAAAATGCTTTTTGCCCTCGAGGTGTTGTGTGACTTGAGATCGCTGTTCAGCCTTGATTGCTTTCCCACATGATTGGTAGAAAAGAACGACCCCATTAGAAGTAGAATTATCTTTAAATTCTCCAACAGACGATAACTTGTAGTAGTTTTTATTACTTTAGGCATAACGAATAGAATATAAAGTGTGATCTCTTCTCCCTCAATAGCATGTAATGAATACGGATCGGGTTGGCACTCGCCGCTACGCAGCGCTACAGTCGATTTGAGATTGTTGATTTCCACTAATGTTTGTGTGTTTATGTGCGATTTATTAAGTATTTAATTGGTCGGAGTGTTTTGGTGGTGTTCTGTGCAAACGTTTATTGATATACAAGTGCTTACACTATTACTTCATAGTATTAATACCTGAAATGCTATTGTAGGAAGCATTGACCGAAATGGAATTTAATTTCTTGTCGTGTGTTGACGTTATCTTCGTGTGTTAATTTTATTGTTATTTAATGTAAGTAAACAGCAGTTTACATTTTCATGAGTGCTTAATGTGATTAGTGAAGATGCCTTGCTCTTTTGTACCAGGATGCAGATCTAGCTATGGGGACTGTAAAGAGGTCAGACGGTTTTTCAAACCTCCTAAAGATTAGGAACGTTTTATAAAGTGCAAAGGGGCCATATCAGGGAAGGATAGGGAACATACTGAAAAGTCCTACATCTGTGTTACTCACTTTTCAGAAGATTTAATTGTTAAATTTGACAAATTTGTGATAGAAGGGAAGGAAGTATTACTTCTCCCAAGAACCAACTGGCGATTGAAAGACTATTCTGTTCCACATATAATCCTAATTTGCCTAAGTATCTGTCCAGTATGGTGTAAATAAAAATGCTCTTGATGCCATTAAAGACTACTTCTGTGAAGAAAGGGATGAGAATAAAAAGACAATGAGTTAAAAAACATATATGTACCGTAATGCTGAAGGAGGCGTGATCAGTTTTAGGCAATAGCCTACTCTATGAAGGGGTCATGACTATGCCTTCTATGTCTGTTTAATGTTAAGTTCTTCTGAAATGATGGTAGTTTACTGATTTTGGTGTTTGTGGACTGAAATTAATGGTTATTATTGAATTTTATAGTAATCTACGGTAAAGTTGAAAGTTGCGTTCGTACGGCTTTTTTTTTGTCTGTGTTGCAAGTCTGTTGAGGGAATGTAAAATGTGTAACAATGTGAAGAAATCCTTTCTGATAGCGAGGTCAATTGTTCCGTTCTTTTTTAAAATTTACCGATAGCTGGCAAAACTAATTGCATTTTGAACTTGCTCTTTGTCTTTGCTTATTGTCGAAACTGAACTGTTACAAGAGACGACTTACTAAATTATTATTGGGCACAGTAAAGTAAGAGGAGATGTCAAACTTATTAGCGCCTATGAGGATATCTTGCGGTGTTTTAACATGTAAAACAGGTCGCAAGGTTTTAAGTCTCGTAAGCGCCAATGCTAACTTACATCACAGATCGGAGCCAGCGCTGCGCTGCGGCGGACCAGGCGTACTAGGCCAGTGATATCACTTCTTATTCTATTCGTTATGCTTTAGGCATCGTAGAACTGCCTTACAATTCACAGTGCCAGAAATGAACTGAGAATATGACAAGGAAATTCCCGGCTTTCACAGTGAGTGGCTTGGGGTGACAAGTTAAGAATAACACAGCTGCAAACTGACATACGCTCTGCATGAAGATTAGATAGCTCACAGGTTCTTCCCCGTTGAAGTAACATAGAATAAAAATGCAATAAACTGAAAGATCTAGCATACTGATTTCAAAAAATGTAAATATTATGTATTTTTATGTGCTAATAAGTGAAAAGCAGGAATTTATGTATTTATAGAAAAAATGTTTAAAATATGTATTTACATAAAAAAATATTTATTTACCTAAAAATCCGAGCCCTAGTAGAATATTATGAGCATGTTGAAAAGAACGGGAGGGTGGAAGTACGCACGTGGTGGCTAGTAACATACGTGGCAACGCTGCCTTTAGTTCAACGGCTCTCCTCCGAACTGCGAGATTCCAACTCTGGAAAATACACCTGTAAGCTACAACAAGTCTCTCATCATCATCATCATCATTTCCCCTTATCCAGCTCCTGCCGGGTCGGGGTATTTATGGCACTTCTCCACTTTCCTCTTTCCTTCCACCATTCTTCTTCCACGATCTTGTCCCAGTCCAGATTTCTTTTTCTTACGCCGTTCTTCACTGAATCCATCCACCTTGTTCTAGATCTTCCTCTTGGTCTCTTACCCTTGCACTTCGCCTCCAGCATCTGTCTTGGTATTCTATTTTCCTCCATCCTCTTTACATGTCCAAACCACCTTAGTTTATTCTTCTCAATTCTCTCATTTAGTTTTCCCATCCCAACTTCCTTCCTAACATCTTCATTCCTCACTCTGTCTTTCCTTGTCTTTCCTATCATACTTCTTAGGAATTTCATTTCACTGGCTTGGATTCTACTCTCTTGCCTGCTTGTCAGGGTCCAAGTCTCAGCTGCATAAGTTAATATGGGTACATAATACACTTTATACATTACCTCCTTGCTTTTCCTTGGTACTTCCTTATCCCAAACAAGTTTTCTTACACTTTGATAGAATGCATTGCTCTGCTGTACCCTCCTGCCAATCTCCATGTCCAACCTACCAGTTTGCATCAATTCACTTCCTAGGTATTTGAACGTGTCCACAATTTCCAAACTCTGACTTCCAATTTTCACAGTGCCCTTTCCTTGTCTTTCCCCTCTTGTCATCACCATGGTCTTGCTTTTCTCTATACTGATTTTCAGGCCATACTTCTGAATATTTTCGTTCAGTGCATCTAGTTGTTTTTGCACTTCTTCGGTGTTCCTTCCCCAGACCACAATATCATCTGCAAGTAACAGTAACTTCATTTCTTTATGTTCATATGCTTCCTTTGTTTCCTTTACTATTTCATCCATCACCATTATGAACAAGAGAGGTGACAGCACACTCCCCTGTCTTAGTCCAGTCTTGTTCGTAAACCAATCTGTCTTTCCAACTGGGGTCAGTACCCTGCTAACACAGTTGTTGTACATTGCTTGCACCATTTCCAACATTTCTCTTCCCAGTCTCTTCTTAACCATGGTTTCCCATACCTTCTCTCTGGGGACACTATCATATGCCTTTTCTAGATCTATGAAAGTCATGATCAAATCCTCTCCATATTCCCAGTTCTTTTCCATCACCTGCCTCAAGCTAAAGATTGGGTCCACTGTGGATCTTCCACTCCTGAAGCCATACTGTTCCTCTTGCAACTCTCCTTCCACCTTTCTTCTCATTCTTCTTTCTAATATCCTTTCCAGTATTTTTACTATCTGTGATATGAGGGTGATCCCTCTATAGTTATCACACACCTTCTTGTCCCCCTTCTTAAACACTGGTATTATTAGCCCTTTCTTCCAGTCTTCTGGTACACATTTCCATTTCCACACACACTTTAGCAGTCGATACAGCCATTGCATGCCAACAGGTCCAGCAGCCTTTATCATTTCTACACTGACTTCATCCACCCCTGTTGCTTTTCCCATCTTCATTTTCTGTACTGCCAATTCCACCTCCAGCATTGTTATATCATCTTCTGTTATAGAGTCGTCAGGTTGCGTCACTTCCATCTCACCAGTACCATTGCTCACATTCAAAAGCTTATCGAAATACTCCTTCCATCGTCCCTTTATCTCTTCTGGGTGTGTTAACAACTCTCCATCTTCCTTTTTCACTAGCTTTGTAGTAACTCTTTCTTTCCTCTTACTTCTTAGAAGCCCATACAGCATCCTTTTACTGCCACTTACATCTGTTTCCATTCTTCGTGTAAATTCTTCCCAACTTTTCTTCTTTTCTTCTCCTACCACTTTCTTACACCTCCGTTTGCTGTCGTGATACTTCCTTTTGCTTTCTTCTGTTTGATCTCGGTTCCATTCTTTCCATGCAGACTTCTTTTCTTTCACTGCTTTCCTCACTTCCTCATTCCACCATGGTGTCTCCTTCTCTTTCACTCTTGTTGACGTCCCACCACAAGCACTCTCTGCTGCACCAACAAATGCCTTTTTAAAGTGAGACCATTCCTCTTCTATGTTTTCCACTTCAGTAACTGGGATTTGTTGCTTCAATCTCTCCTGAAAATTTTCCTGTACGGTTTTGTCTTTCAATTTCCATACTTTTATTTTACTTTCTCTGATCTCCTTTAGGTTTTCCAATTTTTCCCATCTAAATTTTGCCACCACAACTCTATGGTCCCCATCAAATGCTTCTCCTGGTAAAGCTGTCACATCTATCAGCTTTCTGCGATTAGTCCTTTCCACCAGAAAGTAGTCAATTACTGATTTTGTTCTTCTATCGCCCCAACCATATCTCGTAATTTTCCTGCTGTTTTTCTTCCGAAACCATGAATTAACCACTATCAGTCCATTCCTTTCACAAAAGTTTACAAGTTCCTCTCCTTCCCGGTTCTTTTTCCCATATCCATATGGTCCAATGACTTCTTCCTTTCCTTGTCTCTCGTTTCCGACTTGTGCATTCATATCTCCCATGATCACCACTTCTACATCTGAAATTACTCTTTCTACATCATCCAGGAATACTTCAATATCTTCTTCTCTGTTTCCAGTCTGTGGTGCATACACTTGTATGAAGTCCATCACGTCATTTTTCATCTTCATTCTAATTTTCATTATTCTGTCACTCACACACTCGACCACTTCAACATACTCCTCCAGTTGTTTCGAGGTTATCAGTCCCACGCCATTTTTGGCCTCTTGGCCACCACTCCAGTATAATGTATATCCTTTCCTCAATTTCTTCCTTCCTTTACCTTTCCATTTCACTTCACTCAGCCCCATCAATCTAACATTCTCCCTCTCCATGAAGTCTACCACCTCCTCCACCTTGCCTGTCAGGGTCATGACATTCATGATTCCCACTTTCATTTCGGTTACTGGTCGCCCATTTCTCACAGTTCCCCCAGTACCAAAAGAACTGCGCGTCGCCTGCAGGGTACGCCCTAACCTTTTCCGATTCATTCGAAGTGCCATTTCCATTTTAGGCTATTATTACGATGGGGTCGCCACTCCCAAAGGCATTTTATGAAGCTACTGCCAGCTATTATACAGGCCGCCCCTAACATGGGAAACAGACGCCCTTGCAGCCGCCCCTAACCTGGGAAACAGACGCTGCCGATTGATGCTGTACTCTTACTATTCCCTGAGTACTGGGTTGCCTCTTCCGCAATCTCCACCGTTCCGAAGTCCATCTTCTCCGCTGCAGATTCCGTTGAGGTCTTCGCACGTAACCCTGTGCACGGGGCCTATGTTATACCCCATAGGACTGGGTCCTCGCCAGAACTTAGCCGGTATTGTAGTTCCATGGTATATTACAGTACCGTTGCCCACCCCCGCGACGTGGACGCGCCTGGCAAGAGTTATCCATGTAGCCAATTAAAATTGCCTCATGGACCGGGTTAAGGAGCTGTCTAAATCCAGCCTCCAAGGGGAAGTATTCTCGACTTGAGGAAACTGGAGTAAGCAAATAATTGCTATTTGCTGTTGAGTAGTGTATATTTCTGGCCACAATAAAGTTAATTATTTCTTTAAGCAGTAAATGGTGTTGTGCTTCCTACCCACCGTAATCCAGTTAACAAAAGTGCCACTAGGGGGGTGGCACGTAACAACTGGTGTCAGAAGCCGGATTACGAACTCAAGCACAACACCTGACGGTCCTGGTTTCAAAACCCGAGCAGGTCATTTTCTCTAATTTTCCTGTGAGTGCATGCCCTTTACAAGACAAACAACTAAAATGGAGGAGAAATTGGCAGCACTGCTAGAAAAGTTAAATGGCATGGAAACCAAGATGGAAGACGGCCAGAAGAAGATGGAGGATGGCCAGAAGAAGTTAGCAGAGGACCTGAAGGACAGCCAAAATAAGTTAGCAGAGGACCTAACCGCCAAATTTCTGGATGGCCAGAAAAATCTGGAGGAGTGTCTGCTGACGAAATTAGAGGAGAGCCAAAGGAAATTAGAACAGGGCCTACGTGAGGAAGTCGCAGCAGTGGAAAAGAAGTTCGACGCCTTACAAGTGGAAGTCGCCGAGCTGCGCCAACGCCCGCTGATAGGGGTGGAGGAGAAATTCAACGCCTTACAAGTGGAAGTTGCCGAGCTGTGCCAACGCCCGCTGATGGGGGTGGAGGAGAAATTCAACGCCTTACAAAAGGAAGTTGCCGAGCTGCGCCAACGCCCACTGACGGGGGTGAAAGAGGAATTCAACGCTCTACGAGAGGAAGTTGCCGAGCTGCGCCAACGCCCGCCCACCGTTACACCGGGAATATCAGGAACGGGACATAGCAGAGTGACGCCCCCAACCTTCGACGGAAAGGTCCCGTGGAGCACCTACTTACGTCAGTTCGAGGCAGCCTGTTCCATAAATAACTGGAACAACACAGAAAAGGCTACAGCTCTCATTGTAGCGCTGAGAGGCGACGCCCTTAACGTCCTTCAGGCCATGCCGACTGGATCCCAGGACTACGCTGCACTGATCGCCCATATGGAGTCCCGATATGGAGATAGCCATCTTCAGCAGGCCTACCAGATGCAGCTCCGGACCCGGGTACAGAAGAACGCGGAAACCCTGCAGGAGTTCGAGATGGACATCGCACGCCTCGTAAGGCTCGCCTACCCAACAGCGCCGGCCGACTTTCTGGAGCAGATAGCGACGCAGACTTTCACCGACAACAAGTCTCTAGGACCCCTAAAGACTGGTTAGCAGTCGAATTGGTATTCTGTAACGCCAAATCGCATCCATGATGTGACGTAGTGTGCCCAACTCTAGGAATGGGTATTCCAAGTTTCAGACACCTAGATATCAAGGGAAAGGCTGTAGCAGCTTTTGAAAGTTCAGATATTTGAATATCGCGCTACATTGCTTCTCGAAGCCTTTCGAAGGAAATTACCGATAGTTGGATGGTAAATGACGTAGCGAGTCACCGCAGAGGTGGAGACTATTTATTGATTAAATAGTTAACTATGGAGCAGAGACTTGAGACTGGGATCAGATTACTGGCACGGCCAAATGAAAGAGAATGCAATTAATATCAAGTAAATCGGACCAGGGATTCAAGAGATATGAGAATTTCTAGATATCAGGCGATGACGCGTGACCCTGACCGTTTTTGTATAAAAGCAAGCTGGAGCAGGCTTAGTTAGCTCACTTCATCACAAGCACTTGGCGAACAAGTTGCGTCTACGCTGAGCCAAGGCACATGGTTGCCGCCTCTACGAAGAAGTACTTTTCAAATCGTGATAGTCACGAGAAGTGCTGCGCAAACGAGTTGGAACTTAGTAAGTTTCTGGTGAGGAGAATCACTGAGGTGATTGTTTTTCTACAGACATTGGTGGAAATATTTATATTTCCAAAAAGGACATATGCTAGACTCTGTCTAGAAAATAGTATTATCACAGTCCAATAGTAAATTAATACTTGGATGTTTAAATCCATTTAAAGTCAGTTTTCATATTTTGTAACTATTTAACCACTTCGATCCGTCAGTACATTGAAGAATAGTCTATAACGGTGGCGTTCATTAGTCTACGCAAGGGAAACTGCAGGTTGTCTAGCGCATGGCAGATGGTGATTTTAATAAACCATGCCCAGGGAACGATCTTCAGAACAGCCGTTAACTGCTTAGACTGTCAACGTTTTTCTTGTACTGATGAGATTACAGTGAGTTAAGTTACAACTGACACATTTAAGAAGAGATCGCTTAGATCTGACCCTTTTCAAACAAACTGTTATGGCTTTGTTAGAAGCCCATATTAAAATGGAACCACAGTCATTTAAAACGTCGAAGAATACTACCACTATGTCTGACTAGACGATTTGTGGGTCTACAATGGCGGCCGATACAAGGATTATACGTGCTTGTCCGCTAGGGCATGTCTACGGATAAATCTGGTATAGACCAGGTTTACGACACTTCAAGAACATCAAGAAATGTAAGCCACATTTGAATTATTTTATGCCTTGCTAATTGGAACAAACTATTTTTTCTGCAGATGACCAACACATTTTTTTCGTCGTATTTAAAGCTTGTAATGATTTACGCAAGACTTGTTAGATTTATTCTGAGCATTTTCAGCACTCAGAACAGTTTAGGATCGATGACCGAGCATTTTGAGCATTTATTTGAATTTTTCATATTTTTGGGAAATCACGGTAATCAGCCGATGTAACTGTAAAAGTTAAATTTATTTTTGTTGAGGAATGGATATTTTTTCCATATTCGAAGGTTCGAACATGTGGATTCTCACATAATGAGATGATAATTAAACATATTTGAAATAATAATAATAATAATAATAATAATCCACTAATAATAATAATAATAATTTTCATAATTTTTCTAAATAATTCTTGGATATTATATTTTATAATAATCATATGTATTGAGAGAAAGAGCCTATGAAGTAGTTGAAACATTTCTAGTTTGGAACAGGAGATTGTACGAAGGAGAGTGGTTAGCGCAAGCCCGCATTCAACCTACATTTCAGTTCTGGTTGAACAGTTGATATTTGCAATGAGCAAAGTATATGTTTCATATAACACGGAGAGGCATGAAACGGGAAGCAATTGATATTTGTATCAAATAGGATATTTTTGTATTTATATAAAATCATGACGTAAATACACTTCGAAAGTGAAATATGCTTTTCATAAGTATGGTAAAATCACGGGTTGAACTGAATGGTAAAATAAAATAAACTTGTAAGTTTATTAATCTTCCAGTGTTGATAACAAGCAGAGGCTTGATTTATTGTATAAATTTTGGGAAGATAATTTATATGTGTGGAGTAGTTGAAGGCCATTCCCAGGTGCGCAAGTTAAGTCGCAGGAATGAAGGTTTTTTCGAGCATCAATCAAATAGCAGGTTCGATGGCTCAGGTTTATAGTAGGAGTATTGGAGCCACACATTTCGTCGTATGAATAACCCGAAGGTTATTCCTTTGAAACCATCAGTTCTTATTTCAACCTTGTTTACGAATTCCATTTAGACTTTGATTTTGCTAGAACCCGGATTTGTCATGATAGTAGTTTATTCTTCTTCAGAGGAAGACCTTTGCCGTTGTTGTTATTGTAATATTGTGTTCTTACACAAATAGTAGAAGGGGCCACTGCCAATTTAAAATAATTCTTTAACCACGAATAATTTGAAGGATATTTTCAATCCTAGTGCCATGAACTAAATGAATTCATTATAAGACTACAATTCTAATTTCCGCATTCTGTCGAAGAATTGCAAGTTGTGAAAGTTGCTTAAAATGGCCATAAATATAAATATTTTTATAATATTGTTCCCAAGTGGAAAATCTAATAGTTGAATGGTTCAACCATTTATTGATCAAGTTAATGATTCAGAAATCATATATTTTGTTTGGAACTTGAAGTTCATAATCGAGTCACTTCTCGAAATGTTTAATGTCAGAAGAACAATTAATTGTTGTTGTGCTTCGCACAGTTCTTCGATGCTATGCTCAATGGTCAAATACTTTTCAGATGTTGTTAATATGTGTTAATAATTTGTGTTACGACGATGATAATAATAGTTTCAACGATATATTTTGGAAAACTGGAAAACAAATGAAAGTCTAAGAAATTCTATAAACATTTATTCTACGAGTGTTAATATCTTGTACATAGTCAAACAGTGATCTACGTTATTTCCAGTATGGACAATTCATTTTGAGCTGGAATAATTAAATGTTAATAATTTTGGAACACAGTCCACAGGACTATCAATCGGACTTGTGTTTCCAAAAAGATTGTCAAATGTGTTTGGAAGATTTCTGTATATTGTGTGTATATAAGAGTGTGGATCGCCACACGTGGGATGATGCTGCTTTGAGCATTCTTGCAGTCAGATTTTAACTTGAAATAAACTGAGATAATTTTACCAGATGTGTTTCACCCAATTAAATCTCCTTCTATCCTTATTGTTGCATTGAGCCAAAAATCAGCAAAGCATTTTTATAAATTTGATGTCGTTTTTGCGATTTGCTTTAACCCATCTGGCGCTCCGGGATATTTTGATTCTCGTGCTGACTGATTATTGGTAAAATGCATATGTGGTCGTGCGGACTCCGGTCTAAACGGGCACATAAAATAAGATAGAGAGAGAAATGGCTTCGAACGTGGGGCCCGATTTAGACATGGTCAATCGCATGCCGATTTGAAATTGTGATAATTTTTATAGAAATATTTTGGGAGTTGAGAGATGTCTGGTTTGGATGAATAAATTAGTAGGAAACCCAATTAGTGGGAAAATTAATAATTTAACTGGTTAATAATTAGAATGGGTTTGATTATTTTGATAATGGCTTAACCATTAGGGCGTCAAGTAAATTCAGTAGTAAACGTTCGATGACTGGAGATACACATTATTAGAATCCAGGTGGAGGATATTTGAGAACTAGCATATTTTTCTTGTGATATTATGGTAAATGTAATTCGTAAAAGTAAAGAATTTTGTTTTTCCATCACGTCGACATTAGGACAAATCTCATTTTATTATAGTGTTCCAATTAGCTATTCATATTTCTTGTTCTAGTTATAAGCTTGTGTTTGCCACTGTTGTATACCCCTAAGTTTTGAATAATTATTGAAATTATGGAAGAAATGATGAGGATGATGAGGAGTTTGGAGGAGAGTTCGAAACAGGCTGGACTGCGTGTAGCAGCCATTATGAAAGAAAATACTGAGGCTTTAGAAAAGAAACTTAAAGAAAATTCTGATAATTTGAAAGAAAGTTTAGATGATAAACTTAAAGAAAATTCTGATTCTTTAGAAAATAAACTTAAAGAAAATTCTGATTCTTTAGAAAGTAAACTTAAAGAAAATTCTGATAATTTGAAAGAAAGTTTAGATGATAAATTTAAAGAAAATTCTGAATCTTTAGAAAATAAACTTAAAGAAAGTTCTGATAAACTCAAAGAAAATTCCGATTTGTTAGAAAGCAGGTTAAAAGATAACTTAAAGGAAAATTTAAACAGTAAATTTAATTCAATGGAAAGTAAATTTAAAGAGAATTCCGAAATTTTGAAAATGACACTTGAGAGTAAAATGAATAAATTATGCGATAAAACACATGAGCTCGAAACTTCATTAGCTACTAACGCGAGTTTGATGGACGATAAATTTCGCGATGCCGATCTTCGATCCCAAAGCTTAGCTGATAGGATAGAACATGGTCTTAGGAAAGTTGGTGAAGACATGGTCAACCTGGAAGTCAGAGTGAAGAAGGAGAGTAACGAGATGGGAATTCTAGTTGTTCAACGTTTAACGGAACAATTCAAGGAACTTGTCATGGGAGAAATAAGAGAAGGAGCGATTCATGAATTGCAAACTGAGATTAAAACCACAGTTGTCAATGAAATTAAAGACACACTCAAGCTGGAGAATCAAGAGGGAATCAAGGAGATTAGGGAATCTTTGTCATCCCACATTGAAGTAATTGCCAAGGATATTCAAGCAACTCAGAAGGACATATCAGATATGACAGGGTCATTGAAAAGTCATGAGGCTGTTATGAACCAGATATCCATTGATGTTAAAGACAATTGTAAAGAGACTGAAGCAATCAAGAAGATGGCAGAAGAAAACCAGAAGGAACTTGAGGCTATGAAAACTCAAATAAAGGATGAGAAACAGTCTGATCATCTGTTGAAAATGCCGAATGTAAAAGGAAAGGAACAGATACAAATAAATCTAGGAGGAGCTAGAGACACTGATAGACAGGATGAGGTCAGGACAGTATTTCAATCCAACCCCATAACTGAGTTTAAGAATATAGAAGACAAGCCTTCTAAATTTTCAGGGCGAGATTCTGTAACACCCGTGGAATTTTTGAGAGAAGCAGGTGATTATCTGAAAGATTCTAAGATCCCTAAAGAAAGACAGATCAGGGTAATAGGGAAGTTCTTGGAAGGTCCCGCACTTTTGTGGTTTAGAGCATTTAGATCCACTCTAAATACTTTTGAGGAGTTTTCTCGTGGGCTATTGAAGAAGTTTTGGTCCCCTGAAACCCAACAGCAAGTTAGAGCAGAGTTGTATTCGAAGAGATTCTCGACGTCACAACCTACTCGATACTCTACATACTTTTCTGGACAGCTGTCTAAACTTCAACATTTAGATCCGCCAATGCCAGATAACGAGTTGATTACTGCTTTGATACGACAATTTCCAGCAGACGTCCAGAGGACTTTGATCGCTGCTGATATCTACAATATGGAACAGTTTGATGAAGTATTGCAAAAGCTGGATCATACAAACGCTCAATTCTTTCATCAGAAGGGAGTAAAGAGTAATAACGCTGTGTATGCTGTTATGGCTGACAGTTATTCTCAGACACCTCGAGAGATTCGAGAGGAGCGAGAAGAGAAATCGCCGAGGGAAGATTCCAATACGAGAGGATGGAACCAATACCGTAACAGATACAGTTACAAACCATATGCAAGACCAGATGGTGGTAATCGATACAACACTCGATGGAGAAGACCACGTGATACTCAAGGAAGGTACCAGGAAAGGAGATCCTATGGTAATAACTATAATAACAGAGGGAATGTAGATACTCGTCAGTCCAATGAAGAGTTTAACAAGGACACGAGGAAAAATTTGGAAGCAAGACACCAAGATAACTTACAATTTGTGGAGCAGAGGCCCAATGATCCAGGTCCATCGGGAACACAACAATCCCGGGGGAATGGTAATGAAAAAAAAAACTTCGAATTCACAGTAGAAGATAGAATTTTGAATACTTTCACTTCCAGAATTATTAAATGGCAAGCAGAGGATGATGACTTAATTCAACAGAATGACGAACGAAAAGAAATGGGTACGAGAATTAGAATGCCGATCATATCATGCGAAGTATTCGGTATGCCTGTCGATACTTTGATCGATACTGGGGCTATGCTTTGTCTGGTGAGTGAGAAGCTCTATATTCTGTGGAAGCTCAAAGAGAATTTAGAGGAGATTCCAGTATCAGGAATTAAGATCCAAGGAATAATACCCAATAAAATATCTCTGTGTAAAACACAATTATACTTATGTATTAAGATTGGAGGACATGATTTTCGACATGTATTTGTTGTAATGAAGGACATGGCTTTTGACATGATATTGGGAGCAGATTTCATTCAGAAATATCAAGCAGTGATAGATATGAAGACAGAGACGATTAAATTCAAGAATACCGAAGAGATTAACTTCGAGGGAAAAGAAGAGGAAGACATCGAGGGAGATGCTCAATGGTCTCTGATTTTTCATGAAGCTGAAGGGAGAGAAGTCTACACTGAGAAGGAGTCCCCAGAGTTAGGGAAAATTTTGGAAGAGTATCAAGATATTTTTGACATTAAGCCTGGTGAAATTAAGGATTTTGAATATCATATTCGTGTAAATGATGATGCACCTTTTCATGCTAAATTGTATCCAGTAGCAGAAAAGCATCGAGAAAGAGTAAAAGTGCTTATCAAGGACATGGAAAACAATAATGTGATTGAAAAGTACACTACATCTTATGTCAATCCATTAGCAGTAGTGTCTAAACAAGATGGAAGTCTGAGACTATGTTTAGACGCGCGAAATTTGAATTCAAGATTACTGCCAGAGTATGACAGACCACCAATCATTAGGGAACTGTTGAGGAAATTCCAAGGCAAGGTCTGGTTCTCTAATATTGATCTCACTTCGTCCTACCATCATATTAGACTTAGTGAAGATTCTAAGAAGTTTACAGGATTTATGTTTGACCAGCAGACATATGTATTCCGCCGTTTACCATTTGGAGTTAAAACATCTGGATCCGTTTTGATCAGAGCCCTAGAACAAAATTTGAGTCCTGAAGTAAAAGAAATAGCAATTCGTTATATTGATGATATCTTAATTGCATCTGAGACTAAGGAGGAACATTTGCTACATCTTCAAATGTTATTCGCAGATTTGAGAAAAGCGAACTTCAAAGTAAACCTTCGAAAATGTCAGTTCTTTCGAAAGGAAATAAAATTTTTGGGTCACATTTTGGATGGAGAAGGATACCGTCCCAATGAAACGAAGATACAAGCTATTGCAAATTTCCCTAGACCTACTAGAGTGAAGAATGTCCGCAGTTTTCTCGGGACATGCCAATTCTTTGCAGGGCATTGTCCGAACTTCACAAAGACAGTTGCGCCATTGCAGGAATTGTTAAAGAAAGGAAATAAATGGAAATGGGATAGAGATTGTGAACAATCATTTCAAGATGCCAAGAGGTTATTGGTAAACAGTGTGAAATTGGAGTATCCTGACTTTACCAAGAATTTCATCATAGAATCTGATGCATCCACCGTAGGGATTGGAGCTATTCTACTTCAAGAGGATGAAGACCACAAGAGACATTACCTGGCGTTCATTAGCAGGAAACTTCGTCCATCAGAGAGGAATTAGTACACCACAGAGTTAGAAGCACTTGCTGTAATATTCGCTTTGGAGTCGTGGAAGAAAATGTTAATTGGACATTCAGTCATTGTGAGGACTGATCACCACGCATTGGAGTTCATTTTGAGAACAAACTTTGCCAGCGATAGAATAACTAGATGGTCACTTTTTATTCAGCAATTCAACCTAGTTATTGAACACACTCCTGGAAAGTTGAATGTGGGAGCTGATTTGTTGAGTAGAGCAGTGGAGTCTACATCTAAGGTTTTTCAAGTTAACCTGACGCAAGAGGATGAAGATACCTTGAGAAGGTTACGGTTATTGCATTTATCCCAGAGGAGAGACCGACGTCTTAGGAACATTTTTCGTTTTCTACAGGGAAACATGGATCCCAATGATGATGATTTTGTGGAAACTGAAAGAATTTCCAGAGATTATATGATGTTAGATGGTTTAATCTACAAGTTTGCAGATCCCGACCATACGAAGTTGAGAGTAGTGATACCTCCACGATTGCAAAAACCCATTATTTGGATGGCACATCGAATCGCAGGTCATGCTGGAGTAGATAAGACAGTCAACATGATTCAAGAGAAATTTTCGTGGGAGCGAATGCGACAAACTGTCAGAAACACTATTCGAGAATGCGACTTATGCCAAAGAAGTAAATATAATTCTAGATTATTGAGAGAATTACCAAGGCCTATTATTCCTTCTAAGCCTTGCGAAATCTTCGCGACTGATTTATATGGTCCTCTCCCAAAGTCTAAAAGAGGTAACCGATATATTTAGGTGACTATGGATGTTTTCAGCAAATACACCATGTTACATCCAATTCAGAAGGCAAACGCAAAGTATTGTGCGAAGAGAATTAGGGACAGCGTGATTCCGGAAGCAGGCAAACCGGAATTCCTTTTATCAGATCGTGGACCTCAATTCACATTTTTGGAATTTCGAACCAGCATGAATAATCTTGGGATTAGACAATTGTTTTGTTCTATTAGACATCCAGAGAGCAATCCAGCGGAACGCGTGATGGCTGAGATAGCAAAATTTTGCCGCCTCTATTGTCCAAATGAGCATTGGAAATGGATGGATGTTCTTTCTTTAGCATCCGAATCCATCAACTCTACTATTCATGAGAGTACTGGACAGATTCCTATGTTGCTACATCATGGGGTTAAACCAACACGATTATGGGATCGAATCATCTCTATTCCACCTGAGATCGAACCAAGTCGTCAGATGAGGGAAACTCTAGCTTTAGACAAGTTAAGGAGTCAAGCTGAGAAGAGAGAGCGCAGAGTGAGAGGAAAGCGTTTTCGCAGACCCTTGCGCGTAGGAACTCTTGTTTTAGTGAGAAGACCTACACCCTCTGACGTGCAAAATCGAGTGTACTCGAAATTTGCAAGCCTTTACGCTGGACCCTACCGTATTGTGGAAGTAAACAATAATGGAAGCTATGAAGTAGCTAATACACGAACTGGTAACATCGTGGGAACTTATAATGCATCGAATTTGAAGATCTATTATTCAAGAACCAGATAATTTAATGTGTAGATAGGAAAAATAAAAATTTTTCAATTTTTATTTTTTGCTAGGTGTGGGGTGGATGTGCCCAACTCTAGGAATGGGTATTCCAAGTTTCAGACACCTAGATATCAAGGGAAAGGCTGTAGCAGCTTTTGAAAGTTCAGATATTTGAATATCGCGCTACATTGCTTCTCGAAGCCTTTCGAAGGAAATTACCGATAGTTGGATGGTAAATGACGTAGCGAGTCACCGCAGAGGTGGAGACTATTTATTGATTAAATAGTTAACTATGGAGCAGAGACTTGAGACTGGGATCAGATTACTGGCACGGCCAAATGAAAGAGAATGCAATTAATATCAAGTAAATCGGACCAGGGATTCAAGAGATATGAGAATTTCTAGATATTAGGCGATGACGCGTGACCCTGACCGTTTTTGTATAAAAGCAAGCTGGAGCAGGCTTAGTTAGCTCACTTCATCACAAGCACTTGGCGAACAAGTTGCGTCTACGCTGAGCCAAGGCACATGGTTGCCGCCTCTACGAAGAAGTACTTTTCAAATCGTGATAGTCACGAGAAGTGCTGCGCAAACGAGTTGGAACTTAGTAAGTTTCTGGTGAGGAGAATCACTGAGGTGATTGTTTTTCTACAGACATTGGTGGAAATATGTATATTTCCAAAAAGGACATATGCTAGACTCTGTCTAGAAAATAGTATTATCACAGTCCAATAGTAAATTAATACTTGGATGTTTAAATCCATTTAAAGTCAGTTTTCATATTTTGTAACTATTTAACCACTTCGATCCGTCAGTACATTGAAGAATAGTCTATAACGGTGGCGTTCATTAGTCTACGCAAGGGAAACTGCAGGTTGTCTAGCGCATGGCAGATGGTGATTTTAATAAACCATGCCCAGGGAACGATCTTCAGAACAGCCGTTAACTGCTTAGACTGTCAACGTTTTTCTTGTACTGATGAGATTACAGTGAGTTAAGTTACAACTGACACATTTAAGAAGAGATCGCTTAGATCTGACCCTTTTCAAACAAACTGTTATGGCTTTGTTAGAAGCCCATATTAAAATGGAACCACAGTCATTTAAAACGTCGAAGAATACTACCACTATGTCTGACTAGACGATTTGTGGGTCTACAATGGCGGCCGATACAAGGATTATACGTGCTTGTCCGCTAGGGCATGTCTACGGATAAATCTGGTATAGACCAGGTTTACGACACTTCAAGAACATCAAGAAATGTAAGCCACATTTGAATTATTTTATGCCTAGCTAATTGGAACAAACTATTTTTTCTACAGATGACCAACACATTTTTTTCGTCGTATTTAAAGCTTGTAATGATTTACGCAAGACTTGTTAGATTTATTCTGAGCATTTTCAGCACTCAGAACAGTTTAGGATCGATGACCGAGCATTTTGAGCATTTATTTGAATTTTTCATATTTTTGGGAAATCACGGTAATCAGCCGATGTAACTGTAAAAGTTAAATTTATTTTTGTTGAGGAATGGATATTTTTTCCATATTCGAAGGTTCGAACATGTGGATTCTCACATAATGAGATGATAATTAAACATATTTGAAATAATAATAATAATAATAATAATAATAATAATCCACTAATAATAATAATAATAATTTTCATAATTTTTCTAAATAATTCTTGGATATTATATTTTATAATAATCATATGTATTGAGAGAAAGAGCCTATGAAGTAGTTGAAACATTTCTAGTTTGGAACAGGAGATTTTACGAAGGAGAGTGGTTAGCGCAAGCCCGCATTCAACCTACATTTCAGTTCTGGTTGAACAGTTGATATTTGCAATGAGCAAAGTATATGTTTCATATAACACGGAGAGGCATGAAACGGGAAGCAATTGATATTTGTATCAAATAGGATATTTTTGTATTTATATAAAATCATGACGTAAATACACTTCGAAAGTGAAATATGCTTTTCATAAGTATGGTAAAATCACGGGTTGAACTGAATGGTAAAATAAAATAAACTTGTAAGTTTATTAATCTTCCAGTGTTGATAACAAGCAGAGGCTTGATTTATTGTATAAATTTTGGGAAGATAATTTATATGTGTGGAGTAGTTGAAGGCCATTCCCAGGTGCGCATGTTAAGTCGCAGGAATGAAGGTTTTTTCGAGCATCAATCAAATAGCAGGTTCGATGGCTCAGGTTTATAGTAGGAGTATTGGAGCCACACATTTCGTCGTATGAATAACCCGAAGGTTATTCCTTTGAAACCATCAGTTCTTATTTCAACCTTGTTTACGAATTCCATTTAGACTTTGATTTTGCTAGAACCCGGATTTGTCATGATAGTAGTTTATTCTTCTTCAGAGGAAGACCTTTGCCGTTGTTGTTATTGTAATATTGTGTTCTTACACAAATAGTAGAAGGGGCCACTGCCAATTTAAAATAATTCTTTAACCACGAATAATTTGAAGGATATTTTCAATCCTAGTGCCATGAACTAAATGAATTCATTATAAGACTACAATTCTAATTTCCGCATTCTGTCGAAGAATTGCAAGTTGTGAAAGTTGCTTAAAATGGCCATAAATATAAATATTTTTATAATATTGTTCCCAAGTGGAAAATCTAATAGTTGAATGGTTCAACCATTTATTGATCAAGTTAATGTTTCAGAAATCATATATTTTGTTTGGAACTTGAAGTTCATAATCGAGTCACTTCTCGAAATGTTTAATGTCAGAAGAACAATTAATTGTTGTTGTGCTTCGCACAGTTCTTCGATGCTATGCTCAATGGTCAAATACTTTTCAGATGTTGTTAATATGTGTTAATAATTTGTGTTACGACGATGATAATAATAGTTTCAACGATATATTTTGGAAAACTGGAAAACAAATGAAAGTCTAAGAAATTCTATAAACATTTATTCTACGAGTGTTAATATCTTGTACATAGTCAAACAGTGATCTACGTTATTTCCAGTATGGACAATTCATTTTGAGCTGGAATAATTAAATGTTAATAATTTTGGAACACAGTCCACAGAACTATCAATCGGACTTGTGTTTCCAAAAAGATTGTCAAATGTGTTTGGAAGATTTCTGTATATTGTGTGTATATAAGAGTGTGGATCGCCACACGTGGGATGATGCTGCTTTGAGCATTCTTGCAGTCAGATTTTAACTTTAAATAAACTGAGATAATTTTACCAGATGTGTTTCACCCAATTAAATCTCCTTCTATCCTTATTGTTGCATTGAGCCAAAAATCAGCAAAGCATTTTTATAAATTTGATGTCGTTTTTGCGATTTGCTTTAACCCATCTGGCGCTCCGGGATATTTTGATTCTCGTGCTGACTGATTATTGGTAAAATGCATATGTGGTCGTGCGGACTCCGGTCTAAACGGGCACAGTAGGTCTTACCGCTGAACCATCCACCGTAAAGGCATGTTCTGAGCACTTGTTAGCCGTGTTTTAGTCCATGGTTAGCTTATTTGTAATGAAAAATCAAAGATGGAAGCGAACAGCTGATATGTATGTTATCACTTAATGGCTTGAATATTAATTTATTCATTGAATATGGACTAAGGTAAGTACAAAACAATATATTTTTGATTCTTCAAGTTGTGAAAATATCTTGACGATTATGGTAAATAGTACACTTAATTGTTAAGAAAGACAATTTAACTCTTATTTACTTATTTATGTTGTAAGATCTTTCACCGGCATATGTTGGCAACTATGTACTGCCCCCGGAAATTGAATTATATTGAGACCACGATGGCTGTATTGGCGAATATGAGTAAAGTTATGAATGTCATAGTAGGCGTAGGCACGGATGACGCAGATTTCATGCAAGCAGGCTGATTGAGCTGAGATTATTGGTGACGTCATGATTTTGTTCGAGAAAGATCTTAGATTTACGACGCAGTCGCAGGAAACAAGGTATTGTGCTAAGGAAGAAGCTACGCTTTTGGAGGAGAGACTCGAACCAATGAACGATAGTTTGGAAGGAAGACGGAGATTGCTGAAACTACGATATTTGATTACTTTTGGCATGCAGATTTGTGGAAAACTATTTTCAGTTATGGCATTGATTTGGAATTTTGAAGAAATTAATTTTGAGTTTTTGAAATTTGAAAATCCGTCAAGTATAGCCAAAGTTAAAACTTCTAGCAATGACGCAGCAACAGGCTATGGAAGGGATGGATACGCCCCTTAAGAAGTTGATAAAAGGTCGTGCACAGGAGAGAGGAGCTCTCAGATCTCATATGTCAGATCGCATATATATTTCTGGTGATATATAGTTATTTTCAAGTGATTCAGTGAAGTAAGTTGTCTTTAGCGTCTGGTTGAAGCCTGGCGCATCGAACGAACTCGGAGCAGTTCCATTTTACGCTGCTCGAAACTAGGTGAAGTTGAAACGCTCACATTAACGTTTCCACCAGTTAAGATATCAAGCGCTAACTTCAGCCTTTATTATAGTTCTATTGGGCAGTATAACATTGAGGTGTGTAGAAGATTTGAAGAATTTCACAGTTATACTTCGAAAAATATTGGATGTTCACTACATGCTCGCTTTTGTAGAAAGACGATTAACGAAGTTCCATGCTGTTACTTTACTCCAACGATATATGTCCCAATTGCATTAAAGCCTTAGCCTTCCATCTCAACTACTGTTGTAATACCAAACGTATTACAACGATACAGTCGACTATGGAACATTATAATCTTGCAGTGCTTTCAATGATTATAACAGTAGTTGAGATGGAAGGCTAAGGCTTTAATGCAATTGGGACATATATCGTTGGAGTAAAGTAACAGCATGGAACTTCGTTAATCGTCTTTCTACAAAAGCGAGCATGTAGTGAACATCCAACTACACTCATGCATCGTGAATCCATCGCTGAATTATACCAGATAACAGTGGAAATATTTTCATACTCCACAACTATGAATATTTCTGCGGAAATAACTACAATAAACTTCATGGCGAATTCCTGCGAGAACTTCAGGGAACTTTCAAGAGAGGCCAGGGTTGTCCCGGCGCACAAAGAAGAGTTTTGCCAGAAGGATGTTTTTCGTATCCACGGAGCAGTGCAATTTCGGAGGAGGAAGCAGTTCGATTCTCCGAGGACGCTGATTCCAGGTTCGAGGACGGAGCACATCTTTACGCTGGTGAAATGGAACCAACAGCAGTTTTCTTTGAAAACTTTCCTCTGGAACTTCAACCAACAGATAAGGTAGTCGTGAACGTTTCTTGTATTATTTGAGTCTTGTAGCGATATCTGAGCAACCATTCTTCCCATATTTTCTGTCCTATCTTTTGCCCCATTTTCTTGATTGATATTTCTGTACTCAGTACACTTCGATGATTTATGCCTTTTTCTTCGATTTGTTGAGACATTGCTATGTCATTGGCATACTTAATGATTTTGGATCAGTTGAGACTGATATTTAGATTCTTTCAGTAATTTGCATATTTTTGTAGTCACGATTTGACTGTAAAGTTAACGATTTGCTATGGCAGATTTGAATTCAGACAGCGTGTCATTTTATTAAAGTAATTCTATTCAGTTAATTACTTTGACCAATTTTCTGTCATCCTCAAGAAAGAAGAATAATTAAAAGATTTTAGAGCGTTAAAATCTATTACGATATCGACGATCTTTGAAATACTAGTCGTCTTATGAACATGATTGCAACATAGACATTTATCATTGCATTATAGACAATTTTATGAAATATGAACTTTTATTTCGATTTATTGAATACACTATAGTAATGAACATTTGATAGGAGTTTTTCTCAATTATAGATTGGAACAATAATGTTTGCATTCCACAATCTAATTGTATTCTATTCGACTATTTTGCAGTTTAGATGAACTTTGTTTGAAGATAGTATTTTTATACTGCGTTACTTTGAAGATGTTAATCTCAATTTTGATAGACCAGGCAGGAGTGTCTAATCGTATTTGCTATTAAATTTATTTGTGATTGGCAAATTTTTACTTCATATCGATTCATGAATGAAACCCACGAAGGTTAAATAATAACAGTCATTATTACAATTGATGAATATAAGAATTTTTAAAGAGGAACAATGGATGTATAATCGTTAGTTCAGAGGACGTGTAAAAGTCGCTGTTGAATAATGCCCTTGAATAATGAAGGAGGTTCCCACAATAATTAATGAATTTGATGAATTAATAAGTGGAGGTTTTGTGTGTAGTTTGGAAGATTTTTATGCCATATATATGAAGATATATGATGAATTTTGGGCCAATTGTTGTGTAATTTTGGGCGTCTTGAGCGAAGTATTTTCCCGCTGATTGTATTGTTCTCGTTCATTGAAAGATTATTCATATGAAGATACTGTTAAAATTAACAAGAGTGTTAAATAATTTGAGATAAAGATTTTGAATGGAGGTTACAGTCACAAATATTAATAATAATTATTAAACCTTATTAAACCTGAATTTGACAGTTAAATATAACTAACCTTCATTGGTCGATGATATCAACACGATTTAAGTAATTATCAACCGGATAAACGTGTGGTTTAATGTATTTCTTGTATAAATAATATAAACAATATTGTAAATAATTTTGTAAATATCTTTGTTAAATAATTTGAAATGATAGTGATTAATAGAGGCGTGTATAAACTTTTCAATTGTCGTTTGACATTGTTATAAACAATTTATTATTGTTATAAATAATTAATGAACTTTTGTTATTAACATTTAGAGTTTTTTTGTATACTCTAAACAACGCTAATTAAACAAGTGGTTTAAACAATTAATCATGATTTGGGATTATTGGAGGAATCCACTGGTGTTTGAATGAAGCATTTGACATTTGCGTGATAATATTTCAGTTGAGATGTGAACATTTACGTGTTTGAAAAGGAGAGCCAAGCTCTGAGGTAACACGCCTATGCTAGGGTTGAACGAACGGGAGTCCACTTTGACGATACAGGTGCATTGCAGCTGGCCCGGACAACTGTGTTACAGAGGCCAAGGACGTTCCATAATAGCCTTGTGGCTATAAATAAAATGTGAAGTATATAAACACGCAAAACAATTGATATATGTGTCTCATCCCAAATCCCGTTTCCATTCCATGTGCATTATTATTTTACGTTGCTATGAGCTTGAGAAAGCTGAAACATTATATGTAGAGAATACAGGTCCTACAGGAGGACATGGTTATGTGGTCGATGGCTTCTGATTGCCACGTTGATTTTGTTGTTTATTTTTGTTAAAATCATTCTTTTTGTGAAATAAATTATTGTGCAGTTTAAAGTTTCTCGTCTTCGTTCTGGTTCATTTTAAATATCATGGTGGAGGTTATTGTGTGGGCATACTTTAAGTGATCCAGTTGACAACCCAGTCCCCGAGATAAATTTAAGAGGTAAGTAAAGGTAAGTATGAACCCCCGTATATTTTGGTGTGTTCCACAATAATTTTCTTGTTAACTATTGTGCTCTAATCTCGATAGTATCTGTCAGTGCCATTTTCATTGATGTAGCTGTGCCGGTGCGATTGATTATTGGCAAACCGATTGAGGGGGCGGATATCTGACAGCCTACTATCCGGATATCGGGTACAGTACCAAAGACAGATAGATTAGATAGATTTATTTTGACTGGCAAGATTAGGGCCATTGGGCCCTCTCTTCCATCTAACCAGATTATACAAATAATAAATAATATACAATACAAATACAACTTAAATCTAACGATATTACAATGTTGAAATAATATAAAATACATATAAAATGGATTAGCTTAATAATATACAATACAAATACAACTTAAATCTAACAATTTTACAATATTTATACAATATAAAATACATATAAACTGGATTAGCTTGGTGGTGTAGGCTGTAAATTGTTGCATTGTTAGGGTGAATAACTAAGATACTTAGGATTAAGTTTAAAATTACAGTAAGGCAAAGGAAATAGGCTACTGAAAAAAGTAGACTAATGATGGTGATGAAGATGATGATGAAGATAATTAGTCGTTACTGAAGGAGGTTATTTAGATATCTAAATAGAGAGTAAATGAGAAAGTGAGAATTGGAAAGTTTGAATATATGTAATACGACGTAAGAATATAAGCATAAATGTTGAGTTCAACTTTCATTTACTTAGTGAGTATGTACTGCTGGCAACGCTGCTTGAAGCTGGACGGGGTTGCTCCTCTGACAGAGCGAGGCAGATTGTTCCACAGTCGTGCAGTAGCAACAACGAAGGAGTTGGTATAGCGTACTGTGCGGTGTATGGGTATCAGCAAGAGTGTGTCGTTTTTTGACCGTGTTCCAAGAGTATGCTCGTACGAGAGGCGGTGAAACTGAGAGTGCAGGTAAGCTGGAGTTGAAGTTGAGAGTATTTGTTGAAGAATACATAAAGAATGGAGGTCGCGGTGTTGATTTAGACGTAACCAGTTAAGTTGCTCTTAAGCGGGGGTGACATGGTCATAGTACCGTAAATTAAATATGTAGCGTACACAGGCATTTTGTGCATGTTGGAGTTTGTTTTTAAGAGTAACAGTGAGATCTTTGTATACCACATCGCAGTAATCAAAATGAGGCAATATTAGGGAGGAAACAAGTCGTTCCTTTAATACACGAGAGAAAATATTCCAGAATCTTCTAAGTGAATTCAATGCGGAAAATACTTTTCTGGAAACATTGCAGACGTGCTGCGTCCAGGAAAGATGTTTATCTATAATAACGCCTAGATCTTTAAATGACTCACGGAATTCGATTGGGGAATCGCACAAGCGTAATTTTTAGTTTTAGGAGGATTTTCGGGTGGGAGATTATGATTGCTTGGGTTTTAGCCTCATTGAGTCGTAGTCCATGTAAGCGAGTCCAGTTACAGGTTTCAGTTAAGTCTTCATTAAAGGTGCCGATTGCTACCGATAGTTTTTCTGGTGCTGAATGCAGGTAGATTTGTACATCATCAGCATATAGGTGGTGTTTGCATTTAGTGATTGATGACGGAATGTCGTTTATATATATTGAAAACAGGAGCGGTCCAAGGACTGACCCCTGAGGGACTCCTCTCTCAACTGGACGCCATGAAGACAATGCAGACGTAATAAAAGTAAATCGATACCAGTGTAGTTGGTATCGTAGAGCCAAAAGGACGTTAGCAAAGATCTGTGCCTGTTCATTTTATTTGTTTTTACCACATATAACCCACAGGAAATATTACTCTTATAACAGGTTATGGGCCCAGAACGTACGGATAGTTATTGTGAGTGAAACGGGAATCAATACTGTGAGGTTAACGGAATATCGGAGGAAGAATAATGACTTTTTTGCGTAGGCCTACTTTGATACAAAAGGAAAAATGAACGACGAGGAGAGACAAAGAGTCAATGATGAAAGATACCACATTCCACTTTTCGACGGTAAGAACTACGACAATTGGAAATTCAGACTTGAAGTTCTACTGGACGAAAAGAAACTGATGTCCCACATCACAGAAGAAGTTCAGTATACTGAATCACCGGCGGGCGAGACAACGGCAGCTCGAACGGCCAGGGAAGCAGCTAATGAGAAACTCCGGCAGAAAGATAAGTATTGCATTAGACTTATTGTGAGTGCTATAACTGATAGTCATTTGGAATATTGCCGAGGACATGATACAGCCTTCAAGGTCTGGAAAACTTTAGCAGACACTTTTCAAAGGAAAGGAATTGCCAGTCAACTTCAGGCAAGGAAAGCATTGCTTGCAATGCGACATAACCCTACTAATGAAACTTTGGAAAATCACTTTCTGAAGTTTGACAGACAAATTCGAAAACTTAAATCTGCTGGAGCAAATACTGATGAGTTAGATGTGATTTGTCATTTGTTATTGACCATGCCAACTGACTATAGTATAGTTGTAACCTCTATTGAAACCATGTCAGCAAACGGTGAGAACTTAACCCTTCCTTTTGTCAAAAATAGACTTTTGGATGAAGAATCTAAAAGGAATCTGCAAGGAAAACAGAAACCACAGAGGAATGAGTCAACAACTGCTTTCTCGACTCGACCAGGACAAGTAAAGAATGGAGGAAAACAGAAACATCAGTACCAGCAGCCGAAGACTACTGCAACACCAACATACACTCAGCAACAGTCCAAGGTATTTTCTGGAGCTAACAGTAATACTAAGCCTGCTTCACATTCTTACAAGTGCCACAACTGTGGGGGCAGTGGTCATTTACGGAGAGACTGTCCTAGCCCACGTAACACTCCTTGGCAGCCTACAAAGTTTTCAGGGATGCAAACTGGTGCTGCCAATGTCACTCAAGAGGAGGAAGAGGAATTCTGTTTCTCAGCTTTATCTGACGTAATAGACTCAAGAATGAATAAGGCTGGAAGTGATGAAGTGATATGGTGGCTTGATTCTGGAGCTTCAGAGCACATGATTAATCAAGCTGATTTCTTTCAGACAAGTGTAAAGTTTAATCCTATGAAGATTAAAGTAGCAAAAGCAGGGCACTCAGTCACATCAACACAAAAGGGAAACATGAAACTTTCTGCGTTGGTGGACGGAACATGGAATACTGTGAACATTCCAGACGTGTTGTACATTCCAGATTTGGAAATAAATTTACTGTCTGTGAGAAGACTGGAAATGAGTGGACGCACAATCATTTTTGAAGATGGTAAGGCACTAATAATGAAAGGAAATTATGTGATTGCAGTTGCGCATCGGATCAACAAGTTGTACGGGCTAACACTCCATACCAGGAAGGAAATTGCATGCCTAACACTTGGAAGCGAGGACTTGTGGCATAGAAGATTTGGTCACACAAGTAAGGCAGGACTTCAGAAACTGCAAACCCTGGTGGATGGTATGAAAGAAACTAAGGTGAAGGAAGTGTGTGAAATATACTGTCAAGGAAAAATGTGTAAGCTGCCACACAACCAAACAAGAAGAGCACAGAGGCCACTGGAACTAATCCACAGTGACCTGTTTGGCCCAATTACACCGGAGTCATATAATGGAAAAAGGTACATTATAACTCTAATAGATGACTTCACACATTTTGCAGCTGTATATCCTCTAGAAAAGAAGAGTAAAGCATTAGACTACATCAAGATCTATGAAGCGATGGCAACCGCACACTTCAAGAGCAAAATAAGTCGCTTCAGATGTGATCGAGGTGGGGAGTACACCTCGAACGAGCTGAAGACTTACTGTCAAGAGAAAGGAATACAGTTGGAATATACCATGAGCTACACACCTGAGCAAAACGGAGTAGCTGAAAGGTTCAACAGAACTATCCTGGACAAAGCAAGATGTATGTTGTTGAGCTCAGGATTACAGAAGAATCTTTGGACTGAAGCAGTAAGCGCAGCAGTGTACATTATCAACAGGAGCACTACAAATGCCTTATCAGACTGTGTACCAGCAACTCTCTGGTAAGGGCATAAACCTGATGTCAGCAAGATCAGGGTATTTGGTTCACCGGCTTACCTTCATACTCCCAAACAACTGAGTGGAGGAAAATTTGACAGTCGATCGAGGAAACTTTACTTGGTTGGGTACTGTCATAATGGTTATAGATTGTGGTGTCCTGACACCCAAGAAATTATTGAAGGGAAAGATGTCATTTTTGATGAGAATTCTCCAGGTGAAAGGTTTATAGATATTGATCCATCACACTTTGAAACTAATAAGAATCCTATTTCAAAGGAAGAAGGTACTGTGGAAGATCCAATTCCTGAAGATTGCAAAAATTCAGGGGAAGATCTGGAAGCCAATGACACACCGACAGAAGAACGGAGGCGTGGAACTCGTGTGAGGAAGAAACCGCATTATCTGGATGATTATGAGGTTACCCTAAGTGAACTAGCTATGGGTGCAGTAGTAGATGATGCTCCTGAATCTGTCAAGGACATTGAAGGTCGACCTGACGCTACAGAATGGCGGAAAGCAGTTCAAGAAGAGATGAATGCACGGCAGGAAAATAAAACCTGGACACTGACAACGCTGCCACCTGGTAAGAAGGCAATCAACAACAGGTGGGTGTTTCGAATCAAACATGATGCATCCGGAAATGTTGAGAAGAATAAAGCCCGCCTTGTCATTAAAGGCTGTTCGCAAAAACGGGGCTTAGACTATTTTGAGACGTATGCACCAGTGGCCCGCCTAGTGACTGTGAGAGTATTGTTGTCAGTAATTAATCATCATGGATTGCTTACTCAACAACTTGATGTGAAGAACGCTTTCCTTCACGGCAGTATCAAGGAAGAAATCTACATGACTCAACCAGAGGGATTTGAGCAAGAGTCAACTCCACCTCTGGTTTGCAAGCTGAACAAAACACTCTACGGATTGAAGCAGGCCCCAAAGGAGTGGAACTCTAGATTCAATTATTTCATTCAGAAGCATGGTTTCAGGCAATCAGAATATGATAAATGCCTTTATTTTCATGACACACTTGCTATTACCCTACTTCTTTATGTTGATGATATTATTGTAGCAGGTAGTTCAGCTGCAGCTCTGCAGGAATGTAAGAAGGCTCTCATGGCAGAATTCAAGATGACTGATCTTGGAGATCTCAGGGAATTTCTGGGAATCAAAATTGATCGCTCAGAGAGAGGAATGTTCTTAAGCCAGCCCCAATACATCCTAAACCTTCTGAAACGTTTTGGAATGGAAGACTGCAATCCAGCTAAAACTCCCATGGAGGTAGATCCAGCAAAGGAGCCTGTTGGTGAATGTATCCTTTCTGTCAGACCTTACAAAGAACTAGTTGGATGTTTAATGTATCTCATATTGACAACACGTCCTGATATAAGCATGGCAGTGAATTTCTATAGTAGGTTTCAAAGTAATGCTACTGATGCGCAATGGGTTGGGCTTAAACGTGTCTTACGTTATCTGAAGGGAACAAGCGAGATGGGACTCTTATTTCAAAGGCAATCAGGAACTAGTGCTAACCTAGTTGGCTATGCTGATGCAGACTGGGGGGGTAATACCAAGAATAGGAAATCAATTTCTGGTTTCATGTTCGAAGTCTATGGTGCTAATGTACTTTGGGTGACTAGGAAACAAACTGCCATTGCCCAGTCATCAACTGAAGCGGAATACGTTTCTCTCGGATGTGCTGTAATAGAACTCATTTGGTTGAGAAATCTTGTTTTGGACATAGGTGTTGAACTGTGTGGACCAGTTGTCATCTTTGAAGACAATCAGTCAACTATTTTCTGTCTAGATAAGTGGGAAGAGAAAAGGCTAAAACACGTTGATGTCAAGTATAATATTGTGAAAGATATGTATCGGAAGAATGTTATCAAGGTTCTTCATATTCCTTCAGGTGAGCAGAAAGCAGATATTCTCACCAAACCACTGACTGGTAACCATTTCCAGACTCTTCGAGCTGGCTTGGGCATTGTTAGTATGTAAGCAACTTGTAAACTGTTAAAGCTGTGAAAGATTATTTTTGTACTGTGATCATTAGTTTGTTAAACTCATTTAATAGATTACTATCTATGTTAAATTGAGGGGAAGTGTTAAGAAAGACAATTTAACTCTTATTTACGTATTTATGTTGTAAGATCTTTCACCGGCATATGTTGGCAACTATGTACCAAAGACAATGCAGACGTAATAAAAGTAAATCGATACCAGTGTAGTTGGTATCGTAGAGCCAAAAGGACGTTAGCAAAGATCTGTGCCTGTTAATTTTATTTGTTTCTACCACATATAACCTACAGGAAATATTACTCTTATAACATTAATATGAATAATGAATTTTTGTTTTCAGATGCCGTAAGCGATCTAAAACGATTATTTGATGGGGAAGAAACTTAAGTGCTATTTTACTACTTTGGAAATAATTAGCTTTCATTTTAATTGTAGAATTCGAATCATATTTGCGGAAGTTTGTAGTCAGTAGTCCTCCAAGTTTCTTTCTAGGTTATGGAAATAATTGCTGTCAGAAGTTTGCGGCAATTGTGCTTTTAATTATTTAAATTAAGGCTGAAAATGTTCACATTACTTCACGGCCTTGGCCTATGCCATTGGTAAATTATAATTAACTTAATTGTGGTGAAGAGACATGACAACATGATCATCATAATGGACTTTCACAAACTGAAATTAACTCATTTACCTAAGAGAATGAGAGGAATTGTTATTCCCATCGTCAGAACTGGTAGTGTCAAAGCATTCAGTCCTGATCCCGTAAGTATATAAACAATAGGCTATCATTTAAGACCTTGGCAAATAGCCTTAGTAGGCAGGCTGGAACATAAAGAGTACCAGTATTGTACTATGCTTTCATATTGAACTAATGAGGGAAGTTAATGTTACATGTAATGCATGCAGTCGATTAACAGTGTAGGGGAGAAATAAGAAATGAACTAAAGTTTGTGGTCAGTCTGCTTGACAAGTTGTCATTGCGAAGGGAGGACTCTCGTGTAAAAGATTACATTGCATGCTTCTGCTGGAAACTAAAACCTTAGCACTGGATAGACGTAGTTGCTCACAGTTTTAATAACCTGGTATGACACAGCTCGGTCTTCTAAATGGATCAGATGAGAAAGAAAAATCACAACATGGTGCTTTGGGAGTTTATGTCTAACATAAAGGTACGTTAATTTTCTTCATTTCATTGTGTTATCATTTGAGAACTACATGCAGCAAGGCGTAAAGCTTTCCAAGAGTGGAGTTTATCTGAACCGAAGTAAAAAATTCTTAAACTACTGAAATTAGTCAAAATACCTGCAGTAATGGTATCTTGAGACAATATAGTAATAGATTTTTACTTCTATGCTGTCTGTAACCCACCCAGCCATCCCAAATAGGATCACGACTTATATAGATGAAATTCCAGCTGACTCTGATATTTTTAGCACGATGTACAGTGTTGCCAACCACACGCATTCGATACTATATCGCATCCGGCAGACCAATGGTTTTCGCCTAGACCAATAAGGTGCATCTATAGGCTCCGTGCGTTAGAGGGAGAAATGCTCCGCCACGCTACGAGTGGCCGGAATTGTAAGCTGTTGCGGTTTACCGCGGACCGCAGAAATATCAGCTGTCATCACACAGCGTGTTGCCATGGCAGATTTGATAATAACTGTAGGATATCAGAGTATTTTATCTGACAATAATCGGCCCAATTCTTCGAAGAAAGGCCGTCTACTTGCAGAAAGTGGGCATGTTTTAAATTTAGTAGAAAAGCAGTTTGTAGGAAATACCAACAGTGTAATAACTGCTAATGTGATAAGAGAAACATCAGTTCGCCAGAAACCTTATCATGTCACGATAGAGGTAACGTATCTATTCATTTTATGCATTAGTTTGGGGTGACAGCAGGGGCAGATGACCACGTAGTTCCGCCCCTTAAAACATCAATAACTAACTGGGGTGACAGCGGCATAGAAGTTCATGTTCACGCAATTTCTAATACGATATAATGTTATCGTAGGTTAATGCTACTAGAGAGACGATTGCATGTTCCTGTGAATGCCCAGCTGGATCGTCAGAGAAGTGCAAGCATATTTCAGCAGTTATTCATGCAGTTAATTCAGAGCATGTAACTTCGCGAACCGATCAACCCTGTGAATGGTCTAGACCTCGAATCTCAAACGCGGGGAAAGAGAAATATAACAAGGGGAAGAGGTTAGAAGAACTTTTTCCCACAAAAAGGCAGAGGCTTGATGTAAAACCAGCTGAAATTCCCGATTTGAAAACACCATGTATATTATCCAAAATTTTAAATGAGGAGAAAAAGTCAGAATCAGTTAAAGTTGCCAATGAATTGCTAGGAAATTTAATAACAGATGTCACAGTTATGGTTCAGAATAATGCATGTAAAAATGTAATAACAACATTATTAATGAAACAAGAGACTACATCTGTAATAACGGTAATTGATGTGTGTAGTGTTAGCAATTCTGCACTAGCAAGTTACTTTTATAACACTTATGTTGTAATTAATAAGACTCAAGCAGCTGAAATTTGTGTAAAAACCTTACATCAATCGAAGTCTGACCTCTGGTTTTCAAAAAGGAAGAAAAGGATCTCTGCAAGTAAGGCACATTCAATTAAAACTAGGAGAAAAGATCATGAGAAGTTGGTAAATACACTCTTGAACCCTAAATGTCTTAATGGTAGGGTTCTTAGAAATGTCACATTTGGAAAAAAGTTAGAAAAAACTGCACTTGCCAAATACACAAATTTATGTGGTAAAAATGTTGTTGAGAGTGGTCTCATAATTCGTCTCACCTATCCTTGGTTGTGCTAGTCCTGATGGTATAGTAATGGTGAATGGGAAGCCAGAAAGGGTACTGGAAATTAAGTGTCCTATTTCATGTAAAGACAAACCAATCATAGGTGAAAATGAGGAGATTACTGTGCCCTATCTTATAAGAAATTCAGAAGGAAATTTGGAACTGAAACCAAATCATGCATATTTCACTCAATGCCAGCTGTTGATGTACTGTTGTGGGCTTGATGCTTGTGATTTTTTCATTTATACAGACAACCATAGTTCCATTCTTTTAGAAATTCAAAGAAATGATATGTTCTTAAAGGTCTGTATTGAAAAGTTGCAACAGTTTTTCTTCACACACTATTTAAGGGAACTAACGTGCAGATTTAATAATGGGCTTCAGACATCACAGGAGGTTGTACATTTGTCATAACACAACACATATGCACAATGTCATCAACACTACATAATAGCTCACTTGGAATTTTTTGAAGTATGTTATATACTTTCACTCTTTGAATGCACTGTTCAACATGAATTCGCACACTAGCAATATTGTAAGTGTCATCAACTTCTTCAGGTGTCAAATGACCTTCATGCATGAAGGGTGGCATTACTTAAATTGCATTGCTGTCCTCCAATATAGTTTTTATACCAGGGAAACCTTATCAGCCATTATTTGATCTCCTGATTCTATCAATTTCAAAATTCCACAGTCATTTGTGATAAAACAGTCACTAGCTCGACCACCATAGCATTTGGAAACAAATGTCACCATACCACAAGGTGCAATTGCAATAAGGACCTTAGCAGTATATGTAGATTTATAATTAGAGTACATATACACACGCTAGCTGATCTCAGGAGGCTGTTCTGTTTTAATTTCAGTGCAGTCTATAATAGCTCTACAATTTGGATAGTTATCATTAAAAACAGAAGGCAATGTAGCATTAACAGTATCCTTGCTAGGCCAGAAAACCCACTTTTTTGTTGCTTGTGCCAGTACAGGTAAAACAGATTGAAATATCCTAGAAATATTACTACGGTGAATATTGAAAATAACAGCAAGGGCAGCAAATGGTAAGGCTAACTTCATTTTCATGAAGAATACCAAGAGTCTATTTTCTTTACTAATTTTGCGTGTATTAGTGTCTGGCAGCAAGTTTAAAAATATATTAAAAATTTCTTTGTTGACACCAGCCAGAACATTTAATTGTGATTCACCAGAAACTGAACTATAAAAAAAAATCCTCTTTCTTCATATGGGAAGTCAGGCCCAGACAATGTACTAACATGTCTAGGTTTAGCTTGTAATGTGTGAAGGGATGATATATTTGCTTGTGTGCTGACACTGTTTCCATCCAAAACACAACTGAATTCAAAATTGCTTTCTACATCACAATGTTTGTTTGTCTGAGTTTGGGCATCAGCTTTCATGGACACTAGAGCAGGCTCACTAGTTTGCAGATCTGATATATCAGGTGTTGAAATGACTAGATTTCTATTTACACCTCTCTTCTTCACTCTCATAAATCTGCTGAGAGAGCCTGTTCCTGTTGACTTTCTTCTGTAACATTCAGGAAAGATACTTGGTACATATGCTGGACTAGCAGGATGTTGAGATTTACACCCCCCTATGAAATGTGTACTGCAGATTCTAGATGATTTTGAAGGTGTCCACAAAGTACCACCTGCCCTATAAATCAAATTGTGTAAATGTGGCAAATTTATGTAAACATACCTTTTAAAGTATGGGCAATCTGTAAAGGCAAATATTATTTTGAACACATTTTGTAAAATTTAACTTGGATCTGTATTAGGCCTATATTTATTTGAATTTCTATTGTAATGAGTTCAAATTATTTTGTGACTATCTGGTTTCATAATAATATGTTTGTAGGACTATTTAAAATACTATAATGCTTTTTTATTTAATGTTTATGTATTGTAACGTGCACGGGGTTCGTGGAATTGCCCAGCGGTCGCCATTCTTTATCCTCGTAGTGACGGGCAGGCGGGGTGGGTGAGCAATGCGGGATGGCCAGTCCGGCCAGGCTAATTGGGTAAGCTCCTCCCAAGGCCGCCAGGATAACAATAGCCCTACGAAGCAGGTATACTATTGGCGCAAGACCCACCAGACTATTCTGTCTCTCGAACCTACTGGAAGAGGAAAGGCAATCCGGAACATCGCTGGGAGGGGCTAGAGGGTTCTAGAATCCACCTGATTGGGAACAGCCAACTAGAAAGAACTGGGTGGTCCCAGCATAGAATCCACTAGAACACTCTCAATGCCGCGAGAGGTAGCGACGCCCAGAACATTCCAGGCCAGAGGCCGATTGTTTATATACCGGTGATGTGCACGAGAGTGGGTCAGTGTGAGTCCTGAGTGAGCCCGCGCTGTCGGTGTGTGCCGTGCCGAGCGACCAGTGGAAATAAATGGGAAATGCTGTAATATTGAAGACAGTGCTGTGAAGATTAATAACGTAGTGAGTTCTGCGTGGGAGCGAGGAGTGTGAGTCCTGAGTGAGCCTGCGCTGTCGGTGTGTGCCGTGCCGAGCGACCAGTGAAATAAATGTGAAGGACTGTAAATAGTGAAGACGGGGTGTGAAGATAAATGTGGAAATAAATAATGTAAATAGTGACTGTGGAAGATAAATAGTGACTGCAAGAGAAACTGACTTGTAGAGATCAGTGTACATAAATAGTGACTTGTAACTGTATAAAGTGAGATTCTGTGTATGTGTGTGTGCGAGTAAGTAGGCCTAATTTGTGTAAATAATTTGATTTAGTGTGAATTAGTGTAAATAACACTAGTGTAAATAAAGATTTAGTACATTATAGCCTGACCTATTTTTAACGAACCCTAAAAACGTAACAATTGGTGTCAGATGTGAGGGTCAGGTTATACGTGAGTGCTTCTGTATGCAACAGTGCGTACTTTTGAAAAGGCCTACTTTAAGGAAGTGTGTACGATAGTTAATTGCTAAGTGACTGTCTGGTGTGTACCGTCTGTAAGCCTAGTTCATCGTGTGCTGACTGTCTGAGTGTCCCGAAGTTTGGACTGTAAAATGGCGACAAGGAAAGTAAAACTTTCAGAACTGAAGGTGTCAGAATTGCGTGAAGAACTGGAAGAGAGGGATGTTGATGCAACAGGAACCAAGTCTACGCTACAAGTGCGGTTACGTCAGTTACTGCTGGACGCTGGTGAGGATCCTGACACATTTCTGTTCGAGATTCCTTGTAGCATGTGGGAGGTGTTGGAAAATGTGGAAAAGAAAATGTCAGAACATTTCGAAAACCTTGGAAATAAAATTACAGAACATTTCGAAAACCTTGGAAAGAAAATTGCGGCAACTCCAGAAAATTTGGAAAAGGAAACTGAGAAAAGTTCTGGAAATAAAGTGGAGCATTGTGGGCATGAAACTAGTCAAGACGAGCCGAAACCAGTCCTGAAGTCAAAACCGGAGTGTAACGAGCTTGGAGGTGGTATGGAAATTGGCGCTGCAGAGGGTGCTGATAACCGAGCCGAATGCATCATGGAGTCCGGAGGTCGGAATGCTGAGCGAGATGGGGACAGTGCCACGAGTGGAAGGACCCTGCACGTCGATGAGGCTACATCACGGCAGATCTGCGGGACCGGGTTCGACACTGTGGCAAACCATGCCGGGTGCACGCAGGAGGACGGAACAGTTGAGCTCATCACGGGACTTCAGGAACGCATGGCGGAGGTGCTACGCGACATCCAGTCGGGGACCGGCTACAACGGGATCGTCGCGACGCTGGAGGAGCATCATGTGGGCCACCAGCTACCGCCCATGTACCAGCTACGGCTAGAAGATAAGGACAGTTGCGCGAGTAAGTCACTTCAAGAACTCGCGCTAGCTGGCTTGCCTCCCGAGCACGTACAACGAGAGGCGGCATACATCTTCGCGGATGAGCATCGCGACGCCATGGTACCTCAGCGTTCGATGCTCAGTGGAAGGCGATACCTGCGGCAGGCAAAAACCATCACGTGGGGAATGGCGGCGGCGAAGAGGACAGTTTGCGGCACGCCACCGAAGAGGAGTGACGCCGCCGGAGAAGAAGAAACGGTGGAGGTTGGCTACCCTCCACCAAAGCGACGTAAACCACCACAGGGACGCCGTCGCAGTAGAAAGGTTACCTGTTTGCTACGGACTGTACGATGTCATCTGTCGCGAAAATGCAAGCAAGGAGCTGTATCCCACCTACCGAGACGAGAGAGAGCCAGCCCAAACAGGGGCTTATCAGCGCCGTCAATGCAACCCCTTCGGACCTCGGATAGCCTCACGATAAACAACTCGAGGCGAGTTGCTTTGAGGAGAGGGGGCAGTGTAACGTGCACGGGGTTCGTGGAATTGCCCAGCGGTCGCCATTCTTTATCCTCGTAGTGACGGGCAGGCGGGGTGGGTGAGCAATGCGGGATGGCCAGTCCGGCCAGGCTAATTGGGTAAGCTCCTCCCAAGGCCGCCAGGATAACAATAGCCCTACGAAGCAGGTATACTATTGGCGCAAGACCCACCAGACTATTCTGTCTCTCGAACCTACTGGAAGTGGAAAGGCAATCCGGAACATCGCTGGGAGGGGCTAGAGGGTTCTAGAATCCACCTGATTGGGAACAGCCAACTAGAAAGAACTGGGTGGTCCCAGCATAGAATCCACTAGAACACTCTCAATGCCGCGAGAGGTAGCGACGCCCAGAACATTCCAGGCCAGAGGCCGATTGTTTATATACCGGTGATGTGCACGAGAGTGGGTCAGTGTGAGTCCTGAGTGAGCCCGCGCTGTCGGTGTGTGCCGTGCCGAGCGACCAGTGGAAATAAATGGGAAATGCTGTAATATTGAAGACAGTGCTGTGAAGATTAATAACGTAGTGAGTTCTGCGTGGGAGCGAGGAGTGTGAGTCCTGAGTGAGCCTGCGCTGTCGGTGTGTGCCGTGCCGAGCGACCAGTGAAATAAATGTGAAGGACTGTAAATAGTGAAGATGGGGTGTGAAGATAAATGTGGAAATAAATAATGTAAATAGTGACTGTGGAAGATAAATAGTGACTGCAAGAGAAACTGACTTGTAGAGATCAGTGTACATAAATAGTGACTTGTAACTGTATAAAGTGAGATTCTGTGTATGTGTGTGTGCGAGTAAGTAGGCCTAATTTGTGTAAATAATTTGATTTAGTGTGAATTAGTGTAAATAACACTAGTGTAAATAAAGATTTAGTACATTATAGCCTGACCTATTTTTAACGAACCCTAAAAACGTAACAGTATAATTACACACTTCTAATATATTTCTGTAGGCTATTAATATTTTGTTCCTATTTTTTGTCATGTACCAGGGCCTATTTTTGTAAATATAATATTAATCCACTAGTCTTTCGAATCCACTTCGTGAGGTCGGGGAGGAAATCTAAAAAAAATCACACTTTGCTCGGTATTACGGTATCTGTTATTTAATTATTAAGGCTATCATTAAGACTACTGTGTAATAGAATATCTCTATTATGATGTTAGTGCTTTAAAAATATGGCCTACTGGTGTGGACCTTACCTTCGAAGTATAGCATTACTGTAATTATTTTTGTTGCTACTGTTAACCTGTTTGTAAAAGTCATGGTTAGTATAGGTTTTGTACTGTGTAATTTAGTATTAATTAAAATATTTAAATCCCCCATTACTTACTTCTTGCGATTTACTGCTAAAATTCACTGTCTTATCAAATCCATTTCGTGAGCTCGTGATGGAAAACTATAACATTTCACACTTTGCTCTGTATTGCAGTATCTATTATTGCAGCCAACAACACAGCACATAACATTGCCAGAACGTTTTGACATTTTTAAATAATAATCTGAAGACTACACTATAAAATATTGAATAAACACATGTAAAAATTCACTCGTATTGCAACGTCTTACGATCAGCTGTTGATAAACAAGACCGTGTGTAGTTCACGTAGTATCCACCCGCAGCGGCACCCTGCAGAACGCACGGTGCCTATACCTTGCGATGCACTGGCGTTCAGGGGAATTCTTAGTTACCTTGATGACGTGATGGTATTGGAGTTCTTTTTTCACATAATTACAAAGGTGTGGTGCATTTTGTATCGGACATGTTGGCAACGTAATATGACGTCAATTTGTCGGCCACAAACATCTGCCGTCGTTGACCAAGCTACAAATAAAAACCTTCATTTAAGCAATATTAGTGTAATTTGACAGTATATTAGTGATATTTGACAGTATTTTTTATTGTGCGGCAGTGATAGTTATTGTTGCTTTAAGGGGTGGAACTAAGAGGTAATTTGCCCTCCCCCCTAATCTACTCTATTCACATCTCTAATGAGCTGGTACTGCGGAGACCAAATTCTAAGAAGGAGCTGATGATTACCACCAAATGTAGGAAAATTGCATACCTGGGTCATGTGTTATGTGGTGCAAAATACGCAATATTACACCCTATTTTAAAGGGCAAAATTGCTCTGCATCAAATAGCGTCTGAAATTAAGCTAAAAAACCTTTTCTCTCCTACCGCTGAGCTCTCAAAGTCAAGTGAACAGCTAAACGCCGGAATCTGTATGGTGCGTTTTGTAATAGTCATCATCATCATCATCATTTCCCCTTTTCCAGTTGACACTGGGTGGGGGCAAATATGGTTCCTCTCCACTTTGTTCTGTCGTTCCACCATTCCTCTTCCGACACAGTGTTCCAATCCACGTTCAGTTTTCTAATACTATTCTCCAACAAGTCCATCCAACGCATTATTGGTCTTCCTCGTCCTCTCTTCCCTGTCATCCGTCGTTCCAATGCTCGTCTTGGTAGCCTTACTTCATTCATCCGTTTGACATGTCCAAACCATCTCAATCTGTTTTGCTCCAGTGTGTCAATTAGTTTCTGTACTCCCAGTTCTTTCCGTATATCTTCATTTCTCACTCTGTCCCTCCTCGTTTTCTGGACCATACTTCTCAGGAATCTCATCTGCTTGTACTCTGCTCTGATCCCTCTTAGTCATTGTCCAAGTTTCTGCTGCATATGTCATTATAGGAACATAATATGCTTTGTACATAACTTCTTTAGCCTTAATTGGTATATCCTTGTTCCATATTAGTGCCCGTACCTGTTGGTAGAAAGCACTCCCGAGTTGTATTCTTTTGCTAATTTCCAAATCTAGTCTTCCATCTTCAGTCAGTTCACTTCCCAAGTATTTGAAGTGTTTCACTACTTCCAACTCCTGGTATCTCCTACTTTGATTACTCCTTTTCCTTCTTTCTTTTCTCTACTCATCACCACTGTTTTACTCTTCTCCACAATTATCTTCAATCCCCATTGCTCAATCTTTTCATTTATTACGTCTAACTGTTCTTGTACCTCCCTCTCATCCTCGTCCCAGATCACAACGTCGTCTGCAAACAACAATATCTTCCTCTTTGCCCTATTATATTCTTTCATTGCTGCCTTCATGATGTCATCCATCACCACACTTCCTTGTTTTAGTCCAGTGTCAATTTTAAACCATTCCGATGTCCCGACTCTAGTCTTCACACAACTGTAGCACTCCATGCTCATTCCTTTTATCATGTCTCTCAGTTCCTTGCCTATCCCCCTATTTGTTAAGCTTTCCCAAACTTTTGTTCTAGGGATGCTATCATAGGTCTTTTCTAGATCAATAAAAGTAATTTGTAATAGTATTTTGTTTTAAATTCAGACCAATGGCTTTTGCCTGGGCCAATAATTATTAGGTGGAGGGCTGCGTTAGCCATTTACACGAATACACCCCTGGTTTTTGTCTCGCACAGTAATGTTTGTTGTGCACTGCTGTAATTAATGTTTTTTGTGAGAGTGAAATTTCTTAAATCCACTCCAATGGGCTTTGCCTATACCAATAATTGCTAGATATCCGTTAGCCATATATACACACCTGGTTTCTGTCATGCACAGTGGGGTAATCATGCATCAATAATCTTTATCCAGACTAGATCTGAGTGGTGTATTTTGTATCCCACATGTTGGCAACTGTGGTGATAGTTTAAAATTTGAAATACACTTATCTTCCGTCTAGTCAATACTTTTTTGTGTTTATTTACGCCCTAGGACATTGACTAGACGGAACATAAGTGTATTTCAAATTTTAAACTATCATTCGTCAATACGGACCAATCGTGAACAATGTTAACTCCAACCTATGGTGATGTCAATGTGTGCGTCTTATTAACAGGTGAAGAGACCTTATGCACTGTCGAATATGGCTGCCATCGTTGAATGAGCAATAAATATTACCACATATTTCTGGTGCTGTAGTGACTGTGGTTAGTAATATCAGTTGGCTATGTCCCCCAGAAGACGAAACAATGCATGAAAATCTTACAGTGTGCGCACAAAGTCCGTATACCCCTACTCATTGTTATTTATTTCTATTGTCAGTACATATACATTTGTACTTACATCTTAGGAATTTAAAACATCATATTTGTCCGTCCATGGTCTCTGCACAGCTGAAGAAATCAAGCGAACCCACCTCACGTCATGATCTGGGCCGGCATGATACAAACGCATCTGTTTGAACCATATTTTTTGATCGTACTAATGACTGGCTCATCCCGCAGCTGAAAAATTTGGGAATCTTAAACAGTGTTTGGTTTCAATACGATAGGGTGACGGCTGACTTCGCAGTGGCTGTTCAACAACGTCTGAACACAGTCTTTGGGAATCGCCGTTTCATATCACATGCAACACCATCATTCTGTGACTAAGCACTTGGTAGTGCATTCTTAACGAGAGGCATGACACGTCAGCTGTTCGCTTATGTCAACGACTTGATTACTCTGACTCTCAAACTGCGGTCTATCATGCGAAATACGAGGTTCATTTGGAGGCTTTTATATGCTGGGCCACCAAATTAATGTACACTTGTATTATTTGCTGGGTAACTTTATTTTATTTTTAGTGGTGATCGAAATGACCGACTACATCAAGGTCATCTGTCTGACTGGGTAATAAATGATATTATTAATCTGTAAACTGAAGATGGTTGACATGAGGTTAGGCTTTCCTTAGTGTGTTGTCCATTTGTGACGATTGAGTCTGATAAGTGATTGCATTTATTGGTCTTGCTCAGTAGTATAGGAAGGGCAGTTTTCTCATTTCTTGAGAGTATTTCCAGACACTTCCCAGCATGGAAGTTTAGCAAAATACTATACAAGACTGCTCCTCAAAGAAAAGAAAAACATTATTATTTAAAATAATTATTCTTGTTTTCGCATAAGGATGTAGCCGTTTAAATTGTTCTGTTACACTATAATGGCTAACTTGAGTTTAAGAATGTAGCATATAGGCTACACGAGCACATCTCCAGGTCATGATACAAAATTAATCTAGAAATTTGTTTATATTTTTTGTCACAGTACTGGTAACAATATAAGGGATTGATTTTCAATTTTCCAGGATTCTCTGCCTAAAAAATCTGTGATACACCTTCCAGTGACCTGGTCTGAATGAGAAGACGAAGAAAGAAACTGAATTTGATTATCTCTACAATGGGACACATTCCACAGGTGCATTGCTGTGCAAACTGCTGTATTTTCAAATGTTTAATTTTATGTTATAAATTAAGTGTTCTATTTGAATAATAATTTGTTAAAGAAAACATTGTGTATGATTTGAGCCTTGCTTCATGAACTGCGTCAATCCTAACACCAACTGATCCCACCAGAACCAGTAGGCATTCCTCCTAATTCACGAGGTTTGTGTTTACCTCCTTTATGTCCTTATGAAGATTGTGCAATTAGAAAGTAGACTTTTTCATACTACTGTATGTGATAAGAATGTCAAGAATTCAGGTGAGAGTTATGTTATCCACATAATATTTCAATGTAGTTAGTCTTATTCTCATTCCCAGTAACTTTGTAGTAGTATTTAGGGACAGGGTGTTGCCTGTGGGGACATGCTAGGGTTGGATCAACCCCTGCCCTCTACTCCCCAGAGATTTTTTAATCTGCATGGTGCTGATACAAACCTCTGTTTTCTCTCTCCCCCTTCCTTCATGTAATAATACATTGAGTGTGAGGAACAAAGGTCATACTCGTAGTTGAGTGCCTCCTCCCTTCTGTGTAGAATCTCGGAGGAGCATTGAGTCATTGTAATTGCCATGCCCTAGGGCCATATAGAGACGAAGGGATTAGGCTAGGTAGAATATTGAATTTAAAAGAAGGCTAATAAATAACTTCATCTGAAGAAAACTGGAATAAATTCCATTAAGTGGTAAATATTGCTAAAATGTAGAATGTAGTTTTATTCTAGGATAAGGAGTTAGAAGCACATCAATGACCTACTGATACTTTCTTTCTACTAATTTGCAAACTTGTAACTTAACATGTAGACCTATCGTACGCAACAATCCTAGACTTATAGATTGATGGGTGTAACGGATTCTATGGTTAGTTCCAGTGGCATGAGCTGCTCTTCATCATTCCAGGTGCAACAGATCCACATAATGCACCCATACCCCACTCCTTTCTGATCAAAGTTCTTAATGTGAGAAGTACCTTTAAGGTGAACAATACTAAACTGCAGTCTAAATGATCCCGATCTTAGCTTCCTACAATTTCCATTGACCTCTTGCCACCTCAGTTTTACCTGCAGGGCACATGCTCTGGTTTATTATTGAAGGCTGGTATTACGATGGATCATTAAATCACTCTTTGACTTTCTTGGCTGCTGCCAGAGGAGCAATGTGGTGTTCTGACTAGAACCGATGATTTCATATTAACACTACACTAGGCCTACCGTGAAGAAAAACTGGCATACTAGATTGGACCATCGCCCCCCCCCCATTAACTTCTACTGTGTTACTGCCCAAAGAGTTAATACCTCATTCTTGGAGATTTTTGAACATTATTCTAAATTTATAAACCTATTCTTAACGGTATTGTCGTTCATGTGTTAAACTGCTCTCAGTAGTCAATTAGGCCTAGGCCTAAGTTGCCCAATAGCTTACTGGCCATATAAAACATTTATCTTAATTTAGATTTCTGATAGAGTTCATGTTGTAATAAACCAGACAACACACTATTTGATTCCTACTAAACTAAAATGAATATTTATGTGGACAGGCAATGTAATTTATCTTCGGAAGGGAGTTGGGTGTATAAGGTTGACATGATCCGCTGGAATACAGTATCCATTGAATACCGTACTATAAATAAGATACCAGTACTCCGAAATAAAATAAGGTATTAATTAAGGCAATAGCTAAAGAAAACCCTAACTGAAATAGATATTCATGTGAACAGACGGCGTAAATGTTTTCGCAAATGGGGTTAGGTGTATCTTATCAAGTTGAGTAATCCGTATGAATGGTCAATACATACGATAAATAAAACACCATAATAGGCGAAAGTATGGATTAAGGCAATATGGAACATAGGAAATAGATTTAAAAAATGATACAAACTAATTGCGATATCGAATGGTATGAAATACGTTGAAATACCGCGCCAATCGATTTATCCGTCATCTAGTGGAAAGCTTTCGTACTGTACCCGAAACACTTACCAATACCTGGTGAAATCTCTCGATGGTCACTGGATCGTAGAACCTGAAAAATGCCCGGCGAAAAACCCTCCGAGGTCCTACCACCAAGTAGAGGAATGAATGGGGTACTAGTCATCCTATCAGGCTGTTTTAAGAATGACCATGGCTACAACGAACGAACAAATAAGAAACTAGCTCAAGAACACGAAAAACGACTCTAAAAAGAACTATCTCAAGGGTGGAAAACCCTGGGAAAAGAAAATCCAAGCGATGGCCATCTTAAAACGACCTCCAATCTCTTCGTTAAAATATCACACAATGATTTAAAATTGGGAAAACAATTTATTCCAAGAGAACAAGGTAACAGACAAGAAAATAAAAATTAATACCCTGTCGTCAAGAAAACAAAATCACAGCTAAACACAACTGTAGAAAGAAAATCCTTAATAATTCCAGAAATGGATTACGATCATAACCTACACGCTGGAGTGATTCTAAATATAATATCACACATTATGAAACAAGGATATTAGGCATCAATCTCCTAATGATATTAGGAGGACTGGATGAAATATTAGACGATGAATAAAGAAGAAATATCAAAATTTTTACACGTGTATCGTCTTAAACGATATTCCAAAAGTGTAGCAATATCAAGATTATATACAAGTATTTATAAGAATATATACAGAAATGTCCTCAGGCATTCACATGTTTCAGCCCAAACAGCTGATCTTGGCCATAACATTCGCATCGTGATGTGTAATTATCATTCAATACATCGGGTTACCAATTTTATCTAGCCATTAAGCTAAGTAGTGTATCTATCGACTATGTTCATAATTCAAATTTCAAGTAAACTTGTACAAAATTGTAGAGGAATTAACGATTATATGCTGTGGAAATGTCTTAAGTAGCTCGAACAGATTATCCAAGCGTTGCGTTTGATTAGGTGAAGAAAAAGCATGTAGGATCGCTCTATAAGAATGACGACGCCAATGTCTCCAACAGACATTAAAATGCCAGAAAAACTCATCTATATTAACGTAACACCAAACACGGGTGTTGACTACTCGAAGTCACAAACAGATTGGCACTTACCGGCTGAAAAGTACTTACCGGCTCAATCTAAAACTGGCCTAATGCTTCAAACAAGCATAAAATCTCACAAATATGCATCATCCCAGATGTGCATCCAAAACACAACACCACAAGGTTATACGAACCTTCAAAACACTGCTATTATTTAATTTCAATACTCACACAAGAGTTACAAACATGCTTAACTCACACACTAACCTTAAGCACGTTGTTCAAAGTCGAGACACTGAAACATTCCACTAGCAAATTAACCTATCTTGCCTCCCGGTAAGGTATATTAATAATACTTGTTCATTTTTCTTGACTCCAAGTCAAGCTTTCCTGGAATAATTTAATCAACTTTGTGAATGGTGTTCAAAAACTGCTATACTATATCTCACTCACACAATTGCATTAAATGCAATTATTTACGTTAATAACGTGGAAAATACATGTCTCAAAATGACATCCTAAATTAAGTTAATCTCATATCAAAACCTAATAGAAGGTAAAACTGATCTTTTCCTGAACCAGGATAGCCTCCAACTTCGGTGGGCTTCGAAGTATCAGTGGATAAAACTTACACCATGAAAGCAAGTTAACTAATCAGGTTAATCCAATGACAATCATTAAGTAAATCCACTAATAAATCTGCACTCACAAAAGCGAAGTGCTATCCATAAAAAATAATCCAACAAGTGGATTAGAACTATAAATGCAACGAACACCAAGATACACTTTCCAAGATTCAAATCGCTGAGAGAAAACGAAGTTCCTAATAGAACAGTAGTACATGAAAAACATGTACTGGCATCAAAGAAATCAGTGTTCCAAACACTGAGAAACAAACGCGATTAAAACTATGCTTGGACAAAATATTGGAGATCTTCCCCTAAATTCTCTTCTCGGCAAATAAAAATACGCACTACTAAGAAATTACTGATTCTACTGATTAAATGATCCAAACTAATAATACACAAGGGATGAATTCGTTAAGCGAATACAAAATCCTGGGAACACAGCAAGTCAGATTCGACAGAAACATCGAACCTAAACTTGTGAATACCCATTTAATCTACAAAAATGAAATGACAATTGCAATTGCTAACAAGTGCCTCTACTAAACTACGTTAGAGAGTCTGCTGGTCCCGTTCCTTTTGTTGCATCTTGAAGCGTTTTAAACGGTATATATAAAGATCGATGAGTATCCAGGGTATCACCAGATAATACACTCTTCTTCTTCTTCTTCTCTGGATCTGGGAATCGAACCCGGGCCTGCAGCGCACACGCATACTGTTCAGACGACCATACGAGCATACTCCCTTCATGCCAGAAATACTATAATCCGCCTGAGAAATAGCACTGTCCTGCATGTCGCAGCTCATGAAAGCACTCGCAAACAACCACTGGAGTGCGGTGAAAATATACTCCTCTCCAACAAGGAGAATGCAGTTGTGGGTGGCAGTCATTTCGCTTATGCTTTCCTCATGAAGCTACCCCATTTAATCTTGCCTGCCATTCTGGAAGTCATAACAATAACGTTGAACTTCTCCACTGACATCTCAGACGATAATATGCGTTCTAGTGTCTGCATAATGTACAGCTTAACAAGTCCTGAAGTTAGCATGTATCAGCACAATCATACACGTTACTATTGCTCGTGATGAAGACCTCACAAGGTTTCGAAATGGCTGCCTTGGTAATGGACACCGCTGGACAGAGACATACAGTCAGTCCGTGTTCTGTTTCGACACAATTCTTCTTGACCAAGATGGCAGTATACATTGACAACTGTTCTGAACATTATAAAATGGTAGCTTTAAAAAGTACTTGAGCACGGTACACGTCCGCTTGTCGAGACAGGAAATACTCTGCACGTTTATAACGCACTTTGAAAAATAACTGTTCGGCTTAGCTAAGTATAAACGCGAGCCGTCTCCACACGGAGTTATCACAGCCTGCCTTGAACCTGCGATCTCGCTTACTAGCCGAGTTGCGTAACCACACATATGACACTCCGAACACAAAAGTAGAAGTCCAAGTGAAGTTGCCTCGCTTGCAGCCAAACGCCACAGCAAGCAACCCCCACTACCACCTTCTTTCATCGATATCTCGATGTGTCAATATCTCGCTTATGGCTTGATCATTATAGATGTCATTCTTGCACGTCGCTTGTTATATTATATTCCTCATATGAAATAGCTTTCTGCTATGGTAATCTGCGTTCTATGTCCTTTGAAAAGTCTTCTAATACTCTAATTCGCTTCAAAACAATAAAGATAATCCTGTAGCGTGGATCGATATATGACATGACGTCACATATAGGTTTATTGATCGGTCTATCTGTGAGTCCACCCACTCGGGAATGCTCGTTACTTTCCGATCTCGAACCGAATGACACTTCTTATATTAACGGCGTGATAGATCATGAATTGACTCACGAGCTCAACAGTCTCGCGTCTATCGTCGTCTCCACTACAGTATCTGGGCATAACCTTATGAAAATATACGGTACATTTCCCCACTGATATCTCAAATAAAAGTCATTCTGCTTTATTTGCACCAATCTAGGTAATTTCGATATATGTATCGTTATTTTCATACAGATCTTAAACAATCTTCTCCACAAATCTCTTGAAGTTTTTAGCATTAAAACGTCCTATAACATCTCTACCATTTGTGCTCAAAATCTAGTAGCAGTTATTTCCAAATGCTCTTGCTATCATATGACTTCTGTCCAAGCTCTCTCTCTGGCCTTCTATTTAAATGGACTCTTTATGCGAATGCTATGCCAGCGTCAGTCTTCAATTTCTTCGTATAATCATTTCCTTTTCTCTGTCAGGGGTTCTCTCCTGGCTTCTATCCTTTCTGCTGGTGCTGGCTTGAGCCTGATCTCTCACTCCCTACTTTCTCTCTTTTGACCTTCTTCGTCCTTCTTCTGGGGACCTATCTCGCCCCCTCTTGAGTCTATCCTGCTGTCTCTTTCTTTCATATTCCTCTGTTCTGTAATTTTTATATCTGGAGTAACCTTGATTCTGTCGGTTATCGCCTTGATTCCGGTTGTACTGAGCTTCTCTCCTATTTCTGTCGAATGGAGCTTCTCTCCGATCCCTGTCACTCTGACTATATCGACTGTTATAATAGTTTCTGTCATCATATCGACGTTGCCAAGGTCTACTATTTTCATCTCTCTGTTGGTCGTTCCATCTCCTATCATTCTGATAGCTATTCCTGATTGGACCTGTTCTATTTCCATTTCGAGATTGGAAACGCTCAGTTTGTTGAGTCCTATTCATCATGACTGCGTTTACAGTCTTAGGTTCCTGTCTAGAACTCTTGGTGACTGTCGGTTGCGTCATTGAACTAATATGATCGAGGCGACGCAATAGATCATCCATCGATGCTAAGGTCGAGATACCAGAGGTTATGAGTGACTTCCTAACTTCAGCTGGAAGCTGTCGCGATATTGCTTCTGCTAATTCAGCCTGCGACAAGGGTGGATCAAGAAATCTCAGTTTAGCCGACTGACAAGCGAAATATTCTGCATAACTAGTCGGTCCTGTAGTAGCATACTTCCTTGAATAAATCTCGGATCTTATGTTCTGTTGGACCTCAATTGACCAAAAACGCTGAACAAACGCTTGTGTGAACTGGTCGAAATCCTCAAAGGTGTACCTGAAAGCTTTGAACCACTGAAGAGGAGCGTCCGATAAAAATCTCTCTACTACCCGCAATTTCCGTTCATGTGGTACATGAGATTCCACAAAATAATCTTGAATGCCTCTAATAAATTCTAAAGGAGTGGTTCCATCTAGATTGTTAAATTTCCTTGGTTTATCTTCAAAGTTCCTAATGATGGTTATGCCCTATCTTACGTTCTTGTGACATTACTATTTGCACCTACATTGGGAGTTGACGAAGTAAATTCTTCCGCTTGAGTTTGGAGTTCTGATGTGCGAGGTATAGCCCTATTCGACTGTTCCATCGGACTAAACTGAACAGACGTTGGAGCCTTAAAAGGTTCCTGAATGTCGATTCCTTTTTGTTCCTGTACTGGGTTAACTGGCTCATCTACAACGACTCTAAAATCACTATTTATTAGCAATCGCAATTGTTCTTTAAGAGTATCCAAGTTGATACTACCTCCCAAATTAATGCTTTCGAGACCTCTCCTTAGCTCATTGATCTCGGAAGTTTTCTTTTCCCTTATCTCATTTAAATCAATCTGTCCCTGATCAATCTTAAGTTCTACGGCTTTAATTCGAGTTTCTAACCCTGTAAAATTATCTATCTGTTTTTCTTGAACAGCATCCACTCTTTTGTTTAAATCAGTCCTTACATCAATGATTTCCCTAGTGGCATTGGAAAGTTTAGTGGCAAGACTCTTTTCTATACTAGATTTAGCATTTTGAAAACTATCCTCATTGACCTTATTCAGTTCTTGTTTTAAAAGAGCAAGATTTTCATTAATAATAGTTTTGAGGTCGATGTCAAAGTCTGCCTTAATTAATTTAGTATGATCAGTCACTTGAGTCTGCAACGTGCTCATTTCACCTTTCAAATGCTCCAAACTATTTTGCGTTTGACTGGTGTCGTGAGTAAATTGCGACTGTAGTGCATCAATAAGGTCCTTACTTTCCTTTTTACCCCGTTTATCCCATTTGATTTCGCTACGGAAATTGATATTTGACTGTTCCATTTCGTTAAGTTTTATTTCAGTATAGGCTTGACTTGACTCGATCTTATTTACTTGGGATTGGATCTTGGTTTGTTTCGACTCAATCTGATTGACGTCATTTTGAATATTCTTAACCTGAGATTGTATTTCTTTCTGTGTGGTTTCTACTAAACCCATATCTGTTTTCAGATCGTTAACCTGTGCTTGCATCATTCTAACATTAGTGCTAACATCTTTAACAGTTTTTTCAACCTCTTTTTGACTTTCCTGTACTTGATCGAGATTAGTTTTGACAATAGTGATCTCTTTATTAAGATTAGCCTGGGCATTCCAAACTTCTACTTTAACATTGCCAATATCTGTTTGAAGACTAGTTGTAACCTTGCTAATTTCAGTTTTAACATTGCTAATTTCAGTTTGAAGACTAGCTGTAACATTGGTTTGGACATTTTCAATGTCAGCTTTAACATTACTAATGTCAGTTTTAACATTGCTGATGTCAGTTTGAAGACTAGATGTAACATAAATGATGTCAGTTTTAAGACTAGTTTCCATGGATTGTTGATTCGACCTAACATGACAAACATTAGCCTGAATGTTTTTTGAACTGTCTTTAATTTCTTTCATGGATGACCTTAAGTTATCTAATTCACCCCGGATGCCTTCAGTTACTGCATCCTTGAGAATTTCATTATTATGTGTTGCATTTTCATATATATATTCAAATGTAGTCTTGGTTTGAGATTTGATATTCTCAATGTCATTATTGAGATGCTGTAGCTTGCCTTCTCTAATCTCAAACATTTTTTTAAAATCTGCAACAGTGACTGCCTGGTTATCAGCCATAATTAAACACAAATACACTTGTCACTAGAAAACATGGGAACACTTCATGAGAAAGCATAGCGAAAACATCTGCACACAACCACAAATTGCCATAAGAGTGCGTATTTTTATTGCCTTGCATTAACTTATATCTAAACTTAAATTAAATTCATGTCATCCAGTATCATTTTGGGATTGCCTAAAATCCCAATATGTGTGATATTTTTAATCAGAGATGGTCCTAGATTCTAACATAAAACAGAATTAAACTTACACGAAACATCCTAACTTAAAGATGATGTCAACAAAAATCATCAGCCGGAGTTAAATAGGACAAATCACATATGTGCAACTCACAGGTGTGTTACAATAAGTGTCTCACTCGACTGAACACGTCAAAGGAGATTACTGTGAATAACTCTTATTGAACAAGTTTTAGTCGTTTATAACCAAATAAAAAGTGTGGCACCACTTCAATATATTTAAATCAAGAATCTGATAACGGTTGCAATACTACCAAAATCATGTAGTTCGAGTAACATCGTAATTGCTTTTATTCCACAGGAATTTCAATAATTCGTGCCAAAATATTGATTCACCATTATCCATGTGCCTTCATCACTACCACAACGAAACACGATGTCCCAATTCGCTCTCGGTATAGCATGATAATAAGATTGGTCTCCATTCTCTGGTGTTCCAATTTTATTTTAGGCCTACAACTGTGGCTATAAATCTGGTAAACCAGGTCTATTCGAGCCCATAACGTTGGCCTCCACAAAACTATGGCTATAAACCTGGTAATCCAAGTTTATTCGGACCCCACGTTGGGCGCCACATAACTATGTACCCGAAACACTTACCAATACCTGGTGAAATCTCTCGATGGTCACTGGATCGTAGAACCTGAAAAATGCCCGGCGAAAAACCCTCCGAGGTCCTACCACCAAGTAGAGGAATGAATGGGGTACTAGTCATCCTATGAGGCTGTTTCAAGAATGACCATGGCTACAACGAACGAACAAATAAGAAACTAGCTCAAGAACACGAAAAACGACTCTAAAAAGAACTATCTCAAGGGTGGAAAACCCTGGAAAAAGAAAATCCAAGCGATGGCCGTCTTAAAACGACCTCCAATCTCTTCGTTAAAATATCACACCATGATTTAAAATTGGGAAAACAATTTATTCCAAGAGAACAAGGTAACAGACAAGAAAATATAAATTAATACCCTCTCGTCAAGAAAACAAAATCACAGCTAAACACAACTGTAGAAAGAAAATCCTAAATGATTCCAGAAATGGATTACGATCATCACCTACACGCTGGAGTGATTCTAAATATAATATCTCACATTATGAAACAAGGATATTAGGCATCGATCTCCTAATGATATTAGGAGGACTGGATGAAATATTAGACGATGAATAAAGAAGAATTATCAAAATTTTTACACGTGTATCGTCTTAAACGACATTCCAAAAGTGTAGCAATATCAAAATTATATACAAGTATTTATAGGAATATATACAGAAATGTCCTCAGACATTCACATGATTCAGCCCAAACAGCTGATCTTGGCCATAACATTCGCATCGTGATGTGTAATTAACATTCAATACACGGGTGAGTTAGCCGAGGTCGTTGCGGCATGACTGTTGGCAGTCGCTCACATCCGGGATGCGAGGAGGTTCGAATCCCCCCGCCGGCAACCTTGAAGATGCTCTTCTGTGGTTTCCCATCTTCCTTCCAGGCAAATGCCGGGGTTGGTCCCTAACTATAGGCCACAGCCGCTACCTTCCAACTCCTCGACCCTCCCATCCAACATTCCTCCCCAACGGTACTTGTAGCTCACCCATTGGGTGTCCGACTCGAAGCAGCTACAAAACTGGCGAGCCGAACATGCCCTCGGACACTCCCAGCACTAAAATCCATACGCTAAAAAAACCATTCAATACATTTATATAGCCATTAAGCTAAGTAGTGTATCTATCGACTATGTTCATAATTCAAATTTCAAGTAAACTTATACAAAATTGTAGTGGTTTTAACGATTATATGCTGTGGAAATGTCTTAATTAGCTCGAACAGATTATCCAAGCGTTGCCTTTGATTGGGTGAAGAAAAAGCATGTAGGATCGCTCTATAAGAATGACGACGCCAATGTCTCCAACTGACATTAAAATACCAGAAAAACTCATCTATATTAACGTAACACCAAACACGGGTGTTGACTACTCGAAGTCACAAACAGATTGGCACTTACCGGCTGAAAAGTACTTACCGACTCAATCTAAAACTGGCCTAATGCTTCAATAAGCATAAAATCTCACAAATATGCATCATCCCAGATGTGCATCCAAAACACAACACCACAAGGTTATACGAACCTTCAAAACACTGCTATTATTTAATTTCAATACTCACACAAGAGCTACAAACATGCTTAACTCACACACTAACCTTAAGCACGTTGTTCAAAGTCGAGACACTGAAACATTCCACTAGCAAATTAACCTACCTTGCCTCCCGATAAGGTATATTAATAACACTAGTTCATTTTTCTTGACTCCAAGTCAAGCTTTCCTGGAATAATTTAATCAACTTTGTGAATGGTGTTCAAAAATTGCTATACATTAAATGCAATTATTTACATTAATAACGTGGAAAATACATGTCTCAAAATGACATTCTAAATTAAGTTAATCTCATATCAAAACCTAATAGAAGTTAAAACTGATCTTTTCCTGAACCAGGATAGCCTCCAACTTCGGTGGGCTTCGAAGTATCAGTGGATAAAACTTACACCATGAAAGCAAGTTAACTAATCTGGTTAATCCAGTGACAATCATTATGTAAATCCACTAATAAATCTGCACTCACAAAAGCGAAGTGCTTTCCATAAAAAATAATCCAGCAGGTGGATTAGAACTATAAATGCAACGAACACCAAGATAAACTTTCCAAGATTCAAGTCGCTGCGAGAAAACGAAGTTCCTAATAGAACAGTAGTACATGAAAAACATGTACTGGCATCAAAGAAATCAGTGTTCCAAACACTGAGAAACAAACGCGATTAAAACTATGCTTAGACAAAATATTGGAGATCTTCCCCTAAATTCTCTTCTCGGCAAATAAAAATACGCACTACTAAGAAATTACTGATTCTACTGATTAAATGATCCAAACTAATAATACACAAGGGATGAATTCGTTAAGCGAATACAAAATCCTGGGAACACAGCAAGTCAGATTCGACAGAAACATCGAACCTAAACTTGTGAATACCCATTTAATCTACAAAAATGAAATGACTATTGCAATTGCTAACAAGTGCCTCTACTAAACTACGTTAGAGAGTCTGCTGGTCCCGTTCCTTTTGTTGCATCTTGAAGCGTTTTAAGCGGTATATATAAAGATCGATGAGTATCCAGAGTATCACCAGATAATACACTCTTCTTCTTCTTCTTCTCTGGATCTGGGAATCGAACCCGGGCCTGCAGCGCACACGCATACTGTTCAGACGACCATACGAGCCTACTCCCTTCATGCCAGAAATACTATAATCCGCCTGAGAAATAGCACTGTCCTGCATGTCGCAGCTCATGAAAGCACTCGCAAACAACCACTGGAGTGCGGTGAAAATATACTCCTCTCCAACAAGGAGAATGCAGTTGTGGGTGGCAGTCATTTCGCTTATGCATTTCTCATGAAGCTACCCCATTTAATCTAGCCTGCCATTCTGGAAGTCATAACAATAACGTTGAACTTCTCCACTGACATCTCAGACGATAATATGCGTTGGGGCAGATGACCTCGTAGTTCCGCCCCTTAAAACAACAATAACAACATAACAACAATATGCGTTCTAGTGTCTTCATAATGTACAGCTTAACAAGTCCTGAAGTTATCATGTATCAGCACAATCATACACGTTACTATTGCTCGTGATGAAGACCTCACAAGGTTTCGAAATGGCTGCCTTGGTAATGGACACCGCTGGACAGAGACATACAGTCAGTCCGCGTTCCGTTTCGACACAATTCTTCTTGACCAAGATGGCAGTATACATTTACAACTGTTCTGAACATTATAAAATGGTAGCTTTAAAAAGCACTTGAGCACGGTACACGTCCGCTTGTCGAGACACGAAATACTCTGCACGTTTATAACGCACTTTGAAAAAGAACTGTTCGGCTTAGCTAAGTAAAAACGCGAGCCGTCTTCACACGGAGTTATCACAGCCTGCCTTGCACCTGCGATGTCGCTTACTAGCCGAGTTGCGTAACCACACATATGACACTCCGAACACAAAAGTAGAAGTCCAAGTGAAGTCGCCTTGTTTGCAGCCAAACGCCACAGCAAGCAACCCCCACTACCACCTTCCTTCATCGATATCTCGATGTGTCAATATCTCGCTTATGGCTTGATCATTATAGATGTTATTCTTGCACGTCGCATGTTATATTATATTCCTCATATGAAATAGCTTTCTGCTATGGTAATCTGCGTTCTATGTCATTTGAAAAGTCTTCTAATACTCTAATTCGCTTCAAAACAATAAAGATAATCCTGTAGCGTGGATCGAAATATGACATGACGTCACATATAGGTTTATTGATCGGTCTATCTGTGAGTCCACCCACTCGGGAATGCTCGTTACTTTCCGATCTCGAACCGAATGACACTTCTTATATTAACGGTGTGATAGATCATGACTTGACTCACGAGCTCAACCATGGCCGGCTCTACGGAAGGCCGCGGCGTTCGACCTTGCAACGCTGAACTTCTCTGAACTGGGATGGCCATAGCAGCCGGTCAGCTGTAGATGCGTGTGCTTCGCCACGAAAACAAATTGAAATAACGAAATAATATTTGTTCTTTTCAACATTAAAGTAAAAGGATTGTCAAGAGTGAGTAGGGCTTACTTGGAGTAACAAAACCAATTTGTGTTCAATATTTATTTGACATTTACAAAATATACAACAGGTTGGCCTCTAACAAAGAATAGCAAGTTTTCTGTTTGCTTTCAATATTTATTTGACATTTACATAATATACAACAGGTTGGCCTCTAACAAAGAATAGCAAGTTTCCTGTTTGCTTTCAATATTTATTTGACATTTACATAATATACAACAGGTTAGCCTCTAACAAAGAATAGCAAGTTTTCTGTTTGCTTTCAATATTTATTTGACATTTACAAAATATACAACAGGTTGGCCTCTAACAAAGAATAGCAAATTTTCTGTGATTACTATGGCAAGTTACCCGTTCATTCCTCAACTTCCTGTAATTATTTAACAAAATGTTACTCATTGTTAAGGCAATACTTGTGACTATTGTCATAACATTACATCCACAGGTACAAGTTTTCTCGGCAGTTTCTGACAATTCAATATCTGATAAAATACCGAGTAGACTAAGATTTTGAATTACTTGGCGTTGATTGTTACATTTACATTTTAAAAATTGTTCCTCAAACTTATCAGAAATTAGTGCCTGCGTAATTCCAACAACATGTTTACACACTGATAAAATAAAATCTGCAGGAACGGAAAGTCCGCCCCTATTTATTTCATTGAAGTAGCTGTCATTTATCTTTTCTTTATTTCTAAGCAAAGCCAAACATTCTTCACATTTTATTTTTGAACATTGCTTGAACGATATTTAACCAAAGGCATATATAAATCCCGACTCATCGAATTGTATGTTTTCAGTGTACTTTTCTTCTAAAATACTGTAAAAGGTATCGTCAACAGTAGCTGACGAAAGGCTGCTTGTTGTACTTTCTCCTGAATTTGTATCGGAAGAGGACATTATCATTTCTTTCGAAAAAGTAACTGCTCCATACCTTGCTGAATGAAGGCCAAGTACGCTTTTCAACCTTATTTTCAATTCGGCCTCCATTACCTGAGTAACTGTTATATTATAGTTGCCGCCTGTTAGTTGGCGGTACTGCCCAAACCTGGATTCTAATTGGTCACTCTGAAATTTGCCAGTTAACACATAAGAGGGTTTCACATTCTGTAGAGCATAAATAATAATCTCTCGTAATACATAGGTTGTTACATACAAAGCGTTGTAAGTTTAATTAGTTAAACAACTATTTTTTGAGGAATCATTTTCATCGTTCTTTTTCCACGTGGACAACCATTGGAGGAATGCCTTTAGGAAAGCCAACCTTTTGTCTTCGGGATTTTTGAAAGGCATTTGAAAACTATTACGTTTAACAACATGGGTGAGAGGCCGCTTAATATTAACAATGGACCACCACATTAGGATTACTCTGACCAAAAAAAAGCAGTACCTTTATGGTTCGGCCACTGTCTTGGCAAACGAGTTTTATTTTCCCTATTTGTTTCCACTCTGTGTGGTTGTACATATATTTATTATTTGTCTTCATTGCATTTATTCATTGTCAAGTTTGTTTTGTTTATGTTGGTTAGTTGTCATGATTCATTTGTTTTGATTACATGTTGTATTCCCACTGCCGTGTTTCCAGTAGGATATTTTTGCTTAGAAGGTATTTTGGTGTTCTAAGTTGGCGACATTGATTCTTCTTTATTCTCTTTAACTTGTCTTTGAACTCTCTACTGTGATTGGCTGCTTTCAGCCTATCAGAGGCCTCCTTGCTGTTTGTAGCGACCAATCACGTGTTTCTTCTTCGTTCTCTAAGTCTGCAGCCATGACGGAATGTTGTGCTTCAACGCTGGTTGTGATCTATCGACGAATATCCAGCTAATCTTTTCTATAATTGGTGCTATCTTCATAGTAACCGTGCTTAGCAATCATGTCCTATGCACATGATTCATATTTTGTTAGGGCAGTGACATTATGGTGATTTTCGGTCTCATCAAACCATGCTTGATGTTGCTACGCGCCATGTCGACGAATTCTTCAATCCGCGGCGTCGGATAGTTCGTTGTAATGTGTTTACTTCCATCTTCATCTACTGCCTAACAATTTGTCTTCACGCGTATGAATAATGATGTTGCTTCGTGTGATAAGTAATTCATCGTTTGTCTGGAAGCATGTGCCACAAGGCCAGGCACCATCACTAAATGGAGGTTGACGCTAGGCTAAACTGCTTTACTATTGTGACAATGCCGTGCGATTGGCATATCCCGGTATTTGTATGACAGCAACTACTTTGACTTCCTGCGTTTCACACATAATTTGTTTTATTAACAATTCATTTTTTGGGCTTATGGTATCGGCGCATCACTGTAAGTCAGTCCTGGTTCGACGACACATTCTCGTTCCATGCGACCTGTTTTTTTTCATTATTTGTTGCAACTCCACTTGTGTTGCATATTTAAACTATATCATTCTTTGGAACCGCCGTGTATTGCATGCCGTTCTATGATGTACTGATCTGAAGCTACGTTCAAGATAATATATGTGTTTTAGGCTCAAGACTTAACGTGTGTTAACTCCATGCGAGTGCTTCTTCAATTGTGTAAATTTGTGCCAGTGTTCTCATATGTTTATGTGCCACCTTTGAGTATTTGTTTTATGTGCCACCTTTGAGTATTTGTTTTATGTGCCACCTATTTGATAATATATCTTATTATTAGTTATTGGTGGTGTTGTGTCCTTTATGCCTTCCTGGACCTCCTTATTTGGTGACAATAATATTGTCTGGTCCTCCACATGTTTGCTAAATTGTCATGCGACCTTTGTAAAGTCAACCCTTTTATCATTACATCTTATCTAATGCTTTGGCCAACAAACCCTTATACATTGTCCACTATTACCAGAATACTCTTGGTGGGTTGTTGACTTCCCGCGTTGGCCATTACATTATTTGGAGCAGAAACTGTAGATTCGTGAAACACGTTTGTAACCAAAGAAACCCTTTGGCGTTCAAGTGAATTTGGATAAACACTTTTAAATATTAACTTTGGTGCAGACTTAATCAGTAAATCAGATTCCTTTTTGTAGATCGCTTTTATGTCACTAAATGATGCTTGAATTACCTCTTTAAAATCAGGGTTACAGTCATCTGAACTTAAAACATCTGAAAATGAGTCTAAATCTTCCCATACAGGAATAATAAATGACTTATCAATGCCACTTAAATTCAGCCAATTATTTCGTATATTTTTAATACATGGACACTGTCATATAAAACAAAGGTTTTTAGGGAGTTTTCATCAATATGGAACCAGTAATTACTATCAGAATGTTTGGTTAGTTCTTTGAACATAGCACGATTCACACCATTATTATCAGCTATGATAGACAGAATATTTAGGCCACAAACCTGTATTTGCCTGTTAACACCTTTTGAAATATCAGCTAGTTGCAAACCCGTTAATTGTTTCACTGGAACTAATTTAACAACCTCTTTCAAATTTCCAAAAGCAGAACTAACGAGAAAGGCCAGAACTGTCTTAGCTAAATCGACAGATTCATTTGTAGCAACACCAAATAATTGCCCATTTTTAAAATCTAAAGTTTGATTGACATGTATTTCATCAATCTGTAAATTTACAACCCTTTCTAAATTTGATAAATCTTTCACAATGTGACTTAGAAAGTTACTGTTCTCTTCATCAGCTTTCGGGGATATGGCGAAGGAAGTTGTTAATTTTTGTAAAACTCGGGGATGAGGTAGGGGTAAAATATGGTTAAATCTAATTGCGTTATAACACTTTGTAGACTGCATATAAATGAGGAATGCATTTAGAGTTGTAGTGACGTTATATCTAGGTTTCTTTAAAAAAGTAAGTGTAAACTGATCTTGCAGAAACATTAACTTTTTTAACAGAATCTCTGAAGTTTCGTCTCCCTGGTTTTCAAGGTCAGTTTTTAGGTTATCTATTAAACTATTAATCTGGACGACTAGTGAACTTACAGAACTTCCAGTTAAGAAAAAGTCGTGGCAAAATTCTATTGCTTGGAACAACTGACTCCACTTACTTAATAATGAATTTTGAAATATTACAGAGCCAGAATGAAGAACAACAGCGTTAGGAATTACGCCTCCATTGATATGAATTTCGACCGTAAAATCATTGTTTATCCTTATACTTGACCTTATTTTAGGTATGTTTGACACATCTAATTTATACAAAATACAATAATTTTCACTACTACTCACAGACCAGTCTGTTTTATGCTCCACCAATTTATTTTGTATATCACAAACAAAGGACTCGAAAGTCGTAATTTTGTTGGCTTCCTCAGCAAGGGTCTTCTCACATTCCTCTGCAGACCTTTTCCGTTCTTTTTCTTCTTCTCTTCTTTCTTCTGGAGATTTCCTTTTCTTGGAGGAGCACTTATTCAAATACGATGGTAAGTTTGGGAATACCTTTGGAACCGCACGAGGTAACAATACAGGCTTCTTCCGTGTAAATTCCTTATTATTCCCATCACCATCCTTGTATTTTTCAACATAACTTAAGTCTTCAGGAAGAAAGTGTTTAATACATACGAAGGAATATTTCGTAGGTACCCACTTGGCTCGAGGAATAGCACGTTCCCATATGGCTTTCAATTGTGGATTTTTAGGAAACCCGAACACTGTCACAAATCCTTCAGTTTTTATCGATGAACTATAATTAGACTTGCAATTCGGCACAACACAAGTCTTTGGCATTGTAGCTAGCCACTATACAGTAATAATCAATGGTATAATTTCATTTACATAGAGTATTTTGAAGAAAACACGAGCGCGTGACACATTTTCCATATAACTCAGTGGGCTAGGCAGAGCAGACTGGCCATTCACGGCGAGGTTGCCAATTTTCGCTCGCCGCGGCCTTCTGTAGAGCCGGCCATGGTTCAACAATCTCGCGTCTCTCGTCGTCTCCACTACAGTATCTGGGTATAACCTTATGAAAATATACGGTACAGTATTATGAAGATGGCTATGGAATCCTGATCCTGAACTCGTAACAAGCGTCATAACAAGGTGCCTTACAGAATACCACTTTGAGCCTCGCTAGCCATTTGTTGTTATGCCCATGGTTACGATTCCGTCGTATCCATGTTGGTGGGTTGTTAACGAGTGAAGTTACAGAATCGGGGTGTTGAACTATAAACTACTGGAAATTGTGACACAGACATACAAGGACACAAATAGGTACTAATCTTCACACCAAGGGCCGGTTCCATCAACCTTGCGTTAAATTTGGCTAAAAAAGCGTTAGTTAACAAATCGTTATAATTTTAACGTTCTATTATAGATTACGTGTTCCACAACAAGGATCATGTAAGTTCCACAAAACGTCTTAACAAGTCGGTTAACAAACGATGCGTTAAATGTCACTTGCTGTAAAAGGATCAAGGAAGCAGTGAACGGAATGGATGGTTTTTCAGACTTCTGAACTGTGTCTAGTCAACTTGTATTCATTTCTTTGCTATTCGCGAACTCAAGCGACGGTGCTGCCGTTATCTGGAACTAGCGTAGAAACATAAACTAACAGATGCTATAACATGTGATTTTGAGTAGATGGGTGTGCTCTTTTCTCTTATATTCAGTTATTTTTATAATAATTGAGGCTAAGAGATGAGTAATTTAATTGCTCAGTACCGCTGTGCTCTTCAATTTCAACAATTGCCTTATCAATGCTTTACTTCCACAAAAAAAAAAGCTTTTCAGACGGAATGGAGTAGATTAGGCCTACTTCGCGTCGCTAAGCCGATTTCGAAGCACTGTATAATTATGAACGTATGCGGCTGCCATTTTTCAAAGGAGAATTATTTATTAATAAATACTACCGGTAATGAATTTCTTAAAATAACCGGTACCCTACATTCTCCCCTGCATTACAAACGAAGCACTTTTAACAGGGTCGATTTGACAGCTGTTCTTCCCATGTGGCAAAAATTACTTTAGGGGTCGCTTTATCGTAGGCCTACATGTGGTTGTCTTTTTTTTTTTTAAACTTGCCCCATTGCTGATTCAAATATGTGAAGCTCAGTTTTTCTAATAATCAGGTGCCTATTAAAAATTTAAAAAATCTTTATAGTCAACTTGTAGGCTGGTTGGTTGGTTGGTTCTTAAGTTTAGGGGCTGCGACAACGCGGTCATGTAGCCCCGTGTACTTTGGGTGTGTGTAGAATCTGTCTGATAACCGGTGTTAATTGTGATGACTGTATTAGTGTGTGTATCTGTTTTTTAATTTTAAGTACTGCAACTTATAATTTTTCAAATAGTTCCTACTTTTGCCGCCAAGCGCCACCGTCAACGACTACTAGGTCTAATTCAGAACTTAGCTACTAGACGCCACCGCAGTCGGCGCAACTTGTAGGCTATTTATAAATCAAAAATTTTTTGTGCGTTTATATTTAAATTGCATCGTGACACTGTTCATCTAAACTAAGTGAAAATGAAAACTACAAATCGACACTCATGCTGATCAACTGAAAGCCTTGGATGCAAATCAAATGGCTGTCATTTCCACTAGTTTTATTCATAATTTGATAATACATGCAGTACAAAACCCTTTTGTGCACTATAAAACTAGGCTACATTATTGACCATTACGTATTGATGTTGCTGTCATAGGCTATATTTACCAATTTCATTACATGTAGGCTAATTTGTAGGTTAGGCCGAGGCATATCATTTAAGTGGCCGGTTGTAAAGTAAAGTCCTTACTGTATTTATGCACAACACATTTGAACAACCTATATCTCTCCAGAAACTTCTTTTCAGACAGTTGCAACATGTTATTAGACCTTGGAAAGAATTCTTGTTCTGAAGCATTATTCATATACGGTAATCAAAAATAAATATTACAATAACTGAGCACGGAAGGCATACTGTACTTGCTTGTAACCATTTTTAACACTATGTCAAACTCCTAACTGAGCAAGAATGGGATGTTAAAATAACGGATAGGTTAACGATTTGTTAGCAGTAATGTTGATTGATGGAACACCATTTCGCTAACATTTCCGTTAAATTACTTTAACGTGTTGTTAAAATGTTAACGAAGGTTGATGGAACTGGCCCCGAGCGACGTATCTTAGTGACTTACTTCTTGAACACAAATATGACATCGTCACACGTAAGGGTATGGAAATTAAAAAGTAAGGGAGCATTCATGCAGAAATCTAAGGAAGGCATGAATAACAGAAGGAATAGGAGGATGAAGGAGCACAGAAATGTGGAGAGGGAGGGGGAAACCTAAAGAACGTAAAGTATGTAGAAAGGGGGCTCGTTTAGTGTCAAATATAGTGCATTGAAAAATTAAATGATTAATAGTACCGATTGCCTGAGAACAGTCGCAGAGAGCCGAAGGACGAAGCTTACAGCGGGCCATATATACCGGAGTCAAAGCATGATGAAAACGTAAACGAATAATTGTAATAATATGCCGTCGAGTGTAGGATCCATTATAAAACTAAGGGTGTCTAGGGATAGTAGGTTGAATTCTATAATATAACCTGGCTTTCGTGCGTGTATAATCCTGCCATTGGTGTAACCAAACATTAAGTAATTGAGATTTGAGAATGGGGAGATAATCTGAGGTGGGGGTAGCCACATTCATCAATACAGCATGACCCAATGCCGCTTCCTTGGCTGCTTTATCAACTAAGTCGTTCCCAGATAGGTTGGCAAGTCCGGGTATCCATGAAAAAACTATCCGATAGCCCGAATGATATAGGTCATACGTTAATTGTACAATATTAAATACAAACCAATTATTCGTAGTTTGGACATGATGTAAAGCCTGGAGGACACTTTGAGAATCAGATAGAATTAAGGCTTTAGTGATGTTATTCCGTTTAATATACAGAAGGGCTTGTCGAATAGCAAAGGCTTCAGCCGAAAAAATAGAGAGGGTATGCGGTAATTTAAAGGAGGCAAGATAAGATAGAGAGGGGATATAAAAAGCAGCACCCGTATTCAAAGGAGAGGGAAATTTTGATCCATCTGTATAAATTGTCGTATATTGTTGATGATTCAATGCGAGATTATATACATATTTGCGGGCAATTGTAGGGGTAAGCATAGAAGACATACGAGATGCATGTGAGGAATGTCGCACAACATCAGGTTGAAATATTAATACCGAGAGCGGTGCATTATAACAAATGGGTTTTCGTGTTTGAAGAATTTGATTGAGGGCGAAAACCCGAAAGCTCTAGATAAGACAGGAGAATAGAGGGAGGTGCATAGCGTTTGAATAAACTTTTTCAGTGGCGGCTCGTGAATTTTACCGAGGGGGGACTCAACCGTTTAAGATGTAAACCGCTTTTAGTGATGCTTTTCCAGTAATTGACAGAGATGATTTCATACATGAATTGTGTTTTTTCTTCTTACATATTTTTGAAGCTTGATTTCCTTATTTCGTTTGGACTAGGCACTATTGTTTTTTAAGAAGTAACAAAGGTATTAAAAATATTTGCTCCCAGTCACTGGAAAAATAAGAATACCGGACCCTGCTCAGGAATCTATCAGGGTCGCAAATTCCCAACCTCACTAGCCATGAGCCCTTGAGGGTGTATCCCCACCACAAGGGTTCACAACTAGGCCTAGTGAGACTAGGAGGGTTGGAGACAATTGGACCCCAGCAGAGGCGGTTATTATTTTCACTTGTGCTGGGCTCTTCTATGTCATCTACCTGTCGACCTCCATTAGTCGACTCTTGTTCTCTTCCAACCCGGATAGCATTAGAGCATCCAAAGTCTAGGGAGCCATTCATTTTCCTGCCGTAAGTTAGCCTCATATCATCTATCCTGAAACCCTCATTCTTCGAGGGGTCAGCCCTCTTCTTTTAGTTTCATATCATCTAATGCCTTCTACACAAGGCCTTAAAGGAGGCAGGGTTCGTGAAGCTCCACCACATGAGGTGCACCCTGGATAGGGCTACACCTTCAAGAGCTCAGCTTTTGAGCTCGGGAGTTGGCGACCGTGATGTGTTCCCCTTTTTGCATTGACTTTGGGGTGGACCCTCTCCTCTCTCCCTTTTCTACCTGCCTTTAATGGCTCTAGTAGTTTCTAAGTACGTCAATACTCATTCTTCGAAAATTGATTCTTGTTATAAGGGGATGAACAGCAAGGTTATCTGCTCTTCGAAGATGGAGGGCATTTCTTTTCCGTCATTTATTTCCCTTATTCGTTTATTTCTTTTATTATTGTAGTTTTCTTCTTCTAGTACATGAGTTAGTTGTAAGTCAGTAATTAGTTAAGCCTAGCTGTAGATTTCATTTCATCATAATTTCTCACCAACACCTGTAAAGAGTAAACCACTAAGGGTAGATGACCTAGATATTTCACCCCTTTAAACAACAATTATCTCCATCATTGAGGGTGTATCGATATCTAAGGTGCACCGTGCCTGGTGGGACATCACACACCCTACCTCCTTTAGGGCCTCTTAGAGAAGGCAGAAAAAAGGGCAAAATGAGGCCTGATCCTACAAAAATTAGGGCATCAGGAAATTAAAAGACAAGAGCCAATTAAGGCAGGGAAATGAAAAAACATCCCAGGCCTCCGATACCCTAATAACGTTGGGGGTAAGAGTTGACATGAAATATATAAGAGAAGAGAGGAGTTCAGCTCAAGGAAACTCAGCTGGGATCCCATAGTCGCCAACCCACATCCCACTAGTTGTAACCAATTTGATAATAATTTATGTGATCTGAAGCTCTCAGGAAGAAAATGAAGACTACAAACAACTGAACGATCAGAAGGTAACCATTTGCTTCCTCTCTTGTCACCTTCTCTGGAAATGCCACTTAACCACTTCTCACGCAATGAATTGTCCGATTGTATCTCATGAAATTCCCCGGTATTCTAACTTGCCCAGTTGTGATTTACAAAAGGGCAGCAGTACTACATTATAAAATCATTCAGAATACATTCCAACTTCGCCATTAACATCAATACAAAACTTATGTCTGCCACAATGACTTGGTGCTGCTTCCTAGCGCCAATATTTGGAAACGAGGTTGTACGCAGACGGCCGTGGTACGCATAAACCAATACCGTAATCGTTGAATGGGCAGGCAGTGGCTGCATCAGACTCAAGATGACTGAGTCCACACACTTCGTGACGTAGCGCGTGAGAGGATGGACAGGGGATAACTGAAGGTATTCGTTGCCATGGCAACGTAAATAACAAAGCGGGCGATTTTTGATGAGTCCTCACGAGCATCCGGTGCGCTCTACCGACAAGGAGAGGAACTACACACATTTTGTCACGATGGCAAAATAATAGTTGCGAGGAGAGAGAACATTATGGCCGATGAGGAGGGAGGAGGGTGGGAGGGCGGCGTCCTTGAGTCCAATATCACCGGCCGCCCCTGAACTTTTTTGATGATATTCAGAGAGAAGTTGTAGTTTGGGAAGAATTGGTGCTGTTAATAGCTGTTGGACTTGTTGGGCTCGGTTTCACTTCACCCAATGGCAGAGTTAGTAGTAGGTAATCTGTGGGCTGAGTTGAGGTTCTTCTTCCTCTTCTTACCGCTGCAGGGGGATATGCCCATACCGATAACCTTAACCGATAACGAATAGGAGATCGGCCATAAAGACGGCGGTGAGTGAAAATGAGGGCAGCACTTTTAGTAGTGGCAGTAGTTAATCCGGATTTGTGCAACCAATCATGACTGAGATTTAAAGCAGTAGTCATGTTCCGGAGGCATTCGGACAGCTGGGGGTGAGAGCAATAGAGGAGAATATCATCCGCAAATTGAAGAATGCGGACATGAGGATTAACTATCTTCTCAAGTCCATGGGTGTAAATGTTGTATACAATGCCACTTAAGATGTCGCGTTGAGGTAAATCAATAGATGTATAGCGATTATTGAGAACAAGTGTAGAGGTGGGAATGCATAACCGTCTATTGGTGAAAAGGTTATGGAAAATAGAGATAAAAACGAGAGGAAATTGCCAACGGGCCAGGATCTGTAATAAAAGACAGATATTGACATTATCATAAGCGCCTTGTACATCTAAAAACACAGCAAGAAGATGATGTTTTCGATAGCGATTGAGAAGAATATCAGTTAAAAAGATATTGATGGCGTCGATGGTAGCTTTATTTTTGGTAAAAGCATATTGATGTATGGGGAGAAGATTATAATATTCTAACACCCACATGAGGCGCTGTAAAAGGATTCTTTGAAAGGTCTTGCGAATGCAAGAACCAAGACTGATACCCCTATAATTATGATGATCCAGGGAATTTTTACCAGGTTTAAGGAGGGGTACTGTCCCCGAAATACCTACCGTAAGCTTGTTGATATCCCTCGTTGGTAGCTGGATTGCAGAACCTGAAAACCCCGACTAAAAAACCCCCAGATAATGGGGCACAAGGATTACCTAACTGAGGTAACGTCAAGAAAAACCAAAGCAACAAATGAAAAATCTAGCTCGGTAGAACACAAGAATGAGAAAAACATAATCTCTAAAGCGTGGAATTATACTGAAATGCCTCCGATGGTTTCCTTAACGTGACCTCCTATCGCATCTATAAAATACCACTCTAAAATAATTAAAATAAAATTCTTCAAAATGTATTCATAAAGTCAAAATAGCAGAAAGTGCTATCAAAAAAAATTACAAGAAATGAAAAACAATTACAGCTTCAACCGGAAGCTCAAATCACAGTGACCTGAATACAACTTCTAGTCAACACTAGACACACTGTATTCTCCATAAAAAATCTAACACTCTCCAAGACAACACCCCACTATGGCACAAGCAATGCCTCAAAAGCCTTATTGAAATTAATTCCACGTGTGAGTAGGTCATTATTAATCCTACAATAAGCACTATCATTTATGTACAAAATCTACATTGGAAAATATATCTATATACAATGGAACACTCCCAGTGTGTTTCCTTTTATTTCGCAAGCCTCAGTTTAACATTCTTCCATTAGAATAAGATCATTAGTTTCCTTTAACTGATTCGAAAATATTAAAATTGGTCCTTTGTCAACCAGATGACAAAGCTTAATAGAGGTAATCTATCACTTTAATAATTATTGCATTCACCAAAATAACTAATCGGGATAACTGAAAAACCCTCGTCAGCATGGTGATTAAAACCAGAATATTAAGGTTGACATCATTTAATACATGTTTTAATGTTTTACTTTGTAGTTAGCATGCTTCTAAGCAACAACAAAATGCTTGTAGTACAACGCTGAATTAGACTTGAAAATAAGTCAACTTATATTTGACTACACAATCACAATTATCATGGGTTAGTTTCCATGAAATACCTTAATGTTTATTTAATTCTTTCACTGCCTTCACGCGGCTCTATTCTTATACAAATGTACTCCCCTGAGTACTCTATTCAGAATTAATTTATTATAATCATACATATTTTAACGTAGCTGGATCACCTTCATTGCTTAATGACGAATTTCATTTTCAGCTGATAATTGTTGTTACTACATCGTTGTTTAAATTTATACATAGTTTACATTAGTTTTCAATGATGTTGGTTGGATTTTCTCACTAATAAAATATCCTTTTAGAATTAATACCTATGCTATGAGAGATTGCAATAGCATCGACTCTCCTTAATCAGAATGTATTTATACATTTATTAAATTTGGGATATACGCTGCTTAAAAAAGTGAATGATGTTTCAGAGATATATTAAAGTCAAATGACGATAATCAAAAACACTGATAAATTCCTTCGACCAATGATCTCAACTATGCCTTCACGCGAGAGGCTAACATGAAACAAGTTAAATACAAATAAAGAGAAAGTTGATCAAGCCAATGTTCGGTACACCCCTGCACGGATGAATTCGAGAAACAAAGTAATGCCTCTACACCACCGGACATGGTAATCATAACAATTAGCACAATTGTCTGGTTAGAAAACATTACCAGCCTCCGTCCTTCACCAACACAAAGAATGGTTACTAATAAAAGCGAGAAATCAAACTTCTCTATAAAAGTATAAAATAAACTTCACAAAACTCAAAACTTGCTATCAAAATCAGTCTTCTATTCATAATCCAAACACTCGGATGTACACACATCAAAAAAAGTTTTGCATCACCTCGGTTCCAAGAGTTCCGGAACCTTTAAATACAAAGGGAATAGAGATCAACACAAACAACATTTCAGCTCGTTTTATTGCTCATGAGACCCACACATTGCATGTTGTACCATCATACAGCTAGACTTTCAGCATTTGTGGTCCAGATTGCAGTACACACCACTACCTCTAATACCCAGTAGCACGTCCTCTTGCATTGATGCATGCCTGTATTCGTCGTGGCATACTATCCACAAGTTCATCAAGACACTGTTGGTCCAAATTGTCCCACTCCTCAACGACAATTCGGCGTAAATCTCTCAGAGTGGTTGGTGGGTCAAGACGTCCATAAACAGCCCTTTTCAACATATCCCAGACATGTTCGATAGGGTTCATGTCTGGCGAACATGCTGGCCACTGTAGTCGAGCGATGTCGTTATCTTGAAGGAACGCATTCACAAGATGTGCACGATGAGGTCGAGAATTGTCGTCCATGAAGACAAATGCCTCTCCAATATTCTGCCGATATGGGTGCACTATGGGTCGGAGGATGTCATTCAGGTATCGTAAAGCCGTTTCGGAGCCTTCCATGACCACCAGTGGCGTACGTCGGCCCCACATAATGCCACCCCAAAACATCAGGGAACCACCACCTTGCTGCACTCGCTGGACAGTGTGTCTAAGACGTTCAGCCTGACCAGGGTGCCTCCAAACACGTCTCCGACGATTGTCTGGTTGAAGGCATATGCGACACTCATCGGTGAAGAGAACGTGATGCCAATTCTGTGGGGTCCATTCAGCATGTTGTTGGGCCCATCTGTACCGCGCTGCATGGTGTCGGGGTTGCAAAGCTGGACCTCGCCATGGACGTCGGGAGTGAAGTTGCGCATCATGCAGCCTATTGCGCACAGTTTGAGTTGAAACACGACGTCCTGTGGCTGAACGAAACGCATTATTCAACATGGTGGCATTGCTGTCAGGGCTCCTCCGAGCGGCAATCCGTAAGTAGCGGTCATCCACTACAGTAGTAGCCCTTGGGCGGCCTGAGCGAGGCCTGTCATCGACAGTTCCTGTATCTCTGTACCTCCTCCATGTCCGAACAACATCGCTTTGGTTCACTCTGAGACGCCTGGAAACTTCCCTTGTTGAGAGCCCTTCTTGACACAAAGTAACAATGCGGACGCGATCGAACTGCGGTATTGACCTTCTAGGCATGGTAGAACTACAGACAACATGAGCAGCGTACCTTCGTCCTGGTGGAATGACTGGAACTGATCGGCCGTCGTACCCCCTCCGTCTAATAGGCCCTGCTCATGCATGGTTGTTTACATCTTTGAGCAGTTTTAGTGACATCTATGAACAGTCAAAGGGACTGTATCTTTGATACAATATACACAGTCAACGTCTATATGCCGGAGATCTGGGAACCGAGGTGATGCAAAACTTTTTTTGATGTGTGTATAATGTTCGAAAATGCAGTAGGAAAATATAGCTCAACAAAAACACAGTCTAACGAGGCGAAGAATGTCACAAATTGACATAATAAACAGCTCACGACGTTGATAAACTACACTGAATCACAAAATGACTATCGATGTCCTCTTCACTACCCTAAGAAAGCTTCATAAAATATTACTGAATTTAAGATGAAATCTACTTAAACATGCTTAATTACAAGCTGAAAATGGGTTGCACTTCTTATGGAAGTCTAAAACCTGTCGAATGTGAAATCAGTCATGATTAAAAACGTCAAGCCTGAATTCCACAGTCCGACATACTGCTCGAAAACATAAACATGTTAAAAAAATATGGCGCAAATTAACATTGAAATATCTACACTTAGCTACGAGAGATGAAGTTGTGTAGGTTGTACCTTGTTGATCGATGAATTTCCAAGAGCGAGCATTGATATGCACTGCATATCACACCTCCTCCATATGTAGCTGTAACTAGCATTCCCCAGGTCGTCGGGAATCGAACCAGGGTATACCTTCTCCAAACCGCACGTTCTTCCCGGTTCAGAAGGCTCTTACCCATCCTGGGTAAATAGTCAGGAATTGCTACTTCACGTCTCCAACATCTTCCAGCACACAGTTCGTTTCTCTGTAGGGTCGCATTCTTCATAACGGGCCGAAATATTAATGAACGAAAGACGAGTGACTGCCCATGCGAATAGCATTCATGATTTCTAATGAGGTAGACACAAGTGGTCACACAATCAGAATCAGTCATCACTCGGGCCATGGCGATAGTTCATTGAAATGTTCGATACAATGCCGGTCTAGTAGCGTTCATGTTGCTGCGTTATTTAGCCTGCCATTATAATAGAAATGAACAGCACTAAAATTATTCCTCTTGACATCTTGATTAAGAATATGTCTGTTCGCGATGAGGAATAGTGTCTAGAGTTCAATACTATTGCTGTGCACTCGTCATCAACGCAATGAAAACGGAGACTGCTTTCAAAACCAAAGTTCGCTGTGTTGACAAGCAGCTTGCTGTATTGAAATATTACAGTTTCTAATACTACTTTACCCTTGTAGCGGTATAGCTTGCATCTCGTGAAAACGAACTGAGTCCTTCGACACTGGCTCTGCATATACTTTCAAGTGTTTGACATAAACCTCGCGTTACATTACAATCACGAAACGCGTTCTCAAGCTTCACGATGAGACATGCTCTCAAGCAATCCGTAATGTTATCTGCCCACAGCTGACTGTGTGTCCATCCACCTGGCCTCACGCTACCCCCACTCAGGCGTTACAGTAATCGAGCTGCTTTCTCATTGGTGGATGTAAATCATAATTTATAATATCTCCCACAGATACTAAACCTGTATAAATAACAAAATATACATTATGCTCTGTTCCAGGGTCTCGTATAATGTTGCAAATCTTGCATGTTATTCTCTTTTTTCTTATTGCTGATAAAAATTTAGTCCTAGTGACCGATCAATAAACTGGGTCGATGGTGGCCATGTTGTAATCATATGCACCTGGCTTCGTGCGTGCACGTCGATCCTCGGCAAGTACCGTAATAGAGCGGCCGACTCCAGCTTCGGTTAGCAACTCGTGGATCGCGCCGATCTTCAACATATACTTCAAACTGCACTATACATCATAACAATATGAGTATAATGGTACATGTTCCTCATGATATCTTTACATAAAAGAAGAAAACTTGCTTTTATGTATATCATATAACCTTCATACACTTATAATGGATCATTATTCTCATGTTAATTTCTTATAGCATTTCCTCAAATTATTAGAGTTGTAGCGGCCAATAATCTCAGTTCCATTCAGATTAGATATCTCGTAACAATTGTTCCCAAACACTCTGTTTACACGGAACGGACCGTAAAACACGTAGGCGAACTTCGTGTATAGCTTCTTAGCTACATCTGCCTTCGTTGGTTTTCTTATTAAGACCAATTCGTTCTTTTTAAACGGAGGACGATAGCGTTTATTTCTAATTCGCTTTTGCCTCTTTTCGGCTGTGTCCATCAAACTCTCACGCACAGATTGTATCCTCTCCTCTGCTGTGCGTTCTACATCTTTGGGAATGTAATCTGTTACATTGTTCCAAGGTCTGACAGGTTTTGTGTTGAAATGTGCAGTCATGGGCACGTCAGCGATGCTCTCATGGAAGGTCGAGTTCATGAACTCTTCCATTAGTGGCACAAACTTCACCCAGCTGGCGTGATCCTCTGGGCAGTACAAACGAGCATATTTTGAAATATTTCCCATAACTCCTTCCGATACGTTCGACTCCGGGTAACTTATACTGGAAAATACGTGCTTAATGCCCAGTCTGTTCATGGCTGTCTCAAAATCATGAGATGTGAACTGGGTTCCATGATCAGACAAGAGTGTTTCAGGTATTCCAACCTTAGGAAACACCCTCTTGACTAAGAACTTGTGTAGTGGTGGCCTTCTGAATAGGATCAAGGGTAACGTATTTTGAAAATACATCGACTGTGACCAAGAGAAATTGGTTTCCCCTGGCCCCCTTCGGGCACGGGCCGAACAGGTCACACGCCATCAGCTCTCTTGGCCTTGAAGGAATAATGGCTCGAGGCTCTTCCTTTGACAAAGCTGAGGGGTATTTCCCGCGTTGGCACTCAAGGCATGTTTTATGACGTCGGCGATGGTAGCCCGCATTCTGGTCCACGTAAACGTTTCCAATAACGTTCGGAACGTTTTGTCCACGCCATCGTGGCCCGTAATGCTATGAGCAAGCCACGTTAGACTCGTAGTTAACTTAGGAGGGACTATAATTCTGACTTTCGTTCTCTCCTTGTCGATGTACTTACAAAGAGTATCTTCACAAATGAGATACCGCACAGAACGCTTTCTAACTTGTTCAAACTCAGGATCGGAGTTATCCATGTACCCTCTCAAAAACCTGTACATTATCCTTGTTGGGGTGTGTCTCTTCTGTGACACGGCTATCTTCTTTAGCTTTTCTAGGGTTGCCACATGTTCCCTCTCCAACTGTACAGCGTGAATCTCGATATCATTTGAAGGATTTCTTGAGAGGGCATCAGCTAACAAGTTAACCTTTCCAGGCTGGTGCACGATAGTGGCATTGAACTGCTGAAGGAACAATGTCCACCTCGTTAACCTGTCACTGGAAAGATCGGACTTCAGCGTAAACTGAAGCGCTCTGTGGTCTGTCACGATAACCACTTGATATCCCATCAGGATCTTCTTCCATTTTTGCAGAGCAGAAATGAAAGCTAGGACCTCCAATTCCGTAGTGAAGTAATTCATTTCATGCGCTTTCAACTTCCTACTATGAAAATCCAGGTAGTGCTTCTTTCCTTCGTTATCTTTCTGATAAAGTACTGCACTTACTCCTACCCTGGATGCATCTGATTCGATGAAGAATACCCTATCAAACTCTGGATATTCTAACTTTACACAATTCTTTAGCATGTTCTTAGCTGCTTCAAATGCTCGGTTGGTTTCGTCTGTCCATTTCCACCTGTTATTTTTCTTTAAAACCTCGTACAGTGGTGCCATGGTTATCGAGTAACCTGAAAAATGACTGCTAAGGAACTGGCACATACCTAGGAATTCTCTGAGATGTTTAATTTTGTTAGGCCTTGGAAATTGTGCAATAGCTTCAATTTTCTTGGTATTGGGGTGGTAATCGTCCTGGTCGATAATGTGCCCCAAGAAGTTAATACACTCTTTCATAAATCTGCATTTATCAAAGTTTAATTTGATATTTACTTGACGCAGATTATCAAATAACATTCTTAAATGGTTCAGATGTTCCTTGACATCCGCCGATGACACAATGATGTCGTCGATGTAGCAAATGACATGTTCTTTAACATTCTCTGTTAATTTGCTATCCAAAGCACGTATGAGAGCTGGACCACTGCTAATCATACCGAATTGTACTCTACAGAGCACATATGTGGTTTGATCAAAAAGAAATGCGGTAAATTGTTGCCTGTCTTCCTCAAGTTCTACCTGATAAAAGGATGCCGTTAAATCCAGAACACTGAAACAAGACTTTCCTTTAAATTTCTTCAGTAGTTCCCTGATTTTCGGTGGTCGATCAGTTTCTAAAAGAATTCTTGTATTATTTTTTCTTGCATCCAAACAAAGACGGAGCTGCCCATTGGCCTTCTTAATGACTGCGATCGGATTCAGGAATGAGGATGCCTGTTTTCTTACTATGCCGTCTTTTTCCATTTTCTTTATAATGACTTTCACTTCTTCATAATATTTCTGCGGGATGGGATAAAGTTTCGCCTGATATGGAGATTGATCGGTAAGGCGAATTTGATATTTAAAATCTTTAATCATGCCGGGCTTATCATCGAAAATGTCCTGATATTCCTCTATTAGGTTAAGAAATTCCTGTTCCACTTCCTCAAATCCCTCGGCTTTGAGTGCGTAATGCTCCCTCTCTTGCTCGATTTCATTGATGAGGTGTTCTAGGATTTCCTGCCTAGGGAGTTCCTTTTCTTCAATTGCTACCTTTTCTGTAGCGTCTTCCTGAAACTTGATCAATCTATTGTCCATATCTATTATTGCCCTTTCTTTAGTGATGAAGTCCATCCCTATAATTAGATTTAAGTTAATATTCTTCACCACGATGAATATATTCTCATATATCTTCCCATTAATTTCAAATTTCATCAAGATTTGTATTTTACATTTCATAGATTTATCCTTAAATATCCCTTTGACTTTCATAGGAGAAGCAGGTAAAATTACAAATGAATCCTCCTTCTTGAGCCTCTCAAAACAATCCTCACTTATAATGGAGATCATCGCTCCAGTGTCATCTAGGGTTCTACATGACTGTTCCCCTATCTGAACCTGAATCACGGGTAACTCAATGGGTCTTCCCTTTGTTCCAGTCTCTTCTTCAAACAGAAGATCTTCGTCTGATACGTTAAATGTTTCGTGAATCGTGATTTTTAATGGAGGTGTTAAAATCTGAGTCTTTACATGCGTTTGGAAATCAGAGTTTTTTTTTCTTCGTCAGGGTTTCTTTCTCTACTCCCCTGACGACTTGTACCAGGCCTGTTCTCGATTTCCTGATTTTTATTTCTCTCTCTCGAATCTCTTCGTCTGTTTTCTTTAGACTGTTCTTGCTCCCCTCTGAGCCTTTTGTCACGATTACGTTCCTATTCCTCATTCCTATAATTTGTATACCTCCCATATCCTCGATATTGTCTGTCATTGGAATTGTATGGGTTCCCTCTATCTCTATTCCTTTCATAATTTCCATTATTTCTACTATAGAAATTGCGTTTTTCTTATCTACGCTGCCAAGGCTGTTCCCTGTATTCAGCGTACCTGTTATCTTGCCGATTGTCTCTCTGATAGTAATTGTTGTTACGACTATTTCCTGTTCGATTATAATTCCTCTCTTCTTGCCTGACTTTGTCAGTCTGTTGTGTCCTATCCATGACTATTGTGCTAACAGTTCTAGGTTCATTTCTGTTATTCCGGGCCACCGTAGGTGTCGTAAGAGCACTTACATGGTCAAGCCTTTTTAACAACTCATCCATGGTTGTCAAATCGGATACGCCAGATGATATTACATTCTTTCGGACTTCTACCGGAAGTTGTAGAGATATGGCTTCGATTAACTGAGCTTGAGTCAATGGTGGTTGTAAAAATCTGAGTTTAGAGAGCTGTGTTGCAGAGTACTCAGAATAGCTCGTTGGACCAGTACTTGAGTACTTGCGAGAGTACATTTCTGAACGCACGTTGCTTTGTATTTCTATGCTCCAGAATCGATTTATGAATGCTTCCGCGAACTCGTCAAAATTGTCGAATGTTTAGCGGAATGCATGATACCACTGAAGTGGGGCATCTGATAAGAAGCGCTCTACCACTCTCAGTTCTCTCTCTTTCGGAACATGTGTCTCTATAAAATAATCCCTCACACTCCTGATAAATTCAATGGGAGTATTCCCGTCAAGGTTATTAAAGCGTCTCGGTTTGTCTTCATAATTCCTTATAATGGTGACATGCGATGTCCCATCTGGTGTCTTATGTGTGTACGCCCCTGTAATTGTACTTGCTATCGGCGAAATATACGATTGCGTTACATTGGGCTTATGTGCTGCATTAGACTGGGGACTACTCTCTGCTATAGGAGCTGATTGCGGAAAATTGACTTCCCTGTCCTGCGTTCTAACGTTCGTCCGTTCAATTGTAGCTGGAAAATCCGCATTCCAATGCGCCCTCAACTGTTCCCGTAAACTATCTACATTTATACTGCCTTCCAAAGTTATACGTTCGAGTTGATTACGAATCTCATTTATTTCATATGTCTTTTTCTCTCTGACTTCATTTACTTCTAATTTGGCTTGATCGACCTTAACTTCAACCGACTTAAACCTTTCCTCAATACTAGTCTGAATATTAGTATGAGAATTCTGAAACACATTCAATCTTTTAATTACGTCTTCCCGTACAACAGATATCTCCTTACTTGCTCTAACTTCTCCCTCTACAATTTTTCGATTAACTTCCATCTTAAAATCTTTGAAGTAGTCATCGTTAATTTTAACCATTTCTTGTCTAAGAATAGTTACATTATCTGATATTATATCGTTTATGTCAATGTCAAAATCATCCTTTATAAGTTGGTTATGATCTTTAACTTGCGTTTGTAAAAGACACAATTCATTCCTTAACTGCTCAAAAGTAGATTGGGTATGGATGATTCCATTAGACACTTGTAATTGGAGGGCATCTAAGTTTGCTTTAGCGTCCCTTTTATGGTTGGACAATTCTAATCTAATTTCCATTTGGAAATCCCTATGATTTTGTTCTGCTTCATTTAATTGGACTTGTAGCAGTTTCTGATTAGATTCTACAATGTCTAATTTAGCTTGTATGTTCATCTGGGTCGTCTGCATTTGACCTTGGGTTGACTCAATCCGAACCATCTTAGAGTCTAATTTATCTACTGTGGACTTCATTCCTTCAATAGTGGATTGAATTTTAGTGACATTATATTCAAGATTACCCTGGCTTGATTGGATTTTGGTGACACTAGATTCAAGATTATCCTGGCTTGATTGAATTTCAGTGACATTAGATTGGATTTTAGTGACACTAGATTCAAGATTATCCTGGCTTGATTGAATTTCAGTGACATTAGATTGGATTTTAGTGACAATAGATTCAAGATTATCCTGGCTTGATTGGATTTTGTCAATGGTGGATTGTATTTTATTAGTAGTAGACTCTTGTTTACGTTGCCCTATTTGGACAGTGTCTAAATCCGCTCTCATTAAATGAACATCTGATTGTACATCATCCATTGTAATTTCTACATCTTTAATTTTAACCAGTACTTGTTTAGAACTGTCTTGTACGTTCTTTAAAGTACCCTGTATACCAGAGATTTCATTACGTAGGCTTTCAGTGACTACGTCCTGAATTACCCCTCTACTTCGGGCTTCTGAAGCTTCGTGTATTGAGTCCAGCTTATTTTGAAGCATCTTATACAATGTATTAAGGTCCGTGACCTCCTCTTCACCTTTATCAGACATCATATGTAGTAATATAATTCACACAAGTAAACACAAACACATGAACACTACTTAAACCTAAGCAAAGCATGAACATCTCAATGAAAATGTACTGCCATAATTGAAGCTTTCTTAGTGTATAGCATTAATCCTTACAGCTATACTAAACTTAATTAATGTTAAAACCTACACAAATGTGGAAATTCCTACAGTGAAATGTGTGATACCTTATATCTGCGATGTTACCTCAAATATCCTAATCTGACAGGTATTTAAATGAATGAAACATCCTATTATTACGATGAGGTGAGAAATCCCCATCAGTCGGATTCAACTAAGTCAAGCTATTCGAATGCAGCTCAAACTTGAATTGCATCAAATGCCTCCATTCGATTGAACACGTCAGTAAAGGTTCCGTAACATGTCTTTCGCTGCTCATGCTCGAATCGTCACTCTATTACAAATTAGTGTAGCACCACTAAAAAAAATAATCAAAGTCTAATAATGGTTGCGTTTCTACATGCCTGTCATGCAGATTGAGTAATCTCATAAACGCTTTGTCCACAAGTGAATTCCAACATTTCGTGCTAAAATGTCGGTATACCATTACTTTCTGACATTCATTCAACGAATTCGCAATGATCGCTGTAATGGCGTCAGAGTTGGCTAACACAAGACACCTCCCACGTGTTCGAACACAAGATTCGAAAAGAGCATGAAATGGCGTCTTATGGCTGGCCTCGAACCTGGTATTCCAGTCTTCTCGAGTTCCCATCCATCTCGGACCTGAATTACTGAATTACTACAGGGTATTTCAGTTAATTCGAGCCCCGAATCGCTGGTGCGCCAAATCTCTATGTCCCCGAAATACCTACCGTCAGCTTGTTGATATCCCTCGTTGGTAGCTGGATTGCAGAACCTGAAAACCCCGACTAAAAAAAACCCAGATTCCACTCAACAAGAGACGAGGATAATGGGGCACAAGGATTACCTAACTGAGGTAACGTCAAGAAAATCCATAGCAACAAATGAAAAATCTAGCTCGGTAGAACACAAGAATGAGAAAAACATAATCTCTAAAGCGTGGAATTATACTGAAATGCCTCCGATGGTTTCCTTAACGTGACCTCCTATCGCATCTATAAAATACCACTCTAAAATAATTAAAATAAAATTCTTCAAAATTTATTCATAAAGTCAAAATAGCAGAAAGTGCTATCAAAAAAAATTACAAGAAATGAAAAACAATTACAGCTTCAACCGGAAGCTCAAATAACAGTGACCTGAATACAACTTCTAGTCAACACTAGACACACTGTATTCTCCATTTAAAAAAATCTAACACTCTCCAAGACAACACCCCACTATGGCACAAGCAATGCCTCAAAAGCCTTATTGAAATTAATTCCACGTGTGAGTAGGTCATTATTAATCCTACAATAAGCACTATCATTTATGTACAAAATCTACATTGGAAAATATATCTATATACAATGGAACACTCCAAGTGTGTTTCCTTTTATTTCGCAAGCCTCAGTTTAACATTCTTCCATTAGAATAAGATCATTAGTTTCCTTTAACTGATTCGAAAATATTTAAATTGGTCCTTTGTCAACCAGATGACAAAGCTTAATGGAGGTAATCTATCACTTTAATAATTATTGCATTCACCAAAATAACTAATCGGGATAACTGAAAAACCCTCGTCAGCATGGTGATTAAAACCAGAATATTAAGGTTGACATCATTTAATACATGTTTTAATGTTTTACTTTGTAGTTAGCATGCTTCTAAGCAACAACAAAATGCTTGTAGTACAACGCTGAATTAGACTTGAAAATAAGTCAACTTATATTTGACTACACAATCACAATTATCATGGGTTAGTTTCCATGAAATACCTTAATGTTTATTTCATTCTTTCACTGCCTTCACGCGGCTCTATTCTTATACAAATGTACTCCCCTGAGTACTCTATTCAGAATTAATTTATTATAATCATACATATTTTAACGTAACTAGATCACCTTCATTGCTTAATGATGAATTTCATTCTCAGCTGATAATTGTTGTTACTACATCGTTGTTTAAATTTATACATAGTTAACATTAGTTTTCAGATATGGAAGATGAGGAGTTGGGAGAGGAAGTATGAGACAAAAATTTTATAGCAGCCCAGATACGAAAAAGTGGAGTGGATCGATTAATAGAAGTTGTGAAGCGTTGCCAAGCAGCACCACGTTTCTGACGAGGAGTTGTGGCAACAGCAGGAGGCTACCAGTTGCCACCCCAAGTCAAATTTAGTCAAACACAAACAGAGAAGTTTGGTTACCTCAGAAGGGAACCAAGCGTGGAAGATAGTGCAACCCTTAACTTAACAACCCCGAGGTCCATAAACATTAAGAGAGAGATATTTGAACTAGATCTATTAAATGATGGACACAAGTCATGTAGGTCTCCTTTGGTATGTAACAATTATTATTAAAACAAGTATAGAAGGTACATTAAACATATGTCAAACTTACCAGCTAATGACTTGGTCAAATACATTTTTAGAGAACGAGGAAACTGATCCACATAAAATTATGAAGTGCAAATACATCAGGATATCCCATATCCATCCAATTAATTTTTATTCAACACGTAGAAATTAGTAATAAATTATTTGTCTAAGGCCAACCAATGACCATCATCCAAGACAGACATAATATAATTATTTAATCACGAAGGAAATCATTAATTCCATTACCAAGATCGCAGCTCGATCCAAACGTGACCGTTCATTCCCATCTTCAAACATGGAGTATTGTCTGTCTGTTAGGTAGTCAGCCCGAAGGCTGGTTGGATCCTCAAAAAGCACCGCCGTTACGTTATGTGAGTAGATACCCACAAAAACCCAAGGCAGTGCTATTCTGAGGTGTTCTAGGCAAGAAGAGGAGTGAGGTAGTTTGCCATTGCTTTCCTCACTGAGTCAAAACAGTAGTCCTAACCCTATGAGTAAAACCTTTCACAGCATTCACAGGCACTGACTGTGCCCCGAATGCCATTACTAAGCACCACCCATACCTCAGTAGCTTCCATATAATCACAGCCATGAGTGAGACTGAGACATCGGTGAAAAGCCACCTTTTACTCTAGCCTGTGCCAACAGACAAATGCAAATGTACTGCATTCATCAAGGGATGGCAAACAGGCCTAAAACCTCAAATATTTTTAATAAAATATATCCCAATAATCAATTAAGGGGAACAATGCCAACTCGTTACCAAGCCAACCTATCGCTAGGAAGGTTAAGAAAATATACATCAAAGATGTTCAACGCATACTTTAAATAAAAGAATACTACTTGACGAGGCAAGAGGAGAAGTTAAATTTTAAGTAATACATTATTTTAAGCTTAGAAAACATGTCTCGTCAAACACAAGGTGATCGCCAGAACTCGCAGACAGAAATATCCGGACTGGCTTAAGATAAAGATAGACAACCCCACCAAAACAAATCATAGGCCTAAAACACAGATAGATAAAGCTGGTTACTTACTTACGTGAAACAAAAATAACCCACATTCATAAGAGAAGAACAAATAGCATCTTGCATCCCAGATCATATGGTCAACATAAACAACAGTAGACAGAACTACCAACTTCCCAGATTAAAATGTTTAGTCGACACATATCTGCATAAACGAAATCAAACCAGATTTCACACCACAATGAAAGTGAACACATCACAGTTGTAATATAATTACAACAAACCCAAATAAGCTAAGTGATGAGCACAGACATTGCCTCCCATGTACCAACCAGACATGCAGACCTTTATCAACATGCTCCATCATGCAAACGTCACTCATTCTCCAATTACACTCATTCACGAATACGGTATCTTCAGTAACCAATTTTATGTCTAAGAAGAAACGTACTGTGCTCTTTTGTGATGCGAGCCAGGAAAGTATTCATCTCCGCAAAGTTTTCTAAATTGTCCCATGCTAAAATATAGCTATGCTGGAAGTCGACCAGAAGACCGGTTTGTTACATCGCCAGTTAACTTAGTTAATTCGGCCAGCCAATGACAATATTAATAGCCACGTGCAGTTGCAGGGAGTCAAACTGGGTCGTGCGAGACAAAGACCGGACGAGCATGCTCGAAGAGGACCGAGTATTCACGAGAAGAGGCCCCACCCCGGCGCACGCGATAAGCGTGGCTGAAGCGTGGAGGGAGAAAACTTGAAGGAGGCACGCGACAGCCAGCCAATGAGAAGCGGCCCTACTTAAACGAGACCAAATAATGTAATAAGCTTTGCTAATTACCGGGATGATTTTAAAACATCATAACACCAGAGAAGATATTAAATAATAAATAATAACTATTTATTATTAATGCAACTCATTATTTATTTAATTAAGTATTATTATGATCATCAACCATCAGCGACCAATCAGATCCTTGGTTTGAAAAGGGCGCGGTCTTGTAAATTTGATGAGGGAAAACAGAGAGGAGAATCGCGGATCTTAATAAATACACCGTCAGCGGAGACAGATGTCTCGACATGTAACTCGACAGTCATACAAAGCAAGTAGATATTTTCATCGAAGGCACTTAGTATTGTGCAAGTCAACATATCAAGTCGACATTCAACGAGAACGATATTTGAAAGTATTTCTAAGCAAATCTACAGAATTGAATATGTCGAAATTCCTGAAGTTGAGGGAGGTAATTCTTACTGAAGCTACAGCAGACAAGATGATCAACTAAATAGTTATGGGAGCAGAACTATGACGGCAACAAGAGTATCCGGAATGACATAACATCACTCTCGCAGGAGAGACTAACATCTCATCTCTCCCGTGCAGAAAATTCTACAACTAAAACTACAAGTCATTTCACCAGCAAAAATGACAATGTATATCAGAACTACGGCGAAGAAGATAGAAGAATTTTCCAGAACGAGGGCGGTCAGGGTGGACCCGACGCCATTCAAGAGAGAAAGGGCTATCCCATCTCGCACAAGAAGAATCACCGGCGGATGGAACGACAACACGATGATGACGGAGTTCGAATCCCGGACCTGACCACACGGAACTTCTGTGAATGCGGCAAGATGGCGTCACAGTGAGAGTGTAGTGAAATAGCAGCTAGTGTAAATATTTGATAAAAGTGGTAAAATATTATAACAGAGGTTTAAAATCTATAAAGTTACTTTCCTTAAATCAAGTGAAATATGGAATATTGATAGTATTTAGAAATTCATATTGATAATTTAATAAACTTAAACTAAGTTGTGGGAACGTGTATCCAAAGATTCGGTGACTTCTTCAATCACTGTTTGAACCAAGTAGAGCGGTGGTTCTTTTACGAGTTTTCACCCGATTGGAAGATATACGTATATCACATTCTTCTTTATTGGTAGGTAATTAGATTAATTCATTTAGGTAGTAATAATTATCATAAATTTAGTGTAATTTGGTGTAAACATCAAGGCTAACTTAGATCTCTAGTATGTCGGCAGTAAACAGTGTTAGTGTCTCGTCAGGTAATGTAACCGTTACGGATTTATGCTCGTCGTGCAAAAAAATCATCACAAGATCTCGGGTAAAATTGAGTGAGGAGAAAAGTGAAACCGATTGTCGTAATGTAGGCCTACCGGTACCTCCATGCGAATGTCATAACCTGAGAAACGAACTATCCTCAAAAGATGAAATTATAAAGCTGCTAAAGGAAGATATTACTAAGTTAATGGAAGAGTTGAATGTATTAAAAGAAAACAGAGAGGAAAGCAAGGAAACTTGATCCAAAGTGGCGAGATGTAGCAGCAAGCGTATTGGAGAGAAGCGGAGAAATGGAGGTCACTTCGACAGTAAAGCCAGGAGTACCCATTGCAGCGGTCAAGAAGGGGATGGTAGGAGAGTGTGTGTCCCTTACTTCAAAGGACTATGCAGTAATCATCGCTGGAGCAAACGACGTCTATAGATATGAGAGTAAAAAGGTAATCAAAGATTTAAAGGGTACATTGCCATCCATGGTTAACACAGATGTCATCATTGTAAACATTCCGCAGAGATACGACTTAATTCCCAAATCAAGTGTAAATGTAGAAATAGAGGCTACAAATGGAAAAATTCATAAAATTTGTAAGAGTTTTCCAAATGTCCAAATTATAGATGTAAGTAAATTAGACAGGAAGTTCCACACTCGGCATGGCCTACACTTAAATAGGTTAGGAAAAGAGTATCTTAGTGATGAAATCTGCAAAATTGTAAATTCAAATGGTAAGAATAGTTCAACAGTAATATCTTTAGAGTGGAAGCAGGGAAACTGGTAAAAGAAGCCAAACGTGAGGTTTGGCATTCAGATCTTTTGATGTCAAATTTAACTGAGTGACACAAAGGTATTTCGGATTTGTCTAGCAACAATAATAATAACAATTATGATAATAATAACAATAATGTAAATAAATCACCAACACAAGCTTGCAAAAGTAACAAATTTAAAATTTACCACCAGAATGTTCAATCTCTCTATAATAAAATTGATTACATAAATCTAATGCTTAATAATGAACTTAAAGATATCTCAGCACTATGTATTTCAGAACATTGGCTGAAAGAGGAACAACTCGAATTAATTCAATTCCCAGGGTTTATACAAGCTAGTAAATACTCTAGAACTAATATTAGCCATGGTGGTACTTGTATCTTCTTAAGAAATAGTTTAGATCATGAACAGTTAACAGATTATGATTATCTAATTATGAACAGGATTTTGAATTCTCTGCCGTAAAAATACAGCAGCTTAAGTTAATAATTGTATGCGTATACCGTTCTCCATCAGGAAAGATTCCTTTATTTATAGATAAATTAGAATTCTTACTCAATAACATGTGCAAAGTAAATTTCGATATAATAATTTGTGGGGATGTAAATGTGGATTTCTTAAAATTTGATAGAAATTGTGAATTATTAACACAGTTACTAATTTCCTATGGAATGAAACCTACGGTAAATACCCCAACAAGAATAACAAAATTTAGTAAAACCACTCCTGATCATTTTTTTTAAATACAGATAAATATCTCCATTCAATAGAAGTCTATTGTCCAGGTTTTAGTGACCACCATGGACAAATACTGAGTTTTGAAGTACAAAACTAGCAATTGGATAACAACAGGGATTATAAATTCATGTCAAAGAAAGAAATTTCTACACAAATTATATAAACAACACCACACAACACCTGAATTCAATTTATACTACAAAAATACACTAGCATATTAAATAAGGTAATAAGACTAGCAAAGAAAATGCATAATGATAATTTTATTTCCCAATCATCTAATAAAAACAGGGCTATGTGGTCCGTGATAAAGAAAGAAACTGAAAAATCTACTAAAATACAAAGGAACATTACACTGACCAGAAATAATAAAGTGATTAATAATCCAGAGGAAATAGCAAGCACTTTTAATGACTATTTTCTGGAAATTCCACAAAAATTATTAAATAAATCACAGGTAAATACACTAAATTCTAATAATAAAATAAATATATATAGTGATTCTTTATTTATAAATCATGTCACAAGTGAAGAGGTAAGAATAGTTATAAAAGAGCTAAAAATAAATGCTGTGCTGGCATTGATGGCATCCCTGATGAAATTTTATAGAAATGTGCAGAAAATATAATAAATCCACTCACACACTTAATAAACAGTTCAATTCTCGCAGGAACTTACCCGGATATTTTGAAGTTATCAAAAGTAATTCCACTGCACAAAAACGGTTCAAAAGATGAATTAGATAACTATCGTCCTATTACCTTACCAACTGGTGTTGCGAAAATTGTGGAAAAATCATGTATAAGAGACTGATAAGTTTTATAGAAAAAAATAAAATATTATCAAACTCACAACATGGATTCAGAACGGAAAAATCTACACAGACAGCAATTTATGAATGTATTAATAGTATACTGAAATTAATTGACAGTAAGGAACATGTAACTGGCCTATTCTTGGATTTATCGAAAGCATTTGATGTTGTTGACAATAAAATCCTCCTTACAAAACTAAATCAATATGGTATTAGAGGTCTAGCTAATATATGGATAGAGTCTTACGTAACAAGGCGTAACCAAATTGTAAGCTTGAGACACAAGGATGATGGAACCAAATTACTTAATGAAACCTTGTCTAATGAGGGAATTATTAAATTTGGAGTACCCCAGGGATCGGTTTTGGGCCCACTACTCTTTCTTCTATATATCAATGATACAACACAGAACGTTCATTCACATAAGGCAATTTTGTTTGCGGACGATACAACACTCGTAATAAAAGGTAAAACTTAACAGGTCATACAGCAGTCATCTGACTCCGTTACAGGAGAATTAACAAAATGGTCACAAGATAATCGCCTCATAGTAAACTATAAAAAAACAGTATGTCTAAATGTCCACACTATACAGAATACGAATCCTGCGAAGCCCAATATAACATTAAATGGTCATCAAATAGAAAATAAATCAGAAACAAAGCTTTTAGGACTATGGATACAACATGACTTGAAATGGAATAAACATATACAATATCTGAATACTAAACTTAACTCGATGTGCTTTGCGTTACGTATTTTGATAACCTGCACTAGCATGCACACATTAAGAAATACTTATTTTGCTTATTTACATTCATACTTAAGATATGGGGTCATATTTTGGGGTATTTCGCCAGATGTACTAAGCACGTTTAGGATACAAAAAGAGGGCGATTAGAATTATGGCAAATGTAAACACTAGAGAATCATGTAGACCTCTGTTAAAAATTTTAAACATTCTCCCACTGCCCTGCATATATATCTTTGAAAGTATTATGTTTTTTAAAAAGAATTTAATGGATAAGGATGTTTTTTCTTAAAACAAACAATGATGTTCATAGACATAACACAAGACAAAATCGAAACATTCATATTTCACACACACAAGCATAAATTATGTCAAAAAGGAACTTTTCACCCAGGAGTTAAATTATACAATAATTGCGGACGATACAACACTCGTAATAAAAGGTATATAAAACTTGCCCCAAAATAAAAACCTTCGATAGAATGTTGAAAGCTTATCTGCAGTGCCATTGTTTATACTCTGTAGTTGAATATCTTAGCGTATAGGAGCGATGAAATCTATAATTATATTTTACTTTTCTATTTTAATTGTAATACCTAGCTGTAAGTTGTTGTAATTATAGAATGAAGTTTTCATATTATGATAATAGAGTAAGGTGTAAATAGTTGTCCAATAAGATTGTATCTCTTAAGATCTGTTATTATAATAAGTTATAAATAGTTATAGTATTAGTATTATATACCTATTAGTGCTTTTATATTATAGATGTAAATTCTGACGTGTCCTATATAAAATGTATTGTATACATGTATTTGATCAAATGGAATTAATAAAAATCTATCTATCTATGTACGGGACTGGAGCAGACCAAACTACATCATGCAGTCTAGCGCTATTGGAAACAGTCCGTTTCTAAGGAACAGCAAAGGAAGCCCACTTCTAGACATCTTTAACGCAACACAAGGTAGTCTCTGGATCAACGATATACTCATCCCACTTGTAGTTTTGTAGACATTTTAAGAGTATCCGAAAAACTATCTATTGATGCCATTTTCCTACATTTTTATGATAGTATTGTTATTTTCGGCGTTAAATTTTCATAAATACATCATACGGATGTGTATTCACGTATTGCGTCGATTTTGAATATATTGGAATTTTTTACTTAGGATTTTTAGAATTTTGCGACTTTCGAAATTTGAATTGAGAGATTTTGCAGTTTAGTTCAGGATATATTTATGGTAAAGTTTAAATGTGTTCAGATCACATTTTGCGCATTTTTGAATTGTAAAATATCGTTTTGTCAACGATAATAATGACGGAAATTTATTCCAAGAATGTTATATTGAGTTATGTTTTTAAAGAATGCGATTCTTGAAGATCTTATGTAGAGATCCATGTAAAGTCACAATCTGTTAACTTATTAGACAGATTTAATGATAAATATTTGGTGACTGACATTTATGAAATATTGAAGTTTTGTAAACATATTTTAAAGAAATAATATGTAAAGGAATACAGTGTGAAAATAACAAATACGAAGTGCAGCGAATTGTTGAAGTAATAAGAATGTGAAGAAAGATTTAAAGAAATATTGCAGCTAATGGAAAGCTTTTATAGAAATGTGAATGATGCAAAGAAATAAGATTGTTATTTGAAGTCTAGTATTTTATCGTATTATCTGTTAAATTAATTCATTGATAGAACCAGTATTTTATTAAATATTTTTATTAAGGTTGTTGCAACTATGGAAAGAATTTGTTAAGGAGAAGTGAGTTAAGAAGTATTATGTTTTTGAAAGGAACTGCGAAGCATCTCGCTGAGTGAGATTTATTATTCCCGTAGTAGACGGAGGCATTTATTGTAAGACAATGAGCGATTGTGAAGCCATTAGTAAATTGTTTAAGGAATGTCTGTAGTGACAGACTTACGCATATTCGAGGTTGAAATAGGATGTTTATGAAGATGCAGTATTATTGATGTTTATTATTATTGGAAGTTATTGCAATAGTCTCATATAGTTGAAATTCCTTGAAATTCACAGGACAGTGGATCCTAGATGAAGTTAAATCTGAAAGCAATTATAGGGTTTAATGGATCTTTGTTGAAACTGAGAGTAAACTGAGATCTATTAAATGGTTCTGAAGTAAATATTGAGTTTACGGTAAGTATTCAACGCAGTGAAAATATCTATTTTTATTAAGTATTTTTATTATTGACAGACAGGTTTTAGGAGGTCTTTGAACTATGTCTCTACTTAATTGTATGGATTATAGAATCCCGGATTGTCACAGTAACACGAATGAGACATAGTAAGGTGAATGATTTATTTCTAAAGTCAGTAGAAACACGGCGAGTTGTATATATATTTTATTCTTATTGAGTAGTTGTTGAACTACGACGTCACTAATTTATGTTGCACATAATGTTGCATTAGGAATTTAAAGATAGGTTTATAATTACATTTACGCGCATTATTATTTTTAACTTGTGATTTATATTTAAATAGAGTGTTTTATTGCTTCCATGGGAAGAATTTTAATGATAGGACGCGGGAGATAATTGTATAGAGTATTGAATAGTATTTGGCCGGCCTCTCACCGCTGGGTCCGTGGTTCAAATCCCGGTCACTCCATGTGAGATCTGTGCTGGACAAAACGGAGGCAGACAGGTTTTTCTCCGGGTACTCCGGTTTTCCCTGTCAAAATTTCATTCCAGCAACACTCTCCACTATCATTTCATTTCATCTGTCATGCATTTAATCATTGCCCCAGAGGAGTGCGTCAGGCCTCGGCAGCCGGCACAGTTCATATCCTCGCCGCTAGATGGGGGCTTCATTCATTCCATTCCTGACCCGGTCGGAGACTGGAAGCAGGCTGTGGATTTTCATTTTCATTGAATAGTATTTGTAAGGACGGAGATATATGTCAGGGGTAAATTCATTTAAATTTTGGGAATTTTTAAATTTTAGCTTAATAACATTTTTCTTGTTATTGAACTCCGTTACCTAGGGCATAGCAGTTGTTTGCTGCTATTCAAATCAAGTTGTGTTTAAGCTTATTAAAGCGATTCAGATAATGTTTTTAATGGTTTCCAGAGGAAATGTATAAGTGTTTGATGTTTATAAAGCAATGCCATTTGGTCATACATTTTTATTCAACGTTATTAAGGCACAGAATCATTGGCAGAGTTAGGAGACGTGTATTGTTTAGACGATAAATACGACAGGAACGTTGTTACGTTTCCCTGATTTGTTTTATAGGAAATTGGCATTATCTTTGTAGTTAAATGGTAGAGGAATGTGCTGTAGGGTGGAAGTTCCCGAGGGACCTAATCCGCATCCTTACGCCCGAGATTTTCATAGATTCTCATTGTTCCTGAGTAGATAGAGAGCCCTACTCTTCTGTAGTTAGTTACTATAGCACATTCCGTTTAGAAAAATCCTGTCCCTTATTCTGAGTGTTTTCGCCAAGTAGCACCATGCTGTTTTAGACGGGACTTCAAGATGCTACAATCCACTATGATCTCCAGCCTGGGATTTTGGTAGATCATCCAGATATAAGGGTGCAGTACCTTAATTTTGAGATCACTGATCTTACATAATTTCTTAATATAACCCTGTAGAAAATAAATCTGTATCAAATAGATTCCGTAATCTGATGTCATCCATTTTGGGAGGATGAGCAGTATCAATTGTAGCCAAAAGCTACCCGAAGCGCGAAACCTTTCAGATGAGAAGTTTCTTACATGTTCACTCCTTGAAGATCAGAAACAGAATCCCATTGTTCTTCCAACAAAGATCTGTATCCGTAGTCATTGGTTACCAATCAAAGATTATTCACGACAAGCCAGTAATTACTAACACGCCATCAGCTGTCCGGTGACCTAAATACCCAGCTCAGTAGTTTTCAGCGAGCCACAAGAATGCGCTGCAGTAACCATACGTGAGTCGAAGATTTAAATCCTTGGCCAACAGCTTGCGTTAGCTTACAGAAAGTCAGTCCAGTGGAAACATTTTTCTTAAAAACCTTTTCCAAGGAAAAGTCGAATAGGAGAAATATATTGTCTCAGTTTCGTATTAAAAGTTCGTTGAAGTTGAGCAGTAATTTTTGTACAATTTTGACAAGTAAAAGGAGTATTTAACTGTCGATATAATTTAAAGACGTGTTGGCGACGTTTGATTAATAAGGCACATTCAGGATCCCACCAAGAAATGTGATAAGAAGGGGAAGAAGGGGAGCGACGAACCGTTAAGGGATGATAAATATCTAAATAAGAACCGATATGGCATAAGAGATTGGTATAAGCAGTAGAAGATGTCCCGTGAGGAAAAGGAGAAGTATTTTGAATATAATCAGCAAAAAGGGAAGAATCAAATTGTCGAAGAAAACGAGCGGGGACGAAGGAAGAGAGGGGAGGCGAGAAGGACGGGCAAGAGAGTAGGACATAAGGATAGGATAATGGTCACTTTGGTGGAGATCAGGAATAGTTTGCCAATGAAGACAGCGCGCAATATTAATGGTGATAAAGGCGAGATCAACGGCACTTTTTGCCTGGCTTGGTCCAGTGAGTCTGGTAGGGGAACCATCATTTAGAAGATGAAGGTGGAGTTTGGTTAAGGCCGAATAAATATGACGACCTTTGGAAGTGGTTTTGTCACATCCCCAGGCGGAATGGTGGGCATTATAATCCCCTGCGAGAATATGGGATCCCAAGCTACTGTGGTATTGTAAAAAGGAAAACCATTGACGAAAATTGCCTTTGATGACTGGAAGGCAATAAAAGTTTGTGATATAGAAGGCGTCTAATCGGATGATTAAGTAATACGTTCGGGGAATTGTAAATTGGTTCGGGACAAGGGTGTACGGAATGTGATATTTAATCAAAGTCATGACGCCCCCTTAGGGTGTGCCATCACTGCGTTCAGTGTGATAGTTTGGGAGATGAAAGTTGAAATGGGACGGTAAGCAAGTTTCTTGAGGGGAAGGGAGGGATCGGGAGGGGTTGTGTGTTTAACGGAGGAAACATGCGATTGTGGTGGTAAAAAGTTAAGAAATTTGAAAATTAATTGTTTCAGTAACCGTTGCCATTGAGCGTTGGTACCTAATAACGTGAGTAATTGAGCATAATCAGCATATAATTCAGTGGGCATACCGGCAGGCGGTAGCAGGTCGGACGAACTACTGGGGGGTGGCGAAAGGGGGGTCATGGAAGACGGTCCAGCAAGTGACCGAGAATCAGAGTTAGTTGGAGGATGTAAAATCGCCTTATTGGGGGAACGTGACAGAACAGCAGTATACTTGCGTTGTTTTGTTGTTGTTGCTGTTGTTGTGAAACCCTCCGTTGGGAGAGAATTTGGAAGAGACTGGAAAGGAGCTAACGTAGAAGTAGTTTCCGCTAATGAAGGAAACTGTTGGGGGGTGGTGAGTGAGTTGACTGTGAGTGGGTTCTGTCTGGTAACTTCCTCGTAAGATTTGTTAGTGAGGCACATTTGGCGCTTGATTTCGATTTGGTGTTGATGGAATTTACAGCGAGAAGAACCACAAGGGTGGTTTTGCAGACAATGGGTACACAAAGAGAGCACACTAGTGCAATTAACAGTCAAGTGTGACTGAGCACATTTACGACATCTTGATGATTTCGCCCAACAATTGAGACCAACATGACCATACCTTTGACATCGTTGGCATATAATGGGTAGAAATACGAATATTTCCACTTAGAGATAAACATTAAAAAGAGAGACAGATCGGGGTAAGTTTTGAGAGGCAAAGGTAATTTTAACAGTCCCCGTGGGAACGTAGTCAGGCTGACCATCTTTAAACACTTTCCTATTCATTCGCTGAAGTTTTGCAATGGGAATCGGAGTAACAATGTATTTCATAATATCTTCAAGCGATGGATCTAAATCAACTCCTCTGACAACCCCCTCTCGTTGAATGCTGGAGGAGGGTATAAAAGCTTTAAGATTGCGTTCTTTTAGAATGGAATGCAACAGAAAATCGTTTGCATGTGTAGCTGAACTGAATTAAATTTGTACTCGATAGCGACCTTTGCGTTGGATAGAAGTGATACCATTAATTTTGCGATCATAGAAAGTACGACCGAGACTCATGGGATGCAAATTTCCCAACCGCTTTTGATCATTGGACTCAACATGAACAATATACTGTCCCATATGATTAGTAGTGTAAACAGAAGGAAGATCAGTACAAATGAAGATATCGGAGCGGGAACGATCCGATGGAGCAATTGTAGAAGGAGCAGAATGTTCAGTTACCAGTTGGGTTTGAAAAGGTGCCGTGAGAGGTACAATATCCGTGGTAAAATGTTGGAGTACAGGATCAGGGGGGCGGGCATGCAAGCTACCGTCACTGGAAGACTCTATTACAGCACAAACAGCATGCACTAACTCACCTGGGAAGGAAATGAAAGGTTTACACTAAAGACAATATTCACACAAGAAGAAAGAGATAATAAGGTACACTCCGGACACGCTAGGTAAGGACAAATGGGAGGACCAGTACACTACTTCCACACGCACGGAGAATACCGACTCGAGTGATCGTTGTAGCGAGTTGTGGTTGTATCAAGACCTACTACAATCCTCAGACCTTAATGTAGAAAAAACATGGTGGCGGTGGTTGCCCTACCAATAGCTAAGATCATGTAATCGGGCGTGTCACAGTTCGTGTAAATTATTATTTTTACTCTCCTAAGAGCATAAAAGATATCACAAGACGGGACTCGGTTCCGAAGAAATATGCATCAATAATTTCGACTTACCTGAATTAATTTATCGATATAGCGCTGGCCTCGAATTATAGGTTTCTTCGTCTTCACCCAAGGGGCAGCTACATTAGTCTCGCTGTTTCTGTGGTTGAATAAGAAGCTTTTTGGCGAGTTATCACGATTTGTATTTAAGTTCAGTAATTATAGATTAATATTATTAGCATAAAATCAAACTGATTCTGCAGTAGGAGAGAAGAAAATACCCGGTTAGTGAAGTGCTGTCCCAGCACATACAGAGTATTTGTGTACACAATCGGAATTAGAATAGTTGCCTGAAATAATCGAACCAACGCCATAGAGATACAATTAAGACCTCTCGTGGAATTGTCTAAAATCTCGGGTAAAACATCACACCGAATTAGTTGATTGAAATATGCAAAGAAGTCGTCGTGTAGATATCTGAACATAATTATGGAGATTACCACACACAAAGGACACGATAATAATATGTTGCCATCTAACCTATTAAACATTCGCTGTTACCGTTTGAAATAGTTGTACGCTGGAAATAGTTGATTTAGTAAAGTAATGTAGGTAGGAAAACACCATCTCCCTCTTACGGAATTATCGCGGCACACCATCTCGCAATATAAGTACATAATTGGCAAGCTACTCACAACACTTTATTACACACATCATAATAAAAAATGACTTGCAAGCTGTAAGAATCAAAAAAGTATGAATAATGACGGAACACAATGAGTTCACTGTTTGGCACAGGGGAAACAGCTTCCTTAACCAATAAATAGTTCACTGTATTATTTGGCGTTTATACAAGGCAGTGTAGATCATCTGCCAGACTGGTAAGGATTTACGGAGACACATGTTGCTAAGTGTTCAACGTTCAACGTCAACGGTTTGGTCTAGCCGTAGATGCTCATTGCGTTTTCCCTTTACGTACTTAAGTTCGACACTAACTAGCAAATCATTGCGGTGTATATTCTTGAGAAACTTCTATTAATGCTTTAGTCTTAGGCACTTCAACATCTTCAGTAAGTGACACAAGGCCATCGGTCGACTGAACAATCATCACACAAACGAACTAGTCCATAATACGCGTATTATCTATCACTTATTTACACCCGATTGCAGTACATTAACGCGAACTGGACTTTACAAACATACTGAAGACACTAAAAATTACAGATGGGCGATATTTTATCCCAACCATCATCAAACGAAGCTAATCAAAGCAATATTGTATCACAGCAACGAATTTAAACAAACAATATGTCGGGCTTCAGCAAACGCCATTTTCACCCTTTCGATACCTGCATTAAGGTCTGAGTATTGTAGTTGGTCTTGGTTGTATGTAATTGTTTCTTTGACCACAATGCCATTATCGATGGTAAATGTGATTTCGACCAAGGTTGCCAACTTAGTGATTTTATCAGCTGAACTGGTGTTCTGGGGTAGCCGTTTGGTGCCATAAAATTTCATTTCACGACATGTCAAAATTCTGGTGTTTTTTTTAATAAGTCTAGTATTATTATGGTGTTTGAAAACATTTTTAGTGTTGCCTTACCTATTCGTGATTTGATATTCTCAGTCGGTCAACACGATTGTTCTTTTACCCAATTGTGAAGGGTTATTCCCTAATCCTGAAAAAATACAAGTGTATTTATTAATCTCATGCATTTTTTTTCAGGATTAGAGAATAACACATCTCAATTGGGTACAATCGTGTTGACCGACTGAAAAACATCAAATTTCTAGTAATAATTCAGGTGTTTTGGACGCACAAAATTGTTTGCTTTATTCTGAATTTGGCCAGGTGTAATTTGCGAAACAGAATGACATTTAAAAAACTTCATAATTGTTATTAATGAAAAAATCCACAGCCTGCTTCCAGTCTTCGACCGGGTTATCAATAAGTGTATTAAATCTACAGTCGGATTGAAAAGAGTCAATACGTTCTGACATAACTACAAGACAATATTGGTACTCTAAGCCAGGGGCGTACCCAGGAATTTGAAAGGGAGTTTGGCGGTTGGGGGGTGGGTGTGAGGGGGGGGGGGGGTATTTTTTAAAATTTGCTAACAAGCAATGGTGGCTGGCTGCTTGATATCGGTCAACACGATTGTTCTTTTACCCAATTGTGAGGGGTTATTCCCTAATCCTGAAAAAATACAATTGTATTTATTAATCTCATGCATTTTTTTTTCAGGATTAGAGAATAACACATCTCAATTGGGTACAATCGTGTTGACCGACTGAAAAACATCAAATTTCTAGTAATAATTCAGGTGTTTTGGACGCACAAAATTGTTTGCTTTATTCTGAATTTGGCCAGGTGTAATTTGCGAAACAGAATGACATTTAAAAAACTTCATAATTGTTATTAATGAAAAAATCCACAGCCTGCTTCCAGTCTTCGACCGGGTTATCAATAAGTGTATTAAATCTACAGTCGGATTGAAAAGAGTCAATACGTTCTGACATAACTACAAGACAATATTGGTACTCTAAGCCAGGGGCGTACCCAGGAATTTGAAAGGGAGATTGGCGGTTGGGGGGTGGGTGTGAGGGGGGGGGGGGTATTTTTTAAAATTTGCTAACAAGCAATGGTGGCTGGCTGCTTGATATCAGATAAAACGGTATAGACCACACACGCGCGGTATTTTCTTCGTCACGAATGCAGCAGCCCAGAGAACATTGCATTCACCTTGGGATTAAATTGATTATATTTGATTAACATCACAAGAAAAAAAAAACAGCACAAGCTATCCACGAGGGCGAGAATGTAGGCTACTGCAAGTGTCCACCATCCCGGTCTGCTTCGGTCCGGAACTGCTGGTCTCCGAGGACCTCAGGTCAGCTTCCACTTCATCATTCCATCTGTCATGGGGCCTTCCCTTCCCTTCTTTCCATTCTTGAATTGGCTACTTTCCTTGGCATTCGGTTCTCCTCCATCCTTTCCACATGTCCCTACCATCTCAATCTTTGCGCTTTAATAAATCTAACTATATCCTCTAGATTAGTATGTTTTGTAATTCAGCATTTGTCCTTATCCTCCATCCATCCCATTCTTGAACTGGGACATATTCTCCTGATAATCCTCCTTTCAAATATTCTTAATTTATTTGCATTATCAAATAATAAATTCCAAGTTTCTGAGCCATATGTTACTACAGGTCTTATGAGGGTCTTACATTTTACGTTTTGTATACCGTAAGTAGTGGTTCTTGGAGAGTTCTACAGCCTCCACCACTACATTTCTTCACACAAGATGGCGACCACGTGATCTCTTGAGAACCAATAAGGCTAGAGACTTGTACGAGGTGTCAAATTACTCGGGCGGACACCCTCTTTCCTATGAACAACTTATTTCCACCCCAAAATAAAACCTACCCCTACTCGATGGTGAAATAGTAATTTTTGGTAAACATTGCTTTGCACGAATTACATGCATGCGACTCGATACTAGTATGAAATAAACGTTGTTCTACATGAAAAACATATGTACGGTTGGATACCAATATGAATTAACATTTTTGTTTCTTGTTTTTTACGCATGCGCACTTGTTTTTTTTGTAAGAGGGCGGGATTTTTGAATAATTATTTATGGATGAGTTAATTTTTTTAAATTAACCAAAAGATCGAAAAATAATAGGTCATGCGCTTTTTAATATCTTGTGAACTATTAAGACTAGGGAATTGTATGAGAGGTCGTAGGACTTGATGTAACGCCCCCCTTTTTTACGTATTATTCATTTTTGTCAAAAGGGCCTAACTGCTCTTTTTTATATCTCGCGAACCAATAAGGCTACGGAGTTGTAAGAGGGGTCGTTGGACTTCATATAACGCCCTGTTTTTGAATATATTTTTAAATTTTTGTTAAAATGGCCTAACTACACATTTGTTAATATTTTCTGAATCCCTGATGGGATTTTTACACATAGAGTATTTTAGCACTCGGTGTGACGCCACGTTTTTGACTGAATTATTCATTTTTGTCAAAAGGGCGTAAGTACTCTTTTGTTAATATCTCGCAAACCAATACGGCTAGAGACGTAGGCTCGTAGGATATGGGGTGACGCCCCGTTTTTGAATGTATTTTTGAAATTTTGACAAAGGGCCTAACGCCATACATGTTGAAAATAAAAATTTAATTTTTAAATTTTGTACTTGTTTAAAATGTTAATAAAAAGTGCTTGTTGAGAGAGATGGTACCGCTGGGTGTGTGTTTCAACGAGACTATCACTGGCCTCGCTGGCCGTGCTCAATAGAACAATCGTTATTTCGAAAGGACGGTTTATGACAGGGCGAGGGTTCGTTTTCTGAAATTATGTATGGCGGATGGTTAGAGGCTAATACTTGAAAACGCGTGAAGCGTGCTTATATTTTTACCCCTAAAGGGATTCATTAACGTGTAAACGGTGATGAGTAACATGACATATGATAATTCCATGAACAGAATGTGTTTATATGTTGCTTGAAGCTAGCACAGAAAACAAACTTGCTGGGGCAGACTAGCAGGATGTGAATCTTTATTGAGCTTATAGGAATGCACTGACTTGACTTGACAACAGAGCAATGGAAAAGTACAGAGACGCAGAGGACGCTTGAAGGTCAAATGATCTGGCAACCATGGTGGGAGGGGAGAGCGAGGATGATGTCGCCGACCACGGTGGCCATGTCTTTTGGATGAATCGATATTTTGTGAAGCATTGATTAGAGAGGGACATGCGACGACTTGTTTTAAGGGTATTCATTTTTCTGATTTGTTCTATGGTGGACTCATTGATTGAAATAATCCAAAACTGCTAGGGCATGGACTTGAGATTTTATAAACCGATAATGGGATTTGGACACTCAAGATCCCCCAGAACTTGACATGACGCCCTCTTTTTCATGGCTCATGAATTTCCAGAAAAGTCCCAAAACAACAAGATCATGGACTTTTGTTTTTCTTAATGTATTGCAAACCCATAATGTTAGATGTTTACTGTGAGTGATGAAACCTAGCTAGGTAGAGACGAATTGTTGTAGGCTACATGAATGGTGACTGACACGTCTTTGACCATTGGAACTTGTTTTCAGACCTGACTGTAGTACATAGGAAGTATAGGTTGTAGGCATGGCATGACAAACGGTGTACACAAAATCCAATTTATCGATTCAAGAATTAAGAGTAGACTATCTTTAATTGATTGGTTAAAGAGGGTAGATAAAAAAACTGTGACTACATCGAACTAAACTGAACCAAATCAAATCAAACCCAACTGAACCAAACCTAAACCAAATCAAACCTTATCAAGAACAAGCCAAGGGCTTAAGTGTAAAACTTGTGGGTGGATGCTGTCATTGGCGATGTCAAAAAGGAAAGGGATAACGCTCTACCTATAGAGGGTAAGGTAAAGCTAGTGCAAGGTGCTAATGCACACACTCAAGTACACGGAGCATACACACAACTATCCTATGCTGACCGTTAAAACTTACTCAGTGGTTACAGGGCAAGAAGGTCGCAAAGCACAACAAGCTTTAAGTATTCAAGGCTAATAATCTATACACGCACTCGCAACAAACTAAACTAAACTGTTTTGCTTGCAGTGCTCAGACAGTAAGCAGGTGACAGAAATGCTTGGCTAACAGAAATACAATCATTTACCAGCTAATCATTTTGTGCTGCAGTGGTGAGCACATGCGCCTCTTGCACTGGATATCTTAACTCGATTTCCAACTTCGAGGCATAGAACGAATCAAACTAAGAAAGAAAAGGGCATGGTGGTGCAGTGGTTAAGCTGTTAACCTTTTAACTAAATTACACCAGGGTTCGATTTCTGGTTAATAAGCATGTCATAAACATATAAATAAGCAGGGATAATGTTTAAAACCGATTACATTTATCTCTTTTCCAAATTATTACTTGGATTACTAATACAAAGCCAGACTGGGTTTGATATACAGTTAATGCATGTAAGTTTTTTATTATAATTTTAGACTTTAGACTTTAGAATTTACATTTTAGATTTTTGATTCTAGGGTTTAGATTTTGCAAAAAAGACTAAACCATAATTTCATGATTTTAAATTTTCGGTAACTAATTATTAAAGAAAGACATATAAGGATTTGCATTACTTGGAATTACATTTCCTTTACTATGAATTATTTATTTTTAGATTTTAGAGTTTAAATTTTTACATTTTAAATTTAATAATTTACATTTTATATTTTTGATTTTAGATTTTGTGAAAAGACCAAACCATAATGTCATTGACTGAAAATGTTTGGTAACTAATTATTAAAGAAAGACATATAAGGATTTGTATTACTTGAAATTATGTTTTCTATACTATATTTTTAGATTTTAGAATTTTGATATTGGATTTTAGATTTTAGGTAAAGACCAAACTAATATTCACTAATTATTAGATACTGGTATGTAGATAGAAAGATGATTAGACTATACGTTAAGATAAATTTTTAGGTCTTGACTGCCCTTGCAATAAGAATGGACTAACCAGACATGAGTTAGCTACCAGGGAGACTATGCTTGTTATTGACCAGTGAGTAGGGTTTTAGAAAAAACTCTTTGCTATTTTGAGTTATATACAACAAATACTTAGACCTACTGGGCGACTATGTTTGTTAAAAAATACATTATACCAGAGACGATGAGGATACTTATATAGCTCAGGCAAGGAAAGCATTTCTACAGAAAAGGAATCTATTGACATTGAATATAGATTTAGGTGTTAGGAAGTCAATATTTGAAGACCTTTTGTTTGGAGTGTGGCACTGTATGAAAGTGAAACTTGGACTATTGGTGTAGCAGAAAAGTGGAGACTCTTTTTCGGGGTAGTGTTTCGGTTCATAACGAAGTTGCTAAAGTGTGTTTCTTATCAAAATAGAAGGTAACATGATCTAAATATATGGCAAAAAGAAAGAAAAGTGAAGCCAAAATTAACAAAAACAAATTTAATATCAGATCAAAAATAACAACAAAATAAAACACTCGCAATCTTACACCCTCAATTAATCATTGAATATACACAAAATTATCTCTCGCACATATTTTCACAAGTTCAGGGCCTGAGACTTGGCCTAATAAAATCTACTTCTCCAATCATGTGCGTGAGTGCTGTGAATGCATACAAATATGGTATGAGTACTTATACGTTATTCGCGACCATCATGCGAAGCCGTCACATTACGAATCCGTATGTTAATGAGATAGAATAGCAATGGGAACTCAACATTACAATAAAATACACTACCGACCCTCGCTAACTTAAATATTTACATCAATTATTTCCGTATAAAATCTGGACCAATGTGCCACAGCACAACAAAGATTGCCTCAACACAGGACTTCACAAACATAACACATGTATGACTAACGTGACCACGACGCAAAAAAACAACAAGAAAATGACCGGGTGTCATTTTACATAAGACACAACAAGGTGTCAACAAAATACATGAATCAAAGTGAAAATATGAATAAAAACACAATGCTCACACATGCACTTAATTACAATACAAGCATTTTTATTTTGATGTAACACATGAGATTACCGTGCGGACATGAAGATCGTTCCCCTTTAACATATCAAGGCTTTTAAACAGAACAGGCGATCAACTTTAACTAGGTCAAGGCCAGGCCTTTCCCCCTGCCTAATTAGTGTCTCAAAATAACTTATACCAGCGCTCAGTGTGGACTCTCGCTGCTCCCTGTCAATCACCCACGTGTGTCAATAATATCTCAGGCCAGCCCTTTGCTTGGCACCAAGACAACGAAGAATTCACACCTGTCATCCAGCTAAATGTGTGTGTCACAAAATACAATATCTCATTAGCTCCCCATGGAATTACAAGATTCAATGGGACTGGTCGGGGTCTCCATAGAGCATCACCCGCCATTCGACGTGCAGCAGTCAAAGACTTGGTCACCACGTGCCAATCTTCCACGCAAATTTCACATAACACACAATATGACACACAGACAAACAATATCACACGTAAGGGTTTGACAATCACCTGAAATAAAATCACATAAATATTTTCCACACACACCGCGCGTCTGATCTAAGCTTTCGAGCGAAGAATCCAAAATATGCTATAAAAATGTAAACTCATACTTCAAAATTAAGAACAGATGGTTCTTTCAAAAATGTTGCAACACCGGCAACTCATTACAAGCCTGTTCAATCAAAAGACAGCAACGAATATAGCTCATTTCCCCCATATCTAATACATATATATATATATATATATATATATATATATATATATATATATATATATATTTCGTATGACATGAAGATGCAATATACAATTATTTACATTATACAGTATTTACAATTATATACAGATTGAGATCTTGATCTGCAAGTAGCTTCAGTTTTGTTAGAGCTGGATATCTAATTTCTCTAACAATTCTAAAGCTTCATCACTAGCTTGATGAATCTCCTTCATTGGACCATTGAACCTTCGGAGTGGGCAACCCATAGCGATGTGACTGATGGTCTGAGGCACATCTGCACAGTTGCAGGAAGGATTCTCGGCAATTTTCCATTTGTGCTTCCAGAACTGACATCTACCGTGTTGAGTTCTTATACGGTTCAGCGACGTCCAGATTTTACTGGGAAGATCGAAACCAGGGGGATGCTTAACTGGATCAGAGATAAGACCTAATCTGTCTGGATTTGAAGTCAGCCACTCATTGCGCCAAGCTTCATTCACTTGAAACTGCTCTTGGACCAACTTCCTTCCTTGTCTCGAAGAAGGATTCCGGGATTTCAGCCTGAGATCTTTAGGTGAACAGTCTAGATGTATTGGCAGGAGAGGGTTGTCACAACATTTAAGCCATTCTCTCTTCAGTGCCATTTGTCTTCGAAGATGAGGAGGCGGGATGTTGGAGAGTACTGGTAACCATTCCAAAGGTGTAGATTGGATGGTTCCTGATACAGTCCTCATTGTGTCGTTCAGCTGTACGTCTATCTTCTTTGCATGGGCGCTGTTAAGCCATACTGGGCAGCAATATTCTGCTACTGGATACACTAGGGCAAGTGCTGAAGTTCTGAGGGTGGATGCTGTTGGGCCCCAGCCCGTTACTGTGAGTTTGTGCATGATGTTGTTGCGGGTTTTGATCTTAGCAGATGTTTTGCCTAGATGTTCACTGTAAGTCAAGGATCGATCCAAGATGACGCCTAAATATTTAGGATGAGGATTGAATTTCAGTAGATGACCCTGGTATTGAACCCTAGGAATGTAGTTGGCTTGTTTGTTGCTCAGATAATAATAATAATAATAATAATAATAATAGATAGAACCCAACGTATGTGAGAAAGAAACCTTCACTTCGCGCATGAACAAAATGGAAATGGCGTACCAACTCACCAAGGACGTTTACAACAAAAAGTCAATATCCCTGAACGCAAAACTTAGGCATTATTGCACTGTCATACGACCAGAGGCTCTGTACGCAGCGGAATGCCTCACCATGAACAAGAAAGGCCTGGTAGAAAAATTGGAGATCAAGGAAAGAAAGATCTTGAGGAAAATTCTTGGCCCGATTAAAGACAACGGTGAATATAGACGACGGCATAACTATGAGCTGTATATTCATGTCCAGAAGATTTCTGATGAAATGAGGAAAAGGAGGATTGTATTTTATGGCCACTTGCTTAGAATGAAACCCACACGATTGACGAACCGGATCTTTAACTATTTTAAAAATAAGAAGACCAAGCCAGCCTGGTTCGAAGAGGTGGAAAGTGACCTGCAAGAGATGGAAATTACCTGTGAGGATATTCAAGAACGCAATCCCCTCAGGAAGAAACTACACGACCACCAGGGTTTTCAAGAAAAACCGAAGTTGAAGACGGGAAAGATGTGGACGGAAGAAATAAAAGAGCAACACCGGCAACGTATGAAGGAACACTGGGCAAACATCAAAGACCAGAGAAGCCAGTTGAAATAACGTGGTCCTTAGTTGGCCGATACGATTAAAGAAGAAATAATAATAATAATAATAATAATAATAATAATATCGTATGGTCTCGGGTGCCGGGTGCAAGCTTTGTAATTTGACACCCATAGGGTAGCTTGCATGTCGAATTTCGTTGTTCCTCGAATCACTATAAAAGTCAAGGAGGTTAGATATCTAAGCTCCTTGAACACTATAGTGCTTTCTAGTAGAGAATGAGGAACTTTGTGTTGGCGGAAACTCCCGACATTAATTTTGCCATTATGAACAGGGCCTACTGAATTCAAATGGGTTATTTGACATGCCAACATCGTATGACAAGCGTGTCGTATTTTTGCCGCCTTTCAAAAAAATCACTTACCACGGCCAGGAGCGAACCTGCAATCTTGGCGTTAGTAGACCGACACGCTATCCACTCGCCCACCATGGCAAGCTGTTGCTCAGATGAAAGCAGCTGACCTCTGTTTTTGCTATATTTGGTTTTAGTCTCCAGGTTTTGAGAACTTGTCAAGTCTGCAGAGATCTTCCGTAAGTACGGTTTCTGCTGTTGCAAATTCGTTGGACTGAGCTGTCAATGAAAGATCGTCAGCGTATATGAACTTTCTAGCACTAGTTGGAGGTAAGTCTGCGGTTTAAATATTGGACAGCAATGTGGCAAGGACCGATCCTTGTGGTAATCCATCATTTAGTTTGTGAGATCCGCTTACGTTGCCATTTAGGTGAACTTCAATCACTCTGTTGACCAGCATATTATTCAGTAGGATGGCAAGTTTCTTGCAAGGGATTATTTTCAGGAATTTGAGGATCATTCCTTTTCGTCAAACTGTATCGTATGCTGCCGTGAGATCCACAAACACAGATACGGTCTTCTTTCGATCTTGAAATCCTCTCTCTATGTGAGTGGTTACGGCCTACACCTGGTCGGTACAACTCTGCTTTGGTCTGAAGCCAGCGTGCTCATTTGGTATGTGCTCAAGAACTGTAATTGAGATTCTATTATTTATTATTCTTTCCAGCAGCTTGTAACAGACGTTCAGGAGGGCAATAGGCCTGTAATCTTCTGCACTATCTCCACTTTTCCCAGGTTTGAGTACAGCAACTAATTTAGTTCTTTTGAGTGCTGGTGGAAATTGACCATCGCGTAAGATGTTGCTATAAAATTTAGCAAGCCATTCAATTGTTCGAGGACCACAACGTTGTAGGAATTCTGGATAAAGACCATCCAACCCAGCTGCTTTTCCTGATTTTACTTCTTTTAGCGCAGTTGAAACTTCAGCAGCCATGATATCAACTGTAAACTGGGATGTTGTTTCTTCATGGAGCATCTTAGATTTTAGTTCTAACTGAATTCTTTTTGCCTCTTTCTTGTCAGTATCGGCAGGTTTTCTTGTCAGACTAACTAATCTGCTTGCTATCGCATCTGGCTTTATCTTGGAGCACTTGGAACTGAATTTTGGAATGCTGCTACCAAGTTTCCTTAAAAGAGACCATGCTTGGAGTGTTGAAAATTCGTATTTTCCATTAGGTTGGTCCATTTTTCCCTTCTAGCTGAGTCTAAAGACTGTAGTAGTTCTTTGGCAACTTCAGGATCACTGGCGAGTTTATAATCCTCATATAGTTCATTGCATTTTGGACTCCAACCAGGAATATAGGACCTTCTGTATCCTCTTGGGATATGTTTTCTTGGGATATCACAAGTCCAGCGAAGCGCTCGTAATGACCTATTTTAGGTGGGATCCACTGTATATTATGCTCCAATTCGCTGGTGAATTTTGACCAGTTGGCTTTGGTGAAATTCCAACCTGGCAGTGGAACTGATCTGACGACAGGCATTTCTAGGCCAACTTTGACATGTGCTGGTCTGTGCTGACTTCGGGGGAAGTTGTCTAGAATATTCCTGCTGCACTTTAGGGGTTTACCAAACGAGTCATTTGAGACAAAGCACAGATCAGGGTTATAGTCCTTATTCCATCTGGCAGAGTGGAAGGAGCCCTTTTCTTTGGCATCATGTATTAGAAAAAGGTCTTCTGCATCAGCCCATTCCGACACACCTTGGCCCTCTTTGTTGGTATAATTATAACCCCAGTTAGTATTCTTGCTGTTAAAATCTCCGAGGATTACAGCTGGGTGGTGAATGTTCTGGATGGTCTCACTCAAGATCCAAGGCTGACAGGGAGGCTTATAGATGTTTATAATTTCAGTACCTGCAATTTTCATTTTGGAAGCAAACATATTGTTGCCCATATTTGTGCTTATGATGTCAATTTTCTCTATGTTGCTCTTTGCATACGTGATCTAATTATTTATCGTTACTCTAATGCAGCTTCATTTACCACCCGAGCCGTAACTCATGAGTACGCAAAACCAAAATATTCGCAACATGTATGCGTAGTACATGGATTACATTACACAAATAAAATACAAATTAATCAACTAGTGTTCAAACGTCCTCACACATTTATATCTGAGTGTCGGAAACACTTCATATACCAAACTAAATTAAAATCACAAGAACATATATACAATGTTCCCATGCCAAAATCTATCTACTTAATTGAATAAATCCAATATTTAATACTCATCCATATCAGCAACATCACTTCAGCGTACGTCACCACTCATGACCCAATCGAAAGTTTACTCAGCCATCATCATCGCTGCGGTAAATCGAATGGTCATCATCCCAGACTTTGACCTCGTACAAACCATCTTTAAGTTTCCTTATTGATGAAAAGAAAATGTTCAGATTAATTTAAAATACACTACAATATCCTACTAGAATTGCGATCAGAGCTACTAATTTCACTCATTTTCCTATGCAATTACTCTCGACGACAATTTCACACGCAACATATCACACGCTGTAAATGTTTCACTGTAATAATTAAAGTGTTTTGAAAATGTTAATGCACTCAGACCATTGTCTGTTCAAATAATTAAGTTCAAAAGCAAATTCTCTCATCAGAGATACAAAATATGAAGTATCGAACTATCTCCGCAGAGATGCAAATTATAAGTTACACTTGTCTCCTCAGAGACTCAAAGTAATAAGCACCTGCTTCCTCAGAGACTCAAAAAGTAATGGCAACCTGCCTCCTTAGAGACCCAAATAGAAATCAAACGTCTCCCCCGAGACCACAAATTAGAATAATCTTAGGCTGTCACAGTGACCTAATTTATACAGAACTGACAGATATTACAGGAGTGGGGACTATAAAATTATAACATATATTAGAAATTTGCGTACAGACTTGCGGATGGTATCATTGTTCTTCTCTCATCCTGCAGAATAAAATTCCTCCGTAGATTAATTCAATGAAGATTTCCCTCGCTTTCTGATCCCACGCTGTTTTTCCCGCCTTGGAAAGCTTCATATCTCTGATTCGCTGATCAAAATCCAATTCTTTGCTTCGGCCGTGAAGACTCCACCCTCTTGACGTCACGAATCATCTCCCATCTCGCTTGCTCGTCCTCTACGCTCTCTCTCTTGTCTGCTCGAACAAAGGCGTTTAGGCTTCCTACGTCATCAGGGGAAGCCAAGCTCTCGGCTCAACGACCTCGTCTTCCAGGAAATATTTAAATATAACTTGCTTGCTTCAAGTGCTCGAGATCTTGCGACACCATGTGGCTCCATCAACCGGCCTTACTGATAACTCCAATACAGCATTCAATAAAACATGAATAATTATTATATGATGATTGTACAGAGATTTTCACGTTACAATGCCTGGAGTTTCTACTTAACCTATAATTCCAACCGGCATAAATAAGATTCATCTCTCCATATATTTCACAAACCTTTCTAAATATGATCAGCTGTGGCTAATGAGATCGCAGTCCTGCCGAAGGTGATTGGCTATTACCGTCGAACCAATTACTGACTTTTGGCAAGTGTCGACAACCTTAAAATATTAAAATTTTTGACCTTAAGTGAATAAATGTATGGCCTTGTCTGAGGTTGTGTTGGTACTTCTGAAACAACACAGAATTGAGTTCAACAATTTGAACAATAAAACATCGACAGTCCATCTTGGAATATCTCGGGAGAGAGATGTAAAATTTTTATAGTTCGTTATCGGGGCGAGTTTTGGCTCGTGTCAGAGCCCGAAAATGTTATATTATGTTCGGCGATACTGAATCAAAATTGGTAACATTGTTTCCTTATATTTTTGCGGCCGCGTATGATTATAAACCCTTCGGTGAGGTGATCCTTGGCTTGGCTGAAATGTCCGAGAATCATGTTTCTTTACTTATTATGCTTTCTGTCTTCGTCTCATATTTTGCCAACTTGATTTGGTAATGGGTTCGGAACCTTGCGTTTTTTTAAACTCGTTCCTACTTATCTTTGTGTTGTTTGAGTATTTACCTTGTTTTATTTTGGGTGTCTTATCTTTCTTTCTTTCGTGGAAGTTTGGGTTGAGTTTTAACTTATTTCCTTTTGCCTATCCTGGGGCCTTGTGCCTTTCTTGTGTTTTGGGGGTGCTCGTACAATTTCTGCCAAGACCATTCATAAAGTTGTTGTTAGGCCCCACTTATAACATGCAGGGTAACATATAACAAAATAACATGCAGGAAAAAGTGAATACCAGGGTTAAAACATATGAATTTAATAACAGATCAACGAATTACACTATTTACAAGAAAAACATAGAAAACAAGGTCTCCCAAATGACTCCCGCTTGAATTAATAATATGCCAAACTAGGCCTGATCTCAAGAGAGATCGTAAACATCTGGACCAAATGTCCCAAATTACTACAATGACATGTGCGTGTGCGGCTTTTCTACATGCGACACGATGTGTACAAATTAATGCGAGATTCGTTACCATCCAGTAAACCTTCAGGGGCCGAATCTGAATTGCCTTAGAGCTAGACAGACACGATGAACCAACTAAACACTAATTAAACTAATCCTACACTTCCTACACTAAATAAAACAGCAATAATTTCCGCGTGAAATTGGAATCAAAGAACTGCCGTAGCAAACAACATTAACGCCTAAAAATTAGGACTTTTCAAATCCACACAAGAATATCAACACGTGACCAATCAAGAAAAATACACATATGGCCGCTTGCCATTTTTACAAGAAAATACAAAATACACCCAACGGTGTCACAACAAACAAATCAAACAATGAAATGAGTCATAGAAATCACTAGGCTCAAAGCCAACATTTACATCATAAAACAAACATTTCATTTCATACGATATGTGGTAATTCGTAACGGACATGGCGAACTCCCAATATAATTATGATCCAATGACCAGGTTTGCTACATATAGCTTACAGGGGTCAGTCGGTCAGCTGGACTGCCTAAAAGATGAATCACCAGACATAGACGGGCGCAAAGTGGAATCTGCACATCTGTCAACACACGTGTCAATAACCTCGGCCTGCCGTGGCACTGGTTCGAGTCTCGAAGAAGCGTGCTCCCAAAAGCACATAATATACGTGTGTGTGTCAAAATAAAATATCTTAGCCTTTGCCACGGAAATCCAAGAATCAGCACTGGACAAGGTACAGTAGCCTCTGAGAGCGCTCTGCCTTTCCAATAAAATATAACCACAATATTTGAGGGCGGTAGGCACATTCTACCCCTCATCACGAAGAATCAATACACACACCTTGACACAATACACACACAGAATCACACGTATGGGTTTGACAGAAACCTGAAATAAAGGACATAAAATATTTTCCACCGACTTGCGCTCCCAATCTAGTCTGTGACTAAAGAACCTGAAAAGGACTCCAAAAACTCAAAAAATATATAACTAAGGTGTTATACAGTGACATCTTAACTTGTTGCGCTCGGCAACCCTAGTATGAATAAAAACCTGTTCGTAAAACATCTAACAATTTTTACCCCCTTTTCCTACAAAAAATGAACTTGAATAAGGCACCACTTATCGACCACGACGAATTTCGCATTCGCATGGATAAAATCAAAATACACACGCCGTGCATATTACATATGACTCATAAGAAAAAATATACAATCAAACAAACACTTTGGCCATGTGCCAACGTACATTTATATATAACAGTGTCGGCGCACAAAAAATCTAAATACAAGAAAAACAATGAATACAATATTTACAACGTTCCCGCGTCTAATCAATGGTTTGTACATCACCGTGCAGCTTGTAGAACTCAACCTCCATCCCAAGGCATTTCCCTACGGGAAATCTACTCGTTCATCATCGACGTATTGGTAGAGGCGTAGCACTTCATTCCACCAATCGACCTTCCAGCAGACATCTTGGCGTTGCTTCTTGGAAATAAATGTTCAAAGTTATTAGTTTGCCTAGCTAGAATCGCTATGAGCTACTGACTTTCACTCACAATAAAGTCCTAGGCGATTACTCAACGTAGAACTGGCCCTATCTCAGCATTTGCTTATATCACACGCACATATACGTCACACAAAATATAACACAAAATTTATATAAAATTACACTCTTCGTTCACCACGCAACTGGCTTTTAACGAGTCTCTCAAATTATGTCTACCGCGTAACGCTTATCTCTACTAGAGATCTCCCTCCGCTAAGCGTGCACTCTGTTCCCTTGAGCACAAAATAAAATGTTTGTCCGAACAGACGTGAAGTATGCCCACTGGAGCTTGATAAAGTTGTGTCCCAAACAGCTCATCACCGATCAATTTATTAGAAACTGACAGAACGGGGTGGAGTGGGGGCAATCTGTGAAAATAATCCGTAGTTTTCAACTCACAGACTTGGGACTAGTATCAATCTTCTTCTTTTCATCCAAACGTCTCAATGGACTTATGCGGAATTATATCGCATCGGCGGGTCTTCAGACACGTGTTTTAGCGCCCTTTTTTAAGTTATGCGACTCATCGCGTGGTTTAGGCGTCCTCTCTCCTGATTTGCTGATTCAATCGTGTATCGGTTGGAACTTCTCTTCTGGCACGCCCATAATGACGCCGACTGGGGTGCGCGTTCGTACTGAATTTGTCCTTGAACTCGGCTTAGCTGGTCATCGTCAGGAATAACTACCACGCTGCTTCTGTTGCAATCGTTGCGACATACTACCTGTCTCTCCTTTGTCAACCTCCAACATGTTCTGCCTGGGCATCAGTAATAATAATAATAAAAATCATGAAGACTTATTGATCGGCAAATCAATAAGGGTTCACTATGAAGTACTTGATGATAGGTGGCGTATGAAAAATTATGAAGAAGTGGAAAAGATAAGGCGAGGTTGTAGAGGTATTTACCGGAGAGAGCATAACAGGCGAAGAAGAGAGAGAGCAGTTGTGGGGGTAGACACAGAGGTCGCCGCCAACGTAAGAGAAGAGGACGTCGAAAGAAAGATGAGATAGAACATAACGTGAAGAAGAGTAGGAGGAGAAAGATGAGGATACGCAGGAGAACAAGTTGGAGGAAGAAATGGACCAGATGGAAGGCAAAGAGAAAATATAAGCTTAGAAGAAAAGAATTGCTGAGCAAGATAAGGCAGATGAAGAAAAGGAAGGGAAGGGAGAAGGAGAGAATGAAGGCTGAAAGCAAGTGGCTGACGCATATTCAGAAGACAGACCGTGCGCTTGCTCAGGCTCGCATGGCCCATGGCATGGAGCAGCCTGCGGCGGACGACCGCAAGTTTCCTCGACTTGGCACCAGGATACGGCCCAACAAGACCAAGTAGCAGCAAGCGACTCCCGACCAAGAAGGACGGAAGATGGAGGTGAAGAATGTAGACCAGGTCCCCCTGCCGTCAGAGGGCAGCACGGAACTCAAGAAAGATGAGGAAGAGAAGGATATGAAGGACACCGTAGAAGTGGTAGAGGAAGTGTGGGAGGCGGACGATACTGACGGTGAGGAAGTGGAAGGAAGTACTATGAAATCTGCGGCGCGGAAGAACAGAAGAAGAAAGAGGCAGCCAAGATTGAAGCAGGAGAAGCACCTGCAGAAGGAGACGATGCGGAAGGAGACAGACCGAAAGCATAAGAGAAAGAAGAAGTAGGGAAAAGACTTAATGATGATGATGAAGACGAAGATGATTATGATGACGGCACAGACAGGTCTGATGACGATTCTGCCGTTCTTTCTGAAGAAAATATTTATGCTGGTGATTCTGGTTAATCTAGAATGGTTGTTTCTGCGGTGATAGTGCCAATGCTTTTCTGACTATGATGTGTGATTTGTTTCTGTATGTGATTTGGTTTGGTTAGTGTTTGCTTTATATATCTTAACTTATGTTTTTGTTTTGAGGGTTGAGAGTGAATTTCTAACCTTCAGTTAGAAATTCTCTCTCAAAGGGGCCGTTTTCTGTAACCGAACTTTTGTTAGGTTACAGCGACTTTTATTTTTTATGTTATTTTTATTTTTATCGGGTTGCCAGCCATGGACACATGTTGGTCGGCCTCAATGAGAATCTTGTGTGTCCTACATTGAGATTCTCTGATGGTGGTTGGCCGGTGTTTGGAGCAGGTGGCCTTGGCTGATAAGTCAAAGGATTCTTTGGCATGGCATGTGGACGTTGCCATGGCGATGGGTTGTTTATGGGTGATTTTGAAGCAAGATGGAGGATTGTTGTTGATGTTTTCTTCCAGCCAATGAATAAAATGCTCACATTTGGATAATCATATTATAATTAATAAATATAGTGTGTGAAGATATATGAGTTGTGTGTCTTGTGTATTTGTGGATTCATTTAAAGCAAGTTTATTGCCCCACTACATGAGATGATAAGTGGTTATGGTAGCCCAACTAGGGGTAAGTTTTTATAAATATTACAATAGTGGCATTGTTTGTGTGGCTAATATGAATAACGTAACAGCTGGAACATCTGATAGTATACCTGTTCGAAATTTTATAACATCATCTGTTAATATACCTAATTCTGTCGTAACATCTTCTAGTTTTTCTGCTGTTTATAGTAAGCCTAGAATGAGCTGTAGAGTTAGTTCTAGTGGGGATGCTAGATTTCAGCATAATGTAGGCTCGCGTGTGAATTCTAGTGAATATGTTAGACATAATATGCGGTGCAGTAAAGCTAACTTTCCTCTACATAGGGAATATTCAAGAAACTTACCTCTATGTTCTGAGCATTGTATCGTCTCATGTGTCAGTCATGTTACCAGTCTGAATAATTATGTTGATTTGTCTGCGCCGAGGCTGAATATACCTGTTGGTAGGCCAATTGCCTCCGTTGGCAACATACTCTATGCCTGTTTTGGCCATGAATAATTCTAACTCGATTGTTAACGGCACTTATGCTCGTGCCGGTTCTCGTCCAGTATGTGATTGTTCTTCTTCGATATCTAGAATGAACAATACCATTGGTTGTAGACAACCTAGCGTTCTACGGAGCGGTCACGTCGATATTCTTGTGCACCCAGTGGTCTCTCGTTGCCTGGGTTCAAGTAATAATTGTGTCTCGCCGCGTTTTCAACTTTCGCCTGGTAATGGTTCCGTATTTTCGAATTCAAGTTTTGGGAATTTAAGTCATCCATTAACTGCTTGTGTCTCTAGGCTAAAGGATATTACCACTGATACTACTGATGGAGTCATCAGGTTTTTGCGTGAGCTGGTGGAAATTCATGAATATGCTAGTGTTTTCGGTGTTTCTGACGCAATAATTTTTCAAGTGATTTTTCCTCATACCTCTGGAGAGATACGTAACATATTTGTCGGTGCCATGTCAGTGGCGTGCGTATCGAGGTATTTTTGGAAGAGGTCATTTCTGTTTTCATTCCTGCTCGACTAATGGCTCCGATAGTGCACCAATATTTTTACAGAGCTCAGGAACTGGGGGATTACTTAAATTCGTATGCCCAAGATATTCTAAAGTATGCATAGGTTTTCGGTTTGAATTTATGTGAACGTGAGATTGTAAGAAACATAATTGTGGGTGTTACCCCTGAGTATCGGTCGCTCCTTAGCGTAGGGGATCGTCCAAAAATTATTAAAGATCTTTATGCAGTTGCTAATGAAGCTGAATGCATTCGTCAAGCTGATGCTCAGAGGGTTTGTGCCAAGGTTCCGCCTCGCAACTTTATACCTCCTGATATTAGGCCTGTGCGACCCCATGGAAAAATTAATGATGCTGATGTTGATAGACCATTTAAGTGTACTGTATGTGGGCGCTCAGGTCATACTGCAAAATTTTGTAGACTTAAACGCGATTGACAATTTTCGGGCAGACATCGGGATATGCATTCTGTTGCTATGAAATTTGGTGATGTTGTAGAAGGGATTGTGGAAAGTATCGAAGATAATTTGGTATCTCTGGCGATATGTTCAAGGATTTGTTCACCGACTAAGTTTCCTTCCCCGATCGCTGTTATTTCGATAAATAATGCTCCAGTTAATGCCTTAGCAGTGCTGTTTCACTTGTCAGCGAAGAATGGTATCGCTCTATGATGTGCATTTGTAAGCTGCCTGAACTATCTTCTGTTCAACATATGTTGATGTCTGCCAACCATTCTAGGTTAGATGTGTTGGGTACAATTAAGATTAAAGTTAGTATCCATGCATTTAGTTGGACATTTTCATCGTGGGTTGTGCGAAATCTATCTTGTCACGTTATTTTAGGGGCTAATTTCTTTTCTTATGTGAGGTTGTTGTTGGATATCCAAGATATGTCATTCTGTTTCAAATTTTGTCCGAACTTAAAGTTCAAATTAATCTCATCAGTGAAATCGTCTGATGGTGTTCATGTGAGCGACATTGACGATAAAGAATATGTATTTGAGGAAGTTGCATCATTGTCTGATGGTGTTTATTCCCTTGATTTAAGTAACATAACGGTTGAGCAGGGGAATACCATTCGTGATGTGTGTAAAGAGTATCCTCAGGGTTTCACTGACAAGTTAGGGGTCACTGATCTTCTTGAATATAAGATTCTGGTTACGGACCAGATTCCTGTAAGACATCCTCCGTATAGATTAAATCCTCCAAAAATGATAGAATTAAAGAAAATCATCGATCAAAAGTTAGCGGATGGAGTGATAAGGCCATAGACGTATACTCATTCTGCCTCAATGTTCCTCGTACCAAAAGCAAATGGTGGATTTCGCCCTGTTGTTGATTACAGGCATTTCAATAAAAAGATCGTCTTAGGATCTATACCCTTACCTGACCTGCACTCATGTTTTTAATGGTTTGGGAACGCTAACTATTTCACTCTTTTCGATCTGCGTCAAGCGTATACTCAAATTCTTTAGAAGAGGAGTCGAAACATTTGACTGCCATTGCGACTGACTGGGATTTATTTGAATTTCAAAGGGTACCTTTTGGTATGTCTACTGGTGGGGCCGTACTAAGTCGGTTACTTGACAAGGTATTTTCGGGCATCAAATTTTCATTCCTCTATCACTATCTTGATGATGTGGTAATTTATAGCGAGACTTTCGAGGATCATGTTGCCCATCTACGTGAGGTATTTGAGAGACTGAAATCTGCCGGTCTCACGGTCAAATTATCAAAGGTCTCATTTGCTAAATCGGAAATTTCTTTTCTTGGTCACATTGTTTCTGCCAATGGTGTGTCAGTCGATCATTCTAGAACCCAGGGTATCAGGAATTTTAAGCCTCCTGTTAACGTTAAGGGTGTTTCTCGCTTTATAGGCATGGTCAATTTCTTTCGAAAATTTATTAAGAATTTTGCTCAACGTGCCTTGCCTCTAAATGTGTTACGAAGATATAATGTCAAGTTTGAATGGTGTCCTTCACAGCAGGCAGCCTTTGAAGATCTAAACTCTGCCTTGTCGAATGCTCCTATTTTGGCTGTCCTTGATTTTTCTCGAAAGTTAATGGTTTAGACTGACGCTTCGTTAGGTGCAATTGCGGCGGTTCTGTTGCAAGATGGTGAATTGGGGCGTCAGCCGATAGCGTATGCTTCCAGAACATTGTCGCCTGCCGAATCGAAGTACTCGGTATATGAGTTAGAGGGTTTGGCCGTTTTATTTGCGTTGGAACGTTTCAGAATGTATATCGAGCATGTTCACTTCGAGCTTGAGACTGATAACCAGGCTCTGAGTTGGGTTTTGGCCAAACCGAGAACTACTGGTCGTATCGCTCGGTGGGCAACTAGAATTTCGTCATTTCAGTTCTCCGTACAGCACATCCGTGAAAGTGACAACGTAATTGCCGATTCATTGAGCAGAATGTATGAAGTGCCTGTTGCTAGAAGCAATGAATCGACTGCTATTGAACCTAATATTTCTGGAGTTAATTCTGCTCAACATATTTTATTAAATTCTCCCTTGTTATTTAAGGACATTGCAGAGCATCAGAAGGAAGATAAGGTATTGGAAGGGTAGATTTCGAGACTTTCTGCGGGTAAAAATATTAAACCTTGTGTATTGAAATCAGGAGTTTTTTTTGTTGTATCGCCAGGCATGACATAAAGCCTAAGATTGTATTGCCTCCTCAGCTGGTGAATAGCATGCTATAGTATTTTCATGAGTCGACTGTTAGTGAATATTTGGGGATATTCCAACCGCGACTGATGTTTAGGCAATCCTTTGTTTGGAGGAATGTGGATAAAGATATCCGGCGATTTGTTCAAGATTGTAGAAATTGTAATGTAAGTAAACCCGCAATTAGTACTAAAATTGGTTATCTTTCTTCGGAACCTGCGTCCCATCCTATGGAATGGGTTTTGTCGAATTCGTTGGGCCATTTCCACGATCTCAGTTAGGGAACCGTTTTGCATTTGTATGCTTGGATGGGTTTTCCCGCTTTAGTTGGATTTTTCCGACTACATTGTGAAATTCGTCTACGGTCATAAAATGTTTGAATTCCATTTTTACATCCTTTGGGCCTTGTCAGTTCCTGGTGTCAGACAAAGCCAAGGCTTTAACCCTGCATCAATTTCGGAATTTCTGTTTTGACTTTTCTATTGCTCATGTAACTACAACTCCTTACTACCTAAATCCTAGTTTCGCTGAACGTGTAAATCGAAACCTGAAAGCTGCTTTGATCGCTTACCACAGAGACAATCATGCGAGTTGGGATTCATCTCTCCACTGGCTTGCCTTTGCGTTTAACACCACTATTCATTAGTCTCATGGGAAGACTCCATTTTCCTTAATGCATGCCTTTGTGCGTAATTCTCCCTTAACTAACCTGTGGTCTATCCATGATTTGCTTCCTGATCAACCAAGCTCAGACGGTGTCAAACAAATATGGAAAGAGGCACAACAGGCTTTTAAAATATCTCATGAAAAACTTGCTGAGAGATACAATTTTTGCCTAAAGCTTCGGGTCATCAAATCTCTGGGAAGCTCCAAGCTCGATATAGAGGTACATATGAAATGTTGTCATTTTTAACTCCTGCACCAGTGTTGTTGAAAGACCCTTTAAAGAAAATAGTCTCTCAAACTCATCTATCGTACTGCAAAACTGCAGACAAAAGGGAGACGGAACCTAATGTATAAATTTTAAAACTTCATGTAATGTTGATTTTCTTTATTTTGATGTGTACCTTTTCAATCATTTAACTATGGGGCTGTGGATCTTTTTATTTTCAAACGTTATTTGTAATGGCACATTCACTTTAATTTTGGCTTTGTGAGGTTTCAAGCCATTTTTCAGTGCTGCATAAGTAAACAAAAGTTTGGTGCTTTTCAGTCGGTCAACACGAATGTACGCAAAAAGAGCTGGGTTGTGCCATAATCCTGAAATAAATTACATGAGATTAATAAATACACTAGGATGACCAGTTTCGATCGTCAAGCGATCATCATCAGATCCATTACACTTAGGCTATAACATCTATGTTTGAGAATACAGGTGCTTTTTTTTACAATATGTACAATTATCTAGTTGCAGTATTGGTAATGCAACTGTTGGTGTATGCTAATTGTAGTATATCTAATGTTAGGTGAAATGCTAAAATGGTGATAAAATCCGGAGTTTGTCTGTTTGGGGTGATTATATGGTTATACAAAATCAACTATTATTATACTGTAATAATACAGGCTGATACTTATCCGGTTTGTCTCCCTGACCGGAACTTCGAGCAGTTTCGTGTACACTCTGGCACCAGTTTGGTCGACTAACCAGGGTGTTAACTGGACGAAACTGGGTTTTCCCTTTCTCCCCCCTTTTGTTCCTATGTGGTTTCTGAGGTCAGTGGAATGTTTATTTGTGTGACGTTGCAAAGTCTAGATAAGAATGTATGTTATTGAATACAGGAAGATCTACAACTATTAAAGACCGTGGAACTGTCTTCGCCACGCGTGGACTGAAAAGCCATTCAACTAAGCGGTACACGGTTATTGAAGACGTCCCGGCACCTTTAATACTGCTGCGCATACCGGCCTAGGTTTATTGCAGAAAAAGTACATAGTACACCTGATCCAGATAACATTTACCTATAACCACCGCTATCCCCCCCTTATTTATCTAGCTTGGCTGTATCGCTAAGTTGTGTCTTGTTTCCGACAGGGTGTGTTTTTAGTAGAGTGAAAAGGGGTGAACTCTCCATAAGAGTGTGTTCATTTAGATTGTTGGGATTGTTTCGTTTGGCTAGGTGAATCTCGATTGCTTCCTTTATGTCTAGAGCTCTGCCTTTCGATTCGTAATGAATTATTTCTAGGTCAGTCTCGATTTTAGTAAACCTGTGCCCCGTGTCACACATATGCTCGCATACGGCTGAATGTGTTCCGTATCTTATCGCATTCCTATGTTCATTATAACGTGTGTCTCCTCGTCTTCCACTCTGTCCAATGTAATTATCTTGACAACCAGTGTCTTGGCATGTAATAGAATATACCCCTGACTTTGAATACGGGTCTTGTATATTTAGATGACAATTTATCAGGTGCCTCCCGGTCGTATTGTTCGTTGTGAATGCTATTTTTATGCCTTGCATTTTGAAAAGATTAGTGATTTTATATGTGTTCGTTTTCATATAGTTGAAGCACGCAAATTTTTCTCATTAGTGTCAGGTTTGGGAATCGTTTTATCTTTATTTTTATGTTTGGCTATAATTTGGTCTATTTTTCTTGGCGGGAAATTGTTTTCCTTTGCTGTTTGCTTTAAGGTTGTTATTTCCTTATTATAGTTGTCTTTTGACATGCGTATGTTTAATGCCCTGTGCACCATTGAGTTGAATCCCGCTAATTTGTGCGTCCTGGGGTGATTAGACTGATTATCGATTGTATGTGAGGTTTGTGTGGCTTTTCGGGATATGGAATATGACAGTTCGTTATCTTTACGTTCAATAGTTATGTCGAAATAATTTATTTTTCGGTCTATTTCGGATTCCTTAGTGAATTTGATTGAGTGGTGTAGGCTATTAATGGGTTGGAGAATTGTTTCTTCGCTTGTTAGTTCAGTGTCGTAGATGCAGATTACATCATCTACGTATCTTTTCCATGTTACTATTCCCTTTGTTGAAGTATTTTCTAGGAACTAATTTTCTAGTGCATTAATGAAGATGACAGCGATTAGTCCGCATAGTGGTGACCCCATCGCTAGGCCTTCTGCTTATGTGTACATTTTATTGTCGAATTGAAACACGTTTTGGCTGAGAACGACCCTCAGAACTCTTACAATCTCTTCAGTTTCTTTAGCCGAATTGTTGGATTTTAAGTTGTTTTCGATAGTGTTTATTGCATCAATAATAGGAATGTTGGTGTACATGTTAGTTACAAGGAAGCTTGGTCCTAATTTACGTATCTGTCATTGAAATGTAGAAGGCTTAAGTAGAGCCAAGTGCCAATATCTTTCCAAAATGCTGATTAATGACAATATTGATGTGCTTGCACACCGAGAAACTCATACTGCGGACGAAGGTCAACTTCAGCAAAGAGGCAGAATACCAGGATTTAGCATTATTGGTGCGACTTATCATCATGCATATGGGACAGCTACCTACGTCCGGAAAAATCTAGAGAATGTCTCACTTCTTTCAGCAACTAGCTTTGACAATATACATCTAGTCAGAATTAAGATAGGGGACATTATAATTACCAACGTGTATAAGCCACCGGCAATGGAATGGCCAAATCATGTGTTACAACCGCTTCCTCATCCTGCAATCTATGTGAGTGATTTCAACAGCCACCATGTTGACTGTAAATACGAGACAAATGATGAAAATGAAGAATCTGTCTCACAATGGGCTGAGGAAAATGGCCTCTATCTTATCTTTGATGCAAAAGACAGAGCTACCTTTCGATCTGCTGCATGGAGACGTGATTTTAATCCTGACTTGTCCTTCGTGTCCACAGACAGATACGGCCAACCTCTACCCACTACAAGTGAAGTTTCATGTGATTTTCCCCACAGTCAACATCGCCCTGTTGTCCTAGAAGTTGGCACTCAAATCCCTTTTGTGACCTCCTTCCCGCGACTTCGATGGAATTTCATGAAAGCAAATTGGAATGATTTCTCACGAGACCTCGATAAATACGTTAGATGGATTCCTCCAAAAGCCGATTGTACCGCCCATTATCTTATCCGCCCCCGAAAAAAGAGAATCAGAAATAAAGGAGGTAAACAGGGATAACGGAGAACTTGCTCCGAGAGTGGAAGTGGACCCTAGACGAAGAGGGTGGTTTAAAATATAGAGTAGAAGTAGCCCTAGGTGAAGAGGGTGGTTTTAAAATCCATTACTATACACGGATAGATAATGCTGACAAAATATCCTATATTTAATAAAAGGGAAACATACATATATCACCAAAATACACGTGGTCACACTTAAGACAATACCCCTAGAGAGGAGGACGGTGACAAGAAAATTATTGGAAACTGAATAATGAAAATAAAATAATGTCTTTCCTATTTTGATATTAAAGGAAAATCCGTCACCTCGGTTGGATAACCGTATATATATTGACATTAAAAGTGAGACGGGGAGTTCATTTTCATGTGCTAGCGTAATCCAGTCTATCTCAAGTCTTAATGGCGTCACCATCCAATTGTTATAATACAGAATTAAAGACAAGGAACATAAGTAGGTGAACACTAGTAAAAACAAATATATCACACTTGAGTCTCTATATGTCCGTTCACTAACAAAAACAAGGATATCACTCATCTTCAATCTTCTCGGAGATTACCAACCTTCTCAGAGATTACACTGTTTTCCATGGCCCGGGCTTTGGCGATTGACGCAATTATGGGGTAGTAGAGGTATTGTGACTGACCAACTGTCACAGATCTCCCCCCCCCCCCCTCCAACGAAGACGATGGGTTGATGATCAGGAAAGCTTGTTCGCTGTCCACCATGGCAATCGGGAAGAGAACCTCCAGGTCCGCCAGCAGAACTCGAAGACGCCTCCACAAGTTTACAGATGCCATCAATGATGAGAAATGGTACTTCAAATCCAGGCCTAGATTGGTAGCACCTTCTAGTAATATGTACCGTAGTAGTTGAAATCTGATCTGCCACAACCCATTTCTTATAATCGTAGGATGAACTAAAGTGTCCCTCAGCACAAATTAGCGTTTCACACCACCCTTTGTGACAAGACATTAAGTTTCCTTCACTAGAAACAATATTTTGTTCGAGCGAGATACACTTTAATTTTTTTCACATCTGGTCGTACTAAACGTCGTACTGGACCAGATCCATATATTAAGGTTGTAATTTCCATGCAACAAAATGAGTAGATAGATTTTGCTGTCATATTCAGCTTGAAGAAGTCTCAACTTAAGGTTTTTGATGTTCATAGAACTTGTTTTTCTTTTATGTCTCATTACGGATTATCCAATTAGGTAGCAGGAACCGTAAAAGAAAAAAAAATATAGGGACCAACATACCCAAAAGAAACTGGGAAATGACATCGTAAAATAGAACCCAAGAAAGAAATGAGAATAAGAAAGAAGGTATAAAAAAATCAAACCATCCCATAAGATAGTCTTAAAGAAGAAGAAATTTCAAACTCATCAGCTTTCGCCCTATCATTTATCAACCATCGAGTTTCAACTCAATCTAGAAGTAGCACCAACATATTGAACGATACAATAGATTAAATGTATTCGTAATCCATCCATTATTTACTCAAAATACTGTTATGACTAAGGCTAGGATTCGAGCATATTTGCATATTTTTTTCCTGAATAGTACACATTGAGAGAAGCCATTCGGTGGTATTTTCACCTCTCTGGGACAAACAGAATTGAAATTTATCGAGCATATAAATGCATAAAACCGCGGTTTTCAGAATAGAAGCATATAAATGTATATTCTTTTGTTTTTCGTCTAAATAGTTTGTTCTTCTTCGAATTCCCCCTCGAATGCGGGCCCTGACCATTCTTAAGGTTCGAAAACAGAAATAATTATTGAAAAGCCTATCTGGTGCGATTAATAGAACCGCAGGTTTTTAACCTGTAACGAGGTCGTTCTCGTCATTGAAACTTTTATTGATTTAAGAAAATCATTCAAAACTGAAAACATAGAAACAATTATTGTTGTACAGACCAATGCAGATCTACTTCATTGACTCACCTAATTCGGAACATTTTTTAAATGAACTTTTAAACTGTAACTTTTATAAGAAAACTTATCTTATATAGGTACGTGAAAAACTTGAATGCGAGTATATTTCAGTGTGTCATACATACAATTAGAAAATAAAGCTCGTATTTAAAGGTATGTTATTTGTTTTTTGTTTAAATTTCCTTTCTATAGTTTTAACGGTGTTTTTGAGCATATTATGCATATTTAACCGCATGTAATGTTTTTTTTCGAGCATATATATTGAACCCATGTGCCATAGGGTCCATGGAGGTCGAATCCATGCATTTGGGGAAGAAATGAAAGAAACGTACAGTTTCTAATGTAACTTAGAGAAAGATCAAGCTAGGATGCTAGCCTAATATTGTGCAAGAGGCAAGGACCAAGTGTTCGAGAGATGAGATCACCCCTCTTGACATTCAGAAGGGAGCTAGTCATGAGTATTAATAACCGAGTGGAAATTTCCCACTGTTAGACAAGGAAGCCTGATTCGGAAATCGAGCTGAGCTTGCTGGAAAACGACAACACCGCTTATGCGCCAGAAGAGGAATAATTAAATTTAACCCGTTTACGAGTATAAAAATAAGTAAACAAGTACAGTACAGTGAATCATTTCGAATGAGAGATTTTTAGTAAAGAAAAACCCTTTAATAATTGCACAGGAGAAAACTGCAAACGCAAGTAGACGTCATCGGGGAATTACCAAGGCTGGTGTAGAGGGGAGAGTACAAAAGAACAGCAACTCCCACACAATTGAGGACGAGAAATTAATTAATATCTCCGAATTGCACGATCGATTCTTAGGGGCAATGAGATTATTTGACATTGAGAAGATGAGCTATCGGCAGGTATAATTGTTATAATTGTGCAACCATTATTTTAGAAGTTGGCCACAGAAAGGGCTAGAGCCTTATCTTTTTGTAGCGAAAAGGTATAAAACTCCTGGCCTCACCAAACCAATCATGCAGTCTCGAACAGCCCGAGGGGGCGTTGCTACGCATCACGCAGTATCAGTCCGTCCAGGGGGACGCGACGCTGGAGCATCAACAGTATAAGCAGTCATTCCGACAGCCCGTGAGGGGCGTAAGGCTACATCACAGCACATGCAGTTATTCTGACGACCCGTGAGGGGTGTTACTACGCATCAGTACAAGCAGGTCCAAATAGCCCAAGGGGGGCGTTGCTACGCATCAGTATTCAGACAGCCGTGTGGGGCGTCACTCTGCGTCACATCGAAGGCAGTTACCAGTACTCCTTGAAGGGAGAAACGCTGTATTACACCGCAGAAGTAATATCCGATAGCCATAGGCGTCGCAGTATTAACAACTTGCTTGCCTCCATAAGGAGTGGTAAAGAAGAAATTTAAAGTATCGCCGTGTTGAAAGATTAGGAAAATCCTAGTTACAGGATTTAGGTCCGACAGTACATAAGTTACAGTGAAAAGTTCGTAAGATATAGTCAGAGCAGGCTGCGAACGTTGGACTTAAGGCGATAGGTCGTTAAATAGACGAACGAATATATCATAACGTACGGAAGTACCGTAACAGAAAGATAAACAGTTATCTAAATTTAAGAACCCAAAAAGGGAAGAATAGAGTAAGGTTTGGAACGTATTTCAGAAACGTAGGAGTGCTAGAACCGATCAAATAAAGAAGAACGGAGACTATAGTCAGTATCTCCAGAAAGCTGACGAACTATTCTAAAAGCACTAGATTCGAGAAGTACTAGCTGCTATAAAATAAATCCATAGATCATCGATAGGTTATCGAGGAGACCTCGATCCGAACAGACTTTCGATAGGATCGATAAACCAGATCTACAAAGAAGCCGTTCAAGCTAGATAAATAGCCGGTCATCCAGAATAGGAGTAGAAGAATTAGGATTCCAGGGAACAGTAGATGTTTCGAGACTTTCGTATTCTGCAGGATAGGAAGCCGACATTGAATAAATTTCACCCTTGGAAACGGGAAATTAAGAGGTCACGTGTGATAGGCTAAGAAATACGGCCTAGTGATCAAGAATTGTGAAGTGTAAATTTATCAAGATTGTGTGTTAAATTAATATTTTTTAGTGTTTATTGTGTGTTCTAAAGGGACACACCAGTGTATAAAAATGTCGTCAATGTTAAGTGTCTTAAATATGTGTCAAGAAGTGTTTGTACATAAGATGAATTTCTATAATATGGAGTAAAATCTCAAAGTGGGCCAAAATGAAACACCGCACAAGAATAAAGGTCATGGGACGACCTTAAAACACATGTGAGTAATGAATTTCATTCTATTTTGGTGTCAGGGAATGACTGTGTACAAATCCACCGGAGTTTTTGAGTAAAAGGGATGTGTTTTAAGAAATAAATACTGAATAAACAAGAACGCGGTCTGAACAGTAATAGAAATTTGAGAAATTATAAATAATTATGTAAAGAATAAATTCCGTAGAGGAAATATGTGAATAAAATGTTAATGTATTTGACAAATGTCATAAGAGCAAGCGAAATATTAGTAATTATTATGAAAGAGATTTAAATAAAGTAAATTTGAGATATGGAAGAAATAGCTTTTGAGCTTGTGTAAAGAATAAAGATATGAAATAATAATAATAATAACCAAGTAAGGAAATATTAAATAAAGATCAAATTAATTGATGTGAATAAAAGAGCGTTAGAGCCTTAATAAAAAGTATAGACATGATGTTTAAATGCATGTTCTTGAAAGAGAGAAAGTTATTGCAAAAGGAAAGAATAATATAAAAATTGAAATGTGCATCAATGGTTAATATGATATTATCAGTTCTTTGGACGACGCTAGGCTTAAAAATGTATAGCGCAAAGGAGCGCAATTAAAGTAAAAAGTCACGCTAGGAACGCGTAAAAGTTAATGTACTTGGTAAATTACTTATGAGAGGTAGTTGATTGTCGCGAATTGAGATTTGGTATAAGTCCTCTATTTGTGACGTAGTATCACGAGGCATTGTGTATGTATTTGAAAGGGAGCAAATGTATGGTATTGAGCGTAGGTCTATTAGCTATTGGCTGACCCTAAATCGCATTTTGTATAGTCCTCTATAAGGGAAAGGTTCCCGAGGCATGTGAAGAGATTCGAACTCAGAATCCTCTTATTTTGAAAGCCCCTTTATTATTCGTCGTTAATTGCTCTTCCACAATCAATGAGGACCTTTCATAATTAATAAACGCCAAGATTACGAGTGTGGTTTATAAGCCCAATAATATTGTTGTACGTACACGAAAAGTAGAAGGCCAGGTCTCCACAAAGAACTGAGAATGGAAAGTTTGTGTTTGGTAAAGCATTTAAAGAGCGCTCTAGCTCGGGCCAGACGGGAAGGAGCCCGCATAGTCATAAATAACTATCATGTTTCACGGCCAGACCCTCGGAGTAGGAGGGGTGTCTGGAGGCCGTCGTGTAAAGAGAAATGAATACACCAGGAGTGTTTAAAGTTGTTAACGACCCGGGCGTTGAACCGAGGTCCTTGTAGATTGATATTTCAGCTTGCCTGTTCAGATCGTAGTTTTCTTATGTGATAATGGTCTTATAAGACATATGAGATAAATAACAATCCCTATTGTAATGTTGTATGGAAGTAGGATTCCACGAGTTAATTGAAGGCAACTAGGTTTCGGGAGTAACTATAGTTTTTTGACTGTGTCAAGTATCTTCATACTCTGGAGTACACAAGTAATTTCCTGATTACCTTAATGTTTTGTGAAACTAAAGAGAGATGATAACAGCTGAAAATGTGTGAACATGCCCAAATATTGAGTTAGATAATTAACATAGAATTTTAAATGTAATTATACATTTATTTTTGAGGATTAAGAAAATATAAAAGTAGTATTTGAGGTGTACAAAGAATGACACCATTATTGTATAAAGCATGGAGCCAAAGAGCTCGGAGTTATATGAAACTTACAGCTGAGGCTTTATGGAAGTAAAAATAAGTAGGAATTGTTGGTTTATGTGGAAACCATATGTTTTAATACAATATTTGTTTTATTATATTTGTGATTCCTTGTTCATTTGGAACAAGTAGATGATTATGGGTCAGTAATTTAATTGTTAAAGTGTTTGTATCGCCATTAATTTTATTAATTAAATGTGTTAAAATAGGAGTTGATTTTGTTGTTATTTTTGAAAGTGTATCCTCTAATTAATCCAAAATATGTGAGTCACAGAGTGGGGGAACTTACCGCTGCCCCGAAAATTCCGAATTGAGCTACGCTGGTATACTGTGATTTGCATATTTCTTGCTAAAAGGGCACAATATCGAGCATATAATGTTTTTTTCCGAGCATATCTATCGAACATAAAACACATGGTTTTCGAGCATATCTGGAGATTTTATCGAGCATATCGATCCGAGCCCTAGTTATGACCTTTTAAAGATTCACTATAGCTTAAATCATTTGCGTGCTTGTCTTTGAGTTATATCTTTTAGATAAGGCAACTCAGTACATCACTCTTTTAGATAGAGGTAACTCTGCACATCCCAACAAACTACTCCTAGCTGCCTACAGTGGCCATCCGAAGGCAGAAAAAAAAACGATAACGAATTACAACGTACCAGAATCCCTCAATTTGCGTTCACGATATACATACCAGAAATCCATCAAGATACTCCTCTCTATAACCATATTCACTCAGCATAATCCAATCAACGATTGACCCTCTAATAAAAGCATAATACTTACATTTATGCCAAGGTGCTGATATCACCATACAAGTTACGGACTAGGGAACAACTCGCCAGTGTCACACAAGGCATGAATTACGAGAATAGCACTCAAAATTCCCAATTCAACTCTCTATCTTTCCGGTAAATAAAAAACAACTTAATGTAAGTTTATCTTCCTGTAACAAACCTCATCTCATACCAGGTAGGGGGCATTCACATCATCGATTAAAAGCAAATAGCTCAGTGATGTGAAGTAAGATAATACTATACAAGGAAGTACTCAACAAATATACCTCCTATCACAATATCCAACTCCCGCGCCAACGCTCCAACCACACGCACGAGAACCAGACACAACCTATCATCCTTAAACCCTTCAATTAACAACACCACTAGTGCACAGAACAGTTGATCAGTATGACAACTCAGTTATCAACAAAACACACCCATTATACAAGGTCTACACAATACTTTCACAAACCTACAATCCACCTTGTTGCAACCACAGAAGAAAACCAGCTGACTAACAGAACAAGCTGCAGGTATCAATGACCAACGAACTAGCATCACTAATATAGCCACAAGAGAAACATAGATTCTAAAAGTCAAAACAACGTAGCCTATCACCAATTACTACAACTGATCTATAACAATATGTCAGCACACCAACACAATCATCCCCAAAACAATTCAACAATAAACAAACCATAAAATAAATTTAGCCTCACCGAACCACAATATATACCCTGTGCTACCAACCGCATCACAAAAGCAAGCACACAATCATTCAGACACGACAAGAAATACCCAAACAGTAAAGCGGAGAAAATATCCATGAGGATTTCAAAAGATGGCATAAAATGGGATGACTTCAGTGGAATACTATTCGACCCACAACTATAGCATTATCAAAATCGCATAAAACGCACACATACTCCCGAATCTTGAGCTGAGAACTGAACTCAGGACTCTAAGGCTACATTCAAAGCAGAGTACTGGCTCCACAAAACAGAATCACACACATAGCACACAATTCACTCTTGCACCAACTCCGGTGTGAACACTAGAACAGTACTTAGACCGCAGTTCACAACTTTTCAAAACACTGCTCTAACAAACAACCATCTTTACAACTGACCAGATGAAGCACGAAGCCAGGAACAGTAAAAACACACTAATAACACCGAAAGAAATCTCCGTCGTGTATTGTGCCCGTTTGGACCGAAGTCCGGACGACCCCATATGCATTTCACCAAAAGTCAGTCAGCACGAGAATCAAAATATCCCGGGGCGTCAGATGAGTTAAAGTCGAATGCAAAGACCCAACAAAAAATGCTTAACTGATTTTCGGCTCGACGCAACAATAAGGATAGAAGGAGATTCATGATAACGGTGATTGCATACCATAAAATTATCTCATTTTATTAAACTTCAAAATGACATGAAGAAACTATGCCCAAAATGGCATAAAAGATGACTGGAAAAGAATAAATTATTTACACAATATACAATATCGCCAACACATGAACACTAACCAAGTTGAAACGAGAGGTCAGAATATCTGTCCTGTTGACTTCGATCAACATAATTAAGTACAGGGGTAGGGTTTTATCAGCGCAAAGTCAATCGTCATACTGATCACTAAATTATTTAGCATTCACACGTTGAAGATCAATAAGAAAATTTATCACTGGTTGGAAAATCACTTTCGCTGTTCATTTCTCAAAACTATTATCGTAGCATTCCGACTAACACTTCTTAGGCAATAGTAATATTTGGATTTGTCAGATACAAAGTTTTTCATAATAAGTGAAATACACTATGATTTACATGGACCTTGAGCATTTTTGTGGATTCATAAAACATAAAATATCTATTGAAACATAGATCTCAATTCAAAGTCTGTCAAAAATATTTTTGACTTAATCAAAAATATAATTATCCCAAATATAACTTCCATTCCACATGGATTCAGTCAACGAATTAATTAATTATTCCTTGAAAACATTAATTAGGAAATTTGAAATATCATTTAGCATGTTTTATAATGAAACAAATTATTATTATTATCATCATCAAAGTGATTTTGACAAAATATCAAATATGTTCAGCATCAACCTATTAAAGAAAATGTGTATTTATTTTTATACGATCTGAAAATCTTTTCAGCTTATAGTAGTTGTTAATAAGTAACAATTTCAAACAACAGCATTGGCCCATATGATTGACACGTGATAAATATCACAGAATTATAAATTAGCATTTAGACAACGGTAAAGCTTTCCTGAATGAAAGGAACTAGTAGAATAATAATATTCCGGGTAAGCAATTACTAGAAATATTTTCAAACACGTGGATCAACAGTAATTTAATAATGATGGTTCATAAAATAACCTGTGGTTATATTACGACGAAAGTGTGGCGAAAAACAACTCTCCTACATCAAAAACATCCAACCTACAATTTGATTGGTGCTCCATTTTACACAACCTCATTCCTGCGACTTAAATTGCGCACTCAGAATGGCATATAATTATCTGCACACACACAATGACATCTTCCCAAATTATACAAAATAATCAAGCCTTTGCTTGTTATGACAAATGGAAGATTCAAAAATCAGTAAACCTCACCAATGAGTTTACGACAATATCCAATATAATTTCACCATCAGAAATTCCACACAGTGTTAATATTAGCAAAACGTTGTGAAAGACGCTGCATCATAATGATTTTATTTTATATAAACTCTAGCAAAACCCTGCTTTATACATGCTTAGCTTCCCATTTCACTTCTTTCCGTGTCTTTATCAAAGCTTTAAATATGAAATGCAAACGTGAAACAATTTCACTGAATTTAAACTGTTCATTATAAGTGGGCATGTGTTAACCACTAACCTTCGGAATTAACAAACATCCGATTTAGAGTATGACTTCAAATGTCAACTGTATTAATTATACAACCAGAAAATGATTATTATAAACCACAAATGTTTATTATTATTATTATTCCAGAAAAATAGAAAAATAATAATTATTATTATTAAATCCAATTATTATTATTATTATTATTATTATTATTATGTTCAAAACTAGGTTTAAAGTTATCAAACTGTTCGGGGAATATCACCCTCGACTTCAGAATAATGGATAACTATCCATTCCTCAACTTAGATTAATTCTTAAATCTCAAATTTTGAAGGCTAATGGCAGCAATAAGAAAAAAAATATCGAACTAAAATAAAAGCTCGTTCTGCTCATCCATAAATATCGGAACGTATAAATCTGAGTAACAGTCAACTCAAGTCCTAGCTCAGGTTTCGAAAGAAAATATTTGCAAAAGCAAATAAACATATCGATGACTATCGAGAAAAAAATATATGTTGGCAAGACTGTAGAAAATGCGAGAAAATCCAACTAACTACGCATAGAAATAATGTAAATTGCAGCTTACATTCTTGTAGGTCTTGATGGTAGTAAATTTACAATGTTGTACAATATGGTTCGGGTCCGTAGCACATGTCGAACCAGGAGACCCATTATCACACTCAATATTTAATTCATCCTCACGTATCGATGGAACTGAAACCACATTACTAAACCTTCTTATATTTTCAGTCCCTGATAATGAAACCGAAGTTCTAGATAAGGAATTTCGCGTCGAACAATTTTCACAGAAACACGTCACTGAACCCACATTTGGGTTACCTAACCTACAACCAACGTTATTACTTACAGGCGATAGAATTTGACTAGTATTATGCCTCGGTCTAGGACCATTTACCCTAGTCATAGTTGGCAATCTATTAATTTCTGACGTAATAACCTCAGAAGAAGATAAGCACTCTTTGTTATTCTTAGGAATGTGCTGTACAATATTTCCCACAGATGATATTTCATATCCTACAGCGGTAGATACTCCCGAATATGGAGGACAATACAGCACGGTATCCTTAGGTACCGATCCCGCAATCGAAACACCAAGTTGTAAAACATGGCCATTACATAATCTAAGTTTATCACAACCAACATTTGTGTCGTACCAATTACAAGTTGACTCAACAGACGGTAAGGTATTGTGGCATGAAACGGCATTCGTAGCCAAATGTTTAAAAGTGCACGACCGATTATTTCTCACACCCGTACTCGTAGTGTTTGCAATTGTATTACTACTATTCTTAACAATTCTAGACTTTGAAATGTTTTGCACAACATCTGAATTCAACGGCATCATAAAACAATCATTAGAAGGCTTATTACTTACATTAGACACAGTTGTTTCCGGGATTAGATTCATATTAGCCAAAGCGCCATCTGTCGCCTCATGCAACGACTTCGAGATCAATCCAACGTTATTAGAATCGACAACATCAGTCGGATTCTCAACAGTAGGGCCAACACAATTTTGTTGTTGGGGTAAGGCCAACTGATCTTTCACAACACAAGGAATATTGACATGATTCCCCATTTGATTCACTGTTGAAACGGAAACGTCCACATCGTCAATAGGCGAAGACCTAATCACACTCTCATTTTCAATCGATGAATTCACACTCATCAATATCTCCGAACATTCAACTGATTGCAACAGAGCCTTTAATACTCTTTTCAAAAAATTATAGGTCGCTTTTCAGAAGCGTTAAGTAAATCATTACACCGGAGGTATAGGTACAGGATTCGAGCCCGTAATTTGGTTAGCTGCGCAGAGTTACACTTTACTTCTGAAAATCAGAAGTTAACTACATTGACAATATCACTCACTGGTTGACACAATCTTGACTCACGCAAATGATATTCCGCTTCAGGTAACATAGGAAAGTACACTGGGAATGCAGCTCCCTAAACAAGACTTTCCCTAGCAACTCTTGGATCGCTCGGCACATTAAGGTTTCTTAGAAGTAATTCTTACTCCACTTCTTCATCAGATAGATGTTGAATCTCAATTTCCCGATTACTCATCGTTATAGATGGTATGATAATATTCATTAAAGGGCAAAAGCAAATATACCCCCCAAACACTCCCACTATCTAACTCCAGATTTACCGAAACGCAACCACGCTATTGTTGTATCCCGGTGTTGGGGGAAGGGATGAACAGGGGTGTGTGAATGTATAATTTTAGGGGTGGTTTCCGAAAAGGTGTAGTTTCCCGTAATTGGGGGAGACTATTTGTGTAAGTGTTGGTGAGAGGATGTAATCTAATGGGGTGCGTTTGTATGGGGTGCGTTTACTCGCTAGGGTCTGTATGTCTAAGGAAGAGCTATTACTTCAGATTAGCAATTAAGTGTGAGCAAGCAAGAGCGAGCTCATATGCAAAGTCGGCAACTTGGCCGCTAGCCGGCTGGCTGCGACGCGAATACAATGGAGTTCCTGACGGTGCAATTCCAGGCGTTCACGGTCAGGGGCAATTAGGAGTAAGAGCAGGTTGGGCGTAAGGATGTAAAGATAAGTGAAATGAGTACGAGATGTCTGTGTACTGACCAAGTATTTATTTGTAAAACAATGTGTTACAAGTACAAGTGTGGGTTTGGGTGACGTAGTACAAAGTTATAAGGAGATCAGAGCACACTCTATTCTCACCTGGTAGTGACGTGCTGGAGTTGGAGCTGGAACTCGAGATGCAGAGCCTCCGGCCGCGATTAGACATTGGGCTTTCCTGGGGCCTACCTTTTAAGGTCTCCCGCGCTGCTGACTTGGCGTATCGTCACTGTTGGTGTTCCAGATTCCGGCGATAGTGTGTTTGTTTATGAGTGATGTAAGCTAGGCTACAGCTAGACTACTGCGCCTGCCTGTGTTAAGGAAGTGTATGAGGCTTACAGCCTGTAGGGGTAGTTTATAGGTGAAAGATGAAGGGGTGTGTTGGCGTTTCAGGTCCTAGGGTCGTACCGACCCTTGGGCTGAACAAGAACTTCTCGGCCTTTGTTCGTGTCCTCACGAACGGGAAATAGTTTAGATGTTTCAGTGTAGTGGTTCTTCTTCTTTTTCTCCCTCTTCTTCTTTGATGCTGTGTAGCTGTCGGTGTTGTGTCGTCGTGTCGTCCTGTCTGGTTGGCGATGTGAGGTTAGAGTGTGCTCAGGGGGTTGGGTATTGGGTATATACATATCTTATTGTTACATTTTTCATGTTACTGTTGTTGAAAAAAAAATATACATATATATATATATATATGGTGTTCCAAACAGGGAGGAAAAACCATGGCTGGGCGGGTGGTTGTGCCGTCCGTTTGCTGTGTGGAAAAAATTGCTCCCTGCTTGTTCAAAGTACTGACAAAGTATTAGTTTACAAAAGATGGAAGAGAATAGAAAAACAGGTGCCCAGGTGTAAATTTAAGGGATTATATCGTAAATGGTTTATTGTTTGGGGGTAAATGAGACACCTTTACAAATTTTAAGTTAGACGGGTAGAAAGGAAAACCAGTGTGTACATAAAAATATGTGTGATAAAAATGTGTGGCATCATTGGTGAAAAATTTTTGTATAGGGTTACTCTTAACAGTATTACAATTTCTTTTACATGGTTCCTTATATTTATCTTAATTATTATATACCTAGACGGCCTTATCTATTGTACCTTCGTGCACGCTACCCGTTGTGTTTATGTGCCCTCTCATGGCTATACTCTGTCCGGCTGTTTCCGGTGCAGTTTAGTGGTCGTGCTACTGATATACCCCTATCCTGTGGATCATTCTCTGTGGGCGAATGCCTCCACACTTGACAGTGAGAGTCGCCGCCACCATTCCGTTGCGCCCTCATTGTCGTATGTTGCGTCACATCTTTGACGCTATTTAGTTTTTATCTGTCAGTAGGTCTGATACCCCGCAGGTATCAACCCTGCTGTGCAGATTTCCGTGTTCTGGAGAGTTGCTGTAAAAGAAGTCGGTGTGGGTGTTGTATTATGTTGGAGTGTGTACGAGTTAGTGAGTGAAGTTGGTGCACAATAATAGGATGGCAGAAAAACATGTCGCTGCTGTATGGCAGTGAAATCATTGTCACCAGTGTCATGTATCTGGTGCCGCCATCTGTAAAATGGAGAAGAAAAAAATAAGAACATGTGATCATTAGCATACTCTCTATATCGTCTCTTGTGTCAGCGTGTCCACTTTCTGAAATCAGAATTACATGTATTATTGTCTGTCAATACCCTCATGTCGTCCGTCCTGTTCTATGTCTGGCGCCTTCTTATATTATCTTACTCTATACCTTCTTATGACTTATGTCTATGCTTATGTATATACTCCTGTTTCTTGTGTATTTGTCATGTCTCCTCCGTGTATGCAAGTGTGTAAGTGTGTTTATGTGTTGTGACGTCAACTTTACCTTATAATGACCATGGTTGTCTGCGCTCCCACGATGATGCAGTGGTGGAGCTCTGTGCTGGAATATAGAGACATGTGATAAATATGCCCTTGGCCAAATATTATTATGCGCATATATCGCGCAGCGCTGTTTAAGGGTAGGCTTGGATGGTGCTACCGCCCTTGGGACCTCTTCGGACGTCTCGTGTACTGCTGAGGTTGGTCAGCCTCGGTTGCTGTACCTTTTATGTTACTGTGTTTATCGCTTTGTCCGTTTTCCTTGCCGTGTTATCAGTCTTACCCTGGTAACGCTTAGTTGTCAGGTGCCGAACTCCCTATGTCACGTTCGCATAGCATATGGCAATTTTTCTTAACGTGTTGTTCGTCTTACCGTGGTAACGCTTTAGTTGCCAGGTGCCGAACACTATTGTCGCGTTCGCAAAGCATATGGCTATCTTTCTTAACGTGTTGTCGGTCTTACCCTGGTAACGCTTTAGTTGCCAGGTGCCGAACGCTCTATGTCGCGTTCGCGTAGCATATGGCTATCTTTCTTAACGTGTTGTCGGTCTTACCCTGGTAACGCTTTAGTTGCCAGGTGCCGAACGCTATTGTCGCGTTCGCATAGCATATGGCTATCCTTCTTAACGTGTTGTCGGTTTTACCCTGGTAACGCTTTAGTTACCAGGTGCCGAACGCTCTATGTCGCGTTCGCATAGCATATGGCTATCTTTCTTAACGTGTTGTAGGTCTTACCCTAGTAACGCATTAGTTGCCAGGTGCCGAACGCTATTGTTATATGTGTAAAGTGTACTTAGCTTAGGTTACTACTAATTAATGCTAGGAAAAAAAATATTTTTTTATTAACATGCCGAAATAATCCTTAACCTAGTGCCGAAATGGGTTGTAGCTACTGTTTTTCAACAGTGCTTGTTAAATTTGCTTAAGTATAAGTTGCTTTCTGACTGCAACTGCCTTACATACTAGAATTTTGATCGGAGCGATCGCCTGAGGCAGGTTTCCCTCCCCAGGGCACCACCCGTGTGTATTTTGGAAACTCCGGTTGCTTCCAAAAACACCAGATCGAAAGGCCCTTTTGAATTCCGCTCCCTTAAGTCTAACTGTCGACTTCCCCCCTTAATAACTAATTTGTGGCGTGTAAAAGCCTGTGTGATTGTGTTGCTAAGTGGCAAACACTACGCGCGGATATCCGTTTCGTTTACGTTTATATAATTCTTATAGTTGCTTTATTCACCATTTATATTTATTAGTGGGTTGCCCAGGCCCCTCTGGGAGCCCGCCGCATTCCCCATGTACATCTCTGGGCCCTCGCTGCGTTTCCCATTTAAGCTCCGGGGACCCGCTGTCCTCCATTTACGTGGGCTGGAACATCGTCCTTTATTTAGTGTGTGTGTACTCTTCACCCCATTTTCCGGATGAGGACTGTGTTGCTTCACTTCCTGCGAACGGAAGACTACCCTCTACGCCTCCGAGGGTTGACCTAACTTACATCTAGCTATGAGTCTAGTCCAAGTGGTCGTCAGTGTCTATTCCACGTCCCCGATTCTGCCCTCGTGTGGTGTTCCTGCTCCCATCAATATGCATGTTCGTCACCACCTTGTGTGACCTCAGATTCCTTTTAAGTTATTATGATAAGTGTAATTTTGTATACTGTAGTGTTTTGGGTGTAACATTTTGGTATAATTTTGTGTACTGGTGTAATTTGGTATAATTCTTAGTTTTCTGGGGTTGTAGAGCATTCTAAACGCAGTGCCTGCTTTAGGCCTTTCATTGCCTTGTTGGATCTCCAGCGCTGATGCTTTGTTATGTTTCTGGAGATGTTAGTGGGTTTATGGGATGTCTGGTCCCTTGTTATTATAATCCGAAAGGGTGTTATTTGCTGAATAGGGTTAAAGCGTGGTGGGAAAGGGCTATGCATCGTTGGACTCCATGTTTATGGTGGCCAAGAGTCGGTGATGCTGTTAGGATGTTATTACTGTGAGTGGATGGGGTGGGTTTTCCCCAGGTGTCCACATTTGAAATGCGCCATGCAGGTATGATAACAATACAACCCTTGATGTGTGGGTTGGATATCTCATGCCTCGAGATGGATATGAGCGCATGTTTGCTCTCATTTGAGGAGAAGGTGTGTATTAGGGTGCAATAAGTCTAGGTCTTCTGCATGCGGGATTATTTACTGAAATATTGGTTAGTATATAAGTGTGGCCTCTTATCTCTGTATGGAGATGTCCATCGGCGCTTAACATTGGTGTCCGAATCACCTCAAATATTCAGGTGCAGGCATAATGACACAAGGTGCAGTAGACCTTTGAGTTGTGAAACACATGAATGTCTAAATCAACCCCTTATGTATTGTTTTAATGTAGTGTAATAGGTTTTCACGTGTATGTGTGTTTGTGCGAGTTTGCATTGGGTATTACGATAAATGGAAGGAATGTTGTGAGGATGTTTTGCCCGTAAGCTATACTATGGCCATCCTGATTGCATTATCCACCTTACTACTTTTACGGTGTGTCAGCCTCTCTTGGCTGTTCTGTGTTCTCTTTCGCTCTCTGGTGGTGTTGGGATTTGCGTTCGCTGAGCGTCTATGTGTCGTTGTGATGCCATACAGCATCTAGTGTTTATAAAATATTAACCTGTGTAATTGTTGTGGACCTATCATCCCTTACGTCGTGTGCAATATATCTGTTCTCTATATACCGCCCTTAATTTTTATGTGTGTTTGTATGTAATTGCCTTGCTGCACCTAAGTGCTGGGCGCGTGTGGGAGAAAGGCGGCCGTGGCCTCAGTTTGCAGCGCGCTTTATGCCCGTGGTTTCCTGCCAGCTGAGTTCTCGCCTGCGCGTGTCCTGTTATCTGAGAGGGTTTATCTGTACCACATGGCTACTCAGCACACGCCGTCTAGTGTTCCTTATCGCAGCTGTATAAATGTTCCAGTTCTATTACTGGTCGGTCTAAAATAGTGTAGTCTCCCAAATCAAATCTGTCTGCAGTATATGTGTATTATTTTGGGCAGAACCTAATGGAATACCGTCCTCATTTCCTGTGTAAACATCCGTGTTGTCATTGTATGACTTCCTACTATTGTTAGTGGCAGTGTCCTCATGTTTGTGTACTGTGCTGGCTCGCTGTTGCAAAATTTCTTCGGCAAACAGTGAGTGGCGTCACGCTGGAATTCGCTGTGTTCGCAACGCACTGTTTGCTGTGTTTTGGTTTATCGCCTTTGTGTAACTTAATGTCTTCAGCGACATGCAGGAAGAATAACAAAACGTGCTGTTTGCCACTATCTGTGTGTCGATATATGTTTGTGTTAGAAAGACCAATTTGTTAACTTATAACATTTCCACTACCAAGATTGTTTGGGAACTTGCTTGCTTGATTCCTCCGTTCTGTGCAATTATCTATTATTTATGTCTAGCAAGTCTATTCGGTCTGTGTCCGGGGTAATTTACCTGCCCCTGTACTGAATACTCATGATTTTCGGCCCTCGAGATGTGGTGTTACCATACTTTGTGTGGGCGTGTGTCTGTGCCCATAGTATTCCGCGTGTTCGTGGAATATGTCTACCCTGGTGTATTTTTGTGTGATAGAGTGTGTTTTTGCCCTAGGATGTCTATTTCTGGGCTGTTCTAACTGTCCTTCCTAATTTGTTTGCTCTGTATCATTTTGCCTGTCGTCTCCTCCTCCGCAGTGTATCTAGCCCTATTTCCGGGGCATTTCTAAGTGTCCCGCACTAATTCTTCATGCCGTCCAGTGTTGAGATGTGGTCTTCCCACCTTTGTGTGTTGATGTCTATTGGGTCCGTGTATAGGGTCCCAGTGTTTGCAAAATGTATTCTGTATATGTCTACCTTTGTGTCATTGTCTGAGTGTGTGCTATCACTGTCCTGTGACCCGTGCACATGAATTAGTTGCTCTTCAGTCGGTCAACTTCTTCCCTTACTATTTGTTGGGCCGCCCGTCCTTATCTAAAATGCGGACCCCAAATTGCGTATCGCTATCGTGTGCCACTGTGTGGCCTCTGGTATCGTAGTCCGCAACTATCTGTCGTTGGCTAACTTGTGCTAGTTACGTTCCCTCTACCGGAGGTTGCAGATTATCTCCTGTGCCTGTGTTGTATGACCGTGTATTTTCTAGGTTTGTGCCCTTGACTCGCCCCACAATGTATGCCTTGCGCCCCCTTTCGGGACCTTCATATTGGCAATTTCCGTCCCGTGGCGCACATAGCGTGTGTAGGATGGGCGTGTCGGTGTTCCTTAATGTAAGTGTTCTGTATACTCTTGAACGTCCCTCGTCTTAGAGTTTGGGCGTTATGGTTTGAAAGAGCATTTTGTGGTCTCGTAGAGGCCTGGTGTTCCTGCCATGTCCCCTATTGGTAGTCCCGGGTTCGCTAATGCCCTTATCAGGTTATTGTAGCGAATACCATGGAACAGGCCTGCGCACGTGTAAGTATGACCTGTGCATATTGTCTGTGCGAATTTTGGTTGCCCCTGGACCTGATTTGTGAGTGTAGTGCGTTTTTGAATCTGTATTAAATGATTCACTGCAGACCGCTGTGTTACCGTGATCGCAGTACGGCTCTGGCTTGTGGCAATCTCACAGTGTTGTACCGCGTGTGCATGCTGACTTTGAAGAGTATTGGGTTACCTATGCGGTAATCGCCGGCGAGGAGTTTACTTCCTGCCGCTGTTAACATGTCAAGTATGCAGCACTCATGTTGTAATCTTGCTACAAATGTTGTGAGCTTGTTAGAATATGTTTTCCAAAAGACCCTCCGCTTCTTTACAATTACTGTGACTTATCTTTTGCCTTTCTTAAATGATGACGCTACATGTGTCAGAGTTGTGTAGTGTAGCATTTATGTCATCTGTAACCAATGTCTGTGTCAAGTGTCGAAGATACATGTTGGTGTCTCTATCTCTGTAGTTTATGTGTTTGTGTCCTTGTAGTTTTGTGTTTCAGGGCTTGCCTTTCTTTCTCTCTCTCTCTGTGTGTTTTGTGTCAATTTATGTATTCCCTGTATGTAAAAGAACCTCCCCGTGTTTATGTTTGTGTTGTGAATGACATTAGTGTAATTCATGTGACATCCCTGGTATCTGTTTAAGACATGTACATCATGCTGATATGCAAGTACATATACATACAGTTATAATATGACCCTTTCATGCATGCATTAATTCATAACCATAACCTATGGGCTGCCGTGCGTGTAAGGGATTCTATGGTTTTAATGTGATTGTGTCTTTATGTTGTTTGTGAGATGTCGTCCATGTACTTGTCTGTCCCCGTGTCTATGTCCATGGCTTTAATTTTACTGTGCCATGTTAGTTGCCTTACATCTAGCTAGTTTTTTTTTCTATCTTGAGGGTGGATTTTTCACGGTGAATGTTTTTTTTATCCTCGCCCGAGTGCTGTTGCCCGACGGGGTGACTGTGCTCGTCCTGAAATGACGGCATAGGCCTCCGCCCTCCATTGGGGTGGGTTTGTCAGTAGGGTGAGCCTGGGCCTATGTTTACCGTGTTGCCTGTTCATCGTCCTAGGTGTGCTTGTGCCTGAGGGTCTGCATTGCCCTTGCACTACCCTATCCGTGTCTGTGGGGGGTACGTTCTCCTGTCTACTTGGCCTCGTGGGTTGGGCGCTAAAACCTCCCTTATGCCCCGTGTAGACTGTGTTTGAGGCATGATAGTACGTCCAGGCGTGTGCGCTGCACCCTGGGGAATTGGAAGCAACCCCCCTCTGTTTCTTTGCACTGGGGGTGCATATGTAGTTGTCCGCCTCCATTCTGGCGAAATCGCCGTCTGAACTGGTGGTATGGGTCGTGTATCTGTGTGTGCATGTCCCTTTAGTGTGCTTGAGCCTAAGCTGGCCGTTTTCCGAGATGTGGCCCCGGCAGACTCCTTCCATTGTGTTTTGCCATGTGTGTGTGTAGGTGTAGAGATGGACATCTGTGCAAATTGCTGTGTGAGATTGTTTATGTCGCTGTCCTCTCTTAGTTGTGCTGGCGGCCCTGCTGCGAACTCGAAGATAGCGTTATTGGCCTAGAGTTCGCGGTAGTCATCCCAAATTTGGGCATACCCCCTATTAAGGCATATGGCCTGCTCAGCGACTTTTGTTCCGCTAGCCCCTACGTGTTTGTGTCGTTTATTGAGTGCCTCTTATTGCTGGAACATGACGTCATGTAGACAGTGTAACCTCCAATGGGAGCGATTCAACTGTCTACGAAGAAAGGGAACTTTGCCTCTCATTTTTCTGTTTTGAGCCATTCACCTCGGCGGGACAAGTGCCTTAATCACGCGCATATATTGTGCGTGGAGGAGCTGTTGATATTTTTGCAAGTAATCCTGCCTTGTCGCAAAGACCTTATGCCAGGCAATTAAGTCCTGGTACTCTCCAATGTTCTTTAGCATGGCTAGACGTTATAGGGAGGCAATCTTGAACTACGTATGTATTAACAAGTGTGTGTGTCTTTTGGCGTGTTAAGAGTGATGGTTCTTCCTAGGGTGGGTGGGCGGGTGTAATAATACAAATCTCCGTATAATAAAGATAAACCGTGGCCTATACTCTAGAAAAAAATCTACTTTTGCTTGGCTGCTTTTAGTACCTTTTTGCCGATCTACCACGAGGGCTCGTTGTATGAGTCCCTACCCTTAATTTGCGTGGTACGGCGCCTCCACCAATCTGTTCTATCCCGGTGTTGGGGGAAGGGATGAACAGGGGTGTGTGAATGTATAATTTTAGGGGTGGTTTCCGAAAAGGTGTAGTTTCCTGTAATTGGGGGAGACTACTAGTCTAAGTGTTGGTGAGAGGATGTAATCTAATGGGGTGCGATTCTATGGGGGTGCGTTTACTCGTTAGGGGCTGTATGTCTAAGGAAGAGCTATTACTTCAGATTAGCAATTACGTGTGAGCGAGCAAGAGCGAGCTCATATGCAAAGTCGGCAACTTGGCCGCTAGCTGGCTGGCTGCTACGCGAATACAATGGAGTTCCTGACGGTGCAATTCCTGGCGTTCACGGTCAGGGGCAAGTAGGAGTAAGAGCAGGTTGGGCGTAAGGATGTAAAGATAAGTGAAATGAGTACGAGATGTATGTTTACTGACAAGTATTTATTTGGTCAGTTATGGTGATCTGATGTCCCTTTTGCTAGTGGACAGATGTAAAACAATGTGTTACAAGTACAAGTGTGGGTTTGGGTGACGTAGTACAAAGTTATAAGGAGATCTGAGCACACTCTATTCTCAGCTGGTAGTGACGTGCTGGAGTTGGAGCTGGAGCTCGAGATGCAGAGCCGCTGGCCGCGAAAGACATTGGGCTTTCCTGGGGCCAACCTTTTAAGGTCTCCCGCGCTGCTGACTTGGCGTTTCGTCACTGTTGATGTTCCAGATTCCGGCGATAGTGTGTTTGTTTATGAGTGATGTAAGCTTGGCTACAGCTAGACTACTGCGCCTGCCTGTGTTAAGGAAGTGTATGAGGCTTACGGCCTGTAGGGGTAGTTTATAGGTGAAAGATGAAGGGGTGTGTTGGCGTTTCCGGTCTTGGGCTGAACACTATAATGCTATCAAAACTACTGTACCTCCCCTTATCTTATCCGCCCCCGAATAAAGAGAATCAGAAAGAAAGGCGGTAAACAGGGATTACGGAGAACTTGCTCCGAATGTGGAAGTGGACCCTAGACGAAGAGGGTGGTTTAAAATCTAGTGTAGAAGTAGCCCTAGGTGAAGAGGGTGGTTTTAAAATCCATTACTATACAAGGATAGATAATGCTGACAAAATATCCTATATTTAAGGAAAGGAAAATATACATATATCACCAAAATACACGTGGTCACACTTAAGACAATACCCCTAGAGAGGAGGACGGTGACAAGAAAATTATTGGAAACTGAATAATGAAAATAAAATAATGTCTTTCCTATTTTGATATTAAAGGAAAATCCGTCACCTCGGTTGGATAACCGTATATATATTGACATTAAAAGTGAGACGGGGAGTTTATTTTCATGTTCTAGCGTAATCCAGTCTATCTCAAGTCTTAATGGCGTCACTATCCAATTGTTATAATACAGAATTAAAAACAAGGAACTTAAGTAGACAAATACTAGTAAAAACAAAGATATCACACTTGAGTCTCTATATGTCCGTTCACTAACAAAACCAAGGAGATCACACATCTTCAATCTTCTCGGAGATTACCAACCGTCTCAGAGATTACACTGTTTTCCATGGCCCGGGCTTTGGCGATTGACGCAATTATGGGGTAGTAGAAGTATTGTGACCGACCAACTGTCACACCGATAATTATGGCAGATTCGTCGGTGCCGTTCTAGCTGTTGCTAAAAAACATATTCCAAGAGGCTACAGGAAAGAGTACATTCCTGGCTGGACTGATGTTTATCACTAATGGAGATTAAATTAAAAACAAGGAACTTAGGTAGACAAATACTAGTAAAAACAAAGATATCACACTTGAGTCTTTATATGTCCGTTCACTAACAAAACTATTGCTGATGAACTCCTCCAAAGCTTGGATAACTCTCGAAGACAAAAATGGGTTGAGACTGTAGAATCTTTGGATCTTAAGAAATCAAGCAGACAAGCTTGGTCCTTGCTGAGGAAACTGGGTAATGGTCAACCAGCAGTTCGTGAGACAAAAAAAAAAGTCAACCCCTGGCACTATCCAGCCCATGACGGGCTAAGGCCGACCAAGCGACCGCTGCCCAGCCATTTGGCCTGCAGATATTGGGGTGACGCGTGATCAGCGCGTCGGGTCCCCTCGGCCATTAATCTTGGTATTCGTGATCGGGGCGCTGTCTCACTGTCAGACAGCTACTCAATTGTCCTCACGAGGCTGAGTGCACCCCGTTCCAACCCTCACGTCAGTTTTAAAATCCCTGACGCAGCCGGGGATCGAACCCGGGGCCTCCGAGTGAGAGGCAGGCGTGCTACCCCAACACCACGGGACCGGCTAGTTCGTGAGACACCTACAATAACTCCTAATGAAGTTGCTGCGCACATAGTTTCCATGTCCAAAGCAACAATGGATGTGAAGCATGTTAGACAGGTCCGAATGGAACTGAAATGTTTGAAAGCTCAAAGCCAATCATACTCAGAATATGCTCGTCCATTTGCTCTTGACGATGTTGAAGTAGCTTTGAAGGATATGGCAATTGGTAAAGCACCGGGATTTGATGGACTTCATCCCGAATTTCTTGTCAACTGTGGTAGAAATGCACGATCATGGCTCTGTAAGTTTGCAACCAATATCCTGTAGACTGGTAAGATTCCACTCTTGTTAAAGCAAACAAAAATCATCGCTGTTTTGAAACCTGGGAAACCAAATAATAAGCCAGAGAGTTACAGACCAATATCTCTATTGAGTGTATGCTACAAATTAGTGGAACGACTCCCCCTGAACAGAATTGCTCCAAGATTGCTTGCGGAGATACCCATTGAGCAAGCGGGATTTAGACCTCATCGCAGCTGTACAGATCAGGTGTTGTCACTAACGACATTTATTGAGGCAGGATTTCAAAATTGCCTTAAGACATCAGTGGCATTCATTGATCTCAAGTCTGCATACGACACTGTTTGGAGGGAAGGTCTGATTTACAAACTACTTCGAGTAATTCCCTGCAAGACCATTGCCAATCTAGTCAATAACATGATGAGTAACAGACTGTTTAGAGTTGTCATGGGAAGTACAGTTAGTGCACAAAGGAAATTGAATGACGGATTACCACAAGGTTCTGTCCTGGCTTCACTTCTTTTCAGCTTGTACATAGCTGATATGCAGAGGACGGAATCATGGACATTTGGGTATGCAGACGACTGGGCGATAGCTACAAGAAGTTCAAACATAACAACAACTGAGAACACACTAACAACAGACCTGAGTATCCTAGGGGAGTACGTTCGCAAATGGAGACTACAGCCTAGTATGACCAAGACAGAAGTTTGTGCCTTCCACTTGAATAATCGCATGGCTAACATGGATCTCAGGGTGTACTTTGATAACGTCCTTCTGCCACACAATCGGCATCCCAAGTATTTGGGTGTTACTTTAGACAGAACCTTATCCTTCAAATAACACCTTTTGAAGACTGCTGCTAAGCTGAGATCACGCAAAAGCATAATCAAGAAACTATGTGGAACAACATGGGGCTCTAATGCTTCAACTCTTCGATCTTCTGCAATTAGCCTCGTTCTATCTGTAGCTGAATATTGTGCCCCTGTGTGGTTCAACAGCCCTCACATAGGGAAGATCGATGTTGAAATCAACAAGACCATGCGTTGATATCTGGTACAATTAAATGCACCCCCATTCATTGGCTTCCTGTTCTGAGCTACATTCCTCCACCCCATCTCCGCAGGTGTAATATCCTGGTCTAAACATACCAAAAGATACTTCAAAATCAGGATCTCCCTATTCATGTTGATATACCTGCTGCTTGTCTACCCAGACTTCGCTCAAGGCAACCGCCTGTGAAGACAGCTACGAGACTTATCAATGAGAACTTTGACATAGTCCAGCAGTGGTCTCATGATTGGAAGATTTTTGCTCCACAGGAGTGCCGAGACATGCCATCTGTCACTTCCAAAGTACCTGGCTTTGATCTTCCTCGTTGGATATGGTCGAAATTAAACCGTATCAGGACCAATTCTGTTTTTTTTTTTTTTCAAGTGGAACAGGTTACCCTCTCCAAAGTGTGACTGTGGAGCCGATAGACAAACGGTGAAGCACATCATTCACGACTGTCCTCTAAGATCCTATGGAGGCAACATATTGGATTTTCTCTCAGCGACTCCTGCATCAGTGGAATACATTTTGAATTCAGATATAAAATTATGAGCCTAACTGTTTTCTTTATTTTTTTTTCTTTTTTTCTTTATTTCTTTCATCAATATTTCATTATGATGTGTTATGATGTACTGTAAGTGTGTACCATACCATACGATACATAAATAAATAAGTAAACATAGAAGGATACAAGCCTCAAGCTAGGCTTCATTTGTATGGTGTTTAATGCTGTTACTAATTCAGTTGTGTTTTTACAGAGTTGTTTTTGTCGTTGGAAAGGCGGTGATTTTAAGATTTTTAGTAACTCTTTGCGGATTTTGTAATTAGGAGCATTCTTACAATTGACTATTGGTCTCATTGGGCACTCTTTCTTGTGTATTTTAGGTTGTCCCCTCAATGACGGTATTTTCGGGTTCATGTTTAATAGTTTTGATTTTTCAGCTTTGGTCAATATGTATTCTGTTTCTTTTAATGCACGTTTTATTTGTTTTTGGAATTTGTTGGTGGGGTCTTTTGCTAATTCCTTGATTTCGTTCTTGTTTAGGGATTCGACTGTTTTTTTTCAATGTATTCTGTTTTGTTCAAAATTACATTGGTATTTCCCTTATATGCTTTTGTGATGATTAAGTCATGTTCTTTTATTTTTTGTTTCAGTGACATTATTTCTTTTAGTTGTTTGTTGTTTTGAATGTTATTGCTTTCGCCCTCTCGTTGAGGATTTTTTTGGCTCCATTGGTGGCAAGATTTTTGGTTAATACCCTGTCTTCATCTGGGAGCTTGTGACTGGCTATTTCGATATCTGTGATTAACTGTTTTATATTATGGTTCGTGTGTGCGTCTATGCAGTTGTATTTTAAACCTTTGCCTAACATATTCATTTCATCTTGAGAAAATGTTACGTTCGTTCTGTTGTTTACCCTGCTGTGGAAATTGAATTCATTGTTATTCGTGTGATGTTCATTAGATTGATTGTTCTGTGTTTCTCCTAGTTTTGTTAGTTTATATTCTAGCGTTTCGTGCTTCCTCGTTGCTCTGATTTTGATGGAGTCATGTCGGTGCTCGGTAAAACTGTCCCATTGGGATGCGTGCCAGAAGTTACTTAGTTGCAATTGAATATCCTATAGTTGTTGGTTGATTTTTTGCTTTCTTATGTATGAAAATCTTAGTTCGTTTTTTTTATCCAAAGCGCTTTAGCTTTGTTTAGTTGAAATGATTGAGGCTGGTGTAACAGGTATGGTTTTAATTGGTACGTATTTAGGGGTGAGATTTAGTTCTATACACATTTTGTTGAACCAAATTGACTTGTCTATGTTCATGAGTTTAAGCCTGAGTGTTTTGAACCTCTTGGCTTCACGATTTGCCTGACTGGCCGTGAACATTGTGAGGTTTGAAGCCATTTTTCAGTGTTGCCTAAGTAAACAAAATTTTGGTGCTTTTCAGTCGGTCAACACGAATGAACCCAAAAAGAGCTGGGTTGTGCCATAATCCTGAAATAAATTACATGAGATTAATAAATACACTAGGTTGACCAGTTTCGATCGTCAAGCGATCATCATCAGATCTATTACACTTAGGCTATAACATCTATGTTTGAGAATACAGGTGCTTTTTTTACAATATGTACAATTATCTAGTTGCAGTATTGGTAATGCAACTGTCGGTGTATGCTAATTGTGGTATAACTAATGTTAGGTGAAATGTTAAAATGGTGATAAAAATCCGGAGCTTGTCTGTTTGGGGTGATTATATGGTTATACAAAATCATCTATGGTTATACTGTAATAATACAGGCTGATACTTATACGGTTTGTCTCCCAGACTGGAACTTCGAGCAGTTTCCTGTTCACCCTGGAACCGGCTTTGGTCGTCTAACCAGGGTGTTAACTGGGCGAAACTGTTTTTCCCTTTCTCGCCCTTTTAGTTCCTATGTAGTTTCTGAGGTCAGTGCAATGTTTATTTGTGTGACGTTGCCAAGCCTAGATAAGGATGTATGTTATTGAATACAGGAAGATCTACAACTATTAAAGACCGTGGAACTGTCTTAGCCACGCGTGGACTAAAAGCCATTCAACTAAGCGGTACGTGGTCTATTGAAGACGTCCCGGCACCTTTAATACTGCCACGCATACCGGCCTAGGTTTATTGCATGAAAAGTACATAGTACACCTGATCCTGATAACATTTACCTTTAACCACCGCTATTCCCCCACCTTATTTATCTAGCTTGGCTGTATCGCTAAGTTGTGTCTTGTTTCCGACAGGGTGTGTTTTTAGTAGAGTGAAAAGGGGTGAACTCTCCATAAGAGTGTGTTCATTTAGATTGTTGGGATTGTTTCGTTTGGCTAGGTGATTCTCGATTGCTTCCTTTATGTCGAGAGCTCTGCCTTTCGATTCGTAATGAATTATTTTTAGGTCGGTAAACCTGTGCCCCGTGTCACACATATGCTCGCATACGGCTGAATGTGTTCCGTATCTTATCGCATTCCTATGTTCATTATAACGTGTGTCTCCTCGTCTTCCACTCTGTCCAATGTAATTAGCTTGACAACCAGTGTCTTGGCATGTAATAGAATATACCCCTGACTTTAAATACGGGTCTTGTATATTTAGATGACAATTTTGCAGTTGCCTCCCGGTCGTATTGTTCGTTGTGAATGCTATTTTTATGCCTTGATTTTTGAAAAGATTAGTGATTTTATATGTGTTCGTTTTCACACAGTTGAAGCGCGCGAATTTTTTCTCATTAGTGTCGGGTTTGGGAATCGTTTTATCTTTATTTTTATGTTTGGCTATAATTTGGTCTATTTTTCTTGGCGGGAAATTGTTTTCCTTTGCTATTTGCTTAAAGGTTGTTATTTCCTTATTATAGTTGTCTTTTGACATGCGTATGTTTAAAGCCCTGTGCACCATTGAGTCGAACCCCGCTAATTTGTGCGTACTGGGCTGATTAGACTGATTATCTATTGTATGCGAGGTTTGTAAGGCTTTTCGGAATATGGAATATGACAGTTCGTTATCTTTACGTTCAATAGTTATTTCGAGATAATTCATTTTTCGGTCTGTTTCGTAATCCTTAGTGAATTTGATTGAGTGTTGTAGGCTATTAATGGATTGGAGAATTGTTTCTTTGCTTGCTAGTTCAGTATCGTAGATGCAGATTACATTATCTACGTATCTTTCCCATATTACTATTCCCTTTGTTGAAGTCTTTTCTAGGAACTCATTTTCTAGTGCATTAATGAAGATGGCAGCGATTAGTCCGCTTAGTGGTGACCCCATCGCTAGGCCTTCTGTTTGTGTGTTCATTTTATTGTCGAACTGAAATACGTTTTGGCTGAGAACGACCCTTCGTAATCTCGCAATCTCTTCAGTTTCTTTTGCCGAATTGTTGGATTTTAAGTTTTTTCGATAGTGTTGATTGCATCAATAATAGGAATGTTGGTGTACATGTTAGTTACATCAAAGGATACAAGCCTCAAGCTAGGATTCATTTGTAGGGTGTGCAATGCTGTTACTAATTCCGTTGTGTTTTTACAGTTGTTTTTGTCGTCGGAAAGGCGGTGATTTTAAGATTTTTAGTAACTCTTTGCTGATTTTGTAATTAGGAGCATCCCTACAATTGACTATGGTCTCATTGGTCACTCCTTTTTGTGTATTTTAGGTTGTCCCCTCAATTACGGTATTTTCGGGTTCATGTTTATTAGTTTCGATTTTTCAGCTTTGGTCAATATGTATTCTGTTTCTTTTAATGCACTCATTATTTGTTTTTGGAATTGGTTGGTGGGGTCTTTTGCTAATTCCCTGATTTCGTTGTTGTTCAGGAATTCGACTGTTTTTTCAATGTATTCTGTTTTGTTCAAAATTGCTGTGGTATTTCCCTTATCTGCTTTTGTGATGATTAAGTCATGTTCTTTTATTTTTTTGTTTCAGTGACTTTATTTATTTTAGTTGTTTGTTGTTTTGAATGTTATAGCTTTCGCCCTCTCGTTTGAGGATTTTTTTGGCTTCGTTGGTGACAAGATTTTTGGTTAATTCCCTGTCTTCTCCTGGGAGCTTGTGACTGGCTATCTCGATATCTGTGATTAACTGTTTTATATTATGGTTCGTGTGTGCGTCTGTGCAGTTGTATTTCAAACCTCTGTCTAACATATTCATTTCATCTTGAGAAAAGGTTACGTTCGTTCTGTTGTTTACCCTGCTGTGGAAATTGAATTCATTGTTATTCGTGTGATGTTTATTAGATTGATTGTTCTGTGTTTCTCCTAGTTTTGTTAGTTTATATTCTAGCGTTTCGTGCTTCCCCGTTGCTCTGAATTTGATGGTGTCATGTAGGTGCTCGGAAAAACTGTCCCATTGGGATGCGTGCCAGAAGTTACTTAGTTGCAATTGAATATCCTATAGTTGTTGGTTGCTTTTTGCTTTCTTATGTATGAAAATCTTAGTTCGTTTTTTATCCAAAGCGCTTTAGCTTTGTTTAGTTGAAATGATTGAGGCTGGTGTAACAGGTACGGTTTTAATTGGTACGTATTTAGGGGTGAGATTTAGTTCTATACACATTTTGTTGAACCAAATTGACTTGTCTATGTTCGTGAGTTTAAGCCTGAGTATTTTGAACCTCTTGGCTTCACGATTTGCCTGACTGGCCGTGAACATTGTGAGGTTTGAAGCCATTTTTCAGTGTTGCCTAAGTAAACAAACGTTTGGTGCTTTTCAGTCGGTCAACACGAATGAACCCAAAAAGAGCTGGGTTGTGCCATAATCCTGAAATAAATTACATGAGATTAATAAATACACTAGGTTGACCAGTTTCGATCGTCAAGCGATCATCATCAGATCTATTACACTTAGGCTATAACATCTATGTTTGAGAATACAGGTGCTTTTTTTTTACAAAATGTACAATTATCTAGTTGCAGTATTGGTAATGCAACTGTCGGTGTATGCTAATTGTGGTATAACTAATGTTAGGTGAAATGCTAAAATGGTGATAAAAATCCGGAGCTTGTCTGTTTGGGGTGATTATATGGTTATACAAAATCATCTATGGTTATACTGTAATAATACAGGCTGATACTTATCCGGTTTGTCTCCCAGACTGGAACTTCGAGCAGTTTCGTGTTCACTCTGGAACCAGCTTTGGTCGTCTAACCAGGGTGTTAACTGGGCGAAACTGTTTTTTCCCTTTCTCCCCCTTTAGTTCCTATGTAGTTTCTGAGGTCAGTGCAATGTTTATTTGTGTGACGTTGCCAAGCCTAGATAAGGATGTATGTTATTGAATACAGGAAGAACTACAACTATTAAAGACCGTGGAACTGTATAAGCCACGCGTGGACTAAAAGCCATTCAACTAAGCGGTACGCGGTCTATTGAAGACGTCCCGGCACCTTTAATACTGCCGCGCATACCGGCCTAGGTTTATTGCATGAAAAGTACATAGTACACCTGATCCTGATAACATTTACCTTTAACCACCGCTATTCCCCCACCTTATTTATCTAGCTTGGCTGTATCGCTAAGTTGTGTCTTGTTTCCGACAGGGTGTGTTTTTAGTAGAGTGAAAAGGGGTGAACTCTCCATAAGAGTGTGTTCATTTAGATTGTTGGGATTGTTTCGTTTGGCTAGGTGAATCTCGATTGCTTCCTTTATGTCGAGAGCTCTGCCTTTCGATTCGTGATAAATTATTTTTAGGTCAGTCTCTGATTTAGTAAACCTGTGCCCCGTGTCACACATATGCTCGCATACGGCTGAATGTGTTCCGTATCTTATCGCATTCCTATGTTCATTATAACGTGTGTCTACTCGTCTTCCACTCTGTCCAATGTAATTAGCTTGACAACCAGTGTCTTGGCATGTAATAGAATATACCTCTGACTTTAAATACGGGTCTTGTATATTTAGATGACAATTTATCAGGTGCCTCCCGGTCGTATTGTTCGTTGTGAATGCTATTTTTATGCCTTGCTTTTTGAAAAGATTGGTGATTTTATATGTGTTCGTTTTCACACAGTTGAAGCGCGCGAATTTTTTCTCATTAGTGTCCGGTTTGGGAATCGTTTTATCTTTATTTTTATGTTTGGCTATAATTTGGTCTATTTTCTTGGCGGGAAATTGTTTTCCTTTGTTATTTGCTTAGGTTGTTATTTCCTTATTATAGTTGTCTTTTGACATGCGTATGTTTAAAACCCTGTGCACCATCGAGCCGAACCCCGCTAATTTGTGCGTACTGGGCTGATTAGACTGATTATCGATTGTATGCGAGGTGTGTGTGGCTTTTCGGAATATGGAATATGACAGTTCGTTTTCTTTACGTTCAAAAATTATTTCGAGATAATTTATTTTTCGGTCTGTTTCGTATTCCTTAGTGAATTTGATTGAGTGGTGTAGGCTATTAATGGATTGGAGAATTGTTTCTTCGCTTGCTAGTTCAGTATCGTAGATGCAGATTACATCATCTACGTATCTTTCCCATATTACTATTCCCTTTGTTGAAGTCTTTTCTAGGAACTCATTTTCTAGTGCATTAATGAAGATGGCAGCGATTAGTCCGCTTATTGGCGACCCCATCGCTAGGCCTTCTGTTTGTGTGTTCATTTTATTGTCGAATTGAAACACGGTTTGGATGAGAACGACCCTCCGTAATCTCACAATCTCTTCAGTTTCTTTTGCCGAATTGTTGGATTTTAAGTTGTTTTCGATAGTGTTGATTGCATCAATAATAGGAATGTTGGTGTACATGTTAGTTACATCGAAGGATACAAGCCTCAAGCAAGGCTTCATTTGTAGAGTGTTCAATGCTGTTACTAATTTCGTTGTGTTTTTACAGTTGTTTTTGTCGTTGGAAAGGCGGCGATTTTAAGTTTTTTAGTAACTCTTTGCTGATTTTGTAATTAGTAGCATTCCTACAATTGACTATTGGTATCATTGGGCACTCCTTTTTGTGTATTTTAGTTTGTCCCCTCAATGACAGTATTTTCGGGTTCATGTTTATTAGTTTTGATTTTTCAGCTTTGGTCAATATGTATTCTGTTTCTTTTAATGCACACATTATTTGTTTTTGGAATTGGTTGGTGGGGTCTTTTGCTAATTCCCTGATTTCGTTGTTGTTTAGGAATTCGACTGTTTTTTCAATGTATTCTGTTTTGTTCAAAATTACTGTGGTATTTCCCTTATCTGCTTTTGTGATGATTAAGTCATGTTCTTTTATTTTTTGTTTCAGTGACTTTATTTATTTTAGTTGTTTGTTGGTTTGAATGTTATATCTTTCGCCCTCTCGTTTGAGGATTTTTTTGGCTTCGTTGGTGGCAAGATTTTTGGTTAATTCCCTGTCTTCTCCTGGGAGCTTGTGACTGTTTATCTCGATATCTGTGATTAACTGTTTTATATTATGGTTCGTGTGTGCGTCTGTGCAGTTGTATTTCAAACCTCTGTCTAACATATTCATTTCATCTTGAGAAAAGGTTACGTTCGTTCTGTTGTTTACCCTGCTGTGGGAATATGAATTCATTGTTATTCGTGTGATGTTCATTAGATTGATTGTTCTGTGTTTCTCCTAGTTTTTTTAGTTTATATTCTAGCGTTTCGTGCTTCCTCGTTGGTCTGATTTTGATGGTGTCATGTAGGTGCTCGGTAAAACTGTCCCATTGGGATGCGTGCCAGAAGTTACTTAGTTGCAATTGAATATCCTATAGTTGTTGGTTGATTTTTTGCTTTCTTATGTATGAAAATCTTAGTTCGTTTTTTATCCAAAGCGCTTTAGCTTTGTTTAGTTGAAATGATTGAGGCTGGTGTAACAGGTACGGTTTTAATTGGTACGTATTTAGGGGTGAGATATAGTTCTATATACATTTTGTTGAACCAAATTGACTTGTGTATGTTCGTGAGTTTAAGCCTGAGTGTTTTGGACCTCGTGGCTTCACGATTTGCTTGACTGGCCGTGAACATTGTGAGGTTTGAAGCCATTTGTCAGTGTTGCCTAAGTAAACAAAAGTTTGGTGCTTCTCAGTCGGTCAACACGAATGTACCCAAAAAGAGCTGGGTTGTGCCATAATCCTGAAATAAACTACATGAGATTAATTAATACACTAGGTTGACCAATTTCGATCGTCAAGCGATATTTCATCAAATCCATTACACTTAGGCTATAACATCTATGTTTGAGAATACAGGTGCTTTTTTACAAAATGTACAATTATCTAGTTGCAGTATTGGTAATGCAACTGTCGGTGTATGCTAATTGTGGTATAACTAATATTAGGTGAAATGCTAAAATGGTGATAAAAATCCAGAGTTTGTCTGTTTGGGGTGATTATATGGTTATACAAAATCATCTATGGTTATACTGTATTAATACAGGCTGATACTTATCCGGTTTGTCTCCCAGACTGGAACTTCGAGCAGTTTCGTGTTCACTCTGGCACCAGCTTTGGTAGTCTAACCAGGGTGTTAACTGGGCGAAACTGTTTTTTCCCTTTCTCCCCCTTTAGTTCCTATGTAGTTTCTGAGGTCAGTGCAATGTTTATTTGTGTGACGTTGCCAAGCCTAGATAAGGATGTATGTTATTGAATACAGGAAGATCTACAACTATTAAAGACCGTGGAACTGTCTTAGCCACGCGTGGACTAAAAGCCATTCAACTAAGCGGTACGTGGTCTATTGAAGAAGTCCCGGCACCTTTAATACTGCCGCGCCTACCGGCCTAGGTTTATTGCAGAAAAAGTACATAGTACACCTGATCCAGATAACATTTACCTTTAACCACCGCTATTCCCCCCCCCCTTATTTATCTAGCTTGGCTGTATCGCTAAGTGGTGTCTTGTTTCTGACATGGTGTGTTTTTAGTAGAGTGAAAAGGGGTGAACTCTCCATAAGAGTGTGTTCATTTAGATTGTTGGGATTGTTTCGTTTGGCTAGGTGAATCTCGATTGCTTCCTTTATGTCGAGAGCTCTGCCTTTCGATTCGTAATGAATTATTTTTATGTCGGTAAACCTGTGCCCCGTGTCACACATATGCTCGCATACGGCTGAATGTGTTCCGTATCTTATCGCATTCCTATGTTCATTATAACGTGTGTCTCCTCGTCTTCCACTCTTTCCAATGTAATTAGCTTGACAACCAGTGTCTTGGAATGTAATACAATATACCCCTGACTCTATATACGGGTCTTGTATATTTAGATGACAATTTTGCAGGTGCCTCCCGGTCGTACTGTTCGTTGTGAATGCTATTTTTATGCCTTGCTTTTTGAAAAGATGAGTGATTTTATATGTGTTCGTTTTCACAAAGTTGAAGCGCGCGAATTTTTTCTCATTAGTGTCCGGTTTGGGAATCGTTTTATCTTTATTTTTATGTTTGGCTATAATTTGGTTTATTTTTCTTGGCGGAAAATTGTTTTCCTTTGCTGTTTGCTTAAAGGTTGTTATTTCCTTATTATAGTTGTATTTTGACATACGTATGTTTAAAGCCCTGTACACCATTGAGTTGAACCCCGCTAATTTGTGCGTACTGGGGTGAATAGACTGATTATCGATTGTATGCGAGGTTTGTGTGGCTTTTCGGAATATGGAATAAGACAGTTCGTTATCTTTACGTTCAATAGTTATGTCGAGATAATTTATTTTTCGGTCTGTTTCGTATTCCTTAGTGAATTTGATTGAGTGTTGTAGGCTATTAATGGATTGGAGAATTGTTTCTTCGCTTGCTACTTCAGTATCGTAGATGCAGATTACATTATCTACGTATCTTTCCCATGTTACTATTCCCTTTGTTGAAGTCTTTTCTAGGAACTCATTTTCTAGTGCATTAATGAAGATGGCAGCGATTAGTCTGCTTAGTGGTGATCCCATCGCTAGGCCTTCTGTTTGTGTGTTCATTTTATTGTCGAAATGAAACACGTTTTGGCTGAGAACGACCCTTCGTAATCTCACAATCTCTTCAGTTTCTTTTGCCGAATTGTTGGATTTTAAGTTGTCTTCGATAGTGTTGATTGCATCAATAATAGGAATATTGGTGTACATGTTAGTTACATCGAAGGATACAAGCCTCAAGCTAGGCTTCATTTGTAGGGTGTTCAATGCTGTTACTAATTCCGTTGTGTTTTTACAGAGTTGTTTTTGTCGTTGGAAAGGCGGTGAATTAAGACTTTTAGTAACTCTTTGCTGATTTTGTAATTAGGAGCATTCCTACAATTGACTATTGGTATCATTGGGCACTCCTTTTTGTGTATTTTAGGTTGTCCCCTCAATGACGGTATTTTCGGGTTCATGTTTATTAGTTTTGATTTTTCAGCTTTGGTCAATATGTATTCTGTTTCTTATATGCACTCATTATTTGTTTTTGGAATTTGTTGGTGGGATCTTTTTCTAATTCCCTGATTTCGTTGTTGTTTAGGAATTCGACTGTTTTTTCAATGTATTCTGTTTTGTTCAAAATTACTGTGGTATTTCCCTTATCTGCTTTTGTGATGATTAAGTCATGTTCTTTTATTTTTTGTTTCAGTGACTTTATTTCTTTTAGTGGTTTGTTGTTTTGAATGTTATAGCTTTCGCCCTCTCGTTTGAGGATTTTTTGATTTGTTGGTGGCAAGATTTTCGGTTAATTCCCTGTCTTCTCCTGGGAGCTTGTGACTGGCTATCTCGATATCTGTGATTAACTGTTTTATATTATGGTTCGTGTGTGCGTCTGTGCAGTTGTATTTCAAACCTCTGTCTAACATATTCATTTTATCTTGAGAAAAGGTTACGTTCGTTCTGTTGTTTACCCTGCTGTGGAAATGGAATTCATTGTTATTCGTGTGTTGTTCATTAGATTGATTGTTCTGTGTTTCTCCTAGTTTTCTTAGTTTATATTCTAGCGATTCGTGCTTCCTCGTTGCTCTGATTTTGATGGTGTCATGTAGGTGCTCGGTAAAACTGTACCATTGGGATGCGTGCCAGAAGTTACTTAGTTGCAATTGAATATCGTATAGTTGTTGGTTGATTTTTTGCTTTCTTATGTATGCAAATCTTAGTTCGCTTTTTATCCAAAGCACTTTAGCTTTGTTTAGTTGAAATGATTGAGACTGGTGTAACCGGTACGGTTTTAATTGGTACTTATTTAGGGGTGAGATTTAGTTCTATACATTTTTGTTGAACCAAATTAACTTGTCTATGTTCATGAGTTTAAGACTGAGTGTTTTGAACCTCTTGGCTTCACGATTTGCCTGACTGGCCGTGAACATTGTGAGGTTTGAAGCCATTTTTCTGTGTTGCCTAAGTAAACAAAATTTTGGTGCTTTTCAGTCGGTCAACACGGATGTACCCAAAAAGAGGTGGGTTGTTCTGGGGGATCTTGTGTGTCCAAATCCCATTATAGGTTTATAAAATCTGAAGTTCGTGCCCTAGCAGTTTCGGATTATTTCAATCAATGAGTCCACCATAAGAAAGATCAGAAAAATGTATACCCTTAAAACAAGTCGTCGCATGACCCTCTCTAATTAATCCTTCACAAACATCGATTCATCCATTGGACATGGCCACAGTGGTCGGCGACATCATCCTCGCTCTCCCCTTCCACCATGGTTGGCAGATCATTTGACCTTCAAGCGTCCTCTGCGTCTCTGTACTTTTCCATTGCTCTGTTGTCAAGTCAAGTCAGTGCTTTCCAATAAGCTCAATAAAGATTCACATCCTGCTAGTCTGCACCAGCAAGTTTGTTTTCTGTACTCGCTTCAAGCAACATGTAACCAACTTCTGGCCATGGAATTATCATATGTCATGTTACTCATCACCGTTTACACGATAATGAATCCCTTTAGGGGGTAAAAATATAAGCACGCTTCATGCGTTTTTAAATATTAGCCTCCATCCATCCGCCATACATAATATCAGAAAACGAAACCTCACCCTGTCATAGACCGTCCCGTCGAAATATCGATTGTTCTATTGAGCACGGCCATCGTGGCCAGTGATAGCCTCGTTGAAACACACACCCAGCGGTACCATCTGTCTCAACAAGCACTTTTCATGAATATTTTAAACAAGTACAAAATTTTAAAAATTAAATTCTTTCAACATGTATGGCGTTAGGCCCTTTGTCAAAATTTCAAAAATATATTCAAAAAGGAGGCGTCACCACAAGTCCTACGACCCCTCGTAGACGTCTGTAGCTTTATTGGTTTGCGAGATATTAACAAAAGTGCACTTATGCCCTTTTGACAAAAATGATTAATACATTTAAAACCGGGGCGTCACCCAGAGTGCTAAAATACTCTATATGTAAAAATCCCATCAGGGATTCAGAAAATATTAACAAAAGTGTTCTTAGGCCCTTTTAACAAAAAATAAAAATATATTCAAAAACAGGGCGTTACATCAAGTTCAACGACCTCTCATAAAAGTCCGTAGCCGTATTGGTTCGCGAGATATTAACAAAAGTGCAGTTAGACCCTTTTGACAAAAATTAATAATACATTAAAAACGGGGCGTTACATCGAGTCCAACGACCCCTCATACAATTCCCTAGTCTTATTAGTTCACAAGATATTAAAAAGCGCATGACCTATTAGTTTTCGATCTTTTGGTTATTTTTTAAATATCTCATCCATAAATAATTATTCAAAAAGCCCGCCCTCTTACAAAAACGCCAAGTGCGCATGCGTAAGAAACAAAAAACAAAAATGTTAATTCATGTTGGCATCCAACCGTACACATGTTTTTCATGTAGAACAATGTTTATTTCATACTAGTATCGAGTCGCATGCATGTGCAAAGGAATGTTTACCAAAAATTACTATTTCACCATCGAGTAGGGGTAGGTTTTATTTTGGGGTGGAAATAAGTTGTCCATAGGTAAGAGGGTGTCCGCCCGAGTAATTTGACACCTCGTACAAGTCTCTAGCCTTATTGGTTCACAAGATATCACGTGGTCGCCATCTTGTGTGGAGGAATGTGGAGGTGGAGGCTGTAGAACTCTCCAAAAACCATACTACCGTATCTAGACAATAAATGGGATTTCAGTAATTTCAGATTTGCGTAATAAGCCCTGTTTCCAGCCATTATTCTGTGATGTATCTCCTCGCTTAAGAAAGAAAGAGAAAGAAAGAACTTAATCATGCGGAAATTACATTGTAAATCAATCGGCGGTAGTCAGAGCATCTCGGTTATCTTCGTCCGGCCCTCTGCTCCCTTGTTGCAATAAGTGGCATCGACCAGCTGAGTTGGGATTTGACTTATGCTCGGGCCATATCGGTTCTCGAGCCTGTCAAGGAGCACAGGGCGAGCGCTCATATACCGTATGGTACTGATGACGCGCTTCGCTTTCTCTAACAGTATACAGTACCGTACTACATGATTTCCTGAATAATTAAAAATATGAATCCTTATGCATGTAAGAGAAACCTCATAGCTTTTTCTATTTCTAAAAATGTATTACCGTATTTATTGCGAAAATCTGGTCATTGTGCAACACTGCAGCCTTATTACCGACCGGCACTGCTGGCAAGTGCGATTGAAACTCAAACATTTCACAGTGTGCAAGCAATACAAATGGCAATAACAATAACGAACTCACCAGAATATTCCACCGTTGTTCGAACTTGCAAAGAAACTCGTAAATTGTTAAGATCCATTCGTCTTCTCTGCAGGGCGAATTTATTGAGGACTTCCCTTGGGGAATGATTTTGATTTCTCTGTGTATATTCAAAAAGGCAAGTTTATTTAATCGGTTGTGTGCGGATGAATTTCGCACGCAAGTTTTCAGTCTTCTAATAGTTGAGCAACTTCTTTAGGCACTAATATTAGAAATACAGTAATATGGAGCGTACCCTACACAGAATTGGGAGGAGTAAATGGACATTCGGAAAAGGGCTGCTCTCGCACTTGCTGAGACTGTCTATTGCAGTGGACGGGAGATTTTATGTGTTTGTATTTACCCGTGCCATTTTCCAAAGCTCAAATTCGGATTTCAGAACATTTCCTGGACTTGAAAGGTCGCCCTTGAAAAGTTAAGATCACTCGAAGCTTCTTCACAATCTCAAGTCCCTTTAACGCAATATTTGGGAATTACCATTTGAATTATTCGTAGTGTGTCCTCACGAACTTTCATTCGTGCATTCAGCTGATTAATTATGAAGTTCAACAGAGGTATGTACTCAGACACACAGTAGGCCTAGTACCGTATTTGAAAGGATCGATTTCTTCATAGCTCTGCTTCTAAGTCCGCCGGGGGTAATTTCAAAAGATTAATGTCGAAGGCTTTTGATATCTTGCGTAGATGAAAAAAATTCACCAAAGCTTTCGTTCACAATAACTTACTCCTGTTTTTTTTTCATAAGTCTTTATTACAGTATTGACTAAGTCCAAACACTGCTGCAGATCATAATTTACTGATTCTAAGGACTGTGATAGAGTATAGGCAAATGAAAACACCGTAACTTTTTTGCATACGGCACCGGTACCGTACCAATATAGCCTACTTTCAATTAACTCCTCTCGTTGAAGACAATTTATTAACTGAAGAACCTCTATCAAAGTTGCTTTTCTCTAGACATGTTAAAATAGTACCCATAAACTGCAAGATTATTGTGAGTGATTTCAGTCGCACGTTTTCAACCTGGCAATTGATAATATCTTCTTGTCATGCCCTTGTCATGTTCTAAACACGGCTGGGTTGGGCTGGGAAATCCTCAGCTTGTAGCCTCCCCCTTGCTAATTAGTGGACACTGGTCAATAGATGTGTGATCTGCATGTGCTGACAAGTTCCTTAATTTTTGTGTGAACTGTGCGGCGGAGAGTGTGGGAAGTACCACATCCTATGGTGCAATAAGAGGACCAAATCTCTGACAGCCTACAGTAAAGTAACGTAGCGAGTGTATTGTGAACGGTTGATATTCTAATTTAAATGAAAATTTTATGTGTAATTGTTGTGCATAAGTGGATTGATGGCTATTTGGGTGCAATGAATATTGTACCGGTACAAAGAAGACCGTAGTGTGAAAGAGAGCCCCAATCCCAGAACCGTGTTAGAAGCTATTGTGATCATTATCTTAACTAGGAAATAAAGAACAACGTCTTTGCAAAACAAATACAATGTAAGAACAAAATCAGATTACAAATAAAGAACAAATCAAGGAAGAGTTAATTAGGTTAGTAATTGCATCCAAACAACACCAACTACATCAAAGGAAGAACAAAGTGATAACATCAATTACAACAGGTAACGCTTATTACAAACCCCAAAAAATAATAATAATTCATTAATCAAGTAAAAGGAGAAAGGGCAGGGGAAGAAAATCGTAAAACCAAACCCCTCTTAAGAGGTCGAAAGAGTGCCCAAGAATCGGCAAAAGTTAGATTATAGCCCGAATGAAAGTTTAAACAGTAATAACCGATATGTTATGTTTCAAAATAGTAAACCTCGCAAGGAAGGTCGAAATCAAATCACGAATGACAAAATGAAGTTTATCCGCTCGAAAAACCAAATACGTAATGAAGCGGATCAAATTACAGCTCGACTGACTGCTTTCATCTCAATCTTATGACAATATGCCAGAAAAAAGGTAATGGCGACCGTCGCCAGGAAACGAACAATAATAAGAAACAAAATTTTATAAAAGAGAATTACTACCATCAGAAGGCCAAGAAATAAAATAGTGCTCTTTGTCACTGCTAACGTCTATTCTCTTCCATTTGAATGCTCATTTGTCTTGCTCGGTCGTTTGTGGGCGCCGCAGGAGGGATCTATACTACTGAAATAATATATACTAGCAGATGTTCGTAAACCACACTTTCCCCAATAGGTTTATAATAAGTGACTTAAGGAGAAAGGTTGCTATGATTTTATTTGAACCAAATGATTATAGAACACTATTAACGTTTCGGGCGTTCCTACGGCCCAAATGCGAACTGAATCGCAAACTTCTTACAAAAAATGATATTTATGAAATTAGGATGCAATTCGCCACTGCTAATGTCATGCGTGTGCCGAGTCCATTGATTGACAGCTTAGCCGTAACACTCACCGGTTATTCGATATTCATGAAATTATACGATTTGAGTAGGCTACTCATTCCTTTCAATGACTGTTTCTGAAATCCATGCAAAATGATAAAGGAAAGACCTCAGAATGTTAAAATGACATGAACCAGGCGTCACAGCGGCCAAAATGTGAAGTGGACAGCAATTATGGAGCGTATCTTCCTGCAGCAAGAATATCTACAAATCGCACACTTCGTACAGTTTATTAAAAGTCATTCTTTAAACATGGTGGACACTACTCCTGGAAAATGACGAAAAATTTGAAAACTGGAAAATAGCCACTGTTAATTAATTATAAAAATCTTTCCATCTTAAATCATACTCCCGCTGCGGTTTTGGGTGAGCACTCTATCGTTAACGAAAGAAATTTCCTCAGGCTACCTGTTTCTGTGTGAGAACATGCAATAGTATTTTTGTAGAACATATTGAGTATAGACAACTTCACAGCAATAAAATTGCAGGCGACATTGTTTTTTTTTCTTCTTTTTCTTTTTTTTTTCAAGTGGATATTTGAATCAGAAAGGCTTTTTTATGACAACCATTAAATCATTTGTGTGCAGGCTTGCGTCTCAATAACGCAATCACCTCTAATTTTTGTCAACATCTGTATAAGTGTTTCTGGAGCCACAGCAGTTAAAAGGTATGTTACACCTATAGGGACTGTTTTAGTAGTAGTATTTGTTGTATTTTTTTTCGTTAGTAGAATTTTGGTATTTAATTGTTAGTACGTTAGTATTTTGTAGTAGAATTGCTCTTTACTTATTCTGAAAGGGAGTAGCAGCCTTTCAGAATAAATCAATTCTTAACTAGTCTAATAGACGGTTAAGATATTGATAATATAAGCCAACTAATGGCTACACTGCGTTCTGCTGCACGGCTGAAAGCAACGGGAAACTACAGCCGTAATGCTATTCCCGAGGATATGCACCTCTCTATGCATAATTACATGTGATGATGGCCTCCTCCCTTGTAAAATTTCAATCCGGAGGTTAACTAGTCCCCCGTTCGGATCTCCGGGTGGGGACTACTCGAGAGGGGGTTAACATCACAGAAGTGACAAAGAGGAAATCTGACATTCTACGGATCGGAGCGTGGAATGTTAGAAGTCTGCTAGGAAGTGGAAAGTTAGAAAACTTAGAAAGGGAAATGGATAGGTTGAGGTTGGATTTGGTTGGGATTAGTGAAATGCGCTGGCAGGAAGAACAGGACTTTTGGTCAGGAGACTATAGGGTCATTAGCACTAAATCAAACAATGGACAAGCAGGAGTTGGTCTCATATTGAGTAGGAAACTTGGACAGCGGGTGGAATATTATGAGCAATACAGTGAACGGATTATTGTAGCAAAAATCAATACTAAACCTACGTGCACCACAGTGGTACAAGTCTATATGCCTACCAGTCAAATTGATGATGAGGATGTTGAAAAGGTCTACGAAGAAATAGATGACATTCTGAGGTATATCAAAGGTGATGAAAATGTTATAGTAATGGGAGATTGGAATGCTGTGGTAGGAAAAGGGCGAGAAAGGAAGATAGTAGGAGATTTCGGATTAGGTGAAAGGAATGATCGAGGAAGCAGGCTGATGGAATTCTGCACCGAACATGAGTTGGTCATAGCTAACACCTTATTCAATAACCACAATAGAAGAATATACACATGGATGAGACCAGGAGATACAGGGCGTTACCAAATCGACTTCATTATGGTCAAGCAGAGGTTTCGAAACCAGATTTTGGATTGTAAAACATATCCTGGTGCTGACATAAACTCTGACCACAATCTGGTTGTAATGAAATGCAGATTAAAGTTGAAGAAACTGAAGAAAAGTCAAAAGCCAAAAAGGTGGGCAATAGACAGACTGAAAGTAAAGGATGTAAACGAAAGATTCAAGAAGAGTATAAGGGAAGGACTAATCAAAACCCCTAAACAAACTTCAATTGCAGACGAATGGGCACTTTTGAAGAATGAAATAACAAAATCCGCAGAAGAAAACATTGGTAGGAAAGAAAGAATAGGTAGAAAACCGTGGATCACTCAGGATATACTAGAATTGATGGATGAAAGGCGGAAACACAAGAATCTAAGAGATGAAGAGGGGAAAGCAGAATACAGACGTCTGAGAAATGAGGTTAACAAGAAGTGCAAGGAAGCGAAAGAAGAATGGTTGAAAGAGAAATGTGCAGGTATAGAAAAGTGTCAGAAATTAGTAAAAGTAGACACAGCTTATCGAAGGATTAAGAATACTTTTGGGGAAAAGAAGACTAAGTGCTGTAATATTAGGGACACAAATGGAAAGCCTCTAACAGATAGGGAAGAAAAGGTTGAGAGATGGAAAGCTTACATAGAGTGCTTGTATAAGGGAAAGGAGATTGAGAATCATGTAATGGAAAGGGAGGAGGAAATTGATGAGGATGCACGAGAAGATTTAATATCGAGATCAGAATTTGACAGAGCATTAGAGGACTTAGGCAGGAACAAAGCACCAGGCATAGATGATATACCGATTGAGTTGCTACGCTGCATAGGAGATGAAGGTCTGATCAGGTTATTTCACTTGGTGTGTAGGATTTATGAGACAGGAGAGGTACCCCCTGCTTTCAAGAAGAATGTTATCATCCCTATACCAAAGAAAGTGGGAGCTGACAGATGTGAAGATTACCGTACAATCAGCTTGATTACTCATGCTTCAAAGATCCTGTCTAGAATAATTTACAAGAGGATTGAAAGCCAGATCGAAACGGAGTTGGGTGAAGACCAGTTTGGTTTCAGGAGAAATGTAGGAACAAGGGAAGCTCTACTAAGTCTTAGGCTGATTTTGGAAGGTAGAATAAGGAAAGATAAGAGAACGTTCATGGCATTTGTAGACTTAGAAAAGGCTTTTGATAACGTTGATTGGACTAAATTGTTTGACATTTTGAAATCAATTGGAATAAAGTACAGGGATAGGAGGGTGATATACAATCTATACAGAAACCAGACAGCAGTCATTCGAGCTGAAGGATATGAGAGAAGCTGGTATTCAGAAAGGTGTAAGGCAAGGCTGCAACTTATCACCCATACTTTTCAATCTTTACATTGAACAAGCAATGAAGGAAATTGGAGAAAAATTTAAAGTGGGAGTGAAGATTCAAGGTGAAATAATTTCAACTCTGAGATTTGCAGATGACATCGTCATCTTGGCCGACAAGCCTGAGGATTTGAATGAGTTTTTGAATGGTATGGATTCCGTCTTACGGAAGGACTTCATGATGAAAATTAATAAATGTAAAACAAAAATACTGGAATGCAGCCGAAATAAATCAGAAACCTCTATGGAGATCAAATTGGCAGGTGAAAAGCTGAAGGAAGTAAGAGACTTCTGTTACTTAAGAAGCAGAATAACCAGTGATGGACGAAGCAAAGAGGATATAAAAAGTAGGTTGGCTCAGGCGAGTAAAGCCTTTCTACAAAAAAGGAATCTGTTGACATCGAATATAGATTTAGGTATTAGGAAGTCATTTTTGAAAGCCTTTGTCTGGAGCGTGGCGCTCTATGGAAGTGAAACTTGGACTATTGGTGCAGCAGAAAAGAGGAGAATTGAGGCATTTGAAATGTGGTGTTACAGGAGAATGATGAAGATCAGATGGGTAGATAGGGTTACAAACGAAGAGGTATTAAGGCGAGTGGGAGAGGAGAGATGTTTCTGGCGACTGCTAATGAAGAGAAGAGATAGGTTGGTAGGACACATACTAAGTCACCCAGGAATAGCAAGCTTAGTTATGGAAGGAAGGGTCGAGGACAAGAACTGTAGGGGTAGACCAAGGTTAGAATATGTTAAACAGATTGCCTCGGATGTAGGGTGTGGTAGCTATGTAGAGATGAAACGATTAGCTCAGGACAGGGAGGCATGGATAGCTGCATCAAACCAGTCAAAAGACTGAAGACTCAAACAACAACAACAAACAAGAAATAAAAGGAAAATAAATTAATAATTAATAGTAGAGCTGTGGATCGTTATGTGATTTGGCATAGGTTTGGTACTTCGTAAAGCTTACAAGGACTTGGCAGATTTTGTCCGATTTCAATCAAATGACATAAAACGGCTCTCAGGCCGTAGCCCAAGGCAAGCAATTAATTAATCCATGAAGGAAATACGACATATGAACCAAGTAATAAGTGATCAGGAACAAAGCAAAGATACTCAAATAAAATAAAAGGCAAAATTAGGTACTCCAGAAATAAAACTCAAGGTTCCGTACCATTTACAATTAAACAAGTAGAGTAACAGATAAAACTTAATGCTGATCACAAGCCGAGAAATAGGAATTGGGTCTCGGACAAATCTGCCATCCCACTGCTCACTCACAGTACATCTTAAAACATACAAGACATTACCTTTGCTGCAGATTATAATTCACATTAAGAAATAATTTTCGCTTAGTGTAATGAGTACAATACAAACTCTTCGGGGTTCCGATGCGAATAAAACTCGCCCCCGATAAATCCTTAAAAATTTTACATCTGACTTGCAAACTCTTCCAAGATGGAGTGTCGAAGTTTTTTTGTTTAAATTGTTGACCTTAATTCAGTGTTGATTCGGAACCGCCAACACAACCTCAGACTAGGCCAAACCCTGACAATTAGAAGGTCACAATCATAATTGCTTAACAGTTGTCGGCACTTGCAAAATGGCAATAGCAATGGCAGGAACGTGATCTCATTGGCCACAGCTGATAATATTCGAAAGATTCAGGAACGCGATCTCATTGGCCACAGCTGATAAAACTTGAAAGATGTGTGGGAAATACATGGAGAGATGAATCTTATTGATGTAGGTTGGATTTCTAGGTTAAGTTTATGTACATAGGCAAGTTGTAGAAACATCAGGCATTGTAACGTGAAAATCACGGTACAATTCTCCCCCTCCAACTTTCACCCTGGGAGATGTGTTGACACCAATTTCCAACTCTTGGACCGATGAGCAAGGATGTGGTTACAATCGAGGCATCATGGCAGCTACAATTCGGTATCAGTCGGGGCACTCCAGACGTCCGCCAGCAGAAAATCCAGAGAGACTCCCATCATGATGTTGACATGCTCCTGAACTGCTATCAGACGACCCTGGCCAGACATCGCTGACAGCAATAGTACCTTTACAGCTCCTGGGCACCAGACTTTCTCTGCAACACATAAACCAACCCAAAAAACAGCCCCAGAAGTAGAGCTCCGGGTCATCAATCATCCCATTTCATGACCTGATCGCATATAAACTGCGAAGAATAAGATACTCCATCACGTAGTTTGAGTTTGACTTCCATAGTTCTTTTGTCATTTCTAAGTTGTCGATGTACACACTTTCGCATTTGATTTTATTTCATAAATAAATATATCTTCCCCTAGTTCATTACATTTACATTCAGCAGCCAAAATTAAAGAGAAGGTGCCATTACAAATTACGTTTGAAAATAAAAAGATCCACAGCCCCATAATTAAATTATTTAAAAGGTACACAACAAAATAAAGAAAATCAACATTACATGAAATTTTAAAATTAATACATTAGGTTCGGTCTCCCTTTCGCCTGCAGATTTGCAGTACGATAGATGAGTCCGAAAGATTATTTTCTTAAAAGAGTCTTTCAACAACACAGTTACAGGACCTAAAAATGACAAAATTTCATATGGACCTCTATATCGTGCTTGGAGCTTCCCCGAGATTTGGTGACCCGGAGCTTTAGGCAAACAATTCTTAATGTAAACAATTTGAAACTTACACGGAGTACGTCCCAGATTGTATCTCAGCAAGTTTATCATGAGATATTTTAATAGCCTGTTGTGCCTCTTTCCATATTTGTTTAACACCGTCTGAGCTCGGTTGATCAGGAAGCAAATCACGGATAGACCACAGGTTATTTAAGGGAGAATTAGGCTCAAAAGCATGCATTAATGAAAATGGAGTCTTCCCATGAGACTCATGAATAGCGGTGATACACGCAAATGCAAGCCAGTGGAGAGATGAATCCCATCTCGCATGATTGCCTCTGTGGTGAGCAATCAAGGCAGATTTCAGGTTTCTATTTACACGTTCAGCGAGACTAGGATTTGGGTAGTAAGGAGTTGTAGTTACATGAGCAATAGAAAGGTCAAAACATAAATTCCGAAATTGATGCGAGGTAAAAGCCTTGGCGTTGTCTGACACCAGGAACTGACAAAGCGCAAAGGATGTAAAAACGGAATTCAAACATTTTATGGCCGTAGACGAATTGCACAATCTAGTCGGAAAAATCCAACTAAAGCGGGAAAACCCGTCTACACATACAAATCCAAAACGGTTCCCTAACTGAGATCGTGGAAATGGCCCGACGAAGTCGCCGAAAACCCGTTCCATAAGACGGGACGCAGGTTCTGAAGAAAGATAACCAACTTTAGTACTAATCGCAGGTTTACTTACATTACAATTTATACAACCTTGACAAATCGACGGATATCTTTATCCATATTCTTCCAAACAAAGGATTGCCTAACCTTCAGTCGCGTTTTGAATATCCCCAAATGCCCACTAACAGGCGACTCATGAAAATACTTTAGCATGCTATCCACCAGCTGAGGAGGCAATACAATCTTAGGTTTTCTGTCATGCCTGGCGATACAACACAAAACCCCTGATTTCAATACATAAGGTTTAATATTTTCACCCGCAGAAAGTCTCGAAATCAACCCTTTCAATTCTTTATCTTCCTTCTGGTGCTGTGCATTGTCCTTAAATAACAAGGGAGAATTTAATAAAATATGTTGAGCAGAATTAACTCCAGAAATATTAGGTTCAATAGCAGTCGATTCATTGCTTCTAGCAACAGGCACTTCATACATTCTGCTCAATGAATCGGCAATTACGTTGTCACTTTCACGGATGTGCTGTGCGGAGAACTGAAATGACGAAATTCTAGTTGCCCACCGAGCGATACGACCAGTAGTTCTCGGTTTGGCCAAAACCCAACTCAGAGCCTGGTTATCAGTCTCAAGCTCGAAGTGAACATGCTCGATATACATTCTGAAACGTTCCAACGCAAATAAAACGGCCGAACCCTCTAACTCATATACCGAGTACTTCGATTCGGCAGGCGACAATGTTCTGGAAGCATACGCTATCGGCTGACGCCCCAATTCACCATCTTGCAACAGAACCGCCGCAATTGCACCTAACGAAGCGTCAGTCTAAACCATTAACTTTCGAGAAAAATCAAGGACAGCCAAAATAGGAGCATTCGACAAGGCAGAGTTTAGATCTTCAAAGGCGGCCTGCTGTGAAGGACCCCATTCAAACTTGACATTATATCTTCGTAACACATTTAGAGGCAAGGCACGTTGAGAAAAATTCTTAATAAATTTTCGAAAGAAATTGACCATGCCTATAAAGCGAGAAACACCCTTAACGTTAACAGGAGGTTTAAAATCCCTGATACCCTGGGTTCTAGAATGATCGACTGGCACACCATTGGCAGAAACAATGTGACCAAGAAAAGAAATTTACGATTTAGCAAATGAGGCCCTTGATAATTTGACCGTGAGCCCGGCAGATTTCAGTCTCTCAAATACCTCACGTAGATGGGCAACATGATCCTCGAAAGTCTCGCTATAAATTACCACATCATCAAGATAGTGATAGAGGAATGAAAATTTGATGCCCGAAAATACCTTGTCAAGTAACCGACTTAGAACAGTCCCACCGGTAGACATACCAAAGGGTACCCTTTGAAATTCAAATAAATTCCAGTCAGTCGCAAAGGCAGTCAAATGTTTAGACTCCTCTGCCAAAGGAATTTGATAATACGCTTGTTGCAAATCGAGAAGAGAGAAATATTTAGCATTCCTAAACCACGAAAAGCATGAGTGCAGGTCAGGTAATGGTATAGATTCTAAAACGATCTCTTTATTCAAACGCCTGAAATCAACAACAGGGCGAAATCCACCATTTTCTTTCGGTACGAGGAACATTGGGGCAGAATAAGGAGAGGTCCATGTCCTTATCACTCCGTCCGCTAGCATTTGATCGATGATTTTCTTTAATTCGATCATTTTCGGAGGATTTAATCTATACGGAGGCTGCCTTACAGGATTCTGGTCCGTTACCACAATCTTATATTCAAGACGGTCAGTGAACCCTAACTTGTCAGTGAAAACCTGAGTATATTCTTTACACAAATCACGAATGATATTCCCCTGCTCAACTGTTATGTTACTTAAATCAAGAGAATCAACACCATCAGACAATGGTGCAACTTCCTCAAACACATATTCTTTTCGTCAATGTCGCTCACATGAACACCATCCAACGATTTCACAGATGAAATAAATTTTAACTGGAAATCCGGACAAAATTTGAAACAGAATGACATATCTTGGGTATCCTAAAACAACCCGACATAAGAAAAGAAATTAGCCCCTAAAATAACATGACAAGATAGATTTCGCACAACCCACAATGAAAATTTCCAACTAAACGCATGGATACTAACTTTAATCTTAATAGCACCTAACATATCTAACCTAGAACGGTTGGCAAAAATCAACATATGTTGAACAGAAGATAGTTCAGGCAGCTTCCAAATGCACATCATAGAGCGATACCATTCTTCGCTGACAAGTGAAACAGCACTGCTAGGGCATTAACTGGAGCATTATTTATCGAAATAACAGCGATCGGAGAAGGAAACTTAGTCGGGGAACAAATCCTTGAACATATCTCCGGAGATACCAAATTATCTTCGATACCTTCCACTATCCCTTCTACAACATCACTAAATTTCATAGCAACAGAATGCATATCCCGATGTCTGCCCGAAAATTGTCAATCGCGTTTAAATCTACAAAATTTAGCAGTATGCCCCGAGCGCCCACATACAGCACACTTAAATGGTCTACCAACATCAGCATCATTAATTTTTCCATGGTGTCGCACAGGCCTAATATCAGGAGGTCTAAAGTTGGGAGGCGGAACCCTCTGAGCATCAGCTTGACGAATACATTCTGCTTCATTTGCAACTGCATAAAGATCTTTGATAGTTTTCGGACGATCCCCTACGCTAAGGAGCGACCGATACTCAGGGGTAACACCCACAATTATGTTTCTTACAATCTCACGTTCACATACATTCAAACCGAAGACCTTTGCATACTTGAGAGTATCTTGGGCATAAGAATTTAAAGAATTTTCCCAGTTCCTGAACTCTGTAAAAATATTGGTGCACTATCGGACACATTAGTCTATCAGGAATGAAAACTGAAAGGACCTCTTCCAAAAATGCCTCGATACACATGCCATTGGACATGGCAGCTACAACCATGTTACGTATTTCCGCAGAGGAATGAGGAAAAATCAGTTGAAAAATTAGAGCGTCAGAAACACCAAAAACACTAGCATATTCATGAATTTCCACCAGCTCACGCAAAAACCTGATGACACCATCAGTAGTATCAGTGGTGAAATCATTTAGCTTAGAGACACAAGCAGTTAATGGATGACTTAAATTCCCAAAACTCGAATTCGAAAATACCGAACCATTAGCAGGTGAAAGGTGAACCCGCGGCGAAGCATAATTATTACTTGCCCCAGGCAACGAGAGACCACTGGGTGCGCAAGAATTTCGACGTGACATTTCCGTAGGAGCGCTAGGTTGTCTACAACCAACGGCAATGTTCATTCTAGATATCGAAGTAGAACAATCACATACTGGTCGAGAACCAGCACGAGCAAGAGTGCCGTTAACAAACGACTTAGGGCCGGTTCCATCAACCTTGCGTTAAATTTGGCTAACAAAACGTTAGTTAACAAATCGTTATAATTTTAACATTCTGTTAAAGATTATGTGTTCCACAAAGCTTTTTAACAAGTCGGTTAACAAACGATGCGTTAAATGTCACTTGCTGGAAGGATCAAGGAAGCAGTGAACGGCATGGATGGGTTTTCAGACTTCTGAACTGTGTCGAGTCAACTTGTATTCATTTGTTCGCTATTCGCGCACTCAAGCGACGGTGCTGCCGTTATCTGGAACTAGCGTAAGGGCGATGGAAACATAAACAAACAACAAATGCTATAACATGTGATTTGAGTAGATGGGTGTGCTCTTTTCTCGTATTTTCAGTTATTTTTATAATAATTGAGGCAAAGAAATGAGTAATTTAATTGCTCAGTTCCACTGTGCTCTTCAAATTCAGCAATTGCCATATCAATGCTTTACTTCCAAAAAAAAAGCTTTTTAGACGGAATGGAGTAAATTAGGCCTACTTTGCGTCGCAAAGCCGATTTCGAAGTACTGTATATGATCGTATGCGGCTGCCATTTTACAAAGGAGAATTATTTATTAATAAATACTACCGGTAATGAATTTCTTAAAATAACCAGTACCCTATATTCTACCCTGCATTGCAAGCTAGGCGACTTTTAGCAGGGTCGATTTGACAGGTGTTCTTCCCATGTGACAAAAATTGCTTTTTAGGGGTCGCTTTATCGTAGGCCTACATGTGGTTGTCTTTTTTTAAAAACTTGCCCCATTGCTGCTTCAAATCTGTGAAGCTCACTTTTTCCAATAATCAGGTGCCTATTAAAAATTTAAAAAATCTTTATGGTCAACTTGTAGGCTATTTATAGATCAAACATTGTGTGTGCGTTTATATTTAAATTGCATTGTGACACTGTTTATCTAAACTATGTGAAAATGAAAACTACAAATCAGCACTCATGCTGATCAACTGAAAGCTTTGGATGCAAATCGAATGGCTGTCGTTTCCACTAGTTTTATTCATCATTTGATAATACATTCATCAGTACAATAACCTTTTGTGCACTATAATACTACATTATTGACCATTACGTATTGATGTTGCTGTCAGAATAGGCTATATTTACCAAATTCAATTACATGTAGGCTAATTTGTGGGTTAGGCCTAGGCATATCATTTAAGTGGCCGGTTGTAAGGTAAAGTCCTTACTGTATTTATGCACAACACATTTGGACAATCTATATCTCTCCAGAAACTTATTTTCAGACAATTGCAACATGTCATTAGACCTTGGCAAGAATTCTTGTTCTGTAGCATTATTCAAATACTGTAATCAAAAATAAATGATACATAACTGAGCACGAAAGGCATGCTGTATTTGCTTGTAACCATTTTTAACACTATGTTAAACTACTTAACTGAGCAAGAATGGGATGTTAAAATAACGGATAGTTTAACGATTTGTTAGCAGTAATGTTGGTTGATAGAACACCATTTTGCTAACATTTCCGTTAAATTACCTTAACGTGTCGTTAAAATTTTAACGAAGGTTGATGAAACCGGCCCTTAGAATTATTCATGGCCAAAACAGGCATAGAGTTACCAACTGAGGCAATTGGCCTACCAACAGGCATATTCACTTTCGGCGCAGACAAATCAACATACTTATTCAGACTGGTAACATGACTGACACACGAGACGATACAAGGGTCAGAAGATAGAGATAAGTTTCTTGAATATTCTCCATGTAGAGAAAAGTTTGCTTTACTGCACCGCATATTATGTCTAACATATTCACTACAATTCTCACGCGAGCCTACATTATGCTGATAACTAGCATCCCCACTAGAACTAACTCTACAGCTCATTCTCGGGCTACTATAAACAGCAGGAGAACTAGAAGATATTACGACAGAATTAGGTATATTAACAGATGATGTTATAAAATTCCGAACAGGCATACTATCGGATGTTCCAGCAGTTACGTTATTCTAATTAGCACCACTAATAATGCCACTATCAACATTAGGAATAATATTTTCTAAAACTTTTGAACATACTACATTCTCAGTACTCACATTAGCAACAAGGCTAGAACTAGTCGAAGTTACTACTTGGTTCTCCAAATTAATATCTCGAGCATTATCAAAAATATAGGAATCACACTCCTCGAGTTTCATTTTGCAATCAGTTAAAATCTGAATATCATCACTCGAACGATGACCAGAAACAATTAACACATCATCAATACGGGTAAACAGATATTTTATCCGAGAGCACATCCTATCATATTGGGAATTACTAATACCGTCCAAAAAGCAAAAATTAACTACATTTACAATTGCATCTACATCTGATACAATCTGGAATTTACTAGATTGAAATGCATCATCATCAAGCATTTGGTGAACCACATCCTACTCAGCATTCTCCGAAAGAATTGCCCGGGCCAAATCCTCATCTCCGGGTCCCTCCAAGTTACGTATAGAAAGTTCATACTTCACTTCGTCACTCGTCAAGAATTTGATTACAGGAATTGGACGAGCCATTACATGGACACAGGAATACAACACAAGAATTAGTAAAAATACACAAGACACTCCAAAATACACAAGACACTCCTAACCTAAATAACGTTAAGTTTCACGATAGATACCACCAAATATAATTTGAGAAAACGATAACCGCGCGAATGCTACCAAAAAACTGTACCGGTACAAAGAAGACCGTAGTGTGAAAGAGAGCCCCAATCCCAGAGCCGTGTTAGAAGCTATTGTGATCATTATCTTAGCTAGGAAATAAAGAACAACGTCTTTGCAAACAAATATAATGTAAGAACAAAATCAAATTACAAATAAAGAACAAATCAAGGAAGAGTTAATTAGTTAATTAGGTTAGTAATTACATCAAAACAACACGAAATACATCAAAGGAAGAACAAGGTAATAACATCAATTACAACAGGTAAGGCTTATTACAAACCCCAAAAAATAATAATAATTCATTAATCAAGTAAAAGGAGAAAGGGCAGGGGAAGAAAATCGTAAAACCAAACCCCTCTTAAGAGGTCGAAAGAGTGCCCAAGATTTGGCAAAAGATTATAGCCCGAAGGAAAGTTTAAACAGTAATAACCGATATGTTATGTTTCAAAATAGTAAACCTCGCAAGGAAGGTCGAAATCAAATCACGAATGACAAAATGAAGTTTATCCGCTGGAAATATTAAACCAAATACGTAATGAAGCGGATCAAATTACAGCTCGACTGACTGCTTTCATCTCAATCTTATGACAATATGCCAGAAAAAAAGGTAATGGCGACCGTCGCCAGGAAACGAACAATAATGCGAAACAAAATTTTATAAAAGAGAATTACTACCACCAGAAGACCAAGAAATAAAAGGAAAATATATTAATAATTAATATGAGAGCTGTGGATCGCACAATTTTAGGTTATGTGATTTGGCATAGGTTTGGTACTTCGTAAAGCTTACAAGGACTTGGCAGATTTTGTCCGATTTCAATCAAATGACATAAAACGGCTCTCAGGCCGTAGCCCAAGGCAAACAATTAATTAATCCATGAAGGAAATACGACATATAAACCAAGTAATTAGTGATCAGGAACAAAGCAAAGATACTCAAATAAAATAAAAGGCAAAATTAGGTACTCCAGAAATAAAACTCAAGGTTCCGTACCATTTACAATTAAACAAGTAGAGTAACAGATAAAACTTAATGCTGATCACAAGCCGAGAAATAGGAATTGAGTCTCGGACAAATCTGCCATCCCACTGCTCACTCACAGTACATCTTAAAACATACAAGACATTACCTTTGCTGCAGATTATAATTCACATTAAGAAATAAATTTCGCTTAGTGTAATGAGTACAATACAAACTCTTCGGGGTTCCGATACGAATAAAACTCGCCCCCGATAAATCCTTAAAAATTTTACATCTGACTTGCAAACTCTTCCAAGATGGAGTGTCGAAGTTTTTTTGTTTAAATTGTTGACCTTAATTCAGTGTTGATTCGGAACCGCCAACACAACCTCAGACTAGGCCAAACCCTGACAATTAGAAGGTCACAATCATAATTGCTTAACAGTTGTCGGCACTTGCAAAATGGCAATAGCAATAGCAATGGCAGGAACGCGATCTCATTGGCCACAGCTGATAATATTCGAAAGATTCAGGAACGCGATCTCATTGGCCACAGCTGATAAAACTTGAAAGATGTGTGGGAAATACATGGAGAGATGAATCTTATTGATGTAGGTTGGATTTCTAGGTTACGTTTATGTACATAGGCAAGTTGTAGAAACATCAGGCATTGTAACGTGAAAATCACGGTACAAATATTATTATTATAATTTCCGAATAAATGGAGAATTTATTTTAATACAGACGTCCTCGTGTAAGTATAATTACGAAAATATGCATACCTCCCTGTGCTGATCTAAGCATTTCATAACTACATTAATGTACATTTTGGTAATTTTCTGGCGATTTTGTGCAATTTCTTGGTGACACTTCATTTGACGTATTGGCAAGAGTGATATCGATGGTGATAACACCATTGCAATTAATCGAATTGGCAGGCAGTTGCGTGTACTCTTCCGTCGCATGCGGATCGGTCTTTCAGTTCGCTCGTAAGTTACAGTCGCCTCGTGTGTGGAGAGTGACTGCTCCTGTTAAGTAGTGTGTCAGTGTGTGTTCACGTCTATTTGTGTGTGACTAAGTGTGTATTAGTGGATATTACTCAGTGAATAGTAGGCCCATTCTCGGTTCTACATTTCGGTGACATGTCTGCCACCAGTGGGGGTGCGGAAAATCCGGGCCCACCAGACGATTCCATGGACGTTATCCTTTTCGAGATAGTGCCTTTAACTGCCCCGTTTACACCAGCCTCATCTTCTGATACCCCGTCATCCGATACGAATTTGCCTTCCGTAATTTCGACTACCTCAACTCCGTCAACTAGGGCCGATCCTCCGAGACCGAACCCCTTAAACCACTCTGGGCACTATCATGGTAATGTCGAATCTGTCGACAATTCGCATATTGGTCATTTACACTCGATGGGTTTAGGACGACTTTTCTATGAGAGAGAAATGGTGGGAATTTCGGCCCTTCACCGAAAAGGGCGCAATTGCATACAGATTACCTTTAACACGGCTCGAGCCGCCAACTTTTTCCTTCAAAACCCCTTACTTGGCGAAAAATAGTTGAAAGCTTTCATTCCATCCTCGAACATCCAAAGGATAGGCTTAATCCGAGGTGTCGATTTATCCTTATCGAATGACGATATCCTCAAGTACGGTATATCGAATCTCCATGCCCCATAATCAAACTCCAACGCATGAATCGCCGTAAAATGATAGATGGTAAAGTTGAGATGCTCCCCACAGGTAGACCTACGATAAAACTTTTTTTTTTTCGAAGCGCAGACTCTCCCTCAATGTTTTAATTTTTCATGTCGTCCTTGAGGTTCACTTCTTTATCTTTAGGCCGATTGTATGTAATCGATATTAGCGGTATGGACATACCGGTCAAAAATGCGGTGCACGAGCTCCCCGATGTGGACGCTGTGCTCAAGGCCATGACACCTCCACATGTTCCCACGTCATGGTGCGATGTGTGCTCTGTGATGAGAACCATATTAGTGTTTCACCCCAGTGTGTATACCATCAAAACCAAGTTGGGATAAAAACACGCATGGGTGTTGAAAATAAGTCATACCAAGAAATTGTTGCCCCATTTATAAATCTCTTTCAACCACTCCCCGTTCCTCAGCAATTTCCCCCACTTTCTCAAACTAACACCCCTGCTTACACTACGTTACCTAAAAAAAGTAAATTTACGTCCATTGTTCAAAGCCCACCCAATGTGATACCACCTTTGGGTTATGACCGGCAGGCCTATATCTCGATAGTTCGGCCAGACCATTCGCCGCGTTCAGTGCCCATTGATGTCACTCCGGCGACGTCTACCATGCACTCCAGCCCCTCACCTCTCCCTCCTGTGCCACCCAAAACCGGTGTGCCCCCTGAAATCACCAGAGATTATCTCCAATTTATGGACCTTTTGGGCATGAATGCTCAATGGGCCCACATTTTAAAAAATATGTATGATAAAATTGTTCTTCTCCCATTCCAATCTCTTCCTCCCTCCTCCCAACCTCATGAGTCATCCCGGGATGTACAGTCATCTCCCGTCCCATGAAGATCCTACAACGGAATTCCCATAGCATATTAAACAAATGGCATGAACTACTTCTTCTCATACAGGAATACCAGCCAGAGGTTAACCTGTTACATAACGAATAGAATATAAAGTGTGATCTCTTCTCCCTCAATAGCATGTAATGAATACGGATCGGGTTGGCACTCGCCGCTACGCAGCGCTACAGTCGACTTGAGATTGTTGATTTCCACATATGTTTATGTGTTTATGTGCGATATATTAATTATTTAATCGGTCGGAGTGTTTTGGTGGTGTTCTGTGCAAACGTTTATTGATATACAAGTGCTTACACTATTACTTCATAGTATTAATACTTGAAATGCTATTGTAGGTAGCTTTAACTGAAATGGAATTTAATTTCTTGTCGTGTGTTGACGTTATATTCGGGTGTTCATTTTATTGTTAATGTAAGTAAACAGCAGTTTAGCCCTTACATTTTCATGAGTGCTTAATGTGAGTAGTGACGATGCCTTGCTCTTTTGTACCAGGATGCAGATCTAGCTATGGGGACTGTAAAGAGGTCAGACGGTTTTTCAAACCTCCTAAAGATAAGGAACGTTTTATCAAGTGCAAAGGGGCCATACCAGGGAAGGATAGGGAACTTACTGAAAAGCCCTACTTTTCACTTTTCAGAAGATTTAATTGTTAAATTTGACAAATTTGTGATAGAAGGGAAGGAAGTAGTACTTCTCCCAAGAACCAACTGGCGATTAAAAGACTATTCTGTTCCACATATTATATTTCCTAATTTTCCTAAGTATTTGTCCAGTATGGTGTAAATAAAAATGCTCTTGATGCCATTAAAGACTACTTCTGTGAAGAAAGGGATGAGAATAAAAAGACAATGAGTTAAAAAACATATATCTACCGTAATGCTGAAGGAGGCGTGATCAGTTTTAGGCAATAGCCTACTCTAAGAAGGGATCATGACTGTGCCTTCTATGTCTGTTAAATGTTAAGTGCTTCTGAAATGATGGTAGTTTATTGAGTTTGGTGTTTGTGGAGTGAAATTTATGGGTATAATTGATTTTTGTAATATTCTAAATAAAGTTGAAGGAGCCGTGATCGGGTTTAGGCAATAGCCTACTCTATGAAGGGGTCATGACTATGCCTTCTATATCTGTTAATGTTAAGTTCTTCTGAAATGATGGTAGTTTACTGATTTTGGTGTTTGTGGAGTGAAATTTATGGTTATTATTGAATTTTATAGTAATCTACGGTAAAGTTGCGTTCGTACGGCTTTTTTTGTTGCTGTGTTGCAAGTCTGTTAAGGGAATGTAAAATGTGTAACAATGTGAAGAAATCCTTTCTGATGGCGAGGTTAATTTTTCCGTTCTTTTTTTTTAATTTACCGATAGCTGGCAAAACTAATTGCATTTTGAACTTGCTCTCTGTCTTCGCTTATTGTCGAAACTGGACTATTACAGGAGACGACTTATTAAATTATAATTGGGCACAGGTAAGTGGAGATGTCGAACTTATTAGCGCCTATGAGGATATCGTGCGGTGTTTTAACATGTAAAACAGGTCGCAAGGTTTTTAAAGTCTCGTAAGCGCCAATGCTAACTTAAATCACAAATCGGAGCCAGCGCTGCGCTGCGGCGGACCAGGCGTACTAGGCCAGTGATATCACTTCTTATTCTATTCGTTATGCCTGTTACAAGAAACATGGTTGTATCATTCCTTATCGTTCCATATACCTAAGTATGTAGTTGAACGTCAGGGTGGAGTGCTTACTCTCATTCACGAGTCACTTGCCTATAAAGTGATACCCTTTCTTTTTAATCTTCCCCGCACATATTTTCTTACTACTCAAGTTGACAAGTATCATATTACCAATCTTTACATTCCCCCAGATGTTAAGGGCAACGAACGACAGTGGAAATCCTTCTTTACTTAATGTCAATCCTTGCCGTATCATTTTCTGGGCGGTGATTTCAGTGCCCATCACACGGAATGGGACAGCGCCCGAATTACTCCCAAAGGTCGTCATATCTGGACGTCGTCCCAACTTGCTTCATTTCATCTCCTTAATGATGGTTCTCCCACCCGTCTTTCTGCTCCTACGCAAGATCCCAGCGCTGTCGACTTAACCTTTGTATCCCTTCCTCTCTACACATGTTCTTTTGGCAAACAACTACAGATCTGCATCTCAGTCATCATTATCCCATCATAATTACCGGTTCTTCTATACCCCTGCCCCTACCTCCCGAGCAAACTCCTCGCTTCTTTCGACAGTTTAAATATTTTGATCAAGTGTTGTTTTACGAATATTATCCAACAACATTTTTGCCATGCCGCTCCGCCTGTTCGCTCTTCTTATGAATCTTGAATTACCATTATTAATAGATATTTTGACACCTACCATCCACTCATTCCTTGTCGAGAACGATCTGGTCAAGCCATTTTTCACATCCCCTGGTGGGCCGCCGAATGTATACGCTTGGTAAAGCGTCGCAAAGCGTTACTTCACCTCCTTCGCAAATACCATACCCCGTATACTTATCTACAGTATAAAAAGTTTGTTGCGACCTTTCAACGCACTTTCAATGACAAACGTCGCACTGCTTGGCAGAAATATGTCAATTCCATTAATCACCAAACTCCCCTTACTCAAATTTGGAATTCTATATGGAAACTTATCGTGGAGTACAAAATATGCGCCCCCACATCGTCTTAATTTTGAAAATTCCTTATGTTTCTATCGTAGTTTATCACCTGATTTTGTCGCCTGTGCCTCACCATCCTACCAATATACCACGTCTTCCAAATTTACCTGTCTCATCCAACCGATTCTACCAGCTGAACTCCGACATGCCCTCTCTCTCAAAAAATCCTCCACTCCCGGTCCCGATTACATTTCTTACCAAGTGCTCAATATTTTACCCTCTTCCGCACATCTGGTCCTCCTCGAATTTTATAATACTGTTTTACGTACAGGTCATATACCTTCCACATGGAACGATTTTTCATTACTTCCCACCTTAACCCCCGGAAAAAATCCCGCCCTCCCCAGCAGTTATAGGGGAATTCAGCTCGGGTCCTGTATCAGAAAAACGTTTCAGCGCATAATGTTGGCGAGACTGATATGGGCTCTAGAGTATTACGATTTGGTTCCAGAAACCCAATTTGCTTTTGTAAAACGAAAATCGACTACCGATGCTATGAATATCTTCCTTACCGATCTCCTCTTGGCCAGCTGTCGTAAACATTTTACGGTAGCAGGTTTTTTAGACATTCAAGGCGCATATGATAATGTCAATGTCTCGTTGTTATTGGGTGTACTTTGTAATTGGAAATCCCCCCCTTTATAAAACTCATCGCCGCCTTTCTTCACTCCCGTCACGTCATTCTTGCTACTTTCCCCACTGTCCTGAATTCGAGTTTTATGTCTTCCGGTTCTTAATGGTATACTATATCTCCTTTATACCAGAGAGATCGAGGAACTATTACTCCCACATGTCCGGCTTATTCAATATGCCGATGACCTTCTATTATATTGTTCGCACCCCGATTTATCTCAGTGTAGACAACATGTTCCATGCCTTCACGATTTTACATTCCTGGCTCTTTAAGCACGGCCTTGATACAGCACCACAAAAGATTCTGCCTTAATTTTTACCCATAAACGTCTCTACGACCGTTCCCCGCTTCTATATTAACAGGGTTCTATTACCATCACCCATCATACCAAATATCTAGGGGTACTGATAGATGATAAGTTGACATGGGCACACCAACTGGTTCACCTAAAATCACATGTCACAAAGAATTACAACTCCTACGTTCGTTAACGCGACGTTTTTAGGGTGCTGACTCCCAAATCTTGCTACTTTTATATCGCTCTATCGTCAGGGCCTCCATGGCTTACGGTTGTCATTTTTATGACATCATAGTCTCGTCTCATCGTACTAGATAAATTACAGTATGCCGCTCTGCGAATTATCTTGGGAGCTCTCTCCTCCACTCCCACGCAAGCCCTTCTTGTTGAAGCTACCGATCCACCTCTTGGTCTCCGACGGACGTATATGTCTTCTCGATATCTCCTTCGCAAAATGGCTCTTGCTGGTTCTCCCATTCTCCCGAAATTACAGTTACTACAAGAATATCATCATCAACATTTACTTAAAGATATCCCCCCCCCTCTATTCTTCAATCTTTTATCTTCGTCCTGACATTCTCCAAACCCGGAAGCCGCTATGCTATAATGCGCCCTTCCATCTTTATCAGTTCCTTCCTGATGTTCTTTACCATTCCCCCTACTTTTCTCAAAAAGCTTCATTTCTTTCCCACTCTATCGCCCGTCGATATGTCTGTCAACTTGAAGAAAGTGCCCCCAGTTGTACCACCATACACACCGATGGCTCTAAATTAGACTCCCCTCCCGGCGTGGGGGCAGCCTTTTATGTCCCCGCAAACAACATCTTGCTTCCTTTACGTTACCCCATCACTAATCTATTTTTTTCCGCTGAAGCTTTTGCTATCCATCAAGCCCTCTTATATGTCAAAAGGCATGTGATATCTCAGTCCCTTATTTTATCTGACTCCAGAAGTGTTCTCCTGGCCTTGAAAAATGTTATTCACATCGACAACTGGTTCATACTTCAAATACTCAGGTTGACGTATGAATTGACCAAGTCGGGATTCACGGTTGTTTTTTCTTGGATCCCCTGCCATGCAGCTATTTTAGGAAATGAACACGCTGATCAGGTCGCCAGACGTGCTGCTCGTGGCCACGGCATCCCCATCGCCATTGTCTCTCCCGCCTCCGATTTTATACCTCTTCTGAAAAATCAATTGAAAGATGTCTGGTCACTACACTGGCGGGATTATTCTAGAGATAAGGCTAAGTTTTATTATAATCTACAACCGTCGATACCCCATCATCGCTGGTTTTATAATGGTCGCTACAATCGTCGTCATATAATTACCATTATTCGATTACGTTTTAATCATGCGCGCACAATGGTCTTTATGGCTCGGTGCAACTTGCAAGCCTCCGAGGTTTGTGCATGTAATACTGCGATAGGTAGCCTACTGTTAATCACCTCGTCTTTCAGTGTCCCTTATATATGTCTCAACGAACTACACTACTTCATTCACTCAGTACGCTAGGTTTTTCTCTCCCCTTATCTATTTCGGTACTTCTTTATTCCCCTACATTTCCTGTCCTAACCGCTTTACTAACATATCTTTCTGATTGCCATTTAACTCTTTAACTCTCTCCCTTATATGTGACACCTCGTGTTTGTTTATACGTAGTAACTCGCCAAGATGCGTCACTTGGGCGTGATGTTTCGCACCTTATTGTGTCCTTGTTTGTTTATGTGTCTCCCCCCTTCCACGTCATACTCCTGATTCCTCGTTTATTCTCCACCTGATAATAGCAATTTTTTTGACAATCTACGGATTAGTGTCAGGGTAAAGTAGTATTCAGTTCTCAGCTTGCTCAGCCTACAGTTGGGCGAGCTCTAGGTCCTGCTTACTCGTCTTCGAGTCAGTCGTGTGTGTGTGGATTAGGTGATTTGATTTTGTGTCCTTTTCAACGAGTGTATAGTGCCTGGAACGGTAAGTGCGATGGGCTCTACGAGTGATGGGACGGATTCTGGCCGACCGCCGGACTTTGTGCAAACGGTTGAATATGACCCCCTAGTATCAATGGAGGGCATGGTAACAGTCCCCGTGGGCGGTATTGTACCTCCTGAGACGTCAACAGTGAACAATATTCAGCCTTTACAGACCACAGAGGTTCCTGTTCGCCAGCCTATGTCATACTACGCCCATCATACGGGGCCATACAGTGTATTTGTGCAAGGGCAAGGGGATCAGAGACTCGGAAATTTACATCCCATGGCTTTGGGACGCATCTTTTTTGAACAGAACATTCCGGGCATTCAAGTCATTCAAAGAAAAGGACGTAACAGAGTGCAGGTGCTATTTGACACACGCCTGCATGCCAACTCCTTTTTACGACACCCCATTCTCCAGGCAATGCAGTTAGATGCATTTATTCCGTCTGCTAACATACAACGTGTGGGGCTTATACGGGGCGTGGATACCGCCCTCACGGAAGCTGAAATTTTGCAATACAGTATTTACAATCCCCCGTCCCGATCGTTCGTATTCAAAGTTGTTACCGAAAAAAGGATAATAATGGCGTCATGAATGGTATCCCCACTGGAACAGTTAAAATCCACTTTGAAGCCCAACGTTTACCCGAGTTTGTATCCATTTTCAATGTCTTGCTTGAAGTGCAATTATTTATCTTCTCTCCAACTCAATGTGTGAAGTGCCTTCGCTTTGGCCACATCCAGCAACATTGTCGTGCGCGGACCCCTAGGTGTGGTCGCTGTTCAGGTCCCCATGACACGACTGTCAATGTGTCAATTGCGATAATAATCAACTTGCTACATCATTGACTTGTCCGGAACGGCTCAAACAGGAAGCCGTCAAGAAACAAATGTGTATGGAGAACAAATCCTATCACGAGGTGCTGAACAGTATGAGCCACCACCCCTTTCCAGCCTCAAAATTTGCCACAACAGTTCCCCCCACTTACTCCATTCCCACCGCCATCTCCCATACAATCCGCCGTAAACGTAAATTCACGGAGGTGATCGTTCGTTCGCCCAAAACATATCAACCATTGGGATACGATAGGCAGGCGTATAATGCCCTGATTTCGACTCCCACGGCCAGCCGGATAACGCCCAGTGCGATTTCGCCTGGCCCTGTTGTACAGCCAACTTCTTTCCCTTCAGGCAATAGAACAATGTCTGCTAATGTTGAGTATACCAACATCTGTGGAGATTTCCATGCCCTCATACAGCTATTGGGCCACAATGCCCAGTGAAGTTCCAAGTTACAGGCCTTACGTGCCAAGGTATTACCGTTATTACCTCCTCCAGTGACTCCCATCACTATGGGGCCCATATTGGCTCGTCCCGCGCCGGATGAACTGAGCTGAACTGAGCTTCTATGTGAACAAATTAGTGGATCAGATTGTACCATTTCTTCCCACTCCTCCTTCATCAAAATATAACACCCCGGTTCGTAGTAGTCCTCAGTTAGATTATTCCCTTTGTCATCTTGTATGTTACAACTCCAGTGGAATTGTAGAAGTATTTTAAATAAAGAGGATGAATTACTGCATTTAATTCAAGAGTATGATCCGGACATCATATTCCTACAAGAAACATGGCTCCGTTCCTCGTATAATTTTCAGATTGCCAATTATAAGGTTGAACGTCAGGATAGACCAGGATATCGAGGTATCATGACGTTATTCAAAAATAATTTACGGTACACTCCCCTTTCTAATAATTCTTACATGCCTCACACTCATCATCAAACGTTCCTTGTGCAAGATCTCCATATAAGTCATACTTACTGTCCTCCTGGTATACAAGGCTCACGTCGAAAATGGTATTTATATTTTCAGTTTATACAGCAATTTTCTGAACATCTTACATTGGGGGATTTTAATGCACATCATCCCTTGTGGGGCAGTGGTAGGATTACTCCCAAAGGATGTCAGATTGTTGCGGCTATACAGGAATTACACCTACATTTATTAAATGATGGGTCACCCACGCGCATTACCCCGCCGAATAGTCCACAAAGTGCGGTGGATTTAAGTATCACTACTGTAGATATATCTCATAAGTAGTCATGGAAGACTGTGAAGGACACTTATCAAAGTGATCATTATCCTATTATAATGGAATACGATGTCTCGAGTACCGACATATCTCGCAGAACGTATTTCAGGATAAGAGAAATTTTCAGCATTTTGATTTTGATTTGTTTTCTCGCTTTTTAGAGGATAGGCTTTCTCGGCAATTACAGATGTCTGGTAACAGTTATACTTTTTTATTAGATACTATCCGTGATTATTTTAATATATATCACCCTTATATTACAAAAACATGTCCTCCGGCTAATTGTTTTGTCTTATCCTCATGGTGGGATCAAGAATGTAGACACTTGGTAGGACGTCGCAAGGCGAGTTTAAAAGCTTTCCGGCACTATGGTACTTCAGCCTCCTATTTGAGATACAAGAGCCCTCGCCGCTCAAATACAACGTGTATTTAATCATAAACGACGCGAAGCGTGGAAATTATACATTACCCAATTAAGTACTACTACATCTCTAAATAGTATCTGGTCAGCGATTAAACATTTCTCTAATACTCCTCCATTTCACTCCCCCTCTCAACTTTCGGCGCAAGGATACCATGTTGTTGTTTGTTTGAGTCTTCAGTCTTTTGACTGGTTTGATGCAGCCCTCCATGCCTCCCTGTCCTGAGCTAATCGTTTCATCTCTACATAGCTCCGACACCCTACATCGGAGGCAATCTGTTTAACATATTCTAACCTTGGTCTACCCCTACAGTTTTTGTCCTCGACCCTTCCTTCCATAACTAAGCTTGCTATTCCTGGGTGTCTTAGTATGTGTCCTACCAGAATTGTATCAGAATTGGACACCGGACATTGTTATTCCTCTGCCTACATCCTGTGCCTCTGGTTCGCTAGATCGTTTTTCCAGTTTAATGCAGCCTATTATGCGTAGCGAATTTCTCCAAACATTCAGACACAAACAATCAACAAGCCCAGGGATTGATGAAGTGACTATACCATGATCGCTCGATTTCCCGCAAACACTCAGGATATCATCCTTCAACTATATAATTCAATCTTATGTACCGGGACCTTTCCGGAAGATTGGAATGTTTTTCAAACTGTCTCTATTTTAAACCCACGAAAGATGCAAGATTAGTGAGTAGTTATCGAGGTATCCAACTTGGATCCTGCTTCCGCAAAATTTTTCAAAATGTTCTTCTCCGACGGCTTCAATGGTGTCTAGAATATTGTACCCTGTTGCCTAAAACGCAATTTGCATTTAGAAATAATCTAGGTACATCTGACCCATTATATATATTTTTTCTGATTTTCTCCTCGCAAAAGGAAAGAAAATGCATACCATAGCTGTTTTTCTTGACCTAAAAATGCGTATGATTCTGTAGATCCATTTCTTCTTATTCAGATACTTCGAGATATGCAACTTCCACTTCCCTTCCAGTGTTTAATACATAAAATGCTATGTCATCGTAAAATAATTTTAAAATCCCCGGCCGGTGTATTTGATTCCCGACATACTTCTCATGGTGTCCCGCAGGGTGATGTTCTAAGTGGTATTTTATATTTACTTCATACTCGTACCCTAGAAACAGTCATATTAGCGCACGCTCGCATCCTTCAATAGGCGGATGATATAATATATTGCACAAGAGAAGATTTTTCCGCATGTCGTAGGGATATACACACCGTCTTATCTAATGTTCATGACTGGTTTCATCAACACAGATTTGAAACTTCTGCAGGAAAAAACGCTGCGATGATCTTTACTCACAAACGAATTTACGACAGTTCTCCTATATTATATCGTCAAGGCCAAATTCTGGTGGTGACGAGTGTAAAATACTTAGGAATTTATATTGACAGGAAAATGCAAGGGGAGAGACATACACAATACCTTAAGAGTCATCTTGCCAGCAAAATCAATGTTCTAAAATCACTAATTCGGCGCATTTGGGGAGCAGACCCGGAATTATTATTAATAGTATATCGTTCTGTGCTGGATTACAATTCCTTTTTTTTTTATTTTTTTATTTAATGTCAAGTACTAGGCTCCTACGTTTAGATCGAATACAGTTTAATGCTTTGCGTATAATAATAGGCGCGCTTATATCAACCCCCACAGGAGCCCTTTTAGTTGAGACCGGAGAAATGTCGTTATACTATCGGCGCAGATATCTTGCGTGTATGTACCTTCTGCGTAAAATTGTGATAGCAGTATCACCTATCGTTCCTAAATTACAATTATTGGAGGAATATCATACTCGCCGATTATTGCCCACAGCTTCTGTTCCGGCTTTGATGGCCGCATATTCCATTCTTAAGCAGTACCGCCTTAATATAAGGTGCGTTCAATAAGTAACGAGCCGGAGGCTGTAATGCGCAAGCCGGTGACGACATCGGCTAATCGTGGCGTGTGTAACGAGGTGTGGTTCCGACCAGACCGTGGAAGGTCACAGCCCGTCGCTAGAGGGCTCGCGTGCACGTCACGTGACGATACAAAGCGAGCAGCAGCATGCATCAATCGTCCAACCCAGACCAAGACAGTAGGCCAATCGACATGCTTCGTAGTGTGGTTGAAGACTGTGGGGCACACACTTTACGCAAAAGCAGTCGTTCCTTCATGATGGTGTGCACACTTCCGACGCTCAATCTGACCACTGTCACTTGGCGGTCCTGGGTAATGACTGCATCAACCAGCTGGACGTTGTCATCGGTATTTCAGGGGGGTGCCCCAGACTGGGCATCATCGGCTAACGATACCCATCCTTCCCTGAAGCGCTTGTGCCACGCCTTGACCCTTGCAAGGGACTTGCAGTGTTCGCCGTACACTAGTGACATTCGGCGATGAATGTCTGTTCCCCCTACTCCTTTCGCTGTCAGAAACCAAACAACACCTCTTTGCTCTTCGTTTGACGCCTCCATGTCACTGTTTGCAATGAGACTGGCAGCGTTGGACGATTGATGCATGCTGCTGCTCGCTTTGTATCGTCACGTGACGTGCACGCGTGCCCTCTAGCGACGAGCTGTGACCTTCCACGCTCTGGTCGGAACCACGCCTCGTTACACACGCCACGATTAGCCGATGTCGTCACCGGTTCGCGCATTACAGCCTCCGACTCGTTACTTTTTGAACGCACCTTATATATTAAAAGTTATTCGTTTGCCTATCTATAATATTCCGTATTCCGCAGCTCATTTTCAACCGAATATTCTCCAGTATTCCTTACCCCAAGTCTATCAGTCTTTTCAACATAACCCAGTAATCATTCCTCGCATTTTTCACGAGATAACGAGCCATTTGGTATCTTGCATTATTTTTTATACCGATGGTTCTAAAATGGTTAACCCATCCCGTGTGGGAGCAGATTTCTTCTCTCCGGATTTACAAATCTCATGTCAGTATACTTTACCTTCCGACGTCACGATATTTACAGTCGAAATTTTTGCAATCCGCCAGACGAGTTGTTATATTAAACAACATGGTATTCGTCATTCTCTAATTTGTACAGACTCAATGAGTGTCGTAATAGCACTTCAAAATGTTCTTGAGGCCGATAATTGGTTTTTATGTCACTTGGTGCATAAATTGTACATTTTACAAACTGAGAGGGTTTTGATGTCAGTATCACGTGGATACTCGGCCATTCACATATTGAGGGTAATGAAATCGCTGATAAACTCGCCAAAGATGCTGCTGATGGTACAGACAAGGCTTACAATATATCTATACCCATTTTTGATTTGCGTTCTCTAATTCTTTCGAAGATACAGCATGACTGGCAAGTCACGTGGAATAATTATGCGAAACTTAAGGTCAAACATTATTTTGGGATACAACCGACTATTTTACGCAAACCATGGTTCCAGGGTGGTATATACACACGACGACACATCATTACAATCATTCGTCTCGGCTTTTATCATGCATTAACGCCGGTGTATTTATTCAGTAGAAAACGACGTGATGATGCCTTGTGTTCGTGTTTGCAGATGGAGGGATCTTTAAATCATATTCTCTTTCAATGTCCACAATATGACTTTCAACGTGCCATAATGTTGCGCGATTTACATTCAATAGGGTATGCACTGCCTTTAAATGTTGCCACCTTAGTTCATAATCCTACAATTCCACTGGTTAGTAGCATAGTATAATTTTTCGACAACATTGATTTAAGGTTTTGAATGTGTATTCCTTTCACCTGGTCCATAATTGTGACTCGGTCATGTGCGCCTATGTGCAGTAAGTCACCAAGGTGGGTCACTTTGGTGTGAAGAGTCAAATACCACTTGTCCCAGTCTATTTTCATATGTTTTTCATCCTACTTATGTCTCCACGGCCAACTCGTCTCCTAGTTACGTCATTTCAATATATCGTACACCTGATTCGGATGTCCAGGCCTTCATAAATATATGGGAAAGGTTTGCTTGTTACTGAGCAAAGTTCCAAAAGTATAAAATATATTGTTTAGGGGATATTAACATAAATGTATTAATTGAATCACTGGCAAAGAAACAATTCTGTAACATTTTAAAATCTTTTGATTTTTACCTGATCAATAACCAACCAACTAGAAAGAAGTCTTGTTTAGATAACATAATTACTAATGTGCCAACAAATGGTTATAATTTTGGTGTTACAAAACCTCTCTTGTCTGACCATAGTGGCCTCTGGCTAGCATTTCAAATTGATACACGACACTTCCCAGAAAATAGGCAAGTCAAGTAAATTAGGATGTTGAGCGACAATAACTTTCTCAGATTAAGGCACGGGTTGACCAGCAGGAATTTGGAAAACATAATTGTGAGCTATAACAATGTTTCTGAAGCAGCTGATAAGTTTATGAATATAATACATACTTCCTTAAATAAATGCTGCCCAATTAAGAAAAAAAATTAACAGTCCAGATCAAAAACAAAGTAAAAATAATACCAAATGGTATACGCCTTACCTTGATGTTATTAGGAAGTTAAAGATCATGTAGTACACTAAAGCAAAGAAAGGAGACCCGCAGGATATATAAAACTATAATCACATTAAAAAATGATATCGGGGAGAAATTAAAGCAGCAAAAAAGAGAGCGAATGATGAGTTCATTAATAATGCAAAGAATAAATGTAAAGCTGCTTGGTTAATCATAAACAAGGAACTGGGTAAAAATAAAAGTAAGGACTCGACACCAGTAATGCCAAATGTGTTAAATGATTATTTTATAAATTCTGTTGAAAATATGGTCAAAAGTTTGGAATATGAAAATCATCAAACAAAGTTAATGGAGAAATTGGAAAACCATAAGGTAGATGAAAATCCCACACCATCCTTCAGATGGAGACAAATAACATTTATGAGAAGGTTCTAAAAATAGTTTCAGAACTAAACAATTCAAAATGTGAGGATTATTATGGAATGTCGAATTTTATTCTAAAACAAATAATAGACATCATAGTATTACCTTTAACTTATCTAATAAACTGGATATTTACTACTGGAGTTTTTCCAGAGTGTCTGAAAATCACAATCACAATTACAGTCCATAAAAAGGAGATATGATGGACCCCAATAACTATAGGCCAATTTCAATTATCCCAATTATTTCCAAAATAATAGAACAGTGTATGAAAGAACAATTATCAGCGTTCTTTGAGGAGCACAAGTTGTTTAATAGTTCCCAATTTGGTTTCAGAACTGGTAAGTCAACGGCTCAAGCTGTTGAAGCTGTTGTTGATGAAGTGATTGCTGGATTTGAATCTCAACTTATTACATCTGTCACACTCTTAGACCTAAGTAAAGCTTTCGATTCTGTGGATCATGATATATTAATACAAAAACTTCACTATTATGGAGTCAAAGATTGTGAATTATCATTAATTACCTCCTATCTCCACAAGAGAAGGCAAATAGTTGTAATAGATAACCAAAAATCTGCTCGGCTCATTGTAAATACAGGTGTAGCCCAAGGTTCAGTCATTGGAACCTTTTTCTCCCTGATCTATATAAACGACATTGTTAGTAATATAAATGCCAAGTCAATACAGTATGCTGATGACATTACTCTAATGAGTGATAGAGACCTAACTAGCCTTGAAGAGAAAAGAAACAAATTATTAAGTGAATCAACTTCTTGGCTAAAGGTATATTTCTAAACAGTAACAAAACAGAAAAAATCTATTTTCACTTAGTCATATTGGCTTCAAGTAGTCATGAATGCAGCTCTGTTAAGTTGTTGGGAATCCTTTTAGACTCTAAATTAAACTGGGACATTCACACACAAAAATTATGTACAAAATTAGCACGAGTCTTATTTTTATTGCGAAGACTCAAACAATCAGTTAGTACCAATCAGATGATTCTCGCATACTATGCATTTTTACATTCACATTTAACTTATGGTATAATATTGTGGGGAAACTCAACAGGCGCACAAGATGTTTTCAGATGGCAGAAGAAGGCAATAAGATGTCTACAAGGCAAGCCTAGTACAGAATCCTGCAGAAATCACTTCCAATAACTTGGAATTATGACTCTTACATCAATATACATATTCGATAGCTTAGTGTATATTAAAGAAAATCTCAGTGTATATAAAAATCGAAGGGATGTGCATTCTCACACCACAAGAATAAGAAACCAGTTAGATACACCTCATGTCAGGTTAAAGAAAACACAAGACCACTACAAATACTATGGAATTAAAATCTTCAACAAACTACCAACACAACTACAGCAGGAATCTATAAACATTTTCAAAGCTTCCATTAAGCGATGGCTCATTAACAGCAGTATTTACACTTTGGTCGATTTGAAGAGAAAATTACACTCTACCCAGATGGACTATAGAAGATCAACTTCTTCTTAGGCTGTGTTTCTATCTCCCAACATTTTAATAATGGCACTCCGTGGTGTTCGTTAAGCCGCCATTTTGTTCGCTGCCACGGCCTAGGGTGGGGGCTTAACGAAGACGAGTGAATCAAAACGATCTAAAATTTTTCCGAGCATGGTCTCCAATCAAAACGTCCCTGATTGTCTGAGCACTTATTGGGTCCTTCCCTCCACACAGCCGCAATCAATTCCGCCATTAACCTCAATTTAACATAACCTAAGTTACTTAAATTACAAATATTAATGTTGGTGAAGGGTGGATGACTTGTGGATTAGATAAGCCATTTATGTGTTGCCTTCTATAGTTTTGTGGGTGGCATTGTGTTTTTTTTGGCAATCTCGTTATCTTGTAGACATTAAGATAAATAGTTATATTTCGGGGGCCTATCACTCAGTAGCGGTTTATCACAACAGTAGCAACTATTACGAATAGCTGTACTTTATTAAGATTTTTCTGCACCTTCGCGAAATAGTGGCGGTGGTTTGAGATTATTTTTGACTACCATTATGGGGTTTTAATAGTTTTTCGTAGAGCATTTTTGTTGTCTTTTAGGCATGATTGATTTGACATGTTAGGCCTGCATGTTCATTTTTCCTGGTTTTGGGAATAATGCTCATTACTATTAAGTGCAACCGTGTTGACCAACTGAAAGACATTGAATATTTCGTTTACTAAGGCAACACTGAAATATGGCTTCCAACACGATATGGACTTGGAACTTATGTTCGCTTAACAAAATAATGATACATCAACAAGTCATCCTTGTAATCTCTGCAAATAATAAAAATATTTCCCATCCAATATAGGCCTATTCATGTTGAACGGTAGAAAGTTATCAACCTTTATTAAGGCAACACTGAAAAATGTTCATTTTGATCTAGCCTGCTTACTCGGAGTCATCTGCATCAATGTCACTAGAGGTTCAGTTTTTTAAATTCTCCCTTTCCTATGGTCAAATAACACATGGATATTCCCTATTTTCTTAAGGGGATTCAATGATCTTATGCTGAACTAATTAAGAATAGGGCATGTACCCCAACCCCTTAAAATATGAAGTTATCAGGATAAAAATAATGTCCATGACCATCAGAAACTTGAGAACACAGATCAGGAGAATGTTGATGGACCATGGATGCAAGACCAGAAAGTCTTAAGGAGGAGTGTTTCATTTAGAGACTTGGAACATCATGGTCAAGACCCCTGTAGGCCTACTTGGATGTGTGCTCAATTTGTTTGAAAACCCGTTGACAGATCATAAGTTAATCTGTGGCTGGAATCCACTCCGTCCTATGCTAAGCTGTGAGTACTGGGCACCATTAATGTTCTGTAACTACTGTATCAATTTCTGAAAATTGTGTCATAGGCCTATGCTTAGACAAGTCGCTGAGAATGGTCTCTGAATGGTGAATACCAGTAGGCTAGCCTACTTAGCTGCCTCCTTCACTAGCATTTCCAGGCACCAGATGGTTAGTTGGTAAAATGAAATAGAAAAATCACTTGAATGATTCAAGTTGTCCTTGATTGCCCTCGTGGGACAGTGTACCCCATTCCAGATCTTAGTTCAGAATTAGTTTCCTTGACAGAGTTGGAGAAACAGTCACAATACCTATGGTACTACTAGACCTAGTACGGTACATGTAGATGGAAGCATTGTGAGACCAACCACTAGGAAGCTTATGTCCCATTAGTTGGGAATGTTAGGGAATGGGAGATTGGTTCAACATGTCAGCCTATGTTGTTGTATATTTCATTAATGTATGGGATCTAAAAGTGTATCATAGGAATATTAAAGCAAGCCATAATATATTACCAGTTGGTCAATTGGATACAACAATTCAATGAAACATTCTGTTAATAATTAGGAAGTGTCGTAGGCAACCAGAGAAGCGACTCAAGAAAAAACACCTGAGTCTTCCAGGCAGTTGTCATCAACTGTATTTCACATAGAGAAGAATGACTAAAATGGTTCCTCATGAAAATAACAACTGGTCAATGGCTTGAAAGACAGTAGTAAGGACTTACATGCTGTCAGTAAAAGTGGAGTTAAGAAAGATGTCTGGAATATTTAAATCAGTAGTTGATAGCCAGGATTTTTAAAATTACCGTAGGTAATTGCACCTTAATATGATTAGTAGCCTACCGGTATGTGCAAGATTTTAAATGGTAGGTTTTCCTGTGAACCAAAAAACAGCTCTTAACATGGATTATGTTCAGGTTAGGCCTACAAGTTATTGGGAGGGAGGTTTATTTTACATACCTGTTGCACATAAAATGAGCTTCTGATTAGAGCTCTGTGGGAATGTTTAAATGGTTTGATGATACAGGGTTTATCAAGCCACTTTCTATGCATCTTTTAAAAACATTTTAACAATTCATACATTCAGGAAAATAGAAGACATCGCCGGAAGAAATCAAGTGACACGTCTAATAAAAAATATCTTGTCGAACAATCAAGTAGAAATAGACAACAGAGTGTCTAAATCAAACCCGATGACCCAGACCAACGGAGTACTGCAGGGAGACCCCATGAGTCCACTGCTTTTCATCATAGCCACTGCGGAACTACCTGGAGAAATTGCAGTTGAAAACGTTAAAATATATGCTTACCCAGATGACATGGTCCTCACTTCTCGAAACATAGATTGCATTCAATCTGCTTTTGATAAACTCTCAACATGGGCCGAAAACAATAAATTAACACTAAACGGTACTAAAACTGTGAAAATGACATTCAGAAAAGGAGGTAGACTTTCAACAAATGACTTCATTATGTATAAGAATGTCCCGCTACAGAATGTATCACACTTCAAATACTTAGGAATCACTTTTCAGACAAGAGGAGATGTCTATAGCCAACACGTCAAGGAAAGAGTCGCCGCGGCAAAGATTGCTATTCACACTATAAGGAATCTGAGACAGCTATCTTTAGCCACAGCCATCACCCTGTTTCGCCTTAAAATTACACCAATAATAACTTATGGACTAGAGACAATTTGCTACAACTGACGAAGAGAAATTTGGAAGAAATAGAAAGAGACAAAGCCACTTTCCTGAAAAGAACATTGTGCCTGTCGAAATTCACACGGTCTCGCCTCACCTACGTGCTAGCAAGAGAGCAATTTTTCATCGAAGATCTTCGCCTTAACCTATTACTACCATCAACCGTCGCCTACACTGAACTTTTACAAGAACTCAATGCAAAACAGCTAGACATATGGCCAACGTTCTTTTCAACAGATGCCATGATTTACAGAGAATGGACTCAAGTTGGATATGAACTACGGCATATAGTGACGCGATACGCCGTGCATGGTTTCCACCACCGGATATGCCAGACTGAGAATTTCCACGACCCGGACGATAACTGCAGGTGTAAACTGTGTGGGTCAACCTGTGACCGTTATCACCTGCTTTTGTGCACCAAACGGAAAGTCTCGTTGACAGATTTCTGCAATGACTGAATGTGTGGTTTTTATTTAGGTTATTGTATGCACGGTCATGTATATATTCCTTTTGGAAGTTTGCTGCACTTATTAAATTAATTCATAAATTACTGTCATCATTGCTAATGCTGTAATCTGTCATGTTTATTTATGCAGCATGAGGAATTAGGAAACATTGGCAGGATTGGTATATTGAGTGGAGATATAGTAGGATAAAATGCAACTGTGTTATGGAAACCTAAGATGTATTTTTATTTCTCAACTTTATTTTCTGTAGACTGCAACATAGCCCACCACCAGGGGGAAAAAAGTGTTGGTGATGTTCAATGAGAGCAAATCTTGAAATACTGTGATTTAAGTGGTTGGTATCAAAAGCTGTATAAGAAAAATGAAAATGTGAAGTCACACCCAAGTTTATGAAGCCTTGCCAGACTCGGCTGAAATTATCTTCGATGCAAATCAAGTCTCAATAGTTAAAACTTTAGGACGACCTTTGACATGAGCACTATAATAGGCCTTCATTTAGGATCGACATAGCCTGCAGTAGGTCTTGTGCTACTGTATGCACCTGGGCATGTTTTAAAAAAACTCAGCCTGCAGGTTAATAAGGTAGTATATTACTATAAATCTATCTCAAGCAAATCCAAGAAGTTACCAGACTGAGAAACTATATATCAATATTTAAACAACAAAAAAGTGTGGCAGTGCAAACTGCACTTTTAATCCTTGCTTCATTAGTTAAACCATAATATTTGTACATAAATACAGTAAGGACTTCACATTACAAACGGCCACTTAAATTATATGCCTTATTAGGCATAACCTACAAATTACATATCATGAAATTGGTAAATATAAGCAGACAGCAACATCAATATGCAATGGTCTATAATGTAGTATTATAGTGCACAAAAGTTATTGTACTGAATGTATTTCGAACTGATGAATAAAACTGGTGGAAACGACAGCCAATTGATTTACATCCATTACATCCAAAGTAGTAGAAACTTTCAGTTGATTGGCAAGAGTGTTGATTTGTACTTTTATTTTCACAAATTTTGATGAACAGTGTCACGCTTCAATTTAAATATAAACGCACATACAATTCCTCATCAATAAGTGATTTGCACTTCATACTGTCATGAACTGCCTGGAATAGATTTCTAGCAATTTAATTGATGTAGAAATCTATTCCTCTCGCCGCCATGTTGGTGATAATTGTAAACAAACCCGCGGGCAGCCAAAGGCTGGTAATAATTGCCAGCCAATAACAAGCCAGGATGACGCGGATCATAATTCGCGTTTCACTCTCATTGCGTTTTAACTTGAGGTGAGGAATCAGCTGTTCGTTAACGCCACGGGGTGCCATTATTAATATTTTGGGAGATAGAAACACACCCTTACTGTATTCGTGTTATTTTATTCTTATTTTATTTTATAGAATTCAGTAAGCTGGTAATAATACTTGTAATATATTGTACATAACTTTGTTATTTTTTTGTAAATTGAAAATGTATTTTTAACAATACAACGATAAGTTGTTAAATGACAATAAATATTGATTGATTGATTGTCATACTCTTTTTTTTTTGCATAAACCGTTGCTCACTGGTCTTACGCCTTTTCTCGGTAGTCGATGTTTACCTCATGGTACACCCACTACCGTAACATGTAGAAGAAGAAGACTGGGTAAAGTTTTTACTGCGACCAAAACCCCTCAACAGAAGAAGAAGAAGAAGAAGAATTGGCAGTCTTTATTTACTTCCTGAATTGAAGTGAATTTTTGCTTCTCCCATTCTCCCGAAATTACAATTACTACAATTGTAATTGTAATTGTAATTGTGGCAGTGCAAACTGCACTTTTAATCCTTGCTTCATTAGTTAAACCATAATATTTGTACATAAATACAGTAAGGACTTCACATTACAAACGGCCACTTAAAAAATATTCCGTCTCCTCTATTCTTTTATCTTTTATCGGTCTTACTAGTCTTCGTCCAGACATTCTCCAAACCCGGAAGCCGCTATGCTATAATGCGCACTTCCCTCTTTATCAGTTCCTTCCTGATGTTCTTCACCATTCCCCCTACTTTTCTCAAAAAGCTTCATTTTTTTCCCACTCTATCGCCCGTCGATATGTCTGTCAAATTGAAGGAAGTGCCTCCAGCTGTACCACCATATACACAGATGGCTCTAAATTCGACTTCCCGCCCGGCGTGGGGGCGGCCTTTTATGTCCCCGCCAAACAACATCTTGCTTCCTTTACGTTACCTCCTCAATTATCTATTTTCTCGGCTGAAGCTTTTGCTATTCGTCAAGCTCTCTTATACGTCAAAAGGAATGTGATATCTCGCTCTCTTATTCTATCTGACTCCAGAAGTGTTCTCCAGGCCATACAAAATGTGATGCACATCGACAACTGGTTCATACTTCATATACGGTACTAAGGTTGACGTATGAATTGACTCAGTCGGGATTTACGGTTGTTTTTTCTTGGATCCCCGGCCATACAGCTATTTTAGGAAATGAATACGTTGATCAGGCCACTCGACGTGCTGCTTGTGGCCACGGCACCCACATCGCCATTGCCACTCCCGCCTCCGATTTTATACCTCTTCTGAAAAATCAATTAAAAAGTCTGGTCGACACAATGAAGGGATTATTCAAGGGAAAAGGCTCAGTTTATTATAAACTACAACCGTCGATACCCCATCTCCCTTGGTTTTATAATGGTCGCTACACTCGTCGTCACACCATTACCATTATTCGCTTACGTTTTAATCATGCGCGCACCCCCGTCTTTATGGCTCGGGGCAACTTGCAAGCCTCCGAGGTTTGTGCATGTAATACTGTGATAGGTACTATTAATCACCTAGTTTTTCAGTGTCCCTTATATACGTCTCAACGAACTACGTTACTTCATTCACTTAGTACGCTAGGGTTTACTCTCCCCTTATCTCTTTCGATACTTCTTTATTCCCCCACATTTCCTGTCCTCTCCGCTTTACTCACATATTTTTCTGATTGCCATTCAACTATTTAACTCTTTCCCTTACGTGTGACGCCTCGTGTTTGTTTATACGTAGCAAGTCGCCAAGATGCGTCACTTGGGCGTGAAGTTTAGCACCTTATTGTGTCCTTGTTTGTTTATGTGTCAACCATCACCCCAACCATCAAATCACACTCACCAGACCCACAAACCACCACAGCAGAGTCAACAAATAAACGCAACTATCGATACGAAACCAGATCACTATCAAGCATAGAATGGCCGGAATTACCCAACAAAATTATCAACCGTGACACTACAACACAAGGAGAGACGAGGTGACCAGACAATACAGAAAAAAGATATCAGCAACAGAATCAACCACGAAATAGTAAGCAATACCGATCACCATCTAACACAGTAATCGGCACTGGAACAGAGAACGACGATCTACAAGCGGAAGAGAAAACGGCATGGCTATTTATTGGGAAGCTGAAGAAAGAACCAACCTCGGAGATGGTAATAAACTACCTAAGAAAGAAAGGAATCCGAGGGGACGTCAGCTGCGAAGAGGCCGCCATAAGAGGAGACTCCAAAGCGTACAAAGTTGGCATCCCTTTTGACTGCCTAGAAATGACATCCAACCCCGAATTTTGGCCAAGTAGAGTAATTGTGCGTCAATTTCGATTTCTCCTCCGCAGAAGAAGCGAAGGCGCATCTCTCGAATAACTCCATTAACATGCTCCTGTGGAATGTAGAAGGGTTTAAAGGACTACTGAAACTAACCCCAGAAAACACATTTGAAACATCTGAATACTAATCTTCACAGAGACATTCCTAACGACAGCTATTTATATAGAAGGTTTCTACTCCATCCACACTCTAGCAAGAAAACCTACAGAATGGAGGCCATCAGGAGGTGTATCTATCCTCTATAAACCATGGATAGGACCCTTAAAGACCTTACATATAGAAGAAAACCTCATAATCGCGAAAGCAAACAACTTCACGATAATAGGCACTTATGTACGCCCCAACACTGATACAGAGGAAATAATGGAACTCCTCACGCTCTCCCTACGGAACGTTGCAAACCCAGAAGAAACCATAATACTAGCAGGAGATATGAACTGTAGACTAGACAAACCCGATACGAAATGTAAAATTGTCCTTACATTCCTTACAGAAGAAAATTTCAAAATAGTAAATGACCCAAGACGCAAAACTTACTTTGCCCATAATGTCAGTAGCACAATTGACCTCGTGTTCCACAAAGGAAACGATATTGAAATTTTAGGACAAACGAGTCCATGGACTTCACCAGTAACCCCACTAAGAAAACACATTCCAATACAGACCAAATTCTTACTCAAAACTCCAAAGAAAGTTGTTCCAAATTGCGTCAAGACCATCATATCCAGACACCTTAACATGGCAGCACTACAGCGACAACTAGGAAAAGTACCTGAAGCAGAAAAGACAATCAAGGAAAACGACCTAAATTCAGCCCTAACAACAATTAACAAGATACTAGGAGCAAGTATAACCCACAAACAGATTACAAGGAAAGCTCAACCGTTATGCAGAAAGGCAAACTACACTAAAGGCGCTACATATAGCTAGGATCACGTCAACACCAGAGGACCTAAGAGTATATGGGGAAACACGGAGATATTACAAGAATCTCCTAAAATGTAAACGCTTTCAATACATAGAAAGAGAAGGTGAGAGGATCGCCAAAGAAGCAATGAATGATCCATACATAGCCATCAGACCAAGAAGATCGTCAAGATATAGCAACGTAGAAACAGGAATATGGGAATCGCACTTCACTCTCATCCTTAACGGTACAGGTCAACAAGCGGCATATGAAATTGAATGTAGAGATCAACACGAAGAAATACTCCCCATCACTAAAACAGAGGTATTGGACATAATCAAGGCTACGGAATATAACAAGGCCGCAGGACAAGACGGTTTTTTTCAACGAACATCTAAAGGAATCGCCACAATACCTATCAGAACTATGGTCCAAGCTGTTTACCAAATGCCTAGAAACAGGAAATATCCCCGAAGAATTGACAAAATCGACCATTAAAACTCTCTATAAAGGAAAAGGTGAATCCAACGACCCCAACTCGTGCAGAGGAATTGCACTGGAAAGCAACACCTTCAAGTTACTGGCAAGAATTCAAACCAACAGGATAGTATACGAAGTCGACTCCAAGATACCGGAGGAACAATTCGGCTTTAGACGAGGAAGAGGAACCTTGCACGCAATTCAAAATCTGTTAAATGACATAGAGGAAGCAAAAAGACTCCAAAAGGGAAAGTTTTATGCAGTCTTTATAGACTATACAAAGGCCTTCGACCTAATTGACAGAAGAAAGCTCACATCGAAACTTCAAAATATCATCGAAAATCACAACCCTTTAACAATCTTAGTAAAAAATATCCTGGCATACAACCAGATCACCATAGATGACGCAGTATGCAAAACAAAGGAAATCACCCAAGCTAATGGAGTGTTGCAAGGTGACCCCCTCAGTCCCATACTGTTCAATATTGCCACAGCCGAGGTAACAACAGCAGAGCGGTGTTTCTCTGCCCTACAAATAAGATGGCGACAAGTGACAAATCAACCAAGTGCGTTGAGTGTGAAAAATGTGTAACTGATAACGAAGACTACATAATTTGTGATGGGGAATGTGGTAAATCATACCACAGAACGTGTGTAAACATAAAAAAGAAAGTTTTTAACCGGCTTTTGTCCGACAAAGCCAAGCAATGGTATTGTGTCGAGTGCAGTGCAATAAGTAGGTCAACTACGGAAAAGGTTTCGCCAGACGAGAATGTAAGTAAACTTGATTTAGAAGATCTTGTTTGTGAAATCAACCTCCGACTGATAAAACTCGAAAACATTGAAAAGACTCAGAATGACATGCTCAAGTCCGTGACATACTTTTCTGATTGTTTCGATAGTATGAAAAGTGACATTTCAACTGCCACACAAACTCTGAAACAAGCCTTGTCAGAAATTACAAGGCTCAGCCAAAGAGTTTGTGAGTTAGAGAAGGAAAAGGATATCGTTTGCAGTGAGGTTAAAATGTTAAAGCAAGAGAATCTCGAGCTCAACAGTACGTTCGGCGAAACAATCTAGAGCTTCATGGCGTGCCGCACACTTCAAACGAAAACACTGTTCAGATTGTCCAGACTATCGCTGACCAATTGGGTATCACTGTTGTTGAGTCCGATATTGACGCCTGCCATCGGCTTCCACCTCCTTTACTAGTCAAATTATGCAGCCGGCTAAAAAAGAGGCAATTTTAAAAGGCAAAAGGTTCAAACCCAACCTGAACTCAAGTGATGCTGGAATCAATGCAAGGGCTAGACCTATCTACATAAACGAGCATTAGACGCCAGCTAATAAAGTACTCCACAAACAGGCAAGAGACCTCCGTAAATTAGATTTTAAATACGTCTGGACCCGGGACTGCAAAATATTCGTCCGTAAATCAGATAGTGACAAGGCTGTCAGGATCAGCTCACCGGACGACATTGAAAGGCTAGTAAGAGACTCTTCCATCAACAAGGCTCAGCCATCCCATTCACAGAAATAAGAATGAATCAAGACATGGACCTACTAGTTGATGTTGACGCACACACATCAATTGATGAGCGTAAATATGACTGTATCCACGACTATGTAGCAGACACTAAAAATGAGGTTAGCCAAATCAAGTGTCTTTACCTAAATAGCAGAAGCATCAAAAATAAACTAGAAGATATCGAGCTGCTAATACATATTGTTGAAAATCTAGATGTCATAGTGGTAACCGAGACTTGGGTAAAAAGTAAGGAAGTTAAATACTTCAACCTAAACAACTATTCTGTTGCTTTTATACGCAGAGACAATCAGGACGGTGGAGGTGTGGAAGTTTATGTACACAAGAAATGGAATATAAAAGTTCCTAACCTAGTTGAAAGTAACCATAGCTTGATCCAGTTAGAGCTTATAAGAAGTAATACTGTTCGTTTCAATAACCTGCATACTATTAATATAATTGCAGTATATAATCCTAACATAAATTACGCAACAAATTTCATGCAATCTCTAGAGCACATTCTCTCGAAAAATAATGCCAATCTTTGCTTATGCATTGGGGAAACAAATATTAACGTACTAAACAAAAATAATGTAACCAAATCATTCCTCAATCTACTATCAAGCTATGGTTTCACACAAGGCAATACTCGGTATCCAACAAGAATATGTGAATCAACAAGTACACTCCCTGATCAGGTAGCCACTAATAACTGTAAATATGCCTATAGAATAAGCAATATAAATAGTGATATTAGTGATCATAATATTCTTGTAACTGAGACTTTCTGGTCAAATTACTATCCAGGCAAAAGCCCAATCTCGAACATGACATTTAAATACCCCCACAACAAGCAAAGGTCTAGTTCAAAAAACGTAAATAAAAATTACCGGTACGTGAAAAAAAACATATTCTCCTATGATCTCAATCAAATAGACTGTTTAGATGATGTAAATGAAACGTACATCGCCATAAAACACAAAATCTTGACACAGACACCCAACAAGGAAAACACTGACACACCTTTGAAGGAAATACACCAGAACCACAATAACCCATGGATAACAACAGGATTAATTCAGCTAATAAAACGAAGGGACCTACTACATGCTAAACTTAAAACAAACATTCACAGAAACAACAACCTCTTAAAGAAAGAGCACATAATATGTAGGAACAAAGTGACAGCATTAAAACGGAAACTGAAATCCTCATACTATGAACATAAATTAACATTGAACGCCAATAGCATAAAAGATACTTGGAAAGTAATCAATGAAATGATCTACAGCTGCACAACTGAAAACAAATATGGTCCCAGTGAGTTAATAATTGACGGTAAATCTTTCACAGGAAAAGAAAATATTTGCAATGCTTTAAACACTCACTTTATAAACATAGCACACAAGTTAGCCAAAAACATCCTCCCAGGGAAGAAAGTTAATGAAATTAATGCCAATAAAGATTACATATTTATGACCCCGACTAATGAGATGGAAATTCGCAATACTATATTAAGCCTTAAAATGAAAAGTAGCCAAGACAAAGTTGGCATGTCAGTAAAATTGTTAAAAAACTCCATTGACATGCTAAGTAGCCCACTAACTACTTTAATTAATTTATCGTTATACCCCGTTTAGACGTCCCGGTTGCGATCGCGATCAGGCGCTGATCCAGATTAAGTTGGGACGTCTAAACGCAACAGGATAACATTATCGCGATCAACTTTCCCTCCAACAGGATCAGCCCGATCCCGTTCCCACAACGAGATAATCGCGTTCGCGGCCATTGCGATCGTCGGTATGTTCTATCCTCCTGCTGTGTGAGTGAAGTAGGCAGTGGAAATGATGGCCATTTTGTATTATCTTGTGTTTTGAAAGCGAGATGTACGTAATGTTGGCCATGATGGTTGTATTTATGTTGGTTGATATCAGATATATGAAGATTGAGAGAAACGAAATGATGGATGGAGACAAACATGCCAGTGTTTAAACGCTGAAAAAAAAAATATTAGCGTTGGAGAAAGTCGATGAAGACGATTAATAAAGACATAAAATTTATTGTCATAGACATATAGAAGGGATTCCGATAGGGACAAATAACTCTGGACGAACAAGAAGTATGTATGCAATAAATAGCCTAGACCTAATTCTAAAGGTTTCAAAATATTTTTATTTCCACACCAACGGTAGGCCTCGTTTACACGTCTCTTCAGAATTTGTATATATTTAAGAATATGTATTAGCAGGTTGAATTATGTATAAAGAATAACTGAAATACTTCAAAACTGGAGGAAACCAACTACTGTAAATTTCTGCTATAACACTTGGAATTCAAAAGTTGGCAGACCTTAGCGATGCCATGCTGTTTTACTCGATTTTCCTGTTGTTTCATGATGGGACGTCTAAACACGTACCAATGACAAATGCCGTTGATCGCGATTGGACATTATCCAGATCAGAGATAATCGGGATCGCGACCGAGACGTCTAAATGGGGTATTAGAGACTGATCTGGTGCCTGATGATCTAAAAATAGCACGAGTCATACCAGTCTATAAAGGAGGTGACAAAAGCAATCCAGACAATTACAGACCCATTTCCATCCTCCCACCCATATCCAAGGTACTCGAAACAGTAGTAAAAAACAGAATTGTTAAGTTTGTAAATAAAAATGATTACTTCTACAAAGGGCAGTATGGATTCCGAGAAACCTCAAGCACAGAAATAGCCACAATTGATATAATCTCTAACTTGCAGGATGTAATAGACAATAAGATGACAGCGAGTGGCCTTTTCATAGACCTGAGAAAGGCGTTTGATACTGTTGACCATAGGGAAACTTGATAAAGCAGGTATCCGAGGAGTAGCTTGGACATGCTTTAAAAATTACCTGTCTAATCGTAAGCAGTATGTTGAAATAACTGGCAACAGAAGTGAGGAAGTAAATATTACCCATGGTGTGCCCCAAGGATCAATACTGGGCCCTTCCCTTTTCTTAGTATATATTAATGACATAGCAACGCTCAGTTTTCTTGGTAATATAACGTTGTTTGTAGATGACTTAAGCATCTTTTACAATGCGTACACCACCAACACGCTGATTACACACATGCAGGAGGACATGAATTCAATACTTGGCTGGACCCAGTCAAATAAATTAACAATATTGAAGATAAGACAAATTATTTAATAATATCTAAGCGTAGAACAAAGTTAGACATCACTCAGAATATAATGCTGAATGGAAAGGCAGTTAAACGGGTCTCATCTGTCAAATACATAGGCCTGATAATAGATGAAAATCTCTCCTGGCAAAAGCACATTGATGCATTAGTTAAAAAAATATCACCTGCTGCTGGGATGATAAAAAAATGAGCTACTATATCCCAAAATATCTACTTAGGAAAGTGTATTTTTCTTTAATCCATAGCCACTTACAATATTTGAATACAATTTGGATAAAATGCTCAAATTACCTAAAAAAGAAAATTGAGGTAATTCAGAATAGAGCCATAAGAAATATGTATAATAGCTACCCTATTTTTTTTCACACCAACCAAACACCTTTATATTACGAGTAAAATTCAACCAGTAGCCCTAAATGCAGAAATCAAATCAAATGTCCTGATGTACCAAATCCTACACAAAGGTATCAACACAAATTTAAACTTCACTAAACAATCTGATTTACACGCTTACAAAACTAGGCATGCAGATAACATACCACTTTTTCATATCAATTCCAAACAATATGGCATTAATAGCATTAAGTATAGTGCCTTTGTAAAGTTCAACAGACTACCAGAAAATATAAAAATTGCACCTAGCCTACCAATCTTTAAAAGGAGGCTAAAACAGTTTATGTGGAATCATAAAATGTCAGTTTGAAGAAATTCCAACATCTGAGAAGACAAAAGAAGACTACATTGTGTAAAAAAACGTATGAAAGCTACAAAATGTTGTATATATTTTCATACTGAAAACTTTGTAATCTAAACATTTTTTTATTTATTTATTATCTCATAAGGGGCACCTGAGCCGAGGCTCGTGATAGTGCAGTACATCAAGGTAACAATGGTATTTTAGAAATTACATGTAAGTTACATTGTTGAATCCATTAAGAATTTTCAACTGTTCTTTCCTGAAAGTTCTCAGTGAGGAGATATTTTTCAGGCCATCAGGCAGTCTATTATATATAGATGATGAGTAATGCCATAGTGAATTATTTCCAAACCTGCTGGTATTTATTACATTATAGTGGATATTGCTTGCATTTCTGGTGATGTGTGAGTGAGTATCTGAATTGGTTGTGAGTATGATATTTGAATTGGTTATTTTATGTTTAATTTTATGTATCATTATTACTGAGGCTCTTTGACGGAGACAATTTAGTGATAGGACATTACATTGTTGGTATAATTGAATTGTAGGTGTTAACATGGGAAGATTGAAAAGTATTTTCAAAGCCCTTTTATGTAATATATTAATTTTATTGAATAATCCTTTGCTGCAACAGGCCCAAATGTGAATCATGTATGCAATGTGACTTTCAATAAGTGCGTGATATATAGACTTCAGTAGTGCTCGAGAAACTTTGTATTTTACTCGGCTTAGAACTCCTATAGCTGGAATTATTTTTCCACCAATAGCTTTGACATGATCATCCCATGAGAGTAGCTCATCAATGACTAATCCCAAAAATTTGGTAGATTTAACTCGGGGTAGACATTGGTCGTGGAAGAATAATTGCATGTCTAAAGGTAGGTTGTAGGAAGGCTTGTGAAAGACGATATAGTTAGTTTTACTTAAGTTAACTGTTAGACGGTTTTCATGCATCCATGATAGAATCAGATGTGCATCTTCCTGCATTTTCTGTTCGAGTTCATGGACAGACTTTCCAACATAGAATACATAGGTATCATCAGCAAATAGGGATATCTTACCGTTTAAATTTAGTCTACCAATGTCGTTGATAAATATTAAAAATAATATTGGGCCTAAAACAGATCCCTGTGGCACCCCAATAGCAATTGCTTGGCAACTACTCTCAGCATTCATGCAACTAACAAATTGTTCCCTGTCTTTAAGGTAATCTACAAACCAGTGAAGTGCAGTTCCTCTCACACCAGCTGATTCTAATTTATGAATCAGTAGAGAGTGATCCACAGTGTCGAAAGCCTTTTTTAAATCTATAAATAAACCTGAAGCAAGCAATCCTGAATCTAGAGCGTCTTGAAGTCTAACAATAATATCTTCCACTGCATTGTTTGTGCTAGAGTTGGGAATGAATCCATACTGATGCTTATAGAAATAATGGTTACGAAGAAGAAATTTTAGTAGCCGGTCCTTCACTACCTTTTCTAATATTTTAGAAATAACAGGAAGTATTGAGATAGGTCTATAATTATTAACATCATGTTTATCTGATCCCTTATAGATTGGTACTACTCGGGCCACTTTTAACTTCTTAGGAATTTTCCCTTCGCTCAAGGATTTATTTATTAATTTTGTGATATTGGCAACTCAAACTAACACTTGGGGCGCTGCGGTCGGTCTGGATAAGTAGGGTAAAAATACTCAATAACACGCGTTTGATATGGAACACTTTTTATTTTTCGGTTATAATCAGTAAATGTGGTCCCTAAAACAATGACAGTGGTTTTTTTTATTGTATATATGTATAACTGTGCGATACACGTGATCTAATTTGTGTGTTCCACTGGATTTTATGTGTCAATTGCATATTATCAAGCATCGGTTGTCTGCTGGTATCTGTTTTTGAGCAGTTCGAGTCATGGCGCTGTTACTTTAAAAGCTATATTTGACAAGAGTTTAGTGCTTTTCAGTCGGTCAACACGAATGTACCCAAAAGAGATGGGTTATGCCCTAATCCTGAAATAAATTACATGAGATTAATAAAACACTCGGATGACCAGTTTCGATCGTCAAGCGATCATCATCAGATCCATTACACTTAGGCTACAAAATCTATGTTTGAAATACAGGTGAAAATATTTACAATATGTACAATTATTTAGTTGCAGTATTGGTACTGCAACTGTCAGTGTATGCTAAATGCAGTATATATGTTAGGTGAAATGCTAAATGGTGATAGCTATCCGGAGATTGTACTTTAGAGAGATTATATGGTTGTAAACTATGGTTAAACTATAAAATTTTTGGCTAACTACTTATCTGATTGTCTTCCGTATTACAGCTACTCGCAGTTTTCGTGCTCACTGAAACTCGCTGTGCGGTCGACTGCGGTGGTTATCTTAACGACTGGTTTTTCCCCTGCCTCCTCCCCCCTGTCCCTACGTGCTGTGGGGAGTGATAGCGATGTGTTTATGTGAGGTGTTGCCAACCTAGATAAGATGTATGTTATTGAATGAGGTGGGTCCACAACTATTAAAGACCGTGGATTGGCCCTCGCCACGCGTGGAGCATAACCCATTCGAACTAAGCGTTGACGGTCTTATGAGGACGTCCCGGCATCTTTAATACTGCCGCGAATATGGGCCTTGGTTTATTGCAGAAGCAAAGTACATCGTACACCTGATCCAGATAACATTTACCTATTAAAAAACCCCTAATATCCCCCCTTTTTTTATCTAGCTTGGATGTGTCGCTAAATTGTGTTTTGTTTCCGACAGGGTGTGTTTTTTTAGTAGCGTGAAGAGGGGTGAGCTCTCCATGAACGTGTGTTCATTTAGATTGTTGGGATTTGAGTTTGCTCATTGTACCATAGACTGTAGAAATTATTTGCTGGTTGGTAGGGCGAAGGGATGAGTTTAACTTGTATTAAAGCTCGGGGGACACAGGAATCGCTTGATTTAGATGGTTAGCTGGTGGGTTTGGTGTAGAATATCGGACTGGTAGCAGGTTCTCGCAGAGTAGATATTTACCCTGCGAAGTCAAATTAGGCCTATATGACTCGTAGTGGAATGGTTTGGATATCGCAGAGCGAGGTGATGGCGGTTGGTATGGTAATTGGAAATGAACTAGGGAGGGGGAAGGATACCTGACTGATGAAGCTTGGCTGTAGTCGGCTGGTGTAGGCCTAGCTGTCTTGGTACGGCTTGGCTCGGCGTAAACAGTGAACAACCCGACCTGTCGTCAGTGAGTGTAGTGGTGAGTGGTCCAACCCACTCCTGTTGCCCGTATTTATTTGGTATCGTCACCTTTTGGCTATTGCTATTTACATCTTTTGGAAAGTGATGAAAACTTATATCCGCAGCCCTCTTTTATGCATCGACTTACAGCCGTAAACTGAGCAATATATGTTGCTTTTACTCATTTTACACTCCATCAACGAGTAAAACTTATTACTTATGTATAAAGACACGAAGAAATTACCTCGATCTGCTTACGAATACAAGAAACCATATACAAACAGTCACCACGTGACAAATGTACCCTACTTGGTAAGTTTCTAATTTTTACCGCTAGATGTCATATCAGATAGCTGGAGTTGCCAATACGGTACTAACTGATGAAACAGGGTCTTAATTATGTTATTATTTAAGCCAGAAACATCCAAACTACTGCTTTTTTTAAGATCATTAATTATTCGTGAGACTTCAATTTCATCTGTGGGCTCAAGAAAAATAGAGTTGACAGGTCCTGTTACTGATTTGGTGCAATCGTTGATAGGAATTTTATCGGCAAGTAACTTATCAATACTTGTGAAATGTTCATTAAAAATTGTACAGACTTCAGTTGGATTTGTAACCAAATTACCATTTACTTCCAGGTTAATATTACTATTATTATTGGCTTTGGTATCTGTAGATAATATTTCATTGATAATTTTCCAGTGATTATTCGTGTTGTTTAATCTATTCAAAAAATATGCATTTTCTAGTTCTCTTCTCATTTTTGTTACTTTCTTACAGTGTGCATTATAGTCTGCAATTAGCTCCTTTGACTGATACTCACATCCAGATCTTACTCTGATTTGCTGCCTTTTTAGTTTACTATATAACCTGTTCTTTTGATCAATTAGCTTTAAAAAATCTGGAGTTACCCATGGACAAGATGGCCTTAATCTTCCACTTGCATTATGACTCGTTCTTAGGTCCCTAGTCTCACTGTTGACGTTTTCCAAATAATAGATCAATTTGTCCACTATTATTTCACAGCTATCATCATCCTTGATCTCTAATGGATTAACAGACATAAAATAATCCATGGCTTGTAAATTACATCTTTGCATTTGCTTATGCCTTTTATGAACTTGAGCAGTACCAGTAATAGGAATTTCAAAGTCGCATACTAAAAGGCTGTGGTCACTAAAATCACTGAATACATTATACAGGTTGCAACAATACTGTTTGTTAATATAGATATGATCTTGTCGCCAACAAGATAAAACTGTGCGATTCCTTTGTATATGAGTACTTGACTCGTTAAGGGATTAATAAAATGCATTATTATTATTATATTATAAAAATCCGAGAGATATCAAAGGACGCAGTGATCTACATATATGCGGACGACATGATCCTAGGATCACCAAATAAGGAAGAACTCCAACACGCCTTCTCAGCACTGGTAGAATGGGCAGGAACTAACAGTCTGAAAATAAACTGGACAAAAACCCAACAGATGGTTTTTCGGAAAGGTGGGCGTGTAGCAGCAAACGGCAACTTGCAATATGAAGAGGACAAAGTGGAAATAGTAAATGCAGTTAAATACCTTGGGATCACTTTACAGACTACCGGAACATTCAGACTGCACATCCAAGACAGAGCAGTGGCTTGCTTGAAAGCCATGTACGACATTATCAATCTACAGCAGCTATCCTTAAATACAGCTATGCATCTGTTTGACGCAAAGATCCTACCAATTTTCAGTACGGGATCCACTTGATATGAGACCGACTAACGAAGAGAGATCTGGCCACCATCGAAAGAGTTAAAGCCCAATTCCTGAAAACCTTAATGGGCATCTTAAAATACACGCGCTCCCGCCCAACATATGAATTAGCAGGGGAACCCTTCCTCGTCGAAGAAATAAGGACAAAATGACAGCTTCCATCAACAAAGAATGCTGAAGCGCACCTAGCAGAGAGAAGAGAGAAGGCATTCCGCTAGAATTTTACAGCACTGATGCCATGATCAACCGGAACTGGACCAGCGCCAATCAGAAACTAAGAAAGTGGTGATAAAGTTAGCAGTGCATGGGTACCACCATAAAATATGTAAAAACATGTCCTACCACGCCCCAAGTGAACTCTGCTTGTGCTCGTTATGTGACCAGTTCTGTGACATATACCGCATCACACGATGTAAAAATAACCAGAAATCACTCTTTGATTATGGCAAGGACTAACATTTAAACTGAACAAAGCATCATATAGTGTTGCTCTATTTCACAAATAACATTCAATTCACAATATAATGACTGGTCATGAATGAATGCTTTAATGCACACTTTCCTGATTGATTACTTGATCGTGATGTTTTTCACATCAATTAACTGTTTTGTAACATGTTTGTTTTACTAGTTTAATCTATGTTATGCACATTCGTGCGCTTTCCTGTTAATAATATAATATTCTCCTCCCGATAATGGAACATTTTTTTTTTGGTCTATCTCCGGATTAGTGACTGGGTGAAATTTGCACTGCGCCCAACACCCCTCACGTGAAGAAGAAGAAGAAAAAGTGAATTTATGCACGGGTTGGCTGCGGCGCGGTATTTTTTATTAATGTGTTTGTTTATGTCAGATATAAGTTGGACTTTTTTGTTGTTGTCTAGGTTTCCATTAGACTTGTGTCTTTTAATATCGACGTGGTAATCATTAATGGAGTCATCAATCATTTTCTCTATCAAGAGTCAGATGAGAGCTAAAACTTTGAAGGTTTGAAGTTGGGAACGATATTACGGAATTGTCCGGATAATATCCCTAGGCTGTCCTATATTCTTTGCTGTCAAATATCTACACACAAACGATTTTGTTGTTGTTAGAAACCGTGTTTGATTGAAGTTTATGGAGATGGCTAAAATACCAAAGAGGAAAGGTGAACCGGGAGGGGATATGTTTGATTCTTTCTTACCTAAACGAATGAAGCAAGAAGGTAATTTTTTATTCTTTACTGTAATTTATTCGTTATTAAGTAATGTGCATAGCCTTATTGAGATTTAACCATGTCCTGTAACTCTGTAACCTTAAGACACATATTGGGCATGTTTGAGTCTGCAGTTTTTAGACTGGTGTGATGCAACCTTCCATACCTGCCTGTGCTGATCTAAGCATTTAATTTCTACCACACCCCACATCTGAGGCGATCTGCATATTCTAACCTTGGTTTACCCCTACAGTTCTTGTCTTCGACCCTTCCTTCCATAACTAAATTTGCTCTTCCTGGTCTCTTTCGTACCATTCATTTATCCTACCAACCTATCTCATATTTTCATTGTTAAAGTTAAGTTATTGTTGTTTTAAGGGGCGGAACTACGAGGTCATCTGCCCCTCATTGTTAAAGTACTGGTTATAATGATGTTTGGTTGTTAACATTTTCAGTAGGCCATATATTAACAAAGCAGACAAATGTAGTTGTCTCATAGAAAGATGGGTAATTCTTTGGGAGTGATGAACGAGGATCCTGTACTTGCACTTAGCTAATATGTCATTTTCATGCCTTATTTGATATTCCGGGAATCAATACCAATTGACATTACTGTCCATTATCACTACTGCACAGGAAATATGTGCTAAATTACATAAATATGTGACTTAAGTAGTTTTTTCTTTCTTTCGGTGGCGCTACAGAACAGGAGAACAAGTGTTTAAAAAATTGTAAGTAATGAAATTGGTCTAAATAACTGTAGTAATGGTATCTGGAGATGATATTAGTAATAGATGTTCACTCGTCCGTGCCGTAGACCCACCGCCCCGCCCTAATAGGAGCACGACTTATATAGCTGAAATTGCTGCTCTGACGGCCATCAATGCCAACCCCAAGCATTCGGTACCAATGGTTTTGAATAGACCAATATTTTCGTCCAGACCAATGGAGGGCGGCCTGCGTTAGCTATTAGATAACACCCCTGTTCTTTTTCACGCACAGTGGGGGAAGTCACGCATCAATAATCTTTGTCCAGGCCAATGGTTTTGCTTTTATTTCATTTTTCATGTTGGCAACGTGTCACGTGGGTATTACGTAGTGTTCCGTGTGATTGTTAAATGGCCGCCCTTGCTCAAATGAACACGACCAATAATGCTTTATTTACGTTAAAAGTAATTATTTCCGGTGCAGCAGTGGCAATTGAGAATGTGAAACGACTCCCAACAACTCCGAGAAAGGTTTGTCAATCATAAATACTATATTTTCAGTAATATACCTTGTTGAAAGTTACCAAGGCTTGCTTTCCTGTTCTGTAGAATTAATGTTTATTCAACGACGGCAATTGTCATTGCTTGTCGTTCCTCATCTGCTACTGAAAGATACGCATTAGGCCTGTTCAATTGTTATCGAGACGTCATTTCACTGTTTCCAATGTTTGGTACACAAGATATATGACACAGGTCATGCTTAGCGAGAAACTATTGGCTTACAAAGTGGACCGATATGCTATTGGCTTCTATCTGGCCGAAAATTACTCATTGTACTACAAGCCAGGGGATCTGGGGCGTTAGAATATATGTCCTCGACTACGATAGGCTCTGTCTGGACGAAAATTACTGCTTGTACTGCAAGCAAGGGGGTCTGGGGCATTAGCCCCTGGTTAGGTTTGTTTTTGTATGTAAAACCTTATGAACACATGGTATTTAACATAAGAAGTAGATGACCTCGCTGTTCTGCCCCCTTAAACCTCAACAAATAATTAACTAGAATTTAACATGTATGCATCGTTTAAACTTTAGAAAAACGAACGAGAGCGAGCACAACATAAAACAAACACCACACGGTACCGTATGCATGGGGTTGGCAACATTTTATTTATGCTATAAATCACACCCACAATGGCCGACACAACTGAATTTTCACTATGTAAGTCGTGTTATAAAAGGGGGATGGCGGGTGGGTAATACAGCGGAGGAGCAAAATCTATTAGGACATCATTTCCACAATTATTATTCATCATTACACGAGGTATTTTGGCTAATTTCAGTAGTTTTGTACTTGGTTCATCACTCCCGAAGTGTTAACGAAAGGTGGTCATGTGGTTTCCCATTACATTGCCAAAATACATATAAGCATTGTTCATTAATTTTGGACTAGTATCTGATATTCCTTGTCTAAATGTAGGCTCCTGTTTGCTATTTGCTGAATTCTTGAATTTGGTAGCTGTCAATATGGCTTCATCAATCTACTTGAAGGATGCATTAAAACTTGCAAGTAGTGGACCCTCCCTTTTCGTAACTTTTCACATGGTAGTTTATTGAAAATATATCATTTATCATTTACATACCTTTCTGGGAGTCCTTACAGTTGATTTCAATTGCCAATGCTTCACCGGATATAATTGTTTTTTTTTTTTTTACATAAATAAAGCATTTTTTGATCGTGTTCATTTCACTAGCCTCGCCATTTTACATTGACGTCGGACAGTACGTCATACTCTATGTGACACGACATGTGACATGTTGCCAACATGCCGTATACAAAACCGGGCAGGTAGCGGGGCACGGTTCATACAAAACCATTGGTCTGGGCGGGTTAGGTTGTAACCATTGTCAAAACCATTGGTCTGGGCAGGTTAGGTTGTAACCATTGTCGAAACCATAGGTCTGGGCTGGTTAGGTTGTAACCATTGGATTGGACAAAACGAATGTTAGGAGGTCGGGGCGGGCAGCTAGTGGGGCACGGTTCACACAAAACCATTGGTCTGGGTGGGTTAGGTTGTAACCATTGGTCTGGGCGGGTTAGGTTGTAACCATTGTCAAAACCATTGGTCTGGACGAAATAGTACCAAATGCGTGGGGTTGGTATTATGGACTCAGAAAGATGGCCGTCATAGGTGCAATTTCAACTATATAAGTTGTGCTCCTATTTGGGTTGGCGGGTCCATGACAGCGGAGGAGTGAACATCTAATACTAAATCTTCTCCAGATATTCTCCCGACTATTAATTAGGGTAATTTCAGTACTTATTTTTTTTTATAGAAAGGATCCACTACTTGCAAGCACCACCAAATGTTTACAACCATATACACGCACCGGCATAAAAAGCGAAACACTATGAATATCAGACAAAACTCAACATTTGACAGTTTCATACCTGGTATAAATTGAATGCTGTGACTTTGCAGCGATATGGAAATGTGCCGTGATTTAATTAGCTCATTTGAGAAGTTTTAGCACAACAATTTAATAAACATTGTTGATCGTGCCAATCACAACACCATTGTTACTGTTTCCTGCCTTTGGACAAGAATAACCAAGGTTTATTGCTGTGAATTCTCATGTTACGTATTTTTGTGAACATTGTGGTTTGTCTACAACAATCAAAACACCAATGTTACTGTTTCCTGCCTTTGGACAAGAATAACCAAGGTTTATTGCTGTGAATTCTCACGTTACGTATTTTTGTGAACATTACGGTTTGTTTACAACATTCATAATCACACAGTGCAACAGGTCGGAGGACAGTAGGCTATGATGAATTTCAGGTTTCGACATGTCCAAATTCGTGTTTGTGCACTGTTGTCATTGTCATGGTCAATCCTTCCTTAATTCCTGCCGCTCCTTCCGGAGCATAGGGCCTTGGCGAAATTTCTCCACGCAGTACGGTTCCTGGCCATTCTCTTCACTTGACTCCAGTTCTTGTCCACCTCTGCAATTTCATTTTCGATCGTCCTCTTCCAGGTCTTCTTAGGTCAACCTCGCTTCCTGGCGCCTTGAGGATTCCAGTCTAGCGCCGCCCTCTCAATAGCTCCGTCCGGCTTCCTTAGTGTGTGACCAATCCAGTGCCATTTCCTCTCCTTGATCTGGATGCTAATCGGTTGTTGATTGGTGATGGTCCAAAGATCTTCATTTGAGATTATGTCCGGCCACCTCACATTCATGATGCGACGCAGACATCTGTTAATGAACACCTGTAGCTGGTTGTTGATCGGTTTTGTGACTTTCCATGTTTCACAGCCGTAGAGAAGAATCGACTTTACGTTGCTGTTGAAAAGGCGGAGCTTGGTCTTCCTGGAAATGTTCCTATTTCTCCAGATGGGGTGGAGCTGGACAAAGGCACCATTTGCCTTCCTGATACGGCTTCGAACATCTTCCTCTGCTCCCCCATCATTTGTGACTATACTTCCAAGGTAGAGGAAGGACTCAACTCGCTCAATGTCCTTTCCGTTGACTGTCAAACTAGTCATGATGTCAGAATTTATCCTCATCTCTTTGGTCTTGTTGGTGTTGATCATCAGTCCTGCACGTTCTGCTTCTCTCTGCAACCTCCCCCGCTTATCTTCTATGTCTCGGTACCGTTGTGCCATAAGACAAATGTCGTCTGCAAAATCCAGATCTTCAAGCCTGTCATTTATACCCCATTGAATACCCCTCTTCCGTCCTCCCATTACCTTCTTCATCACACTATCCAGGACCATCAGGAACAGAGTGGGGGAAAGGACACACCCCTGTCTCACTCCGGAACTGACCTTTATCTTTTCTGTTAATTTGCCTTCATGAAGAACCTGACACTCATACCCTTTGTACATCTCTTCCATGATTCTGATGATCTTGGTTGGAATTTTATATTCCTCGAGGGTCTTCCACATGATTCTTTGATTTACGGAGTCGACGGCTTTCTCGAAGTCAACAAGTGTGAGGTAAAGGGTATTCCGCCACTCCACACTCTGCTCCAGGATGATTCGGAGGGTGTTGATGAGATCCACACAGCTGCGATGTTGTCGAAATCCAGCCTGTTCCTTCCGAAGCCTTTTTTCTACGCAGTCTTTTATACGTTTCAGGATGACTCTCGCCAGCACTTTGCTTGGAATGGACAGCAAGGTGATACCCCTCCAGTTGTTACAGTTTGTGGTGTCCCCTTTCTTCGGCAACTTGACTATCAACCCCTTCTTTCCAGTCGGTTGGTATTTTCTGTCATGGTCAATAATGTTTAGAAATTATTGTGGTAATTAGGGTTCAGTAATTAACTTCTAATGAATTTCCATATTGTTGTAATGGTCCAACATTGAGTTTAGTCTGAAATTCGTAGTGTTCCTCTTTCTTTGCCGGTGAGTGTATTTACATTTGTAATGGCTTCTATTGCCCTCACTGTTGCGTGACAAATATACTGTTTTCTACTAAGATATGTTGTTTTAATGGGCGCCAAGACCTCAACGCTATGTTGAAATCTAAATTTGTATTTAACAACACCTAGCTCTGGTAGAACACCTTCAAGAATCTTTACTCTCAGACCGTGGTATGATTGGATCATTAACCCAACAAACAATTGTATCAGGAGAAGGAATTGGTCTATATCTAATGCTACCTACTGAAAACAAAGATTGCATGGTTAAAAGAAATGAATTTATTGTATAAAAAACAAGTATAGCAAAATTAATAATAATAATAATAATAATAATTTTGAATTTATATTGGAGCGTTGCGATGTAAATATTACCGCTAGAAAATTACGTGAAAACGGAGTCGGATAAATTAGTGATTTTACTCTTATTTCCAAGCTATGAATTTACTGAATTACTGAATATGAAACAAAGAAAGACGAGAGATTGCGTAGTTATGTGTCATTCGCGCTTACCACTGGAAATTGCCGTAGCATTTCCCTCGTACTGGATGTTGAAGTGAGCTTCCCATAGCCTCCTGGACGTCGTCATCTTCTTCGTTGTTGATGATATATTTGTAGATATGAAGATTTATGGTCCGTACATCGGAACCAACACGTACAACCACAACGGTTAAGTTTCACAAAGATAGTCGCTAACTCCACTGAACATCGGAGCCACTCACTCGTGCAACCATACTGGTTAAATTTTATAACGATAGTCCACGTTTCCACGGCGTGCCAACCATATATGCACCCGCCGCATCCCCACTCCAGTCCCGACTTCCAGCTTACGTGGTCTCCACTGATTGGCTGACCCCTCACGCGCTACTCCCTCTTCTGGCTCATTACACTCGGCGGGAGGGTGAAGTCGATTGCCGTTCCATACATCCGCCTTTTCTTGACGATGCGACCCAGCCTTGCGTCATACTACTTGACAAGCATAAGCCTGTATCTGAATTCCCAGTGAGTCATGTCTCTCAATATACCCTAACTGACGAAACTCCGTAAAATTCCGTAATCATATAATTTTCTACGCTAATGTTGATCGTAATAATTTGCTTGATAGTGTTTTCTATAATCATAGAAAACCTATCTGTATGCTTATAATTTTATAAGAAAATGCTCCAAAATCATTTAATAATAATAATAATAAGTTGATGATAATAATAAGTTAATAATAATAATAAATTAACATGAAAAATTCTCTTGGCTGAACAATTTGCCGCGTAAATAAATATAGAATGGCTTCCTACTGACTTATGCCAGTTGCATAAAAACCCCTCAAAAAACACGTTACACATTGAGTAAAAATGAACTACATGTTAATACTTTAACAATTTTTAAAATTTACATGATTTTTATATTACGGTATATGATTTTGACCTTATTTGATTAGCATGTGCAGAAGAAGAGCTTTGTATTGGGCTCGAAACATGTACCATTAATATATCAATAAGAGCAATCTGCAAATAAAACTTGAACCACTCTGTATGCCAGTCAACCCCATTGAATATATACAAGTGACTACAGATCTTACTTTGCTAGAAGAGGTCTGCAAGAAAGACCCTTCACCACATGATCTAAAACAATTGGCCCTCTGTACAATAGAAGAAAGATATCCGTCTAATCAATGGCTAAAAAATATTTACAGATGGCTCACAAGACAAAGAAAATAGAACTGGAGCAGGAATACATTCATCTCTCTTCTCACTCTACTTCCCTGTGGGCCAAAACAAAACAAACTTTGATGCTGAAATAAGAGCAATTTCACATGCACTCCATCAGTTATTAGGCAGAAACATTATAAAAAATGTGTTATCATTACAGATTCAAAAGCAACCATCCAAGCCGTCTCGTCAAATTAGAAGCCTCAAAATAAAGAACTGAAAGAATTTTTTTGTATGATAAAAACCCTTCAAAGACTCCACTAACAGATCTCATTTCAGTGGATCCCTTCTCATGTTGGAATAGCAGGTAATGAAGAGGCAGACAGATTAGCAAATAAAGGTACCACACTACAACAACCTGTCAGACTGATTTTATGTCAGCAAAAAGGATCTTGAAAAATACTATCAAAAACAGGTATGAAGAAATGGCAAAGAAAACAGCAGAAACCAAATTATGGAAGGATATTGATGCTAAATGGGATCAATATAAATTAACACCATGAAGAGAAGCTGTAGCCTTCTTCAGACTTAACACTGGCCATGACTGCCTTGCAGCTCATCTGAAACGAATCAACATCCTGAGATCTGAAGAATGCACACTTTGTCACGAACCTGGAAGTAAAATGGATAAGGGGCACCTGCTCATTGCAACAAACTTGATGTGACTGCTAGAACTTCAGGAAACCTCACACAACTCTATTGGAACGCAAGAAAGCTGATGGATTGGAATCCGGGCTAGCCATAGGAAACAACAACAACAATTTTTAATCGATGTAAACAGCCTATATGGTACTTGCAGTAGTACCCAAGCTTTGCCCGGTGGATTTATTTACTTGTTTTATGGATGAAAATGCATACTAGGTACTACTGAACTGTCACATCAAACTTACAAAGTAATTTTAAAAATTCCTCTCGGCACGCTGGAAGGCGGAGGTAGATTTCACCGGGCAAACTAGCGGGTAGGCTATAATAGGCAAAATATTCAGGTTTTTGTAGAAGGATCAGACCTCATTTATTGCGAGAAAGTATTTTACAATGTAATTGGAGCTCAATTAACTTTTCTTTTGTCTTACTATGCATATTTTTAACATTTTATTGTCTTATGCGGATGGTAACCTTCTTGTCATTTGGAGTCAATTTTTATACTTGTGGTCACACTGTCCTTTGCAAGGCTTGGAACTGATGTGATCTAACAGTCTGTTACTTCTTCACGTCAAATTTTATCTCCCGCAGAGATGTTGGTTGGTTCCTCAGTTTAGGGCTGCGACAACACGGTCATGTAACCCCGTGTACTTTGGGTGTGTGTAGAATCTGTCTGATAAACGGTGTTAATTGTGATGGTTGTATTAGTCTGTAATTCAGGTAAGGACTGCAGATGGTCAATTTCAAGTAGTAGTTCCTAACCTAGAAGAATTGCTGAGTTGTAGTTCCTAACGTTGGTACCAAATATACCGTCAACGACACCTAGCTGTAAACTTGGCTACTAGATGCCACCACAACCAGCAACTTGCAACTAACGTTGGACTTCCCCTCTGAAAGAAAGCATACTGAGGGATTTTAGCGCTCTTTGAAAATCCGACGATTTCGGCCGGCTTTGAACCCGTGACCTTGGGCATATAAGTTCAGCATGCTACCAGCTAGGCTATGTAACCGAAGCCGCTTCCCACATAGTCAGATGGAATTCTGAATGTGATCTCGTCATGGCAACCTCTGATAGCTCATCCCTCATCAATTTAGAAGCGTTGTCATGGTAACCTCTGATGGCTCTTGGCATTTTCTTCTAATTCCGAAATCATTTTTCTCATCCCTTGGCATAATGGTGGGTTGTATCAAAAATTCTTTCAGACAAAAGTTTTAGGTAATTATTAGGGGAATATCGTCCGTTTTGTACGGTTTTGATATTGTGCCTATTAAGAGAGATATGATTAATGTTTCCCGAAAACCCCACTTTTTTCCACCCCATTGGTCAATGGTTGGTGCTATCAAAAACTTTTTAAACATAAATTTTTGGCACTTATCCGACACATAATATGAACTTTGAAGGGATTCGATATTTCACATATTAAGAGAGTTATAGTGATATTTCACTTTTTTCTAAAAAAAGCCCCCCATTTTCACCCCTTTCGACCGATTTTGCCCATTAACGAACTCGACCGAGATTTTATAGGGATACATATTATGTAAAACATTCAAAGAGATTGGTGCAAAATTACGGCAGTTATCGTGTCCACAAGAAACTGATATATATATATATATATATATATACCGTCCCACCTAACTCTGCGACCTCAAATATTATCGAAATGAAACAAGATGTGAAAAATCTACTTGCACAGGAATGTAGCCATGTCAGGGGGTCACACAATGGGAGGATATGCACAATCCAGGAAATTATAACAATACCACTTTTAACGCAAAGTCACCTTTTTTTTAATGGAACATCATCATCATCATCATTTCCCCTTATCCAGCTCCTGCCGGGTCGGGGTATTTATGGCACTTCTCCACTTTCCTCTTTCCTTCCACCATTCTTCTTCCACGATCTTGTCCCAGTCCAGATTTCTTTTTCTTATGCCGTTCTTCACTGAATCCATCCACCTTGTTCTAGGTCTTCCTCTTGGTCTCTTACCCTTGCACTTCGCCTCCAGCATCTGTCTTGGTATTCTATTTTCCTCCATCCTCTTTACATGTCCAAACCACCTTAGTTTATTCTTCTCAATTCTCTCACTTAGTTTTCCCATCCCAACTTCCTTCCTAACATCTTCATTCCTCACTCTGTCTTTCCTTGTCTTTCCTATCATACTTCTTAGGAATTTCATTTCACTGGCTTGGATTCTACTCTCTTGCCTGCTTGTCAGGGTCCAAGTCTCAGCTGCATAAGTTAATATGGGTACATAATACACTTTATACATTACCTCCTTGCTTTTCCTTGGTACTTCCTTATCCCAAACAAGTTTTCTTACACTTTGATAGAATGCATTGCTCTGCTGTACCCTCCTGCCAATCTCCATGTCCAACCTACCAGTTTGCATCAATTCACTTCCTAGGTATTTGAACGTGTCCACAATTTCCAAACTCTGACTTCCAATTTTCACAGTGCCCTTTCCTTGTCTTTCCCCTCTTGTCATCACCATGGTCTTGCTTTTCTCTATACTGATTTTCAGGCCATACTTCTGAATATTTTCGTTCAGTGCATCTAGTTGTTTTTGCACTTCTTCGGTGTTCCTTCCCCAGACCACAATATCATCTGCAAATAACAGTAACTTCATTTCTTTATGTTCATATGCTTCCTTTGTTTCCTTTACTATTTCATCCATCACCATTATGAACAAGAGAGGTGACAGCACACTCCCCTGTCTTAGTCCAGTCTTGTTCGTAAACCAATCTGTCTTTCCAACTGGGGTCAGTACCCTGCTAACACAGTTGTTGTACATTGCTTGCACCATTTCCAACATTTCTCTTCCCAGTCTCTTCTTAACCATGGTTTCCCATACCTTCTCTCTGGGGACACTATCATATGCCTTTTCTAGATCTATGAAAGTCATGATCAAATCCTCTCCATATTCCCAGTTCTTTTCCATCACCTGCCTCAAGCTAAAGATTGGGTCCACTGTGGATCTTCCACTCCTGAAGCCATACTGTTCCTCTTGCAACTCTCCTTCCACCTTTCTTCTCATTCTTCTTTCTAATATCCTTTCCAGTATTTTTACTATCTGTGATATGAGGGTGATCCCTCTATAGTTATCACACACCTTCTTGTCCCCCTTCTTAAACACTGGTATTATTAGCCCTTTCTTCCAGTCTTCTGGTACACATTTCCATTTCCACACACACTTTAGCAGTCGATACAGGCATTGCATACCAACAGGTCCAGCAGCCTTTATCATTTCTACACTGACTTCATCCACCCCTGTTGCTTTTCCCATCTTCATTTTCTGTACTGCTAATTCCACCTCCAGCATTGTTATATCATCTTCTGTTATAGAGTCGTCAGGTTGTGTCACTTCCATCTCACCAGTACCATTGCTCACATTCAAAAGCTTATCGAAATACTCCTTCCATCGTCCCTTTATCTCTTCTGGGTGTGTTAACAACTCTCCATCTTCCTTTTTCACTAGCTTTGTAGTAACTCTTTCTTTCCTCTTACTTCTTAGAAGCCCATACAGCATCCTTTTACTGCCACTTACATCTGTTTCCATTCTTCGTGTAAATTCTTCCCAACTTTTCTTCTTTTCTTCTCCTACCACTTTCTTACACCTCCGTTTGCTGTCGTGATACTTCCTTTTGCTTTCTTCTGTTTGATCTCGGTTCCATTCTTTCCATGCAGACTTCTTTTCTTTCACTGCTTTCCTCACTTCCTCATTCCACCATGGTGTCTCCTTCTCTTTCACTCTTGTTGACGTCCTACCACAAGCACTCTCTGCTGCACCAACAAATGCCTTTTTAAAGTGAGACCATTCCTCTTCTATTTTAAATGGAACATACATGTTTTTTCTAGCTAAGTCAATAGTAAACATACAATTATTGATAACAGAATTGGTTTCACTTCTCTTAACCTCATACCTTCTGAAATAACTAAAGTTGTAGGTTACTAACCAACAACAGTGGAGTATCAATGTTTGGTGCGGTATCACTGGCAACCGTATTGTAGGTCCCTATTTTTATCAGGGGACACTAAACGAACAGCGATATGCATAATTTCTTCAAGACACGTTACCCCTTCTCATGGAGGACGTGGGATTGGAAACTCGTGTATCAATGTGGTTCCAGCATATTTCGCACGTGTTGCCAGAGATGTAATGGATGAGAAGTTTCCAAATCGGTGGATAGGACGTGGTGGGCCTGTGAGATGGCCAGCACAGTCCCTCGACTTGATGCCATTAGACTACTTTCTCTGGAGCGCATTGCAAGATAGTCTATCAGGAAGTCCCAACTACAATAGCGAATATGCAACAGTGTATTACTTCGGCGTGTGCGGAAATATCTGTGGGTACACTGGGATCAGTACAACGCTCTGTTGTTCACCATCTACAGAAGTGGGAATACTAGTTGCCATTTTTGGTCCATATTGACGTAAATAAATTATTTAATCAGTTTGCAGCTTTCCGCCGAATCAGTACAAATTATGTTTGCGCTATTAGTACGCTAAGTAAGGTACATGTTTCGAACCATACAAAAATCTGTCCTTCATCAGCCTCACATGAATCACATGAATGGCAAACACATCAAAAACACTGAACAATATCAAAAATAAAATGCATGCACACTAAGACATTCATAAACACATATTAAAATGTTCCATTAAAACTGTACAACATATTAAAAAACACATATTAAAAGTACTGAAAGTCCATTTGACTTGTTCAATCGTCAACATTTAAATATGTGCCGTTATGATTGGAGATCTTGTCCAGTTCCATTATCTGCTTCTTGGTTTCTTGTCTGTATGTGCAATAATGTCTTCATTTAGCGAAGGGAGTCCTATTGTCATGTATAGGGAACGGAAATGGACCAGTAGTCCCATTTGAGTAGTTCCTATATGGAAAAAACTTTCAGGTTGATTCCAGACCGCCCAAATAGTCCTCTGTTGAATGAAAAAAATTTATTTAGTGAATGGACTTAAGTGATGATACTCCAATTTGATCAAACAGAAACGACTGCTAGAAAATCCTTACCTCCCGGTGCATGCAGTGAACATGCACGCTTGAATCAGCTGTAGCAACTGAGGTGCTGCATCCAGGCGAGGCAAGGTGAGGTCACGTGAGACATGTAGGGGTGGAGATTACCATTGGTGGAAGCAATGAGCGGAGGGGCGGGGAGGTACTTGGTGAGGGAGGGGCAAAGGAGGTTGGGTGGTACTACGATCCTAGATCTGTTTATTTATGGGGGTTTTCTATGTTTGTTGTTGGTGACATAGTTTGTCAATGTTTCATATGAAACGTTGCTATCGAAATTGATTTCATTCAGATTGTGTAACGGGTTGTTTCTCAAAGCCTGGTCTATCTCAAGCTGTTCCAAAATATTAAGCATAATGCCTTTGCTGCAATAATGTAAAATTTCTAAGTCTTCCTCAATTTTCGAAAAATTGAGGTTGTATTCCTGCATGTGATTATTAATGGCTGAGAATTTTTTGTGCCTCGCAGCGTTGAAATGCTCATTATATCTTATTTTAAAACTACGCCCCGTTTGACCTATGTAATCTGCATCACAGTCCTTGCACTTTATTCTGTAAATACCGGATTTCTGGAATTTGTCTTGTTGATCGATTTGGAGTTAAATAAGTGTTTCATAGTGGTGTTGTCTGTTCTGTATGCTATTCTAACCTCTTGTTTCTTGAAAACGTTCGTGATGTTATGAGTTAGCTGATTTGCGTATGTGAAAACTGCAAAAGACTTCTTCTTTTCTATTGGTTGCAAACTTGTGACTGGTTTATTTTTAATTTTGCTTAAAAGGGAGTCGGCGCACATTTTGCTAAAACCATTGGCTATGGCGATCTGGTATATGGTAGAAAGCTTAGTGTCTTAGTGTGCATGCATTTTATTTTTGATATTGTTCAGTGTTTTTGATGTGTTTGCCATTCATGTGATTCAGGTGAGGCTGATGAAGGACCGATTTTTGTATGGTTCGAAACATGTACCTTACTTAGCATACTAATAGCGCAAATATAATTTGTATTGATTCGGCGGAAAGCTGCAAACTGATTAAATAATTTATATACGTCAATACGGACCAAGAATGGCAACTAGTATTCCCATTGCTAAAACGGCTAGTCAGGCTAAAAGGTATAAATTTAAACATCTGCGAATAAAATTGGCCAGCGTCATTAAAGACATTGATTTCTTAAAGAAATGCAGAACGCACAATCTAGTTCCTCGACACATAGGCGCGTTTCAGAAAAAAAGATTTTATAACAACTTTGAATGGAAAACACAGCTAATGATCAACCAGAAAATCCTGCAATGTGAATTGAAATTTTTATACATAAAGAAAAATCAAATAAATAACTTTTTATATGAAGTTCACTTAGAGGCCGCCAACATCACGGATAAGGACGAATGGGACTCCTTCCTTCTCCATGTAGAGGAAGTTGTCGCATTCCACGCCAGCAAAAAGGTCGGCACTTTAAACAGGAAGTTAGACCAACTAATGCAGCAGGCATGCACGGTGAGCAACGAGGAACCAGATGCTCCATCCCATGAATTCCAAAAACTGTTTGAAAACTTATCCAATGTTGATTTTAACCAGGCAGAAATCGAATTAATGGAAAAAGGCTATAAACATAACTGGCACTCCTCCTACAATAATAAAACTAATTTAACAGTACTAATAGCAGAATCGGAACTGGCAATCCAAAAACTCCCTATAGAAAAAAGGAATGAAATCAGACATGTCATCAACAAGAAAATCAACAAAATAATAAAACAGGATAATAAACAACCCCACACAAAAAATGTCACCAATCTGAAAAAGAAAGTCGATCAAGAGAATTTAATAATAACAAAGGCCGATAAAGATAACAGCATTGTTATTTTAAATAAAGGTGATTACATCGAAAAAACGGAATCTTTTTTGAGCAACAAAAATTTTAACATCATCAGCAAAGATCCTACAGGGCCCACACAACGAAAGCTTAAGCAGCTATTAAAGAACACCAACATGATTTTAGATGAATATCAAATCAGTAAACTGATCAATATGAACCCAAGGCATACCAACCCTCAGGGCATTACCAAAAACTCATAAGGATAACGTACCGATCAGACCTATTGTAAACTTCAGAGGTAGTCCTGTTTACAAGCTGTCACAATTCCTTCAAAATTTTTTGAAAAAACGCTGTAAATTTTCGACTAATAATGCAATTAGAAATTCCATTGATTTCTGTGAACGCACTAAAGTTTTAAATCTAAAAGGCTCAGAAACTTTGCACACTGCTAACATCGGCGATATGTACACGAACATCCCAGTAGGTCCCACTGTAGACAAAATAGAGGAAAATCTAAAAATGCACAGTAGGATGTCACATGGTGAAATCAAGGAGTTCATTAACCTGTTAAAATTTACCGTACAAAACAATTTTTTCATGTTCAATCAAAAAATCTACAGGCAGACAGAAGGATTGGCCATGGGTTCCCCATTATCAGGCATAATGGCCAATATTTACATTGACCATTTGGAGAACATTAGTATCAGTAAAATAAAAGGCATCAGCTATTGGGCAAGATACGTCGACGACGTTTTTCTGATAGTAGATAATGAAATCAGCAACATCAATCACATCACAACAGAGCTAAACCAAATTGATAATAGCATCAAATTTGCCACAACATCCGAAATAAAACAGTCTATAAACTACCTGGATCTAACTATCATTAAGGACACCATGGGCCTACGATTTAAAATATACAGGAAACCAACCCAAACGCACACCACCATTAGGAAAGATTCAAATCACCCGGCCAGCCATAAAAAAGCTGCTTTCAGGGCATACATCAACAGAGCTATTAACGAACCCCTCTCAGAACAAGATTGGAATAAAGAGCTTTCTACCATATACCAGATCGCCATAGCCAATGGTTTTAGCAAAATGTACGTCGACTCCCTTTTGAGCAAAATTAAAAATAAACCAGTCACAAGTTTGCAACCAATAGAAAAGAAGAAGTCTTTTGCAGTTTTCACATACGCAAATCAGCTAACTCATAACATCAGGAACGTTTTCAAGAAACAAGAGGTTAGCATAGCATACAGAACAGACAACACCACTATGAAACACTTATTTAACTCCATATCGATCAACAAACAAGACAAATTCCAGAAATCCGGTATTTACAGAATAAAGTGCAAGGACTGTGATGCAGATTACATAGGTCAAACGGGGCGTAGTTTTAAAATAAGATATAATGAGCATTTCAACGCTGCGAGGCACAAAAAATTCTCAGCCATTAATAATCACATGCAGGAATACAACCACAATTTTTCGAAAATTGAGGAAGACTTAGAAATTTTACATTATTGCAGCAAAGGCATTATGCTTAATATTTTGGAACAGCTTGAGATAGACCAGGCTTTGAGAAACAACCCGTTACACAGTCTGAATGAAATCAATTTCAATAGCAACGTTTTATATGAATCATTGACAAACTATGTCACCAACAACAAACATAGAAAACCCCCATAAATAAACAGATCTAGGATCGTAGTACCACCCAACCTCCTTTGCCCCTCCCTCTCCAAGTACCTCCCCGCCCCTCCGCTCATTGCTTCCTCCAATGGTAATCTCCACCCCTACATGTCTCACTTGACCTCACCTTGCCTCGCCTGGATGCAGCACCTCAGTTGCTACAGCTGATTCAAGCGTGCATGTTCACTGCATGCACCGGGAGGTAAGGATTTTCTAGCAGTCGTTTCTGTTTGATCAAATTGGAGTATCATCGCTTAAGTCCTTTCACTAAATAAATTTAATTTTTTCATTCAACAGAGGACTATTTGGGTGGTCTGGAATCAACCTAAAAGTTTTTTCCATATTGGAACTACTCAAATGGGACTACTGGTCCATTTCCGTTCCCTATACATGACAATAGGACTCCCTTCGCTAAATGAAGACATTATTGCACATACAGACAAGAAACCAAGAAGCAGATAATGGAACTGGACAAGATCTCCAATCACAACGGCACATATTTAAATGTTGACGATTGAACAAGTCAAATGGACTTTCAGTACTTTTAATATGTGTTTTTTAATATGTTGTACAGTTTTAATGGAACATTTTAATATGTGTTTATGAATGTCTTAGTGTGCATGCATTTTATTTTTGATATTGTTCAGTGTTTTTGATGTGTTTGCCATTCATGTGATTCATGTGAGGCTGATGAAGGACCGATTTTTGTATGGTTCGAAACATGTACCTTACTTAGCGTACTAATAGCGCAAACATAATTTGTATTGATTCGGCGGAAAGCTGCAAACTGATTAAATAATCTACAGAAGTGCATTGATGCAAACGGTGATCACATTGAACATCCGCTGAAGTGACACAGTTTCATCAGTTAAGATGTTACTGCTTATTTGTGAATGTCTCTTCCGTGCTGGATGTAATTTAAAAACATGACGTTTCTTTAAGCTATAGGCCACAAGTTTGTTTAGGAAATCGGTAATTATACATTTTGAACTATGTGTACAGTTCACATTTGTTAAACTTGACAAACAGTGTCTCCATTGCCATCCTCTACAACGTTAGTTATTTCAGAAGTTACGGGGTTTAGAGATGTGAAACCAATTCTGTTATCATTAATTGTATGTTTACTCTTGATTTTGCTAGAAAAACATGTATGTTCCATTTAAAAAAAGGTAACATTGCGTTGAAAGTGATATCGTTATAACTTCCTGGATTGTGCATATCCTCCCATTGTGTAACCCCCTGACGTGGCTACATTCCTGCGCAAGAAGGTTTTTCAAATCTTGTTTCATTTCGATAATATTTGAGGTCGCAAAGTTAGGTGGGACACCCTGTACATATACATACATATATACATAAATTATAAAACTTTTGAACTGACGGTGGTTTTGGGGTCTGGGGGATATGAAAAGATATTCCAGAAGTCGAAACATGGTACCCATTGTAATAGTTAGCTTTCTAATGAAATCTACCTAAAATAACATTCGAAGAGGACTTTTTGTGGCGTTCATAAGTAGTGTAATGGATGTAACATCCAGGTAATTTTCTCTTAGGGGCAGATGATGACCTTGCTCTTCCGCTCTTTAAAACCTCAATAACTAACTCATTTTCTTCTAATGATAATGATAATAATGAACATGGAAATGGCCATATAGTAACTACTGACACATGCAATTTACTAACGAATAATTGAAAAAAAATTATTAGAAGAGGAGTAAGTGAAATGAAAAGCGCTACCCTTATCTCATTGACTGTTAGAAACGTAGCGAGCAATAGGTATGTCTTTTGCCGCATAGTGCTATAGGATAATAATCGGAGCACTCCGAAAAACACCAGCTATCCCGAGGTCCTGCGGGAGCAATAGTGTCATATTTCGCGGGACTAGTAGGCCTATAGATCATGATTCATTTCCGTATAAAATTCCCCTAAAAACAAGATTATCGGCATTGATAACGACATCAACAAAAGACACTAATTGTTTATCTGGCATATAGGCCTAGGTCTAATAAAGAACACGATACACATCTCGCTTCCAAGTGTTATTGTAAATGCCGATTTCTGTCTATGCTTTTCCCACCCAAAAACCCATATTCCCTAAGCGTATTCCCGTAAGCTTATTTAATGTTGTTCGTGATTTCGATAATGTCATAAATGCTGCCATTTAGTTAATATGGCTTTACATACAAAAAGAAACGTAACCTTGCTTGTAGTACAAGCAGTCCAGTCCAGTTAGTGCCTAACGTAGTAGCGGACATAAATTCTATCTTATTAAGGCTTAACATACAAAAACAATTCCCCCCTTGCTTGTAGTACACGGTAATTTTTTTCCCAGATAGCCATCTAACTTAGTAGTGACAAATGGTTTCGTCCACATTTGGCTTTAGAAGAGTTCAGTCCAACTTTTCAATTAAATTGAACAACTAAAGGAAATGTATGAACATTCGTAACTCACTACCTCACGTCAACGCATGTCGGCATCTAACCACACACTGTTTGAAACCAGCTGACAAAATGGTGTCAATTTAAGCCTAAGCATGAAACAAACGAACATCAACGACCGTACTGTGCCCAAATCCACTTGTGCATTTTGGAGAGCACAGGCACATATCCTAAGTCCCAGGCGGAAGATTTGAATAGCGCGCGACATTTGTTCTTAGAACAAATTTGAAGGAATATGCAGGCTACAGAACGGTTAGTGACGCGGCACACGTCACAGTCGAGGCTATATTTTTTATTAAATATTTCCCGATTGATTGGAAACTTGGGGCATATACCATTTTACTGACACGGACAAAAGAAGAAGAATGAGCCATGTTAGAAGAAAATCGGATCAGCGGAAGCCGAGATATGAGAAGTTTAATGATAGAGGACATACCCCGCTTTGACGTCAGAGGAGTGCTCTGTACAGTATAAATTGAGAGCCGAGCTGGACTCAATATTCATACACAGCTGTCTCGCTGCAGCCAAGCCGTCTCACACTGTCTCTCCGAGCCAAGTCAGTCTGATATCCTTCCCCGCACCCTATTTCATTTCCAAAAAATCCCTACAAACCTTTACCTATTGTTTAAATCAATCCCGCCTATTCTCCATCCACGTCAAGCAAATCCTATTGTCCCCGAGTTTAAATTCAAACATAACTCATCCCTTCTCCCTACCAAGCATCAAGTAATTATCTCAACTTAAACTCTAATCAGCGGGCACATTTTCACAGCTCTGTCTGTTAAAAATCTGGTTAACCTTGTGCGACTGATCTAGAGTTTACTTTCTTCTTTCCCCCTATTCTCAAGGTCTGCCAAGCATTTGACCCCCTCCCTCCCCCCTCCCCTCTATTTCACCTGCTCACACTGAATCTCAAACACAGCGCACTAACACAAACATGGACGACTCACCGTCACCTCCCCTTCCAGAACTCGACACTGAGGAGATGCTATATTACGTCACTCCCAAGAGGCGTTATCCCGTAGGCATCACACTCATAGTCCGCCCAGCAAGGAACTTAGAATCTCCATCAGGGCTGCAATTATTGGTGTTCTCTCCCCGATTGAAAGGAAAGTAGCCTTAATCGAAGAACTCGAAAATGGCTTCATTTCGATCACCCCCTATGGGAACAAATACCCAGAGCAAATCATGCAAGCCCTCTCAAGCCACCCTGCCATCCCCTCATACATATACATTACAAACCAAGCAGATACCTCTCCAGATACTCCCGTAATCCAGCAACATGAATCAACACAGACAGTCCCAGACACAAAACACAACTGGTCACAAACCTCCCGAGCTCTTATTAAACCTCCTAGCAAACCTAGGAGGAAAAATAAGAGCACTCAAGCCTCTACACCTCCGGTCACCCATCCAGACCCGGTCACCCATCCAGACCCGGTCACCCATCCCTCCGTCAGCCCTCAACCTGCCTCCGTCCCTCCCGCCACTGACACTACAGCAGTTGCTTCTCCGTCAGAGAGCACTGCTCCACTTGCTTCTACATCGCCCTCTCCCCCCCTTCCCCTCTCCCCCTCCCCTCTCCCCCCTCCCCTCCCCCTACAAATAAGACAGGCGTCGCGGCGCCCACCGCCCAGACAACACTCCACTCGAATAACCCAATGTTACCGCTGTCAATGCCTCCACCACGCTGGATTTGAATGCAAGTACAAGGCTAGATGTAATCGATGTGGCGGTCCTCACTGCCACAAAGACTGCACAGTGCGTCGAGAAACCCCCATGTGTGTAAACTGTGGGTGGGCATGCGGCCTCGTACCCAGGGTGTAAGACCATTAAAACTGCACTCTAACAACAGCACAGGCAGTGGCATCACTCATACAGTCACAAACATATCCCCTAACTTCTCTCACTCTCCATCTCCCCTCCAAGCACTACTCATCTCCAGGCCCCAGCCCTCACGCCCCGCGACGCCGCTGTGTATCTGCTCGAGTGGCTAGCCTCGGCTGGCTCACTTGGGATGGTACCCAGCGGTCTGCGGGTTCGAGTACACTGAACAAGCCCCCTCCACGCATGCGTCTAGTCGTTCGCTCTCTTTCTTCTTCTTTCTTCAGCTCTTGTCTCCCTATACTATCATTCTCGAGCCCCTGGCTCAATTTGATTTTACTAATTTACATGCCAGGTCACAAACTGACCAGTTAAGATTCTCAAATTGGTAACTTCCCAACCCTGCATATTCCTCATTCCTTAATTTCCCCTACCATATCCCTCGAACCCTCAGGCCACATCCTGGCCAATTAGATCTCCAATGTATCACCCACACATCCAACTCCAGCCAACGAATCAACTCCCTCTTGATAAGCCACTAAAGGCTCATAGTGAGCTGAGAGGCCAAAATAAGCAGTCAACACTGGTAAATATCAAACTGCAAAACGGACATATGATAGACTTAGTCTACAACAATCCACAGTCCATTAATATTGGAATACTTTGTTTCCAATTGCCAGAAGCAAGCTTTGTCTTGGTAACTGAAATACTAACCAAGATAACATATCAGTACTTTCGAAATACCTTTCTTGCTTGGTAAAGATCACTTAGCAGACATTTGGGACCAGCTGTGCATAGCGCTGTCTGGGGAATGCATAACTCCACCCAGGGACAACTAGAACATCAGATCTTTTACCATAGCTGAATAAGATTGTGAGCATATTAAAACTGTACTGATTGTGTCACTGTTGGGCCTGGGTTACATCTGGTATTTTTGCCATGGAACTTGCAGATCTAGTCCCTTTCAAGAAAATGATTACAGCTATTAGAGCTGCCATCATGAACAGTTTACTTCAAGATTATTACAAGGCAACGAATACCCTAGCCGCTATGTCTTGCTAGACAGATTGCGGGTAGAAAATGGAGGCCGATACCAGGATTCAGGTACGAGTCCAAATGGGACTGAAGAATTGGAATAGTCTGGTTTTAACCAGATTATCATCTTCAACAACATCTACTAGAATGTAAGCTACAATTTTGAATTATTCTTATGCCTAGTTAGCCGGAATTCCTTTGCCACAGTTTTATCAACACAATTTTTCTTTGGCAATTTGTTAGGTAGTCAGCCCGAAGGCTGGTTGGATCCTCAAAAAGCACCGCCGTTATGTTATGTGAGTAGATACCCACAAAAACCCAAGGCAGCGCTATATTGAGGCGTTCTAGGCAAGAAGAGGAGTGAGGTAGTTAGCCATTGCTTTCCTCACTGAGTCAGAACAGTAGTCCTAACCCTATGAGTAGAACCTTTCACAACATCCACAGGCACTGACTGTGCCCTGAATGTCATTACTAAGCACCACCCATACCTCAGTAGCTTCCATATAATCACAGCCATGAGTGAGACTGAGACATCGGTGAAAAGCCACCTTTTACTCTAGCCTGTGCCAACTGACAAATGCAAATGTACTGTATTCATCAAGAGATGGCAAACAGGCCATTTGGCAATTTGCTGTTGCAAATTGTACTGCGAGGCATTGGAAGCCTAATTCTGAACATTTCCTACGTTCAGACATGTGGATTCAATGACTTGAATCGAATGGACAAGCATCATGAGAATTTTAGTTGATTTTGTCATTTTTCTAATCACGGTGATCAGCCGTCGTATCTGTAAATATTAAAATAAATTCAGGTTGAGGAATGGATATTTTTCCATGTTTAAGAAGTAGAGTTTGATCTTTTCTCGAATAGTTTAGTGAAGCTAACTTCAGTTTTGGAAATACTAATAATATTAATGATGATTTAATAATAATAATTATTATTTTCATTTTCTGAGATATTAATAATAATAGTTGATAACTTCTAATAATCATGTTATGATGTGTGAATTTATAAATTGTATATTCGAAACAGTTCACTAAATCGGATACTTTTTTTTCCGAAGGTTAGTGGTTAGACGCACGCCCACATTCTAATAACAGAATAATATGTTGGAAGCATTTAATAATTGCGTTATACAGTCAAATCATGTAGAGACACGGAAGGTGATAAAATGGGAAACAAAATGAATGTATAATTTAGGGTTTGCTAGAGTTTATATAAATAATTAAGTTATTTGGATAACATCATTTGATAAAACGTTTGACCATGAATAGATACGATGTAAAAATATTCAGATTTAATGTGATGGTAAAATTTATAGTAATCTCATTGGAGGAGCTTACTAGCTTCTTAGTCTTCCAGTTAGATAACAAGCAAGGGCTTGATTATCATAATAATGTATAATTTGGGAAGAAATATGTGTGGATATAGTAGAATTTTGTCATTCTAATTGTGCAATTAAGTCGCAGGAATGAAATTGTCGTTACATGAAGCACCAATCATTGGGAAGGTTAGATGACTTTTATAAATATGTTGGAGAAATTTGGAAGTTGAAAATATAATTACGAACCACACTTTCGTCGAGTTTGATAATCAAGGGTTATTTTATGCAATCATCACAGTTTTTTCACATTTGATTCTCGTGTTCTATAGATATTGTCCCAATACTTGTCAAACCGAATTTGTTATAAATAAACCTTTCAACGATACCTTACCGTTTGTCGAATGTTAAATATGATCAGGTGATTTTTGACTCACTAATAGAATGGGCCGTTGCTAAAAGATAATACTGTTATTTCAGGAACAGCCACTACCATTCAAAGGATATTTGTGATCCATTTTGAAATTATAAATATTATAAAATGTAAACTGATGTAAAGATTAATATTTTCATATTCTGTCAAAGAATTACAATTTATGATAATAGTATTTGTTACTATTTTGATAACAATTTTCTGAATGATCATCTTCAAATAATATTTGAAAGTTTAATGGTTAATTGGTTTAGTCAACATTTAAAGAAATGATGTTTTTTTTAATATTTTTGGAACCATGAATTTAGAGTCGAGTCATGCACTCAGAATTATTATTTTGGATCGAGAACAAATGACATAATAAATTTTCTGCTAAACATCGAGGTTCTTCGAATCCATGCTCATATTGTTTAAACATTGTTATTCAAAGATGCTCATATGTCCTACAATTCAATATTTTGTGTTAAGCCCATTGCTATGATCTATAATGTACCTATTTTTGGAACGATGATTCCTGGTAAGTGATAGTTTTTCTTTCAATGAAATGAAACCTGAAACGAAGTGATTTTACAACGAGTGAAACAATTAAACAATTAAATTTTTCTTTCAACGAGTGAATGCTAATAATGTAGGATTCAGGCTGGACAATTTAATTTGCCCTGAAGAACCTATGGTTGTACATAAATATAATTTGAACAAAGTCAACAGGACTGACATTCTGGCTTTTGTTCAAATCCAAGTGTTCATCCTGTATTTTCTTGTACATAAAATGTATGAATTCTCATGCATTCTCAATGCTGTTTTGGCATTGCTTTAGAGTAAATTTTTAATAAAACGAGATTGTTTTTAGGTATTGTGATATTTTCAAAGTCTCCTTCTATCGTTATTGTTGCATCGAGCCGAAAATCAGTCAAGCATTTTTTTGATCTTGTTATTGTTGTTAACTTTAACCCATATGGCGCCCTGAGTTATTTAGATTCTCGTGCTGACTGATTTTTGGTGAAATGCATATGTGGTCGTTGGACTTTGGTCTAAACGGGCACAGTACGTCATCCGTGGACACCAAAATTCTACTGACTGAAGGTGATCTCAATCTCTACTTGACCCTTTTTCGCCACATAGCGCTGTTGGAAAATGATCGGAGTACATAAAAGAAAATTTGAAAGCGCCAACACCATCGCAATTATACAGAGATCTAATATCTTCATGATGACGATAACTGTTTTAAGGGACCTAAGAAATCTTTTCACACTAATTACAGCCCTTGACTGATGTAAGCAGTGCTAGATGTAACTATTTTTTGCAATTCCGCACAAGAACGTAGGTAGGGGTGGTGTGACGCAGTCTGCAATGCCAACCAACAATAGACTCATTAAAATATTCTTACAGTTACACCTCAATTCCCAGCATCTCTGGACCCCTACTACAACACCGAAATATATCCGACACAGTTGATTCTAGGGTCATAGAACATGGTTTTTGGCTCCCTTTGTCTGTTTGTTATTTATACAAATATACACTGTTTCAGCGAACTGACCAAATTTTACGTCCAGAGTTTAGTTTCTTGCATTGCAAGGCAAAAATTGGCCCTTATTTATACAAATTACACCGTTTCACCAAACTGAGCCAAATTATACGTCGTGAGTTTTGTTTGAAATGAGCATAGATTGGTCCTTCTATGACAAATACGTTATTTTGCCCATGTGCCAAATTGCCTAAACCTAGGGAATGGAGAGTGCTGTCCAAATTGCAATTGGACGGTGTTACCCGCAGGGTTTCAAAAGATAAGTGTATAAAGTTTGGTTCAGTTTGGTGAAACGGTGTAGATTTGTGCCAAACGGCTAAATCTAGGGATTGGAGAGGACTGTCCTAAATTTCAAGTGGACAGTGTTACCTGCTGGGTTCCAAAGGGTAAGTACATAAAATTTGGTTCTTATCTGTGAAGCGATGTAGACTTATGCCAAAAGGCCTAAATCTAGGGAACGGAGAGGGCTATCCTGAATATCAAGTGGACAGTGTTACCTGCTGGGTTCCAAAGGGTAAGTACGTAAAATTTGGTTCTGTTCGGTGAAACGTTTTAGATTTGTATAAATAACAGACAAACGAAAGCTGGACAGAGCTCCAAGGGCCTGAAATTAGTTACGGTATTGAAAGGGATGCGTGCACCTGTCGTTGGGGAAATACTGCACTGAGCGACTGACTTGCTGTGACAGAGATCCAACAGAATCAGGAGATTATGGTTAAGATGGAGAGCACGCATGCTGACTCATTAAATTATGAGGTGCATTTGGAGACCAAAAGTTGATATAGAAGAATGGTCAAATTCAAAATTAATTTAAAGCATCTGTACATATCCATCCTCCTTCTCGACACCTACAGCATTGGCCACAAATTCACATTGATGGGAAGGGATTTTACGCCCTTGATTTGAGTTATATGTTGTGATTGAAGACTTGTTTAGACTAAAATGAAGAGCTGGGCTGAAATTTGCTAAGAGGGAGGGGCAAGGGGGGCAAATGTATAGGGGCCCGTTAGTGTCGCACATTAGTTTCAGTTTGTTGTAGCCACTTTTGTATTATGTAAAATGTTGTCTATAACTTACAACCTGTCTGAGACTTTGCAGAAAAAGGATGTTGATTTGTCTACGGCTCTGCAGAAGATATCTCATGTTACCATCTTTTAACTGTCAAGAGAAATGAGGCAGAAAAACACTTCAGAGGCATATCGCAGTGCGAAAGTATTGGCAGAAACCGTTCATTTGGTAAAAGAAGTTCCTCAATTCTGAAAATTTCAACAGAAAAAGTTTTTAATATACCTTATTCTACACTAGAAGAGTATTAAATTCTATATACAGTATGACTGTGAGTTACGAGTTATAAATGTTTAGGAATAATCTACTACAATTTAGTGTTGAATCTAATATAAAACTAATGCGGAGGTTTAAAATGCTCCTCTTTTTCATTACGTACTGGTAATTAAAGTGAAGACTTACAGTATTGAAGAATATTTCCCTATGCATGTTAACTATATTAAAAATTCCAAATTGTTTTGTACACTTGACAAAATATATTTCATAAAATAAATATTAAATGTTTTCTATGAAATAAGATTTGTATGTAGCCTACACTGTGCATCAGATGCTTTTCGTGTTTCCGGAATAGCTAGTAGTGGATAGTAATAATTAAAAGTATTTTCAAGATGGGCCCGAGAAGAAAATTCCGTAGGGCCCCTTAAATCTTCTCGGTGTCCCTGGCCAACAGTACATCACGCAGCTTTTATCGCAGTGATGCAGACACAAATTACAACCATACCGATTTCCCACTTAGTGTGAGTTATAGACTTGTCAGCATGTGTCATTATTTAATTTAAGAATTGTATTGTTTAATAGCAGTTTCTGTTTTATTTTTATTTTTCTTCTCCTCAACCGCTAGGTTGATGGGTAACATACATGTCTTCCAAAACGTCTGCTTTCTCTGGCCTGTAGTTTCAAAAGGCAATAAGTGTGCTAGCCTTTAATGCTGTCTATAAATTGAGTCCTTGGTCTTCCTCGACTCCTCTTTCCTTCTGGCTTCCCTTCGAAGAGTGTGGTGCACCAGTCAGAATGACGAATCAAATGGCCAACAAAACTATTCTTTCTTCTGTTCAAGGATTCAACCAAGGTACGTGTCTCCTTTGCTCTTTTGAGAACATTCTCATTCGTGACTTTTATCAGTCCAAGTTATCTTTAGTAGTCATCGCCAGCACCACATCTCGAATGCCCTAAGTTTTGATACATCTGCTTGTCGTAGAGTCCATGTTTCAGAGCCATAACTTGCAATATTCCATACAAACCTTTCACGAAGTGTTTTCGCACCTCTAAGTTAACAATCTTGGATGTTAGTAAAGATTTCTTTTTTGAGAAGGCTTCTTTTGCCTGTGCGATTCGAGCATTTACTTCTCTAGTACACTTTCCATTTGATGTGATCAAGCTCCCCAGATATTTGAAAACCTTTACTTGGGCTAGTTTTTCACCATCCATTAGCAAATTGACTATTTGGTCGCCATCCCTAGTGCATTTATTTGGATTTATTTTTATTTATCCTCATACCACACTTCTCTTGCAATAATTCGTTTATGTGATTCAGAGCATTTTCTATATATCTCTAATTTTCAGTTATCAGGGCTATATCATCTGCAAATCATATGGTACTGTTTATCTTGCCATTGACTTTTATGCCATGACTGTTGGTAGCTAAGAATTCTTGAATGGCTTTTTCAATGTAGATATTAAATAACAGTGGTGATAGTCCACATCCTTGTCTTAGTCCCTTCCCAATTCTTGCTTCCACTCTTTCCTTGCCAATTAATGCTGTCTGGTTCTTGTAAAGTTGATAGAGTATTCTTCTGTCCCTTCGGAAAGAACGGAGTAAGTCCATTTTTTTTTTCGAAAATGAGTTTATGGTGCATTCTGGTGGCCAGCCATCCATCGTAACGACAGATTAGTTTAAATTAATTTCAAATTAAGCGGAATGTCACCGAGATACAGAGGTTTTTATTTTTAGTGAAAATGTAAAGAACGTCCCATTCACTTTTTCATAATTTAACTTTAGTTGTTATTTTTGTTTTACAACATGTAGTGTACTTCCTTTATAAGAAATAAGTTTTGCCAAAAAACTACACTGACCGGCACGAAAAACGCAACACACAATAAATGATGTGTAATTATTGTGTAATTATCTATGTAATCAAAGTGAAGCATTTCAACCTATTTTCTTAGACGGGGTATGCTATTGGCGTTGCTTTGCGAGCAAACAATGAAGTGCCGATTGCTGATTGCGCTAGCCTCAATTGTTTTTTCCCGCAGAACCTGGAAAACACATCACTGGATGTGAGCCAATAATGTGTTCCCACTTTTATAGCCCTTATTGTTGTACTTTGAATTATTCCCTTTTGAATCACATGTGTTCGTAGGATCTTTCTGTGATTGTCATAATTAGCTTTCTGGAGCCCCGAACAAGCTACAAAAGCTGTTGCTTTGGTGGAAGATGGTCTCAGCATGCATTACGTTGCAGAAGTGTTGAGGACTACAGCTTCCACGATTTCCAGAACCGTACGAAGGTACAGGGAAACTGGAGGCTTTGCAAGGAGACCAGGAACAGGCCTGAGAAAAGCAACATCGGAGAGAGATGGCCGCTTCTTACAACTTCAAGTTCTCCGTGACCGTCACACCACTGCCATTGAAGCACGAAATCGACTCTACCATGTTCGAGGGGTCGATGCTAGTGAGAGAACCGTCCGAAGAAGATTGGAAGAAACCAATGTTCAATCCATAAGACCAGTTACAGGCCCAGAGCACATCGAACAGCTCGACTACTTTTCGCAAGGGAACATCATGGCAGGACAGTACAACAATGGGAACAAGTGTTGTTCACCGATGAGTAATGATTTGGCCTCCGGTCACCTGACGGAAGAGAGAGGGTCTGGAGAAGGCCAGGGGAAAGGTATTCCCCTTGCACATTCTCATCCAGGACGCCTTTTCAGAGTGATTCTGTGATGGTGTGGGCAGGAATCACTATGGCTGAAAGGACGGATTTGGTGTGCGTGGAGAATGGGAGCCTTACCGGACATTGGTATGTGGAGGAAATCCTTCTGGAGCATGTTGTGCCTTTCACTCCATTTATTGGTGATGATTCACACTAATGCAAGACAATGCACGCCCACACGTTGCGAGAGTTCTTGGATAAAGCAGGGATTCATGCTATGGCTTGGCCTGCTCGAAACCCTGATATGAATCCTATTGAGCATGTTTGGGACCGGCTGGGGAGAGGAGCCCGTCAGCGCTATCCAGAGACCCTAGAGGACCTACGGAATGCCCTCCTGGAAGATTGGGAGATGATTCCTCAACAGCACATTACAGCATTAATCAGGAGCATCCCTGAGAAGTTGAATGCCGTCAGTGGTGCAAGGATGGCAATACACGCTTTAGAAGATGCGAACAGAGGTCTCAGAGATCATCTCCGAGGTCTGTGAAGTAAAGGGTGAAGTGTATAAAATCAAAACAGAAGTGCATTAAGTTTATGAGCTTACTCAAAATTTCCCGCTCTTATAGCGCTCTTTGCTTGAAGTGTGCATCTCTGGCTTAATTTGTTAAATTTGTTTATAATCTTCTTTTTCTTCATTGTTAGACACCTACATGGGACAGTACTACAATATTTCATCATTTTATAGCAGATTAGTATCATAAATTAAAAAATAATTTAGGTTTTTGTAAGAAATTGAAAGTGTTGCATTTTTCGTACCGGTCAGTGTATATTGCTTACCCTCAATTGGGGTGTTTTAAGTATTTCTTTTTTTGCTCACATTTCCCGTGGAGTCTTCAATTGTATTTAAAGCAAACCAAATCTTATAAGAAGCAAACTTTTACTGGAGAAGGAAAAGTCCTAACATGTAGCAGGTTAATTTTTTCATTCATTCATTCATTTATTTGCAATGGGGGGTGTGTTCCCCGGTGGCAAATTGTATATACATAACAAATAAATAATTATACATAACAATTCAATAACAATTATACAACAATTAAACTGGAGTATTTACACAAATAGTCAGTCTTTTCTTAAACACACCTATATGTTTGGGAAAAGGCTCTAAGACTGTGGCAGGTAGAGAGTTCCAGTTATCAATGGCACGGTTTACAAAAGAATATTTACCATAATTTGTTCGCTGTGGTCGGCCCTTAACTTTGAAAGGATGATCGCTCCTACCCATGTAAGTGGGCTTTCCCAATCGTTTTCTAAGCTCACCCCATGCTGGTTGATTTGTATACGTGTTGTACATAGCGCAGAGTCTAGATTTCATCCTCCTAGCCTCCAGTGATTCCCACCCAAGTTTCTTTAACATACGGCTCACACTGCTCCTGGGATTAAAGTCACTGAGCACAAATCTAGCGGCCTTTCTTTGTACCATTTCCAACTCATTGATGAGCCCTACTTGATATGGATCCCAAACCGCCGAGGCATATTCCAGAATAGGTCTTACAAGTGACAAATAGCCTAATTCTTTAGCAGAGGTACTACTTCCTTTTAATACCCTCATTACAAAGTACAGGGAATTGTAAGCTTTTGAAACTACACATCCTACATGACTACTCCATTTCATATCATTCCTTACGTGAACGCCCAAATATTTGCAAGAATCTTCTTCTACAAGTATTTCCGAGCCAATGTTATATTGAAAATCCTGCCTTCGCACTTTCCCTATTTTTAAGAGACTACATTTTCTTGTGTTTATTTTCATTTTATTTACAATCGCCCACTTACAGACCAGGTTCAGGTCCTCTTGAAGCACTGCATTGTCTTGTGAGTCATGTATCTTTCGATATATTACACAATCATCCGCAAACAATCGACAGTCACTGCGAATCCCATTTGGTAAGTCATTTATAAACGCCAAAAATAACAAAGTTCCGATTACGCTGCCCTGAGGGATACCCGACGTTACGGTAATTTCATCCGAGAATATGCCTTCGACTTTCACTTTCTGGGAAGGACCCGTCAAAAATTCTTGGATCCATAAAATTACTCTTCTATCAATCTTCGTCGAAGCTAATTTATGGAGTAGCATGTCATGTGGAACGACATCAAATGCCTTCGCAAAATCTATAACCACCGCGTCGACTGAAACTCCAGGGTCTAACGATTCGCTAATGTCTTGAAAAAGTGATAGCATCTGACTGTCGCATGAGTAACCTTTCCGAAATCCATGTTGCCTATCATTAAACCATGATAATGTTTCCCACTGTTCCCTCAAGTAGTCGCAAATGAGATGCGCCATCTGTTTACAAACGATGGACGTAAGGCTAACCGGCCTGTAGTTGCCCAATTCAAGTCTGCTCCCTCCCTTAAATATTGGGACTACCGTAGCTCTTTTCCAGTCATCTGGGATTTGCGCATTGTTAATGGACACATTAAACATCACCTCCAAGTATCGTGCCACGGCCCTACCCCCTAGTTTAAGTACTTCACTAACAATATTATCAGGACCCTTTGATACATTGAAACGTAGTTTTTGTATTAGCTTTACAATTGCTGACTGGTTTATTTGGAACAGGGGAGCCCCTGATTCGTCGTTAAGGTCCAACACACAGCTATTGGATTTATTGAACACACTACCGTAAAAGACATTTAATTCATTAGCAATGGCCTGTTTCTCAGTAATTAATTTACCATCACCGGACATTATCATCGACAAATTATTTGAATTTCCCTTTCTTCTCCTAACATAACTGTAAATTTTTTTCCACCCATCACCTCCCGAACCAAGTAAACCTTGCATATAACTGTCATGAGCAGCCCTCTTTTTTAAGACGAGCTCTCTTGATAAGGACTTAAATTTCAACATATACTTGTCACTATCATGTCTTTTATTGTATAATTTCCTAATTTTCCGTTTTAGACTCCTAATTTCTCGTGTGTAATACTCAGGATCTGGGTTTTGTTTCAGTAATTTAAATGGGACAAATTTATCAACAGCGCTATTTAAAATTTTCAAAAAGTTAGTCCACAGGATATTAATGTGATTTCCTTCCGATGCCCATCCTACAAATAGCTCATTCAAATACCCCTGAAACTTGCCCTGATCCGCCCTGCGATACTGGAATATGATCTTTTTTGCTACATCAGAGTCTAATTTTGTAATGTCACCATATCTAATATTTAATTCAACCCCATAATGGTCACTAATTCCTGGTACTTTCAGACAGTTAATATACAGCTCTACAGGCCTTACGAGATAAACATCTAAGGTATTATTGTCTCTAGTTGGGAAGTCAACTACTTGGGAAAATCCCCCCTTCCTTAAGAATTTATTTGCAGCGCTCTGAGCCTGACCACAGCTAGTTGACTCACCAGACCAGTCTACTTTGGGGAGGTTTAAATCTCCAGCAATTATTATGCTCTTTTTCATAGCATTACCCGTACAAGTTTTATCATACAGTGTTTCGAGGAGAGAAAGGTTATCTTTCGGTGCTCTATACGCCCCTATCACCTGAAGAGGGAATTTATTTCCTTTATCCGAAATTTGTACACATAACATTTCATGATCCTATCAGCCCACTTTAAGAAACTAGCTATATTTTTGCGCACACAAATAAATAGCCCACCACCTCGTTTCCCCCGATCCCTTCTGTACATCTCGTAGGTCCCTTGAATTATTTCGCTACTATTTATGTCCTCATATAACCAAGATTCAGTTGCAATGACAATGTCCGGAGAATACGTCTCTACAAGATTCCAAAATTCAATTAATTTATTTCCTAAACTCTGATAATTAACCTGCAGTAATCTTAGAGTCTTACCTCCGCAGCAAATATCTCGAAATAGCTCCTTCTGTTCCCATCGGCTGGCAACCTCCGGACCTGCTCCTCCTCACAAAAGCCGGCACGAACCGATGACCCTGTCATGTAGGCTCCCTAGATTGAAAGCGCCCCGCCGATTTAGATGCAGCCTGTCTCGGGCGAAGTCACGGCCACCAATCCAGCAGTCAGCTTCTACGTACACTAATCCCAGTTGTGCACATACCCAGTCCATGCGGTCATTTACAGTCTTAACTCGCCTCAATGGAACATCTCCCCGCCGAACAATGCCACTCATTATAATTTTTGCATTTCTAAACTTGCTTTTAGCTTTTCTGCCTAGTTCGTAGAGCTCCCCCATGATGTAATCAGCTGTAGCCCTCTTCTTCAAATCGTTCGTCCCAACATGGAGCAACAACACTTTAACTTTGTCACAGTCCTCTACATTTGCTTCTTCCACTTGTTGGGCAAGCTGGTCAATCTTAATCCCCGGGTAACACCGCACTTTCGCACCTGATTTCCTCGAGATATTCGCACTCCATCGTATCATAGAATCACCCATTATGATAACGTCATCCTCAGTTTGCTCCTGCATGCCCTCTTCCACACTGATCCCAGTAGAAAGCCGTTCAGTCACATCCTTCACCGTTTCTTCTGATTCACGAAGCTTTGCTCTAAGTTCCTGTATTATTTGATCCCTTGCTTTGATTTGCACCCTCAAACTGTCCGGCGTATCACATACTTTACAAAACCAATTTCCGACATCACAATCCTCCTTCTTGACCTTAATACAGCCGAAGTGAAACCATTTCTCACATAGTCCACACTCAACACCATTCTTCAATGTTTTACTGCACGTCGAACACTTTAAAGATGCCACTGGATCATTTGCCTGATTCACATTTGGAGTAACAGGCCCTGGATTCACTTCCACTCCACCAATAACTAACAACGCAGCTATCACTAGGGCTATAAACCACAAGTTACTAGGTCCCGTACGCACACACAAACACCGGAAATCCCGACTACCCTTCGCATACCACAGCCCGATCCTCGCCCGATAACACTCCAGAGAACAACCCATTTCAGCACACCTGAGAGCTCGGGAAAAACACGACCTTTCACTTTGACTGCCACGGAACAAGTCTCCAAAAATATCCAACCCGTCCGGGATTCGAACCCGAGATCTCTAGATTTACAGTCAATGACGCTAACCGCATGGCTATTTCGACCTCGTGTAGACAGTTAAGAAGGACGGGTTTGTATACCCAGAATGAAATAATAGAGTGGGATTTAGAGATTTTAAACATAAATAGTGGAAATAATATTTTTAGATTTAATTTTTAACGAGAACTGAATAAAAAGTATTTATGCTGGCTGACAATAACAATCTCGTTATTCAAAGTTTTTATACAAAAATAACATCTTCTTTGACTTTATTTACAGCATGACAAGAAAGTGTAACTATAAAGCTCTGTACCAATTGTTCCAAATTATTGCCACTGGTACCAACAAGTTTATTGTACATTTAAACATAGAGTTACTGAGAATTGTATCAACTGTAGCAGGATTCTTTTGAAGAGCCTGCATTAAGACCTTACCATGTTTCATGTTTATGAACTCAAGGCAATATTCCTTTTTCAGGTAGTTCTTAATGTTTGTACATTTTTCTCTTTCCTCATTTAAGGAGGAAGTGGGTACATTTGTTCTGTCAAGTTGCCTAACAGCACGGTTATCAATCCTGTGGGGTAAATGCAGAGCAAGCAACAGTTACTTGTTGTTCATTTGTGCTAGGTGTTTGGAACATCTTTGATCATCAGCTATGTGTACGTGGGTGTGAGTGTGGAATCTGTCTGATAACTTGGGTTTCTGTGGTGACTATAGTAGTGTATCATCATCATCATTTATTGCATGTATCGGGCCATTAAGACCCCTAACAGAAAAGCAAGGGAATACAATTCTTAATTAAAATATAAATAGCAAGTATAACATAATATAACATAACACTACATTGTATATAGCTGTAGATATTAAGATTAGAAAAGGAAGGAAGCTTGTAGTTTAACGTGAGCGTTGATCTCATGGTCAAGAGCCACGGGACCTCCTTATTACGTGGAATCCAAACCACAGGACGTGGCATTTCACTTCGAAAATCTCACATGCATTGACCGGGAATCAAACAGGGCCTGCCTTGGTGAGAGGCATACAGTTTGACCGCTGCACTACAACACCCCTAAATATTAAGATTCGAGATGGGGTAGGTGCCCCTGGACTTGAACCAGGTATTATCCTGGTATTTGCCTGTAGAGGGTGTGGGAAAACCGGCGGATAAACAACACTCAGGATAGCCGCTGTCAGCAGCGGGATTGAAACCTCTGGACTTCCTGCAGCTTCTCATTGTGTTTGTGGTGAGTGATTTAAGTCGCATGGCTATGCCGCGAGATAGGAGAGTTACCAAATTAACTGACGATGAAGTTTGTACTTGTATTATTGTTACAGATTTGGAGGTGACTGGTGTGTCCCGATCTGGTCGAGTTCGTAAGAAGTCTTCCAAGTTGACAGATTTTGAGTCTCCTGATGAGATTGACAACCGCTATAAGAGACGTGGTGACAAGATGGACATGCCTGGCCTTATTGAAACAAGTCCATCTGGTTTGTATGCTAGCTCTCATTCATTATGATAATGGCAAAATTGTGGCTCTTCGTCCCCTGTTGTTAGTTGTGTCAAAGTCCTCAGAATTTGCAAGTTCATGGATGGATGGGGGTAAATCTGCCACGTCAGTCTACAGGTACATTCTTACATTGATAGCATTGAAGAAGTCTATCAAAGAAAGCTTTCCAGTAGGTCAACACAAATTGTACCCAATTACATTAGGTGGGAAAACAAGTATTTATATTACCTAACATGAAAAATATTACATAAGATATTTAACACAAAATAGCATGTATTTTTTTTACAAGAATCGGGTACTTAATTGAAATTTGTTTGGAAAGAAGAATACAAGATATTCACCTCTGTTATGGGCTATTTATTTGTTATGGAAGAGTCATAGCAGTCAGCCTGCTGCACTTGATGATTTACCAGAAAGAATGGAAAAGAGGAAAACCCGCTATTTGTGTGATCCCATAATTAAGAGAAAGACAGTTTATCGGAGCAGTGCATGCACTGTATCATGAATACACCAAGAAGTGCACTGTTAATATTCTTGGATGGCAAACAAATTGAACGAAAGCAAAAGAGTTGAGTATGCAAATTGAAAATAAGAAAGGTGAAGGAATTTAAAATCACACATTCTTACATTCATTAGTCATGTGGAAATGTTTCCTAATTGTCTCTCTCTCGGCTGCCTCCTTTGGTCTCGGGATATGCATTGAGACTCTGGATCCAGAGGTCCAGGGTTTGATTCCCAGCAATATAACACTTACCCTGCTGATGACTTGCTTGCTGCTCCTCACCCATGTGCTGGCTGATTTTCAGAATTTTTGGCTACATTCAGAAACATTAACAAATTCACAAGGAAATTTGATACAATGGTCCGGCTAGCTCAAAACAGTTTTGAGCTAGCCGGACCATTGTATCAAATTTCTTTGTGAATTTGTTAATGTACATAGCTCAATCGGACAATTTTACATCCTGTTTCCTACGGGAACAGATATTTCCAATACATTCAGAAAGGCATAAAATCAATGTGGTTAGAGTTATAAATAAATTAAGAAGTCCATTTGATTTCTGTATTCTTACACTACAGGTTTGGTAAGTTTCGGGTTATGATGAACAAACTACAGTAAAACCCCATTATTATGCTCTTCAAGGGACCGAGGTTTAAACGCGTAATATGCGGGACAGCGCTATTGACGGGAAATGATTTCTGAGGTGGGAAAACAATTTGGAAACAATATTTCAGTAATGTACAGTACTGTATTTAATTATTACTGTATTATTACTATTATTACAGTACAGCATGTTATTATTCATTACTGTATGCACATTTTATCTCACTTCCTATTAAGAAGTCTTTAATTGATGCTTGTCGACTGTGTGTACTATCGCCGTGAATGATCACATTTTCTATGGAGTTTAAGTACCTGTTCACATCACTTGATACGCCGCTAGGAATATCCTGTATGTAATTTCAAAGCAGATTTATTGCTCCGAGAGCTTCATTTCGTTTGGGGGCATTTCCAACAGCAGATTCAATTTCTGTACTTCTGTCTTCATCTTGGACAGCATGATCCGCAATCATGTCCTCGACATCGCGGATCTCCGTAGTTTCAAGACCGTTGTCAATTGACACAAAATCTTCGAAGTTATCATCTCCTAACTTGTCCCGTACAGCAGCCCAGTCCCCGTCATTATCATTTGTTACAGGGACATTTGTTTAACTGGGTGTTACCCGTAACTAGCGCTGAGGAAAGGAATTGTTACGTTTGGTGAGGCCTGTCGCACATTGATTAACGATTGACAAATGAAATGATTGTGGAGAGAATCTTACCTTAAAAAAATCTGCGCTTCGATCCCCTCCCATGCAGCTGAGATGACATTCATTGCGTCCAATAAGGTGATGCGGTTTTTGGCTCCACTGTCGATGCACTGCAGATATCGTAGAACAACACACTTCCGATGCTTTTTATCACCCCCTGGTCCATTGTTGGAGTTTACTGGTTGTGTTGGGAGGCAGGAATGCTAGTTCTACATTTTTCAGGTTCACATTTTTCGGATGAGCTGGACAATAATTGTCGACAAAGAGTAGGATTTTGCAATTGGCTTTTACCATTTTTTGGTCCATTCCTTTGAGCCAATTAACAAACAAGTCACTAGTCATCCAGGCATGTGCTTGTTTAATGTTTTTAAAACTTCGGGGGCTAGCTGACTTCCCCAACATTAACAAAGGCAATTTTTCAGATCCATCAGCATTTGCAACAACAAGCACAGTTACCCTTTCTTTGCTTAATTTCCCACCGTGATATTTCTCCTTAACACATATGACTTGTCGGGCATTAACTTCAAGAATAAGCCAAATTCATCTGCGTTAAGCACTTCGCAAGGCACATAATTTTTAGTAAGTGTAGGAAGCACTTCACTTTCCAGTCTCTTAACATCACTGTCCCTAACTGACTCTGATTCACCACAGACTTGACGATACACTATGCCATTCCTTTGTTCAAGCCAACCATTCGAAGCACTAAAGTCTGTACAGTTTAATTTGCCTGCTATTTCCCGTGCTTTTTCTTCTATGATTGGGCCGCTTAAGGAATTGTAGCCTCCCAGGATTGGTGAATCCATTCAATAAAAATTTCCTCAACGTCTTCATATTTTCCAGTTCTCACTCTTTTACTTTCCCAACCACCCTTCGCTGCGGTGGTAATAGCATGCCTATTTTTATTAAAGTTCTCAAGGTGGATGAAGGGATACCCATAGATTCACAAAAATCCTTTTGATTCAGAGTAGAATTTTCGTCATACTTACTAGGAATTTGTAATTTTTCACTTATAGAAAAAGATTTATGCTTTGCCATTTTGTATTACGACATTCACAACTGCACTGACACGAATTCAGAAAATTACTAATAAGAAGGGGCAAAAATGAGCTGTATTGACAAATCAGTTTTAAACCCCTTTCAAGGAAAGACAAGATGTTAGTTAAAATTTTGACACTCTTGGCCGGAGGGTTTCTTCACTTAGAGTGGGGAATTCCTTTCATCTACTCAAAGTAAATGACCTCCAGTAAAGGGACACCAACAAGTATTTCACCACGCTTTTTAAAACATCTCAAATACAGTGCTATTCTACATTATACGGATTTCTCCCTCCTTTTTTTTTTTTCGACATGAAAAAAGCGCTATAAGCAGGATATGGAAGCGCTTATAATAGGGTAAAATTATGCAGTTTTATATACAAACTGTCCAGGGTCCTTACAAAAAGAGTGTAATAAGCGGGGGTGTTATAACAGGGTTTCACTGTATATTGGAAAAAGAATGTTACAAATGACAGTTTCCCCCACTCTATGAAAAAAATGTAAAAGAAATTAAAAATTAAAACTGCTTTCACTATACTGTTGAAATAAGTTTAAATAATAATTTAATTAACAAAACAGACTACTCTAAAAACAAAACAATCACTTCTCTTAATTCATTGTGCTTGCCAAGGTGGGCGAGTGTTTAACGTGTCGGATTACCAACCTCAAGATTGCAGGTTCGTCCCTGGCCGTGGTAAGTGATTTTTGAAAGGCGACAAAAATCACGACATGGATGTCATACGTTGTTAGCATGTTAAAGAACCCATTTGAATTCAGTAGGCCGTGTTCAATGGCAAAATTATTCTCGGGATTTTCCGCTAACACGAAGTTCCTCCATTCTCTACTAGAAAGAGCTATAGTGTGAAGGAGCTTAGATATCTAACCTCCTTGACTTTCATAGCGTTCAAAGGATCGACGAAATTCGACATGCAAGCTGCCCTCTGGGTGTCAAATAACAAAGCTTGCACCCGGCACCTGAGGCCATATGATATTATTATTATTATTATTATTCATTGTGAGACTGCTGTATGGTAAATTTTGAAGCAGGGAGTGACGCAGTCACTTCCAACAAGTTCTCATGATCAATATTTTTCCGTTAAACTATTACAGGGTGCTATCTAGCATCAGCTTATACAATTTCATGCCCAGTGTGATCCACACAGCAGTGCTAGAGCTGTAATATTACGTTCATCTCCAAACACAAAGCATGACGAAAATTATATCTCATATTACTCCCGCAGCAGTTTTAGAAAGTTATCTTGCAATATAATATTATGGCGCCTGCACCCTAACTCTTAAATCTGGTCTGAGGGTTGGAACAGGGTACACTCAGCCTCCTAAGGCAAAGTTGTGAGGAGATAGGTTCTATTCCCATCTCAGTTGTCCTAGAAGTGGTTTTTTGTGTTTCCTCTTTTCTACCCCATGACAACCATGTTGTAAATCCTAGCCTCAATTACATATCACACACTACTACAGCCATCACATTGACACAGGTTACCAAACGGATTTCCACATGACCATAATGTCGCAAAGCTCCTCAATGATTCAACAACTGACTCTCTCTGAGAACATTTCTGAGTGAAAGCAGGTTGTTATCCCAAAACCCTAACAGGAACTTTTGAAATGATTTGGTAGTTCTTAAAGTATTTAATCATGTTCATCTCTACTGTATAATGTGATTGTAACACCAATTTTTTTACGACCTTCACTTCTCTGAGACTGGTTGCGTGGCACAACAGTAACGTTCTCGCTTGTTGTGCCCGGGGTTGTGGGATCAAATCCCAACACAGTGAACTGGCATTTGAGGGTGCTTAAATGCAAGGGAACCATGCCAGTAAGTTTACTGGCACCCTTACTGGCACCCTAAGGATCCCCTTCATAGCATAATTCTGGCACCTCAGCATCTTTAAAAGCAGCGGCAGTTAAAACGGACATAGTTATTTATTGTTGTTTTAAGGGGTGGAACAGCGAGGTCATCTGCCCCCAAACGGACATAAAACCATTAAAATTATTATATTACTTTTCTGAATAAGGAATGTATTAGAGAGGATTTATTATTCATAGCTGTGTACTATTTTTATTATGATAATCTGTTCCTATATTAAGTCGACTGAATATTATTTGCCAGTCAAATCATTAACATTTCTTAACACTCCATGCTTTCAGAATTTCATTTAGTTATTTCCTCCATGTTTAACTACAGGTGCATCCAGTATGGCTATGAGCACAAACAAAGTACGTAAGCCAGTCAGCATTCTAGAGCGGCCTCATCAAGTCAACGTGAAAATGGAGCCTCGCCAGGACCTGTCTGAAATGGTTAGTGCATAACATACTAGCTAAGGTACCTAGTATTAGATTTCCATGACCATATCCCTATGTATCATATTATTTCAGTAGTATGCATCCCTCCTGCGGCGCCCACAAGAGATCGATCGTGAAAAATTAGCATTCAAATGAAAGAGAATATACATTACCAGTGACGCATTGCACTCTAATTACTTAAATATCTATAATTTCTTTAAAAAATGACTTTTAAAAAACTCTACGAAGTATGCGATTTGCAGTTACGGTTGCTGCAGGAAGATACGCTCCATGATTGGTGTCCACTTCACACTTTGGCTGCTGTGATGCCTTTTTTTTATGTCATTTTAACATTCTGAGGTCTTTCCTTTATCATTTTGCATCGATTTCAGAAACAGCAAATCAAAGGAATGTGTACTCAAATCGTATAATTTCATAAATTAGCAGTGACGAATTGCATTCTAATTTCATAAATATCCATTTTTGTAAGAAGTGTGCGATTTGCAAATACTAATGCTCTAACATTCTGAAATTATGAGTTGTCGTCTAAACCCTTAAAACTATTAAACGTTAATTATTTTACAGGTTTTTCTTCTGCATTCTAATATCGATCATTTCGAATCGTTTTCAGAAATAGTAAATCAATGGATTCAGTACTCTCATCGTATAACCGGTGAATGTTCCTACTAATGGACTCAGCACACACTTGATTTAAACTCATTCGTCTAAACAGTGGATTTATTAAATTCCATGTTTGTTAATATGCCGCGAAAGAATTCACTCAGTGCAATTTCAGGGAGAAGACGCAGACAACAAGCTGCAAGGAATGAAGAGTCATGTCACAGACAGCGTAGACTGGTCACCATGCGACAACGCAGGAGAACTCAGATCTACAAGGAGCAATCGTCACAGCCTTCTGCACCACCAATCCCTGGTCAGCCTGTTCGACCATCTACATTAGACACATCAACACAGCAACCAGTATTGAAGGTCACCTTGCAACACAACAGGAGAACTGACATCTATAAAGAGCCATCGTCACAGCCTTCTGCACCACCAATCCCTGCACAGCCTGTTCGACCATCTACATTAGACACATCAACACAGCAACCAGTATTGAATGTCACCTTGCAACACAACAGGAGAACTGACATCTATGAAGAGCAATCGTCACAGCCTTCTGCACCACCAATCCCTGCACAGCCTGTTCGACCATCTACATTAGACACATCAACACAGCAACCAGTATTGAATGTCACCTTGCAACACAACAGGAGAACTGACATCTATGAAGAGCAATCGTCACAGCCTTCTGCACCACCAATCCCTGCACAGCCTGTTCGACCATCTACATTAGACACATCAACACAGCAACCAGTATTGAATGTCACCTTGCAACACAACAGGAGAACTGACATCTATGAAGAGCAATCGTCACAGTCTTCTGCACCACCAATCCCTGCACAGCCTGTTCGACCATCTACATTAGACACATCAACACAGCAACCAGTATTGAATGTCACCTTGCAACACAACAGGAGAACTGACATCTATGAAGAGCAATCGTCACAGCCTTCTGCACCTCCAATCACTGCACAGCCTGTTCGACCATCTACATTAGACACATCAACACAGCAACCAGTATTGAATGTCACCTTGCAACACAACAGGAGAACTGACATCTATGAACAGCAAGCGTCACAGCCTTCGGCACCACCAATCCCTGCACAGCCTGTTCGACCATCTACATTAGACACATCAACACAGCGGCCAGTATTGAATGTCACCTTGCAACACAACAGGAGAACTGACATCTATGAACAGCAAGCGTCACAGCCTTCGGCAACATCAATGGATACACCGCCGGCTGGACCATCTACGTCAGACACATCAACACAGAGAGAAGCAATACCAAAGGATCCAATCAATTCACACATCAACAGATTACGACGAGATGTGAACAGGAAACGTGTTCAGGATAAATTACCTATTACTTACTTTTGTGCGAGGTTAATGCACAATGACAATGATGTGGAAAATCAGTCTGCTGGCTCAGTGAACGTCACTTGCAATTTCTGTTCTGGTAAATTATATCCAGGTGAGTCTTCCTTAATTTGTTGTCACAACGGGAATGTTGCATTGCCTGAAGTCGATGTGTATGATGATCTTAAGGATTTCGTTGAAAGGAACGATTGTAAAACGAAAAATTACTTCCAGAACATTCGTCAGTTTAATAATGCACTTGCATTTGCTTCCGTTCAAGTGGATACCATAAATGTACCAGGCAGAGGTCCTTTCTCTTTTAAAATTCATGGACAAGTATACCATCGAGCTGGCAGTTTGCAACCACCCCTTGGACAAACTCCTACTTATGCCGGCCTATTTATTTTAGATACACAAGAGGCTTTGGAAATCCATTTGCACCATGCAACAAACAAAGAGTGTGATCCAGAAATAATGGAAAATTTACAGTATATGTTACAACGTGTAAACCCATACGCTCAACTGTTCAAATTCATGAAAGATGCAGTGGATGATGCATCTAATATTAAGATGACGTTTTCGACTGATAATGCATTCGACTCAAGACGATACAATGTCCCAACAGTCAGTGAAGTCGCAGCCGTTTTTGTTACATCGGATGGGTCACCTCCAGGGAAATTTGATTTCGTTGTTTATTGTAAGGCTACTGGACGATTGACTATAATATCGTACCTAAACCCACACTGTGATCCAATGTGCTATCTTCTGTTATTTCCCTGCGGTGATAGTGGATGGAAACCAGATATGCAACATGTAGTTATTCGCAAGAGTGCGGTGAGAAATGTTACAACACAATTACAATACAATACTGTCGATACCCGAAGTATCCATCAATGGAGACATCATCACGGACCATCTCGCCATTGCTAACAGTATTGGCTCGCAATTCTCCGATGTATCTTGCTCTGGGAGTTACGATCCTACATTTCTGACTCTGAAGCGGGAGGCAGAGGCTCACCGCTTGTCCTTTGCCACTGCTGCTTCGGAGTCCTACAATGTACCATTCTCTGAATGGGAACTGCGCAGTACGCTTGCACTATGCAGGGATACGGCTCCTGGACCGGATAACATACATAATCAAATGTTAAAACATCTGTGCGAAGCCAGTATAAAACAACTGTTGATCCTCTTCAATCGTATATGCATACCTGCCAACCCTTCCGATTTATTCGGAAACTTTTCCGAATTTTCACCTCGTCTTCCGATCTTCTTAATTACTATTATTTCTTCCGAATTTCGGGCCCCAGTGATATATTGTAAAAGAGAAAGGAACTGAAAATAATTTCCATTCTCAAGAAGATTCTCTCGTAAGTCGTAATTGCTTTTGTGATTTGCGTAACCTTGTTTTTTTGTGTAAGTTTGGGTAAGTTCCTAGCTTGGCAGTGAGCTCCATAGCTGCGATCTCGGAATGGTGAGTCAGCTGATCGGCCTACCGCATACTGATTGGTGGTATTTTACGGACAAACAGGTGTCAAGCCTACGCTGATTGGTCTAGGCTGGCCACGTGACTGTGCAGAAGGGGATTGAAACCTTGTATGCTACGCGCGGCGATTGTGACTTACTCAGTTTGATGCCACGTGTTTTTACTCTGCTAGCGTCACGTTTAGTGCATTTAATTGAGGTATGAATGTGTGCGATGGTAGATAATTATTTCAGCGAGTTGTGTCGATGATTGTTTCATGTCGTGTGTTTTAAGTTTCTCTCGTCTCGTTATGGCGTCAAAACCTCAGAAACGTTATCTCCAAGTGTTCAAAGAAAGCTATAAAACTGAATTTCCATTCATTTTACAATCTAGTAGAGGAAACCATTTTGCTCTTTGTTCCGTGTGCCGTTGCGATATAAATATTTATCATGGTGGAAAAAACTGACATAGTAACTCACAGCAACACTCTTAAACACAAGGACAGTGCTAGTTGTTTACAGAAGAACAAAAAATTAGGAACTTTTTGGTTCACGGGAATGAAGACAATGCTGCCATTCGAGCAGAATGTTTGTTCACGGCGTTCATCGTAGAACATAACCTCTCGTTATCATGTTCCGATCACGTGAGACAATTGTTTAGAAAAATGTTCCCGGATTCGGAAATTGCGAAGAAATATGCCTGTGGCAGGACAAAAACATCCGGCATTGTTCATGAAATGGCACGTGACGCCGATTCAAAAATTATTAATATTTTAAAATATGGGCCTTTCGCGATCTCCACTGATGGGAGGAATGATAGAGATAGTAAGCTGTATCCTGTCGTCGTGTCATTTTTCAACAAAGAATCGAAGATGATTGAAAATCGTTTGCTATCCATGGAAAATTTGGAAGGTGACTCGACTGGTGCTAACATTGGAAATTTGCTTCCGCGTCTTCTGGAAAGGCATGCCATTCCAATTGCAAACTGTATAGCTTTTAGTGCAAACAATGTCCCTGTTATGATAGGGAGGAAAAATGGTGTTGCCAAAAAAGACGGTGAAGATGAGCACCAAGCAATGGATGCATTACAATGCCAGTTATGTGCTCTCGAAATGGAGGATTTAGGATTTGCCATCTTCTATTGTGGAAGGAAAAAGAGCAGATTGTTCTTGGTCTGCAATAGGGGGTATACGAGGTGGAGATGGGTGTCTAAAATATGACAGACTAGCTGGAGTAATGCTGTCAATATTAACAATCCCACACAGCAACGTTGAATGTGAGAGATTGTTTAGCCAGTTGAAGAAGATAAGGACACAATTCCGATCTCTGAATGACGAAAACCTCAACTGTTAGTGGTTAAATCAAGCCTAAGTGGAAATTGCTACGAGCGGCAGTATGACAGGGCATTTTTGAAGAGAGCAAAGTTGGCTACAAGGTCTGCATTAAATCAGTAAGTAGTCTCAAGATTACCATCCACTTGTATATACATCTCCTAATCATAATTAGGTAAGTTGTCCATGGTAATTAACTTAAGTCTGACGAAACGTGAATATGTGGTAGCGAATGCGAAGTGTAATCCATCAGAATGATTGTATGCATTTTCTTTAAACACGCAATTATGTTCTCTTATGTTTAAATATTGGCCATACGTACTACTCGATGATTGATGATAGTTTACATTTTGTGAATTTTATGCTGAATTCATACTTTGCCAATAAAGACACGCAGGTCTTTTGTGTACCCTCTTTCGCCCACGCAATGGTATACTGCTCATGATGAAATCTAAATTTTAACAAACTTCCTATTTTTGACTTCCGAAGGTTGGCAGGTATGTATATGGATTGAAGGGGAGTTTCCTTCTCAATGTCAACGATTCCCAAGGCTGGAAAGGATCCCAAGTTTGTAAGCAACTATAGCCCCATTTGTCTGACAAATGGCCTATGTAAGCTAATGGAGAAGATGGTGAACCGTCGACTGGTGTGGCTCTTGGAGGAGAGAGGTCTCCTGTCTGAGTACCAGTGTGGATTTCGCTCTCATAGGTCCACCACCGACCATCTGGTACGACTTGAGAGCTCCATACAGGAGGCATTTCTCCGAAAGCAGCACCTAGTCACGGTTTTCTTTGACCTCAAGAAAGCCTACGACACCACATGGCGCTACGGGATCCTTTCCACCCTTCACAAGTGGGGACTCCGTGGTAATCTACCGACCTTCATTGCCAATTTCGTGTCCGTCCGACTCTTCCGTGTAAGGGTCGGTAGGACATTATCGCAATACCATACTCAAGAAAATGGAGTTCCTCAGGGTTCTGTGCTGAGTGTCACCTTGTTCGCGATTGCCATAAACGGTATTGTTGCCGCCGCCGGGCCCACGGTAGTTCCATCGTTGTATGTAGACGATTTAGCTCTGCATTACAGCTCTGGAAGTATGGCAATCGTAGAACGGCAATTGCAGCTGACAATTAACCAGGTCAACAGGTGGGCTCACGACCGGGGTTTTCGTTTTTCAGCAGCAAAAACCTCCGTCGTCCATTTTTGTCGGCTACATCTACACCCTGAACTACATCTCAGGGATGCTGCGTTGCCGTTGGTTGACACTTATCGCTTCCTGGGGCTCCATTTTGACAGCAAATTAACGTGGCAGCACCATATATGGCAACTGAAAATGACGTGTCTCAGGAAACTGAACATGCTCAAGTTTCTTAGTGGCACTACGTGGGGGGCTGACCGTGCGGTGCTGCTACGGTTCTACCAAGCCCTCGTCCTGTCCCGGCTAGACTATGGTTCTGCGGCATACAGTTCAGCAAGGCCGGCACCCTTGAAAATGCTGGACAGTATCCACCATAGTGACGTTAGGCTGGCTACCGGTGCCTTCCGGACCAGCCCGATACCCAGCCTACTCGCCGAATCGGGTGTTCCACCTCTAAATTATAGACGTCAACATATGCTTTTAGCATATGCTGCCAATGTGCGTCAAATGCCGCAACATCCGAGCTATCAAGCTCTCTTCAGTATCCAATACCACCAGAGGTACGCCAACCAGCCTCGTGCCACTCGACCGGTTGGTATTAGACTTGATAGCACGTGCACTGAAATAGGAGTGGCTGTAGATCCCTGTATGATCCGGACTCCTAGCGACGTGCCTCCTTGGCAAGTCTCGCGTCCGGAAATCTGTTTAGATCTACACCGAGAACCTAAGGTGAACACGGATGCCTCTGTTTATCGGAGGCAGTTCCACAGCATAGTTCACCAATTTCCAGACGCTGGCATTCTCTACACGGATGGTTCGAAGGTGGACGAGAAGTTGGGTTGTGCTTACGTTATTGACGGCCCAAATACCAAAATCTCTTTGCCTGAGGCCTGTAGTGTGTTTACTGCGGAGCTCGTTGCCATCTATGAAGCTCTGCAGTTTGCACTACAGGATGCACGAATCCACTTTCTCGTGTGTACCGATTCTTTGAGTTCTTTGCAGTCAATTGCTACATGTTTCCCGCAACACCCCCTAGTGCAGCGAATCCACGACCTACTAGCCGGGTTGTGCCGCGCCGACACTCGAATCACCTTTCTGTAGCTTCCAAGCCACATGGGAATTGCGGGAAATGAGTAAGCGGATCAAGCTGCAAAAGAGGCGGTATCACTACCACCTTGACCAATGGAGGTTCCCGCTAGAGATATTCGTTCTCAGTTACGCCTACAAGTTCTGGCATTTTGGGAGAGTCAGTGGCTAGCTGACCCACTGCCCAGTAAAATGAGAGTGATCAAGGGAACTACTCGCGTGTGGTGGAGCTCTTTCCGGTCACGGAGAGAGTCCGTCATTTTGTGTAGGCTAAGGATAGGTCATACAAGATCCACCCACTCGTACCTAATAAGAAGGGAAGACTTTGTACCTGTGGAGCCGTTTTCACCGTGGCCCACATTTTAACCGAGTGTGTGGATCTCGCTGACTTCCGAAGAAACCTTCGTTTGCAGATGACACTCAAACTTATATTAGCCGATGACGCAGTGGCTGCTGATTGTGCTATCCGCTTTATAAGTGAGAGTGGGTTAGGGCCAGCAATCTAAATTTTCCAGTATAAATTGACTCAACGACTTGTTCGTTTTTGAATGATGATTTTTTTCCCCCCTAATTTTTGTTTATTTTTATATATTTTTTTAAAATTTAGGTCTCTTTAAATTTAGGTGTCCACCTCAAAATATTAATTTCAATTCCAAATTTGTATTCTTTAATCTGTGTTAAGAGGGGCAGATGACCTCGTAGTTCCGCCCCTTAAAACAACAATAACTAACTATTGTTATCGACTTGCATTAAGAGGAGACTACAATCATATTCATTCGTTAGGTAGGCTATTCCAACAGTACGTAGTCGATAGTTATGTTAAAGTGGAAGGTTCACGGATAGCTTATGTTAGATCACATCAAAAGGAACTTCGTGCCGAGAGTTACAAGGGATTAATTGACTTTATGAACAGCGATGAACATGAAACGGGTGCTCTGGCTGGAGTTCCTGTCATACTTCCATCTTCATTTTTGGGAAGTCCACGCAACATGTTGCAAAATTTTCAAGATGCAACGACTATAGTAACTAGGTTTGGCAAACCGGACATCTTTCTGACATTCACATGTAATCCTAAGTGGACAGAGATCACTGCAGAATTAAAGCCATATGAGAAGGTAGAGAACAGACCTGATTTGATTACTAGGGTATTTCACCTAAAAATCAAGGCATTGCTCAATGATTTGTTCAAAGGAGATATTTTGGGTGTAGTAACAGCTTTCGTATATGTCATTGAATTTCAGAAAAGAGGTTTGCCACATGCCCATCTGCTTCTTATGCTCAGAGATTCAGATAAGTTACGTGATGATCAACATGTTGATTCTATCGTTTCAGCAGAAATTCCTGACCTTCAACAAAGTCCTCGGTTATACAATATTATACAGCAATGCATGGTACATGGCCATGCGGAACTTTCAACACTATAAGTCCTTGCATGCAAGATGGTAAATGTACCAAAGGCTGTCCGAAAGACTTCCTCAATGAAATAAATGTTAATGTTCAAGGTTACCCCATGTACCGAAGGAGAGAAAACGGACTTACAATTACTCTACGGTCCCATGAAGTAGATAATCGCTGGATTGTGCCTTATAATCCATACTTATCTCTCAAATATGAGTCTCATATTAATGTTGAGATTTGTTCATCAATTAAATCTGTGAAGTATTTGTATAAGTATATTTACAAGGGTCATGATTGTGCATCAATACGTTTGCGAAATAATGCGGACGGTCATCAGCAAGTAACCTTAGATGAGGTAGACCTATTTTTAAACTGCCTTTATATTAGTCCACCGGAGGCAATGTGGAGGATTCACGAAAGAGCTTTGTTCGATCGCTCTCATTCTGTCCAACGACTGCATGTATACTTACCAAACGAGCAAACGATCTACTTTCAAAGAGGACAAGACCTACTACTGCAACGAAATGTAGAGAAAGACACGAAGCTGACTGTTTTTTTCAAACTGAATGAAGAAGATGAAGCTGCTCGGCAATATTTGTACCCACAAATACCGGAGTACTACACTTGGATCAACAACATGTGGAATAAGCGACGACGCCTCACAAAAACCATTGGACGAATGTTCACCGTAAGCCTAAAAGACCGGGAGAGACATTTCCTACGTCTTCTCCTTCTGCATGTCAAAGGACCAACATGTTATGAAGAGCTCAGGACCGTCGACGGGATCCTTTGTGCAACGTTCCAAGAAGCTGCGGAGAAATTACATTTGTTGCAAGATGATCAAGAATGGGTTCGATGCTTGAATGAGTCAGTCAGCTTCCAAATGCCTCCTCAGCTCCGTCAAATATTTGCTATTATTGTCTCTTTTGCTCTCCTAGCAACATTCCTCAGCTCTGGGAAACCTTCCGGCAATCTTTGTCAGAAGATTTTTCAAGGCAACACGATGACGAAACGAGTGTGGACCGAACATGGAAGAGAATGTGGGCAATTTGGTTTACCAAATCCACGACACCGTGAAGAGTGGGCAGAGAGTGCCTACAATTTACACCAACAAAGGACAGAAGGTATTTCGGGTTACGACAAGTTAAACAACGAGCAACGGCAAATCGCAGACGAAGTTCTGACGGCTGTGCAGAGTAAAAACGAACAATCTTACTTCATTGATGGACCGGGAAGGACAGGAAAAATCTTTTTGTACCGGACTTTGTGCAGCATCTTGCGTGGGAAAGGCAAGGTTGTATTATGTGTTGCCTGGACTAGCATTGCTGCAAGTTTGTTAGAAGGAGGTCAAACAAGTCATTCACTCTTCAAATTGCCCGTCCCAATTTTTGATACATCAGTTTCTAGCATCCGAAGTTACTCCAAGCAAGCGGACGTCATCCGAAAAGCTTCTTTAATTGTTTGGGATGAGATCTCAATGGTCCCGAAAGAAGCTTTTAAACATTGTTGATCGGCTATTGAAGGAAATTTGCAGTAGCAGAGCCCCTTTTGGAGGTAGGACTATTCTGTTCGGTGGAGACTATAGATAGGTACTCCCTGTAGTAAGACATGGCAACCGAACTACCATTGTTGAGAGCAACCTCAAACAATCGCCTTTATGGCCCAAAGTTCACAGTAGGCAGTTGACAAAAAACATGAGTCGAATGATGATCCAAATTTCAGCGATTGGCTTCTTAAGTTAGGGAACGGAGAACTTGGAATTCTAACAAATATCTCCAGACGCAGTTCAGATTCCCAAGCATTGCTATGTATCGGAGTATGACATTGTACGCAAAGTATTCAATACGCAAGAAATAAATGATGACAACGTTATTCATTTTCTAGACTGTGCTATTCTGTGCCCAAAAAATGATCATTGTGAAATAATTAACAATTACATTGTTCAAAGTATAGTTCGAGGCGAAGCTAAATCTTATTACAGCTGTGATTCAATTGTAAGCGAAGGAGATTTTCAGGAAAACCTTTACTAGGATGAATTTCTTCACAGTTTGAATCCCTCAGGCCTTCCGTCACACAAATTAGTTCTCAAGAAAAATACAACTGTAATGCTCATTAGTAACCTCAATGCTAAGGAAGGCCTCATCAACGGCGCGAGATTGGTCATAACTCAGTTGCATGATTATACTGTCACAGCAAAAGTTATTAGTTCAGGAAAAATGGTTGTATTACCCAGAATATCAACTCCGTTGGATCCCACTATGCCCTTCAATATGATGTGCAAGCAGCTCCCCATTTAAATAGCTTATGCTATGACTATTAATAAATCTCGTGGCCAAACGTTGAGAAGAGCAGGACTGCATTTGCCCGAGCCCGTGTTCTCGCACGGCCATATATGTAGCTTTCTCCGGAGTAAAGTCTTTCAATAACATCTTAGTTTCTGTCTGCAAACACGAGAAACAAGTTGTACTGGAAGACTGCATTGTCACTTCCAATGTTGCATTTAAGGAGGTACTGTAAATACCGTATATACCCGAATGTAAGAAGAGGTTTTTTCCCACTTTTTGTGTTATAAAAATTTGGGGTCGTCTTATATTCAGGGTATATACGGTATACACTTGTAGGACTGCATTTTCCCGAAATGTTGACTTAACAGCTGAGTGAGTTGTAGTTTCATCGGAAGCAATTCAAGTGAATAAATGACCAAACGGATCAAGAATGCATGTGCCAGTAAGTGGATAGGGAGATATTTTGTACAGATACTAGGAAATATAGACCACTTTCTTTCTTTGTTTGGGATGAGATCTCATTGGTCCCCAAAGAAGCGTTAAAAATTGTCAATCGGCTATTGAAAGAAATTTGCAACAGCAGAGCTCTGTTCGGTGGAGAGTTTAGACAGGTAGTCCCTATTGTAAGACATGGCAACCGAACTACCATTGTTGAGAGCAACATCAAACAATCGCCTTTATCGTCCAAAATTCACAGTAGTCAATCGCCAAAAGACATGACAGCGAATGATGATCCAATTTTCAGTGATTGCCTTCTTAAGTTAAGGAACGTAGAACTTGGAATTCTAACTGATATGTAAACAGTGTTCTATATCATTTGGATGAGTCTCTCATTATAAACCTATTGGGAAAAGTGTGGTTTATGAACAAGCGAGATTTTCTAATTTCATAAATGTCTATAATTTATACTAAGAGTGTGGTTTTCAGATACTGTTGCTGTAGGAAAATACGCTCCATAATTGCTGTCCACTTCACATCTTAGCCGCTGTGACGCCAGTTTAGTGTCATTTTAACATTCTGAGATCTTTCCTTTATCATTCTGCATGGATTTCAGAAACAGTAAATCAAAGGAATGTGTACTCAAATCGTATAATTTCATAAATTAGCGGTGACGAATTGCATTCGAATTGCATAAATATCAATTTTTGTAAGAAGCGTGCGATTTGCAAATACTGATGTTCTAACATGCTGCAATTATGAGTTGTCGTCTAAACCCTTAAAACTATTAAACGTTAATTATTTTACAGGTTTTTCTTCTGCATTCTAATTTCATAAATATCGATCATTTCGCATGGTTTTCTGAAACAGTAAATCAATGGATTGAGTACTCTAAATCGTATAACCGGCGTGTGTTACGGCGTCTAAAACCTTAAAACTATTAAATATTAATTCTTTTGCAGGTTTTTCTTCCATCATTTCCCATGATTTTCAGAATTACTATATCAATGGATTGGGTACTCAAATCGTATAATTTCATAAATATCGAATAACCGATGAGTGTTACGATGATCCAATTTTCAGTGATTGCCTTCTTAAGTTAGGGAACGTACAACTTGCAATTCTGACTGAAATGTTTCGAATAACCGGTTAGTGTTACGGCTAAGCTCTCAATCAATGGACTCAGCACAGAAAAAGGAATCAACAGTGACGAATTGCATTTTAATTTCATAAATATCAAAGAAAGAAACCAGCCACACACGCTCTCATTCCGATGCTCCATTCGGGAAAGCGAAAGCACCCCTGTAGGTAACGTGCAAAGGAGTTAAGCGTTGAGCGCTACACACAGAACAATAAAAGCACCCCTGTAGGTAACGTGCAAAGGAGTTTAGCGCTGATCGTTGCACTTAGGAACAAGGAAGCCTCACTGTAAGCGGGGCGTGAAAAAGTTTTCCAAGGAGCGTTGTCCTGATAAGGGAGAAGGACGCTCCTCAGCCAACAAGATAAAGCAGGAAATCTTGACCAAGATGCTTTCATAAATATCGAATAACTGGTGAGTGTTATGATGATAGAATTTTCAGTGATTGGCTTCTTAAGTTAGAGAAAGTACAGCATGGAATTCTAACTGAAATGAAAATGGTGTTCTATAATCATTTGGTTGAAATAATAACATAAACCTTTCTCCTTAAGTCACTCATTATAACTTATGAACATGCGAGATTTCTCGCACGGGTCTGCTATTATTATAATAATGAAAGTTTGTGTGTGAGTGAGTGTGTTTGTTACCTCTTCACACTAAAACGGCTGGACGGATATGGATGAAATTTGAAATGGAGATAGCTTATACCCTGGATTAACATATAGGCTGCCTTTCATCCATATATGTAAAGCTCAATGTTTGTAGTTAGGCCCTTTGGCACAAATCTACACCATTACACCTGTAACGTGTTTTTCGAGGGGATTTTACGCCACTGGCATAAGTCAGTAGGAAGCCATTCAATATTTATTTATGCGGCAAATTGTTCAGCCAAGAGAATTTTTCATGTTAATTTATTATTATTATTAACTTATTATTATTATTATTAAGGTATTTTTTGGAGCATTTTATGAAAGTATAAGCATACAGATAGGTTTTCTATGTCATAGAAAACACTATCAAGCAAATTATTACGATCAACATTAGCGTAGAAAAATATGATTACGGAATTTTACGGAGTTTGTCAGTTAGGGTATTATGAGAGAGATGACTCATTGGGAATTCGGCTACAGGCTTAATCTTGTCAAGAAGTACGACGCAAGCCTGGGTTGCGTGTTGTTTGAGTCTTCAGTCTTTTGACTGGTTTGATGCAGCTCTCCATGCCTCCCTGTCCTGAGCCAATCGTTTCATCTCTACATAGCTACCACACCCTACATCCGAGGCTATCTGTTTAACATATTCTAACCTTGGTCTACCCCTACAGTTCTTGTCCTCGACCCTTCCTTCCATAACTAAGCTTGCTATTCCTGGGTGTCTTAGTATGTGTCCTACCAACCTATCTCTTCTCCTCATTAGCAGTCGCCAGAAACATCTCTCCTCTCCCACTCGCCTTAATACCTCTTCGTTTGTAACCCTATCTACCCATCTGATCTTCATCATTCTCCTGTAACACCACATTTCAAATGCTTCAATTCTCCTCTTTTCTGCTCCACCAATAGTCCAAGTTTCACTTCCATAGAGCGCTACGCTCCAGACAAAGGCTTTCAAATATGACTTCCTAATACCTAAATCTATATTCGATGTCAACAGATTCCTTTTTTGTAGAAAGGCTTTCCTTGCCTGAGCCAACCTACTTTTTATATCCTCTTTGCTTCGTCCATCACTGGTTATTCTGCTTCCTAAGTAACAGAAGTCTCCTACTTCCTTCAGCTTTTCACCTGCCAATTTGATCTCCATAGAGGTTTCTGATTTATTTCGGCTGCATTCCAGTATTTTTGTTTTACATTTATTAATTTTCATCATGAATTCCTTCCGTAAGACAGAATCCATACCATTCAAAAACACATTCAAATCCTCAGGCTTGTCGGCCAAGATGACGATGTCATCAGCAAATCTCAGAGTTGAAATTATTTCTCCTTGAATCTTCACTCCCACTTTAAATTTTTCTCCAATTTCCTTCATTGCTTGTTCAATGTAAAGATTGAAAAGTATGGGCGATAAGTTGCAGCCTTGCCTTACCCCTTTCTCAATACCAGCTTCTCTCTCATGTCCTTCAGCTCGAATGACTGCTGTCTGGTTTCTGTATAGATTGTATATCACCCTCCTCCTATCCCTGTACTTTATTCCAGTAGATTTCAAAATGTCAAACAATTTAGTCCAATCAACGTTATCAAAAGCCTTTTCTAAGTCTACAAATGCCATGAACGTTCTCTTATCTTCTCCTTATTCTACCTTCCAAAATCAGCCTAAGACTTAGTACAGCTTCCCTTGTTCCTACATTTCTCCTGAAACCAAACTGGTCTTCACCCAACTCCGTTTCTATCTGGCTTTCAATCCTCTTGTAAATTATTCTAGACAGGATCTTTGAAGCATGAGTAATCAAGCTGATTGTACGGTAATCTTCACATCTGTCAGCTCCCACTTTCTTTGGTATAGGGATGATAACATTCTTCTTGAAATCAGGGGGTACCTCACCTGTCTCATAAATCCTACACACTGTACCCGATACCTAGTTGAGGCTAACGGCTACGCTAGCAGACATTAAGCCGTAGTTGAGGTTTTGGGAAGAGTTAAGAAAAGATAGCGCTCAGATCGAGTCAAGAGGAATGTCAGGATGACGTAGTAGGTCTAGGATTTAGAAGGTGCTGACCGCAGTTAAGCAGATGAATTTATGGATGGAAATATGAAGCTTTATTAAGATCTATATGGAACATGGTATTTAAACATCTTAGAAGAGGAGATATAACATGCATTATATATGGTAATAATTTGAAGGAAGTCAGATAACCCTTAAGTTATTTTATAACTTAATAGCCGAGATGATGGGGGTTCGAGATTATATTTGTGACGCAAGACCACGGTGGTGGGGAGGACGTCACGTGACCGCACCAGGCAGGTAAGGGTCGAGGCAGTGCAGACAATGTCAGTCTAGCTCTGTGAGCCAAGCAAGAGAGTCAAGCTGAGTAGCACACGCCTAGCGCATGGTACAAGGTCGCGCAGCGAACAGAAACTGTCACGGAAAGTGAAAGCGACAGTTTCAACTTCTCCGAGCAGCGAACGGCAAGTAGGTCAGTGAGCCGGTCGGACATCCGCAGCAAACAAGCATAGGAGGCCGGGGTTTTTAAAACAGCATTGCGAGTAGTTGGAGAACTTTATTCCAAGCTGCATTTCAACGCAGAACGGCATAGTAGAGCGACATGGCGAGGCCAGCTTTAGGTGGAGATGATTATAGCATTGCAGTAAAACCGAGCGGGTTATTTCCCATTATATACGCAAGCGTTATGACAGAAGCTGAACTTCATTACTACATTGAGTTAGAACGTTTATTCAGCATTTGAATTATAAAAGCAGATAGTTACGAGATACTGCAACTTTGAACTTCGAATGAACGTAGTTTTTCTTAATGACATTACGACTATGCATTTCATAATGCATTCCAAGTAACATTAACAATTTTAAGCAAACGGAATGTTGTAAGCATATGCACTTCTGAACATTAGCACGTGCATTAATGCAATTATTTCTTATGAAGTGTTATGAATTACCGAGTATGAACACAGCTACAGGGTGTTTCATAAACTTAGACACTCTGATGAAACAATTTTATTTTCTACAAGTAAAACTAAACCGCTGTGGAAATTGAACTTTCAACACTTAAACTGAACATTGTATAGAACAGTGGCGTAACGTAGAAGAGGAATAGGGGGTCCGCTGTTTCTATGAACTTTTTCGTGAGGATTTGGACAATATCCGCTATGGATAACCAGAAGTTCATCATGTCGGAGTAAACGCAGACAGAGACGCGATGGCACCACAGAGCGATGGATTCGATTCCTGACGAGAAGGAGGTCCACCAGCTGATTCACTTGGGATTTTGAAGGCAATCGTCATTGCATGGTTGGAATGATATTCACGCCGATCTTTCGAGAAATTCATTACATAGGGAAAATCGACGATCTTTGAAATTTAATAACAGCTGATTATGAGAAGGTACTGTAAGAGTTATAACTTTCTGATACGATTATTTTCATGAATACTGGGCACACATGTATATTTTTCTAATAGGAGTGATACGATTGTTTAGACATGTTTGACTTTATATGCTTCGAATTTTGCTAGAATATGGCGTGACCATATGATATGGCAGGCATCATTATACGGAATTCTCATCATTGGTTGGCTTTATTAAGCAGATGTTTGGTCTTTTAGACATTTTTCCAGCAAGGATATTTTTCATGAATAGTTTTTTTTGTGTGACGAGTATTTCGAACTCGTGATCTGCAATTGATTATCTAAATTACTTCGTCAGTTCATTGCATACTAGCGAGTGTGTATTATTCATCAGTAGGGATTTTTTCCATTGGATTGTTTGAAGATATTAAGATGTTATTCACTTTAGTGAATGAATATCGCTTTTATATGACAACTAGAGACTTGTTGATTCCTATCTGGTACATTCACTCATATAGTCTTCGAGATGGGGTCTTTCGTATTTATACGATTGTATGGTGGTTACTCATCTTACCCATCGTTTAGGGCACTATCATTTTAGTCGACGGGGCGAGGTCTTTCGTATTTATACGATTGTACGGTGGTTACTCATCTTACTTGCCATTGAGGGACTCATTTTTATCATCCGAGTGTACATGAGATTGTAAGTGAATCAAACAAGGAACTACCAGTCACATATCAGTCGAAATTTTGTTAAATAAAGTAAAGATAAATGTTAGCAGGGTTACATTTGTAATTCTTGTTTGCCAATCCAATATTTTGTTGCTATACTCTTTTGAGAGTAATTTCAGTTTAACAGCTGTTACAGCTGATGCTTTTGATGATTTTTATAATTGTGTTTGATACCTTTGAGAAGGACTTAAAGTAATTGAATCTTGTAAGATGAATCATTAATGGTCAGATTTATTTTAAGGCAGATCAGTATTGCAGATTTTGATATGAGAGATTATAGCACATTAGTGTTTTTCTGTGATGTGAATTATGAGAATTGTAAGAGAATTTATGCTATTTGAAAGCAGATCTTGAATTACTAAGTTAATATTTTTCCAATTGTGTAAGAAGTTGTCTAGATGTGATCAGATTAATTACAGTTATTGGAGATTGTGTGCGTTGATAATTTGAAGCCAGTTATATATTTTTTGTAGATCATGCAACATGGTTAAGTGAAGTTTGTGATAGGCATTTTGTGGAAGTTGCCAAGTGATAGTTGCAATGTTGCTAATGCATTTTGAAGCAGACATGAGGTTGTCGAACCCAGTCTAGCGTAATTGTTGAGATTCATGCTGTATGTGCTGAATATTTATGGAGTTTTTGTGGAATAATTGTGGTATTCAAATGTGATATTTGAAGAATTGAGGATATATAATGTCGTTGTGGATAGTCAGATCCAACGTGATGTCGTGAAGGCAATAATATTTTTTGGCATGAAAATTTAATACGAGATATAACTTGGAAGTGATAAAACTGTAAGACAACGTTCTATAACCCAAACTGAACAATTTGTTAGGAAATTAAACAAATAAATAAAGTTGATAATACAAGATTTTCTGATAATAATAATTAATGAAATAATTATCTGAAAACAAAGCATATTAATGATCTGACCTAATGAAATAAAAATCAGAATGACTAGATGAAATAATAAAAATCTAAATAACCAGAAGAATAAAATTTAAATAATTTGATAAATTAAATTTTGGATTAAATCAACGAATTAAATAAATGGATGAATTAAAGATTGGATAAATAAACTGACTTAAGTAAATTAATAGATGATTGGATAGATGATGAATAACTGAATTAGAAGGTGATAATTAATTAAAGAAGCTGATGATTAATGAATTTATATGGAATTAAAATAAATTTAATTGAGATATAATTTGAGGAATTGCAACTTGAGTTGAGGAATTAAACAATTTGTATTGATGATTTAAGATGATTTAATCTGAAGTAGATGATAAAATAAGAGTGTGTGAATAATTAGAAAGCATAATGAAGTGATGATAATAATTTTCATTTAAATGATTTAATGGTGATGAATTAATGATTCTGACAGGAATATGTTGAATTTTGAAATGAGAATTAATGTGAGGAATATTTAATTTTGATGATGATGATAATGATGACCAATGAGCCGTGAATTTTCTGTAATTCACAAACAAGTAATTATGAATGACAATGTAAATAGTGTAAATTAATTATTCGATGTTTAGGAGCATTTTACTAACGTGTTCAACATTTAAATTATGCCATGCAAGCCATAAATTACGTGATGTTTAAAATATGTGATTATATTATGTGTATGTTTAGACAGATTAATAACTTTTTCAAATCCACATTTATGATGTTAAATTAAAGAGAAATTAGGTCTCAGGTATCACAAATGTCAGTGACGAAAGACATAGTGCTACAGTGATCCTGAGAACCCAAGAGAACTTTAGAGATTTTTCTATTTTATGTGGATGAAATATTTTTGATTAGAAAAGAGATGGTTCGATTTTTGGACAATGACAATTTAACGTTGGCATTCGACCATACTCTCAGGTAGGAGGTATATTTAAAATGTCTGTCTATCAAAGTGAAATAAATTTGTTTTTATCTTAGTGGTGATCTGATGATGGTGTGATTTTCCTTTTTCTTTCCTTGTCTTGAGTAAGGCTTAACCAGGAAAGGAGGTGGTTTGCTAGGAATTCAGTTGATGGCGCCCATTTATATTTGCATTTTTTAAATTAAACTTAAGCCCGTAACGACCCTAGAGATACTTTGTCTCGTGTTACCCACTGCTTTTTCGATAACTCAGCTGAATTTCCGACACATTCCTTATTTGACTAGAGGTTCATTTAACTCCGCTCTGTCCTGGAACTCCAGGAATGCGATGTAATAGCAGATGGGTCATCGCATCCCCAGGACGAACGGGTACAACACCAAATGAAATAACCTGGTCAGACCTTCATCTCCTATGCAGCGTAGCAACTCAATCGGTATATCATCTATGCCCGGTGCTTTGTTCCTGCCTAAGTCCTCTAATGCTCTGTCAAATTCTGATCTCAATATTAAATCTCCTTTCGCATCCTCATCAATTTCCTCCTCCCTTTCCATTACATGATTCTCAATCTCCTTTCCCTTATACAAGCACTCTATGTAAGCTTTCCATCTCTCAACCTTTTCTTCTCTATCTGTTAGAGGCTTTCCATTTGAGTCCTTAATATTACAGCACTTAGTCTTCTTTTCCCCAAATGTATTCTTAATCCTTCGATAAGCTGTGTCTACTTTTCCTAATTTTAGACAATTTTCTATACCTGCACATTTCTCTTTCAACCATTCTTCTTCGCTTCCTTGCACTTCTTGTTAACCTCATTTCTCAGACGTCTGTATTCTGCTTTCCCCTTTTCATCTCTTAGATTCTTGTGTTTCCGCCTTTCATCCATCAATTCTAGTATATCCTAAGTGATCCACGGTTTTCTACCTATTCTTTCTTTCCTACCAATGTTTTCTTCTGCGGATTTTGTTATTTCATTCTTCAAAAGTGCCCATTCGTCTGCAATTGAAGTTTGTTTAGGGGTTTTGATTAGTCCTTCCTTTATACTCTTCTTGAATCTTTCGTTTACATCCTTCACTTTCAGTCTGTCTATTGCCCACCTTTTTGGCTTTTGACTTTTCTTCAGTTTCTTCAACTTTAATCTGCATTTCATTACAACCAGATTGTGGTCAGAGTTTATGTCAGCACCAGGATATGTTTTACAATCCAAAATCTGGTTCCGAAACCTCTGCTTGACCATAATGAAGTCGATTTGGTAACGCCCTGTATCTCCTGGTCTCATCCATGTGTATATTCTTCTATTGTGGTTATCGAACAAGGTGTTAGCTATGACCAACTCATGTTCGGTGCAGAATTCCATCAGCCTGCTTCCTCGATCATTCCTTTCACCTAATCCGAAATCTCCTACTATCTTCCCTTCTCTCCCTTTTCCTACCACAGCATTCCAATCTCCCATTACTATAACATTTTCATCACCTTTGATATACCTCAGAATGTCATCTATTTCTTCGTAGACCTTTTCAACATCCTCATCATCAGCTTGACTGGTAGGCATATAGACTTGTACCACTGTGGTGCACGTAGGTTTAGTATTGATTTTTGCTACAATAATCCGTTCACTGTATTGCTCATAATATTCCACCTGCTGTCCAAGTTTCCTACTCAATATGAGACCAACCCCTGCTTGGCCATTGTTTGATTTAGTGCTAATGACCCTATAGTCTCCTGACCAAAAGTCCTGCTCTTCCTGCCAGCGCATTTCACTAATCCCAACCATATCCAACCTCAACCTATCCATTTCCCTTTCTAAGTTTTCTAACTTTCCACTTCCTAGCAGACTTCTAACATTCCACGCTCCGATCCGTAGAATGTCAGATTTCCTCTTTGTCACTTCTGTGATGTTAACCCCCTCTCGAGTAGTCCCCACCCGGAGATCCGAGCGGGGGACTAGTTTACCTCCGGATTGAAATTTTACAAGGGAGGAGGCCATCATCACATGTAATTATGCATAGAGAGGTGCATATCCTCGGGAATAGCATTACGGCTGTAGTTTCCCGTTGCTTTCAGCCGTGCAGCAGAACGCCAGTGTAGCCATTAGTTGGCTTATATTATCAATATCTTAACCGTCTATTAGACTAGTAAAGAATTGATTTATTCTGAAAGGCTGCTACTCCCTTTCAGAATAAGTAAAGAGCAGTTCTACTACAAAATACTAACCTTCTACTAACAATTAAATACCAAAATTCTACTAACGAAAAAAATACTAAAGTTTCACCAACAAACAAATACTACCACTAAAACAGTCTGTCACCAGGCCCACTCACATGCACCCTCACCAGACACACTCACACACCACAGTCTAATAGAACAATGACATATATCTAATAAACAAATTAACTTCATACTTACAACTAAAACTAACTACATACTTACTGCACTGTAATTAGAATTGACAATATTTACAAAATTTAAAATGATAATCCGGCATTCTATATCTCTGAAACTATTACCGGTATCACCCTGAAAATTTGTACGGAGATAGAGGATATTTATGACGGCGTTAAAAATTAATGCGAGGAATACTATTTCCTGCAATTTCCAATTTAAAAATGGGGTTCGAGATATATGTGAGCAAATACAGTACATTGCTTATGGCATAATAATCATGACCATCGGAAAGGAACATTGATTGCAGGTAAATGTTAATTCGAGAAAGATTAAATCAGGAGTTCACTGTACATTGTTTCATTCACAAAATCCCTCACGTCGATTTAAGGCTCAAATCTGCAGGTACCAGGGCAAATGTTAAATGGGGATTTCACTGTAGTTGGATGTCATTTTTCCTCAATGTAAACATGGAAGTACTTCCACTTCATCAGCCAAATAATAACATACAGATAGTCATTTGTTTCTCAAAGAATTTCGGAACGAAAGATAAAGGTATGGGGAACCAACACAACTTGGAACTAGCGCCATCTGATGGCTAACAAATAAAACTAGATTTGAATTTGGAGACCAACTCTGAGAGACTATCGCACTTGATCAAACAGCATTCTTGACTTCCTGAAAGACGGAGTTCTGGTTTATGGTAGCTGAGGACCTACTGGACTGTAACTCAGGCCAGTAGGCGTAATGAAAGCACAGGAGCATAAAAATACTTCCTTTTTTAAATAGGAATTAGAAAAACTGAAGTAGACTCACCATCGTTCTCAAAATAGAATTTATCGAATTATTATTATTATTATATATAATATTTGCAAATGGGGTTATTCCCCATTATTATTATTATTATTATTATTATTATTATTATTATAATGTCATGCAATATTTATAATTTTAATACATAATCTCTCTAAAACCGTACACTATTATTGCAGATCAATTTAAAATTATTCTAAATGACCCTTAGTCAAAATAATTGAGACAGTAGGCTCTAAATGAAACTTCATGTCCCTCAGAGCTTCGGGAATCGGATCATCCCTTTGGATTTGCCAAAGGAAAATATGGCCGTGCACACATCACCTTGGAATTACCTGTACCAGTAGGTGAAGGATCACGTAATGATTACTTTGAGGCTAATGAGCTCAGGTTTAGCTAAGTAACTGTCCATAGGCAAGGTCAAAAGCCCCATAACCGACAAGTCCCTTCCGTTACGACACTCGTCGTAAAAGTACAGCTTAACAGAACTTGCCATCATATCCCGCAGACGACATTGATAGAATGCGATCGACTTTAAAAATAGTCACTTTACAGAAATAAATGTGGAGTCAAGGTTTGACACATATATATTCCAGTGACGTGAATGACATTGGAATATCCGTTTGCTAATTGGAGTGACTGATCGCCTACAAGTGCTACAGTCTAATGGGAAGTCGTTAAGAGGTTTTTACCGCACCTTGACACCATTTAAAGGACAAATAAAAAGAACATCTGACCTGGGTTGCAGCGTTAGGAAAAGGCGAATTGGCCTGGACCGGCAAACGACATCCTCCTCCCGCCGAGTGTAATGAGCCAGAGGAGGGGAGAAGCGCGCGAGGGGTCAGCCAATTAGTGGAGACCGGGCGACTTGAAGATGGCTCCGGAGAGGGGATGTGACGAGTGCATATGGTGTTTGCGCGCCGTGGAGAGGAGGCCTTTCGTTGTAAAATTTAACCAGTGTGGTTGCACGAGTGAGTGGCTCCGATGTTCAGTGGAGGACTATCTTTGTAAAACTTAACCAGTGTGGTTGTACGAGTGTTTGGCTCCGATGTTCGGACCATAAAGTGATTACATCTACGAGTATACCATCAACTAATGAAGAAGATGACGACGACCAGGAGGCTGTGGGAAGCTCTCTACAACATCCAGTACGAGGGAAATGCTACGGCAATTTCCAGTGGTAAGCGCGAATGACTCAGAACTACGCAATCTCTCGTCTCTCTGTTTAATATTCAGTATTTCAGTAACGTCATAGCTTGGGAATAAGAGTAAAATCAGTAATTCATCCGACTCCGTTTTCACGTAATTTTCTAGCGGTAATATTCAAATCGCAAAGCTTCAATTTAAATTTTAAACTTATTATTATTATTAATTTTGCAAAACTTGTTTTTTATACAATAAATTCATTTCTTTTAACCATGCAATCTTTGCTTTCAGTAGGTAGCATTAGATAATAGACCAATTCCTTCTCCTGATACAATTGTTTGTTGGGTTAATGATCCAATCATACCACGATCTGAGTGAAAAGATTCTTGAAGGTGTTCTACCAGAGCTAGGTGTTGTTAAATATAAATTTAGATTTCAACATTGCGTTGAGGTCTTGGCGCCCATTAAAACAACATATCTTAGTAAGGAAATAACGTTTCATTTGTCATCCCAACAGTGAGGGCTATAGAAACCATTACATGTGTACGCTAAAGAGGAGCAAAGCGAAACCGTTACATTTGTCGCCGACAACTTGGGGCTGAAAACCTAATAACATTTGTGGAAGGAGAAGGGTATATATTTCTGTGCCTGTATTTTGGGGGGTTATTTGTCTTTATCAGTGTATATCATTATGGGGGATGAGAAAGAAAAACAGATGAAGTTATGTAGTGGTCATCAACTGGAGAGTGATGATACGAGCAGTATGTCGAGTGATGGTAGTACCGGGGTAGCGGAGGTAAATCCCGATACTGAAACAGGGAGTGTAGGTGGCCAACCAGAATTAAAAACTTTACTTCTCGAGTTCATGTTTCAGAACAAAGTTAGTAGTGATGCCTTAAATAAAGAATTAGAACAAAACAACGCTAAACTCGAGCAAAATAATGCGAAACTAGAACAAAACAGTAGGGAAAATAAAGAAAGTACAGATGCCTTAAACGCCAAATTAGAACAAAACAGTAGGGAAAATAAAGAAAGTACAGGCGCTTTAAATGCTAAACTGGAACAAAACAACGCTAAACTGGAACAAAACAACGCCAGATTAGAACAAAACAGTAGGGAAAATAGAGAGAGTACTGAAACTTTAAATGCTAAATTAGAACAAAACAGTAAACAAATGAGCAATAAATTAAATGAGAAATTTGAAGAGAACAATCTAAAACTAGATAAGAAATTAGAGCAGATTAGAGGAGAAATCAGAGGGGTGATGGAAGAGAAGGCTAAAGAGATTATTGCAGATGTAGACAGAAAATTAGGAAAAGTACAGGAGGAGTTAGAAATTAGAATCAGTACACAGGCTGAAAATTTAAAAGAACTAGTGCAACTGGAAACACAGCAGGTCAAAAAACAATTGGGGGGAGAAATTGACAAAATTCAGGTAGCTACTAAAGAGGTTAAGGAACAGCTGGGGGGTAGAATTGAGAAAGTCCACTCGCAAATAGTTGCAGAAGTAAATGATTTAAGAGAGAGTAATAGAGAGAGCATTAGCAAGATTGAGGAGAAACAAGCAAAGCTATATGATAAAGTAGAAGAATCAGAAGGAAACATTAAATTAACAGTAAACAGTATTGAGAGGAAGGCTGAGGAGAAAATCGCAGAATTAGAATTAAAATTAAAAGCTAGGATCAGGCAAGAAAATAGTCAGAATAGGCCAGTTTTTGTGAATAGCACACACAGGGAGGTAGAACTGGGTAAGTTCAGCAATCGACAGGGGTGCCCAATGGAGTTCATGAATACTATAGAAAATAAATTCGGGGAGAGGTTGGAAAATGGTAGTATTGAGTGGTGCCAGGTAGTTGAAATTTTAGAACAAGTGTTTGTGGGGGAAACGAGGAATTGGTTTGCTGTCTACAGAGACAAGTTTACTGATATTAATGATTTTAAAATGAAATTCTGTGAAAAGTTCTGGAATGAGGTTATTCAGTCGCAGCATCGTGAGGGAGTAGTGTGTGGTAGATATAACCCTAAAGGAAGCTCCACCATGACCGAATACTTTTTAGGGCAGGTATTAGTGTGTAAATATCTTGATGGCTTGAAGGAGGAAAGTGATGTGGTGAGGTTGCTACTTAGGCACTTTCCCTATAGGATCAAGGAGGCTGCTTGTATCCAGAATGTAAAGACAATATCACAAGTAGAAAATTTGTTAAGCACATTTGATGCACTAGGGAGAGGGGGTTATGAGGACAATTTCAATAGGAACCAGGGTAATAATAATAATAGGCCTAATGAAGCCAGGCATCAGGAAGTTCAAGGGAACAGTGGCGAAGGGGCCAACACTCAAAATAGAAATAATAATAATCAGCTAAATCAGAACAGAGGAAATGGCTATGGTAATCAGTATCAAGGGAGGAACAATGATTTCAGGGGAAATCAAGGGAGGAACAATGATTTCAGGGGAAATCAAGGGAGAAATAATGATTTCAGGGGAAATCAAGGGAGAAATTATAATGACAATAATTACAATCAGAATAGGGGTCAAGGAAGAGGACAGCCTAGTGGTAGTAATATACAGCCAAACAATGACAACACAGCCCAGAACAACCAGACCAGTGCAGTAGTTAGTAGTACTACACCAAGTGGTAGCCATGCTTTAAACACGAACCAGGCTGCGATGTAAGGTCAGAATCTCAGTCTGTAACATGCCCTGTCCATACAATTATACAGGAACCCTATGACCTAAATGTAAGAAATGAATTATTACATGAACTAAATGATGAAGGTATTATTCAGGAAGTGGTTAGTAAGAGCCCCATAGTTAAATTTAACGTGTCCGAGGCGTACACAGATGTTTTAATTGATAGTGGTTGTATGAAGAGTTGCATAAGTAGTGCATTTTATGATAAAACAAGATGTTCAGTAAAGAACATATAGCCTACTTTCTCCTAAATGTATGAGTATAGTTATAACTCGTTATTATCAAAAAGTATAATAGAATCATTTCTTGGTTGAAGACCTTAGAAACTATTTACCTCTACCAAACGCCACAACCTAGAAAAAAAAAAAAACTACTACCATCATTGAAGAAAGATAGATAAGAAGTATCTCAAGAATGTTATGGATCTGGAGACATAATCGACCGGACTGGCTGCGTGGCTCAGCGGTAACGTTCTCGCTTGCTGGGCCCTAGGTTGCAGGTTCGTATCCTGGCGCTGTCAGCTGCACAAATGCGAGGGAGCCGTGTCAGTAGATTTACTGGCACGTTAAAGATCCCCTTCGGGCCAAAATTCCGGCACCCCGGCGTATCTAAAAGCAGCAGTAGTTAAAAGGGACGTAAAACAAATAACATTATTATTATTGTTATTATTACATAATCGACCTGCCGTGGACAACATCCAACTTTGAGTTGAGGCATGTCTTTACACGTCGGGTTGTGCATGGCTTTCACAACCCTAATTGAATTAAAAAATCTTTCCATGACCCTACAGAGACGTGTGTATACAAACTATGTGGATATTTTCGATTGCTATTTGCCTGAAATAAAAGTATTAATAACCTGAACTAGCACCAACGGCTAGAATTCAGTTACTATGTGAAATCGTTTTGTTCTTTACTTCAAATAACATTTTCAAATAACGCACAATAGGCTGTTACAAACCCTTTAAAATAAGAAGTAAAAATGTATCATAGTATCATCTTGTCATTCTTCAAATTCGATGCGCATGGAATGCCAATGGTATACTATCAATGGAGTCCCATGTAGACCAGTCGTGAAATCTAGTGGAGAAGTATCGAACAATATAATCCTAACAGGGCGAGTGCATTCTAGCGGCCATAAGAAGAAACTTTTCAATAAAATCTGGAAGTTAATAAATAGGCCGGCGTGCAGTTACCTTTTTGGCTGCTAGATGTCTCGAGCAAATCTGCTGGCGAATTATGTTTTAATTAAATATATGTTTCCCCCCGTAATATGCACAATATAACGCTTAATTTTAAAACGTCTGAGTCATTACAAAGCAATAAATATGTAAAATTTCAAGCAAAAAACCTAACACTGATGGGGTTTGAACCTTAGGCATATGAATGATAGACCAACGCTCTACCACTGAGCCATTTGTGCCAACGAACATTGTTCTATATAAAATGATTTACATAGAACTTGTGAGCAAATAATGATTTAGACTTAACGATTTCATCAGTGGAGTATATTATTTATATATAAAGCATTTCATACAAAGTTTATTTATTTTGTATCAGTACGCTATATTGCATGCAATACTCAAATTAGTGAAATATAAGTCAGGCACAAGATATCCGCTGCCATCTTGTCTTCTTACCGAGATGGCTCAGCTTTTTAAAATCACTTCTGCACTATAGTATTACAAAATAAACTTTTAATTTCGAACGTGCCTCTTCCTTTAGAACAGTTAAATCGATTCTCGGCTCGATAATCGGAACTGGTGGGTCCCATGATATGGATTATAAAGTTAGCATAATTCGCACGGCCGCCATCCTGAAATGGTCCGGCGGATGACCTTGTAGTTTGGTCACAAGACGCGTCCTATATGAAGGTATGTTATTACCAAATTTGGTAGAGATCGGATAATTTGGTTAGTCGCTATTTGATTTTACATTTTGAACGTTTGAGTGGTCGCCATTCAGTTTTGGTAAAGATGGCGGCGATATGAAACATGACACTGAGGTGCCCTTTGCTTGTTCTACCTCTGTACCAAATTTCGTTCAATTCGGTTTCACCGTGTTTGAATTGATAGGGGGGGACAGACATTCAGAGTATACACACACACACACACACAAACTCACACACACACTGACAGACACACAATTTTTGGCCCTGTAGTGATCTCATAAGTCTACTTTCATTTTTTGCAAAAATCGAAAGTAGGCTAATGAAAGGAACTGGAGTAAATTTTGAGGAGATGCCAATTAAAAGCACTTTTGTTATCACAGCTGTTGGGAAGAGGTCTAAAGTAATTTCTAAGCAAGTTTTAGTAGACATTAAAATTAATAATCATGTAGAGAAGCAGATTTGCCTTGTAATTCCAAATTTAGTATTCAGTGTTATCTTGGGTTCAGAGTGGCTAAGTAGAGTGTCTGGTAACTTATGTTATTTTGTAGGGAGTTTGAAATTTAAATGGGGAAATTCTGAAGTAGAAGTAGCGTTCAATGACCATATTCAGAGAAGTAGTGTTGTAGGTGTGATTTGTACTTTAAATGAGATATCGCCAGCCGTAGAGCGGGGTTCTCCATGTTTTGTGGGCAGTGTGATTACGAACGGTAGTCTAGAGGACTCGTTACGTGATGCTGCATTTCAGGGAAATATAGAGGTGGAACAATGTGTTCGGCTCTATGATATGTTATTGTGTAATAGGAGAGTTTTTGAGGATCGCATTGGTATGGCCAATTGCTATACACATTCATTGAACGTTATTGATAGGTCAGTATTCACAGGACATAGATATCCTGTACCTTTCGCTTATCAGAGTGCAGTTGAGGCACAAATTAACCAGATGCTTGAAGATGGGATTATGAGCACTCTAACAGTCCATATGTTAATTCTTTGATCACGGTACCCAAGACCGACGGCACAGTTCGTATTTGTTTAGAAGCTCGTTTGGTTAACAGTAGAATTAGTTCAGATCAGCTGAAATCTATGTCAATAGAGGAATTAATGCAAACATTTGAGGGGAAGAAGTATTTCACTTGTGTAGATTTGAGTTCCAGTTTTTGGCAAGTGCCACTTATGTACGAAGATAGACCATTTACAGCTTTTAGTCATAAATATAACCTTGATCAGTTTTGCAGGGTACCTTATGGGTAGAGCCCTGCGCGGATAGACAAAACGTTATCCGCATCCGCACGTCTGTTATCCGCCCCGCATCCGCACGTCTGTTATCCGCATCCGCACGACTGTTATCCGCCCCGCATCCGCACGACTTTCAACCGCATCCGCCCCGCATCCACGCGACTTTAATCCACAAGTTTGTTATCCGAATCGACTGGCATTACAATAATATTTTCAATGTGTTGCTTTATACTTTCTCTTTTAGACATTTCAGCAGAAAGTCGAACCCTTAGACTATGTTCTGTATGTCATGGGCTATGTTTAAAATGAATGTTACACAGCCAGAATTGCAACCCTTTCCAGTTAGGAGTGTTGATTGTGCTTAATGACATAATTTGAATGGGATTAGCGTAAATCATCATCTTACATTTGGCATGAAATAAACATTACATGTCATGAACATCCGGGCCCTAGTAAGAGATAGTGAGGGGGGGGGGGGGGAAATTGTGCGCACTTAAGCAAGAATCGGTCTTGTGATGATAGATAACACAACTTCATTTATGAATAAGGAGTCTTAGTAACTCTATATTCGATCGGTAGAAACAAATTTAATTCAAAAATATGCATTTGCGCACCATTACCCACCCTGCAGGGTAATCATGCGCATGGGTTGGGGAATTGTGCGCATGGGATGAGTGTTGGAAAGCCATACTAATACAATGTGAATTGGCTGAAACTTGCACTGAGCATTAATATTAGAATATAATAATTGAATCACAACTGTAGGCTTACCTTCTTATTTGCTGGCTACAGAAAATAATATGCAACGTGTTAAGTTTCTTCATCCAAGCCTCACGGTTATCACATAGCAACTGGCATCATGCTGACTGTCCCTATCTGATAGGTACGATGACAGCTTAATAAGGGTAGCAGGGAACTGAGTTGCTAGTTGTACTACAAACTCGAAAAACATAGGTGCGCACGATTACCCAACTTTCCCCATGATATTCAACAAGTTCGGTTTGTATTCTAAAAACTATCCGCAAATTTACTCCAAACATTATCCGCAGCTTATCCGCTATCCGCAAAGCCATGCAAAGTATATCCGCATGGCGAAAAATGTTGCGGATATCCGCGGGTTTATCCGCGGATATCCGCATCCGCACAGGGCTTTACTTATGGGTTAAAGAGTAGTTCAGCAGCTTTAATTAGGGCTTTAAACATCGCATTAGGGGATGACACAGGAGAGTTTGTAACCATTTACATAGACGATATGGTAATTAGTTCACGCAGTTTTGAGGAGCATCTACGTCATTTAGATATAGTTTCTCAGAAGTTAGATCAGGCAGGGTTCACTTTGAAGCTGTCTAAGTCGTCATTCTGTCAGTCAGAAGTGACATTTTTAGGTCAGAGAGTGTCGAGTAGAGGTGTTACACCAGAAGAAAGTAGGGTCAATAAGATACTTAACGCAGAGGTGCCACAGGATGTTAAACAGTTAAAAACATACCTGGGAATTTGCAACTTTTTCAGGAGGTTCGTTCTTAAATACTCAGGGTTGGTAGAACCATTCAGGGAATTGCTTAAAAGTGGGACTCGGTGGAGATGGGAGTCCAAGCATGATCAGGCTTTTAGAGCGCTGAAGGAAGGTTTTGAGAAAGCTGTAGTGCTGAAATATCCTTTGAAAGATAAGGAATATGGTTATGACAGATGCTTCACATATAGGCATTGCAGGAGTATTATGTCAGAAAGATGATGAGGGTAATCCGTGCATTGTATCTTTAGCCTCGCGAGGACTGACAGCAGCAGAGAAAAGATACACGATTACTGAGTTAGAGCTTTTAGGTATTGTTTTCAGTTTAGGGAAATTTAGAATGTATTTAGTGGGGGGGAAATTTGAGATCCATACAGATCACCATGCATTACTGTATATGAGGACTTGTAAACTCAGTTCTAACAGAGTTAGTAGGTGGATTCTTGCTCTGCAGGAATACGAATTCACAGTAAAATATATTAAAGGTAAAGATAACATTCTTGCAGACATGCTATCGAGAGACACTAATTTATGTAGGGAATATCCTGTGGTTAAAGCAGAGGACGGTATTTTAATATGTGCATGTGTGGACAGTAGCAACAGGGCATCGTTACAGACACTGAGAAATATGCTAGTGGAGCAACGTGATGACGTTCAGTTAAGGGAGCCACTGGCTAGGTTGGAAATAAGCTAGAGAAAGTCATGTCCAAGTTCTTTTATCTCTACGAGGGCCCATTTATAGTTTCCAAACGTATTGGCAAAACAGCATATGTGCTGGAGGATAGTAAGGGAAACAGATTATACGGGACGTATAGTCTACGAAAGGATGTGTCATAAAGTGAGTTGTGTTTAGCTGGCGAGCCAGCCTATCAAATGAGTAAGTGTGGTATTTGGTGCGTGGAAGATCTGGTCTTCCAGGCAGGCGTATCAGAAGTCACACAGGGGGGTAGTGTGTAAGTAATTGAGAGTTTTTAAGGTACAGGGAAATATGACGGGATTGTCGGATGCTCTTGAGCACTAAAATGTCTCGATACACCAAGGCCAGAATTTGGTAGCGCTGGTGAATTCCCATTTGTCTCCAAGAGATGGGTGAGCGCTTGGACAGGGTATTTTTGCTTAAGGCGTCCACGAGACAAAAGATGGGCCATCAGAAGGCGAGACAGTCCTTCATGAAACTCATACATAACAGCACACGTGATTTCTGTTTACGGCCTCGCCATGTAAGATTTGTAAGAGTGTAATTTAGGTAATTTGTACAATGCTATTATTTGTGTGAGGAGAACTGGTCTGTGTTGAGGACCAGTATTAAGTGGAATATGGTCTACGGGAACTTAAGAAGAAAGGGCGATTACGGCACAGAAATATTTGGTGTTATATGTAATGCGTTTTTACTGGTTTTTTTTTTTTTCAGAAGTCATTATTAATTTCATCTATTATAAAGAGAGATTAAGTATTATGGTCACGATGCGCTGCCACAATAGTGTGATCGTGTGCTCAGTGATAAGTGAGAGTAAATTTCACCATAAGGAAGGAACCTCCAGTGAAATTAGGAAGTTCTATGGTGATAAACATATATCAGAACACCTTCAATGCGTGTGATATGACATCATAAATACAGAGTGCTCACACATTAATTATGTCTATTTTTCCAACATAGAGAAATTTGAGAGGCGGAAAAATCCGTGGAACATTATTCTATATGAAAAACATTGGACTGGTTGCAAAGTGCAATCCATAATGACAACAAACTTTGACGCAAAGTGCGTAAAGAAAAATTATGAGTGTATATATCTGTAATTTAGGGTGATTTCATTTATGTAATATGTATTTTGGATGGGGTTTTATTAACGTGTCTGGGATAATCACATGATGGACCGTCGTCACGGTAAATCATCCGATGATCCGAGGCGAATATGTAACGTGTTTTTCGAGGGGATTTTACGCCACTGGCATAAATCAGTAGGAAGCCATTCAATATTTATTTACCCTGCAAATTGTTCAGCCAAGAGAATTTTTCATGTTAATTTATTATTATCATTATTATTATTAACTTATTATTATTGTTATTAAGGTATTTTTTTGGAGCATTTTATAAAAGTATAAGCATACAGATAGGTTTTCTATGTCATAGTAAAACACTATCAAGCAAATTATTACGATCAACATTAGCGTAGAAAATTATATGATTACGGAATTTTACGGAGTTTGTCAGTTAGGGTATTATGAGAGAGATGACTCATTGGGAATTCGGCAACAGGCTTAATCTTGTCAAGAAGTATGACGCAAGCCTGGGTTGCAGCGTCAGGAAAAGGCGAATTGGCCTGGACCGGCAAACGACATCCTCCTCCCGCCGAGTGTAATGAGCCAGAGGAGGGGAGTAGCGTGTGAGGGGTCAGCCAATCAGTGGAGACCGGGCGACTTGAAGACGGCTCCGGAGAGGGGATGTGACGAGTGCATATAGTGTTTGCGCGCCGTGGAGAAGAGGCCTTTCGTTGTAAAATTTAACCAGTGTGGTTGCACGAGTGAGTGGCTCCGATGTTCAGTGGAGGACTATCTTTGTAAAACTTAACCAGTGTGGTTGTACGAGTGTTTGGCTCCGATGTTCGGACCATAAAGTGATTACATCTACGAGTATATCATCAACTAACGAAGAAGATGACTACGACCAGGAGGCTGTGGGAAGCTCTCTACAACATCCAGTACGAGGGAAATGCTACGGCAATTTCCAGTGGTAAGCGCGAATGACTCAAAACTACGCAATCTCTCGTCTCTTTGTTTAATATTCAGTATTTCAGTAACGTCATAGCTTGGGAATAAGAGTAAAATCAGTAATTCATCCGACTCCGTTTTCACGTGATTTTCTAGCGGTAATATTCAAATCGCAAAGCTCCAATTTAAATTTTAAACTTATTATTATTATTAATTTTGCAAAACTTGTTTTTTATACAATAAATTCATTTCTTTTAGCCATGCAATCTTTGCTTTCAGTAGGTAGCATTAGATATAGACCAATTCCTTCTCCTGATACAATTGTTTGTTGGGTTAATGATCCAATCATACCACGATCTGAGTGAAAAGATTCTTGTAGGTGTTCTACCAGAGCTAGGTGTTGTTAAATATAAATTTATATTTCAACATTGCGTTGAGGCCTTGGCGCCCATTAAAACAACATATCTTAGTAAGGAAATAACGTTTCATTTTTCATCCCAACAGTGAGGGCTATAGAAACCATTACATGTGTACGCTCAACGAGGAGCAAAGCGAAACCGTTACACACCGATCTGTGGACCTAATTTTTCATACTTGCCCTCTGAAGCCCGACAAGTAACACTGTCCACTTCAAATTTCAAGCAGCCCTCTCCATTCCCTATATTTAGGCCCTTTGGCACAAATCGAAACCGTTGCACCGATATGAACCAACATTTACTTACTGTACACATCGGAACCTGACGAGTAACACTGTCCACTTGAAATTTCATACAGCTCACTGGATTCCCTACATTTAGGCCCTTTGGCACACATCGACCCCGTTTCACTGATCAGAACCAAATTTTACGTACTTATCTTTTGGAACACTGCAGATTACATTGATAGCTTATACCCTAGATTAACACATAGGCTGCCTTTCATCCATATATCTTATATATAAATGTGAAAGTTTGTATGTATGTATGTATTTATGTATGTATGTGGGTGGGTTGGTTCCGTATACAAATCTACACCGTTCCACCAATCTCAACCAAATTTTGCATACACATAGTTTAGGACCCAGAAGGAACCGCTGGCTACATGAATTTTCGATAGTCTTTCTCATTCTTCTGATTTCGGCCCTTTTGCACTCGAGCAAAGGCTAATAAATTCACAAAATATACTCATGAAGGAATGGCAAGGCAGATAGTTTCCATGGCAACATAGCTCAAGTCGAGACACGGCCGACTGGATGCCAGTTGCGCTCTGCACTACCTGTATAGAAAATGAAGAGCTTTACTTGAAATCCCGTTAGTTACTCAACTGCTCCCACAGCACTGTCAACCGAGTATAGCATAACAAAGACTTGACACTATCTACTAGATATTTGTCAAGTACCACTCACTCACTCACTCACTCACTCACACATTCATCACGAAATCTCAGAAACCCCCCAACGGATTGGAATGAAATTTGGTATGCAGCTTCCTCATGGGCCGCAAACGCCCACTAAGAAAGGATTTTTGGATATTCAGGTTCTAAAGAGGTGTTAAGGGGGTAGACCTACATTTCATTGAATAGCAATATCTCCCGATTGGTTTCATTGGGGGATGTGATACTCGGCATATAAACTCATCATTAAAAATAAGAAGACCTGTGTCTGAGGGGTTTTCGATGTGGTGTATATTATGAGGTGAAAGGGGTGAAAAGTGGGGGTTGAAAGATTCCTAATGGAGCCTGTATCTCTTAAACGACATAGGCGAGGAGTTTGAAACTCAGCGGAAAATAATCAGCATAAAAAATAAGTAAATAGGTGTGTGGCCGTTTTCTCATAAATCCAATTTAAGGGACCCATGGGAAGGGGTGAAATTCTGAAGAAAAAAAAAACAGGAAAGAAAGTGACCTAACCGATTGACTCACTCGCTCTTCAAACTCAGGGGGAAAAACTGCTTAAAAATAAGTAAAAATGTGTTTGACAGTTTTTTTGATAAATCAAATTTAAGGGGTTCATCGGGAGGGGTGAAATTCTGAAGGAAAAAAATGAAAGAAAATGTCCTGGCTCACTCACTCACTCATCATCGCCCAGCCAAAAATATTGAAGTTGGAAACATGGCATTTTCGGGATATGTTCGTTGTATGTCAAAACCATACAATAAGGGAGGATTTTTGAATATTCTTTTCTAAAGGGGTCTTAAGGGGGTTAAACCTGCATTTCATTGAATAACAATATCTCACGAGTGGTTTCATTTGTGGATGTGATACACGGTATATAAACTAATCATAAAAAATAAGCAGACATGTCTCTAAGGGTTTTTCGATGTGGTGTATTATTATAAGGTGAAAGGGGTGAAAAGTGGGAGTTGAAGGATTCCTAACGAAGCATGTAGGCCTATCTCTTAAACGACATAGGCGAGAAACTTGAAACTCAGCGAAAAAAATCAGCTTAAAAAATAAATAAATCGGTGTTCCACCGTTTTTTCATAAATTAATTTAAGGTGCCAATGGGGTGGGGTGAAATTCTGGGGGGAAAAAAGGAACGACAGTGTCCTAACTGACTGACTAACTCACTCACTCATCAAACTCAGGGGAAAAAGACAGCTTAAAAAATAAGTTAATAGGTGTTCAAGCGTTTTTTCATCAATCCAATTTAAGGGGCCCTTGGGGAGGGGTGAAATTCTGGTAAAAATAATTGAAAGAAAATGTCCTGTCTGACTCACTCGCTCATCACGCCCAGCGAAAACTATTAAAGTTAGAAACAAGAAATTTTGGGAATATGTTCGCTGTATGTCGAAAACGTCAACTAAGGAATGATTTTTGTTTATTCGGGTTTTAAAGAGGGGTTAAGGGGGTAAACGTGCATTTCATTGAATAACTATATCTCACGAGTTGTTTCTTTGGGGATGTGATATTCGGTATATAAACTAATCATTAAAATAATCAGACATATGTCTAAGGGTTTATCGATGTGGTGTATATTATGAGGTGAAAGGGAGTGAAAATTGGGGGTTGAGGGATTCTTAACGGAGCGTGTATCTCTTAAACGACATACGCGAGAAGTTTGAAATTCGGCGGGAAAAAACGGCTTAAAATATAAGTAAATAGGTGTTCGACCGTTTTTTTTTTTTTTTCATAAATCCAATTTAAGGGGTTCATGAGAGGGGTGAAATTCTGAAAAATAATTGAAAGAAAATGTCCTGACTTACTCACTCACTCATCATCGCCCAGCCAAAATTATTGAAGTTAGAAACATGACGTTTTGGGGCTATGTTCGTTGGATGTCAAAAACGTCCACTAAGGAAGGAATTTTGGATATTCAGGTTCTAAAGGGATGTTAAGGGGGTAGACTTGCATTTAATTGAACAACAATATCTCCCGATTGGTTTCCTTTGGGATGGGATACTCGGCATATAAACTCATCATTAAGAATAAGAAGACACATGTCTGAGGGTTTTTCGATGTGGTGTATATTATGAGGTGTATGTGTGAAAAGTGAGTGTTGAAGGATTCTTAAAAGACAGAGGCAAAAAGTATGAATCTCAGGGAGAAAAATCAGCTTGAAAAAGTAGTAAATAGGTGTTCCATCTTTTTTTCATGAATCCAATTTAAGGGGCTCATGGGGAGGGGGGAAATTCTGGGGAAGGAAGTCCACTAAGGAAGGATTTTTGGATATTCACTCATCATCCCCCAGCAAACCTATTGCAGTTAGAAACTTGAAATTTTGGGGATATGTTCGTTGTATGTCTAAAAAGTCCACTAAGGATGTATTTTTGGATATTCATGTTCTGAATGGGTGTTCAGGGGGTTAAACTTGCATTTCATTGAATAACAATATCTCACGAGTTGTTTCATTTGGGGATGTGATATTCGGCATATAAACTAATGTTTAAAAGAATAAGCAGACACATGTCAAAGGGTTTTTCGATGTGGTGTATATTATGAGGTGAAAGGGGAGAAAATTGGGGGTTGAAGGATTCTTAACGGAGCATGTACTGTATCTCTTATTCAACATAGGCGATATGTTTGAAATTCAGCGGAAAAAGCAGCCTAAAAAGTAAGTAAATAGGTGTTCGACCATTTCTTCATAAATCCAATTTAAGGGGCCCATGGGGTGGGGTGATATTCGGGGGAATAAAAACAGGAAAGAAAGTGTCCTAACTGATTGACTCTCTTACTCACTCATCAAACTCAGGGGGAAAAACAGCTTCAAATAAGTAAATAGGTGTTCGACCGTTTTTTTTGTTTTTTTTTTCATAAATCCAATTTAAGGGGTTAATGGGGGAGGGGTGAAATTCTCAAAAATATATGAAAGAAAATGTCCTGGCTGACTCACTCATCATCGCCCAGCCAAAATTATTGAAGTTAGAAACATGGAATTTTGGGGATATGTTCGTTGTATGCCGAAAACGTCCACTAAGGAAAGAGTTTTGGATATTCAGGTTCTAAAGAGGCCTTAAGGAGGTAAACGTGCATTTCATTGAATAACAATATCTCACGAGTGGTTTAATTTGGGGATGTGATACTTGGCATATATACTAATCATTAAAAATAAGCTGACACATGTCTAATGTTTTTTCGATGTGGTGTATATTATGAGGTGAAAGGGATGAAAAGTGGGGGTTGAAAGATTCCTAACGGAGCGTGTATCTCTTAAACGACCTAGGCGAGGAGTTTGATTTTTTCCGAGTTTCAATCAGCTTAAAAATAAATAAATGAATAAATAATTAAAATAAGTAGGTGTTCGACCGTTTTTTTTTTTTTTTCATAAATCCAATTTAAGGGGCCTATGGGGAGGGGTGAAATTCTGGAAGAAAAAGGTCCACTAAGGAAGGATTCTTGGATGTTCACTCTCATCGACCAACCAAAACTATTAAAGTTAGAAGAAGGGGATATGTTTGTTGTGTGTCGAAAAAGTCTACTAAGGAGGGATTTTTGGATATTCAGGTTCTAAAGGGGTGTTAACGGGGTTGAACCTGCATTTCATTGAATAACAATATGACACGACTATGACGCGAGCGAAGCGAGGCTAAAAATGAGATGGTGTGTGTCTGTGTATTACTCAATCACGCAAGAACCACTGGTCCGATTTACATGAATTTTACATGGAAGTAGCTGATTTACCTGGTTAACATATAGGCTACTTTTGATTTCAATACTTTGCACTATTTAAAGATGGCGACCATTTTAGTGACGTCACTACACCCTTTGGTTTCAAACTTTCATATTTCCATTTCAAATAAAAAGTGAACGCTAAGAAATAGCACACTTTTGATGGCATATTGAGGTTTAAAATTACATTTTCTATCCGAAAGGTATCTCCAACGGTTAGCGACTAAAACCTAAATGTGTGCTAAAAAACACGGTCAACGCTGAACGGTGTAGTTGGACAAAATGTTCCATCCTTAATTTCCCTCTGCGCAGCACCTCGCCTATCCCCTGTTTTAACTGTCACCTTCACATTTTAATTTATTTATGATGTGTAGCGAAGCACGGGTACTTCAGCTAGTAGCCTATAAAGCTCAATGTTCGTAGTTAGGCCCTTTGGCACAAATCTACACCGTTTCACCGATCTGGACCAAATTTTACATACTTACCTTCTGAAACCCGACAAGTAACTCTGTCCACTTCAAATTTCAATCAGCCCTCTTCATTCCTTGCTTTTAGGCTCTTTGGCACAAATTGACACCGTTTCACCGACCTGATCCAAAATTTACGTTCTTACACTTTGGAACCCGACGAGTAGCACTGTCCCCTTCAAAATTTGGATTGCCCTCTCCATTTCCTTCATTTAAGCCCTTTGGCACAAATCTACACCGTTTAACCGAACAGAACCAAATTTTACATACTTATGTTTTGGAACACTGGGGATTACACTGATAGCTTATACCCTGGATTAACACATAGGCTGCCTTTCATCCATATGCATAAAGCTCAATGTTCATAGTTATGCCCTTTGGCATAAATCTACACCGTTCCACTGATCTGGACCAAATTTTACATAGCCTACATACCCTCTGAAACCTGGTAAGTAACACTGTCCACTTCAAATTTCAAGCAGCTCTCTCCATTCCCTGCATTTAGACCCTTTGGCACACATCTACACCGTTTCACCGATCCGACCAATATTTACTTTGGAACCCTACGAGTAACACTGTCCACTTGAAATTCCCTATATTTAGGCCCTTTAAAATATAAATATAAATAAATAAAGGTGTCGATCAAGCTACGTTCAATTTCATAAGCACAGGGCTCACAATTCCTGTATAGTAAGTACAAACATATCAATCTGGTCGTTATGTCAGTAGCAACGAAGCTGTGTGGTGGCTATTAGCGTTTCCGTAACACTAAAGGCATCCTGCCTTCACATACTTCAATGTGAATGTAGCCTACAGAATTGTGAGCCAGTTTATTTTACCGAAGATTATTTCCACTCCGCCAAAATCCACGCTCGCCACCTTTTCCAAAATGTACACAAGACTTGATTTTAAAGCACTCTTCTATATGTTGAGGTACAGAGATATTACACTCAGAACAATACAATAAAATATTGGCAAATCTGAGTTCAAGGAACTGTTGTTCAGAATTGATCTGGTGTTAAATCTGCAGAAGCTGTCGGTACAGGTTACACGGTCCATGTTCGTAACATGGGATGTTTTCCTTTGACAATGCATCTACACTATGTGCGAGGGCAACCTCTTTCAAAGACCTCTGAAAACACAATAATCAGGGATATTCAGTATTTAGAGGCATGGGAGGCAAAATTATTGTTGGAGAATATTATTCATGTGTAGTTCGCAAACGAACTAGTTCGGAAGAGCATGTCCCACAGACGAACTACCGAACTAGTTCCCAGATCCCTCGCTCGTTAGTTCGTTCCATCTTTTTCCGCTGACCAACTTGTAACAGCGCGAGAGCGCGGGTCCGCCGTAGCTCGTCACCTCATCACGTCACCACTCATTGCACAATCACATGCGCTTCGTTTCGTTCAGTCAGTTCAGTTGATTGAGTGTATCTGTTGTTAGTGGCAAGATTGTCATGTTTTGGCACGGCGTGGCGGATGTTCAATGTTGGTTTATAATAATAACAGTATAACACACTACTAGTGCTAACACGCTAATAGGTAATAACTATCTTATATTTGTAATGTAATTCAGTGGCGGTTCATAAAATGAAGTTACTGATAGTTAACTGATTTAGATGTGGGGATAATTCCACAGTTTTATTTAACTTAGTCATTTTGGATTATTTGAAAATATGTCCAATCATTAAGAAAATCAGTGAACTGGATTAACACTACCATTTTAATGAACTGGTTGATATTTATTTTTGTCGATACATGCTGATACAACTACTTTTTACCTGTTTTTAAGAAATGAACATTATGATGATGATTCACAAAGAAAAGCGAACTTCTATGGACAAAAACTAAAAAAAACTATTCCTCCCATTTATGCCATAAAGATAATGTACCCAGAGCAGTCAAATAATGAATATCACGAAGCAAGTAAGAAATGAAACGAAAATTGTGGGGGGGGCTACGTCTTATCATCACCTAGTGACAAGTAGGAAATGGAATCGGATGGTGACGCGCCGATATACGCGAAAAATGATGATGATAATTGCTGTTTTAAGGGGCCTAACATCTAGGTTATCGGCCCCACGCGAGAAAAAAAATAAAGATAATAATAAGTGTATGCTTCTATAAGGCATCCAACGTTTAGAATGAAGCATTGGTCTTATGGCGCGTTACGACAGGGTTGCCACTCCATGAGAGGAGGCAGTAGAAAGCGCTTCGCGTACATTTTCCGCACATTCAGCGATTGTGCTGTGATGAAGACTTGAATTAAGTACTGTATAATGATACTAATAGTAGGCTAACATAAAACATACAACGAAATTAAATTAACTATAACGTATGCTGAATGTAACATAAAGAAAACAATCAAAATAAAAATAAATAAAGTACAAGCACAAGGAAATGTGTGAAGTTTCGACTGCAGTTAAAGTTGAAGTACGTTATTAAAGAAAATACTCCTCATTGGCTTACCTTTCATGATTTATACTTTTGTTAGGTTTAAGATTCTTAAAATAACTGAACACATTAATTACGACCTGTTCTTCCCTCCCTCTGAGCACTTGACCACGCTTTCTTTTCACAAAACTATCCATTGTTGTACGTGAAATACGTAAAATACAACACGTATATCTAACAGAACTGCTGCACACACACTCCAGATAGACAGCTGAACTACTGAAATAAAAGCTCGAAGGGCAGAGTAATAAAGCTGTGAGTAGCGAGCTGCAACCCGCTGTCCTTCGAAACTTGATTCTTATAATCCGCGGTCAATGAACAGCCCAGCCTGTGGAAACAATTAAACCTACACTCTGGGTAAGCAGGTAGAAAACTTCTTCCAACATTCCTCCACAACTCTCAAACTGACATGACATGGTTATCTTTAAAAATAGAAGAGTTGGCTGCATACGAACTTTTTCAATGCTGCTATGCGGTTATGAGAGAATATTCAGAAGTTTTACCTACATGAAAATTGTAATATTGCCAGTATAAAATATTTCAATAATCCACATTTCAAGATTATTTAGCTACAGGTGTGTGAAAAATAGGCATGGCAAAGTCAATGCAACATGATATAAGATCGATTTTACTAAAAAGGGGACACAGTTTATCGTTTAAAAAAAAATATGGATATCTAATTTTTCTAGCATTTCTATCAAGTTTACATAGTTCTAATATAGGACAAAAAAGATCGGCAAAACATAGTTCTACCCGAATATGCTGGTTTTTCGACAAAGAAAAATTTTCGACTGATATGGCAACAGTGAATTGCTGGAAAATGACAGCGTCATACATGTCTCACGTGCAACAGAAAGAGAGAAGAATATCCCTATCTAACCAGTGCTTCATTCTAAACGTTGGATGCCTTATACGAACATATCGTCCATACTGTTTTTCTTTAGGTACTGTACCGGTATTTCACTAATGATAAACAAATGACGACTTTTGGCTTTATAAACAATAGAAAGAGAAGTTTTCTCAGAAGGAAAGACATTAACCCTAATTAAAAGGATGGCCAACAATCGAGTGAGATGGAAGAAGTTTGTAGCTACCCTGTGTTCCCACAAGGAATAAAAGGAAATAAGGAAGGAATAAGGAATTTTACTAATGGATCAGTACTCATATTTTTGTATTTTCTTATCTTCAAATATCAAAATGTAAAACACATTACTACACAGGCAACATGTCAATATCTAATACACGAACTTCACGTGCAGCGAGCACAGTAACTGTTACAGTAGCCTACAGTATTGCTTGAAACGAGAGCAATGTGAATGAGCAATCACTGGTGCCGAGTAATCACTGGTGACAGACTGCTATAACAAACAAGGGGCGCGTGCAGTGGCAGTAGCAAGGCGAGAGAACGATTTGTCTTACAGGGAATTCGAGATGGGAGCTAACGAACTAAAAGAGCGAACTAGTTCGCCAAGGAGCTGCGAACTAAACTGATCGCTCCCAGCCGCGAACTATTATGCGCAAGACTAGAGAATATCAATCCCTGGGATGTAACACTGTAAGAGGCTGCATAATATACATCAGCGGTCAAGGTGAGAGATATTTCACTATAGGTCTATTAATAGCGACATGTTGACGTTCAAATCATCAATAATTGTGGGAAAATTACACCCTGAATAGCTTAAGGAAAATACTTTTAATTCCCCATATTCCTATCGATTTGCCATTCCAGTAGGCAAGAGTGCACTTCCCTCTTCAAACAATATTCACAATTACTATTAACAAAGCACAATGACAATGACAAAGTCCCTAAATCAAGCAACAACAATATTGGTGACATTTGAATGGAAAATTGCTTTTTGTTCCTTATTTATTACTAGCAGGTAGCCACGGCTTCGCTCGCGATCAAAACAATGGGGACGATGCATTATTGATGATAATTGGTCTATTCTATTACAGCAATCGAGGCTAGAGATCGGTCCATTCTAATTCTGAAAATTCTGATACATACAGTATATTGATATAAGTAGCGAAGTGGGAATTTTATAGAGTTGTGAAAGTCTGCAGAGTACGATGTTACATTATGTGAACACATTTTAAAATTACGTTTTTGATTTTGCCATCTTGTGCTGAGACATAACGATTTTGTTGTCCGGATACTCGCGAGCATGCCACATTCAGTTGCCCATTGGAAAAAATGGTTTTGTCTAAATGTACACCTGCTGCTGTTAAGTGTGTGTCATTGCGCTTTGTTAATAGAAATTGCGAATATTACTTGAAGAGGGAACTGCACTTTTGCACACTGGAATGGCTATTCTATCGGAATATGGGGAATTAAAAGTATTTTTCCTTAAGCTATTCTGGGTGTAATTTTGCCACACTTATTGATGATTTGAACGTCAACATGCTGCTATTAATAGAACGATAGTAAAATATATCTCACCTTGGCCTCTGATGTACATGATGCAGTTTCTTCCAGTGTTACATCCCGGGAATTGAAATTCTCCAACAACCCTTTGTCTCACATGCCTCTCTAAGTAATTAAAATTCCTGATTGTTGTTGTTTGAGTCTTTAGTGTTTTGACTGGTTTGATGCAGCCCTCCATGCCTCCCTCTCCTGAGCTAATCGTTTCATCTCTACATAGCTACCACACCCTACATCCGAGGCAATCTATTTAACCCTGGTCTACTCCTACAGTTCTTAGGGGCAGATGACCTCGTAGTTCTGCCCCTTAAAACAACAATAACTAACTAACTAACAGTAAGTTCTTGTCCTCAATCCTCCCATCCATAACTACGCTTGCTATTCCTCGGTGTCTTAATATGTGTCCTACCAACCTATCTCTTCTCTTCATTAGCAGTCGCCAGAAGCATCTCTCCTCTCCCACTTGTCTTAATACCTCTTCATTTATTACCCTATCTACCAATCTGATCATCATTCTCCTGTAACACCACATTTCAAACGCTTCAATTCTCATCTTTTCTGCTGCACCATTAGGCCAAGTTTCATTTCTTTATAGTGTCACGCTTCAGACAATAGCTTTCAAAAATGACTTCCTAATACCTAAATGTATATTTGATGTCAAGAGATTCCTTTTCTTTAGAAATGCTTTCCTTGCCTGAGCCAACCTGCTTTTTATATCCTCTTTGCTTCATCCATCACTGGATATTTTGCTTCCTAAGTAACAGAAGTCTCCTACATCCCGTAGCGTTTCACCTGCCAATTTGATGTCAATAGAGGTTTTTGATTTATTTCGGCTGCATTCCAATAATTTTGTCTTACATTTATTGATTTTCCTCAAGACGGAGTCCATACCATTCAAAAACTCGTTCAAATCCTCTGGCGTATCGTCCTAGATGACGATGTCATCAGTAAATCTCAAAGATGAAATTATTTCTCCTTGAATCTTCGCTCCCACTTTAAATTTTTCTCCAATTTCCTGATTATTGTGCTTTTAGAGATCTTTGAAATGCGTTGCCCTCGCACATGGTGTAGATGCATTGTCGAACGAAAACATTCCATTTTACGAACCTGGGCCGCATAACATGTACCGAAAGCTTCTGCAGATTTAACACAAGGACTATTCTGAACAGCAGTTCCTTGAACTCAGAATTGCCAACATTTTATTGTATCTTTCCTGGTGGTATATCTCTGTACCTCAACATACAGAAGAGTGCTTTAAAAATCATGTCTTGTGTAAATTTTGGAAAAGGTAGTGAGTGTAGTTTTTGCCGCAGTGGATACTCGCTCATATAAATTCTTTTCAGTAAAATAGACTGGTTCACAATTTTGCAAGTGCACATTGAGGTATGTGACGGCGGGATGCCTTAAGTATTACGGAAACCGCAATAGCAGCCACAGAGCTTCGTTGCTACTGAAATAACTGCCAGACTGATATTTTTACTTAACTATACGCGATTTGTGAGCCCAGTGTTTCTGAAATTGAGCGTAGCTATATCGCTACCTTTATTTAGTAGCCGCTACTGTAGTGTTTAAAAATTAAAGGTGGTATTAGAAGGCGCTTTACCTTATTTTCTTACTCCCTGTCACTACAGCCCAAGAAGGGCCTAGGCCTATCATGCGACCACTTCCCAGCCATTTGGCCTGCAGATATTGTGGTGGCGCGTGGTCAGTGCATCGCGACCCCTTGGCCATTAGTCTTGTTCTTCGTGACCGGGGCGCTGCCTCACTATCAGACAGCTACTCAATTGTCCTTACGAAGCTGAGTGCACCCCGTTTCAGCCCTCACGTCAGTGTCTAAAATCTCTGACGGAGCTGGGAATCGAACCCGGGGCCTCCGGGTGAGAGGCAGACGCGCTAGCCTGTTATTATTGTGTTTATAGATATCTTGAAAAAGATAATAAATGGATTGGCATTGCCTCCTACAGGGATATATAGAAAATCGGATGTCATACCTTGAGGTACGGTTGCCATGGAAACGACTTGCCATTAGTTCATCAGTTTATCAGAGCGAAGATAGTTTCCTGCGAATATCGTTGAAACTGTTGGTTTTAGGGCCTTAAAATGTGGTTTTCGGTGTTCCATAGGGACACACCGAGTATTGTTTCTTGCATCGAGGGGCGTAATATGAGCTTTGTCCGGTCTTGAGGCTACAACTTCGATATTTTGTCCCGGTTGAGTATTTTTGGTGACTTTTCAGTTATGTTGCCCGTTCCACGGGAACAATGATTTATTTCCGGATGAAAGGCAGCCTATATGTTATCCAGGGTATAAGCTGTCTCCATTTCAAATTTCATCCAAATCCGTCCAGCCGTTTTAGTGTCAAGAGGTAACAAACTAATGCACAGACGCACACACAGACACACACACACACAGATTTTCACAATTATAATATATATAGGGATTAATTGTTACTCAGATTTAATATTGACCTATTACCTGAATGCAGTATTTTTGCATTCGTCGGTTGGTTCAAGCTAGAGCAAAATGTGGCTTTTCATTGATATCTCGGTCTCATTCACAGCTGTTATAATATGGGAGCTGCTGAGTAATAGCATTCAGGGCATAGCCATTACCTGTGGATGCTGTGAAATGTTCTGCTCGTAGGGTCTGTATTGCTCCACTGGCTCAGAGAGGTAGGGGCAGATGACCTTGCAGTTCTGCTCCTTAAAACTCCATTAACTAATGGCTCAGAGAGGAAAGCAATGGCAAACTGCTTCACACCTCAACTTGCCTACTGTCGGGGAAATAAGTATAGATACTAGAGTTTAGAGGTCAATAAAACCTTTACCCTTAGTCTTACATAAGAACAACCTACACCAAAATTTTCCTTGTTTTATTTGACGTTTAACGATATAGAGTAAATATTTGCATTGTATCTCGTTAAAATTTTATAGCAGATTGAACAAAAAAAGTACAGGTTTTTCTTACCAAGTTTACGGAGCGCTCACTTAGAAAGATCATTACGTTAAAAGTATTGATCTGATCGTAACGAAACTTTATTACGTCTTAAAGGAACTTATTGTTAATGCGTATATGATGTTTTAATCTGATCTGACGTTTCTTAAAATAGTTGTTGTGAATTTTGTAAAACAACTTTTTCTCGGGCCTGGGTGGTCATAGCAGTATGAAATATGGCGTGTTATGAGGCTCATAGCAATGCAAGGCTTAACGTAAAACTACATTTTATCTACTTGTGATTATCGATTTTATATGGATTGATATTTAATCGGACCATTGAGGGCGGCGATAGTACCGCAGCAGCCTGGCAATGTTGCCAGTTGCTGCGCGCTCGTTCCTACGCACACCAAACTCTGACCTTTGTTCTTCGTTGAGTCATTAGCAACAAGCAGCAACTATCTCTGTCTGTATTATCTATTGTTTGCACATCGATCAAGATGCCAGCTAATCCGCAGTTAACGGAGGGAGAATTTGCCATGATTATAAGTGCAATATGTTTTTTTAGATGCGAGAGACAAAGTAATAATGATATGAGGGTTTAGCAAATAGTGTCCAAGTGTATTGGAAGGTCGACAACCACGGTGAAGAGATGTGCCGCTGCAATTAAAGATATTCCTCTTCCTCCCAGAATCCAAAAGTATGAAAGTATGACGAAAGCAGAGCTAATTGTTCTCGCCAAACCTCACTTCAGGGCATCTAAAAAGAAGCTGGAACAGATAATCAAGAATGTTCGTCCTGACGTCGAACTCGTCTGGTTGCCAGTTGCTCATTGTGAGCTCAACCCCATAGAGCTGGTTTGGTCCTACGTGAAAAATAAAATAGCTAAAGTGAATATGAGTAACCAGGCGGAGAGAGGAAGATCAATGGAGGTGATGCCAGATCTCTGTAAAGAAGCCTTGAGGTCTGTAACACCGGAGCTATGGAAAAAATGCATCGAACACACCAAAAAAATAGAGAAACATTACTGGGAAAAGGATTGGCTAACAGAAGACATCCCCGTTGTTGAGCCACTTGTTATAAACTTAAATGACAGTTCATCTGATTCATCGGTCAGTGATTTTTCAGACAGTTAATAAGGGAGCAGTTTTATAATCTTATAATCTCAAAGTGTAAATTACTTCAAACAATTGCCGCTGCAATTAAAGATATTCCTCTTCCTCCCAGAATCCAAAAGTATGAAAGTATGACGAAAGCAGAGCTAATTGTTCTCGCCAAACCTCACTTCAGGGCATCTAAAAAGAAGCTGGAACAGATAATCAAGAATGTTCGTCCTGACGTCGAACTCGTCTGGTTGCCAGTTGCTCATTGTGAGCTCAACCCCATAGAGCTGGTTTGGTCCTACGTGAAAAATAAAATAGCTAAAGTGAATATGAGTAACCAGGCGGAGAGAGGAAGATCAATGGAGGTGATGCCAGATCTCTGTAAAGAAGCCTTGAGGTCTGTAACACCGGAGCTATGGAAAAAATGCATCGAACACACCAAAAAAATAGACAAACATTACTGGGAAAAGGATTGGCTAACAGAAGACATCCCCGTTGTTGAGCCACTTGTTATAAACTTAAATGACAGTTCATCTGATTCATCGGTCAGTGATTTTTCAGACAGTTAATAAGGGAGCAGTTTTATAATCTTATAATCTCAAAGTGTAAATTACTTCAAACAATTAATCTTATAATAATAGCTTTTCAGCTGACACACCATTTTTAAACCTGCCAATGGAGGTCCAAAGCCCTTATTAAAAAAGGTGTTGGGAAATGTTTAACTTCTTGCGGAAATGAAATATAAGACACGTTTCTCTAACTTGTAGGTAAAATTAGCAGAGGCTATTAGCGCTGTACATAAGGGATGCATATTTCAGGATATAAAGAAGAATTAAATAGCCAAGTTAAATAGACGTGAATGACAGTGTATTTTATTTTTTATTTACCGTATTTGCTCGCGTATATCTCGCACTTTTTTTACCGAAAATATGTGTGAAAATTTTCGGTGCAAGATATACGTGGGGAATTACCGTATTCCCGAAAAAACACAAAATTTGCATTATTGAAACAAGGCAACTGGCATACGGTACTCGCCCTATTCATTGTCACTGCCGTCACTGCTGCCAATCTCCGAGATACTCTCGCGTGCATCATTCTGGTCATCATCCCATACTGCTTCATCCTGACTTCCGTCCAATGCATTTGCGATGCCCGTCTTCAAGAAGCTCTTCACAACAATGTCCCTCGACACCATTTATTTCTATTCGTTATGGTTTTTGACATTAAGAACCTAGGAAAAAGACGTCATACGCTCGTTAAGGATGATTCAAGGCAGAAAAGGAATTTAGAGCGCAGACGCTTAGCGATCGATCGTCGATCGATCATCTTCCATATCGATTCCTCGCTACATGCACGAGCGGGCTCGAATTTAGCCAACCGCAGCCGAAGACGCGGCGAACGATGTACAGCGTGCTGACACTCACGCTGCGCCGTATGCTTGCATGCTGCCGAGCTCTGATGCGACGCAATGCGTAAAGACGAAATCATTGAGATTCGAGAAAACTGAACTGCGTTTCTCTGCGATGTAACAGTAGGCCTACATGCGCAACTGTTGTGGCGCGCTAATCGCTAATTCGAACGTGTCTCAAGGTGGCGAATTTAGCCAACCGCGGCCGAAGACGCGGCAAACGATGTACAGCGTGCTAAACTTCACGCTGCGCCGTATGCTTGCACGCGGCCGAGCTCTGATGCGACGCAATGTGTAAAGACGAAATCATTGAGATTCAAGAAGACTGAACTGCGTTTCTCAGCGATGTAACAGTAGGCCTACATGCGCAACTGTTGTGTCGTGCTAATCGCTAATTCGAACGTGTCTCAAGGCGGCGAATTTAGCCAACCGCGGCAAACGATGTACAGCGTGCTAAACTTCACGCTGCGCCGTGTGCTTGCACGCGGCCGAGCTCTGATGCGACGCAATGCGTAAAATTCGTACAATCAATCATGGTTCCGTATTGATTAAAAGTCAAATATAAAGGGACAGGAATTCCGCCTGTATTGATCAGGCGGAATTCCTGTCCCTTTATATTTGCAATGCGTAAAGACGAAATCATTGGGATTCGAGAAGACTGAACTGGGTTTCTCTGCGATGTAACAGTAGACCTACTTGCGCAACTGTTGTGGCACGCTAATCGCTAATTCGAACGTGTCAAGGCGGCGAATTTAGCCAACCGCGGCCGAAGACTAACGATGTACAGCGTGCTAACACTCACTCTTTGCCGTATGCTTGCACGCGGCGCCTCGATCCCTAATCGGCTCGTATCGAAGTTCGGATCAACTCGTTGTTGCTCGCTCTTCCTGTTAGTATCGCCTCAGGTAAGTTCCTGGACAATGACGACTGTTGTGGCGCGGTAAATCGAACGTGTTTCTACCTCAAGGTTATTACGGTAATTTATATGACGGCGTCAGTAATGAATGCGAGATATATGCGAGTTCTTTTTTCCCCTGAAATTTCAAATAAAAAAATGTGGTGCGAGATATACGCGGGGGCGAGATATACGCGAGCAAATATGGTATTTGTTTTTTCTTAATCGTATTACCCTCCAGGGTTGGCTATTCCCTCGGACTCAGCGATGGATCCCACATTTACCGCCTCCATTTTTAAACTTCGGGATCGGGTATACAACTGGGGTGTGTAACCAGCACTTCGCCCAGGCGGCCTCACCTGCAACGCGAACAGGGTCCTTTTGAGGGATGGGAAGATTGGGAGGGATAGGCAAGGAAGAGGGAATGAGGCGGCCGTGGCCTTACGTTAGGTATCATCCCGGCATTTGCCTGGAGACGAAGTGAGAAACCACGAAAACCAGTTCAAGGATGGCTGAGGTGGGAATCGAACCCCCCCCCCCCCTCTAGTCATTTGGAGCACCCGAGGCTGAGTTGACCCCGTTGCAATCCTCATACCAATTTTCAAATTTCGTGGCAGAGCCGGGAATTGAACCATCGACCTCCGGGGTGGCAGCTAAGCACTCTGACCACTACACCACGGAGGCGAATATATATTATAATTCGTCAATTTCACGTATGGTTTTTAATTTATTTTAATTAATGTCATTTTTCAAGTCCTCTTACTGCAGCTCCTTCACCAAAATTTTACTCGTATAAAATAATATCTTCCTTGTCACGTGAGTGACCCATGGTTTAACCCATTAGACATTCACTTTATCTTTCCGTTTCTTTTATATACCGGTATTGCCACCACAGAATTTCAACTACCATAATATAGTTAAGTGAACACGGAACTGTCCTTCATCCAATTTGCTGAATTATGATAAAATATTTGATGTAGTGTAATGGTGTGATAATTGCTTTGTATAACTTTGATAAAAGTTCAGTTTTATAAAATATTTGATAAAATTTATTTGATACATTTCTTTAGCAGTGTAATACCGGCCTAACACAAATTACAATACAACAACAACAGAAATTCACAGACCTTACGGCTTGGAACGCGCGCGTATTATGTTTCACAGGGCAACGTCGCACGAGTTTCCTCGACCGAGCGCATCGTTCCCGTCGCTTGCTACGATACATTCTTCTCACATAACCACCCGATTAAATATCAATCGATATAAAAGCAATTATCAAAAGTAGATAAAATGTAGTTTTACGTTAAGCCTTGCATTGCCATGAGCCTCATAACAAGCCATATTTCATACTGCTATGACCACCCAGGCCCGAGAAAAAGATGTTTTACAAAATTCACAACAACTACTTAAAGAAACGTCAGATCAGATTAAAACTTCGTATACACGTTAACAATAAGTTCGTTTAAGACGTATTAGAGTTTCGTTACGATCCGATCAATACTTATAACGTAATGATCCTTCTAAGTGAGCGCTCTGTGAACTTGGTAAGAAAAACCAGTACTTTTTTTTTTCAATCTGCTATAAAATTTTAACAAGATACGATGCAAATATTTACTCTATATCGTTAAACGGCAAATAAAACAAGGAAAATTTTGGTGTAGGATGTTCTTATGTAAGACTAAGGGTAAAGGTTTTATTGACCTCTAAACTCGAGTATCTATACTTATTTCCCCGACAGTAGTGCCCCTCATTATAGTGCTGCCTTGGGATTGTGTGGTTTCTCCTATGTACTCTGTGGTGGTACCTTATGAGTAGGGCTCGGATCGATATGCTCGATAAAATCTCCAGATATGCTCGAAAACCATGTGGTTTATGCTCGATAGATATGCTCGAAAAACCCATTATATGCTCCATATATATGCTCGAAAAACTCATTATATGCGGTTATATATGCAGAATATGCTCGAAAAACACCGTTAAAAACTATAGAAAGGAAAGTGAAACGAAATCAACAATAACATACCTTTATATACGAGCTTCATTTTCTAATTGTATGTATGATACACTGCAATATACTCGCATTCAAGTTTTTCAAGTATATAAGATACGTTTTCGTATAAAAGTTACAGTTTAAAAGTACATTTACAAAATGATCAGAATTAGGCGAGTCAATGAAGTAGATCTGAATTGGTCTGTACAATAAGATTTGTTTCTATGTTTTCAGTTTTGAATGATTTTCTTAAATGAGTCAATAAAAGTTCCAATGACGAGAACGACCTCACTAAAGGTTAAAAACCTGCGGTTCTATTATTCGTACCAGATAAGCTTTTCAATAATTATTGTTGTTTTCGAACCTTAAGGATGGTCAGGGCCCGAATTCGGGGGGATTCGAAGAAAAACAAACTATTTAGACGAAAACCACAAGAATATGCATTTATATGCTTCTATTCTGAAAACCGCTGTTTTATGCATTTATATGCTCGATAAATTTCAATTCTTTTGGTCCCAGAGAGGTGAAGATACCACCGAAAGGCTTCTTTCAAGGTATACTATTCAGGAAAAAAATATGCAAATATGCTCGAATCCGAGCCCTACTTATGAGGATCCAACCAGCTTTAATTTATTGGCACTATATTATATTTTTTTAAATGACTGGTGTATTGTTGATATATTGCAGGAGGACACAGCAGAAGAATTTGTGAAGGTTGAGCCCCCGGATTCGGAATCTGATTCAGAATTGGGAATATTTCCTCATCCTGAAGGCGTTGATGATGATTCAAGTTTGGATTCTGTAGGTTAGTCACATCTTTTCATTTTGTCTATTTCTCTTCTGGTACATTGTTGGATGTAGTCTGACAAAACTCAAGAATATATATATTTCGTATATTTGCACAAAAATCGCGGCCAGCTTGAAACACTCTCCACTCCTCGCTGGAGTTGATGAAATGTTTACGACTGGATTATCCTTTAGGCGTGGTAAGTTATTACCGACAGCCCATGGTATGGATGGACCCATGAAAAATCTTAGCCTCCAATAGCCCGTAAGAGCTCAGTGGATAGCTCTAGTCACCGCTCGTTCGTATTACGATACCATGATCGAGTAATAACGACACTAATTGCAAGTTGACAAACGGACCTTCGTAGTACAAGCAAGAAGACGATCTCTAACTGTTCGCTACGGAAACCATGTCACGTAAAACGACCCTGGGCGTTAGTAGATCAGTGTTCTGCCGATAAATCAATAAGACAACTTCTGAACGCCAGACACGCCATTATATGCACTGGCGCAAAGTTTCTGCCGGAACTAATTTGTGCGTGGCCCGCTCCTAGCGGAACATCCGCGTCAACACATAAACATCGGACAGTCAAAATCCACACTGACGTCACACAGTTGTTTCTTCACGCGAAGTTCATGGGAGTTCATGCCATAAATAGCCTAGGTAATCCCACACAAGCCGAATTACTGCCTGTCTTTTCCGGGTATGTCACAAATCCTGCACTCGAAAATATCAATTCATTGTACCTTTATAGTACAGCCACGAATCTAACATTTAACATTACTAGGTCAAAATAAAGCCATTAGCCCCAAACCAAAATGAAATAATGCTTCCACTTAATACAGTCTTATATCCTTATTCCCAAAACGTAATAAATCACAAAACCCCGTATTTTATAATATCAAATATCCAAAAACCGATAATTAATAAACAATGATCCTAGGTTGTCCGGACCATCCAAAGATGAATCCATCTACAAAACACACAGGCACAATAAAAATCACCTCTGCGACCCCATGTTAACCCAATATAATAAGATATGAATAAAATACCCCAAACTAACTGCACGAAGCAAAACCCGAGGGTGAGCTACTGTAACTGAATAAATTCAGTTACAAGCTTTACTTAGTATACAGCCTGGATATATCTCTGGTCCATGCTGCCATGTTCTATTCAGTTGTCTTCCCCGAGATTCTTTATCTTTAGAAATAGTTTCTCGCTGACACTTGTGTGTTTGCGTTTGTAAGCAACATGGCATCGACTAGTTGCGGCGTTGATCCTGACTATATATACGGGCAGTTTTGTGACAGCAGTGATACTGACGTCGATTTGTTTATGGATTCTGAACGTGACATTAGTGTTTCTGAATCTGAGAATATCATGTGTGGGGACGAAGAAATTTGGGGGGAGGGAGGGAAACAGTGATGAAAATGGGGATGACGTAGGTGCTGATAACTGGAAAGTTTATGAAGACAATGATTGGAATTTTTCTAAGTTTCATTACAACAGTGAGATCAAATACACACCTTCCACTACAGGAAAGAAGCCAGTGTGTCCTCTATAGAGCGTCTCAAGCTTAAAAGACAGTATGGAATCAAATGGAGTATTTGCCTCTCACTCGCACTCCTCATCATCATCATCATCATCATCTTGCACAGTTTCCAGCCACTGGCCGGGTCTGTTTGGAACACAAGCCTCTCCAACGTCTTCTGTCTTCCCACCATCTCTCAGCCTCCACCCTTGTCCAGTCTTCTCCTCTCTTCTTCACGCTTTCTTCCACCCCCTTCAGCCACCTGTCTCTCGGTCTTCCCCTCGGTCTCTTTCCTTCCCACTTCGTCTCATGTACTCTCCTGGGTATCCTCTTCTCCTCCATTCGTTTTACATGTCCATACCATCTAAGTCTAGATTTCTCTATACCATCCTGTAATGGTTCCTCCTTCATTAATTCTCTGGTCCTCTCATTTCTTATTCTGTCCATCTTTGTAGCTCCAATACTGCTTCTCAAGAACCTCATCTCACTGGCCTGTATTTTGCTCTTCTCCCTTCCTTTCATAACCCAGGTCTCCGAGGCATACGTCAGGATAGGGACATAGTACGTCCGATATATGATCTTTTTGCTGTTCTGAGGGACATCCTTGCTCCATAACATGCTTCTCACACTCCTCCGAAATGCTTCTGCCTGCCTCCCCCGCTCATTTATTTCTCTATCGTTTCTTCCATTATCTTGTATCAGGCTTCCCAGATACTTAAAACTCTCCACTTTCTTCAGCTGTTCCCCACCAATTGTTATTCCCGTTGTGGTTCTTTCCTTCTTCCTTGTTGTGATCACCATCTCACTCTTATTTATGCTAAATTTCATCCCATATCCTTGTATTATTCCTTCCCACACGTCCAACTGTTCCTGTACCTCCTCCTCCTTGTTTCCCCAAATCATCAAATCATCTGCAAACACCATTGCTTTCATCTTTCCGTCCCCAATTACTTGTGCCACTCGGGTCATTATGTCATCCATCACCACAATGAAAAGTAACGGTGACAGTGCACTTCCTTGTTTCAGGCCGTTTCTTTGTTCCAACCAGTCAGATCTCTCTCCTCCCACTTTCACACAGCTCACGCTTCCCTTGTACATCTCCTTTATCCTCTTTATAGTCCATTTCTCTACTCCTCTATCCTCCAGGGACTTCCATACTTTGTTTCTGCATACACTGTCATATGCTTTCTCAATGTCCAGGAAGGCCATCAGTAGATCTGTTCCATACTCATAGTGCTGTTCTTGTAACTGCCTTACAGCAAAAATCAAATCCACTGTGGACCTTCCTGCTCTGAAGCCATGTTGTTCTTCCCTCATCCCTCCTTCTATCCTTGTCCTAATTCTCTTTTCCAAAACTTTCTCGAAGATCTTTGCACAATGACTCATCAGTGTTATTCCCCGATAGTTTCTGCAATCTGTTCTACTACCTTTCTTGAAGATCGGGACAATGATTCCTTTTTTCCAGTCCTCTGGGGTCTTCCTTTCCTTCCATGCTGTCCTCATCACTCGGTACAGCCACTGTATCCCCACCTCTCCTGCTGCTCTCACCATCTCCACACTCAACTCATCCACACCCGGTGCCTTCCCTCCTTTCATCTTGTTCACTGCATCTTCCACTTCTTTCCATGTTAAGTCCTTTTCTGTTTGCAGTTCATCTTCCTCTTCCCCGATTTCTTCCTCCTCACCATCTTTTCCATTTGGGTTCAGAAGTTCTTCAAAATATTCTTTCCACATTTTCTTCAGTTCTTCCCTATTTTCTATCTCTTGTCCCCTTTTGTTCACCATTCTAACATAATCCGTAGGATCCTTCCGCCTCTTATTTTTTACCATCCCATACAGGACCTTTTTTGTACCTTCACTATCCTCCTCCATCATCTTTGTCCACTCTTCCATCCACTTCCTTCTCTCCTCAGCCACCACTCTCTTCGCCTCCTTCTTTCTTTCCTGGTACTCTTCCCTTGTCTCTACCGTCCTATTTTGATACCACCTCCTAAAGGCTCTATTCTTTTCCCTTACTATATCTTTTGTCTTCTCATTCCACCATGGTGTTTCCTTCCACCTCTTCTTACTACTTGTCCTCCCACATACTGCTTCTGCTGCACCCACTAGTGTCTTCTTAAATCTAGCCCATTCCTCTTCCACCCCTCTTTCTTCATCTGTTGGAATTCCTTCCTTTACCATTTTGAGGTACTCGACCCTTCTATCCCCTTCTTTCAGTTTCCATATCCTTATACGTCTTTCCTGGTTCTCAGTCCCTTTCTTCTCCTTACTCCCTCTCAGGTTCATTACCAGTAATCGATGGTCGCTATCCAGGTTCTCCGATGGTATAACCTTGATGTCCGTGATGTTCTTATTTAGTTCTTTCTCATACAGTATATAGTCGACCACCGACTTCCTGGTCAAGTCATCACTGTACCATGTGATTGTGTGGCTCTCTCTTTTCTTAAACCAGGAGTTCCCAACTAGCAGGCTGTTCCTCTGGCAGAAGTCCAACAGTCTCTTTCCTTCCTCATTTCTTCCACCCCAACCCTCTGGTCCTAGAACACTCTCATAACCTTGTCTTTCTCTTCCTACATGGGCATTGAGGTCCCCCATAACAATCATATTTCTTCCTACCAGCTGCTTCTGCAATTCCTCTTCAAACTCCTCCTTCTCTTCAGAAGCGCAGCCTACTTGTGGAGCATACACTTGCACTATTTCTACGGTCTCTCCCCTCAGTGCTACTTTCACTTTCATCATCCTATCACTTATTCTCCTCACTTCTTCTTTTAAACCATCTCGTACTACTACTCCCACTCCATTCCTCTTTCCCTCTTCGTTCCCACTCCAGTACAGTCTATAGCCTTTTCTCAGTACTCTCCTTCCTTCCCCTTTCCACTTTGTTTCTGCCAATCCCAATAAATCCAACTTCCTTCTTTCCATCATATCCACTATCTCCTCCACCTTCCCCGTCAGCGTTCTTAGGTTTAAAGTTCCAAATCTTAGTCCGTGTGTACAGCCGTGTCGTCGTCTATTAAATCCATCCTGTCCGAGGCTCGTTCCATTTTTGAAAGCATTTGGTTTAATCCACTACTGGCTTGCTGGGCCTATCGTAGCTTCACCAGAGCCCCGTTAGCCGTCACTTTTCAGGGTTCCTGTAGGACCTTCACAGCTACCGTAACGGTCCCGGGGCACACGAAGTCCCCACTGTACTTCGCCCCTACAGGCAATCCCCTACTTTGTGCCGTTGCCCGTCTCCCACGACGTGGACGAGGGGTTGGACTTATGTCCTATGTCCTGCAATTAGCTTCGTCCTCTTCCACCCCGGCAATGTTGCCATTTCCCAATAATTGAAAGTGACAAATCTAAGAAACTGTTTGCGTGGTCTTATAGAGAATTGTCCGCTCTTTAAGATGATGTAAAAATAAAAGCCATAAATAATTAACACATGGCCCAATTTTCACAATTACGATATTTTAGCGCGAATCTATATTTTTGCAGATATAAAACTTATCACGCCATAGATAATGAACTAATGATCGCAACAGATCAAGAATTTATTTTTAGATTGCCTGATGTTGGTACAAGATACTCTATTTCTCAGGGCAGTAATTATTTTCATAGTAAGAAAGTTATGAATTTTTTTCTTAAATGTTGCTTGAAAAATCTGAGATGGTATCACAGGAAAGTTACGTTGCGACAAACTTTTTTGCTATTGACTTTACGTTGGTGACTAAGCGAGAAGAAACGTTCATTAATATGTGAAAAAGTTTTTAAAACAAACCGGAGCTCGATATCAGATAGCATTCGTAAGTTATCGCACTTATTCCTCCCACCCTGCGCAGACGCTGCGTAAGTTTGTTTACTGAGGCGCCAGTCTCCCCGACTAATGGTGTGAAGTGTGAAATGAAGTGGTCCTTGTGTTCTTTATAAATTGTCCGCCTCGTTGCGTACCGTAGTGGCTAGCATTCCTGGCTGTCACCGTGGAGGCCCAGGTTTGAATCCCGGCTCTGCCAAGAAACTTAATTCTGGTCTGAGGGCTGGAACGGGGGCTACTCAACTTCATGAGACAAAACTCTGAGAAGAGGCGGGTTCGATTCCTACTAGGGGTCGACGGTGCACCGATTTTTCGGTTTCGGTACGGTACAAAGGAAATTACCGACCTCGGTTCGAGACGATAAAAAACTCGGTAAAAAGTTCGGTTCGGTACAAGAGACATAAATACCGTAATTTAAGGAAATCTTTTCTTTAGACATCCAAAGTATTGTCCTTTATTATCAATGTTTTACTTCAGTAGTTAAATACAGTAAAACTTCTTGTATACGGTTCATATTTATACGTTTTCTATACGATTTTTTCCTGGTCCCGGCAAAATGCCTATACTTTCCATGTTAATTTATCTCCGATATACGTTTTACATTTATTCGTTTTTCACGCTTATACGATCATATTTTAAGTCCCTTGCAATATAAAGCTTCATTTATACGTTGCGTGTTCTGAGAAAGTACGTATGTTCGAATGCAAACTTTTGTTACCACCTGTACTTCCGTTCGGAAGGATGCACCGCATGCTATATTATGTTACGATGGCCTTGGGCGACACCGGTGGTCACGGCGACACTCGCTTGCGTAATAAGCAAGCGCTATTATTGTGTTAGCCTTTCAAAATAACAGGAAGCAGCCATAAAACACAGTTTGATAGCATCTGAAGCTTATGTTAAGATGAGCGGAAATGTTTTACGATCACCGATATATTAAAACAATATTATTTCCGCTTTTATAATTTTCATTAGTGTTTTCTTAGGACTTCTCGCCAAACCATTAAAAATACGCGATTGATTCTGTTTTATGATAATCTTGCGTCTTCAGACAATTGAAAATCCATTAATTTAGGCCTACACTACGCTATTTTATTAATGACGATGAAGAGCCGCAGAATAATACAGTGGATTTTAATGATGCTGTCAATGCTCTATGGACTATCAAACATTTTGTGACGCACCATAACGTTTCTGAGGAAATAATGGCCGAATTATATCGGTTTGAAAATACTGTTCACGCCATGGCCGCGGCCAACAAATAACAAGCCAAGATACCAGACTACTTCGTAAAGTGACTCAATTTTCTTTGTTTTGTTATATCTGGGTGCATTTCTCTTGTAGTTGTTTTGTTACATATTGCCGATTATAGTTTAACAATCGTATTATTATTTCTTGTTTTTCACTTCTTAACGGGAACCCTCGCTCGCCCGCCGCCCTCGTTGCTAGCCTGTCTCCCGCCAGGCACTTTGCCGTAATGCGTAGCTCGCGCGGCACAGTCATTGAGTAGACTATAGCCTATAGTTCACAGCTGGTGCTGAAAATGTTCGCCATTCATTGCTACACATCGCTGGCACCTCTTCATGAAGTTGTCATTTACATTCTGAAGTTCCTCAGCACCGATTGACTCTATTTCAGCTGTAATATACCTTAGTCCAAAGAATATGGACTGTTCAAGCCGTGGCGTCAAGGAGCGCATTACGGCAAAGTGCTTGGCGAGAACCGACTCGCGGTGCGAGCGAGGGTCCCCGTCGCTTTTAAAACAAAGTCCCTGTATAACCCATATTGTCACATACATTTTGCAGTTTTTATTTACCGACTTTCATTTAGGCGTTTTTCACATTTATGCGTTGTTTTTTTTTTTCCTATGGTCCCCTGGATATCGTATAAGTGAAGTTTTACTACTAGAGCACAATAACTCTTCTGAATAATAAAATTAAATTATGGACTTGAGTGTTCCAGTGTGAGCCTAATGTCTATTTAATGTATGCATCAATTGGCTTACTCCACACTAAAAGGGCAAGTTTGAAAGTTAATGGAACATTGTATGAGATTATTAGCTGTACATTTTTTCTGTATTTTAAATAAAAATTGTGCTATTTGGCAAGTATTTGTTTTACTGTATAATCATTAGAAATCGTGTGCTACTTTTTTCTTAATGGTTTACAAATTACTCTAATTTAGCATGTTAAAATCAGCCGAGCTGTACCGAACTGATTTTGTACCGAGAACCGAAGTACAATTATTTTTACCGAACCGTACCGAACCCAAATTTTCAGTACCGAAGACCCCTAATTCCTACCTCAGCCATCCTCGAAGTGGTTTCCGTGGTTTGCCTTTGTTCATCCCGGGAATGAACAAGGGTTCGTTAGTGGTGCAGAGTTAACGTTTCTGTGCCAAAAGAACACGGCAGACACCCACAACGGAATGACAGGTGAAGTGTAAGAAAAGTGGTTCGCCGAGCAATTGTTGCACAATGTTCCGCAAGGATCTATCCTAGTAATAGACAATGTAGGCTACCACAGTCGGAAAATCGAACTTTTGCCTATAACGGAGAAAACACCGGATTATAGATTGGCTCACTCAAAAGGGGTCCCTTTTCGAAATGATATGTTAAAACGGAAGCTTCGTTTTATTGTGACTCAAAACAGAGTCAGATATGATAAATACATCATTGACGAGATGGCTAAATTCGCAGAAAAAATATGTTCTTCGCTTGCCACCATACCACAGTGAACTTAATCCCATCAAAATGGTATGGGCGCAAGTGAAGAACAACATAAAATTGAAGAAAGTCTCATTCAAGAAACAAGAAATGAAGAATTTTATTTTGGCTGCATACCACTTGACCACACAAAATTGGGTAAATTACGTGGACCACAATATATATATCCACACAAAATTTGGTAAATTACGTGGACCACAATATATATATATATACTGTATATTGTGGTCCACGTAATTTAACCAATTTTGTATATATATATATATATATATAATAATTTATTTTAACCTATGATATTCGAGAAAATGTAATATTATAGATTATAACATATTATAATATTATCATATTCATGAACAATTGAAAAATATAAATTGTTATAATGTGTGAATTAAAATCGCACTCTGAGGTTAGGTGTATCATATCTAAATATTACCCCCAGGGGCTCACATCTAGTGGGAAGTGGGTTGGCGACCACGGGGCCCCAGCTGAGTCCGGCATTGCTTCCACTTACTTGTGCCGGGCTCCTCTCTGTCTTCTTTCCTGTCGACCTCACTTGGTCAACTCTTGTTCTCTTCTGACCCCGACGGTATTAGGGTATCCTAGGCCTAGGGAGTCTTTCACTTTCCCGGCTTAGTTGGCCCTTGTCTCATCTTTTCTTTCTTTGGTGTAAATGTGTGTGTGCGTGACAGGAGGTGGAATCCTCCCCTAATCACAAGCTGAGTGGTCGTGGCGAGGTGATGAATGGCTACTGGGTGAGTAGTCACAAGCGACCCACCTCCAGATACCTGGCGACCTCTGGAGAACCTTAGCCTTACCCCGGGCAAGCGGGGCTCTGCCGGGGGTTGACTTTTAGTTCCCTAGCTACTCGTGGGACCAAACATAGCGTCCATTATTTCACAGGGTGGCTCCCTTACAAAGCCGTCTTTAAAATTTAAGAAGAGGAAGTTTATGCCTCTAGTTTCGCCGCTTGATGAAAAGGATTCAACGTTTTTCCCTCGGTACCTTATGGTAACAAGGACCGATGGGCAAAATTTTACAAACGTTGATCCTTTTGATTTACATGATGCAATTGAGGGGAAATGGGGCGATGTAGACACAGTAAAAAAGCTGCGATACGGCGCACTCTTGATAAAAACTCAAGGAAAGAGACAGACAGATGGTCTTCTTGGGACGACAAGTTTCGGTGGTATTCCAGTCGAGGTAGTGAAGCACCAGTCCCTAAACCTGAAGAAAGGTTTAGTATTTCATAGGGACCTGGTGAACACTACCGACGAGCGTATCCTGGAAAGAACTGGAAAGCATGGCGTTGTCGAGGTGAGACGAATCAAACGTAAGATGAATGGTGTACTAGTTGACACCGGGGCGTTCATCTTATCGTTTGAGTCGGATAGCCTGCCCAAGAGGATCAAAGTGTCAATGTACACTCTCGATGTGCGACCGTATATTCCATCTCCATTGCGGTGTTTTCAGTGTCAGCGATTTGGACATACCTCATCTCGTTGCTCGGGAAAGCCTATCTGTCTTTCCTGTGGCAAGGCCACTCATGAGGGAGCGGAATGTACACCACCTCCCGCATGTCCAAATTGCAAGGGAGAGCACTCTCCTCGCTGGAAGGAATGTCCTGCCTTCCTAGAGGAGAAGAAAATTCAAGAAATAAAGACCTTAGACGAGCTCTCCTACACTGAAGCACGCAGAAAATATCGCTCCATGGCCTCTCCTATTTTCTCAGTATCATATGCTCAAAAGGTATCAAACGAATCTAGTAATCAAGCGGCAAACTTGACATCGGCAAGTTCTAAAAGAGTTACCACTGTTAAAGGGGCTACAAATAGCCCTATTATCACCCCTGTTAGCCAGAAGAAGGTTACGGAATCTTCTTCTGGCATCCAACAAAAGGCGCAGGTGCCTCACCCTAAACCGGCGCCATCGGAGAAGGCAACTCCTCCGATAAGGCCAGTGAAGAAGCAATCTCCGACTCGTTCGAGGAGGAAGTCTTCGCCGGCCACGGCTGGACCCACATCCTGCCAAACAAAACAGGGAACAGGAGCGGCGGGTAAGAAAGAGACTGTTCATCGCCGTCTCTCTTGCCCTCCTGCTGAAAAGGCAGCTCCAATACCTGCTGGGAATTCTGCTTCCACGAGCACCGGAGGAGCAGTCCTAGCAAGTGCTGCATTGTTTGGCAGGACGGAGACGTCAGGGGGGAAGGGACCAACTACTTCCCCAAATAGACGTCAACGCCGGTTCAAGAAGAAAAATAGTCGGGACGTGCCGGGGACGGACTCCCAGTCATCGGACCGGGAGAAGGTCCCTCGTCACCGCTCTCGCTCTTCACCAAGGACGAGACCCGGAAAGTCCGGCGATAACCGCTCGCCAACCAAGAGAGCATTCGCTCCGTTTTCTTCGTCCTCCGAAGGAGATGTGGAGATTGAGGAATGCTCTCCTACCCTATCACCCACTCCTAAGGATAGGGATGGTTGGCAAACGGTTAAGCATAAGTAGACGACTATCTTCTACTTAAGTCCACACTATGGCACTATTACAATGGAACTGTAATAGCTATTTTCGACATCTCGCTGAAGTACGCCAATTGATTTCTCAGTTTACGGCAAACATTGTCTGTCTTCAGGAATCCAGGTTTCGTCCTGGACATGAGACAACAATGCGACACTTCAAACTCTTCTCTAAAGACCGGGTGGACGTCTGCACTCTCGTCCACTCTAGCCTCTGTGAAGAGGTGCCGTTGCGTACTCAGCTAGAAGCAGTTGCAGTTCGTACTTCGTTGCCAGTAATGGCAACAGTATGTAACGTGTACATCCCGCCTGATTCTCAACCGGATTACGGACAGCTGGAGGATCTAGTCTCTCAGCTCCCCCCTCCTTTTCTCCTTCTGGGAGATGTTAATGCCCACAACACCATCTGGGGCTCCGCTACCACTAGCGGTAAAGGGAGAGATTTTGAGAGGCTGATCAGGCGGCTGGACCTGTGTTTGTTGAACACAGGGGAACCTACGCACTTCTCTATTGCACACGGCACTTATTCAAGTGTCGATATTACCTTGTGCAGCCGTGCGCTGGTTCCCCTGCTACAGTGGGGTGTACACGACGACCTTTGTAATAGTGACCATTTTCCAATTATCGTTACTCTTCCGAACCAGAGAGCCATCGAGTTACCAAGTCGATGGCTTCTCCGTCGGGCTGATTGGCCAACTTTCACGGCACGTGCGGTGTTTGCCGAAGATACCTTTGAGAGTGTCGACGATCATACCATTCACATAACGAATGGTATTTTGGCTGCTGCTGAGGAAACAATACCTTCCTCATCCGGAAACTCACGCCGGAAGCTTGTCCCTTGGTGGACAGCCGAGATTGCAGCAGCCATTAAAGATCGTCGACGTGCTTTCAAATGCTATCGGAGGCAAAACACCATGGCCAACCTTATCACCTTCAGAAGGATGCGTGCCAGAGCCCGATATCTGATTCGGGAGAGTAAGAAAACGACGTGGGAAAAGTATGTGTCGTCCAAGACGGCGCATACTCCTTCATCTCAAGTGTGGACTAAGCTTCGCCGGATCTCCGGACTCCCGACATCACTGTCGATACCCGGAGTGTCCATCAATGGAGACATCATCGCGGACCATCTCGCCATTGCCAACAGCATTGGCTCGCACTTCTCCGATGTATCCTGCTCCGGGAGTTACGATCCTACATTTCTGACTCTGAAGCGGGAGGCAGAGACTCACCCCTTGTCCTTTGCCACTGCTGTTTCGGAGTCCTATAATGTACCATTCTCTGAATGGGAACTGCTCAGTGCGCTTGCACTGTGCAGGGATACGGCTCCTGGACCGGATAACATACATAATCAAATGTTAAAACATCTGTGCGAATCCAGTATAAAACAACTGTTGATCCTCTTTAATCGTATATGGATTGAAGGGGAGTTTCCATCTCAATGGCGAGAGGGGATCGTGATACCGATTCCTAAGGCTGGAAAGGATCCCAAGTTTGTAAGCAGCTATAGGCCCATTTGTTTGACAAATGGCCTATGTAAGCTGCTCGAAAAGATGGTGAACCGTCGACTGGTGTGGTTCTTGGAGGATAAAGGTCTCCTGTCTGAGTACCAATGTGGATTTCGCTCTCATAGGTCCACCACTGACCATCTGGTGCGACTTGAGAGCGCCATACAGGAGGCTTTTTTCCGAAAGCAGCACCTAGTCACGGTTTTCTTTGACCTCGAGAAAGCCTACGACACCACATGGCGCTACGGGATCCTTTCCACCCTTCACAAGTGGGGACTCCGTGGTAACTTACCGACTTTCATTGCGAATTTCATGTCCGTCCGACTCTTCCGTGTACGGGTCGGTAGGACATTATCGCAATACTATACCCAAGAAAATGGAGTTCCTCAGGGTTCAGTGCTGAGTGTCAACTTGTTCGCGATTGCCATTAATGGCATTGTTGCCGCCGCCGGGTCTGCGGTAGTTCCATCGCTGTGTGTAGACGATTTAGCTCTGCATTACAGCTCTGGAAGTATGGCAGTCGTGGAACGGCAATTGCAGCTAGCTATCAACCGGGTCGACAGGTGGGCTCACGACCGGGGTTTTCGTTTTTCAGCAGCGAAAACCTCCGTCGTCCATTTTTGTCGGCTACGGAGGCTACATTTACACCCTGAACTACATCTCAGGGATGCTGCGTTGCCGTTGGTTGACACTTATCGCTTCCTGGGGCTCCATTTTGACAGCAAGTTAACGTGGCAGCACCATATACGGCAATTGAAAATGACATGTCTCAGGAAACTGAACATGCTCGGGTTTCTTAGTGGCACTACGTGGGGGGCTGACCGTGCGGTGCTGCTACGGTTCTACCAAGCCCTCGTCCTGTCCCGGCTAGACTATGGTTCTGCGGCATACGGTTCAGCAAGGCCGGCAACCTTGAAAATGCTGGACAGTATCCACCATAGTGGCGTTAGGCTGGCTACCGGTGCCTTCCGGACCAGCCCGATACCCAGCCTACTCGCCGAATCGGGTGTTCCACCTTTAAATTATAGACGCCAACATATGCTTTTAGCATATGCTGCCAATGTGCGTCAAATGCCGCATCACCCGACCTATCAAGCTCTCTTCGGTACCCAAAACCACCAGGGTTACGCCAACCGGCCTCGTGCCACTCGGCCGGTTGGTATTAGACTTGATAGCTCGTGTACTGTAATAGGAGTGGCTGTAGGTCCCTGTATGATCCGGACAACTAGCGAGGTGCCTCCGTGGCAAGTCCCGCGTCCGGAAATTCGGTTAGATCTGCACCGAGGTCCTAAGGTGAACACGGATGCCTCCGTTTACCGGAGGCAGTTCCACAGCATAGTTCACCAATTTCCGGACGCTGGCATTCTATACACGGATGGTTCGAAGGTGGACGAGAAAGTGGGTTGTGCTTACGTTATTGATGGTGCAAATACCAAGATCTCTTTGCCTGAGGCCTGTAGTGTGTTTACTGCGGAGCTCGTTGCCATCTATGAAGCTCTGCAGTTTGCACTACAGGATGCACGAATCCACTTTCTCGTGTGTACCGACTCTTTGAGTTCGTTGCAGTCAATTGCTACATGTTTCCCGCAACACCCCCTAGTGCAGCGAATCCACGACCTACTAGCCGGGCTGTGCCACGCTGACACTCGAATCACCTTTCTGTGGCTTCCAAGCCACATGGGAATTGTGGGAAATGAGTTAGCAGATCAAGCTGCAAAAGAGGCGGTATCACTACCACCTCGACCAATGGAGGTACCCGCTAGAGATATTCGCTCTCAGTTACGCCTACAAGTTCTGGCTTTTTGGGAGAGTCAGTGGCTAGCTGACCCACTGCCCAGTAAACTGAGAGCGATCAAGGGAACAACTCGCGTGTGGCGGAGCTTCTTCCGGGCCCGGAGAGAGTCCGTCATTTTGTGTAGGCTAAGGATAGGTCATAAAAGATCCACCCACTCGTACCTAATGAGAAGGGAAGACCCCCCACTTTGTACCTGTGGAGCCGTATTCACCGTGGCCCACATTTTTACCGAGTGTGTGGATCTTGCTGACTTACGAAGAAACCTTGGTTTGCAGACGACACTCAAACTTATATTAGCCGATGACGCGGTGGCTGCTGATCGCGTTATCCGCTTTATAAGTGAGAGTGGGTTAGGGCCAGCAATCTAAATTTTCCAGGGAACATTGACTCAACGACTTGTTCGTTTTTGAATGATAATGTTTTGTTTTTTCCGTAATTTTTGTTTATTTTTATAATTTTTATTTTTTATTTAATTGTTTGTTTTTGTTTTATTAATTTTTGGTCTTTTTAAATTTAGATGTCCACCTCAAAATTTTAAATTCAATTCAAAATTTGTATTCTTTAATCTGTGTTAAGAGGGGCAGATGACCTCGTAGTTCCGCCCCTTAAAACAACAATAACTAACTAACTAACTAACTAACTATCTAAATATTGTAGCGTTGTTCGCTGCAAGGTATGAGCTACAGTTACATACAACAAACAAATATTTTGGAAATTTCCCGAGTTTTGCATAAAAGCACGCCTGTATACGAGTTATATTACATCATGTGCCCGCCCTTGCAGAACTTTGTATATGCAGTAGATCTGGCATCAGCGCGTCCCATTTAATGCGTACTGTCTTTTAAGGTAGAGACGCACTATAGACTTTTGTTTCCAGTTTCACTTTTCACAGTAATAGGCAAAGAAACTAACAGGTATGCCAAGTTTGCCACTACACTGTATATGGTGGGATTGGGTTGACGTTACTGTTGGTGAACCGATGGCAGTGTGTCTAGCAGTAGAGGTTGTCCTTGTTTCCCATGTCCCTACCTTTCCATCAATGTTTGTTGCTATTCATGTTTCTAACCTTGGGCGTGTTTTAATCTGTAGTATTTTTCTATATAAATTTGAGTACTGTACATAGGGAAATACCATGGTTTGATTCACTAGAGAGTTAAAAGATAAAAGCATGAAAAGGGATGACGATGATGAAAGCCATGGGGAAACTTAAAGAGAGAGAATAAGTTTGAACAAGGTTGTTTAAGATGCACATTCATGCTTTCAATCCACTGGCAGCTCTGTTATGCTATAGACTCTGGCAATCTTGTATCAGAAAGGCAGAGTACTTTTTCAAAGTTAGTAAATGGATAGATTAGAAAAATGTTGAAACCAAACACAGAATAAGAAGTTATGGAAAGTAGTACATATACAAATCAGGAGAGAGTGGGTCAATGAAGTCAAATGTGAAAGAAGAAAATATGTAATCAGATTTTGTACCTAGTCAAGCCAACAGGTGTTTTCAGAGTTTTGAAGAAATAACTGTACTAGGGTTTATTGTTTTCCATTTTTTTTTTTATGTTGACCCAAAATATTTTCTCTACAGATAGCACTACTCTTCAAACTGGATCTTTTAAGAGTTGGGAAAATGCTGGTTTATTTTAGGCTGAGCAGTGGAAGCTTACCCATTAGTGTTGACACAACCACCAGTAGTTTGTTAAATAAATAAATAAATAAATAAAAAAAGAAATCCATCTTAACCTGCACAGGATGGAATGACATGATACCATACAGTATATTATTTCCAATATATGTAGGTTTCCAAGGAATACAGGTTTTGATCAAATGAGAGCAAGCATGTAGTTTTAAGTAAAATCTCGCAATCTTTGGCCACAGAACTTCCTTTTTGCATGTACAAAGCTCTGAACATGACTTCTCAGTTAGTAACTCTCAACCAGGAATCAAAGCAATCAACTAGGCCTCTGTTCTGTCACACTCCATTTATCTTTGATGATAACTACCGATGAAGAAATCACTAACATCCAGTTCCTGAGCCAAGACCTAGTCAGGAATAGAACTTTAGGACCTTTGGAGCAAGAAACCAGAGCACGAACTAGTTGACAAGGAGTTGGACATTTCCACAAATAAACTGCTTGCATGCAATTTTTCTTGTGAAGATGGAAATGATTGAACAGTTAAAAGAATGGTATGTTGTATGAAGTGTAATAAAAAGTAATGAGATTTATAGAGTTGAACTTATACTCTGCAACTCTTTAATAACACTGTAACTATTATAAAGCTTGCCACCTCAGAGTAGAGGGGCGATATACTCGCTAAACGACATCACACAAAGACACAGTACACCATTTTACAAATTCACACACTAGTTATTTATAACCAATACTAGACACACATATAACAATAATAATTCCTCTCTTCTGGTCGATCTCTGGCAATCAAAACTAACAATACCTTATTTGTCAATATATAAGCAAGCTTCCATTCTCTGCATCTGTTGTGTAGTATCCACAACAATTTTCATGAGGAAAAGGGTCTCCTCACTGTATTTTAATATTCTTCTGCTCCTTTCTTTTCTGGTTGCATTTTATTAAACTTTTCTTTCTGTCATTCTTCTAACTAGATGTAACATCTTTTTTTTTTTCAAATCCTCACCAACATACCACAGAACATAACATATTATCATCAACCCATTTTTCTAAATAAACCAGCTCCCATTCTGCATGGCATCACCACACTATCAATCACATCTCCATGGTGACCTTGCCATAGCAAAGCAAAACCTTAGCTAAAGCCACCTGGTCCACCTACTGGCCGACCACCACCAAGAATCTCTATGGCACTGGACACCAGAATCTCTGTGGTCTCCACCAATAGGTGGCCATGGTAGGTAATAAAAATAAATAAAAATTACAAAACAAACCGTACAAGGTAAACCTGAGGGTGAGCTATTGTAACCACAATAGTTCGGTTACAATACGCCCCCTTGAGAGCGAATTTCTTACCGAAGGTTAGTGATTCACTCTCAACCCCCGACCCAAATACATAAATAAAAAGGAAAGCATGAAACAGACACAAAGTAAAACAAGTATTGATCATTATCTTCGTCATCATCAACAGACATGGATACGAATCCTTCACTGCCAGACATATCAACAGGATTCTTGACATTAGGTGTGTCACCACAAGCTCTTTTTTCTTTTTTTAGTTGGATGGCTGATTCGTCATCAGACCGGTCTGTACCGTTATCATAATCATCTTTGTCATCCTTCCGACCTGTCTGGAGCCTGTCTCCATTATTTCTTCTAAAGCGCAGAGTATCACCAGTACCTTTTTTCATTACGATCACGCTTTCCCTTTTATCAACTTCTTCCCTCTCTTTTGTTTCTCCTTCCACTTCCTCACCGTCGCTATCTTCCGCCTCCCGCACTTCCTCTACCATTTCTACGGTATCCCAGGTATCCTCCTCTTCCTCATCCTTCTTGTGTTCCGTGCTGCCCTCTGACGGCAGGGGGACCTGGTCCACAATCTCCACCTCCACCGTTCTTCTTGGTCGGCAGTGGTTTGCTGCTGCTTGGTCTTGTTGGGCCGTATCCTGGTGCCGGGTCGAGGAGGATTGGGGTCGCCCACCACAGGCAGCTCCATGCCTTGGGTCGTGTGAGCGTGCAGCAGGGTCTGAGCACGCGCACGGTCTGCCTTTTGCTTGGGCGTCAGCCACTTGCCTTCAGCCTTCTGTCTCCTTCCTCTCCTTTCCCTTCTTCTTCTTTTGGTCTGTGTCCTCTGATTCAGTATCATCATATTTTCCTTTCTTCTTCTTCTGGTTTGTCTCCTATTCAGTATCATCATATTTTCCTTTCTTCTTCTTGTGTTGGTCTGTCTCCTCCTCTTCAGTATCATCGTATTTTCCTTTCTTTTTCTTCTTTTGGTCTGTCTCCTCTGATTCAGTATCATCATATTTTCCTTTCTTTTTCTTCTTCCTTTGGTCTTTGTCCTGTGTTTCACGACCATCAGAATTTCCTCCCATTTTCTTTCTCTTATGCTTTCGGTCTTCCTCATCTGCTTCACTGTCTTGCTCAGCAATTCCTTTCTTCTCATCTTTTCCTTTCTCTTTCCCTTTATCCCTTTTATCTTTTTTTTCCTTTTTCTTCTTCTGATCCTTCGCCCTCTTATCTCGATCTGCTTGACATATCATCTTCTTCCTACTCCTTCTCTTTGCCTTCCATCTGGTCCATTTCTCCCTCCACCTTGTTCTCCTGCCTATCCTTCTCATGGGCCGATAACCTAGATGTTAGGCCCCTTAAAACAACAATTATCATCATCATCATATCCTTCTCATCCTTCTCCTCCAACGCTTCTTCACGTTATCTTTTATCTCATCTTCCTCCTTTTCTTCAGTTTTATTCTCCTCCTCCATTTGACGTCCTCTTCTGTTACGTCGGCTGTGACCTCTGTATCTTCCTCTGCAACTGCTCTCTCTTCTTCACCTGCTACGGTCTCTCCGATATATACCTCTACAACCTCGCCTTATCTTTTCCACTTCTTGATTATTTTTCTTACGCCTCCTAGCATCACGTACATCCTAGATCTCCTCCTCTTCCCTTTCCTTTGCAGACACACTCTCAGATTCTACTATCTCAACTTTCTCTTCTACAATGCTTATGATCTCCACTCTCTGCTCTTCCAACTTCCCCTTCTCCTTCTCCTGCTCCTTCTTCTCTTTCACCTTCTCCTGCTCTCTCTCCTCTTTCTCCTCCTCCACAGCCACATACTCAGAATCTACTATCTCAACTTTCTCTTCTCCGATGCATATGCTAGTCACCTGCTCTTTGACCTCGTCAAGCTTCTCCTCTCTCTTCGCAGCCTTCTGCCGGTTGATCATCCTATCCTGCACCTCTAAGACCTTGTTCACTATGGCTATCATCTCAGCTTCAAAACTTAACTTGTTTTCCCCCATCCCTACTCCTGTCTTTGTGTGATTCATTGAATTCTTCGTGCCCCACGTTGGGCGCTATTGTAACTATTATAAAGCTTGCCACCTCAGAGTAGTGGGGCGATATACTCGCTAAACGATATCACACAAGACACAGTACACCATTTTACAAATTCACTCACTATTTATTTATAACCAATACTAGACACACATAATAACAATAATAATTCCTCTCTTCTGGTTGATCTCTGGCAATCAAAACTAACAATACCTTGTTTGTCAACATTTAAGCAAGCTTCCATTCTCTGCATCTGTTGTGTACTATCCACAACAATTTTCATGAGGAAAAGGGGCTCTTCACTATATTTCAATATTCTTCTGCTCCTTTCTTTTCTGGTTACATTTTATTAAACTTTTCTTTCTGTCATTCTTCTAACTAGATGTAACAACTATTTTTTTTTAAATCCTCACCAACAGAACATAACATATTATCATCAACCCATTTTTCTAAACAAACCAGCTCCCATTCTGCATGGCATCACCACACTATCAATCACATCTCCATGGTGACCTTGCCATAGCAAAGCAAAACCTTGCCATTAGCCAAAGCCTCCTGGTCCACCTACTGGCCGACCACCACCAAGAATCTCTATGGCACTGGACACCAGACTCTCTGTGGTCCCCACCAATAGGTGGCCATGGTAGGTAATAAAAAAAATAAAAAATACAAAACAAACCGCACATGGCAAACCTGAGGGTGAGCTATTGTAACCACAATAGTTTGGTTACAACACATACTGCAGATAAAGTTGGCTAAGTGAATACGACTCCACAGGTACAAACAGAGGGGAAGGGATCTTCTCTTGGATCAGGCACAAGTGACTGGATCTTGCATGACCTATCCCTAATATGAAATAAATGGCGGCCTCCCTCTGTGGACCAGAAGTAAGTCCACCAAACTTTAGCAGTCCTTTATTTGCTTTCAGTTGACTGATTTTGTACTAACCAGCCACTGAGATCCCCACAATGCCATTACTTGTGCGGTGTTACTGGGAGCGAATGTCCCTAGCAGGTTCCTCCACTGGTTGAAGGAAACATCCTCTTTTGCAGCTTAATCCGCTGACTTGTTTCTCCACACACAGATATAATTGGACAGTTGGCATTGAGGCTGGCAGCAGAAAGGAGGTTGTCTTAGTATGTTGTCAATCTTGATGAGGTCCTGGTGATAGTTGGGTAGCCTTTGGCATTGAATGATTTACTGAAGATGTGTTTGTTGTTGACCATGCAAGCTTCAAGGCTGGACCCTATTGATTTACCCTAAGTAAAAGCTGGGGGAGGGGAACTGTTCATATGGTGTGGGAGAAAACTGTTTTAAATGGAGGTAGATTGATATGTGATGGATGTATAAAGAAAATATATATTCCCCTGAGGGCAGAGGTGGATGTTGCAGAAAGTGAGGGAGGTGGGGAAGGTGTACTAGGTGAGACTTACCCGGTATTGGCAGAGGAAATACTGGAGTGAAGTTTGTTCATTCTGATTGATCAGTGCTGGTATGAGATAATCATTGTTCATGGAGAGCAAATATAAGTTATGTGTGCAAGACACAAGGGAACTTACCCATTATTTTTATATTGCAGGTAGTGATGAAGATGATGACATGGATGATAATAGCCTGATGATGGATGAGCGTTCTGACGCAATGCGTCGCCAAGAAGCTCAGGAGACCACTCCTTCTCAGGTTTGTCTCCATATTGATAACATGTATCCTGCAATTGTCTACGCAAATTCATATAGTATTTTGTTAACCCTTTTTTAAATGAATTCTTAAGTTTTACGAAGGAAAATTATCAACATAGAAATCCCTTTGTAATGTCAAATAAGGAGTAGTAAGTTTTTGTAGGCCTGTACCTACTTTGCTCATTCAGTCCATATATATGAGCTTTATTTGGCCAAGCATTTCCCAGATGTCAGGATTGCCTGAACACGTGTACTGTTTACTTACTGTTTGCAGAAAGATTGCACCTAAAATTTTGGAATATTAAGATAATTGTTGTTGTTAATTCTTCTCAATAGCAGTCATCATCATCATCATTTCTTCACTCCAGCAAGCCGGGTGCTGTTGTATGTGAGCCGTCTTCAATTATTCCTGTCCATCCATGACTGTTGTTTCTGTATTTGATGCCAGTTGTTATCTCTAGCTTCAAGGCCTGGTAAATTTGCTTCACCCACACATCACAAGGTCTCTTGGTCTCTTCCCAGGGACACTTTGGCCAAAGTACACTCGAGGTATCTTGTGGGGAGCCATCCTCTTCATGTGACCATACCAATAACAGTGATTCCGAAAAATGGAGCTAGATCCATTGAGGGCCATCACCATGATCATTAGAACCGCTGAGTCCAAGGAAAAAGATCTCCAAATTTCTGCTTGGATTTCTGGAATAATTTTCCACACTCCCACCAACAAACCAGTGGCAATTATTTCATCCATGTTGTCCTTCCTCCGGTAATAAGGAACAGAGGTTCGTAGATTTGTCATTTTTCTACGTCAACGTCTGCAGGCTGCCCAATGTACGGACACAACTCGTTTCTTGCTGCTACTATTCCAAGAAACTGGTTCAAACTATGTCATCATTCGATGTCCACTGCCAGGGTCACTTAGCACTTTTCTCTGGCACAGATCAGCAACATTAGAGGTAACATTGCTTACGTCTGCAGTTGCTCGTGCCTTCCAGGGGGTGCTAAACAAGTAATAGTGTTGGCAAATGTCATACCACATCCTTTAAATGGGAGTAAATAAATAAATGATATACAATGAAGAAGACGCTGTACACCAGGTTGTTCCTAATCCACGAGTTTGAGTATGCGTACACGCGAGTACTCAGCAGTGTTGCTCGGAGCAATGTTGGAGAGGGACTGGGGGTGATAGCCAATACATCACTGGGTGAAGGTCTTAGTTCAAGTCCATGCACTTCCTGCCAGTCTTCATGTTGTGTTATTTCCCATCACTACATAACTATGTCAAGCCAGAGAGGCCATTTGCCTAGTTTGTGGGAAGAACAGTTCCTCTTTACCGAAAAGGACGGACTCCTGCAGTGTCTGGTGTTCCAAAAGAGCTACATTCAATGAGGAAATGGAACATACAGCGTCATTACACAACTCTTCATTCAGCTCTGTATGAACGGATGGAAGGCGAAGCACGGTCGGAGCTCATAGCTATACTGAAAGCCGACATCCAAAAAGACGTACGTTTTTAAAAACAAATATCTCTGTAGATTCATTTGACATACACCTTTACAGATTAAAAGGAAAACTTATTCATACTTTCTTTTCCAGACGAATTATATTGAAGAAACTACCAATGAGACAGCAATTCGAGCAAGTTACAAAGTCACTCACATCATTGCGATGAATGGGAAAACGTTCTCGGTGGAGCCTATCGTGAAATCGTGTTTTGCTCGCCGTTGCGGAATGTTTAACTCCAGGAGAGAGACAGAAATTTAAATCGGTCTGTCTCTTAAAACAGACAGTGTCTCGTTGCGTTCGTGCCATGGGAGGGGATTTGGAGAGACAGCTCAAGTGTAGAATTCAAAACATGGTGGCCTTTTTGCTCGCACATGATGAAAGTAGGTATGTAGTTGATTATGGTCAGCTAACTACTGTATATTTGTGCTCAGTGTCGACATGGGACTGCAAGTTACGGAAGAACTCTTAGATATAATCAAATGTTCTCGAAAGAGAATCAAAATATATATTGTCCGTTGAGCCATTACAATTAACACATAAAGTGATAAAAATTTCCTGCATAACTCAACAAATTGCTCGAGTTTCACCCCAGTGTGCCAATTGGGCTCTTCAGTTGGTAAAGGCGCACCTACCGAGGCGCATAGCAGGCACACTTTGATAAGGCCATGCAAGAGGCTTTGCTACATATGCAGCCACGTCACGAGAATGCCACTCATGGATGTGGTACCACTGGATTACACTGCTACTGGTCAAGATATACTTGAGGCGGTTTGTGAATCTGTGGACAGCATGAGCATTCCATGGGAAAAGCTCCATTCGGTGGCATCAGACGGCGCCCCACAAATGGTTGGGCGAGAACAGGTCTTCGTCTCTCGGTTAAAAAATAAAGTTAAATGTGAATTCGGTAAGGCCGTGGTGACTATTCACTGTTTTATTGTGCTGCAACAGTGGAACTGGAATCTGTCATGAAAGTTGTAGTGACTTGTGTAAATTTTATCCGGCGTCATGGTGTTAATCATCATCAGTTCAAAGGTTTTTTATAAGATCTCGAAGGGGCTTACGGTGATATACCCTACCACAGCACTGTTCGTTGGCTAAGTCGGGGAAAAGTTCTTGATGTGTTTTTTGCCATTCGCTAAGAAATCGCTCTTTGCCTGGAAATGAAAGGACAGGCAGAGCAATGTCTCTCTGATCCAACATGGGTAGCAGACTTGGCGTTTCTTGCAGATATAACAATGCACCTAAACCACCTAAATACGTAATTGCAAGGAAAAGATCTATTAATCGTAGATTTATACGATAATCTCAGAGCGTTCACTGAAAAGTTCCGTTTGTTTGAGCGGCAGATTCGAAATAGAGATTTAACGTTTTTCACTTGTCTTGCCTCTTTAAACATGCCTCCTGAGACCTCTTTGGACTAGTATCTAAAGAAGATCAAGAGGCTTCTCCAGTCTTTTGAAAAGAGGTTCCAAGACCTTAATGTTCGTGAAAAGGAAATGCGATTATTCAGCACTCCTTTCTCAGTTACCCCTGATGACTACCCACCGTCAATGCAGCTGGAAATAATAGACTTACAAAATTCTACCCTATTAAAAGACAGATATTAGAACACACTGGATCTGTTCATGATAGTATTGTTCACTGCATCAAGAAACCTTTCCCAGCTTGCACAAGAACGCAGCACAGCTCATGCGTATGTTTGGGTCCACATACTGTTGCGACCAACTTTTCTCGGTCATGAACTGAATAAAATGTAAAGACAAGTCAATTTCAACGAAGATCCGACATTAAAGAATGCTCTGCGCATCATGTTAGCAAATGCATTGACTCCCAATATGTCAGCACTTGTGTCCGCAGTAAACCGTGTACCCTCTGATACTCGGTAAACTTATTGTATTCTGTATCTTGGACGTGTCTTATGAATATCTCCTACATTCCCATGTCCACAGTCATGCAACCCCATTCAACAGTATTCTCCGTCATAGGTCTCGGCTGGTATCCAGCGCACTGTGACGGCAGCCGTGCTGTAATGCATGTTTCAGATTTACTCGCGCAAGGTGGCGAATACTCCACTCCACACTGGCAAGCGGCTCGTCTGGAACAGCCTGCTGTACACAATATACATTTATGCCATCTAGCCGCCGTGTATTTGAGTTGAGTATGCAAGAGTCAGAAGAGCCAGACATACTAAACGTTAACTAATGAAAGACTCGTAAATAACAAGCTTCATATATATGTTAATAAAAGAACTGAAAATTATTGAATGTATTTATTACATTACAATGCTACGTCACAGTAGGTGAAGACTCGCAATAGCAACACCAGGCTTGCAGTGACCAAAATTTGCTGTTCTGCCTCACAAGGTTCATGTAATAATTAAATTTATATAAAATATGGCCCTTTTTCAATGTAAATCAATAAAGGGTTGGTTGGTTCCTCAGTTTAAGGGTTGCGACAACGTGAGTAAGTAGCCCCGTGTACTTTGGGTGTGTGTAGACTCTGTCTGATGAAAATGAAAATCCACAGCCTGCTTCCAGTCTCCGACCGGGTCAGGAATGGAATGAATGAAGCCCCTATCTAGCGGCGAGGATATGAACTGTGCCGGCTGCCGAGGCCTGACGCACACTCTGTCTGATAACCGGTGTTAATTGTGATGGCTGTGTTAGTGTTTGTTATCTGTAATTCAGGTGAGGACTGCAGATGATCAATTTCAAGTAGTTCCTACTTTTGATACCAAATGCTACCATGAACGACACCTAGTTGTGAATCTGGCTACTAGATGCCACCGCAACCGGCAACTGGTGGTGAACGTTGGAACTTATAGAACGTTAATCAAATCTAATCTACAAATTTAGCTTCACACAATGGTAGTTAGTGGCAGGTTCTTTTACATGCAATAAATCTATGACATGGGCCTGCCGGCTTTACTTCCCCTCCGAAGGACAGTATACTGAGGGATTTTTAACGCTCTTAAAGAATCAGACAACTTTGGCCGGGTTTGACACGATCTTAGACATAGAAGCTCAGCATGCTACCAACTACGCCACCGAAGCCGCCTTATCAATAAAATGGAACTGATATCTTGAACTCCCAACTTTGAAAACGGCATCGTGTCCAGTTGTAGAGTTTGCTCTCTCCTTCCTCGCCAGGTTGTTGTTTGTACTTTCTTCATGTTTCTATCCTTCTTTGTAGATTGGTTTGTTTTATTTATCTGTGATATTTTGCTATAGATTTATGAATGTGGTGTGAAATGTTCACAGGCTCAGTCACTCTACATGCTTGAGAAATCTTCCAAAAAGAAGCTGATCATCCGTGATGGAAAAATTGTGGGGCGCATGAAAGCTCAGCGAAAAGATAAAGGAGTGAGTTGACTTATACACATTATACAGTATTTTCTCGAATCTAATGCTCACCCTAACTCTGGTTGGTTGGTTGGTTCTTATGTTTAGGGGCTGCGACAACGCGGTCATGTAGCCCCGTGTACTTTGGGTGTGTGTAGAATCTGTCTGATAACCGGTGTTAATTGTGATGACTGTATTAGTGTGTGTATCTGTTTTTTAATTTTAAGTACTGCAACTTAGAATTTTTCAAATAGTTCCTACTTTTGCCGACAAGCGCCACCGTCAACGACTACTAGGTCTAATTCAGAACATAGCTACTAGACGCCACCGCAGTCGGCGCTTGGCAACGAACGTAGAAACCTAAGAGCGTTGTTTACATTCTTAACCTATCCAATTTAGCTTCACACAGGTGCAATTAGTGGAAGGATCTTTAACATGCCATAAATCTATGACATGGGACCGCCGGCTTTACTTCCCCTCCGAAGGAAGGCATACTGAGGGATATTTAACGTTCTTAAAAAATCCGACGGCTTGTTGGCAAATGTAATGCAAGTCATCAAAATGTATGTATGAAACATTGAGCTCATTTGATGTCGGCGTTTGTATTATAATGAAACCTGTTACATTGATAAGCTCATTATTACTGTACTAATAGATATATATGTTACGACTGATATTTCAGTTGAACTGTAACAATAAATTACAAGACTAAGACCTAATTTGCAGCACTGTTTTTATCATTGGAAAACTCCTAGTCATTCTTCTCAAATTTATTCCGCATTATCCTCAGTATTAACAAGGGACATTTAATCTGTCATCCTCCGCATAGGTCCTCTTGCCGTGAAGTTATTTCAATAAAATAAGTGTAAACTTCATCGCCGCTTATTAATGTACGCAAAAAATTGCAGCTTATTGCATGCATTTCAACAAAACGTGATCGCCACATTTATAGCCCGCAGTTAATTCGTCTTTCAAAGGGATTGCGCCGCAAGATAGTCGTTGTGCACATGTGACTATGTATCAGACCTAGGTCGATCACACACACACGACTCGCACCGTAAGATTTTATGTGACCAGAACGTTTCATTTGTGAAGTAAATATTTACAGTCTAGATTTGACACAAGTACTTCAATTGAATTAAACCCTCTCGGATTGCAGTTTGTGTACGCTGGATCGTTGCCGTTCAGCTAAATATCACCATTTTGTCAACTTCAATCCCATGACATCACTCCATAATGCGAATTCCTAAGAGAAAGATGCACATTTCTCAGTCAGGAATATTGCCCTAAATTGTGATATTTTATGACCTATGCATATGATTTTAACTATTTCGTCTTATTACCAAAGAATTCAAGTGGGAAGTTTCCAACCAACCACCGAATAGTCCAGACCGTGCACCGAGTGATTTTTACCTCTTGTGAGAATTGAAGGCATGCTTCCCCACCAAGAAAGAACTTCAGTAGGCTGTCCAGACATACCTTACCTCACTGGCGGCAATCCTCTTTACAGAGAGCATCGGAAAGCTAGTGTCACGATACAACAAATGCTTCATTTGTTTCCGCGTTTTTCTTGGAAAATAAGTACGAAACTACTAAACTTGAGTGATAAAATCATTTTGTTATGACAATGTATTGTTTTTTAATAGCCCATCAGAAGTTGAAATACAAACAGCCTTTGTAGTTTTCTGATAGAACCAAGTAAACTGCCTGTGTTCATATCACACTGATGGGAAGGATGTTATACAATTTTATTGATTTCGAAATTTGAGATTCTAGTGGTCGGGAGTAATATGGTCTCAGTAATGTAATGTTAAAACTTTATCAATGTTAGTCCCATACTTCTAAAATCATTGAGACGAAGAAAAATTCCTGCTTTGTTAAACATTGTAAAATTTATAATCTTAGTTTGAAAATACATTAGCATTTGTTTCTCTCGGTTTGTTTGGTTGCAGTGTAGAGAATTGATGTAAGGTACTGCCATTACAGTAAAACTTCCTTTATACGATTCACATTTATACGTTTTCTACACTTATACGATTTTTCCTGGTCCCAGCAAAATCCCTATACTTTCCATGTTAATTTATTTCCGATATACGTTTTACATTTATTCATTTTTCACACTTATACAATCATATTTTAAGTCCCTTGCAATATAAAGCGTCATTTATACGTTGCGTGTTCTGAGAAAGTACTGCTCGAGTCTAAGCTGCGTGAACCTGAGAGGAATGTGCATCGTGGACTATGAGTAGTGGTGTTGACGAGTGATGAGGTTTCTCGGTCTGTGCATAGTACAGAACTAAATACATTGGTCGGTGACTCACTTACTCATTCCTAACACCACAGTGTTTTAAGCAACGGCCCAATGTAAGCAGTATTGGAATAGAAAGGAATACCATATATCTCGGTGGGCTGTTGACAGATCCTTCTCTTCTCACCCGACCCTTCCTGCTCTTTCCCCTCATCCCGCAAGTTCATAGAGCTTGGACCCGAGCAGTACGTATGTTTGAATGCAAACTTTTGGTACAGCCTCTACTTCCGCTCGGAAGGATGCACCGCGTGCTATATTATGTTACGATGGCCTTGAGCGACACCGATGGTCACGGCGACGCGACACTCGCTTGTCAGAGTGTCGCAAACAAGGAAGAACAGCTTGCGGAATAAGTAGAGGCACCTGTTTTTCGCGAAATCGCGAAATTATCCAGAATTTAGCAGGAAATGCGAAATTACTTCTTTTCAAAGAAGGTCGCGAAATAATTGTCGAAATTGCGATCTTTTTGCGCCAGTGGAAGATAGCCGAGATTGTCAACTGTTTATTTCGATAAGTCGATAGTTCTGTTAAATGCAACTACAGTGAAACCCCTCAAATCCGAACCCCGGAAATCCGAAATCCCGGGAAATCCGAACGAGTTTTTTGTTGACAAATTTAAGTTTGATAAACACACGCAAAAAGAGAAACTTATTTAGTTAGTCATAAAACAATTATAGATTCTACTTTATAATCTTATTTTACATAATAAGTGGAAAAATTAACAAAGAAGTACAGTTAGCATACCTAAAAAGTGTAAATGTGTCTATATACTTGTCATCCTGGATGGAAAAATGTAAAAAGTTGGTTATTGAAATTCTTTAGGTTGCAAAAACAATGAAATAAAAATAGAAACACACAAAATATCACTTAAATCTTTCACTTGAAATCAGTTATCTTCAATTGCCGAAGTGATGAAAACCTTCCCGCGGAGGCAACTGCGCCAGCGTCGCATGAACATGACATCGTTTGGCGTGGCTGCTGCGAGTTGTTCTACGAAGCGCAATGCGATGTCAAGAGCAGAGGCAGCATCAGTATAAGTCACATTGCTGTCGAAGTTTCTTCTTCCTCACTGTCACTAGCTACATTGCCGTCATGTTGACTTTGGACCAGGCTCACTATTTCATGTTCGCTGCATTCTTCATTGACGTCAACTCTTGCCCACTCCTCTAGAAAACCTTCTCCAGCATTCTCACAACCTAGTACTTGCTGAACAAAATGAAGGAGCTCCGTGTTCCCAAGCATTCTTCATTGACGTCAACTCTTGCCCACTCCTCTAGAAAACCTTCTCCAGCATCCTCACAACCTAGTACTTGCTGAACAAAATGAAGGAGCTCCATGTTATCGTCTTGTGTGACAGGTGTAGGGGCAGGTGTTTTCTCGAACTCGAGGCTAGGCCAAAGCTTCTTCCAAGATCTCCACATTGAGTTCGCTCTTGTATTTTGCCACGATTCTGCAACCCAGTAAATAACGTCTTTTATCGTAACTTTCTTCAGCTTCTCAATGATAGAAAGAGAACCATTTTCTTCAATAAGATATCGTAAGAGCATTTTTCGGTAGCTTAGTTTTATATTCTGTAGAACACCCTGATCCATAGGCTGCAGCAGCGATGTCACATTGGGAGGCAGAAAAACTGCTGTTATGTCCCCGCATATCAGCTGCATGTCTGATGGATGAGAAGGAGCATTGTCTATCAGAAGTAGAGCTTGAGGTGGTAATCCATTTTCTTCATTAAACTTTTTCACTGAGGGAACAAATTGCTTGTCAAACCACTCCCTAAAAAGAGAACTAGTCACCCATGCCGTGTTTTGATTCCTGTAATACACAGGGAGAGAATTCATATTCATGTTCTTAAGGGCTCGTGGTTTGGCAGATTTACCAATCACCATCAATGGAAGCTTATTTGACCCCGCTGCGTTACTGCAGGCTAAAAGCGTAAGACGCCGTTTGTTCATTTTAAACCCCGGCGCAGAAGATTCCTCTTGAGAAGCAAGACTTTTATAGGGAAGGGCTTTAAACTTCAACCCAGTCTCATCTGCATTGTATATTTGTTGTGGTGAGTAGTTTTCTGAAGAAATCAAATCACCTAATTCGCTTAGGTATTCTTCTGCAGAAGCTGTGTCAGCTGATAGCTTCTCTCCGCTTATCGACAATTGTCTGACCCCATGCCTTTTCTTCCATCGATCCAACCATCCGTTGCTAGCTGAGCCGATTGGTTTCGACTCACAATACTTCGCCGCCGCCGCCGCCGCCGCCCCCATGTGCCCCGCCCCCGGTCGCCGCCCCCATGTGACCCCCCCCTCCATTCTTCTGCCGACGCTCCTGGCATTAATTGTGAATCATTTCAGGATACAAGAAGAAGACATAAACAATTTAAATAACCATTATCTTTTAATGGAAAATATATTAACTAATTACTCCGGTCTACATTGATTGAATATAGCCATTGTTGACTGTCTGGTGAATAATATGTATGCTGGGACTGTACTGGATTTGGCGGTATTTGTTCAAATAATCTAAAGTCTGATAGCCAATCATTGACGGACACATCGATGAAAATTCTATTGCCAAATTAAATTTGGTTAAAAAGGGACGTTTTGATCATTTAAGAGGTGAAGGAAAATTAATTATAAATGTTGGCATTAAAACTAGTGCCAGGCGTTCTTCATTTGTCATCGGTTTTAAAATGAACTTCTGCACATGCGCAAAATGGCGTCCCATTGTCGAATTGAAGCCAAGCTAAGTGAGTAGAAGAGAACATAATGTGAGCTTGTGGTGAAAGGACGCGGTTTGTGGTAGCCTCGGACCACTACCTAAATCTTGGTCCGAGAACAAGGTAAAAACTGTTAGATGATATTAATTGGAACTCTAGAACCGTCAGACAAAATATTTATGACATTTCATGAAAATGGGAACTAAGTTTGTGGATTTTTAAGAGGCCAAGTGTCGTCTGGCCGGATGCATTGAAATAACTTTCGATTCAAAAGGACGCTATTCTTCTTTTACCAAGACGTTTTCTTGATTTGCTAATTTGTTCAATTTATATTTTAATGGGTCTATTATCATGTGGCCTAAGATTATTTTATATTCATAACACGCCTCCTATTATTTAAGCAGCGAAAACGAGTTTGTTTTACTTCATCCTTCGAGATGTGTTTGGTTTCATTTTTAATCGTTCCATGCTGCTAAAATGTGAAATTAAATGATTTTAAGAATGTAATTGTCAGGATTTTGGCGTGGGGAACTTGATAGTTTTAATAATGACAAACGGCCCCTTGCTTTTCGTTTGTCTGAGATGGCATCTTTTGGTCTATTATGGACGCATAAGCACAGGATTCATGCTGGTTGCAAAACATTTTCGGAAGCCTATTTGAAAGAATGTAATGAGTAACCAATTGAAATGAAACGAAATGAGACTGTAGTAGTTTCGGATAAGAATTAGAAAAGGTTTAATATGTGGTGATTTCTAAATCACGTAAATGTAACTTGTTTTAATTATACAGCGTTGCCATATAATTTGGGGTATAGCTTGGCCTCCATTTTAGATTTATAGTAGGAGTGCAGATTGGTGTTCCCTCCCATAGCCATTCGGCCTTGTATTCTTTTCCCTTGAGAATATATATTTATTTTACCTACTGCTGTTCGAGTCCATGTTTCATTGTGCGCATAGAATAATACTAGGTTAATTGTCTTCAGGCCACTTTGGCCTCAGGGTACCAAACCCTCCCTCCACTCAAATTTATCGGTACAGATTTTTGGTAGCAGAGCGTGGTTCGATTTTCTGGAGCCGTTGCCTGGTGTTGGTTTTGCCGTGGTATATTGTTGAATTAACTTACGTGGATTCGAGCAGCACGGGAGAAGTGAGTAACTGAGGGTTAACTAAGGTTAGGTAGGATGCCTACTGTGGTACTCTGGCTAATATTATGATTTTCTTTTCATGGCTGTGAATGGACAAAGCGTTGCTGGCATTCCTCAGTGCGTGAACGCATTGACGACGAGTCAAGTCCAGGTTTAATACTGGCACTCAAGAACATGGTCTCTCTGTAAGCATGGTAAAATTGGCTGATGGATTCTCTCTGTTATCACACTCTGTGATGTTCCGTACTACAAGCTACTTCCAAGGTAGGATCAAACCAGTACAGTAGTTATTTGATTCATGGTAGAAAGTTATCTATGCACAGCTGTTAAGTAAAGTGCTAATGGCTAATCGTTCTGTGTTCCTGTCAAGTTGTGTGAAAAGTGATATCATTCGCGCGTTGAGTTCTTGCTGAAAATCATTATGGCATGGTTGCCAAATTTTGAATTGCTATTTGTTCTGGCTGTGTTGCCAATGTGATTAAGTCATCTAAGCATTAATGAAATTTAGTGAACTGAATAGTCAATTATTTTGCTGTATTCTGTGAGAAACATCTGTGCGCAGATAATTGTTGTCATCGAGTTGAATGTGTAATGTCTTGTGACATTATGTGAAGATTTCAGTGAACATGCAGGTGGACGAGTAATGTACTGTGAGTACATACAACAGCAGTGTCGAGCTGAAGCTTTTCAGGTGGTGAAGCAGCGAGTTTTAAAATTGCTAGGCCGAGGTCAGGTGTTAAGTCAGCTGTGGAGTCGTGAAGCCCCGTTGTGTTGGGTGTGTAGTAGTTGTGATTGCTGCTGTTCGTGCGACGTGCGGTCGAAAATTAGGAAGCAGAAAGCAGTTATAAGAAGAGCTGATCTAGGTGATCGTATTTTGGTCGTGTGAAGTTTTGATCTTCAGTCGGTAGATAGAAATTTTGAAATTTATTTCAGGTTTGGTTGGAGTTAGGAATCGAACGAGTGACGTGCCAGGACTGCACGTATGGTTGGTGTTGGTGTGCGTGTGGTTGTGTGAGTGAGGTTAGGGCATTTCAGGATGCCAAATTGGGATGTGTGGAGTTGGTGCGGAGATCGTCGAGTGATACCAACCTAGCGGGAGTAGCCAGTCTCTGTCTATTTATGATTCTGGTACTTTCAGTGATGGTTGGTGATGTCGACATTGCTATGCTCCTCTGACTCTTGATGTCGTGCGGGCTGGTGATGATCGCACATCGTAGTTTAGTATTTTGAGGGTACATTTTGTTGTTTTATTTCAGGTGTGTTTAGTGCCTGGTTGGTACTTGGTGCTCGAGTGAGTACTTGTTAGGGAGTGTTTTGTTGTTTGTGATTTGTGGATTTGTGATCCATGTACTGCGTTGTTGGTACTAGTTGAGATTTAATTAGGGTTAGTGTTTTTATTATTTTCTTGTGCGTTGGTACTCGGTTGAGTATTTGAGATTTCTTCGGTTAGTGTCTAGGTTTTGTTTTGTTGGTACCGTGTTGGTATTGGTTGGATTGAGTTGTGTAATTGTGTCAGTACTCAGAGTAGTATTTGTGCTTCGAGAGGTTAGGTTCGTTGGAGATGCCAGGATGTTCAATTCCCTGATGATGTGTGATGGATTGTCGAGTGGTGCCTAATGTCCTTAAGTGAAAGTGTAGGTGGCCTTTTCTTGGTGAAGAGGCGTATGCAGGTGGTCTTTGTGAAGAGGCGTATGCAGGTGGTCTTTGTGAAGAGGCGTATGCAGGTGGTCTTTGTGAAGAGGCGTATGCAGGAGGTTTTGGTGAAGAGGCGTATGCAGGCGATATTTCCTTTCATTGGCGCACGTGGCAGGTGTTCCAGACTAGTTCCGGAGATGGCTGGCAACTGTTTCTGTTATGGAATTAGGAGGATTGGAAATTGTTCTTGTCTGATATTTCAGACGACTTAGGTACCTACGGACGGTTGGTTTTAATGAGTGAGGTGAGTTTGAGATTGAGTTAGTCGAGTGGTTCCTTGACTTATTAATTAGAAGAGGTATATGCAGGGAGCCTTTTCATGAAGGGAAGGTATATGCAGGTGGATATTTCTTGTCGCTGAAACACGTGGCAGGTGTGGAGGCCAGTTTGGGAGCAAACTGTAAGCTGCATTGTGTATGCGATACAGGTGAAGGTTTTCTTTCTGAATTGATTAGGTGAGGAATGTAATTTGTCTGGTTCTACAGACGTAGTCAGTTGGCACCTACGGACGGTAAGGCAATGGTTGCTCTTAAGTGACCCAAGGTAAGAGTTGGTTGCTCGTGAAGTGACACATTGGTAAGTAAAGTTGGTTACTCTTAAGTGACCCAAGGTAAGGGTTGGTTACTCTTAAGTGACCCTAGGTAAAGTTGGTTACTCTTAAGTGACCCAAGGTGAGGTTGGTTGCATTTAGTGACCTAAGGTTGATTATGAATTGGTAGTGCTACCTATCGTTGGGATGGTCGCACTGGGTTGGTAGCTGGTTGTTAGAAGTCGACTGGTGAATTTGGTGAGGTTATGTCTTGACAAGAGTGAATGTTGTGAGGTTAGGTGTGAGCTTGATCCTTTGAGTTGTCTAGTGCTGTCGTTGTAACAGTGAGGTTAGAAGATTGCTGAGGGCAACGTGCGAGTGAACTTGGGTGATTCTGGTAGTAAGCTGACTATGTGTTTGGTTCAATAGTGAGGTTATGTCAGTAGTAACTGCTGCTTCATGGTGATTGGTCGCAGATGTGAGATGGATTCCTGCGTTATCTGAAGTTGAGCACGTGTGTGTAGTCCTGTTGAAGTTTGGTTCACGTGAAATTGTGATTGCTGTTTTGTTGCTGAGATTGTTCGAGCGGTTCTGCGCCTGCTGTTCTACCTTAATAAAGTTTGAAGCCATGCTTGAGAGCTGTGTGTATATTTGTACTGGATGTAATTGTACATCAGAAGTAACTTACATGACTGTGCTGTTTGAGAGTACTCGGGAGGTACTGTGGTACCTTGGTACCTTATATATAATTGAGAGCCGATTGCCATGATTGCTGAGGGATGGCATGTTGTTAAGTGACGCTGCGTCCACTTAATAATTTCCTTAGAATGTGAAAACAGGATTTATTTTGGTTGGGAACAAGCTAGAAATTTTACCAGAACATCGAATTGTGATGTTCATATTAGTAATTACTCATCACATTGTAAACTAACAATTTAAATTTAAACATCGTCTGTCGGTTTAAGCTCTAACAGTCTTACCTGGTCTAACACTGCGATTATTCCAAAAAGCCAAGGAATGTCACTTGCTATAACAACGACATGGTAACTGAATCTACATGGAATATCATCGGTGAGATGGCGATCATGTGATCCTTATTGCCATCTGGTATCTGTTCCGGTTGGTCACGTGAGTGATGTGATCACTCACCGCTCGTGGCAGTAGCCAGTGCACAGGTTACTGTCACCATGCACGACATAACATCTAGTGGAGGTGTTAGCCATTCTGCTGGTCAGAGTGGAAGCATTTACTACAACTTCGTGAGATGTCCAGCTGTAACGGTCCGGAGAGGCTGTATTGGAGAGCTGGTTCCATCCTGCTTGCAGCTACCATCGGGGATCATCATCTGACCCCCTACAGGTGGAATCGCAGGGGGAGACTGAGCCGATTGGTTTCGACTCACAATACTTCGCCGCCGCCGCCGCCCCCATGTGCCCCGCCCCCGGTCGCCGCCCCCATGTGACCCCCCCCCTCCATTCTTCTGCCGACGCTCCTGGCATTAATTGTGAATCATTTCAGGATACAAGAAGAAGACATAAACAATTTAAATAACCATTATCTTTTAATGGAAAATATATTAACTAATTACTCCGGTCTACATTGATTGAATATAGCCATTGTTGACTGTCTGGTGAATAATATGTATGCTGGGACTGTACTGGATTTGGCGGTATTTGTTCAAATAATCTAAAGTCTGATAGCCAATCATTGACGGACACATCGATGAAAATTCTATTGCCAAATTAAATTTGGTTAAAAAGGGACGTTTTGATCATTTAAGAGGTGAAGGAAAATTAATTATAAATGTTGGCATTAAAACTAGTGCCAGGCGTTCTTCATTTGTCATCGGTTTTAAAATGAACTTCTGCACATGCGCAAAATGGCGTCCCATTGTCGAATTGAAGCCAAGCTAAGTGAGTAGAAGAGAACATAATGTGAGCTTGTGGTGAAAGGACGCGGTTTGTGGTAGCCTCGGACCACTACCTAAATCTTGGTCCGAGAACAAGGTAAAAACTGTTAGATGATATTAATTGGAACTCTAGAACCGTCAGACAAAATATTTATGACATTTCATGAAAATGGGAACTAAGTTTGTGGATTTTTAAGAGGCCAAGTGTCGTCTGGCCGGATGCATTGAAATAACTTTCGATTCAAAAGGACGCTATTCTTCTTTTACCAAGACGTTTTCTTGATTTGCTAATTTGTTCAATTTATATTTTAATGGGTCTATTATCATGTGGCCTAAGATTATTTTATATTCATAACACGCCTCCTATTATTTAAGCAGCGAAAACGAGTTTGTTTTACTTCATCCTTCGAGATGTGTTTGGTTTCATTTTTAATCGTTCCATGCTGCTAAAATGTGAAATTAAATGATTTTAAGAATGTAATTGTCAGGATTTTGGCGTGGGGAACTTGATAGTTTTAATAATGACAAACGGCCCCTTGCTTTTCGTTTGTCTGAGATGGCATCTTTTGGTCTATTATGGACGCATAAGCACAGGATTCATGCTGGTTGCAAAACATTTTCGGAAGCCTATTTGAAAGAATGTAATGAGTAACCAATTGAAATGAAACGAAATGAGACTGTAGTAGTTTCGGATAAGAATTAGAAAAGGTTTAATATGTGGTGATTTCTAAATCACGTAAATGTAACTTGTTTTAATTATACAGCGTTGCCATATAATTTGGGGTATAGCTTGGCCTCCATTTTAGATTTATAGTAGGAGTGCAGATTGGTGTTCCCTCCCATAGCCATTCGGCCTTGTATTCTTTTCCCTTGAGAATATATATTTATTTTACCTACTGCTGTTCGAGTCCATGTTTCATTGTGCGCATAGAATAATACTAGGTTAATTGTCTTCAGGCCACTTTGGCCTCAGGGTACCAAACCCTCCCTCCACTCAAATTTATCGGTACACTAGCAGTGAAGGCCGAATCACCGTTCATTAGTTCGTTAAGCCGTAATGCCTTCTCTTGAATTAGTGGACCACTAATAGGCACTCCTTTATGTCGCTCTTGTGAAAACCACAAAAAAACTGCTTCATCAATTTTTTCATTTACGGAAACTGTTACGTGATGGCGTTCTTTTAAGGTTTTATCACTTGTTACATTGCAAAACCGTTCAATTTTGACACGATTTTTTTCCAGTCACTGATAGTTGCCTTACCAACTCCAAACTCGCCAGCTAACTTTGTCAAATTTTCCCCAGCTTCCAGACGCTTTAAAGCTTTCAGTTTTTGTTCTACGGTACAAGAACTGTGTTTTCGTTTGCTTGCCATTATTTAAAATCAAAACATTAATCAACACCTTTCACTTAATTAAAAACTCAACAATAACAACGCAACTCGAACAGAAAAAACCAACAGCACACAAATTAAGCAGTGCAGTAACAGGAGACACGCACAGAACAACAGATGGGAGCTGACTAACTATGTTAGGGTGTTGTAGGTTGTGGGGTAATAGTGTTCTATTTTTAGCGCAGGCCCGCTGAACGACAATACGGTCAGCTACTTTCCTGCCACCTGCTCACTAGTCAAGGTCACTAACCTCGCTCGTCGCGCGCCAGAACCTGCTTGCCGCGCGAAATGTTCAGTCCTATACCGTAACGAGGGCTCTTTATTATACTATGGATATTTTTCGGCTAATCCGAACAAATTGAAATCCGAACAGGCTACAGCCCCAATTAGTTCGGATTTGAGGGGTTTCACTGTATTGATTCTTAACCTATTTTTCGTGTCGAATATTCGTATCGATTTATTAGTAATCTGGCGTCATTTGTCTCGTGGTGCAGAGCCGCTATCGCGAGTAGTAGCCTGAAAATCTTTTATCTGCCCTTGTGTACCCGTATACTTTTTCGATGTTCTTTTAAACATTTTATGAAAATGGTGACTACAGTTTTTGACCGTGAAAGAGAATTTTCATTGGATGGATTTTACGTTTTCGACAGAAACAAAAGTATTCTCATGTGCAAATATTGCAATGTACGTATAGAATGGAAACGTAAAGACACGTGCTTGAAACATATTAATGGTAGCACTTCCCACAAAAAGAACAAAGAGAAAGCTCAATTGACAACTGGTGTCAAAAGGCAACTTTCTATAACGAGCGTCAGTTCCGCGGCAAAAGCTGCAAATCAAGACAAAGACGAATTTATATTGTCGACTACCAGTACTTTTATGGTGGCCAATATTCACCTACAAAAATTGGATCACCCCAAAATGAGGGAATGGATGGATCGATATGTTCCAGGTTTGTACAAATTAAAATAATGTATTATTTTATGACAGTTTTGAGGTTATGTTGCGGTGCTCATTCTTTTTTAATACTATATATTTTAATGTTTCGTAATTCTTTTTAGGCGCTGGAAACCTACCCACGGTTGGCAGGTTGCGTGAAGGTTATGTGCCTCAAATCAAGCCAGAAGAGGAGGGAAAGCTGAAAGAAATTGTGAAAGATGAGCTTGAAGATGAGCTTGTTGCAATTCTTTATGATGAAACAACGAATAAAATAGGGCAGTGTGTTTTTTTAGTTTTGGTCAAAATACCAAGATGTGGTGATGATACAGTCCAGAAATTATTTGTGCGTGGTGTAAAAGTTATTGCAAATGCAAATGCTACGGAATGTGCGCCAGAAATCATGTGTGTACTTCAGAAACTCAAAATCCATTATCATAATGTTATGTCGATAACTTCAGATTCAGCGCGTTATATGGGAAAATGTGTCAATGCAGTTAGAGTTCTAGTTTCTGAACAAGTAGTGCAGACGCAATGTTGGGCTCACAAATTGAATCTGGTAGGCAACGTATGGGCAGTGGAGCTGAAAGATTTGAACCACTGTGGTGTGCAAGTGAAGCACATCTTTCTGAATACACGAAGGAGAAAACATGCGTACATTCAGTTCTTGTCTCAGAAATTTGAAAAGGAACCCACCAAGATTAAGCATTTCCCTATTCCGGTTATCACCCGGTGGAACTCGTGGTTTAAAAGTGTGGAGTACATTTCGGAATACCTGTATCAAATAGTGGAATTTGTCCAAAACCTTGAAGATGAGAGTGTTGCGGTGAATTATTTTAAAGCCTTGATTGCCAGGGAAATTCAATTACTTCATTGCCAAGCAGTTTTTCTGGTTGAGCACTGTTCTAAATGTTGTCACTTGTTAGTCATGTTAGAGAGCTCTAAAATGGCATTAATTCATACCATTTATTCCAAACTTGATGACCTTTGTAAAAGTTTTCAGTTGCTGGAGGATGAATTCTTTTTTCAAAAAACCTCAGATCTTCTTTCTCATCTACCAAAACCAAGTCAGGCACATTTAACATCTCTCTTCAAATCTGTAGGTACAGCTAGTTTGAACAAGTTGAAACATTTAATGGAATCAGACACAGGAAAAGTTGTTTGTTATGCTATGAGGAGGCTTTTTGATCCAAGAAACATTGTGAATAGTAATTTAGGAAATGAGGAGATCTGTCACTTAATGAAAGATATTCCCATTGTTAAAAGTCTGAAAAATTCCCAATCTCTTCAGCCAAATTGTGTGTTTATGAAGGAAAGGGACAAGAATAAAATACGAGCAGTGGAGATGAAGTTCCAGAGGAGTAGGGTAGGAGTGACAAGAATGGACAGAGTAAGGAATGAGAGAGTCAGGGAGATGGTAAGAGAGGAACCATTGCAAAATAGAATAGAGCGATCTAGGCTACAATGGTATGGACATGTGAGGAGGATGCAAGAGGAGAGGATACCGAAGAAGATGTTTGGAATGGAAATGACGGGAAGGAGGCCAAGGGGAAGACCAAGGGACAGATGGACGAAAGGAGTTAAGAAGAGTGTGGAGGAAAGAGGAGTGTGCTGGGACACAGTAAATGACGAGAGATGGTGGATGGACAGGAAACGATGGAGAGGCTTATGTTCCAAGCAGACCCGACCAGCGGTTGGAAACTGCTCAAGATGATGATGATGATGATGATGATGATGATGAGGGATCAAGTAAGAAGTGTTTGTAACACAGGTGAAAACATTGATGTAATATCTATTCTATTGTCCTTGAAATCTGAACATGAACATTTTGTGGATGCTGCTGTCAAGGCGTTGTGGATCCCAGTCAGCAATGTTGACTGCAAGCGGTCATTCTCAACCTATTCCAACATTATGTCAGACCGCAGAACGGGACTGACTCCTAGTAACATGGAACTGATGATGCAATTGTCATTTTCACAAATTTCTTGAGAACTTGTTGAATTGCAGTCAAATATTTATAGAAATTTTATTTTTCCATAGTAGTATGTAAATATGTAAACAATAAATTCGAAAATTTAGCATCCAAATGTGCTGAAACTTATTTCGGGTACAAATTATTACTAAAATAGGGTTACGAAAAATAGCGAAATTTTTGACGAAATGAAACAAAAGTAGCGAAAAATATACCGAAATCATACAAAAATAATTGACGAAATCGGGCAAAAATTTTCACCGAAAACAGGTGACTCTAGGAATAAGCGAGCGCTATTATTGTGTTAGCCAAGATGTTGATCTCTCAAAATAACAGGAAGCAGCCATAGAACACAGACAGCATCTGAAGCTTATGTTAAGATGAGCGAAAGAATGCGGAAGTGTTTTACGATCGCCGATATATTTATATTTCTGCTTTTATAATTTTTATTCATGTTTTTTTTAGGACTTCTCGTCAAACCATTAAAAATGCGCGATTGATTCTGTGTTATGATAATCTTGCGTCTTCAGACAAATGAAAATCCATAAATTAATTTAGGCCTACACTACCGTGTTTTATTAATGACGTTGAAGAGCCACAGCATAATACAGTGGATTTTAATGATGCTGTCAATGCTCTATGGACTATCAAACATTTTGTGACGCGCCATAACGTTTCTGAGGAAATAATGGCCGAATTATATCGGTTTGAAAAAATACTGTTCAAGCCGTGGCCGCGGCCTACAAAAAACCAGTCAAGATAACAGACTACTTTGTAAAGTGACTCAACTTTCTTTGTTTTTTTTGTATCTGGGTGCATTTCTCTTGTAGTTGTTTTGTTACATATTGCCGATTATAGTTAAACAATCATATTATTATTTCTTGCTTTTCACTTCTTAACGGGAACCCTCGTTCGCCCGTCCGCGTTGCTAGTTTGTCTCCCGCCAGGCACTTTGCCATAATGCGTAGCTTGCTCGGCACTGAGTCAATATCATTGTGTAGACTATAGGATAGCCTATAGTTCACAGCTGGTGCCGAAAATGTTCGCCATTCACTGCTGCACATCGCTGGCACCTCTTTATGAAATTGTCATTTACGTTCTGAAGTTCCTCAGCACCGATTGACTGTATTTCAGCTGTAATATACCGTAGTCTTTAAGCTCATTTTCGCACAAGATTTCCTGTACTTTCTGAAGGTATTTACACACGTCCACGTAATGAAAATCGCATTGGAACATCACACTGAGCACTAAACAAGTGAACAATTGACTAAACTGATACACTGTTAAAGCCGTGGCGCCAAGAAGCACATTACGGCAAAGTGCTTGGCGGGAACCGGCTCGCGAGGATCGCATTTAAAACCAAGTCCCTGTATAATCCATATTGTCACATACATTTTGCAGTTTTTATTTACCGACTTTCATTTACGCGTTTTTCACACTTATGCGTTTTTTTCCTTTGATCCCCTGGAAATCGTATAAGTGAAGTTTTACTTTTTTATTATTATCATTGTCATTATTAGGGCCCGGATAGTTATGTGCTTAACTTTTCAGAAATATTAATTTATTTATGTGCTTAAAAGTGGGAAAATATGTGATTAAGTTTCCAAAATATGTTCTTAAATTTGTATCATATTTATGTCCTGTTATTCTAAAAATAATTGAAACGTCCAGCTGCTTGAATAACCCAGTCCTCAGAACTAATGTTCCTGCTTAACAGACCGGGTCTTCCCTCAATTTCCGAATCCTACAATACTGCCTGCAGATGCGCGATACGATGTATCATATATGTGCTGTTTTCGAATTTCATTCTAAAGAACGGAAGAAAAGGTCACTTATGAAGCTTTCATAGCACTGATTGTATTATCTTAAACTGATACCTGAATGCGTAAATTTGCTCGATTGACGCGAAAAGTAAATTAAATGTCGCCCCCGGCACAGCTATACAAACGCACAGTTAGTCAGTTAAACACAGCAACACCATTAATAATAGCTCTCAGATGAACTAAAATTCACTATTTGGTTTCCATCAGCAACGACAACAGTATTTTCATGTGCAAGACACTTAAACATATACACACAAAAATAAACAGAATTTTATATTTTCCAAGTTGTAACATATACCGGTACGCAAAGAACTTCCCAGTTATTCCACTGGCTGACTGTCAATGTCTAGAACAAAATAATATAGAAGTAAATCACTCGACTTATGCCACTCGGTGCCATAGGCTACATGAAACTACTTTATTGGAACATAACATAGTTTAGTTAGTTATTGTTGTTTTAAGGGGCGTAACTACGAGGTCATCTGTAACATACACACAGAAAGAACAAATTGTTCTGTTTTTACGAATTTCTAAGTACTATAGAAGAGAACACTATACGGGTCAAAGCTTCGTTCTAGGCTTTAACATTGCAATGCACAACAAGCAGCATTTTCAAGTTTTCAAAAAGGAAGCTCTGCCTATTTGCAGCTAATACACTCTTGTATCGCAAAAAGCTTCTTTCCACATCGGATGAGGTTACTGGTGCATATTTAAAACACGCAGTGTCTGACACTAAAAAAATCTTCCTTGTGCTCCCGATCCCCGTTACCACTAAGGACACAAGTTTATTGTACCCTGGATTCTTCGATAAGAAATGAAAATCCACAGCCTGCTTCCAGTCTCCGACCGGGTCAGGAATGGAATGAATGAAGCCCCCATCTAGCGGCGAGGATAAGAACTGTGCCGGCTGCCGAGGCCTGACGCACTCCTCTGGGGCAATGAGTAAATGAATGACAGATGAAATGAAATGATAGTGGAGAGTGTTGCTGGAAGGAAATTTTGACAGGGAAAACTGGAGTACCCGGAGAAAAACCTGTCTGCCTCCGTTTTGTCCAGCACAGATCTCACATGGAGTGACCGGGATTTGAACCACGGACTCAGCGGTGAGAGGCCGGCGTGCTGCCGCCTAAGCCACGGAGGCACCCCTGGATTCTTCGATAAGACATTTCTTAATTTGCCCATAACTTGTTTTCTGGGCTCCCCGGGAGAATTTTCAAGCTTTCCACAGACTTGAAGAATGTCCTGCAGAGCTGACGAAAGTGGTACGTCTTTCTTATCAAGTTTCATGATTGTGGAACTTAAAAAAGCAAAGTTAGATTTAATGTACACCAAGTCTCCTTGAACTCCCTTTGCACACATAGCTTCTAAAGACTCACTGATGCATGCAGCATCATCCTTGTTTAGTTTTTCGAGGACTGATTTTATAACCTCAAAATTGTCCACATAATTGCATGCCGCTTCCAGCCAAGTACCCACCTGGTGCAAACTGGTTGTGGAGGTAGCGGCATATCAGGGGCACATTGTTTGGATAAACTCTCTCGACTGGGTGCTTTAATAAACACTTTCTTCACGGATGCTATTACTCTGTTCACATTTGGAAAAATACTCCCTACTATTCCAGCAAGACGGTGCATGCCGTGTGCTAAACAAGTTACAGTAAATGAATCATCTTGCTGTACAGAATTTTCAACACCTGGGATGCTTTAACCATGTAAGGTGCAGTGTTTGCAATTAATAGAAGCGCTTTTGCATATCGGATGCCATCAGGCCACAGAAGCACCATAGCATCATTGAAAGCATTAGCTATTGTGTAACTGTGGGTTTTTTTTCAAGATGAACAGCTGACAGTAAAAATGACTGTGATGGTTTGCATTTTAACACTCCAACTATGATGTTGGCTATGTAACAGCAAGTATCGTCCATTGTAATCGATATAGCGTTGTCGCCAATTTCACTACGAATTCTGTTCACTGCTTCAGACTTAAGTTTAGGTAAATAGTTCTTACTCAGTGTTGACTCATCAGGGAGAGGAAGTTTGACGTACTTATCTAACGCTCCACGTAGCTCGGGATTCTGCAGTATGTTCAGTGGTATATCAGCCGCAAGAAATGCATGACAAATGTCTTGTGAGAACTGGCAGTTTGCTGGACCAGATCTCACATCGTGCATTTCGTTGTGTCGACTTCTTTAATGATGCACATTTCAAGTGTTTCGCTGTCGCAACATGTTGCGTAACTAGAAACACAAAAAGTCATGGTACAAAAGCTTACCATAAAGATAAAGTATGCTAATGTGAACGCATGTCTGCCGCTATGGGTTTCTCACAAATGTTGTAAAATGAAACAGTTTCATCAGTTCTAAAAACGTCTCTGAACTCTCGCACTAGACGATTCAAAGTAACACATTTCGCACTTTTAGGACACATCGCATTCGTTAAAACGAGGGCGCCACTGTCAGTATACTCACAAGATTCGCAGACCACTGTGATTTAAAGTAAAATCTTCCGTCTATAAGGAATAGTGGAGCCTGTTAACTCCAGCACACCTGTTGTACTTAATGACCGGGAAATTCCTGTCTTCAAATACTGCAACAGTACGGAGACAATGGTGCACTGACGTAATAATGAAGCCAATTACTGGAATTTCAAAGGGTCGAAAATGTGGGCGGCAGTCATCCGAGAAGTACAACATACCACTAAATATAGTGGAATCTTATTAGCTCGTTCTCGGTTACCACGTATTCCCGTTTAACGCGATGATTTTCTCAAGTCCCAGTCCCATTCCTACTAATACGTTTTCTATTCCCGCTTACGACGATCAAATTTTTGTTGTACTATTTGTTAGGGAACCGGATTTTATTCTTCTTTCATTATAAAATTCGGCATCTTGAAAACACTATGCGATATTGCTTCCTATTCTCTGATAGTTATTAACAGTGTAGACGATTAGTGTGTTTTGACGGTGTGGGAGTGGCTTGAGGTATGACGCAACACAGAAGATAGCTGACAGTGAAGAAGTGGCTTGAGAGCTATGACTCAACACAGAAGATAGCCGGTGTGTCGGTCTCGCGCCAGTAGAACATGCAGGCTGAATACAAAATCGCGCTATAATTTTTACCTATAACAAGTTGTTTGTTTCGGAATACTAGCGTCTCGACCTTACTTGAATGCGGCAGCGTGGCGCGAGTCATAGGCACAGGACGCAAGACAGAGACTTGTTTCATTAAATTAGGTCACGCTTTGTTAGCAACAGAGCTCGCATACGATTGAATGGTATGGCCCAAGCAGCCAACAATGATCCAACATCTGGTATACAAAGACAAGTATATTCCATGATTATTGCCAACCACCGCTGAAAAGATATCACACTTTCCCTGTGATTGTTTTGCGTGACCAACCGCCGGCCGTATCCCATCAACGCGGAGCTGCTAGCGCCGCGCTCGATGCTGGACAATGCCGGACAGGACTCACAATAATTAAGGAGGGGTGCTGTAAGTGATTTCAAAGAATTTTGTATTTTGGCTCTCGAAAATTACGGGGGGGGGCTACTATAGGCGAGGGAGTCATATAGTCGAGTAAATATGGTATTATACTTAAGTGTAGGGGCCCAGTAATTAATTTTTGTGTTATTTATTCCCTGTGTAAATTACTGATAACCTATGTTTATGTTGTGACTAGTAGTGCATGTAATCACTTACTAAGGTCGGCGATTGAATGTGCACGTCTACACCGCGTTTTTTCTTATACGTTGTAAATACAGTATGGCGTTTTTCGGTAGTATGTTTTCCCGCATTTGACGTTTAATATTTCAGTCCCTTGAAAAACGTACTAACGAGATTCCACTCTATGTGTTTATGAATAAATACACCAGAATATGCATTTATTTTTATAAACGGTAAAAATACGTAAATAAATAGAAAATATTTTATTAAATAAAAAATATTTAAACACACCACTATCCTGGCCTTAGTCATTATCATCATCAGCATCTTTCGTGTGGAGTATACTCGCCACATACTCGCTTGGTAACAACTGCCAATGGGTAGCCCTACGCTGTGATGTTGCTTGTCAATGTGACAATCACTTACAGGTTTTTCTCCGTCCCCAAAGCCGTAAGCACTCCCAGAGCCAACAGAACCTACCTCCATTTTTCCATTAAATTTTGTGGCTGTTTATAAATTTCGATTGCTTTTCTATAAAGTGTGGCATGGGATTGCGTGATTTCATTCCCAGGCATGTACTGCTCTAGCAGACTTATCTATTTGTTGGAATCTGTAGTGTCTAGAAAATTCTCTAATTGTTATTTTTACACTTATTATTATAATCTTTTTTCCTGTGGAGTATAGTCTCCGCATACTCACTTGGCTACTTCTGCCAATGAGTAGCCCTATTCTGTGATGCCAATGTATCCTTGGCCGCATGAACATGGAATTTTGTACAGTGTGTCCGGCTTGGATCTATAATAAAACAAAAGTTAATATCTTGAAAAGTAATAGAGATAATTATTGATGGTTTGTTACTACAAGTAAAAAAACTCGAAATGTTTTTTTTACATACCGTATATATTCGAATACCACCCGCCCCTGAATATGATCCGCACCCTTATTTTTAAGAACAAAATTAAAATAAAATAAAAATATACTCAAAACTATTTACAATCTTTAATAAATAAACAGAATAGCATTTCTCCAAAATAGTTTCCAACAGTTTCGAAGTCATCCTAAAATAACACACATCAAACAATTAAAAATACAAATAAAAGTACACAAACACTTCATTCGTCATCAGAAGTACCAACTTCGGAACTTTTATCACCATCACTTTCCCACAAAATGTCGTCATCACTGCCATCCATAGCATTAGAAATACTACATTTCTTGAAGCTCTTCCGTATGAGATCTCCAGAGATGCGATTCCATGCCGTCAAAATCCACGAACAGAGCAGCTGAATTTCCGGGCGTTCAATGCGACCAGCTGGAGTCTGTGTGCTTATCGGCCGCCATCCACTCGGTATACAGCTGTTTCAAGGCTGCTTTGAACGGGCTGTTCACGCAGACATCTAGTGGTTGTAGCATAGACATCATCCCGCCTGGGATGATTGCTACGTCGGTTTTCCCATCCTTATTGAATTTCTTCACAGCGTCTGTTGTATGCCCGCGGTAACTGTCCAGAACAAGCAAGCTCTTTCGTCGTAATAATGCACCAGGGCGACGTTGCCAGACACACTTTAACCAGTCTTCCACTAGTGAACTGTCCATCCAACCAGAGTCCTGAGTTCTGACGATAACACCAACGGGTATATTTTTTGGAAGCATCTTTCGCTTGAGAACAACGTACGGCAGAAGTTTGGTTCCATCAGCGAGTATACACAACATTACCGTGCACCGTTGTTTCTCATTACCACCTGTTCTGATAGTAACACTTTTAGAACCCTTAACACTCACAGTACTGTTCAGTGTCGATCGATCGTCGATCCCTTTCAAACGTCTTTACAGTATCGCACACATATAGAGGCCAAGCGTCAAGCTAGGAAACTTCGAGCAGCCCAACCACGTCCTCCTCCAGCAATACTATGTGACTTGTGTGGACGCTTGTTCCATGCCAGGATTGGACTCTTTAGTCACCGTAAACACATCCACAAACTGGACTGAAGGAAGAAGATTTATACTCGGATTCGAGTTAAAGCCGATGACTGTTCAGTGGCATTTCAAAGTAGACTGGCGTCTGATCTGCATTTCCAATTTGGGAAAGCAAATATGAATTTCCCTTCCGCAACTGAATTATGACGCTGAAAGGAAAGTAACTTTTCTTCATAGGCACCAGGAAGACGCTGTGAAATTGAGGTACACCTTCGTATGTTCAACCCATTTCTTTTATAAAAATTTCGGATCCATCCCGGGCTTGCTTTAAACCCTACCGTAGAAAGTTCCTTTGCGGTCTATAATGCCTTTAATTGACACATTTCGGTCGACACCCCATTTCCCAATTCCCGTCTTTCTGTTATGTATTTATAAAGTTTTTTTTTTCTCAATTTCCGGAAACTGTACACTCAGTCCGTGGAAAGTTCTCCAATCACTGTGGGGGGTTACAGGTGTTATATTTTGGGGAATATAAATAGCGTTTTTCTTTAGTGGACTAATAAACACATTCACTTCAACAGTACGCCATCTTAGCTCCTTTATTACAATGCAAGGCACACCAAGGTACAAGACACTACACTAACACAGCCACCACGACCATCATGGAACATACATAGACTGTCGTCAGGGAATACTACAGTTCCCCACATTCTCCCCACCCTGGTCAACCTCCAGGGGGATGACCAGCTGTACGGGGCGTGTGATATGTCCGTTGGGTCTTCGAAAGGGGCGTGACTTTATTGCGGCTTCTACACTGGTAAGAATGGTGTTCAAAGTTTCATGGACCCCTTGTCTGCTTCCTAGGGTCTTCCTTAAGCAGTGCTTTACCGTGCCGACCATTCTCTCCCACCATCCTCCCCACCAAGCCGCCTGTGGCGTGATAAACTTTCAGAGAATGCAGTTTGTGGCGAAGTAGTGGTCAGTTTTGTCTTCCTTGAAAATAGTGCATAGTTCTCTCGGTTCTTTTTTGGCTGAGTGGAAGGAAGTTGGGTTGTCGGAGTACACCGTGTGAGGAATTCCTCTACCGCTAAGCTCAAGATGAACTGCTCTTGTTGTGGCGCAGGTTAACAACAGAACGTAAACCTTGGAGATGGTATTGTTGTGTTTCGCATATAGTGGCCCAGCGAAATCTAATCCTCTGACTAACAGTAAGAATGGGAGTGAGCCTCGAACTCTGTCCTCTGGTAGTGGAGCTTCAGGTGCTTGTCCGTGGGGGTTGTTTGCAAGGTAAGCATGTGCGGAGAACTTTCCTTATTGTTTGTCGTGCGCGAATAACCCAAAACTGTGCTCGTAATTCCGAAAGAACAATCCTTAATCCTAAATGGTGCAGCTTGACATGAGTGTGTCTAATCAGTAGATGAGTGAAGTGGTGACTGCCATCCATCGAGGATGAGAGGATGTTGTTCATTAAAGGCTGCGTTCATAAACCGAAGCCGACCTCCTAACCGGATGATATTATTTTGTTTGAAGGGCTGAAAGTTCGTAATTTTGGATTTCTTTGGAAGTGGTAAGTTTTTCATTAGAGCCTCGTATTCCGCTGGAAAACTCTCCCTTTGGGCAACCGAGATTAACATAGTGCGACTATTATCCATTTCGGAAGCCGTTAGTTCGCCGTGTTGATGATTTGATCTGCGAAGATTATTGCAAAACCGAAGAATCCAGCCCATCATACGGAGTAGCTTAGTGTAAGAGCTGAAGTTAGAAAAAGTGATGAATTGTTCGTCTGTGGTGACCACGAGCGCTTGATGTATCGCTTTTCTCTCTTCTGGGAGTGAAGAATGCTTGGGTGCAAAGTCATAAGGCCATAATTCTGATGAGTCCTTGAGCCAATTGGGGCCGTGCCATCATGTGTCTGTCGATGCCAGTTCCGAGGCTTGAAGACCTCGGGACAGGTTGTCTGCTGGGTTGTCAGTTCCTGGACAGTGTCTCCACTGGGAGGGTGAAGTTGATGCGACGATTTCGGTAACACGGTTACATACGAAGGTCTTCCAGCGATGAGGTTTACTGCGTATCCAGCCAAGGGTGATGGTGGAATCCGTCCATAATGTTGCCTTTGTAATGTCGCTACTCGTGGCCTGGCAGAAGTAATGCAAAAGTCTTGCTCCTACTACAGCTGCAAGCAATTCTAGACGAAGTGTGACCCTTTTTATTGGTGCTAGTCTGGCTTTACTGCAAACCAGTTCTACTGTTGTTTTTACTTCTGACTGTGTGCGTAGATATATGACTGCACCATACGCCCTTTCAGAAGCGTCGCAGAAGACATGAAGTGTGGAGCTTTCAAGTTGGTGGTTTAAGGCTCCTACCCAGCTTGAAATGAGTATGTTTGACAGGTATGTTAGATTTGAGCACCATAATGACCACTTTTCACCGATATCAGGGGGAGTGTTTCGTTCCAACCGATCCCTCGGCACCAGGTCTCCTGAAAAAGTTATTTGAAGTAGGTTTCGCTTAGTAGCATGTTGCTCCGAAAGAGTTTTCAGGATATCATTGGACGAAGTAGAAAGTAAATCACGCTTGGTATTCCAATCAATTCCCAGGACCTGTGCATTTATCTGTGGTGTTAAACCTTGTGTTTTCCAAGTTTCTTGAAGTGATACAGAGTTGGTGACCCACTTCGACATGGGAAGCTTGATGATTCCCATGAGTGCTGTAAGCTCTGTGTATATTGTGAAGAGCTCTGAATCTTCCGTGAGTGAAGTAACGAAGTCATCCATGTACGTGCATTTATCCACAAGCACGGCTGCGGAAGGAAATGAGTGTATGTGTGTTGTAGCTAATTCTCTAAGGGTTGCAGATAACAGAAATGGGCTGCATGAAAGGCCAAATGGTAATCTGGGAAACCGGTATGTGAGAACGTCGTTCGTAGTTTGATACTGGCCATCATCGGTTGATACCACACGGAACCATAAGAACCTGGTTAAATCTCTGTCAACCGGGTCCAAAGACAGTTGTAAGAATGCCTGCCTGACATCACCGAGGATGGCATGTTTGAATAATCTGAATCTAAGTAGTATAGCCATCATTTCTGGTACGATATTAGGTCCAGTTTGTAGGATATCATTCAGTGATGGGGATCCGGGTGCGTGAGATGATGCATCAAACCCAATTCACCATTTTTCAAGTCCTTGTTTTTCCTTCTTGACGGCGTGGTGAGGCAGATAAAAGGATGAAAATTGTTGAGTATTTGTGTCTACAACTTCTACCTGTCCTTGGATGATATAGTTTAACATCTGTTGGTGGTACATAACTTTATACTCATATTTTTTCTCAAATGCACGAGTTAGAGTCTGCAAGCGCCTTTCAGCATTTGCGGGATTGTTATTCAGAGGTGAATGATCTTTCTTTGGCAGTGAAACTACTCTTCTGCCGTGTTCAGTATTAAATGAGTCGTGAAACTGTTGGAGGATTTTGGAGTTTTTAGTACTGAGGGACTGCACCTTTGATTCATTGGGTCGTATGCATAAAAATGTAGCATATACTATAAGTACAAGCAATAAGTAAAAGCATATGCTTTCAGCAAATACTAGCAAGTAAAAGCATTTGCTTAAATTGATATGAATAACCTTTTGCTTGTGCTGACTAGAAAGTTCTACAAGTATTTCCAGCAAGTGCTGATTTTTGTAGAATATGCTAACTAGCATTTGCTAGTCGCGCAAAGCATGCTGGTTGCCAGAAAGAGGTTATGTTCATCTCAACATCATTAATGTGTTGACCGCCGTGACCATACAAGTTTGCATTAAGTGTTACTAGTTTACAGTTTTGATTTCCTCAAGTGCCTATTCATTTTACGATGTCGGAAATGTCAGAAACAGAGGTTGAAATTGACGTGAATTATCACTTTGTTACCATGCTAAAACAGTTACCAGTCTTATTGAGTAAATCGCAAACTCCGTCGATGAAAACAGCCAAATTACAAGCTGTTGAAGAGTTACGTGAGAGCTGTGAGAAGACTCTTGGGCGGCAATTTACAGCAGATCAGGTGAAAAAAAGGATCCATAACATGAAGACGGAAGTCAAAAAGAAGAGTGATCGTAACACTACAGGAAATAGGAAGATACAGCTGAAGAAATGGGAGGAGGAACTTAGCAATTTCATAGAAGGACAACAGAATCCAACATTTACTCGTGTACCAGGTATGTTTATAAAATTTTACTATACTCGCTGATGAAATACCGCATGCTGTGTTGTAATGAGGAAAAGGTGATGATGATGATAGGCCTAATTTAAGAGTCCTACCTTCTGGGTTATCGGCCCTTAGTTGAAAAAAAAAAGCATTACGCCTTAGTAGATAAACGGGACGCAAAACCAATAACATTATTATTATTTCATTTTATTAATCTGTAGGCCAAGGTCAGTACCGTAATTCTATTTCATTATTTCAGGAGGATGTGTTGTAGGAGGAAGTAAGGAACACGCAACTGATAGCAATAATGATGACACACTACCACTACCACTTCAGCGTGTGACATCACCAAGACAAATCAAGAAATTAAAGTTATCTTCAGAGACTGAGGAGACGGAAAAACTGCGAATACGGAACTTCAAAGACTAGTGTTATTGGAACAGTTGAAGTTAGCTCGCATGCAACAGCAGGAAATAGAAGATAGGAAATTAGCTTCAAACATAAGTGAACAAACCTACATACAGTTTGAATAATAAATGTGTGGAACAGGGAGATAAATATTTGTATTTAACTGAGGCGAAATTATACATGTACCGAATCCCAAATAAATTCATAGCGATGTAAGATTATAAGTTAAATGAATAAATACGAGCCACACAATTATTAACTTTTGTTTTTCCCAGATCACAGTGCTTCAATTTCATTGTTCGTTTACAGCAACGTGTTGAAACAAAATATTAGCGATTTCATTTCTTCTCTGTGCACCACGTCTTCTCATCATGTCATCATGACCATATTCTTGTTCAGCCCTGTCACCAGCACCATCATCATCTCTTTCTTCAATATGTACATTATCAAAATTGTCCTCATCCCTTAAATGCTTAGAGACGTTATGTAGCACAAAGCAACAGATGATAATGCGTGAAATTTTCTCTAAAGAGATTCTGACTTTGTTTGCTATTAGAGGGAAACGTCTCTTAAGCTGACCAAAACATCTTTCAATAATTACTCTGTTTTGAGCATGCACGCGATTGTAATTCTCTTCTTGTGGATTTTGAGGGTTTCGGTAAGGAGTTAGCAGCCAAGGTACAAGCCCGTATCCTGAATCACCCAATAGTACTGCAGCTCCCGCATGCTCTCGCAATCCTTCATACACATGTGAATTCTTAAATATGCGACTGTCGTGAACAGAACCAGGCCAGCTAGCATCAACACTTGTCAAAATTTCTCTTGAATTGCAAGTTGCTTGTACATTGATAGAAGCGAAATTTTTGCGGTTTATGTATTCATCGCCGTGTAGTCGTGGCTTTAAAATTGGTACATGTGTACAGTCAAGAGCACCGATCACGCAAGGAAAGTTAAATCGTTGCTGCCATTCGTCTTTAGCTATATTGATTTCTTGTGGCCGTGACGGAAATTTTATCCAGTGATGTGCTTTTTGAAAAATGTTCTCGCTGACGAAATCAATGGTTCTACTAACAGTACTTTGATGCACTCCCGTATCTTCTCCTATCCCAACTTGGAAACCCGGATCACCAACAAAACGAAGAAATATCTGCATTCGTTCCTTCGATGTTAACGCACCACCACGCGTCTCGTCACTTTCTCCCAAGAAAGAGCTCGAAATTAATTCAACATTTTCTTCGTTAAATCTGTACAAATGTTTATATGAACGTTCATCACTTTGCCGTCTGGGATTATAGAGTTTTCTGCGTCGGATATTCACAATTTGTGCCATTAAATCAACCAGAAGTTAACACTAAGTTGCCACAGTACAAACTTCAAGCTAACTGTGACTAGCTTGGTAAATCTTAAGCAAATGCTTGCATAGTACTAGCACATGCTTGGTTTTATTCATGTATAATTCAGCATTTGCTGGAAAATTAAGCAAATGCTAGGTAGCAAGTAAATACTAGTATGTGAAGCAAATGCTAGATTATTTTATGCATACTCATTCCAGCATATGCTTACAAAAGAGGTAGCAAAAGCATATGCTAGACTTTATGCATACTGGCCATTGTCTCTTATATCCATGCTTTCGAGATCCCAAAACCGGCGGACTTGGTTATCGTGTATGGGATATTCTTCTGTAAGCTCTACTTTGTTTACGTTGACATTGTTGATAGTGATTCCTGATCGGCTTCCGCTGAGTATCCATCCTAAGATCAAGGGGAGTAGAACAAGTGAAGGGGATATGCGTATGGGTGGAGTATCCTTCATCAACTTCCAGTAGTGGTCAGCACCTAGTAGTATTTCTATCGGCTGGTTCGCTGAATCATCTCTCGGATCTGCCAACGGCACCTTACGTGTACACGCTAATGAAATGTCCTGTGGTGTTGTTGGATGCGCGGAGTACGTATTGTTGCTCTCGAGTTCATGGATTACTGTGGTTGACTTGTTACAAAGTCCCTGCATCTTGAAACATGCCAATCGACGTTTCCCTGGAGTAGCTTCACTTGATTCAAAGGCAGTGATGGTAACGCTTCGTTCAGCTACTATTTCCAGATTGAGCGAATTGACGAGCGATGTGCATATAAAGCTCGATTGACTGCCTGCGTCTATGATGCAACGTGTCACCTTGCTCAGTCCTGTCAGTCTGATAACCCGCACCCTAGCTGTCTGTAGGTGCGTGAAATCCTGCAATTGAGTGTCAATTTGGTGGACTGTTGTCATTGTTGAGTCATAAACAGAACTTGCACATATCGAGTGATGATGTGATCCTTTGCACTTTGAGCATGTGACCTTCCCACGTTTTGTGCATTTCCTAACTGAATGGCTGCGGTTGAGACAAAGGAAACATCTTGATGACTGCTTCAGTTTCTCAATCCTTGCCTGCACGTCAGTAAACTGCTTGCATTCTTGAGCCCAGTGCCCTCTTTTCTCGCAGAATACGCAGAATTGTGAAGGTATATTATTGGTTATCCTTGCAGTCCGTTTTGACTTCGTGTTTACGTGTAACGTTGCAGCCGTAGCAGTAAAATTATGTGGTTGAGTGAAATCTCCCCTAATATCGAGTGATGATGTGATCCTTTGCACTTTGAGCATGTGACCTTCACACGTTTTGTGCAGTTCCTAACTGAATGGCCGCGGTTGAGACAAAGGAAACATCTTGATGACTGCTTCAGTTTATAAAATCTATCAGCTTCAATATGTCTCCTTCTGCAATATTTTGCCGTCTAACGTGAACGATCCATCTCGGGCAGATATCCAGCGGAGAAGCTCGTAGAATTTTGGGTGCTAAAATTCTCCCGTAAGCATTGATATCTTCCCCTAATGATCGAAGTGCTTGAATACGCCTATTACATTCAATAAACGTGCTGTTCAGTGTTTCGGATGTGGTAAACTGAATTGGTTGTATTGTTTCCAAGTAATCCAAGTGTGCTTGAATAATTCTATTTCGATCTCCATAGCGTTGGTGGAGCATTCTCTTTGTGTCTTCGTAAGTGGCCGCTGTGACGGCGATACCATCGACTAGTAGCTTTGGTTCTCCGTCTAGATAGCCGCGTAAGAATACGTGCTTGTTGATCGTGGACAATGATGGGTTATCGTCAACAGAAGATTTGAACTGCTCCCAGAAGCGTTGCCAGCTTTCAACATCTCCTGAAAACATTTCCAACTCTACTGTAGGTAATTTTACCGAGTGACTGAATGTAGTGTTTAGAGCCTGATGTGAAGATGGAGGTGGATTTATGGTGAGATCTGCCATGCCTGAAGAAATCTTCTTTTCAATGTGCTTAGTGGCATGTTGGATGGCTAACTTTGCTTTGTCAATGTAATCGTCACAAGATTTAACATCCTCGCAGTATTCCGTGTCAGTGAGGAGTTCGTGTAATTCGTTATCTAAATTCTAAATCAATGAGTAATGTTAAACTTTCCTCCAAGCGCCCGCGATGGTGCTCGTATTGTATGATATCAGTGCTTTCATTAAATACATTTATAGCATTTATGAATCGTGTGACGTTTGCCCTCTCTCACGTGCGTTTCCTCTTAATATTGTGAAGTTTCAGAGCTATTTCTTCTGAACTCGTCATGACAAAGAATTCCTAAATGACTTCAGTATACGTGTAGTCTAAAGCGTGTTCAGTATTCCTATTAGGTACGGTATTTGTTAACAGATGGTGCTATCGTAACTTACACGTGCGTGCGTTATTATATTGATGCTGTATTGTATTGTATGTGGTGCAATAACACCTAGTGTAGTGTTATACAGTGTTGGTATTGCTACTAGTTGAGTGACACAGTGTGGTGCAATAGCACCTAGTGTAGTGTTATACAGTGCTGGTATTGCTACTAGTGGAGTGTTACAGTGTGGTGCAATAGCACCTAGTGTAGTGTTATACAGTGCTGGTATTGCTACTAGTTGAGTGTTACAGTGTGGTGCAATAGCACCTAGTGTAGTGTTATACAGTGCTGGTATTGCTACTAGTTGAGTGTTACAGTGTGGTGCAATAGCACCTAGTGTAGTGTTATACAGTGCTGGTATTGCTACTAGTTGAGTGTTACAGTGTGGTGCAATAGCACCTAGTGTAGTGTTATACAGTGCTGGTATTGCTACTAGTGGAGTGTTACAGTGTGGTGCAATAGCACCTAGTGTAGTGTTATACAGTGTAGGTATTGCTACTAGTGGAGTGACACAGTGTGGTGCAATAGCACCTAGTGTAGTGTTATACAGTGTTGGTATTGCTACTAGTGGAGTGTTACAGTGTGGTGCAATAGCACCTAGTGTAGTGTTATACAGTGTTGGTATTGCTACTAGTGGAGTGTTACAGTGTGGTGCAATAGCACCTAGTGTAGTGTTATACAGTGTAGGTATTGCTACTAGTGGAGTGGTACAGTGTGGTGCAATAGCACCTAGTGTAGTGTTATACAGTGTAGGTATTGCTACTAGTGGAGTGTTACAGTGTGGTGCAATAGCACATAGTGTAGTGTTATACAGTGTTGGTATTACTACTAGTGGAGTGTTACAGTGTGGTGCAATAGCATATAGTGTAGTGTTACACAGTGTTGGTATTACTACTAGTGGAGTGGTACAGTGTGGTGCAATAGCACCTAGTGTAGTGTTATACAGTGTAGGTATTGCTACTAGTGGAGTGTTACAGTGTGGTGCAATAGCACATAGTGTAGTGTTATACAGTGTTGGTATTACTACTAGTGGAGTGTTACAGTGTGGTGCAATAGCACATAGTGTAGTGTTATACAGTGCTGGTATTACTACTAGTGGAGTGTTACAGTGTGGTGCAATAGCACATGGTGTAGTGTTATACAGTGTTACAGTATATATATATAGTATGATCAAGTAGGGAGTGATAGAGTAGTAACACCTCTTTAAAAAACCCTGGTCCAGCTGGCCCGGCTGGTAGTACCTTGTTAGGGTCCCTTGCCAGGGTTACGGTGAAGTCCTCAACGGTACCTGCAGTGAAAGAGGTGAACTCTGGCACAGTGTGGTTGGCGGAAGGGGCAGCCTATTGCTCAGGTTTAATAGGGCAAACTATTGTCCATAGTTATGATGGGCAGGTTTTGGCCCAACGGCAAAATGAGCGGAGGAGGAGCCAATCACTCTCATGGCTCCCAACGGACATAGAGGCGGAAGAGGCCACGCCAGACGGACTGGCTGTAAAGGCGCACCTCAGTAGTACTTGAGTATGCGGCAGTTCGTTGCAGTCTCTGTGTTCGGTCCTGCATGTCTCATTCTTTGTGAGCCGCAGGATAAGGCTCAGAGATCATAGTGTGTGGGTCTCGTCCTGGCAATTTGAGATCCACCCTAAACAAATTCACGCCAGTGTCTCTTCTTCCGAACGTCACTTTTCAAAGTCCAACGGCGATGGGACATGGACGGTGGGGGCAGGTTATGGGTGTAACTGGAAGCCCCTAGTTCGGACCTGCACGTTGGCAGCAGATGTGTGATGGTCGTCTTCCGGAGACTCTGTGGCTACTCAGGAATTCGGTCCTGCATCTGTGTTTGGGCAGGCCTATTTAGGATCACCGCTGCCCACCCCACATGGGGAAGGCCCTAGAAAAGGTGGACTAAACATCGGAAGTCACAATCTTGGTCCGGCTGGGCAACCGCACTCAGCCGATCACCCCTCATGCGGTCGAAACTCAAAAACAGTAAAGAATCACAAATTGATTATTGGATCGTGGAACATCTGAACCTTGCTTGATTTGGACAATAACATTAGACCTGAGAGAAGGTCAGCTCTCGTACCCCATGAGTTATCAAGACTCAACGTTGACATTGCTGCTCTCGGTGAAACTAGGCTGTCTTCTGAAGGCAAGATTACTGAATCTGGAACAGGATATACCATCTTCTGGAAAGGAAAGGAGGAGGCTGAATGTCATATTCATGGTGTGGGCTTCGCTGTGAAGACCAAACTGGTAAATTATCACCAACTTACGCCCATTGCAATCAGCGAAAGGCTCATGACTCTCCGCATACCACTCTCAGGAGGTTCCTTTATGACACTCATCTCTGCCTATGCTCCTACCTTAGATTCTGATGATGAAGTAAAGGCTCAGTTCTATAATCAGCTAAGTGAAATCATCTCCAAGGTAACATCTGCAGATAAACTCTTGCTTCTCGGTGACTTCAATGCCAGAGTTGGGAAAGATCACAGGCTATGGAATAATGTGATGGGCAAACATGGACTTGGAAAATGTAATCCCAATGGACTGTTGCTTCTTGGTCTTTGTGCAGAACACGAACTTTTCATTACCAATACGCAGTTCCGGCTACCTGACCTCTTCAAAACCACGTGGATGCATCCTCGTTCCAAACATAGGCACATTCTTGATTATATCATTACCCGGCAATGTGATAAGAAGGACACTCTTATTACCAGAACAGCAAGGAATATAGACGATTGTTGGACAGATCATAAACTTCTTATATGTAAGCTCAGGATATCCATCAGACCTAAACCATCTAGGAACATCAAAAATTTGCCAAGAAAGAAGTTTAATACATCCAAACTTCAGGATGAATCAATGTACAAACATTTTGGAAACAGGATTGTGACCCAGTTATCAGAAAACCCAGTAACAAATGATATTCAGCAAGAATGGGCCACATTACAGAAGATTATCACACAGTCAGCTGAGGAAACCATTGGTTTTATAGTGCGGAAAAGACAAGACTGGTTTGATGACAACAATGAGGAAATTCTGTCTCTCATCAATGCCAAAAGGAATGCCTATCTTGCCCATCTTCAAGACCCAACTTCCAACACAAAGAGAGATAAACTACTGGAACTCAAGGGTAAATGCCAGACGCAGATAAGGCAGATTAAAAATACTTGGTGGCAACACTGCGTTCTTCTGCACGGCTGAAAGCAACGGGAAACTACAGCCGTAAAGCTATTCCCGTGGATATGCACCTCTCTGTGCATAATTACATGTGATGATGGCCTCCTCCCTTGTAAAATTTCAATCCGGAGGTAAACTAGTCCCCCGTTCGGATCTCCAGGTGGGGACTACTCGAGAGGGGGTTAACATCACAGAAGTGACGAAGAGGAAATCTGACATTCTACGGATCGGAGCGTGGAATGTTAGAAGTCTGCTAGGAAGTGGAACGTTAGAAAACTTAGAAAGGGAAATGGATAGGTTGAGGTTGGATTTGGTTGGGATTAGTGAAATGCGCTGGCAGGAAGAGCAGGACTATTGGTCAGGAGACTATATGGTCATTAGCACTAAATCAAACAATGGCCAAGCAGGGGTTGGTCTCATATTGAGTAGGAAACTTGGACAGCAGGTGGAATATTATGAGCAATACAGTGAACGGATTATTGTAGCAAAAATCAATACTAAACCTACGTGCACCACAGTGGTACAAATCTATATGCCTACCAGTCAAGCTGATGATGAGGATGTTGAAAAGGTCTACGAAGAAATAGATGACATTCTGAGGTATATCAAAGGTGATGAAAATGTTATAGTAATGGGAGATTGGAATGCTGTGGTAGGAAAATGGAGAGAAGGGAAGATAGTAGGAGATTTCGGATTAGGTGAAAGGAATGATCGAGGAAGCAGGCTGATGGAATTCTGCACCGAACATGAGTTGGTCATAGCTAACACCTTGTTCGATAACCACAATAGAAGAATATACACATGGATGAGACCAGGAGATACAGGGCGTTACCAAATCGACTTCATTATGGTCAAGCAGAGGTTTCGAAACCCGATTTTGGATTGTAAAACATATCCTGGTGCTGACATAAACTCTGACCACAATCTGGTTGTAATGAAATGCAGATTTAAGTTGAAGAAACTGAAGAAAAGTCAAAAGCCAAAAAGGTGGGCAATAGACAGACTGAAAGTGAAGGATGTAAACGCAAGATTCAAGAAGAGTATAAAGGAAGGACTAATGAAAAACCCTAAACAAACTTCAATTGCAGACGAATGGGCACTTTTGAAGAATGAAATAACAAAATCCGCAGAAGAAAACATTGGTAGGAAAGAAAGAATAGGTAGAAAACCGTGGATCACTCAGGTTATACTAGAATTGATGGATGAAAGGCGGAAACACAAGAATCTAAGAGATGAAAAGGGGAAAGCAGAATACAGACGTCTGAGAAATGAGGTTAACAAGAAGTGCAAGGAAGCGAAAGAAGAATGGTTGAAAGAGAAATGTGCAGGTATAGAAAATTGTCTGAAATTAGGAAAAGTAGACACAGCTTATCGAAGGATTAAGAATACTTTTGGGGAAAAGAAGACTAAGTGCTGTAATATTAAGGACACAAATGGAAAGCCTCTAACAGATAGGGAAGAAAAGGTTGAGAGATGGAAAGCTTACATAGAGGGCTTGTATAAGGGAAAGGAGATTGAGAATCATGTAATGGAAAGGGAGGAGGAAATTGATGAGGATGCAAAAGGAGATTTAATATTGAGATCAGAATTTGACAGAGCATTAGAGGACTTAGGCAGGAACAAAGCACCAGGCACAGATGATATACCGATTGAGTTGCTACGCTGCATAGGAGATGAAGGTCTGATCAGGTTATTTCACTTGGTGTGTAGGATTTATGAGACAGGTGAGGTACCCCCTGATTTCAAGAAGAATGTTATCATCCCTATACCAAAGAAAGTGGGAGCTGACAGATGTGAAGATTACCGTACAATCAGCTTGATTACTCATGCTTCAAAGATCCTGTCTAGAATAATTTACAAGAGGATTGATAGCCAGATAGAAACGGAGTTGGGTGAAGACCTGTTTGGTTTCAGGAGAAATGTAGGAACAAGGGAAGCTGTACTAAGTCTTAGGCTGATTTTGGAAGGTAGAATAAGGAAAGATAAGAGAACGTTCATGGCATTTGTAGACTTAGAAAAGGCTTTTGATAACGTTGATTGGACTAAATTGTTTGACATTTTGAAATCTATTGGAATAAAGTACAGGGATAGGAGGGTGATATACAATCTATACAGAAACCAGACAGCAGTCATTCGAGCTGAAGGACATGAGAGAGAAGCTGGTATTCAGAAAGGTGTAAGGCAAGGCTGCAACTTATCACCCATACTTTTCAATCTTTACATTGAACAAGCAATGAAGGAAATTGGAGAAAAATTTAAAGTGGGAGTGAAGATTCAAGGAGAAATAATTTCAACTCTGAGATTTGCTGATGACATCGTCATCTTGGCCGACAAGCCTGAGGATTTGAATGAGTTTTTGAATGGTATGGATTCCGTCTTACGAAAGGAATTCATGATGAAAATTAATAAATGTAAAACAAAAATACTGGAATGCAGCCGAAATAAATCAGAAACCTCTATGGAGATCAAATTGGCAGGTGAAAAGCTGAAGGAAGTAGGAGACTTCTGTTACTTAGGAAGCAGAATAACCAGTGATGGACGAAGCAAAGAGGATATAAAAAGTAGGTTGGCTCAGGCAAGGAAAGCCTTTCTACAAAAAAGGAATCTGTTGACATCGAATATAGATTTAGGTATTAGGAAGTCATTTTTGAAAGCCTTTGTCTGGAGCGTAGCGCTCTATGGAAGTGAAACTTGGACTATTGGTGGAGCAGAAAAGAGGAGAATTGAAGCATTTGAAATGTGGTGTTACAGGAGAATGATGAAGATCAGATGGGTAGATAGGGTTACAAACGAAGAGGTATTAAGGCGAGTGGGAGAGGAGAGATGTTTCTGGCGACTGCTAATGAAGAGAAGAGATAGGTTGGTAGGACACATACTAAGACACCCAGGAATAGCAAGCTTTATTATGGAAGGAAGGGTCGAGGACAAGAACTGTAGGGGTAGACCAAGGTTAGAATATGTTAAACAGATAGCCTCGGATGTAGGGTGTGGTAGCTATGTAGAGATGAAACGATTGGCTCAGGACAGGGAGGCATGGAGAGCTGCATCAAACCAGTCAAAAGACTGAAGACTCAAACAACAACACAGAATGCTCAGGAACTGCAGAGACTATCGGATGCTCGAGACTTGAGGAAATTCTATGCCGTACTCAAGGAAATATATGGACCATCTCGTTCATCATCAAGTACACTGAAAAGCGCTGATAATTCTACTACCTTTACTGATAGTCAAGAAATCTTGGAACGCTGGAAGGAGCACTTCTCCAATCTCCTAAATCGTCCATCAGAAGCTGCTGAAGACTTCCTCTGTGATGTGCCGCAACAACCTGAACAACTGTGGTTGGCAGTACCTCCTACTTATCATGAATTCAGTGCAGCTCTCACCCAATTGAAACCCAGAAAAGCACCTGGCCCAGATAACATCCCTCTGGAACTAATTCAAGCCTAGGTCATTCCCTCAAAACAAGAATTTTCATCCTTATCCTCAGAATATGGGAATCAAGAAAGGTACCTGGAGACCTAAAGAATGCTACTATCGTCACTATCTTTAAAAAGGGTGATCGCAGTGTTTGTGGCAACTACCGTGGTATATCACTGCTATCAATTGTGGGGAAGATTCTTGCAAGAATTCTACTTAACCGCCTCAAGGTTATCTCTGAGAGGATCCTCCCAGAGTCACAATGCGGATTTAGAACTTCCAGAAGCACAATTGACTTGATTTTCTGTGTGAGACAGCTACAAGAAAAATGTAGAGAACAACAGAATCCACTCTTCTTAGTCTTTTATGACTTGGAAAAGGCATTTGATTCGGTTCCAAGACCAGCCATGTGGGCAGTGCTGAAGCGGTTTGGTTGCCCTCAGCGTTTTGTAGATCTAATCAAGGCTCTCCATGATGGCATGACAGGTCAGGTTTGCCATCAGAATAAGATGTCCGATGAATTTCCCATTACCCATGGACTGAAACAAGGATGTGTACTGGCTCCAACGCTTTTTGCGCTGTACTTGGCTGCAATGCTTTATGATTCACCCACAAACATCCCAGGTGTGGAGGTCAAGTATCGTTTTGATGGAGGGCTTTTCAACCTAACTCGTCTCCGCTCCTTGAGGAAAACTCAGGTTACTAAGGTTACTAATATGTTGTATGCAGATGATGCTGCGTAGTGATGTGGGCTGGGCAAATGCCCAGTGGGCAGGACATCTATAAATGGGCATTTAACCGGGCATTTGCCCAAAGCAGTTTTAAGTGCCCAAAATCTGGGCATTAAAAAAAAAATTTTTTTACTCTTTACTACTTGTGATTGTTACCAGAGCTTCAAAAACATAATAAAAACCATTAATCAAAGGTAGCCTACATTTCATGGATTAACTAGTAATGCCAGAATATTGCTAATAATAATTTAATTATCCTGTATCAATGCTGACAATAACATCTAAATGGGAATTATGTATATCTGGTTTGAATAAAGCATTGTATTACTGAGTTAGGCCTGCAGGCCTACTCATTTAAATGTAGGAAAATTAGGTAGGAGTTTGATTATGGTGTGAATAGTTGCTTTGGGAGGGGGTGGATGGGCTAGGCCCTGGGCAGCCATTGTGCTGTGATCTTGGAGTGGGGGTAGGGTGGTTGTGGCCTTGAGATTGGCAAGGCATTCTACCACCAGCAGCCCAGCCCAGTTAGTTGTAGAGTAGAGCTGTCTGTTGAGTGGTTCTCACTTCCTTCTTAGGATATTTATATTTTAAGTGTTAGATTTAATCAGTACAAAATGGTTAGGAAAAAAGGACCTATTTGGAACTTTTTTAATTTGAAAGGGAAAGGAGTATCCTGTAAATATTGTAATAAGGACTATAAGCAGTCACATTGTTACAAAATGGAAAAGCACATAAAAAAGTGTTTTAAGTGCCCTCAAGATTTAAAAAAAGTGCTTCAGTTAGGTACAGTTACAGTGGTTGAAAAACCTTTTCAAAAGAAAACCCCTTATGAACCTTTACTAATTGAAGTGGATGATTTCAACAACAAATCTGCAGTACCAAGCTCAAGCTCAGGACCAAAATCAAGTTCTTTCAGTGAATTCCTACAACAACTTCCGCAGCCTATTTTGGCCTCAACTCCAGTTTTTATGGATAAATATATAGAATACATATATGTAGATAGGCCTACATATATGGCTAAAACAATATTTATATAAGCCTCGCATTATGAATATGTTTTTAAAAGAGGTAAATGCCCAAAATGCCTGGGCATTTATGGGTTTTGGGCATTTGCCCAGGCATTTATCCTGGACATTTGCCCCAACTTATATATGCCTGGACATTTTACATCACTAAGTACCAAGCACAAGCTCAGCCTCAGAACCAAAATCAAGTTCTTTCAGTGAATTCCTACAACAACTTCCGCAGCCTATTTTGGCCTCGACTCCAAAAGGAAAAGGAACCCGAACCCCTTCGTTTTTTGACCACATGGATCTCCAAACCAATGTAAGTAAACATTATAAAAATGTACAAACATTATTAGGCCTAGGCCTACTTCAAATTCAGACTATTTTCATAAGCTTTTTTTAAATGTTTGGGGTACGCCCGTAGGCCAGGCCTAGGCTTACACCTAACTATGTTAACTAATTTATTAGCCTAATAGTACGGTATTAGACTATTTATTTACTAAAAATGAAACGTAGTTGGTAGTTTACAACATCAAATCAGAATCGATAGTTTCATCAAAAGAAGGCTAGATATCGATCAGCCTAGCCTAACTGAGGTTCTCCCCTAGAACCGGCAGACAGCACGAAACGTGCTTTGACAACACAGTATTTTCAAACCGATATAATTTGGCCATTATTTCCTCAGAAACATTATGGCGTGTCACAAAATGTTTGATAGTCCATACAGCATTGGCAGCATCATTAAATTCCACTGTATTATGCTGCGGGTCTTCGTCATCGTCATTTTCATTTTCAAGTAGGCCTTAATTAATTTATGGATTTTAATTTGTCTGAAGATACTTACTTTACTTTCCGTGTCCGGGAGACACACTAAATTCTTCCTTTCCAGAACTCTGCAGCTCTTATCCCTCGGTCTGTGGCCAACATAAGGTCTTCCTGGCTGCAGGTTTCATTAAGATCTTTGCACGTGAGCAGGTGTTGTGGAGTCTGGATTTCTCCACAGGCACATCGTGGATCTTCTGCATATCCCCACTTCACAAGGTTGCTACGACACTTAGGCACTCCTGTTCTCATCCGGTTTAAGGACCTCCAGGTGGTATAAGGCAAATGACTACCACTGCTCAGTTCTTCTTTAGGGGTAAACCCCTCTGGTACTATTTGTTTCCAGAGTGACACACGCCGGACGTCTGGCTTGGTATGGAGGGGTACTGTTCTCTTAATAAAACTCTTCCTGGATCTTAGGCGAGGAGTGGTCACCTTGTGGTTGAACATAGAATGTCTGGGATCTGTTTCAAGCTTTTGTCTCTCTTTCTCTGCTGCCACCCTGCGTCGAATAACTGGAGGTGCAATGCCAGCGAGAGGGTAGATCTTCTGCACAGGAGTAGGTCTCAGACATCCAGTGACAATACGTGTGGACTCGTTAAGAGCTATGTCCACTTGCTTGGTATGGGCAGATGCTCCCCACACTGATGATCCGTACTCTCCTGCTGCAAAGCAAAGTCCCAATGCTGTTGAACGTAGAACGTGAGGGTTCGCTCCCCATGTTGAACCTATCAACTTCCACATTATGCTATTTCTTGAGCTGATCTTGCACTTCAATTCTCTACAATGTTTCCTGAAGCTGAGGGTACGATCAAGCTTGATTCCCAAATATCGAGGCGTTTCACAGCTTTCGAGTGTCACTCCTTTCCAGACAACATTCAACTTTCTCCGGGCCTCTTTGTTGCGAAGATGAAATGCGCATACTTGTGTCTTTCCAGGGTTAGGTTTCAGGTGATTCTGGGTGTAATAATTGTCTAATCTCTCAAGAGCATTGGACAGTTTTCCCTCCACCTCCTCAAAGCTCCTACCCTGTACAGCAATAGCGGTGTCATCCGCATAAATAAATCGCCTGGCCTCTAAATATTCTGGCTGGTCATTTGTATAAATGTTGAATAGTAATGGGGATAACACACTGCCTTGAGGTAACCCGTTTTTCTGGTTCCTCCATCGACTTTTATTCCCTTGAAGTGTAACATAGAACCTTCTGTTCTGGAGCATCCCACGTATGACATTTGTTAGATTCATGTCCTTAGTGATGTTGTACAGCTTGGCTATGAGCTTCTTATGGTTCACTGTATCATATGCAGCACTGAGATCTATAAAGGCGACACCAGTGATAAGTTTATTCTCATAGCCATCCTCGATATGCTGTGTCAGGTTCAGAATTTGGCTGGAACATGATTTCCCTGGCCTAAATCCAGCTTGATCTTGAATTAGCCGGTTATCAATGAATGTTGCAATTCTTTCAAGGATCAACCTTTCAAATGCCTTGTATAGGTGGCAAAGAAGAGAGACAGGACGGAAGTTCTTTGCATCCGTTGGTTCCTTGCCTGGTTTTAGCAGTGCGACCACATGAGCTTTCCTCCATAGCTTTGGTAAGTGCAGGGTCTCGATACATCTATTCATCATATTCACCAGCCACTGGATTGTTCCTGGTCCAAAGTTCTTGATTTGTTCTGTCCTGATGTCATCCGGGCCCGCAGCTTTGTTGACTTTCATCAGCTTGATGGCATGTTCTAATTCTGCTGATGTGAAAGGACGACCGAGAAAATTATTCTCATCTTCACTAGGCTTCAGCTTCACAGGCTGAGTCTTCGTGATGGTTTTCCCGTTACGGAGCAGCTGATGAGCTATTTGATTTGGTGTAACCTTGGTGAGATCCACTGGTGGACTCTTAGGGTCGTTGCTCAAGTTTTTGACCAGCTTCCATGCTCTTCTACTGTTCTGGGCCATGTCAAGGTTTGCTAGTAAGTTCATCCATCTTTCCTTTCTTCCGTCAGCGATGCTCCTCATGAGTTCTTCACCCGTCTGAATGGTGTCATCTGCAAAAGGGTCTGTCTCGTATTTCTCCTGATAATCTTTTAACAGATCCTTAGAATCAGCATTGAGGCCAGAAATGAACTGGGTACGGCAGCCTCGGGGAATATGTCTACGAGAGATCTTCTTCACAAGGTCAACAAAGTCTTCATAATGACTTGGCTCTGGTTGTAAATTGGACAGTTCCTCATCCAGCTCAATGGAAAACCCCTCCCAGTTTGCCTTTTTAAAATTGAAACGTCGTTTAAAAGGGACTTCCTCAGGGCTGACCACTCCTCGAACTGAACATGTGATTGGGCTATGTTGTGTCCTAGGGATGGGTTCCTCCACCGCTTTAACTACATGTTTTATCACTTGCTCACTTATGAAAATGTTGTCAGGGTTGTAACCTCTATGCCATCTACCGCTGTTGAAAGATGGTCTCAGTTTGGGGTTGTGAATCAATCTCAATCCTTCCCTCTCTGCCCATTGCTCGAGTTCCTCCCCATTCTTGTCTGTGATATTATATCCCCAACTGATGCTCTTACAATTAAAATCCCCCAGGACAATTTTGATATTCTGCTTGTCAAAGTTACTTGGCCTTTCAAAGAAGAAGAGTTCATTGGGTGGTTTGTAAATGGATGTTACAGAGCAGGATTCCAATTCTACAGTCAAGATTTCTATATTGTTCCTGAACGTCATTTGAGATGACTTGACATTAATCTCTGGTCTGACAAAAACAGCACTGCCGTATTGTTCATGGGGTCGTTCGACAACCAGTCGCATTCCTTCTATTTTGGGTCTGTTGTTGTCGATCCCTCTGTGAGTTTCTTGCATCACTAGGATGTCGATCTTTAGTCGGTTGCACATGTCAGCGAGTAAGAGTGCTTTATCTCTGGATAAGCCTTCGATGTTTATTGAAGTTATTGAAAGTCTTGAAAAAGACTGGTCGAAAATGTAATATCTCCCGGTGGTTGAAGGATCAGCCGCTGGCCTATGGCCACCGTTGCCCAGGGTACGCCCGATTGTAGTATTCATAATTTGTGCTTATCTAGCAAATATTAACAATCTTCGGGGAGGCTCCTTCAGTGTACCCCTGTCTGAAGATGCAAGATTATTATAACACAGAATCAATCAGAAGATGCAAGATTATTATAACACAGAATCAATCGCGTATTTTTAATGGTTTGACGAGAAGTCCTAAACGAAACACGAATAAAAATTATAAAAGAGAATATAATAAAATGTTTAATATATCGGCGATCGTAAAACACCTCCGCTCATCTTAACATAAGCTTCAGACGCTGTCTGTGTTCTATGGCTGCTTCCTGTTATTTTGGGAGCTCAACATCTTGGCTAACACAAAAGCGCTCGCTTATTACGCAAGCTGTTCTCCCTTGTTGCAACACTCTGACACACTCTGACACACACTGACAAGCCACAAGCGAGTGTCGCCGTGACCACCGGTGTCGCTCAAGGCCATCGTAACGTATTAAATAGCACGCGGTGCATGCCCTCCGAGCGGAAGTACAGCTGTACCAAAAGTTTGCATTCAAACATACGTACTTTCTCAGAACACGCAACGAATTAATGACGCTTTATATTGCAAGGGACTTAAAATATGATTGTATAAGCGACGCTTTATATTGCAAGGGACTTTAAATATGATCGTATAAGCGTGAAAAACGTATATCGGAAATAAATTAACATGGAAAGTGTAGGGATATTGCCGGGAACAGGAAAAAAATCGTATAAGTGTAGAAAATGTATAAATGCGAAACGTATAAAAGAAGTTTTACTCTAGTTAGTTTTCCAACCAATAAACAGCCTTATTTATAACATGTGATATCTGAGTGAGCTTGTTCTATTTAGAGAAATATTTTTATATATCTGTATAGAGGAAGCTTGAGGCTTGTATTTTGTGTAAATTGAATATGTTTTGCTCGAATAGCTTTTTTTCTAGGACCGTGGGAAATATACCGTCCGATCGTTCCCAAGCGTTGGCTTTCAAAATTCAAACATAACCCACGTAACGGACTTTTATACTATGCAAACTATAGCGGACGCCGCGCGTGTGCGTGTATTCCAAGCGTAAACGAGAGTTTACAAGAGTCCGATGCCGGGACACCGGGTGGAGATGACAATAACCAATTTCCTACAAGAAAGGTGGGAATTAAAAAAACCTTTGGTTAAAAATAAAATAGGTTCAAAGGCTACCCATTAACCGACAGTTAGCTTTTAGCATATTCGAAAATAGGCTATACGATGGCACGTTGTGCATTTGTTGCATGAGCTGGAGCATAAAGATGGTAAATTTACATTATGAATTTTAGAGCAGAGAAATATTATGAGATTATGACTCTATCGAAGAGACATGACAGCGTGCTGCGGTATTATTTCAATTAGGTTAAATGTCTACAGAATCTACACAATATTGTTAGGCCTGTGTAGGCCATACAGCCCTACTTGTTATTAACAACTACTTTGAACAAAAACATAGCATAGCGCCATAGCCTAACCAACGTCGCAGCACATTGTCACGGGCTCCAACAATACGCCATAAGAAAATAGATTCAAGACTACTTCCAGTGTAAGTTTTCTTCATTGTTACGCCGTTGATGGTATATTGTACTGTTTCAGGAGATGCTGAACCAGAGCCTCGCCAAGGCCATATTCATTAGTGGATCTCCTTTGTCCATGGTTGACCACCCACTTTGGATAGATTTTTTCAAAAAAATCAGGCCTTCCTTTGAGTTACCTTCAAGATATCGTCTATCCTCTACTTATTTGGATGTGCAGTACACAGAAATGCAAGGTAGCATAAATAAGCAACTAGAGGAAGCAAAGCACCTTCATCTGCAGTGTGACGGCTGGAGCAACCTTAGAAATGAATCTATTATCAACTTCATAATTTCAAAGCCACAACCAATTTTTGTGGAGTATGTAATGACTAAAAGCAGCAGTCACACTGGCGAGTACCTTTCTCAGCTTATCATAAATGTAATGGAGAAGCATGGACCAGAAAAATTTCTGGTGGTGATTGGTGATAATGCTGCAAATATGAAAGCTGCACTGAACTTGGTGAAATATAGATTTCCCCATGTTGTTCCTCTTGGATGTCTAGCACACCTGCTACACTTATTGTGCTCAGACATTTTAAGCTGCCAAACAATGAAAACTTTCATAGCAATCACAGTTGATGTTGTCAAAACAGTAAAACACAGCCATGTTTTATTAGCATTGTTCAATGAAATATCAGCTGAAAAAAAGGCATTCAAAGATAGGGTTTCACTGAAGTTGCCAGGAAAGACTAGGTGGGGGAGCTATCTTTTCTGCCTTGAAAGTTTGCAGTCAAACAAAGTTGTCCTACAAACATTAGTTGTCAATGAAAAGGCACAACCATATCTAAAGCCACAAATAAAGAAGAGAGTCCTTGACGATGATGTTTTCTGGGTCAGGATTGACAAAGTTGTAGAGTTGATGAGCCCAATCGTTCACTTGATCACAGCTTTCGAGTCCAATGAACCTCAAGTTCATACAATAGCTAAAAAGTTCAATGACTTAGAGGCAGTTCTTATCGAGAAGTTACCGTTATCTCCACTGCAATCTGCAGAAGAAAAGACAATCTTGACCAAATTCAAAGAGAGAAAGAAATTTGGTGTATCATCTTTACACCTTGCGGCGAACCTGCTTGATCCAGCTGTGCAAGGTAGTAATCTCGAGCCTATCGACATGTTGGAGGCAATAAGCTTTATTTGCGACACGGCAAAAAACACAGGATTGAATACAGTACAAGTTAGAGAAAACTTGGCCGACTACAGGGACAAACAGGGAATTTGGTCCAGACAATTTGTGTGGGAAGGAGTTGGGGTTAAAGAAAACAATGTTTACCTTGTAACTCCTTTAGTGTGGTGGCGAGGTTTGAGGGGTACTTGTGCACTGGCAGAAGTTGCAGTAAAAATTCTTGGGGCACCTGTTACATCTGCAGCCACAGAGCGGACCTTTAGCACTTTTGGCTGGATTCATAGTAAAAAAAGAAACAGACTTACATGTGAGAGGGCTGCCAAGTTGACTTATCTAGCCTACAATTGGAAGCTGATGAATGGGGAAAATGGAACATCTAAGCGTAAGTCCGACAAAATAACTGAAGAGACTCGTCAGAGTAATCCAGAACAAGGAGAAGAAAACCCTGCACCCAGTCAAGAACGAATTATAGGCCTAGAGGAAGATTCAGAATCAGACCAGTCCGAAGAATCTGAGCCAGAACTACTTGAAAGTTCTATAGAAAAAAGTGATGAAGAGGATACAGAAACAGAAGAAAGAGATTGATACCCAAGAACACAAAACACCCATTTATTATTAAGTTCATATTTAAATATACTGTATGTACCTCATGTCCTCATTTGTTTCATTATTAACGTATACAGTTAATGTAATAGCATACATTATGTATTCAGTATTAACTTAGTCATTTGTCAGTAAAATATCAAACTCATTTAAGAATTATAAAGATGTGTTGATGTGTTAAGTGAATTTTCCCCCCAATTACACAATCAACATTCATAGGCATACGCATAATTATTATGTATAAAAATCCACTTGAGTTGAGAGCCTATAGAGAAATATTAGGACTACTTAACTACTTTTTCCATCAATATAAATTAAATAATTTTGTATATTATATGTAAACTGTATATATATACCTGTTTTATGGCTAAAACAATATTTAGATAAGCGTTGCATATTGAATATGTTTTTATAAGAGGTAAATGCCCAAAATGCCCGGGCATTTATGGGTTTTGGGCATTTGCCCGGGCATTTATCCTGGGCATTTGCCCCGACTTATAAATGCCCAGGCATTTTACATCACTAATGCTGCGTCACCAACTCTCACACCAGAAGAGCTGCAAGAGTCAGTTAATTGTTACAAAAATGCATGTGATCGCTTTGGTCTTACCATAAATGTCAATAAGACTAAAGTCTTGGCACAACCTTCACCAGGCACACCTCTTCCTCAGTTCAATATCTCCATCTCAAATTTGCCATTAGAACAGGTAGACCATTTCTCGTACCTGGGCAGTACCATTTCTGTGAGCTGTACCTGTGAGCAGGATGTGGATAGGAGAATTGGCACAGCCCATGCAGCATATGGACGATTAGCGCACCGGGTCTTCATGAATAAAGATCTGTCCATGAGTACAAAGCTTATGGTGTACAAAGCAGTAGTCATTGTCGTGTTTGAAGCCTTATTTTCAGTGTTGCCTTAGTAAACAAGAGTTTAGTGCTTTTCAGTCGGTCAACACGAATGTACCCAAAAGAGATGGGTTATGCCCTAATCCTGAAATAAATTACATGAGATTATTAAAACACTAGGATGACCAGTTTCGATCGTCAAGCGATCATCATCAGATCCAATACACTTAGGCTATAAAATCTATGTTTGAAATACAGGTGAAAATATTTACAATATGTACAATTATTTAGTTGCAGTATTGGTACTGCAACTGTCAGTGTATGCTAAATGCAGTATATATGTTAGGTGAAATGCTAAATGGTGATGGCTATCCGGAGATTGTACTTTAGAGAGATTATATGTTTGTAAACTATGGTTAAACTATAAAATTTTAGGCTAACTACTTATCTGATTGTCTTCCGTACTACAGCTATTCGCAGTTTTCGTGGTCACTTGAACTCGCTGTGCGGTCGACTGCGGTGGTTATCTTAACGACTGGTTTTTCCCTGCCTTCCCCCCCTGTCCCTACGTGCTGTGGGGAGTGATCGCGATGTGTTTATGTGAGGTGTTGCCAACCTAGATAAGATGTATGTTATTGAATGAGGTGGATCTACAACTATTAAAGACCGTGGATTAGTCCTCGCCACGCGTGGAGCATAACCCATTCGAACTAAGCGTTGACGGTCTTATGAGGACGTCCCGGCACCTTTAATACTGCCTATAATATGGGCCTTGGTTTATTGCAGAAGAAAAGTACATCGTACACCTGATCCAGATAACATTTACCTATTAAAAACCCCCTAATTTCCCCCCTTTTTTTATCTAGCTTGGCTGTGTCGCTAAATTGTGTTTTGTTTCCGACAGGGTGTGTTTTTTAGTAGCGTGAAGAGGGGTGAGCTCTCCATGAACGTGTGTTCATTTAGATTGTTGGGATTGTTTCGTTTGGCTAGGTGTATCTCGATTGCTTCCTTTATGTCAAGAGCTCTGCCTTTCGAGTCGGACCTTAAAATAATCCATCACGAATCGAAAGGCAGAGCTCTTGACATAAAGGAAGCAATCGAGATACACCTAGCCAAACGAAACAATCCCAACAATCTAAATGAACACACGTTCATGGAGAGCTCACCCCTCTTCACGCTACTAAAAAACACACCCTGTCGGAAACAAAACACAATTTAGCGACACAGCCAAGCTAGATAAAAAAAAAGGGGGGAAATTAGGGGGTTTTTAATAGGTAAATGTTATCTGGATCAGGTGTACGATGTACTTTTCTTCTGCAATAAACCAAGGCCCATATTATAGGCAGTATTAAAGGTGCCGGGACGTCCTCATAAGACCGTCAACGCTTAGTTCGAATGGGTTATGCTCTACGCGTGGCGAGGACTAATCCACGGTCTTTAATAGTTGTAGATCCACCTCATTCAATAACATACATCTTATCTAGGTTGGCAACACCTCACATAAACACATCGCGATCACTCCCCACAGCACGTAGGGACAGGGGGGGAAGGCAGGGAAAAACCAGTCGTTAAGATAACCACCGCAGTCGACCGCACAGCGAGTTCAAGTGACCACGAAAACTGCGAATAGCTGTAGTACGGAAGACAATCAGATAAGTAGTTAGCCTAAAATTTTATAGTTTAACCATAGTTTACAACCATATAATCTCTCTAAAGTACAATCTCCGGATAGCCATCACCATTTAGCATTTCACCTAACATATATACTGCATTTAGCATACACTGACAGTTGCAGTACCAATACTGCAACTAAATAATTGTACATATTGTAAATATTTTCACCTGTATTTCAAACATAGATTTTATAGCCTAAGTGTATTGGATCTGATGATGATCGCTTGACGATCGAAACTGGTCATCCTAGTGTTTTAATAATCTCATGTAATTTATTTCAGGATTAGGGCATAACCCATCTCTTTTGGGTACATTCGTGTTGACCGACTGAAAAGCACTAAACTCTTGAAGCAGTAGTCATTTCTACGTTGTTGTATGGCTGTGAAACGTGGACGCTTTACCGACGTGATCTTAGGAAGCTTGAGCGTTTCCACCTACAAAAACTTCGATCAATCCTGAGGATTAAATGGGAAGACCGCATTACCAATATTGCTGTTCTGGAAAAGGCTCAAATCAACAGCATAGAATCATCCATAATAGGTCACCAATTTAGATGGATTGGTCATGTCCATCGGTTGGATGATGTGAGATTACCTCGTCAAATGCTATATGGTGAGTTATGCTATGGCACCAGACCTCATGGTGGTCCTAAGAGGCGCTACAAGGACCAATTTAAGCAGACCCTGAAATTGACAGGTCTTGATTCACAAACCTGGGACATGCTGGCTGAAGACCGCTCAACTTGGCGCCGTACCATCTCGGATATTGTAAAGACGTTTGAAAGGGATCGACGCGCACATGAAGAGGCCAAGTGTCAAGCTAGGAAACTTCGAGCAGCCCAACCACGTCCTCCTCCAGCAATACTATGTGACTTGTGTGGACGCTTGTTCCATGCCAGGATTGGACTCTTTAGTCACCGTAAACACATCCATAAACTGGACTGAAGGAAGAAGATTTATACTCGGATTCAAGTTAAAGCCGATGATGATGATTGTATGTGTAGCATATAACTAGTGTTCAGTGTTTATATCGTGCGTAACAAATTGTACCTACGCTATTCTCTTCCAAAATATAGTGAGTAACCGTATAGCTTATTGCAACTTATGTGTACTGAACAGCGTCTCTTGAATTTTCTTCCGTTTGTTTAAGGGACATAAATGTTCCTTCCCGTGCTTTGGGCACCAAAATGTGGGGGGTTACAGTTGTTATATTTTGGGGAATATAAATAGTGTTTTTCTTTAGTGGACTAATAAACACATTCACTTCAACAGTACGCCATCTTAGCTCCTTTATTACAATGCAAGGCACACCAAGGTACAAGACACTACACTAACACCGCCACCACGACCATCATGGAACATACATAGACTGTCGTCAGGGAATACTAGAGTTCCCCACAATCACCGCTACTTGTTAGCAACACATTTTTTTCTTTCTCCAATCGCGAATACATGACTCGTCAATATCATATTTCCTACCAGCGGCACGATTTCCAATAATTTCAGCTTCCCTCGCAACTTTCAGTTTCTCACTCACAGTAAACGACCGCAAACGCTTCGTAGAATTCATGTTCATATCCGGTGAACGTGCGTGAGACTTTATATGACGCCTAGTGCTTATGGTAAAACAAAGTGATAGCTGGAAGAAAGCTAGCACCATCTAGTGGATACTCACAATGCCCTATATCGCGCGTGGCGGGCAATTTAAATCTTTAAAATTTGGATGACTCAAATAAGACCCGCACCCCAATTTTTCACATCCGAATTTGTTTAAAAATGTGCGGGTGGTATTCGAGTATATACGGTACACCTCAATATGCCGTTCGTGGCGCGACAGACATCTACATCAAAACTGTGTTCCACCTTTGTGCATGTGTTTTGTAGCATTGTAGGTGTAACGTTTGTGATAGCTGCTCAAATGCAATGGCGTAGATCTGGTAGATCACAAACTGGTGTTTGCTACTCTTGTTTCTTGACAACCCCTCAGGAAAAAATCAAGCTGTGTAAGGTCTGGCCTTCTAGGGGTTCAAGATATTGGAAAGTTACTTCTTCTTCGGATGCCTATCCAATGGATGTTAGCGACCACATGATGCATCTTCTGCTTTGGTGGAATAAATTATTATCTATGCTGGGTAATCCTGTCCACTGTTTTATGTCATCCACCCAGGAAATCCTTCTTCGGCCCCTTCTTTTTTGACCTTCGATCTTTCCTTCCATTATCAACTTGAGAAGTCGATATTTGGTGTTCCGCAAGATATGTCTCAGGTATACAGTTTTTCGTCTTTTAAAGGTGCATAATTAGTTTCGTTGTCTGTTCATTCTATGCAATACTTCAATATTAGTTATTCGTGCAGTCCATGGTATCTTCAGCATTCTGCGGTAAATCCACTTTTCAAAGGCCTCTATCTTCTTTGTTGTCGACGCATTTATTGTCCATCCTTCGGACCCATATAGAAATACATACCAAATACAAACCGAAGTCTAAGGGTTAGATTTAAATCCGTACTTATGAGGATTTTCTTGAATTTCACAAAAGCATTACGGGCATTCTCCATACGACATTCTATCTCCATATCTGATCTCCAATCCTCGCATAGCCATGTTCCAAGGTATTTGAATTTATCTACTCTTTGTAATGAGGATCCATTAAATTGGAGATGTGCATTCTTTTAAAAGTCATGCTGACGTGTGACAATCACGTTAACTAGATGCTGGAGATCATCTAAATTATCTGCAATCAAGACCATCATCTGCATAGCGAATGTTGTTAATGAAGACTCCATTAACTTTTATGCCTATTGCTACATCACCAAGTGCTTCTTGAAAGATACTCTCCGAGTACAAGTTGAATACCAGAGGTGACAGAACGCACCCTTGTCGGACTCCTCTACAAATATTAACCAAGTCAGTGATCTCATTATCAAACTTAACTTTTTACAGTTTTGTTTAATTTTCCATGATCAAGCATGATCTCTAAAACATTGGATTTATGCTGTTATCTGTATAGAACAAAGGGAAGGGGGTAACTTTTTAGAATTACGAATATATCCTACGTAAGATTTAATGGCAACCAAAGCTTTTTGTTTGGCTAGTGTCTTCAGACTTGAAATTACATCCTATGTCTTGGACCTATTTGGGTTCGCCATAGGCTAATGTTAAATATGACAGCCACAAATTCTTATTTGAATCTAGGTAGAGCTGGTTACCACTGCTCTTATAAAGAAGGGTAGCAATGAAATATGTGACATACTTCAACTGGGTTTTAACTCTATTAAATTCATTCGTATTGGACTTTAGCTCTAATTTAATTTAGTGATAGGAAAACTCCAAGTTTGATATCTGGCACCGTCAGGAATTTTAGAAATTGACATAAGGGATGGAACGGGGTGCACTCAGCCTTGTGAGAACAATTAAGTAGCTGGCTGACAGTGAGGCATTGCCCCAGAGTCGGGAAAAACGAGATTAACGACCGAGGTGAATTGACGCACTGACCATGCATCACCCTGCAATCTAGAGGCCAAAATGACTGGGCAACGGTTCCTTGGTAGGCCAAGACTCTTCATTGGCTGTAGTGCCATGGGGGGGGGGGGGGGGAAGAAAAAGTGATAGGAAAAATTAGATTAACCTAAAAAAACAAACTCAAAATAGGCATTCAGGGGCCCTGTAAAACCCATCTATGTTTTGTAATTCCTTCACAGACTTAAAAGTGTAAATCTTGGTATTATTGAGAAAATTGGCATGCAGGACAAAATCCATGGCTTACCAATAGCAGTCAACACTTCATTTTCACAGTCAAGTAGTTTTCCTTCAGTCAGTACCTTCATAGTTGCTGATACAATCGTAACAATGGTGCATCTGGCAGGTGATACTAGTTATCTACTTTCTTTACTTGTTTCAGAAAACTCGCTTTACCGCGTATATGCTATGGGCTAAGGATGCTCGTCAGGATATTCTTCGTGCTAATCCAGACTTGGGTGAGTACTATCATTGACATCTCATATTTGCTGGTGACCAGTTGTAGTCTGACAACATTGTAAAATATTTTCTAATTATCTTTTCAAATTAAATTTATTAGCGTATTTACTAGTGCCATTCTCACATATTTTATTTTATTTTTTACTAACATTAGGCATGTCACATGGAGATAATTTGAAACATTTTTTAATTATTGGAAATATTTGTTATGTGTACTGTATTTCCTAAAATTCTGCTAGTAGCTCTAATTCATGAGCAATTTTTGTGGCTTTTCATTTATGCATCTCGTGTGAAACGTCACTTGCTGTTTTATAAGTAGACCTGCATAACTTCCATTTAACTTAGGGAAATGTGCCTGTGCATAAGGCTTCAAGATGTGTAAGTGTGTCCACAGTAGTTAAAATGTAGTGTGTTGAACCTTAAACAAAGAGAGAGCCCGAGTTGACAGATGGGAAATGTGTGAATTGTCCAACAGTCGTCGTATGTTTCTAGCTGCTATTGTAAGAACGATATCCTTCTTGTCACATTGTCAAGTGAAAATGTAGTCAAGGATATGCCAATGTTTCGAGTATGGATGCCTATCGGCCTACTCGTGCAGCTATAGTCCATCGAGATAACCCACTCTCACACAGACCCATTATCCACTCTCTCAAACTGCGTCATTTTTTGATAGCGTGCTCTTCTCCATCGTCGAGGCGTGTTTGAAGGAGAACAGTTCACTGCACAGACTGCCAGTCAACTACATTATACTATGGTTCCTCCGTGAGCACAAGCATGTGGGGAGACCTGTGTAAACAGTTCAAGGGGCCTGAAAATGTTATTGTTTACATACTTAAATGGTGTCTTCCTTATCTTAATGATCAACCCAAACAATTGGTACCTACATGATGTTCCAATTTCTATTTTCATAAGTGAATTTGAGAGTATGGAATGTATTCTTTTGCCATGGACCTACAATGCCACTTCAACTATGGTTCTGCTATACTACTAATTATCGTTATTGTAGTTCTAAAATATTAACAGTTATTAATTTATTTATTCTATAATTTCGAGATGGCCACTGTGTACTGTAATCAGGGTGATAGTCTTATGAGTTATGACTAATGTTGGTTGGTTCCTCAGTTTAGGGTCTGCGACAACGCGTTCATGTAGCCCCGTGTACTTTGGGTGTGTGTAGAATCTGTCTGATAACCGGTGTTAATTGTGATGGCTGTATTAGTGTGTGTTATCTGTTTTAATTCAAGTAATGACTGCAGACATTCAATATTCAAGTAGTTCCTACTTTTGCTACCAAACGCCACCGTCGACGACGACTAGTTCTAAGCTTGGTTACTAGATGTCACCTCAGTCGGCTCCTGGTGACAAACGTTGGAACCTAAGAGCGTTAGTCAAATCTAACCTATAATTTAGCTTCACACCAGTGTAATTAGTGGAAGGTTCTTTTACATGTGATAAATCTATTATTGATTTTGATGTTTTTACAATACACCTAGCTGCCATCTTAAATATATGGAGTTGCTGTACTTTTGCTTTGGGCTCACAGTCATCATCATCATCTTGTACAGTTTCCAGCCCCAGGCTGGGTCTGTTTGGAACATAAGCCTCGCCACTTATTTCTTTCTTCCCACCATCTCTCCGCTGTCACTCTGGTCCAGTCCTCGCCTCTCTTCTTGACACATTCCTCCACTCCTTTCAGCCATCGATCTCTTGGTCTTCCCCTTGGTCGTTTCTTCTGCATCTGCATCTCATGTATCCTCTTGGGAATCTTCTTCTCATCCATTCTCTTTAAGTGTCCATACCACCTCAGTCTTGATGTCTCAATCCTACCTTGCAAGGGCTCCTCTTTCACCATTTCCCTGACCTTTTCATTCCTCACCCTGTCTCTTCTTGTTACTCCGATCCTACTTCGCAGGAACTTCATTTCACCTGCCTGTATTCTGCTTATGTCTCTTTTCTTCATTGTCCACGTTTCTGAAGCATAGGTCAGTATCGGGATATAGTAGCTTCTGTATAACACTTCCTTGCTTTTTTGTGGGACATCTTTATTCCACACTAAGCTCCTAATGCTTCTCAGAAATGCTTCTGCCTGTCTGCCACGTTCCGTAATCTCTTTGTCATTTCTCCCATTTTCCTCCACTATACTTCCCAAGTACTTGAGACTTTCCACCTTCTTCAGCTGTCCACCTACCGGTACCATTAATAATGCTCTAATGTACTACTAATTTTTGTTATTGTAGCTTTGAAGTATTGAGAATAATTTATTTTTATATTCTACAACTAGTCGAAGTACCCGTTCTTCGAACGGTCCTCGGCATTACTAGCCAGATGTTATCAATTGAGGTACTATTGCAATGGTTAGGGGCTTGTCATTCCTTCATCAGTTTACCACAGCGAATTTAGTTTCCTGGGAATGTCACAGACACTGTTAAATTTAGGGCCTTTGTGGAGGCGGGAAGTGAAGGGCCTGTCACCCCGCCGTGTTATCTGGAATTCCTGTCTATTCCAATACTGGTAACATAGGGCCGTTGCCTAAACCAGTGTGGTGTAAGGTGTTGCGAATGAGTGAGTGGGTGACCGACCAATGTATTTGGTTCTGTTACTACGCACGAAATGGGACCCCCCACATCTGTCCTCATTGTCCATGATCCACATTTCTCTCAGGTTCACAGAGCTTGGACTCGAGCAGTACTGGCCTAAGAGTGGAGTCTTTCACTTATTTTATCGTTCTTTCCGTGTATCCTTCATACAAGTGTTTTGTCAGCCATCAGTTTGTGCTACCTGTCAGTGTCTACTGTCTACACATTATGCAACGAATCAAGTTAGAGTGAAAGGTGGTGAAATATCTTTCCTATCTCGCAAATTCTTTTCCACCTGTTGAAGGCGGTGGTGTGTACAGCTGTGGAGACTATCCTTGTCCTTTTTATGTCAGCAAGACTTTTAAGTGTGAACAACTAAACATAATGTATTTAGTTCAACATGATTAAAAAGAACTGTGTGTTTTTTAAATAAGTACTAAGTTGATACATTTTTAAAAAATAATGCAATTTTTTTTATACAATTTTATTTTTACATGTAAGCCTTTGCTGGCCTCGAGGTGTTGGGGTGGTGCACTTGCCTCGAACCTGGAAGCCCCGGCTTATCGGGGATTTTAGAAACTGTTGTGGGGGCTGGAACGGGATGCACTCAGCCTTGTGAGGATAATCGAGTAGCTGTCTGACAGTGAAGCAGCGTCCCGGTCACGGAGACCAAAATTAATGGCCGAGGGGACCACATGCGCTGACTACGCGTCACCCCATAATCTGCAGGCCTAATGGCTGGGTACCGGTCGCTTTGTAAGCCTAATCCCTTCATGGGCTGTAGCGCCATGGGGTTTGGTTTGTTAAGCCTATTCCTTGAACTACTTTTCTATATTAGTTTCGCATATATTAAGGCACTTATCATATCATGAAACCAGCTCAGGATTCCGTCCTAATAGAAATTTGCCACCAGATGTGCCAGCTACTACAGCACGGTCGTTTATTAGATCGTATTTTTGGTGCTGACCTCCTAAATGCTTTATTAAGTGCAGGAACAAGTGGTAGTCACTAGGTCATAGCTATACATAGGCCATTTGTTTTTTTCTTTGGAAAATTATATATTCAATGCCAAGGTAAGGTTATAATTGCTTTGGAGTGGAGTTTCGACTCCCATAGTGCACTGGCTTTGCTCGTGACGTGGATACACATGTATCAAATACGTCTTGCAATGGCCTTCCCAGTGTGTACTAGACAGTGTCTTGGTGAGGTGTGCATTAACCAACTGAAGAGCCCAATTGCACACCAGGGCGAAACACTGTCATTTTGTTGAGTTATGCCGGAACATTTAGCACAATTTGTGTTTAAATATATAATGGCTCAACGGACAATACATATTTTTCTTTGGAAAATTATATATACATAGGTTGATCAAATTATTCCCAACCAAATGAAGCGATGAAGTATTGTGGTCCGATTAGCCATATGGGGGCAGGCAGTGTCGTGAAGCAAAAGAATCCCCTTTTTGGGCATACCATGCCATTTGTTTTGAATTGCACAACAGAGTTTACGTAACATAACTTAACGTCTCACAATATTTCTCGGCATTTAATGCGTCACCCCAGTGCAAAGAAATTTACAAGCAACATGCACTGCCTAGCCCAAAACACAGTACACATGATTTTGTAAGCTGAAATTGTTTGCTTGAGCTTAACTTCCTTGGATGTTGTTGAGGGTGTCCATTCCATGGATTGCTGATTTGTTTCGGGTGTAACATAGGCCACCCATGTTTCATCACTGATGACAATTCGGCTTAGGAACTCATCGGTCATCACCTTCATTACTGTACCACTCGAGGAAAATCAAAGCACTGCCTATGTGCTGGGTTTGTGCTCCTCTATCAGCATCTTAGGTACCCAGCGTGAGCACAACTCCAATAATTTAAATGTCCTGCCACAATTTCATAAAGAACACTCTTTGAAATTTCAAGAAACTCATAATATAATGACAAAATCATAAAGCATCTGCTTTCTCGAACCTTTGCATCATCTTTCTGCACCAAGTCTTCAGTCATGACAGATGGTCGCCCAATACGCTGCTCGTCAACCACATTAGTACGGCCTTCTTTAAATGTTCTAACCCATTTCCTTACCATTCCTTTTGCTCATTTTGTGTTCTCCATACACTTCACTAATCTTTCAATGAATTTCAACTGCTTTCACAACTTTTGATTTAGAAAACAACTTACAGCGTGTACTTCACACTCAGCAACCGTTAATTGTCAGAGGCATTTTCAATACGCCTAACAAAGGAAAATGCAGACAAATGCTTCCCTACTGGCGTTTGTGGCTAGTCAGATGTATGTACTGAGCGTACATCCATCAAACGACGACTGCAGTGCTGCAGTGGCCATATTTAAAAGCGGTCCTTACTTAAAAAACACGATTCGTATGTTTACTTATACTCTTTAGTATAATGCAATGTTATTACTACTGTTGTGTTTCAGAAGAATACTTTCTTACTTTCATTTTAGATTTTGCAACAATGAGCAAGCGGTTGGGTGAGCTTTGGGCTACTGTTCCCAACAATGAAAAATATGTGAGTTACTTATATTATTCTTGTTTGATCCATGGATACTGAATAATTACATTGTTATGTGGTTTCGATCACATAAGTAATCGGTTACCGGTACTCAACTTTTTCTTACGTTACCTCCTTTTGCATCATTGTGTGATTGTTTCTCTGATAATTAGTCAGTTAACCTATCATTGACTTGGAGAATGTTCCATAAATTATCAAGAGAGGTGAATATTGACTGGTATACTATGAAAGTGGTTTCAAGAAACTACTACACAAGATCAGTGTTGACTACAGACTGAGCCATATCATACCAAAAGAATCAAAAGCATGTCCATGATACATCAAAACTATCAGTTTCAAAGAAATTGTAACAAAAACACTAGTGATGTGCTTGAGCCCGGCTCGAGCTGCTCGAACAGATGACGTCAGAGTTCGAACAAGTTTGAGCTGTGCTCGAGCTTTTGAGCGCACCGCGAGCTATCGGCGTGTTCTTATCACCCAGAAACCTCAAGAAGGCTGTGTTTAGAGTATTGTGCTAGGCGGAATCGACACGTAATGTTGTTGCTGTGCACTGCTGTATAGTTTGTGCATATAACCCCTTCAAACAGTATCTGTAATGTGGAGACAGCTACAATCTGTGTTTGTGCGATGATCCGAAGCACATGACTGTCTCCCCACCCCAGAATATACAAACTGCCTACTGAACATCATTGGAGTGCACAGGGCAACACTTCCTTAGTACAATGGTGCGGCAACAGTCTGTGTATATATGCGGTTGATTAATTAATTAATTTGACCTCAGTGACTCCTGCATCAGCGGACTATATTTTTAATTCAGATGTTAAATTATGAGACTATCTGTTCCCCTTTTTCTTTTCAATGTTTCATTAAGCCGTAATATGATGTAAGTGTGTACCATACCATACCATTAATAATAATAATAATAATAATAATAATTTGTTCCGTTGCAGGAACATATGTTTGCTACTATCCTCGACAGTATTACATCCTTCCCAGAAGCCAAAAGCGTATCAGAGATGGGTTGTGGGGGAATTATCTTATTAATATTATTATTATGTACCATTTCTCTTTACCTGCACAGAGCACCTGATGGTCACCACCAAGGTTACTTAAATACTAAGGTTGGGCCAAGTCGGGGAGCGCGCGGCAATTGGCTGGCGGCTGTGACGTAGCTACTATGCCAAGCAGTGCTTGGGAGATAGCGGGTGAAGGGAACAGTAAATGAAATGAGAGATTTTATGAGGTTATTTTAATTATTTATATATCACATGACAATCATACAGCACAAGGAAATTCATACACAATATAATACAATTTCACTAGTACATAGGGTTGCCAGATGTTCCGTTATAACCGGAACAATTCCGTTTTTTCTTGTTTTGTTCCGCGTTCCGTTTTCATCATTAACAGAACGCCAAATAATCCGGTTTCTTTTTGTTAATTTGATAATACAGTATATTCAATTTCGGACCAATTCTCAAATGTCCCGCTTCAGAATTGATTGTAATATCTAGCTTGATTTCTGGTGGTACAGGCGCAAGTTTGAAAGAGAAAGTGATTTCTATGTCTATGTCAGATAGATGGGTACATGTTATAGATTTATTAGGGACAACAAAATTAAGTTAAGGGATATGTTATTTCTTGTGAAGTTAATACTCAGCATTTTCCCCTCCATTGTTTATACGGGGAGAGTTTTTCTGTCATGAATATCAAATGGAGAGATGATAGAAACAGAAGCTCCATTAGTTTGATAAAACAAGAATTGTTCACATATTACAATTATGACGAATATTGTAGTGAATTTTATCAGAAGGTACTTACAAATAAAAATCCTTGCAAAGGGTCGTTCAAATGAAAAGTATTTGTAAGTTGCTGGTGTCAGAGGCCTATATGATACGTCAGCAATATCTAGTTTCAATTTTGTGTATTTGATTCTGTAATGTTTATTTTATAGGTGTGTGTATTATTTGCCGGCCCCGTGGTGTTGGGGTAGCGCGCCTGCCTCTTACGCGGAGGCCCCGGGTTCGATCCCCGGCTCCGTCACGGATTTTAAAACTGACGTGAGGGTTGGAACGGGGTGCACTCAGCCTCGTGAGGACAATTGAGTAGCTTTCTGACAGTAAGACAGCGCCCCGATCACGAATACCAAGATTAACGGCCGAGGGGACCCGACGCGCTGATCACGCGTCACCCCAATATCTGCAGGCCAAATGGCTAGGCAGCGGTCGCTTGGTCGGCCTTAGCCCGTCATGGGCTGTATAGTGCCAGAGGTTGGGTTGTTTGTGTGTATTATTTATTACAACATTTAATAACCTCGATTAAAAAAAGAAAACATGTTTTGGGAGGTTTGTTCCGTTTTTCCATTCTTGAAATCTGGCAATCCTAGTATCTTACATGGCAACACCAAAACAGGGATTCTACAAGGCTGATTTCGCCCATTTCAGGCGTTTGCTTGCAGCCCTTCTTTCAGCCTCTCTGAGAGACTTAAGGGCGTTGAGGAAGCGCATTCTAATAAATGTCCTCGTTCTTACATACAGTCGAATAGCGTTCTCATTAGTGTGCGGGAACTTCTGTTGCAATACTAATACAAGCGCATGCATTATTCGTCGACCCCTTTTCAATTCATTTCCGTGAAAATTTTGAAAAATTGTTTCAATTTTTTTCACCTCATCAAACCACTCTTCACTTGGTTCAATTAAACCGCCTTTTGAAAGAACCTGTATCCAGTTCATTGTCGACAGTACATTCTGACATATTGAGAGCGGCTTAGATTGAAAGCCTAATTGGCAATGCTTCTTACACTTGAAAGCCACGTATCCAGCTACATACCTAAGGCCTTCAAAAGGCAAGTCCACATGTGACGAATAGTCTTGGATTTCCTCTCGAAAGGTGAGATTTTCAATGCATAAACCTCGAATTGATTCATCTTCTTCTAGAACTGAGTTACGTTCCATTTCCTCGGACATTCCTTCTAGAAGCTGGTGTGTAAGGAAGCACTCATCATTATCGTCTAGTTTCTTAACAGAACTTGCACTTGAAACAGGAATACTTCCCGCATTCGCACTTATTAATAACAGACGAATTCTGTTCTTAACCTCTACTGGTAATGGGTGGTCATAGAAATGTCCAAGCCCACGTAATTGAGAAAATAAATTTTCCACACAGTCCTGATTCAGCTTCGCTGTCAAGATGAAGCGAAATCCCTGTTTAAGCAAATAATTATAAAGTCCTTTCAGAGATCTTACACTCATGAGAAAGCCTTTCTGAAATGGCAGCATTGTCTTTTTACCCACCACCCGCATATTTTCACAGGGGATCTCAAATATATCCAAAACCCGAAGCTGTTGCTCCAAACACACTCCAAAAGCTGCTTTTACTCCAGGATTATCAGGTACGCGAGAGTTAAAAATGTCCAGAGAATCGTTCACTATTTCGAGGAAATCATGGGCCTCATTCATGTCTTGAGAAACAAAACTCAGTGTCCTAGCAGTAGTCCTTGAGAAAAGTTCTGCAGCTAAGCTTACTCGCTGCCTATCACGACCTCGACAAGTTACATGCAGTTGCGTTAACTTAGGTGCAATTTTGAGTTCATTTGAATCTGCCTGAATTATTTGTTCAATGATATTCTTCTGAATTACTTTACCACTCGGCAAGATAATTCCACTGTCCAGGAAGTGATTGCGCAATAATTTCAGAAGATGTGGGAAATCCGCAAATACCCATATGTGTCTATCACAATCCAAAGGATGACTGAAATAAGTCTTGGTGTGAGAAATACCTAACTCCGACCAAAGAGCGAGATTTTTACCACCCATGTCAGACACAATAGCTACAACCTTAATACCTATCTTATCTAGATTGACGATGATATCTTTAATAAGAACTGCTGACATGGACACATCAAAGTCATAATATACAGGTTGCTTCCATTTAGCACATAAAGATCTTACCATTAGAACCTGTACATTTTTATGTGGGCCTAAAATTTCATCCGTTCCTTGGTCATAACATATGCGGCTATCCACATTCATTTCATCAAATGAAATCACGCAGTATTTCTGCATGTCGGTGAAATTTTCAATCTGTGGTTCCATTAATTTCAACACATCATGTAAAATCCCCCTGTCGCATTTAAAATTACTAGTCCATCTCCTCAAAGTGGACAGTCCCGGCAGAGGAAAATGTAATTTATTTCGCAAATAACTGTAGCCCTTACGAGAAACTGCTCTAAGTGCAATTGCCTTACAAATTGTGTCTGAATCCCAGTTGACAGGTCTACTTAATTTGAGTGATTTTATTTGTGCAGGAGTGAAAAGTTTACCGAGAACTTCCTGCAGCCGCGAGTCTACTTCTCCATGAAGTGATTTTTGTCTTAAACATGACTTCCTCTGTAAGGCTGTAAATTTCTTCCTTAAATTTTGTGCACATTTTCTCTTCGAATTCTGAAGAAAGATTACTTGATTCCTTAAACGCACATTCTCTGCTTTTAGTTCATGAATTTCTTTCTTTAGGAGTACTTTTTCTTCACAGCACTGGAGCCCTTCTGTAGTCGTACTGGCATCTTCAGTAAGCTTCCTGCGCTTTTTAGGAGAAACGCTTTCTATGTGCTCTATTGCCCTTTTCCGTGCGATCCGTGATTTGTTCCTCTCGTCTCTGGGAGATGTGAGCACCTGTCAAAAAACCATTGTATTAGTGTAATATTAGTCTATTGTTTGATAAAGCGAATACACTCTTAAATATTTCTTAGTGAATCATAAGCTGTTTAAATAAGTTTATTCAGGTGGAATCAAATTCCAGTCTTCCTAATTAGGTGAAAAAGAAAAGCATGTGCAACTAAATGATGGCCGCTGTTTTCCACATTGTATTGCAAGCCTACAACTAGATGACATAATTGCATTGCACAAAAGAAAAAACCATCACTGGCAATGTCAATATATAGGATGTTACTGAGCCAACGAATTCCGTCATCCTTATTTCGGAATATTCCAGACAGAGGCATAGTTGTGTGTGTGGGGTGGAGGTCAGTTACTAGGTGCAAAGAAGATACCCCTCATTACTTTCTTTTCAAAAAATTATCTTTGTCGCAAAAATCCCGAAATAGTTAACATATCTTAGGCAATTATAGGAGATTCTCTAGGAACGCACACTCTCTGAACGTTTCACGGGTATAAGCCTATCACATTTGGTATTTAAAAATTTCCGACGCAAGTAGGCTAGCCAACTTTTAAAAATTAATAACCAGAAAAAAGAGATACGTTTTACCCTTGTATAACCTACTTAAAACACAATCATTGTTTCTAAACTAAAGAATACATCGAACATTTGCTAAGAAGCCTACTAACGAAAAAATTGGTCCTCATTTATGTTTTGTTGTTGGTCGTGGTGATTGTTTTAAGAAGTGGAACATCGAAGTCATCTCCCCCTATATTTTCTTGCTATTGCCGAATTGGTCTATAAAACCAAAAGTCTAATTAAATAGAGAATTGTGGGTTCATATGACTGCTTATAGCCTAATGCACTTTGTTGTTGTTGTTGTTGGAAAGCAGGTATTAATTTATATGATTTCAACCTACAGCCTGTGGCACCTATTATTTTGAACCGCCAAGTTACGTAGTGGCTAGCACTCTTGGCTGTCACCGCGGAGGTCCGGGTTCGATTCCTGGTTCTGCCAAGAAATGTAATTCTGGTCCGAGGACTGGAACGGGGTATATTCAGCCTCGTGAGGCAAAACTGAGAAGGGGGCGGGTTCGATTCTTACCTCAACCATCCTAGAAGTGGTTTTACATGGTTTCCCACTTCTACTCCAGGCGAATGCTGGGATTGTTCCTAAATTAAGGCCAAGGCCGTCTCTTTCCGATACCTTATCTGAATTACAAATACACACAGTAATTCAGCCATCACAATAACACAGGTTATCAGTCAAATTCCACACACACACACACACACACACACACACACACACACACACACACACCCAAATACATGGAACCCCATGACCACGATGTCACAAATCCCCTAAATGAATCAACAACAACAACAAACAACCTATTATTTTGCTACGCCACTGATTTCAGAACTCATAGACTAATATGTTTTTACTGGCTTGAGAAATAACGACCTACACTAGACGCTCAGGAGTTAAAGAGATTTGATTGCTCATATTCATGGTTATTCTTACCTGTAAAAGTGGTCGACATCCATCATTCAAATTATCAGGGCTGTTCTGAATGTCCGAGTGGGGCTCTTGAACACTGGTGAAGGGAAGATGAAGGGAAGGCACAGCATCCGTCTTGAGACGTCTTTTTTTCCTCAGTGGCAGGCCCAATAATTCATGCTCTAAATCACGATAGTAATCATCGCTCGTAAAATGGACGGAGCAGACTTTTGCATTGACTATATTCAATTTATCCCCTCGTTTACATTTTGCCAGCCAAGCTTTCACAAGAGTTGTATCTTTGGGGAAACTATGGTACACAATATCAATGTTGTCTTTTGTTTTCCTCCAATAGTTCCGGCATGTAGCAATAGCACATTCCATTGTAAGGGAACGTACATGAGTTTATTCCGCTTCAACTAGTGCACATACGATTGTACACATTGAAGTGAAGTACATTTAATACACAATATACCACCTATAAAACACGCAAATGAAACTAGGAATAAGACAAAGATTACACACAAGAAATAAAGCACTTGTTTCGCTACGGCTACTGACATTCACTGTGGCTAGCTTGTATCTCCCAGCCCACTTGCCATACTACCTACGTCACGGCTTCACGAGACCCAAGAGCGGCTAAGCAGAGGACCACTCACATTGGCACCCCCCTGGGTCACCACTACACACACATCAATATACTGAGAGTCGTAGTCAAATAGGTTCATTCACACCGTACGCAAGAGAATCTCTACTTAAACAAAGTACCTGATTCTTGGATGCCACGGGTAATCTCGAGAACTACTGAATGGTGATGCGGCTTTCACCATTCTGTAAAGGTATTCTCGAGGAAGATTTCTGTAGAAAATAATTTATTTATGATCAAAGGGAGCCAAGCAGTAACGATTTCAGTGAAAAGGTCGAAAAAAGAACCTGGCGTCCGTGCGCTTTTTAAGCTTACGCTTGGCAAACCGTTAAAAATATCAATATAATATGAGTGTAACAGTTGTTCAGCATGAAAAATTCTACACCAAAGTCCGGGAGGGCATATCGATCGCCCACTATAAGTGCTTTTAGTTTGGACGGAAGGGGGATTTGTGTCTCGCACACCTCGCCGTTCTTAAATTACGTCTGGCAGGAATTCCTTGCACATTCATAACTTTTCCCGGGCGAAGCCGGGGTGGGTTGCTATGGTTCCATAAAATATCGTCTGGGCGGTCAGCGCTTCGCATAGTTTGTGCGTGTGGTCCCTTGACAGTTCGAACTGGTGCGATACCGTATCGAGCCTACGTTGCGTATCGGGCTGGCGCGACCCCGCTCGAACTTGTGTATCATACGCTCCTAGTAATGTGCTTGAGCCCGGCTCGAGCTGCTGGAACAGATGACGTTGGAGTTTGAACTGGTTCGAGCTTGGCGCGAGCTTTTGAGCGCACCGCGAGCTATAGGCGTGTTCTTATCACCCAGAAACCTCAAGAAGGCTGTGTTTAGAGTATTGTGCTAGGCGGAATCGACTCGTCATGTTGTTGCTGTGCACTGCTGTATAGTTTGTGCATATAACCCCTTCAAACAGTATCTGTAATGTGGAGACAGCTACAATCTGTGTTTGTGCGATGATTCGATGCACATGTCTTCCCAGAATATACCAACTGCCTACAGAACATCATTGGAGTGCACAGAACCAAGGCGACGGGTTACAACACTTCCTTAGTACAATTGTGCGGCAACAGTATGTGGAGGCCTACATATGCGATTAATTTGTTCCGTTTCAGGAACATATATTTGTTTATATCCTTGACAGTATTACATCATTCCCAGAAGCCAAAGACGTATCAGAGATGGGGGGTGGTGAATAACCTATATTATTACAGTATTATTAAGTTATGTACAATTTGGTTTACGTCGCACCGACACAGATAGGTCGTATGATGACAATGGGATAGAAGAGGGCTAGGCGCAGAAGGATGCGGCCGTGGCCTTTATAAAGGTACAGCCCCAGCATGTGCATGGTGTACAAATGGGAAACCACGGAAGACCATCAGCAGGGCTGCCGACAGTGGGATTTGAAACACTGATAGCCTAATACGTTCACATATACTGTACGCGAGCAAAAGTTGTGGAAAATATCGTCTGGGCCGTCAGCGCTCCGCATACTTTATGTGTGGGGTCGCCTGACAGCTCGAACAGGTTCGATACAGTATCGAGCTTGCATTGAGTATCAAGCTGGGGCGACCTTGCTCGAACTTCAGTATCATTCGCCCATCACTAAAAAACACTGTCTACATGCTATTTTCTATAATGATATTGTATCTGTAATAAGATTGAGTCACTAAACACCCGAGATGATCAAATTACATATTTCACAATGTCAAGGATATTAACCCGCCGTTGGTCGAGCCTCCCGGACGGATGCGGATGGTCGAGGGTGAGCGCGACGCTCATTCATCGTACATGATCAAGTTTACTTACTTTTTGTAATTGGTTTTTACTTTTTTATATGTTTTTATTCTTAATATTAATTTCATTTATTTAAATATCCAATGATAGAATTAAATTTTTGAAATTAAATATGAAAGAAAACTGTCCATTTATTAATATAAACTATAATACTATACTAAAATGCGGACAAACATTTTAGACTTAATAATAACACATACTACTGTTTCAGTGTCACTGATCAGTTGCAGAAATGTTGTGTTATTGTGTTTGCAAATGATCTATTATACAACAAACTTCAATAAATATTGCCATTTATCCAAACTGAAAACTGACGGTTCAAACACATCAGTAGGCCTAGATTTCAGTCCCAGTTTTCCATTTTCCAAGAACCAGCAGCCATATTCAGAATCGCTATTTTTGGCGGCTACTCCATTATTGCCATTGCACTGTTGACATATTGTTACTGTATGATCTCCACAGATTGGTAGTGCACATTTTGCATATCTGATAGTTGAATATCTATTTTTCTTCTTGGGACAAAACCCACATTTTTCCCTTTCACTATTCCTCACACGCCGCAGTGGTGGAGGTGGCCCATTTTCGATTCCAAGAACATTTTTAATTTTAAGTCGCAGATCGTTTTTCAAACCGCTGTAAGAGGCTCTAGTGGTCATGTGTGTCTATGAGATCTAGACCCAGCATTTTCAGGAACTTTCTTCTTGAGTGCTTTTCTCCAGTATTACAATTTAGAATAATTTGAGAATTTATCCCACCAATGTCAAGAAAAGAGAAGAACAATCTAAGAGGCCACCGAAAAGAGATTCTTGCAACTGAGTACTCCATCTTCATGCCATCAACAACATCCACTCCCCCTTTGGTAAGGTTATAGAAAGTCACAACAACAGGTTTTGATAGGTCTCCAGAAGCTTCATCAATCTCGTCTGAATCATGCATCGTCGATATGAGGATAACATTTTGATATTTCTTCGGAGTATACGACACGACCATTATGCTTTCTCTGAACGTAAATAGACTACTGAAACGAGGCCTTGGTCTAGTGTTTACAGTTTCTAAAGGCAACTCCCTTTTGTTCTTTTTCAATGTCGTTACGACTGTCAAATTGTTTTGATTAGCCAACTCGTTTGCAATGGGCACGGAAGAGAACCAATTGTCCATTGTCATGTTCTGACCAGAGCCCTGAATTGGTAATGTCATCCTCTTCACAACAGCACTTGGTGCGTTATCTAAATGAAATGGTCCCTCCGGTTGATTTCCACAATAAATTTCAATATTGTGAACATAAAACATTCTCGCATAACTACTACAGGAAACTTCTTCACACCGTAATTTGCCTTTTTTTTTTTTTTTTAAGACATGTATTGCTGGAAAGAACACCTTGTTCGAAAAGACTCTAACATTTCATCCAATGTCATATATTCGCCTACACTATAATTGTCCAAAAAATTCTGCACAAATCCATCATATACGTTCCTTATCGGTGCCAGTTTATCAAGTGCTTTCCTCTCCTGTCTGGTGGTGACATCATCAAAGCGAAGGGCCCTAAGCAATAAATAAAGGCATCTGTAACTCATCACCAAAAAAATATTTCAGGTGCAGTTGCATCATCTGCCCACAAATCTAAAATGTTTACGTGGGAAGATTTCATCACTCCAGCCATATAAAGCACTCCAATGAGGGCTTTAATTTCTTCTAGGTTTGTATCTACCACGTCTGATTCACGCCTGTACTTTGATCTAATTGTTCTCAGCCGTACATTTGTATGGTGGGTTATTTCTACAAGAACTGACACAGGGAAAAAAAAGATGCTCCATGCTTCAGTAATTGTCTTTGAATACCTAGCATCTCCTGTTACTCCTGGAAGGTGAATTACAATGTTTCTCCTGGGTCTGCGTTGATTTGGTGCGTGAATACTCCATTGTATTGTCTTGTCGCGTCCAGTGTAATAAGACCCTGGATTCACGGCACTTTCTTCCTCTCCTCCTTCTTCAGCTGATTGTTCACTTTTACTGTTGTGGTCACTATTTCTAACCTCACGAACGTCAGAATCATCTGAAGAACTGTTACCGTCCTGAAACACATTGCTTTCATGGTCCAAGTCCTCTTCAAGCCAATTAGCTATTTGATTTTCATCAGTCATAATGCAACAAAATAACACAAAACATAAAGAAAAAAATTAAAGTAGGTAATTAAGTGAAGAATTTGACCAACTGTACACGAAATTCACAAATTGAGAATCTAGCAAAATTGGTAAAAATGTACAACACGGATGGTCTAGGGTGAGCGCTCCGCTCACTGGCACGTAGTGCTCAAGTACTGCACAGATTGGATGCACTAAACTCACTGATGGAGGCGCACATGCACTCTGACCAATCTCCCCCACTCCTGACATTCCAACGAAAAGCTACTCAATTGTTACAGGCCGTTCTCTGCGAATTCTGACGTATTACAACACAAATATTTTAAAAGTGAGCGTCGCACTCACCCCTTACCAACGGTGGGTTAATGCAAGTTTTAGTCCGTACACACAGCTGTGTTGTGTCCCCTGCACTCTCTTAAAATCACATATGTTTCAAGGCATTGGGGGCTACTGCCCACACCACCATTACCTGGCACGTGTTGATTGACAAAAATGAAAGCTATAATGTATCTTCCTCTTATGGGAGTATTTGGTAATGATGTGCAACACAGTTGCATCATTTGTTGTCTTCCTCTTTTATGATCATATTAGAGCAGCTTAGCTGTAGGCAATGCACCTATATTCGGGAATTTAGCATCTTGAAATTAGCTTTCATATGGATTTGCAGGACCTGGAGCAAACTAAAGCATTTAACATGCGAGAGGTCGCGCCCGCGGCAGTTTGCCGGGCTTTTAACTTCCTTTATAATTCTGTTACTATCAGCGGTAGAGTTTTGGGCACCTGTTTTACCTCTCCCAGCACTCTCTCGCAACTGCCCTCGACGATCGTAGAGTCTTGTCTGTCTCGTCTGGTTTATGTTTCATTCCTCTGCCGCAAGTGTTGCTGTAATTTGCCTCTCCGCAACCTCTCATGTAGCACATTTTTGTAACATTCTTCATTTCTATATACTGTAATTTGAATTAAGTGAAGTTCATTGTTTCTAATGGTTTATAGTGAAGTAGTGCTGTATTTGTACCTATAATACTGAATTTTGCAGTGAATCAGTGGAAAATTAGAGACCATGTAATGTAAAGTTTCGAAGCCATTCTTTCAGTGTTGTCTATACAAACTCTTCAGTTGGTCAACACAAATTTGCCCAATGACTAGGCAGGGTAATATATGAATAATAAGTAAATAACACTTGTGGAAATAATTACATTTATTAGTTATGATCGCTTTTATAATGGGGCAATTTTAGGATTGCACATTTTGACTTTCATGCGGTCATCAGATCCTGATCCCTGTGTTCAGGTTTAAATTTATGTACAAATATTATCTAACTACAAAAAAATGTTTAGTGCGTTTAATTGTGTTTATATTACGATTCGTAGTTTTGAATCTCGTTATACAGGGAGTCCATTTTAAGACTTGCATTTCGGGCTGCGACCCGTGGGAACCCCATTTTTGGTTTGCAGGGTTCCTCATGTGAGACCATATGCCGTGTTTTGATTGCAGGCCACTGACGGGTGACACAGCTTCAGACGGAAGCGATTACTCAATAACGTCCGCTCATCTTTGCTGGCCCTTGCGGTCACTGTGCTCAATATCTCCACTTGCATGCGCTCCTAATCCTCGGTACTCAGTCACGAAGGTTTTAACCCTTCGCGGGCAGCAGTAGTTTATGGCTTTAGGCGGCACATTTTTTTGTAAAACAAAAGTTCCATACAAATTGTTCAAAAGTTACTAAAATCATGCAAATATGCTTTAAAGTATCTACATACCTTTCCCCGGATTGGAGAACCATCATTGAAGAGGTTTGAAGACAGTATAAAATTTGGAGTGTCTGTTTGTCAATTGAAGAACGGCACAAGGGACATTGCACTTGATCTCATATTTTGCTGCTCACTGTATGTCTATTCCTTACTATTCCATTTCTACGGGTCCAGGGTTGGAATGCGATGAATATTTATGCGGTGAATGGTTTTTACGGCCAGATACCCTTCCTGATACAGACCACAAAGAGTAGGTAATGCAAGATGAAATGGATGAAAGGAAGTGAAACTGAACAAGGAGTTAGAAGGAAGCAATCGTGGCCTATTAGATGGTATCGTCCTAGCATTTGCCGGGGTTGAAAATTGGAAACCAGGGAAACATAATTCAAGGATGTCCGAAAGAGGGATTCGAACCCCCTTGTCCATTCAGTTTATAGCAGCAGGGTTCATGGTCTTATGCCTTAGCACGGTCGGTATTTTACTGATCATTGTTAGGAAACGTATGTACAAGGAAATACTTTGAATGAGTTTTGGTGTTTATATATTTTAAAAAAATTGAATGGTACGTAGATACGTGATTTATAAAATAAAGCTATATTATACACAACATTTAGAAATATCACTCTAAATTGCAGTCATTGTGAAACGGGTTCCTCAAAACTCTTGTTGCGTGTGATACACTTTGAAACATTTATCCGGGTGCAGATAAGGCCTTGAGGTGCAAGTTTCACAAAAATATACCGTGAATTTTCGCTGACCCTTGGCCCCGCACACAACACACGCGAGGGATTTGACACCAGTTCGGTCCATGAAATGTGGCACACCACTGAGCCTCTCACTTGAAGGTCCACCTGAAGTACGTCCTGAGCTTGTACGTATTGACTTGCGATAACTAACCCGCTCTTCCACTAGGGCCTCCACCAAACACTTCCTAAACTTCTTATGGCTCATGGGTTTTTTCCTACCACTAGATTGCACCATAGTGTACAGTAAGAATGAATTCACGATACACACTTCAAGTAGCCAAAAACACATCTTTCGGTGCCACTTGCGTGATGGTCTCATGAATTGATAGGCTGCGATATAGTGATCAGTTCTGTCCACCCCACCCATTTTTTTAGTGTAGTCTATTATTACATCAGGCTTGGATACAGGTGGCTGGTTGGGGTACTTGGAAGCAACGTCTTTGACTGCTGCTTTGTCACCTTTGTGACAGGTGCTCAGCATTGTAACCACCCTTTTGTCTTTCCATGCTAGAGCCAATGTTTCATTTTTTCGAAAGCTAATTATATCCCCCTTTTTCATATTCTTTACGTGATCAGATTTTAATTTATCCGGCATACCTTTACGCGTGGGCATTACTGTGCCAGTTGAGACCATATTCAGTCCTAATAGTTAATCAGCTAGTTCTGGTGAGGTGTAGTACCGATCAGTGTAGATATGATAACCTGAGGGTGGGGCATTCATGTCCTTAATGAGGGATGAACATAGATTTTTCACAACCTGTGTTGTTTCCAGGAGACCTGTGTTATCATGGTCTGTTTTTCACATGTACGGTATAAAATTATAAAGGTAGCAATTTGCACTATCAGACAGGGCAAAAACCTTCAACCCAAATTTTGTAGGTTTATTTGGGTTATAAACCTTGAAGGAAACCCTCCCTTTGAAACTTATGGTACTTTCATCTACGGAAACTGCAGAACCAGGTTGATAGAAAAGCATACATTTTTGTCTAACCTTCTCTAGAACACCCTGAATGTGCTCACCCCTTTTTAGAGGCTTATTTCCTTCTCCGTGTGTGAAGTGCAGATTCCAGAAAATCAATAAAAATTCATCCCTCGATAAGAAATCACCAAAAAATTGCATTTTGTCAACCCAGGCCCTTGAAAAATAGTCCTTGACATCTGGCAAGGGGTGAAGGCCCATGTTGTTGATGACGCCAATAAATCCCTTGATGTCGCTCGTGGTTGGGTGATGCCAATTTTTCATTCTGCCCCGCTTTGTGACTGGTGTTGACTGCATTTTTCGTTTGTCTCCATGTAATTTAGTTTCATAAAGAATCTCTTCAATTACTTCATCAACAAATAAATAAAATAAATCTACAGGGTGTGTGTCTACATCAAAACTTATTGGTAATATTGGCCCTTGATCAATGTTCTGTATGGGGATGGTATTTGTGGGTCAGCGATCCCTATTACTCACGTCTGTCCAGTTATTTGCTCGCTCACCAGCTGTGTCGCTTATGTCGTTGTTGCTCTCAGATGAGCTGTAGGAAGAATTTTCTGTTTCAGAGTCATTATAACTAAAATCTGATAAATCTTCATCTGAATAATCAAGTATTGAAACTATCTCAACATCACTAACTCGTTTTTCAGATGCCATTATATCCCAAAACCACCAAAATTCGGCAAATACCACGACATGAAAATACTGCGTCGTGCAGCTGTCACTACCAGGAAGAAAATCTTACCAATATGCTGAGGGGATTCCCCACGCGAGTAAGGTTGAAGTAAGCAGCTCCTGCCATCTATGAGGACTTTTGTGTACTTCATTGACCTCTGTAGCGTGCTATTTGAACAGAACTTATATATATATATGGTTCCACCCGTGGTGGACAAAAGACGGAGCATATATATATGGTCCCGCCCGCCGAAGGTTAAAGGGACTCCCTCTATAAGGTTGGTTGTTTGTGTGTTTTTTTTTTTTTTTTTTTTTTTTTTTTTTTTTTTTGTAACAAGGGTTTGTGAATTATGTATGAGCATTATGCACGTGTATACAAATTAGGGAATGCATTTGAATTCTATTACGTATATGGTTACTTATCTCAGCGAAGTTGTTGGTGTTACAGTTTTTACGTTGGATGTTAATTCTAATACTCCTAATTTTGATGTTCTCACCTGCGTACCGAAATTGCCCCATTATAATAGTTATCAGAACTAATACCGTACATGTTAATTTTCCAGGAGTGTTATTTACTTATTCTTCATATACATTGTACTCCGCCCAGTCATTGGGCAATTTGTGTTGACCGACTGAAGAGTTACAACGTACATATTAGAGACTACATGCAAGCAACCTCTAAAAGGTGTGCAGATGAAGTCATGGGCACTACCATTATGGATGGCCTCTTTTTGTTCTATTCCCAGCTCTGCCAAGAAAATTTATTCTAGACTGAGGGCTGGAATGGTGTACTGTACACTCAGCCTTGTGAGGCAAAACTGAGAAGTGGTGGGTTTGATTCCCACCACAGTCATACAAGAAGTGGTTTTCAGTGGTTTCCCCACTTCTCTTTCACGCAAATGCTTCGATGGTTCCTAACGTAAGGCCATCGCCACTTCCTTCCCAATCCTCGCCTGTATTACAAAGGCATACACTAATATAGACACCACAATAACACTTGTTATTGAACAAATATTACACATACCTAGAGTTCGTGGTTTTTAGCATTTAAAAATCAGAGATTTAGCGTATTGATTGTCAAATTTAGCGTTTTGTAGCAAATTGGTTAAAAATAGGCATAATTTGCGAAATTACATACACAACAGTTCGGAGTAAAATCATACTGTTTTAATCACACATTGCTTGTCATGCAGTATTGAACACACTATGGAAAATAAGAGAAACAACAACATAAGACTGCAAGAAGTATTAACACACACACAAATATGCATATTTACAAATTTACAAACACAGTTTCAAAGTGAAATATACTATTCTGAACGTATTCATTTATCACTGTACAACAGACCTACAAGGAAGAGGAATGTCAATGATGATTGAACTAAAACATGCCAACTGTTTGAATGGTGTCCTCCTTCATTCGAGACCGCCTATCAGTCACAATCGTGTTGTACTGTACTTGCTAAAAAACCTCTCTACATCGACACTGTTCGTAGGGGCCCAAATGCACTGCAGTGCTGCCGAGGCAAAAGAAGGAAACTTTAACTTAAGTGCCATCAGCATTTGAAGATTGTCAGTGTTTTTTTCCATTTTAATGTTCTGCAGCATCTGTTGGTGATACACCTCGCAGCCCTCGACAAACTGATCTACAGTGACACTTCTATAAAATGGCAACTTATGCTTCAAAGACACAAGTGATTTGGGTTCCATAGCACTGTTTTGCCCTGCAACTGCAGGATTAAATAAATTGCACACTTCGTTGAAAAACACGTTTGTATCACTAACGCTCATGTGCTTCGAGGGCTTAGTTATGCATTTAAGCATACACTGCTTAAATTGCACCTTAATTTCCTCTTTCTTTGTATTGTTTCTGTAACTCTCCAGCAGATCACTAGTTTCCAATGGAAACCATCCGTCAGCACACCTCTTTAATTCTCCACAAATAGTAGAAAGATCATCCCACAACTTGTGAGCATACGGGTAGGACGATCCCTCCAGTACTGTGAGTGCTGCATTAACTTTCACAGATATCTGTGAAATAAACTTTATTTGAACTTTAAGCAAGGGAAGCATATCCTGATCTCTAAACATATCATCACTGAATGGCCACTGCTATTTAGAGAATTCTCATCAAGAGAACTAAAGAATTCTACCACGGGTGTGAAGTACTTGTCAAGATACTGGACTGAGGAAAACCAAGAGTTCCATCGGGTGATGACAGGAGCTGGGAACAACAGCGCATTCAAATCAGGGAAATTATCTAGCAAAACATTTAGATAGGAGTTCTTCAACTTCCTGCAGTGGAGAAAAGCCATCTTAAGTTTTGAAACCAAATTGTTCAACTGTGACAGTTCCTTGAGAATAACATCCCCGACAAGATGCATGTATCTGGCCGAGTCTGACACTAAACCCAGGACGTTTTCATAATCAATATTATAGTTTTTGAGAGCATCAATGATGGCTCGGCTGAATATTGTCCCGTTAGCAACATCCAAAATTGAACAGCTTGCCAAATAAACTTGTTGTTCTGCACTTGGCGTGATCATCCTGAATAGAATAGCCAAGACACATCTGCCTCGGTTGTCCGACGTCTCGTCTGCGATTACTACAATAGGCTTCCCGTCCAATGCTGCATTCATCTCTGCCCTTGCTGAATCTCCGCAACGTGGGACATAATCTCTGCTAAGGGTACTACCTTGAGGCAGATCTCCTGATCCTGAGACGTACCTATGGGGCCAATAAAATTTCATTAAACATGCTAATAATAATAATAAAGTTTAGAGGTAAGGACTTAAACATTTGGTGTAGGAATCGAAATCTACTTTCAACATATTAGGTCGCGTTTTACGACAAAATGCGGTCGTGAAAATTCAATATTCATTTGCTGAAGTGCTGACCTAGAGAATATCTGAACAAGATTTGAAGCTTTTCCCTATAAAGTTCCCTTTATGTACATGAAAGCAAGCGATTATTTTACATCCTAGATGGTCTGTTAAATTGTAACATTTTAAAATAACGTCCATCCACGTTTGTTTTTTGTTTTGTTTTTTGGTAGAAAATTTGGATAACCTAACCTAAAATTCCACGTGAAGTCGTCGTATTAGGAAACGTGCATCCACGTGGTTTTTAGTCGAAAGTTTAAGGCACCTAACCTAAAATTCAACAAGGCCGTATAGCAATCGTAATACTTCTAAACAACCATCCACATGCTTCTTTTTCGACGGGGGAGGGGGGGATATAGCTAGTTTATTAATATTTCACAGTAAGTTAGGGTATACCACTCAAGATGGTGTAAATGTATTTTAAACACAAATATAAATAACGCCCAAAAGTATATCTGAAATAGGCACTTTTCAAGGTAGTCTCGGAAAGCAGGATGGTCCAGCTTGTGGATGGGGAAATTAGTCTGCAGGCACATCTTCACAGTATCCTCAATGAATGTTTGTTTCTCGCTTTTTGCTTTTCTTGCCTTTCTATCCATTTTGGCTATTGTGGCTTGATGCCTCGCTGTTCATATGCTGGTTGGGAACAAAATCGCTCCTTTTGTAGCACATGGTTTTTGCTCTTGCAGTGTTTATCTAAAACATCTTTCTTCTTCCACTCAAGTCTTTGATTGCAAAGTCGGCACATCAGTATATCTGTATCACTTACATAAAAATGTTCTGATTTGTAACTCTCGGCACACTGTTTGATTGTCACTTCGCTTCTACCCATGGCTACCAGTCAATAAATCGCCACCGTATTTTAAAACAGCAGACTATTATCAAGGGTCAACACAAAGTGAATGAACGCGTACCGGTATTTGAAAGCTGTTTCTTCTTCTTCTTCGATATTTATTTGCTCTCTTGTTGAAAGCTGTTTGATTGGTTGTTCTTTGCACTGCTCATTGGCCGTAGAAAGATATTCCACACATTGCAGTTTTAAGGTGCCGTAATAATTCTTTCCCCTGAAATATATGTTGTTATTTATCTTATTTTTAAGAAAGAAAAACGTATCGTTTAAAAATATATATGTTTATTTTGCATAAAACCGTGAATTTCGCATATATGTTTATTTTGCATAAAACCATGAATTTTGCATCTATTTCGCATAAATTGTAAAATTTCGCATTTTGAGCCAATTTCGCATTTTATCGCTAAAAATCACTCTTAGAGGTCATATAAGATGAAGGTACATACACTGACAGTTTCAACATATTTTGCATTTATCGCAAATGCTAAAAACCACAAACTCTGCACATACCCAATTACAAGGGATAAATGGCCACAATGTCCAAGCCCTTAAAATGAACAATGCATTATATTCAACAAAATTTAAAAATTAAAAAAATAAAATAAAAAAAAAAAACTCTTTAGTAAATTTTATAAATTTCTTTTAATTTATGTACATTATTGTTAATATGAATACATTATTTACTTGAATTGTGAACAAATCTTACGTTGAAATGCACCTATTGAGGCGGTTTGCTCATGGGCAGTGTAAAAACTCCTGGATGATAGGCCTATGAGATTTTGCAATACTTGCGTATTTATTTTTTACATTGAGAAAATATTTGTACACAATAATTATATTAGTAACAGTTGATAGGTAGTTAAACAGGATACATTATATATTTTTGTCAGCATTTACTACATTTACAGCAGGTGCTGAAAATAGTAAGCCTGAGCAATTTGCCTTTGTGCGACCTCTCGTGTTCTAAAATGGGCACAACCTCTGGCGTGTTAAAGCAGTAGTGAAACTACATATTATATACCAACCCTCCCCAGTGATGCAACACCAGGAGAGCCGTTTCCCATTTTCAGGGTGTGATCATATTATTACCTAGGTAGAACTACTAGATAATATTTGGAGAATTCATCATTGGTGGCAAGATACCTTAGTTGAGGTAATTAAGACTTGTGGTGAAGTACTGTTGGCTGTCTCGTACCCCGTGATTATTAAATACATTACAAAGTGTAAATGTGTTAAACTAGTTGGGTGCTAAGTTGCTGCTAGCACCAGTGCCTTGCTCGACAAGCGACTAGCCACAGTGCCCCAGCCACCATTCAGCCAACGTGAATCTCTGTTCGATAGGGAGGGTCTTCACTGTATATTGGTTCCAGAGATGTAGTTATTGGATATTGAGACTTACATTGCTTTGATTGAAATCCTAACATGGGATCACAAAAACTGCAACACTCCATCGGGCTATACGTCAAATTCTTAAGTTGCACAATGAAATATAACGTGCTCCAGGGGTGTCTTATCAGCAACGTACCATCACTATTTCTCCTTCTAGCTACCTTTCTTGTTAAGTGGACTGACTGATCTACAGAATGTTTTATAAACATTTTTCTTAATTGGGATGCCTTCATTAGTCTTGAAGGTATGTATCTAAACTTTGACTACCTCGTGGTGTAGCGGTTAGTGTTCTGGCTGTCACCCTGGAGGTCTGAAATCGATTCCCAGCTCTGCCAAGGAATTTTAATTCTGGTGTGAGGGCTGCAATGGGTTACACTCAGCCAGGTGAGGCAAATCGGAGAGGAGAAGGGTTTGAGCCCCAACTCAGCCATCCTGGAAGTATTTTCTGTGGTGTCCCCCACTTCTACTCCAGACAAGTGCTGGGATAGTTCCTAACTTAAGACAACAGCCACGTTCTTCCCAATCGTCTCGCCCATTTACAAATACACACACTAGTACAGCCATCACATACAGTAGGTTATCACAGAAATTCCACACACACCCAAATACACAGGACTATATGACCACGATTTCGCAGCCTCTAAACTAAGCAACAACCACTATCTCAACTGGGAAATGTATCAATTTGATTTTCATTTTACATTAGTCCTCAAAAAGAAAGTAGACGGGCAGATGACCTCAATGTTCTGCCCTTTAAAACAATTACCACCACTATTTTAATTAGAGATGAGTATTATTTCAATATGGATGAAATTGTTTGGTCAGAATTGGAAAAGAAGAGCAAAACGGCTGGCGGTGAAAGGAAATCGTGAGGCTCCAAGTGCTATAGACACTGCTCGCTGGAAAGCTCCTCCTTCTCGTTCCAAGTTCATTAACCGCCTTGGTGGGCGTCATGCCCAGCATCAGGAACAGCAACAACAGCAGCAGCCACAGCACCACCAACAACCGCAGCAACACCATCAGCAGCAGCGAGCCCAGCTCAGTAGTCCACCTGTGTCTCCGACAGAGAACAGCAAGTGAGTTTCAGCAGCAGTTTTATAGAAATTTCAGATTATGGTGTTTGAAGCAATTTTTCAGTGTTGCCTTAGTAATCCAAATTTGATGTTTTTCAGTCAGTCAACACAATCGTACGCAATTGTGATGGGTTGTTCCTTAATCCTGAAATAAAAATTACATGAGATTAATAAATACACTTGGATGACCAGTTTTGATCATCAAGCGATCGTCGGATTAAATCTATGTCTACAAATGTGGGTGATAATATTTACAATATGTACACTAATTTAGTTGCAGCAGTAGTTAAATTAACCCAACTAGTCAATATTTGTTAGTTATATGTGATAGTTTGTTAAGATACTTAAAATGGTGATTGACCTTCAAATTTGCTTGCTTAGTGTGAATATTATAATTGAATCGCTCGTTGTTGAAGGGCACTAAGTCCGATTTTTAAAGTTTTGAGATAAACACAAAAAAAAAGTTTTTCCGCTCTTGTACTGAAATATGAGACGTAGTTTTTTGTATGTTTAAATTGCCCACACACGCCGATATAATAAAACCGAAATAGCATTGTTCCGTATGTTACTAGCACCTTTATTAACAAAATACGTAACTGGACTTAGCCCATTTCAACATGGAACGAGCAGAATCTTTGAGGGAGGAATATCATTCACATTCTTAGTTTATTTCCTTTATTTCTAAATGAACTTATGTATACAGAAGCCTGAAAAAAAAGGTAACATTAATGTAATAACTGTTATTTTGTTATGTTGAAACGCACTAACTGCTGGACTAAGTTCCTTCCAACATGAAATAACTAACTTGACGGCTGTGGTAATAGAACAAGTGCTGCCAGAACATAGTTCCATTCAACACCAAAACTTGCATCTTGCTTCCTAGGACGCAAAATCACGGTAAAAAGGATTTGTAAAAAATGTGGACTTGGTGCCTTTCAACATCGAGCGATTCAATTATTGTTAAATGGTCAGTTCAGAGCGGTAGCTGCTTGAGTTGCATAACACACACTAATACAGTCATCACAATTGACACCGGTTATCAGACAGATTCTACACACACCCAAAGTACACGGGGCTACATGACCGCGTTGTCGCAGCCCCTAAACTTAAGAACCAACCGCACTGAACTGGAAGGAATTTCCTGTGTGCAAGTATCTCTTATTTTCCTAGGCTTTCCCCCTCCCAAATTTCTAAATGTCTGTATTCATCGATTATGTAACATTTGTTGTTGCCAAATCTAGACCTCCAAGTGCATTTATTAATCTCGTGTATTTTTTAGCCTACTTTTCACATTTTGCAAAAATGAGGAAAAAATAGACTTATGAGATCGGGTAAATGTGTGTCTGTCTGTCTGTCCTTCTGTCTGTCCGTCTGGCTGTGTGTGTGTCCCCCCTATCAACTCCTAAACGGCTGCAGCAATCGAAACAAAATTTGGTAGGAGTAAAGATCTATACCTGAATATCTCATGGCCATATTTGAAAATGATGTCAGTGCTACCAACTGTTGAAAAATCGCAATTGAAATTTGAGCTCCATGTTGGATATCTTGGAAGGTATGAATGGGAACTATTTCAAAATTGACACACGTATAGATAATAATATTGCAGTTTAATTTCCAGGAGGCCATACATGGCAGTGTTGCCAAAATGATTATAAGCCTGCTGATAGGTCCAAATTTTAAATGCATATAACTTCTACACTATCAATTGGATTTTAACCAAATTTCGTATGTGCTATGTGTACATAAGCAGATATGACTGAGCGAATTCTTAAGAGCCACCAGGGCTGTCAACTGTTAATAAATGCTCTCAATTTTTTAAATCCAAATACCCATATATCAGAAAGTATGCAAGCCGACAGCTTTAAACTATGCACTCGTCTAGTACCTGACATTCTATATTAATTTGGAGTAACTTATATATATCAGTGCTACCAACATGATTCTAAGCCTGCTAAGAGGTCCAACTTTAAATACATGTAACTTCTATACTATCATTTGGATTTCCAACAAATTTCGTGTGTGCTATGTGTACCATAACAGATATGACTATGTCGATTCTTAAGAGTAACCAGGGCTGCCAACTGTTAATAAATACTGTCTCTATTTTTGTTACCCTAATATCAATATATCAGAAAGTATGCAAGACAATAGCTCTAAGCTTTGCACACGAATAGTACCTGGCAATTTTGATTAATTTGGAGTAACTAATATAGGCCTATGCCAGTGCTGCCAACATGATTCTAAGCCTGCTGATAGGTCCAATTTTAAAATGCATGTAACTTCTATACTAACTAATGGATTTCATTCAAAATTGACACAACAATAGTTCATATTATTTCAGATTATATCTGACCAATACATGTATGTCATTGTTGCCAACATGATTTTACGCGTGCTGTTAGATCCAATGTTTAACTGCATGCAACGTCCATGCTATCCATTGGACTTCAACCACATTTTGTATTCTGTCTTAAGAGATGGAACTAAGAATATATTCAATCACCAGGGCTGCCAACTGTAGTTCTTTATTAGGCTACATTATGCCAGGTATACAGTATTTTGAACTAATTAGAAACTTCGATATTACCAACTTAATTTCATCATTATTCTAGATAGATCCAAATAGATTAATCATTGGCATGAATTTAAATTTTAAGAAAAGTAGGCTCTTTAGTTCTTCACGGAACTTCTTGTTTTTCTTTTTTCCTGTTTTAGGAAACAAACCATCACAATTGGGTACAATCGTGTTGACCGACTGAGAAACATCAAATTTCGAGAAATTTCAGAGTTGCCTTCATAATCTTGTAAAGGAATTGTTCTTCAGTCAGTCAACACATTAATGTGCCCACGGCAATAGGGAATAAAAATTTTCTACTCGTGTCTGATCACCTGAAAAAAATATATGGATTAATTATTATTGTATGAATCTTCAGTCTTTTGACTGGTTTGATGCCGCTCTCCCTGTCCTGAGCTAATCGTTTCATCTCTACATTGCTACCACTCCTTACATCCGAGACAATCCGTTTAACATATTCTAACCTTGGTCTACCCCTACAGTTCTTGTCGTGCCAACCTATCTCCCATCTTCAATAGCAGTCACCAGAAACATCTCTCCTCCCCCACTTGTCTTAATAACTCTTCATTTGTTACTCTATCTACTTATCTGATCTTCATCATTCTCTTTATAACATCACATTTCAAATGCTTCTATTCTCCTCTTTTCTGCTGCTTCAACAGTCCAAGTTTCACTTCCATAGTGTGCCACGCTCCGACAAAGGCTTTCAAAAATGACTTCTTAACCCATCGGGCCGGCTATTTAATCCGGAGGTTTTCACTTCTCTGGCGGTATTTAAATTGAAGCTCAGCAGAGGTTTGGACACCAACAAGGTAAAAAATTAATAATGTTAAATCTACGAAATATAACGTAATGAAATTTTTAGGATTACTTACCGAAATCATGTCCGATGTTTCTCAGTAATATATGTGACAACTGCTCTTCAGGGTTGTCCATAATCACACGCAATATTTACAAAAGTAAGTTCCACTTTTGGTATTTGTTTCAGGTATATTTACAATGAAAGCAAGATATTTACATGATAATGTTCAATCTACATATATACATATTTTTCGGGTATAATTTCCAGGAAAAGCTGAATTTTGAAAAGCTTTTTAGGCCCCGTATAGAATTGTCAACAAAATGTAAATATCGCAATATTATTTGTTTGAGGGAATATAGGGGTGAAATAGCTCTTTAGGGTAGGTTTCTGGATTATCCCCATCAACAATACAAGCCACAAGAACACATAAATGTTGTCCCCTGTCACTGACTCTCACTTCCTGGCGCGCGACCTTGGTTTCAAGGGCGTGCCACCATACATTCTGCAGCGTAGGCCTACATATTTGTTTCTCAAACTAGTTCAAACACATTGTCGAAAGCAGCAAAAAACAGACGTGAAATGCCTTCTTGTACCCGTCATATACGTGAAGGGGATCTTTTGTGTGCTTGTGACAAAGTCTACCTCTCGCCACAAACACTGAACAGCGGTCGTTGTTATTACAGCTGAAGCTATTTCTTCTTCGTCTGGGCTGTCTCCCACTTCTCCCATAACATCATGCTGTGCATAGTCCATATCACTACCGAAAATATCGCTCCCTATACATCACTTCCACTACTGTCATCTATCAAACCAATAATATTTGCACCCGTAAGAGAATGAGACAGTCCGGCAATTATTCATCTGCGACTGAGTAGCCTCTAGCCTACGAAGCAAAAGTTATCTACTAAGTAATTGCTATCGGTGCTTCCCCTTCATAAGTGACTAAGACTGTCAAGTTAGATATAGTTCACAAAACAATCTCGAGATGGCAGGAAAGGATGTGGTACCTTCTAAAGCAACTAATCTGAAACTCAATAGAGCGTGTTTCATGTTCCTTCGCTGATCGATATGAGTCGTCAAAAGCAACGGATATCGATCAACTTCGTATTAGTTCTAATTATGAAACAGATGGCATGAAAGTACATAACTTCTCGGTTTATAACGTGAAAGAAGATCCGGCGAAGCAGCAGGGTTTCATGCGTAATAGGCATTCTAACTTCCGCCTGCACCGGACGTTTGTGGTACGTCGAACCGGCTGAACGAGTAGAGTCCAGCGGACGTACAGTGTACGGCCAACCGACTTGAGGGGTTAATACCTAAATTTATTTTCTGTAGAAATAATTCCGTGTCTATGCCAACCTACTTTTTTTTGTCCTCTTTGCTTCGTCATCACTGGTTTTTTTGCTTCCTAAGTAGCAGAACTGTCCTACCTCTTTTAGCTTTTCGCCTGCCAATTTGATGTCAATTGGGGTTTCTGATTTCTTTCGGCTGCATTCCATTATTTTTGTTTTACCTTTATTTTCATCATGAATTCTTTCCTCAAGACGGAGTCCATATCATTTAAAAACTCATTCAAATCCTCTGGTGAATCGGCTAAGATGACAATGTCATCAGCAAATCCCAGAGTTGAAATTATTTCTCCTTGAATCTTTACTCCTACTTTAAATTTTTCTCTAGATTCCTTCATTGAAAAGTATGGGTGATAGGTTGCAGCCTTACCTTACACCTTTCTGATTACCAGCTTCTCACTCATATCCTTCGGCTCGATTAACTGCCATCTTTAGGGCCCTCCTTTCCCTGTATTCTATTCCAATCCTTTTCAAAATGTCAAAACAATTTACTCCAATCAACATTATTATCAAAAGCCTTTCCTTAGTCTACAAATGCCATGAACTTTCTCCTTTCCTTATTCTACCCTCCAAGATCAGTCTCCCTTTTGGGAAATGCATAAAATGTATGTGTAATCCATGTAATTTTTTTGAGGTTAGCAGGTGTGAGTAGATATGTTTTGCAGTGCACTTCTGATAACTCGCGGCAATCAATGCACAATTTTCCGTGAATTATCCGCAGTTATGTTTTTAAGCCTAGCAAAATCAAAACTATCGGTTAAAATATTGAAATGTATTTTATGAACATGCAAAAAAAAAATGTGACACTTCATAACATTGTATTGTAAGACACTATGCTAGAGGTATGTGGATTATGCCAACATTAATATCTAAGATAAACTACTGTCATCATTTTTTGTTTCTTAGTTGGTTTATTTTTTCTAATTTTAGTTTGTACAATTCTGAAGAATACAATATATAACGAAAATTTATCTAGGTTTTCTATATTATATGAGATATTAGCTTAGCTGTGGGAACTCTTGGGATTTCCGTTGCATCACTCCCACACTCGATATGTTCTGGATATCCGCTTTCCTCACTGACAGTCAAATTCCATACAATATCCTCCTCTCTTTCATGTCTGAAACCATGATCGTCTTTATCGAAGTCTAACTACTGAATGTCAATGAATGTGAAACCTTGCTTAAATATCCTGTTAGTGACCAATTTTACCAAAAAGTAATTGAGCATCTCATATAGGCAATGCATTTTGTATCTCTGTGTAATGACTACATCTCTTTCCAACCTATAATCAGGCATTTTCTTGGTCTGATTTCTGTATCTAAAACTGTATTCAGAACGAAGTGAACTGGTGAATCGTAAGTCCTTGCCACATTCTTACTAGAATTAACAGTTAAGTACTATTATCATGTTGTGTTTGGACTTTGGCCTTTGTTTGAATACAGTGACCAGGAGGATTACAATCTTGGAGTTTCCCAATTCAAAGATGGCCTGTGTTCAGCTAGGAAGAAAATGTATAAGGATAATGTTGTTAGAAGTTTTAACAGCTTGATCACTTAGGAAATTCCAAGAACAGATTGTTACTTGATGCCAGTTCCACAACATACGGTACTGTATGTGGTATGATGACCATATGCGCAGAAAGAATGAAAATTAACCCTAAAAAATTGAGTGAAAATAATCCTCAAAAGATGAACGGAGGAAAACTAGGCCAAATAAGTTAATTTGGTTTCAAATATTCCCGAAGGAAATATGATGTTAGTTTCCTTTTGAGCGGATGTAATATCAAATAACATGATAAAATGGTCCGGTTAGCTCAAATTATAAATGCCAGCGTTTCGTCCCACTGTACCATTGGGCTCGTCAGTTGGTATGGTACCAAGACGCGTGGCTAGCATCTACTGAGAAGGCCATTACAAGACAAAATACATGTAGTACTGACGTCATGAGTAATGCCAATGTGCTACTCCCTTGACACTCCCTTTCACAAAAACAAATAACCTTACCTTGGTAATCCAATTTGGTTTCAAATATATGTTAATGTTTAGCCCACATCACTTTAAATAAGTTATTAACGATGAAACTGTACCATTTGTTCCTCCTTACTAATTTTCTTGCTGTTATGTTGCATTCACTATTGCCTCTCATATTTCAAAGTCACCATGTTTGCAGGCACTGAAACTGCCAGTTATAATTTAATTTGAAAGTTGGTAGCATTAGCTGAGGGTCAGATGAATGCTTTTTGTTTGTTATGATGTCAGTCATGGTCACCAATCTTCATATTGTTGTCCAGATAAGTACACACAATATTGGTAGATTTTCATATCATGTAGACTGTAGCCTATAGGCACCGTGCGTGTCGCTCTAGCGGCCGGGTGGATAACTATAGGTGAGGCAGACTCCAGGCTCGCAGCACAGATTACCTTACGCTCGCAGTCTCTGTTCTGGTATGAGCGTGTAGTCACTCCGACGATAATGGCAGAGAAACGAAGATCAAGTAAACGCAATTGTTGTGTTGTCGGTTGTTCCAATACTTATGCAAATGCGGAAAGTGAAATACAATTTTATTGTTTTCCAAAACGAGCGATAGAAGTGGACCGAAAGAGGCGATGGATACAAGCAGTTAACCGAAGGAAGTAAGTTCACGTACATACTGCACAAATTTGCAATAAGTTCAACTGACCCGATTTAATTTCATTTTGGTGTTAATTTTTAGCATTGATGGATCACTTTGGCAACCTACGACTTACTCAAGAATATGCAGTGCACATTTCGTCGGAAACAGAAGATCTGGACACCAACTAAGTCCAGCCTATGTTCCGACAATATTTCCTGGTGAATACAAGAAGAGCAATGTTTCGCTGGGTCCTAGCTTACAGCGCTTTCACAGACAACTAAACGATTAAAAAAGGAAGAACCAGGCGGAAAAGTTTCAGCTACAGTTTGCGCAAGTAACATAACCAAGGATGCGTCCGTGGGAACAGACGCATCTGATTTCCATTGTTCAGACTTCATGTTTACTTGTTCTGTAAATGTAAACGACGTTAATGCACAAGCATGTATTCCACTTAATCATGTATTCCACTTAATTTCGGTCTGGGAAGGAACATTTCGAAACATGATCAAATGTGTGGAACGGAAGACGATCATGCAGACGTCAACGAGCCCAGGTTTCCAAGGTTACAGTTCCATAAGGAACAATACACAAATGCGTGATTTAACAGGTGTAAACTTCCACGTCTTCGCCTTACTGATTGCGTTATTACCAAACTGTAAAGTTTCCAAAGTTTGTAAAGAAACCAGATTATTAATTTTCCTAATGAAAATGAAAACTGGACTGTCCTATTCTGCTTTGAGAGTGCTATTCGGTGTTCACATGACTACAATTTTACGTATTTTTACGACCGTTCTTATGCAACTCGTGCATGTACGAAAAATTTCATATTCTGGCCTAGTAAGGAAAGTGTTAGAGAAACAATGCCTCCAGCATTTAAGAGAAATTACAATAATTGTCGAGCCATTATTGACTGCACGGAATTTAGGGTTGAACAGCCTCCCCAAGTAGATCAGAGAGTGTATTTCTATTCTCAATACAAGGGTTGCTACACTGCATAACTTTTAATTGCTATCACGCCTAGTGGTATGATCGCCTTTAAATCGAAATGTTATGGTGGAAGAGCTAGTGACTCTTTCATAACAACTGACAGTGGTTTATTAAATTTACTTCAACCTGGCGATGAGGTCATGCCTGATAAAGGATTTCCTGGCATCAGAACTAACTTATCTGGCCGCGGTGTCGTAATAGTGACGCCACCGTTCTTACATGACGGGAGATTAACAGTTGAGGAGGTTGAGAGTACCGGTACTCACAATATTGAGAGTGTTAGAATTCATGTAGAAAGGTGTATTCAAAGAATCAAAATATACAGTATATTACAGAAATTGCCAACAGAACTGTTTCCGTACATAGATGACATTGTGCATATGTGTTGCGTTTTAGTAAATTTGCAAACTCCAATAATTAAAGAATAGTTCGAGATTTTTTCTACCATCAGTTTGTTTTATATATTCTTTGTTTTCATTTTCTATTGAACTGTTCAGTGTTTACCAAGCACAAATGATTACTTAATTATCATTAGGAATACCGCTAATTTTTGGCAAGTAATTACTGAAATAGAACTTTGAAATTTTGGTGAGACATTCCTCGACATACTTATTGTCCTTATAAACAGGTATTGTCAACTGTTGTGTTCTGCTATATACATATAGATCACATTTTTCTAAGCCAGTTATGTACATTAGTATTTGTATTTGTGTGTAAAAAAAGGAAGCTTGTAGTTTAACGTGACCGTTAATCTCGCGATCATAAGCCACGGGACCTCCGTTTTACGTGGAATCCGAACCACAGGACATGGCATTTCACATCGAAAATCTCACATGCATTGACCGGGAATCGAACCCGGTCCGCCTTGGTGAGAGGCATACAGCTTGACCGCTGCGCCACCACGCCCCTGTATTTGTGTGTAATACATATGGCTTGTCTTTAAATGTATGTTTTTTTGCCCGTCAGCGTAAAGCTAACGTACTCTCACATTCCCTGCCTCATCAACTATTGATTTATCTTTACAGGAAGAAGGACACTTAACTTCTAACACTCTGTCAGCTACATTCCCCTTGAGAATTATGCCATCTGGAGAGCCACACATCCAAGGTTGTTTTTGGTGGATTATTAACCCACACCGAATAACACGAACACTGAATGAACTTGCATAACATTCTATTGTCTCACTTTCCATTTCACTTCCGTAAGAAAGATTGTTCAAAGCAGCTCCCCCAATTGGTGAATCAGTTACAAATGCGAGAGCTAAAGTATCAAAGTTATGTCTCCTAGTTTTGATCCGATGTGCTTTCGTGCTAGCAGATATTCGTATCTTTCTTTCTTGTAACCATCGAGGGCTTCGTGATTGAGGTACAGTTTCCAGGGAGATTTTAATTATCTGATCTGTATCAACCTGAACTTTGCTGGTAAAAACATTTCGTCACTCACAGGGTGAAAGGTGTATTTGACCGGTGAGCGCACGGCGTTAGAGACTTGTAAATGTACTAGCTGTGTCACAATTTCCTCACATTCTTCTCTCTCCACATCATTCACTACCCTGTCCATCAACGAGCTGACTATGGCCCTGCACGATTGTTCGATTTCAGTTCTTGCTTCTGCTCGAAGTATTGCACGAAGACTGCAAGGGATGTGTTTTAAAATATCCTCACTTAATTCAAAGGGAGGAAGAGATGTCTCTAAAGTCTTTTTGCCGAACAGTGCTTCTACGCGTTTGCCTTTCCTACATTTTTCTTTTGACACTGTTTTCGGACTCGGTTTTCCCCATTGTTGCGGATGGTCTGTTTTCGAGATAACACTTTCATTATTTACAAAATACACTACCGCAGCTACGTGTTTGCAAGTTCCTCTGGCGCCTGCAGGACAGGAACATTCACTGCTCGAGACAACGATTCTGGTCAACCTAAACACAAAATAAAAATGGTTACAAGTAGTGATGTGGGCCGGGTAAATGCCCAGTGGGCAGGACATCTATAAATGGACATTTGCCCAAAGCAGTTTTAAGCGCCCAAAATCTGGGCATTTAAGAAAACTTCCTTTTTTCACTTTTTACTACTTGTGATTGTTACTAGAGCATCTAAAACATAATAAAAACCATTAATCAAAGGTACATTTCATGGATCAACTAGTAATGCCTGAATATTGCTAATAATAATTAATTGTCCTGTGTCAATGTTGTCAATAACATCTAAATGGGAATTATGTATATCTGGTTTGAATAAAACATTGTATTACTGAGTTAGGCCTGCAGGCCTACTTAGGAAAAAAGGACCTATTTGGAACTTTTTTAATTTGAAAGGGAAAGGCGTATCTTGTACATATTGTAATAATGAATATTAACAGTCACATTGTAACAAAATGGAAAAGCACATAAAGAAGTGTTTTAAGCGCTCTTAGGATCTAAAAAAAAGTGCTTCAGTTAGGTACAATATTACAGTGGTTGAAAAACCTTTTCGAAAGAAAATCCCCTTATGAACCTTTACTAATTGAAGTGGATGATTTCAACAAATCTGCAGTACCAAGCACAAGCTCAGCCTCAGAACCAAAATCAAGTTCTTTCAGCGAATTCCTATAACAACTTCCACAGCCTATTTTGGCCTCAACTCCTGTTTTTATGGATAAATATATAGAATACATATATGTAGATACATATATGGCTAAAACAATATTTATATAAGCGTTGCATTATGAATATGTTTTTAAAATAGGTAAATGCCCAAAATGCCTGGGCATTTATGGATTTTGGGCATTTGCCCGGGCATTTATCCTGGACATTTGCCCCGATTTATAAATGCCTAGACATTTTACATCACTTGTTACAAGTTATTAACACATAGCAAACATGCAAACGCGTCAGCTGTATATATATTATAGGCGACCTAATATCCCCAAATTAAATATTACAATGTCTGTTAGTGGTCGTGAAAGTCTACGTATTGAGATACATTAAGTAATTCTTCCTAAATAAACTTTATAAATTGTGACCTAACTACACCATGCCTACCTCAAGTTTCACGATATAAGGCGGCAAAGTCACAGACGTTTGCCGGGTGACTTTTCCTGTGATATATCCGAAAGCATTCGAAATTAACTCTTCCATGTCGTTCACGTGGCCACTGACAACTAGGTTTTTCCTTTCTTCCATGATGATTCACTTAGATCCCCGAATTGAATCTCTCTAAACCCGCAACTTGTTCGAACGTCACACATGCTGTACTGAGACTCTCGCAATACGCCTCACCTCTTGTTTCAGAACGGGCCACTACGTAGTGCTAGTAGTAGCATTTCGAGCTGCCTGCACGGTGCCTATATTCTATCTTCTATGTGTTCTGATTTGATTGGCACATTATTGTACTATCTACTGTTATGTTATTGCTAGGGATAGTAAAAATTCGCAACTGCGAATTTCGTGAATTATTAAATGAAGTAATACACTAGTGGTAATCTGTTTTAATAGCCCTAAAATTGGCAAAAAGAATGTTTTTTAAACCCGCAAAATTTTGCTTTTTTCTTCTTCTTCAATAGCCTCCGTGGCTTAGGCGGCAGCACGCCGGCCTCTCACCGCTGGGTCCGTGGTTCAAATCCCGGTCACTCCATGTGAGATCTGTGCTGGACAAAACGGAGGCAGACAGGTTTTTCTCCGGGTACTCCGGTTTTCCCTGTCAAAATTTCATTCCAGCAACACTCTCCACTATCATTTCATTTCATCTGTCATTCATTTAATCATTGCCCCAGAGGAGTGCGTCAGGCCTCGGCAACCGGCACAGTTCATATCCTCGCCGCTAGATAGGGGCTTCATTCATTCCATTCCTGACCCGGTCGGAGACTGGAAACAGGCTGTGGATTTTCATTTCTTCTTCTTCAATGCACTCCCGATAATTCGCGGCAATTAATGCACAAACTTCCGTGAATTATCGAAAACCGCAAATTATCCTCAATTATGTTTTTAAGCCTAGCAAAAACAAAACTACAGTATTAGTTACCGTATATATCCGAATGTAAGACGACCCCGAATATAAGACGAGGCCTAGTTATCAACTGCCTCTTACAGATTTTTTCAAAAAAATACTCGCTAACTCATAACTTGCACAATATATGCCCTTAAGGTCGTGCTTTCATTTTTATAACGTCTCGTGTTATCGGAAATCCCTCTGCCCGCTTTTTCCAAGACTTACTCTATAATTTCTTTGTTCAAGAATGGGAGACGTTATTAAATTAAGATACATTGATCACTCAATTACTGCTCGTAAAACTGACTGGTTGTTCTTGTAAAGATTGTTTTAAAACATATTTCCGTATGCTTTCGAACATATAATTTATCCGCGCAAAATGACATGTATGCATAGTAATTAAACATAACAAACCATATTTTAATCCTCATTAACGCATTGATTTGTTGTGAGTTACAAGATGCCAACACCACATACTACTTTGCAAATAATAATAATTTTTAAAAAATGTTTTTTTATTTTATTTTTATACCCTGAATATAAGACGACCCCAAATTTTTACAACACAAAAGTGGGAAAAAACCTCGTCTTACATTCGGGTATATACGGTAAATTGAAATGTATTTTATGAACACGTAAAAAGAAAAAATTATCACACTTCATAACATTGTATTGTAATCCATGATATAAAAAAATATCGTGCCTAAAACTTATTTTTAAAGTACCGAAAAATGCAATTGAAACCACCGAATTTTACTCTTTGAAAACACCGAAAAATTCCTATCCCTAGTTATTGCAGAATGAACTTACTATGGTCGCATGTCATGTTGGGAGCATAATCCTGCCCAACAAATTCTGTTGTTTTAAGTTATGTCACTCCGACTAGAATAAAACTCAAATAAGTTTGATATTTTAGTCAAAGGAATCATAATCCTCGTAGTCTTCTAGTTTGTGTGCAACATGTTGTCAATATATAATTTTCCAAAGAAAAATATGTATTGTCCGTTGAGCCATTATATATTTAAACACAAATTGTGCTAAATGTTCCGGCATAACTCAACAAAATGACAGTGTTTCGCCCCGGATGTATCAAATACGTCTTGCAATGGCCTTCCCAGTGTGTACTAGACAGTGTCTTGGTGAGGTGTGCATTAACCAACTGAAGAGCCCAATTGCACACCGGGGTGAAACACTGTCATTTTGTTGAGTTATGCCGGAACATTTAGCACAATTTGTGTTTAAATATATAATGGCTCAACGGACAATACATATTTTTCTTTGGAAAATTATATATTCAATGCCAAGGTAAGGTTATAATTGCTTTGGAGTGGAGTTTCGACTCCCATAGTGCACTGGCTTTGCTCGTGACGTGGATACACATGTATCAAATACGTCTTGCAATGGCCTTCCCAGTGTGTACTAGACAGTGTCTTGGTGAGGTGTGCATTAACCAACTGAAGAGCCCAATTGCACACCGGGGCGAACCACTGTCATTTTGTTGAGTTATGCCGGAACATTTAGCACAATTTGTGTTTAAACATGTTGTCAAGGGTGTGGGAGGCATCAGATGCCTGTCACCACCCCTTGTGTAGTTTCGCAATCTCATCTTTCACAGCATTGGCAATGTCCTCTGGTATCTTAAACCATATCCCAAGCAATTGCTTTCTTACTTTGGGGATGAGGTTAAAATCACAAGGAGTCAGATCCTGTTAGTATGGCGGGTGTTTCAGCGCTGAAGTTGCCTATGTACAGCTTCCGCTGCATGCTGACTGGTGTTGTCATGAAGAATGATGATATCGTTAAAACGATTAGGTGTTTTTCCATAATGACACGATGCTATTGTCTTAACAGAAAGGTTTTGTAGTATGCTGCTGTCAGTGTTGTGGGAACATAATGAGACATCATAAGCCACAGGCTGCACATCGCACATCTTGCAATGGTTCTGCATGGAAGGGCATTATTCCGCACAGCTTCCACAAGTTCTGTGACATTTTTTGGCATTGTGACCCAAGAACGACCACTTTGATGTAAACATGCTGTTTTTACCTTGTTGCATCTATTCGGCATGGAAACTGAATCCCTACCTGTCCAGAGCACTGTCATCTCATACTGTGGCCATGTACTCTTGCCTTCCGAGGCATGGTACTACCATGCAAAAGTGAGGAACAAAATAGTTGCTACCCCTCGTATTTATGTTTGGTACCGCACATCAGTTGGAGTGCTCCTCACTTGTCCTTCAGCAACACACTGCACATTCAGACAGTGGCAGACAAGGTATGGGGACAAGACTATCACATTCAATTTGAACAGCTATTATCAGCATTAACTGTGAAGCATTAATAGTTCAAGATTGAGTCAACTCCTGAACCTAAAACAATGCTGCTCGTCAGGTTTCATCCAAATTGGTGAGTGCTCCTTGTGATGGTGGACTTGCCTTAAGAAGCAGCACTCAGAAGGTGGGTGTAATGGGCTGGTTTAGAAAACTTGTATCCAATTTGTTCAAAACTTGCAATTATTGGTTTTGTACTAAGAGATGGCACCATTTTACATTTGTAGGAGCACCAAAGCAGTGGGCATTGTGTCGGAGCCTGTGGTAGGTCCTGGACTTTACAAGGTGATAGGAACTCAGCCAGTGGACGTAGCTGCTCATCTCAAGCTGTTGGGCGAGTCCCTCTCCATCATTGGGGAGCGTCTGAAGGAACATGAGGTGAGTGGGACTAATGCTGCTTCTCTTGCTAATTTCTTATGGACTTTCGTTGTTCATTCAGGGACTTTGCGACATCGTTTTCATGTAGCCCCGTGTACTTGAGCGTGTGTGTGCAAGTTGTTTGATAACTACTCCCATTGTCTCCAGTTATCGACAAACGCCAGTAAAAGCTGGTAGTTTTGAGCATTGTCATTACAAATAGTATGCGTGCATGTGGCTACTCACTAGTGTCATACCTAGACCAGAGAACAGAGACAAATTTTGCCGGGCAGGCGATAACAAAATAAATAAATATAGGCACAATACTCGCGGCTTTGCTTTCAACGATTCCCAGTACATACTCAAGAGTTACATACACATGCATGCATTATTAACAGCTGCTTTCTTACCAAAGATGCAATGAAAAGTAGCGGGAAAGCGCCAAGTCGACTAAAGTCGATTGCCGCAGCAAACGCACTATCGATGTAAGTAGACAGCGGCAGCGAGTTGATAGCTTAGCAAGTACGCTGGGGCAAAACGCTGGCTAAATTGATTGGAACATCAGGACAACTTCAGTTTCTTTGAAATTTGCTTTGGTACTATGAGTAGAGATACGGTAAAATCGCAATTGCGATAAATGCGAATTTTACTTTTTTCTCCTTTTTTCAACTACCTGGTAACTAATATGTATACCCAAAATTTGCGAAACTGAATGTGCGACAAAGTGCAATAACTAAGGGTTCTTGTGAATTATTCCCATAAATGCGAAAAGTGCCGAATTTACCGATTAATGTTGAATATTATGTTTTATTACATTTTCGCGCCGCAACTTTGAAATTTGCGAGTTCCCAGCAATAAAAATATCGGCTATATAATCAATATTTACGAGTAATAATCGATATGTACGAACATCAATTATTGTCGTGAAAAAAATCGATTACGGTAAAAATTAATTTGAAAATGGTGCTGTTATTATTGCCGCATAATATCCACTGTTTATCGCCAGTAAAACGATGATTTTGGAGAAATTATTTCGTAGTTTCAGTTGGTTGTGCTAATAAAAGGAATACTCCAATCGTTTGTGCCGATTCTTTTAAAAATTAGAGCAATAAGGTTATGCTTATATAGGTTTATATCGCGCCGGCCCTCGTTTCTTGTATTTGAAATGAAAATGAAAACTCTCAAGTACGTATCGTGATATGAATAGACAATTTTTGTTAGGCGTTCTCTTTACTTTGGGAAATGTTGTATAATATGATGAAAGTATTCTCTACCATGTGTGAGTTATAGGTTATGTTACATACAATTTTCATAAGAAAATATGCATTGTCCGTTGAGCCATAATATATTTAAACACAAATAGTGCTAAATGTTCCGGCATAACTCAACAAGATGACAGTGTTTCGCCCCGGTGTGCTATTGGGCTCTTCAGTTGGTTAAAGCACACCTCACCAAGACACTGTCTAGTGCACACTGGGAAGGCCATTGCAAGACGTATTTGATACATGTGTATCCGCGTCACGAGCAAGCCAGTGCACTATGGGAGTCGAAACTCCATTCCAAAGCAATTATAACCTTACCTTGGCATTGAATATACAATTTTCATAAGAAAATATGCATTGTCCGTTGAGCCATAATATATTTAAACACAAATAGTGCTAAATGTTCCGGCATAACTCAACAAGATGACAGTGTTTCGCCCCGGTGTGCTATTGGGCTCTTCAGTTGGTTAAAGCACACCTCACCAAGACACTGTCTAGTGCACACTGGGAAGGCCATTGCAAGACGTATTTGATACATGTGTATCCGCGTCACGAGCAAGCCAGTGCACTATGGGAGTCGAAACTCCATTCCAAAGCAATTATAACCTTACCTTGGCATTGAATATACAATTTTCATAAGAAAATATGCATTGTCCGTTGAGCCATAATATATTTAAACACAAATAGTGCTAAATGTTCCGGCATAACTCAACAAGATGACAGTGTTTCGCCCCGGTGTGCTATTGGGCTCTTCAGTTGGTTAAAGCACACCTCACCAAGACACTGTCTAGTGCACACTGGGAAGGCCATTGCAAGACGTATTTGATACATGTGTATCCGCGTCACGAGCAAGCCAGTGCACTATGGGAGTCGAAACTCCATTCCAAAGCAATTATAACCTTACCTTGGCATTGAATATACAATTTTCATAAGAAAATATGCATTGTCCGTTGAGCCATAATATATTTAAACACAAATAGTGCTAAATGTTCCGGCATAACTCAACAAGATGACAGTGTTTCGCCCCGGTGTGCTATTGGGCTCTTCAGTTGGTTTAGTTAATTATCCATTGTGTGATATTTACACAAAGTTAAGTAAATGTATGATTCACATTATTACTTCCTTTTCAATGAGAGCCGTGGATGAGGGGCATTGAATTTCTATTTGCCGGTGGTTTAATGGTCAAATGGCACTTCTTGAATCCTACCTCATAAGATAAGTTATTAAAAGAAATGAATGGAACTTGGCAAGGAGTTAGTAGGAAAACCACACAAAAGGATTTCATAGCCATCCTCAGAATTTGAACCAATTCATCCATCGAGTCCAGGACAGCCTGGTATTGTCGTCATTCCACCTGCCACACAGTAAACTTCATAAGACAAGCATTGTTGCCTGACCACAGCTCGCTTTATTCTAACAATTGGCACCTTGGTACCAGTGAACTAATACAACTCTCCGCCGGCCCTCAATATTTGAGTTGCTGCACAACACCTGATATTGTTGATTGCATAATGAGAACATGACCTTTGGATCTTTTGAGCATAGCTTAGGTACCCTCGTCTCACGTCATACAACCAACCGACAGCACTTGAACTCAATCTTGCCAATTAGCCAGGCTGATGCCTTTATTTTCAGAGAGCTCACATTTCTGAAAAATGTATGATGTCAAGTTTCTACATTTCTGTAATACTGATATTAGGATTTTAATACTTCTAACACTCCCTTAGTAAAAATAAAAATCACACACACAACAGGAGACTTATATTAAATCCTGCACATGTTTGAATTAGTTTCCGTGCATATTATTTTGAACCTGTTTATTGTACCTGGTGACGAACTTTTAAATGCTACAAAATGCTAATTTTTAAATTTCAAAATGCTCCAAAATGCTATTTTTGAAAATGAAAGTGCTACAAAATCAATTTCAAAATGCTATTTTCTCGTATCTTTAACTATGAGTACATGATTTGTTCAGTGAGTATGAGTCCATGAAGTTTAAGGAAAGTAGTTTTTCTTTACAGAAATCTTGTTCGTTTAAATTTTAATCCAATAATGGCATGTGGCCTCCTTAGAGGTCTGGTGCAGTCCTTTCAAGGTGACACCCACCCATAGGTGACTTGCACGTTATAATGAGGATAAAATGAATCATAATAGTACATAATGCAACGAGCCTATAATGGCTATAATTAAGACACGAGTATGTGTCCATACGAGTGTCTTAATTACCATTATAGGCGAGTTGCATACGACTGTTTATGTTCGACGACAATTATAACTTAATTACATGTTTTAACATAACTATTCATGAATATCTGTTCAGTAACTAGAATTTTGTGATCGGGTGGTGCGCAAGGTAGCATATCTCCATGTTCCAAGCTCTCTGGCCGACCGACCGATATGCGCTCTGTGTGCTTGCAATGCCATATGTTTACATCTGCCGCCCCTCAGGAATATTGTCACCGGAGTCGTTTCAAGAAAATGCGCTGTGTAGAAATTAGTGTTGGTGATTCTAAGGTACAGTGCTATTTCTTGTCTCATATTCGCCAGTTTATTTACGCGAACATATGGACGGTGCGTATTCCATGTCGGTAATTTATTATAGTTCGTTGTTGTGTTTATGTCCGACATGTTGGATTTTGAGCGCATGCGCGAAGGTATCGTTACCTAATTGGTCAATGAACGAGCTCTGATTGGCTGGAGAAACTGTATCATAATGGAAAACAGTGTTATAATGACCATCATTATGATACCGTTTTCTGACACATAATAGTGAGGGTCGAACATAAAGATGTCATAAACACCCAGTCCCCAAGCCATGGAAATTAACTATCCAAAGTTAAAATCCTATGATCCAACCAGCAATTGAACCCAGATCCCTTTGGATCAAAGACTAGCATCCTGCCCACTTAGCAATACAAACCAATCCAAAACTGCAACTTTGAGAAAGTTTAGTGGATTCCATTGCTTAAAATCAACTCCTTCATATTCAATTACTTTGGTTTGAAATGCATGAATTTTTCCCTCCCAAATTTCAACTGAGTCCTATTGTTCTTCAACTTATGAATTCCAAATTCAAAAAGCTGCAAGAATAGAATAGTTTTAATTTATTTTTATTTGCAAATGGGGGACAATGTGTGTGGCTGGCTGCGTGGCTCAGCGGTCACGTTCTCGCTGGTTGTGCCCAAGGTTCCAGAATTGAATCCTGGTGCAGTCAGCTGGCATTTGACGGTATGCAAATGCGAGGGAACCGTGTCAGATTTACTGGCACGTTCAGATTCCCTTCGGGGTAAAATTCCGGCACCCCGGCGTCTCTAAAAGCGGCAGATGTTAAATGGGACGTAAAACAAATAACATTATTATTGGGGCAACGTAACAAAAAGATAATGAGAAAAATGGCTTTTCTGCAGAAAGAAACAAATACGGTAATATCCAAACTTTAAAAATTAGGAAATACTAATCCTACCCCTTCCCTCCAACACACAAACCCACTGCTACCCAATAATCTAATCACTACTTCTTGTTTTGTTGACACTGCCTGATAAGCTTCTTAAAACTTAAAACATTTGAAGGCATTTGGCTGAAAATCAGGGCTGCCAGCGACTCACTTTTCTCACTATTATTCACTATTTTCAAAGCAGCCTCACTTTTCTCACTATTTGCTAAAATTACTCACTTTTCTCACTTTTTTTTTACAAAACTGGTCACATTCTGCATTAAGAATGTTCTCATGCACAATCAGATTGCTTACCCAAAATATACCAATGAATGGGTAGTTCGTTTTTCTGCCACCGCTGCCTGAGCGCGCTGCCAACAGCGAGCTAGGCGGCCAGAAACATAAAAAGCTTCCATGGTGCAATACCACAGCCGGAGCCGTGCAGCGATCAACCTCTTCCCCTTCACCTGATGTTAGGGCAGCCCGGTGCCCTGCGCGCTGAGCTCATCTGGGCCATGAAAGGCATTCAATCTAGTTTTTCCGCCGCTTCGAATGTTGGAATCGTAGAGGTTTGTAGGGAAATGTCTGGGAAGGAGCATGTCCCTAGGAATATGACTTTAGGCAGGACCAAGACAACGTACTTGTCGACTGAGGCCCTGGGCCCTTATTTTCATAGTTGATGATGGAAGATGCTATTTCAGCAGTTAGCTATACTATATGTTTTGATGAAACTACCAATGAGAAGCGCGTAAAGGAACTGCAAGTAGGGATAAGGTTCTATTCCGAGAAAAGAAAAGAAGTGGTGTTTCATCACCTAGAGACATTTTTTATTGGAAAAGCTACAGCTGACATTGTTCAATCTGTTCGTCAAATCAATAGAACGCGCTGCTTAGGACCCAGGGAAAATGTTGATGTTGTCAGCTGATGGCCCAAATGTAAATAAAGCCATTTATAACAGGTTCCGTGACAAAATGAAAACTGAGTGTGATACGGGTCTATTAAACATAGGTTTTTGTAACTTGCACATTTTGCACAATGCGTTTGAACGTGGCTCAAGTGTTATGGGGTCTGATGTATCTGAACTTGCAATTTAGGTGTACAATTTTTTGGACTATCCGAGTAGATTTGAAGTTTATGAGAAATCGCAAGAAGACAATAAGGTGCCATGTCATGCCTTTTTAAAACATGTGTGTTCTAGATGGCTTACACTAGGTCCTGCAGCTGAAAGATTACAAGAGCAGTGGCCAGCACACACTACTTACTTTCTGAAAGTTCTGCCACCTAAAAAAGGAAAGGATGCTTAAAAATTACTGCAATCAAAATGTTATCAGGCTATTGCTAGTGCTCTAAAAGATGATACTTTCCCCGCTCACATTGCGTTTGTAGTATATAGTGCAAGTCTTTTTTAAAGATTTTCAAAATTATTTCAATTACAGCAACCTATGATACATGTTCTGTATGAAGTTGTGTCAAATTTGTTCATATTGCTCTTGAGTAGGTTCTGCCAGGCAGAAGCATTGAAGAGTACCAGTGAATGTTTGAAAGAATCTTTCATCATAGATGGCAAAAATTTTATGGAATTGAAAAATTTTGACTTGGGGAAGAGTGCTGAACGTCTCCTGATCGATAAGAGCTGTAATGAACTGCATGTATTGAAGTTTCATCAAGAGGCGTGGAAGCATTATCAAGAGGTGGCGAAGTACGTACATAACAAGTCCATCCTTAGTACTGGAAAATATGCCAAGCACTTGAAATGCTTGCAGCCTCAGTCCATCAAAGAAAGTAAGTCTCTGATGAGCATTGTCTTTGTTTACAAAATGTTGCAGCTGCCTTTGAAAGATGTGTACGAAGAGAAGCTTCGCAATGAATGGAAGCTGTTGCAGCTAGAAAATCTCCAACATTTTGAGGAAAGTCCAAGGATTGACCATTTTTGGTGTCAAATTTTTGAAATTTTAGACTTTAGTGGGCAGGCAAAATATCCGCTTGTGAGCAAAGTCGTGAAAGCCGTCCTACCAGCAGCTCATGGAAGCTCAGATGTGGAACGTGGATTTTCGGAATCAAGAAATCAACTTCCGGCAGATAGAGCCGCAATGGAAGAGCGCACCCTGAATGCTCGACTGAACATTCATGACGGTATGAGGGAGTTCGGTGGGCGGGCTGAAGAGGTTCCCATCACAAAGGCGCTTCTGAAAGCGGCAGCTGGCGCTCACAGCAAATATGAAAACTATTGAGAGGCTAAGCCCAAGGAGGCAGAGGAAGAGCAAAGGAAAAAGGAAGAGGTGAAGGACATTCGGCGCAAGCAAGAAGAGCAGGAAAAAACTCAAATTAAAGAAAGAAAGGAGATAGGAAAATTACAGGAAGAGTTCAGGAAGGCAAAAGAAGCGGAAGAAGAGGAGAGACAAGCTTCTGATTACCTAAGTGATGAGGCCAACCAAAAGCTAAAAGCTGCAAAAATTGCCCAAGGTATGCTAGAAGGTGCCCGCAGCATGCGATCCCGGGCCGAAGATCTCCGCAAAAGGCAGGCATAGCCACTAAGGAAGAAAGTCGAGAAACGCACCTCCACCCTACTTGAGAAGCTCTTCATGAATCCTGGGAAACGACGGCACGATGAAAACAGCGACGATCCAGATGACCCTGACATTTGAATTTATTTTTAAGACTGATAACTTGTGAATTTTATCTTAAGACTGATGATATCTACTTTTCTTTTTATGTGGCAGTACGACAGTATTATTTGTTTTAGGTGTGTTTTAGGTAGATTTCATTAGAAAGCTAACTATTGCAATGGGTCCCATGTTTCGACTTCCGGAAAATTTCGACATATCTTCGCGTTTCACATCCCCCAGACCCCAAAACCACCGTCAGTTCAAAAGTTTATATATAATTTTTTCCTAGTAAGGAGTTGATTATAACATAAACATTGTTTTATCTTAAGACTAATGATATCTATTTTTATTCTTATGTGTCAGTATGGCAGTATTATTTGTTTTAGTTTTTTTTTTCTAGTAAAGAGTCTATTATAACATAAACATTGTTTTGTTTTCCACATTTATATTTTTGTTTTATGATTTAAATTTCTTGAGTGTTGCATTGATTTTCCAATCCAGTATTTCCAAGTGTCCTCTCTAACTATATGAAAAATGACAAATGGTACTCAGAGATATTAACATAGGCGCAATTTGGTCGACATTTGGGGGGGGGGGGGGGGGGGGTAATTTATTTTTCAGATGCACTTTCTTAAAATTTTTGTCTATTTCAATACAGTTTTGTCACATTTTGGGGGGGCTACAGATTGCGCCTACAGATATCAACAAACGTTAAAATTATGAACCAGATATACGGCCATAAATGCGAATAATGCTATGAATTTACTCACTATTTACTCACTTTTTCATACAAAAACTCACCTTTTTTTCACTTTTTTGAAAAAAACTACTCACTATTTCACTATTTTTGGACGAGTGAGTGGATGGGAGCCCTGCTGAAAATGTCTTCTAGGAGTGGTAATTTAATCCTACAGGAACTTGTCATCCATAACTATAGTATGGCTGAGCATCATTTTAATAATGGTTGTTTTTTTTTTTACATTCATTCTTAGGCTGTAACAGTTCTAAAAATGTAATTCAATGTTTCTTTTTATATAGGGTCAGTTTGCTGTGTCAGGAAGTTTGTCTGTTCTTTTGGACTCTCTCTTGTGTGCTCTTGGTCCATTACTCTGCCTCACACAGCAAGTTCCAGAGACAAATGGCTGTCCAACCGACATGTTGGTACGTATTCTTGACAACATTGCCTACTTCATGCCTGGGCTCTAGCGGATCAAGAAAGTGTGTGTTATGACGTGCAGAGTGTGAATCTAGGAAAATACTCCACTGGACACAGTATAGTGAACTTTGAGAATGCTCTGATGTTTTGTTCAAGAGGTTAATCAGAAAAGATGTAAGTGCCCAGATTTTATTCATGTATTGAATTGCAATACAAATTCTGTTTTAATAAAGGTTTCAAACAAACCCGATATGAACTAGTTTTTGTTATTGTTTGGTCACAGATGAGAGATGAGGGTTTATGCAAGCAGTTTCTAAGGCAACGCTTTCGAAACCCTTCCCAAACAGGCATATGTACATTCCTGAGTAATACTAGCATGTACGAGCCTTCTCCCTTCCTGTACCACAGAGACTGGAGAGGGCTGCTACTATGGGCTATTTGCAAAAGGAGGCTCGCAAAACTTGACAGTTCCACTAAAATACACAGGATAGAATCTCCAATTACAGTGTGCTTTCATGTTGATGAACTGAAAATATATGCTCAAAGCTTGTAGAATCAATGCCAAATCATGTGAAAGAACTTATAAAACAGAAGGAAGACACATTAGCTATTAGAAAAGATGCAAGGTACTCTATGTAGTATGTGAATAAATACAAAAATTGCAAAATGTGTATTTAATGTCGCATTCCGATTACGGTAATTTGTCCGTACTGTACTTGGGTGTACTGTATGTTACAACAATGTTTAGTTATATCATGTATTCCCTATCATGCATCAGTTTACATCTTCCTGAATATTGTGAAAACCTCAACACCGCAAGGTAGAAGAGGAGGCGATTAAGTAAGGAAGTATAAGACACTACCTGAAAAGAATTTACTGGCGATCGTTATTATTAGGGCTCTGATTTTTAGGTGCTAAAATCGAGAATTTTTTTTTTTTTATGTATTCAAAATAACTGAAATATGTGACAAAATAAAAATATTTAATTATAATTTAGTTTATTAATGTGAATATAAACAATATGCAGTACTCACGAATGCAGTTTATGCTATGCCTCACTGACTGCTTATTATTATTAGCGTATGGTACAACACAAAACAAACAACATAAACAATAGACATACATACAATAGGTAACACATTACAACTGTTACAATCATGCAAGGGAAAGGGTGTTCAAAGATTAATGTCTAAATTTTCTAGCCATCTTATGGCTTCAGTAGAGGCTATTACAAAGTCCTGTGTTGATCCAGTGAATGCCCTACTAATACACACAGTGACAATATGGTTCATAGTCTGTCTAACTGCACCACAATCACAGGTTGGGGAAGATCGCATACCCCATTTAAACATCATTGATCCGCATCTCCCGTGGTTAGTGCGGACTCTGTTGAGAGTTACCCATGTCTTGCGGGGCAAATCCAATCCAGCTGGCAAATTTTGAAAGTTGAACAATGCCTGCCATTGCATTGGAGCTATGCTGTTCCACTGACTGCTGAAGAATTACAACACAGGAGATACATCTTTAGGTTGTCCATCACAAATAACCGATCATTAGTCTGGCAAATTTATCGCAGGGTACTGCCCCCGTAAAATGAATTATAAGGGATGAAATTTTTTTTTTTTTTTTTTTCGAAGCCCATGATAAAATTTAACCAAGGAATATGATGGCTGGAACATGGCAGAAACCAGTCGTGAGGCGACGTTGAGCAGGAGGGAAAATCCGTCACGTGATTGTATTGCGCAATGGAAGTTTCCAGAAGCTTAGAATCGGCCTAGCAACAGCGAATATTCCCAGGAATTTTTAAATATTGTTATAAATTATCCAATTGGATATGAGCCTACAGCCAATAGGAAGAAGTGTTAGAGAAGATGGGAGTTCCAGCAACTAAATTTTTATGGATATTTAATTCATTTAAGCCCCTTGAGAGTGAATGTATATATTGGAAAAGAGAAGAATATTGGAAATATTTTATAAGTCAATAGCAGGTCGCTATTGGAAGGAATAAGCGATTTGCTAGAGCCCGCGCGAATTTGAGAGGGAACTCAAAAAGGCGGCCAGAATCGGTAGACTTGGAGGGGAGATGCCAAGCATCGAGGCTCTTGATCATCTGAATGTCCGAGAGGTCAGACGTGTGTTACTGGAAGAGAGAGGAGTTCCGAGTGTTTCACCGAGCTTGTAGAAGGTGACTCGTGGAGACGAGGCATAAGCGATGGTAGAGTTAGGAGATTACCGCGCCTTGAAACTAAGTGAAGTTGCGATGAACTTATATGCCGCATTTACTTCGGTCTGATCTACTTTAGAGACATTATTTCAACTACAGATTGTAGCTTGCTATCAGATATTGTATATTAGGAACTTTCAGAAGTTTGAGAGAGATATTTCAGCAATTATAAGCAGTTTTGTGAAGCGCGAGAAAAGTGTTTATTTCCAGCGCGATAAGACACTTTTGTCCGAGCGACTACAGCGCATGCAACAGCCACAAGTGAGTAAGGGTGTATGTTAGCATTGCTATTGTGGAACTGTATTACAACACAAATAGGATGGAGATGTATTCAATAGTGAATAACATTATTCAGTCTATTATTATGAAGATTATTATGGACTAAATTAATATGTGCGCCAGGGATATACAGTAGGCAGATAGATGCAGTATAGTCAACGATGGAGCTTCGTTAGAGGAGACTGTTCATGAATGTCTACTTAATGAGCGATCATGAGACTTGGTGTACAACTCTATTCTAGTGCATTCTTGTCAAACATGAGCTCAACATTAACATCAACGACTACAGAACGATGTTCATATTCCATCTACATGAATGTTCGTTATGCGAGTGAGGTCCACGACTTTCTTTTCGAATGCCTCTCGAAGTGGAAAGACGAACTTTCGACAATACTCGCTGTTATGATGAAACTGTGCTGTGACAGAGAAAGAAGAAACATCAAGATTATCAAGAGGTCCAGGGTTATCCCGGTCACAAAGAAGTTGATGATTGGAGGCCCACAGTTCGATCCCGGTCGGAGCTTGCTGTTTTCCAGTGGGGGAATTCGTTCCTTTCCTGAGGTCACGAGTTCTTGGAGACGAGCCAGGATCCAGCCCAGATCTTTGAGAGATGTCTGTCTGTCTGTTAGGTAGTCAGCCCGAAGGCTGGTTGGATCCTCAAAAAGTACTGCTGTTACGTTATGTGAGTAGATACCCACAAAAACCCAAAGCAGCGCTATTTTGAGGCGTTCTAGGCAAGAAGAGGAGTGAGGTAGTTTGCCATTGCTTTCCTCACTGAGTCAGAACAGCGGTACTAACCCTATGAGTAGAACCTTTCACAGCATTCACAAGCACTGACTGTGCCCCGAATGCCATTACTAAGCACCACCCATACCTCAGTAGCTTCTATATAATCACAGCCATGAGTGAGACTGAGACATCGGTGAAAAGCCACCATTTACTCTAGCCTGTGCCAACTGACAAATGCAAATGTACAACATCCGAGTATTTTGTAATACTCTATCTTGATCTTCTAGACTTCGAAACCCGGTAGCAGTGTTCACTAACCTTGTAGTTAGAGCTGGTAGTGACATTTTCTGAGCAAATCCTTTATCCATATTTCGACACAATATTTATGTACTCCATGTATAGCCTTTTTATTCTTCGAAATTTATTGTAGTGATCGTCTTGCGACGCTTTCAGCTTCGGTTGTTAGGAATCCAGTTTTTGAACTGAGATTATTTGTCTTGTTCGAGGAACAAGGTTTTGTCATTTCCTTTAAGGAACAGTAATTTATTTTCGACGTTTATGAATTCATTCTGAATTTCGGTGATAGACATTTTCGTCTATGTTTCCCATTAAATTAATTTTTATTAGTTTAATTTGGGCATTTTATCCATCGAGAAGAAACGTCAAGAGAAGAAGATCTTGGTAGTGATATATTGTGAAATATCATGACATCTTGTGGAAAAGAAACATTTAACATGGAAACGATTATTATCGTCAGAACTCATAGACATTCGTTCAGAATGGAGATAATACGAATATGAATAATTGTATGTTTTATTGAAGAAAGCTATGAACTTTCAGTCATTTAAATTTATTTGAAGCTAGAATCTTCTCGGAAGATTTATTATCATCAGTCGTTAGGGTAATTATCGTTTGATATCCTCATCGTGATCGATTCTTGTTGGACACACACACATATGATTTTGTGATTAAATATTTACGAGGAGTAATATCATGTCACGTTGTAGACATAATATTCCTTCTTCGATTAAGGTCGAACCCAGATGTGTGAAGATGAGATGCAGTATTTTTATTAAATGTATGCACGACAGTTTATATTTATCAGAGTAACGTTTCAAGAGTAATGAGTGAGGAGGTTAGTATCGTAAAGTCCAAAGGTCGTTATGATGTATAAATTAATGATTTAACAATTGTTGTTATTGTTCATGAGACCAGCGATTGTTGGGGCAACGCTGAGGAATTATGCCCTTTTTAAGGAATGCCAGTTTGGAAAGAAGTGAAGGTGATAACCCTTTGATAGTGGTTTTTATGTGTATAGAATTCCGTATGTAGTTGGCATACGAGGGTTTGCGAGGATGTATTCCGCATTTTATAGTACATTCATTGCGTGGGCATGACTAAGTTTGGCAAGGCATAAAGGTGTGAGTAGAGAGGACTCCTTATTTTGTATACACGACTTTGGATTAGAGAGGACATGAAGGGTCACGGTTGAAATTGAAACGGGAAATAGATAATGACATCTGTTATGTTATACTCTTATCGAGATTATTAAACCCAAATATGTAACAACATATGTTTCCCCTAGAGTGGTCGAATGTATTTAAACTATTTTGACACCAGATCAGAGAGGAGAGACTGGTGGTGGTTATTTCTGGAGATGTAGAAGATTTTAAGGATCTCAGTTCACTGTATTTGACATGACTGTTAGATCGGAGCTCAGGCTCAGGTGTATATAGACCTACTTATTTTGAAAGGACTATAGCTGATGCTATAAGCGTCATTGTAAATTCGTTTAATGTTAACTTTCTTTATTTGCCAATCCTGTGTATAACATGTTAGTTGTAGGAAGTTTATAGTTTGTTTAACGTAGTGGTTAGAGTATGAATGAGTATGTGACTGGATGTGGTTTATTTCTTGTTCAGCATGAATGAAATGAACTCCATTGGGACGTCACAATGCGAGAGTATGAATGGAAGTGTGTATAGAAGTTTTATGTTAATAGCGTGTAGGATGAGCGTACAGTTCACGTATTTGTCTGTCGTGAATCTGTTTCTTTTTAACACAGCTTTTATTGTTATGGAGAGGTGTATTTGTGAGCCAGGATGGAATAGTGAGGGGTTGATTAAAACTCGTTTCTAGCCAAGGCCACGGCTAGGCCGCACAAATAGAGAGAGTTGTTGCGAACCGCACGGCTTGCACCTTTTTAAACCAGCTAGTGCTGGGAATGTAACGGAGAATGTTATGTCATCAGACGCGTGGCGAAGGTCGCGCGCTCTTAGCCCCCAGATGTTCATTGGAACGCGCCAAAGGAATGTAAATACACAGGGGTGTGTAATTGTTGTACAGCTTGATGTATTGACACAAGCTACCCCAAATTTTATCATAGCGTTCATAGAACGCAGTTCTATCAGTGGCGTGAATGTAAAGATGAGAGAATGGGAGTGTGTTGTTATTTTATTGCATGAATGTTTAGCTATAGTTTACATCTTTTGTTATTAAATCGTTTAGTTTTATTAGAAGCCGTGTCATCATAATTTATTTTAGATATAAGGAGATGCAACTGTGAAACCCATTATAGGTCCAGAGGAGATCCCCCCGAGAATAAAGGTAGGTGTTCTACTGCGAGCTAAGTGTATTTTTCATGTAATTCACAGTTGTATCGAAATTTCCGTCATGTATATTCGTGAGGGTCTAGTTGGAAGTAGATCCTCGACTAGTATTTTGCGCCGGAGCTGTCAGGGTCTATGAATCCAGCTGTTGCTTCGGATATCCTACAGACCGCCTCTAGAATATACGGGGACAGTACGTCAGCAATACTCACATCGATATCCTCTTCTTGATGGCCATCTAACACATTTGAGATTTTGCACACAGTTTGAAACCCACTATTGTTTTCAAACATATGTCTGAATTTATTTTGTAACATTTGTGCTGTAGATCTACTAAGACTGTTAATTTGCCTTTCGACATCATGAACAAGCTGAACTGTTTCTGACAGAAGGATCCCTTTTCAAGTTTGTCAATTGCACTGATAAGGAAACACAACACAAATGCCAAATAATTTTTTTTAACACTGTGTCACTTAACGTTTCCGAACGATTCCAATTGACCTTGCATCATCTTTGTCCAGCACATTAACTACTGATGCAAAGGCATCAAAATATTCTGCATAATACTGAACTGCAGCGAGCCAAGTTCCCCATCGCGTAATTACTGGGGTAGGTGGCAGTGGTACGTTGGGATTTTTAGTCTTGAATGCGTGAATTCTTCTCGGTGACTTAATGGACACCTTTTTCCCCATTAGAAATCAGTTTATCCACATTAGGATATACTGCTCTAATTTCTTCACATAGTCTGTGTTAACCATGTGCAATGCATGTAACGTGGATCATTTTGGAATAACTAACGACAAGACTTGCCACTGCCATTTTCATATATGCTACAGCATCTGTCAATAACAGTAAAACACTGTCAAACTTCACACCACTAGGCCTCAAAATTTGCATTGCTTCATTAAACAATCTTGCAACCGTCACATGGTTCACAGTAGTCATTTCTTGGCATGTTAACAGAAAACATTTCTTCGGAATCACTTAATCGTCTTTCAACACCCTGACAATGACATTCCCAATTTTTATGCCAGTCGGGTCTGAAGTTTCGTCTAACGTCACCCATCTTTTCTCATTTTCACACTCAGAACAAATTTGTTGTAGAGATTGTTTGACTCTTCAGGAGTGTCAAGATTTGAATATTTGGAGAGAAACTTCCTTAACAATGGATTATTTACCTTACAAAGAGGTATGTCGCCAAGGATTTCGATATTTGGGTTCTCGATTACAGAGTGACGGCTGTAAAAATGAAGATGTGCGAACACGAATCAACGCAACGTGGATGCGATTCAGAGATGTAACTGGTGTTCTTTGTGATAAGAAGATGCCCATCCACCTAAAATCACAGATATACCACTCAAATGATGAGGCCAGTTGCATTGTATGGTACGGAGTGTTGGCCAGCACCTATAAGTGCTGAGCACTCGCTACATGTCATGGAAATATGGATGCTGAGAAGATCGTTAGGCATTTCTCTGCTCGACCACATCAAGAACACAACGATCAGACAACTAGCTGGTGTTGCTCCAATCGATGAGAAAATACAGGAATGGCGACTTCATTGGTATGGCCATGTCGTACGAGCATCGCATGGTTCAGTCATCAGCTCAGCCTATCATCTCGCTGTTAAAGGCCAGAGACACCGTGGGAGACCTAAGCTAAAATGGCTCGACACTATAAACTCAGATCTAAGATCAAGAAGCCTAAACCCACAGGAAGCGCTTTATCGAAAGAAATGGTGTGCATAGACCTGAAAAGCGGACCCCATTCCAACGGGAACACAAGGAGAAGAAGAAGAAAGAGGTATGTCAACTGACACAAATGCCTTACATAAATCTTCACAGTGCACTGAAGATATACTAGGTCCTGCAGAAGAACCTGGAACTGCTTCACTAATTAGAGGTTGTTTCTTCTGAAGGCGCGTAACTGCGGCAATATGTTTCTTACCCTCGAGGTGTTGTGTAATTTGAGATCGCTGTTAAGCCTTGAATGCTTCCCACATGGTTGGCAGAACAGAAAGCCCCCATCAGAAGTAAAATTATCCTTAAATTCTGCAACATACTGCTGCAGACGATAACTTGTAGTTACTTTAGGCATCGTAGAACTGTCTTACACTTCACAGTGCCAGAAATGAACTGCATGTGAGTGACACTGGTTCCAGGCAGTGGGGGCTGCAATATTGGTATGGACATCGAAATCACCAACATCCACGGTGAGTGGGACGGGGCGACAAGATAAGGAAAACACAGCTGCAAACTGACATACGCACTGCATGAAGATTAGATAGCTCACAGGTTCTTCCAGGGGCAGATGACCTCGTAGTTCCGCCCCTTAAAACAACAACTAACAGGTTCTTCCCCGTTGAAGTAACACAGAACAAAAATGCAATAAACTGAAATGTAAATTTAATAATTTTTTATGTGCTAATAAGTGAAAAGCAAGAATTTATGTAATTATAGAAAAAATATGTATTTACATCAAGAAATATTTTATTTACTTAAAAATACGAACCCTAGTTATTATACACAGATGACAAGTTTTACAAGGATGACATGATTTGTTCATCATGTGAACATCATCAGAAGTAGTGTTGTATGTATATGATTGATTTGATTAACCTGAATCTATGTTCTCTTGATGAACAAAACATGTCATCTTTTAAACCCCCTTCCCTTGTAATCTACGCATTATAATTAGTCACCTTTAAATTATTTTCAGATAGTGCCTTGCATTTTCTGCCCAATAGAGGGCTCCAGGAAATGTTCTGTGCAGTGACTACGTGCAACTGCGAGAGGTTGCGTCATCAGTTTAGTTGGCAGCACAGTGTGCTTGATAGGGTAAAGGCCACATCTGTGGGCTGCCGAAATCGTCAGTGCGTATAGTTAGATTATTGGAAGAGTGCAACAGTATGTTACCGTATTTCCTCGCATAATCGTCGCACCCCACTTTTCAAACACTAGAATAGGTTTATAAAATTTCATCGCATAATCGTCGCATAGCATATTCGCATTTGTGCGCCAGTCAGTTGCACATGTTGACGCAACTTTATAACCTGGCGCGACTTTGTCAGAAGAAAAATATCTCGTCTTTATGCTTTCGGGCTATGAACTGTGACGCGAGCGGCAAGCTTCGTCACTTAGCACATTCCGCGAGCTTATAATCTGGCGTGATCTTGTCAGGAGAAAGTAATCTCATCTTTATGCCTGCGGGCTATGAACTGTGACGCGAGCGGCCAGCCTCATCACTTAGCACATTCCGCGACCTTATAGGCCTAATCTGGCATGATCTTGTCAGGAGAAAGTAATCTTGTCTTTATTATGCCTGCGGACTATGAACCGCGACGCAAACGTCCAGCGCACATTCTGCGAGCTTATAGGCCTAATCTGGAGTGATCTTGTCAACAGAAAGTAATCTCGTCTTTATGCCTGCGGTCTATGAACTGTGATGCGAGTGTCCAGCGCACATTCCGCGAGCTTATAGGCCTAATCTGGCGTGATCTTGTCAGGACAAAGTAATCTCATCTTTATGCCTGCGAGCTATGAACTGTGACGCGAGCGGCCAGCCTCATCACTTAGCACATTCCGCAACCTTATAGGCCTAATCTGGCATGATCTTGTCAGCAAAATGTAATCTCGTTTTTATGCCTGCGGGCTATGAACCGCGACGCGAACGGCCAGCTTCGTCAGCACATTCCGCGAGCTTTAACCTGCCGTGACTTTGTTAGAAGAAAGTAGCCTGTCTCTGACTGCAGGCTATGACTCACGCTACGCGAATGACTGGCCCGTGCAGCAAATAATGATACAGTATATTCTTTGAACTGAAATATTCTTTGCATAATCGTCGCACCCTGCTTCCCCCCCTCCACGAATTTTAGGCTAAAAAAGTGCAACGATTATGCGAGGAAATACGGTATGTTACTGTTTGTTATGATACAAGCGACAGCTAACGTAACTGGTGACGTAATCTCTCGCAGCAGTTTGTAGGCACTGCGGAGAACATTTGAAATAAGGAATAATTGTTCGGAAAAATATGCTCTGATTCTCTATCTATGATTTCTATATGATATACACATTTTTGTCAAATGTACGTATAATAAGTTACCACGTAATGACCCATCTGTATTTTATGTAGATTTTGTTTTATAGGACACAAAGTTGCATTACAGTTGTTGAACACTATTGTTTCTAGTGGTGGTGGTGTTGTTTTAAGGTACAGAGCATCGAGGGCATCCGAAACAAATCACTGTCGGATTCAAATATGAAATTTTCACAACTACTATAATGAACAAGATGTCTTTCAGCTATTGGCAACTCAAACTAACACTTGGGGCGCTGCGGTCGGTCTGGATAAGTAGGGTAAAAATACTCAATAACACGCGTTTGATATGGAACACTTTTTATTTTTCGGTTATAATCAGTAAATGTGGTCCCTAAAATAATGACAGTGTTATTTTTGATTGCATATATGTATAACTGTGCGATACACGTGATCTAATTTGTGTGTTCCACTGGATTTTATGTGTCAATTGCATATTATCAAGCATCGGTTGTCTGCTGGTATCTGTTTTTGAGCAGTTCGAGTCATGGCGCTGTTACTTTAAAAGCTATATTTGAGTTTGCTCACTGTACCATAGACTGTAGAAATTATTTGCTGCTTGGTAGGGCGAAGGGATGAGTTTAACTTGTATTAAAGCTCGGGGGACACAGGAATTGCTCGATTTAGATGGTTAGCTGGTGGGGTTGGTGTAGAATATCGGACTGGTAGCAGGTTCTCGCAGAGTAGATATTTACCCTGCGAAGTCAAATTAGGCCTATATGACTCGTAGTGGAATGGCTCGGATATCGCAGAGCGAGGTGATGGCGGTTGGTAGGGTAATTGGAAATGAACTCGGGAGGGGGAAGGATACCTGACTGATGAAGCTTGGCTGTAGTTGGCTGGTGTAGGCCTAGCTGTCTTGGTACGGCTTGGCTCGGCGTAAACAGTGAACAACCCGTCCTGTCGTCAATGAGTGTAGTGGTGAGTGGTCCAACCCGCTCCTGTTGCCCATATTTATTTGGTATCGTCACCTTTTGGCTATTGCTATTTACATCTCTTGGAAAGTGATGAAAACTTATATCCGCAGCCCTCTTTTATGCATCGACTTACAGCCGTAAACTGAGCAATATAAGTTGCTTTTACTCATTTTACACTCCATCAACGGTAAAACTTATTACTTATGTATAAAGACACGAAGAAATTACCTCGATCTGCTTACGAATACAAGAAACCATATACAAACAGTCACCACGTGACAAATGTACCCTACTTGGTAAGTTTCTAATTTTTACCGCTAGATGTCATATCAGATAGCTGGAGTTGCCAATTAGGTTGTATTTGTACAAATATTAAAAACTGAAAACATTTTTAAATGTATGTCAATTGTATGTATATCAATGCTGTACCCCCTACCCCTCATTAAAATACATCTGCTACCCGAATGAAGAGGAGAAGGCATGCGGGACAGAAGCCCGTCGGATGGAAGTAGACCCGTGCCCAGAGATCCTAATTATTACATTTTTCAACCTGGTAAATGAAAGCCTAAAATATACAGACACTGAAATTATTTAATTTTAGCGAGAGGGAGTCTACAGTTTAATACCAAACCATTTAGATTTAAACAATACACACACAGTTTCTTTTAAGTTTCAATACAACTAACATGCACATGCACTAAACAATTTTAAATTAATTAATTGGTATTCTGCCCGAAGGCAGGTCCGAGCCTCCGAAGAGGCTACCCCCAGCCGGAGTTTACTTGCGGTAGGGTGGCCAGGGCCTTTCCGCTCCTCCTTATGTCGGCCAACAGCGCGCAGTGCCTAGAACTGGCATACCATCCAAGTTCCGACTGCGCCCAATGTTGCTTAACTGCGGAGTTCTCATGGGATCCGGTGTTTCAACACGGCTAGGCCGTTGGCCAAACAATTTTACAATTACACATGCCAAAAACATTAAGTTATGCTCAGAATGAAGACTTCTTCCCCTTCAATTCACCTTGTGGTGGATCCCGATCGGGTCCTCGTAGTGGTCAATTAGGACAACTATTTAAGGAATGACCTAGTCGCTTGGCCAAGCTCTATACGTATTTGGAATCAATCTTCAATTAAATTCTTCTTATATATTGTGCCCATTTGTCCGAAGACCAATGCCCACATATGCGAGAATCTCGAAAACAGTTGAGTACGAGACTCGGAAAAATCAGGGAAACGGGGTTTGGGCAAAGGTGTTAACTGAATTCGAGATCCCCGCCTGAATATATGTAGGATGAAAAATAACACACAATAGTACATTATGCAACGTGCCCATAATGGCAATAATTAAGACATGAGTATGTTTATAAAGCGAGTTTTATAATTTCCATACAAGTGTCTTAATTACCATTATAGGCGAGTTGCATACGACTGTTTATGTTCGACGATAATTATTATAACTATTTTATGTTCGAACATAAATATCTGTCGAGATGTCGCCAGTTTTATGTACTGAACAGAGCGCATGGGACGCACAGAATACCTGTCTTTGACCATGGCCTCCTCGATTGCCCCACTATGACACTAGGCCAGGCAGTGAAATTGAAATTAGAAGACCTTGGAACTCAGTGCAGGTGCGTTGCTATCCCTACCTAATTGGTCAAACAACTGTTTCTTGAGCTCTGATTGGTGGGAGAAACTGTTTCATAATGAAAAATAGTGTTATAATGACCATCATTATGATAACAGTTTTCTGACATATAATAGTCGGGGTCGAACATAAAATACATAAAACCTTTCCACTTTTATTAAAATATTTAAAAGCGAAAACACTCGACACTCCTGCCTAGTATCTCCAGGGTAGCTAAAATTGCTAGTCTCTTACCCCGAGATCCTACAAAATTATGTAAATGTATGTTATTTTATAATATGAAAGTCCTATACACTACTCAGTGTCCAATCGTGTCCATAATCACATTGTAAATTTTGATCACTTTCAAAAAAACATCACTTTCTGCCATTTTCACACGGATGGACTTTTCCTGAATAATTCACTTTATCATGTATCACAATATGACTCTTTACAACACATATGAGAAGCTAATAATCGAGACCTAATTATTACACCAGCCATTATACTATGCGCTCCAGCTCCTTCAACAAGCATCTCTTTATAAATGCTACAATAATTCAATTTGCCTGACCTATGCGGTAATACTACACCAAACACCTAAGTCATCCATGCTTGAGGCCAATAAATATCCATATCACTGAACCATGTCTTCGATATGTTCATATTCAACCGGGCGGCCTATACCTGCCTTTACCAGTGCGGGACGTACCTGCAATCCACTGGCTTTGTCTGGGCGACCTCTCTAGACTTTATACACCATTGCAAAACCGAAATACGTTCATATGAACGCTCCTATAACTCCATTCAATTTCTCAGTGTTCATAATGGCAAAATTAATCTCGGGAGTTTCCGCCAACACAAAGTTCCTCATTTCTCTACTAGAAAGAGCTATAGTGTTCAAGGAGCTTACATATCTAACTTCCTTGACATTCATAGTGATTCAAGGAACAATGAAATTCGACATGCAAGCTACCTTCGGGGTGTCAAATTACAAAGCTGGCACCCGTGGCCATACGATTTTATATATATCGTCGGCTTACTGCGAAAAGTTGGTAAGTCCACTTTTGGAAAAATGGAGTTATTGGCAGAAAGGTATTAAGAATTGAGGACCGTTTTTTCAAAACTCGCTCCTTGCAAAATCATAATTTTTCAGGAGAGACAAAAATCTGGTTAGACAATAGAGTAAATAGGATATTTTTATTAAGTCTATCTTAAACAGTGCATTTGTTAGTTACAGGGCCGGTTCCATCAACCTTCGTTAAAATTTTAACAACCCGTTAAGGTAATTTAACGGAAATGTTAGCAAAATGGTGTTCCATCAACCAACGTTACTGCTAACAAATCGTTAAACTATCCGTTAATTTAACATCCCATTCTTGCTCAGTTAAGTAGTTTAACATACCGGTAGTGTTATTAAAAATGGCAGCAAGGGAATATGCGTTTCGTGCTCAGATGTTGTATTTGGACCATTTGAACAATGTTGGAGAACAAGAACTCTTGCCAAGGGCAAATGACATCCTGCAACTGTCAGAAAAAAAAGTTTCTGGAGAGGTATAGGTTGTCGAAATATGTTGTGGGGAAAGTGTTGGAAGAAATTGAAGAGAGGTTAGAATACCCTACACAAAGAAATTTGCCTCTTTCACCAACTCAGCAATTTCTTATTGCACTCAGGTTTTATGCAACAGGGTCATTTCAAATAGTTATGGTAGACACAGCTGGAGTGTCTAAAGCTACAGTAAGTAGGATAGTACACAAAGTTTCTGCTGCAATTGCAAGATTACGACCTCTATATATATATATTTTCCTCGGGCGGAAGAGCAAAATGAAACAATGCAGGGATTTTTTGAAAGTGCCCATTTTCCTGGTGTTTTGGGTACTTTGGGCTGCACTCACATTCCTATTCAGTCTCCTGGTCATGCCAGGGGTGAAACATATAGAAACAGGAAAGGATATTTTTCCTTAAATATCCCGACAGTTTGCGACTCGGAGCTCCTCGTAAGGGACATAGTTGCACGTTGGCCAGGCTCTGTACACGATAGTACAATATTTAACAACTCTAGAATTAGAGCCGATCTTGAGACAAGGCATGTAGATAGTGGGGTTTTCTTGGGTAACAATGGTTACCCTTTGAGAACATATTTATTGACACCTTACCTAGATCCACAAACAAGAGCTCAGGAAAGGTACAACCGAGCTCACAAAAGAGCTAGGAACTGTGTGGAACGTATGTATGGTGTCTGGAAGAGGCGATTTCCAATCCTCAGATTGGGGCTGCGTACAAAAATGCAGACAACATTGAAGATAATAATAGCAACGGCAGTACTCCACAACATAGCCATTATTCCTCCTGACAACCTGAGGCTACATCAGTACTTCGACCAAAGAGGACATAACGTTGATGACCAAGATGTGGGCTTGCACGTGGGCCAAGAACATGGAACAGCAGCAGCATTTCGCATAGCACAAGGTATGTATTGTACTTTTTTTTTTTTTCAAATATTGATTTATTTTATGTGATGTCCTGTTTTTGGTTGTCAGAAAATGTTGTCGATTTCATTTTGGAGCTTTAAGACATCGTGGGCACGCAGTCCCAGAGAATCTGTCTGGTAACCTGTGTCATTCTGATGGCTATACTAATGTCAGAAAACAGCTTGTTTAAAGCTATGTGGTAACTTGGGCAAGTGAATAGCCATAACAGAACCACAGGCATTCCAGATAACTATGGGCCAGTTGTTTCATAATGAAAAGACTCGTGGATTTGACTTTATCAACAAATCTACTAGTATCCCTTATACTGTTTTGACAATATTATTTGACTGTTGGTGGTATACCTTTTAGGGCACAGCTGTTTATTCAGAGCCCTGGTACATGATCCAACCACAATTCACTTTGGCGGGACTCTTGCTCAAAAAGCCCCAGTAGTGCTTTTTATAAGAAACCTTCTACAAACATGGGTTTCATTGAATACAATCCAGCTCACAACTGCCTTCCCATTTTCTCATTCGTAAGGGTGAAGTCTGCTAACCTATACCAGGTGGGATTCGATCCAGCGATCCCACACTTACGCACAACGCGCTCGTTGGAAATTCGGTTAGATCTACACAGAGGTCCTAAGGTGAACACGGATGTCTCCGTTTACCGGAGGCAGTTCCACAGCATAGTTCATCGGGTTCGAAGGTGGGTTGTGCTTACGTTATTGATGGTGCAAATACCAAGATCTATTTGCCTGAGGCCTGTAGTGTGTTTACTGCAGAACTCGTTGCCATGTATGAAGCTGTGCAGTTTGCACTACAAGATGCACGAATCCACTTTCTCGTGTGTACCGACTCTTCGAGTTCGTTGCTACATGTTTCCTGCAACACCCCCTAGTGCAGCGAATCCACGACCTACTAGCCGGGCTGTGGCATGCCGACACTTGAATCACCTTTTTGTGGCTTCCAAGCCACATGGGAATTGCGGGAAATGAGTTAGCGGATCAAGCTGCTAAAAAGGTGGTATCATTATCACCTCGACCAATGGAGGCACCCGCTAGAGATATTCGCTCTCAGATACGCCTACAAGTTCTAGCATTTTGGGAGAGTCAGTGGCTAGCCGACCCACTGCCCAGTAAATTGACAGCGATCAAGGGAACTATTCGCGTGTGGCGGAGCCCTTTCCGGTCACGGAGAGACTTCGTCATTTTGTCTAGGCTAAGGATAGGTCAAACAAGATCCACCCACTCGTACATAATGAGAAGGGAAGACCCCCCCACTTTGTAACTGTGGAGCAGTTTTCAACGTGGCCCACATTTTAACTGAGTGTGTGGATCTTGCCGACTTACGAAGAAATCTTGGTTTGCAGATGACACTCCAACTCATATTTGGGGCCGATAACCTAGATGTTAGGCCCCTTAAAACAACAATTATCATCAACTCATATTAGCCGATGACGGAGTGGCTGCTGATCGCGGTATCTCCTTTATAAGCGAGAGTGGGTTAGGGCCAGCAATCTAAATGTTCTAGTGTACATTGACCCATCAATGATTTGTCAGTTTTTGAATGATAGTTTTTTGTTTTTCCGTAATTTGTTTATTTTTATAATTATTAGTTTTATTAATTTTCGGTCTTTTCAAATGTAGGTATCCACCTCTAAATTTTAATTCCTTTCCAAATTTGTATACTTTAATCCATGTTAAGAGGGGCAGATGACCTCTTAGTTCTGCCCCTTAAAACAACAATAACTAAACTCGTTGGATTCTTGCTAGCGTACAACGCACAGACGCCGCACTGTAATTGCAATTAATTAATCACTCTGAAACGGCTGAGAAGCACACCTTTACTACTTTCACCTGGTATACGCCTAGTCATGCCCTACACGTGTACTCAAGATGACGCCAAATATTCCCAAAATGGTTCGATCCGTGACCCAAGCATCGTATCCTCCCCTCGTCAGCAGCTTACCAAAACGGGAACGAAAGAATTGCAGAAACAGATACTGTATAATGCTCCAATCCTATTTCTCCACGGATGTTTAGGGTAAACATAGTTTGCTGTCCTAACCAGAATTTGGTTTCTGGCTATGCCTTACAAGGACAACTGCTATCATGGACGTGATTTCCAGGCAGGAGATGGTAGACCTTGACACTTCTATCCCAACTAGAAATACACCCAAGTACAGTTCACACCACAGATTTTGGCCGGTAAACCCCGATTGCACAGTCGTACTGAGGACAGGCACGTGCAATCGAAACGCAAGTTTTCAGATGCGCGGAAGGTAACTCGCGTATCAAAAACACGTGCATGAGGCTCGCAGACTGTCCTCTGTACGACTATGAAACCGGACATAAGGACAATAACCATCCTGCCTGAAACCCCTAAATGAAACCGCTACATCATATAAGCAACCTACAAACATACTAATCAGTGAGGGAAATTTTGGATTAATAGGAAGGAAAGGACAGCTGAAGAAGGTGGAAAGTCTCAAGTACTTGGGAAGTATAGTGGAGGAAAATGGGAGAAATGACAAAGGGATTACGGAACGTGGCAGACAGGCAGAAGCATTTCTGAGAAGCATTAGGAGCTTAGTGTGGAATAAAGATGTCCCACAAAAAAGCAAGGAAGTGTTATACAGAAGCTACTATATCCCGATACTGACCTATGCTTCAGAAACGTGGACAATGAAGAAAAGAGATATAAGCAGAATACAGGCAGGTGAAATGAAGTTCCTGCGAAGTAGGATCGGAATAACAAGAAGAGACAGGGTGAGGAATGAAAAGGTCAGGGAAATGGTGAAAGAGGAGCCCTTGCAAGGTAGGATTGAGACATCAAGACTGAGGTGGTATGGACACTTAAAGAGAATGGATGAGAAGAAGATTCCCAAGAGGATACATGAGATGCAGATGCCAGAAGAAACGACCAAGGGGAAGACCAAGAGATAGATGGCTGAAAGGAGTGGAGAAATGTGTCAAGAAGAGAGGCGAGGACTGGACCAGAGTGACAGCGGAGAGGTGGTGGGAAGAAAGAACTAAGTGGCGAGGCTTATGTTCCAAACAGACCCAGCCTGGGGCTGGAAACTGTACAAGATGATGATGATGATGATGAGGAAGGAAAGGCTACTATAGGGTAAAAAACTTTCACATCAAGGAATGCTTTTATAGATTTGTTAATGCTAATTTTTTAGTTAATAATTCTCTTTTCAATTTGGCATTTTGAATTTTTACATCTAATAATTCCATTTCTTTTTCAAATTTTTTATTTGCGTGCTCTTCTTCCAGCTGACAGAGATTTGCAGAGTGTGCTGCCAGCTCAGCAATGTTGGAGCGCACCGAAAGGCTTCTGACCTTCTCCTCCGTCCAGTTGGTGTCGTCGATTCCTGCAAACCGAGAATACTGTACAGCATAACATTTTGAGGAACTGAATTATAACAAAAGTCAACACGAATTTTGAGTCAGGGTTCTGCAGGTCTTATTTTGATTTGTCATGCCTAACTAATGAAAGAAAAAATAGTTTTACCTAATAAAGTTTGCTTTTGGAACTAACACAACGAAAGTTCAAATTTTTGAAGGAAATTCTCTATTTTTATAAGTTCAAACGCAAACAAACTTTAATTTCATATTTATTTATCTACAAGTCATAAAAAACAATTTTATCGTCTAGGCCCACAAGATGGACCCGCATCGTGTAGCAGAGATCGTTTCCCGAAGTTTCGGCTCGTACCCGTGATTAAGGCTGCTGCAATGACAGCCGAAACTATCACTGATACACGACGCGGCTCCATTCTGTAAGCGGGCCGATAACCTAGAGGTTAGGCCCCTTAAAACAACAATTATCATCATCATCATCATCTTGTCAGATAAAATGATAATTAACTAGACACCGGTCGCAAAAGCCTATAATCTAAATACAAACAAGCTTAATGTATTAATATTTTTGGTACTTCTTCTGTGTGGATATGAACTTTCTCATATTAGCCTCCAAATGTAATCACCCATCATGTTCTCATTATATTGTCCTTGATAACGTTGCTCAAAGTCCATCACGTCTTGGTGAAAACGTTCCCCTTGCTCTTCTGAATATGCCCCCAAGTTATCTTTAAATTGGTCCAAGTGAGCATGTAACATGTGTACTTTAAGGGACATTCTGCAACCCAAGAGTTTTGAATTCTCAGCTTTATTTCCAAGGAAGCCATGGATCACTGCTTTAAGGCTGTACCATGCTTGTTTTTCGTGGGAGTTGAGTACTGTAATTGTGGAAATTCTTCACTGGCCATTGGTTTCTTTATTTGAGGACCGACTAAAGTACCAGATTTAATTTTAGCTTCTGACAATTTAGGAAAAAAATTCTTTAAATATTGAAAAAGTTTCAGAATCTTCACGAAGAGCCTTTACAAACTGCTTCAAGAGGCCTAATTTTATATGCAACGTTATTTATCATGCCATAAAATACAAAAGCAAACTTTATTAATTAAGAATGGTGTTTTTGGTTACTGTTCGATGTCTATAGAATATATACATTAAATAATAAGACTCGACACAAAATGTTTTTGTTTGTTGACTTTTGTAATTATGTAGCCTTTTCTATTGTACAATTGTAAATTTACTTGTCAGATAAAATAAAACTATATGTAGATAAGTACAAAGTAATAATTGTCTATCCGATTTTGCCTAACGTTTTAGTCTACACACTAGGGGTCATAAGCGGAAAGTGTGTATCACCTGGTGTATACGCTAGTATAGTTCACCGCCACCATTGCGTGTTGGATTAGATTCCACAAATCAGACTAGAGGTGTGATGGAAGTGAAATGGAACATCAGGAAATATCATGTCAGGAGCAGAGCAAACCAAATGGATATGATGATGATATGATATACAATTGATTAAACTTTTTAATAGATCTGCTGCAGTTGCTGACTTCCAACGGTCATTGCCATTTCTCATCTCGAATAAGGTTAACAAGATCTAACAAAATATACCTTTTATACAAGTGTGTTTAATTATTAAGTTTATAAATAATTCATGCAATATTCTTCAGGTTAGGCTGATAAATATTTATAATTCACTGCCTAAACTAACTGCGCACACTCCTGCTGGACCAACTGATAATAGAATAGTGGAATATCCCAACAAGTTATTACCTTAACATCACTCTGGTACCAGATGTAAATGAAACACATCGTTTAATCAATTATAGTAATTTATTAACTAAATACTAAAACTAAAGACAACATCTCATGAACTATGCTATTGCTCTCCTGAACCCACATGACGATTAGGATAGGGATGAACACTTTGCCCAATGACTGCCTGCGGCTACTGGGTGAATTACCCTAGTCCAGGGCGCAGCACCAAACACAAGTAAAGTGCGTGCAATACTTTTATGAGTGGCCACAACATTTATTATGCAGCAGCTAGGCGTTTCTGGTTGTGCAAAACATAACAGCTGGGTCAAATATATACTGCGATCTGTACCAGACTAGTGGTCGAAGACGTTACGAATTATGTAGGGTCATGTTTGTTAGATGTAATAGTGTTTTGATTTGCTGCTATGTAGCATTGCCGTTTTCATTTTCTGTATGTTGGTATGAAGTTTCAAAAGAATGTGGTGCAGTCATATACAAATTCAGTTCAGGTTGTGCAAGGTTTGGTGGCAAGTTACGATTGTTCAGATTAGTTCAATTTAATTGCAAGGCTGCACTCCTCTAAAGCCATTATCAGGACGAAACCATTCCTCGCTACTGGGTTAGACCACTGCCTGGACTAAAATCATCGCCTGTACTGCAAGCATGGGGTCCTGACGTAAGCCTCAGGTTAGGTGTATGTTTGTTTTTTGTAAAGCCTCAACACAAAGAATCTAACTAATATGTATCGCAATAAGTTATTTTGAAAACGTTGCGTTAAAAAGAAATGCAGCAGGATATTTACTCTGCTTTGAAAGGTCAAGTAGAGTTTAGGCCACAGCTTTTGGCCGGTGGTTTCAAAGTCGTACCGAGGACAGTCTGAGAGCCTCAGGCATGTGCAATTGATACGAGAGTTTTCAGTTGCACGGAAAGGAACTCCCACATCAATTAGATTCGCCACCTGTCCTCTGTAAGACAAACCGGGATTCATCGCCCTAAAACCGTGGTCTGAACTGTAGAAGTTATTTCTTTTCAATTTTTCATTTATTTGGCACTTTTTTTCATATATTTTTACATATTACATTTTTATTACTGATTTTTGAGGAGTAATATAGATTGCGATACATAATTTCCCTAGGCACAAAATGGCAACATCCATAAAGTAATGGACGACACTAGAGCTTCAAACCATGCATACTTGTTAAATTCTTTGTGTAAATTAATAAGGCTTTACATACCAACACAAACCTAACCTGAAGCTTACATCCTAGACCCCCTTGCTTGTAGTACGAGCAGTAATTTTCGTCCGGACAGTCATGGAGTGCAGTGAATATAGGTTGGCAGCATGGCTTAATACAAGCCTTATACAACACGGCGACGTGTTTTTCACGAGTTCATTACTTGAAAGTGAATGTTGATAATTTCTTTATTTTATAGCGTGAACGTGGTTTGCTTAACGCAATCAGCTTCAATATCGTGGCACAGTAAGTACAAACATTGAAGCGTGACACCGTGTGCTACAGCAAGAGCCACCAATTGAAATTGCTGTCCAATATCGCTAGTGCACTGGAAATATGTGCTGAATTATGTAAATGTGTGGTTTTGTTTCTTGCTCTTTGAGCGAAGGCAGCCATATTCCATATTCCTCAAGTGCATTGAGTTTTTTTTTTTTACCTAAGTGCACATATGGGAACACATTGAAGTCACGTTAGCATTGACAACATGTAAGATATAAAATACGCCACCACACGAGGTCAGTCATATGCGTAACAAAAACCAGGGATGCATATGTAGGCTACTGGCCCACGCTACCTAGTAAAAAAGAAAGCCTATACAACTAGTACCATATGCGTGGGGGTAGGCAATACTGTACTTGTGCACGATTCATGCGTATTTTGGTAGACACAACTGGAATTTTACTATATAAGTCATGATATAAAGAGGGAAAGGCGGGTGGGTTATAGACTGCGGAGGAGTAGGCTAAACTACATTTCCAGATCTATTTTAAATCATTACAGAAGGAATTTACGGCTAATTTCAGTAGTTTAGAAAATTTTATTTTATTGTGGGTTCTGCTGTTCTCGATATTGCCGATCATCCACTGACACGCAATGTGAATCTACTATATTGTTATCATTTTGAAGCTGATATTAATACGCAGTCTACATGTCTATGCCAAAATGCCCAATGCTCGGTCAAGTTCAGTATTGGCTTGCAACAGAGTACTTACATGCCTATTTGGCTCTGGGGTTTCTTCTTCCCTCTCCTCTTCTACTTCCACCTCCACCGGCAGATCATAACACGGTGGGCGTCGAAATTTGTGTTTGGTTGGCGATGCATGGACTTAAATGTGACCTGCTTGTGCCTGGATTATCTTCTGAAAAGAATTTGCCACATATGTCCTATGATTAGCAGATTTACATTTAATGACTATATCATAAATTGCAATAACCTATTGTATGATTCAGATCTCAAGACAGGCCACTACAAATTAATCTCCACTAATCTTTCATAGCAGGTTGGTGTTTTACAAGGCAGAACATTCAGGTTATCACTCTCTTTCCCATATGCATTGTAATTTAAAGTAGTAGGCCTACTTAAAAATGAGTTGGTAGATAGCAAACTAATCGATATCAGGCTCCGAAGCTATATAAACAGAACAAAGTTGCCAACAGAAGTCCAGCTGAGATAACATTCAAGGTTATGTAAATTCGAAAACTTGCACAAACGTTTATTGAATTGTGATAACATGAGGAACAGAATTTTGTAAATAATTAATGTAATGCACATTGTGCGCACTTTTCCTTAATAATAATAACATGAGGAACAAAATCACTTGATTAACCTATGAAATGACAATTTTGAGACTTAACTTACCGTGATACTCTGCATCGCAGTCGTCCTCATTTTGAAGAGGCTCAACTTGGTCCTCAATTAGCGCCAATATCCTTTCACTATTTGAGGTGGTAGTAGGTACGTAGGTACCTCCTCCCGTCCTATAACGTTCGAATTTATCGTTCGCGTTTTCTTTCTTCGCACTCCTTTTTAAATTATCATATAAACTTTTAATTTGTTTCACACTCCTTGATGTAACATTCAAATGGCTATTAAATTCGTTCGCCACGTTTTGCCATGCTTTCTCTTTCTCTTTAGACTCTATGATATCCCCCCACTTGGTGATTAAATTCACAACAATTTCTTTCTTCAGTGCTGAGAAATTCGAGCCCCGAACACGCTTCTTTCCTACTGTAGCCATTTCAAATCCCACAGGAGCAGAACAAATTAATAAAACCACAAGACACTGCAAGATGAAGACACCGAAAGACTCGTAGTCGTAATTCCCGCGAAATGAGTATAATATAATAGCAAACAAACGAATACACGTTGCCCAGACACCGTTCAGAAGTATGGAATACCATCCAGGCCGTTCACTGCTTCCCTGATCCTTACAGCAAGCGATATTTAACGCATCGTTTGTTAACCGACTTGCTAAAAAGGACCAGAAAGGCGCCTTGGATTGGCGTCAGCTTAAGGGTGCCGTCCGAGTGAAGTAGCGAGTGAAAAGTATACAAATAAATGTGTTCCGAGTGATACCAGAAGTGAGGGATAAACGTTTTAACTTGAATAGTATGCAGATCATACATACATAAGTAAGAAACCAATCAATTACGGTAGTAAGTGTAACGGTTGAATCGGCACGCTGCAGTTAGCCTATGTGTAAATAATAGTGTTTAACAACCACATTGCGGTATGCTTTGAATGATAGACCAGTGTAATTAGAATCTATGTAAGTAATCGTGTTTATATTACAGTAACAAACGTGTGCATTTTTAATTGCTTTGCGCAATTTCAAAAATAACATTTGTAAGTCAAGAACGAGAACAGTACTGCCAACGCAATTCATTAAGCAAAGAGTGTTAGTGTAAGATATAGAACTCCGAGACTGCATGTATCATCTATCGACCTACGACACGAGCGGCTAGGTACAGAGCTGATCCACTGTTTGATTGACTAGGAGCTGCTGGGTTCTTATTGGTTGTTGGTGGAACATTTCTATATTTAACATGCCGGACGAAAACAGTCAGCTGGCTTCGACAACTAGAGTGGATGACAAAACACTTGATTTCTGCTCTGTGTGCGGTAAGAGGGTAGAGGAAAACGAAACAGCTGTGACCTGTGACGGGCCATGTCAGAGATGGCATCATCTATTGTGTGCGGAATTGCAGCAAGGACAATTTAACGCACTAAAGTCAACCAGTAAGAAAAAATCAAAACTTTTATGGTTATGTTTTAATTGTGAACAGGACTTCACTCTATATAAATCGGGAAGAAGCATGCAAAAAGAACTAGAAGAGATGCGTGCAGAAATGTGCAAGAAAATGGATGAAATGGCAAAAAATATATCTAAACTTACAAGCCAATGTCTTTCAAGGGACAATCGATCATCGGATTCTACCAAACAGGAAGATAATCAACGAAAGAAAAACGCTTCCTCCACAAAACAGGTATGCGAAATGGCAACACAAGCAACTACCGAAGCCATGGTTGGTGCATGTGATCAGAATATGAAATCTACAAATCTAAACAAGGAAAACTATGAGGAGCTGAAAACTAAAATGGACCAAGTCTCAGAAACTATGATGCAGAAAATGTCACTGCTGCTTGAAACGCAACTGCAACAAACAGAAATCTTGACAGCGGTCAATCAGAGACCTCCGTTAATAAAAGGGAAAGCTCCAAACCCACCGACAGCACAGCAAAGTCTTCAAAATCCCAACAACAGCCACGGAAACTCTGACAAACTCCAGACTCAGGATGAGAGGGATCCAGGTAGTAAAAATGAACGTCACTCCACACTAAGGAAGGATAATGAAGAATATACTATGGCAGAAGTGGAGAGAACTCCCTCACCAAGACACCTAGGAATTCAGGGGACTAAACCTTTTGATATAACTTGTAACCTAAGACCAGCGGAACGTAAAGCATGGCTTTTCATAGGCAGAGTTCATCCAACAACTGAAGCAAAGACACTTATTTCACACCTCAAAAACATAGGCATACAGGGGGAAATAGAATGTGAGCAAATAGAAACAAGAGGAAAAAGTAAAGCATTCAAAATAGGCATCCCATTTGAGGACAAGGAAAGAGCAATGACGCCAGAAATCTGGCCAGAACGCATACTGGTTAAACGTTTTTCCTTTCGTCGCCCCTTTTTCGAGGGAGCACGTCTCGCATAATGAAGTGCGAAAAAATGAGTGCCCAGAACAAGAAATTAGAACTTCTAGTAATAATATAGCAGAAAGGCAACATAAATTAAGGATTATTCTATGGAACATTGAAGGTATAAAGAACGCGTTACAACTAGCTCCAAATAATATTTTTGATGATTATGACATAGTACTGTTAACAGAGACTTTTCTTACAGAAGACTGGGGAGCAAAAGATTTTTACTGCATCCATAATACCGCCATCAAAAGTAACATTGGAAGGCCTAAAGGAGGTATCTCTTGTCTGCTGAAACCCAGCCTATCTCCTTTTACAGTGAAGCACCGGACTAACAACATACTAATCGTGAAGACACCAATTTTATACATAATTTGTGCGTACTTTCAACCAGATTTTCGAGAAGAAGATTTAATAGACGATCTAACTGTAGCGTTAAGTCATGTAGCGAGGAATGATGCGCTAATAGTAGCTGGTGACTTCAACTGTCGCATTGATGTACCTTCTCGAAAGACGTCCACACTTCTGCATTACATGGAACAAGAAGGCCTAACACTGACTAACAATAAAGAAACAAAAACATACATATGTCAAAATGGGTCAAGTACAATTGACCTCGTATTCATTAATAAGGGTTTCACCGTTCTCCAACAGCGTGCAATTGACAATGTCACCGTAAGAAAACACCTACCCATTGCCACAGTTCTCTACCAGGGAATACAGATAACTCCTTCGCTAAGAAGCAAAAGCAAAGTATCGAGGAAATTGGATCTCACCAAATTGCAAACAATTAGGGTCTCAGACATACATGATAACATAATTGCAGGAAACATTGATGAAGCACTATGGAATTTAGAGAATTCCATGCGGAATTCTGTGCTTTCAGTTAAAGAAAGACCAAGGAAAGCCAAGCCATGGTTTAATGAAGAATGCTTTCAAATAAGGAAACGAACAATCAATGCTCTTCACGCTGTGAGAAAGCAGGAAACGGAAACAACACTGAAGACATATGCAGATCTACGGAAACACTATAAGATCATCATCAAAAAGGCTAAGAAAGTATTTTTAGAAAAGAAGGAGAAAATACTAATTGAAGAAATTGAACAGGATCCCTTCAGAGCACTGAAACCTATACAACCGAAATTTCCTAAGGACATACCAATTGAAACATGGGAACAACACCTTGGTCACGTTTTGCAAGAAAAAGACACCAGACCAGATACTGACCCTCACACAAGTGCTTTCGATCCCATCACAGTAGAGGAACTTTCACTTGCAATAAAAAGCAGTAAAGATAGAAAGGCCTGTGGGCCAGACTCGATTTATAATGAACATCTTAAAGAAGCCGCACCGATGCTCATAGGAACGTGGACCGATCTTATGAACGAATGCTTACGTCAGGGAAGGATCCCAGACTCATGGAGACGATCCAGAATAAAAATGCTGTATAAAGGGAAAGGTGACTCCAGTGATCCTAATGCATATAGAGGCATTGCATTGGAAGATACTCTCTTCAAACTTATGATGAAATTACTCACAACAAGACTGACACAACTGATAGACGATAAAATTCCGGAAGAGCAGTTTGGCTTCCGCAAGCAGAGATCGTCACTGCAAGCTGTCAATTACTTGCTCGACATAATACAGGACACTTTAAGGCTTCCAAAACAGAAAGTATATGCAGTCTTCATAGACTTCTCTAAGGCCTTCGACCGCATTAATAGAAGCATACTAGTAAAGAAACTCACCGAAATGATTGGTCTGGAGCACCACTACATCACCAGATTGATTAAGGATATTCTACATAACAACCAGGTAGAAATAGATAACGGAATAACTATATCTAATCCAATCGATCAAACAATGGGAGTACTTCAGGGTGACCCTCTAAGCCCTCTTCTATTTAATGTCGCGACTGCTGATGTGGTATGTCTCTTACGTTCCCAGAAAGTCAAAATCATCGTATATGCCGATGATATGGTTCTGACCTCGTCGTCAAGAGAAGAGCTACAAGACAGCTTGAATCAACTTGCAATATGGGCCCAAATCAACGATCTTGAAATAAACCTTCAGAAAACGGTAGCAATGATATTCAGAAAGGGCGGAAGAACTGCCAAAGATGACATTCTTTACCTCAGAGATGAACCTTTGCTTCAAACCAGTCATTACAAATATCTAGGAATTACTTTGCAAATACAAGGGAAATTATTTACACGTCACATCAAAGATAAAATGATCTGTGCTGTCAGATCAATGAACGACATTAGTCATCTCAGGGATATGTCCCTGCAATCGGCACTGAGACTCTTTAAAGCAAAAGTTACACCAATTGCAACGTATGGATTGGATATAATATGGGTTAATTTAAGCAAAAATAACCTGAAAGACTTAGAGAAAGTGAAAACCTTATTCTTAAAAAGACTGCTTTGTTTGTCAAAATTCACCCCATCGAGACTGGCGTATGAACTAGCGGGGGAACCTTTCTTTATAGAAGAACTCCGACTGGTTCACCAACTACCATCCACAAGACAATACAACGATTTGCTACAAGAACTACTTGCAAAAAAGAAGGATATCCCAATTGATTTCTACTCCACTACGGCCATGACGTCAACAGAATGGAAGGGCACTGCCTATGATTTGAGACACACAGTGACCCGATTCGCGGTGCACGGTTTTCACCACAAGATTTGTGAGACTGAGGTGTTCCATGTGCCCAGACCAAAGTGCATTTGTAAATTGTGTCAAAAGTCATGCGATACTTACCACGCTCTCGTGTGTAGTAAAAGGTTGTCATCGCTTACAGAATTTTGTAAATAATTATTGTAATGCACATTGTGCGCACTTATCCTTAATAATAAAAAGTTCTGTGGAACACGTAATCTATTGGCAACTCCAGCTATCTGATATGACATCTAGCGGTAAAAATGAGAAACTTACCAAGTAGGGTACATTTGTCACGTGGTGACTGTATATAGTTTCTTGTATTGGTAAACAGATCGTGGTAAATTGTTCGTGTCTTTATACATAAGTAATAAGTTTTACTCGTTGATAGAGTGAAAAATGAGTAAAAGCAAAGTGTATTGCTCAGTTTACGGCTGTAAGTCGATGTATAAGAGAGCTGCGGATATACGTTTTCATCACTTTCCAAAAGATGCAAATAGCAATAGCCGAAATGTGATGATACCTAATAATACCTAATAATAATACCTTTCCACCCCGGGAAGGATCTAACACTTGTCGAGGTAGACAGACAGAAGACCTGCGACGTAAAGCCAGCGAAGGTTATTCAGTTTAAAAACAGCTGTTACGATGGGCGCGCTGGTAAGATTGAAGTTACTTGAATAATTAATTAAATAATTAATTATTGGCTGCTTGGTAGGGAGAAGGGATGAGTTTAACTTGTATTAAAAACTCGTGGGGCGACAGGAATTGCTTGATTTGGATGGTTAAAATGTGGGTTTGGTGTTGAATATTTTAATGGTAGCGGAATCACTCATTCTACAGTGCCCACGGGGAGGCAAATTAGGCATATATGACTCTTAGTGGAATAGCTCGAATATCGAAGAACTTAGCGATTACGAGGTGTAGGCTTGGCGGAAAGGCTGGCGGATCATCAGTTTGACATCAATTCACGATATAAGTCGGAGCTTGGAACAGTGGCGTCTGGTTTGCGTGGATGCCAGTCTCGGAATGATAAAAGTAGCACAGCTTCGGTGTGTTATTTATTTGTTTATGTAGGCTACCGTATTTCTCTATTTCAATGTCCTCGGCGTTGACTCAGGATCGACATTTACATTATATTGCGCATAATAGTACCGAAATAATGTCCGAAGTGTAGCCCTGTGTAAATTTGAATCAGCTGATCTACATCAACCATAAAAACTGATGCTTGATAATATGCAAATTACACCAAAAAATCCAGTGGAACACACAAATTAGATCACGTGTATCGCACAGTTATACATATATACAATTAAAAATAACACTGGCATTACTTTAGAGACCACATTTACTGATTATAACCGAAAAATAAAAATTGTTCCATATCAAACGCGTGTTATTGAGTATTTTAAACCCTACTTATCCAGACCGACTGCAGCGCCCCAAGTGTTAGTTTGAGTTGCCAATAACAGAATGTTAAAATTATAACGATCTGTTAACTAACGGTTTGTTAGCCAAATTTAACACAAGGTTGGTGAAACCGGCCCACAGTCTGATATAAGTATAGCCTAAAGTACAAATTTGAATAGCGTTTACAAAGAAGTAAGGGGATTTTTTTTTAACTCGCTCATTGCATAATCCTATTGAGTCAACATTTCCTCCACAGCTTTCATGAAACAAATTTAAAAACATGAAATAGCAGAATTTACACACAGACATTATCACAATACTATAAATGAAGAATGGCAGTGGTAATAGTATATACATTACCAGAGTTTCAATACTTAAGAGACATAAAATTAATGAATCTCTGTCTTTATTGACTAGCCCTCTCTATTCTCAGGCAGTTTCCCCAACTTGTGTATCCTCCATCACATCACTTACATTCAGCTTGTTCTTGGTATGTTTTCCCGTAACAACCGCTTCATAGAACTCCTTAGGGTCCCGAGGTACTGTATTTGTATGAATTTCAATAATTTTGCCATATCTTGGCTCTTTTCCTTACTAACGTGATTTACTATTTACATTTTTGGAGCCAAGTCCATTTCTTTGAAGGAAATCTTTCCTTTATTGAGTATTTCTACAGTGGTTGATTCACCACTGTATGTGTATCGAACAGCGACTTGTACCTTGAAGTTTTCATGTTTCCTGTATTGAATGATGCGGGTTTTCGTGATGTTGAAAGGTAGTTTCCCTTTCAAAATCTTTCTTGATTTTGCCTTCAGATCATAGATGTTCCAATCTTTTTGCAGTATTATCACTTGTCCGTGATCACTGAGTAGGCTATGATACTCCATAGGCGATACAATCTCTTTTTTCTCTCTGTATTTTTTCTCTGCGTTCCCGAACTCTCGATCTGGCGGCAAAAAGCTTTGACCTCGAATGGGAAAATAATGTTCAACTGATTTGAAAACTTAAGGCATTTCGAGGAAACGTGCCACAGATGCTAATAAATTACTATTCTCATTTTGGGATACACAAGAGTCTGAAAATAGCCTAAGATTTTTATCTCTAGCCCCTTCCTTGTGAAGATTATTTTCTAAGTGCTGAAGATAGTCTTTTATACCCGAAGCTATTTCATTCGCTCCACGACCCCTTCTGTCTCCACCACGTATAAAAGAAAACTTTACTTTTGTCCAGTGGCTTTTCGTTTGTCATGACACAGAGATTATATAACCATGCTTGTCTCAGGTAAAATGCTTCTTGGGTAGGTTTTTGCTAAGAATTAACCTTACCCACAAGGGAAGATGAATAAAGAAGTAAAGGGAAGTGGGGTTCGGACAGAGGAACAAGTGTGGATAATAGGAAGAAAGTCCAACACTAAATAGGCTACAAATAATCTTTAGAGAAGAGTGTCACCGCAAAGCCCGTGAAATCACTAAAGTGAATGGGGACCCGAATACAGCTAACGGGAAACGCAGCTAGAGATTGGGCTATTTGCAGGCGAGAGGAGGATGTACCTTCCCTTCCAAGCCAAGATTCAGCTACTATGGGGAAGGGTGGTAGTCTGGCAAAGAAAGAAATAATGAGTTTCCTTTGTGTCTTTTCAAAGGAGTTTGTTTTAAACAAATATTTTAAAGAATATAAATAGTGTGAATTGGCCATGATGTTTTAATTCTTGAAATTATAGAATTTCTAAAAATCGACCGAATGTTTCCAAGAAGGATAGGGATGAAGCAATTATACCCTTGGGAATAATTTTGGTAAGAGCACCAATAGTTGCATTTAGGAATGACTAAGCTATTACCCAGAAAAGCGCCGACTAAAAGTTTAGACAATGAGAAACACTTAAATTTTGAAAACCAACCATAAGTTGTAGAGAAAATCTCAACAAGCAGGAAGCTGGCGTACGCTATGCTTGCCTTACTGGCCAGTTAGAATTAGCTATCAAAGCTAAGAGAGACTTTAATAAGTTTATAACTAAGAGTTCTTGCTCAAATGCAACAAAAAGTGGAACCGTTATTAATTTTGTTTGTGAGGTTTTTAAAGTTAAGCCCATAGGAAGAGTGAGGGAAGACAGGATCTTGCCTAATCGTTATTTTTGAGAAATGATAAATCAAAAGAATAAATCTTGATTTATTTAACAATGCAAAAAGGAGTAATCAATATAACAAATATATAATTTTGATTTTGAAACAATTGGGGTCGCAGACCTCCTAAATCATTTAAAGCTTGCACCAGGCAATTGACAATTTTTTGGTTTTAAACCTTTTATATGCGCTAAAATCTTCGATAATTAACGTAATTAAAGTTAAATAATAAAGCAAGTACAAGAAGAGTACTTTAAGGATTTCTAGAAGAGTGTCTTAGAAATATGAACAAATAACAACTTCGAAAGTAACAACAACAAAAACCAGGGAGGAATGAAATAGAAGTTTCTATAACTTCTTGTATTAATACAGAATTACGTTTAGAGGTTATACAAAATAGGGCAGGTCACTTATTGTGAAACCTGAAGAGAAAAATTAAAAGGAAGTTTCTAGAACTTCTATATTTAAACAGGATCGCGAGGAAAAAATGGGGCAAGTTACCCTTTCCTGAAACCTGGATTAAAGAGATTATTGAAAGGTTTGGTAGACAATAACCAATTCTTGTGCTAGCAAGAAAAGAAATAGATTAATTAGCAGTTTCTAACTGCTGATATTTATACAGATTGAATAAATGAGACGTGGAGAAAATTGGGAGGGCGCCTATGGTTTGGCGAGGCCTCGTTGCAAAATACATAAATTTAAAGGTTAACCTAATTTGTTAGTAAAGAGGGGTTGAGGAAGAGGAAATAGGAACTTCGTAGAGAAAATTCTTGGCTTATTTTATTTATTTCGGACGAGCGCGACGCGGATGAGAAATCGAACGAGCACTGTTTCACTATAATCTATTGACGTGGCTGAAAAGTTCACTATTGTAGCACAGAAAGTTTATAGCAAGGAAAGTTATTGAGATGGTGAAAAATGACTAATTGCACTAGATTTGCGGGAGTCTATTGAGTTGAAAAACTTGTAGGTTATAGTTGAATGCAGCAGAAAAGTTCCAACGGAGGAAGAAAAATTAGGTGTTGATTAGCAGTTCATAAGGAAGATTCCTTAGTTTGAAAACGTATTCACATATGTGAGTGGAAAATACTAGAAGGTTTAACTTATAGATGAATTGCTTGGCAAGGACAATTCCAGAACAATCATGACGGTTGAAATTGACAGAAAAATTCCAGCGGTGGAACGAGCTTAGTTTTCTACAGACAGTGGGTAATTTAACGATGTCCCACGTTATGAGAAATTATCTCAGTTAATAAGCATAAGAAATGCTGCTTCATATTAAGATTAGCTTAGATAGACAAAGCCTAACCTCGAAAATCCCGCGAAGATGGCTATTGCCCACATTTAGATATATCACACTGTCTGTAAAATGATTAATAAATGCATGTAGCTATTTAAAATCAATTAAAATTAGTTGAAGTAGTACTTAGCTCATTTCTGATGAACGGCGATTCCTTGTTGACCGTTAGTCAGGAATTCACAACATGGCAAAGATTTGAATTATGTCTCTCAAGTTGAGGAGACGGGCCCTAGTTAGGCTCCAACTAAAAGTCGAGACGACTGTAGCACAAGTGAGGCCAGCTCAACGAAGCGCGGAGAGACCAGGGAAGGGAAAAGAGTGGGGATAGGAGGCAAAAGGAATACACATAAGAATAACCAACATTGTAACAATAAATTCTTTTGATGAAATGGTCTTCAAAGAGTTGATAGCAGGCGTCACTAGCGAAGCCTGGTGGATGAAAAAGTAGACGAATTCCTCTTGATCACGGAGATGATAGCTGGCGATAGCGACGAGATCTGGTGGCCAGATTGGTAAGGAAGTCCTCTCGTACAGGGAAAAATTGAGGAACTTCAGAGATTCACTGCTAGATGACGCTAGGTGGGTCATGGAAGATATATATCTAGAACACACTCACAGGTAGTGTAAGCAAAATATACCAACAAAGGGAAACCAGGAGATCACTGTTGGTGTTTGCGAAAAAAGGAAGGGATGAACTAAAGCAAAGAGAAGCAAAAGCTTACCCTGTCTTACCGTGTATTCCAAAGAATACACCACTTCCCCTCAGATACTTTAGGAAGGGGTTGATTTTGTTGCATGTCGAATATAATATCAACATGACTATCATCCTTTTCTTTAAGTATGGAGAAAAATTTATTAGCTCTTGCTTTGTGTAATTTATAATCAATGCGAGCCTTGTTCCTTACAACGTCATTTTTCGTATCTTTAATTATCAATAAAAGTTATTTTCGAACATGTATCTGAGTGTGGATTCCCAAAACCTAAATTGAATTTCGTTTAGAAAATTTGCTTGTACTTTGAGATTGAACACTTTGATTTCCCTTCTAAATCTCTTTCTTTGCAGAATTGAATGTACATTTTGTTGATATTAAGGTCCGGAGGCAAATACGCTCGTGTACACTTATTGCGACTATAGTGGCTTTGCCTACACTTATATTTCAATATGTGATGGATAACTGCGTCCGTAGTTTCCTTGTCTTCTTCCGTAACACGAGAACCCCCACGATTCTCTCCAGGGTTCTCTCCAGTTCTTAGAAAGAAACACGCAATGCGTGCAAGCCTATCACGTGATGCCCCTGTGATGTTCTGAAATGAGTGCGCGCAAACATAAACTAACCTGCCATCTGTCTTTCTAATTAAGTACTTAATGGATACAGTGTTGAATCTACTGCCATCGTCAAGGTCCCTCTTTCTTCTTGCAGGTTTTCTAACCTCCATGAATTTAAGAAGATAAGCATCTTGATCAGCTTTAGATTCATTGATATACAGGTGTTTTCGGAAATCTGAAATGTGTAACGAATGGTGGAATTAATCACCGGTAGTAATGTAATATGTTCATCTACAGTTAATCTTAATGCGATAATTTGAATGTGAAAGTAGTTGTACTTACCATCCAGTTCTTCATAAGTTAAGTCAGCAGCATAACATCCTCTTGGTCCTCTGATTGTGGCAAACTCCCTTGATAAATGTGCACATGGGACATCCAATGGCCCTGCACTCTCCTCGCGGTATCTCCTTGTTTTAACCTTAATGTTCTTTCTTCTGTTCTTCCTCCCTCTTTCAACAGCTTTTACTGACTCTGAATATTCGTCACACATTATTGTATTTACAGCCACTAGCTAGATCTCGCAACAGATACGTTTTTCTCCGTTCGCAACCAAACACAATATACAGGAAAGTGCTGAGGAATTAAAAACAAAACACTCCTGCTAGGAATATCAACATTCATTCATTCATTAAAAGAAACAATGGAATCTTACATGTCAGCAAATATCCCGCATTCTAGCGACGTTTGCTGTAATGAGCGAGTTTTGGTGTACCGCATATCGTAGTAATGAGCGAGTTTTTGGAAAACGACGCAGATTTAGCGGCTTGTTGTGATGACAATAAACAACTTTTGCTAAAATCAGTTTAAGGACATGAAAGCCAAGTGACCTAACATTCACATCCCGTATATAACTCAATTCACCCCATTTTTGCAAAGAGCGGGTTTCGAAAAAACGGTCCTCAATTGTATTATCTCTGACAGGAAATCATTGGTAACTCCATTCAGAGAGCACAAAATGAACTATGTAGGTTTTCTGGTTTCGCTAAGTCCATGTTTCCTTAATTGTACCGTAGTCTGTAAAAGGTAAGTAAAGTCACTTACCAATTTCTTGCTGTAGTCTTTTCTCCGACCTGTGTCGCTTACCAATTTCTTGCTGTAGTCTTTTCTCCGCCTTGTGTTTCAGTTCAGTATGAAAAAATCTAGTAATTGAAATGACTTCATTATTTTCATTATTATGAAGGCCATTGTTGATTAGGCGGGCTTTTTCTACTTAGCAGTGATTGATCTTCCAGCGTGTTAGTTTCTAGTATCACGTATCGAAGAATTTTTGTACGGAATACAACTACTCTCTCTTTCGACCCAAGAAAGGTCAGTGTGTAACGTGCACTAGATTTGAAAAGGCAGTAGGAATCGTCAAAGAAGCCTTAAAAGAGGAGTATGACAATCACATTCAAAGAAAAATTGATGCAGCGTGTTCAAAGAATAAGGACAAAGAAAAATTAGATCATGATTCATCCTTCGTTCTGGGTACCTTTGACTTGCAAAGTGTTCTTCAAATCCCTAACGATGAGACATCTCAAATGTACTACTCCCGCAAAATCTGTGTCTACAATTTTACTCTACGAGTCACGTGCTCCTCAAAACGCCTATTGCTTTGCGTGGACAGAACTGAATGGGAAGTATGGAAGTTCTGAAATTGGCAGTGCTCTGCTTCAGTGGTTTAATCAGCTTCCAGAATCACTTACAGACATCTGTATATACTCTGATCTTGTTCTGGCCAGAACAGAAACAAAAATATTGCTTCATTGTTCATGTTCTTGGTTCAGAATACCCACATTAATGTTGTATAACACGGACATTCGTATATGGAAGTTGATTCTGTCCATGGCGCTATAGAGCATCAAAAGAAAAATGTCCCGGTATATTCCATGATGGATTGGCTAATGATCTTCCGGATGGCAAGGTCTCAAAGAAGTAGAAAGAATGCAAGACCTTACATTGAGAAGTAACTCACGTATAAGGACATGGTAAACTTGACAGAATTATCAGCAGCAATAATAAGGAATTGCATTGTAGATGAACATGGAAATACAGTCAACTGGCTGAATATAAAGTGTCTGAAGTTTGATAAAGGTCAGCTTCAAATCATCCAGTATCGCTATCAGTATGATGGTCCCTACATTAAAATTAACACCCGCGTTCAAGAAGGGAATTAGAAAGAGAAGTCACGGTAAAGAGACCAGTTGGAAGACCGAGAAGAAGGTGGTTGGACCCAATTTTGAAGGACATTGGAGAAGCTGGATTGGATGTGGCAGAATTGATGGAACAGGAAAAATGGAAGGACAGAAAGGAGTGGAGGAAGCTTGTAAACCACACCTGGGTGACTGGAGCGGGACTTCGATGATGATGGTGATCAATCTAAAAGGCATCCAGGGAGAATTCCTAACGAACTCCCCAAGCTATACCATGCATGCCTCCCAATTTCAAAACAAAAGAAACAGGATCTGGAAAAACTGTGCAGGACCGGTATAATCCCTGTACAAGAGCTTGCCGACCTCAACCAATGCCGGTACTGCTGCTCCTGAATCAAGCTATTCAGAAAGTGAGTCTGCATTTAGTGAGTAGCAGACCCAGGGCGCTGTATGTAAACAATAATAGATTCCTGTTAACATAGCTTGAAGAATTATTAAATTGTAAGAATGCTGTAACAACAGGACTTCCAGCGACTCACTTTTCTCACTATTATTCACTATTTTCAAAGCAGCCTCACTTTTCTCACTATTTGATAAAATTACTCACTATTCTCACTTTTTTACAAAACTGGTCACATTCTGCGTTGAAAATGGTCTCGTGCACAATCAGATTGCTAGAAACTACCCAAAATATACCTATGAATGGGTAGTTCATTTTTCTGCCACCGGTGACTGAGCGCGCTACCGGCAGCGAGCCAGGCGGCCAGAAAGTATAAAATGCTTCCATGGTGCGATACCACAGCCAGAGCCGTGCAGCGATCGCCGGAAATTTTAAGAATGCGTTTTTTTTTACAAAAGTTCACTTTTATATTTGTGTTTTACGATTTAAATTTCTTGAGTGTTGCATTGATTTTCCTATCCATTATTTCCAAGTGTCATCTAACCACATGAACAAGAAGTTCCGTGACGAACTAAAGAGCCTACTTTTCTTAAAATTTAAGGTTCATGACAATGATTAATCTACTGTATATGGATCTATCTAGAATATTGACGAAATTAAACTGGTAATATCGAAATTTCTAATTAGTTCGAAATACTGTATACCTGGCATAATGTAGCCTAATAGAGAACTACAGTTGGCAGCCCTGGTGACTGAATATATTCTTAGTTTCATCTCTTAAGGTACAGAATACAAAATTTGGTTGAAGTCCAATGGATAGCATGGACGTTACATGCAGTTAAACATTGGATCTAACTGCGCGCGTAAAATCATTTTGGCAACAATGACATACATGTATTGGTCAGAAATAATCTGAAATAATATGATCTATTGTTGTGTCAATTTTGAATCAAATCCATTAGTTAGTATAGAAGTTACATGCATTTTAAAATTGGACCTATCAGCAGGCTTAGAATCATGTTGGCAGCACTGGCGTAGCCCTTTATTAGTTACTCCAAATTAATCTAGAATGCCAAGTACTATACGTGTGCAAAGTTTAGAGCTATTGGCTTGCATACTTTCTGATAGATTGATATTAGGGTAACAAAAATAGAGACAGTATTTATTAACAGTTGGCAGCCCTGGTAGCTCTTAAGATTATGCTCAGTCATGTGTGTCCATCTACACATAGTTCATACGAAATTTGGTTGAAATCCAATTGATAGTGTAGAAGTTATATGAATTTAAAAATTGGACCTATCAGCAGGCTTAGAATCAGTTTGGCAACACTGTCATGTATGGCCTCCTGGAAATTAAGCTGAAATATTATTATCTATATGTGTGTCAATAGGGAAATGAAGATGGTCGGATCCGACATAATTCTTGCATATGCTGATGATGTGGTGATCATGGGGAACACTTTGGATCAGGTAACGACTGATACATCAAGATTCCTACTGGAAGCAAAGAAAATGGGGTTGGTGGTTAATGAAGCGAAAACAAAATACATGATAATATCACGTCGACAGAATATTCCGATCGCTATCGACGTTGGAATGTACAAATTTGAGACAGTTGAATCATTCAAATATTTAGGATCAATATTGTCAAACAAAAGTGAAATAGAAAAGGAAATAAGACAAAGAATCACCAACGCTACTCATGTTTCCTATAGCATGAATCGAATTTTCTCGTCACGTCTAATATCTCAGGAAAACAAGATCCACCTATACATGACCCTAGTACGACCTGTTTTAATGTATGGTTGTGAAACGTGGGTGACTCCAAGAACTTTTGAAGAACGTATATTTGCATTTGAAAGAAAAATGCTGCGGAAAATCTATGGCCCAAAATATTGCCCAGAAACTGACAGTTGGGAAAGACGGAGTAAAGAGGAGTTATATCGACGTTATAAAAAGGCAGACATCAGTACAGAGATAGAGAGAAGACGATTACAATGGTTAGGACACATTATCAGAGCAGAAGGTACTCTCCCGAACCGTGTGTTCAATTTTCAGCAAACGGGAAAACGTCCAAGAGGTCGACCAAGAACGAGAGGGAAAGATCGAGTTCTGTTGGCACTGAACCAGGTAGATCCAGATGCAAGTATGGAAGATGCCAGGGATAGAAATCGTTGGTCTAATATATGCAACCATTATTTGAGAAGCTGAAATCATTCTTCCTGTTATGAAGTACAATGTTATGTATTATGTTATGCTTGCTATTTATATTGTAATCAAGAATTGTATACCCTTGTTTTTCTGCTATGGGTCTTAATGGCCTGTCACATGCAATAAATGATGATGATGATGATGATAAGTGTGCCAATTTTGGTATGGCTCCCATGCGTACCTTTCAAGATATACAACATGGAGCTGAAATTTCAATTGCAATTTTTCAGCAGTTGGTAGCACTGACATCATTTTCAAATATGGCCGTGAGATATTCAGGTATAGATCTTTACTCCTACCAAATTTTGTTTCGATTGCTGCAGCCGTTTAGGAGTTGATAGGGGGGGGGGGTGACACACACACAGACAGACAGAAGGACAGACACACATTTGCCCGTTCTCATAAGTCTACTTTTTCCTCATTTTTTGCAAAATGTGAAAAGTAGGCTAAAAATCACAAACGGTACTCAGAGATATTAACATAGGCGCAATTTGGTTGACATTTTTGGGGGACAAATTTGTTTTTCAGATCATCATCATCATCATCTTGCACAGTTTCCAGCCACTGGCCGGGTCTGTTTGGAACACAAGCCTCTCCAACATCTTCTGTCTTCCCACCATCTCTCAGCCACCACCTTTGTCCATTCTTCTCCTCTCTTCTTCACGCTTTCTTCCACCCCCTTCAGCCACCTGTCTCTTGGTCTCCCTCTCGGCCTCTTTCCTTCCCACTTCGTCTCGTGTATCCTCCTGGGTATCCTCTTCTCCTCCATTCGTTTTACATGTCCATACCATCTAAGTCTAGATTTCTCTATACCATCCTGTAATGGTTCCTCCTTCATTAATTCTCTGGTCCTCTCATTTCTTATTCTGTCCATCTTTGTAGCTCCAATACTGCTTCTCAAGAACCTCATCTCACTGGCCTGTATTTTGCTCTTCTCCCTTCCTTTCATAACCCAAGTCTCCGAGGCATATGTCAGGATAGGGACATAGTACGTCCGATATATGATCTTTTTGATGTTCTGAGGGACATCCTTGCTCCATAACATGCTTCTCACACTCCTCCGGAATGCTTCTGCCTGTCTCCCCCGCTCATTTATTTCTCTATCGTTTCTTCCATTATCTTGTATCAGGCTTCCCAGATACTTGAAACTCTCCACTTTCTTCAGCTGTTCCCCACCAATTGTTATTCCCGTTGTGGTTCTTTCCTTCTTCCTTGTTGTGATCACCATCTCACACATTCTTAAAAATTTTGTCTATTTCAATACAGTTTTGTCACATTTTTGGAGGGCTATGGTTGGTTTTGGGGAGCTTAGCCACCCAAGCCCCCCCCCCCTAATTGCGCCTACAGATATCAACAAAAGTTAAAATTATAAACCAGGTATACGGCCATAAATGCGAATAATGCTATGAATTTACTCACTATTTACTCACTTTTTCATACAGAAACTCACCTTTTTATTCACTTTTTTTAAGAAAAAAAACCACTCAATATTTCACTATTTTTGGACGAGTGAGTGGATGGAAGCCCTGTGTAACATGCCATTATTGTCAGGAAAAAATCAGTAAGTCCTCACTGTTGCCTTATTTTATTAGCAATTAAACTCATTGTTAAACAAAAATAAGTTTATTTTCTTCTCTATTTACCCCCTCCTCATAATGAAAATTAATTTAAGTTGTATAGTTAATTTTATTTATCAGTTTCAACCAAGCAAGCAAGGTGAACAGACGTGCAGTGAAGTGTAAGGAAGAATGGGAATCGCTATTCAGCAGTACCGGGCGGTCATCGGCCGCTGGCAGGCTAGAGTGAAGTGCGATTTCGGTGTCGGGAAGGTGATAGTGGGCAACGTCACTGAACAGATGGGGGTTTTGGCGATGGGGTTGGTAGCGCTGGTTGTGGCGACGCTACTATTAATTGGAGGAGTGGAGTCAAACCCAGGGCCTGGTCAGCTGGGATGGCAAGAAATGGAAAAAATAAGGGAAATTGTAAAGGAAGTGTCACAATATGACCAGGTCCGGGACATTCTTCGTGAGCAATGTAAGGAATTCAAGGAGATGAAGACATGTATAAGAGAAGAGATGGGAATAGTGACAGAAAGGCTGGCCGAGAATAGTAGAGAGATAAAAGACCTGAGAGAAAAGGTGAAGATATTAGAGGTGGAGGTAAATGAATTAAGGAAGACCAAGCTGGATGAGAGAAAGAAAAACGTCTTCATTTACGGAATAAAGGAAGATGCCAAGGAAAGCACCAAGGATCTAACATCCAAGGTGCTCCGAGTGATTAGTGAAGGCATGCGGATAAACATTGGAGTCTCAGAGATTGACAATGTGACCAGGATAGGGCGAGGAAGGGGCACGAGGCCCGTGAAAGTGTCATTAGTTTCTTCGCTGATGGCTCACAGAATTCTGGCGAACACAAGGAACTTGAAAGGGGAGAGGATATGGATAAGGAGAGAAATGAGTAAAGAAGAGGCAAGCGAGCAACGGACCTTGCAGTTTCATTTAAGGAAGGCAAGGAGCTCTGGTCTCAAGGCTTATGTAAAAGGTAATAGACTGGCGGTTAGCGGCAACAACTGGGATCGGATTTGGACAGTGGCACAACTCCAGGATATGGAGAAGCAACAACAACAGGAGACAGTTAGACCTAGCAACCAGGTGGAAGCAGTTGTCGGGTCAGAGGAAAGTGCGGTGATGAGTCAACAGAGAGCAGCGACCTCCAAGTCCAACACGGAAATGGCGCGAGCAGGAACGACTAACGTCAGCGCCAGGATCACCGGACAAGTGCGTGGTTTGCAGAAAGGTGAGACTGGCAAACAACGAGTTACTAGTCTAAAAGAACTTTGGGGCAAGAAAACCTTGGCAGAGCAGTTTAATGTGGAGAAGGAGGTCATTTCTTCTCCAGGTGGTAGTATACTAGAGTTAGAGAAAGCTAGAGTTACTAGAAGTAAAGCTACCGCCAGCGAGGAGGGTAGGGGTAAAAAATAACTAAACTGGAATATTGCTAGCGTAAATATAGAGGGTTTTTTTTAAATAAGAGAGGCAACGATGTAGTTTTGACCCTAATAGAAGATATGCAGATTGTAGGATTTGTTGAGAGTTGGCTCCCTGTAGGTTGCGAGGTTAAATTAGATGGCTTCAATATATATACAAAACCTAAGATTAGGAAAGCTCGCACCGGTAGGTTCCCAGGGGGTATTGTTGTTTTAATTAAAGAAGAGGTGAGGGAATTATCAGAATTTATTAGTTCAGAACTGGACGAAGTAGTGTGGGTAAAAGCAGATATTAGGGGGAGGGGGAAAGGAACGGTATGTTTCGGCTTTGTCTACAACCCTCCGGAGAATTCCCCGTATGCAAGAGAAAGCTTTTTCGATGAGTTAGCTATTGAAATAAACAGCATTCAAAATATATATGAAGAGGCAGAGATTGTGCTGTTAGGGGACTTCAATGCGAGGGTTGCAGACAGAAAGCCCCTTTACAGCAAGGGGGTTGCCGAGGCCGTATGTGGTGATAGGCACAGCAAAGACAAGGAATGTAACAAGAACGGAGAAAAGATTTTGGAACTATGTGGTGCAGAAGAGCTATATATATTAAATGGTGTCTGTGTGGGGGATGAAGAAGGTAACCTGACGTATATAACAGAGATTGGAGGAAGTGTAATAGATTTAGCAATATGTTCCAGAGGAGCACTTGCCCTAATTAAGAGGTTCACTGTTGAAGAATGGGGGGAATCACACCACCTACCAATTGTCGTCAACATGCAGGGAGCGGTGACAAAATCAAAAGGGAACCCACAAGTTAAAGCTATAGAGAGAAAAGTGAATAGATTCAGATGGAGGGAGGAAAACTGCAGAGAGTTCCAGAACTACTTCCAGGGAGAAAATTTTGAGCTGATAAAGGTAGGAATAAGTTTAATGATCAGTAATGATGAAATTGAAGGGGTAATACGTATGATTGAGAATGCAATTATGATGGCAGGGCGGAAAATGCGCGTGAAGGCTAGGGGAAAATTAGGGAGAATTAAAGGATGGTACGATGAATCTTGTAGAAGGAAGAAAACCGAAGTTATTAGGGCACTGAAGTTATACAAGAGAGGAGGGGATGATACGATGAGAGTAGAATTTTGTCGTCTAAGGAAAGAATATAGGGAACTGCTCAGTAAAATGAAAGATGAATGGCAGGGTAAGGAAGCAACAGCACTAAATAAGGATTCTAAAGCTAACGACTGTAGCAAAGTGTGGAGCAGGATAAAGTCTTACTGTAGGGGGAGCAGAAGTGGTGGGGGGAGCTCTATAAGTGATGAAATATGGATTGCATATTATGAGAATCTGTTAAATGCTGAAGATAATTGGAGGAAGAGGGATGAGTTTGGCGTCCCGAGGGGGCTGGGGGTCACTCTGCCTATGCTGGACCAAGTCATATCGATAGAGGAAATTAAGGAAGTAATGACAAAAAGTAAAGGAGGGAAGTCAGGTGCTATTTCGGGGATAACAAATGAATTTTGGCAAGAGTTGAGTAGCAATAGGTTCATGATGGACAGCTTGGTAAAAATCTTTAACAAAATCTTTGACGGAGGTAGATTTCCAAGGGCGTGGCAGGAGGGGATAATTTTTCCAATATATAAGAGGCGTGGGGACAAACTAGACCCAGGCAACTATAGAGGCATAACTTTGCTTGATAATTTGAGCAAAATGTACACCGGGGTCTTATCCAAGCGTTTAATAGCATGGGCAGAGGGCTGTTCGGTGTTCTCGAGACTCCAGACAGGGTTCAGAAAAGGAATGAGGACCAGTGACAATATAATGGTGGTTAAAACGGTGATGGACAAGTACATAAGAAGGAAAAGAGGTAAGCTGTATATCACAGCTATTGATTTGGAGAAGGCGTTTGATTCAGTGAGCAGGGGAGCTGTCATGGCTAAACTGGGAAAAATCGGGGTGTCACATAAAATGATACGAGCAATTGAGAATGTGTATTCCGAAGTGAAATGTGCAATTAAAACTAAAGATGATGTAATTGTAGGAGAGATAACGTCTAATATAGGTCTAAAACAGGGATGCAAATTATCCCCGGTGCTTTTTTTGCTATTTATCAACGATATTTTCGAGTCAAAGGGCTTTGAGCAACGGTCCAACCCTTGCTTGGACAATTATGATATCCCGGGCCTAGCTTTCGCTGATGACATCCTTCTGCTTGCTCTAACACCCTATAATATGCAATATAGTATTGACGAGATTGTGAGATACTGTGAGGACTGGAACTTAAAAATTAACCCGAGTAAGACCAAAGTTATGGTCTGCAAAAAGGGAGTTAAACTGGCTAAGAATGAAAAGTGGGTCATGTATGGGTCTCAGTTAGAGACGGTGAAAAAACTTGAGTATCTAGGGATGATAATGGCGAGTAATGGTAAATGGACCGAACAAATTAAAAGGGCAAAATCGAAAGGGCTAGCGGCATTGGCGAATGTTAAAGTGTTAGAGCGTAGGTTACCGAATCTTGACTACAAAGTGTATAAGAATGTGTTCAACGCACTCATCGTTTCAAGAGTACTCTATGGAGTGGAAGTATGGGGTTTAGAGGAAGGAACGAAAACCCTGGACAGTATTGTAAGTAGGTTTGCCAAGATAATTTTGGGGCTACCTAGTTGCACGGCGAATTGTGGAGCGAGAATGTTGTGTGAGGATGTAAGCATTAGACAACATATCATAAAAAGGGTCATAAAGTCTTGGATTCGTTTAAAAGCAGGTGGAGGGGGGGAAATGCTTAAGGTAGCCTACCTGCACCAAATGAAGCATCAGCAAGAGGGCTACTGGGTGGACGGGGTAAGAAGTGTACTGGAAAGATTAGGAATGGGCTATCTATGGGATAGGGACTTACAAAGAGAGGAAGGTAGGGTGTGTAAAAAAGTGTGCAGAAGGGTTAATGACGTAGAGTTGCAGGTGCTAAGGGAAGAGTGCACCAGTAGGAGAACCTTAACGGAGTTCTGCGAAATAAGGAACTTTATGAGCATAAAGCCTCAATGCCTAATGAAAAGAGAAATGAGAGGGATAATTTGGTGGTTAATGGGGGTGTATAAGAACAAAGCGTTGAGAGAAGTAGGAAAAGAGGACATTTGCCTGTTTTGTGGGAAGGTTATGGGTGCGGCGCACCTGATCAGGGAATGCAAGGAAATTAAAATGATAAGAGCAAGGTTTGTAGACAAAGCAGATATAAGCAGAATAGAAAATGAAAATGAGTATCACACTTTAATTAAATTACTAAAAAGGGAATGGGGGAAAGCAGGTCAATTAGCAAAATATTTTAATACCATCAGGGCAATGTGGAATAAGAAAGCGTCGGATGAGATTCAGAACAAAGATGCATGTAAATTAAGCATTCAAGTACAGGAGATGGCTTCCTAAGCTATAAATCTTGTTAAAGCCTAGGAGAGCCTATCTGTACATATTGCTGTCTGTAGATTTTTCCTGTAAATTTATGTTATCTATGTGTTTATTGTCTGTAGGTCACGATATGACTCTCTGAGTTAAAGTGACAATTAACAAGTAGACTTGGTTTAAATAAATAAATAAATAAATATTCTAATTTTATTTATTTTTAAATTATGGTCAAACCTTTAAATTGTCATTATCTCAAAATGTGCAATTATTGACTTACCAACTTTTCGCAGTAAGCCGACGATATATTCAATTTCTGTGATGATAAGATTCTATAAATTCATAACTGAAAATCAAACTTGAGATTATTATTATTATTATCATAGGCTGATATGATCTTGGTCCTATTATTTAAACAATTTGATTTATTTAATCTCCTTCCATTGTTACATGACCAAAATATGTCAAAACTCCACTTAAATCTTCTCACATTTTAAATAGTGTGGTATATTATCATGACCAAAAATATGTCAAAAGCTCACTTAAATATGTTGGCATTTCACTATTCGCCACTCCCTAAAGCATCTATCCTCAAAATATTATTAGAAAAATCATTCAAAAATTAACCACATTTATTATTATCCAACTGGATTATTATTTTATTATTATGAACCATCATGATTATTAACTGTAAAGAATCACGAGTCGCATTCAACCTTGCAAATGCACAAGTTGCACTCGGAGAAAAATCTAGAATATCTATCAGATTGTTGACATTACCTAGAAAAGAAAAATCTGGGCTTCTCAAATCACTGGCTAATAACACGTAGAAAAATATGGTAACTGAAACTCGATAACTACGCCAGTAAGCATGACCTTAACTAGACATGACTAAAGATTGGGAAATACACATGACTCTACTAAAAACTAGACTACCAACAAAAGATCTGGTCTTACTTCATTCTGATACGATGGTCTTGGACCGGCCTCTTGTATGGCGGTGAAAATCTGTGTTCCTGTGCCTTCCTATGTGCCGTGGCTCGAATACTGCCTAGATCGAATGGCGCTGATATCTACTGGTGTGCCACCACGTGGTTTCTGTCCTTCAGAAATGGGCCTCCGGTTATCTTCTTCCTCTCTCCCCTCTTCCTTATTCTTTCTTTTAACCCATCGCTAGTATTTAGTGCATGTTCCTTCTCATGTCCGCACGAAAATCGGCAATGTTCATTCGATGATCAAATTGTTCCGCACTCATGTTCAAGTTCGTAGTTAACTGGCACACATTATTCCCTTCGAATACACTGGACAACATTTTCGTAGGCTAAATATTCATCAGATATTACCATAAATGTTCACAGCGACGAAAACAGTACAATTTATTTCAGGGATCGAAACCTCATCTCACGGTGCTTCTCCCTTCGCAAACCACTTTGAATATTTGGTGCAAGTCTCCTATCATAAGCTCATTCTCAAATATGACTTATCAAAATATTGGATTCGTCCAATGGTCACTACACTTTGATAATAATAGTAACTCCACTTGTGAAACACTTCGAGTTTATGCGAAAGTCTATTACTATAATGTCATCCTCAAGAATGATCGTTGTCAAACTGTTACAGCATAAAATATACTCAAGGGTCCTCAGTCTACTGCACATCAGAACTTATAACAACTTCCCTTGGAACATAGTGGAAATACTCAACAACTTGTTGAAAAATAATCACTCACTTGCATGGCGAAAATAAACAGAGTTCCACACTCGTTCCTTCATTCTGCATGAACACAATGTTCTCGAAAAGTCTTAAGTCCATGACCCGACAAAACTTCGCGCAGCGTAACGTTCCACTTGGCGTTTTTCAGACGGCGTATTAGAGCAGGGTAACACTCCCTTTGTAGAATGAGCACAGCTGTCCTTGCAGTCCGGCGTGCGGCTTTAATACCGTTCGGCTGCCCGCCTGTGACATCCATGACGTAATGTTCAACTTAAAACATTCATATCTCTTCAATGCGTAGCTCGATTTCCATGCTTCTTTTTCCAGAATGATTCAAAAATCAATAGCAATAATATGGCTCAGTTCTCTTTCTTGACAAACAAGTATCTCAGAAACTTCAATCCTTCTCGAAACATCGATGTTATGCCATTCGTCACAACTCCGCACGGAAGCGAGGCACTGGCTGGCTTCCCAGCGGTGCTTGTTTCAAACTCTGCGCTTGGCGATCTGTTCAAACTCGATGAAATGACATGACGGTACCGGGGCCAAGGGCACAATATCATATGAGTATAGTAATAAGGTATTGTGCCCGTCAGAGGAGCTATCAGGGGTGCCAACAACCGAAATTACTTCCCCGACACCTCACCTGCCGGACCCATGTGCCGAGAGGATCAGGTGAATTTCTTGTAAGCCAAAGCGGCACGAGAAACTATGATCCAGGGGATCTGTGGTAACATGGTGGCTAAGGTCATAGATGGGCGAAGAAAGCACACCTTAAAGAACTATACTGAGAAAGGAAACATCCAGACTTATGTAAAACTTGTGAAGACATTTATTTTAAAATATGTAAGCACCTATCCTATTATCGTTTTTTTCATTATGGATACTCGATTTTAGGCCTTGATTACAACCAAACCAACAGACCTATTGAAAAACGAAATATATCAATATTTTCCTTGTTTAATTCTGCGTTATACTATATAAGCCAATTATTTTCAAGTTTATTATTTATTTATTTGTGGTTGTATGAAAAATTGTTCGTGTTTTTGACGTCTTTTCTAGGAACCGCTCACTTAAAACTATGTACATGGAAAACTACTTAGCTGAGGGTAATGCAATTCTTATATGTAATAGGCACAAGTATTGGTAGTGCAAATCTCAAGTTTCAATTTTTTTCAACTACCCAATAAAAAGTTCTTATACTTTTTCTGACGTAACGTTTTCTCAGCCCAGGATAAACGTACAGCAGCAAACTTGGTCTCATTTTGAAGCTCTCATTCGTGATTATCGGAAACTACGACCACTGTAAACGTACAGTGTGATGACGAATTTATGAAGAGTAATATTAATGGGCGGTTTTGTGCGTTATGGTCTTTGCGATTAAAAGCGAGCGGGCTTGTGAAATCCGGTGCTGCGTTGCCGCGTTAAGTTGCAGTCGTCGCGGCTCGCAACGACGAACACTGCTTTACGTTTCCTTTCATGCTTTTATTTTCTTTCCTCGTACAAATTTCATTTTCCATCACCTTTTTCACACAAGGGATTTGGACCTTCAATGGCAGGTTTAAAAATGGTTTGCTTCCTAATTTGGAAATTTCATACTACACAAATTGTACATGAGTCAAGAAGGCTGTGACTATACAATGTTCACGAGGTTCGTGCTGCCGTAGTTACATCTCGTTTGGAGAGGTTTTTGGATATCACATTGGAGTGCGAATCGTATATGAAAGTATTCTAGATACCTACAACACTTTTGTAAGTATTATTCATAATATTTGTGAACCTTACCGTAAGTTACGTTAAGTGGAAGAAACACAACCTAAAACTCTGTTCTGATCAACCCAACATGGCCGCCGCCTCTGTTGATAGAGGTCGGCGTCTCTTAACGAACACAACGAATGATAAGACTTCTGACGTATCAACCCACCAAGTACCAAACCAACCAATGAATTATTATAATACTGTAACTAACCCTGATTTTAACAACAGTACATCTGGCACCCAAATGACAACTACAATAACTACCGGCACCAAAGAAACAAATCCAAGGTCAAGCTATTCTGCTATAGCTCAATCTCTCCCCTCCAAAGAACAAGCTATCGTAATTGAATCCCAAGATGGAATCAGTATCAAAGATTATGTGCTAGCTGTAGGAAAACTCACTAGCCCTAGCAACATTCGTTTTGTTTCACGAATATCGAATGGACGAATATGCATTTTTCTTTCTAGCAAGAAAGTTGTTGAAGAGTTAATATTAGCAAACCCCAAGATCTTAATAAACAATGTATCTTTGGAAATACGACCACTCTTAACAAAAAAACAAGCGTATTATACTATCAAACGTTTGTCCTGTAATACCCAACTATGTAATTGAAGAGGAATTGTTAAACTTTGGTGTGAAAATCATGTCTAAAATTACTCCTATCAGAGCAGGCTTATCCATCCCAGGTTTTTCTCATATTTTGAGCTTTCGAAGACAAATGTACATCCAAAATGAAGACTTCGATAAACTCCCTGCATCTCTCCAAATTGAATACGATGGCACTAACTACTGGATTTACCTATCATCTGACTCACCCACCTGCTTTATTTGTAAAACTGAGGGACATTTGGTCAAAGACTGTCCTACTAACAACTCAGTTCCAAATGATCAACCAACCTCTCAGCACGACATTCATGAAATTGACAAACCTAACCTCTCCAAATTTCCTTAACTACAAGAGAAACCACAAACAACAGAGATAAACCCCAAAAATGCAACCAGTACTTCCGACCTTCCTCCAACAAATTCACATGATGAAACTTCATCAGCTATCCTAAACTTAACTCTAACCCAAGATTGTAATGGTATTTCTCTCTCCGAAATTCCAATAGAAAGAACAGTGCCTGGACATAGTGAAACATGTCCTGCCTCAACAACTGGACATTTCCCTGGATTTAAAAGACCAATGTCACACGCCAGCAGTGAAAGAACTGACCAAAATATTTCTAATAGCAACAGACCCAAAATCGACTCTTCTGAACAAATTGAGAATCACAAGGTAAATCATACTTCTAAGAAACCAAAGAAAGAACCACAAAAACCAACAATCGGCGATATGCTCCTTCCTGTGAAACAGGTTTTGGAAGCTGATCCATCACTAGCTCCTCTCAGTTACACACAACTCCAATCTTTTCTCGAAAATTCCCAAGGTGTCAAGGACGTGGTGGCAATTGCTTTCAATTACACCCAAGACATAGAAGGACTCGCTAAAGCCCTACAGAAACTATACCCCTACTACACCGATAAAAGCATTAAAAACAGAAGCTCTCGGATAGTGAAGAAATTACTGAAGTTCGTCAACCTAAGCGAAGACCAAATGGATAACAATGTTTCTCTAGACTATTCTAGCGATGACTAATCTCTCCCTCTATAAGAATGGAAATGGATCTTTTGCTATTCCTTATCATACTTATGGCAACAACACTACTCCAATGGAATATCAACAGCTATCGATTCCAGTTAGAATTCCTACAACTCCTAATAAATAAACACCAACCACCCATTATCTGTCTCCAAGAGACCAACTTTCGGAACGATTTTGCTGCTAATCTAAGACTTTACAATGTGTATCATAAAAACAGAACTAATGCGAGTCTTGCAAGTGGAGGAGTAGCTACCTATGTCAAAAACAATATATACCTTAAAGAAATTTCTTTAAACTCCAATTTGGAAGCTGTAGCCGTCTCATTGCATCTACCTCCCTCTCTGTGTATCTGCAATATTTATATACCAAACAGTTATCTATTTCACGGAGATGATCTACGAAATCTTATCCGTCAGCTATCTAAACCATTCATTCTAGTAGGCGACTTCAACAGCCATAACACGTTATGGGGCTGTCATCACTCCGATGCAAGAGGGAAGGAGATAGAAAAGATATTAGATGAATTTGACCTAATTCTAAAGAATTCAACTGCTCCAACTCGTTTCGATATTGCTCATGGAACCTATAGTAGCATAGACCTAACTATCTGCACTCTGGAGATAGCAACTGGTTTTGACTGGTCTGTCTATTCGACGCTCCAAGGAAATAGTGACCACTTCCCTATACTGATCAATAACGATTACGCTTCAATCAACGCCCCGATACCCCAAACCCTTAAATGGAACTTAAATAAAGCAAATTGGACGCAGTTCAATCATATAGTCAACAACCATTTAATTGGCCTAACCCATCCACATGACTTCCCTTCCAAACACATCAATGATATTGTTCAAGATTTTACAGAAGCAATAGTTAAATCTGCAAACCTTAGTGTTCCGAAAATAAAGATAAACCCGTGTAAGAAGACAGTACCTTGGTGGAACGACGCATGCAAGGAAGCTCTAAAGAATAAAACCATGCTTTCTATGTCTTTAAGAGAAAACCAACTCCTGAAAATAAAGCCCAATTTCAGAAATGTAGAGCAATCGCCCGAAAAGAAATTAAAGATAGCAAAAAGAACTCGTGGCTGACATTTGTTTCCTCACTAAATTCTCAAACTCCACAAAAAGAAGTATGGAATAAACTCAAACGTGTAAATGGTAAATATAACCAGTTCCACATTACTTCTCTCAGAAACCCGAATGATGGATCCTTCATAACCAACCCTCAAAACATTGCTGATAAATTAGCTGACACATTCTCCGAGATTTCTAGTGACCACAATTATGACCAACATTTTCTCCATATAAAGAAAACCAGCGAACCTCTTGATCTAAAAAGAACCTCCTCCGACTCCAATTCTAATTTAAATGAACCTTTTCAATTACAGGACATGATTATTGAACTTGACAAATGTGGCAAATCCAGCCCTGGCCCAGATACGGTCCCTTATGAGTTCCTAAGACAGCTCCCACTAAACGCATTAAATTATCTTCTGGCTATTTTCAACTACATATGGACCTCTCAGACGTTCCCTGATCAAAGGCGCAGAGCCATTGTTGTTCCAATACTCAAGCCAGGGAAGGATAACTCAATTGCAGAAAATTGCCGTCCAATCGCTTTAACAAATGCAATGTGCAAATTAATGGAGAAAATTGTTAACAGGAGATTACGATGGTATCTTGAACATATAAACTTTTTTAGTGATGTACAAAGTGGATTTCGTAAAGGACGTTCAACTGTCGATACTCTCATAAGTTTGGAATCTGAAATTAGGGAAGCTTTCCTAAACAACCATCACCTCATAGCAGTTAGTCTAGATATTGAAAAGGCATATGACATGGTGTTCAAAGACCATGTACTTAAATCATTGATGGAATATAACATTTCAGGAAATATGCTCTATTTCATCTACAACTTCCTCAAAGATCGTAGAATTCAAGTTAAGACAAATGGCATTTTGTCACAGGAAGTTGCAATCGACAATGGAGTCCCTCAAGGATCAGTTATCAGTGTTACTTTATTCCTGGTCGCAATAAACGGAATTGTATCCAACATCCACTTGCCAGTAAAGGCTTGTCTTTTTGCCGACGATTTGACCATATTTTGTGCTGGAAGAAATATTTCAACTACTCAACAACTACTTCAAGAATCACTTGAAAATATTCAACAATGGGCCAAGATTACTGGATTCAAGTTCTCCAAAACAAAGTCCAAATGCATAGTATTCTCTAAAAACAAACACTCTGTAACAGATCCCGAGCTCAACATAAACAGTCATAAAATTGAGACAGTATCTACTCTTAAAATCCTGGGAATTCTGTTTGATAGTAAATTAATTTGGATTCCATACCTGAAAAATCTCAAGGATGAGTGTCTACGACGGATTAATTTAATGAAGATTCTCGCAGCAAAAAACTGGGGAGCAGACTATCAATTGCTCATGAATACTTATAGATCAATTATTAGGGCCAAATTAGATTATGGCAGTATAGTATACAACTCTGCAACAGCGTCTTCCCTCAAGATCCTTGATTCTATCCAGTCAGCTGCTCTTCGAATTGCTCTGGGAACTCTCCGCACCAGTCCAGTAACCAGTATGCAAATAGAAGCCAATGAACCACCTCTTGCAATTAGACGTCAACAACTAAGTTTATCATATGCATCAAAGTATCAACTATGACTAAATCACGCATTAAGTCGTATGTTTTCCCTACTAACAGCCACACAAGAACAAACACTGAATCAAGACGACAACCTTCGCCCTTCAATGTCAGAATATCCAAGTTCCTTGAAGAATTAAACCTAAATATTCCTCCCATACTACTCTCAGACCATTCTCTTGATATCCCACCATGGACAATTACCTTACCAACAGTCAACTTCGAACTGAACAACTTGGTTAAAAACCAAACTGACAGATCACAGTACCATCGATTATTTCTTGAAATCTCCAATAGATACCCAATGCACAGTGCTATTTATACTGATGGTTCGAAATATGACGAAAGAAACGGTTGTGGGATAATTTATCCTGACCATACCATGCTTTTTCGACTTCCTGAGTCTTTCACAGTCTATTCTAATGAACTCTTTGCTCTTAAACAGGCCATGAAATACATTTTGAATACAGCCAGCTGCAACAACTCATTTATTATTTACTCCGATTCACGAAGTGCATTAAACGCAATAGAGAATCTATCTTCGACAAACGTCCTTGTACAAGAAATTCAACTGATATTCCATAAAGTGGTGAAGCAAGGTAAACACGTCATATTTGTGTGGGTACCCTCTCACAGAGGCATTCATGGCAATGAATCTGCCGATCAAGCAGCTAAAGAAGCCACACTTCTTCCTTTATGTGATCCTACAATAGCTACACCTCATACTGACATCATTTCCTACGTCAAAAGAAAAGTATTCCAACAGTGGAAGAATCATTGGCTTAGAACTTCTACCAGTAAACTCCATGAAATAACATCAGGAACCACAGAACAATATCTCCATCATAAACTTTCTAGGCAAGATCAAGTTCTAATAACACGAATAAGAATAGGTCATACCAACATCACCCACAGCTATCTCCTCGAGAAGAAACAACCCCCTATCTGCTCAACATGTAACAGCGTACTGACTGTGCAGCACATAATCTCAGACTGTGCTCTCTACAACCACTGGCGCCAGCACAACAGCATTCCCAAGAAGATATGTGAGGCCTTCTCATCTCTTTCACAGCTCAAGAAACTCATCAAGTTCTTCAAAGACTCGGAACTTTATTTCAAAATCTGATTGATCAACTCATAGTAGTGGGACTTTTCTTTATTTCTAGTGTTCATTTTATGATTTTGTAGTGTATTCAATTCAATGTATTTTATGTATTGTATAATGTAAATCTACAGTGAAAGTCGCGATAAGACTTTCCAAGTTAAAGTGACTATAAATTAATCTAATTTAAAAAAAAATTGTACATGGGCTATTTACATTATTTACATATCTTTACAATATTTAATTCAGTCAGTATTCCTCGTCTGAAGAATAGCTCTGTTTCGATGGATCAGCACTGCTATCATTCATGTTAATTATGACTGGTTCGAAATGAGGGACATTTTCAGACAGGCCATCTATCTCCCAGTAGTGGTCTTCAATTCTTTTAGCGTGTTTAATACATTGGTTCCAGAGTTCAGGAGCAACGGTACGCAAGGCTTCCATACTTCTACCACTTTATAATATGTTATCGCAAATTCGCCCTCAGACAATGGTGGTCTCTGAGGTATCTGGATGTGATGTGATGTGATGTGGCCTATAAGAAGTAAACAGGAAGACTGAAAATAGCATGTGGACATAGCCAGGTCACTCACATTCCATTACACAACTGCCCGGCAACGCTGCACTCGAAATCACCGGCTAGCCCGCTTTTAATCTCACAGGCCAGAACGCGCAAAACCTACCATTAATATTACTCTTCATAAATTCGTCATCACACTGTACGTTTACAGTGGTCGTAGTTTCCGATAATCACGAATGAGTGCTTCAAAATGAGACCAAGTTTTCTGCTGTACGTTTATCCTGGGCTGAGAAACCGTTACGTCATAAAAAGTATAAGAACTTTTTATTGGGTTGTTGAAAAAAAATGAAACTTGAAATTTGTACTACCGATACTTGTGTTTGTCACATATAAAAATTGCATTACCCTCAGCCAAGTAGTTTTCCATGTATATAGTTTTAAGTGAGCGGTTCCTAGAAAAGACGTCAAAAACACAGACAATTTTTCCTACAACCACAAATAAAGAAATAATTAATAAACTTGAAAATAATTGGCTTATATAGCCTAACGCAGAATTAAACAAGGAAAATATTGATATAACTCGTTTTTCAATAGGTCTGCTGATTTGGTTGTAATTAAGGCCTATACTCGGGTATCCATTATTAAAAAAATCCTATAGTAGTTCGGAGGGTTTATATCGGTTAATCCGCAAATTAATAAGCAAAGAAAAATAAAGAACAGGGCCCTACCTGTAAACTAAGGTAAACCCTCGCGAATGATCTAATTTACAAAGATAAGCAACAACAGCAACGCTAGGAATATGGTACGAAAAGGAACCCTAATTCAAGTTACAAAGTTTAAGTTATTAGCAAAATTTACATTTAACAGGGTGGCAAAAACAAATCTAAGTTACGATTATACCATTTCCTTATTTACATTTAACGTTAATCAATTTAGCTAAGTCCTGACAATTAATACAAAATTTATGGCAATGACGTCCGTAAAACAAAAACAATTACATCAAAAGCTACATGACCAGCCATAAAAATATATTAAATACACTCTTATCAACTATGTGCTCATCAGCACAAACAAGGAAAACATTGGGATTTACACACATTGTAATTACAAATAAAACACAAGACCAAATTCATCCTGCCTGTACCTTGGAATACTCTTTGTAACCAGTGTCATCTAAGTGAGTGTTATTTAGGTTGGCAATGGCGTAGTTATAACTACGACTTATATCGCATGAGTGTCAAGCTCCACCAGCTACGAACTAACGGTTAAGCAACACTCCGTCGATCAAAAATAGTGTCATCTGTCCTAGGTTATTTCCATCAGGAAATGTAAAACATCAACAAGGCGTCGGTCAGCAGGTCTAAAATGCATGTGTTTCAAGTTTAATAGCAATAAACAATTAGTTATCAGCTTGTTTAAAATAATTATGCGCTTGATTATTATTTTCGTAGGTTTAATTCATTGTCGGTTTATGGCGATATTGCTGACGTTCCTAGACACCTGGGCTCAGCAGTAGCGTCTCGTGCGAGATCAATTATCTGCTGTCACATCGACATAAAAGTTGGAGATACCTTCCTCGAGCTCCCATCGCTCGGACAAACAATAACACAAGTTACCAGTGGTTCGCGGCTCACTTGGATAACCTCGGGTAGGCCTGGGAAACACATCAGTCACCTCCCGTAAATAACAAGTATACAGAACAAAGTCTGTACATACGTGCATTACCAGCACTCATTACATGAATCGCCTCTAACAAGTGTGTCTATCACTAGCGTCATAATAAAGAATAAACCTTAACAGAATATAAATGTACACTCTCTAACAGTGTCAAAAGTAGTCGCTGTACTAGCGATCAAGCGTGTGGCGTTTGCCAATAATTCATCATAACAGAAAACACCTGATCAACAGAAAATGGCTGCCTAGACCTTGACTTATAAATGAAGTACAAAAACTAACAGTAAAGAATGCTATAAGCATTTGTCAAAGGTCTGAGTAAATGTGTCTCACATCCGAGTGCGCTCAGTGTATGCTGGGAAATCTCATCACCTGTCCGTGACATTGAGGTAGGCTCGTAACTTGCTGTCACATCGGACGGCTATAACAAACACACTAGATTTAAGCAAAGGCAGCAGCTCTCTTAAACGAAAGTCCTATGAGAAACTGGCCTTGTAAATTATCCCAGTATAACATTATAATCACACAATACTAATGCGTAAAAGCACGCCATAAAAATATACACAAGAAGATGTAGCATATCTTTTCCAACAAAGAACAGTAAAAGATAGCAATGTTTAACATCTGAATGTCTTTGACATTGGCAGTTATGTCACTTCATAAATGCCTAGTATTTAATAACCAACAAAAACACGTGTCTGATCACTTGACACTAACATAGAAAAAGGCGCAAAATCTCACATCCGCTGAGTTTTCTAATGATACGTTGAGTACAGGGTTCGATGCTCTACTGCATCCAATTTACTTCCCTGACTGTGTTCTTCACTGAGAACTGGATGGCCTCAAAGCTCATCTGAATGAAATATTATAGCTTAGTTACAAAATTGATGGTTACAGTCGACCATCTACTGATACGGTCTAATCAGTGGCGTGACATAAAGTTAAAATAAAGGGTGTCATGAAAATAACACTGACAATGACAGCCAATCGTCATGTCAAATAAAACTATACAGAAAAATCATCCATACCAGGATTAAACAAAGTAGTTCAAAAACTACAGTCAAGTTTAGTAAGCGAAAACACCTGACATCTTTTGACGTCCAATAGAATGCACCTGATTGAACTCCGTTCAATCACAGGGTGTCTCACAATCACTGCAAGTGAAAGACAAAAATAAATGCTAAAAATACTAAATCCTACCTAATGGCTGTCACGAAAGTTCGGTTGATTCTACTAAACTACTCTACTCTACCACAAAAAAATCGTACAAGAAGAGTGTTGACTGACTCACAAGATTAGGGCATCTACACCTCGTTCTTTCCAACGAACTGAGGGGTACAATTTGTCCTCTGGCTTCCGGACAAGGGTTATCCAAACTAGGCCTTATCCACGACCAGGTCTTGATGCTTCCCCGTCGTTGACGTAGTGATGTCGTCTGCTTCTCTCCCATCGTGGTAGTGGTCATTCTTCTTGGTCTGGCACATACATCTCCATCTCGTGCGGTAATCCTGGGTCTTCCGTCATGCTATAGTTCCTCAGAACGGCTCCTTCACATCATGGGGGGTCCTTTACGTCATCATCCCCATCGAAGATAAGTAGTTAAACATGTCGAACACGTGGTCAGTAGAATGATGCATAGTTGAAGATAAATATTCACTTGAAAAATATATTTATGACACAGCTTTCCACTGAAGCTAATATTATTGGTAGAAATGAATTCACAGCTTCTACACAGCACAGATGTTATCAAAATTGCCCATGCACTATCTGCTTTCCACTTCACAAATTTTACAATCACTGAAACTCGTGGCATCTAAATAATCCACGGTTGAATTTGCTCGCATTTGCGGCCGTAATAATTTTCACAAATTGTAGCGTTGAAATAATGAACTTGAACAATTATTAATTCACAGCTAATAACATATTTCGTGTCCCTCGTGGACATAGAATTTTCATCAAGCACGTGGTAAAAATGTGGTGTTCCACGGCGCAAAAATATTCACTGTTTTCAATAAATTCACATAAATTATCGCTGAAGCACATACAGGCTTCAATTTCCACTCGATTGGCACACAAATAAGTGCTCATTAATGCTCGATGCACGTTGATTATATTCCTCGCCTACTGGCGGACTGTTCCCTCGTCTTAGCAAGACGGACTATACCACACGTCCTATATGGACGGTAAACCATACTCGAGTGCGTAGAGCGTTGTTCCTCGCTGCGGGATCTAGCAAATACTTGAGTCATTCAGCGACTAATTCCTTCCGGTTCGCGTGTCTGCGATGATAATACCTTACCGTAAAATAAAAATACATTCACCAGAATGTTTAGATTATGCAGAATGAAAAATGCGATGATCTGAGCCTCGTAGAAAGTTGAGACATGTTAATAAGGACTCAGATAAAAATATAGTGGATTTCTTCAAAGTCAAAAGTGCAACCATAATTATCTCCAAGCATGACAGCAGCGTGGCTGGTCTTTGGGTGCGTTCTAGGATGATGCATTCCATTAACAAAATGCGTTGCAATAAAAAAATATCACTGAGCATGAGCTCAGTGGGCTCAGTATCAAGTTAAATTATATTATAAATATATGGTGCAATATTATAGTTGTAAAACATAACCCTACTCGCTCGCATAAAGGTACGGAATTTAATGTTGAATACACTTGGGCAAAAATAATAGAGGGGTAACTATTCCTTTTAAACTAAACGCAGTGTTCAGATTCGGAAATTCTCAAATCAGTGCAATCTAAAATCTTTTCATGGCGGGAAATGTTTATACAATCTCTATCTGAAAATACAAATGAAATTAGCTCAAATCACATTCGCGACAACATCAATTAATAACTTCTCTTCACATCAAATTCGCAACAATCATCCTTGGCCCCATATTTTGAAACAACTCCTCGCCATGGCAACATTGGCGGTAATGGCAGTTGTATTAGGTTAAGCATCATACAAACCATTAGGTTTCGCTTAACCCAATCTATCACATAAAACAACAGAATTTAAATTAGACACCAATTCCCTAATCTTTTTCCATTCCCTTTAAGGAAACGTTTCCCGAATCATGTGCCGGTACATGAAGTAACAAATATAACATCACGTTTGTTTCAAACCATATACGTATTTGCTCGCGTATATCTCGCACTTTTTTGGCCGAAAATATGTGCGAAAATTTTCGGTGCGAGATATACGCGGGGAATGACCGTATTCCCGTAAAAACACAAAATTTGTATTATTGAAACAAGGCAACTGGCATATGGTACTCGCCCTATTCATTGTCACTGCCGTCACTGCTGCCAATCTCCGAGGTACTCTCGCGTGCATCATTCTGGTCATCATCCCATACTGCTTCATCCTGACTTCCGTCCAGTGCATTTGCGATGCACGTCTTCAAGAAGCTCTTCGAAACAATGTCCGTCGACACCATTTATTTCTATTCGTTATGGTTCTGCGTCATTAAGAACCTATGAAAAAGACGTCATCGGCTCGTTAAAGATGATTCAAGGCAGAAAAGGAGTTTAGAGCGCAGACGCTTAGCGATCGATACGATCGATCATCTTCCATATCGATTCCTCGCTACATGAACCAAGACCAAGACCAAGACCAACTACAATACTCAGACCTTAATGCAGGTCTCGAAAGTGTGAAAATGGCGTATTCTGAAGCCCCGGCATATTGTTTGTTTACATTCGTTGCTGGGTTACACTATTTAGCTTTGATTAGCTTCGTTTGATGAAAGTTGGGATAAACTGTCGCACATCTGTAATTTGTAGTGTCTTCTGTATGTCTGTAAAGTCCAGTTCGCGTTAATGTACTGCAATTGTATGTAAATATGTGATAATAAGCTTAATAAGAACTGGTTCGTTTGTGTGATGATTGTCCAGTCAACCGATGGCATTGTGTCATTTACTTCGCATGTTGAAGTACCTAAGACTAAAGCATAATAGAAGTGACTCAAGAATATACACCGCAATGATTTGCTGGTTAGTGACTATAATAATAGCTTAGTACACTTCAGAAGTGTCGACGAACTTCAGTACGAAAAGGGAAAACTCAATGAGCATCCACGGCTAGACCAAACCATTGACGTTATCTTGAATGCTCAGTAATATGTGCCTCCGTAAATCCTTACTAGTCTGGCAGATGTTCTACACTGCCTTGTATAGGCTTACACGCGAAATGATACAGTGAACTTCGGTTTTATTGGTTAAGGAAGATGTTCCCCCTGTGCCAAGCAGTGAACACATTGTGTTCTGTCATTATTCATACTTTTGTGATTCTTACAGCTTGCAAGTTATTTTTTATTATGATGTGTGTAATAAAGTGTTGTGAGTACCTTGCCAATTATGTACTTATATTGCGAGATGGTGTGCCGCGATAATTCCGTAAGAAGGAGATGGTGCTTTCCAACCTATAGTACTTTACTAAATCAACTATTTCCAGCGTACAACTATTCCAAACAGTAACAGCGAATGTTTAATAGGTTAGATGGTAACATATTATCGTGTCCCTTGTGTGTAGTATTCTCCATAATTATGTTCTGATATCCACACGACGACTTCTTTGCATATTTCAATCAACTAATTCGGTGTGATGTTTTACCCGAAATTTTAGACAATTCCACGAGAGGTCTTAATTGAATTGTATCTCTATGGCGTTGGTTCGATTATTTCAGGCAACTATTCTCATTCCGATTGTGTACCGGTACACAAATACTCTGCATGTGCTGGGACAGCACTTCAGTAACCGAGTACTTTCTTCTCTCCTACTTCAGAATCTGTTTGATTTTTTGCTAACAATATTAAACTATAATTACTGAACTTAAATACAAATCGTGATAACTCGCTAAAAAGCTCCTTATTCAACCACAAAAAGAGCGAGACTATTGTAGCTGCCCCTTGGGTGAAGACGAAGAAATCTATAATTCGAGGCCAGCAGTATATAGATAAATTAATTCAGGTAAGTCTAAATTATTGATGCATATTTCTTCGGAACCTAGTCTCGTCTTGTGATATCTTTAATGCTCTTAGGTGAGTAAAAATAATAATTTACACAACTGTGACAAGCTCGATGACATGATCTTAGCTATTGTCAGGGCAACCATCGCCGCCATGTTTTTTCTACATTAAGGTCTGAGGATTGTAGTTGGTCTTGCCAAGTTGATTCATCGTACCCTCCAAATGGGTTATTTGGAAGAAGAAGAAGGAAATTTCAAGGAAAAAATAAAAACCCTATATGTGTTAAACAAATGCAACTTCAGGGTCTGGATAGGATTTTTTTCAGTTCTTTAAACAGAGCTTTTTTTTTTTTGCCTGAATAACCATGATGGATATCGGGATAGAACGTTTAGTTTGATGTTCAATCCATTGGGCCAACATTAGTTCCATTTTCTCCATAATTGGCGCCCTTATTTGTGTTATCTTGGATGACGTCATTCTGATCGCACTTTTGCAGCTTTCTTTAATATTTTCTGCCTGACTTCTTAGAGTTGATTCTGAGATTCCTGTAGCTCGGAAAATGTCCACAGTGTGCTCATAACTTTCAGCTTTTCTTTAAGTCTTATTGATTTCCTTTGCGTTTTGTTTTTGGAAACATTTTGATAACACTTTCTCTTTCTTCTCCATAACGTTTTTAGAAACAATAAAACACAGCTAGTTAACTCAATGCTCACTTTACATAATGACCACATGCCGCTAATCAACACTGAAACAACGCAACACTGCCACTCGACACACTCTTTTGAGACTGACTACACGCCGTCTTGCAGCGCTGCACACTCGATCATCCGCAGCCTAACTTGTATTAATTCTTTTATTTGATATAATTAGGTACATTTAAAAAAAAAATCGTTATATCGTGTTATAGCGAAAACGTGTAAAGTGAGAACGTGTATAACGAGGGATAACTGTATATAAAACTCAGGTGAGCATTCAATCAATCAACGTATAATATCCAGTATAGCACGTTGTATTTCAACTAGCTACTACAACAAACATTCAATTACACTCCTTGAAAAGGACAAAGAGTTATAACTATAGGCTCCGTGCGTTAGAGGGAGAAATGCTCCGCTACGAGTGGCCGGAATTGTAAGCTGTTGCGGTTTACCAGGACCTTCTATACTACCGGACCTGACACTGCAATCCAAGATGGCCGCCGTAGTTGGTGGTCGGACATTAAACGCATGACGTGGGTCAGAATCCAACACAACAACGTGATTTTGTCTGCTGTTAATCCATTTAAGCCCGTGCAGTTGGGTTTGGGTTGAATTCCTCCAATTACGTGATTATTGTAGTAGTGTGTGTAGCTGTGTAAGGGACAGGCATGGGGAGGTGCCCGGGAGTTAAAAATAAGGTACTACCGGAGTTCCATCAGGAAAGCAATAAAATAAAATAATGTTGAGGCCCACAGGAGAGATCTGTAGAATATCTTGGCAGAGTGGACAGGGAAAGTTGTAAATGATGATGTTGATGATAATTGTTGTCTTAAGGGGCCTAACAGTTAGGTTATCGGCCCCTAATGGTTTGGGTGATGGTGAAGCTGATAATGAAATGTAAACTATAACTAAAACTAACTACTAACTTATATACTGTACTAGAAGAAATGGAAAACAAAAGGAGAACAAGGCAAATAAAGGACAGAAGGAAAAGAAATGCCCTCGACCCTCGAGGAATGCGGATTGAGGGGCTTGGAAGGAAGGAGAGCCATAAAAGGCAGATAGGAAAGTGAAAGAGGAGAGGGTCCGCCCCACAGGTAATGGATAAAAGAGGGAAAACCGGACCCAGCTCAGGAATCCCTCGGGGTCGCCAACTCTCGAACTCACCAGCCGTGAGCCCCTGAGGGTGTAGCAATATCTAGGGTGCACCAGAAGTGGTGGGGCTACATACACCCTACCTCCTTGAGGGCCTTGAGCAGAAGGCAGGAGATAACAGGAAAATAAAAAGAAGGCTGACCCCTCACAGAAGGAGGGTATCAGAAAAGATGAGACAAGGGCCAATTAAGGCAGGAAAGGAAGAGACTCCCTAGGCCTCGGATACCCTAATACCGTCGGGGTCGGGAGAGAGCAAGAGTTGACCAAGTGAAGTCGACAGGAAAGAAGATGGAGAGGAGCCCGGCAAAAGTAAGTGGAAGCAATGCCGGACTCAGCTGGGGCCCCGTGGTCGCCAACCCATGTCCCACTAGATGTGAGCCCCTGGGGGGAGTTGTATATGTTCCTGTAGGAATTTCAATCTCTTTTTAGTAAGTTACCTATTATTCGGGCCTGTTTGCCATCTCTTGATGAATGCAGTACATTTGCATTTTTCTATTGGCACAGGTTAGAGTAAAATGAGGCTTTTCACCGATGTCTCAGTCTCACTCTTGACTGTGATTATATGGAAACTACTGAGGTATAGGTGGTGCTTAGTAATGACATTCAGAGCACAGTCAGTGTCTGTTGGCACAGGCTAGAGTATCACCAATGTCTCAGTCTCACTCATGGCTGTGATTGTATGGAAGCTACTGAGATATGGGTGGTGCTTAGTAATGACTTTCAGGGCACAGTCAGTGTGTGTTGGCACAGGCTAGAGTATCACCGATGTCTCAGTCTCACTCTTGGCTGTGATTATATGGAAGCTACTGAGGTATGGGTGGTGCTTAGTAATGACATTCAGGGCACAGTCAGTGTCTGTTGGCACAGGCTAGAGTATCACTAATGTCTCAGTCTCACTCATGGCTGTGATTGTATGGAAGCTACTGAGGTATGGGTGGAGCTTAGTAATGACTTTCAGGGCACAGTCAGTGTGTGTTGGCACAGGCTAGAGTATCACCGATGTCTCAGTCTCACTCTTGGCTGTGATTATATGGAAGCTACTGAGGTATGGGTGGTGCTTAGCAATGACATTCAGGGCACAGTAAGTGCCTGTGGATGCTGTGAAAGGTTCTACTCATAGGGTTAGCACTGCTGTACTGACTCAATGAGGAAAGCAATGATAATCTACCTCACTCCTCTTCTTGCTTAGTACGCCTCAATATAGCTCTGCCTTGGGTTTTTGTGGGTATCTACCCACATAACCTAACGGCAGTGCCTTTTGAGGATCCAACCAGCCTTCGGGCTGACTACCTAACAGACAGACATATTATCCTTAAAAATAAATGTGACCAACCAGGTGATGTAGTTCTTGGTTATCACTTCTGGGGTCCAAGTTTGATTCCTGACTGTCAAAAAATCTTAATTATAGTCTAAGGGTAAGAACGAGGTACACACAGCCTTTGAGGTAAACCGGTAAATGTTGGGTTCGATTCTCCGCGTAGCCACCCAGCAAGTGGTTTACCAAGGGGTCCCACACATACTGAAGATAAATGCCTAGGTAATTCCTATCATAAGGTCACGACTGCCTTCTGTAAATCCGTCAACAAGTAGGTTAGTCGTATTCATTCATTCCTATTCATGAGATTAAATGGCACTCGGTCAAACGCATGACGTGTGTCAGAATCCAACCCAACACAAAAAATAACATCATGACGTGATTTTGTCTGCTGTTAATTCATTTTATGGGCTTGTGACTTCTTGGTCATCAGCTCCGTGAAGTTGGGTGTGGGTTGAATTCCCCTGATAGGAAATTAGAAAATAGGCACCAATGGCTTATCTTTATAATAATTGGATTTGCATCCAGTCACACAACAGTTTCAAGGCATATTACCACAATTTTAGCATAGCCTATGCATGAGTAAGCCTACTGGTAGTTTATTAAAACGGGATCCACACCAAGTACGTGATAAGATTGATATCCTTGAACTAGCAGGCGTATAATTGGATGAGAGAACACTGCAGTCAATTTAAAAAGTAGGTTATGTTCATACGTACGGTAATCAATTTTCAGATCTTCTTAGGCCTTAAATTGGAATACGTTAATTATTACTATGCTTGCTCATAATGAATTACCATTACTAATAATTTATAAACCCTAAATAGAATAATATATAGGCCAAACTTACCCTCTGATTGGCAATAGTGATGGTATCACAAGCGTAACAGAAGTCACCGGTATCTCGTATTTATGAAGCACTAATGCAGACATTTACTTACACGAACGTGTAATATCATTAAGCAATAATCAATAAGCACAGATAATCAAAGGAGACGATTGCTAACCGAAATTCATACCACTATAACATCGTAAACAAAACGACTCAACTTATAAACAAAGCATGTAATCACCAACAGCGACAGCCATCTTTCATCTGTCCCGCCGCTAGTGTCAGGTCCGGTATTATAGAAGGTCCTGGGTTTACCGTGGACCGCAGAAATATCAGCTGTCATCACACAGCGTGTTGCCATGGCAGACTTGATAATAACTGTAGGATTTCAGAGTATTTTATCTGACAATAATCGGCCCAATTCTTCGAAGAAAGGCCGTCTACTTGCAGAAAGTGGGCATGTTTTAAATTTAGTAGAAAAGCAGTTTGCAGGAAATACCAACAGTGTAATAACTGCTAATGTGATAAGAGAAACATCAGTTCGCCAGAAACCTTATCATGTCACGATAGAGGTAACGTATCTATTCATTTTATGCATTAGTTGGGGGTGACAGCATGGCAGATGACCACGTAGTTCCGCTCCTTAAAACATCAATAACTAACTAACTGGGGTGATAGCGGCATTAATATTCATGTACACGCAATTTCTAATACGATATAATGTTACCGTAGGTTAATGCTACTAGAGAGACGATTGCATGTTCCTGTGAATGCCCTGCTGGATCGTCAAAGAAGTGCAAGCATATTTCAGCAGTTATTCATGCAGTTAATTCAGAGCATGTAACTTCGCGAACCGATCAACCCTGTGAATGGTCTAGACCTCGAATCTCAAACGCGGGGTAAGAGAAATATAACAAGGGGAAGAGGTTAGAAGAACTTTTTCCCACAAAAAGGCTGAGGCTTGATGTAAAACCAGCTGAAATTCCCGATTTGAAAACCCCATGTATACTATCCAAAATTTTAAATGAGGAAAAAAGGTCAGAATCAGTTAAAGTTGCCAATGAATTGCTAGGAAATTTAATAACAGATGCCACAGTTATGGTTCAGAATAATGCATGTAAAACTGTAATAACAACATTATTAATGAAACAGGAGACTACTACATCTGTAATAACGGTAATTGGTGTGTGTAGTGTTAGCAATTCTGCACTAGCAAGTTATTTTTATAACAATCATGTTGTAATTAATAAGACTCAAGCAGCTGAAATTTGTGTAAAAACCTTACATCAATCGAAGTCTGACCTCTGGTTTTCAGAAAGGAAGAAAAGGATCTCTGCAAGTAGGGCACATTCAATTAAAACTAGGAGAAAAGATCATGAGAAGTTGGTAAATACACTCTTGAACCCTAAATGTCTTAATGGTAGGGGTCTCAGAAATGTCACATTTGGAAAAAAGTTAGAAAAAACTGCACTTGCCAAATACACAAATTTATGTGGTAAAACATTTGTTGAGAGTGGTCTCATAATTCATCTCACCCATCCTTGGTTGTGTGCTAGTCCTGATGGTATAGTAATGGTGGATGGGAAGCCAGAAAGGGTACTGGAAATTAAATATCCTATTTCATGTAAAGTGAAACCAATCATAGGTGAAAATGAGGAGATTAATGTGCCCTATCTTATAAGAAATTCAGAAGGAAATTTGGAACTGAAACCAAATCATGCCTATTTCACTCAATGCCAGCTGTTGATGTACTGTTGTGGGCTTGATGCTTGTGTTTTTTTTTTCATTTATAAAGACAACCATAGTTCAATTATTTTAGAAATTCAAAGAAATGATATGTTCTTAAAGGTCTGTATTGAAAAGTTGCAACAGTTTTTCTTCACACACTATTTAAGGGAACTAACGTGCAGATTTAATAATGGGCTTCAGATATCAAAGAAGGTTGTAAATTTGTCATAACACAACACATATGCACAATGTCATCAACACTACATAATAGCTCACTTGAAATTTTTTGAAGTATGTTATATACTGTCACTCTTTGAATGCACCGTTCAACATGAATTCGCACACTAGCAATATTGTAAGTGTCATCAACTTTTTCAGGTGTCAAATGACCTTCATGCATGAAGGGTGGCATTACTAAAATTGCATTGCTGTCCTCCAATATAGTTCTTATACCAGGGAAACCTTTATCAGCCATTATTTGATCTACTGATTCTATCAATTTCAAAACTCCACAGTCATTTGTGATAAAACTGTCACTAGCTCGACCACCATAACATTTGGAAACAAATGTCACCATACCACAAGGTGCAATTGCAATATGGAACTTAGCAATACATGTAGACTTATAATTAGAATACATATACACACGCTGGCTGATCTCAGGAGGCTGTTCTGTTTTAATTTCAGTGCAGTCTATAATAGCTCTACAATTTGGATAGTTATCTTTGAAAACAGAAGGCAATGTAGCATTAACAGTATCCTTGCTAGGCCAGAAAACCCACTTTTTGTTGCTTGTGCCAGTACAGGTAAAACAGATTGAAATATCCTAGAAATATTACTACCGTGAATATTGAAAATAACAGCAAGGGCAGCAAATGGTAAGGCTAACTTCATTTTCATTAAAAATACCAAGAGTCTATTTTCTTTACTAATTTTGCGAGTATTAGTGTCTGGCAGCGAGTTTAAAAATATATTAAAAATTTCTTTGTTGACACCAGCCAGAACATTTAATTGTGATTCATCAGAAACTGAACTATAACCAAAAAATCCTCTTTCTTCATATGGGAAGTCAGGCTCAGACAATTTACTAACATGTCTAGGTTTAGCATGTAATGTGTGAAGGGATGATATATTTGCTTGTGCGCTGACACTGTTTCCATCCAAAACACAACTGAATTCAAAATTGCTTTCTACATCACAATGTTTGTTTGTCTGAGTATGGGCATCAGCTTTCATGGACACTAGAGCAGGCTCACTAGTTTGCAGATCTGATATATCAGGTGTTGAAATGACTAGATTTCTATTTACACTTCTCTTCTTCAATCTCATAAATCTGCTGAGAGAGCCTGTTCCTGTTGACTTTCTTCTGTAACATTCAGGAAAGATACTTGGTACATATGCTGGACTAGCAGGATGTTGAGATTTACACCCTCCTATGAAATGTGTGCTGCAGATTCTAGATGATTTTGAAGGTGTCCACAAAGTACCATCTGCCCTATAAAACAAATTGTGTAAATGTGGCAAATTTATGTAGACATACCTTTTAAAGTATGGGCAATCTGTAAATGCAAATATTATTTTGAACACATTTTGTAAAATTTAAGTTGGATCTGTATTAGGCCTAGATTTATTTGAATTTCTATTGTAATGTGTTCAAATTATTTTATGACTATCTGGTTTCATAATAATATGTTTGTAGGACTATTTAAAATACTGTAATGCTCTTTTATTTAATGTTTATGTATAATTACACATTTCCAAATATTTCTGTAGGCTATTGATATTTTGTTCCTATTTTTTCTCATGTGCCAGGGCCTATTTCTGTAAATATAATATTAATCCACTAGCCTTTCGAATCCACTTCGTGAGGTCGGGGAGGAAATCTAAAAAATTCACACTTGGCTCGGTATTAAGGTATCTGTTATTTAGTTATTACGGGGCCTGGTGGCTCAGCGGTCTAGCTGTATGCCTCTCACGGGTTCGATTCCCGGTCAATGCATGTGAGATTTTCGAAGTGAAATGCCATGTCCTGTGGTTCGGATTCCACGTAAAAAGGAGGTCCCGTGGCTTATGATCTACAGATTAACGGTCACGTCAAACTACAAGCTTCCTTCCTTCCTTTAATTTAATTATTAAGGCTATCATTAAGACTGCTGTGTAATAGAATATCTCTACTATTATGATTTTTGTGCTTTAAAAATATGGCCTACTGGTGCGGACTTTACCATGGAAGTATAGCATTACTGTAATTATTTTGGTTGTTACTGTTAACCTATTTGTAAAAGTCATGGTTAGTATAGGTTTTGTACTGTGTAATTTAGTATTAATTAAAATAGTTGAATTCCCCATTACTTACTTCTTGCGATTTACTGCTAAAATCCACTGTCTTTTCAAATCCATATCGTGAGCCCGTGATGGAAAACTATAAAATTTCACACATTGCTCTGTATTGCAGTATCTATTATTGCAGCCAACAACACAGCACATAACATTGCCAGAACGTTTTGACATTTTTAAAATAATAATCTGAAGACAACGCTATAAAATATTGAATAAACACATGTAAAAATTCACTCGTACTGCAACGATTTACGATCAGCTGTTGATAAACAAGACCGTGTGTAGTTCACGTAGTAGCCCCCCGCAGCAGCACCCTGCAGAACGCACGGTGCCTTATGGAGAAAGTAGGCTATATGTTCTTTACTGAACATCTTGCGTTTGTCATTGCATTAGGAAGTTTCATGTTTGACGTGGTGAGTATAAGTTGGGGTAGATATTCTTGGAGATCAATAAATTCCAAAAGAATTAACTCGAGTAAACATTTGTTATGTATTTAATTTAGAAATCAATGCAAATGTCTTTGATGTCATTGGAGAAACCAACAAGGAATGGATCATATGCTTTGATTGTGGAGTAAATATTTGTGTACATTCATATGTGGCGAACTTGTCTGACCAGCTAAATACGAGGGCAGATCAAAAAATAAGTTGCACTTCCCAGTTATGGCCATTTATTACACCACATATACAACAGCAACACGCCTATAACGACATACAATGTAACGTCACTTTTCCACATAGTTTCCAAGAGACGCCACACATATCCTTGAACGCACAACCAACTTGTCGATGCCGAATGCATAGAAAGTTCCTCAGGGTTCTGCAACCACACTAGGGTGACCAGACATCCTCTTTTTCGCGGACATGTCCTCCAATTTACGTCTCTGTCCTCTGTCCGTGAACAATTTTTAAAATTGTCTAAATGTCCTCCTTTTTATTAATTTACTATATTATCGTATGAATGTATGTATGTTTTAGTTTTTCGCAGTTTATATTGGCGCCATGGCAATAGTTTAATTTTTTACCGATGTGCAGCGCTACTATTTTTGTTTCCGGTTTACACTGGGTTTGGGAATGTGTTTCTGTGTTTGTGCTCCGTTGAATGGTAGTCTTGCGGCGTGGTTGTGTGTTTGCCAGTTTGAAATTTGCACTCATTCACGATGCCTAAAAGAAAGTGCAAGTTTACAGATGCTTTGAAAAACAAATATCCTGCTTTCAAGCTTGGAAGTAATGATTTTGAGGCAGAATGTAAAATTTGCCCAACTGCTACTTTCGTCTCGGTAGCAAATCGTGGTAAGTTCTATAATTTATTGTTTTAGTTAATAAAATACAAAAAAATATTAAAACAGCGTTATTTATATAAAAAATTCATTTAATTTCGTAGGTTCTCAAGATTTGGATAGCCACATTTCTTCAAATAAACACACAAAAAAAGTGTACAAGGCTGTGGCAGTTCGCGAACTAAGACAAGCTTTTATCCACATCAACTACAGCATTAACGAATCGCGTTTTAGCTGCGGAAGGAGCATTAGCATTCCATACCGTTCGTGGTCATTCCTCCTACACATCAATGGACTGCACACCCAAATTGAACCAGACAATTTATTATGATTCGGAAGTGGCCAAAAGAATTTCTTCAGCTAGAACCAAAACTGAAAGATTAATAAACAGTGTAATAGGCCCACATGCTGTTGATGTTACAGTAGAATGTATGAAAGGTATATCTTGTTATGGAATGTGTACGGATGGATGTAATCGTGGAAGTCTGAAAATGTTTCCTGTTCTCATTCAATATTTCGATTATAAACTAGGTTGTATTAAAACTAAGGTTGTATAACTAAAGACAACTCCTAATGAGAAGGCTGAATATATTGCGGGGTATATTAAGTATACCTTGTTTAGTTTAAGTATTGTAGAGAAATGTGTGGCCTTTGCTGGAACATAAAGGATGTTGTCAATAGGAATATGGTAGGTATAGGTAGCCCAGCTCATAAATTGAATAAAACAATTCAACATGGAACTGATGTTTTATCTGTGTACATAGATTGTCTTATTGTTAAGTTGTATAATTGTATATTTATTTCTCGATTTACACTGTAAGAACTGAACAGTTGAAGTCATATTGTGAATTTGTTGATACCAATTACAAACAATTACTCTCCCAGAGCAAGACAAGATGGCTATCTCTGTTCCCCGCTGTTGACAGATTATTGGAAATGTTTCTTCCCTTGAAGTTTTACTTCTTGTCAGTGCCAAATCCTCCAAAACTTCTCATTAATGTTTTTGGACATAACTTGAGTGAAGCTTATTTGTGGCACCTGCATTCTCTAATATCAATATTTCACTCAAAGACTTTGATAATAGAGAGAGAAGAGAGTTCTGTGTTAGAAATCATGAATGTGTTGGAGAGTGTCAAGGTTATGCTTCAAAATAGATATGAAGGTTCTTTCATTTCATTGAAGTAGAAAATGTTCGAAAAGAGGGGCATGATAAGGAAGCAGATTTATTTATGAATGAAGCATTGATGTTATACAAAGTACTCGTATGTTTGGAATATTTGACAAAATGGGTAACATAATTTGATGATTTCAGTTGTTTCATGTGGATGAGTTAAACTTTAAAGAAGTTGGAATACACTGATGTTGAAAATAGTATTATGTATTTACAAAAAATGCAAAATGTTTTGATCAGTTTTGTTATCTGAGTAAATTTACAGAGATGTTTTCATATAACAGCGAATATCTTAAATTAACTTGTAGTCAGAAATGGTCAAAACATTTCAATGAAAGTGAAAATATTGAATGCTACTCGGAGCTTCTTCAAATTGCAGAATATTTCTTTTGTATCCCAGGTCACAATGCAAATGTGGAGAGGTTTTTCTCATTGATTTCATCTCAATGGACAGATGAAAGAGATAGATTACAAATAGAATCTGTGAAAGGTCTATTAATGGTGCAGTACAATTTTAAGGAATACTCTTCTATAAATATCTGTTGGACAGACCTAAACTGTTGGCAGGAATATCATCCTCAGATAAATACAAATACAAATAAAGTGTAATATCATGTTTTTCATTTCAGAATAATATGAATTTTCAGTGGCAATGTTCTAAGTTCATTAATGTAATTAATACATTTTGAAGTTAATAACAATTTTTATCGTATCTTATATGGTTTTATTACTTTTAGATTTGTCCTCTTTTTCCCTTAATGTCCTCATTTTTTTTCCCTTTGTAGTCCTCTATTTCACAGTACTGGATCTGGTCACCCTAATCCTGACCTTCTGGCACTATCAGCACTAGTTCCTTGTGTGGGATGGAGGGAGGCGAAATAATTGGCTGTTATCAAACTGACTATTGTTGGAATAGAGTGGTCTGTGTGGCAAGGCTACAATTCTTGCCTTATGAAGCATACTATGCGGCAGCTGGTAGTAGAATGGCAATAATGTAACACATGACAATGCTGAATGAACTTGCTCCTTATTTGTTTGTGATCGGGTAGCTGTGGTAGTAACATCCTTTGCAACAAATTGCAGTGTATCCTGTAACATAGCAACTAGACAGGCAAGGGGAGGCCTAACGGTTTGCATATTTTCCTGGGCTGCAGATAAACTTGCTCTGCTATACACCATATAGCAATGCCTATGCAACATTTAATCTATACTACCACCTACTTTCTTAATGTCCATGATCCTTACATGCGACTGCCTTTTGCATGGACTGTCTGTGAAGACAGTTGATTATAATAATAAACTGACGAAAATGGAAATTGCAACACCATGAAGATATTGTTCTTTTGTGTTGATTTTCAAGATATGGAACGATGCCATGTAGGTATGTAAACGATCAAGGTTTCAGACCTATTGGATTGTTGCTACAGGTCTCCCCACGTGATTGGTCGTGGAGGAATCAACTCCAGTGTACGGACTCTGGTGTAGCGTAGTTGACTTGCAGTCTGTGCAGTGAAGTGTTCCCCGTCAAACATGCCTCGACGACAGAAAATAGCACGCTATCAACAACTGTTGCCGTTTGAGAGGGCTCGGATAATTGGGCTGTGTGAGGCTGGATTATCGCTAAGGACTGTCGCTGCACGTGTTGGCCGACAGGCATCTACGGTACAACGTGTTTGGCAGCAGTGGTCAAATGAAGGTACCCACACTCGTAGACCTGGCACAGGCCCAGCGCGACAGACAACTGTGAGAGAGGATCGCCGCATCATTCGGATGGCCCGGATGGAACTCTATGCAACAGCAGCGCAAATCCGAGCAGCTGTGGCACCCCACGTTACACAACCAACAGTTGGTAATCGCCTGCGTGCAGCTGGCTTACGATCCCGTGTCCCTGAAGAAGGTGTTCCATTAACCCCACAACAGCGACGTGTTGTGCTGGCCTGGTGTCGAGAGCGATCGACGTGGGTCGACGAATGGCATAGGGTCGTCTTCAGTGATGAATCGCACTTCTGTCTTGCCCGCAGTGATCGCCGGAATCGTACTGGAGAGAGGGGCCGCCCAGACCTTATTGTCGAGAGGCACACAGGGTCAACTCCAAGCATAATGGTCTGGGGAGCTATTGGCTTTAATGTGAAATCACAATTAGAGCTTGTTGAGGGCACTATGACTGCTCGACAGTAGGTTGATAGGGTACTCAATCCAGTGGTTGTCCATATGATGGCGAACATTGCTAATGGGATGTGTCAGCAGGACAATGCCCGGGTTCACACTGCACGCATCTCCAGAGAAGCTCTCCACGACATCACAACCTTAGAATGGCCCGCCAGATGCCCGGACCTCAGTTCTATTGAGCATGTGTGGGACATGATGGGTCGACAACTGGCCAACCGTCCTCAGCCACCCACAACTCTGGAACAACTGACCCGTGCAGTGCAGCAAGCATGGGCCACAATTCCTCAGGAAGCGATCCAGGGCCTTATTGACTCCATGCCTCGCCGAATTCATCAATGTATTGCAGCTCGTGGTGGGCACATCCTGTATTGATTGTTGTCCAAACTTGCGATCAGAGGGACCTGAAAGTGTAATCATCGAATCACAACCGAACACTCGTCCTGCATGTTAAATTGCAGCAATGTAGCACCACTCCTTCTGGGTGTTGCAATTTCCATTTCCTTCAGTGTAGAATACTGCCTCTTTTGAAATTATACAAATAACGTTGTGAATATTATACATTATATTTACCCAGCGGCATGGCCATGCGTATTAATTTGGGCTTTATGCCTACGGTACTATGGAGAGCTGTAATGATGGAAAATTTTAATAAAACTATTCTGCCTGGTCAATACAATTACACTGACCGGCCAAAAAAAGTGGAACGCTTTAATTTTTTATGTAATTTCTTAATTTATTCCACTGAAATGTATCGGTTTTCCAATATTTGCATTATTCATGTAAATTTTAGATGGTTGGCTACAGAAAATACCGAAACATGTTTTACAACACGCCTTAACTCACAAATTTCGTTACATTATGCAAATCTTACAATTTTTCATTTATCAGTAATGTTCTTTTGCGCTGGTTTTTATCAAGCGTATTGCCAAACAGAACAATATTAATGTTTGCACTGCACTGCACGAGAACACTGGTCACTAAAAACGAGTGTTTTTACCCTTAGCGTCTATGACAGCTTGTAAACGCTCAGGCATACTGTTCACAACTCGTCGAATGGCATCTGCCGGGATGGGATCCCATTCCTCCAGCAGCGATGTTCTCAGTTGTGCCAAGGTGGTGTGGTCACGCTGTCTGACGTTCCTTCCAAGCATATCCCATACATGTTCGATGGGGTTCAAGTCAGAACTACGAGCTGGCCAGTCTAAGGTTTGAATCCCCACTTCCTGCAGATATTGTACAACACAGCGAGCAGTATGAGGCGCAAAGGTCATCACATGGTTCATCAGGATCTCTTCAATGTACCTTTGGGAATTGAGCGTCCCGTGATCGATGCACACCAACTCTGTGCGGGTCACGACGTTGATGCCACCCCACACCATAACCGAGCCACCTCCAAATGGAGTCCTGGAGGAGAAAGCAACAGGGCTGTACATCTCCCCGCGCCTTCGCCATACTCTTTCTCTTCCATCAGGAAATCTAAGATTCAAGCGACTCTCGTCAGTGAAGAGAACAGAGGCCCACTGCTCGTCGATCTATCCCAGATGCTGCCTTGCGAAGCGAAGACGCGCCTCTCTGTGATGGCGTTCGAGTGCGGGCCCACGTACAGGTCTCCTGGACGAAAGATGATTCTTCAAACCTTCTTCCTATTGTTTGCTCACTCATTCTCACATATCTGACATTTCCCAGTTGATTTCGTGCCTGGACTGCTGTGGTATGGCGATCACGCAGAACTTGCACGGTGAGAAATCTGTCATCCCTGGCACTTGTGCTTCTTCTACGGCCTGACCCTCGTCTCCTGGCGTATGTTTGGAGTCCTCTGTAACGTTGCACTGCACGGTGAATGCTCCCGAGAGATAATCCAATGACCTCAGCAACATACCGGAAGCTGCGGCCATCCTGCAACAATGCAACTGCCTGTGCAGCTCCTTCACGGCTAAGAGGTATGTTTTAGTGTGAATTGCACATGGATAGATTGAAACAATTCTAAATCATACCCCTAGTTGGGCAACCAATGAAATAAATCTGAATCATATTTCTTCTACTTCTTCCAAATTTATAAGCGTATCACCATTCTCATAATAATCTCCGGGGTGTATCTAGCGTTGGACACGCAAGGAATATAAGAAAAACAATGCATTTATTACCTTTCTCTATTGTACATGTAGACCAGCATCCATTTACCTGAAATTCTTGTACATTTTCTAACACCATAAGCAGGATTTCACTACCTGCATCTCTTGTACTATAACACTAATCTTCAGACCAGAGAGACCAATTCCCACATCACTTGTTTGTATAAAAGCACAGCTACCATTTTTCCCTGGCAGCAACCAATACTACATTTCCATTCACCTACCAACTAGGCCTAATTTATCATATAGCAGCCTCCATCTTGCCACAAAAACTACCACAACAAACATCATCACCATGGTTACCTCTGCCATTAGATCAAGGCACCATTGCAATCAGCCAAGGTCAGACCACCACCAAGAATCTCTAAGGCGCTGAACTCATAAGACTCTCTGTGGTGGTCTACCAAATAAACGTCCATGGCTGGCAACCCGATAAAAATAAATACCTAAAAGAAACAAAAGGGAGTCTCTGTAACCTAGAAAAGTTAGGTTACAAGATGGTATATTGGATTTCACGGCCGGTGAATAACTTACTAAAATGTATGACAATGGTTCACACGTGTCCAACAAATGGCAGTTGTTATCCCTAGACAACAACAATAAACGAGCGGCAACACTCATAAACCGTAAACGCTTACAGTGCGCTTCCCGCCATAAAACCATTAAGATAAGCTCATCGAAGATTGGGGGTTATTTGTGGTAATTAACCACCCTAAGAAATGCCATATTATCAATTTCTATTCACGGATGTTTCAGATGTTTGTATTAATGCGTGAAGAGCTTTTATCTTGGCTAATTTTATACTATTTATATTACGTTTTTAACTGTTTCACTTTTTTGCCGGACAGTGTAGAAACTGAAGTCAAAGGATCCTTGTGCACATGTTTCAAAATAATAAGTTCTTTTTCAGCAAACTGTAAAAATAGCAAATAAAAATTAGTAAAAATAAATAAATCCATGCACACACTGATTTGAAGAGAAGTGTAGTCTGTCTTTAAGATCTTGAAGAACGATGGAAAATAAATCTTGCTGTTAAACACTAGTAGTAGTCAACTGTTGGAAAATCTTCATGAGTCTAAAATGAGAAACCAGTTGATTCAATGATAACATTCATGTCATTCTATGACCTATAGCAAGTTGGTGGATAGGAGGTTCAAATTTTGACTCTGACTGTGGGAGCGAGAATGTGGACACTGCGCAGGTGTGCTTCATAAAAAGGGAGATAGCGTGCAGTTCTCTACTCTTGTGGGGGTCCGGACACGGACACCAAGAGCCCGCTGATTAGCCAGCTTGGTGTTCCGAGGCAAAACCCCACACAAGACACGGCATAAACCTATAAAAATTGATGACTTTTAATTTAATTTATGCCTCGAATCTGTTTTTAAATCTCTGTCTCCCTCACGTCGGGTAGAAACGACACTGCAAATCGGTCCCATAAATCTCCGGTCTGTAAAATCAACCACGTTCCGCCAGACCGGTAGGAAGTGCCAGGACAATAGCCTTTTGTTCGTGCCTCTAGCTTTCTCACTGCTTCTTGCCAAATTCTAGCTTGCTGCCTGAAAATCTTATAGCAGCATGAATTGAATGTAATACACTTATTCCTTACGTTGGCATACCACTGACCGAGGACGATTACTATCTGGTTAATTTGCCCCTCGCTCAACTCGTTTTTGTGTCTGTTTGCGTCGGTGGGTTTGCTGACTAGTTTTGGTGGTCTGAGGTGAGGGTGCTTTTCACAATGTCCGTACATATTCGCCTTGCCAATACGTGGTTGCCCTTTGACTACTATGGATTGTCAGACGTTTCGTTATCGCCCCTCAGTTACCCTCTGTATGCGCTTCCGGCATGTTAAACTATCACTTACTGGGCCGTAATTTGCTTACGACTCAATATTTATTTGAATTTCCAGGACTTTCTGTGCTGTATTACCTCCCGCTCAACCTAGCGGCGCAAGCGTGTACTGTCGGTAACGCTCTGCATCTGTCTACTGTTTTGACCAGATGTTCACGAAAACATGGCGTACGCTGGTTGATCTTCAGTTTATATTGGATTGATTGTTACGTCTTTGGAAGGAATTGTTAATATGTGTTGGGAAGACCAGCCGTGAAGATGTAGAAAAATCTCCGGAAAAGTTCTAAGGGGTCTCTAATTATAATTTCATCATGATGCAATTTGTATAACCTTTGAATTCTACCGTCACGGGAGATAAGATTTTAAAGATAGTACTGTATATTAAATTTACCAATTTGTCAACAGGAAAAAGTTACTTGTTTTTCGGCATGTGAACCGAAGTTTTTGTGAGTTTAAGTTGTGACTTCTTGGGTTTCGTAAGTTGGGTTTCTAGGGTTACTTCGGAATTGTAGCATGTTTTTCTGAAGTTATTTGGGTTCTTTTCAAGTTTAGTTTTATGGTTGTCGTGAGATTTTCATCTTATGGTAACATAATTTTGTTTGTGTGGTTCAAGTTTCTTAACCTATATATATATTTTTTTTTTGTAATCTCCTTCTCTTGACCACACTGTAGTTTGCTTCATATAAGCCTGTATTATGTCCTTGGACTTTATTTTATCCTTTTCTTTGCCATGTAAACGTGGTGGGTTGTTTTCCATGAATCTTTTATTCTAATACTATGAACCACACCACCCAAGATCATCCACACCCCGTCCATTGGAGCAGTTGCTCTGGTGAAACTTCTCTCATTGGGCCTCAGTAAAAGGGTAGTGTTTGAAGGGATTATTCTTAACTCAAAAATTAAACTTGTAGAATTAAACAATGCACAATTTTGCAGTGTTTATGTAGGTTAGGTACTCTAAGGATAATTTAAATAGGAAGATTTTTTTTTAAAATCACACAGATTAAAAGTAGGCCTATTCAAATTTAGTTCATTCAGCATGGTAAGACTCAATCATACACTGTAAATTCAATAAATGTTACTTAGTATGATTCTTTTGCAAATTGCAGGTTTGTGAGCTGCATTTTAATGCTCAAGACTTCAGGCAGAAAACTGTAAGTTATTCCATCGTGAAGATGGTCAAGAGAAAACACTCCCATTGAAAGTGCCAAGACTCATACCTGGTGCTGTTCCATCCCGTCTTCCGCAGGGGCGTAAAACAAAAAATTTAAGTGGCCTACCCTTAAAAAATAAAAGTAAAATAACCAGAATGTATTCTCAGGGAGTCTACTGGTAACGAAAGTAACTAATTTTACAAACAGGTGGTAACGGAAGTAACGATAAGTAGCTAATTTTTAAGTCTGGATAGTTGGAGGTAACGAAAATTCGCCGCTGATTGAGCAATATTTTCCCGTGCCGGACTTCAAAGAAATGCGTACTGAGGATACCTTGAGCGGTATACATTGTTTCAACGTATGTTTTCGGCATCAAGAAGAGTTTTTAGTTAAGTGTGAAATATTTTTCTGTATTGTTAGGGACCCTGACTTTTCGCGAGACCTTTATTCGCAAACTTTTCCTAAGCTCAAGAGAAACCTCTCATTTCTGTTATTGACCTCTAAATTTGGAGACTATCTCGAATTGAAGTCTAGAATCTTGTGAAATGATACCGTTTCGAAAAAAATCGTGAAATAACATGGAAATAGCTATATTTTAAAAATCTCTCCGTCTCGTAAGTTTACGACATCCAGTATGGTTGATTTGAAATTCCGTTATGTGGCGATATTCCCTTCGAACTTTCGTTCCATCGGATATATTAAGTTATAATAATATGGTTATCTCTAAAACGTCTACCGTATAACTTATATAATTTGCGATTCGAATTCAGAAGAAAATGTGCTCTCTTGTGTTATTGTTCGTGCATTCCTCTCAGAATAATTCGTAATATTCGATACCTACTTCGAACGTACATCGAGACGACCAGCTGACCGCACGACTTGCCTGCGGGAATCTCGTCAAACGGACCGAGATCGACGCCGGTTGCGTAAAATCGTAAAACCCGTGCCCGATCATGGACTTGTGACCACGAAGACTGTGGTAATTCTGACAAAGGTGATAAGGTGCCCATCACGGAACATCCCTAAACCTACTCGCCAATTTCCCATAACTGTGTTCTTAAAAGCGCACGGGGAGAGAGATGTTTATCAACCCACTTAAAAACGGCATTGACTACGTAGCATTACGATACTCATTTCTCCTCGTAATCCACGCGAACTCCCAACCACAGCATAGGGATAGCGGGAATCATGGCACGCAACTTCCGAGAGTCACCGACCAAACAACATGTCCATAACTGCTCGTGGATTTTAACCATGTCCAACCTCTAACTTGCCTTAGCCATTCTGCTAGGACAGTTAGAAAGGCAGACAATTGAAGCCTGCCCTACAAGAACGTTGTATATCACAAATTGAGCATGTTGAGATTTTCGGTTAAAAAGGTTGGATATCACCACACCGACACATTGCAAACCTAATATTGTGAAATTTCTAAAGAAAACACAGAGAATTTTGGGTTCGAAAGTTGGCTTCCCTGCAAGAAGGTTGTACATCAACAAAGATGGCGGATATTGTCAACTTGAATGTGTCGCCAAGCTCTTCTTTAGCACTGAATAAGAGCAGGAAAAGGAAGATTAATCAATTTCAGTGGAAGAATAATGTGCGGAAGCGACTGAAGAATAGCGGCAAAGCTTATACAGCAACTTCCGGGCATGCAGTTGAACAAAAGTGGCAGTCAGTCTCAAAGACTAGACTTTGTATCATTTTAAATGCTACATATGCTGAAAAATGCTAGAAAGGCTGGAGGCTTCTCGCTTCGCTCGAAGCAAAAGATTCTTGAGATTTTAGAAAATTATCTGCATAATACTTATCTTGCTTATCTTGTGTCAAATTACTCGCGAACGGCAAGGGCGAAGCGAGGTCAAGCGCGCGGGATGCCGACACGCTCACCAGATCGCGCGGGGACGTGCCCCTTCCATCCAGTCTAAAAACACTTATAGTGGGCGATGTATTGAAGATAGAGATATGCTCTCTCGGACTTTTTTGTAGAACTTTTCATGTTGACCAATTCTTACGCTCGTAGTATATTGATATTTTTAACGGTTTGCCCAGCGTAAGCTTAAGAAGCGCACGGACGTCAAGTTTGTTTTCGACTTTTTCACTGAAATCGTTACTGCTTGGCTTCCTTTGATCATACATAAATTATTTTCTACAGAAGCTTTCCTCGAGATATCCTTTACAGAATGGTGAAAACCGCATTAAAATCCATCCAGTGGTTCTCGAGATTACCCGTGACATCCAAGAATCGGGGATTTTTGTCTTAATTTTACTAACGAAGTAGAGATTGCAGGGGAACACATCCACCAAGCAGTACTATGACGTCACACACCTCAGTGCATCTGGGTACATTTCGTCCCGTCACCGTAACGTAACGCCAGACCCCAGCGTAACAACGAAGTCGACAAGATCATTTAAAATGATAAAAACATCGTCCAAGTCAGGTATGAGAAGAACGTTGTATATCAATCAGCTGGGTGATTGTAGCTTGAGGAACGTGTTTTAATTATAATGCTGCTACAATTTGTATGTAAGCTACTACAAAAAGTAGTAATAGAATCCCTTGATTATCACGTGTTATTTTTAATTCTAGGGCCGGATTTGCAATCCAAACGGGTGCTTTAAGGAAGGCTGTGGAAATATTACTGTCCAAGAAAAGGAGGTTATGTTCGATGAATTTTACTCATGTGAATATAATGGACAATCGCTTTTACTCAGTAAGCTGATGCAAATTGTTGAATCAATTCGTCGACGTGGTGAATACACAGATGCAACATCCAGAAGAAAGTTTCAGATATTACCTAATCAATGGCAATCGATCAGCAGAATTGTGCATGAAAACTGTGTGCGATACATTTGCAGTAACGCCACGGCGTTTGCAGATTATGCAAAATAAGATTATTAAAGGTGGGACACATATCTCTATTGACATGCGTGGTAAACATGCCAATATACCAAATGCGGTAACTGATGATGTTAAAGAGAAAATTCGGGAGCACATTAACAGTTTTCCAAAATAGCCAAGCCACTATTGTCACCAGAAAACTGAAAATCATTTTCTGAGCCCTGGTTTGAACCTCAGTAATATGTTTAGACTGTTCAAAGAAGCATATCCTCTTGTTCCTGCTACCAGACGTCTTTACCCAGACTTATTCATGACGGAATTTAAGCTAAAATTTGGACTTCCCCGTTCTGATACGTGCAAGTACTGTGATAAGATGTTCATTCAAATGGTGGCTGCAATACTGATGAAGAAAGATCTAAAATCTAATCACAAAGTGAATTGCACCATCGTAAAGCAGATGCTGTGTACGGATGTTTAAAATCGGATGGGGATACAGCGAAAATTAGCAGCAATATCATTGTTCTGTGTAAGGATTTGCAACAAGTTTTATCATGTCCTACTCTGACACATTCCAGTGTTTATTATCAAAGACAGCTGTCCACATACAACTTGCCAATACATAACCTGGGAACTGGTGTGGCCACCATGAACCTGTGGCACGAGTGTATATCCAAACGAGGTGCTTCAGAAATCGTGTCTTGTCTGTTAAAGTACATCACAACTCTATACCAGTCTCTACGACCTGGTCAGGAACGGAAGCTGCTTGTCTGGTCGGACCACTGTGTCGGTCAGAACAATAACTGGAAGGTTGTTGCCCTGTACCTCTATCTGATTCAAAGGGGGGTATTTCACTGAAATTCACCAGAAATTTCTTGTTTCGAGACATAGCTTCTTGTCCTGCGACAAGGACTTTGCTGTGATTGAGAAGCAGAAAGGATTTCAAGTGCAATTATCCCATCTGACTGGAAGCATGTAATAGCTGAGGCATGTGTTCGGAGACCATTCATTGTACAGGAAATGGATCAGTCAGGTTTTGTGAACTTGAGTGTGATGGAAGCAACATTAAAACGTGATCCTGCATTGAAAATTACTGAAGCTATGTGGCTCAAATTTTTGTCAGATGATCCCCAGGCTATCTTTGTGAGGAAAAGCCATAATGTACTGCAGCCATGGATTAGACATTCTGTAATGAAGAGGAGACGTGGTAATCAGGCAATAATCAACCTGCCTCTACCAGTAATTCAGTCCCTCCTCTGTATTCAGCATTAATTCCACTCAAAGATGAGAAAAAGAAATATTTGCTTGACATGTGTCAGTATTTACTGCCACAGCACCGACAGTTTTATGAGAACTTGCCATCTGTCAATGGGGAGTAAAAGTTTGCTGATGTTATGGAGGTGTTACCAACTGCTTGTTAACGACGTACCTATTGTTGGCATAGGTTGTAAAACCACCGATGCTGTGTAATTACTGAATGTCATTTTCAATTATACCTTACATTCTGTGTAGGGTACACATTGTAATTTGAGTAGTATCCAAATCCTCAGAATTTGTTTTGTTAAGGAGTTGTTTTCGTATAAGAATATACCCATTTTATTTTCTTGTTTTGTGTATGACTTGTAAGCAATGCAATATTCTATACTATATAAATGTATCTGAGCATTATTTTTCTTTATTTTGTAGCCATAGGAAATAGCTTGTGATATACAACATTCTAGGTCTGTTGTGATATACAACTTTCTTGCAGGGAAACTGCTCTAAAATCATGGTGAGTCCTACATCCTGCCATTTAAGAGAAATATAGTCTCTTAGTGTTGTAAGAGGGACTGCAACGTTAATGTATAGACCTGCATTTAACATATCTCGGTATTAGATTAGGTACATTACGTTTTTTTTATACTGAAAAGTTCACAAATGTGATATACAACGTTCTTGTAGGGCAGACTTCAGTTGTTGAACGTCCGGGTGCGGCGCCGATTGGATACTATCGCGTCATCAGTAACAAGCCGCAAGGACGTGATTCTCGTAAAACGGGCGAGAGCGGTGGCGACTGCGTAACATCACGATATTTCTCCACTTTCGATGACGGGGACAACTGGATTCTTTATCAAACAGTCAGCAATCGCCGACGATTGCGTAATAAAGATATATATGCCCATGCCCAACCACAAGGACAATGGAAATCTCCGCCAAACTACTAAAAGTGACACCGATTGTGTAAATCACGAAGTTTCTTCGTGCTCTACCGCTGGAACAAAGGGAATCTCGTCAAACGGCCAAGGCCAGAGCAACCTTTTCATAATTATAACAACTTCTTGTACACAAGATGACATATTAGCCGAAACAACTTATTTGATAACCTATTAAATATCAGTTTATTTATTTTTTATTTTTAGACTTCATTGTTGTTTTTTTCCACCGCGTTATGAGCTTCTTTGCTTGCAGGTGCATCTTGAACTAGAAGGTAACTAAAAGGTAGCTAAAAAGCAACTAATTTATACTTCATCCTTACAGTAGGCATCCTGATTCTATAAACGATTTAATACTACGTTAGGCGGAAATTGGGAAAATCCATCTTGTCTTGCTTAGTCATTATATCTTTATTCTACTGAACGAGCAGTCTGTTTTTGCCCTCTCTCTCGTTTCCCGTCGAGGCGTTAACTGAGCCGAGGAGCTTTGAGCTTTGACCCCTTACCACGACGATTCGAAAGGGTGCATTTTCGAACTATTATATCTGAGCCCTAGTTTAAAACTGAGGTAAGATACTGGAACACACAAAATCATTACTCCTGCCCGAAAAAAAAACAGCGCGTGCGTCGTTTTTTGAAATAAACAGAGTAAAATAACAAGACTCTTCCCACGCGCTTCTTGCGTTTTAAGCACATCCTACGCATGCGCACTGCGTTGCGCTGACAAGGTGTGAAAAGCAATGATTCACATGGCGTTAGAAGCTTGACATTTGGTGCCACGCTTGTGCCGTGTTTACCTAAATCGGTGGAGCTCCAGCATTTCATCAGTTCCTGTCTAAACTTTGTTGATTATTTCGATTAAATTTGTGAAGTTTGTACTTTGTTCATGTGATGACCGTGAATCTGCTTGTCGTGCCTGCTTCAAGCTGTTCTGCAGAGAGAAGTTTTTCGGTGATGAGAAGGGTTAAAGACCACCTCCGATCTTTTTTTATACGCTGGGACAAATTGGACGGAGTCATTGCTGTGTAGTGGCCACCTCGTCGGAAAATGGTTGACAAGCTTGATGACATCGACGGCAGTCAGTGTTCGGGTCTTCTGCTCGACGTTGTCAATTGTTTTATGTTTTGTATTCATATTCTGATTGTTTTTGTATTTTAATTAGAAATAATGAATGTAATTAACATTATATTTTAAATCTAGTGTTATACCTATATTACCATGTTATTTCAGGTCTTTAGAGCCTAAAACAAAACAAAACAAAAACGTTCTTCATGGTAGGTAGGCAACCACAGTTTATAAATTTGACCCTCCCAAGTTTGCGAGAAGTTTTACGCCCCTGGTCTTCCAAATTGCCCATTGCGGTAGGGCACTGTGGCCACGGCAACATCATAATAGTAAACCTATGATGAAATGGGTACCCTGAAAATTTCGTGGAAAACGGCACAGTTGTTTAGATGGCAAGTCCAGATATCTAGTTAAAAACGTGATCTTATGCATATCATCATCAACATCATCATCATCCTTTCATGTGTTAGTCCTAGAAGAACTGTTACGGTCTACACAAAAGATTTGAATTTTCACGCCATCTTTTCCTGGGGCGACCTAGAGATCTCTTCCCACCGGAGCAGTAGTTGACGACTGCTTTAGGGATCCTGCTTCTGTCCATCCTGTTGAGGTGTCTTAGCCAATTTATTTGGTATTCATGGGTGTATTCCAATATAGGTCTGCTGTTAAGACCATTCAGCACTTCTGTGTTACGTTAGTGATCCCACTTAGTGACTCCTGCTGTTCGTCGTATATATTTCATTTCGGCGGTAGTTATTCGTCTCTCATCGCATTTCCTCAGGGTCCACGCTTCGCTACCATAGCAAAGTACTGGTCTTTCTAAGGTTTTGTAAATTCTTGTTCGGTTGTGTTTTTGAACGAATGATGGTCTAAAAGATACAGTCAGTCTGAGAGACTATACTTTATATCATTTCAAATGACGCATGCTACAAATGCTACACATGTTAGAAAGGCTCAGGAGGGCCTCGCTTCGCTCGAAGCCCCAGGACACTTTCAACAGACTCCATTACCCAATAACTTAGGCTTCCCGCGCGGGGAACGAAGAGCGGGAGGTGCACTCTACTGCATGACGTCACGCACTCGCCGTCTCCGTATCGCATAACTTCAGACCTCCAGGAGTAAACTCAGACTCGGTGCATATGCACTGATCAACATGATGACGTCATACACGCCGTAACCGTAACGCATAACGGTAGACCAAAGCATAACGATGAAGTCGACAAGATCATTTGAAATGATAAAAACTTTATTGATGATTCCTAAACCCCCGTTGATATTAAAGATTTTCTCAGGTATGTCCGTTTCTTCAAGGAAAGACAGTTTGTAACCAAGGTATTTAAAATCGTTTACTCTTTGCAAAATGTTATTATCCAAGCAGATCTTACTTCTTACTGGTTCCGTGCCACAGAATGCCATTATCTTAGTTTTCTCTAGAGATAATTCCATTGAGTACCTTATGCATGTATTGAAGATAATAATTGTATCTGAGCCAATAGTTTGGCTCACTTCTCTGCACGAGCTGCGAAAAGATGGTGAGAGACTGTATTCGAAATGCACGGCGATTATTATACCTTCGTTGGCTGCCGACAGGTTGCAGCATTTGTCACGTGCTAGCTCTCGGCATGTACTTTGAAAGCTTTATCCGCTAGAGAGCAGGTAAGGTTTGATTTACTTCTCGTCGAGTGCATGACTGCGATTGGTTGTCTTCCAAGGTGTTGGGAGTTTTCAGTTATTGAAACTGGATGATAAGAAAAGATAGTAGATCTGGACTTGGTACAATTATCGTCGTGGGAATTAATATGACTTGGAGGCTTAAATATCTTTATCTTTGAAAAGAAGAAAGCATCGCAATTTATTAGACATAAATACTATGGATGGATGTTAGATATTGAAGACATTATGAAAACAACCTTTGACGACGTGGGAATATATGTAGACATGATTACGTTGGTAACTGGTGGCGATAGTCGTATTTGTGATGAGAAATATGTAAAACTAGTTGAAGAGTGCTGATGTACGTAAGTAGGCTGAGGACGTGTATGATTGAAAAGGTAATGTATTGCACCCGATAGGGCAATCCTTTAGGCCTGGATAAAATAAATTGATCTCGGGGGTGGTGCGTTCGTTATAGTAACTGGCTTTAAGGCCTAAAGTGAAGGAAACAGCATGGCAAAACGACATGCACCCTTAATTACAGAAATGGCGTACACTCACATCTTACTGAGTCCGTAATTTATTTCCAACAAAAAAACTTGTAGAAAGAAATTACAGAAAAAAACAACAAATAAAAACCCAACTGACATCAACAAAGAAAAACCAACACCTTCAAAATTAAATATAAAAAAACAAAGAATATGTGATATCCCAGTGCGCCCCTCTTTAAAAAAAACTAGAACAAACCTCATCCCACAGGATGAAACCTTAATAACAGCTGAGTTCAACCATAGAATTTACATTAAATCATTACATCACGTTACTCAGCTGTGCGAGGTGGTCAAAAACTACTTTAAATGGTCTGTCAACTGCCTCTAACACGAATTTGGGTCAAAAACAAACTGCAGTTGCGCTTACTGATTTTATTATAAACAAATAGTGTTATTCTGATTTTTATGTCACACAAATATACACTCTAGCAGGAAACAAGGACAATTTTACACAGATAATGACGAGTACCTTTCATAGACGGGCTTCGGACCAAATGGGGCCCAACCTACGTCGGGCTAATATAACTACGATGTTTAGGGCGGGCGGATCATATCCAAGTATACGGGGCTAGGCCCAAGACAAAATTACTACAAAATAAACACGGGCTGAACCCAGATGAACAAAAGAAAACTACTATTCACGAACAGTAGTACAAGCAAAGAAATACGAATCAGCATGGCAAAACGACATGCACCCTTAAATTAATTAGCTAACAACGGTATGTGGTAATTACAGCTTTGACCAAAACGAGACAGAAGTACTCGCCCTACTTACACAATGGCTCGCGTGGGCCGGCCGTAACTATAAATAGCTGACAAAGCAAAACAAACCTCTACTGTGCCTACATTATGCGAATATACAAATGGTAAATTTATAATATGCTGGTGTACATCGGCGGGGGGATTGAACCAGTGTTTCTTCATGGTGTTCCTGAAAAACACATATATATTTTCCCATGCGTATGTGACTGAACTTTCCCTGTTATGAGGCATGGACCCTCTCATACAGAAACAACAACAACAAATGTACCATCACGTGCATCACGACGCCTCTCGTATCAACATACGGCTATCGCACGTGGTACGAACCTCGGCTAACCTCGCCGGCAATCTCAATCCCCATCACACATAAATATCACACATGCTCCTGTGGGAACAACTCACCATAACACACTCGTAACCTCTCGCCGGACACTGGTTTGACCCCGCCGGTCTCACGGAAAGTAAAAGGGGCAAAGGGTCACTCAATATACCTCATTATGTGGCGAAAAACTATCCTCACTGGAATTTATTAATCTCACGATAAACAAATATAAACCAACTATGGTCAAAGTCATTAACTTCATTACATTAAATGCCACTCGAACAAAACATCAAAACTTCACGTGAATTTAATCTTACGTGCCCTGGCTCACAAATCATTCTTACCTACATGAACATACTCGTACCATTTGAGCCCAAAGACATGCATTAAACTAATAATGGCGAGTACACACAACAAATCCTAACTAGAACATGCTGACCGTTACATAACTTGCCTCCCGCATCTATAATGACTGTGACTAACATCGTCACGCAAGCTACTGAATCTACATTACTGTCCGCCCCCCTTTCGTAAGCTATATACCCATAATTTGAAAGTCAATATTCATCATTTCTGCCTCCAGGTGAGGTGGTCTGCATGGTATCCTGGGTTCGCTCAGACCCACAAAGTGCTACCTTAGCCCATGGTGCAGAGTCGCCAACTGGACTCCATAATCCTGCCCATTGTTACGCGCTGGGATTCACACACACAGATATCTGCCTCCAACACAGGCAGCACTGGTATTTTCCACATACACTGGAATTACACTGAAAATGCACTGAAATTACACTGAATTTTATAACACATATTTTTACACCTCGGAAGTCACTAGTAAAAATGTTCTTCCCTATCACTTCTTGCTGGTGGAACTTGTCCTATCGGGCTCCGAACCTCGTTCACTTGGTCTCGCGTTGGTGGACCCGTACCGTTTTGTTCGGCACTCCCTCAGGATTTAAAACAAGATTAACCTGGACCGAACCACAGTTTCGTAGGCGTTAACTTAGAGAGTCCGTCTGGCAACACTAGTGACGTCACGCTTCGAACGCTCAGTCCCGTACTTCGGCAATCAGCGGGGATCCTCCAGTTCCCCGTGTACTTGTCGCTATCGCGACAGCAAGTATAGCACTGGGTGCAATGTCCAACACCCTATTTCCCTTTCGGTTCTTGATTCGAACCAGTATCACTTAATGCATGATATTTCAAACACAAGTACTTCGCGGCTCCAGCTCGCGGCTCGTATACATGACCGACCCGACCTCAACAGTCCGTCGCATGAAGTCTATACAAGAAAATGAACCCCCGCTCCTCGTGCTCTGGGCTTATAACGGCAGGCCGTTGGTACACAATGGACATATTACCGCCAAAGAATCCGCTCCTCAGGAAATGGTCGCAGATTCACGAGCGATAGCTCATATTGTCACGTTAAATGGGCAGGTACCGAATATCCAGTTCTGATTAGGATTCGATCGTGGGGAGACTCTTCATATGCCATTGCATCATGTCGCTAGCAAATAGTCCCAGGTAGCGTCATCTACACCCCCACCAGGCTGAGTTTTGCGCCGATTCGGAGATCACTACGCCTGCGAACTTAAAAATCCACCAATACCGAGTGCTATCTCCTGTGTCTTACCAAAGTTAAGGATATTCCTTGCACCTAAGAAAACAGTTTCTTTTCCTGAACACAGCTCTTCTTTCCTTATAAATTTTCATCATCTAGTTTTCCAATTACATTTATTCGCGCAGCTTCCTATTGTCCTGGGTCATTGTTTTACAAACCGACAGTAGTGGCTACGCGCGCTAAAGCGCAGCGTTAGGTCAAGGGGCCAAGCTCTCTGCTGACTCAGTAGACGCGTGGGTTCGAGCCCCACCGTCGGCTGTCCTTGAAATGGTTTTCCGTGGTGTCCCATTTTCAACACCAGGCAAATGCTGGGACAGTACCTTCTGACAGGCCACGGCCGCTTCCTTCCACATCCTTGCCCAGTTTCATTCATCTTCATCCATTCCATCTCTCAACCCGACGCGCAGGTCGCCCATGGGCGTCGACTAGAAAGACCTGCACTCGGCCTGTCAGGAGGCTACACGAGAAAAAAAATTGTTTTACAACCCACGCTGGCCCATCCTGCAGCACTGGTGTCATACATTTTCAGTGACTAACGTACAATAAGTCTCCAGCACAAACAATGAGATGGAGCTGGCCAAGTCTTCTAGGAAAAGGGCTTGTCCGTACCTGGGCTCTATTGTCCTGGGGTGGGTGCGCCTTCCCATCTCTACACTGTGCCCTGAGCTGGCAATATTCTACCAGTAGCGAAAGAATATATTGATAACTTTCTGTCTTAAATGCTTCAAAATTACATTCAAATTTTGCCCTTCGGTTACAGTATTGATAATCTGATTATTTTCTCTGCGATGTGATGGTCTTTGAAATGTGATTTTATTTATATTATCGTCAACCTCGTGATTCCTCTCTGATGGTTCTGACACTCAGATTTTGCAACGTAGCTAAGTTTGTTAACCTTAAATTTATTTTATTTGTAATTGTCTTGTTCTTGCTACGTATTTAGTATGACCATTATGGTTCCGTTGATTCTTATTTCCTTGTTTTCACTTGAGTTTGTCTTGGCTGCGCTGTCAGTTCCTCAGGAGTGTTTTGTTGTTGGAACATGGCAGCAATTATTAAAGTAACTATGATCGCAATCAGCTGTTAGTAAAAAAGAAGAGAGTGAAAGCAGCCATTGCTTGAGATGGACGTACTAAATATTGCTCCCTAATATTTGAAGCTGATTAACGGATATTAATCTTGAGTTACGACGGATATAAGCTTTGGAAAGCAAATGATATTATTGTCTGACTTCGAGACATTTATGTTTTGCTGTAATGATTGTTTATTTATCGAAACAAGAATACGTGATTTGGTGACTGATGTATTTATGTGAGGCTTTATGGTTAAGCAAATGAAATACTTCGATAGTTTGTCTGTGGATATTCTCCTATTGTTGATTATGGATTCTGAACGGATGCTATATCGTCTTAGACGTATTGATATTAATTAATTATGATGAAGGGAAAGAGATTGTTCTCATCTGATACAGTAGTAGGCTACTTGGAAAGTAAGTACCGGGATTCAAGCTTCCACATCTACCTTATTGTTTATTTATAATTTGTTGTTATTTTGTGTTCAATGTATTTTGTGTTTTATTGCGTTAACAAAATACATTGTATGTCTACCAGATTACCAGTGTATCATTCCTTGGGTCTGAGTTTCATTGTCACCTTCAAACTGGTAGCCAGGGTGATGGTCGCAAATGGCCTAGCATGCATTCCTTCAAATAAACACTAAGTGTTTGCAGTGGAGATCCTTCCTATTGACTGACTATGGGTGGTCGCAAAGTGGTAGCAGAGCATGGTTATGAGTTTATCCCACATTCTGTTTGTTTGAGGTTGTCATGAATATCAGTCTGGGAAATGGTAAACATAACAAGTTAACCTGCAAGTGTGTTACAATGTATTTTGTGTAAAATGTCTTATAATGTTGTGTTTATTTGTTTCATGTACTACATATCACTCTGAATGGACGAGTACTTGATGAAAGCTATTTCTTATTTATCCAAAGAGGAATTATGTTATGAAATTACAATTAGAGGTGGTGAACCTAATTGTCATCGGGAATTAGATGTCTTTCTGCTAAAATCCTTGAAATCTTTGCCTATTGGTGAACTTTCAGATGATCATTCTTACTGGGTTAATGGTAAGTCTAATATAGAAATTTTTGTCTCTGACTTATTAAAATCATATGATGCGTTGGATAATGTTGGCGAGTCTTCTGCTTATCGTGTGAACAAATTGCGTTATCGGTCTCTGCATTGGATTCATCGTTTAAAGAGATTAATTAAATTTTGGTCGAAGTGTGACGTTGATTTCTCTGTTAAGTTAATTGGTTTGCGTTCCAAGTTAATTGAATGTTTTAATCGGTTTTCATCTAGTGTTTTTGAGGATAATCCTGGTGAATCGGTTATATGTTTGGAAAGTGTGGGTTCTAATGTCATGATTCGTGTGATTTGAGTGTGAGTAATTATTGTATTGAGAATTTAGAAGCTGTGGCGATGGATAATTGTGAGGGGAGGTCGAATTGCTTGCAGACTAGATTTACTACAGAGGTAGTTAATCAAAAAGGATCATCTAATAATGCACCAGAGGTTATGTCGAACCCAGATATTTTAAACGCAACTAATTCAAACCAGTTAAATGAAAAAGGTACCCACTCAACTGAATATTTTTCATTCCATAACGTTGGCAGTACTGTAAATAACTCTGGATCTTGTCATACACATAATACTAGGGGCGTACAAACTGATGTTAGTCTAATTGGTGTTCGTGAAGTGGCTGATAGGGTTAATTTGCATGGTATTTTAAATAGTGATGCCTCGTCTATCGTTGTTTCTCCAAATAAGGTCAGTGCTGTGTGTGATATTAGATTTGTCAATCTGACCAATCCTTTATCTCTGATTTTGAAAGATTTTCATGTGTGCAATGGCACAGTTAGTGAAGTTTTTGAGAAAATTAGTTGAATTGAAGGATAGTGCTCCTGTATTTGGCCTTTCTGAAGCACACATTTTTAGAATTGTGTACCCATGTACTGAGGGTATGTTACGAGAGAAGTTAATTGAAAACTTGAGTGCTAATTGTACTCTAGATGAATTTCATATGGAGGTCTTACATTTTTCATCACTCCACGTACCCTGTCTGATTTATATCGTGACTATTTATTTAGAGTTCAGTGAATGGAGGAGACTTGAAATGAATATTTTCTGGATATTAAAACTTATGCCAAGGTTTTTGCGGTTGAACTAACTGAAGAACAGATTAAAGGTTCCTTAGTAGAAGGTATGAATCCTATTTATCGTGTATATTTAACAATGAATGCCAAACCCAAGACTTTCGTTGAATTTGATGAACTCATTTTATCCGCTGAAAAGGTTATGAAAGCTAACATGTCACGTGTGGATTATCCTTCATTTCCGTTTAATTATGTCTTGGGTAATATAGGTTATGTTCATCCTCAGAGTACTTTTAAGGGGCGTGAAGCAATGAAGCAGTTTGGCAGTCATCGAGATCCTGTTTATATTAGAAATTTATTTCAGAAGAATGCAGCACAGGGTAGTCAAGAATTAGTGTCTACTAATGTTCAACGCTATGTACCTCAGGCTCGTAGTGCCCAGAGTTCTAGGGGTGGTAGACCACATTCTGGGAAGCGATGTGATTTATGTGGCTCTTATAATCACGTTAGTCGTTGTTGTGATGTTAAATATAACAATGAATCTTCAGGGTATGTTATCAAGGCGTCATCGAATGATAATATTTTGAATTCTAAGGTGTCAAAAAAGAAATTTGTAAACGTTCACATGACAGTAATTATTACCGTGGTCTGGTTGAAAGTAAAAAGATGTGTAACCGCATCACTGATATTGCCCATGGAATTTCTCCATTTATCGTAATTAACATTAATATCGAGCCGGTTTCAGCGCTTATTGAATCTGGGAGTGTGAGTTCATTTTTAAACTTAGAATGGTTTAATAACATGAAATCTGTATGTAAATTTGGAAAGTTGATTGCGCAAAATAACGATGTGAGATCGGCAAATTCTTCTTCTTTGGATATTAAAGGGTACATAATAGTTAAGATCAGGATATTAAGTTTCACGTGGGAATTTAGGTTATGGGTCGTAGATCATCTTTCTTGTGATGTCATCCTTAGTGCCGATTTTTTTGCCACATGTTGGATTATTGATTGACCTGAGGGATCAGTCACGTCAATTTAACTTTAGATCCCATTTAAAGATAAAATTTAATAATTCTAATTGTGGGGTTGGAATCAATTCTGCTCAGAGTGATGGCAAACCTAACGATGTTGAAGAATTGGAGCTCGAGCAACTAAGGAAGGCCAATTGTATTCGTAAACTATTCTCCGTGTTTACTGATGTTTTAACCAACAGGTTAGGTGTGACTAATATTTTAGAATATGAGATTGAGCTATCTGATTCAGTGCCTGTTAGGTCTTCTCCTTACCGTCTGGCCCCACCCAAGAAGAAGGTTTTGAAAGGTATCATCGATGAGATGATTGATGAAGGAGTGCCGGTAATTAGGAAATCTACTTCTTCCTATTCATCCCCGATTTTCTTAGTGCCCAAACCTAATGGAGAATGTAGACCTGTCGTGGACTATCGTGCCTTAAATAAGAAGGTTATCTTACAGCAAATCCCTCTTCCAGATTTACAGTCATGCTTTGGCTGGTTCCAGGAAGCAAACCTATTAACCGTTTTAGTTCTGAACAAGGCCTACATGCAGATTCCTTTAGCCAAGAAGTCAAAACAAGTTACTGCCTTTACCACTGATTGGAATCTATACGAATTCCAACGTCTTCCCTTTGGCCTATCTACAGGGGCTGCTGTTCTTTGTCGCCTGTTAGACAACATATTTGATGGTATCAAATTCAAATCTGTCTACCATTATCATGATGATGTGGTCATCTTTAGCAGAAATTTTGAAGAACATGTGGAGCATGTCAAGGAAGTATTGAATCGTCTAAAAAGGCTAGGTTAACTGTAAAACCATCCAAGGTATATTTCGCAAAACCACAAATTTCATTTTAGGGCACATAGTTTCTTCTTTTGGAATTTCAGTTGATCACACAAGGACCCAGACCATTCGTGATTTTAAGCCTCCAAGGAATGTGAAAGAAATTGCCCGCTTCATTGGCAGGTTGAACTATTTTAGAAAGTTCATTCCTAATTTTGCCCATCGTGCTGCCCCACTCAATGGTTTATGTAAGAAAGGCACCGAGTTTATTTGGGGTCTGTCGCAGGAATCTGCCTTCGAAGATCTAAAGATGGCGTTGATAAATGCCCAGATATCAGCGATTCCTTATTTTAGTAAACAGTTTATAGTACAAACTGATGCTTCAAATCGAGCGATTGGAGCGGTGATTTTGCAGCAACATAACGGTGACAGGTTGCATATAGCGTACGCATCAAGAACTTTGTCTGACGCAGAGGCCAAATATTCAGTCTACGAGCTCGAAGGGTTGGCGGTTATGGTTGCGCTTGAAAAGTTTAAACTATATCTTGAACACGTTGAGTTTCAGTTGGAAACTGATAACCAGGCACTAAGTTGGGTTCTGGGAAGGCCCCGGAAAACCAGACACATAGCGCGCTGGGCAAGGAGGATCTTATCATTTAAATTTAATGTAAAACATATCAAGGGCAGTGATAACGTAATCGCCGACTGTTTGAGTAGTATATATGGTGATGCTTCCGAGTCTTGTGACATGGTAAGATGACTGGATAGTTCCTATTTGGTAGACAATTCTTGTAACGTTATTTTATCCAACTGTCCTCTGCTATTTAGAGATGTATCTGGATATCAGAGGGCAGATCTTCTGCTTGGTGAAATAATTAAGAGGATTGAAGATGGAGAGATAGTAAAACCATACTCCATCAAGGGAAATGTTTTGTGTTGCACTGTGCGGCATGATAAATGCCCTAAAATTGCACTGCCTACTGTTCTGGTACCAGAATTATTTCGCTACTTTCACGAGTCACCAATAGGGGCCCATTTAGGGATTTTTAAGACTAGGCGTAGAGTAAGAGAAAACGTTTCTGAAAAAATATGGATAATGACATCAGAAAGTTGGTAAACAATTGTAATGTGTGTAAGTTAGAGATACCTCAGATAAACACTAAAGTTGGTTTATTATCCCCTGACCTTGCTAAGAAACCTATGGAAAGATTGTTTATATATTTTATTGGGCCATTCCCTAGGTCAAGGTCAGGTAACAGGTTTGCACTTGTATGCACAGACGGATATACGAGATATAACTGGATCTTCCCAACCAGAACTGCGACAACACAGACAGTAATAAAATGTCTTCATTTTTGTTTGCTGCGTTTGGGCCTTGTCAGTTTTTGGTCACTGACAATGCGAAGTGCTTTACTTCGACAATCTTCAGAAATTTTCTCTTTGAATTGGCAATATCTCACGTAACTTTGACTCCATACCATCCGAAGGGTTCTTACACCGAAAGAGTGAACCGCAACTTGAGGACAGCATTAATAACATATCATCATAAAGACCACAGCTTGTGGGATACATGTCATCCTTGGTTAATGTATTCGTTTAATACCGCTGTTCACGAGTCGCACAAGACTCTTCCCTTCAACTTGATGTTTTCTTTCGTTCCGAATTGTCCCTTAGGCAATGTTTGGACTATTAATCAGTTGCTTCCGGAGCAATACTCTTTTAATGATATCAAAACGATAAGGAGGAAGGCCAGAAACAACATAAAAGTTGCACACGAGAAGTTGGAAAATAGATATAACAAGGGACGTAAGCCTACTGCCATTCAAATTGGAGATGATGTATTCGTGAAGAATTTTTCTTTAAAGGAGGTTGGAGCAAAATAGTCTGGAAAACTAAGAGAGAGGTTTCGTGGCCCTTTTAAGGTTGTTAGTTTCTTAACTCCAGTTAGTATTCTAGTCAGAGATCCTATTAAAAAGAGAATTTTCAGGGTGCACATGTCACATGTTAAGAAAGGTGCTAAAGTTCTGAAGTAGGGTCTGTAAACTTGTAAAATTTTCAAAATTGTGGATGGCTGATAGAACACACTTGTGGTATGCATATGTTGTGTGTAGTTGGGTTTATTGCGATTTATCTTAATGGTGTATGACAGGTGTGATACTTGACGTGTGTATGCTATTCGTGTGTTAATTTATCTGCAAGTGTGATTTTTTTAAATTGTGTATGACAATGTGAACATATGTATGTGGTATATGTGTTTTTGGTATGTTTTAGCTTTGTTCTTGTAATGGGTGGGTGTTGCTGTTGTTGTTGTTTCATGTTTGAGAAATAAGGTTAGGGGTTTATTCTATTTTATGTTTTATTTATTTTTAATGAATTGCCGAGTATATAAATTGGGATTGCGTTAAGATGTCTTAGTTCGCCTTACGATCCTACTTGATGTCAAGGTTATGAGACTTGACTAGGTGACATAAGGTGTTCATATGCATATGGTGAGTATTTACGACCTGTTCCTTTGTTTCTCCAAGGGGTGACTTTTTTCATTTTTTTGTTGCTATTTGATTTTGGGAAAGTAAGTACTTGCCGAAAAATGATGTGTGGTGAATGGTAATCATGCTACACCAGGGTAATGCGGTGAGTATATGATGATTTACGAAGTGATTTACTTGAAGGATTTAATGTTTTGTGTGTCGGTGTCCTAACGTGTGTCAATTTATATTCTGGTGGAAATTTTCTTGGGATATTGAGGGTGGTAACTTATTTTAATATCATGTGGGATTTTGAAGTTATGTATGTTGTGGTGCATGATTTTGTCTGGTTCGTTTTGTCTGCACGTGTGATTTGATGTTACTCCGATTATAAGGTCTTCTAACTGTTATTTCATGGAATGTTGGTGTAATTTCCTATTTTGGTTGTGTTTCTTGTTCATCTTTTTATCTTATGATTTTTCTAAATAAGTCCGACACATTTGCAATATCAGACGTATGCCATTGCCTATTAAGGGTTTCCCTTCTTTAAGAGTAATAAGAGAGTTCATGTACCATTCAGGGTTAGTGTTTGCGTTAAATTCTAGAAAACTGATATCGTGTATATATCCTTATCTGATTATTGTTCGATAATTGGAAAACTAGGTAATTCTGATTGCTTGAAGTTAGTAAAAGTTAAATTCATGATTGTAAAGATGTGGAAACTTGAAGTATAGGGTAAATTATATTATTTATGATGTCATATTTTGTCCTTTTTGGGGTTGTTTTGAATGTATGTTAGTTATTAAGCTTTCAAAAAGTATGTTGCTGTCGCAAGTGAATTTTGATTTCAGATCTTGAGGTCAAGATCTGCGTTTGAGGTGCTATTGCATGCGAGAAAACATATGTGGGCCCGGATGTTGGACCAAATGACGTAAACTTCGTTCGGATCTGAACCTGCCTCCATCGAAACCAGAAGACAATTGTATTGATGTTATATCATTGTTACTTGTACAAGAAAATTCAGTCTGGATATATTGTATCTTTATGTATGATTTTATCTACTTAGCATGTGGTTTTGAAAGTGATGTCCTTGGTATGGATGTCAGGTTTGGATCGACAAGTGAAGGTGTTATTTTATGTGCTGAGAGATACTGAGATGAACTTTCTGAAATGTCTCTTAACTTCTAAAGCAAGTGTGTGTGCATGATTAGGAGAGAATTTATATTTTAGTGAAGAGTTGCATGTTCTGCATGTTTGTACACTTTTACATGGTACGTTGTCTTGGTTCTATGAACCATCGACAAATTTGGAGCCAGGGAGTCAGGGCCAATTGTTTGGCTCACTTCTCTGCACGAGCTACGAAAAGATGGTGAGAGACTGTATTCGAAATGCACGGCGATTATTATACCTTCGTTGGCTGCCAACAGGTTGCAGCATTTGTCACGTACTAGCTCTCGGCATGTAGTTTAAAAGTTTTATCCGTTAGAAAGCAGGTAAGGTTTGACTTACTTCTCGTCGAGTGCATGACTGCGATTGGTTGTCTTCCAAGGTGTTGGGAGTTTTCAGTTATTGAAACTGGATGATAAGAAAAGATTGTAGATCTGGACTTGGTACAATTATCGTCGTGGGAATTAATATGACTTGGAGGCTTAAATATCTTTATCTTTGAAAAGAGGAAAGCATCGCAATTTATTAGACATAAATACTATGGTTGGATGTTAGATATTGAAGACATTATGAAAACAACTTTTGACGACGTGGGAGTATATGTGGCCATGATTACGATGGTAACTGGTGGCGATAGTCGTACTTGGGATGAGAAATATGTAAAACTAGTTGAAGAGTGCTGATGTACGTAAGTAGGCTGAGGTCGTGTATGGTTGAAAAGGTAATGTATTGATAATCTGTTTATTTTCGCTGTGTTGTGATGGTCTTTGAAATGTGATTTTATTTATATTATCGTCAACCTCGTGATTCTTCTGAAATGGTTCTGACACACAGTTTTTGCGACGTAGCTAAGTTTGTTAACCTTAAATTTATTTTATTTGTAATTGTCTTGTACTTGCTACGTATTTAGTATGACCATTATGGTTCCGTTGATTCTTATTCCCTTGTTTTCACTTGAGTTTGTCTTGGCTGCGCTGTTAGTTCCTCAGGAGTGGTTTGTTGTTGGAACATGGCAGCAATTATTAAAGTAACTATGATCGCAATCAGCTGTTAGTAAAAAAGAAGAGAGTGAAAGCAGCCATTGTTTGAGATGGACGTACTAAATATTGCTCCCTAATATTTGAAGCTGATTAATGGATATTAATCTTGAGTTACGACGGATATAAGCTTTGGAAAGCAAATGATATTATTGTCTGACTTCGAGACATTTATGTTTTGCTGTAATGACTGTTTATTTATCGAAACAAGAATACGTGATTTGGTGACTGATGTATTTATGTGAGGCTTTACGGTTAAGCAAATGAAATACTTCGATATTTTGTCTGCGGATATTCTCCTATTATTGATTATGGGTTCTGAACGGAAGCTATATCATGTTAGACGTACCGTATTGATATTAATTAATTATGATGAAGGGAAAGAGATTGTTCTCATCTGATACAGTAGTAGGCTACTTGGAAATTAAGTACCTGGATTCAAGTTTCCACATCTACCTTATTGTTTATTTATAATTTGTTGTTATGTTGTGTTCCGCATTCCTTCCAAATAACCCCTAAGTGTTGGCAGTGGGGATCCTTCAAATTGACTGACTATGGGTGGTTGCAGTATCAAATGCATATATTTTACTGTTGTTAATTTAGCGCTGTTTTTATGGCCGTTGGCTAATGACATACAATAAATTGATCCTGGAATAGTAAAATAGTTTTTATGTTACATTTCTTCCTACGGTACCCGGTTTCCCGTGAAGCTTCATTTTAGGTTACGAGAGAGAAACGAAAAAACATTTTTATTGACAGACAGAAAACATGTACATATTGAGATGTTGTATCAAAATACAGGGTGAATCCCACATATGATTGACTTCTGCGTGGGCTTCATGAACAGAATTTCTTAATTTATTTGCAACATGGTATTTGACTTATAATAGTAAGAAAAGTTTATAGTAAAAGCATTAATTATAAGGGTACTGGTACTAAAAATAAAAGAAGATGATACATTACTTATTTGAGACTTAGTTGGTTTAAATATGTTGGTGAAAATTTATAAGTTCATTTAATTTATCAAAGTTATTAAGAAGCCATGTAAAAATAAACACCGATAGTCAGTCTGAAAGACTACACTTTATATCATTTTAAATGCTACAAATGATGCGTGTACGCAAAGTCCGTTAGCAAAAACAAAAAATTAAATTAAAAAACAAGTGAAAACCAAGGTCCAAGGAGGTAGCTGGCTGTATGACGTCACGCTCACTGGAGCGCGCGGGGAAAGGAGGAAGCTTAAGAAGTACTATGATGTCACACACCACGTGCATTCTCGGTACATTTCGTCCCGTCACCATAACGTTACGCCAGATCCCAGCGAAGTCGACATAATCATTTAAAATGATAAAAGCCTTTTCTTCAGTATATTCAGGGTGTTATTTGTCACATTTACTGGCAATATATTGTATAGCCTAGTGCTAAGACAACTTAAATTCCTTTGGCCAAGTAGTGTCTTTCGACGAGGGATATTTATTCCAGTTCTGTCTTGAAGTCTAGAGCAAATTTGTAGTTTTTGTTCATTAGAGAAGAGCTTCATATTTTAATGTATAAATATGATTGATGACTGAACAAAAACTGCCGTACCGGTATATTAAGCACCATGCTTTGTTGATACAGTTCACATGTTGAAAAAGTTGGTGGCTTTTCGTACATAACTTTTAGGTTGAGATTCTGAGACAAATGTGAACCAAGTATTACATATGATTCCATATTGTAGTTGTGACTGGGCTAAGGCAAAATATACAGTTCTCAAGACTTTAGCTGAAAATAAAATTCTGATTTTATAAAATATATAAATTAACTTTTGGAGTTTATTGGCCAATTTTGATGCATGCATATTCCATTTTAAATGACTATCTATAATAATCTCTAAATATGTAGCATTCATTGACTTCTGTAGGGTATAGCAGTTGCATCTTTCTCCATTGTTACAAATTGGTGTGTGAATCTTGAGTGTTAAATTGTCTGTGGGTTGTAATGCTTTGTTGTGTGAGAAGCATTGGTATTGTGTTTTGGTTTCATTTAAGGTAAGGAGGTGGTTTCTTAGCCATTTTTTGGACTGTAGCAAGGGTTTCTTGAGTTCTATTAAAAGTGTCCTCCCAAGTCGTTCCTGTGACTGTGACGACAGTGTCATCAGCATATGAGGTAATCATCGCATTACAGTTCATCTCACACAACAAATATATAACAGAAAAAGAATAGGACCTAAAACTGTTCCTTGGGGAATTCCAATTTTTACTTCAGCACTTCTACTTATAGTATCCTTGAATTGTACCTTTTGTATTCTGTTAAAATGAACGCTTTTCATTAGTTCTTGAGGAGTACCACGAATACCTTCCTTTTCAAGTTTTCTAATGAGTAGCCTATATTGTGGTCTACGGTGTCAAAAGCCTTTCTTAAATCCAGGAACACAGGAATTGTTCTTATATAACTATCGATAGCCTTATACAAATAATCAGTAAGGGAAAATATTGCATCTTGAGTAGTAGTGTTTGGTCTGAAACCAAACAGATTTGGTGACAATATGTTGAACTTATTCAGATAGTTAAGTAATCTGGTTTTGATGCATTTCTCTAGTAACTTAGAGAGTTGGGTTGTGAGGCAAATTGGTCTATTGATATTTAACTCTCTTTTATCATCTGATTTATGGACTGGGATTATAATGGCAATTTTGAATGAGTCTGGAAATTGTCCTTTCGTTAGTGATAAATTAAAAATATGGTGCAGTGGTTGTCAAATTTCTGAACTAATTATCCTAATTGTTTTATTAGAGATATTACCATAGCCATTTGCTGAGTTATCTTCTAGAGCAGCTATGTGGTTTGTTATTTCTGATTTTGTTATGGGTATAAAAATATAGACTGAGGTTGAGATTTTGCATTGCTATTATGTGCATCTGTGTTGTCAGGTTCCTCTCTTGTTCAGAAAGTTCTAAACCTAAATTACTAAAATAGTCTACAAATTTGTCTGCAATGGCAGATGCTTCTTGTGAGTCTCTGATAAATATGCTATCAATAGCTGAAGATTTATTCCCCGTCCTACATGTTATATCATTAATATTTTACAAAGGAGTTAAGAAATATTGGAGTTGTTTGGAATGGTACTTTCTTTTGCTATTTTAACAAGCCTGTTTATCCATTTTCTGTACATTTTTAAAAATAATAATAATGCATTTTATTAATCCCTTAACGAGTCAAGGACTCATATACAAAGGAATCGTACAGTTTTATCTTGTTGGCGACAAATTACAATTCAATGTTTAGTTTACAAAGTTTTCAGTATGAAAATATATACAACATTTTGTAGCTTTCATAAGTTTTTGTACACAATGCAGTCTTCTTTTGTCTTCTCAGATGTTGGAATTTCTTCAAACTGACATTTTATAATCATTCCACATAAACTGTTTTAGCCTCCTTTTAAAGATTGGTAGGCTAGGTGCAATTTTTATATTTTCTGGTAGTCTAATGAACTTTACAAAGGCACTATACTTAATGCTATTACTGCCATATTGTTTGGAATTGATATGGAAAAGTGATATGTCATCTGCATGTCTAGTTTTGTAAGCGTGTAACTCAGATTGTTTAGTGAAGTTTAAATTTGTGTGGATACCTTTGTGTAGGATTTGGTACATCAGGACATTTAATTTGATTTCTGCATTTAGGGCTACTGGTTGAATTTTACTCGTAATATAAAGGAGTTTGGTTGGTGTTAAGAAGGGTAGTTATAAATATTTCTTATGGCTCTTTTCTGAATTACCTCAATTTACTTTTTAGGTAATTTGAGCATTTTATCCAAATTGTATTCAAATATTGTAAGTGGCTATGGATTAAGGAAATGTACACTTTCCTGAGTAGATATTTTGGGATATAGTAGCTCAATTTTTTTTATCATCACAGCGGCAGGTGATATTTTTTTAACTAATGCATCAATGTGCTTTTGCCAGGAGAGATTTTTATCTATTGATGGCCTAGGTATTTGACAAATGAGACCCTTTTAACTGCCTTTCCATTCAGCATTATATTCTGAGTGATGTCTAACTTTGTTCTACGCTTAGATATTATTAAATAATTTGTTTTATCTTCATTTATTGTTAATTTATTTGACTGGGTCCAGCCAAGTATTGTATTCATGTCCTCCTGCATGTGCGTAATCAGCGTGTTGGTGGCGTACGCATTGTAAAAGATGCTTAAGTCATCTGCAAACAACGTTATATTACCATGAAAACTGAGTGTTGCTATGTCATTAATATATACTAAGAAGAGGGAAGGACCCAGTATTGACCCTTGGTGCACACCGTGGGTTATATTTACTTCCTCACTTCTGTCGCCATTTATTTCAACATACTGCTTACGATTAGACAGGTAATTTTTAAACCATGTCCAAGCTACTCCTCGGATACATGCTTTATCAAATTTCCCTAAAAGAATTTCATGGTCAACCTTATCAAATGCCTTTCTCAGGTCTATGAAATGGCCTCTCGCTGTCATCTTATTGTCTATGACATCCTGCAAGTTAGAGATTATATCAATTCTGGCCGTTTCTGTGCTTGAGTATTCTCGGAATCCATACTGCCCTTTGTAAAAATAATCATTTTTATTTAAAAAATTAACAATTCTGTTTTTACTACTGTTTCGAGTATCTTGGATATGGGTGGGAGGATGGAAATGGGTTTGTAATTATCTGGATTGCTTTTGTCACCTCCTTTATAGACTGGTTTTTTTTCGTGTGGCCTCATGAGAGGCCGAGTGCAGGTCTTTCTATTCGACGCCCGTGGGCGACCTGCGCGTCGGGATGAGAGATGGAATGGATGAAGATGAATGAAACTGGGCAAGGATATGGAAGGAATCGGCCGTGGCCTATCAGAAGGTACCGTCCCAGCATTTTCCTGGTGTTGAAAATGGGAAACCACGGAAAACCATTTCAAGGACGGCCGACGGTGGGGCTCGAACCCACGCGTCTACCGAGTCAGCAGAGAGCTTGGTCCCATGACCTAACGCTGCGCTTTAGCCAGCTGAGCTACTACTGTCGGTATAGACTGGTATGACTCGTGCTATTTTTAGATCATCAGGCACCAGACCAGTCTCTAATGATGAATTTATTAAAGTAGTTAGTGAGCTACTTAGCATGTCAATTGAGTTTTTTAGCAATTTTACTGACATACCATCTTTGTCTTGCCTACTTTTCATTTTAAGGCTTAATATAATATTGCGAATTTCCATCTCAGTAGTCGGGGTCATAAATATGGAATTTGTATTGACATTAATTTCATTAACTTTCTTCCCCGGGAGGATGTTTTTGGCTAACCTGTGTGCTATGTTTATAAAGTGAGTGTTTTGAGCATTGCAAATATTTTCTTTTCCTGTGAAAGATTTACCGTCAATTATTATCTCACTGGGATCATCTTTGTTTTCAGTTGTGCAGTTGTAGATCATTTCATTGATTACTTTCCAAGTATCTTTTATGCTATTGGCGTTCAATGTTAATTTATGTTCATAGTATGAGGATTTCAGTTTCCGTTTTAAAGCTGTCACTTTGTTCCTACATATTATGTGCTCTTCCTTTAAGAGGTTGTTGTTTCTGTGAATATTAGTTTTAAGTTAAGCATGTAGTAGGTCCCTTTGTTTTATTAGGTGAATTAATTCTGTTGTTATCCATGGGTTATTGTGGTTCTGGTGTATATCCTTCAAAGGCGTGTCAGTGTTTTCTTTGTTGGGTGTCTGTGTCAAGATTTTGTGTTTCATGGCGATATAAGTTTCGTTTACATCATCTAAACAGTCTATTTGATTGAGATCATTAGAGAATATGTTTTTGTTCACGTACCGGTAATTTTTATTTGCGTTTTTTGAACTAGACCTTTGCTTGTTGTGGGGGTATTTAAATGTCATTTTCGAGATTGGGCTTTTGCCTGGATAGTAATTTGAACAGAAAATCTCAGTTACAATAATATTATGATCACTAATATCACTATTTATATTGCTTATCCTATAGGTATATTATAGTTATTAGTGGCTACCTGATTAAGGAGTGTACTTGTTGATTCACATATTCTTGTTGGATACCGAGTATTGCCTTGTGTGAAACCATAGCATGATAGTAGATTGAGGTATGATTTGGTTACATTATTTTTGTTTAGTAAGTTAATATATGTATCACCAATGCATAAGCAAAGATTGGCATTATTTTTCGAGAGAATGTGCTCTAGGGATTGCATGAAATTTGTTGCGTTATTTATGTTAGGATTATAAACTGCAATTATATTAATAGTATGCAGGTTATTGAAACGAACAGTATCACTTCTTATAAGCTCTAACTGGATCAAGCTATGGTTACTCTCAACTAGGTTAAGAACTTTTATATTCCGTTTTTTGTGGGCATAAACTCCCACGCCTCCACCATCCTGATTGCCCTTGTGTACAAAAGCAACAGAATAGTTGTTTAGGTAGAAGTATTTAGCTTCATTACTTTTTACCCAAGTCTCGGTTACCACTATGCCATCTAGATTTCAACAAGATGTATTAGTATCTCGATATCTTCTAGTTTATTTTTTATGCTTCTGCTATTTAGGTAAAGACGCATGATTTGGCTAACCTAATTTTAGTGTCTGCTACGTAGTCGTGGATACAGTCATAGTTACGCTCATCAATTGATGTGTGTAAGACAACATCAACTAGTAGGTCCATGTCTTGATTCATTATTATTTCTGTGAATGGGATGGCTAAGCCTTGTTGAGGGAAGAGTCTCTTACTAGCCTTTCAATGTCTTCCGGTGAGCTGATCCTGACAGCCTTGTCACTATCTGAATTACGGACGAATATTTTGCAGTCCCGGGTCCGGACGTATTTAAAACCTAATTTACGGAGGTCTCTTGCCTGTTTGTGGAGTACTTTATTAGCTGGCGTCAAATGCTCGTTTATGTAGATAGGCCCTAGCCCTTGCATTGATTCCAGCATCACTTGAGTGCAGGTTGGGTTTGGACCTTTTGCCTTTTAAAATTGCCTCTTTTTTAGCCGGCTTCAGAATTTGACTATTAAAGTAGGTGGAAGACCTTCTCTGCTTTGTGCTAGCCGATGGCAGGCGTCAATATCGGACTCAACAACTGTGACACCCAATTGGTCAGCGATAGTCTTGACAATCTGAACGGTGTTTTCGTTTGAAGTGTGCGGCACGTCATGAAGCTCTAGATAGTTTCGCCAAACGTACTGTTGAAGCTCGAGATTATCTTGCTTTAACATTTTAACTGCAAGCGATATACTTATCCTTCTCTAACTCACAAACTCTTTGGCTGAGCTTTGTTATTTCTGACAAGGCTTGCTTCAGAGTTTGTGCGGATTTGAAATGCCACTTTTCATACTATCGAAACAATCATAAAAGTATGTCACGGACTTAAGCATGTCATTCTGAGTCTTTTCAATATTTTCGAGTTTTATCAGTCGTAGGTTGATTTCACAAACAAGATATTTTAAATCTGGTTTACTTACATTCTCGTCTGACGAGGCGATTTTAGAAACCTTTTCCGTAGTTCACCAACTTAGATAGATAGATAGATTTTATTAATTCTATTTGATCAAATACATGTATACAGTATATTTTGATATAGGACACGTCAGAATTTACATCTATAAAATAAAAGCACTAATAGGTTTATAATACTAATACTATAACTATTTATAACGTATTATAATAACAGATCTTAAGAGATACAATCTTATTGGACAACTATTTACACCTTACTCTATTATCGTAATATGAAAACTTAATTCAATAAATACAACAACTTACAGCTAGGTATTTCAATTACAATAGAAAAGTAAAATATAATTATAGATTTCATAGCTCCTATACACAAAGATATTCAACTACAGAGTAAAAACAATGGCACTGCAGATAAGCTTTCAACATTCTATCAAATGTTTTTATTTTTGGGGCAAGTTTTATATACTGGGGTAGTTTATTGTATGATTTAACTCCTGTGTGAAAAGTTCATTTTTGATATATGCTTGTGTGTGTGTGTGTGAAATATGAATGTTTTGATTTTGTCTTGTATTATGCCTATGAACATCATTGTTTGTTTTAAGAAAAACATCCTTATTCATTAAATTCTTAAAAAAACACAATACTTTCAAAGATATATCGATGGTCCACAAGAAAAGTGACACAAGTCAAAATACATACTTTTTCAGGAGAGCCATTTAAAGATTTGTCATTCTTTTGAGAGCGAGTTTCTTTTGCTCTTTCGTATAATTGGTTATTCCTATGATCGAGAAAGACTTAATATAATATAAGGTTTAGGACACCATGGATATTTGAACGTCAGTGTTATTCAACCCTTGTATATATCAATAAAATATACCCTTCTTCGACATATGACACTTTTCTGGAAAATAATACTAAGACTATATGATAATTTTATCTTGATACATTAGTAATGAAGTGCATAAATAATTAGTTTCCTAATATTTTGGAATTTTAATGTGCAATATACATCAAAAGTTTACAATAAAAACTAAAATAAGATCTAAATTGGTAATCTAGGAACAAAACATAATACTGTAATAATGTTAATACAGATTGCCAGCTGTCGTTTCGTACGTAAATCATTATAGAGGAACTATAACAGCGCAATTTCATGGGTACATAATTGCGGCAATCACCAAATCTTTAACTACAAACTATTATAATAATACGAATAAGATTTAGGAATTACATTTTTCGACATTAATTTTAATAATCCCAGTTTTTTTTAGTTTCTTTGATGATCAGTTTGTTATTATACACTGTCTTCAGCTGGATGTTTCCAGTAGAACCTGATCGTGTCTTCCTTACTGCAATAGTACGAAACTCCGTATCTGCATAAGAAGTTTTGAGAAGATTTCTTTCAGGATTCTTCCCTTCAAATCGAATTGTTGAGATGCGACTAATGGTCACATGTTCATTTTCATATTCAGTTTTTAGAACATTTAGACCTATTTTACATGTCAAGTCCTTCAAGTCATAGAACATTTCGTGGTTCATTTCAGTGACTAGGTAAGGTTTCCCCGTCTTCTTGGCTGTACGAATTAGTGTGACATATTGCTGTGGAACATAAATGGGTCCAGATTTTAGAGATTTTGTTACCTCACGTTCAATGGTTGCATGTGCACTATCGCCTTCATTCTGGCTATGTCCTTTGACTAAAAATTTGTGTGTAACGGAGTTTATAAATGGATAGTTATTCACAGCAAACAAATACATTGAAAATATGACGCGATTTTTTGCTGGCCGCAACAGTTATCTGAATAGAATGTTACACCCTGTTTTTTTGCTCTCTGTGTTCTTAGCTCTCTCTTCTAAACCTTCAAGATATCTCAAGACACAAGTTCCTATTTCATTAGCACCCCGGTTCCCTTCGGTCTCATCCCATACGAAACATTGGACTGTATTACTTTGAAGCTCAAATATCGTAAAATTGAAAACATTGATTTTTGAAGTGTAGTAAAAACTGGAGGCATCACCCCTGGGACACTGAAGTACTGCCTGTAAATCATATACAGCGACAATTAAATTGCTGCTCACACTTTTCTTATCATTATCTTTTTCCGTGTTGTATTTTTCCTTCTGATTCTGTTTTTCTTCTTCCGAAGCATTTATGAACATCAGGCAGTCGTCACACATATCCTTTTTCGGTTTAAAAAACGAAATATTAAAATCATTTGTAAAAATCCCGGAGTACATTAAGTAATTTGCAAATGACAGATTCTTCTCCTTGCATTGATCAACATAATCTCTGTGCAGGTTTCCTATTGTTCTACTACCTTCAATGTATTCTCTCTTCGAATCTTTTCGGCAGTAATGACTTTCTATCCTAGGAATTGAATTAATGTGGTGACGTACTCCTTCTTTTACGTCATCAGCAATGTGGTGATGCTTACCGCGTTTGCCTCTGAGGTCTGAATCAAGTATTCCACCTGTTGCACAACTCTTCTTGTGTAATACTGTTCTTATTGGCCTGTCTATTATGTCCAGTGTGCCTTTAAAATATGTTTTACAAACTCTGATCCTTTTTTCCGCAACAGTAAAATAAAATGCGTTATTATTTGAGCGATGACTACCTTCTCTGATGTATCTGTACTTAGGAGAAATACTCTCTATATTGAACAGAAGGAACTCATGTTGCCATTGTAAGTCTCCCAAATTCCAATATTCATCAAATATCTTCTGACGGTCTTCTTCTTTAATTTTTGTACTGCATTTCAACCTGCATTTGTCCTTACAACTTCCTCCCATTATCTTCTTCTTAAAGACTTGTCCACTCTTGGAACTGGATACATACTCTTTCCCTGAGTTCCTGCACTGCTTTGCTAATGTTTTCTTCCATTCCAGTGGTCTCGCCCGTCTTTTCCTTCCTTTCCTTTTTTCTACGTCAGCATTATCCTCCACAGCAGGGTATTCTTCAGATTCCGCACCCGCGGACGAAGAGGATGAACTAGTTTGTCCCTTGTAGGTAGGATCTTGAATGTCATCATCAGATGAGATGTCCGATTCTGATTCTGATGTGTGAGAATTAGCAAATGAGCTGCAACTACTTTGTTTGTTCACATCTGAAATAAAACAAAAGGATGTTTTAACCATTGAAGATTATTTACGTACATTAAGATGTATTTTCTACAGATCGCAGCATGATTGATTTATCAGGAAGAATATCTAAACAAGGTAAATGTTCTAACCTTGTTCCGGTGATGGCCAAGCCACCTTGTCTTCGGATGCGACTGAAGTAGTTCCTTTGGCATCTGAAACGAGGTTTAAAATCTAATCTGAAATGTTATCCGGGAACCATGCTTTGCAATTAATCTAATTCACATTGTATATTTATAAGGAAACACCAGATAAAATAACAATACAGATTACGAATATTTTGAACCATACACTAACCTGCTTGATGAAATGCTGATGTAACTCTTGGATCTACTGATGTCAAAGTTGTCCACTCACAGTTCTTATCAGTTGACTCACCATTGCCTTCCAAATGATCATATTTCATTTTTGCCAGCTTCAAGATAACTCTTGTGCGCTGGGATACCATTGCTCATAATATCTGATGGCTTACTAAAACAAAATGAAAGAAAGCACGAGCAACTTGCAATATACATACCAACATCGCAGGTTTTCATATTAAGAACTATGAGGAAATGTGTCAAAAGTTCAAAGTTTACTGCGGAATTTTCCCACAGCAATGCTCTGTTTATAATTATGGAAAAGTGACACAATTCAAAATATGTCGCAGTAGGATATCATTATATTGGAGAAAAATGTCTTAACTACAAATAATTTACGACGATGAAAAAAAGATGTGTTGTGTTAGGCTTACCTTATCATGAAAAACGGCTTAACTCGAAATATGACACTTTTCTTGATAATAAACTATAATAATATTGTCACAACTTGAGATATGACTTTCTTCTCGACACAGCTGCGATGTTCACGCTTCCGATCCCAGACGTCAAGTGAGATGTGACGTTATTCAAGATAACAGCCAGTCGTGATTCTTCCGGCGGAAAAACGACATTTCTCTCCTCTGGCGGCCAATTTTATAGATAGAGTTATGACGTTTTTCTATATAAAAATATGCAGTGAGAGCAACGTGTTCCACTTCTTAACTCAAAATTGCACTTTTTTTGACTTGTGTCACTTTTCTTGTGTACCATCGATATATGCAGGGCAGTGGAAGAATGTTTAAATCATTAAACAAAGGTCTACATGATTCTCTAGAGTTTACATTTGCCATAATTTTAATCGCCCTCTTTTGCATCCTAAACGTGCTTAGTACATCTGGCGACATACCCCAAAATATGACCCCATTTCTTAAGTATGAATGGAAATAAGCAAAATAAGAATTTCTTAAAGTGTGCATGCTAGTGCAGGTTTTCAAAATACGTAACGCAAAGCACATCGAGTTCAGTTTAGTATTCAGATATTGTATATGTTTATTCCATTTCAAGTCATGTTGTATCCATAGTCCTAAAAACGTTGTTTCTGATTTATTTTCTATTTGATGACCATTTAATGTTATATTGGGCTTCGCAGGATTCCTATTCTGTATAGTGTGGAAATTTAGACATACTGTTTTTTATAGTTTATTATGAAGCGATTATCTTGTGACCATTTTGTTAATTCTCCTGTAGCGGAGTCTGCAGACTGCTGTATGATCTGTTTAGTTTCACCTTTTATTACGAGTGTTGTATCATCCGCAAACAAAATTGCCTTATGTGAATGAACGTTCTGTGTTGTATCATTGATATATAGAAGAAAGAGTAGTGGGCCCAAAACCGATCCCTGGGGTACTCCAAACTTAATAATTCCCTCATTGGACAAGTTTCATTAAGTAATTTGGTTCCATCCTCCTTGTGTCTCAAGCTTACTATTTGTTTACGCCTTGTTAAGTAAGACTCTATCCATTTATTAGCTAGACCTCTAATACCATATTGATTTAGTTTTGTAAGGAGGATTTTATGGTCAACAACATCAAATGCTTTCGATAAATCCAAGAATAGACCAGTTACATGTTCCTTATTGTCAATTAATTTCAGTATACTATTAATACATTCATAAATTGCTGTCTGTGTAGATTTTTCCTGTCTGAATCCATGTTGTGAGTTTGATAATATTTTATTTTTTTCTATAAAACTTATTAGTCTCTTATACATGATTTTTCCACAATTTTCGCAACACCAGTTGGTAAGGTAATAGGACGATAGTTATCTAATTCATCTTTTGAACCGTTTTTGTGCAGTGGAATTACTTTTGATAACTTCAAAATATCCGGGTAAGTTCCTGAGAGAATTGAACTATTTATTAAGTGTGTGAGTGGATTTATTATATTTTCTGCACATTTCTATAAAATTTCATCAGGGATGCCATCAATGCCAGCACAGCATTTATTTTTAGCTCTTTTATAACTATTCTTACCCCTTCACTTGTGACATGATTTATAAATAAAGAATCACTACATATATTTATTTTATTATTAGAATTTAGTGTATTTACCTGTGATTTATTTAATATTTTTTGTGGAATTTCCAGAAAATAGTCATTAAAAGTGCTTGCTATTTCCTCTGGATTATTAATCACTTTATTATTTCTGGTCAGTGTAATGTTCCTTTGTATTTTAGTAGATTTTCCAGTTTCTTTCTTTATCACGGACCACATCGCCCTGTTTTTATTAGATGATTGGGAAATAAAATTATCATTATGCATTTTCTTTACTAGTCTTATTACCTTATTTAATATGCTAGTGTATTTTTGTAGTATAAATTGAATTCAGGTGTTGTGTGGTATTGTTTATATAATTTGTGTAGAAATTTAATTTCTTTGACATGAATTTATAATCCCTGTTGTTATCCAATTGCTAGTTTTGTTATTTTGAACAGTTTTTTGTCTAAAGGGGAATGCTGTTTCAAAATAGTGTTTTAGGCTACTGTGAAATGCATTAAATTTATCATTTACATTTTCTAGTTTATACATTTCTGACCATGTTTCCTTATTTAATATGTCATTGAAATATGTAACATTTGTTTCAGTGAACCTGCACTTTGATTTTACTCCATTATCATTATTATTGATTGTTTCGGGTACTTCAGAACTCAGTATTTGTCCATGGTGGTCACTAAAATCCGGACAATAGACTTCTATTGAATGGTGATATTTATCTGTATTTAAAAAAAATGTTCATGAGTGGTTTACAAAATTTTGTTATTCTAGTTGGGGAATTTACTGTAGGTTTCAGTCCATAGGAAATTAGTAACTGTGTTAATAATTCACAATTTCTATCAAATTTTAAGAAATCTACATTTACATCCCCACAAATTATTATATCGAAATTTACTTTGCTCATGTTATTGAGTAACAATTCTAATTTATCTACAAATAAAGGAAACTTTCCTGACGGAGAACGGTATTCTCATACAATTATTAACTTAAACTGCTGTATTTTTACGGCAGAGAATTCAAAATCCTGTTCCATAATTAGATAATCATAAGCTGTTAACTGTTCATGATCTAAATTATATCTTAAGAAGATGCAAGTACCACCATGGCTAATATTAGATCTAGAGTATTTACTAGCTTGTATAAACCCTGGGAATTGAATTAATTCGAGTTGTTCCTCTTTCAGCCAATGTTCTGAAATACATAGTGCTGAGGTGTCTTTAAGTTCATTTTTAAGCATTAGATTTATGTAATCAATTTAATTATAGAGAGACTGAACATTCTGGTGGTAAATTTTAAATTTGTTACTTTTGCAAGCTTGTGTTGGTGATTTATTTACATTATTATTATTAGTATCATAATTGTTATTATTATTGTTGCTAGACAAATCCGAAATACCATTGTTGCACTCAGTTAAATTTGACATCGAAAGATCTGAATGCCAAACCTCCCGTTTGGCTACTTTTGCAAGTTTCCCTGCTTCCACTCTTAAGATATTACTGTTGAACTATTCTTACCATTTGAATTTACAATTTTGCAGATTTCATCACTAAGATACTCTTTTCCTAACCTATTTAAATGTAGGCCATATCGAGTGTGGAACTTCCTGTCTAATTTACTTACATCTATAATTTGGACATTTGGAAAACTCTTACAAATTCTACGAATGTTTCCATTTGTAGCCTCTATTTCTAAATTTACACATGATTTGGGAATTAAATCGTATCTCTGCGGAATGTTTACAATAATGTCATTTGTGTTATGCATGGATGGCAATGTAGCCTTTAAATCTTTGATTACCTTTTTACTCTCGTTTCTATAGACGTCGTTTGTTCCAGCGATGATTACTTCATAGTCCTCTGAAGAGAGGGTCGCTCACTCTCCAACCATCCCGTTCGTGACCGCTGAAATTGTAGCTCCTGGTTTTACTGTCGAAGTGACCTCCATTTCTCCGCTTCTCTGCAATACGCTTGCTGCTACATCTCGCCCGTGACTATCCGCAAATATCCGCATCTTCCTGGATTTTCTCTTTATCACTTTCTTCTTTTCTTCTTGACGAAAGTCATTATTTTCTTCGACGAGCGCTCCAAATGAATGAGACGGGAATTTCAGTTACATGTACTGGCCTACGCTTATTCAATCTTACACTACCAGCAACCACTGTCGACCAAGTTTCCTTGCTTTCCTCTCTGTTTCCTTTTAATTTATTCAACTCTTCCATTAACTTAGCAATATCTTCCTTTAGCAGCTTTATAATTTCATATTTTGAGGACAGTTCGTTTCTCATGTTATGACATTCGCATGACGGTACCGGTAGGCCTACATTACGACAATCGGTTTCATTTTTCTCCTCACTCAATTTTACCTGAGATCTTGTGATTATCTTATTTGCATTTTTTACTTTTATTTTGCACGACGAGCATAAATCCGTAACGGTTACACTACCTGCCGAGACACTAACACTGTTAACTGACGACATACTAGAGATCTAAGTTAGCCTAGATGTTTATACCAAATTACACTAAATTTATTTTAATTATTACTACCTAAATGAATTAATCTAAATACCTACCAATAAAGAAGAATGTGAAATACGTATATCTTCCAATCGGGTGAAATCTCGTAAAAGCACCACTGCTCTACTTGGTTCCAACAGTGATTGAAGAAGTCACCGAATCTTTGGATACACGTTCCCGCAAATTAGTATAGGTTTATTAAATTATCAATAGGAATTTCTAAATACTATCAATATTCCATATTTCACTTGACCTAAGGGGTATTTCACTACACTTTCACTGTGACTCCATCTTGCCGCCATCTTATTGCACTGCACTCGACACAATACCATTGCTTGGCTTTGTCGGACAAAAGCCGGTTAAAAACTTCTTCTTTAGTTTACACAGGTTATGTGGTATGATTTACCACATTCCCCATCAAAAATTATGTAGTCTTCGTTATCAGTTACACATTTTTCACACTGACCGCACTTGGTTGATTTGTCACTTGTCACCATCTTGTATAATGGTTTATGTTTATAAACAGTTTCTGGGACCTCATCGCTGTTTGAAGACCTCGCCCTTTGTTTAACAATTTTATGATGTAATGTATTTCTTATTCTCGTGAAAGTTAAAATTCCAGTTGTGATCCATGGAGTATTTTTTTAAAATGTTGATCTTACGTTATTTATGATAGTTGAGTGTTCAGAGATGTATTGATTCTGTAATTTAATGAAACTATCAGCTGCTTTGTTAGCATCATGTTCAGTTATGATAGATTCCTAACTTTCCGTAGTTAAGTTTTTTTTAGAGTTACATAATTTATTCTAACACTGTTCAAAGTATTTTCTCCGGTTTGTGGAGTGTGTTCTTGAGATTTATTTTGTATGAGAAATGTAGGACTGTGATCTATGATACAGGTATGCAGAACAACAGGGTCAAAGTTGCTGTTTCTGTGGGACTTTACATGTATGTGATCGATACTTGTTCTGGACTTTGGGCTTATTCCAGTTGGTGAGTTTATGTACGAAATAAAACCATTTGCGTGTAATAGATTTAAATACGGTATTCATTTTTAATTTTTAATATTTTGGGGATATAGGCTTGTATGATTTAATATTAATATTAATATCTCCTATTAATATACTGTGTGTAGCTGTGGGCAAGTGCTGGAGAGGATTTCCTAGTTCTTCTATTAATTTCTTTGGGCTTCTTGTTCCCTGTATTCGGTTGTTGTTCTAATGGGCGGAACTACGAGGTCATATGCCCCTAATTCTTTGGGCTTGTGGAGGGTGATCTGTATATAGCAAGTATCAAGTAACTTTTTTATTATATCTGAAGGTGAGTAGGCTAGCATTTGCAGCTGTCAGTGTCTTTACAGTAGATATTGTAATATTTTATATGAGGTTTTCACGCACATACAGTATATCTTTATGTTATCATGGGTAGAATTTTGAGGTGGTATGAAGTACTCATTTTATCCTAAAAAAGCAAAGGTATATCCTTAATGAGCTGCGTTTCGGACAGTATAAGGACATCTGGTTTATGATCAAGTTGATTGAGCTTAACTAGCATACTTCCAAAATTTGTTATCATACCACATATATCTAGGTGCATTATTTTAATTCCTGCAGTAAAGCTAATTAATTTGTTCAAGTCTTGAGTACTGCTCACAATGTTTGAGGTAATATCTTGAAAATTAATATCTATTTCGTTATCTGATTTCATACTGTAGTTGTTTTATTTTAGGGGACTTCCATAATTATTTTACACTCACTTAAACAGAATTTCATAAAGTATTGATTGTACACTTGGATCAGGCAAACATACCTTAAGGTTTCTTGATTCCGATGAACTGTTGGTAGGTCAACTGCAGTCTTGATTTGTAGAATTGGGCTGTTTTTATTTTTCCTCATGAAGATCTTCCCGTTCCTGGTCCATGCGAATTTATAATTCATTGTCCGTTTAGTATTCCTGGCAAGCCAATATAAGTTTTGGTCACCTTTGGTTAAATGTCCATTTATATACACTGGCGAGTCTCGGTTGATCTTGACAACTGTTCAAAGAAGTTTCACATGTTTTCGTTTTTTGCTCATTATCATGTCTTTTGTTTTACTGGAATAAAATTTTGCAACTTTTCTTTCTGCTTGCCATCCTTATGTGTAAAGGCTTGACGATGGTGGCAATACTCAATGTCTCGATCAGTTTCAATTTCAACCCCAACTGCATCTGCCACTTCAGCCACAATATTATACAAATTCTCGTGTTCGGAGACTGGTATCCCGGCGATTTCTAGGTTATAATTCTTAGAGTATTGCTCCATGTCATTAACTTGCCTTTTGAGAGGCACGTTTTGTTCTTTAAGTAAGCCATTCTCCACTTTAGTGTTGTTTACTTCTAGGTTGAGTTGGTCAATACAAGATTTTAGTGTAATATTTTCCTCTAAGAGTTCATCAAAATTTCTTGATTGATTCTCCAGAGAGCTACAAACATCTTTTAACACTTGTTGCATATTGTTAACCAATTCACATAAGCTTACAGTGTCCGGTTTGACCTTATTCGGCTGAGAAATTAGATGTAGCTGTCTTGGTTGAATTTGGGTTATGTTTGCATTGTTTACAATGCCACAGAATATCGCCCAGATTTGCTAGCATGGCATTAAAAACGTCGTTCGTCACACGAGCACAGTTTAGGTGAAACATTTCACCACACTTTCCGTCAAATTGTACGACATTTTCATTCTCCTTCAGCGAAACTTTACAGGAGGTACACATAACATTACTATTCTTGGACGCCATGTTGCTGCTATCCCGGTGTACGACAAGAAGAAGTTTATTCAGTAGTAGACCGTATTTATTTGTTGGGCATGTAAAGGTAAGTACTGGAACTACTTACATCGCCTGGTATTGAACCCCAACCTGTGTCTCCTAATGCATTTAACTTCTAAGATTATTATCAGTATTCCTCTAACAATAGAAATGCAAGCCATATCCTGTAAGAGTGTTTCAAAGTGCAAATTACGCACACAAGAGGCCACCAAGGCTTGGCTAGCACAAAGTAAACTAAACTGAAATTCTTTTAGGGAAACTTGATAAAGCAGGTATCCGAGGAGTAGCTTGGACATGGTTTAAAAATTACCTATCTAATCGTAAGCAGTATGTTGAAATAAATGGTGACAGAAGTGAGGAAGTAAATATTACCCACGGTGTGCCCCAAGAATCAATACTGGGCCCTTCCCTCTTCTTAGTATACATTAATGACATAGCAACACTCAGTTTTCATGGTAATATAACGTTGTTTGCAGATGACTTAAGCATCTTTTACAATGCGTACACCACCAACACGCTGATTACACACATGCAGGAGGACATAAATACAATACTTGGCTGGACCCAGTCAAATAAATTAACAATATTGAAGATAAGACAAATTATTTAATAATATCTAAGCGTAGAACAAAGTTAGACATCACTCAGAATATAATGCTGAATGGAAAGGCAGTTAAAAGGGTCTCATATTGTCAAATACCTAGGCCTAATAATAGATGAAAATATCTCCTGGCAAAAGCACATTGATGCATTAGTTAAAAAAATATCACCTGCCGCTGGGATGATAAAAAAATTGAGCTACTATATCCCAAGATATCTACTCAGGAAAGTGTATTTTTTCTTAATCCATAGCCACTTATAATGTTTGAATACAAATTGGATAAAATGCTCAAATTACCTAAAAAAAGGAAATTGAGGTAATTCAGAATAGAGTCATAAGAAATATTTATAACTACCCTTTTTTAACACCAACCAAACACCTTTATATTACGAGTAAAATCCAACCAGTAGCCCCAAATGCAGAAATCAAATCAAATGTCCCGATGTACCAAATCCTACACAAAGGTAACCACACAAATTTAAACTGCACTAAACAATCTGATTTACACGCTTACAAAACTAGACATGCAGATGACATATCACTTTTCCATATCAATTCCAAACAATATGGCAGTAATAGCATTTAGTATAGTGCCTTTGTAAAGTTCAATAGACTACCAGAAAATATAAAAATTCCACCTAGCCTACCAATCTTTAAAGGCCACTTTATGTTTATGTGGAATGATTATAAAATGTCAGTTTGAAGAAATTCCAAAAACTGAGAAGACAAAAGAAGACTACATTGTGTACAAAAACTTATGAAAGCTACAAAATGTTGTATATATTTTCATACTGAAAACTTTGTAAACTAAACATTGAATTGTAATTTGTCGCCAACAAGATAAAACTGTACGATTCCTTTGTATATGAGTCCTTGACTCATTAAGGGATTAATAAATGCATTATTATTATTATTATTATTATTATTATTATTATTATTATTATTATTATTATTATTATTATTATTAAAAAGTGTATGTGTTCTCTTAAGGACAGAAGCAGACTTAAGCCATCAGAAATATGAGAATTCTCAAATAAACTTAAAAGAATAGTCACGGAGCCCACTTCCGGAGACATGACCTCTCCATTTGAGAACAATGTTACTTAATTTTCAAAACAAGCTTCCTCAATTTTCCAACATGAGTGTTGATTGTACGTTACCGTGTTGTTCTTGGAAGACCTTGTAGTTTCTGAAGACCATCCAAGATATTTTGTGATTGGTCGACTTCTGTGTAAGGGATTGTCATCCCATTGGTCAGACGATTGTGTAAAAAGCATCTTGATTGGCTAAAGGATATTCTGGTAGACTCGAGAGATCTTGACTACCCCTATCTGAGTAAAATACTTGTATAAAATATCATGTACCTATCTTAAGAAGTCACTCTCTCCGAGCACGATTCTGTAAGCATCACTATGTAAATTTTGCACTTGAGCGTCACTCTTTAAACTTAATTTTAGGTGCTGGGATCAAGCTGTATATAATGATCGACAGTTAAATTGGAATTCCTCGTTTCATCTGAATGAGATAGCACACAGCCGCGTGGAGGACCTTTTGGACCACCGCTTAACATCAAGCAACATCTATCCTCGCATTGTTAAGCAACAAACTTAACTCCGGTAAAGGATGAAGTCACCGTAATAGCCCATAAATACTACTGACGGCGATGTATCAGTTGGAAGGAACCCGTCATATGGGCCATGGTGTGCGGTGTGCTCCAGCAGCTCTGCCTTCTGTGCCCGCCATCTTGTTTGAATGCAAAGGCCTTTGTATCTAGGTGGTGTTGGTTCAGGCACCGCCGTCTGCTTTGCGCTAACGCTTCGATCATACGCCTCGCCACTTCACACCAAACAGCGAACATGCAGGAGTACTAAAATTCTCCATTACTTACCTCGCAGCGCTAGTGGGTTGACACTCCAGTCCCTCATATCCTTTTGTTGTCATCTGAACACGAGGAATCTCCCGAATTGTTGGCTTTGTGTTCAGGTATTTAACATGTTTGAATCGCTCTGTCATTTCTGTCTGAGACACAAGGATGATGCAACCAGATTACTTAATGAAACATTGTCCAGTGAGGGTATTATTAAATTCGGAGTATCCCAGGGATCGGTTTTGGGCCCATTACTCTTTCTTCTATATATCAATGATATAACACAGAAGGTTGATTCTCATAAGGAAATTTTGTTTGCGGACGGCACAACACTCGTAATGAAAGGTGAAACTAAACAGGTCATACAGCAGTCTGATGACTCTGTTACAGAAGAGTTAACCAAATGTTCACAAGATAATCGCCTCATAACAAACTATTAAAAAACAGTGTCATTATCTCTAAATTTACACACTATACAGAATAGGAATCCTGCGACACCCAATATAACATTAAATGGTCATCAAATAGAGAATAAATCAGAAACAAAACTTTTAGTACTATGAATACAACATGACTTGAAATGGAATAAACATATACAATATCTGAATACTAAACTGAACTCGATCTGCTTTGCGTTACGGTTCGTATTTTGAAAACTTGCACAGCTTGCACACATTAAGAAATACATATTTTGCTTATTTCCATTCATACTTGAGATATGGGGTCATATTTTGGGGTATGTCACCAGATGTACTAAGCACGTTTAGGATACAAAAGAGGGCGATTATAATTATGGCAAATGTAATCACTAGAGAATCATGTAGACCTCTGTTTAAAGATTTAAACATCCTCCCACTGCCCTGCATTCATATCTTTGAAATTATTATGTTTTTTTTAAGAATTTAATGAATAAAGACGTATTTCTTAAAACAAACAATGATGTTCATAGGCATAACACAAGACAAAACCAAGACATTCATATTTCACACACACAAGCATACATCAAAAAGAAACTTTTCACACAGGAGTTATATTATACAATAAACTACCCCAGTATATAAAATTGTTCCCAAAATAAAATCCTTTGAAAGAATGTTGAAAGCTTATCTGCAGTGCCACTGTTTTTACTCTGTACTTGAATATCTTAGCGTATAGGAGCGATGAAATCTATAATTATATTTTACTTTCCTCTTTTAATTGTAATACCTAGCTGTAAGTTGTTGCATTTATAGAATTAAGTTTCCATAATGTGATAATAGAGTTAAGTTGTAAATACGAGTACAATAAGATTTATAAATCGGGTTTCTCATATGAATTGAGAGAAGTGAAAAGTGTTCTGAATATACTTGCGAAAAACTGCATTCTCGGCTGTCACTGCGGAGGCCTGGGTTCGATTCCCGCCACTGCCAAGAAAATTGTAATTCTGGTCTAGGGGCTAGAGGGAGGTACATTCAAAAAAGAATAGAGGTGGGTTCCTACCTCAGCCATCCTGGAAGTGTTTTCCGTGGTTTCCCCACTTCTACTCCAGGCAATTGCCAGGATGGTGATGCACCAGTAGTCTCTGTATCAATAGATTACATATATTTATAAGAATCGATTATTTCACTTTAATGTGGAGATTTCAACTTCCAGTTGAGAATTACAGCAAGCAAGACGCGAGCTTAGGGGAATCGCTTAGGCAACCCTGCTTTGCAGATTCGGTGACGCTCTAGTCCGTCCACGATGACCCAACTTGCATACGTTTTCGAAGGACAAGCTTGTACGCAAGATGGCTGCTATACAACCGCGTCATGAAACCAATAGATATTGATATTTACAGAGATCACAAAGAGGATATACAACATGGGATCTTAATGAAATATAATAAGGAGTAATCTGAAGACATTTACGGAGATATACAGTATATGCATATAAAATAGTTGATATGTATTTATCGCAACAACGGTATGCAGCTTCGATTTTTATCGATCGGAAAGCGGTGAATCATGGGAAGAATCCAGCACAGCTGACCCGAGCTCTGGATTAGGACACTCACTCACATCTTGATACTGTGCGGACAACAAGTCTCAAATATTTATTGAAATAGTGCGCTTTTTGAGTACGGCGCGGGAGCGGTGTTTTCACTGCATACAGGCAGGCACGACCGCGGAGAACACGGGTCGGTCTCGTAACCCAGTGTTGGCGTGTTACAGTTACAAAAGTGTCGCAAACAGATGGAATGCAACACATAAGCAGAATTGAGAATCTAATAGTAACCGATGCCTGAACATGGAATTCATAAGCAGACGTCTATTAGAGAAGAGACTGAAGGATTCTCTAGAAATTATACTGAGATAATTACTTTTACATTGCGTGGCGAACAGCTGTTTCGATCAGGAGAGGAGACGGGTTCGATCGCTTAGTTCCAGACCATGCTTTAACCTCTCGACACCCAGGATGATGGTTCGATCCAGGAACAATGTGTGTTCTTACATGCATTCACCTACTTCAAGACATCATAAGGTAGCTGCGAGATTTCTTTATTAGTAGACAGTATGAATCATGTTATATCTGTAGATTGCCTTTTTCACCATATTTCTTTAGTATGTTGAAAATGGACTTGAAGATTAAACTTGACGCTTCCGTAATTTTTGTCTGGAAGTCTATTTTAGGTTTTGATTCGACAACGAATGCACCTACGGAGTCAATTTTTGAGTAGATAGTCCTTTTGTTATTTTAGTGTTGCAACATTGATATTAAATTTTTGAAATAAAATTACGAGCATTATAATTAGTTGAGAAGAAATTTATCAAGAAAAAGCGTTTTTTTGGAAGAAGACTACGATATCTTTGTACAAGAATATTTATTAGGAAGAAGAAGACTTACTACGAACTTATGCACATTTTGCAACATTTATTCTGTTACTTCGTGGATTACAAAACAGAATTATCTCGTCATTTTATACAGTACTAGCTGTTACCCGCGGCATCGCCCGCAATCACATTTGGAATCCCGTTATAACATTAGTTATATAGATAGATAAGCATGGGTCCTAGTGGAAAATAATTGTATCACCTGGAACCAAAAATGCATGGGAAGAAAAAAAAATCAAAATATCATGTTGGTTTCGGACCCTAAATGACATGAAAAATATAATAAAAGTATTAAAAGACTATTTTTTGAAATTTCATTCAAATCAATTTTTATGTCATTCCTGGGACTTAGAAAATTCCGGCCAAAAAGTACAAAATCATTAATAACTCTCTGAGTATTCGTCGTATGATGAAATAGCAGGAGACAAAAAAGATGTAATGTGCTATTGTCTACAACATAGACCATGTATAATTTTACACTCAGACATATTACGTCCCCCCCCCCCATAATTTCACCCCTTCCCATGGGCCCCTTAAATTGGATTTATGAAAAAACTGTGAAACACCTATTTACTTATTTTTATGCTGATTTTCCCGCTGTGTTCCAAACTCCTCGCCTATGTCGTTTAAGTGATACACGCTCCGTTAGGAATCCTTCAACCCCCACTTTTCACCCCTTTCACCTCATAATATACACCTCATCGAAAAACCCTCAGACACGTGTCTTCTAATTTTTAATGATGAGTTTATATGCCGAGTATCACATCCCCCAATGATACCAATCGGGAGATATTGCTATTCAATGAAATGCAGGTCTACCCCCTTAACACCCCTTTAGAACCTGAATATCCAAAAATCCTTTCTTAGTGGGCGTTTGCGTCCCTCGAGGAAGCTGCACACCAAATTTCATTCCAATCCGTTCGGTGGTTTCGGAGATTTCGTGATGAATGAATGAGTCAGTCAGTCAGTCAGGCAGTGAGCTTATATATAGTAGACTAGCTGTACCCGGCATGCGTTGCAATGCCAGTCAAAGAAAGTGTTGGCGTTGTAACTTTGTTTGTTGAAGTCCTTTTGGATTCCCAATATTTATTTATTTATTTATTTTCCGTTAACCACCTCTAAACTATTGTAAAATTGATTTATTATCTCCAAAAAATCATGGGAGCGTGCTCAACAACTCAACAAAGTTTCATCGCAATAAAATAAATGATATATGAACGCATACGGGACTTTGTTGTAATGATTTGAGCGCCGTCACCCATTTGTTGAATATACTCGTACGCTACCTATTGTAAAATGGATTTACTAAGTCGAAACCCTTCCCTGGCGTGTACACAACAACTCATGAACGTTTCATCGCAATCGGATGAATGGCGTATGAACGCATATGGATTTTGTTTAAACGATTCACGTGCCTTCACTCATTTGTTGAATCTTCTTGTGCGCCACCCATTGAAAAACGGATTTACTAATTGATACACCTTCGCAGGACTGCACTCAACTCACCAACGTTTCATCACAATCGGATGGATGGTATATGAACGCATACGGGACTTGGTTGAAACGATTCACGTGCTGTCGCTCATTAGTTGAATGTACTCGTGCGCTACCAATTGTAAAATGGATTTACTAAATCAGAAATCTTTGTGGGAGTGGAAACAACATTTCTCTAAATTTCATTGCAATCGCATGAATGGTATATGAACACATACGAATTTTTAAAACGATACGCGCGCCGTTACTCATTTGTTGAATCTACTCGTGCGCTACCTATTGTAAAAAGATTTACTAAGTCAGAAACCTATCCTGGAGTGTGCACAACAATCCAACCAAAGATTCTTAGCAATCGGATGAATGGTATTTGAACGCTACGTGACTTTGTTTAAGCGGTTCGCGTGCCATCGATCATTTGTTGAATCTACTTGTGCGAAACCTATTGTAAAGTGGATGTACTAAGCCAGAAACCTTCCCTGAAGTGTACACAACATCTCACCCAAGTTTCATCGCTATCGGACGAATGGTATATGAACGCATACGGGACTTTGTTGAAACGCTTCGCGAGTCTTTGCTCTTTTGTCGATTCTACTCGTGCGCTAACTATTGGTAAAATGGATTTACTAAGCCTGAAACATTCCCTGGAGTGTACACAATAACTCACCCTAGTTAAGTCGCTATCGGAAGAATGGTATATGAACGAATACTGGACTTTGCTCTTTTGTCGAATCTACTCGTGCACTAACTATTGTAAAATGGATTTACTAAGCCTGAAACTTTCCCTGGAGTGTACACAACAACTCACCCAAGTTTAGTCGCTATCGGTCGAATGGTATATGAACGCATACTGGACTTTGTTGAAACACTTCGTGCGTCGTCGCTCATTTGTTTAATCTTCTTGTGCGATACCTATTGTAAAGTGGATTTACTAAGCCAGAAAGCTTCCCTGATGTGTACACAACATCTCACCCAAGTTACATCGCTGTAGGCCGATTAGTATATGAACGCATACGGGACTTTGTTGAAACGCTTCGCACGTCGTCGCTCATTTGTTGAATCTACTCGTGCCCTACCTATCGTAAAGTGGATTTGCTAAGTCAGAAACGTTGCCTGAAGTGTACACAACCTCTCACTCAAGTTTCATCGCTATCGGACGAATGGTATGTGAACGCATAATGGACATTGTTGAACCGCTTCGCCCGTCGTCGCTCATTTGTTGAATCTACTCGTGCGCTACCTATTGTTAAGTGGATTTACTATGCCAGAAAACTTTCCTGATGTGTACACAACAACTCACCTAAGTTTAGTCACTATCGGACGAATGGTGTATGAACGCATACGGGACAATGTTGAAACACTTCGCGCGTCGTCACTCATTTGTTCAATCTACTTGTGCGATACCTATTGTTAAGTGGATTTACTAACCCAGAAAGCTTCCCTGAAGTGTACACAACATCTCACCCAAGTTTCATCGCTATCAGATGAATAGTATATGCACGCATACGGGACTATGTTGAAACACTTCGCGCGTCGTCTTTCATTTGTTGAATCTACTCGTGCGCTACCTATTGTTAAGTGGGTTTACTAAGCCAGAAACCTTGCCTGAAGTGTACACAACCACTCACCGAAGTTTCATCGCTACCGGACGAATGGTATGAGAACGCATACAGGACTTTGTTGAAACGCTTCGCCCGTCGTCGCTAATTTGTTGAATCTACTCGTGCGCTACCTATTGTAAAGTGGGTTTACTAAGCCAGAAACCTTCCCTGAAGTGCACACAACATCTCACCCAAGTTTCATCGCTATCAGACGATTAGTATATGAACGCATACTGGACTTTGTTGAAACGCTTCGCGAGTCGTCGCTCATTTGTTGAATCTACTCGAGCGCAACCTATTATAACATGGATTTACTAAGCCAGAAACCTTGCCTGTAGTGTACACAACCTCTCTCCCAAGTTTCATCGATATCGGACAAATGGTATGTGAACGCATACAGGACTTTGTTGAAACGCTTCGCCCGTCGTCGCTCATTTGTTGAATCTACTCGTGCGCTACCTATTGTTAAGTGGATTTACTAAGCCAGAAACCTTACCTGAAGTGTACAGAACTTATCAACCAAGTTTCATCGCAATGGGATGGATGGCATATGAACGCATGTGGGACTTTCTTGAAACAAACGCACGCCATTTTGTTGAAGCTACTCGCGCGCCATCTATTGTAAATTGGATTTACTACGCATATAACTTTTCCTGGACTGAGCACAACAACTCACCAAAATTTGATCGCAAACGGATGAATTGTATATGAACTCATCGCCATTACGCATTTGTTTAAACTACTCGCGTGCTATCTATTTTGAAATGGATTAACTATGCCTATAAACCTCCCGGAAGTGTTTGCAACAACTCACCAAAATTTGATCGCAATCGTATGAATGGTTTATGAGCGCATAAAAGACGAACACACAGACATTCCTTTTTATATATATAGGCCTACTAGCTGAACTCGGCATGCGTTGCATCGCCAATCAAAGAAAGTGTTGGCGTTGTAATTTTGTTTCTTGAAGTGCTTTTGGATACACAATTCTTTTTTTCAATTTCCGCTAACTCCCTCCAAACTATCGTAAAATGGATGATCTAATTTAGAAACATTCGTGGGAACGTCCGCAACAACTCACCAAAGTTTCATCGCTATCGGACGAATGGTATATGAACGCATACGGGCCTTTGTTGAAACGCTTCCCACGTCGTCGCTCATTTGTTGAATCTCCTCGTGCTCTACCAATATTGTAAAATGGATTTACTATGTTGAAGACCTTCCCTGGCGTGCACACATCAACAAATCAAAGTTTCATCGCAATCGGATGAATGGCATATAAACGCATACGGGTTTCTGTTTATACGATTCGCGTGCCATCACCCATTTCGTCAATCTACTCATACGCTACCTATTGTGAAACTGTTTTCTAAGCCTGAAACCTTCCCTGGAGTGCACTCAATGATTGACCAAACTGTCATCGCAATCGGATGAATGGTATATGAACACACGTGGAAAATGTTTGAAACGAATCGCACGCAATTTTGTTGAAGCTACTCGCGCGTTATCTATTGCAAATTTGGTTTACTATGCCTATAACGTTCCTGGGAGTGAGGACAACAACTCAACAAAATTTGATCGCAATCGGATGAATTGTGTATGAACGCAACGCCATCACTCGTTTGGTTAAACTACTCGCGCGCTATCTATTGTAAATTGGATTAACTACGCCTATAAATATCCCGGGAGTATGCACAACAACTCATCAAAGTTTCATCGCTATCGATGAATGGTAAATGAACGCATAAAGGATTTTATTGAAACGCTTCACACGTCGTCACTCGTTTGTTGCATCTACTTGTGCGCAAAATATTAAAAAATGGAGTTGCTAAGTCAAAAACCTTCCCTGGCGTTTACACAATAACTCATCAAAGTTTCATCGCAATCTGATGAATGACATATGAACACATACGGGACTTTGTTGAAACGATTCGCGTGGTGTCGCTCATAATATGAATCTACGCATACGTTACCTACTTTAAAATGCATGTACTAAGCCAGAAACCTTCCCTGGAGTGTACACAACATCTCATCCAAGTTTCGTCGCTATCGGACGAATGGTATATGAATACATACGGGACGTTTTTTAAACGCTTCGCGCGTCGTCATTCATTTGTTGAATCTACTCGCGCGCTACCTATTGTAAAATGAATTTACTCAGCCTGAAACCTTCCCTGGAGTGTACATAATATCTCATCCAAGTTTTATCGCTATCGGACGAATGGTATATGAACGCATTCAGTATGGGATTTTGTGGAAACGCTTCGCGCGTCGTTGCTCATTTGTTGTGTCAACTCGTGCCCTACCTACCGTAAAGTGGATTTACCAAGCCAGAAACCTTCCGTGAAGTGTACATAACATCTCACCCAAGTTTCGTCACTATCGGACGAATGGTATATGAACGCATACGGGACTTCGGTAAAACGCTTCGCGCCTCTTTGTTCATTTGTTAAATCTACACGTGCGCTACCTATTGTAAAATGGATTTACTAAGCCTAAAACCTTCCCTGGAGTGTACATAATGTCTCACTCAAGTTTCATCGCTATTGGACGAATGGTATTTGAACGCATATGGGACTTTGTTGAATCGCTTCGCGCGTCGTCGCTCATTTGTTGTATCAACTCGTGCCCTACATATCGTAAAGTGGATTTACTAAGCCAGAAACCTTCCGTGAAGAGTACACAAAATCTCACCCAAGTTTCATTGCCATCGGACGAATGGTATATGAACGCATACGGGACGTTGTTAAAACGCTCCGCGCGTCGTCGCTAATTTGTTGAATCTACTCGTGCGATACCTATTGCAAAATTGATTCACTGAGCTAGAAACCTTCCCTGGAGTGTACACAACATCTCACCCAAATTTCATCGCTATCGGACGAATGGTATATGAACGCATACGGGCCGTTGTTGCAACGCTTCGCGCGTCGTCGCTGATTTGTTGAATCTACTCGTGCGCTACCTATTGTAAATTGGATTTACTAAGCCAGAAACCTTCCCTGAAGTGTACACAAAATCTCACCCAAGTTTCATCACAATAGGATGAATGATATATGAGTACATGTGGGCTTTGTTGAAACGAATTGCACGCCTTTTTGTGGCGACTACTCGCACGCCATCTATTGTAAATTTGATTTTCTACGCCTATAAATTTCTCGGGAGTGTGCACTACAACTCACCAAAATTTGATCCAATCCGATGAATTATATATGAACGCATCGCCATCGCACATTTGTTTAAACTACTCACGCGCTATCTATTGTGAAATGGATTAACTATGCCTATAAACCTCCCGGAAGTGTGTGCAACTCACCAAAACTTGATCGCAATCGGATGATTGGTTTATGAACGCATAAAAGACGAACAGACAGACATTCCTTTATATATAAGATAAGTATGGGTCCTAGTGGAAAATAATTCTATCACCTGAAACCAAAAATGCATGGGACGAAAAAAGACATCAAAATATCATGTTGGTTTCGGACCCTAAAAGAAGTGAACAATATAATAAAAGTATTAAAAAGCTATTTTTTGAAATTTCATTCGAATCAATTTTTATGTAATTCCTGGGACTTAGAAAATTCCGGCCAAAAAGTACAAAATCATTAATAACTCCCTAAGTATTCGTCGTATGATGAAATAGCAAGAGACAAAAAGATGTAATGTGTTATTGTCTACAACATAGGCCATGTATAATTTTACATATTACCTGTTTTTTCCCCCAGAATTTCACCCTCCCCATGGGCCCCTTAAATTGGATTTATGAAAAAAAACGGTGAAACACCTATTTACTTATTTTTAAGCTGATTTTTTTCCGCTGACTTTCATACTCATCGCTTATGTCGTTTAAGAGATACACGCTCCGTTAGGAATTCTTCAACCCCCACTTTTCACCCCTTTCACCTCATAATATACACCACATCGAAAAACCCTCAGACACGTGTTTTCTTATTTTTAATGATGAGTTTATATGCCGAGTATCACTTCCCCCGATGAAACCAATCGGGAGATGTTGCTATTCAATGAAATGTAGGTCTACCCCCTTTACAACCTGAATATCCAAAAATCATTTCTTAGTGCGCGTTTGCGGCCCTTGAGGAAGTGGCATACCAAATTTCATTCCAATCCGTTCGGTAGTTTCTGAGATTTCGTGATGAATGCATCAGTGAGTGAGTGCGTGAGTGGTATTCGAGCTTTATATAGCAGATTGCATTTCAAAGGACTGTATTATTCTACGTGAAGCTAGATACTTGCATTGAAATCTAGTAACATTTTTAAAGTGGATCTTTGCAACATTTTTGAATTAGGCAATTATAGCCAGTTTTCGAGTAAAGGTATTTGAGTAGAGATATTTTTGTTGGATTAGAATAAGTTCAGTTTTTGATTTTGATAGTTCGATTTGGTTTAGTCTTTTCTGATTTCGTATAATTCTAAAGGTTTATATCGCATCCTATTAATATTAGGCATTTTTCCATGGTGTAGACTTGTACGATTTCCTTAATTTATTTTGCGGAACTGAATTAAATCTCGATATACTGTATATTAAAATGAAACCTCTTATAAATATTTTTGTGATTGTTGAAATTCATAGTTGAAATGAATTATGATTGAGAATTGAATCTCGATATCAAGTGAAGTATATTCTGTCAGGAATAAATATGACATTGTTGGAATTCATAGATGAAATGAATTAAATTGAAAAATAATGGAACTATTGTGATAATTTATCCCAGAGTGGATTAACACTATGATAATCATGTTAATTGTGAAGCATGCCATTTCTTGATGGTTAATTGAAATTTATATAACTTTAATTTAGGTGAGGAAAATTACATACAGCTATTGAACGCTGTTTTTCGTATTGAATGAAGCAATACAGGTATTAATGATGTTATTTAAATATATTTCGATATCAGTGGATATCCGGAAATAGTATGAAGTTTGTATAAGGAATCTCTAGTAGGCTATGGAGATATTGCCATTTATGTAATGGAATTTTGTGTATTATGCGAGCTGATAAGCAGTCGCTGAATTATATAATAATGAGTATTATTCGTGAATAGAGCACGATAATTGAAGCCACAATGCTGGAATTTAAATATTACCCACCATTTAAATGTTTATTAAATGAAAATGTATGTATCTTGAATTAGATTTGATGAAATATCAGCTTATTATAAATAACAACGATCGATGTACTGCAACACTTGAGTGCTTTTATTTGAAATTGAATAGCCTACATTATAACAATATTACATGTGCTCTTCTAAGCCGAACACAAGCATGGGGGGAAATGGTAGAGTTTGTTTCCACAGAGTGTACACACAAGACTAGACACTGCCTTGCAATCCATGGTGATCAGGCTATGCCAGCGCTCTCGGCAACCAGCTTGGAGTATCCGAACCTTGTGGTAAGCGCTCTCCAACACCCCTTCTCGCTGTCATAGGTTCGTATCATTGTAGACCCAGTTGTTCCACAATGTTCTGGAACGGTTCTCTAGCCAAAGGCTTCGTGAATACATCTGCCAGCATCTTGTTGGATGGACAATACAGCACTTCTATGATGTCCTTTTCTCGAAGATCCCGAAGCTGGTGATGACATACATCTATGTGTTTGGAGCGAGCCCCAAACCGATTTGACTTATAATTAAATACAAGTTTTTCGGACTGCAGACCAAGGAAAGGAGCGGAACCCTTGATAATGCCGGACGCAGTTTCCGGTGAAACGTCGGGAGATATCCTGTCTGGACCACAGCCTACAAGCCCGAAAAACTTGTATTTAATTATGAACGCCGGCCGTGAAAGCCTAAGCTGTTATATCGATTTGACTTAATTAATTTAATACAACCTTGGTTATCTTCATGCATGGTTGTTGGACCAACAATCGGTAAACTCATGTCTGTTAAGAATGCATCACACATGCATTAACCAATAATACATAGAATAATTTTTACTCGAACACAACACATTTATTCATTACTAGCATTCACAGTACAATGGTCGTCGCAACACCAAGGAATAATATATCATAAAAGAACAAGTGAACATAATCAGATGCAACAACTCCCCCGTCTAAGCTAGAGCCAATTTGAGATTAAGTCTATCAGGTTTCTTTCCAACTCTAGAACTACGACGTAACTCAGGAACTTCCTGATGAGCAGGGTGGACGGGTTCAACATGTGGTTCGGGTAGGACTACTGCACTTATTTTATCTTTTGGAGGAGTTAGTGGAAACAAAATCTCAGGAGTGTTATCATCATCAGGATCAGACCATAAATCAAATGCATCATCAGTCATTGGTGCAGGCATTGCACTAGTTCCAGGAATGGCACAATTATTAGCAGATCTAAATAGCAGGAGTTGATCTACATGTTTCCTGTGAGTGATACCGTTAGCGTCTCTCACAACATAGATAACGTTTCCTTCCCGTTCATTTATTATACCTTTCTCCCATGAATCAGTTTTATTACCAATTCTCATAGGTACCAGGTCTCCTATCTGGAATGAGCGTGTTTCGTCCATCAATAGCTTAGGTCTACTTTTAGGTTGGACATCAAAGATCTTAACCAAACTTAATCTAGTCCTCAGGGCTCTACCAAACATAAGCATAGCAGGACTTTGACATGTCGAAGCATGTTCAGAATTACGATAAGCAAGCAACCAAGTATACAGTTTATCTATGGTGGTTGTTTCATCGAATTTGCTGGCTTTTAATGCATGCTTGAAACTTGGGACATCTTTCTCTGCCTGCCCATTAGAGTCTGGGTGGTAAGGAGCAATTGTCAAATGCCTAATACCATTTTTGGCACAAAAAGATTTAAAATCATCACTGATTAATTGGGGTCCATTATCAGATACAATAACTCTAGGCAACCCAAATTGAGCAAACAAAGGAATCAAAGCATCAACCAAGGCTGATGTTGTAGTAGATGACATTTTGATAACTTCTGGCCATTTACTATAGGCATCGACTACAATCAAGTACATGGTTTTGGAATATTCTGCAAAGTCGATATGGAGTCTTTCCCAAGCCTCCCTGGGCCATTCCCATGGGTGGTAGGGAGCTTTAGCTGGTGAGTTACTAACCCTGGAACATCCATTACAATCATCAGTAATTAAGCCTATTTCTTTATCTAATCCAGGCCACCATACGAAGCTACGTGCAAGAGCCTTCATTTTAGTAATCCCTAAATGACCTGAGTGGAGTTCTTTCAAAATCTGGGGTCTTAAACTAGCCGGAATGACAACTCTCCCCTCTTTTACAATGCAATTATGGTCAATAGAGTATTCATTTTTATGCTGGGAATACTCTTTCAGGAAATTTGGTAATACAGCAGGCCATTGATCATTTTTGACACAATTCAGGACAACAGATAGTATTTTGTCTTTGACCGTTTCATTAGCAACTTCTTATGCTGTAACAGGGGCACTATCTAGCATGAGAAAATTTATATGCAAAACAGTTTCATTAGGTTTAGTCTGTGCAGGCAACGGCATTCTGGATAGGAAATCAGCATTACAGTTCTCATCCGTTTTGCGATAGATAATGTCATAGTCATATTGAGACAAGAGTTCAGCCACCTTTGGCGCCTTTTGTCACATATTGAGGATAGTGAAGTTTTAGGACTAAAATTATAGATAAGTGGTTTGTGGTCTGTCACCAACGTAAAATGACGCCCTCTTAGATACAAGTCACATTTCTTCACGCCCCAAATAATAGCCCTGGCTTTACTCCATGTAGAACTAGCAAACAATAGGGGTATTTCTGTCCCATCTGAGAATATGTGAGATAGACAAGCTCCCATACCTGTTTCAGATGCATCACAAGCTAAAACTAAAGGCATTGCTGGATTATAATGACACAAAACCTTATGAGACAATAACATAGATTTAGCCTGTTCAAAAGCCTTATCACATTTGGCATTCCATTTAAACTTTGGTTGATTTGCACACTGGTACAGGGGACCTAAAACGATAGACAGGTTTGGTACAAATTTACGATAATAATTCATCAACCCACAAAATGACAAAATCTGGGTCTGAGTAACAGGTTTAGGTGCTTTTTGAACAGCCTCTACTTTCTCGTTAGTAGTGTCCAATCCATTCCTATTGATAATGTGCCCACAGTACTCAACCTCATCTTTAAAAAACCTACTCTTCCCTATGTTGACAGTCAGTCCTGCTGTTTTATATCTTTCAGTCAATACTATTAAATGGAACCAGTGTTCTGAAGGGGATGACCCAGTGATGATAGTATCATCATGATAACAGAAGGTTTTCTTAAGACCTGAATTAATATTGTCCATCTTAGCCTGCCAAATAGCCGGAGCTGAAGCAATACCAAAAGCAAGCCTCGTAAACTTGAACAGCCTCCAAGGGGTAACAATCGTCTGCAAGTTTTGAGATTGCTCATCCATTTCTAGTTGTAAGTAGGCACAATTTAGATCAAGTTTGGTAAATTTCTCGCCCCCTCCTAGCTTTGCAAAAATTTCATCAATCTTTGGTAAGGGGTATTGGGGCACTACAAGGTTAGGGTTGACGGTTACCTTAAAATCCCCACAAATTCTCACCTTCAGTGCCACGCTCTTAGCTTGATCTTTGATAGAGACAATGGGTGTAGCCCACCTTGTTCGAGCCAACTCCTCATCTGTTAACTTGACAAGTGTTCCTTCATCCACCATATCCTGTATTTTCCTTTCTACCGGAGATTGGTGAGCTAGTGGGATAGATCTATCTTGAAGAGCTACAGGTTGAGCCCCCTATTTAAGTATTAGGGTCCCCTTGGCCCCTTTTAAGGTCCCTGGTTGTTTAGTGAAAACTTCGGGGTAAGCCTTTACTAATTTCTCCACTGAGTTGATTTCAGGGCGAAAGACTTCCAGTTGTTTCACCTGATGCACTTTTACCACATTTTTCCAGTTTAATGGAAGGAATCTAAACCAATTCCTACCAAGCACCGTGGAGCTAGCTGAGGATTTCACGACATACAAAGGCAATAAATACTTAACATTTTCAACCTCAGCTACAACATTCACTAAATACACAGAACACTTTACAAGTGTGTTGTCATATTGAATAATATTTGTTTTCACTTTACGCAGTTTGTCTTTAGGGAAATGTTTACACCATTCTTCATATGTCATACAAGTAGCATGTACACCTGTATCTACCTCGAAAGGAACCTTTTTTCCATCCACTATTACCTTAACAAACCAGGCGTCATTGCCAACACTTTCAATAACACCTATTTTGTGCAGTGGAAACTCCCTTATGGCAGTAGAACACTCAGACACATTACCACTTCCTACTGAACCCATGGGAGAGGTACAGTATCGAACCCATATCCTTGTATTTCGGAAAAGAAAGAATTAGTGCAGACTTTAGAATGGAGTTCTGAAGTCAGTTCAGAAGGTAATACTGCATCGTATTGCGTGAAGCGTGGATAAGTTGTGCAACCATAGATTGCCGGGCCACAGCTGCCTGGTGATGTTACTGAACAGTCACCAGAGAGCCGGTTACGCACTCAATAAATTTATATCTGAAATTATTCCATTGAATGAGAGAGATGTAGTTTCGGAAATAGCCCCGAGTCGACAGTAAAATGGCATCGCCACTTCAAGGGAGGAGCCATGAAATTAGAGAAATAATTGGAATTAAGCCATTAGCGGGCATTAAAATAAAGAAAGGACTCCATCAGTGTTAATTATCCAGGGAAAGAGATTTTTAGAGTGGATAAAGTCCATAGAAATTGTACAAGAAAGAAATGCACATTCAGCATTACGTATTCGGTGAGTTCCCGAACCAGGATCTTATGGTGGGAGACAAAAAGAACACACCGCCGACATGGTTGAAGAGATCATTTGAATGAATATTAAAGATTTGTACGATCGATTCCTGGAAACTAAGATATTGTTGAGACGTTTAAAACCTCAGCTTTTCAGAGATATTTTTTATAACATCGTACGACGATTATTTTGGAAATTGGTGGCGGAGAAGAAGAGAAATGTATTTAATTTTACCAGAATCAAATATAAGGGCCAGGAGCCCAAGCAAAATCATTCAGTCTTACGAACCCTAGTGGAGGGTGTCGTACTGTTTCGACAGACATTCAGTCTTCAGCGTCCGAGAGGGCGTGTTGCTGTTTCAAGGGAATTCACGCAGTTTACAACAGGCCTCGAACGGAGGTGCTGCATCACGCAACATACAGTTTATAGCAAACCTCGGGGAGAGTTAAACTGTTCGACAAGTATTCAACAGTAAATGCAGTAATCCATCAGACCACGTATCGGTCGTGCTGCTCGTCAGCACCGGCAGTCTTGTTCAGTCAGTTGGACTCGAACCTGTATCACGACGCGGACGTACTCTAAATAGAAGTACTGTCCAGCTTTCTCAGTGTCGCCGCGCTTTAAAACGTTGAAGTTCTTTTCAAAAGGAAAGTATCGTCAGAACTTTGAAAAATTAATAGTCTACGGTGTTAGGCCAAGTTATAAACTTTGAGCAAAAACATACGTTAGCCGGCGAGGGTAGTCGAAGCCCAGATACTAGTATTTGAAGTGACATCGTAGTATCTCGAAAGTATACGAGACATCAGCAGAGAGTAGATACTCTAAAAACGTTTTTCCCAGTGCGTTAGTATAACCACAGTAGGGTCAAACATAGCTAACACCTAATTTTCCTGAATTGAGGAGATTAGCGTGACAAAGTTGCGATAGAGTTAGGAGTCTACAAAAGACATCAGTAGCCACGTGGGGTTTCAAGGAAGTACTCCACAAAGAAAAGACAATAGTCGTCAGAATTCAGTTCAGACGCATAGTATTAAAGACAATTGTCAAGCGCAGTATAGTGACTTCAGGGGTAAACGTAACCACATACCGTTTCCCATATAGACAATTGCAAACCGGAAGAGACAATATTATCGTGCTATTATTATCGGAGGAGTGGTCAGATACCCTCGCTCTAGGAGTTAGCCCTAAGCCCTCAAAAATGGAAGTATCCTAGAGGCTGGCCAAGGAATTGAACCGGAATTCTCTCACGTCGGAAGCCCCTTAATTATGATTGGTTTTATTGAATTCTTACTTGCCAATGTTAAAACTCCGAAATTATAATTATACCTGAGCTACAGAATTAGGTCATTAGAACCTCAGATTATTGTTGTTAAATGAAAGTGATGTGTAGCCTTTCCAAGTCTCAGATTCACGCTTGTTTGAAAGCTGTGTGTAAAGTGCCGTCCTGAAGGGAGAACGCATTGACTCGCCTTCACCGTCATAAATTTAAGCCTGAAGTGTCTCGACGGTTTCTTAATGAAGGTCACTGTTGGGGTAGACCAAGAACAGAGACAGACCCTCTCTGCACTCTGCTATAATAAACCTTTAATGGACCGGTAATCTGTACCGAGTTTTACTATGATTATTTATCCTTGCCGTTGCATTATAGATCCGTACTTCATTGAATAATTAGATTGTCATTTGAGACAAAAATGAAGATCCCTTTGTATTGTAGCATGCAGTGGCGGTTCTTGCTATAGCGCAATGGCGCAATGAACCCCCATTAAATTTGACAATATATTTAGCATTTTGTCCCTATACGTAACAGAAATATTTGCCACAAAACAGCGCGGAGTTCAAATGCAGTTAACGAGCGCGAGGAAGTGAAGCCTGCGCAAGATTTGGTTTGAACCCCCAGTCTTGGCCAATCTTTCCTGCAGAGAATAGGCGAGTAAGGTAGAGCGGTGGCACGGGACATGTAGCGGGGGTTAGAAGGGAAGGGAACAGTTGATACAAGCCAAACTTGTATCCGTCCTACACACATGCGCAATAAGATTGCTGAATTCGTTCACTAGTCCAACGACACAAGCCCTTCAAGGTTGCGGAAAAGATACACTCCGCCATCTCTTGACGTGTTTGTAAAATAAATGCGGCCAATGTGAATATACAGCGAAAGTGCTCACCAGGGGCGCTTTTGAAAGGGTGTTTCAGGGCTGCCACATTAGACTGTTTATATGCATCCGTAATGTATCCATGAATGTATCTATATAAAGTAAATTACCTAGATATTTATTGCATTTGAAGGCTAATTAAATAAACGATTCAGTTAGATAGAAATAATACCAATAAAATAGCGGAAGAAGGTGTCTTGTTAGTTGTTACGCTCCGGAGTTATCCAACTCACTACTGTAGTTCCACTATTTTCTCAGGTTAAATTAGTCACACTGTCAAGTGCTGGAACGTAAATCACTTTCAGTATTTCCTTGAGCCTATTAACTGCGTGAAATTAGTGACTGTGTAATTCGATTATTTTTTCCGCGTCCTCCAGGGGCTCACATCTAGTGGGACGTGGGTTGGCGATCACGGGACCCCAGCTGAGTCCGGCATTGCTTCCACTTACTTGTGCCGGGCTCCTCACTGCCTTCTTTCCTGTCGACCTCTCTTGGTCAACTCTTGTTGTCTTCCGACCCCGACGGTATTAGGGTATCCGAGGCCTCGGGAGTCTTTTCCTTTCCCGCCTTCATTGGCCCTTCTCTCACATTTCCTGATCCCTCATTCTTCGTGGGATCAGCCTTCTTTTCATTACAGTTCCTTTTCTGTTTAGGATTCCTGACCTGTTTTTATGAATTGGCTCCCGGTATCTCTAAATTACATTTTGTGAGTTTTTTTCACTCAACCACATTTTGTAAGTTTTTCAATCTACATTGCACTTTGCAAGTATTTTCGACCTAAACTCCATTTTGTAAGTATTTTCAATCTCAATTGCGTTTCGTAAGTACAGTATTTTGAATCGCAGGCTTCCACATATTGAGTATTTTGAATCTACCATACATTTTGTAAGCATTTTCAAATTCAATTGCATTTTGTAAGTATTTTGAATTTCAATTGCACTTTGTGAGTAATTGGAATCTGAAACGGCCTTTTTCAATCTCACTTGCAGTGTGTATTTTCAATTCCAATTGCATTTTGTAAGTATTTTGAACCTCACTTGCATTTTGTACGTATTTTCAATTTCAATTGCAATTTGTAAATATTTTGAATTTCAATTGCATTTTGTTGAGTATTTCGAATCTACATTGCATTTTGTAAGTAATTTGAACCTAAACTACATTTTGTGCCAATCTAAATTCCTTTTATGAGTATTTTCCTTCTAAATTACCTTTACCTTTTATAAGTATATCCATTCTTCATTTTGTGAGCCATTTCAATCTGATACTCGATTGCTGTAAGATTTGAAGTGTTGCATGATCTTAACCAGGCTCATTACCAGACGGAGCCTGTCATACAGGTGCGTGATTGTGCGTGTGTTTGAGAGAGAGATAGAGACAGAAAACTTTGAGCTTCACTAATAATGATGATCCAGGGTTCAAGTTCTGGTTGAGGCGAATGATTTGAACTCACTGTGATTGAAATCGCTCATTGTAATGTTCATAACTATCTGTACGAAATTTGAGGTACCACATGTATACTGTTTATCTTTGTAGTAGATTAAGGGTCCGCCATTGAACCCCCAGTCCAGAAAGTCACGAGCCGCCACTGGTAGCATGATAAATGTTATTGTTCCCAAGTGATTGTTGGAGATATCGGGTAGCTGGGAGTCTACTTTAGTTGAGTAAATCAGTAGTCTCCAACGCTTGTGGTGCATGATATTCCCGAAGACAAATACAGTTTGGTAGTGTTGGAGAGAGGGATGATATATTGTGAATATGGTACCCAAATGAATGGAAATTGTTGATACCATTGATTTTTATTAACTCAAAATTTTAATATATTCCAATTGAGAATATTTGGTGTGTTTTTGAATAGAAAATTATATGTAATAATTTACCGAGACTTTTAGATCTCGTTTTGAGAGAATTTTATTATGTTGCTAAATGGAAGTGAGATCAGTTTTGATAATTTTGTTTAGAGTTCAGTGGAACCTCAAATATTGATTAATGTGTATTTGTTCCTTGTTCATTAGAACAAGTGTGAAGCTGATTCAGTTTATTTTTGTTATTGTAGCGCCAAATTTTGATAATTAAATAGTTTTATAGTATGATTTTGAATTTCATTTCAGTGAAGTGTTATCCTAAGCTTGATCCTATAATGTGTGAATCACTCAGTGGGAGGACGTTCTATGCCTCCAAAGAGATAAGACTGAGCAGCTGGACAGTGATTTGCATATTTCTTGTACAAAAGGACACACTATACATACTTTAGGATCACTTGAAACTGACACACTCTTTATACGCACTATGTCGAAGACACAATTTTCTGACCATAATGTTTTTTAATTACACCTCATCTTCCTCACTGTTTTCATCAGTCGACTGCTCTGCTTCATCTTCGGACTCATCTAGCACTAGCTTGTAAACCCTCCGCCCTTTTGTCTTGGAGTTGAAGTGCCCTGAAAGTATTTTCTTACTTGTCTGGTTGGACTTCTTACTCGAATATGGATCTTTTGAAGAGCTACCTCCTCGTTGGCACATAATGGGAACATGTCCTTGGACTCCACATGTTCTACAGATGTTATCTCGCAGATGGCACTGTGGTTTTAAGTGTCCTGCCTTCCCACAGCAATAGCAACGCCTGTCCCCAGGTCGGAGATTTACTTGATGCAGTCGACTTGTTGAGGCATCACTTCGGTCACCTCCCACCATAGCTGCATCCGCAGCAGCAGTCTCCATAGTCAGTGCTGTATCCTGGCATTTTGTGAAAGTCAACTTCTTATCACCAAACAACTTCTTCCGTATAGCTTCATTGTTCAAACCACATACTAATCTGTCTCATACAGCTTCATCGAGATTGTCTTTAATCTCACAATATTGAGCTAAGGATTTCAGTTTAGAAATATATTGAGGAATTGTCTAATTAGGCGACTGGTTTCTGGTATAAAACTTGTACCGCTCTCGGATCACAGATGGCGTTGGCTCTAATTGGTTTTTTTTTACTAATTGCACTAGGAAATCAAAATTATGAGTTTCAGGTCTTACGGGATACGCCAAATCCGTAATGAGAGCCGCATACTCAAATCCAACGAGACTCATAAGGTGGTTTGTGTGAAGTGAATGTTGTGTACTACAAACTTATTTTTCATGATGGATATATATATATACATCCCATTTTACTTGTTGGGTGAATTCTGGCATTGAAATTGCACCTGGGTTATTTACTGACACTCGAATGTTTTTATTTAAGTTGTCATTTTCTTCATCTCCGCTACTTTCACCGCTAGTGAGAGTTTCTTGGACGGACGCCATGTTGAACTTTTGGCGCCGATCTCACACACAATTGGAAAATTCTCAACTCACACACACGGGCTGGTAAGAATATCAACACACACTACGAGTTTATCCTCGTCGCCACTGTTAAGAATGCATCACACATGTATTAACCAATAATACATAGAATAATTTTTACTCGAACACAACACATTTATTCATTACTAGCATTCACAGTACAAAGGTCGTCGCAACACCAAGGAATAATATATCATAAAAAAACAAGTGAACATAATCAGATGCAACAATGTCCATAAGTAATTGACTGAGCCACAGCAGCTCCCGACTGGCAAATGATGCTGCAATGTATTCCGCCTCCGTAGACGACATGGCAACTGACGTTTGCTTCCGGCTTGACCATGCTACAACTCCTTCGCCAAGAAAGAAATCATAACCACTTGTAGATTCCCTGTTGGTCTTGTCACCAGCCCAATCAGCATCCACATAACATTTGAGCTCTGTGTCTTTAGTTGAAGATAAACGAAGTGTCTTGTGTATTGTAAATGCGGATACCGCATCACTCGTTTTACAGCATTCCAGTTCTGTTGAGTAGGCTTCTCCACTCGATGACTAAGTAGACTCACTGCGACTGCGATGTCTGGTCTGGATACTGTGGCTATGTATAGTAGAGACCCTATGGCTTTCCTGTACAGAGTGTTATTTGGTAACTCTGCACTTGCAGTCACTTCACCAGACAAGAAATTGGTTTCCATTGGAGTCGCAGCTGATTTTGGCTCCGATAAGCCATGATCCTCCAACAATGCTGCGATCATTGCCTTTTGGTTTAGCAAAAATGTTCCATTTTCTTGTCGTTCCACTTGAATTCCCAAATAGTAACTAACATCACCCAAGTCTTTGATGTCGAAATAATTCTGCAATTCTGTACCAACTTTATCAGTTAATTTTGCAGACTGACCGGCTACCAGCAGATCATCGACATACAACAGAATATAAGTAATGCTTCCATCTTCTTCCTTTCTTGAATAAAGACACTGATCTGCATTTCCTCGTTGAAAGCCTAAGTTGGATAATATCTCTGTAGCTGTCTTGTTCCAAACGTGTGCCGATTGCTTTAAACCATAGAGACTTTTCCCGCCATTTCAGAACTTTGCTCTCTTGACCGGGTTCCTCAAAACCCTGTGGCTGTTCCATATATAGTTCCTCTATTAATTCACCGTTCAAATAAGCACTTCTTACATCATGAAGTCCCCTCTGTGCAGCTACGTTGAATAAAGCTCGAATAGTGTCATGCTTCACCACTGGCGCAAAAGTTTCATCGTAATCCTCACCATATCGCTGAGAAAATTCTCTGGCTAACAATCGGGCCTTGTAAGTGTGGATCTGACCGTTAAAATCTAATTTTGCCTTAAATACCCACTTACAAGGAAGAGTCTTCTTCCCTGGTGGAAGCTCCGTTAATTCCCATACACAATGTTGATTGAGGCAGCTTATTTCTTCTTCCGCAGCAGCAGTCCATAACTTTTGCTCACGAGGTGACATTTTGAGCATTTCGTTCCATGAGGCTGGATCTCTGGTGTGATTCGTCTGCACCTTGTATGTTAGCTTCTTTGCTGGTACACCCTTATTTGGCCGTTCAGAAACTCTTCGTGGAAATTGTGGAGTTTCTGGTTCAGTCTCACATTCATCTCCTGTGCTGCTTACAGTCTCTCCTCTGTTGAAAGTCACCGTGTTGGTACCTCTGGGATTCAGTGTCGAGTTGTCAGCTGATTCTGTCTGTGTCGAAACATGTTCCAATGTCCCTACATGCTGCGGTGTGATTTCATTATCCCCTTCTTTCGGTGCACTGCCTACCGAAGCTGGATGTTTGGCAACACTCTCAATTACCCGCACCGATCTGCTGATCCAAACCTTGGCTGTCTTTGGATCCAGAATTCGACAGCGTTTGGTGTTTCCATCATAGCCAATCAGGACGCCCTAATTTGCTTTGTTGTCCCCTTATTTTTCTCTTTTGTTTGGGTACAAGCGAATAGACCTTAGATTCAAACACACGTAAATAACCCAGATCTGGCGTCACTCCGGTAAACAATTCAACTGGAGTTTTGTTGATACTCCGGCTCGTTGATCGATTCTGCAAATAAGCTGCGGTCAAAACTGCTTCTCCCCAGAAGCGGTTGCTCAGATCAGCATCCAACAACATGCACTTTGCACGCCGTTTTGTTGTGGAATGTAGAGGACTGTGAGCTGATGTTGGATCCCCTCCTTCCGCAGAATGTTCTCCAGTTTTTGTGAAACGTATTCCTTGCCATTGTCTGTACGAATGGCAATCGGCTTCCTTCCAAATCTAGTATGCATTGCAGCAATATAGTCTTCTACGACGCCTGCCACCTCATCTTTGGATTTTACCAGCCTCACCACAGTAAAACGGGAGTAATCGTCAATGAGTGATAGAAATATTCCAATTGGCGTTGCAGTCTGAATGGGCCCACAAAGATCAGAATGAATGAGTCGCATGGGCTCCTTCTCTCTGGATGTACTCTCAGAAAATTTTGCTTCGGTTAGTTTTCCCTTGATGCAGTCTTCGCATACTACCTTCTCCGAACATTTCGACACTTGGATTCCTGTAGCCAATTCCTCATTGATCAGACGCTGGATTGCAACCGGATCCCGATGTCCCAATCAACGATGCCACTGGTGTAGACATACAGCTTCTCTCGCCATATGAACTGACGAACTTGGTACCACAGTCTGAAGTCTGAATCAATTCCCATCGTTCCTTGCTTCTGCGATGACCTGATGTTCTTTGTAGATGCTGCACGTGTCATTCTCGAACGTCAATCGGTGACCTTGCTTTGTTATGCGCCTCACCGAAAGTAGACTATCATCCAATTGTGGAATAAACAGCACATTTTTCAATAGTACGTCTTGGAGGTGCCCGCCTGGTACCTCACAGTAAAATTGTCCATCTCCGATTCCAGCAGCTACCACGGATGAACCATCAGCAAGAAAGACTGAGCACTTGTGTCACGAATAGACATGAAAAATTGCCTATCATTCGTCATATGACTGGTTGCCCCTGAATCTATGCACCATCCTCCAGTAGGCCTACTTGCAGCATGTTGTTGATCTAGTGCCTTAAATGTAGCATAGTTATGTGTGTTGCATACCTTAACCTCAATCGATGATTTTGCCGATTCCGAACCTGCTGACCTCTGCTGTTGACTTTTCTTGAATCGATTGCAATCTGCTTTAAAATGGCCAAGTTTATTACAGAAGTAACATGCCCGTGTCTCTTTGCCACCCTTATTTGGTTTCCCGCTTGATTGTTCCACTTTGATGAGCACGACTAACCTTATTTGAGCCTGCGACCGCCGACTGTAGTGCAACCTCTGAATCACAATTTCCAGGCACACCAGCTTCGGCACGCCTTTGGTATTCGTCAAGCATGTTCCCAGTTACATATTCCACCGTTAAATCTGCCTCGTTACGGCCCTCGAGCGCTGTGACAATCCCTGAATAAGCTTCTGGAAGACTCACCAGCAAAACCGCAACAATTTCGTCGTTTTCAAGTGGCCTACCAGATCCACGCAGCAAACCCACTACTTCCATAATTGCGTCGACGTGACTGCTTATTCGTCCACCACGATAATGCATTCCGTACAGTTTACGTAGTAAATATAACCTGCTTCCGAACGTGGATCTCTCGTACTTTCTCGACAGACCCTGCCATGCATCACACGCAGCGTTCAAATGTGCAAAATGTATGAGTTGACTGTACTCAACATCAATGTAATGTACTGTACCAGTTCTCTCAAGCATTGGTTGCAGCAATGAGTTGCAGGATGGGTTTTGTATTATAATACAGCGCAGTACCGGCGAGTTTGCAGCGTGATATCTGATGACTCCGTGAGGCTGGCCCGAGCAGAGCAGAGCCGAAGTTCTCCGAGCTGCCTGTCGCCATAGTAACGTTCGGAACATGTGCGCCGAACAGATCTCCAACTTATTGATTAAATATTGAAAGATCATCTCATCTATAATAACGAGGAAGAGAAGTTTATTTATTTTTTTCAGCATTTTACCCAAGATGTATTGACATTGTACTGGCTTTGAAGAGTTGATTTCTTTGGAAAGACTTCATGAATTATGACAGCTATGTTGACCATGCGCCAACGCTTTGTTTTATCGATTTACGCACCGCTGGGGAGGGGATGATTACCCTCGTGAGTGTGCGGGCTGTTCGACCAAGCCAGATTTTGATATATCTCTGCCCAGAGCAGTACGACCAACGAGCGAGAATATTAATACATATCGCGTAGTACAAGGTGCTCTTGACATATGTGTGAGGCCATCGTTAGGATGTTGGAGTTGTGTGACGAAAAACTCTAACATAGGCATATCGGTAATGAGTGATATTTTCACGCTGAATATGTGCCGTGTAACGTGCAAGTTTATTCAGGCTACATTCACATTCAGACAAGCGCTTTACAACGAGCAACATTAACTCTGCCGAGTGTACAGTGATTCTCGCAGTAGACTTTTCGCTTCAGAATCGTGCTATTTCTTTGGATAAAAGTGTTGTGACACTTGAGCACTAGATGAACTATTTCACTCATTCCTTTCATGCTTCTGGCATGATAACCGACAAGGTGTCGGGAGGAAAGAATATAATGCACGTATACATTATAGCTATGGCTGAGTAAACATTTGTACATGAATACTGTGATGTAGGCAACGCACTATGCATTCTACGGAATGGACACTGACTTTTTAACAACGTCATCGCTAGTACTAAATTTTCTTCCACCATGTCAATCCATTATGACATGATAACAGTAAGATGCAATTATCGCTTCGGGCGAATGCTACTACTATGTGATGAGTTTTTTACTCGGAACGATATCGTCAATACGTGGAGCGCGGTATCAACCGGTGATGTTCGTGTGGCTGTCTGGAACCCGAGCGTCTGGGATTGGCAATCCAGGGTTCGATTCCATCGACATTCCAGGAGGACTCAGGGCATTTCTACGTATAAAGGAAGACTGGATATGGGAGGCATATCATTGCTTTCAATTCCATCAACGTCTGGCGATAAGGTACAGCAAACTTACACCCGTCAGTAGTGGTAATGCATGAATATTATAATGTTTGAGTAACTGTCATATTTTCTTTTTCTTAGTATAGTCGATGGGTAGGACTTAGACTTGACGTTTTACTCTTGACTGGTCTTATTCTCGACTGGATTGTGATTCTTTTTAAAAGAATGCATCCATTGTGTAGTGTGTTTTACACAAGTCATGATAACTTATGGTAATTATATGGGAACATTTTTGTCGTAGTGAAGAGAATCGACTTAGGGAAGTTTATATTATAGTGATTTTGAATCTCCATCGTGGTTTATATTTTCTTTTTGCCACGTTTATCCGCATTCGCGTTTATCAACGGATCTACTTTATAGGGATCTTTCTTATTGTTAGTTGAAGAGTTGTTAACGTTCGTTTAAACTTTTTTCTTCGTTGTGTTAGAGAGTTGAGACGTTTTTAAGCTCACTCTTGGCCTGATAGGATTTATTCTTACTTTTGCTAAGAGACACTTCCAGTTTTGGTGCATTGTGGAGACAGTAGGGTTCTCTAATCGACGATTTGGTGTTTATCGTTTCGATCACCCTCGTTGGTGGTGTAAAGACCCTATATTATTTTCCATAGTTCACTCGAGCAGGAATATTTCTTTTTACGGTTGAAAACCTTGATCCTATTGAATTTATTGTTATGACACATGATTGTCATGTTAATTTTGAGCTGACAGAAGTCCATTTCATATATGGTATTTTTCAGACTTGTCAATGCGGATTATAGTCTAATAAAACATTCTGAACAGCTTTTACGATCTTTTCTTCGACGTAAATCTCAGATAATCGAATATGGAGGCATGTTCTTTAATAGACATGTGATTGTAATAAACTATTGTAAAAGCATTAACTATAAGCCTAATAATCAATTGGAAAATGAGAGATAACATTTTTTAGACACTCTATATGAAGTATAACATCCTGTATAAATCTAGAAACGCAAATATCAAGCAAACTGTAATTATTGAAGTACATTATTGATGAAAGCATTCATATCACCAGTGAGGGTGACTTATGATTACAAATGTAGTAAGGCAATTTTGAAACAATCAATACTCAGTAGAGTAGATTTATCGTGTGGGTAAGACCATGTTTTGGCACCGTTGAATAATAATAATTAATTGATGTTTTAAATAAGTATGATGAAATCCATTGCTGAATGGAAGGTGAATAAGTCAGGTGTGACGTGAAATAATCATAGATTTAGTTATTGAACTTGATTGCAGTAGTGTAATATAAGGAAACGTGTACTCCTAGACACGAGAACGTATAATTTATGTAATGAGCTTTATCATCCAAGTTCTGAATTTAATTACAATGCTAGTAGCTACATAATCATCCCTTTGATGAATTCTTAGATGAATGTCGATTGAATTTGATTTTTCTTGCTTATTCTCACAAGATATTATTGGGTCCAAGGGACACCAATCATTTATGATATTACTTCCTCGAAACCACTAATGATTTACACAAGTTACACTTATGGAGGGTGTACTGTAGAATCTTCGTCTTTTCCTATAACACTCTGAGAGGTGTTAAAACCATCTGTATATATGTATATTATTTTTTCAGGGTTATTATCAATGTGTATAGTAAAGAAATTTCCCACTGGAACGAGACCATTTTGATACTTGATTTAAGATTAGTTTGTTTGGATCACAATATATATAAATATTTTTAATGGGATTTTGCAGCCCATTCTTGTGTGATGGATTTATCTTTGTTTTTGTGTGACTTAATCTCGACCAATGTCGAGTTGATTAATGTTCGTCAGATTTTCATTCTGAGGGCATAGCACTTTGCTATGTCAGTTTGTGAATAAAAGATTTTCAATTCCTTTTAATTCGACATCGTGGTGATTTATAGAAGTGAGGGGAGGTCACGTTAAGAAAGCCATTGCTGGGTATTTCTAGGTGTTTCTACGCCTGAGTTCACACTTCTGTGTAGACCTCGTGTTCTTTGAGCTGTTGCTTTTTAGCGTTTGGCCATAGTTTTTCTTAACGTTGCCTGGTTAGGTTTCCCTGTGAACCATTATCCCCATCTCTTGCTGGTAGTATCTGGGGGTTTCAGCCGGCGGGGTTTTTCAGGTTCTACGATCCAGTGATCTTCGTGGGATTTCAGCAAGCTGATGGTAGGTAATTTCGGGTACAGTGAATTGGCGCCCTTAAACGTTTGGGCTTGACTAGAGATATCGTGTCCTTTTTTGGGTAACGCCGATATATTGGATTGGCGTTCAAACTATTGGAGCGCATGAAACTGGAATACCAGACAGAGAAACAGTTATTTGACGATCTAAGACTATGGAGATTTAAACAGAGATGTTGTACTCCATGTCAATCCAATAGACTGGCCGAATGACGCCATTTTATCGTAGCTTCGAACTTTGCTGTCGAAAACGGTGATGGTGTCATGAGCTAGTCAATTCTGACGCCATGACAGGGATCATTGTAAATTCTCTGTATGTCTGTTGGAAAAATAACGGTGTACTGATACTTTTTTTTAGCACAAAAGATCAGAATTCACTCGTGAATAAAGCGATTATGAAGTTATTCAATCTACATGATATTCGTGTAAAATCGCGACCGTTACTAGACTTTGTTTCTTTGTTTTTTTAAGTGGTGCTACACTTAACTTGTGATTAGTTTACGACATGAACATGATTAGGGAAAGATATTCTCCGTAAGCTTTGCTATCACGTTCAGTCGAATAGGGCGGTTGATGCAACTCATGTTTGATTTACATTCAAGTTGTCTGTTTTTGGTATCCGGATGATGAGGATTTCCTGAACTCATCATTAATTCTAGAATATTTTTGTCCACTTAACTTTTATTAAATTTGGATAGCTAATAAACCACTGATATAAATCACCACACAATCAGTATCAGAATGTTTCGGATTCATAGTTGGTATTATCCCGTTTAGTTGTAAGTTAGCAGTAAGATTAACGCTATACGATAAAAAATGTTCCCATTATGACAGTGAAATTCCATTAGAATGTTTGTGTCTTGCCTTGCATTAGCAGTATTCATGTTATTTGTGTTATTGATATTATCCATAGTATAATATGGCTAGTAAGGATGGCGGTGATATCGTTGACCTCAAGACATTGTATGCAATGCTGCAGACTAAAATAGACAGCATACATGAAACTTGGAACACACGTAGTCAATCAGTTATTCAGGAGGTGGTAACTGACAGTCTTAGAAGAGAGATTGGGTTACTCCAAGCTTCCTTAAAAGACCTTAACTCTAGTTCTAAAAGAGTTGAATCATAGGTTAATAAATTAGAAACCTCTGTAGATGATGTCCAATCAGACCTTGGATCAGTCCTATCAGACCTTGGATCAGTCAAATCAGATATTGGATCAGTCCAATCAGACCTTGGATTAGTTAAATCAAATATTGGAGCAGTCCAAAAGGATATTGGTTTAATGCAATCAGACATTAGTAAAATGGAGACTAGTCAGGAGAAATTGGAGACAAACATTGTGGCTTTACAATCGACTCAGAGTCATATGTATGCTACTCAAAATCAAATGCAGGCTATTCAATCTAATATTCAGGCCAAAATTGACATTGTTGACGCTAACCAAAAGCTGATGCAAGTTCAATTAAACGAGTCTGAACAGTCAAATAAAGATTTTGAGCTTGAAATGAGGTTAGAATTATCTAACAATAGAAAAGAAGCCAAAACTAATTTAGACAGTTTCCAATTGCAAGTATCTCGTGACTATGGTCAGACACAAGACACTTTGCAACAGTTAAGGGCTGAAGTATGTCTTCTTCAATCTCAAGTGAAGGATCACAATAAAATGATCAAAGATAAATTCGATGTAGATATTAAAGGTATCATTAATGACAACATTGTCATTCTTAGACAAGAAATGCTTAAAGTCAATGAGGACTATTATAAAGATTTTAAAACAGAAATCAACAACAAAATTGTAGAAGCAGAAGCTAGATCGAGTAAGGAAATAACTGATGTAAGAGAGGACGTGATTAAAAGATTAAATGTAATTCAGAATGTTCAATCGGAAAATCGTGGCGATCTCGAGACTAGGATTAATTCCATAGAGAACAAGGTGGATCAAGCTAAGTTTGAGTTGATAGAAGTTAGGGAGAAAAAGACCTCTGAACTAGGGGAAATTAGAAAACAACTCGACAATTTAACAGTGGGAGGTCCGATAAATGTAGATGCGTTGCGAGATCAACTTAGGCCGATTTGGAACGCAGATTTCATTGCTACTTTTGATGGTTTTGATAGTACCGGTCAGGATGGGGGAGATGGGAATCGCCAACAAAACCCCATAAGCCATGAAACACCCAGATTTGATCCAACGCAATATGGAAACATAGCACAGCAACAGTCTCCAACATATAATCAGGGGCGGTTCGAGTGGGGGGGTTGGGGGGTTGTCTCACCCCCCCCCCTCAGGTATTTTCTCAGTCGGCAAATACGACATCAGTCGGCAGTCGCCAAATCCTGAAGAAGTCGTAACATTTCCCAAAACAGCATTTAAAAAAAGCAAAATGGGGCATGGCCATATGCGATTTGGTTCGATTTCTTTTAAAAAATATTTATTATACTTAGTCGGCATTTTTACCAACAGTCGGCACAAACGGACGCTGCAATAATTTCGTACAGCCAGGCAATAGCCCAGTGCGGTAAGAGGAAGGGTCGGCAAAATAACCATTTTAAAAGTTGCACTTCCAGTCCTCGGTGCACCGGCTGCCACTTGCCATTTCGTTTCTTTGTATGGAAACTGAAGAACGAATGACAGATGAGCAATATGGGACCAAGGACAAAGGATGAACTCATCGGCACGTTCCTGGGTGGGTGTAACATCCCGCGTTCATTATGGAGAGCGATTCAGCTTCACAGCGAAGCGAGCCCAGCATCTGTGCCATGTGGCTAGACAAAAGGTGTTGGTGAGCGCATTGATAACTTCAGGTCAAGCCAACTCATTGAGATGTTATCGGAGGAAAGTTATGAATCATAACTTACGACCTGCTACCGCTTGTCTCGGCGCGTCCTCAGATATCCGCGCTATTGTGACAAAATTGACAGGTTTATGGTTCCAAGGTTCCTCAAGGGCTGGGGTGCTCACTAAGGTCAGATCAGTAGTCACCGAGAATGAGAGAATGCAGTCGTTCCTGAACTAGCAACTATGACAGTGATAACTAGGTGCAAACACTGTGGGACGTGTGTTTTCGCCGACACGGAACATTTTCACGGAGCATCGCGTACCCATCAAACGTAAGTAATTATTATATTTATGAAACACAATGTGTACTGAGAGAAAAAATAAAATAAAAATGAAAAGTTACATTGTCGTGATTTCACCAATCTTTAGATAGCTCAATTAGTGAAAAAGTCCTATTTTTACACTCCTGCAGGTGATATTTCGGGCACCGTTCATTACATAGCTTACAGATGCAGCTGTCCTTAGGATCATGGTAGGTGCATTCTGTGCAAATCTTTCCATGGAAGCCGTGTACTGCAAATCGTGTGTACAGGTGTCGGAGTTGGAAGTTTGGTCCTTTCCAGCAGTCTGATGTCATTGCGTCTGTTTCTCTAATCCCCTCCGGTATCTGTCTTGCTTTGCTGCTCCTCTCTTCGATGAAGGTTGCATATGCTTGTGTCTCCGATAAACTAAAGCAGTGTTTTATGTCATCCACGAAGAGAGATTCCTGCGCAAGGATATAAGCATAACTATTTCTTGTGAATTTTGAGATGGATAAAACTCTTTTGAGGAAGCTAGATTTAACGCTTTCCAGCTTTCTTAGATTTCCGACCGTCAGGTAGTTCCAGATTAGTTGTATTCCATAGGTGGCCGTCGGCATGACTTTGATCTTGAATAGTGCCATTGCTGTTGAAACTGACAGTAGTTGTAATTTGGGTATGTCATATATTGCTTTTGCTGCAGCTGCTGTTCGTTCTTGTATGTGTAGTGAAAACGTAATTCCCGTAGTTTGGAGGGTGACCCCCAAGTATTTGAAATTTGTTACGAATTCTAAGGGAGAGTTGCCACAAGTGAAATGATCCTCCTTTGCAAGTTTGCCTCCTCTCCTGAATTTCATTGATTTGGTTTTCGAGCCATTTATTTCCATAGAGTTGTATGTTGCCCAGTTCCTGATGTCGTCTAATGCCGTTTGTAAATGTTTAGGGCTTTTGGAGAGAATGGCCATGTCATCCGCGTACATCAGTAGTTTTACATTGACCTTTATAGCGTTGCCGATATCCGCTGTCATGACGTTGAATAAGACCGGACTCATCGGGTCTCCTTGCAAGACCCCTCGTGTTTGTATGATGTCATTCGATGTAGTTATGCCATCATACACCGCTATATGGTTTGCATCAAGGATAGACTTGATGGTTTGGAGCTCCTGATTTGATTTGCCTAATATGCTCTCCAATTTGTTTACCAATGTTGATCTGCTGATGCTATCAAAAGCTTTGGAGTAGTCTATGAAGATTACATATATCGGGGAGTTGCGATGAGCTAGAGATAGAGTTATTTCCTGAATAATTTCTTGCACCGCATGCAGTGCTGATCTGCCTGGAGTGAATCCATATTGAAATGTAGGTATATTTGCATAAAGGTTTTGCTTTGGAGAACAGTTTAAACATTACACTCTCTCTAGCAATTCCTCTATAGGAGTTCTGGTCTTCTTTCCTTCCTTTGCCTTTGTAAAGTACTATTATATTTGATCTTCTCCATTGATGTGGTATTGTATTCATCATAAGACATTTGTTGAATAGAGCAGTTAGAGGTTCTGCTATGTCTTGTAAGGTGTCTTTTAGATGCTCCATGTAAATTCCGTCTGGCCCAGCCGCTTTGTTATTTTTGCCGTTTCTTATAAGATGGATGACTTCATCACATGTGATCAAGTCAATGTCTTGCGAGTGATCTGGTGTCGATGTGAATTCATTTGATATTTTATCTTTTTCTCCTAGAAGGCTGCTGAAGTGTAATTCCCATTGATCAATGTTTATTGGATAACTCGATTTTTGCTTCTTCGAAGACCTTAAGATCTTATGTGGACTCTTTTCTGCTTCTGCGATTAGTTTCTGTTCGACGTGGAGATCATACGATAGTTTCTTTTCTTTTAGTAGCTGCTTGTATTTTCGACGTTCTGAAGCGTACTCTGCTAGTGCACTATTTCCGTGTTCTCTAGCTGCATTAAGGCACTGTAAAGTTCTTTTCCTCATAGCATAGCACTCAGTTTCGCTATCCGGTTGTTCCTTGGCGTTTTTGTGGCAGCCTGCAGAATTATTTCGTTTAGGGCCTCAGTAGTCTCGTCTAGGCTTTTCTGCTTACTCATTATTAATGGTATTTGGATTCTTAATGCTTGCCATTTCTCTTCATTTATGTATCTTGATACTTTAGATTTGACATTTTTGTCCGTGAGGACCTGCATCGTTCCCTTTACTTGGATTTTGGCTATCACGGGTAGATGTTTCCTGAGTGTGATTTTTCCAGTTTCTAGCTGCCCATGGCCTTGATTGTTAGTGAAGATTAAATCAATCGTACTTTTTCCATTTGGTGCTATGTAAGTGTATTCTTCTTCCTTATTTAGTAATTTGAGTTGGTACTCCATGAGGAAATCTTTAACCTCTAGAGTTTTTGCATCCTGTTTGTCTATACGACAATTTAGGTCTCCCATTAATATGATAGGTTTGTCATCGTCTGTGCTTTCTAGCGCTTTCCCTAGTTCATCGATAATTGTCTCCGGTTGTGTCTTAGGCTTGAAGTATACTCCTATTATATTTATTATTCGTGTGGATATGGATAGGGTGTTCGCAGTGCAGTCTATTACCTTGATTGGTTGTAAGTGGGCCTTTATGTAACAACTTATTCCGCCTGAAGGTCTTCCTCTGTCCCCTTTCCTAGCTAGGGAGTGGACTCCGTAGAAATTGTTAATGGTTATGTCACTTGTGCTGAACGTTTCTGTGAAGAGAAGTACATCGTAATCCTGTAAGTTAAAAGTGGAGTTCATGTCAAGGACGGATTTCAGTCCTTCTACGTTCCAAAGCATTATGTTAGTATGGTTGTAGCTGATGTTGGTTGCGTGGCAATTGTGCGCTGAAGTATTCTTGGTTATCAAGTCTTGTTCCTTGGTCATGCGAACGAAATCGATATCGCCTGATAATTGCGCCCTCCGGCCATAAGTCCGGATTAGTGATCTTGCTCAGGTCTCTAAGGGGTATTCCAACTTTATAAGCTTTTAGGGTACCTTTCTTTTGGATTTCTTCTCAGCCTGATAGTTCAGATATGTTCAGTCCCTTCAGGTGGCTGATCACCGTTTCACAAGTTGTGTTGCGGTGAAGATGTCCTATATAAAGCCAGGCTTTATGGTAGACAGCTTGGAGTACATTTGTGTTCTCTGTTGAGGGAAGGTTGAAGGATTGCTTGGTTCCTATAATAGTAGGAGTTTGTATGAATTGCGGCGTATTACCACGCCTCCTCCTTGCGACTTCTGACCATATACTTTGTCACAATTTTGTTTCTCATCGATAAGCTGTTGCTCTCGAGGTAATTGTTCCTGTCTTTCGTTTCCAGTTTTCCTGGTCTCATCTTTTCTCTGAGTAATAGGGTCTGCTTCCCATTACTTTCTCCTTTATGATTTCCTCATTTCCTGTATGACATTTCGTTATTTCATCTTTTATCATTGATTTGAGGTTACATGTCAGGTTTTCGATCATGTACTGAAGCTGTGTGCTTAGTTTTGCAGATATTTTATCTTCCATTGTCATCTCATTGGCACAGAATTTCTCGTCTTCTCCGCGAGATGTCGTTGGTTGTAGGCTTGTTTCATCATGACAAAGCGCCAAGAGATCTGAATCTGGATTGATGTCATCAGATAGCAGCACGTGTCGCGAGAAGTTTTTATCTTTGGCCTCTTGTGTAATATCTATGTATGATTCCTTAACCTCTTTGCGGGTCTGCATGTTTTCATTAGTTATATCATATGTGGTTCTCATTGTAATAAAACATTCTTGAATAACACTCACCGCTTCCTTAATATCCTCTTTAGCCTCCTTCTTTAGATATTTGCCTGCTGCATCCGCTATATTCACTATTTTCACGAGAGCAGCTTCTAGACGTGAACTTACACTGTGGTTGGAAGAAGTGAATACGCGGGAACACAACGTTACGTATATGAGCAAGGACTCTCAAAATGAATTCATCCATCTACTTGGAGAGAAAACTCGTGAAATAATTGTAAGTAATAATAATACAATAATTACATGCGTATTTCAGCCGTGTTTATGCTTAATGGTGTTAACAAGAAAAAGGTGAAGAATGATCGCACGCTGGAGTACGTCAGTAAAGGACAAAATACAAGAACACTTCACTTCAGAAGCTCATCAAGCAGCGATGGCAGATTCGTGCCACTTTGTCAATGGAAAAGGCCACGAAGACATTCTCCTTTATAAACTTTTACGGACCATCAGAATTGAGGAAGAACAAGAAAAGGAGTTCCACAAAAAAGTGACGGTATCCAGATACTTATTGACACAACAAGAAGCCTTTGTCGGCAAGGTTTGGCATTCCGAGGTCACAAGGATGGAATCACTCCAGATAATGGAAACTTCACGCAAATTGTGAAGTTACTTTCACGGCATAGTCCGGTCATGAATAGGTGGTTGGAAGAAGTAAATACGCGGGAACACAACGTTACGAATATGAGCAAGGACTCTCAAAATGAATTCATCCATCTACTTGGAGAGAAAACTCGTGAAATAATTGCAGAAGAAATCAAGAACGCTGGTATGTTCTCCGTTATAGCAGATACTACGCCCGATACGTCACATAAAGACCGCCTCGCGTTGAATATCCGATACGTCGTCGAAAAAAATGACGAGCTCGTTCCTGTGGAGCGTCTTTTAAAGATAGACGCTGTTTTAACAAAACAAAAAAGACTGGAGAGGAGTTGGCTGAAAAAATATTTTTAATTTTAAATCCAGAAGAACTTTTACTTCCACTCGATAAACTAGCGTTTCAATCGTACGACTTTGCTAGTAACATGTCCCCCAGGGGCTCACATCTTGTGGGACGTTGGTTGGCGATCACGGGACCCCAGCTGAGTCCGGCATTGCTTCCACTTACTTGTGTCGGGCTCCTCTCTGTCTTCTTTCCTGTCGACCTCCCTTGGTCAACTCTTGTTCTTTTCCGGTCCCGATGGTATTAGGGTATCCGAGGCCTAGGGAGTCTTTCACTTTCCCGCCTTAATTGGCCCTTGCCTCATCTTTCCTGATCCCTCCTTCTTCGAGGGGTCAGACCTCTTGTTTTCTTTTCATTATATTTCCTTTTCTCTTTAAGATTCCCGCACTGTTTTTGTTACTTGGTTCCCCGTGTATCTAAATTCCCTTTAGCGATTGTTTTAGGTATTTTTAATCTACGTTGCATTTTTTAAGTTTTTTCGATCTAAATTACCTCTCGCGATTGTTTTCAACCTCAATTGCAATTTGTAAAGATTGACAATCTAAATTGCTTTTTAGTAAGTCTTTCAATGTAGGTTCATGGCATTTTAGAGAGTATTTTGAATTTCAATTGCATTTTGTAAGTATTTTCAACCAAAACCACATTTCGCAAGAATTTTAAATCTAAATTGCATTTTGTTTGGTGGGCATTTTGCAAATATTTTGATTCTCGATTGCATTTTGTGGGTATTTTTAATCTAAATTACATTTTGTCAAGTATTTTCAATATAAATTGCATTTAGTAAGTATTGTCAATCCACATGAGTCGTTTGAATCTACTGTACATTTTGTAAGCATTTTCAATTTCAATTGCATTTTGTAAGTATTTTGAATTTCAATTGCACTTTGTGAATAATTTGGATTGGAACTGGGATATTTCAATCTGAAGTGCATTGTGTATTTTCAATTTCAATTGCATTTTGTAAGTATTTTGAACCTCAATTGCATTTTGTACGTATTTTCGATCTCATTTGCATTTTGTAAGTATTTTGAATTTCAATTGCATTTTGTAAGTATTTCGACTCTCCATTGCATTTTGTACGTATTTTGAACCTAGCCTACACTTTGTGTTTTTTTTCTTCAATCTATTCTCTTTGTGAATCTTTTCGTCCTAAATTCTCTTTTGAAAGAATATTTTGTGAGTTGTTTAAATCTGAGTTCCTTTTTGTAAGTATTTTCCGTCTCACTTAATTTTCGTTCTGGTTTCCATTTCATTAACATTTTCGCTATCACCCAGATCATTAGGGGCCGATAACCTAAATGTTAGGCCCCTTAAAACAATTATCATCATCGCTAGTAACATGTCTGGCATATACAACGACACTCAAAAAAGCTATCAGAAAAGTGCAATATAGATATTCCGTACGTCCATGCCATGCTCACAGGTTAAACATTTTCGTAGAGACAGCTTGTAATGCTAGCGCGCTTATCCGAGAGTTTTTTGACACTCTTGAAGCATTGTACGTTTTATCATTTTAAATGATCTTGTCGACTTCGTCGTTACGCTGGGGTCTGGCGTTACGTTACGGTGACGGGACGAAATGTACCCAGATGCACTGAAGTGTGTGACGTCATAGTACCGCTTGGTGCATGTATTCCCCGTTAGTATAAGACAAAAATCCCCGATTATTGGATGTCACGGGTAATCTCGAGAACCACTGGATGGATTTTGATGCGGTTTCACCATTCTGTAAAGGATATCTCGAGGAAAGATTCTGTAGAAAATAATTTATGTTTGATCAAAGGAAGCCAAGCAGTAACGATTTCAGTGAAAAAGTCGAAAACCAACTTGGCGTCCGTGCGCTTCTTAAGCTTACGCTGGGTAAACCGTTAAAATATCATAATACTATGAGCGTAAGAATTGGTCAGCATGAAAAGTTCTACAAAAAAGTCCGCGAGAGCATATCTCTATCTTCAATACATCGCCCACTAGTGTTTTTAGACTGGATGGAAGGGACACGTCTCCACGCGCTCTGTTGAGCGTGCGGTATCCCGCGCGCTTGACCTTACTTTGCCCATGGTTTTCACTTGCCGTTCGCGAGTAATTTGAAACAAGATAAGCAAGATAAGCACTAAGCAGATAATTTTCTAACATGTCAAGAGTCTTTGGCTTCGAGCGAAGCGAAAAGCCTCCAGCCTTTCTAGCATTTTTCAGCATTTGTAGCATTTAAAATGATACAAAGTCTAATCTTTAAGACTGTCACTTTTTTTTCGGGTAGCACGAAACGACATTTAAGCTTGCAGAAAGAACTGGATAAAATTGAAAATTCACTTCAACTTAAGAATTTATCAAAATCAAGGTGGACTGCGCTCGCCCAATCGGTGAGTGCTGTTTCTACGTCTTATGAAGAGCACAGCATTGGAAACAATGACAACCTCATTCGATTCTGAATTTGACAGTAAAACCTGAACTTTTGCGTCAGGCTTGCACAAAAAGCTTCTAGACTTTGATTTTATCAGCGGCATGTAGTTTACAAAAAACATCATGTTTAAAATTAAGAACGTAACCGTGCTTTTAGAAGCGGAGGAGCTGAATGTAATTGACGCGATGCAGCTAATTCAGAGCGCTTTGAAGTCATTTGAAGATATCAACGACGACGGCAAGATGAACGCTTTAATAAAGAGTGCATCGTCATTTGCGAAAAGTATGCAAGTAAATGCTGAGGAAGACTTCTTAAAGCACCACAGGACCCGGCGACTTGCACAGGACCCGGCGACTTGCAAAGAAGTATGACGCGCACGCTGAAACGACAGCAGAAATTTCTTTCCTTACATTCTACAGAAAGGAGTTCCGAATACTTGTGAATGTATTTACTACAAGCGTGTAAGACAATCTCGCAAAATTAATTTCTTTGTTAGAGCCATTCCACATAATTTTCAAGTTACCCGCTGACAGTAGAAACTGCACCATCGAGCGCGTCCGATCTGTGTTGTGTTGGCTGAGCTTGAAATCCTTCTTGATGCCAGTAAACAGTGCTCATCTTTTAAAGAAATCGCAAAAGTTGCTGTTAAATGAAAGAGGATTATCCCGTGTGGTTATCAAGTAGTTCGAGTGATTTTAACATCCCCAGTGTCTTCTGCTTCTTCCAAACGGTCCTTCAGCAAGTTGAAGCTCATTTTAAATAATTTGCGGACATCGATGGGTGACGGCCGCTTAGACTCCCTCATAATGTTAGTTAGATCGTTAGTTAGTTAGTTAGTTATTGTTGTTTTAAGGGGCGGATCTACGAGGTCATCTGCCCCTCCTCATGATGTTGTTTTCATCGAAAGATAAGGTCGACGACATTGAAATTACTGAGATAGTGGAGAAGTTGTCCTTGTTGAAACATCGTAGAGTAGGGATTTAGAAAGAATAACTAGATTATTTTTATTCTTGTAATATTTAAACACTTATTTTATTCATTTATCAAATTTTCCTGCGATTTCAAATTCTGGAACTAATAAAATACATTTTAAATGAAAGCCGTTAATTAAGTATATTTGTCTTGTGTATCATTTGGTGCCACTGCCACTCGTTGCTCAGTTTTTAAGTGTATAGTCGGCAATGTTATACATCCATTCGGCATTTTTTAAATTCACACCCCCCTAGATGTACAAGGTCGAACCGCCCCTGCATATAATCCTCCGACAGCTAACGTGAGTATAGGTCCTTAGGCGACTCGAACGTCAGATGGGGCAGGTCATATTACCATTATTCGTAACTTCGAAGATAAACCTCGACGTTTTAACAACCTCGATGGGACCACCCCAATTGAATTTATTAGAAGTGTACGTGATTACTTTGCGGAATCACACGTACCACGTGAAAGAGAGTTGAGAGTGGTGGAACGCTTTCTGGCGGATGCCCCACTTCAGTGGTATCGAGCTTTCCGCTACACTTTCACTGATTTCGAAGAGTTCGAGGAAGCCTTCATCAATAGTTTCTGGAGTGTGGAAATTCAGAATAATCTGCGGTCAGAAATGTACTCCAGGAAGTACCGTATGCGCATACAGGGCCAACGAGTTATTCCGAATAATTTGCTTCCCAGTTAGCTAAACTTCGTTTTCTTCAACCCCCGTTGACACAGGCCCAACTGATCGACTCTGTATCTCTGTATCTCGACAGCTTCCTGTGGAAGTGCGCAAACAAGTTAGTTCATCAGGTGTAAGCGATCTTACGACCATGGATGATCTACTACGACGGTTAGATCACGTAAGTGCGCTCACAGCTCCCACGATCGTGAAGAACTCGCGAAATGAACCGAGAGGTGTGCATACCTTCGTAATGGATCGCACGCAGCAAACGGATCATCCTCAACCAGATAATAGATACAACAATAGGTACAATACACGTAATGGTAACAACCAAATATATAATCGCCAAGATAATCGTTATGTGGATTATACAGAACAACCTTGGCAGCGCAAGTACGAGGAGAGGAATTTTTACCGGCGTGATTATGGCAATAACAGGAATCGTTATCGTGAAACGCCATATCAGTCAAACAACAGATCTAATCAAGGTTACAGTCGCTATATGAACTATAGAACAGAGGAGTTCCAGCGTAACCAACAGCGAGATAGGCTCAGAGACGAGCAAGATAAGCCTAATGAGTACGCTAGGCGAAGAAATTCAAAGGAAGGAAAAAGGAGCAAGAAATTGCAGAAGCTACTCCTAGTGCTAGTCGTCAGAGAGATAAAACAGATAGAAACCATGACGACAGTAAGAGAAGTACATCTAAACGAAGAAGAAAGTAGAGAAGTCGGATGATTTTACACCCCCATGGATAATAAGGATTAATGATTTTTTTATTCACCGATGAAGAAAGAGAGATATAGGAAGATGCTATAGAAAAAGATAGTAACTAACTAGAATGGTACTGAAATCATCTGTAGATACAATGCTAAGAACATCCGGAGATATTATAAGAAGATTACACAGTAACGCTTTGAGGATAATGCTACATAGCATAAGAATGCATTAGGACGAGTACATAAAAGCAGTTTCTTCTTATACGTAAGGTGTCAAGAGGAAAATGTACCAGTTCTCTCAAGCGTTTGTTGCAGCAATGAGCTGCAGGATGGGTTTTGTATTATAATACAGCGCAGTACCGGCGAGTTTGCAGCGTGATAGCTGACGACTCCGTGAGGCTGGCCCGAGCAGAGCAGAGCCGAAGTTCTCCCAGCTGCCTGTCGCCATAGTAACGTACGGAACATGTGCGCCGCACAGATCTCCAACTTGTACATGATTAAATATTGAAAGATCATCTCATCTATAATAACGAGGAAGAGAAGTTTATTTATTATTTTCAGCATTTTACCCAAGATGTATTGACATTGTACTGGCTTTGAAGAGTTGATTTCTTTGGAAAGACTTCATGAATTATGACAGCTATGTTGACCATGCGCCAACGCTTTGATTTATCGATTTTTCGCACCGCTGGGGAGTGGGTGATTACCCTCGTGAGTGTGCGGGCTGTTCGACAAAGCCAGATTTTGATATATCTCTGCCCAGAGCAGTACGACCAACGAGCGAGAATATTAATACATATCGCGAAGTACAAGGTGCTCTTGACATATGTGTGAGGCCATCGTTAGGATGTTGGAGATGTGTGACGAAAAACTCTAACATAGGCATATCAGTAATGAGTGATATTTTCACGCTGAATATGTGCTGTGTAACGTGCAAGTTTATTCAGGCTACATTCACATTCAGGCAAGCGCTTTACAACGAGCAACATTAACTCTGCCGAGTGTACAGTGATTCTCGCAGTAGACTTTTCACTTCAGAATCGTGCTATTTCGTTGGATACAAGTGTTGTGACACTTGAGCACTAGATGAACTATTTCACTCATTCCTTTCATGTTTCTGGCATGATAACCGACAAGGTGTCGGGAGGAAAGAATATAATGCACGTATACATTATAGCTATGGCTGAGTAAACATTTGTACATGAATACTGTGATGTAGGCAACGCACTATGCATTCTACGGAATGGAAAGGACTTTTTAACAGAGTCATCGCTAGTGCTAAATTTTCTTCCACCATGTCAATCCATTACGGGCGAATGCTACTACTATGTGATGAGTTTTTTACTCGGAACGATGTCGTCAATACGTGGAGCGCGGTATCAACCGGTGATGTTCGTGTGGCTGTCTGGAACCCGAGCGTCTGGGATTGGCAATCAAGAGTTCGATTCCATCGACATTCCAGGAGGACCCAGGGCATTTCTACGTATAAAGGAAGACTGGATATGGGAGGCATATCATTGCTTTCAATTCCATCAACGTCTGGCGATAAGGTACAGCAAACTTACACCCGTCAGTAGTGGTAATGCATGAATATTATAATGTTTGAGTAACTGTCATATTTTCTTTTTCTTAGTATAGTCGATGGGTAGGACTTAGACTTGACGTTTTACCCTTGGCTGGTCTTATTCTCGACTGGATTGTGATTCTTTTTAAAAGAATGCATCCATTGTGTAGTGTGTTTTACACAAGTCATGATAACTTATGGTAATTATATGGGAACATTTTTGTCGTAGTGAAGAGAATCGACTTAGGGAAGTTTATATTATAGTGATTTTGAATCTCCATCGTGGTTTATATTTTCTTTTTGCCACGTTTATTCGCAATCGCGTTTATCAACGGGATCTACTTTATAGGGATCATTCTTATTAGTTGAAGAGTTGTTAACGTTCGTTTGAACTTTTTTTTTCGTTGTGTTAGAGAGTTAAGACGTTTTTGAGCTCACTCTTGGCTTGATAGGATTTATTCTTACTTTTGCTAAGAGAGACTTTCAGTTTTGGTGCATTGTGGAGACAGTAGGGTTCTCTAATCGATGATTTGGTGTTTATCGTTTCGATCACCCTCGTTGGTGGTGTAGAGACCCTATATTATTTTCCATAGTTCACTCGAGCAGGAATATTTCTTTTTACGCTTGAAAATCTTGATCCTATTGAATTTTTTGTTATGACACATGATTGTCATGTTAATTTTGAGCTGACAGAAGTCCATTTCATATATGGTATTTTTCAGACTTGTCAATGCGGATTATAGTCTAATAAAACATTCTGAACAGAATTTACGATCTTTTCTTCGACGTAAATCTCAGATAATCGAATGTGGAGGCATGTTCTTTAATAGACATGTGATTGTAATAAACTATTGTAAAAGCATTAACTATAAGCCTAATAATCAATTGGAAAATGAGAGATAACATTTTTTAGACACTCTATATGAAGTATAACATCCTGTATAAATCTAGAAACGCAAATATCAAGCAAACTGTAATTATTGAAGTACATTATTGATGAAAGCATTCATATCACCAGTGAGGGTGACTTATGATTACAAATGTAGTAAGGCAATTTTGAAACAATCAATACTCAGTGGAGTAGATTTATCGTGTGGGTAAGACCATGTTTTGGCACCGTTGAATAATAATAATTAATTGATGTTTGATATAAGTATGATGAAATCCATTGCTGAATGGAAGGTGAATAAGTCAGGTGTGACGTGAAGTAATCATAGATTTACAGTTATTGAACTTGATTGCAGTAGTGTAATATAAGAAAACGTGTACTCCTAGACACGAGCACGTATAATTTATTTAATGAGCTTTATCATCCAAGTTCTGAATTTAATTACAATGCTAGTAGCTACATAATCATCCCTTTGATGAATTCTTAGATGAATGTCGATTGAATTTGATTTTTCTTGCTTATTCTCACAAGATATTATTGGGTCCAAGGGACACCAATCATTTATGATATTACTACCTCGAAACCACTAATGATTTACACAAGTTACACTTATGGAGGGTGTACTGTAGAATCTTCGTCTTTTCCTATAATACTCTGAGAGGTGTTAAAACCATCTGTATATATGTATATTATTTTTTCAGGGTTATTATCAATGTGTATAGTAAAGAAATTTCCCACTGGAACGAGACCGTTTTGATACTTGATTTAAGATTAGTTTGTTTGGATCACAATATATATAAATATTATTTAATGGGATTTTGCAGCCCATTCTTGTGTGATGGATTTATCTTTGTTTTTGTGTGACTTAATCTCGACCAATGTCGAGTTGATTAATGTTCGTCAGATTTTCATTCTGAGGGCATAGCACTTTGCTATGTCAGTTTGTGAATAAAAGATTTTCAATTCCTTTTAATTCGACATCGTGGTGATTTATAGAAGTGAGGGGAGGTCACGTTAAGAAAGCCATTGCTGGGTATTTCTCGGTGTTTCAACGCCTGAGATCACACTTCTGTGTAGACCTCGTGTTCTTTGAGATGTTGCTTTTTAGCGTTTGGCCATGGTTTTTCTTAACGTTGCCTGGTTAGGTTTCCCTGTGAACCATTATCCCCATCTCTTGCTGGTAGTATCTGGGGGTTTCAGCCGGCGGGGTTTTTCAGGTTCTACGATCCAGTGATCTTCGTGGGATTTCAGCAAGCTGATGGTAGGTAATTTCGGGTAGAGTACGCTAAGGCTTTGTTATTTTTCTTCTGCCACACCGCGTTAATTACTTCAGGCTTTGGTTCACTGACAACTTCCCACAAATCATCACTCACTAATACAGCTCGCAACTTTGTTTTCCAAAATATAAAATTTCCACCATTGAACATTGGAATATTCAACTTGACACTTTCTTGAGCCATCTTGTAATTGCACACACTCAAAGCACGCGATCGTTAAACAGACTTTTAATCCACTTACGCGCAGTTTGCCGTAGACTGGGCCTCATAACCTGATGAAATTGCAGCTTATTATAAATAACAACGATCGATGTACTGCAACACTTGAGTGCTTTTATTTGAAATTGAGTAGCCTACATTATAACGTGCTCTTCTAAGACGAACACAAGCATGGGAGATGGTAGAGTTTGTTTCCACAAAGTGTACACACAAGACTAGACACTGCCTTGCAATCCATGGTGATCAGGCTATGTCAGCGCTCTCGGCAACCAGCTTGGAGTATCCGAACCTTGTGGCAAGCGCTCTCCAACTAGATTGTTAAACTTAACGAATTACCAGTGTGAAACAATAATTGGAAATAATATGATAATGTTATAATTAAATGAAGCTACGATTGAAATTTACTTGAGAGACACTACGTTTGATGAACTTTGTTGATTGTCAAATAAGACAGATTATGGTTAGAGAAAATGCCAAAAGGATAACGTCAATGGATAAGGAGAATCATAGCGAGATTCGTTGTAAAGATGATAATTTTCTAGGGTATTTGTGTATATTTTTATCCGATATTGTAAAATCTTATATCAGCATTTCCATGAAAAGAAACATTGCATATCGATGCAATAACTTGATATATTCGTCAGAGATGAGACGAAGCATTTATATTTTTGTCATGCAGATTGCAGACTTTGATCTACAACATACTTCGTTTTCAGTCAATAAAATTATTTAGTGATTTATATTAAGAACAGGATGTGTTAGGAGAACCAGTGGGGCAATATTTCCAACGCCAGCCTTATGCCCGAGATTTATTTTAGAGTTTTTTGAGTTCACTTTGAGCAATTTTTTCATTTGTTCTTTTACCACTGGGACTTTCTTAACGCATTCAATTTTATTGTTGTGTCCTTATCCCAGGTTGATCCATGTTGGTAGAATTTTTGGGGGTTTATTTTAGCCGGGTACTTCCAGATTCTACGATCCAGCTGTTCCATCGGATTTCAACAGGTAAGACCATGTGGATACGGGTACAGTACCTAGCTTACTGCCATGGCCACTTCCTACCCAAATTCTACCTCAATTGCAAATACACACCCCATTACACACCAAGTTCACGGAGCTACATGACCACGATGTCGCAAAGCCCCTAAAACAATCAACATAAAACTGCAGCCCAGACTACTTCGGCAGTGCACAGTAGCTTCTGTAAAAAGAATGTATCTTTCTTTCTCAGTCATAAACAAAAAGCATTACTGCAATCGATACCAGCATTTTCTGGGTTGCAGAAAGGATATACCGGTACCGTATTTTCATAGAACATTGCTTTCTCATGTTTCAGGCTAACATATTTATTGCCTGAACTCTCTTGTTTAACTCATGTTCTCGTCTGACCCAAAAGCTTTTTGGGTAATGTTTCTGGGTCTAGAGTATCCTTCCTTTTTCTACCTATCACACCCCCTTCTCTTTCTTATTCTGATATCCTCATTCTCTAGGGACTGGAACTCTGAACTGTAATATGGGTTACATATTAAGTATCTTGCAGATTGTATGTGTTCAATATAATAATAATAAAAAGGAACAATTTCCTTAAAAGAGTATTTTTTGTTGCAACAAACACACTTCATTAGAGTCAAACTTCAGAATGAAATTTAGTAATAAAGTGAAGTTAAAGTGGAAAAATTAGAATGCTTCTCAAATAATCCAGACCAAACACCATCTGAATATGCAAAATTTACTCCCTATATAATAGGAAGGCTTGATCTCCATCTTTTAATGGAATGACCCTATGGATGATTTGTTTATTGTTGTGTGCATAGGGGAAAATAACCTCACTGTTCCGCCCCTTAAAACAACCATAACTAACTGATGTACCTGTATGTAGGCTACATAAATAATTGTTGGTTACATATATTTATATAGGTCTACAGAAAGAAAGCAACAGAAGTTGCTGAGGATTGCATATGCCTAAAAGATTGAAAAGCAGAAGAGCTTAGAAGTTAATACCCAACAAGCGAATTTTTCATAATGATGAAATCTATTATAATAGTCTACCGTACTTTCTTCTATTAGAGCGCGTGGACATTATGATTCCCTATAGGTAGAGGTGTTAGTTTTTGTTAATTCGCGATAAAACGAAAAGTCATATTTAGAGGTTAGGATGTTTTATTTTCACGTATTTACATGTTTCGTGCCGCCCAGGAGTGAAATTAAATCGCGAAATAACGCGAATTTTGTGAATAACACCACAAATACCGCAATCTGCGAAATAAAAACAAATTTTCATATTTTTTCCCCACACCAATCCGAACATTTTTGTCCACAAGCCGATAATCGAATTTGGTTGGTGTTCAATTCGAGAGAATGATCGATTGTATAGTTTCGCGAGGGGTAATACTACGATATACGTCACATTACGATATACTGTCGATATTCTCGTTACTCGTTGGATTTTAGCGCTGTGGTAAACAGCTGTTATATCGCGGCGTGAATAGTTTGGCCGACTACCTCCAAAAGGTTATGTGATAGTTGTTCATAATGTAAACTACGTTTGCCTCCTGTTACATCGGTAGCGAGTGTAAATTATAGTAGAGAATTCTATATAATTTAATAAAAAAAAGTGCGCAAATTGTGCGTAATCATCGAAGCTAGTGTGTTATTTGCGTGAATCAGATGGCGACCACGGGTTCGTCGTATTAGTTCCGAACTTAGCAGTACAGGAAGATGAGACGCGACGCAATTTAAATATTATGACACGAATTCAGAAATAAATTTTGCGTGTGGTTACGAATTTATACTGGCGTGTGACTACAGTCAACCGTGTGATAACAGTGTTTGTTACTGGGCATCGCTCAGTTGAGTTTAAAAATGCCGAAGGTAGCTGTTTCTGCCACAGACAGACTTAAAGAATATAAGAATGAAGGATTTATAATTTCTTGTGGCATTCTTATGTGCAAATATTGTGATTGTCGGTTAGATTATCGCAGGAAAGATGCATTAGACAAACATTGCAAATCGGAGAAGCATTCAAAACGCCGAGAAAATTCGCGTCTTGAAGTTAGTGTTCCTAGAGTGGCCACCTTGAAAGAAACATTATCAAATGCTAGTCGTGTGAAGGATATGAAAGAAGAGTTTATTTTGGACACTACTACTGCGTTTGTGAAAGCTAATATACCAGTAGAGAAACTAGACAATCCTGCTATCCGTACTTGGTTTAATAAGTACGTTCGCGGAAGTGGAGATTTACCATCAGCAAATCAGATTCGTCAGAAATACATCCCCATGATTGGCGAAAGAAGGAGGGAAGAAATTAGGGAAGATATAAAAAACAAAGACGTGTTTCTGATATGTGACGAAACAACTGACAAGAATGGTAGGTGTGTTTTCAACATTCTTTTTCGTCCATCAGTACCATCAACTGAAATGAACACCCATCTGGCTGCCTCTGTTGTTCTAGATTCTGCCAATAGCGTAAATTGCTCCAATGCGATATTAGACACCTTGAATTCCTATGAAATTGAACGGGAGCGTGTAGTGGCAGTAGTTACGGACTCAGCACGCTACATGACAAAATGTGTAACTACTCTTCAAGGATTGATTGAAGAATTAAGTCACGTCCAGTGCTGGGCTCATAAAGTCAATCTTATCGGCTGCGTATTTGAAAACGAGCTGGACGAATTGAACATTTCTATAGTAAAGACAAAGAATGCCTTTTTAAATACGCGAAAAAGAAAAAGCAATTACGTTGCATTTCTAAGGGAGAAATATGAAAACACAGAAAAAGAGAATGAAATTCTAGCTTTCTCAATGCCTGTATGTACAAGATGGAATTCATGGTTTAAGGCTGCAATGTATATGGCCACGCATGTGGAAGATCTGGTAGAATTTTTCAAAACATTGGAAGATTCAAATTCTGGGGTCAAATTTTTCCAACAAGCATCGACTTCAACAATACAATTTATACAATTACAAGCATTGTATGTTTCTGTTGTTGGTGCCTCTCTTATGGACTTGCTTAATTTCTTGGAGGGATCTAAGTACCCAACAATTCACTTACTGGCTGGGAAGCTAGATGACCTTGAGGTAAAGCTCAAGCTATTAGGCGTTGGTGGAATGTTCAATCATACGATCCTCCAGAACGTGGAACAGCTTCCTCAAAAGATGCAGATAAAGGTTAAGTCCAAGCTTACGTGTGTTGCCCAGTCAGCTCTAGTGAAAGTCAGGACTTTAAGGACCACGGATCCAGCCAGGAAGACTGTAGAAGCCATCGGGTCATTGTTTGATCCTCGGCATGCACCGAAGAACGTATCTCCCACAGAACTGCTCCAATTTAAGAAGAATGCCCCATTTCTTACGAAGATGGAGTCTCAACAGTTTTTAGAGGCTCACAGCATTTACCTGACTGCAATCAAGAACCAATTGCGTCATGAAGATAATGTGAATGTTCCAGAGATCCTCATGGGATTAAGGCCTGCTCACCGAGACTATGCAACAGCTGCATTAAAGTGTGTGTGGTATCCTTGTTCAAATGTGGATTCTGAAAGGTCATTTTCGAAATACAGTATAGTAAGTGATAGGAGGCGAAAATTGACAGCTGCAAATGCTGAGACGTTAACCATGATCTACTTCCAGTGATTTCACCGCAGTATTTGGATAAAACTGAAAAAGGTATTCACTGAAATGTGTTTCGAGATGGTGAATGTAAAATAAAAATGTGACTTCCATATAAGGATTATCTCATTCTTCCATAGCCATGTTTAACGTTTTACCCTGCTGTTTTGTTTTTTACTTTGTTTTATTAATTGTTTATATTTTTAAATGCACTTATTGTACAAACCTTATCGCTTTCCAAATTTTAACATGTCATCCCCCGAAAAAATAATAAAAACACAAAACACCACCTTTTGAATTTTAAATCAACAAATCTTCAAAAAAATAACAACACTTTCTAACATCTCTACCTATAGGCCTATGTATCATTTCTCTTCTTCTGTTGATTGTAATTAGTCATTGCCGTGTATTTTTAAATAAAGAAATGTTGTAGAATCACGGCTTACAACAAATGTCTTCTTTTTCATTTATAACAGCTCGTGATAACTGGCGTTGTAAGTTAATTTAGGGGCTTTGCGATATCGTATTCGGTACTTGGGTGTGTGTTGAATCTGTGTGATAACCTTTGTCATTGAGATGGCTGTACTAGTGTGTGTAATTGGGTAGGATTTTGGATAGGAGGCGGCTGTGGCCTGAAGTTAGGTACCATACGCACATTATTTCTCTGAGACAAATTACCTGCTCCTGGCTGAGTAAAATAAGACGAAGCATTCTGACAGCTGTCAGTAGGCCACGCCTCCTCTGCAAACTAAAATTATTATTATTATTATTTCTAATAATGTGCGATAAAATAAAGAACTAAAGAAAGCCGTTTTTTTGATTTTGTATTATGTCCCTTTTAAATTATAGTTAGGTCTGTATCCAGATCTATCATCGTCAATCTCCACTTGATTCTACTGTCCACAGCACCATTCGTTGATTAGTAGGCTACTATGCTAGGGTTGCCAGATTTCAAGAATAGAAAAACGGAACACACGTCCCAAAACATTGTATCTTTTTAATCAAGTTTGTTAAATGTTGTAATAAATAATACACATACCGGTATGTATTAAATAAGCATTGCATAATCAATTACACAAAATTGAAACTAGATATTGCTGACATATCATATGGGCCTATGGCATCGGCAATTACAAAATACTGCTTTTCATTTGAACGATCCTTTGCGAGGAATTTTTATTTGTAAGTACCTTCTAATAAAATTCACTACAAGTTTCGTCATAATTGTAATATGTGAACAATTCTTGTTTTATCAAACTAATGGAACTTGTTTTTCTATCATCCTTCCATTTGATATTCATGACAGAAAATAATCTCTCTGTAAAATCATTGGGTGGGGGGGGGGGGGGGAATGCTGAGTTTTAGCTTCACAAGGAATAAAGTATTCCTTAAGTTTGTTGCCCCTAATACATCTACAACATGCACCCACCTCTCTGACACAGACATAGAAATCATTTTCTCGTTCAAACTTGCACCTGTATCACCAGAAAACAAGCTAGATATTACAATCAACTCTGAAGCGGGACATTTGAAAATTGGTGCGAAGTTGAATATATTATCAAAATAACCAGAAAACGGAATATTTGGCGTTCCGTTAAAGATTAAACGGATCGCGGAAAAAAACAAGTAAAAACGGAATTGTTCCGGGTAAAACGGAACGTCTGGCAACCCTATACTATGTGCACCCGATGCATTACCGTCCATATTGTTTTGTCTTAAGACAACCTCAGGCATAATATTGTTTTCGCATTTTTGTCGCTATCGTTTTACCCTCCAGGGTTGGCTTTTCCCACGTACTAAGCGAGGGATTCCACCTCTACCGCCACTGAGGGCAGAGTCCTGGAGCTTGAGACTCTGAGCCGGGGATACAACTGGGGTGTGTGACCAGCACTACGCCCACGTGGCCTCACCTGCAAAGCGAACAGGGGCCTGATGAAGGGAAGGGACATTGGATTGGACAAAACGAATGTTAGTGCATAGTCCACTGTCATCCCGTCCATAAGCTCCGGGGTCACGGCCAACTGGGAGAGCATTTCGCATCCAGTCGGCCGTGCCGGGGTACAAGTAGTTCACTATCATACTCATAGATATCGTTTACACGTGCTTTTGGAACCAGTTCCAGAACCGGGAGCATCGACTCTCAGGGTCCTGGAATCGGTTCTCCCGATTCTGTCGCTGGCCCATCTCTACTGCCAGCTTTCTTTATTATCGCTTTTCGTTCTGCAAGTGGTTAACCTGAAATTCTCATAATCATCATCATCATCATCATCATCATCATCATCATCATCATCATCCTGAACCAACTCCAGTTGCCCGGGTGTGTTATATGAGCTCCCTCCTTTTCATCCTGTCCTTGTACCACTCCTCCTCCACCAACTTGTCCCAATCATGACCTCTCTGCAGTACATCGTTCTTGACTGTATCAATCCACGTCTTTCGTGGCCTTCCCACGGTCGGCTTTCTTCTACTTTTCTCTCAAATTCCTTCCGTGCAGTTCTGTTTGGTGGCATCCTTTTCAAGTGACCAAACCACTTAAGTCTTCAGATCTGGATCTTATTGAGGAGAGAATCGTCTATTCCTACTTCTTCTCTAATCTTCTCTTTCCTGATCTTGTCTTTCCTGGTTTTCTGAATCATGGTACTGTACCAGGATTCTCATGCACAGGATATAAAGTATTTCAGCGCGACTTTTTATTTTAAAGACAGCACGGCGCGCAGTCTCTGGGATGTGTCTCACAGTTGGCCAGGTCCCGCAACGGTACTTACGAGTCAAACCGAGCATGCCCGAGGGCGAACTTCGGATCTATGACGACGCAAGCGCACTATGAGTATTGACATTTTGTATCGACCGGCCATGAGAATCATATTTATTGTGGTGTTTGAAGTCATATTTAACCCATCTCTTTCGGGTACATTCGTGTTGACCGACTGAGAAGCACTAAACACTTGTTTAATCATATTTATGCTAATTAAGAAGAAATGAGATCTTTATACATGCTCTACACTATTGCAGAAGGTTATTTAACATGGCATGTTGTGAATAATGATATATTTTCATGTGAATGGTGCGTTCAAAAAGTAACGAGCCGGAGGCATAATTACAGAAACCAGTACCTGTATGTTAGAAGTATTGGCCCTGACTGTTGAGGCACTTGTCCCACTGTGACACGAGGCGGTGAATGGCTGTCTCTTAAAATTCCCTGGGCTGCGATGTGAACCAGTTCCGCACGTACAGCTGGACGTCGGCATCCGAGGTAAATCGTTGGCCCCGCGGAGCCCTTTTCAGGGGTCCAAACATGGCGTAATCACAGGGAGAGGGGTGTGGACTGTATGGAGGCTGGCCGAGGACCTCCCATTTGAATTTCTGCAGGAGTGCCGTGACTGTGTTGGCCGTATGAGGTCGTGCATTGTCGTGGAGCGACCACGGTGGCTATGGCGTTCACTGTCACTCGGCGGTCCTGGGTAATGAGTGCATCAACCAGCTGGACGTTGTCATCGATAATGCAGGGGGGTGCCCCAGACCGAGCATCATCGGCTAACGACACCCGTCCTTCCCTGAAGCGCTTGTGCCACGCCTTGACCCTTGCAAGTGACATGCAGTGTTCGCCGTACACTTGTGACATTTGGCGATGAATGTCCGTTCCCCCTACTCCTTCCGCTGTCAGAAACCGAACAACACCTCTTTGCTCTTCGGTTGACGCCTCCATGTCACTGTTTGCAATGCGACTGGCAGCGTTGGACGATTGATGCATTTTGCTGCTCGCTTTGTATCGTCACGTGACGTGCAGGCGTGCCCTCTAGCGACGGGCTGTGACCTCCCACGCTTTGGTCGGATCCACACCTCGTTACACACGCCACGATTGGCCGATGTAGTCACCGGTTTGCGCATTCCAGGCTCCGGCTCGTTAATATTTGAACGCACCTTATTTGTGAGCTACACGGATCATTTAAGTTGTTCATTATAACAATCTCTCAGCATTTTTAGGCCCTGATAAACCAATCAAGTCTCTCGGTTATAATGACCTTGTAAAATATTTCAAGCAAATACTGTCACCTCAAGTCTCAACCGTGGTTTCCCAACACTATTTTTTGAACGTCAATCAAAAAGAAAGTCAATATATTGCAGGATTTGTTGCCACTCTCAGAAGCCACTTACTCGACTGTGACTTTTATATTCAGTGTACGTGTGACGCCAGAATTTCAATCGCGGATGTTTTTCTTCGTACACAATTTATACGTGGCTTGCGAGATAATTGGATCAGAGAGAAACTTCTTCAGTCTAATGACACGAAAATTGATGATCTCCTGAAGAAGGCTATAGCCTTGGAAGCATCGCGGTATGAGAGTAATCAGCTGTCAAAACAGCTCACGTCACCGTCAGACACTGTAGAGGACACAAACAAAGTAACAACAGCCACAGGTTCATATAATGACCGAAGTATGAATCAATATGGCAGTGATGCTCAGTCACGTTTTGTTCAACAGCCTAGCCCAGGCTCTCACTCACGTTCACAGTCCAGGGGCCGCCGTAGTTCTGTCAATTATAGAGCACTAGGTATTGATGGATTATGCCTGAATTGTGGAAATTCTAACCACAGGTCAAGAGATTGTCGCACAAACAGAAACTCTCTTAAATGTAGGTCATGTAGGAAAGTGGGACATGTTGCAAAAGTTTGTATCACTACACTTCTTCAACAGTCAAATACACACAACATTGCAACCGAGAACATAAATGACAACTTGCATGACCACCCGGAAACCAATTTCGGGATAGGACAACTGGAATGCATCGAAGATCTCTTTGACGTAGGGCAAGAATTGGATAAATATTTTATCACTGTTAAACTCAACAATACATTACAAAGATTTGAAGTCGACACGGGAGCAAAATATTCACTCATCCCAGAGAACGAATGTTCAACCTTGGGTCTTGGTTTGCCATTGCAGCCAACAAATATCTGTTTTCGATCATATTCTGATCATGTTATCAAACCCAGAGGAAAAATTGTTGTCACAGTATCATACAAAGAACAGAAATTGTTGCAGATCTATTTGTAGTTCCGCAAGGCCATGCCGCATTGCTTGGTCGTGTTTGGATCAGGGGCCTCGGCCTTGATCTGAAGGAAATTGACAATGACACAAATCAATCACTTCACACTGAATCTGTCAACTCAGTGCAGTCAATTCAGGATATTTTACATCAGTATAGTACAATCTTTGAAGAAAAAATTGGATGCGTTCCCAATATTGAAGTAAAACTGCAACTCAGAAAGGGGTTGAAACCTGTCTTCAATCGTGAACGTGATGTCCCTTTTGCTCTTCGGGAACGCGTTGAAAAGGAACTCGCTTCATTGGAATCAGAAGGAGTTATTTCTCCCACAGCTTTAAGTGATTGGGGATCGCCTCTTGTTGTTATCCCAAAACCGGATGGGGGAGTTAGGTTATGTGTCGACTACAAATGTGGAGTGAATTCAAGGTTGATTTCTGCAAACCATCCCATAAGACCAGTTAATGATGTTCTACATAGTCTTAGAAACTCAAAATTTTTCTGCAAGTTAGATTTATACAAGGCATATCTACATCTGAAGGTTGATGAAGAAGGTAGTATGATTCAAACTATATCCACTCACAAAGAAACCTTCAGGATGCACCGACTGAGTTTTGGCATCAAAACTGCCCCCTCAGAATTTAATAGGATATTATCACAGATCCTTCATGGTCTTCCAAAAGCTGAAGCTTATTTTGACGACATTATAATACATGGTACTACGAAGGAGGAGTGCACCAAGAACTTAATAGCCTGTCTAAAACGGCTTTCAAAAAATAATCTGCATTTGAACAAAAGCGAATGCTCATTTTTCAAGGAAAGCATAGACTACCTAGGGCATATTGTATCGTATAATGAGATCCGCAAGTCACCAGAGAAAGTTCAAGCTGTGTCACAAATGCCACGTCCTAAAAACATTGAAGAAGTGAGACGCTTCCTTGGAATGGTGACTTATTATGCAAAGTTTATTCCTAATTTTTCAACGAAGTCCCACCCATTACGGCAGTTATTGCGGAAAGGTGAACGGTTTTTCTGGTCTGCAGCCTGTGAAGCAGCTTTTTTGAATCTCAAGTCCGAGTTATGTAGTGAACGTGTCCTAACCCCATTCAATCCATCACTGCCTATCATCTTGTCAACTCATGCCAGTCCTACTGGTGTTGGAGCAGTATTAAGTCGTGAGATGGATGGCCAAGAAAGACCCATCGCCTATGCATCTCGTGCCCTAACACCAGCAGAATGTAATTACAGTCAGCTTGACCGGGAAGTGCTGGCAATAATATTCGACACAACACACTTCTACAACAATATTTTTGCAAGAAATTTCATTCTTGTGACGGACAATGAACCTCTGTCTCGTATTTTTCATCAGAACAAGGGCCTGCCACAAATGACATCCGCAAGGCTCCTAAGATATGCATTGTTTCTCTCCGGGTTTGACTACACAGTAAGAGTGAAAAAAACGGAAAGATAACGAAAATATTGATTGCCTATCCCGAGCCCCTTTTGCATCTACCTCGCCAAACATTGAAACATCAATAAATGCAGAAGTTTCACAACTCTATGCTGAAACGATTCTTCAAGTGTCAAGTGAAGCCATTACGTACGAAACTATCCGTGATGAGACTATGTTAGACCCAGAACTTAGGGCCACCCTGCAACGTCTTCAAACGCAATCCTTGGATGAGCCATATACAGTTGAAAATTGTTATCCCAAAGGAACTACAAAGAAAATTTTTGGAAGAGTTACATTTAACACACCTCGGCATTGTGAAAACAAAACAGTTAGCAAGACGATATGTCTACTGGCCGCAATTAGACAAAGACATTGAGAAGCTTATCAAACCTTGTGAAGAGTGCGTGCAGACTCGTTCAAATCCACCAAAAGCTCCAATACACCCCTGGGATGAATCAGAAGAAAATTGGGAACGCATACACATTGACTATGCGGGACCATTTGATAACCACCATTTCTTGATGTGTGTTGACGCGAAATCCAAGTGGGTCGAAGTACAAATAGTGAAAGACGCTCCACTGCAACTACTATCAGTCTGCTTGACAATATCTTTACCGTACATGGGTACCCGAATGTCCTTGTGTCAGATGATGCCACTATCTTCACGAGTGATGTATTCAGATCCTATTGCAAGGAAAGAGGGATTTTTCAGAAATATATTGCACCAGGACACCCAGCAACCAATGGGCTAGCCGAGAGAAACATCCAAACTTTGAAGAGACGACTTCGTGCTGCTGTAAATGACCCGGCACCATTATCGACTAAGTTACAGAACATCTTGTTTCAATACAGAGCAACGCCATTGGCATGTGGACAGTCTCCAGCTGAACTATATTTGAAACGTCGGCTACGTATCCGGTTGGATGCTCTACTTCCAAACCAAAAGAGCTTGACTACATCCAGTTTCTCACCCCCTGTTCGCTCTTTCAAAGTGGGGGAGAGAGTGCAAGTCCGGATTCACCAGAAAAACCGTGATATTTGGCAGTTTGGTGTTATACAAACTAAACTCGGCCAGCGCCACTATGATGTGAAAATGGATTCGGGATGAATTTTAAAGCGGCATGTTGACCAGTTATTATCGAATCTCGTGCCAAAGAAAGATAAGCATGTCACTTTTGCTCCAACAAATACTCCAGTGTTTGGTGTTCCAATTATACCAACAACAACCCAGCCAAGACTAGAGAATGATGATAAACCTCCTTCAATCCACACTTCAGATGATACAAGGCAGACCATTCTGCAACCAGTTGAACGCCCTGATCGAAACAGCCTTCCACCACCTGCTGATAATTATTTAAGAAGATCAGTCAGAGACAGGCGACCTCCTCAGTATCTGCAAGACTATGTGCCCAAATGAATATGAATAGTTCCTTTTATTTGTTTTTATATAAGTGGGGGAGACTATTATGTATCTAGTTTATGTCCTCTATGGAACTTGGGCGGAGTGTTTATACGCTTTTACTCTTTGACGATGTTAGTTGTAATTGCTCAATGTAAAAGATGTAGATTGAGATGTGTGTGCATATTAACCCTAAACCGGGCGCGCTGGTGAATTTCGTTCACCAAACCACGTATTTCATCTATAGTTGTTAGTTTTTAAGAGCTACAGCCGTGGCGCTGCTAGTACCTTCGGGCGAAGTCTTATCGATACTCTCAGTGTAGCGGTATCTGTTCAGGAAGTTGTACGTGTCACTCGATTAGACCTTGACTCGCAAGTGCCGTCATTTGGTGAACTTTCTTCTCCACGCGCCCGGAAATGTAAGTAAAATTGTACCTTATACGTTCTTGGAGTTGCATTATTTTAAAATATAGACTATAGAGGATACAAAAGTAACTATCTATTTTTATTGTAGGGCGAAGTTTGTGAAGGATGAAGACATACAAACGCTGTTACAGGAATTATCTGATGAGGAGGAAGGATCTGAGGGAGCTGAAGTTTGTGATTTTTCTGATGGTTAAGATGAAGTGGAAAATTATTCAGACATTAATCATGACAGTGAGAGTGATCAAGAAGGCGATGTAGGTCTAGTTGATAGCTATGAACACGATGAACTAGAGAGGGATTTTCTCTTCGGGAAAGACGAAACAATGTGGTGCACTAATAGCTTTTCAAGGGCTGCCTCTAGGATTAAATCAAAAAATATAATAAAATAAAAATATTTCCTTGTCCAAAAGGAGATGCGAAAACAGTGTCGTGTGAAAAGGATGCTTTCTTACACATAATTGATTCTGAAATGATTGATGAAATAGTTTCTTATACTAACATTTATATTGAAAGGCATTGCGAAGAAGTACTTACAGTCGTGAGCGCGATGCTAAACCTACTTGCCATGAAGAAATACTTGCTTTGATTGGTTTATTGTTCCTCACTGGTTTGAAAGGTAAACAGTACACATCTGTGGAAGAAATCTGGGTGAAAGATGGAACTGGAATGGGAATAGCAAGAGCCTGCATGTCTTCAAAGAATTTTCTATTTTTGTTACGGAGTGTTCGTTTTGACGACAAACTGTAAAAAGAGCTACACAGCAAGTTAGTTTGTAACAATAAATGAGAAGCTAGTGCCTTTTTGAGGGAGATGTGCATTTATACAGTTTATGCCAAGTAAGCCGGCAAAGTATGGGTTAAAATTCTACGCCCTGAATGATGCTAAAACTTTTTATACATCATCCCTGGAGTTATACTGTGGCAGGCAACCTCCTGGCCCCTATGAACTCTCTAATAAACCATATGATAGAATGAAACGTCTAATAGACCAAGTGAAGGGAAAAAATCGTAATCTAACCAACGACAACTGGTATGCCAGCTATGACCTAGTCCTTGATCTTTTAGAAGATAAAACAACGTGTATAGGCACTCTCAGGAAGAATAAAAGAGAAATTCCACAGCTGTTTCTTCCTCATAAAGATAGGCCAGTTGGTTCAACAACGTTTGGGTTCCAGTATGAAATCATGCTCATTTTGCATGTTCCTAAAAGGAATAAAGCAGTCATCTTACTTTCTTCTTTGCACGACGAACCCTCTGTGGATCCCAACAGTTCAAAGCCCCATGCTATAGTCTACTGGCTTATAATTTAACTAAAGGCGGAGTCGATACTTCCGACCAAATAGAAGGCAAGTCGTCGGTAGCTCGGAAAACCCCACGGTGGACAATGTGTGTCTTTTTTGCTCTACTCAACATGCTGGAATAAATAGTCAGGTACTTTACAAAGAGAATCCGAAGAACCAACCAGTAAAGAGACGCGTGTTTTGAAGAATCTTTCATTTCAACTCATGAATAAGTGGTTGATTGGACGAGCTAAAATAGGAACCCTGCCTCCAGTTATCCGAGCAGTGTTATACCCATACCATCAGGAAGAAACATCAGAAGAAATAAAAGTGCCAACGAAGAGAGGACGATGCATTTACTTTGAGCGGAAACAAAATCAAGTCACCACAATGAAGTGTAATGAGTGTCATAACTTTGTGTGTAAAACACACTCTAGAAGATGCATTAGATGTGTAAGCTGTGAGAATAATGATAATGATTAATGAAGATTGTTAGAAGTGTTTCATTTTAAGTTCTTATGAGTGAAGTATTCATCGGTTTCAATTGTATTTTCAGTCTTCAATCCATGAACAATTTGACCCTTTATTATTATATGTATGTACTGTCACTTGTAATTTGTGTTGTAATTATTATCTCTCAGGTTTATAAAGCACATAAGGAGTAACAATATCAATCGTGTAAGAGTAAGTACCTATTAACCAGTTGCTAAGACTAAGAAAAATGAATGGTGAACGAAATTCACCATGCGCCCGGCAATGTAACATTTATAGGCGCGCCCGCTCTAGGGTTAAAGTGATATAAAGTGCTTTATTCTAAATATAATAGCTATATTGTGCTTTATTAAAAACATAATAGCCAGCATGAGACCCGGCTTGTTATCGCAATAAGAATGTCGTAGGTGCATGTGTGTGGGAAGGCTGCCTCTGCAACTTTGTCGTTGGGAACAAAGTCAGATAACAACAGTAGCTGTTGCTAGCTATGATAGCTTGATACTATGCTCAAGGTTAGTATGCCCTGAGAGCTTTGTTTTGAAAAATGCTGATGATCAACTTCTCATAGCGTGCGCAGTGGGAGTCATGTGAGCATATGTGTGAACTGTTAATGTGAAGAGTTCTCTAAGTCAGTCAGTCAGTCATTACTTGCAAGGTGTTTTGATACATTGTGAGAAATAACGTGTTGACAATTTATAGACACATATATATATATATATATATATATATATATATATATATATATATACATATCTACCGAGACAGAGCATCACGGACATTACTCGTAAGATATCCTTTGATACAGACGGTCTGGTCAGCCATTAGCCTGTGTACGTCGATGATTTTTAATTAATTAATTTAAAGAACTTAATAAAAACTAGACCTATATTGAAGATCAAGTAAAAGACAAGGTATGTTATTTATTTTATAATAATAATAATGTTATGGAATAAATTATTGTTATTTTGTGCATTATTGAAAGATGATTCAATGACTTAATGCTATGAATGTATTTTTTGTTGCAGATAAAAAAACAACTACTAATTTGATGCATATAACAACTAAAAAAATACAAAGTAAAGCAGCTGTGTGGGAGATCAGTTTGAAAAATATATTACTCATTTGGAAAAGGTATGTACATATTGTTTTATGACTTGACGCTAAAAATGAATGAATGAATGCTATTTTATTTAATGGTAATCCATGAACTAATGAAATATATTGATTTTCGTTGCAAAATTAAACCGGGTGTGTCAAAAGACGACCAGGAGTAGCAGCAAAGCCACGTTATAAAAATTAGCTGACTATTTTCCCGAGTGAGTGTATATGATTAACCCTATTGCATTACCTAAACCTTTTATGATGTGCTATACCTAAATAAATGAACGAATGAATGAATCAATAAAGAAATGTATGCTCATGTTCACTGAATATATATATAACTAATAAAGTGTTTTATAGCTCTGCTTTTTCAGATAAATTCTTTTTACAAAGAAACAAAGCATTATCCACATCGTGACTAAGTGCTTGTCTGCTTGAGCTCCCAGCCTACAGTTGCTACGACTTGCGTGTTTGTGTGTGAGTGTGAGTGTGTGCCAGTGTCTTAGAAGACATTTGTATTGGCTGGTTTTTGGATTATCCTATTTATAAGGTGACTTAACATTCCATTTTTTTAAATTATATCTATGTGTCAAAAATTAGAATGCCAACCATTAGACAAATGTTTTAAAAGTAGAATATGTTCCGGCCGAATTTATAATGTGAAAAACTGTCTATCCCCTAAAGAATTTGTTGAATCGTGTTTGTCTATTTTTATGAATGAAAGCAAGCAGGGCTTAACATCTCATCACGCCTTAAAAATGAATTTTGAGCTACTATGTGAATTTATCTTGATCAAAAATAATGTTGAAGAAAAACACATGTTTAATCTTTGTACAAAAATGGAGAAATTTCTGATATACGATAATTTAGAAATGTTGTATCAGGAAATTGCTATTAATGGACTTATCAGTAAATTTGATATGTTGCAAGACGGACCAAGTGGCCTGGCTCTGAATAGCATTGTGTATTTGAAAATTAATATCTGTAAATACAATCCATTAAATGCAGGAAGTAGCTATATTCCCACACCGAGCTGGATTGCTTCGAAATTGGCAATTATTAATGTATGGAACACAGACGATAATTGCTTTTTAAGGAGTGTGGCTAGTTGCCTGCAACCCTGTGAAGACAGAAATGGTCATAAACCAGGGAAGTACAAAGCTATGTTTAATCACTTAAAGCAAACTCTGAATTTGGAGCATGTTTCATTCCCCATGTCTGTAGATAAAATTTATTTATTTATTTATTTATTTGAGAAAGACAATCCAAATTTCTCATTCATGGTATATGGCGTTGAGGGAAGCAACATTGTAGGTCCCTTGCATGCCACAAAAGAGACAAAACAATATCATATTCACTTATTATTTTTGTCTCACGGGGATAAAAGCCATTATTGCTGGATTAAGAATTTAAGTAGATTGGTAAGCAGACAAGTATCCTATCATGCTGGTGTAAAATACATTTGCGAGCGCTGCCTTCAGTATTTTACAACTACTGAACTCTTGGAATGACATATGGGAGACTGTGAGGGGCAACTGGCAGTAAAGCTAATCTTGCCCGAAGGGAATGACGCAGTCTTAAAATGTAAGGTCGCTAATAAACAAGATATGGTACCAATTACTGTTTATGCTGATTTTGAGGCTCTCACTGTTCCCATTCAGGGATGTGAACCAAGCCGCCATACAAGCTCAACCTATCCAGTGCAGCAACATGAGCCGTTTGCTGTCGGATATTATATTGTCTGTCACTACGATAAATCCCAATGTGAATATGTAAGTCACAAAGGTTCGGATTGTGCACGGTGGTTTGTTGATCAAATGGCGGCTTTAGCGGGCAAAGTAGAAAAAAAATGGACAACCCTGTACCTATTCAGATGAATGACGTACAGCAAAAAGAATATGATCAAGCCACCACCTGCCACATGCGAAAAGCCTATTTTAGGCGGAGAACAAAAAGTAAGAGATCACTGCCACAGGACAGGACATTTTAGAGGTGCCGCCCATAGGGGATGCAATTTGAAGTATTCTACACCTCACTTCCTCCCTGTCTTCTTACACAATTTCTCTCGCTACGACCTTCAATTCATTGTTAAAGAATTGGCTCATGTAGATTAGAGCAAATTCATCATCTTGGCTAAGAACCATGAGAGCTTCACTTCTCTTTCATGGAGAAAAGGAACGATGAACATTCGTTTTCTCGACTCATTCAAGTTTATGTCTAGTTCGCTGGATAGCCTCGTGAAAGGGCTAAGCGAAGATGAGTTGAAACATACTCAATCCCACTTTATGGATACAAAACAATTTAAATTGTGTGTTCGTAAAGGCCATTTTCCTTATGATTATGAGGGAAGTTACGAGGTGCTTGAAGAAACGTCTTTGCCCCCCCCCCCCGAGATTTTTTTTCTCAGTTAACTCAAAGCACCATCAGTGAAAAAGAATATGCCCACACACACCATGTTTGGCGAGCGTTTGGTATAGAAACCTTGGGCCAGTATGCTATGCACTATTTATAATCAGACGTGTTGTTGTTGACAGACGTATTTGAAACGTTTCGTCAGCTATGTCACACGATATACGGCCTGGATCCTGCTCACTACTATACCAGTCAAGGGTTAAGTTGGGACGCTGCCCTAAAATACACCCAAATCGAGCTTGATTTATTGACGGATCCTGATATGGTACTAATGATGGAAAAAGGGATTCTTGGTGGGTTCGTATCGCTTAATCAGCGACATGCCGAGGAAAATAATCTTACATGCCTGATTATTGTCCCGAAGAATCAGAATCTTACGTGATGTATTTCGATGTAAACAATTTATACGGTTTCGCCATGAGCAGACCGCTTCCGTACAAAAACTTTATCTGGCTGTCTGAGGATGAAATTAAAGATTTTAATGTGCATAGCGCCAGCGAGCAACAGGACGTAGGATATGTTCTTGACGTTGACTTAGCTTATTCCACCGATCTCAGACAGCGACATGGTGATTTCCCCTTTTGCATAGAGAAAATAGTGCTGCCCAATAGGAAGGGCAATCATAAAAAATTGATGGGCACCTTGTATGAAAAAAATCACTATGTGTTGCATATTGACATGCTTGTATAATGTTTAGCCCAGGGCTTAACCCTGAAAAATCTATAGAGGTATTTCTTTCTGTCAGAGACGATGGTTGAAACTGTACATGGATTTAAATACCAGTCGCAGACAAAGTGCCACTCAGCCATTTCAAATATGATTTTTGAACTGATGTATAATTGTATTTATGGCAAGTGCCTGGAAAACGTGCGGCAGTATAGGGACGTAAAATTGGTGAACACATGGCATGGCAGATGTGGAGCTGAAAATACATTTCAAAACCAAATTTCAAATCTTTGAACGTTATTGATCATGATCTAGTCACTATTGAACTTACTAAAACTAAAGTGGTCATGAATAAACCCATCTATTTAGGGCAAGTTATTTTAGATTTTTCTAAATTGCACATGTATCAATTTCACTATGGTTTTGCAATACAGCGATTTGGTAGCATTTCCTTGTTATATACATACAAGGATAGTTTTATTTACCATATCAGTGACTGTAATCCATATGTCGTTATGAAATAAAACCTAAAATGGTTTGACACGTCCTCGTTTAGAGAGAAGAACGTGTTCGATATCCCCCGTCTGAACAAAAAAGAAATTGGTTTAATGAAAGATGAATGTTCAGACACCATGATGTCTGAGTTTGTTGGTGATGCACCGAAAATTTATAGTTTTCGACAGGTGAATCAATGTGAATCTATGCGAGCCAAAGGAATTAGTCAACACGTGGTTAAACGCCTCTGTGTGGATGATTATTTACATGTCCTTCAGACCCACACAGACATGACACACAGTCAGTTTAGAATTCTGTCTAAAAACCATAATTTATTTTCAATGAAACAGCGAAAATAAACACTTGCTTTGTTGGATGATAAAAGGCAGTGGTGTCAGGATATGACGACAAGCGTTCCCTTTGGTTACAACCAGTAATGGTTGTTGCAATTGTTATTGTACAATACGGCAAGTGTTTGGTTTGGTTGCTATCACGTGTGTGATGCCATGTTGAGCCTTGGAATAAAAATAAAAATTGTAGTGTATCATATAATTTTTGTTTTTTAACCTGTGTGAATGGATGTATGCAAGGATGTGTGAATGCGTGTAAATAGTTGTATATAAACAGTATATCTTGTGCTATTTGCCTGTCTACGCATAAAGAGAGGCATGCATCAACGTTTGCATGGCACACTGTGCACAGGCTAGATTAAAACATGCTGGCTTTTTAAGCTATTGGCTTAATAGGCCTCACTAGGTTGTGGCTTAATAGGCTACACGTTTCGACAAATGTGACCACTCACCCTCAGTAGGCATGCGGCTTAATAGGCCTCACTAGGTTGTGGCTTAATAGGCCACATTTTTCAACAAATGTGACCACCCACCCTCAGTAGGCATGCGGCTTAATAGACCTCACCAGGTTGTGGATTCATAGGCCTCATGTTTCAGCAAAGTGACCACCCGCCCCCAGTAGGCATCCGGCTTAATTGGCCTCACTAGGTTGTGGCTTAATAGGCCCCATGTTGCAGCAAAGTGACCACCCACCCCCAGTATGCATGCGGCTTAATAGGCCTCACTAGGTTGTAGCTTAATAGGCCTCATGCAATAACAAAAAATTAATCTACTGCTTTTACTGTGGACAATCTTACTTTATGACAAGTGTTAAGAGTGGTGGTATTTTTGAAAACAATACCAGTCGAATATCTGAAGAGATATTTTTGATCTGATGCATGTTAGTCTTGTAGCCTACAGCTAAAAAAAAGTTAACAGACAGATGGTTATTTGTGTGTTTTGCTTATTTTATTTTCTTCGGCTATTCATTTAGGAGACAGACAGTGTATATATTAACAGATTTTTATTTTTTTATTTACTTAGTAAAACGTTATACTACTACTACTTTTCAGATCCAATGATGAACCATGCTGAAGATTCTTTTATCGTCACGAAACACACTACGTTTAATGAATATGCAACGATGGTAAATTGTAATCCGCAACGTGTGACCTATCCTTTGGATTATAAAAACACGAAAGTACGCATTGATACTACTTTTTATAACAACATTATGGATGATGACATGTTTTATGATCCAGGTCATCACTATTGCAATCCTGTATGCTAATTTTTGGTTTTCAAAGTAATGTATCTACAAAAGTGATTCATAAATCATGATATGGTTTAATGATGAAACAAGTGATTGTTAAATTAGCGGATGAGGATGATTTTACAGATTTTTGGTGTACGCTATGTACAAAACCCCTGTTTAATGTCCATTTTCCACTAACGTCAAATATGTTTTGTTTCCACTTTTATAAATTTCCTGCTGAGGAAGGAACCACTTCATATCGTCAACAAGCATTTCGTCAACTTTATTTTACTTCAACTATGAATCAATATTCACCACATAGAAACTAACAACAACATCTATATGTGATGCTTTTTTGTTTGATTCGGCTTTTTTTAGGATTTAAAAGACATTTGGCTAATTTTTTATTTTTTATGGTGTATTGATGTTTATGAAAACACATACCCTGGTTTAAATTTTTATTGTTTTTTGTTTTGTTTCTTGGATATAGACATGGTTAATAAATTGCATGGTATGTTAACTTTACCTTTATAGGCAGCCATTAGTATGCAGTTGTTTTTTATAGTATCTGTGCATACTATTTTTTATTTTAAGAGTATGCAGTGCGAATTTGCACGCCGACAGGGGAATCATATACGACTCATTCAACAAGGAGATTATATACTAATACTATTGACAACAGAGGCATACATTACCTTCAAGCGATCTTGAAAATGATTCTCACTTAATGTTCATGAAACATTTCCTATTAAATAATTTTCAAATTCATGTTTTGGCTGAAAACGATGAAAATGGATGTCACTTTTAGAAGTAGGCTACACAGTGTGGGACAATGATTTGGTTGTTTTACATGCGTTTTACCGAAAGGTAATGCAGTGATCATGTGAACATTGTCCATACGCCTACGTTTTTGTTAATCTGTCAAAGAATCTGTTGCCACAAAATCTTGAATCACCCCTATAACTGATAATATGAATGATAACATGTTAATAATAATAATAATAATAATAATATTAATAGTAATAATAATAATAATAATAATAATAATAACTTTGCAATTTTGTTATCTTTTTAGAAAAAAAAACTATCAAGCCCTTTGCTCAGAAGTTCAAGATCTGTTACTGATGAAAGAACATAAACAAGTCTTAGTTATACCCATACAAAAAACAGGCTTAGCTGGTAATCATTCTTTAACCAAAATCTTATTTTATATTTTATAGATGTGAGAGCCCCACTATTTTTAATTAAAAATGATGGTGATTTAATACCATTTACATATTTGCCAGATTGTGAAAATACGTTTCGGCAGTTGCAATGGTTAGTGTTTTGCGCCACTTCATTAGCAGATGTGCAAGTGATTCAACCCTATCCCTATAATTGATTTGCCTAATTATGCTCTAGCACGTTATTAATGTGATTGAGCAAACCCCTCTACACTAGTAGAAATCAACTATTAATTTAATTTAAAATTTAAAACAAGGTCTTGGTTTATTTATACCTTTAAAATATAGTTTAAAATCATAGCTTGGTTTTATTTTTTTCTTTCTTTTAGAAACCATGAACACGCAAGCAAGATGGCGTCACAGTGAAAGTGTAGTGAAATAGCAGCTAGTGTAAATATTTGATAAAAGTGGTAAAATATTATAACAGAGGCTTAAAATCTATAAAGTTACTTTCCTTAGATCAAGTGTAATACGGAATATTGATAGTATTTAGAAATTCTTGTTGATAATTTAATAAACTTAAACTAAGTTGTGGGAACGTGTATCCAAAGATTCGGTGACTTCTTCAATCACTGTTTGAACCAAGTAGAGCAGTGGTGCTTTTACGAGACTTCACCCGATTGGAAGATATACGTATTTCACATTCTTCTTTATTGGTAGGTTATTAGATTAATTCTATTAGGTAGTAATAATTAAATTAAATTTAGTGTAATTTGGTGTAAACATCTAGGCTCACTTAGATCTCTGGTATGACGACAGTCAACAGTGTTAGTATCTCGTCAGGTTGTGTAACCGTAACGGATTTATGCTCGTCGTGCAAAATAAAAGTAAAAAATGCAAATAAAATCATCACAAGATCTCAGGTAAAATTGAATGAGGAGAAAAGTGAAACCGATTGTCGTAATGTAGGCCTACCGCTACCGTCATGCGAATGTCATAACCTGAGAAACGAACTGTCCTCAAAAGACGAAATTATAAAGCTGCTAAAGGAAGATATTGCTAAGTTAATGGAAGAGTTGAATAAATTAAAAGGAAACAGAGGGGAAAGCAAGGAAACTTGGTCGACAGTGATTGCTGGTAAGGTAAGATTGAATAAGCCTAGGCCTATAAATGGAGTACATGTAACTGAAATTCCCGTCTCAAATTCATTTGGAGTGCTTGTCGAAGAAAATGATGACTTTCCTCAAGAAGAAAAGAAGAAAGTGATAAAGAGAAAATCCAGGAAGATGCGGATATTTGCGGATAGCCACGGGCGAGATGTAGCAGCAAGCGTTTTGGAGAGAAGCCGAGAAATGGAGGTCACTTCGACAGTGAAGCCAGGAGCTCAGATTGCAGAAGTCACGAACGGGATGATAGGAGAGTGTGCGTCCCTTACTGCAAAGGACTACGCAGTGATCATCGCTGGAGCAAACGACGTCTATAGAAATGAGAGTAAAAAGGTAATCAAAGATTTAAAGGGTACATTGCCATCCATGCAAAAAACAAATGTCATTATTGTAAACATTCCGCAGAGACACGATTTAATTCCCAAGTCATGTGTAAATATAGAAATAGAGGCTACAAATGGAAAAATTCATAAAATTTGTAAGAGTTTTCCAAATGTCCAAATTGTAGATGTAAGTAAATTAGACAGGAAGTTCCACACTCGGCATGGCCTACACTTAAATAGATTAGGAAAAGAGTATCTTAGTGATGAAATCTGCAAAATTGTAAATTCAAATGGTAAGAATAATTCGACAGTAATATCATTAGAGTGGAAGCAGGGAAACTGGTAGAAGAAGCCAAACGTGAGGTTTGGCATTCACATCTTTTGAAGTCAAATTTAACGGAGTGCAACAATGGTATTTCGGATTTGTCTAGCAACAATAATAATAACAATTATGATAATAATAATGTAAATAAATCACCAACACAAGCTTGCAAAAGTAACAAATTTAAAATTTACCACCAGAATGTCCAGTCTCTTTATAATAAAATTGATTACATAAATCTAATGCTTAAAAATGAACTTAAAGACATCTCAGCACTATGTATTTCAGAACATTGGCTGAAAGAGGAACAACTTGAATTAATTCAATTCCCAGGGTTTATACAAGCTAGTAAATACTCTAGATCTAATATTAGCCATGGTGGTACTTGCATCTTCTTAAGAAATAATTTAGATCATGAACAGATAACAGCTTATGATTATCTAATTATGGAACAGGATTTTGAATTCTCTGCCGTAAAAATTCAGCAGTTTAAGTTAATAATTGTATGCGTATACCGTTCTCCGTCAGGAAAGTTTCCTCTATTTATAGATAAACTAGAATTGTTACTCAATAACATGAGCAAAGTAAATTTCGATATAATAATTTGTGGGGATGTAAATGTGGATTTCTTAAAACTTGATAGAAATTGTGAATTATTAAACCAGTTACTAATTTCCTATGGACTGAAACCTACAGTAAATACACCAACAAGAATAACAAAATTTAGTAAAACCACTCCTGATCAAATTTTTATAAATACAGATAAATATCACCATTCAATAGAAGTCTATTGTCCGGGTTTTAGTGACCACCATGGACAAATACTGAGTTTTGAAGTATCCGAAGTAATCAATAATAATGATAATGGAGTAAAATCAAAGTGCAGGTCATTCACTGAAGCAAATGTTACATATTTCAATGACTTATTAAATAAGGAAACATGGTCAGAAATTTATGAACTAGATAATGTAAATGATAAATTTAATGCATTTAACAGTACCCTAAAACACTATTTTGAAATAGCATTCCCCTTTAAACGAAGAACTGTTCAAAATAACAAAACTAGCAATTGGATAACAACAGGGATTATAAATTCATGTCAAAGAAAGAAATTTCTACACAAATTATATAAACAATACCACACAACACCTGAATTCAATTTATACTACAAAAAATACACTAGCATATTAAATAAGGTAATAAGACTAGCAAAGAAAATGCATAATGATAATTTTATTTCCCAATCATCTAATAAAAACAGGGCTATGTGGTCCGTAATAAAGAAAGAAACTGGAAAATATGCTAAAATACAAAGGAACATTACACTGACCAGAAATAATAAAGTGATTAATAATCCAGAGGAAATAGCAAACACTTTTAATGACTATTTTCTGGAAATTCCGCAAAAATTATTAAATAAATCACAGGTAAATACACTAAATTCTAATAATAAAATAAATATATGCAGTGATTCTTTATTTATAAATCATGTCACAAGTGAAGAGGTAAGAATAGTTATAAAAGAGCTAAAAAATAAATTCTGTGCTGGCATTGATGGCATCCCTGATGCAATTTTAAAGAAATGTGCCGAAAATATAATAAATCCACTTACGCACTTAATAAACAGTTCAATTCTCTCAGGAACTTACCCGGATATTTTGAAGTTATCAAAAGTAATTCCAGTGCACAAAAACGGTTCAAAAGATGAATTAGATAACTATCGTCCTATTACCTTACCAACTGGTATTGCAAAAATTGTGGAAAAAATTATGTATAAGAGACTGATAAGTTTCATAGAAAAAAATAAAATATTATCAAACTCACAACATGGATTTAGAACGGAAAAATCTACACAGACAGCAATTTACGAATGTAGTAATAGTATACTGAAATTAATTGACAATAAGGAACATGTAACTGGCCTATTCTTGGATTTATCGAAAGCATTTGATGTAGTTGACCATAAAATCCTCCTTACCAAACTAAATCAATATGGTGTTAGAGGTCTAGCTAATAAATGGATAGAGTCTTACTTAACAAGGCGTAAACAAATAGTAAGCTTGAGACACAAGGATGATGGAACCAAATTACTTAATGAAACATTGTCCAATGAGGGAATTATTGAATTTGGAGTACCCCAGGGATCGGTTTTGGGCCCACTACTCTTTCTTCTATATATCAATGATATAACACAGAACGTTCATTCACATAAGGAAATTTTGTTTGCGGACGATACAACACTCGTAATAAAAGGTGAAACTAAACAGGTCATACAGCAGTCTGCTGACTCCGTTACAGGAGAGTTAACCAAATGGTCACAAGATAATCGCCTCATAATAAACTATAAAAAGACAGTATGTCTAAATTTCCACACTATACAGAATAGGAATCCTGCGATGCCCAATATAACATTAAATGGTCATCAAATAGAAAATAAATCAGAAACAAAGTTTTTAGGACTATGGATACAACAAGACTTGAAATGGAATAAACATATACAATATCTGAATACTAAACTGAACTCGATGTGCTTTGCGTTACGTATTTTGAAAACCTGCACTAGCATGCACACATTAAGAAATACTTATTTTGCTTATTTCCATTCATACTTAAGATATGGGATCATATTTTGGGGTATGTCGCCAGATGTACTAAGCACGTTTAGGATACAAAAGAGAGCGATTAGAATTATGGCAAATGTAAACTCGAGAGAATCATGTAGACCTCTGTTTAAAGATTTAAACATTCTCCCACTGCCCTGCATATATATCTTTGAAAGTATTATGTTTTTTAAAAAGAATTTAATGAATAAAGATGTTTTTCTTAAAACAAACAATGATGTTCATAGGCATAACACAAGACAAAATCAAAACATTCATATTTCACACACACACACAAGCATATATCAAAAAGGAACTTTTCACACTGGAGTTAAATTATACAATAAACTACCCCAGTATATAAAACTGGCCCCAAAAATAAAAACCTTTGATAGAATGTTGAAAGCTTATCTGCAGTGCCATTGTTTTTACTCAGTAGTTGAATATTTTAGCGTATAGGAGTGATGGAATCTATAACTATATTTTACTTTTTTAATTTAATTGTAATACCTAGCTGTATGTTGTTGTATTTATAGAATTAAGTTTTCATATTATGATAATAGAGTGAGGTGTAAATAGTTGTGCAATAAGATTGTATCTATTAAGATTTGCTATTATAATAAGTTATAAATAGTTATAATCTTAGTAATATATACCTGTTAGTTCTTTTATTTTATGCATGTAAATTCTGACGTGTCCTATATCAAAAATGTATTGAATGCATGTATTTGATCAAATGGAATTAATAAAAATCTATCTATGAATGATCATATTGCAGACAGCCTAGTTTATATTCAGCAAACACATGTGTTGCTTCTTCCAGTGTTAAAAACCACTTGTTTTGACGGACGTGGTCCGTGGCAAGAAATTCATCAAGCAATATTAATGGACGTCATACGCAGAAAAGTACAATTTTTTCTTATCGATAATGATTGTCATTTACAACAGTATACCTATTTACGCCATGTGGACCATGAAAGACAAAAAAATTGGTTGTTGATTTTGGTTCAACAGTTATCGCGTACCTCTTACAAACATTATTATATTTTTGTCAATTTATCCAATACTATTTACAACATTAGGCATTAAACCCTCAGGCTTAAAAAAACAACACCCTTTAATGTATTGACAATGTTGATGTTGTTGTTGTTATATATAAGAATGAGAGTGTTAAAAATAACACTCTTTTTCTTTTCTTATAGTCAAGCATGGACGCATTGAAAGCCATTGCCCAAGATTGCGGCTTTGAACGCAAGAAAATGAGTGAATTGCCTACACAAACACCGTTTCGCATACATAAATTTCAAAAATTCAAAACCAAATTTGGTGAACGAGCTCTTTGCGTTAGTCAAGACTTTGAAACATTTCTTTCCACACGATTTAATAACCTACCTGATAATGTCATGGAAGATGTCAATTCGAGTGTTCACCCTGTGTATTTAATCTATGAGGGTGAAAAAATAATCGTTGCATGATTCGTTTTGTAACACTAGATAATGAATAATCATTGTTCGCAACCCGTGACTTTTTTTTTGTTTATTGATGCCTTACAATAACAAATAAATATTTTTGGTACTCAGCCCTTTTGACGTTTATTAATTGTTGCTCATGGTTTATAATGGTAAATACAATTAATAATAATAATAATTTTCTTATCTTTTTATGTTTGTCTTTTAGCCTTAAACTATGTCAATAGCCTTTTGGGCTACGTGAATAGAAACATGACTATGATGCATGTTTATTTTAACTTTTTATGTTTGTTTTTTAGCTTTAAGCTATGTCGATACAATGATGCCTATAATGGCTATAGGTGAATTGTAATTTTTTGTACGTTCACTCTCTAATGATGAATTTTTTTTGCCTTTAGGGCTACGTGAATTGAAAGATGCCTATGATGCATGTTTTTTACTTTCTTTTAATGCACATGTATAGTTTTTAAGATAAGTATAAACGTCATGCGCTTAAGGATAGCTTGTTAAATTAGCACACGCACTCATGCATTGCAATCACAAGTTTAAAAAACAGAGAAAAAAAGAAAGAGCATCACTTAGAAAGAAACAAATCAACACTATTTACTAATTAAATAAATAATTACAAGTTAACGTCACAATGTCTTAAAAGTTCACATGGTTTTGTACAAACAAAATCATAATGACATGTTCTTCTTCTTCTTTTTCTTCCTCTTCTTTTGCATTTACAGCCTCATTGGACCACTTCAGTCAATTAATTCTTAGTCCTCTTCTTCAGTAAGTTTCCTTTCCGAGTCGCCCAGTAGCTTATCATTCGCTCTGATCTTCTCAGGCGTTCCTCATGTTTTTATTACATAATAATATTAATAATAATATTAATAATATTAATAATAATAAAACATTATTTTCAATGTACACATGGTTTTGTGCAAACAAAATCATAATGACATGTTTTATTACATAATAATAACAATAATAAGCATTTTACAAAAAAGATCATAGTCCTAGACTTGTTAATATGCTATCACTACTTTTAATTTTTTTTTTACATTTATTTTTTACTTGTGTTTGCAGTGCATAAGATGCGACCCTTAAGCCCATGACGTTTAACTTATTCTATTATTCAGTATAAATACCATTTATAGCAATATTTATAATCATCATAATAAAACTATTAGCCAATAATGATGCAATGTCATTCCTTTTTAAGGTTTATAATTTTAAACAAATTAGTTTTAGTTGAAATACCATTTATATCATTGTTTATAATGCTATTAGTCAATAATAATACACTGTTGTCCTTTTTATTGTTTATAATTTTAATTGAAACACCATTTATATTATTGTTTATAATCATCATATTGATAAACTATTAGTCAATAATCATTAAAAAACACAACATGGTCTATTGTTTATTTATTTATTTTTCTAAGTCATAACAGTGATATTATACATTTTTAAATAAATTGATTATGTTTATGTCCATATTTAGATAAAAGTAATTTGCTTTTCATAGCAGCATGGTCTGTTTGCCATCTCTTGATGAATACAGTACATTTGCATTTGTCAGTTGGCACAGGCTAGAGTAAAAGGTGGCTTTTCACCGATGTCTCAGTCTCACTCATGGCTGTGATTATATGGAAGCTACTGAGGTATGGGTGGTGCTTAGTAATGACATTCAGGGCACAGTCAGTGCCTGTGGATGCTGTGAAAGGTTCTACTCATAGGGTTAGGGCTACTGTTCTGACTCAGTAAGGAAAGCAATGGCAAACTACCTCACTCCTCTTCTTGCCTTGAACGCCTCAATATAGCGCTGCCTTGGGTTTTTGTGGGTATCTACTCACATAACGTAATGGCGGTGCCTTTTGAGGATCCAACCAGCCTTCAGGCTGACTACCTAACAGACAGCAGCAATAACCATAAATGCAGCCATTCGTTCTGATAGACTGGCATTTGAAGCTGTTATTCGTTGCTTGGCAATGCTTAACAAGACTTTGTTGTCAACACGTCTTAGTGTGGGATCACTGTTTTGATAGGCTATATCATGATTACGACATGCATGGTCCAAAGCATTTATCCCCATATCCCCTCTGCTCAAACGATCTTCAAGACGAGTACCAGGTCCACAAAAGCTGTAAGCAGGTAGGTGAACTTCGAATGGTAATTTTTTAATGATGTTATCAATAATTCCACGGCCAGTACTCTTGCTGCATGGAGGTTTCAATCGATGAAAAACACTTTTATGATCTTCTTCTTCTTCTTGTTCTTGTTGTTGTTTGTCGGTGGCTTCTGACGAGCATGGTAGGTGGTTGTTTTCCGCATGGCAGCCATGGAATGATGAAACAACGTCTTTACTGTGAGTTTTATGACCATGATATAAGTTCATCAATTGGCATGTGGCACACTGTCGAATGGAAGGTATTTTTGCCATGGTTAATTGCTTGTGATGGGAAAAATGACTGCATGGTTGTAGTTCACTCAATACAGGGTCAGTAGTCCACTCGGCAGGCGCCTTTTCCCAAATTTCTTTCACAGCGTTGGCAGCAACATAAAAAGGAAATGACTTAGGTAGTGCTAATAATTCATGTTGTGTAAAGCTAATAAGTTTTTTCTTGCACACAAAGAACTTTCCAAAAGCCTTGTCGAATGTAGTGGCGTCCATGTTTATAACGTTGATGTTATCACTTCACGTGTACAACTCCCACTGCTATCATCGGACGATAAACTTTCACTTTTAATTTTATTCAACAACTCCCAACTTGCATTAGTGGTGAGCCAGTGATACAATTGCCACGCATGCGCTAAGGCTTTATTTTCAATATTGTCGCAAGGACAAGTATCCATAAGCGTTTGCAGGGATGGACAACCCAAATCTAAAAGGTCAATACATTGACAGTGAGAGGGTAAAAATGGTTGCAGCACTGGCGTTTTTCACTCCCTTTAACAAATAACACATTGACCGAGGACAAATGGGCTTTCATGACTATGTCAAGATACTTGTAAGAAATATCACCCTCTTTCCTTACTAATTGCGAATGATTTTCAATCCATTGGTTCTGCTTTTTATCTTTTTCACTAAGCAACTCAAAACATAGGGAGGTTTAAACACAAAATGAGTGGGGGTTAGACACCCAAAACGTACTACAATCGATAAAAGCTACTTCCTTAAATATAAATTTGTTATCTGCAATTTTAAAACCCTGACAATCCACGATGAGTGAACGCATTATGTTTTTATTTTTTTATTGTTTACTTGTTACCTCGTTGACGACTAATCAACAACTAACCCATTTCACGGTTTAACATTGCAAAAGTCAAAGGACTAGGAACAAATGAATTCAACAACGGGTAATTTTTTTTAAACTTTAGTATACAGGTTTTACTCATGTTATAAAAACACTTATAATTTGTATTACAAAGTTTGTTTGTTTAATCTGGAACAACATTCAAATGAACAGTTTGCACATACGGTCCATAAGTATCTCCTAGTTTTGCAGGGTTTGGTACAATGACAGGGTAATTCAAACTCCACAGAATATTGCCCACATCATAGCGATTCAGGTAAGGACAGGATGGACTCCATCGCTGATGATCGCTAAATGCTCGATCCCCCATTACCCAGTTTCCAATTTCAATGTTGCAAAAATACACTTGACCACATCCCCACGATTTAAGTAATAAAATCCGGCAACTGCCAATTATCCATAATCCATAAAGGGAACTGTCTATGTTTGAAAAGTTTTCAGACGATTAAATTCACATTTTAAATACCATGGTTTGTCTGTCAGGTTTTTGTTGTTGTTGTTTTTGTAGCTTATTGAGGGACACATGATGTTTTTGTTGTTGTATGTGTGCGCAGTGCCAGAACGCAATAGATAGTGTGCATGCAGACGCTTATCATGAATCCTATGAATGATGATTTTTTTTCCACCTGACCAAAGGTGGATTACATGCTGGTGACATAATTGGACAAAGGATGACATTTCACTTGTTTGGCATGAATAATCAAACAGTAGGCACTGGTATGGTCTGGTACATTTCCTTGTGTTTCAAAATCTACTCTTAAATCAATGGTGGTGATTTTCATAGATTCTTCTAAATACGAACAGTCGAAAACAATCAGTAGTGCTTTTGCTTTAAACCCATGTGGCGACAACATAGGGGAATCCTGTTTTTCATAATAAGACGATTGAAATTTAGCAAACATATCTTAAAGGGGACCAAACTTATTTTTTGAAAAATTGAGTTCCAACCCCTCATAGGGAAAGCGAACATTATTTAAAAATATACGTATATTTCTCAAGTGAATGTGATCAAACAGAGTGATATCTTTGCTTTGTTGGTATTTTCTTTTGGTTTGAAAACCAATAATAACATAGAGAGGTCGCTCGGACACTCCAACTATGAGTGTCTGTGGTAGGTAGCAAGGGGTCCTCATGTAGACTCCAACTTCGAAAGGCGATAGGCAAGTCTTTATCTTTTTGCACCAAATGTAATATGCTTAGCTTTTTAACATCCGATAGCGTAACGTGGAGCACTTGCCATAGTAATCGAAGCAGTTGAATTTTTGAGTCTATCACTTAGTCAGAGGCTCCTTTTAGTGCATTATAATCACTGCGGTCTCTCACGAGATACAAACTTTGTCTTGCGTTTAAAATAATACCTTTGTGATCTTCGGCAAAGCCAATGAGTAATTTTAAGGGTAGGAAGCCTGTAAAAGTGCCATCGGTATGAACTAGCCAGTCATTGCTACTGTTGGGGCACCACCTTACCATAGAAAGCCTTTTACTTTCTTCCTCGCTATAGGAAGGATGTAATTTCATAAGACTAGTCATGCCTACATTTCGAGTCATATCTATGACAATATCATTTATCACATAGCGCACTTCAGAAAACTGAAAAGCCAAACCATGATTCGCCAACGTAGACGTCGTGGGTGTGCTGCCATCTGCTTTCATCAATTTACCCTCAATTTGAAGGACACTTTCACGAGGTAAAGTAAAAATATCTTGATTGTTAATGAAGAAATGAATCTCGTCATTGTTATTCAGTCATGTTGCTTGAGGTTGATAGGAATGCATATCAAAGCGCACGACGCCATCTTCCACTTGTATGGGATTTAACACTTGCAACAACTCCTTGTTCATGATTGTGGTGTAACGTCTAAGCAATGCATTGTAAACGTTGCCGGTTTACTCGTGTCAACCGTTTAATACACGGCGGGGAACTAACCGACCTCGTAGACGCTGTTGTTGCTTTATAGATAAATTTCATAGCGTCTTTAAAACCAACTTGTAGGTCACAGGGGTGTTGGCGTCCAAAGCAATCAGTTGTTGCTTTCTATTTACTAAGCGTAAGGTAATATTACTAATATCGCTGACACACACAGGATGATATAGAACCACTGAAGGTTTTTCACGAATAATATAGCCACAAGGGGAGGAGACAATAAAATCATACAGGGAATGGCTTTGTTCTTGATTCGTAAATACGTCTCTAATAATATTGCAAGTCACAGAAATGTGATGGTCCTCGATGAATTTCACTGGATAATCTGAATCATGAGGTTGGTGAGCTGCCAACAATCTTGGTTTAAATCCTAGTAAAGGGCCAATAGAATGAACTCGTGTTTCAAAGTCAATGTTAAACGTAGAGAAAATACGACAACGATGAGCAATCGTATTGGCTGTAAGTTCAAATTTGTGTGTCCCATCCGCAAATGGTTTGACACCAATTTGTTTTATCATCGACACGCTAATGGCTTCGTGCACATCGTCTAAGGTATAACCTCCAGGGGGTAGTCTCGACATATAATCATCATAATACCGGGTGAGTTAGCCGTGGTCGTTACGGCATGACTGCTGGCAGTCGCTCAAATCCGGGAGGCGAGGAGGTTCGAATCCCCCCGCCGGCAACCTTGAAGATGGTCTTCTGTGGTTTCCCATCTTCCTTCCAGGCAAATGCCGGGGTTGGTCCCTAACTATCGGTCCCAGCCGCTACATTCCAACTCCTCGACCTTCCATTCTAACTTTCCTCCCCAACGGTACTTGTAGCTCACCCATAGGGTTCCGTTTCGAAGCAGCTACAAAACTTGCGAGCCGAACATGTCCTCGCACCTCCCGGCACTAAAAGCCATACGCTAAAAAAATCATCATAATAAAATTTGTCATTAATATCCAGTCGTATACTGTAAATTCTGTTGTAACTTTCCAAAGAAATTAATCATAGCACATAGGATTGTTCGGGATGCAATTCAATGGGGGGGGGGGGGGAATCCAGGGACACTTCAGGCCCGTGGCTGTGCACGGTAAAGGTCTTGGCGTTGAGATTCATAATGATGAGACTATTGGCTTAACGCGACCTCTTATATAAAAAATGTAAACACAAATGTCCACACTCTTGACTGTCAAAGGTTTGTTGACGATTCACATTATAGAATATATTTACCCGGTTTCCCAAATAACGTAGCAACTCGATCGGGGGTGGTAAATTTCCATAACTGTCAAAGTACCATACTGTGGAACCTTGTTTCACATAGGCTACAAAATGGGTTCCTGGGCCTGCATCATCATCTAAATTGATCATGGCTCGTTCTTCTTTCCACGGTTCTTTGGGTAATTCATTTCGCATAAATACACCTCGAAAATGAGAAATTTTTAGTTGTTCGGCATAGCTTTCCACTTGTTCATGGGTCATGGCATGACGAGGCAGTTGCCTTAAGCGCTTATCAAAGATGGACTTTTTTTCTTAGACGATAGGCCATGACCTTGTTGATAAAAGACTGGCTTTAAAGGATTGCCGTTTCTAGCACCCATAGCAATGGCTTCTAACGTTTTATTGTGTCGCTCGCTTTCTTTGAGTTGTTGCTTGCCTTGCTCTACGGCTTTTATGGCTTTAGCTACGGCACTGGCACCACCGAAAATGCCATCCCTGCAAATAACGCCGGCAAAAAACCTCCACGCTTAGCAACAGGGATGACTCGCCCACGTTTTTTCTTTCTTTCTTTCTTTCTTTCTTTCTTTTTTTATCGATGCATTATGGTGTGATTTCGGAGCTGTAGACAGTCGCATTGCCTGTAAAGCTTTTTCGATGCCACTCTTTTTAGTTGTTTATTTAGTTTTTTTTAGTTTTAACACCGGGTGAGAGGGAGCTCGACTCGGTTTCCGACCTGGCTTTTTTCTCTATTTGAGATTTTTTTTTCATGTTCATTGCATATCTTTTTTTCACCATGGTGCTACTTGGTGAACCTTTCACAGCAAACATTCGATAACAACTAATGTAGACAACCTTATTTCATAGCAGTATATTCCAATTCTATATAAAGCGGAAAATCATTCACCGTTTTTCAAGCTTCCTTTTCCTCAAACGTGAGGATAAGATGAAAGGATAATTCATCTCCAACATTTACTGTTTGATGGTTGTGGACCAACAGTCTATCACAGTTTATTTGTATTTTTAAATGTTTCTTATCAGGCATCGCATATTTAATATGAATCACGCCATCATAATGCAATCGATAATAACTTAAACCGGAAGCAAGCATATAGATAAGTCCATCATTCTCCAGTGGTGGTGGTGGTGGTGGGGAATGGTTTCTGTCATTGTCCAGTTTTTGATTTGACAAATACACTAAAAATACAGATGGGACAAATTTATAAAGCCTATTCATTTGATAGGTCACATAACGTTTCGTGCAGACTTCATTTTCTTCTCGAGGCTCTTGCACATCAATAATACGATGATGATTGGCTGAATAGCCCTCGGCGATTAGTATCGGGGCCATGTGATAGACACTTTGCACTATGCGATGGACATAGCATTTTAGCCACCTCTCGAGACTGTTTTGACAAAGAGGCGGCCGTGGCCATGGTTACACGAGCTCGCCCAAACACGTCCATGGTGATAGACGTTAACTAACCTATCCTGCTGACTGCTTGTCTATATATAAACCTTATACACACATGAAAAAACTCAGTCGTCGTCACTATGGAATTAATGAAACAACCCCATGCTTTGCCAGTCTCTGATTTGGTTTCACAGCTATCACTGTTCGTGTGTGAACCTAAAGGTCAAGGCATCCTATTCCCATCTACCTTTCGATGTATCATGGTGGGGCCTTCGGGCTGTGGAAAGACCAATGTTTTGCTGAACATTATTACCGCGCCTCATGGCCTACGATTTCAAAATATTTATATTTTTGCTAATCCTTGTACCAACCTCTGTACGTGTATTTGCAACAAATTATGTCTTCGTTAAATAAAGAAGCCAAGGGCTATTTTACATTCACCTCACCTCAAAATGTCATTCAACCAGGCCGCATTCAACAAGATTCCATTATAATTTTTGATGAAATTGCCACTCAACGACAGGAGTATTTTAGTATGGGACGCCATAAACAAGTGGATTGTTTTTATCTGGCTCAGACCTATTCTAAAATCCCCAAACAGTTGATTCGTGACAATGTCAATCTCATCGTTTTGTTTCGCCAAGACTCTAGAAATCTCTAACATACTTTTCAAGATCAGGTGAATCCAGATATGTCCTTTACAGCTTTAACGCAATGGTGTGCCTCATGTTGGAACCATCATCCCCATGCCTGTTTGGTCATAAATAAACAGAGTGAACGCTGTGAGGGACGTTATCGCTTGGGTTTTGATCATTTTAGTTCTGTTTTAAAACACCTAGGGTTTGACATTTCTTGTTAGTGTGTCTTTACCTTTACCATCGCGAGCGCCATAGGGTACAAGAAACATGTTCAAATCAAGCAGCGTATTATTGAGGCACGAAATACGATTCGACATAAATTTCGTGAATTACAACGTTTAAAAAAAGTCAATCCTTTACCCATGATAAAACATGCCCCATCATCGGTTGATTCCATGAGGTTCGAACCAAATGCTTCTGCTGCTACTGCTGCTGCTGCTACCTCTCAAACCCAACCCTTAACAAGTTCAAAATTTACTCAAACAGATTCAACACGGCGGGTAAAATCTTCCTCCTCTTCCTCCTCCAATGTTAGTCAACAAGAACACGAAGAAGAACAAGAAGAAGAACAACATGGACAAAGTGAAAGTGAAAGCGAAACCGTATTTAGTCCTGAAAGAAAAGAAAATCCTCACCCCTTCAACAGTTTCTAAAAACAAAACAAAAATCATCTGTCATAGCGGGAACACCGTCTTCTTCCACATCGTCTCCGTTTTCACAAGTCTTGGCCACTCCTCAAAATAAAGCTCAACTCAAAAACATTGTAATCAATCATTATGGGGCAACACTGGAACCGTATCTGACCCTTCTATTTATTGGAAAGACAGATAATCCGTATGGTGTTCGAGATGAGAATGATAGTTTTAAAATTGGAGTTCATCCATTAAATTTGCTCGTACTAAAGCTGTCATTAAAAGATCAACTATAAATTAACACCAGGACTGTTAAAACTGCTATTCTATCGCACCCCCTCTCTACAAGAATTTACATCCGAGGGCCTTATTAAATATAAATCCATTTTATTAGACATGAACGCTCACAAAAGAAACTATAAATCCTCTCAGCAGCTCTATGCCAATATGTCCCAAAAATATAAAACCATTATTACAAACATGTTTGGAAAGCAAAAACACCACTCCGCCTCTGGTGTAAGGTATAAGAAATTAAACCCTACATAGATATTACCTATTGGAATAATCCCAATCAGTTAGTATAGCGCTTATACTTGCTTCATGCGTCAAAACAAGCTGGACACACAGGTCATGAGGCAGAAATCGCCCACATTGAACAACAACTCAGAGATGCTCAAATTATCTTATAAGCCATCCCCCATCAAAGTGGGTATCGCTCATGAATTACATAAACCAGCCTGTCGCAATTATGAACGCCGTCGTGTGATTTCCAAAGGTATGGAAGAACTTTGGCAAGCAGACCGGGTTGAGACGATACCTTATTCTAACGTTAACGACGGTGTACGCTATATGTTGACCGTCATTGATGTCTATTCCAAAATGGCTTTTGATCAACCAGTAAAAAATAAAACTGGTGTCTTAGTCACAAAGGCCTTTCAACATATTATTGAACAATCAGAACGTCAACCTCACTTGTTACACACCAAACCAGGGCAAATAATTTTTCAACAAGGATTTCTCCAGTTTTCTCAAATCTAAGAATATTCACCATTACACCACATATAGCAATCTCAAAGCTAGCATAGTTGAACGCTTCAATCGAACATTAAAAAGTTATATGTGGAAAGAGTTTACAATACATGGTTCCTATCGATGGATAGACTGGTTTGCGCAACAACACGTTCCATTCCACTATTGGCTTGATACCTCGTATCGTCACTAAGAACCTACCCAGACTCAATACACTGTTTAACCCTATAAAAAGGGTTGACCCAACGCGACATCGCCTTAAAATTGGGGATTTTGTTCGCATCAGTAAACATAGAAATGTGTTTTCAAAATCGTTCACTCCACAGTGGTCGACAGACATTTTTAAAATTCGTCAAGTTAAGCTAGGTCAACCAGTGACGTATCTCTTAGAAGATCAAAGCGGTCAACCCATTCAAGGACGATTCTATTATGAAGAAGAGCAAAAAACATTATATCCCAACGATTATCTCATTGAACGAGTAATTAAAGACAAATGTGAAAAATATTTTGTAAAGTGGTTGGGGTTTCCTTCCACGTTTAATTCACGGGTCAATAAACATGATTTTTGTAATAAAATTCTATTTATTTATTTATTTAATTAGACTAAACCCCCTTTTTTCAAAACAAGTGTATAACTTCCCTCCCCCAATCCAATCCATCAAGGCTAAAAAAGACAACATGATCTCCATCATACCCATAACTCATTCCCGTTTTCCAAAAATATCTCAAATATGACAAAAACATAGGTTAAACCACCAAAACGTGCATAGGTTAGCACCTAGAGACTTGACATTTATGGTGCGGGTAGAGGGGGTAAATACCAAGCATCCATGTCAAGCAAACTTTTTTTGTCAACTTTACCGTTTCCAAAATAGTGACCATTTTTTTCAAAATTCATTTTCTTTTGCCCACCAGACTTGAAACTTGCTTTCTGCCTAGAGGGCCTAGGGACCTTTCATTAACGTTAAACAAACTTTTTTCCAAAATTCAACGTTTCCAAAATAGCGCCCATTTCAAAACCAACAATTTAAAAAAAAAAATACAAGTACACATTCATAGCAAAGGGGAAGGCATCCCAACGCCAACAACACCTCATTCCTTAAAATCCGACCATGCGTTCGCGAATTATCGCCAATGCTCGCCAGAAATTAGGCTATCATTTTGTTTTGTCCTACACACTTGAAACTTGCTGTCAGCCTAGAGGGCCTAGGGACCTTTCATTAACGTCAAACAAACTTTTTTCCATAATTCACAGTTTCCAAAATAGCGCCAATGTCAAAAACAATAATTTTCAAAACATTTTTTTAAATACCAACACACATTCTTAGCAAAGAGGGTGTCACCCCAACGCCAACGACACCTCGTTCGTTAAAATCCGATCATGAGTTTGGGAGATATCGCCAAAGTTTATATGAAAGTATGGGGGAAGCAGAAGCACCATTACCCCACTACTGACAGGCCATGGATTATCGATTCATGCGGCACTGGGGAGGGGGTAGGCGACCCTTCACGGGGACCTCCACTGCCAGGACAGAGCAGATCATATTGTGTCTCTGAGTAAGAGTGATCACCAGATTATTCGTTGAATGTAATAATATATCGGATATCGGGAGTGCCCAGTTCGAAATAGAACGTGTGTGACTATTTAGTATTTCTATACAGAGTCTAGTGACGGAAGATCTCTGAAAATTATCACACACTTGTGGATATTTCAACCAGTATGTACTGCGTTGAACTTGTGATATTCTTTTAAGCTTGTTATACGTTATTTCACGTATGAAATTAGACTTTAGAGTAACAAGCATGAATAGTGAGAGGAACAGTAATCATATTAAGGCATACTGCAACTCACGGAATTGAGCATTGTACTCTGGAATAATACATTTTACATGGACATATGCACATAGTAACGGAACTTCATCTCATAAACACTAGAGTGCTTTCCTCAAATATCCACGACACATTTAACATCAGGATGTCGGGAGGAACGATTGTAATGAACTGTAATTTCATAACCATGGCATGTTAATCACAGTAAACGTGAATACCACGATGTGAGCAAGGCAACGATCATTCTAATGGACAACCGACATTGCTAATCGCGGATTCGAGTGCCGTTGACACAGCTGATAATTGTCAAGTATGACTTTTCGCTGTGACATTATCGCGATGCAATCGAACTTAAGTTTCGGTTCGACACGGATGTCGTATTACTACAATGCGACGAGCGTTTTCTCTGGATCGAGATGGACAATACGTGGTGAGGTAGCAGTTGCTGGAGTTATTCAGATGACGATGTGGAACCAGTGGATTGGAGACTGGGGTTCCAGGGTTCGATTCTCGCAGACCAGGAGAATCCGTGCTACTTCCATGTATGAAGGAAGAAATGATATGGAGGGCATATCATTGTCCTTCATCCATTCTTCAAGACTAGACATGGTACAGAAAGAACAGCTCCATTATTTGTAGTAAAGCATAGACATTTCTAACGTTACATTTGCTGCCATTTATTTTCCGTTTTCAGTAGCTTAGTCGAAGGATAGAGTTTAGGCATGACGTTCTACTCATGACTGATTCTATTCTCGACTGGATTTTGATTCTTGTTAAGAATGCATCCATTTTCAGTGTAATGTAGTTTGATTTATTTAATTAATAGTAAATTCAGGTAATTAGATAGATAGATAGATAGATTTTTATTAATTCCATTTGATCAAATACATGCATTCAATACATTTTTGATATAGGACACGTCAGAATTTACATGCATAAAATAAAAGAACTAACAGGTATATATTACTAAGATTAAAACTATTTATAACTTATTATAATAGCAAATCTATACAACAACATACAGCTAGGTATTAAAATTAAATTAAAAAAGTAAAATATAGTTATAGATTCCATCACTCCTATACGCTAAAATATTCAACTACTGAGTAAAAACAATGGCACTGCAGATAAGCTTTCAACATTCTATCAAAGGTTTTTATTTTTGGGGCCAGTTTTATATACTGGGGTAGTTTATTGTATAATTTAACTCCAGTGTGAAAAGTTCCTTTTTGATATATGCTTGTGTGTGTGTGTGAAATATGAATGTTTTGATTTTGTCTTGTGTTATGCCTATGAACATCATTGTTTGTTTTAAGAAAAACATCTTTATTCATTAAATTCTTTTTAAAAAACATAATACTTTCAAAGATATATATGCAGGGCAGTGGGAGAATGTTTAAATCTTTAAACAGAGGTCTACATGATTCTCTAGAGTGTACATTTGCCATAATTCTAATCGCTCTCTTTTGTATCCTAAACGTGCTTAGTACATCTGGCGACATACCCCAAAATATGATCCCATATCTTAAGTATGAATGGAAATAAGCAAAATAAGTATTTCTTAATGTGTGCATGCTAGTGCAGGTTTTCAAAATACGTAACGCAAAGCACATCGAGTTCAGTTTAGTATTCAGATATTGTATATGTTTATTCCATTTCAAGTCTTGTTGTATCCATAGTCCTAAAAACTTTGTTTCTGATTTATTTTCTATTTGATGACCATTTAATGTTATATTGGGCATCGCAGGATTCCTATTCTGTATAGTGTGGAAATTTAGACATACTGTCTTTTTATAGTTTATTATGAGGCGATTATCTTGTGACCATTTGGTTAACTCTCCTGTAACGGAGTCAGCAGACTGCTGTATGACCTGTTTAGTTTCACCTTTTATTACGAGTGTTGTATCGTCCGCAAACAAAATTTCCTTATGTGAATGAACGTTCTGTGTTACATCATTGATATATAGAAGAAAGAGTAGTGGGCCCAAAACCGATCCCTGGGGTACTCCAAATTCAATAATTCCCTCATTGGACAATGTTTCATTAAGTAATTTGGTTCCATCATCCTTGTGTCTCAAGCTTACTATTTGTTTACGCCTTGTTAAGTAAGACTCTATCCATTTATTAGCTAGACCTCTAACACCATATTGATTTAGTTTGGTAAGGAGGATTTTATGGTCAACTACATCAAATGCTTTCGATAAATCCAAGAATAGGCCAGTTACATGTTCCTTATTGTCAATTAATTTCAGTATACTATTACTACATTCGTAAATTGCTGTCTGTGTAGATTTTTCCGTTCTAAATCCATGTTGTGAGTTTGATAATATTTTATTTTTATCTATGAAACTTATCAGTCTCTTATACATAATTTTTTCCACAATTTTTGCAATACCAGTTGGTAAGGTAATAGGACGATAGTTATCTAATTCATCTTTTGAACCATTTTTGTGCACTGGAATTACTTTTGATAACTTCAAAATATCCGGGTAAGTTCCTGAGAGAATTGAACTGTTTATTAAGTGCGTAAGTGGATTTATTATATTTTCTGCACATTTCTTTAAAATTGCATCAGGGATGCCATCAATGCCAGCACAGAATTTATTTTTTAGCTCTTTTATAACTATTCTTACCTCTTCACTTGTGACATGATTTATAAATAAAGAATCACTGCATATATTTATTTTATTATTAGAATTTAGTGCATTTACCTGTGATTTATTTAATAATTTGTGCGGAATTTCCAGAAAATAGTCATTAAAAGTGTTTGCTATTTCCTCTGGATTATTAATCACTTTATTATTTCTGGTCAGTGTAATGTTCCTTTGTATTTTAGCAGATTTTCCAGTTTCTTTCTTTATTACAGACCACATAGCCCTGTTTTTATTAGATGATTGGGAAATAAAATTATCATTATGCATTTTCTTTGCTAGTCTTATTACCTTATTTAATATGCTAGTGTATTTTTTGTAGTATAAATTGAATTCAGGTGTTGTGTGGTATTGTTTATATAATTTGTGTAGAAATTTCTTTCTTTGACATGAATTTATAATCCCTGTTGTTATCCAATTGCTAGTTTTGTTATTTTGAACAGTTCTTCGTTTAAAGGGGAATGCTATTTCAAAATAGTGTTTTAGGGTACTGTTAAATGCATTAAATTTATCATTTACATTTTCTAGTTCATAAATTTCTGACCATGTTTCCTTATTTAATAAGTCATTGAAATATGTAACATTTGATTCAGTGAATGACCTGCACTTTGATTTTACTCCATTATCATTATTATTGATTACTTCGGATACTTCAAAACTCAGTATTTGTCCATGGTGGTCACTAAAACCCGGACAATAGACTTCTATTGAATGGTGATATTTATCTGTATTTATAAAAATTTGATCAGGAGTGGTTTTACTAAATTTTGTTATTCTTGTTGGTGTATTTACTGTAGGTTTCAGTCCATAGGAAATTAGTAACTGGTTTAATAATTCACAATTTCTATCAAGTTTTAAGAAATCCACATTTACATCCCCACAAATTATTATATCGAAATTTACTTTGCTCATGTTATTGAGTAACAATTCTAGTTTATCTATAAATAGAGGAAACTTTCCTGACGGAGAACGGTATACGCATACAATTATTAACTTAAACTGCTGAATTTTTACGGCAGAGAATTCAAAATCCTGTTCCATAATTAGATAATCATAAGCTGTTATCTGTTCATGATCTAAATTATTTCTTAAGAAGATGCAAGTACCACCATGGCTAATATTAGATCTAGAGTATTTACTAGCTTGTATAAACCCTGGGAATTGAATTAATTCGAGTTGTTCCTCTTTCAGCCAATGTTCTGAAATACATAGTGCTGAGATGTCTTTAAGTTCATTTTTAAGCATTAGATTTATGTAATCAATTTTATTATAAAGAGACTGGACATTCTGGTGGTAAATTTTAAATTTGTTACTTTTGCAAGCTTGTGTTGGTGATTTATTTACATTATTATTATCATAATTGTTATTATTATTGTTGCTAGACAAATCCGAAATACCATTGTTGCACTCCGTTAAATTTGACTTCAAAAGATGTGAATGCCAAACCTCACGTTTGGCTTCTTCTACCAGTTTCCCTGCTTCCACTCTAATGATATTACTGTTGAATTATTCTTACCATTTGAATTTACAATTTTGCAGATTTCATCACTAAGATACTCTTTTCCTAATCTATTTAAGTGTAGGCCATGCCGAGTGTGGAACTTCCTGTCTAATTTACTTACATCTACAATTTGGACATTTGGAAAACTCTTACAAATTTTATGAATTTTTCCATTTGTAGCCTCTATTTCTACATTTACACATGACTTGGGAATTAAATCGTGTCTCTGCGGAATATTTACAATAATGACATTTGTTTTTTGCATGGATGGCAATGTACCCTTTAAATCTTTGATTACCTTTTTACTCTCATTTCTATAGACGTCGTTTGCTCCAGCGATGATCACTGCGTAGTCCTTTGCAGTAAGGGACGCACACTCTCCTATCATCCCGTTCGTGACTTCTGCAATCTGAGCTCCTGGCTTCACTGTCGAAGTGACCTCCATTTCTCGGCTTCTCTCCAAAACGCTTGCTGCTACATCTCGCCCGTGGCTATCCGCAAATATCCGCATCTTCCTGGATTTTCTCTTTATCACTTTCTTCTTTTCTTCTTGAGGAAAGTCATCATTTTCTTCGACAAGCACTCCAAATGAATTTGAGACGGGAATTTCAGTTACATGTACTCCATTTATAGGCCTAGGCTTATTCAATCTTACCTTACCAGCAATCACTGTCGACCAAGTTTCCTTGCTTTCCTCTCTGTTTCCTTTTAATTTATTCAACTCTTCCATTAACTTAGCAATATCTTCCTTTAGCAGCTTTATAATTTCGTCTTTTGAGGACAGTTCGTTTCTCAGGTTATGACATTCGCATGACGGTAGCGGTAGGCCTACATTACGACAATCGGTTTCACTTTTCTCCTCATTCAATTTTACCTGAGATCTTGTGATGATTTTATTTGCATTTTTTACTTTTATTTTGCACGACGAGCATAAATCCGTTACGGTTACACAACCTGACGAGATACTAACACTGTTTACTGTCGTCATACTAGAGATCTAAGTGAGCCTAGATGTTTACACCAAATTACACTAAATTTAATTTAATTATTACTACCTAATAGAATTAATCTAATAACCTACCAATAAAGAAGAATGTGAAATACGTATAACTTACAATCGGGTGAAGTCTCGTAAAAGCACCACTGCTCTACTTGGTTCAAACAGTGATTGAAGAAGTCACCGAATCTTTGGATACACGTTCCCACAACTTAGTTTAAGTTTATTAAATTATCAACAAGAATTTCTAAATACTATCAATATTCCGTATTACACTTGATCTGAGGAAAGTAACTTTATAGATTTTAAGCCTCTGTTATAATATTTTACCACTTTTATCAAATATTTACACTAGCTGCTATTTCACTGCACTTTCACTGTGACGCCATCTTAGAAGATGATCAAACTGAAACGGAAAAAGTGCAAGTGCAACTTGAAATCCTTCAAGAAAAGTATGATGATATATCTAATTTAGATGGATTAATAATTCAACAGATGATAGACGACGAGTGTGAGGATGACGAAATAGAAACGGAATGTGAATCGGCTGATGATTACAAACACAAATTCCTTAGCTGTAGAACAAAAGCCAATTAAAATGGGACCTTTTTTAGTGTAGAGAAGAGGAACATATAGCAGAAGATATATATTCTAAGCATTTTTGATAGTGTTGTGAACACTTGCTAATGTCTTTTCATGACATTATATAGCACGCTCATAGTTGAACTTCGTAATAGTTCTATGCTCGAGAGTTGCATCCTGAAGATTTATAGTGAATTTTATAGAAAGTTTAGAGCTCATTGGAAGCTTATTTTGAGAAGAAGAATAATCTTTTGCTTCTGCTAGGGACTATTTCCTATTCTAGTGGAAATTAGAAACTTGTAGTGTTTTCTAATCGGTCAATAGCGCGCTAATTGTTATGATTACCTAGGCCGATGGTGTAGGGGCATAACTCGATTTTCTAAAATCTGAGTAGAATTGTTCCAATATTTAGCTTGATTAATTTTACTTCTTCGTTGAACTTCAAATTTTTGATACATGATAGGCATGTATATCAAAGCTTATTGAAATCTATTATAGATGGAATTTTCAGATTTAAATGAAGGCATAGTCTGTTGACTAATGATTATTTTGAGATACATTCACACTTTTTATCAACGTAAATCCCAAGTTTAATTAATGTGGAGGCACGTCTTTCATAAGACTTGTGACTGTAATACGTTGCAACATGGCACCCAAGAATAGTATTGTTATATGTACTGTACCTCCTGAAAGTTACGCTGAAGAAGAATGAACATTTCGTACAATGTGACGGAAAGTGTGGTGAAATGTTCCATCAAAACTGTGCTCGTGTTACGAACGCCGTTTTTAAAGCAATGCGTGCAAATCCGGGCGAAATTCTGTGGCATTGTAAGCAATGCAAATATAACCCAAATTCAACCAAGACAGCTACATAAGGTTTCCAGCCGAATAAGGTCAAACCGGACACTGCAAGCTTATGTGAAGCTGTTAACAATATGCAACAAGTTCTAAAAGATGTTTGTAGCTCTCTGAAGTATCAATCAAAAAAAATTGATGAACTCTTGGAGCAAAATATCACACTGAAATCTTGCATTGACCAACTCACCTAGAGGTAAACAACACTAATGTTGAGAATGGCTTGCTTAAAGAACAAAATGGGAATCTTAAAAGGCACGTTAATGACATGGAGCAATACTCTAAGAATTACAACCTTGAAATCGCCGGGATACCAGTCTCCGAACACGAGAATGTGTATAATATTGTGGCTGAAGTGGCAGGTGCAGTTGGTGTTGAAATTGAAACTGATCGGGACATTGAATATTGCCACCGACTTCCAGCCTTTATAGATGAGGATGGAAAGAAGAAAACGCCCCTCATAGTAGCAACATTTTATTCCCGCCAAACAAAAGACATGATAATGAACAACAAACGCAAACATGGGAAACTTCTTTGCACAGATGTCAAGATCAACGGACACTCGCCAGTGTATATAATTGAACATTTAACTAATGATAACCAAAGCTTATATTGGCTTGCCAGGAATTCTAAACGGTCAATGAATTATAAATTCTCACAGACCAGGAACGGGAAGATCTTCATGAGGAAAAATGAAAACAGCCCGATTCCACAAATCAAGACTGCAGCTGACCTACCAACTGCTCATGGGAATCAAGGAAACTGAAGGTATGTTTGCCTGATCCAAGTGATCAATCAATATTTCATGAAATTCTGTTTTGAAGTGAGTGCAAAATAATTATGGAAGTACCCTGAAATAAAACAACTAACCCTACGGTATGAAATCAGATAACGAAGTAGACCTTAATTTTCAAGATACCTGTATTACTTCAAACATTGTAAACAGTACTCAAGACTTGAACAATTTAATTAGCTTTACTGCTGGAATTAAAATCATGCACCTAAATATATGTGGCATGATAACAAATTTTGAAAGTATGCTGGTTATGCTCGATCAACTTGATCATAAACCAGTTGTCATTATACTGTCTGAAACTCAGATCATTGAGGATATACCATTTACTATTTTAGGATATAATGAGTACTTCATACCACCTCAAAATTCTACCCATGACTGCATAAAGATATATGTGCATGAAAACCTCATACAAAATATTACACAATCTACTGTAAAAGCACTGAAAGCTGCAAATGCTAGCCTACTGACCTTCAGATATAATAAAGAAAGTTACTTGATACTTGCTATATACAGATCACCCTCCACAAGCCCAAAGAACTTCATAGAAGAACTAGGAAATACCCTCAAGCACTTGCCCACAGCTACACACAGTGTATTAATAGGAGATATAAATATTGATATTTTAAATCCTACAATGCAATATGCCCAATATATTAAAAATGAGTATTTAAATGTATTACATGCAAATGGTTTAATTTCGTACATAAACTCAGCAGCTAGAATAACCCCAAAATCCAGAACCAAACATATATCGATCACATGCATGTTAAGTCCCACAGAAACAGCACCTTTGACCCTTTTATTCTGCATACCAGTATCACAGATCACAGTCCTACATTTATCATACAAAATAAATCTCAAAAATACACTCTACAGACAGGAGAAAATACTTTCAACAATGTTAGAATAAATTATGAATCTCTAAAAAAATCCTTAACTAAGGAAACATGGGAATCAATCATAACTGAACATGATGCTAACAAAGCAGCTGATAGTTTCATTAAATTACTGACTCAATACATCTCTGAATACTCTACTACTATAAATAACGTAAGATCAAATTTAAAAAAAATACTCAATGGATCACAACTGGAATTTTAACTTTCACGAGAATAAGAGATAAATTACATCAGAAAATTGTTAAACAAAGGGACAAGTCCTCAAACAGTGATGAGGTCCAGAAACTGTTAATAAACATAAATTGTACAGAAACTGGATAAACAGGCTTTTTAAAATAGCAAAAGAAAGGTACTATTCCAAACAAATTATGTCAAACTCCAATAATTCTAAAGTCTTTTGGAAAAATATTAATGATATAACATGTAGGAAGGGAAATAAATCTTCAGCTGTTGACAGAATATTTATCAGGGACTAACAAGAAACATCCCAACCAGCTGCCTTTGCAAACAAATTTGTAGACTATTTTAGTAACATAGGTTTAGGACTTTCTGAAAAAATAAGTAATACAAGAAAGGAACCGGACAACAGAAATGCACGTGATAGCACTGCAAAATCTCAACCTCAGTCTGTCTTTTTTATACCCATAACAAAATCAGAAATAACATAGCTGCTCTAGAAGATAACTCAGCAAATGGCTATGATAATATATCTAGCAAAACAATTAAGATAATTAGTTCAGAAATTCTAAAACCACTGCACCACCCATATTTTTAATTTATCACTAACGAAGGGGAAATTTCCTGACTCATTCAAAATTTGCATCATAATCCCAGTCCATAAATCAGATGACAAAAGAGAGTTAAATAACTATAGCCCAATTTCCCTCACAACCCATTCTCTCTAAGTTACTAGAGAAAAGCATCAAAACCAGATTACTTAACTATCTGAATAAGTTCAACATATTGTCACCAAATCAGTTTGGTTTTAGACCAAACACTAGTACTCAAGATGCAATATTCTCCCTTGCTGATTATTTGTAAAAAGCCATCGATAGTTCTAAAATAACAATTTCTGTGTTCCTGGTACTCCTCAAGAACTAATAAAAATCTTTCTTTTTAACAGAATACATAAGATACGAATCGAAGATACTCTAAGTAGAAATGCTGAAGTAAAAATTGGAATTCTCCAAGGAACGGTTTTATGTCATATTCTTTTTCTGTTATATATTAATTATTAGTGTGAGCTGAACTGTAATGCGATGATTACCTCATATGCTGATGACACTGTCGTCACAGGAACAACTTGGGAGGACACTTTTAATAGAACTCAAGAAACCCTTGCTACAGTCCAAAAATGAATAAGAAACCACCTCCTTACCTTAAATGAAACCAAAATACAATACCTATTCTTCTCACACAACAAAACATTGCAACACACAGACTATTTAACACTGAATATCCACACATCAATTTGTGACAATGGCGAAATATGCACCCTACAGAAGTCAATGAATGCTATATATTTAGGGATTATTATAGTCATTTAAAATGGAATATGCATGCATCAAAATTGGCCAATAAACTCCAAAAGTTAATTTATATATTTTACAGAATCAGAAATATCTTGTCAGCAAAAGTCTTGAGAACTGTATATTTAGCCTTAGTCCAGTCACAACTACAATATGGAATAAATTGTTGGGGTGGAATACTTGATTCACATTTGGCTCAGGTAAATACTTGCCAGAATTTCATTCTAAAAGTTATTTACAAAAGCCACCTACTTTTCCAACATGTGAACTGCATCAACAAAGCATGGTGCTTAATATACGACAGTTATTTATTCAGTCATCAATCATATTTATACATAAAAATATGAAGCTCTTCTCTAATGGACACAAACTTAAAATGTGTACTAGACTTCAAGGCAGAACTGGAATAAATATCCCTCGTCGAAACACACTACTTGGCCAATGGAATTTAAGTTGTCTTAGCACTAGGCTATACAATATATTGCCAGTAAATGTGACAAATAACACCCCGAATATACTGAATAAAAGGCTTCTAAATGGCTCCTTAATAACTTTGATAAAGTAAATGAACTTATAAATTTTCACCAACATATTTAAACCAACTCAGTCACAAATAAGTAATGTATCGTCTTCTTTTATTTTTAGTATCCTTATAATTAATGCTTTTACTATAAACTTTCTTACTATTATCAGTAAAATTCTATGTTGCAAATAAATTAAGAAATTGTGTTCATGAAGCCCACGCACATGTTTATCTTATGTGGGATTCACCCTGTATTTTGATATAACATCTGTGCATGTACATGTTTTCTGTCAGTGAATAAAAATGTGTGCTCGTAAAAAACTGACGTACAGCAGAGTTGATCATTCTGACGGATATTTAAATAAATTAGAGATAATACTTTTAACAATTTAACATTAAATGTAATGATACTGTATAATTCTAACAACGCAATTCCATATGTGAAATGAAGCTGTAAATCTATATAAGTAATGAATTTCATCGATCACCAGTGAGGGTGACAGCCAATAGCAGTGAAGTTTAATGTTGAAATAAGTGCTCAGTGGAGTACACATGTATAATGGTTAGGCCATTTGGAGGCACCTTTCTTGTGAGGAATATTCAAAGGAATATAATGTGGTTAATTATTAATGAAACCCATGTGTAAATGGGAATATGAAGTCGAGTGTGACTTGTAATGCTTAAATAATTATTGTAGCGAAATTCCATGGGAATATTGTGTTGGTTAGAGACATGCGTTTCGACGCATCAATGATTGTTTAATTGAAGGATTTTCATCATCCGAATCCGGGAATTATGTCACGACGCTAACTAGGTTGTAACTAGATCTTTTGATGTCAAATTTAACTGAGTCCAACAATGGTATTTCGGATTTGTCTAGCAACAATAATAATAACAATTATGATAGTAATAATGTAAATAAATCACCAACACAAGCTTGCAAAAGTCACAAATTTAAAATTCACCACCAGAATGTTCAGTATTTCTATAATAAAATTGATTACATAAATCTAATGCTTAAAAATGAACTTAAAGACATCTCAGCACTATGTATTTCAGAACATTGGATGAAAGAGGAACAACTCGAATTAATTCAATTACCAGGGTTTATACAAGCTAGGAAATACTCTAGATCTAATATTAGCCATGGTGGTACTTGTATCTTCTGAAGAAATAATTTAGATCATGATCAGTTAACAGCTTAAGATTATCTAATTATGGAACAGGATTTTGAATTCTCTGCCGTAAAAATACAGCAGTTTAAGTTAATAATTGTATGCGTATACCGTTCTCCGTCAGAAAGTTTCCTTTATTTATAGATAAATTAGAATTGTTACTCAATAACATGAGCAAAGTAAATTTCGATATAATAATTTGTGGGGATGTAAATGTGAATTTCTTAAAATTTGATAGAAATTGTGAATTATTAACACAGTTACTAATTTCCTATGGACTGAAACCTACAGTAAATACCCCAACAAGAATAACAAAATTTAGTAAAACCACTCCTGATCAATTTTTTTAAAATACAGATAAATATCACCATTCAATAGAAGTCTATTATCCGGGTTTTAGTGACCACCATGGACAAATACTGAGTTTTTAAGTACCTGAAACAATCAATAATAATGATAATGGAGTAAAATCAAAGTGCAGGTCATTCACTGAAACAAATATTACATATTTCAATGACATATTAAATAAGGATCATGGTCAGAAATGTATAAACAAGAAAATGTAAATGATAAATTTAATGAATAAATAAATAAATATAGCCTAGATAATCCCATAGGGGCAAAGGCCTCCTGCGAACAGGGACGTGCTCTGGTTTAAACTCGTTAGGCGAGCAAGTCCTAAAGAGTTGTGTACAAGTTTTTACTCCACTTGCTACACTTCACTGTAGTTCACTTCACTAACACTACATTTCACTTCGCTTTACGTGCGTTGTTTGGCTTGTAACAGGTTGAAGAAGTGTATCTTTCATGTCATAGGTGTGCTGTCTACCAGCATCTTTCGTTGTTGAAGCTCTCCTTCTCTTCCCTTCTTATAGTTCCATACGTCTCCAATCTTGTCTCTCCCTTGCTATCCTCGTCCAGTGTTTGCCTGTCTTCCTTACGATTGAGTCATCCCAGCGGGTCCTCTGTCTACCCACGTTCCTTCTTCCTGTTCTGGGGTCCCATACCGTTAGGTTGTGCGTCCATCGATCGTCTTTCATTCTGGCCACGTGGCCTCCCCACTTCCATTTTAGCCTGTCAGCTGTTGTCACGGCATCTTTCATGGCAGTTCTTCTTCTTATCTCCTCGTTTCGTAATCTGTCCCTCAAGGAAACTTGAAGGATCTTCCGTTCCATTTTGCGTTGACATACCCGGATTGTTTGCCATTGCTTCTCTGTTAAAGCCCGTATAGCAGTACCGGTATTACACACTTTTCTAGCACTTCTGACTTTAGACTTATTTTCTGGGATTTGTCCATCAATATAAATTTTAAGGACCAGAACTTCTTCCATGCTTGTCCAACTCGTCTCTTGATTTCCTTCTCCTGGGAGCAGTCAAATGACAGGTTTTGTCCAAGATAGACGTATTCCTGTGTGTACGCTAGTGGTTTGCCATTGATGAGGATTTGTACTTCCAGTGAGTTGGTCATCAGTTTTGTTTTTAGGGGGTTCATAGACAGACCTACTTCTTTACTGACAGTGTCCAGGTCCGCTAGCATTTGTTTCAAGTCTGTTGCCGATTTTGCTAGCAGTGCAATATCGTCTGCGAATCGTAAGTGTGTCAGCCTTCCCCCGTTTATTTCGATGCCGAATTTGTTGTCCCATTGCAAATTCCTAAATTGGTCCTCCAGTAGGATGTGAACAACTTTGGTGAGAGAGGGTCGCCTTGTTTCACGCCTCTCTCTAAGTTGATGTTCGCACCCTCCCTCTCCGTTCTTACCCTCGCTTGACAGCCTTCGTAGAGCATTTACAGTAGTCTGACATATCTCTTTTGTATGCCTTGGCTTCTCAATGCCTCTAGCACACAACTATGCTCCACAGAATCGAAGGCTTTGTTATAGTCTACGAATGCAATGTATAGTCCAAGATTAAATTCCTGCGTTTTTTTTTCAAGAGCTGGTTCATTGCTTGCAGGTGGTCAATTGTGCTAAAGCCTGTCCTAAAACCAGCTTGTTCCACTGCCTGGTTTTCATCTAGTAGTTTAGACATCCTTCTAGTCATGATTTTTGTGAAAAGTTTGTAGAGACTGAACATTAAACTGATTGGTCTATAGTTATTAATATCATCTTTAGCGCCTTTCTTGTGAAGCAGAACAATAACGCTCTGTTTCCATTCTGTTGGAATTTCTTCTGTTTTAAGTATCATGTTGAATAGCCTTGTTATCACTTCAATGAGATCCTCACCACCCATTTTCAGATATTCGTTGTAGATGGCATCCTCTCCGGGGCATTTCTCGTTTTTTGCCTCCTTTATTGCTGCTTTGACTTCACTGGTCATGATGGGAGGAACTTCTTCGTCGTGTAGTGCCTCCAGCCCATTGTCACTTTGGTCTGAGTCTCTTCTTTGGTGTGTACTGGAGTACAGCTCTCTGTAGAAGTCTGTGGCCTGTTTCGTTATTTCCTCCCTTGTTGCTTATCTTTTACCTCTTTTGTCTTTCACTCCAAGCATCCACTGTTTGTCTGGTGCTAGTTCTTTTCTCATCTTTCTTATTGATTTTGAATCTTCTGCGTACTTTCTGATGATTTATCTGTTGTGGTCTCGAATGTCCTTTCGAATTTCCCTTTTTGTGCGCTTATTAAGCTCCCCGTACTCTAACCTTCTCTGGTTGTTATCTACAGCTTGTGCTTTCAATATTTCCCTTTCGTCGATTAGGCGTTTGGTACTGTCTTTTAGCTTATAGCGTCGTCCCTTCTTACTTCTTGGTATTGCTGAGTTGTTAGATGCAGATGTTATACAATTTATGAATTCTGTGTAGAGGTGCTGTGTGCTTAGGTGGTTTTGTTGCTTCAGGTGATTTAGATTTTGCTGGATTTCTTTGGCGTATTCGGTCTGGTTGATCTGTCCAGGGCTAGTTTTCCTGGTCTTGAAGTATGGCCGTCTATTCTTCTTTATTGTCAGCTTTAAGCGCACTATTCTATGGTCGGTGTCGAATTTTAGCCCGTTGATCACTTGAATATCCATTACTTCCTTTAAGTTGTCGGTATGCATAAAGTCTATTTCGTTTTTTGTCATGCCGTTCGGGCCTCTCCATGTCCATCTACTCTCTGGCAACTTCTTGAAGAAGGTGTTCACAATTTTCATGTTGTGTCCTTGAGCAAACTGGATCAATCTGTCTCCTCTCACGTTTCTAATTCGGTATCCGAATGGTCCCATAAGTGCTTCGTCTGTATGTTCCTTGATTCCTACTTTACTGTTAAAGTCCCCCATTACGAAAGTTCTTTGTGTTTTGGAGTTGTCCAGTGTGTCTTCTAGTTGCTCGTAAAACTTTTCTATTTCCTTCTCTGTGCTGTTCTCTGTAGGGGCATATATTTGTATAATTACGATGGTATTCCCTTCAAGATCTAAGGACAGTAGCGCAATTCTCTCTGAGATTCCTCGAATTTCCCGAATGTTGATTTTAGGTGCTTCTTGATCATGAATCCCACTCCTTTTTGCCCTTTGGTTTCACCGATGTAGCTGAAGATGTCTCCCTTCGGTTTTTCTCGGATACCTTCTCCGAGTTGTCTTACTTCACTAAGTCCTAGTATGTCGTACTTTATGTTTAAGAGAGCATTTTCCAGTTCAAGTTCCTTGTCTTCAGTTCTCAGAGACCTTACGTTGAGTGTGGCAAGTATTAGTTCTTTCTTCGTTACCGCCGGTTGCTTGATCACAGTGCGGCGGTCAGCTCCCCGTTTTTTGTATCCTCCCAATTAATCCATTGACCGTTTAGGAGGATCTTCTGATAGTCCACTTTCACCTCGCTGTTACCTTTGCTCATCTCCTCCCTGGCTATCTGTCTTATGAACAGTACCCTAAAACACTATTTTGAAACAGCATTCCCCTTTAGACAATGAACTGTTCAAAATAACAAAACTAGCAATTGGATAACAACAGGGATTAGAAATTCATGTCAAAGAAAGACATTTCTACACAAATTATATAAACACTACCACACAACACCTGAATTCAATTTATACTACAAAAATACACTAGCATATTAAATAAGGTAATACGACTAGCAAAGAAAATGCATAATGATAATTTTATTTCCCAATCATCTAAAAAAAACTATGTGGCCCGTGATAAAGAAAGAAACTGGAAAATCTGCTAAAATACAAAGGAACATTACACCGACCAGAAATAATAAAGTGATTAATAATCCAGAGGAAATAGCAAACACTTTTAATGACTATTTTCTGGAAATTCCACAAAAATTATTAAATAAATCACAGGTAAATACGCTAAATTCTAATAATAAAATAAATATATGTAGTGATTCTTTATTTATAAATCATGTCACAAGTGAAGAGGTAAGAATAGTTATAAAAGAGCTAAAATAAATTCTGTGCTGTTATTGATGGCAACTCGGATGCAATTTTAAATAAATGTGCAGAAAATATAATAAATCCACTTACACACTTAATAAACAGTTCAATTCTCTCAGGAACTTACCCGGATATTTTGAAGTTATCAGAAGTAATTTCAGTGCACAAGAACGGTTCAAAAGATGAATTAGATAACTATCGTCCTATTACCTTACCAACTGGTATTGCAAAAATTGTGGAAAAATCATGTATAATAAGAGACTGATAAATTTTATAGAAAAAAATAAAATATTATCAAACTCACAACATGGATTCAGAACAGAAAAATCTACACAGACAGCAATTTTAGAATGTATTAATAGTATACTGAAATTAATTGACAATAAGGAACATGTAACTGGCCTATTTTTGGATTTATCGAAAGCATTTGATGTTGTTGACCATAAAATCCTCCTTACAAAACTAAATCAATATGGTATTAGAGGTCTAGCTAATAAATGGATAGAGTCTTACTTAACAAGGCGTAAACAAATAGTAAGATTGAGACACAAGGATGATGGAACCAAATTACTTAATGAAACATTGTCCAATGAGGGAATTATTAAATTTGGAGTACCCCAGGGATCGGTTTTGGGCCCACTACTCTTTCTTCTATATATCAATGATATAACACATAACGTTCATTCACATAAGGAAATTTTGTTTGCGGACGATACAACACTCGTAATAAAAGGTGAATATAAACGGGTCATACAGCAGTCTGCTAACTCCGTTACAGGAGAGTTAACCAAAGGGTCACAAGATAATCGCCTCATAATAAACTATAAAAAACAGTGTATCTAAATTTCCACACTATACAGAATAGGAATCCTGCCTCATAATAAACTATAAAAACAGTGTGTCTAAATTTCCACACTATACAGAATAGGAATCCTGCGAAGCCCAATATAACATTAAATGGTCATCAAATAGAAAATAATTCAGAAACAAAGTTTTTAGGACTATGGATACAACATGACTTGAAATGGAATAAACATATACAATATCTGAATACTAAACTGAACTCGATGTGCTTTGCGTTACGTATTTTGAAAACCTGCACTAGCATGCACACATTAAGAAATACTTATTTTGCTTATTTCCATTCATACTTAAGATATGGGGTCATATTTTGGGAGTATGTCGCCAGATGTACTAAGCACGTTAGGATACAAAAGAGGGCGATTAGAATTACGGCAAATGTAAACACTAGAGAATCATGTAGACCTCTGTTTAAAGATTTAAACATTCTCCCACTGCCCTGCATATAAATCTTTGAAAGTATTATGCTTTCTAAAAAGAATTTAATGAATAAGGATGTTTTTCTTAAAACAAACAAACAATGATGTTCATAAGCATAACACAAGACAAAATCAAAACATTCATATTTCACACACACACACACACACACACACACACACACACACACACACACACACACACACACAAGCATATATCAAAAATGAACTTTTCACACAGGAGTTAAATTATACAATAAACTACCTCAGTATATAAAACTTGCCCCCAAAATAAAAACCTTTGATAGAATGTTGAAAGCTTATCTGCAGTGCCATTGTTTTTACTCTGTAGTTGAATATCTTAGTGTATAGGAGCGATGAAATCTATAATTATATTTTACTTTTCTATTTTAATTGTAATACCTAGCTGTAAGTTGTTGTGTTTATAGAATTAAGTTTTCATATTATGATAATAGAATAAGGTGTAAATAGTTGTCCAATAAGAATGTATCTCTTAAGATCTGTTATTATAATAAGTTATAAATAGTTATAGTATTAGTATTATATACCTATTAGTGCTTTTATTTTATAGATGTAAATTCTGACGTACCCTATATAAAAATGTATTGTATACATGTATTTGATCAAATGGAATTAATAAAATCTATCTATCTATCTATCTATCTATCTATCTATCTATAGTCTTCCCAACCTATTGATTTGGTGATTATTGTTGAATCTAGATGAATGTTCTAATATAATAAGCTTGATTGTTGGGTCAGAGTGACACCAATTTAACCCAGAATTACATATGATACTACGAACGAATAACACTCATGGAGGGTGTCACAATTATAAAAATCTTGCAAACAATACTCGCAGAAGTGCTGTAAGTTACTACCATTGTAAATTTGTACATACATATATGAGGGTTATTATGAATCTGTAGGTTTGAACAACTTATAGATATGGAATATTTATGATGATTGATTCACTATTGATTTGTACTGTTATTGAATAGATCATTTAAATGATTCTTGATCTTAGTGAAATGCAGTCTTCTCCTCAGTGTTGACTGGGGTCGGCATTCACTTTGCTACAATCCTAATTTTTGTTAAGAGTTTCTTGTTTTTCAGATGGTTGTTCTACAGGCATGGTATTTTACTATGCCATATATTTGAATAACTCTTTGTTCAGTTTTATCATAATTCTTCGAGTGTGATGATTTAATAAAGTGATAGGAGGTAACGTTAAGAAGGTCATTGGTGGGTATTTCGGGGTGTCCCACATTTCTGAGATTACGTTCCCATGTAATTCTCGTGTTCATTGAGCTATCTCTTTCTAGGTTTGCCGTGGTTTTCCTTAACGTCTCCTCGGTTAGGTTAACCTGTACCCTATTATCCCCGTCACGTGTTGGTAGTATCTGGGGGTATTCTAGCCGGGATTTTCAGGTTCTACGATCCAGTTGTCATCGTGGGATTTCAACAAGCTGATGGTAGGTAATTTCGGGTACAGTACGTAGGAATTTCATTTCGGCTACCTGGAGTTTAGAGTTATTTCTATTGGTTGGTGTGGTTGCGAGACTGTATGTAAGGATCGGTGTATAATAGGACTTGTACAATGTCATCTTTGTTTTCATGGGCATTTGCTCATCCCACAGCAGGTGTCGTACCTGGTGGTAAAATTGTGTTGCTTTATTAATTCGATTGTTTACCTCATGTTTTGCTAGGTTGTCACTTTATAGAATGCTACCCAAGTACTTGAAAACTGGAATGCTGTCCAATTTGGATTCATTTAGCATGACTATTGGTTCTGCTCCTTCCTCATACACTTTCATCGCCACCGTCTTTGTCTCACTGATGTTTAAACCATATTTCTTAAACTCCTCATTCCAGTTTTGCAGCCTCTCACCCAGTTCCTCCTTTGATTCACTCCAGATCGCAACATCATCTGCAAATGTGAAGTCTCTAATTTCTCCATGTTCTTTCCTTTTAATAGATTTCAATACCACAAGGGTACAAGGGTAAGAGAGCAAGAGGAAGACCTAGAACAAGGTGGATTGATTCAGTGAAGAACATCGTAAGAAAAAGAAATCTGGACTGGGACAAGATCGTGGAAGAAGAATGGTGGAAGGACAGAGGAAAGTGGAGAAGTGCCATAAATACCCCGACCCGGCAGGAGCTGGATAAGGGGAAATGATGATGATGATAATGACCACATCCATCACAATTTTAATGATGAATAGAAGCGGTGACAATGAGCTGCCCTGCTGCACTACTCTCTGTTTCAAACCAGTCCGACAAACCACGTCCTACTTGAATACAACTTCTATTCCCTTTGTACAACATTTTCACTTTGTCTATGAGGCTGTCTCTCACTTGAATTTCTTTCATGCATTGCCCAAGTGTTTCCCTTGGTACACTATGATAGGCTTTCTCAAGGTCCAAAAATATTGGAAATAAAAGTTTGTTTATCTCCCAGTGTTTTTTCATTAGCATCCTAAGTGCAAAGATCAGGTCTGTAGTTGACCTTCCTGGTCTGAAACCATACTGTTCTTCCTCCAAAATTGGTTCAACAATATCTCTGATTCTGTTCTCTATTATTTTTTCCAATATTTTCAGAGCATGAGACAGTAGTTACCCCGATAGTTAGTGCATTTACGTCGGCTTTCTTTCTTGAACCGAGGGACAATGATGCTCATCTTCCAGTCCTCTGGGTGAGAATTTTCTTTTCTTAAATGGTCATGATTATCAAAAATTCGAATTACAGGACATGCGCGATTTAATGACGGAATAAATACCTTCGTATATATCCAGTTGTTATTTTTGTGATGTAATCAGTTCTAAATGTTTAAGATATTTTTAATAAAATCTCATTTCGAAGGTAATTTTCATGGGTAACTGTTTTGTTTCGGCAAAGTTGGTGACCATGTCGAATTATTGTTGAACCCTCTAGTTCATATCCCTCCAGTTCCCTATGTTGTGTTTGGTTTCGATATTTTCTACAGAATTTGAAGGTTGGTGAATGCCATAATTTGGTTTATAATTTCATCATTGTGACACATAACCCTTGTCTTGCAGTTATCGAAATGAACATTTAAAAAAAGGGGGGCCAAAACAAAATATTTAGCTGACAACGTTGTGCATTTAAGGTTAGATCCAAAGACAACCCATTTTCAAGGTCCCAAATATAAAAGTCTGTTAATGGGTTATGGTTTTTTAGAAATTATTGGATCAATGTCTGGATATGTATATATATAAATATATTGGCCTTGGAGATCATTCTGTGATGAACTAGCTACTAGCCCTATACTGTATTTGGTAAAACAGGATATTGTTTACAACATACTCAACTAGAACAAGAAGCAGATTATTATTTGTTCCGAATTTTTTTGCAGCAGTAAAATATGCATACTAAATTTGGATGTAAATGAGGTAAAAGTGATCTGGATGCCTCTTAGAGGAAATTAAACTTTTCAGTGAGTTCTGGGGATTTCACTTGTCTGCTATATAGACCTGTAGAATACCACTATTATAATATTTTGCTTGCCAAGAGCTGCAGCATTATATGTAAAGATACGAGAAAATAGCATTTTGAAATTGATTTTGTAGCACTTACATTTTGAAAAATAGCATTTTGAATTTTAAAAATTAGCATTTTGTAGCATTTAAAAGTTTGTCGCCAGATAAGATAAAAATTTAACAGGTTCAAAATTAATATGCATGGAAACTAATTCAAACATGTGCAGGATTGGAATATTGGTGTTTCTGATAAAAAGCATAAGTATTTAATATTAATTTAATAAGGCACACAAATTGTGTATATAAAGATATTACATTTCATGTAAACATAAGTCTATTATAGGCCTATTTCACTTTGTGCATTCGACAACATGGTAACGAGGACAAGTCGAATCACACAGTGCACACACACAACTATCTTCAGGTTCATGAAAGATCTTAGTTTTGCAAAGTTTATGGTAGTATCCATGAACTGCCATAGCATTGACAAAATGACGGAGATCCTGGTTAGTATTGGTCCAAGTCCTATTCGTCATTGCTTCAGTCGAGTAGAAGTGAATACAAATGTCATTCCTTTTGGCCATTCTTTTGTCCAAGAGTTTCTTCCAATTGTCTGTATAAGGTAGTGCGATCTTGAATCTCAAATCTTCAATTAAAAAAGTCTCCTTTGCAAGTTCATAAACCAGTCTTGATCTAGTAAATCTCGTTATACAGAGGGTTGTCTTTAAATAACGGGCTTTGATTTTTTCTAAAGTGTGTAGGTCATTCTTCGTTAGCTTATCCCAAATGATTTCCAGACCATATGTTAAAATAGGAATTATTTTTACGTCAAACAAGATCATGGCCGTCTTAAGAGCTAATCTATTTAAATTCTTGATGTCAAAAATTGCTTTCATAGCTGCCGCAGCACGTAGCCTTATATGAAGCCTAAAGCAGTTTACTGTCGTTTGTATCGTCAAGCCTAGTTATTTAAAACTGTTTACATTGTGTAATGTCTCCGCTTTATAAGTCACTTTGTCACTTGAAGATAGTGATGTAAAATATCCAGGTATTTATAAATCGGGGTAAATACCCAGGGTATATACTCTGGTAAATACCCAATTTGGGTAAATACCCGGGTATTTTAGATTTTTCATTAGAAATCCTGTGTCCTGGTTAGTTGAACCTTAAAAAAGGGTACCGGTATGCAAACTATTCTACATTAACTTTTTAGAAATCTAACAACATTAGATAATTAATAAAATTAAATGTAATTAGAATTGGGAGTTAAAAACAGAATTAGAATTGGGAATTAGATCAGGAGATATAAACTAACAACTCCACTACACTGAAAAAGTTAGGTTAAGTACAGAGACATCAAAAAAAGAATAGTACAGTGTCAGTTTGAATTCTGGGTAGGATGAGCTGAGCAGTGTTACCAACTCACATACTTGCTGGCATACATCTTCACCCATTATGGAGCCCACATACTACGAAAACTTCCTGACATACATTTATATTATTTAGAGTACCATATGATTTAAAAAATTAATATTTTTTATATATTTAAAATTGAATGAAAAATAACTTAAAGCACTTTTACCACGCATTGTTTTTTCTAATGTCCTTTCTATTAAATATATTTCATTACCATTTGAGTTTTGGCATACACATTTTAATTAATATGCATCATCATCATCATCATCATCATCATCATTTCCCCTTATCCAGCTCCTGCCGGGTCGGGGTATTTATGGCACTTCTCCACTTTCCTCTTTCCTTCCACAATTCTTCTTCCACGATCTTGTCCCAGTCCAGATTCCTTTTTCTCACGCTATTCTTCACTGAATCGATCCACCTTGTTCTAGGTCTTCCCCTTGCTCTCTTACCCTTGCACTTCGCCTCCAGCATCTGTCTTGGTATTCTATTTTCCTCCATCCTCTTTACATGTCCAAACCACCTTAGTTTATTCTTCTCAATTCTCTCATTTAGTTTTCCCATCCCAACTTCCTTCCTAACATCTTCATTCCTCACTCTGTCTTTCCTTGTCTTTCCTATCATACTTCGTAGGAATTTCATTTCACTGGCTTGGATTCTACTCTCTTGCCTGCTCGTCAGGGTCCAAGTCTCAGCTGCATAAGTTAATATGGGTACATAGTACATTTTATACATTACCTCCTTGCTTTTCCTTGGTACTTCCTTATCCCAAACAAGTTTTCTTACACTTTGATAGAATGCATTGCTCTGCTGTACCCTCCTGCCAATCTCCATGTCCAACCTGCCAGTTTGCATCAATTCACTTCCTAGGTATTTGAACGTGTCTACAATTTCCAAACTCTGACTTCCAATTTTCACAGTGCCCTTTCCTTGTCTTTCCCCTCTTGTCATCACCATGGTCTTGCTTTTCTCTATACTGATTTTCAGGCCATACTTCTGAATATTTTCGTTTAGTGCATCTAGTTGTTTTTGCACTTCTTCGTTGTTCCTTCCCCAGACCACAATATCATCTGCAAATAATAGTAACTTCATTTCTTTATGTCCATATGCTTCCTTTGTTTCCTTTACAATTTCATCCATTACCATTATGAATAAAAGAGGTGACAGCACACTCCCCTGTCTTAGTCCAGTCTTGTTCCTAAACCAGTCTGTCTTTCCAACTGGGGTCAGTACCCTGCTAACACAGTTGTTGTACATTGCTTGCACCATTTCCAACATTTCTCTTCCCAGTCTCTTCTTAACCATGGTTTCCCATACCTTCTCTCTGGGGACACTATCATATGCCTTTTCCAGATCTATGAAAGTCATGATCAAATCCTCTCCATATTCCCACTTCTTTTCCATCACCTGCCTCAAGCTAAAGATTGGGTCCACTGTGGATCTTTCACTCCTGAAGCCATACTGTTCCTCTTGCAACTCTCCTTCCACCTTTCTTCTCATTCTTCTTTCTAATATCCTTTCCAGTATTTTTACTATCTGTGATATGAGGGTGATCCCTCTATAGTTATCACACACTTTCTTGTCCCCTTCCTTAAACACTGGTATTATTAGCCCTTTCTCCCAGTCTTCTGGTACACATTTCCGTTTCCACACACACTTTAGCAGTCGATACAGCCATTGCATACCAACAGGTCCAGCAGCCTTTATCATTTCTACACTGATTTCATCCACCCCTGTTGCTTTTCCCATCTTCATTTTCTGTACTGCTAATTCCACCTCCAGCATTGTTATATCATCTTCTGTTATAGAGTCGTCAGGCTGTGTCACTTCGATCTCACCAGTACAATAATATGCATATAGTCATATATATTATTTCAGTAGTATAGATCCCTCCTGCAGCTCTCACAAGTGACCGATCGTGAAAATGAGCATTCAAATGAGAGAATAGACATTAGCAGTGACGAATTGTACTCTAATTCCATAAATATCAATACTTTCTTAAAAAAATTACTTAAAAAAATTGTATGAAGTGTGCGATTTGCAAACACCATTCATGTAAGAAAATACGCTCCATAATTGCTGTCCACGGGCCGTTGTGACGCCTGTTTCATGTCATATTAACATTCTGAGGTCTTTCCTTTGTCCTGAAATGTAAATAGTGTTCTATAATCATTTGGTTGAAATAAAAGCATAACCTTTCTCCTTAAGTGTATCATTATAAACCTATTGGGGAAAGTGTGGTTTTTGAACATGCGAGATTTCTCGCACGGGTCCGCTAGTCTACTCTTATTACTACAGAAGTAGCTTTTCCCACCCACATCTTTGTTGCTCATTTCCAATACCATTATAAAACTCTACCTTCTTAATATCTTGGTATTTATTAAAAAATTTAAACACAAAACGTTTTATCCAATATTTTACTTTAGTTTAAGAGGAAAAAACACACTTAAAGACAAGGTTACACATATAAACACTCAAACATACCCGGACGTCCATTTTCCTTTTCTTTTAGTTTTGAAGGATCAATATTGTTCCTGATTTCAATTTAAGGCATGAAATACCTGTGTTTCAGTCCTTGTTTGTCCAACACTTCATCAACACATCAAAAAGTGTTGTACAAAGCTCAAAAAACTGAAAATACCCTCATTTTGGGCATTTAAATGACCACTGGGTAAATACCCAATTTATATTATTAATTCTTTACGAGAGGGTTTCACGACATGAAATAAAAGGCAAAACTATTGGCCGGGTTAAAGATTATTGATGCGTGACTTCCCCCACTGTGCGTGACAAAAACCAGGGGTGTTATCTATTAGCTAACGCGGCCCGCGCCAGCCGCGCTATCAATCCACCATTGGTCTGGACGAAAATATTGGTCTAGGCAAAACCATTGTGAAACCCTCTTGTGAAATTTTACCTTTATATTTACCTTCCCACTGGGTATTTACCCGGCCCACATCACTACTTCAAGATACTCGCCCTCGCTTCCTGAAAATCATGTAATCAGTCTTTTCAGTGTTCACTTGCATTTCGTTTGTATCTGTCCACTTCTCTAATGCATCCAATGCCTTTTGTAGCTCTTGAACATCATGTGATCCTAGAACCATATCGTCAGCATACTAATACATGGTTACATCGTTTGACACATCTTTTATCGCTTGAACCACATCATACATAGCTACATTAAACAATAAAGAACGCCATTTGTCTGCGTGATCTGCCTCGATGAAGTTACATTGTCTGAAATGATGACAGTATTATTTCTTAACATGTTGTGAATCAGAATAGTGAGAGCCTTGTCCTCTACAAGGGAATCAAGCTTCGACGATATAAGTTAATGTCTCTTTTAAGATTATCAAAGGCCTTGGAAAAATCGATGAACACAGTGTGAAATTTACCCCTTGGTAGTCGTAGGGTGTTTTGTATATCATCCAGTAGATTTCTTATTGCTTGCAGTGTACTTCTTCCTCTTCTAAATGCGAATTGCTCTTCTGGAAGTTTGGTTTCGATTTCTTCCGTCAGTCGAGTGGTTATTAGCTTGGTGAGTATCTTTAACAAAGTATTCTCCAGAGCGATTCCTCTGTAGGAGTTTGGATCAAGTAGGTTACCCTTTCCTTTGTATAAAACCTTCAATGGGGAGGTTTTCCACACTTTCGGGATGTCTCCTAGTAACAAGCATAGGTTTATAAGATTCGTTATAGATGGAAGTAATATATTTGCTGAAGTCTTAATGTGTTCACTGAAAATGCCGTCAGGACCCGGAGCTTTCCCATCTTTTAATTTGAATGTAGTGTCAGAGACTTCTTTTTGTGAGAATAAAATGATGCTTCTCCTGTGTGCTTCCACGTACTTTCTTGAATAGGCTGTTAGGGATCTTTGTTGATTTAGGATGCTTGAGAAGTGTTCCTCCCAAGTGTTCATATCTATTTTTCCAGTTGTTGGGACTTTATGTGGTCTTAATGCTAAGAACGGGTCCTTTTTGGCATCGTCCGCCATCTTCATTGCTTCACGTTCAATGTATTCGTTTCTAAAAGTCTTTAGTAGTTCTTTGTATTTTCTTCTGAGCAGACTGTATTTAGTTAAATCTTCTATATTCAGTGTTGTTTTCACAACTTGAAGAGCCTTTAGAACTTCTTGTCTTTCCAGATAGCAGGACTGATTGAACCATTTTTTGGATTTTCACAGAGTTTTTGTGATGAAGGCAGATTTGAAGATGTCTTCTAATACAGAAGCTGCGTTATCCAATTCATTTTTCATTAATTTGTGGTTTAAGTCAATAATTTTCTCTGTGCTATGTAGGAGAACATTCTCATTAAGTTTTCGGGCTATAGGTTTCGTAACGATTGATGCATTCCCTGAATGAGAAAGAACATTTAAGTCAAAGATCACTGAGACTGAGTATTTGATATAATAATGTGAATCGTTACATTTACTTAACCTCAGGTAAATACCATACAACGGATAATTAATCAAATTTACGTTTACTCCCTCCCTTTTCGTGAGGGCCAGGGATGAGGTGCATTAAATTTCTATTTGCCGGGTGGTTTAATGGTCAAATGGCACTTCTTGAATCTAACCTCATAAGACAAGTTATTAAAAGAAATGAATGGAACTTGGATTTCATAGACATCTCACAGAATTTGAACCAATTCGTCCACCGAGTCCAGGACAACCCGGTATTGTCGTTCCACCTGCCACACAGTAAACTTCATAAGACAAGTATTGTCGCATGACCACAGCTCGCTTTATTCTAACAATCGGCACCTTGGTATCAGTGAACTAATACAAATATCCGCCGGCCCTCGACGTTCTCTCCATCTCGCTTGTGGAGTTAGCACTGCACCGATAACACTAGCAGCTCAGGGTAATTTGAGTTGCTGCACAACACTTGATATTGTTGATTGCATACCGTAATGAGAACATGACCTTTGGATCTTTTCAGCATAGCTCAGGTGCCCAAGTCTCACGTCATACAACCTACCGACAGCACTTGAGCTCAATCTTGCCAAGTAGCCAGGCTGATGCCTTTATTTTCAGAGGTCTCACATTTCTGAAAAATGTATGGTGTCAAGTTTCTACATATCTTTAATACTGATGTTAGGATTTTAGTAGGCTACTTCTTACAATCCCTTAGTAAAAAACACACACACAACAGGAGACTTAACACAGCTGCCAATGGACTTGTATAGATGAATGGTGACAATCCTGTGAACTTTGTTGTGCACCTTTCATGTCTATTCCAAAGATTTAAATAACATTTTATCAGTCTCACAGCTTTTCTTAAGTTAAGTTAAACAGAATATGCAAACATACAATTACTGATATACCTTTTTGCCACTCTTGACTGACAATCTGTAAAACGGTATCCGAATTCCAGGAAAAATCGCCGGACGACATGTAATATAACCTATATTATCCAACGTTCCCCAAAGCGAGGAGAACGCTTTACAAACATTGACTATTCATATCTCGATACGTGCTTTACACTTTTATTTATAATGGGCAAATACTAGAAATGAAGGCCGGCGCGATATAAACTAATATACCGTAGGCATAACCTTATTACTCCAATTTTTTTTAAATAATCTATACAAATGATTGGAATATTCCTTTTATTAGCACAACCAAATGAAACTACGAAGCAATTTCTCCAAAAAACATTGTTTTATTGGTGATAAACAGTGGATAATCATGCGGCAATAACAGCAGCCATTTTCAAATTGATTTCTATGTTAATCGATAATATTCACAACAATAATCTATGTTCATTATTAACCCCTGGAACTATACAGCCCATGACGGGCTAAGGCCGACCAAGCGACTGCTGCCCAGCCATTCGGCCTGCAGATATTGGGGTGACGCGTGATCAGCGTGTCGGGTCCACTCGTAAATATCGATTATTTACGTGATATTTCTATTGCTAGCAACTTTAAACTTGCGGCGCAAAAATGTAATAAAACATATTCAATATTGGGTATATTAAGGCTTTCACGGCCCGGATTATATAAATAATTCATGTTTTTTTCCCGGTAAATTGGGCACTTCTCGCATTTATGCGAATAATTCGCCATAACCCTTAGTTATTGCACTTTCAGTTTCGCAAGTTCTGCGTATACGTATGCATAATAGTTACCAACTAGTTGAAGAAACGAGAAAAAAGTAAAATTCGCATTTATCGCAATTGCGATTTTCCCGTATCTCTAATTATATGCAAAATCCGCTTAAATCAATCTTGGCCTGCCCCATTATCTGAGTGAATAAAACAGATTGTTGGTCACACAAAACCAAGGACTGTCACTTTCTGAACACCAAGCCAATTTATTTATTCTGACTGAAAGTAGAACACAGTTTATACACTTGCATTAGACATGAATGTGACATTTTACATACCTTGTGTTCTTGTTTTATCTTCTGGTCGATATTACATATTGAAATTAGGAACCCTGATTACTATTGCACCTCATATATGTGCTAAAGTACGTAAATATGTGTTTTTATTTATTGCTCTTTTAAAAACGGCTGCGATGTTTTGACAGCACTTGCATCTCGTTCAACTATCAACAAGGCACACTCTAGCGGTACACACCGAGGTGCACACATTGTTGCCAACATGTGGGATACAAAATCACTCTTGGTAAAAAAAAAGTGGGATACAAACTCTCTGTTGATAAAGAAAACAATCATCGGGACGAGTTAGGCTGTAACCATTGTTAAAAACCATTGATCTGGATGCGTTGGGCTGTAACCATTGTCAAAAACCATTGGATTGGTCAAAACGAAGTTTAGAATGGTTGGGTGTAGGTGCGGCCTTGGCCGTGCGCAGCTAGCGGGGCACGGTTTACATAAAACTATTGATCTGGGTACGTTAGGCCCTAACCGATGTCAAAAACGAAGGTTTGAATGGTCGGGTGTAGGTGCGGGCTTGGCCGCGCGCCTCTAGTGGAGCATGGTTGACACAAAACTATTGATCTGGACGTGTTAGGCTGTAACCATTGTCAAAAACGATTGGATTGGGCAAAACGAAGGTTAGAATGGTCGGATGTAGGTGCTGCCTTGACGTCCGGGTATCCTCTTGTTGCAGGTTACAGATAGGTTATGTTTTATCCACCTAACTTCCACTTAGTGATGTGGGCCGGGCAAATGCCCAGTGGGCAGGACATCTATAAATGGGCATTTGCCTGGGCATTTGCCCAAAGCAGTTTTAAGTGCCCAAAATCTGGGCATTAAAGAAACGTTTTTTAATTTACTTTTTACTACTTGTGATTGTTACTAGAGCTTCTAAAACATAATAAAAACCATTTTTTTTCGTGTGGTCTCCTCAGAGACCTAGTGCAGGTCTTTCTTTGGCAAAAAAGAAAAATAAAAAGAAAAACCCTTTAATCTAAGTTACATTTCATGGATAAACTAGTAATGCCCGAATATTGCTAATAATAATTTAATTACCCTGTATCAATGTTGTCAATAACATGTAAATTGGAATTAAGTATATCTGGTTTGAATAAAACATTGTATTACTGAGTTAGACCTGCAAGCCTTTTCATTTAAATGTAGGATATGTAGGGGCACCTGTTATATCTGCTGCCACAGAACAGACCATTAGCACTTTTGGTTGGATTCATAGTAAAAAAGTAACCGACTTACATCTGAGAGGGTTGCCAAGTTGACTTATCTAGCCTACAATTGGAAGCTGATGAATGGGGAGAAAGCGTACGGCCGACAAAATAACTGAAGAGACTCGTCAGAGTAAGAGCCTCCGTGGCTTAGGCGGCAGCACGCCGGCCTCTCACCGCTGGGTACGTGGTTCAAATCCCGGTCACTCCATGTGAGATTTGTGCTGGACAAAGCGGAGGCAGACATGTTTTTCTCCGGGTACTCCGGTTTTCCCTGTCTCAATTTCATTCCAGCAACTCTCTCCACTAACATTTCATGTCATTCATTTAATCATTGCCCCAGGGGAGTGCGACAGGCTTCGGCAGCCGGCACAGTTCATATCCTCGCCGCTAGATGGGGGCTTCATTCATTCCATTCCCTGACCTGGTCGGTCGACTGGAAGCGGGCTATGGAATTTCATTACACTCGTTTGAGTAATCCAGAACAAGGAGAAGAAACCCCAGCACCCAGTCAAGAATGAATTATAGTCCTAAAGGAAGATTCAGAATCAGAACTGTCAGAAGAATCTGAGCCAGAACTACTTGAAAGTTCAATAGAAAAAAGTGATGAAGAGGATACAGAAACAGAAGAATGTGATTAAGATAACCAAGAATGCAAAACATCCATTTATTATTAATTTCATATTTAAATAAATGTACCTCATGTCCTCATTTGTTTAATTTTTAACTTATACAGTTAATGTAATAGCATACATTATTTATTTAATAAAAGATCGTACAATGTACATTCAGTAGATTATTCAATTTCCTTGCTCATCATCATCATCATCTTGTACAGTTTCCAGCCCCAGGCTGGGTCTGTTTGGAACATAAGCCTCGCCACTTAGTTCTTTCTTCCCACCACTTCTCCGCTGTCACTCTGGTCCAGTCCTCGCCTCTCTTCTTGACACATTCCTCCACTCCTTTCAGCCATCTATCTCTTGGTCTTCCCCTTGGTCGTTTCTTCTGCATCTGCATCTCATGTATCCTCTTGGGAATCTTCTTCTCATCCATTCTCTTTAAGTGTCCATACCACCTCAGTCTTGATGTCTCAATCCTACCTTGCAGGGGCTCCTCTTTCACCATTTCCCTGACCTTTTCATTCCTCACCCTGTCTCTTCTTGTTACTCCGATCCTACTTCGCAGGAACTTCATTTCACCTGCCTGTATTCTGCTTATGTCTCTTTTCTTCATTGTCCACGTTTTTGAAGCATAGGTCAGTATCGGGATATAGTAGCTTCTGTATAACACTTCCTTGCTTTTTTGTGGGACATCTTTATTCCACACTAAGCTCCTAATGCTTCTCAGAAATGCTTCTGCCTGTCTGCCACGTTCCGTAATCTCTTTGTCATTTCTCCCATTTTCCTCCACTATACTTCCCAAGTACTTGAGTCTTTCCACCTTCTTCAGCTGTCCACCTCCAAGTGTTATCCCACTCATTAGTCTGTCCTTTTTCCTGGTCGTTAACAGGATCTCACATTTACTGATGTTGAACTTCCATCCGTACTCTGCCACTGTTTCTTCCCAAGCCTTCAGTTGCTGCTGAATTTCCTCCTCCTTGTTTCCCCAGACCATGAGATCATCTGCAAACACCATTGCTTTCATCTTATCTTCTCCTATCTTTCCCGCTATCCGTGTCATTACCTCGTCCATAACCACAATAAAGAGAAGGGGTGACAGCGCACTACCCTGTTTCAGACCACTCATTTGTCTGAACCAGTCTGTTCTTTCCCCTCCAACTTTCACACAATTCACACTTCCACAATACATCTCCTACACTCTGCCTACAGTCTCTTTTTCCACTCCCATGTTTTCCATTGCTTTCCAAACCTTCTCCCTACACACACTATCATAGGCCTTTTCGATGTCCAGGAAGGCCATCAGCAGATCCTCTCCAAATTCGTAGTGGTGTTCCTGGAGCTGTCTCACTGAAAATATGAGATCCACTGTTGATCTCCCAGGTCTGAATCCATACTGCTTCTCTCTCAATTTTCTCTCCACTTTGGCTCGTATTCTACTTTCTAATATCTTTTCATATATCTTGGCACAGTGAGGTATAAGTGTGACTCTCCTGTAATTTCTGCACTCCTTTCTTAAATATTGGGACAATTAATCCTTTCTTCCAATCTTCTGGGGTCTTTTTCTCCTTCCATATCACCCTCATCACACGGTACATCCACTGTTTCCCAACCTCCCCTGCTGCCTTCACCATTTCAACACTCACTTCATCCACACCTGGTGCCCTTCCTCCTTTCATCTTGTCTATAGCCATTTCCAGTTCTCTCCATGTCAGGTCCTTTTCCATTCCTGTGTTGTCTTCTCCATCTTCCAATACATTGTCTTCCTCCCTATGACCATTTGGATTCAGCAAATCCTCAAAGTACTCTTTCCACACTGTCTTGAGTGTCTCTCTGTTGTGTACCTCATTTCCGTTTTTGTCCATCATTACCACATCCTCTCGCAGACCTCTTCTCTTACTTTTGACCATCCCATAAAGTACTTTCTTATTTCCTCTGCTGTCTTCCTCCATCATCTCTGTCCACTTTACCATCCACTTGCCATCCACTTTCCTTGCTCCACCGAGCAAATTACCCTGGTACAGTACTCTGTAAGGGATACTTGTCTTTTCCCGTACACCTTTATGTGATAACGATCACAATGCATGTTGCATAGTTCACAAACACACTGTTCTCCTGGGTCATGGTGCTTCTTGTTGCTGCAGCATTTGAAATGAAATCCGTGAACAGCGAACCTTATCATGTGTCGAACGTCGTAGTCGGCCTGTTTCCATTCTGTCGTGACCATTGCGTCGGTGGAATAGAATTCGTCCCTTAGCATACATTATGTATTTAGTATTAGTCATTTGATGTAATATATCAAACTTATTTAAGAATTATTAAGATGTGTTGATGTGTTATGTGAATTCTTTTGCCCCAATTACACAATCAACATTCATAGGCATACGCATAATTATTATGTATAAAAATCCACCTGAGTTGAGAGGCTATAGAAAAATATTAGGACTACTTAACTACTTTTCCATCAATATAAATTAAATAATTTTGTATATTAAATATGTATACTATATGGATAAATATATAGAGTACATATTATATGTACATACATCATCATCATTTCCCCTTATCCAGCTCCTACCGGAGCTCTTTCCTTCCACCATTCTTCTTCCACGATCTTGTCCCAGTCCAGATTTCTTTTCCTTACGCTGTTCTTAACTGAATCAATCCACCTTGTTCTAGGTCTTCCTCTTGCTCTCTTACCCTTGCACTTTGCCTCCAGCATCTGTCTTGGTATTCTATTTTCCTCCATCCTCTTTACATGTCCAAACCATCTTAGTTTATTCTTCTCAATTCTCTCATTTAGTTTTCCCATCCCAACTTCCTTCCTAACATCTTCATTCCTCACTCTGTCTTTCCTTGTCTTTCCTATCATACTTCTTAGGAATTTCATTTCACTGGCTTGGATTCTACTATCTTGCCTGCTTGTCAGGGTCCAAGTCTCAGCTGCATAAGTTAATATGGGAACATAGTACACTTTATACATTACCTCCTTGCTTTTCCTTGGTACTTCCTTATCCCAAACAAGTTTTCTTACACTTTGATAGAATGCATTGCTCTGCTGTACTCTCCTGCCAATCTCCATGTCCAACCTACCAGTTTGCATCAATTCACTTCCTAGGTATTTGAACGTGTCCACAATTTCCAAACTCTGACTTCCAATTTTCACAGTGCCCTTTCCTTGTCTTTCCCCTCTTGTCATCACCATGGTCTTGCTTTTCTCTATACTGATTTTCAGGCCGTACTTCTGAATATTTTCGTTCATCTAGTTGTTTTTACACTTCTTCGGTGTTCCTTCCCCAGACCACAATATCATCTGCAAATAACAGAAAATTCATTTCTTTATGTCCATATGCTTCCTTTGTTTCCTTTACAATTATGTAGATACATATATGTCTGAAACAATATTTATTTAAGCGTTGCATTATGAATATGTTTTTAAAAGAGGTAAATACCCAAAATGCCTGGGCATTTATGGGTTTTGGGCATTTGCCCTGACTTATAAATTTTACATCACTACTTCCACTTAACGATGGCATTTCACGCACGGTAGTGTTTTTGGTACTAAAATGTGTTGCAATAGCTTCGGCAACTTCTTACGCTTATCATTGAACCGCCGATTGAAGTTACTGATTGTTATCAGGCAATCCATAGTGAATAAATGAACTGAGCGCTGCACACGAATGATGCGCTCTAGAGAATGAACTGGTGCTTCTTTGTTTTATATAGTACTGTAAGGGCGAGGTTGGCGGCCACAGCTGCAATTTTGGCTATATAAGTCATGATCCTATTTGAGATGGCTGGGTGGGTCACTGACGGCGGAGGAGGAAACATCTATTAAAACATCATTCCCTGATTCATTTCTCATCGTTTGATAAGGTATTTTGGCTAATTCATGTACTATAGAGAATGTTATCGCTCCTTCTACTTTCATTCAGTGCTACTGTTACATTAAACTTAGTTATTATTGTTGTTTTAAGGGGTGGAACAGCGAGTTCATCTGCCCCTCAAAGTATATACAGGTGGGCTTCATCAAATAAGGATTTAAATTAGGTAATTGTTTTGTGTTGAATCCCACATTCTTTAGACTTGTTTTTCCTGTTATGCGATAACAGAACTTTCTTCAAAGAAAGCACACCTCATTACTACTTTGTCATAATGTACTGTACAGTGAGAGCCATCCCTATAGAATGGAGCTTTGCCGACTCGTGTACGGGCGGAGAGTGATTAGTTAGTGCTTGATGACTAGCATTTGCTGATAACACAAGAGCAGGACGGGAAGCTCCGAATGCTGGCATTGCATTTGTTACATACGGAGCTGGCTAGATTCGTTAGTTGAGATAATTACGACTTGTGGTGAAGGCTATCTTGTATCCCTTGAACATGGATAGGTATTTTTGGGATAACTCGAATCCATTTTTGGTCAGAATTGACAATATTAATTGATCATTTATACTTGTGACTATTCTGTCAATGGAATACATGGAATTTTACCTATTACATATTATATTTGGTACATATTTCGGGGCTCAAAGACTCCCTTCATCAGCCATCAGCCATGTGTCTTAATATAATGGCTGATGAAGGGAGCCTTTGAGCCTCTAAACATGTACCAACAAAGGAATACCGGTATGTAAATTTATGTAATGTTCTAGAACACTTGGTTAACCTCTGGAATGCGAGGCTCTGTGAATTTGGACTACAACTCAACCTTACTAAGACTGAGTACCTTGAATGTGATTCCCAGACAGATGGGACCATCATAGTAGATGGCACCCCACTACCAAAGGCTTCACATCTCCGATACCTTGGCTCCGTTGTGAGACCTGATGGTGACACAGTCTCGGATGTCCGTGCAAGAGTGAATGCTGCGTGGACGAAGTGACGCCAGGTCACAGGCGTTCTCTCTGATCACAAGATCCCTTTGCGCCTTAAAACTAAGATCTATCAAACAGTCGTCCGCCCTGTTGCTTTGTATGGAGCCGAATGCTGGCCTAATACAAAGAAACATGAACAAGCCTTGCATTCAGTGGAGATGCAGATGCTACGATGGTCCTTGGGAATTACACGTCTGGATCATATTAAGAACGAAGACGTCTGCAATACTCTTGGAATTGCCCCTATTCCAGCCAAAATGAGGGAGACTTGGTTGCATTGGTACTGGCATGAAGCCTGAGCAAATACGGAAGTCACTTGTTCTCGAGCCTGATGGACAAAGACCTCCAGGACGACCAAAAGGGCGTTAGATGGATACCCTACACGACGATATGTGCATCGTAGGTCAATTCGTTCTATAGATCCGCCAAACCGCAAAAAATGGAGAGCGAGGTGCAGAGTGGCGGACCTCAAAAAATAATTGGAAACAACGCCAGGAAGAAGAGGAAGATGTTCCATGTATAAATAAGTATTGATTGACGGAATAGTCACAAGTATAATTGATCAATAGTTAGGTATGAAACAAAACATCGAATTTTCCTTGTGGAAACTTATCCTTTCACGAAGATGTCTTTCAGTAAATGTGTTCGTATGTTTCAGTGCCGTGCTATTTTTACTTGTGGGGTAATCTCAAACAAAATGTACACAGAAAAAATCGGCGTACTCGAGGCTCTCGAGAACGAAATAACTACACAGATATGAAATATCAGAATTACATGGAGTGCACCAACATTTCCGGTTCAAGTATACATTGCGATCAGTTTCGGATAGGGGGATTTTGGTGTCCGCGGTGACGTGTTGAATTTGATGCTCGGTTGTTTGACGTTTTCGTGGAGTTGCCGTAGTGGCCGCCATTTAGTCTGCTGTCAGTGTTTCGTTAGAGTTTGGCATGTGGTGGTGAGTTACAATAAAAATTTTCATACATTTCGTTTAGTTGAATTTAATTGAAAAGTTGCACTGTACTCTTCTAAAGCCATGGACAAAGCCATTGGTCTGGACGAAAATATTACGTTAGGCACTGTCTAGACGAAAATTACTGCTTCTACTACAAGCAAAGTTTGTTTTCGTATGTAAAGCCTTCTTAAATAAATGGCGGCATTGGTACACCGGGCGAAAGGCTGGCAATTTGTTGAGTTATGCCGGAACATTAATCACATTTTGTGAGTGAATATATAATGGCTCAATGGACAATACCTATTTTTCTTTTGGGAAAATTATATATTCAGTGCCAAGGTAAGGTTATAATTGCTTTGGAGTGGAGCTTTGACTCCCGTAGTGCACTGGCTTTGCTCGTGACGTGGGTACACATGGATTCTCTCTTAGTCTCTCTCTTCTTTTATGACTTGGAAAAGGCATTTGATTTGGTTCCAAGACCAGCCATTTGGGCGGTGCTGAAGCAGTTTGGTTGCCCTCAGCGTTTTGTAGATCTAATCAAGGCTCTCCATGATGGCATGACAGGCCAGGTTTGACATCAGAATAAGATGTCCGATGAATTTCCTATTACCCATGGACTGAAACAAGAATGTGTGCTGGCTCCAACGCTTTTCGCGCTGTACTTGGCTGCAATGCTTTATGATTCACCCACAAACATCCCAGGTGTGGAGGTCAAGTATCGTTTTGATGGAGGGCTTTTCAACCTAACTCGTCTCCGCTCCTTGAGGGAAACTCAGGTTACTAATGTTACTAATATGTTGTATGCAGATGATGCTGCGGCACCAACTCTCACACCAGAAGAGCTGCAAGAGTCAGTTAATTGTTACAAAAGTGCATGTGATCGCTTTGGTCTTACCGTAAATGTCAATAAGGTAAGGTTATAATTGCTTTGGAGTGGAGCTTTGACTCCCGTAGTGCACTGGCTTTGCTCGTGACGTGGGTACACATGGATTCTCTCTTAGTCTCTCTCTTCTTAGTCTTTTATGACTTGGAAAAGGCATTTGATTCGGTTCCAAGACCACAACCTTCACCAGGCACACCTCTTCCTCAGTTCAATATCTCCATCTCAAATTTGCCATTAGAGCAGGTAGACCACTTCTCGTACCTGGTTGGTTGGTTGGTTCTTAAGTTTAGGGGCTGCGACAACGCGGTCATGTAGCCCCGTGTACTTTGGGTGTGTGTAGAATCTGTCTGATAACCGGTGTTAATTGTGATGACTGTATTAGTGTGTGTTATCTGTTTTTTAATTTTAGTACTGCAACTTAGAATTTTTCAGATAGTTCCTACTTTTGCCGCCAAGCGCCACCGTCAACGACTACTAGGCCAAATTCAGAACTTAGCTACTAGACGCCACCGCAGTCGGCTCTTGGCAACGAACGTAGAAACCTAAGAGCGTTGTTTACATTAACCTATCCAATTTAGCTTCACACAGGTGCAATTAGTGGAAGGTTCTTTAACATGCCATAAATCTATGACATGGGACCGCCGGCTTTACTTCCCCTCCGAAGGAAGGCATACTGAGGGATTTTTAACGCTCTTAAAAAATCCGACGGGGCAGTACCATTTCTGTGAGCTGTACCTGTGAGCGGGATGTGGATAAGAGAATTGGCGCAGCCCATGCAGCATATGGACGATTAGCGTACCGGGTCTTCCTGAATAAAGATCTGTCCATGAGTACAAAGCTTATAGTGTACAAAGCAGTAGTCATTTCTACATTGTTGTATGGCTGTGAAACGTGGACCCTTTACCGACGTAATCTTAGGAAGCTTCAGCGCTTCCACCTACATAAACTTTGATCAATCCTGAGGATTAAATGGGAATGCCGCATTACCAATATTGCGGTTCTTGAAAAGGCTCAAATCAACAGCATAGAATCATCCATAATAGGTCACCAATTTAGATGGATTGGCCATGTCCATCGGATGGATGATGTGAGATTACCTCGTCAAATGCTATATGGTGAGTTATGCTATGGCACCAGACCTCATGGTGGTCCTAAGAGGCGCTACAAGGACCAATTTAAGCAAACCCTGAAATTGACAGGTCTTGATTCACAAACCTGGGACATGCTGGCTGTAGACCGCTCAACTTGGCACTGTACCATCTCGGATACTGTAAAAACGTTTGAAAGGGATCGACGCACACATGAAGAGGCCAAGCGTCAAGCTAGGAAACTTCGAGCAGCCCAACCACGTCCTCCTCCAGCAATACTATGTGACTTGTGTGGACACTTGTTCTATGCCAGGATTGGACTCTTTAGTCACCGTAAACACATCCTCAAACTGGACTGAAGGAAGAAGATTTATACTCGGATTCGAGTTAAAGGTGATGATGATGGGTACACATGTATCAAATACGTCTTGCAATGGCCTTCTCAGTGTGTGCTAGCCAGCGTCTTGGCGAGGTGTAGTTTTACCAACTGAAGAACCCAGTGGTACACCGGGGCGAAACGCTGGCAATTTGTTGAGTTATCACCTCTTCCAACCTTGATATGACCAAAATTAGCATAATTAAAAGAAGCAATAAATTCGGTGACACTAAGGCTACCTAGAGGGAGCCCCAAACGTCCAGTGGCATTCGCCACGAAGGAGGAATGATGGGGAACGTTCTTATTTTCGTAGTCTTAGAAACGCCCTCAATAATTTAGATCAAGGCAGGAAACAGGCGATGCCAGGACAAGCCTGTTAATTGGAAGGGCTGGACTTACCCTGAGACCGAATGCGAACATTTCCCATCCAAAATGCCGAGGAAGGAACAAGGTTACCATTTCCGCTGAGCTTCATGCACAAATAATATCAAAACTCAAGATGACGAATTATTGTATTCACATAAGTGTTGCAAACAACTAAACTAGGCAACACCTTAAATGTAATAAAAATACCACGTAATAAACATATGATCCCAGTAGGTTATGATTAGGGCGACGCGAAATTAAAACCCCGTGAATTTAAAACACGTTTCAACCAACACATCCCTCGTCCAAGTGACGATTTGTATTCCCGCATTATAATTCACAACTAAAAATACTAAAGTAATTCCCCCAAATAGTATAAAAGGAAATAACGACATGAAGTAAGGCAAAAGCTACTCCAGAAAACAAAGTTGTTTGACACAACCAAACAAGTCGCTTATTACGACCAGACCGTCTGAAGGACACCAGTCAACTGAGTTGGCGAGGAGCCGTTCTGACAAAGTTAAAGCCAACACCCACCCTTAAGAGCAAAACGGAAAACTAAACAATGAAGAAATCCCCACCCTGAAATAATGCAACGCAAAATGAGGAGGACCACATCCCCTTCTAAAATACCTTAACCTAAAACATGTCTTAAATTTTTATCTGAATTGCCACACGACACGTGGCTAGGAAATGCACTACGAGAGTCAAATTGAAAGTTTTTAGAATTAACAGTCTTAGCAAATCCAAAGTTTTGTCAGATCCCTGTTAGATAAGGTTTGTGCAATACTGTACTGTTTTATGCCTCTTCCCAGAGGAAATGAAAATTTCCTCCGGGAAGGGGTCTTCGACACTCCAAGTTCTGCGTGTGAGATTCAAGAAGGCTGGATACTGACTGGCCTGTTCGCTGAGGGCTTGCTTTCTAGGGAGAACGTGACCACCCCCTCTCCACTGCACAGTTTGGTCGTGCCAACCTAACTTGGGGACGCAGACCACCATAACAACGACATAGTCCAAGAGAAATGTTGGTACCACAAGTGGTGCCATGACCCAAATCTTTAAGAGTTTACTCAGAAGTGCTACGACGAAATGTTCTCAGGGTAGAAACTCAATCCTCTAATAGGGCTTAAAGGGGTTTCTAGGAACCTATTATTTTAGGCAAGTGCGCAGCAGTTCATTTCACAACAGCACTTCACAACAGCAGCGTAGAAATGTCAATCTTCCAGGGTATTAACGTCAGCTCCTTCTCAGGCAACAAATGTAGGTTCAAGAGTTTTGGAAACCAATTAGCTGGTAGCAGGAGTGCCTGCGAAATATACCATCTCCAGACTGTTGCGAAATAATTGCAGTTGTGTAAGCCAATCTTGGATGTTTCATTTTCTTCATGTAACAATGTTAAAAGTCGTTACAAAGACAAGGTTACAGTGCCAAGACATATATATACCCAAAAATACCCAGACATCAATTTTCCTTTATTTTGGTTTTGAATGATCAATAATGTTCCTGATTTCAATTTAAGGCATCAAATACCTGTGTTTCAGTCCTTGTTTGTCCAACACTTCATCAACACATTAAAAAGTGTTGTACCAATCTCAAAAAACTGAAAATACCCTCATTTTGGGTATTTAAATGACCACTGGGTAATATACCTGGGTAAATACCCAATTTATATTTACCTTCCCACTGGGTATTTACCCGGCCCACATCGGTACCGTAGGCTCCCCAATTTCAAATACAAGTAGTTTCAACTTTGACAAATCCTGTTATCGTAGTGTTTGTTATCTGAATGAAAGCCTATTCTGATTATGGTTGTTATTTCACAAAGCTGAAAAGCGAGGTCATCTGCCCCCCTGCACATTCCATATATGTAGTGTGAGACATTGTGGAAAAGTTGCTTTTAAACTACAGTAGAATGGGTCAGTGTGGATCTTAATTCGAGCACGGCCTCTCAACAATGGACATGTTGGCATCACACTTTAACAATTTTATTACCACTGCTAAATCCAAAGACACTAGACAAGAAATACCCACCAAGACATTGCCAACAGAATTCAAATAGTTTTCTATGGAGGAGCTACGAGCAACAATGTTTCAAAGCAAAGACAGGAAAGCTGAGGGACCAGATGAGATTCTTAATGGGCACATCTAAGCCAGTTGGCACATTCTAGTTAGTTATTGTTGTTTTAAGGGGTGGATCATCTGCCCCTTGGCACATTCTAAAAGAAGTGATAACCAGTCTGCTGATGTGTCAGGAAGCCACACTGAAAGTATTTATACAGGGTCTTTATATTTGCTTTGCAAGGGCATTTTCGCTCATGCGCTCCGCCAGTGACGGCTCAGTTGCCGGCGACCGAGCGCACATATATACGGCAGAATACGGTGCTTAAAATCAGTATCATGCATTTTTGCTCTCCATGTTTACAGTAGATGCTGAAATGTTCCCCATCCGCTGCCTAACATAATCGGCATCCCCTTATGATGTTTCCGGTTACTCCAGTTAATTTAGCTTCAGTAAGGAAATAACTACCTTTACGTCTATTTTTATTGTTTACTGAACCTGTACGTTTGAACCTCTTAGCCAGTTGTGTTATTGTCCGATTTATAGGAATGGGTCTCCCTGGAAATTTCACTCGAAACTTTTGTCTGGTTCTAACACACGATTTTCCGCAATTTATGTATGTATTGTACAGATATACACGTTCTCGTAACGAATATTTCACAGAAGGCATCACAGCACTATACACAATCACAATAAAACAACTGGCTAAGAGATTCAAACGTAGGCTACAGGTTCAGTAAACAATAAAAATAGATGTAAAGGTCTTTATTTCCTGAAGCTAAATTAACCGGAGTAACTGGAAACTTCATAAGGAGATGCAGATTATGTTTGGCAGCGAATGGGAAACATTTTCAGCATTTACTGTAAACATGCCGAGTAAAAATGCATGATACTGATTTTAAGCACCCTATTCTGCCGTATATATGTGCGCGCGGCAGCCGGCAACTGAGCCGTCACTGGCGGAGCGCATGAGCTAGAATGTCCTTGCCAAGCAATTATAAAGACCCTGTATAAAGGGAAGACTACTCCAGTTCTTATCGAGGTATAGTCTTGGAGTATGTGCTCCTCCTTCTGATTAAACGACTGCAGATCCAAAAATTCTTTAAGAGCAGTTTGGCTTTCGCTCAGTCAGGACTCTTCAAGCAGCAAGACTTCTACAGCACGAATTAACAGAAACGCTCGGACAACCCCGAGGGAAGCTGTTCACTATATTTATAGATTATGGTAGTTCCGCCCTTTAAAACAACAATAGATTACGGTACTCCATGGTGTCCACAGGCAGGAAATGTCAGGAATTTTGTTTTTGTTCAGGAAGTCAGGAAAAAGTGTGAAAAATGGCGTGAGTCAGGAAAAAATGGCGAAAAGTATTAGAAAGTCAGGAATTTTATATTAACCATACAGTATTTTGTGTTTTACAGCCATATTTTGATGATACTAGTTCAACTAATCTCTGAACATAAAAAGCAATAACTCACTGAACATTATGGTAAGTTTCCATTTTTACAGTACATCATAGTAAAAACCTTGTTTACCTATTTCTTGTACGCTTTTTTACCGTTGGTTAGGGATGGGGCGACCCCATCGCCCAGCACATTGCACTTTATTTTGTATTTTAAATGAATAAAGAGGCGAGCGTTGGGCAGCTATGGGGTTAATGAAGGCTGCAAATAATATATATATTTGTTTGCTCAATAAACCTCTTTTCCGATGTCACGATGACTTCACGAGTCAGGAATTTTGTAGTAAAATGGTCAGGAAAAGTCAGGAAAATTGACATTGAAAAATCTGTAGACACCATGTACTCTAAAGCAAACAGGAGCATGCTACTATTAAAACTGCAGGACATAGGGATACAACCGTACATTATTAAGTTAACTGGGAAATCTATTATAGATGACAACATTCCGAGTTATAAATCTTTGCTACAGCTCAGCAACTCAAACTGAAACCTCGGAAAAAATGTGAACTACATGCTCGCTGTCCTCTCTGTCACACTGGATGACGGAGCAAGTGCTCACACAGGGGTGCAATTCAAGTTGCTGAACTCGACCAACTGTGAGTGTACTTCAATTCTCATGAGATGGCCACTTGAGGGTTTGTTTTAAATTATGCTCTATTTCATATTATGCATTTTGTTATTTAATAATAGTAATAATAATAATATCGTATGGCCTCGGGTGCCAGGTGCAAGCTTTGTTATATGACACCCAAAGGGTAGCTTGCATGTCGAATTTCATTGTTCCTTGAAGCACTATGAAAGTCAAGGAGAGATATTTAAGCTCCTTGAACACTAGCACCTTCTAGTAGAGAAATGAGGAACTTTGTGTAGGCGGAAACTCCCGAGATTAATTTTGCCATTATGAACACGGCCTACTGAATTCAAATGGGTTCTTTGACATGCCAACATCTTATGACATGGTGTCGTAATTTTTGCCGCCTTTCAAAAATCACTTACCACGACCAGGAGCGAACCTGTAAGCATGGGGTTAGTGGATCGACATGTTGACCACTCACCCACCGTGGCAAGCTAAATAATATTAAAAATAATAATGATGTTATTGGTTTTACACCCCTTTTAATAACTGCGGGTTTTAGAGACGCTGGGGTGCTGGAATTTTTGCACCGAAGGGGATCTTTAACATGCCAGTAAATCTACTGACACGGCTCCCTCGCATTTTTGTGCACCCTCAAGTGCCAACTGACTACACCAGGATTCGATCCTGCAACCTTGGGCACAGCAGGCGAGAACGTTACCGCTGAGACATGCAGCCAGCCTATTTAATATTGTATCACTGTTCAAATTAGTGACTTAATTTTAAAAAAATCAGTCATATTGTCTCACAATATTGGCCAGCATCTCTTTGAAAACCTGATATTAACCTTATCTGAGGGCATCGACCAGGCTCAATTTTTAGAAATGGTTCAACGTCACTGAAACTTAAATACAACAAGGAGTAAAAGAAACAAAAGCCACACCTGAAATTCTTCGAACATTCAAAATTTAATTCATTATTACATGCTAATTATTATGATTGCAGTGATTTTTTAAAATTCATGTACCCTGTAGTGGGGAGGGTTAGTACTGTGGGAGGATTGGGACAGGCTATTTTTCTGCTGAACCATTTGCAGCACTAGTTTGAGAATATTTACAGGAAGTGCTTTGGTCATGGCCTGTTCCTCCATCCTAGTTATTACCTCGTGTAATTGGAAGTGTCTGTTTTGGAGAAGCAAAACTACACCTTTTTATATCGGATTTAGCATATTAAACACAAGATAAGAATTACAAGCATTTGAGGGATTGGTCCATCCCAAACTTTAGGATAATTGCTAAGTTATCAGATGCAAAGCTGTTCCATCAAGCATTTCTAACCTAAGAAATACTGTATTTTAATGGAACTACTGCATAGAGGGAGGGTTGGGACACTGAAAAATGGAGGCTTGGGACACTGTCCCAACCCTCATTGTATAGAAAACCTACAGCAATAAGGAAATTAGCACTAAAAGACAAAGATTATGCATGTAATGATTCAAGTTCTGACAAAAATTTAGCTATGAAAGTTCAGTCATCTGGGCAATCTATCAAGAATCTTGTGATGAACCAATAGAAGTTAACAAGTGTGATGTGATGTGACGTGCATCATCCAGGGTCCCCCAAATTCCTTGGTTGAAATGAGTGTTAAGGCCTAAAATCCCAGGATCAGGAGAAAAATATATTTCTCCCTTTACATGATAACATTTCTCAAAATAGACTTTGAGACAATTTTAGGACTTCTTCCTTCTGCTGAGATAGTGGCACAGATAGTTTTCAAAAGTAATGTTAAACAAGTTTTTGAGAAATTATTCTGCACAGACTTCAACAACTAAACTCCGTCCAAGCAATCTGCGAAGTGCCAGAGTGAAAACATGTAGTCTGCGCACAGGAGTGACTCGGCTGGCTGGCCAATGATGCGTGATGCCACTGAATAATAAGCGCAGGAGGGAGGCGCGACTTTGGCTTCAACCCACTCTCGCAACGGCTGGGCTCCAAAGCTCCACCCATAGTGTTCTCTTTTCACTTCATCTGTGTGACGTCATGCGCAAACCTACTTCACAGATTCCGTGGATGAGGTATAGCTGACCTTTACAAAATGTACTTGGGCTATATATGATTTTGTATTTTGAAGCTATAAAGCAATATTGCAGTAATTGTTTTTATGGTAGATACAATTTTATGTTTTAATATAGTTTTTATGGTTCATTAGTGTAATGGAATATGTTAATTTCATTAAGTTAATATAGTTTATGTTTAGGGTTGTCCCATCCCTCCCTCATCTATGTCCCAAACCTCCCCATGCAAGGGAGTCTTTGGTCAAAATATATGTTTTTTTTTTTTAACAATAACGTTCATAATACTTTGATAAAGTTCTTATAAAAATTGTGAAAGATTTCTTAATACAGGGTCATTATATATGTGTGCCCCGATAAACACGGCAAGCTTAGCTGGCGCAGATAGCAGGCGCGCGCACCTGGTTCAGCTGGTGGTTGGCGCACACTTTCACACTTTTACCAAACATGTTCAATAATGTGTACTTACAGTGCTCATAGGCGATGCTGAAAATGTCCTCCCTCTCTTGTAACACACACTCTACATCTTCTGATGAAAGAATGTCAATTCTTTTATTATTTACGGAGCCTGTTTCCTTGAATCATTTAGCGAGCCTCCTAATTGTATGGCATTAGGCCCAGGTCTTCCTGGAAACTTGATTCGAAATTTTCGTCTCGTTTAGGATAAGATTTTCTGCTTTTCATATACGAATTATGGATGTACACACCTTCGCTCAATGTGAATTGGTGTCTAAGCATGACCAACAATCACAGTAATCACAATACTCACTAAACGTGCAACACTATACCAGACCCAAAACAACTGTGAACATGAGGGAGGGGCCAGATAACCTCGCTCACTCGCGCCAGCCAATAGCATAGCGCGGCGTTGCCTAGATACTCAGCCTGCAGGGCTCGCTGCGCGGTACGAAATAGTTATTTCTCTCCGCGCATGAAAATAATTAATTCTTCAATTATTTTAATAACCCTATATTACAGAGCTAAAAATTTTGAAGCTGACTGTTCAAACCCCGTTACTCTAAGACCAGTCATTCCGGAGATAACATCTGCCCTTGAACTGAATGGATAATTAGAGAGAGATTGATTTAGGTGTTCAAATAATTAGGTTTGCTAGGGAAGATAACGAAGAGTGACGGCATTGCTGTATCAATTCAGCAGTGGAGCTTTAACAAGTGCTGTGAGCTGAAGTTTTGAACTCATAACAATGTCACTTAGCAAGCCGAGTGGCAGCCGAACAGTTTTACACAGCCAGGCAAGAAATATAATTTTCAGTCTATATGGCCTTTAAAAGAAGTTTTTGAATACAGAAGTACGTGAAAACACAAAATCTGATAACCTATGTTATTGTGGTGTCAGCAATTCAGTTTTTTGTTGTTGTAATAGAGTCGGATAAAACTCACCTCTTCACAGTTTTACCTCACGAGGCATAGCGTACCCAGTTCTAACCCTGAGACCAGAACTATATGTCTTGATTGAGCCGTGAATCGAATCCGGACCTCACGGGTTGTTGTTGTTGATGATGATCGTTTTAGGGGCTTGGCAACATCGTGATCATGTAGCCCCGTGTATTTGGGTGTGTGTGGAATTTGTCTGATAACCTGTGTCACTTTGATGTCTGTACTAGTGTGTGTATTTGTAATTCAGGTAGGATTTGGGTAGGAAGCGGCCGTGGCATGTTAGATACCATCCCGGCATTTGCCTGGAGTAGAGGTGCGAATCCACAGAAAAACCACTTCCGGGATGGCTGAGGTAGGAATCCAACCCACTTCTTCCCAGTTTTGCATCACGAGGCTGAGTGAACCCTGTTCCAGCCCTCAGACCAGAATTACATTTCTTGGGAATCGGACCTGGGCTTCCGCGGTGACAGCCAAGAATGGACAGCAAGTGTGCTAGCCAGTACACCACAAGGTGGTCTCCAATAAACAAAAACATCCCAATAAATTGTTTTCTGTATTTCTATTACCTTATAAGAGTCCACAAGCAATGTTAATCAGAATGACTTGGGGTGTAGATTACGTCATGTGAAATAATAACGTTGTTGTTTCATATGAGGGGTAGGACATCTTCGTACTTTAGCCCCGTCTACTTGTCTGAAAATATGGGTTATTGTGGTGTCAGTATTAGTGTGTGTGTATTTGTATGCTTGTGAGGATTGGGAAGGAGGCGACTGTGGCCTTATGTTAGGAACCATCCTGGAATTTGCTTGGAGTATAAATGAGAAACCACTTCCAGGATGGCTGAGGTAGGAATCTAACCAACATTTTCCCAGTTTTGCCTCACGAGGTTGAGTGTACCCCGTTCTAGCCCTCAGACTAGAATTAAATTGCTTGGCAGAGCCGGGAATCGAACCCGGGCCTCCTGGGCCACAGCCAAGAATGCTGGTTGCTACACCAGGAGTGCACGAATAACGTTTGTGTGATATCTTATATCTGCCTCATATCACAATTATAAATATGTGCGCACTCCGTTTTGAGCATAAATATTCGTTGGATTAGGCCCCCTAGCTCATACTGCTCGGGTCTCTGCGTGGACCTGAGAGGAATGTGCATCGCAGACTATGAGTAGTGGTGGTGACGAGTGATGAGGTTTCTCGGTCCTTGCGTAGTAACAGAAGCAAATACATTAGTCGGTGACTCAGTCACTCATTCCCAACTCCACACTGATTTCAGAAAAGACCCATGTTAGCAGTATTGGAATAGACGAGAATGTCAAGTAACACGGCGGGCTGTCGACAGGCTTCTCAATTCTCGCCTGCTCCTACCCTGCCTCTGCCCTTCATTCCGCAAGTTCACAGAGCTTGGAACCGAGCAGTACATGTCCTTACACTCGGAGTGCCTTTTGTTCACGGAGAAGGTCGTGCATATACTGCGAGTTTAGAGCTGTGTCATCTCCGCCAGTCTCACTGTGGCAACAGCGCTCAGCTGGACGCACGCTACTGGGCGAGCCCATGTTCACAGTTGTTTTGGGTCTGGTATAATGCCTAAGCTTTGCAGATACACGTCCATATGAATGGCAATACACGTGTGAACTAACGATATGAGTCAGCGAAGCGCGTCAACCACCGGCTGAACCGTGTATGCGCGTCCGCGAATATGCAGTCTACATGAAATGATAATGTATCACTGATCTTCAGAGAGTATTGAATTATTGGTTATGTTATTGCTTTGTTATCTTGCTAATGGTGTGAAGATTGAAGAATTCGTTTGTTGCAGAAAAACGTACGACCATCACCTCAGCTGTCAACTTTCAAGTAACATTATACATGACTTGGTAGTTTTATTAGTGTCTGCAGGGGGTCTGTAATTATGGTGACTTTGAAACAGTGAATACCTTCCTGATTTAACCTAAAAGCCAGAAATTATACTACATATAAACCACCATGCTTGTAGTGATAGGGGACAAATGGTAAGGATACATTGCTAGTAACTTATTTAAGGTGATGTGGACTATACACCTTTGAACACTCACTAGCACTCCTGGTTCAAGAAAAGAGAGAGCCACACAATCACATGGTACAGTGATGACTTGACCAGGAAGTCGGTGGTCGACTATATACTGTATGAGAAAGAATTAAATAAGAACATCACGGACATCAAGGTTATACCATCGGAGAACCTGGATAGCGACCATCGATTGCTGGTAATGAACCTGAGAGGGACTAAGGAGAAGAAAGGGACTGAGAACCAGGAAAGACGTATAAGGATATGGAAACTGAAAGAAGGAGATAGAAGGGTCGAGTACCTCAAAATGGTAAAGGAAGGAATTCCAACAGATGAAGAAAGAGGGGTGGAAGAGGAATGGGCTAGATTTAAGAAGACACTAATAGGTGCAGCAGAAGCAGTATGTGGGAGGACAAGTAGTAGGAAGAGGTGGAAGGAAACACCATGGTGGAATGAGAAGACAAAAGATATAGTAAGGGAAAAGAATAGAGCCTTTAGGAGGTGGTATCAAAATAGGACAGTAGAGACAAGGGAAGAGTACCAGGAAAGAAAGGAGGCGGCGAAGAGAGTAGTGGCCGAGGAGAGAAGAAAGTGGATGGAAGAGTGGACAAAGATGATGAAGGAGGATAGTGAAGGTACAAAAAAGGTCCTGTATGGGATGGTAAAAAATAAGAGGCGGAAGGATCCTACGGATTATGTTAGAATGGTGAACAAAAGGGGACAAGAGATAGAAAATAGAGAAGGACTGAAGAAAATGTGGAAAGAATATTTTAAAGAACTCCTGAACCCAAATGGAAACCACGGCGAGGAGGAAGAAATCGGGGAAGAGGAAGATGAACTGCAAACAGAAAAGGACTTAACATGGAAAGAAGTAGAAGATGCAGTGAGGAAGTGAAGATGAAAGGAGGGAAGGCACCGGGTGTGGATGAGTTGAGTGTGGAGATGGTGAGAGCAGCAGGAGAGGTGGGGATACAATGGTTGTACCGAGTGATGAGGACAGCATGGAAGGAAAGGAAGACCCCAGAGGACTGGAAAAAGGGAATAATTGTCCCGATCTTCAAGAAAGGTAGTAGAACAGAATGCAGAAACTATCGGGGAATTTTTTAATTTAATCGTATGGTGAATTACATAAAAACAAATCACAAATCCAAGTTCAAGTTTTGGAGCCATTCCACAGTACATTCTCGAAGATGAAACAGATCACTAGGGCTCCCGGAGTAGGCATGTAGAGGGCAGCGTTGGATGATATGGTCCATGGTCTGTTCCTCCTCATTGCATTGACACAATGGGGAATCTATCCAACCCCACTTATGGCATAGGTAATTGCAACGGCCGTGCCTGGTTCTCAGTCTATTGAGGCGACACCATAATTTTCTAGGAAGGTCAAATCCTTGTATTTTCACCGTTGGGTTGATCTCCTGGGCACTAGTTCCAGACGTTGAGTTTGACCATTCGTCCTGCCAGCATTGGTTTAGGTTGAATCGATTTGCCAGAAGTTGGTCGGCCAATAAACTGGTTGGTCTCCTCGAATGAAGTCGCTTCGGTGGTGGGTGGCAGAATTCCTGGTGTATTGGTAATGAGGGAGAAGCATAGATCTTCTTTGCTTCTCTGATCAGAGCTTCCTTCCTCCTCAGGTGAGGTGGTGGAATGTGGCTGAGTACTGGTAGCCAGTGGCGAGGGGTTGATTTTATGGTGCCGGTTATGCAACGCATAGTGTCATTCAGCTTGGTATCCACTTTATGCACATGTGCACTTTCCAACCATACTGGAGCACAGTATTCCGCTGCAGAATAGACTAGACTGATACCCGTTAATCTTAAGCAGTCCGCCGTGGCTCCCCATGAACTACCGCAAAGCTTGTGCAGGATGTTATTTCTGGTGGAAATTTTGTGAGAGAGCTTGGTGAGGTGTTCTTTGTAGCTCAGAGTTCGGTCCAGCGTGACACCTAGGTATTTCGGGAAAGGGTTGTATTTCAGTTTTTCACCACGAAATACAACATTTGGCTTGTAGTTTGCTAGTCGGTTAGCAAGATGGAAGCATGAAACCTCTGTCTTAGGCTACGTCCTAGGTGCGAGCGTCTAGCGTGCACGCGCTTCCACGCGCTACTAGTTGACGCGCTTCCATGTGTCCATTGTCGTAGCTACCAGGCTAATAGCACGATGACAACAGCTAGGAGAGCAAGCCTTATGTTTCTCATGGAGAACAATGCGTTAGAAAATTGAGTTAGTGAATACGCGGCAAAGCAAGTATTTTATATTGAAAAGCCGGCATCAGTTAGGGGAGTTCCATCACCTCTATAATGAGCTCAAACCTGACCACAATACATTTTTTGAATACTGCAGAATTTTACCTGCAACGTTCGATTACATAGTGGAGCTTACTTGACCACACCTTTTCACAGTACCACTAATTTTCAGAAACCAATATCTCTGGAAGAAAGACTTTTTGTTACTTTGAGGTAAGATAATTTACCTATGAAACGTAAGACTGAATTTATTTATTACTTATTATTATTATTATTCCGTAGAGTAACATAATATTCTCACAATGTTCATTACACTTATTGAATCAAACAATTAAAATCAATGTATGTCAGATGATAGCCTGCATTGTCGGTTGAAGTTAAGGCTGAGAGTCAAGAAGGAGAAGGATGACTAAAATTACTTTGCATGTCAAGAGTGTTTAACTCGTTGAAGAGCATATTCTGAAACTGTGATCTTAAACTGAGCTTCTCTAAAAGAGGAAGTTTTTTCATGTATGGCAACAATTATTTGAAGAAGTTAAGATCATCATACTCCTCTTTCTCTTTATCTCTATGGTTAAACATCCACTCCATTTTTCTTCTCTAATTGAACCATTTCCTGCCGATAGTCTAATGTTTTTGGTCTATTCCTTATCGGAGGATTTGGAGCTTCAGGTGCAACTGTAGGATCTGAATCAACAACCTCTGAGGCATCGTCTAGGCTGTTCTCATCTGACACATCTTCTGTTTGTGGGTTGTCTTCAATTGGAATATTTCCAGATGTTTTCTTCGGTTCCGTGATATCCTTAAGAAATTCCATGAACTTGAAATGTACCCACCATGGTGTAGGTGTTGGGGCAGGGTCTCCCGTTCTGGGGTTTCCTGTTTTCTTAACTTCTTTTCTGAAGTTATCCCTCAGACTTTTCATTTGGACTTGCTAACCTCCTCTGTAAAGAAATGTTATATTAATTTGTATACCTTTCATAATTTGTTAATAACTTCATTTTTGGTCCGTGTTGAATGTTTAATACATAGATTGGAGGAAAGTGTATTGAACAGGGGGACCAATTTCCCCAATCTATGCAATTGTAGAGTATTTTCATTTATCTTGACCACTCACCTTAACGTTTTCTCTCACATCTAAGTACATTTTACTACATATTAGTGTACCGTATATATTTCTGACCAGCCTCTGATGTCGACATTTTGCTAGCACACTGCCGAATGTACAATCGCGGACAAACTTGTTTGGTAGCTGCTTCCTACTCGAGAGCGTTGGTAGCGCTGCCTGGGAAGCACGCGCGCGAGAACGCTCCAAGACCGTACAGACACATGCGATAGTGTGTGTTTGTCCGCATCAAGCAGGTAGCGCGTGAAAGCGCGTTCACGCTGGACGCTCGCACCTAGGACGTAGCCTTAGACATACTTGGGATCAGTCGCCAGGACTTGAAGAACGTTGACATTTTCTCCAGATCGGTTGTAAGAGTGCCTTCTGCATCTTCAAAAGTTCTGCTTTGAGCTACCAGTGCAATGTCATCTGCGTAAATAAACTTAGTAGCTGTTGTTGGTGGCAAGTCATGAATGTACAGATTGAATAGAACTGGGGCCAAAACTGATCCTTGGGGTAGACCATTATTTAGTTTCCTTTTGCGACTTTTAGCATCATCCAGAAATACTACGAACTCTCTTTCACAAAGCATGTTAGAGATAAGATTTGCAATTTCCAAACAGGGGATAGCTTCCAGCACTTTGAAGATCAGTCCATGTCGCCAGACAGTATCATATGCGCTAGTCAGGTCGATAAAGACAGCTGTTGATTTTAGCTTCTTTTGAAACCCTGCTTCAATGTGAGTGGTGAGGGCCAAGACTTGATCAGTACAGCTTCGGTTTTTCCTGAATCCAGCTTGTTCTGGTGGGGTTACAGCTTCAATGAGTGGTGCTATCCTGGCAAGAAGGACTCGTTCTAAAAGTTTATAAATGCAGCTAAGAAGTGCTATTGGACGGTAGTTTTCAGGTCTCTGCTCCGACTTGCCAGGTTTAAGAAGGGCGATCACCTTTGACCGTTTAAACTGCTTTGGTAGGTTGTTAGTCTGAAGGATGAAAGTAAAAAGTGAAGTAAGCCAGCTGATGCTATGTGGACCCATGTTTCGCAGGAATTCATTATAGATGCCATCTGGACCAGCAGCTTTAACAGTTTTCAACATCTTGATAGCGGTTTCAACTTCCTGAACAGAAAATGGCCTAGACAGTTTCTCATTCTTCTGAGTTCTACGTTTGAGTTCGGTGAGCTTTTGTTTCACTGTTTTCGTGTGACATTTATCTCTTTTGGATCGTGTAATGTCCACCATTCTATTTGCAATGGCATCTGGGCTCAAGTTAGTATACTGCTTTTTGGAGGCATGTTTTCCAGTAAGACGATTTAAGACTCTCCAAGCCTTTCTGCTCGATTTCGCGAAGTCCATGTTTTTCACTGTTTCTTCCCACTTTTGTTTCCTATTCTTCTCTATTGATTGTAGCAGCTTCGAACCAACTTCATGATTGCCTGTTGTTAGATATTCTTCGTATAGCGCCTCGCTTTCAGGGTTCCAGCCTGGCACATAGTCTTTTCTGAAACCTCTAGGGATGTTTAATTTAGCAGCTGAAATTACTAGGTTAACGGAAGTCATCATAGTTATTGGCAATTGGCTCTAGTTTTGAATCAAATAGCTTCCGATCAAGATCTTCAGAGAATTTGTCCCAATTTGCACGGTTGAAATTCCACCTGGGTAGAGGTACTGAGTTCACCAGGGGTATCTTCGTGCCAGTTTCCAGAAGAACTGGTCGGTGTTGGCTGTTTGGGAAGTTAGACAGTATTTCACGTGCAGTGTTAAGAGGCTGATCAAGACAATCCTTGGACACAAATGTTAGGTCGGGATTGTAGTCTCTTCCCCAACGAGCAGAAAGGAAGGAGCCTTTGTCTTTCGCGTCAAAAACTAGATGCAGATCGGATATTTCTGCCCATTGAGTTAGTACCTCGCCATCATCATCTACTGTGTCATACCGCCAGTTTGTGTGGTGGCTATTAAAATCCCCAGTATAGATGCAGGGATGGTTGAAGGTGGGCAAAACTTTCGAAGTCCATCTGATGCAAGGAGGCTTGTACACATTAACGACGATTAGGTCATTAATTTTTACTACTATAGAGAAGATAAGATCTTTGTCACTCGATTCAACAACTTGTACTCCAGTCAGGCCAGATTTGGCGTAAGTGGCAATTCCATACTGTTGGTGATTGATGGCTTCAACTAATGTATAGCCCGGTATTTGTCCTCTTCTAGCAAGGTTCTGTTCATCATTTGTGTGTGTCTCCTGAATGTTGACTATATCAATGTTGAGGCTATTAAGCTGTTTGTGGAGGTAGTCACACTTGGCAGAACTTATGCCTTCAATATTTAGTTGGAGAATGCGGACGGAAGGTCCAATGTCTATGGCTTGGTGGTTCTGAAAAGAACCGTTATAACGAAGAGTTTGAGACATTGTAATTTGTTCAGTTTCACCGTATGTCGTTGTTGCTCGCTTAGCACCACCCAGGGGACACGTGCAGGGCAATTTATAGGTAACTCCTGCGGACGTGAGCAACGGTCTAACACTGATGAGTCATTGTGCAAAGATGTTTGAGAAAGTTTTGGAAAGGAGAATTAGGACAAGGATAGAAGGAGGGATGAGGGAAGAACAACGTGGCTTCAGACCAGGAAGGTCCACAGTGGATTTGATTTTTGCTGTAAGGCAGTTACAAGAACAGCACTATGAGTATGGAACAGATCTACTGATGGCCTTCCTGGATATTGAGTAAGCATATGACAGTGTATGCAGAAACAAAGTATGGAAGTCCCTGGAGGAAAGAGTAGAAAAATGGACTATAAGGAGGATAAAGGAGATGTACAAGGGAAGTGTGAGCTGTGTGGAAGTTGGAGGAGAGAGATCGGACTGGTTGGAACAGAGAAACGGCCTGAAACAAGGAAGTGCACTGTCACCGTTACTTTTCATTGTGGTGATGGATGACATAATGACCCGAGTGGCACAAGTAATTGGGGAAGGAAAGATGAAAGCAATGGTGTTTGCAGATGATTTGGGGAAACAAGGAGGAGGAGGTACAGGAACAGTTGGATGTGTGGGAAGGAATAATACAAGGATATGGGATGAAGTTTATCATAAATAAGAGTGAGATGGTGATCACAACAAGGAAGAAGGAAAGAACCACAACGGGAATAACAATTGGTGGGGAACAGATGAAGAAAGTGGAGAGTTTCAAGTATCTGGGAAGCCTGATACAAGATAATGGAAGAAACAATAGAGAAATAAATAAGCGGAGGAGACAGGCAGAAGCATTCCGGAGGAGTGTGAGAAGCATGTTATGGAGCAAGGATGTCCCTCAGAACAGCAAAAAGATCATATATCGGACGCACTATGTCCCTATCCTCACGTATGCCTCGGAGACCTGGGTTATGAAAGGAAGGGAGAAGAGCAAAATACAGGCCAGTGAGATGAGGTTCTTGAGAAGCAGTATTGGAGCTACAAAGATGGACAGAATAAGAAATGAGAGGACCAGAGAATTAATGAAGGAGGAACCATTACAGGATGGTACAGCACTCATTTCAGGTTCCGTATTGACAGTGTTTACAATAAGTAAAACCTGAATTTCCCACCGAATCAATACTTTACTTAATAGAAAACTCTATGGGTACATGTTTCTGAGACCCTCTGTCTCCTTCCTTAGCCCTCTTTTAGTACTACAAACATCATAAAACACATTCGAAATCCCCAATAAAACAACATAAAACACACATCATAAATTACAAAGCCACAACATATTAAAAACTACTGAGGAAGGAGACAGAGGGTCTCCGAAACATGTACCCATAGAGTTTTCTATTAAGTAAAGTATTGATTCGGCAGGAAATTCAGGTTTTACTTATTGTATTACAGGATGTTATAGAGAAATCTAGACTTACATGGTATGGACATGTAAAACGAATGGAGGAGAAGAGGATACCCAGGAGGATACACGAGACGAAGTGGGAAGGAAAGAGACAGAGAGGGAGACCAAGAGACAGGTGGCTGAAGGGGGTGGAAGAAAGCGTGAAGAAGAGAGGAGAAGACTGGACTAAGGTGGTGGCTGAGAGATGGTGGGAAGACAGAAGACTTTGGAGGGGCTTGTGTTCCAAACAGACCCGGCCAGTGGCTGGAAACTGTGCAAGATGATGATGATGACTAGCACTCTCAGAAGAGGGTGTTAGCCCCTCTGGCTTGTATCATAGCCTGCAATCTTGTGGGCATGCTGTGGTTCAAGATCATCAGTGTCTCTTTATGGACAGTTCATTGAGGCGTTCAGGAACATGTCGGTGAAGATTTCTCTCCAATATGTCCCAAATATTGTTGAGTTCGGAACTGTGGGATGGCCAAACTAGCGCTTGATTCCCCAACTCGCGCATGTACTGTGTCATAGGCCTACTAGTAATGTTTGATCATATTGATTTATAAGTGCCCATCTTACGGTAATATTGACATGAAATGTATTGCTACAGAGAGTGTTTTATTGTTGCATGTGAGACAATTGGTGAAACACATGCTCCATACAACATAAGTAGCAAGTTTCGTCATAGCCGAAAACGTTAGTGGAAGACAGTTCCACTGATCAAGTATCAAGTTCTCCGACTATTGTGCCCATTCAACAATGAAATATGCAAATCACAGTTTGCCAGCAATGCTCAATCGGGAGTATCGGGGTTCATGGTTTGTTCTCCCACTCTGTGACTTACACACTTTGGATTAAGCATAGGATACACTTCCAAAAATAAAAATCAAATCCTACTATTAAAACATTTAATTATCCAAAAATATGGCGCTACAAAAATTAAACAAATAAAAATACTGACACTCCACTTCACACTTGTCCGAAATTGAACAAGGAATTCATATCAAACAATTTACAAAATCATAATGACTGGTTTTCCAACAAACTTCAACTAAGTTTCACTTCCATATGATGTCAATTCAAATTCTTTAAAATAGCGAGCTCCAAATGACTCTGTAATGTTTACATACAATGTGTTATCAATTTAATACACATCAATAACTATTTACATGAGTATATCTTTTAATCATAATTATCAAAGTATGGCTAATCATCAATTAATTTTGGGCTTTCACAATGCTCATATGTTACCATCCCTCTCTCTCAAGCTAACATCTCACTACCGTGATTGGGAAAAACTTGCGTACTCCCGAGCTATAGAAGACAACTGAACAAGTCAAACTTAAGATTACTCCCGGAATCTAATGTCTTCAATAGAACTCGTGAATCACTGAATTATTGAACAATAAAGTTAGGGATTTATCATTTTTGTCGTAAAAGACCATTATATTATAAGAAAGCAACGATCTGAACTCTGCAAGCGATAATAATTCATATAAAGGGACCTCGGTTCAAAGACCGGGTCGTTCAAACAATCTTTAAACACTTCTGTGTATATTATGACTCAGACAGTCCGTCCTAACCTACCGCACTACCAGAGGGTAAGGGTCTAATCTTAACTACTTGGCGTGATTTATTGCAGGGAGAGAAGAGAGCTCACAGTCTCGCTTTCACAAGGGACTGGCTACATCAGCTTTCCACACAGCTGTTTCAAATGCAATTCTCTGAATGACAAGGCTTCTAATACAAATTCATAAAACAACATATTTAGGTTCAACAGACCTATTCTCTTAGCTTCGGTATATAATAATTATGAAGTGTCCTCATTAGCGGGTAAGAAAAATTCAATAATACAACCAATATTAAGGGGCTTCAACACGGACGACTCTGAGTTCGATCCTTTCAAATGCCTCGGGAGCAGTATCCCAATTTGGAAGACTTATAACATTAGCGACTTAGGGCAGGCCTCGCCTTTTACCAGCGCTCATAATACAACATAAATAGCACCCTTTTTAACATACAACACACAATGCCTCGTGATCACTATCACAACTTTGAGGGCTTATACAGTTCATTCCCCACGACTAACTGTCCCTCATAATTACTTTTACCGAGCATTTCAACGCATTCCTTGCGTGACAAATTACTTCAATGCGCTACATGGCGCTCATACATTAATTAGCCAAGTTGCCTTCAAAGAACTAAATAAATTCAAAATCAACGTTTGATCTACATCTCACAATATATTACTCTCCCTCCCTTAACAATAATCCTTTTTACCATAAAGAACATGTATTCATAACATGTATTAATTCATCTAAGGGAGCTCGGAAGCTACTACTTTCAATATAAAATTCATCACATGACTCAGATTTGTATAATTATTATTATTATTATTATTATTATTATTACGCTTGCTTTCTCATATTTATATCCTTTATCATTTACACTGATATTTTACTGAATACATTCCGCAAGGGATTCATTTATATTTCACATATTTATTATATTTCTCTCAAATTAATCGTTCAGATCGCGCAATCATTCATTCACCTGTTATTAAACATCCCTACTCTTTCTCTCATGAGGATTATACGCAAATCTTCCCAAACACATAATAATGAAATAGTTACTCACATGACGGTACGGTCAGCGACCGAATTCTCCAGCGATGGAACATTTTCGCCCACCAACTTTTTCTTAAGCCATTTTCATGGTTACATTTACACTCAATGACACTTCTTCAACAGCACATAAAATATATAACTTAATCACTGGGAATATAATGAATACCATTTTGTATTCGTTTTCACTTAACATAATACAATTCACTAAAAATATTACACTCAAAAAATTTCACTATATTACATAACAATTTTATCACTTGGGCGTTAATTATTCGCCTTACACACGTGATTTCTTTTCCTTTCCCGTTTCCAAGGGTTGCACTTTAGCACGTCGGCTTCCTAATCTGACGAGATGATGGAAAGTCTCGATCGAACTAAACCTCACTGGAACGGCTGATCTTCTAATCCTGGATTTGACTATCGGCTCCTATAACTTTCCTGCACGATGTCGTATCTTGCTAGACGCTACTTGTTCGTCTAAATAAAAGTCTGTCCTTGATGTATTGCTTTTTTGATCGCTCGAACTGTTTATCGGTGACCTAGTAATTTCCTTGTACTTTCTGTTACTTTGATTCGTAGCTTATTGGAGTACTCTCCAATGTTTACTGTTCATTTGTCTACCTAGACAAAGCCTGGAACTACAATTCCTAATTTTTATCGTCCTGCGCTCTAGTCACCTTGATTTCCAGAACACTAGGCGTTACTATTTCGTTCTACCCTGCTCGGGTTCCTTAACGTAGATAAAACTGTCCATTTCACTTTCCTTGAGTACTTCGAAACCTTATGATGCGTCGGTTCTTTAACTGAACTATTATATTCGAGTACCTATCGCCTGTTATTTCTCAAGTCCACAGCCTAAACTTTGACTATACTTGTGAACTTTATAAAGTCTGAAGCTTGCCGATATTATTACTCTACTAGGATTCTATTGTGTCTTCACACGGCGATACTAATGAAGATACTGCACGGCCACTCCCATACGGGGTGCTCGTTGGTGATACAGCGTAACACGACCTCTCAAGGTCTGGTAAAGACTGCATGTACTTGAAACAGTACCATGCGCTCCCGCGCCCTTGGTAAACTGAATGTGTTGTGACACAGTAATGCCCCCTCGGGCTGTCTGAAACTGCATTAGCTGTGATGCAGCACCTCCGTACGAGGTCTGTTGTAAACTGCATTAACGATGATAGTGACACAATGTCACGCCCGTAGGCTGACAATAACTGCATGCTCCTCCTGGCACTTCCAGGGTTTATATCGTAATCGGCGGCAAAAAGATAAAATCCGCATCTTCTCCAGCACTAACTTCTAAAGTAATAGTCGTATAATTTTGAAAAATATATCTCTGGAAAGCTCTTGTTCTAAACGTAAACTGGTTTCTTTGATCATGAAAATCGATCGCACAATTACAAGATATTAAATAATTTGTCTCCTCAGATACGTGGGCGTTGAGGTTTATTTTTCATCCCTACCAACTCTGGTCTCGGGGAATTACTATCGACGTCATGCTACGTCTGCAGTTCTTTCCTGTGCAAATATTATAAACTTTTTCCCCACACAAAAATCTCTATTCCAGAATGATCAACAATGATGTGTTTCTTTCATTAATTAAATGCTCGCAAATGGCTTAATTCTAATTATTTCTCTTCTTGCACCATTGCGAGGTTGTCATTTTCTAGCTAAGGTCTATTTCCGAAACCTCTTCTCTCTTACTCGTCGTGGAAAGTTTTTCTCGTTTTATTAATAATCATGAGCCAGCTCCTTATCGATGCGTCAAGCATGATCTCACGTCCGCATGACTCGTGGTCACCCATTCTTGCGCCACATTATTACAACCCACTCCTTAAAATCTTTCCAAGTCATTCTAAATTCAACAAAATTATGTTAAATTGTCCGGCTAAGCTCAAATTATCAGCGTTTCACCCCGGTGTACTATTGGGCTCGTCAGTTGGTACAGTACACCTCACCAAGACGCTGAAAAGTGCTTACTGAGTAGGCCAATGCAAGACACTTTGATACACATTATAATATGTCGTATCGACGTCACGACGAGCCCAATAGTACACCGGGGCGAAACGCTGATAATTTGAGCTTAGCCGGACCATTTAACATAATTTTGTTGAATTAATGGAGCTCAAAGGACCATAACAACAGTTTCTCATTCGAGAACATTCTTCGACATAAGTCATTCTAAGGACTGTATTATTTCCTCTCTTCTTTTGCAAATAAATTATGGATTCGACGCTTGTACCAATTACAGATGGGTTCACTATTGAAGTGCGTATTCAGCATCAGCAGCCCACTTGATTTTCTCCAATGCTAATGTTTGCTCATGTGGCATGCCGCCAAAATTTTTCATGTGCCACAGGTTCTCTATCCCAATATGTCATCAATCTGGGAGTTCCTCGAGACAAGGAAGGTTAGGAATCACCGATGTGGGGGCAGATGATCATGATCTTCCATCTCCCCTTAAAACAACGATCACTAATATAAGATAACAATTGTGTACAACTCCAAGTAAAATGGTCATGCTTAACTGCTGTTTATTTCTTTATTGCAGGTACTATCTTGCTGCCGGTCGAAGATGCCATCCTGGTAACTTCCATGTCTTTTACCGCCAAATAATGACTCAGGTAACCGGTCCTATTCTGCATAGTAATTCTAGATTTACAGTGGGTGTAGAATACCTTGGGTTACTGGTAGATGGCACTTTGTAACATGTAAATGTTGATGTCGCTAACAAAACACTCTAGGGTAGGCCTTTCCAAAACAGCGTTTGAGAACTATAGAACTCTGATACTACCTTGTGTCAGTGCAGTGCTCACCCCTACTACACGCTTGTCACTGTGGCTGTGTTGATGTAAGAATGCATGCCCTTACCAACTTTTTCTATCTCCGCCCTTCCGTGCTAACTTGTCCGAGGGAGCGAGCTCGCCCGTTTGTTCATTCATTCATGCATCTTACTATCATTAGTGCCTATATGGTTTGAACAAGAATGTAGAGTCAAAAACAGTTTTATGAGACTTTTTTTTCTTTAAATTTTGAGCATGCTGCAGTCAGATTCCAAAGAAAATAAGTAAGCTTCAGTGTTACACATTTTTTTAAATATATTCCAGGTAGCTCCCTCCTTGTATTTTATAAGAACTTGGAACAAAGAGAGTTCCCACATATCCACGTAATGGCATACAAGTTCGTGGCTATGTTTAACTCTACTGTACATAACTTTGCAAAAAGTTATTTTCAGTTGTGAACCTGAATAAGAGTAAAACTAGGTTATATCTGTCAGATGTTGCATTGGAAACTGTGATTCACACTCTTTCTGTCAAAACCGTTTTCCCTGGCATAACTAAGCTCGTGAAACCAAAGAAATGTCAAGTGTCTTCCTATCTACAGAAATACAAGAGAATTTGTATTATTTTGTATAGGCTGACTGTTGTAATTCTCGAATTCTTTCTTAAATTTTGCCTTACATACCCCATTGCCCCATTCCATGCTCTTTCTCACTCTCTCCGCTCCCGTAAGCCCCGAGCAGCCACTGGGTGACTCTGTATATTGCAAAGTAGGCATGTTGATACTAACCACATTGTGCTTGTTGGCCAAGTGTGGTACTTGGCTCTTTTCTATGTGCATTTCCTTCATTGATGCTGGGGCCTGTTCCACGAATGAACTTTGCAACTTTTCACTTTGCACTTAGATTTTGTTCCACCATCACTTTTCAGATTTGTCTTGCAAAGTGAAAAGTTAGGAATCTTTTCACTTTAGAAGACTGTTATGTTCCTCCATTGGTGCAGAAATGCCAAGTGCAAAGGAATGATTGAAAAGTTTTCAGAAATCTTTGCAAAGAGACGTTTCCCATTTCAGCTGTTAATGAACAAGTCTCTACACTAGTTTCTCGGCGCAAAATTTGGTTTAGTGATATAAATATGTTACGCAGGAGCTTTTGTTATCATCAAGTGAAGATAGTGATGAACAATCCAACAAGAAGACGTACAAAGACAGGATGAATTTTCATAACCTCACTTTAGTATTAACAGGTTAAAAGTTCCGCCTGATCAATACTTTTATTAATTAAGATCACTGTGTGGTCATTAGTGGGACATGTTTCACCATGAAAAATAAAGCATTAAATCATGGAATAAATATTCAGTTTGTTCATGGAATAAACATGATCGGATCATTCCTATGCAAAGACTTTTCACTTTGCAAGGAAATTGAAAAGTAATACATAGATCATGGTGGAACAGAAAGACTTGGCACTTTGCAAGAATTGAAAAGTGAAAAGTTGCAAAGTTTATTCGTGGAACAGGCCCCTGGTATCCTAGGAGGGGTCAGATGAAGTAGGCCACTTGGCTGCGCAGGCCAAGTTCAGTAACAACCACACAAACACGTGTTCACATGCTTTCTGGGCTGTATGGATGATGGTATACAAGAGGAGGCACAGGTTGGGGCTTGTTTGACGAACATTTCCTTGGTAAAGTTGAGCTCACATTGGAAAATGGATAAGAGAAGCAACACGTGACGCCAAGAGGACCCATGCCTGACTTAAGTTTTTTTTTGGTAATCTTCCATTTTGTGGCAGGAACTTTCTCGTTGTGCTTGTTCCAAATATATTTTATCATATTTGGCTAATTACTGGCCCATCGAATAATGGAATGACATGGGATTAACCTATGAGATTACCTAATGACTTTTAGATTGATGAAGTGGACATAAATTCGTGGTCTCTTATCCACATCAGAAGCTACAAAAAAAAGGATTTTGTTTGTTCTTAAATAATGGATAAAAACATCATCATCTTGCACAGTTTCCAGCCCCAGGCTGGGTCTGTTTGGAACATAAGCGTCGCCACTTAGTCCTTTCTTCCCACCACCTCTCCGCTGTCACTCTGGTCCAGTCCTCGCCTCTCTTCTTGACACATTCCTCCACTCCTTTCAGCCATCTATCTCTTGGTCTTCCATTCTCTTAAAGTGTCCATACCACCTCAGGCTTGATGTCGCAATCCTACCTTGCAAGGGCTCCTCTTTCACTATTTCCCTGACCTTTTCATTCCTCACCCTGTCTGTTCTTTTTACTCCGATTCTACTTCGTAGGAACTTCATTTCACTTGCCTGTATTCTGCTTATGTCTCTTTTCTTCATTATCCACTTTTCTGATGCATAGGTCAGTATCGGGATATAGTAACTTAGCTTCTGTATAACCCTTTTTTTTTGGGGGGACTTCTTTATTCCACACTAAGCTCCTAATGCTTCTGCCTGTCTGTCACGTTCCGTAATCTCTTTGTCATTTCTCCCATTTTCCTCCACTATACTTCCCAAGTACTTGAGACTTTCCACCTTCTTCAGCTGTCCATCTCCAAGAGTTATCCCAGTCATTGGTCTGTCCTTTTTCCTGGTCGTAAACAGGAACTCACATTTACTGATGTTGAACTTCCGTCCATACTCTCCCACTCTTTCTTCCCAAGCCTTCAGTTGCTCCTGAATTTCCTCCTCGTTTCCCCAGACCATGAGATCATCTGCAAACACTATTGCTTTCATCTTATCTCCTCCTATCTTTCCTGCTACCCTTGTCATTATCTTGTCCATAACCACAATAAAGAGAAGAAACAAACTGGAGTTAAAATGTTTATAATTATACACTTGGTACTGTACCCGTATCCATGGACTTACCTGTTAAAATCCTCTGGAAAAACTGGATTGCAGAATCTGGAAGTACCCGGCTGAAATAACACCCAAAATTCTACCAACTAGGATCAACCCGGGATAAGGACATCTCAATATAAAAGAATGCAATAAGAAAATACCCTACCAACCTGGGCCCAATAATTGGGAAGCCAGGCTCTGCCTGTCACAAGTCAGGACAAAATGGGGAGTGATAGAGGAGTAACACCTCTAATTTAAAAAACCTTGGTCCAGCTGACCCGGCTGGTAGTACCATGTAAGGGTCCCTTGCCAGGGTTACGGTGAAGACCTTAACGGCACTTACGGTGGAGAAGTTGTACTTCAGAACAGCGTAAATGGCGGAGAAGGCAGCCCAGTTATCGGGATTAATAAGTAAAAAGGCATCTGCACACTTGGACAGATGTCAGCTCCGATTATCTCCCGGGCCTACCGGTAAGGCCAACGGCATAGGATGAAAAAGGCAAGAGGAAACCATTTCATTAAATATCCTATGGATATCCTTTGTTACGCAGCAAATATGACAGGCTTTGTAACTAAATTCAATTCCGGAGGTAAAATAGTCCTCCATTCGGATCTCCGGCGGAGGACAGTATCGAAGCTAAGAATTCCAATATGACCACTCAGAATAGAAACTTGGAACGTACGATCGCTCATGATCTGCAGAAAACTAGAGAATGTAAAGTATGAAATGACTAGGCTCGAGATTGACATCTTAGGAGTGAGTGAATTACGATGGCCAGAAAGTGGGGATTTTTGGAGTGGTGATATGAGAGTCAAACATTCTGGAGAAAAGGGAAGCTATGCAGGTGTAGGCATCATCCTCCAACGACATGTGGCTAATAAGGTAAAAAGCTATGTGCAATTCAGCGACAGAATAATAATGGTCAGGTTAGAAAATGACCCAGTAGATATAGTGTTACTTCAGGTACACATGCCAACTTCACGACATACTGATGAGGAAGTGGATGAGGTGTATCAGCAAATAGAAGAGCTATTGGATCAACTAAAAGATAATGAGAACCTCATTTTATTAGGTGATTGGAACGCTGTTGTGGGCGAAGGAGAAGATGGGAAAACAGTCGGTAAATATGGACTTGGCAATAGAAATGATAGAGGTCAACACTTGGTAGACTTCTGTAAACAAAATGATCTCATAGTTACTAAATCATTGTTTGAACATCCTGCGAGGCGACGGTATACGTGGACTGTCCCTGGCGATACAGCACGTTACCAATTAGATTATATAATAACAAGAAGAAGATACTGCAACCAAGTCAAACAATGTAAAAGCTATCCTGGGGCGGATGTTGCGAGTGACCACAACCTTGTTTTAATGAAGTCTAATTTGATCCTCAAAAAGAAAAGACCGATTATTCAAGGCCGTAAAATGTTCGATGTCGGCAAGTTTAAACATGCCAGCATTAAGTTGCAATTCCAAGACCAGATACAGGAAAGAATAAAGGATATATCCGCTAGTACAGTGAATGAAAAATGGATTGGCTTCAAACAAACAATTCTTGAAGTGGCTGATAAAACAGTTGGAAAGATGAAAGCATCACCTCAGAAACCCTGGATCACTGATCGACTACTTGAGCTTATAGAGGAGAGAAGAAAGTATAAAAACTCTAGAAGTGATGAAGGAATTCGTCATTACAAGAGCCTTCGAAATATCGTAAACAGGGAAGCTAAGAATGCAAAGGAGGATTATATAATGAGACAATGCTTAGAAATTGAAGATAGTTAGAAAAATGGACAAGTAGAGAAAGCTTACGACTTGATTAATAAGCAATTTAAAAGGAGAAAGGTTCGTAGTGTTTTCATAGTGGATGAATATGGGAAGCTAATGATTGAGAGCAAGGAAGTAGTGATGAGGTGGAAGAATTACTGTATGCAGACCCCACACAATTGACTGAGCTGGAAAATGGAGATACTATTTCGCATGATAACTTAGGACCATCCATTCTTGAATCAGAATATTTTCATGCTGTGAATGAGCTGAAATCACATAAAGCCCCAGGATATGATAAAATAACAGCAGAAATGTTACAAGCATTGAATTCTAGGACACACAAATATCTGTTTGGGTTGATCAGTGAAATATATAACAATGGAGAAGTCCCAGACGACTTTACAAAGAGTCTCATGATACCAATACCAAAGAAACAGGGAACACTGAAATGTGAGGAACATCGTACCCTTAGCATCGTATCGCATGGATCAAAAATATTGACTAAAATAATTTACAGACTAATAAAAAACAAAATAGAGCAAAATCTGAATGAAGATCAATTTGGCTTTAGGCAGAAGAGAGGAACAAGGGAAGCCATATTACTAATTTGAGAAATAATTGATAAAATGATGGATATAAGGAAACCACTTTACATTGCTTTTGTGGACCTTGAAAAAGCATTCGATAACGTGAATTGGAATATTCTCATGGAAATTATGACTAATATTGGCTTGGATTACAGAGATAGGCGGATAATCTATGAACTTTATAAAAACCAAAAAGGCATTGTGGACATATGCGGAGTAGTGCAAGAAGTTTGTATTCGCAAAGTAGTTAGACAGGGATGCAGCTTATCGCCTGCACTTTTCAACTTATATATTGAGAAAGGCATTGAGGAATGTAAGACAGTTACGAGAGGAGTTAAGATCAACGGAGTAGCAGTCAAGACAATAAGGTTTGTAGACGACATAGCAGTCCTGGAAACCAGTGAAGAGAAACTGCAACATGCACTCACGAAAATGAACAGGATTCTACATGAAAAATATAATATGAAAATCAATATTAAAAAGACGGAAATAATGGTATGCGCTAGAGAACAACTTAATGCAGCTATTCACATAGCTGGTGCTCCACTTAAGCAAGTTAACACTTTCACCTATCTAGGGAGTTTACACACTAATACAGTCATCACAATTAACACCGGTTTTCAGACAGATTCTACACACACCCAAAGTACACGGGGCTACATGACCGCGTTGTCTCAGCCCCTAAACTTAAGAACCAACCAACCTATCTAGGGAGTAATATTACTTCCACTGGAAAAAGTTCAACTGATATTCAAGCTAGAATTGCCCAAGCCAAAATTGCATTTAACAGCAAAAAATCCCTACTGACTTCAAATAATATATCTATTGAGACCAGGACTAAATTTATAAAATGTTATGTGTGGAGTGTAGCCTTGTATGGCTCAGAAGCCTGGACAATGGGATGTGCTGATAAAAGAAGACTTGCAGCTTTTGAAATGTGGTGTTGGCGGCGGATGGGAAAAATTACATGGACCGCAAGAGTGACGAATGACGAAGTGCTCAAAAACATTAACGAAAAGAGAGCATTTCTCAAAACAATACGGAAAAGACGAGACCAACTGATAGGACATCTTTATCGCCACAATGACTTTATGGTAACTGTGTTAGATGGCAAAATTCAGGGGAAGAGGGCGACCGAGACTGCAATACATCAAGCAGATCATAACAGATGTTAATGTCCATTCATACAGAGACATGAAGAGACTGACTGGCGACAGGGAAGAATGGAAGAGGAGGATTGCTGCCGACCAATCTACGGATTGAGAAAATGAATGAATGATAAGAAAATGCCAGTGGTGAAAGAACAAAAATAAAAATTAGCTCTAAATGAACTCTAAAACTCTTAAAATTATCTTGGGCGTTGGACTAAGCATTGACAAAAACTGCCCACTGGTTCTCCTAGCACATTCTGTTTCTAATATAAATCACCAAATCATTGTAAAATTAAATAAGCAGTTTATTAACTGAAAAATATGGATTGTGGACCTACATCCACTCAACAAAAATGTAGATTCTTATTCATAGTGGCATATTATAAAATACATATGCATTTAGCCTACAGCTGGCTAGAATATACTGCAAAAGTTGCCATATTAAATACTGTTCAAATCGTGAACGATGTAAGCATGGTTAATCATATTACAAATTATCTTACAGAAATACTCTCAATATTATGTCATTAATTAATTATTTACACAAAGATTTACATTTAAATTCATTTACTGAATTTTGCCATGATTTCTATCATTCCAAAGCCTAGTATTTAATTACTTCTCATTGTCATATGTCTAATTCGACGAACAATTAAGGTAATCGAATGTGTGGTCTATCCAATTAATATTTCATTTATATTGAATTAATATTCCAATTATTATTGCAATAATTTTATCAATTATTCTTACGTTTTTCAGATCAGTTTCACACTAGATAAATGCGTTATTATTAACAATCAAATTCAAGTGAATTGTTTTATACATTAATGAGATTTTTAATGGTGGGTTTATTCAGTTACTAGACTTCTAGTTTCGATGTTCGTGACTATCTCACATTTAAATACACTTCCATTTAACACATTTCGACGCTAGCTCAATAGCTTGCACAATACTCAACATTCGTAGTAAATACGATAATATCTCTTCACATGAGATTCCAAAAATACACCATAAATAATTTCAGACCATCCATTGATGTTGAAATATTCTTCAAAAAGCTCCATTATAACACAACTGTTATATTATCAAAAATTGCAAAGTAGATCTCAATAGCTGTTAATAGAATTCCACACCTTTTCAAAAATTCATAAACGTGTCTTACAAACACCCAAATATATCATGGTTCATAATTTATACCAGCATCGAAGTGTTAATTTACTTCCACAAAAACTGTATTAAATAATTATATTTATAATTATCCCAAAATGTCATTCTGATATATGACTGAATATAATTTTACACAAAATTGAGCTTCATTCTCAATTATACTTCGTTTCGTCTTAATTTCAATGTTCACAAATATATATCACAAGATATTATAAATTTTCACTGTTAAAGAATTAATTCAGATTCGCATAAACAAATTCAGAAATGGGTCCTCCCCTTAAGAAATACGTATGAATCTACACCATGGAAAAGTGCCTAGTATGAGTAGAATACAAATAATCCATTAGAATCACACGTTATCAAAACAGGAGTATTCCCAAAAGAATAATGAAAATCGAAATCTGAACGAACTATAACTCAGCAAAAATATCTAAATTCAAAACGTGATTCAAAAGTTTGGCTAATATTGCCTAATTCAAAAACTACAATTTTCCACTTTAAAATATCATGCTAGATTCAAATGTCAATTACTAGCTCGACGAAAAATAAACAGTCATTCTAAATGATATGCTGTATGAACTGTCGGAAATATTCTGTTTCCTTATTCAGTGTCAAACATAAATAATGCAGAAAAATGTTCATGTATTCGTGGTTGGACATCGTCTTCCTAATTCCTATACAGGCCGGACGTTTGTTTTAGATGATTGCCCTTGACCTTGAAGCCTGCGGGTGAGCCTCCACACACTCACTCTCTCACCCTATCGCTTCACACTTGTCACCACCGATCTGATGTAATGGAATTCCAGACTTGAGCAGACAGTACAGTTCACGTCGAAGTATTGTGTGACGTGGAAGTACACGTTACATAGTTACGAACAGAACGTAATTATATTTGCCAATGACTACTTCAGGAGTAGTGTGAAACAGATTTGTCAATCATCGGATCGCTTGGGGCAGCTGATAACAACACAGGTACTGTAGTAACTCGCCTCCAGGCTTCCATTAAGAGTTTTCACTCGTCTAAAACAAACGTCCGGCCTATAAAGATATCGTAGTCTTGTTCCTAAATCTTCTTAAATGTTCTTCTTCTCAACAGGTTATAATGCTCAGAATTATTACCAAAATTAGAAAAAGTAATGTTTAAAAATAACACTACGTTTAAAATTACTGTAACTACTGAAATAACAATTACCTTAGTCGTCTTGATGAACGTATAATGTATGTTGGAACATACATCCCTTGTAGAGATCGAATCCTGATCCATAGCGTTGAGTAGTTGAAGCATTGGTTAGGACCATCGGTACTCGAACCCAACACCTCTCCGCTCGAAACTGCTATCCGGAACACAATGTTCATCATATGGAAACTGACTAAGTCCCTTCGTAGAAACGAGAAAGATGTCACTTCTATTCTCTCTAGTAAATCCATATCGTGTAGTTAATTATCTCAGTGCCATTATAGATTGCCTTCAGCCTTCTCTTGAATAGCCTTCTGCTAGTAAGATCCATTATTAAGTGAGAATCATTTCTATTTGTTCAATTCTGCTAGTGTGTTACATTTCAATTCATTGCCTAGCCATTCATAGCTTTCCGTGTAGTAGACTGATATATAATTCCTTCCATCATAACGTTAATATCCATGTAGTATCGTTGAATGATCACTGGATAAATCAGAAGTCTTTCGGTAATGGCAATAGTGTTTTAGAACAAACTATGCGAAACGTGAAGTTCACTGTATCCACTGTCATGTTGCATCAAGTTATACACTGGGTTACCGCTCCAAGGTACCATCTGCAGATAAACTCTTGCTCCTCGGCGACTTCAATGCCAGAGTTGGGAAAAATCACAGGCTATGGAATAATGTGATGGGCAAACAGGGACTTGGAAAATGTAATCCCAATGGACTGTTGCTTCTTGGTCTTTGTGCAGAACACGAACTTTTTATTACCAACACGCAATTCCGGCTACCTAACCGCTTCAAAACCACGTGGATGCATCCTCGTTCCAAACATTGGCACATTCTTGATTATATCATTACCCGGCAATGTGATAAGAAGGACACTCTTATTACCAGAACAGCGAGGAATATAGACGATTGCTGGACAGATCATAAACTTCTTATATGTAAGCTCAGGATATCCATCAGACCTAAACCACCTAGGAACATCAAAAATTTGCCAAGAAAGAAGTTTAATACATCCAAACTTCAGGATGAATCCATGTATAAACATTTTGGAAACAGGATCGTCACCCAGTTATCAGAAAACCCAGTAACAAATGACATTCAGCAAGAATGGGCCACACTACAGAAGATTATCACACAGTCAGCTGAGGAAACCATTGGTTTTATAGTGCGGAAAAGACAAGACTGGTTTGATGACAACAATGAGGAAATTCTGTCTCTCATCAATGCCAAAAGGAATGCCTATCTTGCCCATCTTCTAGACCCAACTTCCAACACAAAGAGAGATAAACTACTGGAACTCAAGGGTAAATGCCAGACGCAGATAAGGCAGATTAAAAATACTTGGTGGCAACAGAAGGCTCAGGAACTGCAGAGACTATCGGATGCTCGAGACTTGAGGAACTTCTATGCAGTACTCAAGGAAATATATGGACCATCTCGCTCATCATCAGGTACACTGAAAAGCGCTAATAATTCTACTACCTTTACTGATAGTCAAGAAATCTTGGAACGCTGGAAGGAGCACTTCTCCACTCTCCTTAATCGTCCATCAGCAGCTGCTGAAGACTTCCTTTGTTATGTGCCGCAACAATCTGAACAACTGTGGTTGGCAGTACTTCCTACTTATCATGATTTCAGTGCAGTTCTCACCCAATTGAAACCCAGAAAAGCACCTGGCCCAGATAACATCCCTCTGGAACTAATTCAAGCCGGAGGTCGTTCCCTCAAAACAAGGATTTTCACCCTTATCCTCAGAATATGGGAATCAAGAAAGGTACCTGGAGACGTAAAGAATGCCACTATCGTCACTATCTTTAAAAAGGGTGATCGCAGTGTTTGTGGCAACTACCGTGGTATATCACTGCTATCAATTGTGGGGAAGATTCTTGCAAGAATTCTACTTAACCGCCTCATGGTTATCTCTGAGAAGATCCTCCCAGAGTCACAATGAGGATTTAGAGCTTCCAGAAGCACAATTGACTTGATTTTCTGTGTGAGACCGCTACAAGAAAAATGTAGAGAACAACAGAACCCACTCTTCTTAGTCTTTTATGACTTGGAAAAGGCATTTGATTCGGTTCCAAGACCAGCCATGTGGGCGGTGCTGAAGCTGTTTGGTTGCCCTCAGCGATTTGTAGATCTAATCAAGGCTCTCCATGATGGCATGACAGGTCAGGTTTGCCATCAGAATAAGATGTCCAATGAATTTCCTATTACCCATGGATTGAAACAAGGATGTGTACTGGCTCCAACGCTTTTCGCACTGTACTTGGCTGCAATGCTTTATGATTCACCCACAAACATCCCAGGTGTGGAGGTCAAGTATCGTTTTGATGGAGGGCTTTTCAACCTAACTCGTCTCCGCTCCTTGAGGAAAACTCGGGTTACTAAGGTTACTAACACGTTATATGCAGATGATGCTGCGTCGCCAACTCTCACACCAGAAGAGCTGCAAGAGTCAGTTAATTGTTACAAGAGTGCATGTGATCGCTTTGGTCTTACCATAAATGTCAAATGGCACAACCTTCACCAGGCACACCTCTTCCTCAGTTCAATATCTCCATCTCAAATTTGCCATTAGAACAGGTAGACCACTTCTCGTACCTGGGCAGTACCATTTCTGTGAGCTGTACCTGTGAGCAGGATGTGGATAAGAGAATTGGTGCAGCCCATGCAGCATATGGACGATTAGCGCACCGGGTCTTCATGAATAAAGATCTGTCCATGAGTACAAAGCTTATGGTGTACAAAGCAGTAGTCATTTTTACATTGTTGTATGGCTGTGAAACATGGACCTTTTACCGACATGATCTCAGGAAGCTTGAGCGTTTCCACCTACAAAAACTTCGATCAATCCTGAGGATTAAATGGGAAGACCGCATTACCAATATTGCTGTTCTGGAAAAGGCTCAAATCAACAACATAAAATCATCATAATAGGTCACCAATTTAGATGGATTGGTCATGTCCATCGGATGGATGATGTGAGATTACCTCGTCAGATGCTATATGGTGAGTTATGCTATGGCACCAGGCCTCCTGGTGGTCCTAAGAGGCACTACAAGGACCAATTTAAGCAGACCCTAAAATTGACAGGTCTTGATTCACAAACCTGGGACATGCTGGCTGAAGACCGCTCAACTTGGCGCCGTACCATCTCGGATACTGTAAAGACGTTTGAAAGGGATCGACGCACACATGAAGAGGCCAAGCGTCAAGCTAGGAAACGTAGAGCAGCCCAACCACGTCCTCCTCCAGCAATACTATGTTACTTGTTTGGTCGCTTGTTCTTTGCCAGGATTGGACTCTTTAGTCACCGTAAACACATCCACAAACTGGATTGAAGGAAGATGATTTATACTCGGATTCGAGTTAAAGCCGATGATGATGACCGCTCGTTTCAAGTGTACCTCCCATTTCTTACCTGATAGCAAGACGTACCGTACCGTACTCGCACACAACGCACTAGGTAAAATTTGTACATGGAATAGTTGCTTTGGCGAAGCCAACTAACGCGACTGTAGGTCAGAATCCAAGTGAGTCTCTCTCCGAGCCGTGCGATTCACAGCTGGACAAAATCCTACCCATAACACCACTGTCCAGTCGATATAAGAATCGATATTGACGTGGCTCAATTGCGATAAACATCTGGTGTAGTAATAAGAGTATTAATAATTCCTTAAATGTCTTCATATCATTTCCTCTTATGTTACAATGTAGTTTCAAATCGTCGATCCCCTCAGTAATCTCAGTAATAGATTGTAACTGTATGTATGAATGCCACGCTTTCAAGGCAGCCATCTTGTGAAGTAACTGTACTCTGCAGATCATATGGTCTGGGATGCGTTATGGTCTGGGATGCGTTGCCTATCCTTTCCCTAACCGAGCGACGGCTCTCGTCTGCAAGACATAAAAATGCCACATGTGCTTCAGTATTCCAGGGCTATACAAAATACTGGGACAGTACTTCCATCTGTTTCTGCCCATTTTGTTGTTTCATTAAGGAGCTGGTTTCATTGTCTTCTTACTTACTCCTCGGCACTACAGTCCATGTAGGACCTTGGCCTCTCCAACAATCGTTGCCCAATCCTGACGATCTTCTGTACGTTTCCTCCATCTTCTTCCTCCCATCTTGCGTAAGTCGTCATCCAACCACCGTCTCCTTAGTCTTCCTTTGCATCTTCTTCCACCTGAATTTCCTCTATAGGTCTTTTATCACTCTATCACCTGCCGTTCTCTCCACATGCCGCAGCCATCTTAGTCTATTACTCTTTATTTCCGAAACTATATCAGGATGACCATATAGTTCCTCCAATTCTTTGTTTTCCCGTATTCTCCATCTTCCTGCCACATTCACTGCTCCATAAATCTTCCTCGGTATTTTTCTTACCCATCTTCTCAAAAGCTCCTCTTCTGTCATGGTCATAGTCCCATGTTTCCGAGCCGTACATTACCACTGGTCTTATAACTGTTCGGTACACTGTCACCTTTGATCTTCTACTGAGTCCCCCAGGGACTCACATCTTGTGGGACGTGGGTTGACGACCATGGGACCCCAGCCAAGTCCGGCATTGCTTCCACTTACTTGTGCCGGACTCCTCTCCGTCTTCTTTCCTGCCGACTTCCCTTGGTCAACTCTTGTTCTTTTCCGACCCCGACGGTATTAGGGTATCCGAGGCCTAGGGAGTCTTTCACTTTCCCGCCTTATTTGACCCTCATCTCATCTTTCCTGATCCCTCCTTCTTCAAGGGGTCAGACCTCTCGTTTTCTTTTCATTATATTTCCTTTTCTCTTTAAGTTTCCCGCACTGTTTTTTGTTAATTGGCTCCCTGTTTATCTAAATTCCATTTAAGACTTTTTTTTTCATCTACAATCCATTTTGTAGGTGTTTTCAGTCTACGTTGCATTTTGTAAGTAGTTTCGATCCACAGTAAATTGCATTTTGCTAGTGTTTTCAACCTCGATTGCATTTTGTGAGGATTGGCAATCTAAATTGCTATTTAGTAAGTCTTTCAATATAGGGGCTGGGACTTTTGTGAGTATTTTGAATTTCAATTGCGTTTTGTAAGTATTTTCAACCTAAACCGCCTTTTGCAAGTATTTTCAATCTAAATTGCATTTTGTTTGGTGGGCTTTTTGCAAGTTTGCTTTTTTGATTCTTAATTGCATTTTGTGGGTATTTTGATTCTAAATTACATTTTGTAAGCATTTTCAATCTAAATTGCATTTTGTAAGTATTGTCCATCCAATTGAGTAGTTAGAATATACCATGCATTTTGTAAGCATTTTCAATTTCAATTGCATTTTGTAAGTATTTTGAATTTCAATTGCACTTTGTGATATTTTGGAATCTGAAATGGGCATTTTTCAATCTAAATTGCATTGTGTATTTTCAATTTCAATTGCAATTTGTAAGTATTTTGAACCTCAATTGCATTTTGTATGTATTTTCAATCTTATTTGCATTTTGTAAGTATTTTGAATTTCACTTGCATTTTGTAAGTAAAGTATTTCGACTCTACATTGCATTTTGTACGTATTTTGAACCTAACCTACATTTTGTGCGTATTTTTCAATCTATTCCATTTGTGAGTATTTTCGTTCTACATTCCCTCTTGTAAGCATTACCGCTTTCCATTTTGTGAGTAGTTTCAATCTGAGTTTCTTTTTGTAAGTATTTTCCTTCTCACTTAATTTTCGTTCTGGTTTCCATTTCATTTTCATTTTCGCTCTTACCCAGACCATTAGGGGCCGATAACCTAGATGTTAGGCCCCTTAAAACAACAATCATCATCAACACTCCATTTTGTAGGTGTTTTCAATCTACGTTGCATTTTGTAGGTCTTTTGGATCTAAATTGCTTTTTGCGAGTGTTTTCAACCTCATTTTCATTTTGTAAGGATTGCCAATCTAAATTGCTTTTTAGTAAGTCTTTCAATATTAGTCCAATCGTTTGGTAGTTGTTGAATGAAGAAAAAGCAAATGGACTATAAAACATATTAGGAGTGAATCATATCACGAATGCACAGAGTTGTATTAATTATTTAATTACACTAATTTGACCAAACGTCAGCACGACAACGACATAGCACTCGGAATAATATATCTACATCAACAAAAGAAAAAAACGACTACAAAGTGAGATAGGCTACCAGATAGGGCAGAACTGTTGATTAGTTGTCCATATAGCCGCTGGCGGGCTTAGCTGACGTCTAGTCACTAATCCAGCGCCACCGACGTGTGATTTGGCAACAAACCGCCCCCACAAGAAGCAATCCTGAACATAAGTTTTGCCTACGAAGTTTTACGGGAGTTTTGAAAATTGGTATAACTATAGATTTTGACGTGCTCTTTCCGAATTTTTAATTTGCTAACAATTTTTTTCCGGGAAACCGCCACCATATTGAAAAATGGCGCTCCAAAGCAGTTTTTTGACGATATTTTCTTTGTGCCTCACTTTACGGTGAAAATAGTTATGCAATAAATGAAACTGGAGAATATTTCCTATAATTTATGTCTCAACTCTTTTTTTGTGAAATGAATAGTTTCGGCGTACGATCGCCGCAAAGTCTACACTAACACGCGTATTGGCCAAAAAACTCATTTCCACACCACCATGAGGTAGAGTTCCTGGCGCGTTTTTTAGTGGTATCCCCAGTAGGCCTAATCCATATGTGATCAATTTAGTGCATTCTCCTGCTCTTCGCTATCCCTGATGGACCAGGTTTTGCGAGTTCTTGGTCTTTAGGACTGTGCAAAACCTCACGGATAGGAAGTTCTTCCAAGTTCTCTTCTTAGACTTCATCACCTTCTTCCTCGATTTCGTCGAAGGTTCGCTGAAGAATTGTCTCAGTCTCTTCCTCTTCATCGCTGTCTCGCAGATCAATAACCGAATTATCGCAGGTGCCATTGCAATTCACACAAATAACGGAGCACTTTAGTCCAGCCTTTCTGCATCCACAGGCTCTTCGACATTCTTTCTTGCATTTGCAAGAAATTAGTTTCAGCAAGTTTGCTGGAGCAGGGGGCTCGAGTGTGGTGACAGGAATTAGCCCATTCTTGCTCTTCTTCCATCCCCACTGCTCTGTATTTTTCTCAACTCCATACCACTGCTGAACCTGGTGGTAGGTTCGGAAGGAATGTTGTCGTGCTGCTGCTTCTGTCGGTGGCAGCGATGAAATATTAAATTTATTTTTTAATGCTGACTTCGTGAAGCATGTATATCTGTAGGTGTTCAACGACATACTTTTTACGCCACAACCGTACAACGGAAGGAGGAAGCGTTCTCCAGCCTCAGCAATGCTTTCTGGGTCAACATTTGAGTTTTTAAAAACCTGGAGGAGCTCGTTTACATCTCGGTTCTTCCGGAGTACATTGGCACATTTCATTTTGCCTTGATTGAAGAGTGCCGATGTTGTATCACAGCTACTGAAGGCATGCAAGAATAAGATGTTACCTGCGGCTGTTTTATCGATGATACTTTCGGTTGAGTTTATCCGTTGGAAAATTGTTCCTTTCCCTGGTTTCAGAACATATATGTTTGAACGCGTAGCCGCAGATAAAGCCATCAAAAGAATAAGAAGATCTATATCATCGCCGACAACTATAACGGAATCGAATGTAGATGAAACGCTGATTGCCGTATTGATTATTAGTGAATCTGCATCTTCCGTGGCTTGCTTGACCCTGTAGTTCGCAGCTTCAAATTTTGTTTTCAACACTCCAATGAGGCGGTTCTTGTTTGCATCGTTGCCCAGAAATTTGTCTTGCGACACATATGGGATCATTGTATCTTCACAAAGTATATCTACTGATTAATGTTTCCGTGATCGTCAGGATCACTCCGCATATTTGGTACTACGGTCTGCTACATCTCCCGGATATCCATCGAATACGATGATGGCATTGGAGGTATATTTGGATTTAACGAATCCGACGTAGTTATTACAAATGAATGAAAACGATTCACCCCGATTCCAAACGACTCTGTGCAATAAGAATCCTCCGTCGGTGACATACATGGCGCCTTCAAAGTTGACATGTCCAGGATATGTATCATATGCCTTATATAGAGAAGATTTAACGCATTTGTGCATGCCTTCGTCATTGAAAAGCGATATTGGAAACTGAGCAAGTTCGTACATAAGGAACGTTTCAAGTACCTTATCAGATTCTTTTGCGATGCACATTCTTTGAAAATTGATGATGAATCAATTGGGATAATGTCATCTATCCGGACGCCTGCATTCATAACGCCAAGTGATTTCACTCTATCATTCCGTTTGAATTTTACGTTACGGAAATTCTCAAAAGAAAAATATGTATTGTCCGTTGAGCCATTATATATTTAAACACAAATTGTGCTAAATGTTCCGGCATAACTCAACAAAATGACAGTGTTTCGCCCCGGTGTGCAATTGGGCTCTTCAGTTGGTTAAAGCACACCTCACCAAGACACTGTCTAGTGCACACTGGGAAGGCCATTGCAAGACGTATTTGATACATGTGTATCCACGTCACGAGCAAAGCCAGTCCACTATGGGAGTCGAAACTCCACTCCATCTCATCTCCGATAATTCCAGTGCTTATTGACATGAGTTCTTTAATTTCTGGAAAAGGAAAATGTTGGCACAACCAATCCATTAGTTTTTGTACGTCGCCATCGTCATGACTAATCCGCGATCTTGTCATCTCGACATGCTGCTCGGAAGTAGAAAAGGCTACAGTACGTTTCAAAATTGTTCAACCTCGTCGCAAACATTGTGCAGGAACGCCATTCCCAAATTCCACTTGGAAAGCACGCTGTCCTTGATTCTTCGTCCATGAGTAAGACCGCCAAGGCCTTTAATCGTATCCATCAACGATTGCTCAATCGTCATATCTGACCATGTACCACACCAAAATTTGTCGGAACGTCTAATTGTAAAGTATCCTTTACTCGTGAAACACTCGTACTCTTCGGCAGACATTCTTTCCTTCAAACCAAGCACATCTTGCAAATATAAGTGGCAAGACTTTTCATATAAGAAATGGCCACTGGCATGAAAATAAGGCAGCATTTTCTGGACAGTGTCAAGATGTAAGTTCCATTTTCCCATTCTTTCTGCTTCGATGAATTGTTTTACAAGCGTGACCTTTCGGAAATATTGCACCCATAATTTCGCTGTAGGACCACGTTGCTCGAATTTCATCAGTTGATCCTCGAAATTCTCGGAAAGTTGTTTATAGCATTCTTTCTGGTCCGCCATGAGTACCACAGACTTGTCGGGATTGTATAGAATTTCTTCTAATTCTGCAGTGAGATCGGGTGTAAAACCTATCGACTGCATAACAATTTTAGCAATCGAAAGGTGAGCCAGCGTGTGCGCTCTTACCGTACGCGTATATGCGTGTCCTGCCATAATTTTTTTCAATCGAATTCGATGCGTAAATGGTATTGAAAAGCTCTTTTAATCTGCTTCCAGCCATTATGTATCCGATGGATCCCATGAACGACATTAACAAATGAAATCCACCGAGTCTTACAACGACATTACTCAATTTGGAGTCCTCACCGCACGAGGAAACAATGTCCCGTGCTTTGAAATACAGGGGCTGATCAAATGTGACGAAACAAGTGTGCTGGTTTAATGACTCACATTTCTCAGAAGCAGATAAAAGAACAGTGAAAATTGTGTCATGATTACTCGGTGGAGCATTAATGAAGGGCAAGCATCCCACAACTGTTTTCTGGAAGGGAAGTTCCTCTGTCACTCGTTTCATAAATCCACTCCATCCAGGTATGTTAGGCAGGTCAACCCATTTTCCATAGAGCCACAATAAGTCCGAAGCGAACGACATAATCACTTTTGGTACCGAACGAATGCTATCGAGGTTTCGAATCTCTATTTGTTTCAGCCCCGTTACGTTTCTCTTCTCGAATGTTTCCAATGCAACGGTGCCAAATTTACCCACAACTTGGGCAGACGACCTTCGCTTCAATCGTTCGATTTTTTTATCGGGAGCAATATCATTTCTAGGCGTTATACATTGGATACCACCCATGGCATGAAAAGTGTTCTGACCATCTAATGTCTGCGTATTGAAATCAGCATTGTCAAAAACAAATTGCGAAAATGCGTTATTATCGACATCCAACGGTGAGTGCATTATAGCAGAAACTTGAAAAAGCGTCGCTTCGGTGTACGAGGAGCAAAATCCAAGATATGACATTGTATCTATTAGTGGCCGAGATCCATACTTTTGAAACAAAAATGCTGCTACTCTGATTTGCATTGGCGACAAAAAAGATTTCGGCCTTGCTGCGGTAATTATGCGATGTGCAAGAGCAATACTTTTTTTCTTCCATTTCTCAATAGACGCACGTTTGTTTTTCAATATCACATTGTCTAGAAGAACGCGTAAAGTCTCAGGTATATCAGACTCGATGTTTTCCAAAAAAATATCTGATGGAGGATAATATGTTGTCTGGTAGACCGTGGAGCGAATATCCTCTATAATGATTGTTGCGGCTGTCTTGACAATGCGCCGACGTTCTTCGGTCTTGTTTTCGTTTCTTTGGTTGTACCAGGCTTCCGTCAGTGTTTCGGAAGCAAACCACAGGAGCCTTATTGGCAGTGACGGCGATCAAAATATCATCACCGTATTTTTTCAAGAGATGTGCCTTCACGGTTGCTATGTGTGGGCGGTAATCTCATTGAATTTTGGTCATCAGTTTACCCAGAGGAAACTGACACTCTTCAGAATTCTCCTCGAGATAAGAGTAAATATATTGCATTGCAATCTCGATCTCGTTTGCAAATGGACCTCTTTTTTTAATATATCCAGTCCTTGGTGCTTGGTGCAATTTTTTCATGCAAGAGTTATGACACTGTGCATCGGATGCGACCAAATCGTTGATCTGCTCGAGACGCTCAACAATCGCTCGACCTCAATCATCATTATGGGCTCTAGCAATTTTTGAAATGCTGTCTTTCATTCCTAAGTTATGCATGCTATACACAATACTACGATCGCGCGGAGCCATCCGTATCTGTTTCGCTAGAAACTCTGCTGTTATCTCAACAGCGCACAAGAAACAATGATCTTTGAATGAGAATGTGGAGGTAGTAGTGGATTGCAGTTGTGGATGCACAGATGCGACATCACTTCCTCTACGCACAAATGCAGAGATTGATCTCTCATTGTTGTAGCTTTTTCGACACGCGTTGTTAACCACTACCGATTTCAATCCCGCCAAGAGTTTCCTCTTGTTATCGTTTCTTTTGACACTTTACTGACGAAATGTCTCCAGTCCATTTTCCTTCACTGCAATCACCTCGCTTCCTTGCAATGGATTTTCACAAATGAAACAGGCTCTGAAAATGCGTGACCGACACTGTTGAACGACGCTCTGGTACTGATGTTCAGGCAAAATATTTGAGCTCTGCCGGCAGAAGTTTCGTACAGGCCGGACGTTTGTTTTAGACGAGTGAAAAATCTTAATGGAAGCCTGGAGGCGAGTTACTACAGTACCTGTGTTGTTATCAGCTGCCCCAAACGGTCCGATGATTGACAAAGCTGTTTCACACTACTGCTCAAGTACAGTCATAGGCAAATATAATGACGTTTTGTTCGTAACTACGTAACGTGTACTTCCGCGTCACACAATACTTCGACGTGGACTGTACTGTCTGCTAAAGTCTGGAATTCCATTACATCAGATCGGTGGTGACAAGTGTGAAGCGATAGGGTGAGTGTGTGTAGGCTCACCCACAGGCTTCAAGGTCAACGGCAATCGTCTAAAACAAACGTCCGGCCTGTAGAAGCGATCCCAAGGTCAAGGGATCCTTTATACCTGCACTGCCGGCTGGATCGCAGCTTAAAGTAGCCACGAGGGATGCGATCCAGCTGGCAGTGATACATGCAACAGACCGTTAGGCATAGACAGGCCATAGTAGGCCGGTTTTTCAACGCGTAGTAAATATTTATCGTTGGTATACGAAGTACGCGTGTTGGAATAAACTTTGTGGTGCTCGTACGCCGAAACTATTCATTTCACAAAAGACTGGTTCAGACATAAATTATAAGAAATATTCTCTAGTTTCATTTATTACAAACTATTTTCACCGTAAAGCGAGTCACAATGAAATTATCATCGAAAAACTGTTTTGGAGCACCATTTTTTCAATATGGCGACAGTTTCCCGGAAAAAAAATTGTTAGCAAAGTAAAAATTCGGAAAGAGCACGTCAAAATCTATAAATATACCAATTTTCAAAACTACCGTAAAACTTCGTAGGTAAACCCCTTTTTGAGCGCCAGTTGACTGGACTATATAGGGGATGGGACTTTTGTGAGTATTTAGAATTTCAATTGTATTTTGTATTTTCAACCTAAATCCCTTTTTGCAAGTATTTTCAATGTAAATTGCATTTTGTATGGTGGGCATTTTGCAAGTATTTTGATTCTCAATTACATTTTGTGGGTATTTTGAATCTAAACTAAATTTTGTAAGTATTTTCAATCTAAATTACATTTTGTACGTATTGTCCATCCTATTGAGTAGTTTGAATCCACCATGCATTTTGTAAGCATTTTCAATTTCAATTGCATTTTGTAAGAATTTTGAATTTCAATTGCACTTTGTGATTATTTGGAATCTGAAATGCATGGTTTTCAATCTAAATTGCATTGTGTATTTTCAATTTCCATTACATTTTGTAAGTATTTTGAACCTCAATTGCATTTTGTATGTATTTTCAATCTCATTTGCATTTTGTAAGTATTTTGAATTTCACTTGCATTTTGTATGTTTTTTTCAATCTATTCCTTTTGCGAGTATTTTCGTTCTAAATTTCCTTTTGTAAGTATTACCGCTCTCTATTTTGTGAGTAGTTTCATCTGAGTTCCTTTTTGTAAGTATTTTCATTCTCACTAAATTTTTGTTCTGCTTTCCACTTTGTTGTCATTTTCGCTATCACCGAGACCATTAGGGGCCGATAACCTAGATGTTAGGCCCCTTTAAACAACAATCATCATCATCATCATCTTCTACTGAGGCTGCATGCTTTGAGGATTTTAATCAGTGCCCAATAAGCTCTATTACAGGCTGCAATTCTTGCTTTTATTTCTTCTCTTGTGCTATTATCTTCAGTAACCAGTACTCCCAAATACTTGAAACTTTCACACCTCTCATTTAGGTTTATAAATCTTTATATATATAATTCTTCGTCACGTGTGTATGTGACTGAACTCCTCCTGAACAACTGAACCGATTTTGATGGAATTTGGTATGTATATTAGGGTGGGTCCATGTATGGTTTAGATTCACAATCTGACCCAGTAGGTGGAATGAACAATTTTAGAACCACAATTTACACACAATTTTAGAACCACAATATACAGTCAAAAACAGTCGTCATGGAAACCACTAATCTTGGCCTTCGTGAAAGCTGATGTCTTTGGACGGTTTGTCTCTGCATGTTAGAGCCACCTGGTCGCAACCTGTGCAGCTACCGCGATTACATACACTCCGCCCGTGGCGAAAAAAAGTTGTGTTTTATACCAAAGGTGGCAGTGATGTCGAATTCTACTGTTTGTCTCTGCACGTTAGAGCGTTTCAAAGTCCCGTATGCGTTCATATACCATTCATCCGATTGCCATGAAACTTGGGTGATATGTTGAGTGAGCTCCAGGGAAGGTGTTTGGCTTAGTAAATCCATTTTACAATATATAGCGCAGAGTAAATTCAACAAATGAGCGACGACGCACGAAGCATTTCAACAAAACCCCGTATAAGTATATACACCATTCATCGATTGCGAAGAAACTTTGATGAGTTGTTGTGTACACTTACGTGAAGGATTCTAACTTAGTAAATCCATTTCACAGCAAATTGCGCACGAGTAGATTCAACAAATGAGCGACGACCCACGAAGCGTTTCAACAAGGTCCCGTATGCGTTGAAATACCATTCGTCCGATAGCATTGAAACTTGGGTGAGATATTGTGAACACTCCAGGGAAGGCTTCTGGCTTAGTAAATCCATTTTACAATAGGTGGAGCACGAGAAAATTCAGCAAATGAGTGACGACGCGTGAAGCGTTTCCACAAAATCCCGTATAAGTTTATATACCATTCATCGATTGCGATGAAACTTTGATGAGTTGTTGTGCACACTAACGTGAAGGTTTCTAACTTAGTAAATCCATTCCACAGGAGGTTCCGCACGAGTAGATTCAATAAATGAACAACGACACGCGAAGCGTTTCAACAAGGTCCCATATGCGTTCAAATGCCATTCGTCCGATTACGATGAGACTTGGGTGAGATCTTGCGTACACCCTAAGGAAAGTTTCTGGCTTAATAAATCCATTTTACAATACGTAGCGCACGAGTAGATTCAACAAATGAGTGACGGCACGTGAATCGTTTCAACAAAGTACAGTATGCGTCCATATACCATTCATCCGATTGCCATGAAACTTTGGTGAATTGTTGCGTTCAATCCAGGAAAGGTTTCTGGCTTAGTAAATTCATTTTAAAATAGGTAGCGCATGAGTAGATTCAACAAATGAGTGACGGCACGCGGATCGTTTAAAGAAAATCCCATATGCGCTCATATGCCATTCATCCGATTCCGATGTAACTTTGCTGAGTTGTTGTGTACACGCCGGGGAAGTTTTCAACTTGGAAAATCCATTTTTCCAATATTGGTAGCGCACTTTAGATGTAACAAATGAGTGACGACGCGCGAAGGGTTTCAACAAAATCCCGTATGCGTTCATATACCATTCATCGGATTGCGATGAAACGTTGGTGAGTCGTTGTGTACACTCCAGGAAGGTTTCTGACTTAGTACATGCATTTTACAATAGGTAGCGCAAGAGTAGATTCAACCAATGAGCGACGGCATGCGAAATGTTTCAAGAAAGCCCGTATGCGTTCATATACCATTCATCCGATTGCGATGAAACTTTGGTGAATCGTTGAGTACACTCCAGGGAAGGTTTCGGGCTTAATAAATCCATTTTATAAAAGGTAGCGTACGAGTAGATTCAACAAATGAGTGACGGCTCGCGAATCGTTTAAACAAAGTCCCGTATGCGTTCATATGCCTTTCATCCCATTGCGAAGAATCATTGATGAGTTGTTGTGTACACGCCAGGGAAGGTTTTCGACTTAGTAAATCCATTTTACAATAGGTAACGCACGAGTAGATGCAACAGATGAGTGATTAAGCATGAAGTGTTTCAGCAAAATCCCGCATGCGTTCATATACCATCCATCCATTACGATGAAACTTTGATGAGTTGTTGTGTACACTTTCGTGAAGGTTTCTAACTTAGTAAATCCATTTCTCAGTAGTAGCGCACGAGTAGATTCAACAAGTGAATGACAGCGCACGAATCGTTCCAACAAAATTCTGTATGTGTTCATATGCCATTCATTTGATTGTGATGAAACTTTGATGAGTTGTTTTGCACGCTCCCACGAATGTTTCTAAATTAGTTAATCCAGTTAACAGAAATTGAATAAAATATTGTGTATCTGAAAGCACTTCAAGAAACAAAGTTACAACACTTTTTTTTGATTTGCAGGACAACGTCTGCCGGGTCAGCTAGTATATTTATATATTTATCTTTCTTAACAGTATTTCCTCTAGATAATAATAAAATATAGAGTTTTGTTGTAGTTCACTCGTATTCCTACTTCTGATTCTTTTTCTAACCATCCCAGCCCTTCTTCAAGATCCTTCAGTCTTCGTGACAGCATACCGACATCATCTGCTTACGCTAGATTCTGACTCATACGGTTTAACAGCGTGCCTCCTGGATTGCTAATATCCACCTTCCTCATTACTCTCTTTAGTACTATATTGAACAGTAGCATCTCCTTGTCGTAAGCCTTGGTTTACCTCAAAATCTTTTGAGAGTCTTCCTTCAACTTCAACTCGACATTTTGTGCCAGTAAGAGTCATTTGCACCAATCTGATTAGTTTGGGTGTGAATCCCTTGTCCATCAAGGTCTGATACAGAGTTTTCCTTCTTACACCGTCATAAGCCGTTTAAAATCCACGTATAGTTGGTGCACATCCACATTATTTCGTAACACTTTTCCATTATTTGCCTTATTGTGAAGATATGGTCCGTTGCGATCTACCCTGCCGGAGACCACACTGGTATTCTCCAAGTCTCTCTTCAAGAGGTGTAAGTCTCACAGCCATTACCTTGCCTAGGATTTTATACACCACACTAAGCAGTGCTATGCCACGATAATTTTCACACTGTTTTATCTTTCTTCTTATGGATTGGGCAAATAATGACCATGTTCACTGGTCTGGCATCACCTCCTCCCCCCATATCTCCACAATCAGCTGGTGTACCAGCTTTGCCAAATATCCACCACCACACTTGATCATCTATGCTGAAATATTGATCACCTCCTGGGGCTTTGCTATTCCTCAAGCTTTCAATTACCAAACTAACCTCCTCCAGCGTCGGCACGGGTACTGGCAGTGCATCAGTGTTTTCCTTGCACTATGGTTGGTCATTCTCTTGAGGCGGCTTCGGTGGCCTAATTGGAAGCATGCTGAGCTTCTATGCACAAGGTCGCGGGTTCAAACCCGGCCGAAGTCATCGGAATTTTTAGAGCCTTGCTCCGAAGGAGAAGTAAAGCTGGCGGTCCCATGTCATAGATTTATGGCATGATAAAGAACCTTCCACTAATTACACTTGTGTGAAGCTAAATTATAGGTTATCTTTAACTAACGCTCTAAGGTTCCAACGTTCTTCGCCAGGAGCTGACTGTGGTGGCATCTAGTAACAAAGTGCGGAACTAGTTGTTCGTTGACGTTGGTGTTTGGTAGCAAATGTTGGAACTACTTGAAAATCGAATATATGTAGTCCTTACTTGAATTAAAAACAGATAACACACACTAATACAGCCATCACAATTTACACCGGTTATCAGACAGATTCTACACACACCCGAAGTACACAGGGCTACATGACCGCGTTGTCGCAACCCCCTAAACTGAAGAACCAACCATCATTCTCTTGATCCTCCTGTTCTAGTGATACCTTCTCTGTAGTAGCATTAAAGAGCTCACTGAAATAGTTAGCCCATCAATTTAAAATCTGTTCTTCTCCTATGAAATTTCCTTCTTTATCTCTGCAGAAAACTGTATGGGGTTGAAACCCCTTCTTCACTTCCTGTATTCTTTTATAGAACTTTCGTACTTCTTGATTATTGTATTCTTCTTCTAACTCTACAATCTTGCGTCCTGTTTCTTTCTTCTACAAATTCTATCCGCCTCTTTCCTTTTCTTTTTATTTTCTTCTGTATTGTTTCTCATTGGTCCACTTATTATTTTCTTCCTTGCAGCATTCCTCTCCATATAGGTTATTTTACATTCTTCATCGAACCAGATTTGTCTTTTTAATCCTTTCTTCTGTCCCCAGTACTTCTTCTGCAACTTCTTGTAGTGCGTCCTTCATTATACTCCATTTTTCTTCTACTCCCTCTAAATCCTAGTTTTGTTTAGTCTCCAACTTCTTCCGTACTTGTGCTTCATATTGTTCTGCAGTTTCCTTTCCTCTTAGTTTAAGGCATTATATCTTCTAGGGTCTTTCCTCATCTTTCCAGACTGCAATACTCTGTCTATATTTTACTCTTACCATGAAATGGTCAGAGTAACAATCCGCTCTCACTCTTCTACAACTATCAACTTCGAGTATATCAGATGTGTGTCTTCTATCAATTACAACATGATTGATTTGGTTGAATGTGGTTCCATCTGGTGAGGACCACTCTGCTTTCCTTATATTCTTTCTCTGAAGCCATGTACTTTTCACCATCATTTAATTTCCCATGGCAAAGTCTATGAGTCTCTGTCCATTATTATTTGATACATCTTGCAGACTTTCCTTTCCTACCGTCTCTCTAAATGCTTCTTCTTTTCCCACCTTCGCATTGAAATCTCCTAACACTAAATTTACATCTTGCCTTGCTATACTCTCAAGTTCCTGTTCAAGCTGGCTGTAAAACGTGTGCTTCACCTTAGCCTCATCCTCTTCTGTAAGTGCATATACACATAAAAACGTGATATTAAAGAATAGTGCCTTCATCCTCAAAGTACATATCCTTTCTTAAAGGCTTAAAATTCAGTACTGCTGCTTTATATCTACACCAGGGCCCTGCGTAGCTAGTGCCTGTAGTATGTTCTATCCTGCTGCACCCTTACGGGCAGTCTAAGAATTAAGCCACAAGCGCTTAACGTCATGTCCTTGGCTCTCCCCACCTGCCGCTAGCTACGTGTGCGAGCGAGTTGTGTATAGTATGGTGTGGTACCCTGCGAGCCAGGCAAGTGCTTCTAGGGCTGCATGATCCAGTCTCACGCGGTCCTATCTATGCTGGAACTCTTCAGTTCAGGCGCGCGCAGCCAGTCTGTCCTGGCAGGATTTCTCAAAGCCGTTCTTCTCTTCTCTTCATATTACAGTATTATTATTAGCAATAAAATGTTATTGGGTACCAATAGACTACATCTCATACTGTTCCCGAGTACATTGTAGATGAATTCTCTATTATTGAATGGATTCATTGATAGCAAAATTAGGTCATATAGGGTAGAGCGGGGCTATTCCGCTCATTTCCAATTGTAAACATTATAAATCAAAAACTATTCATTTTTCTAAGATGGAACCAACAGAAAAGCACACCTTATTTATTGCTTATTACTTACGAATGTTGTCAAAATACAGTTATAACATTATACCAACTTGATGAAATAAAATATAAATCGAAGCAAAAATGACGAATCACAAATTTAATGGGGCTATTACGCCCATGTTCGGGGCTATTTCGCTCACTGTATTAATGTCCTTTCCTCAACGGAATTTACCACAAATGAAGTTTTTCCTTCCTGTAGCCTCAACATACACGTCATGATACCAAGTTTCACAGTCTTTGCATTGAATCCAACCACCCTTTAATGATGACTGAGCGGTATAAGAAGTTACGCCACGAAATCCACATGGTGTTTCTTCATTGTCAAAGTCTTTTGGTCGTACGGATTGAAGGTCCCGGTCATTTGTCCTGCAAATGTCTCGAAAATGTTTTTGGCAACCTTTTCTTTACGGGCCTTATCGCATTTTAAGCTCCGTTTTGTCCTTCGAATCTGTTCTGGTGTGCATCCAAATCCTCTTGCTGCCAAGCATTTTAGCCGGGAAGCTAAATCGGTCTCCTCTTGCATACTAAATGTTGTGGGATGACCCGGTGGTTTGTCCACTATGATTTTCTCTAAGGGTCCTTGTCGTTTACGCAAATGAACACGATTTTTATTAAGTGTTGAATATGGCACATTGCAAAGCCCAGCTGCACCTCTCATGCTCACATCGCCTCGTAATACACTTGAAATAGCTCGGTCAATATCTTCTTCCGTCCATTTTCGAACTGGCCCTTTCCTTTTATACGTCCGTACCATCTCTAAAGTAACAAGAAAGAGATACTAATCTACTATCTGAAATAATTTGGTTGCAATATTATAACAAGAGAGAAGACTTGGCTGAGCGGAGTAGCCCCCATATTTCTGGGCTGAGTAGCCCCAATTACTGGAATTTACAATAGCGCGTCTTGTGTTGGCTGTGACCAAGGAAACGCGCTACCTGCTATGTTCAGATGTAACTTAACCTTCAGACTGCCAGGCACCTCACTTCCGGAAAAAATAAAGCCCTTACTCTGGACACTACTCCTTAAGTTGCAAGTATAAATTCTTAATGACGACAAATTCCACAACATGAACAACGTACCTTGCAGTATTCTCCCTTCGTTTTTCTCAACACCCAAGCTGACACTCTCAAACAAACTATAGATGTAGTAGCACAGAGACCGAGGGTCACACTGAACACAAAGGGCGATATCAGCTGAGCAGGGTGGCTGCTCAGTGCAACGTCAAGCTTATTTTGAGCGGGAAAGCCCCGTGGGCGAATTAGCCCCGCCGTACCCTATACTTAGGTACCCAAACTTGATAAGTGATTCAAAAATGTTGATGTTGTTCCTCTCGCTTATTCGAAATATACAACAAGCTTTCACTTCTCTTTGAAGCATATCGTTTGCTCTAAACGACCTGTCTTGCTATGCCGATGGTTACTTCACATCTAATGGTGGGTCCAGCCTAAACCTTGTATCCTTCTTATGGCCAATAACATTAAATTATGTCCATTGTATTTTTGCTTCTAACACGAGGAAGACACAAAAACATGGATCGCGTAAGCATTTCTGAAATATTACAGCTGCATCTTGGATCTATGTTGGTGATTCCTAACATTTGTAGTGAATCCCCTCCTTAATTATGTTTTTTGAACGTGAGCTAAGGTATCAGGCACACCACAGTGTTGCAATGGCGGCTGGCGGATAATTGTTCTGGGTGTTGCACTATTTTCATTAAGGTGGTACATGGGCACCCGCAGGATTTATTCTACTACCCCCCCCCCCCCCCCCCCCCCTTCCTCGCAATTTTCGTTTCATTTCTTACTAGTTGCATGACATTCATTATTTGGGCTGCTCTCAAACCGTTGGGTGCATGGTGGAATATATACCATGAATGGGAGGTATATATATATATATTTTTAGTTCAGAGGTTTTGTCCATTGGAGTTCGCTTTTCTTTGTGAATCATCATCATAATGTTCATTTATTAAAAACAGGTAAAAATAAAAATCAAGCAGTTCATTAAAATGGTAATGTTGATCCAGTTCACCAATTTTTTAAATAACTGAAGATATTCTCAAATAATCCCAAATTACTAAGTTAAATAAAACTGTGGGTATATCCCTATATCTAAATCAGTTAACCATCAGTAACTTCAATTTATGAAATAAACTGGTGTGACAATGAACAATCGAAATACCCTCGGAATTTCTGGGGGTGGGGGCATGGCCTCTCCTTGCACCTCCCCCCACCTCCTGCGGTGATAGGGTAAAAGACTGCATGATATCGGAGAAAACTGTATTGAAATGCGCGGTAAAACGGATGTACCTCATTCATAACGAATGCCGCAGTTCAGAGACATCACATTTTCATCGGATTAAATGGAATATAAGTTAGTCTACATGAAAACCTTCTCGAGAACAAAACAACGTAAGTTATATACGAGGGCCAGAACTCCGAGTATCACAAGTACGCCCAATATATCAAGACATAGTATCGTCAGTTGACGGAGCATCCTGGATGTCTCCGTACGCGCCTGCGCTTCGACTTCCTTGTTGCAGTCAGCTGGCAACGACCAGCCGTGTTAACTGTTGGGATAGGGATTCTTCGGTCTAGCATCTGTGCCATACCCTTCAGTATTAAGACCAAACGGACGAACGCTCCTAGACGGCTGGCGCGCTACGCTTTCTCAGACAGTTCACAGTAACTTACTATAAGATTTCCTGAATTATTAAAGAACAGAATTATGAATTCCTATACATATAAAAGGAAACATACAACTTTTATTACTAAAATATTATTATGGTATTAATTGTTTTTCATGATTTAATCTGGTCGTTGTGCAACACTGCAACCTTATTACCGGCCGCTATGCCCATGGAGGTCTCACACAAGAGCAACCTTTGCTTCCACCTATTTGTACTGGGCTACTCCCTTTCATGTCTACTTATGGATTAGTCGTTCTCCATAAAATATGGTGATTAGATAGTTTCTGTACTTCTGCAATCAACTTGCAAGTTCATTTAGTGTTTTCCATAGATCCGCTTCAGTCTCAAGTGTCAGCTGTTTATATTCCCTTGGTTCCTAACTAGTAAATCACCGTCTTCGTCGTTATCACCATCCTGACAACCTCCTTCATTGTACAAACACAAATTACGCACCATGTCACCATGCTTTCAAGCAATTCTTGCACTCTCCTTATATATGTGGCACAGTCTCCCTACATGATGATTACTATACTTTGGAAGTTTGTTCACTGAAACTCAGCAATTCTTCTAGGTTTGTGCCGTGTCTTGTGTGGGGTTTCGCCTAGGGCACCAAGCTGGCTCATCGGCGGGCTCTTGGTGTCCCCGCCCGGATCCCCACAGGAGTAACGAACTGCGCGCTACCTCCCTTTATATAGAGTGCAACTGCACTAATTGACTGCAAGAACCAAAAGCTCCAGCAGCCTCAACCTCCCTATGAAGGCTTCCAAAAAGATGGTATATTGGCTTTCACGACACAAACCTAGAAGAATTGCTTAGTTTTAATTCACCGGCCGTGAAAGCCAATATACCATCTTTTTGTTCACTGAAAATTGCAAAATTAGTTTCGAGGTTTTCCTATGCCCAGAACTTAGAATGCAATGAAAATCAAATGTCTTAAATGCGATATGTGGATTACATATAAATATGCAATTGGATTAACTCACGAGGGCTACTTGTAGCATAGGCCTTTGAGAATATTTTACAAAAGCTATTCTAACAACTCTACGAAGCAATTTGCTCTCAGAGTTCCCATATCAGTGTTTGAATTATAGAATAAGAATGTAGGAAAAAGGAGACCCGTGCCCACTAGCCTGGTGCAAGTCCTTGACATGAACACCGCTTGGATGACTTACGTATCATCGATACCATTTCAGTACCTCAAACTGAAATTAAATTTCTTGGCAGGGCAGGGAATCAAACCCGGACCATTGCACCGGGGCGACAGCCAAGAATGTTAGTTGCTACACTACAAGGTGGTCTCTTTCATTGTCAGCGCAATTGATTGCACGATACCATGTAATTTCTACACTGCACGAACTATAACAGTACACATTTCTTCGTATTTTTGGCATTACATAAGCCCTGGTAAGTTAGGGAGACGGTTTGCATACCATAACCCTAGAGCCGAATAATTCCAAAAATTAACAAAACATTTTTAGGCACTCCACCGAAAGAAAGACAGACAACATATTTTGTAATTTTCAGAGCAAAATTGTTTTACAATGAATAATAGCACTCTTGGTCTACATAGACATACTGTTGAAATAATGAAATTTGTCCTGAATCTTCAAAAGTTAGAAGGATTTCATGTCAACTGGCCTATTTTGCTGTATATCTTATGTGTAGGTAAATTCCAAGAGGTATTGTTTCAGGCGATGTTGAAAATAAGAATTAAAACCTAAATTACCTTAGATTGCGATGGAATATTTTTCATTTTAGATTCCTGATAAATTTACTAACGCATTTTTCTCGATCTCATATCCCTGAACAACATCAATCTGGTCAGTTGGTGAATTCAGAATCTTGTTATTGAACTACAGCTTTATAGTCCTAATATAGTTTTTTGGTTCTACCCATAATTATTCCGGTTGCTATGAGGTAGGGGATGTAGTGAGACAGTTTCCTTGTGGGAATTATATTATGGATAGATGCCCTTCGTGACGCCAATCTCATGAGAGGAGTTAATGACAAATGAATTTAATGAAGTAAGGTATGCAGTGGCTGTGTGTGGTCTTTCGAGTTTGGAGTAGTCTGACCATGCACGTTAACGGGTGTAGCTACCTCGGCTGGTTTGTGACATTATGTCAACAAATTTTAAAAAATGTATTTTAACTCTCCTGATCCCATACCGGCTCCTGTTACTGTCACATGCTTGATTACCAATATGCTTGATTCTATTTTTAGGATTATTATATCTCGCTGCACTTGCTGCATCACCCAAAATGTATGTGAATTCCTGTATCCTTGTTGCAGATCTGGTTCATGTACGTCTAAATATCATGTTTTATTCAAGTGTGATTCTTACACTATGCTATTTTTGTCCTCCCCATGCACAAAATACGTAAGGAGCACGGCAGACCACACGCATATGACAAAATGTTGACTCTAGTGAGCCTAGTGTCCAGGCTCTGTGCTGAGTACTAAACGAACTTCAGTACCCGGTCAAATGGACAGTGCTTGTTGGACTGAGCGCTGCAGTGCTAGTGTGCTTTTGTTCTGCACTGCAAAGAAATGGGCAGGATAGGGCTGCGCTTCGCCTTCACGAGCAAATTTCTCGCTAGCACTGCTTCACCTTGCCCATTGCACGGTCCTGATCTACACCCACAAGGAAACCTGTGCCACCTATTATTCCACTGTCGCCTCCACTATACATTATTGTATGATTATCACTTCTCAATATGCCATCTCCTCTCCATTTGATCTCTTGGATCACTGCCACTCCTATACTATATTTCTCCATCTCTTCCTTAAGGTCCTTTAACACTCTAGGTTTGTTCAATGTCCTCACATTCCAGGTTGCTATGTACAAATCTTTTTTCCGTTTACATTTTCGTTTTCCTTGCATAGGTCGTTTATCATTATCATCAGTCTGGCTATTCTTGTGTCTGAGTTTCGTAACAGGCTGTTTTTTCTGACATGGGGTTGGTAGCCCCATGATCAACCCCCAACCTGGAGGACCAGGGTATCCCTCTTAGTCTGGCCCATCACCTTTGACCTGTCCGGCATGGGGGGCCCTAACAGGAGTTTACGCTCCCGCAAGTATAGTTCGCAGGATCATTTGGACTCTCAAGCCCCCACATCACGTCAAGTTGAGGATACCACCGTGAGGGTTCATTGTCTTCAGCTTGAAATAATATTAATATCACAATACAGATTGCATTTTGTACAGAAACATATTCTTGAATGAAAACTTCTCATTTATCTACAAAGCTCCATGCTTCTTTCTTCCGTGTGGCCTCCTGAGAAGCCGAGTGCAGGTCTTTGTAGTCGACACCCGTGGACGACCTGCGTGCCAGGATGAGGATGGAATGTATGAAGATGAATGAAACTGGGCAAGGATGTGGAAGAAAGGGGCCGGGGCCTGTCAGAAGGTACCGTCCCAGCATTTTCCTGGTGTTGAAAATGGGACGGCCGACGGTGGGGCTCAAACCCACGCATCGACCGAGTTAGCAGAGATCTTGGCCCCATGACCTAACACTGTGCTTTAGGGAGCGTAGCCTCCACTGTCAGTAAGTCCATGCTACAAAATGTGCTCTGCACAATAGATGGAATGGTTTTAGCTGGCATGCAGGCCTACTGTTCAGAGTAGTAGACACCCTGTTTTCACCATGTTCACAACAGTGAAAGCTGTACAACGTTGCCAAGATGGGCTCCATCACGCGTCATGGCGCGCCTCGCTTGGAAGTGATGGGCTCCATATCAGCAACGCTGTACAGCATTTCCTGGAGCGGCTAGCTGGTGAACCATGTCGTTAATTCCCCGTACAAATACAAACCGATATAAAATAAGTGAATTAATTTATGTATTTCGCAGTCATACAGCATAACCTTTTCATGTATAAGGATTACAACGCAACCAAGAACTACATTTTCCAACGACCCCGAGCCGAGAAAAAGCTACCTTACAAAAATGATAAGTTTCATTCTTGAACACACAAAATTTTTAAATTAATAAACCAGTTATACAATATTCCAATGTATATTGTGGTTTGGATTCGATCTGATGACGGGTTTGTGAGATAATAATTCTTAAATGTGACGCATGGTTGAAACACGCTTAAAAACGGGCACTTTTTGTGTTTCAACTGTGATAAAAAATATTAAAATATAAATTACAAACCTACATGAACTAACGTAAAATAGAACGATGAAAATGATGTTGTTATTGGAATTTATGTAGGTCTATTGGTTACTTCACAAACAACCTTCAAACTCGAGTGCACATAATATTTTGGTCAACAGTAGTGTATGTCTTGCCTCATCTACTTCTGCATGTGACTTACCGTAAGAAATCATAGGGGCTCAAGTCCTATTACGACAGAACTAGTGGACCCGTGCAAGAACTCTCGCATAATGGGTTGTGTTCGCCCCATGTTTACAGACTGCCCACCCGTCACTAGTGCTATGCAGACTGTACGCGACACACACGAGCCAGGTGCTATAGTCTTGTTAATTTATTTAAATGCACTTTATAAACAAATAAATATATTTCTGGTGACTTTTCAAGAAATACAAGATTTTTCCTGTACTAATGAGACGATTTGGAAGATTTTGGTACAAACCACACCTTCTAGCTCCCTCTGATTTAGGAGCTTGAGTTTTGTGAAACATACACCTTAGCGTATTATATAATAAGATATCCTGTCACATTGTCGTGTCTGATTTTGTATTCATCCAGTTTAAGTGTAAGTTCACACTACCCATTTACAAGCTGGTACAAATTTAATTTGCACCTCAATGTTAGTGTCTATTTTTAATTTTACTTAAAATATACAGGGCGCCCGAGAATGTTCTCCGCAGTGGGTACGTGCAGCTGTGAGTGGTTGAGTAATGAGTTTAGTTGGCTGCACTGCACTGTGTCCTTCAAAGCGGGACTCCCCCGTGTGGGCTGTCAGTGTGAATTGCGATAAACGAGCGAGCCTGCATGTCTTCAGTGTGTATTACAGTAAGCGAACGTTCAGATAGATTATTGGAAGCGTGCAACAGTATACAGGCGGTAATGATTACTACTGAAGAGAGAGGTTTTTTGGTGGAATACGTATTTCGCGAAGGCGATCGGTTTACAGAAAATGTAAAATTAAGATTTCAGGTGCGGTTTCCTAATTCAAAGTGTCCAAACTGTGATACCGTTCGGGATTTGGTAAGTAAATTTCATGTGACTGGCTCAGTTCACGATGTAGGCCTACCGGGAACAGGCAGGCCTACACTTTTAATAGACGAAAAACTTGATGAAATCTCCGATATAATGCTGCGTAGTCCAAGTAAATACGAAAATTAGCTCAACAAACAGAAATCTCTAAGTCGACAGCACATAAAGCTGTAAGAGACAAGCTTCAGTTGTTCCCTTATAAAGTTACCATGGTTCATGAATTAAAACAAACTGATTACGGAAAAAGAGTGATGTACTGTGAATGGTTCCAGCATCTGTTATGAATGGCTGTGGTGAGTACAAAGTTTACTGTTTATTTGTTATGATGTAAGCGGCAGCCGTGCTACCAACGTAACTGCTGTAGCTAGCTCTCGCAGACGCATGTAGGCGCTGCGGAGAACATTCCCGAACTCACTGTATTTGTTTCAGTTGGGGCCTTGGGACATAGTGAACAACAACGCCATGTACTTGAATGTGTGTCTCTGTAAAGGGGGTATCCATTAATAACGTGAGGCGATTTTTCGACCCCCCCCCACCCCCTCTCCGCTTGGCGAGATGTCGTGAGTTTTTGCTTGACCCCCTCCCCTAATCTCACGTGAGATTTTTCAAAATGCATATTTTTAATGTAAATAAGTTAATCTGAGCTTGATTGCATTGGAATTATTTAAAAAAAACAATTTGCTTAATTGTTTTTATTTAAGACTAGTATTTAAGACTTAGGGTCGTGGTGGTGCATAGATCAAGCTGTTGGCCTCTTACCACGGCAGACTGGATTAAATTCCCGGTCAATGCATGTGAGATTTTCAAAGTGAAATGCCATGCCCTGTGGTTCGGATTCCACTTAAAAAGGCTCATATCTCGAGATTAACTGTCATGTAACACTACAATCTTCCTTTTTATTTAAGACTTCTAAGAACTTGTCTAGAATCACAGTGAGAAAGTTGCTGAACATGCATCACCAAGTCTTCCTTTTTCGGAAACCTCTGCTTTGCTACATTCCATAACTTTGTCACTTCTTCCTGGCAGCACTTCTTCGTCTTGTAGACGTCTCTTTTTCACGTCTGCATTAAAATATTAATGATAACTCATCTTGAATGAGTAACAACGTTGACTGAGCTGCCGAGTAACTAAACATTTACGGGCGTAAGTAAACACAGCCAGTCGGGACCTGTCCGTGCATCGCTGCCACTCAGCTCATACGCCACAGCGTAATGATCATGTGCATAACCAAGATATATATTGCTTTATATGATTTAGCCATATTTTAATGGAGAAACATTTTTTACTTAATTTAACCCAGTTTTCTCGTAATTTTACACTGTTTCTTGCGGGAAAATAAATGACGTGATATTTGCCGAGACCACCCTCTCCCCCACGTGAGATTGGGTGAAGTTTCGGCTTGATCCCCTCGCCCCCTCTAAAAGCCTCATGCAATTAATGGACGCCCCCTAGTTATGATGGTGTCTACTATTGGGTATGCTGTGATTGGAAAGGTGGTGGCTGTGGCCTTAAGTTAGGTAGCATCTCATGGGGTAGAAAGGCAAAACCATGGAATCACTTCTTGAGTGGCTGAATTGGGGATCAAACCCACTTCTTCTCTGATGTCCCCACAAGGCTAAGTGTAAGGCAACCCATTCCAGCTCTCAGACCAGAAATAAATTACTTCATCCAAACCATTTGGGACACAAATTTCAATACAGTTGAACTTGGTTATAATGACATGTTTTCTGCGGTACGGCTGTATTCTTCATAAGAAATCTGTTCCTCAGCCTTGCTTATTATGTGTGTTCTTCGCATATAACGTCATTTTCATCCTTAGTTGGGATAAGATTTTCCAAGAACCTAGTACAAGGAAATTTGTTGTTTAACTCTAGCAACCTTGCAAATTCTTTTCCCCTCTCTTCTGTCATTAGTCCATACTGCTTCCTCCTGTGAACACAACCTGCAAGGTGACAGGCCTGCTTCAAAGCCAAGGTCAATACTGTAGATTTCCCCATTGCAACCCTTGCACATTCCATAGAGCTCATTGTCGGTACGTACCTGAAGTTGGTTTCCATAACATGTTTTCACAAACTGTGTAGTGCATGATGGCCAGTAAAATAAAAGTTTTAATGTTGGAAAAAAAAAAGTTAAAGTGATTCATGAAATTAAGAATGGAATGAGAAAAGCTGACTTGTGCCGTCAATTTGGCCTAGTTAATTCCACAGTCCAGACGATTTGGAAGTGCCTATCCCTACTATGAGTGAAGCTTTATAGAGCATGCTTTATGAAGCTAGGGGAGGGTGCAGTGAAATTGCAACTGAAATAATGAATATAGAACATAATTTAGAAAATGTGTATTGGACAAATGGAGACAGCAGAGGAAAATGACTGATTACTTCACTCCTAAGTACAGTGGTTTGATAAGTACTTGATTAGGTAGTGTATAGGCTTAAAAGTGAGAATATAAAATAAGGCTAAGTATGTTCTTTTTCATTTTCCACCTCACTAGTCCGAAAATATGAATCTCGGATACAACAGTCATTTAAAATATAATTTTTGAGGTCCCTTGGGTGTCATTATAAGCAAGTTCAACTGTACTCACCCTTAGACCACAAAGACAGCCTCAAAGGTATTAAGTAATATTATATACTGTAGTATCATTATGTGTGATGGTATTTATGCTATTAGTAGTGTTTTGTTGTAGTTACTTCGATGTCACCATCAGGAGACATGAGTGTCAATTATAGAAATTACACTAGTTGATATGTTATGTGCTATCCCAGAGTTAACTCACCAGAGATGGCATTGATGATTTTACCTTTTTAATGCCCCTTTCTTATATTCTACTTTCTGCTGTGAATCTTATTTATTTATTTATTTTCAGGATGAAAGCTGTTAAGTCAATCGATACAATGGCTGACAACCATCCGAGTGAGGTTGCTGAGGTTGCTGTAAGTATTGCAGCGGCTAATGATGAGGATAAACTCGCAATTTTGTGTAGAGAACTGGGATTCAAAAGTAAACGTGTCAAGAAAAAAGGTGTCAGGTATTTTGAATGCAATATGTGCCAGAAAGTATTTGCAACCAACAGATCTCTATCCATTCATATCCGTGTTCATGTGGGCATGAAACCCCATAAATGCAAGGAGTGTGGGAAATGCTTCACACAGATTGGCCATTTGACTCGTCATGTACGCATTCACACAGGCGCCAAGCCATATCCTTGCCCTGTGTGTCCGAAGAAGTTCAGTGGGGGCAGTGAGCTACAGTCCCACATCCGTATTCATACAGAGTCTCGTCCTTATGAGTGTGAATGGTGCAGCAAACGGTTCCGTCAGCGAGGGCATCTTACTACTCATTACAAGACTCACACTGGGGCTAAACCACATGAATGTACTGAATGTCAACGACAATTTAGCACCAGCTGCGAGTTGAAGGTTCACTTACGGCGCCATGCAGGGCATCGTCCCTTCCAATGTGGACATTGTGTTCGTAGTTTCTATACCAGCAGTGAACTCACAATTCACGTCAGAATTCACACAGGTGAAAGACCATATAAATGCAATCAGTGCGGAGCTAACTTCTTTACGCAAGGTAAATTAACATCACACAAAAGGAGACACTTGAACATCAGAACCTTTGAATGTGACAAATGTTTAAAGAGGTTCAAATTTCGTCGTGAGTTGGTTTTACATTTACGTAGGCATACAGATGTCAAATCATTCTGTTGTGATGTCTGTCAAAAGACATACAGGACACAGGGTGATTTGCATAATCATGCAAAGAGACATGCAGAAGTTAAACCATTTGAATGTGACAAATGTGAACAGACTTTTGTGTCTCGATATGAGGTAAGTTTACACATTAGGAGGCACTGTTCCTTTAAATGTGGGCATTGCCAGCGTGGCTTTCTCTCTCAGATAGAGGTGTATGACCATATGGTGTTGAAACATCCAGCGATTGCGAAAGATTTGCCAGTTCCAGTTCGCCCCTCAGCACAAGATACACCAATAAATGAAGCACTAATGCATGAAACATCGGTTGTTGAAACATTAGATGACTCTATTCCCAACAACTCTTGTAGAACATTGCTGAGTGAAATTAATGGTGTATCACAAAGATTAACTCCTCTTGATGACTTAGTTCAGCTTGTTCCTGATTTTTCAAAGGAAGGAGTTTACATCTGTAATGAACGAGCTGATGTTGCTGGTGATGAGGAAGATTCTGCTGCTTCTGATCCGTGGAATTGTTTGTTGACTCTAGCTTACGAAGCAGATGCTCGAAGAGTAGAGGAGCTAGATACCAGAAAATCATCCAGAGCCGGTGTGGTCAGTGGTGTTAATTGTCGAAAAGCAGATGATGTCTCAAGTACTAAAGGCTCATCAGAGAATATCTTTCGGTGTGATTTTTGTGGAGTTAAGTTTAAAAGTAAGGGTATGCTTCAGGGGCATATTAAAAAGAATCACAGGAAATTTGAATGTGCAAAATGTGGTGCACGTTTCCTCACTGAAGATGGGCAGATTAGGCATTTAAAGAAACATCTTCGTGTAAAGGAAGTATTTGAGTGTGGTGAATGTGGGGCAAACTTTCCAAATCAGGATGACATAATTGCTCACTTACAGAAACATGATGCAGAAGCTGACACTTTCAGATGTGATGAATGTAATACGACTTTTTCATCCCATTCTGAGCTATTTGTTCACTTACGAACACACAAGGAAGCAGCCAGCTATACATGTGGTGAATGCCAGGAAGGATTCTCATCATATGCAGAACTGACTAAACACTTGAATAAACACATTTGGTATAGGATGTTAAAAGGGTGTGATTAGCAATAGAATTTACTATGTGTTCGTGGAAGATGTTAATTTTTAATACCAGAGATGACTGAATTATTTTCAAAACTAATCTCACTGGCTTGTGATCCTTAAATAGTTAGTGATGACTAATTAGCTCTTAATTCCTGGCATCCCAGTATATCTTTACAAAGGGTATTTTCGAATAATGCTTTAGGTTCACATCAGGCATTTTCAGCTTGTAAGTAGAGTATAATGCATACCAAGCCATAGTCAATCTGGGAGCTGTTATTGGGCTTGTAACACGATGTTATAGAACGACAGCTTTAGTATGTTGTTGGTAGAAGTCTTGAGGGGCATAGAGTGTATGGTAGCAATTGCATAACAATCCGAGTGGTGGAATATATATAAAACTACAAACACTTGTGTTTACATGCTGCACATGCTTGGAGGTACACAACATGCGTGACACAAACATGAATGTTTAATAGTTTTTCCTCCCTCCATAACATCAATACTGGTGCCCGCTGATGAGCCAGCCTGGTGTTCCTAGGCGAAACCCAAGAAACACAAGACACAGCATAAACCTAGAAAAAATGCTGAGTTTTAATCAATACTGGTGTTTAACATATAAACAAATTGCAGTAACATATCCAATATGTAAACAGTATGTATGCAAACATTTCCAATGATCTGTCTGGACAATGTATATGTACCTCACTGTTTACACACTTTTCTTGCAGCTAGTTGGCGGGATATGTACATTGGCCCTCAAGTACATTTAGATCCCTAGCTCGCAGATGAATATTGATACTGGTTTGAAATTTGGTATGTGTTTTACTCTATGTGTGCAATATACTGGATGTGAGCCAGGGGTATTTTTTCCCCATCTTAGTACCCTTTAAATACATGTTGGTTGTAATATAATTGACGGAAGGTTGTTTCATTTGGCTGTAGTTATAGTGTTGCAGAACTAAAACATAGAATCGGATTGTGTTTTTATTTGCCTATTATAAGTAACGCCTTCGGTTTGTGTATGGTGATTGCATGCGTTTCATCGAGTTGGAACAAAGTGCGCTTGATCTTGTTGTCAGGGCAACTAGGTGTCGAAACTTTGTCGGTGCAAAACTGTTCATGCTATACCAAACGCAGAACAACTGTGAATGTGGGCTCGTCCAGTAGCGTGTGTCTTGCTGAGCACCGTTGCCACAATGAGATAGGTGAGAGAAGATACGGCTCTACGCTCGCAGTATACACACGACCTTCCCCCTGAACACAAGACGCTCCGAATCTAAATGCATGTACGTGATGGAGGGCCTACTAATCCTACGAATATCCATGCTTACAACAAAGTTCGCAGATTCTTCCAATTGCGGTATGAGACAGATATACATATAAGACGTCACACAAAAGTTATTTGTGCACATGTCCACCTCTTAGTGTTCATTTATTGGGGACCACGTTGTGGTGTAGTGGCTAGCATACTTAGGTGTCACCCATGAGGTCCGGATTCGATTCACGGCTTAGTCAAGAAATTTAGTTCTGGCCTCAGGGATAGAACGGGGTACACTCAGCCTCATGAGGTAAAACTGAGAAGAGGAGGGTTTCGCCTCCATTATACAGTAAATATACACACACCCAATTGCAGACACCACAATAATACAGGATGTCAGAGAAATTTGTGTTATCGCATACTTCTGTATTTGAAAGCTTCTTTAAAAAGCTATACACACTGAGAATTATATTTCTTGCCTGGCTGTGCAAAATTGTTCGGCTGCCACTCGGTTTTCTAAGGGACATTGTTATGAGTTCAAAACTTCAGCTCACAGCACTTCTTAAAGCTTCACTACTGAATTGATTCAGTAATACTGTCACTCTAGTTTGTATTTTCCCAGCGAACCTAAATATTTAGCACCTAATCTTTCACACTCTATATTATCCATTCAGTCCAAGGGCAAATGTTATCTCCCGAACGGCTGGTCGTAGCATCAGAGGGTTTGGACCGTCAGCTTCAAAATTTTAAGCTCTGTTGCATAGTATTATCAAAATAATTGAATATTTAATGATTTTCATGCACCGAGAGCAAAAAGATTTTATAAGTCACAGCAAGCCGAGAGCGTTTAGTTATCTAGGCAATGCCGCACTATGCTATTGGCTGGCGCGGGCAAGCGAGTGTATCTGGGTCCTCCCTCATGTTCACAGTTGTTCTGTGTTTGGTATAATCCCAAATAGACTACCAGCTCAAAACCATATCCACATTAAAAAAGGATACATAGCATAAGTTAAGGGGAACTCATGATGTGTTTGAAGAGGTCAGACAGGAGAGCTGTATCAAAACAGGAAGATAACTCTTCAAACAAGATTTGCACTATTTTGTGAAGTTAGATTGTTGCAATTGAACTTTATAGGTTTAATTTTTCTTTGTTGTATGGCATCTAAAATTCTATTAATCCATTTTGGTTAAAGCAAATTTTTGTGTTACTAAAGGAAGTAGATGAAACAAACTCAGAGACCACCATCGGGACTCGAAACCATATATCCTACCTTGGGGCAGGTGTTCTAAACCCACTACGCTGCAGGTCATGTCCGAAGGAATCTCATTGACAACTTATGGTGTAATGGGTGACATTACAGAGCGCTATGTGGGCAAAGTTGAAAGTTGAACCAGCTATGTTAGGTGATGCATGCACACCTGGCAACTATTGTCTTAATTAGACAACTGTATTTGGATTCATTTGTCAGTTACTTCTGAAATACCAGTCTAATACTTTGTTCATCAAAAGAATGAGAAGGCCTGTTCTATTATCTTACAACATGACTGTACATGGAATGGACAACAGATATGCACGTAAAATGCTATATAAACAGCTTATGTACTGCATTCAGTAAGTTGTAGTAGGTCCTTCCTTGCACAGTTCTTTCACTTCTAAGTTTGTTTATAATGCAGATACAGGTATAGTTAAGTTGATTGAGGCGTTTTAATTTTACATTTGAAATTTATAATTTACAGTAGAGTAATAAAATATGACTGACCTTAAGAGTGAGAGAGTGAAAATCCGTATATAGATGGGCTGGCTGCATGGCACAGTGGTCATGTTTATGCCTGCTGTGCCCAAGGATCAAATCCTGATGTGGTTGGTAGGCATTTGAGGGCAAAGTTTTGGCACCCGAGTGTCTATCAAGGCCACAGTAATTGAAAGGGATGTAAAAACCATAACATCATTATTATCATCGTTGTACAAATAACCAGGGACAAAGAATTTTCATCAACAGTTAAGAGGCTTTTCAATTTCTGCAGCTAGTTTTGGAAGGAAAGATCAAAGATGAAATGAAAAGAATGAAAGAGGATACCCTGACAACATAATTTAAAAGAATTGTCCAATTTAGGTGTTATCAAAAATACAATACATGCACCAATAAATCAATAAGAAATGCAAATGTGTTTGAAACATCCATTAATGGACCTGCAGAGAAAGGTGGGAGAGATTAAGAGCTTAGAGAATATAAATAAAAATATTAAGCGGAATGTCTATGAGTACAGTACTTGAAATATGGTGCTAAAATATTTTGACATTCTGAAAGTGTTCAGGAAATATTTGCAAACTAACATGCATTCAAGGTGATGATGAATTTTTACGGTACATTCGAGCGAGGAGCAGACAAGAAGGTGGGTGAACACTTGCTGCGCAGCGGATAAGCGCAAGTATGATGTAGTCACCAGCCAATAGGTGCAGTTGGTTGTTTCTCTTACAAGGCCTCAGTTCGTGGTGCATTGCCAAATGTCAGCAGAGAACAATTGAGTAGGTGACGAGCCTAGTACGGGCAGAGAGAGGCAGTATGCTGATATTGCAGTAAATGACTCTTGTCTCATTGTGCGCAGATTCCTCTCTCTCACCCACCTTTTGTGCTCTCCACTCTAATATCTCTATTGACTAAGGACAGGACCACCTTTTTGGTGTGGTGGCTAGTATTTTTGGGCATCACTTGTGAGGTCTGGGTTCAATCTCGGTTCTGCCGAAAAATCTAATTTTAGTCCAAGAGTTGGAATAGGGGTACATTTAGCCTTGTAAGTCAAAGCTGAGAAGAGGTGGGTTTGATTCCTACCTCAGCCATCCTAGAAGTGGTTTTCTGCAGGATCCACTTCTTCCCAAGCAAATACCAGGATGGTTTCCAACTTAAGGCCACAGCTGCCTCCTCCTCAATTCTAGCTTCAATCACAAATAGACACACAACTAAAGATGCCACACTATAGCAAGTTATCAGACAAATTCTACACACTTCGTAGTGCATGGAGCTAATGGCCACATTGCCCAAGGCCATAATAACTAAGGGCATGTGTGGTGGTGTTGTGTATGTGTTTTTTTTTAAATATATATATAAAATAATGTTCTGATTTTACACAAGGATAACTGTCCACATGTTGTTCTTTTGTGACTTTTCTCACGCACTATCAGGAAAATCTACCTCCGTTATTGGACTCGACACATTTCTGTAATAATTTCTTTCCTTTTAAAATAGATTGGTGTACTCACAATTTTTTAACATCTCCATAACCTTTAATTTTTACATTATGGTATGGTTATGGCTTACATAGTATTGAAAGTTATTAATTATTATGGCTGCAAAAACAAATTAACAAACAATAACTGTACTTAATATTTTCCACGAAATCTCTTATGTTGCAATTTCTGGAGTTTTTCTGGGACATACTGTATTGGAAACACTGCAATTCCAAACTTTCATATCGGGAGCCATCCTATTAACGTTTTGTACAAAACATACGAGTACAATAGGTTTCTGACCACTAGTTTTACCCCACACTGTTTAGCTATCGTAATTAGCAGTCGCTTTGATTTGCATGGAACTGCTGGTTTGATAAGTGGTTGGTGTACCTGGAAATAATATTTGCTTGATATCAGTGTATTACCAAGTGCTATGTTATAATTAAATGTTGTATTACTTACAAATCAAAATTATTCCATTGTCTATAAAATAATTGCTCTGTATCCTGGTGAAGTTAGCAACTTAGCTTGCCTATAGAAGTGGGAGATTTTTGATAGAAGGAAGCTTGTAGTTTTACATGACCGTTAATCTCGCAATCATGAGCCATGGGACTTCCATTCTTATGTAGAATCTTAACCACAGGACATGATATTTCATTTTTGGCATGGTTGATTGGTCTCTGGCAGCTTAATGCTGGCCGAGACACGTGTTGTGTATTTCTGGCTTTGTCGGCTTTGTTAAAGGGGCCAGGCAAGATTTTTTCACGCAGTTCAGTCTGAACAAGGAAATCCTTTGTATTGACTGTGCTGTGAGTGATGCTGAGGTATAACCAAGAACACTTTTCGTGTGATCTTTTGTAAAATTAGAATTACAGTTGACTTTGAAACAATGTATTTACCTGTGCAGTTGTTTTGTAAACATGCATGGTGCTCCATACACGCAAAGAAAATGTTTCCAGGTGTTCGAATTCCGCTCAGATCCACAATTCATAAGTTGGTAAAGAAAGTAAAGAAAACCGAGACATTTTTCGAGGTATTGTGAGTTGTTTCAAGGGGTGGAACAGCGAGATATCAACAATGCTTGCTAGCCAAGGGATAGCACTTCCAACATCTTGTGTAAATTGTGAGCACTGTACATAAAATAACACACTTTCTTCGCTGCTGACAGTACGTGGCAAATAGCTCGACTGGTGACTGTTTAAGTGCTAGCCAGCAGGCTGCATGAGAGCCATTGACCATGCCAAAAATCACCCTGTATGATGCAGAAGACAGCATTAATCAGTATGAGTGTACTCTGCCATATCATGCAGAGCAGCATTTTGGTAGGTGTGAGCAATGTGTCACTATTAAGAGCACAGACCTTTCTGTGATGTACAGCTTGCAAGGAGGGCATACAAAGGTTTATATGAGGCTGGTGTCTCGCCTCACCAGCTGCCCACTGGATTAATATCAGTATCACTCCAAGTAACCATATAAATTGTATACATTAATTATCATATGGTTACTCATTAGTAGTCATATGAACAGAGCCCAAATGATCCTAACACGGTGGATAGATGATCCATGTGCAAATAAACAAACAAAAAAATTGATCTATTTGAAGAATGAAGCATTTATTATTTATTTTCATCCGATTGTTTCTGCCACTCGTCTGCCTTTCTGGATTTCCTGTAGTCTTCATCTTGTTGGAGAATGCTGTTCTGCGTTTTTCAGATCATTTGGTGCCAGTTCTACCGTATTCTTTTTTTTTGCCATAAGAACCTTTGTCTTGCATACCCAGACTCTTGATTATTGATCAAACTGCTACCTTGCACCATGCTTCAGAGACACCAGTCATCCATTTTCACTGCAGTTGCCCATTTCAAAGTCATGAGGAGAACAAGAATTTTTCGAGCTATTCTGACGATTTTCATGTGTTTGACAAACCAAAAGAATGTGTGGATGGAAAAAAAGACTTGCCTCTGAAAAGTTCAACCATTGGTACTTGAATGGCTCCAGAACCAAGGAGTGGACTTCTTTTTATCAGGGAATTTAAACATTGGTAGGAAGTTCAAACCATTGTTTGTGTTAAAAATAGTGAAGTGTGTCTGTCACTGCATTATATTATATCACTTTGTTAGTAAAGACTGACCAGCCATAGTAACTTTTGAAATGCCCCTCATACATTAATATTTTGGTGAGTCATTCCCCGGTGGTTACACTTCAAGTGCCCTATTTTTTTTTTCTTCGCCTAGAGTACTGAATGATATATCACAGTAGTTCACTGGTACAGCAATACAACATACGGTAATAGCTTCAAATGTCTACTGGCAGTTCCTGAAATCACTAAAAAGTAATTCATTTTACTTCACCCTTTCAGCGGTCACTCTTTAGCTACAAGCCTCATTGGGTTTTGTTAAATAGTTTATATTTCTAAGCTTCACAATCAAATGAATTACCCTCTTTGTAGTCTATAGCTGTTTTATGCATTTGGGATCAAGATAATCTTCTTTAAAATAAATTAGATTCAAAAAGAAAATCTTGGAGCAGCCTCTGGTAATACCCTATTACATTGCATAAACAGGTGAATTGTTTGATTAGATTTGTGGAACTCTTCCTTGATTTTTTTCCTTTCTTGAAACTTGAGCAACTAAGATACTAATATAATATAAGAATTGTTGTATTCTACTTTTTGATCATTCGTTGGTCAGAATACTCTCGTTTAGTGAAATTTATATGTATTGTCTGCTGGAATTGTGTTTACAAAATCACAAATCATCGTATTTTTTGTATAAATTGAATTTTACCAAAATCATGGAGGTATATTCTTCGTTATAATGTATATAAATGTTCAGAGTAAAATAATACCTTCAATTTATTCTACATATGATTGTAGAGACAATTTTGTGGTGTTAACAATATCAACAAAATTACTGTTGAATATTTACTGCAGTGTTTTGTGGTACTGATACTGAAAAATGTTGGGAACATCCCATTTCACAATGTATAGCAATAAATGTAAATACTGTAATCATGAATTGATATTGTAACCTTTCAGTTGGTAGACATGATTACAATCCCAATAATCGTTCAAACAAATACAACAATCCCAATAATTATTCAAACAAATACAACAATCCCAAAAATTGGGGTTTTCATCGTGTTGGTGGACTGAAATGTTACAATATTAATTGCTAATGAGGCAACACTGACAAAATGGCTTTGAAGTATTCCATAATCATGAATTATTGCAAATAAAAATTGTTGTCCCTACTTTTGCTGTCTGATTTTTTTCTACTTGTTCTTTTTATAAGTATGTTTTCTAACATTAATGGATTAAAGAGATGGGGGCAGAAGCGCTTGCCTGCCAATAGTGAGTACAACCACAGCCACTGTACTCTATTGAGCTGTTGTTCCTCTTGTTTCTAAACTTTCTTCATATGTTGATGCTTCTGTATTTTGCAGTGATGACAAATTCGTAAAGCCACAACAAACTTTACAATTATGTATTCATGTATGGGAGAATAGGCATAGTGGAGGGTACTAGCTGATCTTTATATAATGTATTTTACATGATTCAATATCTTCGGCAATTTGCTGCATGGTGAAGCACCATTAGTTGGATAAAAAGTAAATGTCACATATTTGCATCTACCTGAATATTGATATCTGGGTTTTCTGTCATAAATCATTATGTCTAGTCATAAACTCTCTATTATCTGAGCATGGATTATCTGGTTTGTAGATTCTCCATGCATAATTTGGCAAAAAGAAAAACTCCTGTTCTCTGCTAATTTAAAAAAAATTCCTGCCTTGCGGAAGTTTAAAATTAAACGGGCTTCTTAGGAATGCATTGTTGATCATATTTACCACGCTTCAGGCAAAGTGTAACAAAAGTTACCGATAGTAAGACATGGAAGAAAAGCATCATTTTTTAAAAATTAATCAAAGTACAAACTACAGCTATGTGAGCCCTTCACACTTGTACAAATAACAGTCAAATAATAGAGGTAAAGATATAAAATAAATTAAACAAATCTCCTAACAAAACAAGTCCGGGTCAAGAACCGGTAGAAAGCCGTATCGTTAATGGCCAAAATGTCACTTCTGAATACAGTTTAAGTTCTCGTTCAGAAACGTCCTCTTGGTTGTGGATATGTCCAGCTCTGTTTACTTGCTAAATGAGTTCTTCTATCTATAGCGAATAAATTAAAAGTGACAGATAAGTTAGAAATGGGTGAATCGGCATCAAAACTAATAAAAAAAAGTCCTCTCGGCACGCCGGAAGGTGGAGGTAGATTTCACCGGACAAACTTGGGGATAGTCGAAAATAGGCAGAATATGCAGGTTTTCGTAGAAGGATCAGACCACATTTATTGCGTGAAAGTATTTTATAATTGGAGATTAATTAACTTTGTTTTTCGTCATTTTATGCATATTTTAAACATTCTATTGTCTTATGATGACGGTAACCTTCTTGTCATTTGGAGTCCATTTTTATACTTGTGGTCACACTGTCCTTATGCAAGGTTTCGACACTGATGTGTAACTATGTAACGGTCTGTTACTTCTTCACGCAAAATTATATCTCCCGCAGAGATGTTGGTTGGTTCCTCAGTTTAGGGGCTGCGACAACGTGGTCATGTAACCCCGTGTACTTTGGGTGAGTGTAGAATCTGTCTGATAAACGGTGTGAATTGTGATAGCTGTATTAGTCTGTAATTCAGGTAAGGAATGCAGACGCTCAATTTCAAGCAGTAGTTCCTAATGTTGCTACCAGATACTACCGCCAACGACACCTAGCTGTGAACTTGGCTACTAGATGCCACCGCAATCAGCAACTCGCAACGAACGTTGGAACTTCCCCTCCAAAGGAAAGCATACTGAGGGATTTTAGCGCTCTTAGAAAATCTGACGACTTTGGCCGGCTTTGAACCCGCGACCTTGGGCATAGGAGTTCAGCATGCTACCAGGTAAGTCACCGAAGCCGCATCACACTTAGTCAGATGGAAATCTGAATCTGATCTCGCGCAAGTGCGTTGTCAAGGCAACGTCTGATGGCTCATCCCTCATCAATTTAGTAGTGTTGCCATGTCAACCACTGATAGCTCTTGGCATTTTCTTACAATTCCGAAATCATTTTTCTCATCCCTTGGCTTAATGGTGGCTCATATCAAAAATTATTTCAGACAAAAGTTTTAGGTAATTATTAGGGGAATATTGTCCATTTTGTACAGTTTTGATATTGTGCCTATTAACAGAGATATGATTAATGTTTCCCGAAAAAACCACTTATTCCCACCCCTTTGGTCAATGGTTGGTGCTATCAATAAAACGTTTCAAACATAAATTTCTGAGCTTTATCCGACACATAGTATGAACTTTGAACGGATTCGATATTTCACGTATTAAGAGAGTTATAGCAATATTTAATTTTTTCGAAAAAAATGTCCCCCATTTTCATCCCCTTCGACCGATTTAGCCCAGTAACGAACTCGTCCGAGATTTTAGGGGTATACATATTCGGTAAAAAATTCAAAGTGATTGTTGCAAAATTACGGCAGTTATCGTGTCCACAAGAAACTGATATACATATATATACATATATTACATAAATTATATATAAACTTTTGAACTGACGGTGGTTTTGGGGTCTGGAGGATGTGAATTGCGAAGATATGTCGAAATTTTCCGGAAATCGAAACATGGTACCCATTGCAATAGTTAGCTTTCTAATGAAATCTACCTAAAATACTGCCATCAACGACACCTAGCTGTGAACTTGGCTACTAGATGCCACCTCAATCAGCAACTCGCAACGAACGTTGGAACTTCCCCTCCGAAGGAAAGCAAACTCAGGTTTTTAGCGCTCTTAGTAAATCCGACGACTTCAGCCGGGTTTGAACCCGCGACCTTGGGCATAGAAGTTCAGCATGCTACCAGTTCCGATACCGAAGTCGCTTCCCACTGACATATGAAAACTGAATGTGATCTCGTGCAGTGGCGTTGTCATAGCAACTGCTGATGGTCATCCCTTATCAATTAAAAGTAAAGTTGTCATGGCAACCTCTCTTGGCACTTGGCATTTTCTTATAATTTAAATCATTTTGTTCACCCCGTGGCGTAATGGTGGGTCATATCAAAAATTCTTTCAGACAAAAGGTTTAGGTTTTGGGGTCTGGGGGATGTGAAACGCGAAGATATGTCGAAATTTTCCGGAAGTCGAAAAATGGGACCCATTGCAATAGTTAGCTTTCTAAAGAAATCTACCTAACATTGGAGCGTGGCTGAACAGTGATGTACATGAACTAGAATTCCAACAGGATGCCCTACAATTCCTGATCAATGTACCGAATTGAATGTCAGTGATGATATAGTCTTTATCGACACGATTCCTCTATCCTCCCATGTGTATCAGTGAATTTCCTTATGCTCCTAGAATGAGTTTGATACAACTTATCCATTAGGGTGGGTCGATTTTTTTTTTTTAAATGCTCGAGGTTGGAAAAATTGCCTATTGCTTTAAGAAGAAAAATGATGTAATAATTTTTGAAATCAGTTAATATCTTCTGCTCGCGCATCGCACTTCAAGTTTGAGAAAAAATCACAAATTTTTTTCAGCCGTTTAATTCTATTAAAACTATGGCACTCTAGTGTTATATGTCTAGTTTATAGCAAGAACAACTTATAAAAAATGATTTAACATCATTTACTGAATGTTTTTTGCTTGTGCAACATCATTGAAATTGTTAAAAAATGACAAAATTACATGATTTTACTGCTGCTCCATGCTTAGTTAAATGTCTGGTACAAAGGAATCGTGCGCTCACAAAATTCAGTTATAAACGGTAAGAGTCTTGTTAGGAAAGCAATGATCAGTGAATTTAAACCTCATGAGGAAAATTGGGGCCTTTAATTCGATGGTAGAAAAGACGATACTTTTTTTTATAGAAATGTGAACAATAAGCAATTTTGCAGAACTATCAAAGAGGAGCACTATTCTCTTGTCCAGGAACCTGGGTCAGTCTATATCGGGCATGTTTCTCCCTCCTCCAGTTCAGCAGCAGACATAGCCCGCAGTATTATCACTTATTTCGGTGAAAATTCTGTTTCTTTGGAAACACTGGAAGTGGTAGGGTGTGATGGCACTGTGACGAACACCGGATGGAAGAGTGGTGTTATACAAAGACTCGAACATCATATTGGCCGTCCCCTGCAGTGGAGTGTATATCTCCTTCATTTTAATTAGCTGCCTTTATGTCACTTATTCCAACATATCGATGGCTAGATTGGAGGGACCAAATCTTTTTCTGGGCCAATTGGGCAACAGCTAAATGGCTGCGAAAAATTGCCTCCAGTTGCTTTTGAACCCATTGAGGTTTTCATTCCTGACATAGAAAGGAAACTACTGAGCAAAGACCAACAATATTTTTGTTGGATATTTCAAAGGCAATAGCTTCAGGGACTTGCTCAGAAGACTTGGCCAAACGTGACCCTGGTTCTTTGTCTCATTCCCGATGGCTTACTGCAGCCAACAAAGCTCTGAGGCTCTACATTACTACTTCAGATCCATCAGACAGTTTAAAAGACATTGTCGGCTTCATTTTGAAATCATATATGCCTTTGTGGTTTGAGATCAAGAAGAGCAAGTATTTTACTGATGGGCCAAAACACGTCTATCAAGCTATCAAAAAATCACAGTATTTATCCGAAGAACTTCTAAAAGTCATCGATCCTATAATAGAACGCAATGCATTCTTTGCACACTCAGAATATGTTTTATTGGCAATGCTTGTGGATGAAAGAGAGCATATTCGAGAACTTCGTTACAGAAGAATTTTAAAAGCGAGGAAAGTTGTCACAAAAAAGAAGACAAGTTTTCAACCACCACAGCTAAACTTTAAACCTTCATACTACACAGAAATCATTGATTGGAACAAATGTGCTTTGCATCTTCCCCCAATGTTGCGAAACTTAAGTGAGGATGATATAAGGGAAATCATCAATTCTGCCGCCAAGCCTGTTAGAGAAATACAAAAGTTTCCCTGCCATACCCAGGCTGTAGAGGGAACTGTCAAGCTTGTATCAGAGGCTTCCTGTAAAGTATGCGGCTTTGTTCACAGAGATGGCTATATCCGATCAACACTGAAGTCTCGGTCAGCTATGCCTCAATTCTCCACAAAATCAGATTTCAAATGTGTGGAGGTGTACAATATGTAAAATATGTTGTAAATATGTACAAAATATATAAATATGTAAATATTGTAAATAGTATGAAATATGATCTAAATAGCACACCTTACATATGGATGGAGGTTGGGTAGGGTGTGGGTGGAACTCGAAGTGCAACCACCTCCTCGTGGTGAGTTCTGGGTAGTTTTGTTCTTGCGAAACTAGCGAAGAGTTGCACAGTGAAAATCAGTAAAATTCGAAATTTCATAAGTTTTCTACATCAATTTTCGATCAGGAAACTTTTGTTAATTCAATTTTTTTAAAAACTGGATATTTTATGCTCTAGACGAAATATAACATTTAAAAAATATTATCTTAAATTCTTTTTATAGCATTGAAAAATTCACAAAAATTTGTGATTTTTACATTTTTTCTCAAACTTGAAGTGCGTTGCGCGAGCGGAAGATATTAACCGATTTCAAAAACTTTTACATCATTTTTCTTCTTAAAGCAAAAGGCAACTTTTCCGACCTAGAGCGTTTAAAAAAAAACTTTTTTTTTCGACCCACCCTATTATCTATGCTAGCACAGGAATCCAATATACATTGCCCATTGGTGTTCGCTTCCTATTAAGTCCTCATACACCTCAGTCATCGCCGTCTATAATTCTTAAGCTGTGCTGTTGGTAGAATGGACAACACTGTGGCGAGGGCGTAAGGTGTGTAAACATTCTAAGCTCACGTGCTAATTTTTGCTGATAAATACAGTTTATTTTAACAAGACAGCATTTAAAATCAGTTGTTATTTATTCTTTCAACACCTGTGAATAGGGGTAGGGGGCAGATGACCTCATAGTTCTGCCCCTTAAAACAACAATAACTAACACCTGTGAAATTCCTCATGGTAAATCAGACCTGCTGAAAGTTGTAAACGTGAGTATTCCCCGTATTAAGATAAACGGTATGTATAACCAATGCCTGGTAATTAATTTAACAAACAAATTCTTCACTAATATTTTATTAACATATTTCAAGATGCCTAGGAAGTGTTGTGTGCCTTTCTGTGAAGCAAATTATGCCATCACTGTGGAATTAAATAGTTACGTTACTACGTTTTCCCACCCTAACGAGAGGTAAGGAACAAGCTTGGATTCGTAGCTTTCCACAATATTGTTTCCAACATCAAGTGTTTGTGCACACCACTTTGAAGGGAAGGACGTAATAGCTTTTGAAGATTGGATACAACCATAGCTGCCGACTTCAGTGGGGGGGCAATGTGCACTTTCTGCCCCCCTCTCCCAACTTAAAAAACGAAGGGTATCCCCCCCCCCCCCCCCCTCCAACAATTTTATTGAAGTTTTCTGGCTCCACAATCAAGGCAGATATATCAGTTAACCAGCGAGGATGCATGGGTATTTTTACCCATGGAAAATTAATTGTTAATAAGTCCTTTCTGTGAGGCAAATTAATAAGTCCAGGTATGATTGATAATTTGACTTCCACCCCTCGCTCCTTTCCTAATGGACTGCTCCATTAAGTCTATTTTCCAGAGCTGCTGTCTTGTAGTTCCCAAAAGAAATTTTGGAAAATGAAGATTTTCATGCGGGGGATCAGTAAGGTGAACCAAAGTGCATTAGTGGAAATGTAAGTAATAGTTCGTGTGATTTGTTAACAACAATTCAGGAAACGAAGGTAAAGGGTTTAGTTTTCAGTTATCCTGGAGTTCAGTTTCCATGCACTGCTGAACTAACATTCTCGGGTTTGCAAAGATTAAAGATATATCTTCAGTCGGTGATGAGGCAGGATCGCCTAAACGCTGTTTCTGCGATTCATTGTCATCTTGAAGAAGCCTTGAACTTGGACCTTAATTCAGTGGCAGACGAGTTTATTAGCAGGAACGAGTTGAGGCGCAACACCTTTTCTGGAAAACAGTAAGGTAAGACTCATCAGTTCTAACATTGTTTATCTTCAAAGTTTAAATTATTAAGCATTTATTTAATTCAAGGGTAATTAAAAGCGCATGTAGTGTACTAATCACATTGACATCTTCACTGTAGCAGTAGTATAATAGGCATACCTATTTTATTAATACCTGACTAACAATTCTGCACCCCAAAACTTTTTAACCTGTATTCGATCATGAGTCATGTCATTTCATCATCGGTATAAGGTAATTTAATCTAAACGTTTAAGTGAGGGCCGCATGATTGATATAACTGGTGAATCACCAAATTCTTTTTTTTTTTTATCACTGCTTAGCTCTACTGTACGTAAGCGTGATGCAATGGAGTTAATAGCCAAATACAGGGTCATCGAAAAATAATGCCAACATTTTAAAAAATTATAGCACCGAAACCCTTTATGTTAAACGTCTAATTCTTTCATTGAACGCCAGCTGGTTAAAGTAAGTTTTGTTTCGTGACCTTGCTACGCGCTCACTAGATGTGCAGTAGCAAAGGTCGGCCGGGGGCGCGCGCGGCAATGAAGTCCCGACCTCACCCCTTTGGACGCATGTGAGATTTTCGAAGTGAAATGCCATGTCCTGTGGTTCGGATTCCACGTAAAAAGGAGGTCCCGTGGCTCATGATCACAAGATTAATGGTCACGTTAAACTACAAGCTTCCTTCCTTCCTTCACCCCTTTGGAATATTTTTTTTTCTGGGGGTACATTAAAAACATTGTGTATGAAGAAAAAATTCGGGGTTTGAGCACCTGTGGGAGCGAATTTTTGCCGCCATTTTGACAGTTACTCCTGAAATGATTGAACGTACCAGTCCAGCCATTGGGAAAGCGTGCGTTCAATGCTGATGTTGGTGGTCGGCCTGGCCTAGATTTTTTCTCTACAGTCCCTGTTTCCTTAAACTGATTAAACCATCGAATTATAGATTTGTAATCAGGTGCAGTTTGTCGGGCGGTGCAGTCATTGGTGCACGCGCCCCCGGCCGACCTTGGCTACTGCACATCTAGTGTGCGCATAGCAAGGTCACGTCCCCTCCAAAACAAAACTTACTTTAACCAGCTGGCGTTCAGTGAAAGAATTACACGTTAAACATAAAGGGGTTTGGTGCTATAATTTTTTGAAATGTTGTCATTATTTTCGATGACCCTGTACATAATATCTGATTTCACTTTTCTAGAAATTCAAACTTTTTAAAGTTTATTATTATTTAATCATAAATCATAACAAATTTAATTTCGATTATTATCGTATCAAATGTTTAACTTTGTAATTCATGTTGAGGATGCTTGGATTTCCAAGTTTCGGAGGGAAGTTGTGTGACCCCCCCATTATTTTATACAACCAAATGGTACAGTTTCAAAATTGGCTCTTGAGATCTCCAAAATTAACAGAAGATGCAGTGCCCTTGAAGTTTCCGTAAATCCCTTCCTACAGTGGCGGCCGGTGGATAATTGCTCTGGGTGTTGCACTAGGTTGTAGGGTAAAAGACTGCTTGATATCGGAGAAAACTGTATTCAATGGTGCAGTAACGGATGTACCCATCGCCGTTTATATTTCTCAAACCGTGCTGTTGGTAGAATTGTCAACACAGGCTGAGGGTTCTAAGTTGTATAAACATGTAAGATCAATAAAATTAATAAATATTGTTTATTTTGATATGACAGCATCTAAAAGCAGTTCATATTAACCATTTCAACACCCGTGAAATCCCTCGTGGTATATCAGACCTGCTTAAAGTTGTAGAAGTACGTATTTCCCGTATTAAGTTGTATGTGTAACGAATGCCAGGTAATGAATTTAACCAACAAATTCTTCACTAATATTTCATTAAAATATTTCAGATGCCTAGGAAGTGTTGTGTGCTTGGCTGTAAGTGAAATTATGGTAGCACTATTAAAATAACTGGTTATGTTAATGTGGGAAGGGATTTTGGCAAGTGAATAAACCGAACACGTCTTGAAGTAATTCTAAGTATAAAAACTGCATTAAAACGTAAGATTACAAAAGATGAGATTGAACAGAACTTGACGTCACATGACTCGACACAAAACTGTAACACTGATCGTCTTCCTTTCTCGCGACTTCCCCTGGACTCCTCTACACAGCTCCACCGGGCGGTGCCAAGGCTGGCGGGAAATCCAAAAACGGTCCATCATCTTCCGATTCCCAGAATCGGCCATCCTGCAGATCATCCGCCTCGGATGATGAGTCGTCTTCAGCCCAGGGTTTGAAAAACTCAGCACAAGTAGTTGTTCGGTTAGGGCCTAAGTGATTCCCTTCACGACAGACGTCGTAAGTGTCATTCGGCTTGACTCGGGAGATTCCATAAGGCCCAAGGTATTTTTTCTTCATGGCGACGATATCGCCAACTTGGTACTAGTGTGCAGGCCGTCGACCAATCAAACGACACCCTGTTTTCTTGATGCACTTTTTGGATTTGTGCTGTTGCTTCTTCAAGGTGTATATCTTTCCTGGTCTCAAACTTGTCTACCATCCCTTCATTGATCAACTCAACTATTCTCAGGTCATTTCCACAGCGCATTTTGACTCCTGTCAAAAGTTCAAACGGCGTTTGCTTGATACTGCGGTTGTAAGTAGGATTCATGGCTCTCTGAGTAGCTTCGATGTGTTTGTACCAATCTCCTGGATTTTCGATGGACAACTTAGCCAGCATGGAGATGATCGTGGAACTCATCCTTTCTACCTGGCCATTGGCACGAGGGAGTCCGGTTGTGATCAGCGAGTGCGTGATGTTGTTGGTAGTGCAGTACTCTTCAAATTTGTGTGAAATATAGGCCGTTCCACAGTCGGTGACGATCTGCGCAGGATTACCAAATACTCCCTTTTGCACGTCCAGCTTCGCTATACTTTCTTTCGTGGTAATCGTTTTAGTGGGATACAACCACACAAACTTTGTGAATTTGTCCGTTACAGCGAGAAAATGCTTGTATCCTCTTTTCGTTGAATCCAAGGGTCCGAGATGGTCATCATGGTGTGAAATGGGGCGATTTCTTTGAATAAGGGATGCAAGAGTCCTTGTTTCATCGTGATGCTCATCTCAACGCTGGTACTCTTCTCCATGCGCGTATTCATTGGCCATCTTTCCGATTCTCAAAACAGCCTCTTCCGATGCCTCTCCTATGTCCAACTCCTCGGATGATACCACGTCGATTCGGTACAAGTACGCTTCTGATATCTCAATGGACATCTTGACACCGGTTTTGCTGATGGTAGTTACGGCTTGGTCCAGCAAGTCATTACCCATGATAGCTGGCAACTTGAGTACATCTCCAGACACCACATAGAAATCAGTCAAGTAAGTGTCGTCAACCTGGACGTCGGTTGGAAAATATCCTAGGGGTGGCACCTCACTATCTCCAAAACCCTTGAGTACTATGGCGGTTGTCTTCAGTTCCGGATCGCCCATCTCTGTGTAAATGTCTTCACGGATCAGATTGATTGGGCAGCCCGTGTCCACCAATGCGTTGATCTTCTGGCCCCGGAGCAACAATTCCTTCAACTTCATATTCGACTTGGTTCCCAAAACGATGTTCACTGTCTTCTTCTCTGCATTCTGCTCAGGGTTTGGGCACTTGGAAGCTATGTGTCCGAAGCTGCTGCAATTGAAGCACTTTGGGCCCTGACTCGTGTGGACATTCTCTGGACTCATGACTGTTCTTCTGACCACAATTGTAACTTCTCCTTACAGAGATCGTCTGCTTCTGCCTGTTGTCTTCTCTTGGTGTATGTTTGTTTGTCGTTTTCTTATTTATCGTCACCTTCTGGGAGTTTCGTGTGTAAGCACTCTCGTAGATCTTCAAATTGTCTTTGAATTCCTTCCTCCATATAGAATAATCTTGGATCCAGTGTCTTCCTCGATGACTTATTGTATCAGCGATTTATCATCGATTGCCGACCTGCCGGCTATTTCTCGCATCATCAGGAAATATTCCTGAAGAGTTTCAACCTTTGTTTTTCGTAGGTTGGTTAGCAGTCGATGAATCTCTGCTGCGCTGGTATCATCTCGGAATTCTTTCTTCGGGGCTTTCTTCAACTTGTGCCAGGATGTGATGCCACATTCACTCTGCACAAACAACTTAGCCAGGCCTGTCAGCGACTTTTTTTGCAAATACGTATTTCTGCATCTTGTCCCAGCCCATCAACGTTGCTGTTTCCTCGAAGTCCTCAATCCAACGTCGCACCGGATAGTTCTCACTGCCGTCATAAGTTCTGACAGAGCCCTCTACATCTCGGAAAGTCAACGCAAACTCGTGTGCGACTCCACGGTTTGCAGTGTGCCGCAAGCCCACCACGTCCTGGTCGACTTCTCCTTCACTTGAGCTTTTTTCTACAGTCTTCGCTTTGTGTTCGGTTTTTGTTATTTTCTTTTGTGTACCTCCTATTGGTTTGGAGAGTTTCTGGTCTTTGGACGAGCTAGATGAATCCGATGATGATCCTGACGTGCTAGAGGCTGAATGTTTCGTGGATTTCATCCCAGCCATTTTCTCCTTTAACTCACGTAATTCCTCCGCCAGTGCTTCGTTTGCCTCTTTCATCTTGCTCTTTGCATCTTCCTTTTTACCCGTCTCTTCTTCTTCTTCGTCTTTACGCATCCCAAGCCACGAAAGGTCCATTAAGTATCATAGACGCGTTGCACAAGCACGGCTTTATCTCCCTTATATTCAATGTTTAATACTGTGCAAATGACAATCAGGTCAGCCTCAGTGAATTCGGTCTCAATGAACTTCAATTTCACCAGGTGTTCTGGTGAGTCACGTTCAAACTCGATTCCCGGGAATTCTCTTAAGCGCTGCCTGTTCTTTCGATCACGTAGCAGTTTTTCAAAAATGAGGTTATGTAACGTCTTAATCACTGCCGTGGGCGCCGTCTTAATGTTATTATTCACTTTTTCAATATCTTGTAAACCATCCACTTTGGCCGCCATATTTCTTTGTCTTTTGGCACTCGCGCTGAACACTTTTCTTTTCGTCGTCGTCTTAGGCTTCAGGATCCTGGAACTCGTCTTTTGTAGCCTGCTCGAACCACCACGTCTTTGGAAGTTGAACAGCTGCTCATCTTCTATATTCCACGGACCCACGTCGTCGTCGTAAATCTTGCCAGAAAAATGTCGTCAATTCACGCCTTGTCGTCCTCCGTTTTGGTTTTATTGCTGTAGCCAAAATTTCCGTTCCGCACTCTAAATCCTTCGCATCTCGGACGAGCCCCCAAATATGAGAAGGGATTTTGGCAAGTGAATAAACCGAATATGTCTTGAAGTAATTTTAAGTATAAAAACTGCATTTAAACATAAGATTACAGAAGATGAGATTGAACAGAACTTGACGTGACATGACTCGACACAAAACTGTAACACTGATCGTCTTTCTTTCTGGCGACTTCCCCTCGACTCCTCTACGCGGCGCCACCGGGCGATGCCAAGTCTGGCGAGAAATCCAAAAACGGTCCATCATCTTCCGATTCCCACATTACTATGTTTTGATCACTTACAGCGAGGTGGACTTTCAGTGTCTAGTAATTAATTTTGGTATATATCTTCATGTGACCTCTATATTCCAGTACATTATGAACTGTACTCAGTTGGCAAGTGCTTATAGGCAGATTCCATTAGAAAGCTACCTATTTTTAAATTAAGTTACCAGTTTTACATTACAAACCGATGTGGGTTGTCTCGAAACAATGCACTTTAGCACCTCTGGGTGAATTATTTTTTCCTCAGTGTCTTCTACCAAATTAATTTTGTCAGTTAAGGGGAGGTATAACTGAATGTTTCTGATTTGGAAGCAACAGCTCGTTTTGTTGTTTTATTCATATAGAAATAGTCCAATTCTTCCTCTTTCATAAAATGATTTTACTTTAGTCATTCCGGCTATTGTTAAGCTTGTAGAGGCCATTAAATATGATCCCGCATGATATTTAAAAGCCTAGCACCACCCACGTGTTCAGTAATAGAATGATGATTGCTTTCTGTGTGCTTTTCGCTAGTAAATCAAGTATTCCACGGTGTATTTGCCGTAGAAATACAGTTGCGCATGCTGACTTGTGTTTGTTTACTACTGTGCCCTTTAATCGGCATTGAATTAGCTGACAAGGCGAAAATATCACAAGTCATGTCGACAAACCAAGAACATAGCTGAAAGAAACATGACTCCAGATCCAGGTTCATTTTGGAAAAAGAAAAATAAATCTGCCGGAGGAACAAGATCTCAAGACAATCTCATGGAGTGGTAAGAGGATAAGGGCTCGGGTAAGTATCTGTCAAGTTATTCTTGAGGCGGGTTTGAAAGTTCAAAAAGAAAATGAAAATATCATTAAATAACTCCTTTAATGAATGGGCCAATGAATCTCTTCGGTCCACTCCTTAGACACAAATCTGGGAGATATTTATTCAAATCTAATAATCGTTAAATGAATTACAGCCTTCCTTTCAAGAATCCTATGAACACCCAGAATGTCTGTCGTGTGGTGTTAAAAATAATATACAGTACAACCTGTCACATCCGGACCTGTGATATCCGAACCCTCCCATATCCGGACACATCTCCGAATGAATTTTTAAGTCGTAGTTGAGAGCGAGAATACATTAGTGTGCTAGCCAGGGAGGACGAGTGAAAGTTGCAGCGCTGGAAGGCTGTGTGCGTGCTTGACCGCGAGGGGTTGTGGCCTGACTCGGTCAACAACATCTTCCCGGAAACTCATCCCTTTGTGTGAATAAGCGATATTCCATTCACGGCTTCTGCCTGCCTGCCACCAACGTCAACACGAAGCTGCCTCTCTTTCTGCCCTTCAGTCTGTGTGTGAGTCTTGAAGCGACAGTTTGTTTTGCGAGTGTGTTTCTGTTGTTACTGTTATTGTTTACCGTTGTTATCGTAATTGCTATCTTTTAACCTTGTTTTTGCTAAAAAAAAAGGAGAAAAAACTTGTTACGATGGAAGAAAAGTGCTCTAAAAAGGTTAGATGCTGGTGAAACAGCCAAGAAGATTGCCGCGGATATGGGAGTAGGAACAAGCACTGTGAGTGACTGGAAAAAGGCTCGGAGTGATATTGAAATGTGGTGCTCGTCACAAGCGTCAACAAGTGGTGTTAAAAAACTTAAAATGATGAAAAAGGCAGCTAACAACCAAGTTAATGAGGCATTGTTTCTTTGGTTTACCCAAAGAAGAGAGCAAGGGTTACCTATCTCAGGTCCTTTACTAAAAGAAAAGGCACTACACTTTAATAAGGAGATTGGAGGGGATGAACAGTTTAAAGCAAGTGAGGGGTGGTTGGAAAGCTGGAAAAATCTTCATGGTGTGCGGAAACTACAGATCAGTGGTGAAAAGCTATCGGCTAACCAAGAAGACGATGAAAAATTTAAAATATTTTTACACACTCTAATTGATCAACATGGGATTACTGGATAGCAGCTCTATAATTGCGACGAGACTGGGCTCAACTATAAAATGCTTCCCACCTACACTTTGGCTTCCAAGAAAGAAGACAGTGCACCGGGGTATAAGAAGAAAAAGGAGAGGGTCACCATTTTTTCCTGCAGCAACGCTACAGGAGATCACAAGCTTCCATTAGGATTCATTGGAAAATCCAAAAAGCCAAGGGCTTTCAAGAACTTTAAAGACTTGTCTGGCCTACCAGTTTGGTACAGAAACCAGCGCAGCGCATGGATGAACTGCGAAATATTTAGTGATTGGTTTCACAAGCAGTTTGTGCCACAAGTGGAAAAACATTTGTTGAAAAATAACTTGCCAAGAAAAGCAGTGCTCCTACTTGACAATGCACCCTCACATCCAAGTGAAGACGAACTTAAAGATGGAGATATAAAGGGTGTGTTCTTACCACCAAACGTGACATCACTTTGTCAACCTATGAATCAAGGCGTGCTTGAGTCACTAAAGCGAACCTATCGCCGTAGGTTACTTTCTGTGTTGATTGCTGGAATGGACGAAAAATAAAGTGTTACAGAGACGTTAAAGAAGGTGGACATGTTAGACGTGATAATGTGGGTATCCCAGGCATGGGATGAAATAAAACCGTTGACGCTGGTAAGGTCATGGAGGAAGCTCTTAGATCTCAAAGCTACTGATAAATGGATGGGGGAGAAAACAGAAGACGTCAATGAAACTTATGCCTGCAATGAAGAAAATCGTCAGATTGCTGAGCTTGTGCAATGCCTACCTGGTTGTGAAAAAATCAACAACGAGGAAGCCATAAATTGGTTAGTAAATGAAGACGAAGTCAACGAAATTACAGACAGTGACATTATAGAAATGGTGTGTAATTATGAGGAAAAAATCTTTGAACCCGAAGAAGAGGACAACGCCCCTATAATGAGGCATTCAAGACCATAGAATCTTTAATCACTTATGTAGAAAATAAAGATGAAACGAGTGTGACTGAAGTGATGCTTTTAAGAAGATTGAGGGACATGGCATCCAAAAAGCGTGTACAGTGCGTGAAGCGACAGAAAATCACAAACTTTTTCAAAAACTAATGTAGAAACAGTAGGCCTAAGTGAAGTGCGTGAAGCAACAGAAAATGACAAACATTTTCAAAAAATTATGTAGAAGCAGAATGTACAGTGTATTTATGTAAGTACATGTACTGTAAACCATATTACAGTATTATAATTTAATTATTTTAATTTAGTTTAAAGCAATTCTATTTCTTAGCCTATGTACAGTATACAGTTAACAAAATGATACTAAACCGTTAAAAACATTAAAATTAATCAACAATAAACTCGTGAATTATTTCTGGTCACCTAGCTATTTGTAAAAATAGCCTTGTGATATCCGGATTTTTCCATATCCGGATCGGCCGGACGCCACATTAGTCCGGATATGACAGGTTATACTGTATACACACTCAATTCTATCAATCTAAAATTTGCCCTGAACGAAAATACAATCTCCGTTCTATCTAAATCTTTGTTATATCACAAATTATCCAGGTTATATCTAAACATAAATTATTATTACATTTATAATCCCTATTCCTTTTTTTTAAATTGACTACCGTATCCCATTTTACCGACTAATAATCAGAATTCTTGTTTGTCATTGGGCTCATCTCCAATTTAATTTTATCATTTTTCTCAAGTCTATTTTTAAAATAGATCACAATTTTGATCCATCCTGTATGATACTCTTCATTATCAAAATTCATAGATGTGCACATGGCTGGGTGAAATTCCATTAATTCCCCTATTCGATTCTATTTAATAAACTACTTCCCCTTTCAATCAAATTATGTTCACAATTGAGTTGAGAATACACTTTGCAAGTGGTAATCCCGCATAACATGCAAAAAAAGAAAATCTTATAAACTTATGTCTCAAATTCTTATTTAAATTGTGGAGTCAATTACTTCTCCAATTATTGTAGTCCACGATAATTATCTTTTCCTTTGAACTCTTTTCACTACATTATAATATGCAACTCTCTTAACCCCCCGCTTGGTGTTAATTTAATTTTACATATACTAACAAGCAAACCTACTGATTCTACTTACTGCCTTTGCGTACAGGCCACAAATTAATTAAACGTAATATCCCGACATAGAGAAGCCTCCGTGGCTTAGGCGGCAGCACGCCGGCCTCTCACCGCTGGGTCCGTGGTTCAAATCCCGGTCACTCCATGTGAGATCTGTGCTGGACAAAATGGAGGCAGACAGGTTTTTCTCCGGGTACTCCGGTTTTCCCTGTCAAAATTTCATTCCAGCAACACTCTCCACTATCATTTCATTTCATCTGTCATTCATTTAATCATTGCCCCAGAGAAGTGCGACAGGCCTCGGCAGCCGGCACAGTTCATATCCTCGCCGCTAGATGGGGGCTTCATTCATTCCATTCCTGACCCGGTCGGAGACTGGAAGCAGGCTGTGGATTTTCATTTCATCCCGACATAGAATGGGCGCCAGGCTTGGTCCTATGGACCTTGTCGATTAAAATTAAATTAAACAGCTGTTTTCCGGACATTGAGACCCTTTATCCGAGGTGTTGGGCATTGTTCATGCGTTGGCTGATGATACCATGATCATGAGCAGAGTCAGTGGCGTAGTTGGTAGCATGCTGAACTGCTGTGCCCGAGATAGTGGGTTCAAACCCGGCCGAAGTCGTCTGATTTTTTAAGTGCGTTAAAATCCCTCAGTATGCCTTCCTTCGGAGGGGAAGTAAAACAGGCGGTCCCATGTCATAGATGTAGGGCATGTAAAAGATCCTTCCATAGACTAAACTTGTGTGAAGCTAAATTTCTAGGTTAGATTTTGTTGGAACGCTCTATCAAAGTTCCAACGTTCACCACTATGTATCAGTGACATCTGGTAGTGAAAGTTGGAACTACTCGACATTGAACGGAACTTGTAGCTCACCCTGTGGGTGTCCGCTTGAAGCAGCTACAGCCTCTGGCGAGCCGAACATGTCCTCGGACATTCCCGGCACTAAAAAAAAGCCATGCGATAAATAAATAACCAGGATCATGGCAAGACAGGAATAATTTGAACACTATGTATTCTGGCTGCACTTGTTTACATATATACACAATATTTATATACATTTATATAGACCCTTTAAAATACACTCGAAGAATGTTATTTACAGTACCTTGTCACTGAATTTACGCTCTTAGAGCAACAAAACACTTTCGGTCAGTTAAGACCTTAGGCATATCAGCCTCCTATATATATAGGCTGTGTCCCAATAGTACAATTGAATCGGTCATTGTTAGAAGGCAAGTCATTTCTTGTCGAAATTGCGATTTCCATGGATACGTATAGTATGAATGTCGACGCATCTAGCTATGTTAAAAGGAACTAAGTCTGCCCGTTCAGTACCCTGCTGTTATCACTACTATCTGAATGTCATTGACTTAGTTCCAGACTTTTTTGCTTCTATTTGCCCACTACTGTATTGTTAGCATTGAAAATAGAGTAATATGTTATAACTTACTGGTATATTAGGCCTATAAATCTGTATACTTGTCATAAAAGTTAACTACTTTTTAAAGATCTGATGCATTGTTAAAGGAAACTAAGTCATACATTTCTTTTTCAATTGTCTCCCTTTTTAAAAGGATAAATCCGTTCAAATAGGCCCCTCTAGAACAGTATTATTGCGGGCAATGATACACGTGACAACAACTATGCTTTACAATTAAGTGAGAGAAACAGTTTTTGTCAATTATCTCAATTCTTACAAAAATGACTTATAGTGTCTTCTAACAATGACCGATTTAATTTCAGCCATAGTGAACTAGATAGTCGACTAATATTCCGGATGTGACGTCAGAAGTCGTGATCCCACGGCCAACGAGAAAGACAGGCCATGGCGCGTAAACCTAATCCTTTTGTGACGTAGTGCTTGATGGTGCTTGTACGTTTATGTCGAGAACAATTCATAAGCATCAGAAATGTGTTATTTTATATCAATATTCTTGAAATGGATCCAGTTTAGATGTCCCGTGTGTTTTCAAGCACGATAAATTATACTGTATATGTTTACAAAACTACGCCAGCTATAGATAACCTATTTACATGTTGAAGTTACTCGTAATCAGGCACCGGGCTATAAACGGGCATACTGGGCATTTGCCCAGGTGCCAAATGTTAGGGGGCGCCGAAATTTTGGTGATGCTGAACGCAGAAAAAGGTTGACCCAACATTAAAAACAAGATGTTCAGTAAAGAACATATAGCCTACTTTCTCCTAAATGCGTGGGTATTATAACTAGGATCCCGATATTTAGGTGCTAAAAATCCAGAAAATGTTTATTTTTTATGTAGGGGAAAGTCTGGTAGCCCCGGACATTTTTATATTTTGTTTGCTGTCTGTACCCATTCATCGAATTTTAGGCAATACTGTAGTTTCATTATCACACAGTTTATATACAGTAGCACACTGTTTAAGGCAATATTAGTAATTTGAAAACTTTTTGAAGGAGTTGTGGGTTTGATAAATTTATTCACAATTCGTACATTAAATCAACCTGTCTGGTACCCCCGGACACACAAATAACTGCTATAAGATTTTCACAAAGATTGAACTTAACCCAAAAATCATCAACATGCATATGTCACAGATATAATTATCATTATGAGTTGTTTCTAACTAAGCACAACTCTCATGAGCCCATCCCTTGCACCTACAACACTGTATCCAGTTTGTGGGTCGTATGAGGAGGAGTCCTCAAAATATGCGCATGGTGAGAACGCGCAAATAAGATCACTTGCAAGTCTTTGTGACTGCATTGTCCATCAACTATCAGGACAGGGCTTTCCTCTGCAGGATGCACATGCTTCACAAATTTTTTCATCCATATTAAGAAATTCTCTGCATTTTGCTGCATCACTGCAGTAGATTCAGCAGGTGAATTTATCATAAGCCTGTCATTGATCCAGTCTTTTATATGTTGCACCATCTCATACTCCAGTTGTTCCGTAAAGATGATTTCGAACCTACCCAACGTCGGAGTAATCGATAATTCAACTCCACAGCCTTTTATTTTCTAAACTTAAATATGCAAAGAACTTTTTGGCATGTCAAAAACTTGAGCAGCTTCTCTACATGATATTGTATTCCCTAACATCCTTTCTATCGCTTGTTTCATCGCAGCTTCACTACAGGTACCTCCATTGGTATTCCTGCCTTTAAACTTCAGCAACTGTTAAGCCCAGAAATTACCTGCAACCATGGTGTAACTACAATGGTGAGGCAGATAGCTCCCTCTCTCGTGTGGATGACGTCACAATGGGAGCAGCCGTGACTTGTGGCTAAAGGCGGGAGTCAGGCGCGTGAATCCGCAGTCGATTGAAATAATGATGTTAATGTTGACAGGTGTGTACGTTGCTAGTGAAAGTATTGTATTTCAATCTCTGTCAACGGCATAATAAGGAATGTGTCTTCAATCATCCAAGCAACGCTTCCTTAAAGGTGTTCGTGTTTGCAAACATTCCTCATTTATTGAAACTCGTGAGGAATCATTTGTTAGATTTGTCCGTAATTAGATCAGGGATGTGTACTGCTCAATGGGAAAAAGCAAGGAATGTTTTGGAACTACTAATTTCTATGTCTTCTTCTGAACTCACTATTGCGCACAAAATTAGCAGATGTCATTTAGACTTAAAGGGATCAGAGAGACAAAAATTTCGGCCTGCAGCTCAAGTACTTTCAAACCAGGTATCAAAGGCTCTTGAATGGTGTGGAGGGAAAGGTTTGATGAAAAACATTGACTGAGAAGAAGCTGCTAGATGTATAAAATTAATAAATGACTGGTTTGGCTTACTTAATGCTAAAAACAAATTTGGGAGTCATTCTGAAAGCCCCCAGGGGATCACAACTTGTGGGATGTGGGTTGGTGACCAGGGGACCCCAGCTGAGTCCGGCATTGCTTCCACTTACTTGTGCCGGGCTCCTCTCCGTCTTCTTTCATGTCGACCTCTCTTGGTCAACTCTTGTTCTCTTCCGACCCCGACGGTTTTCCGAGGCCTAGGGAGTTTCTTCCTTTTCCGCCTTAATTGGCCCTTGTCTCATCTTTCCTGATACCCTCCTTCTGCGAGGAGTCAGCCTTCTTTTTCTTTTCCTGTTATCTCCTGCCTTCTGCTTAAGGCCCTCAAGGAGGCAGGGTGTGTGTAGCCCCACCACTTCAGGTGCACCCTGGATATTGCTACACCCTCAGGGGCTTACGGCTGGTGTGTTCGGGAGTTGGCGATCCGCAGGGATTCCTAAGCTGGGACCGTTTTGTCCCCTTTTACCACTGACTTTGGGGCGGGCCCTCTCCTATTTCCTATCCGCCTTTCAAGGCTCTCCTTCCTTCCAAGTCCCTCAATCCTCATTATTCGTGGGTTGAGGGCATTTCTTTTCTTCCTGTCCTTTATTTGCCTTATCCTTTGTTTGTTTACCATTTCTTCTTTTAATATGTAAGTCTAGTTTGTATTAGTTATGGTTTTCATTCTCATCTCATCTTTCACTATCACTCAAACCATTAGGGGCCGATAACTTAGATGTTAGACCCCTTAAAACAACAAATATTATCATCATCATCATCATCATCATCATTCTGAAGGAAATGCATTTGGTACTGATTTAGACAAGCAAATCAGTGTGCTAAATAATGTCAATGAGTTGATAACGTCCATGAAAGTTGACCGACATAAAGCCTTACTCCCATTTCGAAAAGGAATTCTACTCAGCAACACGTATCTAGGTAACCTTTTTAGATGCTTGAAGCCGATGTACCAAGTCGAGTACATAATAACTTATCGTCTAAATCAAGATATTTTGGAGAACCTTCTCACATATATTAGAGGAATGGGAGGCTCCAATGATCACCCATATCCTCTGGATATTAAATAAACTGTAGATTGAGATGATACATTTTGGACAAGCCCTCTGCTTCAGTGTTTACTTTAAATATAAATACAGAGGAGGATATTGACGAAAAGTGTCTGATTAAACCAATGGAAACAGAAACCGATACCTGTTTCTCGCAGACTGTGTTAGTGAATGTTGCCAAACATATTCCTGATATCGTGGATGCTCCTGACTAAGAAAAACTAGTTTCCAGTTTATTTATTGAATCAAATTACGAAACTGTGGAAATGAATATGAGTTTGTTTAAAATGACCGATAATCAGAATAAATTGTTGGATGAATTTGATGTCTCAGATTTTAAAGATGAAATGAACCATGAAGGTTTAAAATACAGTACAGGATATGTAGCACATAGATTCAGGGATAAGTACAAACATTTGCGAACATTATCTCAAGAACATTGGTTGGTTCCTCAGTTTAGGGGCTGCGACAACGCGGTCATGTAGTCCCGTGTACTTTGTATCTCAAGAACATTAACCCAGTTATGAAGGCCCAGATTGGATCCAGTTTATTTCAAGGGGAAATCATTTGTATCCCTCTAATGAACATATGGAAGTTGAAACAACAATGGATGCTGAGTTTCATACATTTCATGACATTTCGCTATCAAATGGTATGTTTATATTCAATGAAGTAACCAGCAGGACCTTGTAAAAATTGCCTCATATTAATATTGCATATGAGGTTATTCACTGTTTAGCTCGAACCCGAACATATATTAGGTTGCTTGGCTTAAACAGAAAAATAAGTTTCGGCAATTCACAGAGAAAATTGAATTGCAAAATGTGTAAATTCATCAACGTAAGAAAATAGTTGATCTCGTTATTGGACTATTAATATTATTTAGAGGTACGGCGCATTCATAATTACAGTACCAACATTATTATCAGAGTTTACAATACGAAGTATGTTGAGTGTTATAATACATTTTATTTATTAATTATGCCTTCAACTTAAGACCAGAGACGTGTCAAATACATGTACTTTGTGCTGTGTCACCGAACGCAATGCCCCCGTTGTGACGTCATCCGCACAAGAGAGAGGGAGCGAACCGCCTCACCATTGTAGTTACACCATGCCTGCAACCAAATATAATGTCACTTTGTCCAGGGGGATGACAGTTAATAGGGAGCGCGTGGGTCGGAGTAAGGCCCTGTACTGGATGTTCTACCAACCAACGAAGAATTAATTTTAGCACTAAGGTTCCGTAGTTGGCACTCATGAACGTTCACATCAAATCAACTGGCGGAAGCGGGAATACTCGTGTTTTGATTGATTTTCCTCATGGTGTTGTTGGCTGTTTTGATTTGTTCAATATTTTGATTATTTATTTGAATTTAATTGAGAGTCAATCATGCCACTGCAAGGGAGGAAGAATTGCCAAGCACTGGGATGTAAGAATTATAATGATAGTGAAAACAATACGGCAATTTTCATCTGCCTGGTGTTGACCATGTGCAAAACTAGTGGGCAATATGGACTAGGCCTACTCTCGAATAAAAATATATAGAGAATAAATGTGTACATTTCGTCTCTTGTTTGTTTTCCTACCCATTCTCCTTTGCATTGCACTTAAATTTTTGGTTTAGGGCTATGGGGAGGTGTGGGTGGCAGCCGGCATGCTAGGCAAAAAGTGAGGTTATGGCAATATATGTGTGCATTTGGACAGTTTTCTTTATATTCATCGAGTATCCCAACAATTCTGTAGAGTAGGAGAGCATTTTTAATTAGCCTAAAGGTGAATTAAGCTCTAGAACGGCATAACTGTGTCCTTCGTGACAAATCTATTGCCAACATTGATATACGGTACCGTATATCCAAATGTATTATTTTCCTTGCTGGGCGTATATTTCAGCGCCTAGCGAAAGGCGCAGTAATGTTTGTGTTATTTTCATCAATAACTCATCGCAGAACATACTGTTCAATTACGTGTAATAAAGGCTACATTCATATGGCTTTTTACTTTTTATGTTGCCAGTACAATCCATAGCCTCAGGCGGTGTTCTCTCTCGGAAATTCTATAACCAAAAGTGACGAATCTCTTATACTTACATGCTCCTTGACTTTGTCCAGGGCTACCAGATTGTTTATGTAAGAGAAATACATTCACATCCCCTGAACTACAAATACCTTCGTTATGAAATATGTTGGCTGTGTTTTTAAATTTATTTTGAATAATTAGGAAAAGTGCCAAGTGGGTGCTTTCCCTGCAAAGTCTGGTACCGAGCTTCAAATTTAAGTTCTGTCCGCGCGTATAGCGCGCCAAAACAACATGTGTTCCAAAGAATATAGGGGATGTGTTCACAGAATGTATGCTTGCCAACTTTAAAAAAATAAAACTATTCACAAATGTACGTGGATGGTATTGGCAACGCCAGCTATCTGATATGACATCTAGCGGTAAAAATGAGAAACTTACCATGTAGGGTACCGTACATTTGTCACGTGGTGACTGTTTGTATATTATGGTTTCTTGTATTGGTGAGCAGATCGTTGTAAATTCTTCGTGTTTTTATACATAAGTTTTACTCGTTGATAGAGTGCAAAATGAATAAAATCAAAGTATATTGCTCAGTTTACGGCAGTAAGTCGATGTATAAGAGGGCTGTGGATATAAGTTTTCATCATTTTCCAAAAGATGCAAATAGCAATAGCCGAAATGTGACGATCCCAAATAAATACGGGCAACAGGAGCGGGTTGGACCACTCACCGACGACAGGACGGGTTATTCACTGTTACACCGAGCCAAGACAGCCAAGCCTACACCAGCCGAGGACAGCCAAGCTTCATCAGTCAGGTATCCTTCCCCGCTCCCTAGTTCATTTCCAATAACCCTACCAACCGCCATCACCTCGCTCTGCGATATCCGAGCCATTCCACTACGAGTCATATAGGCCTAATTTGACTTCGCAAGGTAAATATCTACTCTGCGAGAACCTGCTACCAGTCCGATATTCAACACCAAACCCACCTGCTAACAATCCAAATCAAGTAATTCCTGTCTCCCCCGAGTTTTAATACAATTTAAACTCAGCCCTTCACCCTACCTAGCAGCAAATAATTTCTAGTGTCTATGGTGTGGTTCAGTGAGCAAACTCAAATATAGGTTTTAAACGTAACAGCGCCATGACTCGAACTGCTCAAAAACAAATACCGGTACCAGCAGACAACCGATGCTTGATAATATGCAATTGACACATAAAATCCAGTGGAACACACAAATTAGATCACGTGTATCGCACAGTTATACATGTATACAATTAAAAATAACACCGTCATTATTTTAGGGACCACATGTACTGATTATAACCGAAAAATAAAAAGTGTTCCGTATCAAACGCGTGTTATTGAGTATTTTTTACCCTACTTATCCCGACCGACCGCAGCGCCCCAAGTGTTAGTTTGAGTTGCCAATCAAGTAAGCAGCAGCAATTGCATGCTGCTCTGTCTGGTGAGTTGGTATGAAAGTAAGCCATGTCCGGGGCTACCATCCGTCCGCGGCTACCGGACCTTCCCCTATTAAAAATATGTGACAAAAAAGTAAAAATATTTAATTTAATTTATTTAAGTGAATATAAACAATATGCAGTACTGTACTCACGAATGCAATGCCTCACCGACTGCTGATACACAACGAGATATATAATCAGGTTGTCAATCACAAATGACCGACGATTATTGCGAAACACTTCTTCTGAAGGCGCGAATCTGTGGCAATATCTTTCTTGCCCTTGAGGTGTTGTGTAACTTGAGATCGCTGTTCAGCCTTAATTGCTTTCCCACATGATTGGCAAAAAAGAACGCCCCCATCAGAAGTAAATTTATCTTTAAATTCTGCAACATAATGCTGCAGACGATAACTTGTAGTTAGGCTACTTTTACTTTAGGCATTCTAGAACTGCCTTACACTTCACAGTGCCAGAAATGAACTGCATGTGAGTGACACTGGTTCCAGGTAGCTGAGGAAGGGGGTAAGGTCTAGCATGTGGTGCAATATGGGCAAGGAAATCCCCGGTTTCCACAGTGAGTGGCACGGGGCGACGAGTGAAGATAACACAGTTGCAAGCTGACATACTGCTTGGTCCCAAGCTCTGTGCGGGAGCAGGCGAGAATTGAGAAGCCTGTCGACAGCCCGCCGTGTTACCTGACATTCTCGTCTATTCCAATACTGCTAACATGGGTCTTTTCTGAAACCACTGTGGCGTTGGGAATGAGTGACTGAGTCACCGACTAATGTATTTGCTTCTGTTACTACGCAAGGACCGAGAAACCTCATCACTCGTCACCACCACTACCGGTACTGATAGTCTGCGATGCACATTCCTCTCAGGTCCAAGCAGCTTAGACCCGAGCAGTACGCTCTGCATGAAGATGAGATAGCTCACAGGTTCTTCCCCTTTGAAGTAACACAGAAATGTAATAAACCGACCGCGGTGGCCGAGAGCGCTAACGCGTTTCCTCGTGCCTCTCTGGCATCGGGAGAGCGTGGGTTCGAATCCCACCTCGGCCGTCCTGGAAATTGTTTTCATGGTTTCCCATTTTCACCACCAGGCAAATGCCGGGACGGTTCCTTTCAGTAGGTCCACGGCCGATTTCCTTGCAATATCCTTCCCTGACCCGTCCTGAAAAGAAAAGTACATGGCAATTGGCTGCATTAATAAAATTATTATAAAGATCTAGCATACTGATTTTAAAAGACTGTAAAAATTATGTCTTTTTATGTGCTAATAAGTAAAAAGCAGGAATTTATGTATTTATAGAAATAAAATGCTCAAAATATGTATTTACATATAAAAATATTTATTTACCTAAAAATCCGAGCCCTAGTTTTAACTTTTGTCCTTTTCAAGGAGTATAATTGAATGTTGGTTGTTGTAGCTTGTCGAAATACAACGTGCTATATGGATATTAAACATGAATATGAGGTGCCCTTTGCTAGTGCAACCTCTGTAAAAAAAAAAAAAAAAACATTCGATTCGGTTTCACCGTGTTTGAATTGACATGGGGAATCGATTTGCACACATACATGGTCGCTATCTGCAAACTGTTGGCCTGATGACCTTGTAGTTAAATCAAAAGATGCTTCCCACAAAAAGGCATGTTGTTGCAAAATTTGGTAGAGATCAAATGGATAGGTGGTCGTAATTTGATTTAAGCTTTTAACATTTGGGTGGCCGCCATTACGCTTTAGGAAAGATGGCGGCGATATAAAACATGACACTGAGGTGTCCTTTGCTAGTGCTACCTCTGTACCAAATTTCGTTCAATTCGGTTTCACTGTGTTTGAAAAGATATGGGGAATCGATTTGCACACATACATGGCCGCCATCCGCAAATTATTGGGCTGATGACCTTGAAGTTTGGTCAAAAGAATTTTTTTATACACAAAGGTATAATGTTGCAAAATTTGGTCGAGATCAGATGATTAGGTTGGTCGTAATTTGATTCAAGCTTTTAACATTTGGTTGACCACCATTACGTTTTCGTCAAGATGGCGGCGATATAATACATGACTCTGAGGTGTCCTTAGCTAGTGCTACCTCTGTGCCAAATTTCGTTCAATTCGGTTTCACCATCTTTGAATTGATAGGGGGAATCGATTTGCACACATACATGGTCGCCATCTGCATACTATTGGGCTGATGACCTTGTAGTTAAGTTAAAAGACGCTCGTCATATGAATATATGTTGCTGCAAAATTTGGTAGAGATCGGATGATTAGGTTAGTCGTAATTTGATTTAAGCTTTGAACATTTGGGTGGCCGCCATTACGTTTCTGTCAAGATGGCGGCGATATAAAACATGACACTGAGGTGCCCTTTGCCAGTTCTGCCACTGTACCAAATTTAGTTTAATTCGGTTTCACCGTGTTCGAATTGATAGGGGGGTCACAGACATTCAGAGTACTCACACACACAGACACACAATTTTTGGCCTTGTGTAGATCTCATCAGTCTACTTTCATTTTTTTTTTGCAAAAATCGAAAGTAGGCTAATAAGTATGACATGGGAACCTTTAAAAATTGATATAAAATAACTATAATTTACGTGTATATAAAGTAGAAGTAATATTAAATATCACATACATTCGAAGTATTTCTCTTTAGTCATGATTATACTGTATTATAATGCAGTATTATAATATAATCAGTAGGAGAGACCGGGGATACTTTGGACACGGGGTTACGTTGGACAGCTTTAAATTTGACGCCATGGTGCAATAGTTGGTACACCTGTAACTGAACAATGTGCACAGCAACATGCAAGACCAGCTGATATGCAATATGGCGGCCTGCTTTTGAAATTAAGAAGGTGAGTTCATTTTTAAAATGTTTGTGTGCTGATATATAACATTTTGTTGAGCTTAATGTTGTGATTTAGATACTTCATTACCAAAGAATTTCTTTGTAATTTATTTTGTATCATTAGTGAATGTGTTTCGTATGAAATGATACTATGTAATAACCAAAGCATTCACATGGAGAAAAGTGCAGTGTATTTTATGTTTTCTTTGTCACGTGGGGTTACATTGGACAGGCCTGGGGCTACGTTGGACAGGTGTCCAATGTATCCCCTGCTTTTTGTATTATTTTAAAATAATCATTATATATATAATGCGTTTGGCCCTCTAAGGAGCACGTAGAACCATTAGTTAACATTGGTCTTCTTATCTTCCCAAAACTTCCTCATCCTTTCGCTATGTGCCTGTCTTCTTTCTTGTGTCCATGCAGCTTTAAGTTTCAAATTCTGTCCCGTAGGGATCTTGGGTGGAAACTTATACGAATTTACCTTTTGTCTATATGCAGTCCGCGTCGTTGTCAGTGGTTCAATATTGATTTCAGTGAGGTCCTTTTGGGTGTCTGCTAGGCAACGTACTTTGGTTTGTCGGTTTCCATTGACTATGAGGAAGATTTTCTTGGTCAGTCGGGAGTTGTCCATTCGAGCTATATGTCCGTAGAATTTCATGAGTCTTTTACGTGCGAGTGAGGCGAATCGTTCAGTCCGTGAATACAGTTCGTCTGAGCTTTTCCTCATCCAGATACCGTCCTGAAGCTTTGGTCCAAAGATTTTTCTCAGTATTTGTCGTTCTATCTTCTCAATGTATTTGATGTTGATGGTTAACGATGACGTCTCAATCGCATAGAGTGCCTCTGGGAGGATGACTGTGTGGTAGTGATGGAGTTTGGTTTTAGTGGAAAGTGATTTCTTGTTGTAAATATTTCCAAGTGATTGTGTAAGCTTTGCGTAATTTTTCTGCACGAGTTTTGTTAGCCATTCTTTCGTTACCAGTGTTCCCGATGATTTCACCTAGGTACTTGAAGTGCTTAACTTGTGTGATGTCGCCATATTTGATTGTAATTGATGCCAGGTTTGTGCTCTTGGAATCCATGTACTGTGTTTTCTCGTAAGAGATATGGAGGCCGGTTCTGATTGATATCTCATGAAGCATCTCGATGGCATGTCTGGCTTCTTCTGGAGTCCGGGTAATTATTGCTAGGTCGTCAGCAAAGGCGAAGCATTTTATGTTGATTCGTTGTTCTTTTGTCCCCATACTTATTCCAGGTATTTCTTTCTCCCATAATCATTATTTATTTATTTATTTATTTATTTATTTTATAGATGGTTCGAATTTACCGAAAACGGACAGACGGAGAGTCAAATGAAGAAGACACCAAAGCGGCAGTAGGGGATGTGATACATATAGAATTTCATTGCGTGTTGCAGCAGACCAATATGTTGTGAAGAAGTCTCGACTGGGTTACCTAGTAAAGAGAGCCAAAGAGTGTGGCATCGACAACATTGTTTTCAGCATTAATTTCAAAAATAGGCAAGTTATTCCGGTTGTGATGGGGAATACGCTTGGTGACTACCTTCTACAATGTTCAACGGACTAACTCCAAAGATGATGAAGAAGTTGGCATACCAAAAAGAACGATTTAGATTTGCCGCCTACGTGGTATGAAAGAAAAGAGGTTGGTCAAGACTGGTTTTCAGGTTTTTTGAGAAGACTTCCTAACCTTTCTTTACGCATGTCAGAGGCTACGAGTCTGGTGAGGACGACCACTTTCAACAGGCATACTGCAAGCATATTCTTCGACAAACATGAATGTGTAATGAAGAGGCGCAGTTTCAGTCCAAGTCAGACATTCAATTTAGACGAAACTGGAGTAACCTCGGTTCCACATACTGAAAATATAATTGCGCAGAAGGGATTGAAACAAGTAGGACAAGTAATGCGGAGAGCTTGTTACACAGGTTGGGATAATCTGTGCTAATGGAAATGCACTGCCACCAGTGTGGATATTTCCACGGGTGCGCTTTGATGAAAACAGGATGATGTCTGGGGCTTCAGTTGGTGCTCTTGGGCTAGTTCACAAGTCAGGCTGGATGACATCAGAAAACTTTGTCAAAGTTCTTGAGTTCTTTAAAGAGAATGTTTGGTGCTCTAAGGAAAGCCCCGTACTCCTGATTATGGGCAATCACGACTCACACTTAAGTGTGAAAAGTTTGGACTTTTGTAAGGAAAATGGGATTGTTGTGCAAACTATTCCCCGCACACATCCAGCAGACTACAGCCACTAGACCGATGTGTATTTGGTCCGCTTAAAAGGTTCTTTTGAATGGTATGGACTCCGTCTTACGGAAAGAATTCATGATGAAAATAAATAAATAAATAAATAAATGTAAAACAAAAATACTGGAATGCAGCCGAAATATATCAGAAACCTCTATGGAGATCAAATTGGCAGGTGAAAAGCTGAAGGAAGTAGGAGACTTCTGTTACTTAGGAAGCAGAATAACCAGTGATGGACGAAGCAAAGAGGATATTAAAAGTAGGTTGGCTCAGGCAAAGAAAGCATTTCTACAAAAAAGGAATCTGCCGACATCGAATATAGATTTAGGTATTAGGAAGTCATTTTTGAAAGCCTTTGTCTGGAGCGTGGCGCTCTATGGAAGTGAAACTTGGACTATTGGTGCAGCAGAAAAGAGGAGAATTGAAGCATTTGAAATGTGGTGTTACAGGAGAATGATGAAGATCAGATGGGTAGATAGGGTTACAAACAAAGAGGTATTAAGACGAGTGGGAGAGGAGAGATGTTTCTGGCGACTGCTAATGAAGAGAAGAGATAGGTTGGTAGGACACATACTAAGACACCCAGGAATAGCAAGCTTAGTTATGGAAGGAAGGGTCGAGGACAAAAACTGTAGGGGTAGACCAAGGTTAGAATATGTTAAACAGATTGCCTCCGATGTAGGGTGTCGGAGCTATGTAGAGATGAAACGATTAGCTCAGGACAGGGAGGCATGGAGAGCTTCATCAAACCAGTCAAAAGACTGAAGACTCAAACAACAACAACAAAAGGTTCTTCAGTTCAGGAGTTAATTCTTGGATGAACTCCAACCCCAATCTAATGCTGGACATCTATGCTCTCCCAAAATTGTGCAGTTCTGCCTGGGTCCGAGGAGCAACACCAGAAAATATAAAATCTGGTTTAAGGAGTACAGGAATTATACCCTTTGACAGGGATATATATTCTGATCAGGACTTCTTGTCTTCGGCAGTGTCTGATCGTCCCATTCCAACAGGAGTTAATGCCTGAGTTGTAGATCAAAATGCCAGTATTTTGGTTGCTGAAACAGCAAACACTGCGACAAGTTCTTCATCAAGCTCTACGGTAGTAGTTCCTATCACCGGAATATGTGAGACCTTTTCCCAAGGGAACATAACATGAACAATCAACAGACCTTCGTTCCAACATGCTAACTTAAACATCAATAGACGAAAACACAAAGAGGAAATAATACTCTTCTTTCTACCCAATATGAGCAGGAGGTCACATATTGGCGAAGTGTATTACTCAGATTATCATCTTGGCTTACAGGATTGAGCCGCGTCGCATATCGGTTATTATTTCCCGACGTTTCGGCTGACATTGCAGCAGCCTTAATCATGGGTAGGTGCGAGTAGGTGTCCGTTTGAGTACGGGAAATAATAACCGATATGCGACGCGGCTAAATCCTATAAGCCAAGATGATAAACTAGACACCGGCCGCGAAAGCTTACGATCTAAATGTATTACTCAGAATTGTATCTGTTGTGAAATTTCTCTCAGAGGGTTAACTTTTCAAGGTGACAATGAAAGTTTAGGATCTAACTCTAATGGTCTATCTAGGATGCCTTGAGTTGATAAGCGATTTCGACCCTTTTCTTTCCCAGCACCTTGCTCAGTATGTTAACAAAGGGCTAGGACGAGTGTCATATCTATCTGCTCAAACGTGTGACGAGTGCATCAATGTTATGGCAGACAGTGCTGCAAACAATAACAAAGGAGGTCAAACATTCTCGCTACTATGCCTTCATCGTGGATTCTACTCCCGATTGTTCGCACACCGATCAATTAGCATTGGTTCTACGTTACGTTTGTTCAAAGATGCTAAGCCAAAGCCAAAGGAACGTGTCTTCAAGCTTCTGCCTGGAATAGGCCATACCTCAAGTAGTTTAGAAGAGGCAGTTTTTAGTTCAATATCGGAATTAGGCCTAGATATTGAGTTATGCCGAGGACAAAGCTATGATAGCGCGGCAAATATGTCTGGAGCTTACTCAGGCCTACAAGCTAGAATTAAACAACACTGCCCTTTTGCTGAGTTTGTCCCTTGTGCAGCGCATTCTCTCAATCTTGTTGGTTCTTCTGCTGCAGAGTGCTGCACTGAAGCTATTCTGTGTTTTTTTTTTGATTCGTCCATAACCTTGACACTTTTTTTTTCAATTCAACCCATAGTTGAGGTATTTTGAATACATGTTTAGAAAACAGTAAAACTCCAGTGTTGAAATCCCTATCTCAAACAACATGGTCGGCGAGAGCCGATGCTGTAAAGGCCCTGGTCAAAGGCTACATGGTGATACATAAATCACTGAAGGAAATATCTCTAGACCCTACTCAGAAGCTTTCATTCCAAGTTGAAGCTTCAGGTCTAGAAAAGAAGTTTGACAAATTTTAAATAGCCTTCCTCACTATTTTGTGGAGTGATATTTTTGAAAGATTTGATAAATTTAGCAACAATCTATAAAGGGAAACCCTCAATCTCGTAGTAGGTACATATCAGCTTCAAACTTGGGAGAGTTATTTAAACGAAAAAAGAAATGAGTTTGGCAAATGTATGAATGTATGAACAAGCAGCCATGAAGTTGTTACAAGTCGAATCACCCAACATCAACTATAATACAAAAGAATAAGAATCAGAAAAAAACTTTTGCGGATGAGAGCCTACCTGTCCGTCCACCAGCTCATGATCTCAGGTGACTGAAGGGGAGCGGAGAGACATTCCAGCTGCGTTGATTGGGTGAAGTGCTGCTGCAGATATTGCCAACTTAGCACCTATGTTATTCACGCTATGCTTAATCACTGATACTTGCGTTTAGTTTCAATTGTGAAATCGTACGGGTCAGTAGTGTTATGTCGGAAGTGAAGAAGAAAAGAGTGATACATTCTGAGGGTAGGGAAATAATTAGGAAAGTGATTGAGGGATGTGATGAAGAAGCTAGGAACAAGTGTATTAAATTTCCACTGAGTCAGGCAACTGCAAGATCCGCATCCGCACGGCTGTTATCTACATCCGCACGACTGTTATCCGCTTCCGCCCCACATCCGCACGACTGTTATCCGCATCCGCCCCACATCCGCACGACTTTTATCCCAATTCGCACGTTTGTTACCCAAATCTACTGGCATTACAATAATATTTTCGTTCCATGTTTAAAATGAGTGTTATACAGCCAGAATAGCAACCCTTTTCAGTTCGGAGTGTTAATTGTCCTTGACATAATAATTTTAATGAGATTAGCGTAAATCATCATCTTACATTTGTCATGAGAAAAAACATAATGGAAAAATATGATATGTCATAAACATCCGGGTCTTAGTAATGATATTCAACAAGTTCGGATTGTATTCTAAAAACTATCCGCAAATTTACTCCAAATATTGTCCGCAGCTTATCCGCTATCCGCACAGCTATGCAAACTATATCCGCATGGCGAAAACTTTTGCTGATATCCGTGGGTTTATCCGCGGATATCCGTATCCACACAGGGCTTTAGTTATAACCTAAACAGCATAAACTGAATAACGTTTAAGTTTCACAATTTTCAGCGACCTCTTTGCTTTCATCTTTAATCTAAGCGTGAATACACATTCTAAACTAGTACGATAATATTACTTAGAAATCTCAATGTGCTGTGTCAACACCATCCACATAAAAAAAAACGTGTTTGCCACACAGCCTGTGCTGAGTAGGGCGCATAAGTATCTGAGGTTGGCACCATTGTCGTTCACGCCGAGGCCAGCTGTCTACTGCTGACTCGTTGCATTCCTGCCAGGGATCTTAAGCTGGTGGACGGACAGTAGGCGATGAATCTATTCTTGATGAAAGGTCGCTTTTCAAATCCTTAGTTTACATTAAAATCTTTGACTCTTTGATAAGGCGAAAACCAGCTTATGAAAATTTATCTGACAAATTTGAAATACTTTCTATTCTTGTACAAAAGGGATCGCAGAAAGAGGTCATACCACAGACTGCGAATAAACTCTACGAGTTCCACACTAATGACATCGGAAGTGAATTTGAAAACGAATATCAGCACTTCAAAATGTATGTGGAACAGGAAGACTTTACTAGCATTATTGACATAATATGAATACAGTACGTATAAAAATTATTTGAAAATTATTTTCCCTAATCTTAAGGTCCCAACTAGCATTTTTCTGTTTTGACTCGGCTAAAGAATGTGAAAAGATCAACTCTTTCAGACAGCAAACTAAATTCTCTATTGTTATTGTGTTGTGAAAAAGACGTAACCATTACCACAGACTTTTCTGACATCATAAATAAATTTGCAAAGTTAAAAGCCAGAAAAAAACTTTGATTTGAAATGTTTCTGTATATTGTACTTTTAAAATGTAACTTTTGAATTTGTAATCTTGGTTTTTAGTGTGATTAATGTATCAATAAATGGCTACAAAATTGTATGAATGACTTACTTAAACAATATTAGTAACGTAGCTGTTTGTAAAAAACCTATTATGCTATTTTAATAACACATAAACGAGTTAAAGGGCGCCAGTAGACCATTTGCCCAGGGCGTCTATCACCTTAGCCTGGGGCCTGCTCGTAATAAAAATCCACTCGAACTAGGATTCAAGGGTTTGTTGTGTCTTTAATAGCTGCAACGAGTACAGTAAGTTAAGTTGTAGAACCTGTGACCTTCGTTGTGAGTAACTTGTGTGGACATGAGTATAATTAGATCAAAGAAACTTGCAGTGAACATATTACTTAGTTATTGTTGTTTTAAGGGGCGGAACAGAAATTAATACGTTTATAGAAGAGATCTGCGGAATACACTCGCCACCGACTAACGACTCATATCAATATCTTCTATGAAGACGAGTGGTAAATGAATACCAGCATTTATACAGATTCAATGATGAAGACAAGATAATTACCACACCGGCAGTAAGACCATGGAATATTATGATCGTGAATATTTTTCTAGTACAAAAACGTTTGATACATTCATGTATATCGTTCAACTGAGTTATACATGCATACATTGTCCGGCACTATTCATAGCTTTTCATAAACTTCCTGAACGCTTTGTAACCGTCAAGTAATTCCACAAAATTAGGCCTAACAAGCAACCGCCAAGGAAAGATAACAAACTCCTGAAAAGTATTACCTTGTGATCAACTACAGCGATTAAAGATAAGTGATCTACTGGTTCTACTTAGAGTAATGAATAAATAAGTAAATTGTGGCTAAGTATTGGACTTGATAAGATTGATCAGTGTAAGACTTTAGATGTAATTACCATGTATGTTTTGCCAGAAGCCATGGTTGTGTTGGTTCAATGCTTTTTACAGCGTGTTTTCTGATATGATATGGGTTAAGTATTCTGTGAGTTCAGCTTCTTGTAGACAATACGGTTTATATTCCCGTCGTACATAACCCTACCGAAAGCGGTACAACAGCACTACATTGCTGACGTCACGAAAGCGCACCAGGGCCAGTATTTCTCGTTGGCCGTGTCTTGATCCAATACTGCTTAGGACTTAGCAATCAAGTCTGTAGTAGCTAGGAACGAAAGTGCATGCTAGGGGTGTGTTTCTATCTCCCAAATTTTTTAAAATACCCCGTCTCCGTCGTCGTCGTCGTCTTCATTAAGCTACCATTTTGGTCAGAGCCAAGGCCTAGGGTGGGGGCTTAACGAAGAGCTGTGAATTAAAACTTTCTAAAATTTTCCGAGCATGGTCTCCAAATCAAAACTTTTCCCTGATTGACTGAGCACTTATTGGGTCCTTTCCGCCACACAGCAGCAATCAATTCCGCCATTAACCTCAATTTAACATAACCTACTTAAATTACAAATATTAATGTTGGTGAAGGGTGGGTGACTTGTGGATTAGAAATTGTTTAATGCATTTTTTAGTTTTTTTTTTTTGGCAAACTCGTTATCTTGTAGACATTAAAATAAATAGTTATATTTCGGGGGCCTATCACTCAGTAGCGGTATATCACAACAGTACCGGTAGCCTACTATTACGAATAGCTGTACTTTATTAAGATTTTTCTGCACCTTCGCGAATTAGTGCCGGTGGTCTGAGATTATTTTGTACTACCATTATGGGGTTTTAATGGTTTTTCATAGAGTATTTTTGTTGTATTATAGGTATGAATGATTTGACAGGTTAGACCTGCAAGTAACATTTTTTTCTGGTTCTCAGAATAATACTCATTACGGTACCATTAGGTGCAATCGGGATGACCGACTGAAAGACATTTAATATTTCGTTTGCTAAGGCAAAACTGAAATATGGCTTCCAACACGATACAGACTTCGATCTTATGTTCGCTTAACGAATGATAAATCAACAAGTCATCCTAGTAATCTCTGCAAATAATAAAAATATTCCCCATCCAATATAGGCCTATTCATTTTGAACGGTAGAAAGTTATCAACCGTTATTAAGGCAACACTGAAAAATGTTCATTTTGATCTAGCCTACTTACTCGGTGTCATCTGCATCAATGTCCCTAGAGGTTCAAATTTTAAATTCTCCCTTTCCTATGGTCAAATAACACACATTTGTTCCCTATTTTTCATAAGGGGATTTAATGATCTTATGCTGAACTAATTAAGAATAGGGCATGTACCCCAACCCCTTAAAATATGGAGTGTCAGGATAAAAACATGTCCATAGCCATCAGAAACTTGAGAACACTGAGATCAGGAGAATGTTGATCGACCATGGATGCAAGACCAGATAGTCTTAAAGAGAAGTTTCATTTAGAGGCTTGGAACGTCATGATCAAGACCCCTGTACTTGCGTGTGTGATCAATCAGTTTGAAAACATGTTGACAGATCATGAGTTAATCTGAGGCTGGAATCCACTCCGTGCTATGCTAAGCTGTGAGTGCTGGCCACCAATAGTGTTCTATATCAATTTCTGAAAGTTGTGTCATATGCATAGACAAGTCGCTGAGAATGTTCTCTGAATGGTGAATACCAGTAGGCTAGCCTACCTAGCTGCCTCCGTCACTAGCATTTCCAGGCACCTTGTAAGTGGGTAAAATGAAATAGAAAAATCACTTGAATGGTTAAAGTTGTCCTTGATTGTCCTCGTGGGACAGAGTTCCCCATTCCAGTTCAGAATTAGTTTCCTTGACGGAGTTGGAGAAACAGTCACAATACCTATGGTACTACTAGACCTAGTACATGTAGATGGAAGCAATGTGAGACTTACCTACTAGGTAGCTTATGTCCCTTTAGTTAGGAGGGTTAGGGAATGGGAAATTGGTTCAACATGTCAGCCTACGTTGTATATTTCATTAATATATGGAATCTAAAAGTGTATCATAGGAATATTAAAGCAAGCCATAGTATAACCAGTTGGTCACTTGGATACAACAATTCGATGAAACATTCTGTTAATAATTAGGAAGTGCCGTAGGCAACCAGAGAAGCGACACAAGAAAAAACGCCTGAGTCTTCCAGGCAGCCACATACCATACAGATGATAGTCATCAACTGTATTTCACGTATAGAAGAATGACTAAAATAGTTCCTCATGAAAAAAATAACTGGTCATTGGCTTGAAAGACAGTAACTTAGTAGGGACATACATGCTTTCAGTAAAAGTGGAGTTAAGAAAGATGTCTGGAATATTTAAATCAGTAGTTGATAGTCAGGATTTTTAAAATTACCGTAGGTTAAGGATTAGCAACCGCAGAGTGACTGAGACACCTCTTGCACCGTAACATGATTAGTAGCCTATGTGCAAGTTTTGAAATGGTAGGTTTTTCTGTGAACCAAACAACAGCTCTTAACATGGATAATGTTTAGGTTAGGCCTACAAGTTACAGTCCGGGCCACCTTAAATAAGTTCCTAAAACCCACATGGCCAACTTACATCACTAAACACCAAAAGGTCAGCACACACATCCATGTAACACATATCGAAAATGATCCAAACTAAGTAAAGGCCCTTTTACGAAAATATATTTTACATAAAGTTGTGAAGCAGTCCTTGCTCAAGTTAAGAACATCTCGGTTCATCAGTCCTCAACCGTCTAATTCTTAAGCAGTATTATGGCAGTGAAGTTAACTTAAATTAGCTCTTATAGATTGATTTTTAAAGCATCATATAAAATGCATAAGAACGGAAACATTAACACATACTCAAGTTTTTTTTTTCAGTTTTGCCGTGGAGCTATAGATGAGCATGTTCATTTCTTCTTATAGGCTACATTTTTATAATTAGTCCAACAATGCAGACCATTCTGTTTTAAGATGAGTGTTCAGGTAAGGATTTAGGAGAAGAAGAGAAATAGAATAGTAGGGTACATATTAGCTTATTATTTCTTTATTTTTGATAAGTCCAACCTCTCGTCCACGCCGTGGGATACGGGCAACGGCACAACGTAGGGGATTGCCTGTAGGGGCGAAGTACAGTGGGGATCTCGAGTCTATCGGGACCGTTACGGCAGCTGTGAAGGTCCTACAGGAACCCTGAAAAGTGACGGCTAACGGGATCTGGTGAAGCTACGATAGGCCCAGCAAGCCAGTAGTGGATAAGACTTTTGCTTTCAAGAAGGGAACAGGCCTTGGAAAGGACGGATACAATGGACGACGACCTAGCTGTGATAATGGACTACGATTCGGAATGCTGAATATACAAACATTGACTGGGAAGGTGGAGGAGATGGTGGATATGATGGAAAGAAGGAATTCGGATCTGCTGGGGCTGGCAGAAACAAGGTGGAAGGGAGTAGGAAGGAGAGAATTTAGAAAAGGCTGTAGACTATAATGAAGTGGGAATGAGGAAGGAAAGAGGAATGGAGTGGGGGTAGTAGTGACAGATGGGTTAAAAGAAGAAGTGGTGAGAATAAGTGACAGGATGATGAAGGTAAAAATATCACTGAAAGGAAAGTCTGTAGAGGTACTAATAATGAATGCCCCACAGGTAGACTGCACTGCTGAAGAGAAACAAGAGTTTGAAGAGGAAATGCAGAAACAGGTGGGAGGAAAGAATGTGAATATTATGGTAGATTTAAATGCGCATGTTGGAAGGGAAAGACAAGGGTATAAAAATGTGCTTGGACCAGAGGGTTGGGGCAATCGAAATGAGGAGAGTGAAAGTTTGTTGGATTTTTGTAAAAAGAATGGCTTATTGGTGGGGAACTCCTGGTTCAAGAAAAGAGAGAGCCACAAGATTACCTGGTATAGCAATGACTTGACTAGAAAGTCGGTAGTTGACTGTATCCTGTACGATAGTGATATGAATAGAAACATCATAGACATCAAGGTAATTCCATCAGCGCCTTGGATAGTGACCACCTGCTCTTGGTAATGAACCTGAGAGGGACCAAGGATAAAAAGGGGCAGAAAATCAGGATAGATGGATAAGGGTATGGAAGTTGAGAGTGGAGAAAACAGGGTAGAATACCTAGGAATAGTGAAGGAAAGCATCCCAAATGATGAACTGAAGACAGTAGAAAAGGAATGGGGTAGATTCAAGAGGACACTAGTAAGGGCGGCAAAAGCAGTATGTGGAAGGACAAACAACAAGAGGAGATGGAAAGAAACTCCATGGTGGAATCAGGAAACAAAATATATACCGGTAGTGCAGAAGAAGAATAGAGCCTTTAGGGTGTGGTTCCAAAATAGGGCAATAGAGACAAGAAAGAAGTACCAAATACGAAAGGAGGTGAAAAGAGTGGTGGCTGAGGAGAGAAGAAAGTGGATGGAAGAGTGGACAAGGATGATGGAGGAGGATAGTGAAGGTACCAAAAAGGTCCTAAATGGGATGGTTAAAAGTAAGAGGAGGAATGATATGACGGAATACGTTCGAATGGTGAACAAAAGTGGTCGAGAAGTAGGGAATAAGGATGAACTCAAGATTATGTGGAGGGAGTACTTTGAAGAACTCTTGTACCCGAATGGTGACCCTGATGAAGAAATAGAGGAACTTGGAACAGAAGAGGACTTAACATGGAGGGAAGAGGAGGAAGCAGTGAGGAAGATGAAAGGAGGGGAGTCATCAGGAACAGAAAAGGACTTAACATGGAGGGAAGTGGAGGACGCAGTGAGAAAGATGAAAGGAGGGAAGGCACCAGGTCTGGACGAGATATGTGTAGAGATGCTGAGAGCGGCAGGAGAGGTGGGGATGCAATGGCTATATCGAGTAGAGGGCTGCATGGAAAGAGAGGAGGACTGGAAGAGGGGAATAATTGTCCCAATCTTCAAGAAAGTTAGCAGAAAGGAGTGCAAGAATTATCGGGGGATTACATTGATGAGCCATTGTGCGAAGATCTTTGAGAAAGTTTTGGGAAAGAGATTCGGGCAGAAATAGAAGGAAAGATGAGAGAAGAACAACATGGCTTCAGAGCAGGAAGGTCCACAGTAGATCTAATTTTTGCTGTGAGAGAGTTGCAGGGAAAACATGAATATGGAATAGACCTATTGATGGCCTTCCTGGACATTGAAAAAGCATATGATAATGTACGTAGAAGTAAGGTATGGAAGGCTTTGGAGAAGAGAGGAGTAGGAAAGCAGACTATATGGAGGATAAGGGAAATGTGCAATGGAAGTATAAGCTGTGTGAAAGTAGGAGGAGAGAGATCAAATTGGCTGGAACAGAAGAATGGATTGAGGCAAGGAAGAGCACTTTCACCGCTACTCTTCATTGTAGTGTTGGACGATATAATGATCAGAGTGGCGGAAGTGATTGGCGAAAGAAGGATGAAAGTAATGGCGTTTGCAGATGATTTGATGATCTGGGGAAACAAGGAGGAGGAAGTACAGGAGCAGTTGGATGTATGGAAAGAAATAGTACATGGATATGGGATGAAGTTTAGCATAAGCAAAAGCGAGTGGATGATCACTACCAGGAAGAAGGAGGGAGTCACAACGGCAATAACAATTGGTGGGGAAGAATTGAGGAAAGTAGAGAGTTTCGAGTATCTGGGAAGCATGATACAAGAAAATGGAAGAAACGACAGTGAAATAAATGAGCGGGTGAGGCAAGCAGAATTATTCAGGAAAAGTGTTAGGAGCCTGGTATGGAGTAAGGATGACCCTCAAAAGAGCAAAAGGGTCATATATAGGACGTACTACGTTCCAATCCTCACGTATGCCTCAGAGACCTGCGTTATGAAAGGAAGGGAGCGAAGCAGAATACAGGCTAGTGAGATGATATTCTTGGAGTGACAAAGGTGGACAGTTTAATAAATGAGAGGATCAGAGAATTAGTCAAGGAGGGAGCATTACAGGATAGGATAGAGGAATCATGGCTTAAATGGTATGGGCATGTTAAGCGAATGGATGGGAGGAGGATACCCAGGAAGATACACGAGATGAAAATAGAGGGGAAAAAGACCAAGAGGAAGGCCAAGAGATAAGTGGCTGAAGGGTGTGGAGGACTGCGTGCGAAAGAAAGGAGAAGACTGAACCAAGGTGGTGACGGAGAGATGGTGGGAAGACAGAAGACGATGGAGAGGCCTATGTTCCAAACAGACCCGGCCAGTGGCTGGAAACTGTTCCAAGATGATGATGACGACCATACTCATTTCTTGCATGTATAGGCCTACATATATGGAAGCAGAATTGAGACAAGCTGTTGATAGCCTATTGTCAAATCCCTATTGAGATGCAAGAATATGGTTTTTCCAATGCTTAGGCCTAAAACCATTCGAACTAGTCGTGGATTTTAGGGGCATAAGACTGCAATGACAACTCTAAGATTTCTTCTTGGAATGGTAGAAAGCAGTTGTTGTAGGTTGATTTTGGGGCTTTGCGACATCTTGGTCATGTAGATCTGTGTACTTGGGCGTGTGGAATTTGTCTGATAACCTGTGTTATTGTGATGGCTTTATTAGTGTGTGCATTTATTATCCAGATGAGGATTGATAACGAGGCGGCCATGGCCTTAAATTAAGAACCATCCCTGCATTTGCCTGGAGTAGAAGTGGGGAAACCACTTCCAAGATGACTGAGATGGGAATCGAGCCCTCCTCTTCTCAGTTTTGCCTCACGAGGCTGAGTGTGCCTTGTTCCACCCTTCAGATTAAAATTAAAATTTCTTGGCAGAGCCGGAAATTGAACCTGGACCAACTGCCAAAAAATGCTAGCCGCACAGCGCGAGATGGTTGGTAGAATACTCTCCTGATCTCTCGTCACCTGGTGGTGTATTCTTTGGAATACACGGTAAGATAGAGTAAGCCTTTGCTTCTCTTTGCTTTAGTTCATCCCTTCCTTTTTCGCAAACACCAACAATGATCTCCTGATTTCTCTTTGTTGGTATATGTCTCTCATACTACCTGTAAGTCTGTTCTAGATATATATCTTCCATGACCCTCCTAGCGTCATCTAGCAGCGAATCTCTGAAGTTCCTCAATTCTTCCCTGTACAAGAGGACTTCCTTATCAATTTAGCCACCAGATCTCGTCGCTATCGCCAGCTATCATCTCCGTGATCAAGAGGACTTCGTCTACTTTTTCACCCTCCAGGCTGCGCTAGTGATTCCTACTATCAACTCTTTGAAGACCATTTCATCAAGAAGATTTTTATAACTTTAAAGTTGGCTATTCTTATATGTATTCCTTTTGTCTCCTACCCCCACTCTTTTTCCCTTCCCTGGTCCCTCCGCGCTCCGTTGAGCGGATCTCACTTGTACGTCGGAAGTCAACCAGTCAGTTAGAGCTTAACTAAAGCTCGACTCCTCAACTCTAGAGGCAAACTTTTTAATTCGATGCCATGTTCGAATTTTAGAACCAACCGTCAACAGCAACATCGCCTTCTTCATGAAGCAAAGATAAGTACCGACTTCATGTTTTAACCTCATTCTCATCGCTTTTAAAAGGCTCAATGCTTTTATTTGGATTTTATAGACAGTGAAAGTTGCTATGTGAAAATAACTGCTTTCTAGAGATCTTCTTGATCAAACTTAAACTATCAAGTCAAACTTTCAATATGAAAGATTTTCTGAGATGCTATCTCACATCGAGGGATATTTCCAAAATACCCACTGTCTATATAATCTAGTTTTCCGCCGAGGGATTCTCTACCCTATTTAAACAAGTCATCATTGCTCTGGAACCTTCCAGAACCTGCACTCTATCTACCAGTTATACTGTCATGTACTTTCCACTCACATATGGGAATACGTTTTCAAACTAAGGAATCTTCCTTACGAACTGCTAATCAATATCTAATTTTTCTTCCTCCGTTGGGATTTTTCTGGTGCATTCAACTATAACCTACACGTTTTTCAAGCAATAGACTCTCGCAAATCTAGTGTAACTAGTTATTTTCCACCATTGCAGTAACTTTCTTTGCTATCAACGTTTTGTGCTCCTACAGTGAACTCTTCAACTATATCAACAGACTATAGTGAAAACAGTGCCTGTTCAACTTTTCATCCGCGTCGCGCTCGTCCGAGTACAATAAATACGGCCATGAACACTTTTCCACAATCCCGTTTGATCTTTCCCAAACCCTTTACTAACAAACCAAAATAATAAAGTTGTTACTTTAGGTCTTTTTTCAATGAGGTATCACTCTACATAATTGCCCTCCCTTATTTGCTCCATGTATAACGAATTAATGTCTGTAAAACTTCGTGTCTAGTACACACCTTAAATTATTTTGTTTCTCCCTTCTAATGAGGGAATCCAATTCTTTCTACTCAAAAGTGAGTTATCTCTAGGTTTCACGAAAGGGAAACTTGCCCCATTTTTCTCGTGATCCCTACTTAAACATAGGAGTTCTAGAAACTTCCTTTCAATTGTTCTCTTCAGGTTTCACAATAAGTGACCTGCCCTATTTGCATAATCTCCTATGTATAATCATTAAACGTAGTTCAGTATTAATACAAGAAGTTATAGGAACTTCTATTTCATTTCTTCCTGTTTTTTATTGTTGTTGCTTTCGAAGTTGTTATTATTTCAAAGATTCTTGTCTAGAAATCCTTAAAGTACACACCTTGTACTTGATTTATTGTTTAACTTTAATTAGGTCAGTTATCTTTAAATTTTCATTTGTTCATCTTAGCCATTTCAAAATCTTACGAAGATTTTAAAACATATAAAAGGTTTAAAACCAAAAGAATTATCAATTGCCTTGCGCAAGCTTTAGATGTTTTCGGAGGTCAGCGACCCCAATTGTTTATAAAAAATCAAAATTATATATTTGTTGCAAAAACTACTTCCTTTTACATTGTTAAATAAATTAAAGATTTGTTTTTTGCTTTATAATTTCTCTAACATAACGGTTAGGCAAGATCCTGTCTTCCTTGACTCTTCCTATTTAATAAAAATAAATCTATTGATAGGGTTTTCACCACTTGTTGCATTTGAGCAAGAACTCTTAGTTTGTAACTTAGTAAAGTCTCTCTTAGCTTTAATAGCTAATTCTAACTGGCCAGTAAGGCAAGCATAGCTCGCTACGCCAGCTTCCTGCTTGTGGAGATTCTCTCTAACACTTATGGTTGGTTTTTCAAAATATAAGTGTTTCTCATTGTCTAAACTTTTAATCGGCGCCTCGCTGGGTAAAAGCTTAGCCATTTCTAAATGCAACTATTGGTACACTTACCAAAATTATTCCCAAAGGTATAATTGCTTTATCCCTATCCTTCTTGGATGCATTTGGTCGCTCTTTAGAAATTCTACAATTTCAAAAACTAAAATATCAATGCTGATTCAAATTATTTGCACTCTTCAAATTACCTGTTTAGAAACAAACTCCTTTGAACAGATACACAATAAATCTGTTACTCTTTGTCTTGCCAGACCACCACCCTTCCCCATAGTAGGCATATGTATGCTTGAGAGGGAATACGCTACAGCAACTTTCTTGCAAACAGCCCAAGTTCCAGCTGCGTTTCCCGTTAGCTTTGCCCAGTTCCCTACCCACTTTAGGTATCAGAGAGCGGATTTGCAGTGGCAGCTGCCTTTGAGTATACTTAAAGCTAAAATTATAACTTCTGTTAGACTCTCGTCCTATTTCTCCATCCTTATTCTCCAGTCCGAAACCCACTTCCTTTTCTTTAGCATCTTCCCTTGAGGGTTAGGTTATTCCCAAGCTAATAATCTACCCACATGGCATATTAAAAGCCACTTGCAGAAAATTCACTGAATTCACTGACAAATTGGCGAGGTAAATACAGGCGTTGAAAGGCAAGATTTATCGACGGAGTAATATCTAGAAAATTATAATTATAAGATACTGTACCAACACAAAACAATTTTCTGTGGAGAGCTGAGATACGAAGATTGGAACTTAAGTAGTGACAACACGGCGGTGGAGACGCTATGCACCGGAATTGTCTATTGTCCCTGAGAGTACGCGTTAGTGGCATACCTACCTTACCTCTGAGCAAGTGGACTCTCTCTTCCCACAGCACCTGCGTGCGCACACTGGAGAGGAATACCGTCACTTGTGAGCTAGCGATCTAACAGAACGTGGTCGCCATGTTTTCCAAACAGGACAAACGGAGTTGGATCGAGATTTAATGTGCCCGAGGTCGTACAGCACGCCAGTGTCATCAGGGTCTGCAAGAGGCGTGCGGGGAGGCTGCATTGCCGTACAGAACAGTGGCACGTTGGATCAAGGCCTTCAACGATGGTCGGCAAACTGTGGCAGACATGCATCGGGCAGGTCGTCCTACGAGCGTCAGTGAAGAAGACGTGCATGCTCTTGCCGCGTTACTGGACTGTGATCGAAACCAGACGATTCGTGAGCTCGTCCATGAAACCGGATGGGCGCATACGTCTGTGCTGCACATCCTGAAGGAACGCCTGGACGTGAGGAAAATTGCATCGCCCTCACGATAGGTGCCACATGAGTTGACAGAAGTGAACAAATGGTTGCGCTACGACGCTGCCAAGACTCACTTGCAGCACTATGAGCGCAAAGGAGAGACGTTCCTACGCCGTATAGTCACCCTGGATGAGACATGGGCCAGATCCTACGAGCCCAAACCGAAACGCCAGTCGAACGAATGGCGGCATTATGGATTACCCCGAAAGTCCGTCAGACCCCCAGTGCGGTGAAGGTGATGGTGATCATCGTGTATGACTCTGATGGCGTGATCCTAACGCATTACGTTCTTCCACGGCAGATCGTCAATGCACAGTATTACTGTTCGTTTTTGGAGCACCACCTGCGCCCAGCATTGCGAAAGAGCGACCACACTTTCTGCGGCAACCACCCATGATGTTGCACGACAATGCTCGGGCGCATACAGCGCGAGCTGTGGCAGATGTGCTCGGTCGATGGGGCTGGGAAGTACTGTACCATCCACCATACTCCCCTGACTTAAGTCCTTGTGACTTCGATTTAATCCCTAAGATGAAGGAACCAATTCGTGGCACTCGCTTCCGGACTGTTGCAGAGATTCGACAGGCTGTAGACCGCTCCATGCACACCATCGACAGGACGGGCTCGGCGAAAGGTATACTACGACTTCCACATCGCTGGCGCTGTCAACGGGTTCTACACCACGCTGGTGACTACTTTGAAGGACTGTAAAGGTTGCTAACATGTACCACTTTTGTACCTCTTGATAATAAATAGTTGCCACTACTTAAGTTCCAACCCTTGTATTTAACTTGCGAGAGCGGAATATATGAGAGGGAATACGGTGTCAGCATTGAACTGAAGGCAGCGTTGTCTCGAATGCTGCTGACTATGCCTACTATGTGCGTACGTGCACCACACTTCCGCTCATTTCTACATGATCATAATATTAATAGCATTATGGTTTCTAAAAAAATCAAAGTGGTTAAAATTTTCAGTGCATATTCTAAAATAAAATAATAGCCCGTCCTCAAGCAAAAATGTTCAAGGCAAAACGACATACGTAATAAAGGTAACACTTCAGGAGTGATGAACCAAGTAGAATACTTAAATTAGCTTAAATACCTCGTCTAATGATGAATAATAATTGTGGAAATGATGTCCTAATAGATGTTTTCTCATTCGCTGTCTGTAAACCACACGCTATCCCCTTTTATAACACGACTTATATACTGTAGTAAAATTTCAGATTAATTCTGTGCCACGTATCACTCTCTTCCTTTTCGCTTTCACTTTGATAATATATCATTTTCATACCTTATTTCATCTTTTGGCACGAGGGACATTATCATTTGTAACTACTAACCTCGATCACTTCTGCACGGGATTTATGTGCTAAATCACGTACATGAAAAATGAAAATCCACAGCCTGCTTCCAGTCTCCGACCGGGTCAGGAATGGAATGAATGAAGCCCCCATCTAGCGGAGAGGATATGAACTGTGCCGGCTGCCGAGGCCTGACGCACACCTCTGGGGCAATGATTAAATGAATGACAAATGAAATGATAGTGGAGAGTGTTGCTGGAATGAAATTTTGACAGGGAAAACCGGAGTACCCGGAGAAAAACCTGTCAGCCTCCGTTTTGTCCAGCACAGATCTCACATGGAGTGACCGGGATTTGAACCACGGACCCAGCGGTGAGAGGCCGGCGTGCTGCCGCCTAAGCCACGGAGGCGTAAATCACGTACATACGTGTTTTTATTTATTGTATATTTAACAACCCCAGCCATGTTCGACACCATATTAAGTATGTGAAACTGCCGCAGTGAGCGTCACACATTGACGTCATTAGTTACCAACATATCCGATGCAAAATACATTAGACGACACACGTAGTGGTGTAATTAAGTGAAAAGAGAAATAAAATGGTTCTTGGTTAGACGACACTCTGGACGAAACCATTGGTCGCTGCTTGGTTAGACGACTGTCTGGACGAAAATTCCTGATTGCACTACAAGCAAGGGGGTCTGGGTATAAGTCCCAGGTTTGTTTTGTGTGTAGAACAGTATTCACCACCGTAATGAACGCTGATTGCAAGGATTCCATGTTTCGAACTAAGCGGCAAAACCAGCGTCTCACTGCCTAAAAATATTGGTCTAGGCACAAACCATTGGTTTGGATGAAAATTATTGATGCGTGTCTATCCCCACTGTGCGTGTCAAAAACCAGGGGTGGGAGGGAGGTTTGTTCTACATACCTGTTGCACATAAAATGAGCTCTGTGGGAATGTTCAAATGGATTGATGATACAGGGTTTATCAAGAATCTTTCTATGCATCTTTTAAAAACATCTTAGCAATTCAAAGTTACTGTCATCATTGCTAATGCTGTAATCTGTCATGTTTATTTATGCATGAGGAATTAGGAAACATTGGTAGGATTGGTATATTGAGTGGAGATACAGTAGGATAAAATGCAACTGTGTAATGGAAACCTAACATGTGTTTTTATTTCTCAACTTTATTTTCTGTAGACTCAACACAGCCTACCACAAGGGAAGAAATTTGTTGGTCATGTTTAATGAGAGCAAAATCTTGAAACACTGTGATTTAAGTGGTTGTTATCAAGTTAAGTTGTATAGGAAAATGAAAATGTGAATTCGCGCCCCAAGTTTACGAAGCATTGTCAGACTCAGCTGAAAGTATCTTGGATGCAAATCAAGCCTCAATAGTTAAAACTTGAGGACGACCCTTGACATGAGCACTAGAATAGGCCTACATTTAGGATCGACAAAGCCTGCAGTAGGTCTCATGCTATGCACCTGGGCGTGTACCCTTCCGGACTTTCTAGGATGTAGACTCTATCTCGGGTAGTGGTCTGTTCGGTGTGGCTCTAGCTTTACATACATCCTAGGGGTTTCATGAAGGATCACAGGATGCTTAAATTAAATTAGTATGCCAGAGGATTATTTAAATGCAGCAATAATTTATTCACAAATAGCAACATCTCCCCCTTTGAATCCCTTCTCAAAAAACAACACAACAATCCCCTTTACATTAACTGGAAATCACAAAAATATAAGCTCATAAGCTGATCAAAATAAATCAACAACACTGGTTGACAGAATATAATCAAAAGTTTAAATGAACACCAAACTCAAAATTCAAGCAAATTATGGCCTAAAACTGCCCAGCCATTCTAGTAACCAATCGCACTCTCATTAATATGGGTATGGTAATTTCAGGTGGGTTGGATAAGTCCTTTCTTACAATCATTCCCATTCTCTCATGAGGCTGGTCATGAAGGCATAGGTTATTCCCGGTTACATAAATGTGCGTCAATTTACTTTACAGTTACAAGAAACAAAAAATAACTCATCATCAGAGCCCCAAGCTCTGCCAAATTAAAATGACAATCAAATAAAACGCTAGAAAAACAAACATCGATCATCATCAAATAAAACACAAACGGCGGCCTGTGCCCCGTGACGAAAATACTCAATTATATTTACAATGAATGCACATAACGCAAATTAACATTGTACTCAACCTCGCTTCCTACAGCGGCAAATGAACAAATCCCGGGAATATGTCGAAGCATTCCGACATCTAACAATAAAACATTACCACGCAGATGTGGTGCACCTGATATGTAACAGCCATTCCGTTTTCCAAAACAAACCCAGTTCTGGTGGTCGTTTACCTTCACTACACAATAAGACTGGCAATCGTCTGGAGGGTCTGTATTGAACCCGCTAACCACTGGTTCATGTGATATTTTTCAACGCAACGCATTTTTGATGCATCACTTTAGAACGTACCCACTGACCGACCATGCTGTCGCTACGTGCTAACATTCTTTGGAGTTATAAATGGTTGATCTTTTGACTACGGAGAAAACCACTATTAAATAATCTGAAGCTAAATTATGACACTTCTATTTTTTACGAAGCTCAGATATTATCACACTGTAATTCTGTATCATCGAAACATTCTTTAGAATGTGACATCTGCTTTTGGTAAGGTAGTAACCTCGCAGATGAGCGAACTGGAACCAGACAGACGCTGCACGACCAGTGTAGTTACAAGCTAACGCAGCGCATGGCTGAGAGCTTACCACAAGTGTTTGGATTACCATCCAAGTTGGATGCCGTTTGTGTCAAGTCCGTCTATAAGACGAGGTAACAGTCCGCCTGAAGGCGAGGAAAGCAATCCTAGTGCATCGCACCTTATTTCAATTCGAATAGTACATGATATTGGTAAATATTACAGCCGGAGAAGGCTTGTGCTACGAATACTGTGGATTTTTGGGAAAAATGATCATAACCATGGAACGCCACATTTTCAGCCTCGTGCTTGAACATCATATTTCGACATCGTCGAGTGGCGATAAATACATCACTCACAGTGAAATAATTATTAACCGAGTGGATCATTTCAACACTCATAGCTACAAATATTGCTTTAATCGCAAGTGCGATTCTTTTCAGTGAAGCACAACGCCGAGGCCACGTGATTTGTGGGCAAGTGAAATCTGTATCAGTGAAGCAGATAATAGTGCATGGCCAATTTAAAAACCATCTGCGCCGTGTAGTAGCAGTGAGTTTAGTGCCACGTTAAAGCTAGCTTCTGTGCAATTGTGCTACGCTTATTCATCGTATCTTAAAGTGGTAAAGTCATATTTCAAGATGTCATATTTTGACGACCACGTGTACGACAATCCTTGTTACGCATCACCTGTGGAGATGAGCTGTTAAGATTCATCATGTGAAGGAGAGGACCAGAGAACTACAGCCGATGACGGAAGAACCATGGCTTTAGCACCCGCTAATCCAAGGAAGATGACGACTTTGAGGAGGAGTCTGGTCATATCATCACGACAACGACGAGGACGAATAAAGGCCGTGGAAATGGATAGAGCCGATGTGGAGGCTCCGATTGGACAACCCTTGTCCGGAGACCAAAGCCTTATTATATCCCTCGGGTCGTTGGAACGACCGAGATGTAGACATCCTTTCTTGTGAGTCCGAAATATTCATTCCTTGTGAGGTTATTTTGTGGTGTAGCTTAGTGTAGTTTATTGTAGAACCAGCCGAACTCCTTGACAAGCCATAGGTAGGTTTTGTACTGTTAGAATTAATGCTTGAAGTTCACTTTCAGTGATTGTTAGTCACCCGTTATGATTGAATTTCTCTTCGATCACGGTGCATTCTGAGGGACATCGTTAAGATGTTATTTCTACCCCCTGCTAAGCGTGACTGTAGTCTTGTTACTACGTTTTGTTCAACCCTAGGTGGGTGATTTTTGTGTACAGTTATTTGGGATGACGATCAGACGTCATGGCCAGGGTTATTTTATAACACCCCTTTCTAGTAAATGTTGTCACGCCACTGATTTAGTCAGAACAGTCCGTATCATTGGATAGCCGACTGAAGCTATCAGTTTTGTAATACTATGTCATTTTTCATTTTGATGTGCTATGAAGCCATCCACTTCAAGTTTGAACACATTCAGAGTGTTACAGTTTGTATGCAATCTAGCATCGAACCCAGCAATGAATGCCGTATCATTGGCAAACTTAGCAATTTTAAGATTTGCGCCTTTATAATGTTGATTTCGTGTCAGTGTTTCGACACAGTTATTATTTTGGTTATATTTAGACAGAGCAGTTATGAACTGACATATCTGCACATTTCAAAGAGATTCAGATGAAGTGGAATATCTATGTTTTACTTTTCTTTGACTTTTCAAACATGCTATATCTTTCAGCATAGTTTTGAGGCGTGATTTCAAGCCTAATGCTTGTGTAAATTTCTATTATATCTGGACATGATAACAAGGCCAGTTTTCTAATAGGACTTTCTGCGTTAAAGCTGCCTGCCTTCAGTGATGTGCATTTTCTAAACTGTCCGTGTAGATGATTACGAGTAGCGAGGCTAGCTCGAATCATGGACAGGTGTTTACAGTTCCCAGCATGCAGTGTACTAGAGCACCACTCATTCAGTGAGACCATAACTTTTCCAGATCTTTGACAATGCTTATAGCATTACTAACATTTAGATGGTGTGTCTCATATGTAGGTCAATCTCCAGGCCACCATTTTGTAATAATCATATGTTTTGCTGCTTAGAGTTGACTGGCGAGAGCCATGTGTTTGCATCGCTACTAAAGCGAATATCTTTCTTCTCCATCTGAGAATGATTTCACGTTATGTTAAGGTTTATTTATGGTAATTAAGAGGCTAGATGAGGCACCTGTTTAGAGGCTATATTTATGTGTGTCCAGACTTCGATTCTGTTGACTGTGTTATTGTAGGGAGGTAACTGATGTTCATACCAGGCCTTACCCAGAGATAAATTAAGTGAGCCGAGAGCCACTAATAACCTGTGTTATTGTTATGTCCGAGCGGGAGAGCTCGTTGACGGTGTTTTATATCAGATTGATCTCGCACGAGACTGCTACTGCTGAGCCCAAGGTATTCAGGATTGTCAGCCTATTCGTCATAAACCAACGATAATTTAAACCAACGATTTTAATAATCATTAACGTCATTATTATAAACCTGATGATAATTAACTACTTACTAGTTGAAACCCGTCAAAAATGACGGTCAATAGAAAAATATGTACTGAAGAATTTTCTTATATAGGCCTACTGTGTATTCTTTGTACGATTATTTATTGGCTCTATTGAAACTATAAGAGCGTCAAAAGATTGCACTCTCAACATTGCAAAATACTGCTGGCCATGACTGAAAAATTGATGAGGCAAATTGAGACCTATACGTTCCAGAGTTTCCCCTTGAGCTTCATTGATTATGACAGAGAATGCCAAATAAATTGGAAAATATTGCCTCTTAGAACAAAATGATAGTGTTTTATCGGATGGTGTTAAATCAAGTCGAAGGATTAGACCTCTCTGCCTAATTTTAACTGCACTTATTATTTCCAAATCCAAGCAATATGGTTGCATTTAGGAGCCCTTGGGAAACGTTCAGATTTCTAAGCAGTATAACGGGTCAAGCGTTTGGAATATGTGGAGGCAAGTCATTTAGTTCCAAGGAATTCAAGAACTCGGAGTCTAAGACAACTGGCCGCAAACCGTCGCATATAATTTTGGAATATAACGAAGAAATGCGATGATGTTCACCTCCATACATTTTAAAACAATGTGGACCGTATGCGTGTGACACAGTAACATTGGCACCAAATGAAACGAAGGACATAGCATTGTACTGCCGATTAGTCTCTCTGAAATTCCTTGAGATATCATCTCCAGTGAAAAATAATTGTTGCAGCCTGTCAAATATGTTATATTTAGTCAGATTAATTTTACCATTACAACAGCAAAGGTCAATGTAACCAAGTGTAGATTTCTCTCAAGAGAAATACAGTCAGAACAATGTTTACATTTGTTCGTCAAGGACCCTACACTGTAACGGCATAGTATCTGGAATTGTTTCTGAAATGCCGTATTTATATTGGATTTTAAAAGTGGCTTCGTATTTTTCTCCGATTTCCCACTTTTTTGCGGCTAATGTTCTATTTCGAAAAATGGGTTTATTTATAGTAGCATTTCTCCCCAAATTAACGTCATATTAAATAACACTATAGTGGCCTGCATCAACGCAGCTGCCAAATATTAAATAGCAAATAATAACTTACTGCCATTGCCAAAATCAACTGCGTGGTTAGACTCATTGTTATGTACTCGAAAAATTTAATCAATAAACAATAATATTCACTTATACAATTAAGTTCAGAGACTTCCATTCTCAAGTTGGTTGCTGATGAGAATGCGATGAGACTGATCGCCAATAATAAAATCCTTGCAAATTTTGCAATTTGCTTGCAAACGCAACTCAGGATGACGAACTTTATTTTGAAATAAACAGAATGGAACTGCTCTAAATAATCAATTTTCATCACCTGTTGAAAGAACAATACTTTGCATATCCATGACAGTAAATTATGCAAGGGAGCATAGAATCACTTCGCCACTACTGGAATGAGCATAGACTCACTTCGCCAGCCACCGTAATGGAGGGAGGTTTGGAATTATATGTTCAGTGTTTGTCAAAGATCGTATTAACACAGGGATGCCCACTCTTAAGGCTACATTCTGAGCCATCGCCCCAGATTCCAGGTTCGATCCCTGCTCTGCCAAGAAATTTAATTCTGGTCTGAGGGCTGGAACGGAGCGCACTCTTGAGGCAAACCTAAGAAAAGCAAAATTTGATTCCCATCTCAACAATCTTGGATGTGGTTTTCCATGGTTTCCCACTTCCACTCCAGGCAAATACCGGGATAGTTCCTAACATTAAGCCTCGGTCGTCAACTCCCCATTCCCCATATTAATTATAAATGCACACATCAATACAGCCATCACATTAACACAGGTTGTCAGAGAAAGGTTTACACTCACACACCAAAGTAGACGGGGCTGAGTGACCACGTTGTCTGAGTCCATCAAATGAATTATGTTCGACAATTTTCTCTCATGGCGAAAGCGATTGTGCCCATTTTTATTTAATAATTTAAAAGTATCTGGCAACGTAAATCATGGAGAATTCCTTACCTTACGGAAATAATAAACGTAACATAATGCAATATCAATTGCAAGATAGAATAATTGGGAAATAAAATTACATGTCTGAGGTGGGAATCAAACTCCTTCGACAATGCATAATCAATTTCGTCGTCCACAATGTTAGCCGCTGAGCCACCCAGACAACGAAATTAGAGTGCAATATTAAGTGACGTAAACAACAAACGCACTCAACTGCCAGTTACAGTTCTTCAATATTTCCCTTAATTCATTATTCTATTCCAGTATATATCGGGAGACAACATAAGCGATATTTCCCTTTTCAATTCTCACAAACAAAGATCACACTACGATACGGTGGATCTTCTATCCGCCATTTCTCTCATGAAGAAACGCCATTGTGCGCACGTGCAATTGCCACATATATTACATTTTTCTTTAAACATTTAAAATATACGTAACATATATTTTCCTTTTAAAGACACACTGTTAATCTGCATGCCAAGAGCTTTCGTTAGAATGCCATACGAAGCCAATCGGTTAAGTCGTTTTCACAATCTCGTGTGTACAAAAGTACCTTAGTGTTTTAAATATATATGGCAACAGAGAATTCGTTACTTTACGGGAATGATAAAAGTGAAATATGTTTCTACACTATAATACCAATCGTAGGAAGGAAGAAAACAAAACAAAAAACAAAAACCATATCCGAGGTGGGAATCGAACCCTCTCGACCATGCAAAGGTTGGCAACAGAGAATTCGTTACTTTACGGGAATGATAAAAGTGAAATATGTTTCTACAATATAATACCAATCGTAGGAAGGAAGAAAAAAAAAACATATCCGAGGTGGGAATCGAACCCTCTCGACCATGCAAAGGTTGGCAACAGAGAATTCGTTACTTTACGGGAATGATAAAAGTGAAATATGTTTCTACAATGTAATACCAATTGTAGGAAGGAAGAAAACGAAAATTAAAAAAACATATCCGAGGTGGGAATCGAACCCTCTCGACCATGCAAATGATGGCAACAGAGAATTCGTTACTTTACGGGAATGATAAAACTGAAATATGTTTCTACAATGTAATACCAATCGTAGGAAGGAAGAAAACGAAAATAAAAAAAAACATATCCAAGGTGAGAATCGAACCCTCTCGGTCACGCATAATACCAATTACTGGACAGTAATCATGTCCCCTCGGCCATCCAGACAATCATGTGGAATTGCAATATTAAGTTATCTAACCAGTACACAGACTCAACCTGCAGTTAAAGTCCTTCAATTCGTGGCTTATTTAATATAATTCTATTTCAATGCATATTGTAAAAACATAATTAACATTATTGGAGACCCTTTTTAATTCTCATAAACAAAGATCTCAGTTAGACGTGGCCGGAATCGCCATTTTCCTTGTTAAGAAAGGCCATTGTGCGCATGCGCGGGAGTGTCAAATATTACATATTTCTTTAATCATTTAAAAATATACCGTAACATATATTTTCCTTTTAAAGAAACTCTGCAAATCTGCATGTCAAGAGCTTTCGTTAGAATGTCTTACGAAGCCAATCGGTTAAGTCGTTTTCATAATCTCGTGTGTACAAAAAACAGCTTACTGTCGACCAAAGTATTATGTGCACTCGAGTTTGAAGGTTGTTTGTGAAGTAACCAATATACCTACGTAAAATCCAATAACATCATCGTTTTCGTCGTTCTATTGCACGTTAGTTCATGTAGGTTTGGAATTTTTAATTTATATTTTAATATTTTTTGTCGCAGTTGGAGCACAAAAAGTGCACGTTTTTAAGCGTGTTTCAACCATGCGCCACATTAAAGAATTATTATCTCAAAAACCCGTCATCAGATCGAATCCAAATTTTAACACAATATACTATTGTCGTTTCGGCTGTTGGCAACCCTGATAGCTTCTCTGACGGGCACAGTATACCTGCTCCCTAGTCTAGCTGGCCTCAGGCTTCGAGTTGTACACAAATACTCACTTCCCGTGAAGAAGTCATTTTATGCTTCCCCAGGACATGAATGCAATTATCACTTACCAATATCGTTTTATCGTATCACGCGGGCAATTTCACCTCCGCTCGTCATAACTTACCATAGTAACCATTATATCGTCGTAGAAAATGCGGGAATCATTACCCCCGCTCACCTTAATTATGCACACATACAACTCGGCCAAGCATTACCTCTCAATCCTACCTGATCCCTGAAACTCGACTGCCATCTTAATTACCGTGCATCACCTCTTGCCTCGATGATGGTCATCAGCTCCTTACACTTGAGCCCATGCTCAAAATTGCTGCGTTAGACTGGTCTGTTACATTATCGTGAGTTGTTTTCCCCCCCAAATCTCATCATTTTACTTTAAGGGTTGTGCCTGCGCACTTATTCCCATTAATCCCTTTTATTATGCATTCATAAGGAACATTACTGAACTACGCACCAAAATAAAATACAAATTGATGACCATGTGATCCCATCTGACAAACACACAAAATCTATCACTAAAATATATACAGACTTGCACAAAATCCTGCCTGCTGTACCGGTAATACCTATTTAATTATAATTGCTTATAATTTTAAAGAAACTTATCCAACTCCTGTGATAGGAGACATTATGCATGCAAACCCCATTTTTTTTACTTATCTAGACATCTCGTCCATGGTGTCCCTTGGTTTTGGAAGTCCAACCTGCAACTTTACACTCTGTTCAAATTTCATAAAAGAAAAGGTCCACTATGAATATTACTTTTATTATGCACGGTTTGTTTAAGTGGATCAACTCTGATTCTCTGAGCTATGCATCAGCCTACGTATTTCAGCCAACAGTCCGTATAGCTTCCTACGTAACTTTCTCTAATAGCACAGGGGCTATCCCTAATTGACGGACTCCGAAACTCTCACACGTTCGGTCACGTTTTAACATCAGCGGTACACGCACTTCGCGTAATTGCACGGTTCAGCTTCGCACTGGCGAATGGCTGTGATGCGTTTGTGCAAAATTACTGCTTTAAAACTCGTGAAAATGCTATCTTACTTGGTCGCACACGGGCATGAATAAATCACACTCATGGTGATGCAATGTCGACTTGTAATACTTATAAATTTTGCGGTAATTCGTGCCTCACACGGGCAAAGGCTCTCGCCACTCAGGCGATGCGATATCGACTGATTTAACTAAATATCCTCCTGCTATTTATATGGTTAACGAGGAATTTAACAGGTGAGGGGCATTTTTTAAATTTATTTCCATTATAGCACTCGCGTGCTAATATAATGTATTCCACTCGAATGCTCTTGTTTTCAATGTCTCAAAAACTGCTCTCGAAATTTAAATCTGATCGTAGGATCAGCTGATAATTTGCTCCGTGATCACCGTCTTTGTTCCTCACTTTCGCGGCTTCTGGTGGCGTCTATCCGCCCCCTATCTTTGATTGGTTATTTCAAACTGACCCCTCATTCTAGTTTTTCTGCCGAATTAAATCACACAATGACTTTTCCAAATTTTCAAAATAACTTCTGCGAGATTGAGATCGTCCTCTTTATAATGGTGTGACTCGCGATCTCGTATCTTAATTGAATCTCTAATTCTTCTCAAGCAGGCGGAGTTTATTTCATAGATTGTCGTTGAATCCGTGGCTTCATTCCCTCTGGGTTGAGTGACCGATTTCCCTTGTCTTCTCACATCTGGTCACCAGACGTTGTAACTTGAGTCCTTGCGCTATTGTCTGTGGCTCGGTGAAAGTCTCTATAAGTCACGTACGGGCTTCCCCATTGTTGAGCTCCCTAGTCTATGAAACTGTGCCTTCCTTCTTCAGATATAACGTGAACATTTATGTTGAAATATATGTAAAATTTATGCTATGACCAATGCATAAAGGTTACAGTATATTGAGTGGAGATACAGTAGGTTAAAATGCAACTGTGAAGGTTTAATATATGTATTGAAAAGGCAGACATTCCCTTTATTTCTTTCTAATATATAGTTAGTCAATACGGACCTCAATTACTGACATTATGCTCTTTTAATAACGGCTGCCATGTTTCGACAGCACTTGCATCTCGTTCAACTGTCAACAGGCGCACTCTAGCGGTAGGCTACACACCGAGGCACACACATTGTTGCCAACATGTGGGATACAAAATTACTGTAAAAAATAAAAATAAAATAACTGGGACGCGTTATAAATAGGCTGTAACCATTGTCAAAAACCACTGCTCTGGACGCGTTAGGCTGTAACAATTGGATTGGATAAAACATAGGTTAGAATGTTCGGGTGTCGGTGCGGCCAAAATGTGCAGCTATCAGGGCACGGTTGCTCAAAACCATTGATCTGGGCGCGATAGGTTGTAACCTTTGTCAAAAACCATTGATCTGGACAAAATGAAGGTTAGAATGGTTGGGTGTAGGTGTGGCCTTGGTCCCGCACAGCTAGTGGGGCACGGTAGACACAAAACCATTGATCTGTGAGCTGTAATCAATGTCAAAAACCATTGGATTGGACAAGAATGGTCAGGTGTAGGTGCGGCCTTGACGTCCGGGTATCCTCTTGTTGCAGGTTATAGATAGGTTATGTTTTATCCTCCTAACTTCCACTTCACGAAGGCACATGAATGATGCGCACTCAAGGATGAACTGGGCGCTTCTTTGTTTTATATAGTACCTTAAGGGCGAGGTTGGCAGTACTGTTTTAATGATACTAGTGCTTAGAGACAGACCAGCGGGGCTAACGAAGCGACCCGAATACTCACGACCGCAACTGATGATGATTCATTTTGACTAATGGTGACCACAGCTGTAATTTTGGCTATATAAGTCGTGATCCTATTTTGAATGTCTGGGTGGGTCACATACGGTAGACGAGGAATCATCTTTTAAAACATCATTCCCTGATTTATTTCTCGTCGTTTGATAAGGTATTTTGGCTAATTCATGTACTTGAGAGAAAGTTATCACTCGTTCTACTTTTATTCAGTGCTACTGTTTGTTAGAATACGTGCAAGAAGAGATTGCCGCAGAATGCTGCGCAGATCTTCGGCAATGTTCAGGTGGGCTCGGTAGTGGCAGAACACGCCCCTCCCACTTCGCTCAGTAGCTCGCTGGCAGCCGTTGTGAACGGATGGCTGCCCAGGCTTGGCTGAACTGTGACTGGGGTTCAAGTGAGATCTCAGTGCGTGTATGTAATGCCTTACACAGTAGTTATAACCTGAGCCAAGACACAGTAATCTATTGTTGAAGATGAAGGAAACAACAAAGTGATTAAGATGGTATATTGGCTTTCACGGCCCGTGAATTAACCCTTATCTACACGCATCTCTTTCACTAAAATCCGTACACGCTAGCGGCACTCTATTTTTTCATTCTTTTTCGTAATTTAGTGACATGCTAAACGGCTAAAATTGATTTGTATGGAGAATTATACAGAAGCTATAAGAAGACATTGAAAAGATCTTATCAGTATGTACGAAATTCTTATTAATAAAATATATTATTGGGAGGGATGGGATAAGGACATATTTACTATTCATACTTAATGTAATTAAAAATTCTTATAAATATTTATTGGACAAAGAAGAAAAAATAATAATTTTCACACACAAAAGAGATATTGAGAATTATTGGATTGAGATTGCCCTTTTTTCAGACTCATATTACAAGACATTGTACCTGATGCTCAACAAGCTCAAGAAATACACTAGAGTAAAAGTAAAACGGTTTGTCAGATTATGTAGGCCTATACACTTAGATTCTTGGCTTGAAAAAGGACACTTTCTGCTAATTTACAGTATGAAATAATATAAAGTGCCTAAATACACAAAATAACTCTGCACTAGGACTTAAAAATCGAATAGATCCTCTTCATCCAGAGACCCTTCTTTCTCATCGAGTACTTAGAGCAACGTCTCAATCTCCTGTTGTTGACAGCCATGTCAGAGACCTATAAAAAGAAGGCAAGCTTGCAGACTATGTGCTGACATCGATAATAATGATAGAAGCATAGAAAGAAACAACAAAGGTAAAATAAGTTAAATACTTACATTATTTCACAACGCCGTTTCCAGCCAGTTGTTACACGCTAGCGGTACGGAATGCCGCATTCGCGCACCTCGCACTTTGACTACCTGTCTCAGATCGACTGGGAACCAGACAGGCTCCAAACCTAACCCCTCCCCTGCAGCACATGTCGAACAAAGGATATAGCGGGTGTTCTCACAGAACTCGTAAATGGTTACCACGTCAAACAAAATTTTGCAAAAAAGCGGCACTGAGTGCCGCTTAGCGTGTATCTAAGGGTTGAAACTCAGTAATTTTTCTAGGATTGTGCCGTGCCTTGTGTGGGGTTTCGCCTAGGACACCAAGCTGGCTGTCTGTTGGTTTGTAATTAAGGCCTAAACTCGAGTATCCATAATAAAAATCCGATAGTAGTACACGTCTTCTGAAAGAGGTTGAAAACCACTCCTATCACCTTCACTGTCATCCGTGCTATTGGTGTTGGCGTAACTAACACACTCTCTGTCACTGTCGCTATCGTCCCCCAGACTAATGATTATGAGGTCTGATAGCCTACTACATCCATTATGTGATCGCTATCAATGTACGTCTTCTCAATGTCTATTACGTAACTACACCGACTCGACCATTCTTCTGCTCCAGTTGACGCAATTATTTGCATAAGTAATGTTCTTGCGTCATCAAGTTTGAAAGTAACATTCTTTTCTGCTACATCATTTTTAGCACGAGCCCAAATCATTTCGATAGGGGTTCAAGTCAGGGTGGTACGGTGGTAGACGCAATATCGTGTGTCCATAGTTAGCAAGTAGTCTGTCGATTTCATATGTCTTATAACGTGGTTTATGGGATTTAATCAAAGCATACAGTTGAGGTTTTATAATCTCTGTAGGAAATGGAATACCCCTATCGGTCAACCAATCCTGCGTAACTGTTTTTCGGGAAGATTATGTGAGTGCGCGTTCACGTTGGACATTATGGTACGAGGCATTGTCAATCACGACTACAGGGTTGGGTGGCAAATTAAGAATTAATTTATCTGTCAGATATTTTTCGTAATTTCTATAGTCTATCTCATCGTGATAGTCCCCTGTTGTTTGGTTGGATTTTAAAACCTACAAAGCATTTGGAATGAAACCTGGATCTGAACCTGCATGTACCACAATAAATCTTTGCCCTTTCGAGATAAGTGACTTCAGTCCACGAAGAGAACCGTCACTCCTAGTGATGTGGGCCGGGCAAATGCCCAGTTGGCAGAACATCTATAAATAGGCATTTGCCCAAAGCAGTTTTTAGCGCCCAGTATGTGGGCATTAAAAAAACTCTTTTTTAAACCTTTTACTGCTTGTGATTGTTAAAACATAATAAAGACCATTAATCAAAGGTACATTTCATGGATAAACTAGCAATGCCCGAATATTGCTAATAAAAAATTAATTATCCTGTGTCAATGTTGTCAATAACATCTAAATGGGAATTTGTAGATCTGGTTTCAATAAAACATTGTATTACTGAGTTAGGCCTGCAGGCCTACTCATTTATATTTAGGACAATTAGGTAGGAGTTAAATTATGGTGTGAATAGTGGCTTTGGGAGGGGGTGGATGGGCTAGGCCCGGGGCTGCCATTGTGCTATGATCTTGGAGTGGGGGTAGGGTGGTTGTGGCCCAAGGCTAGTAAACTACAGAGGTTGCCTCAATATGGAGCTCTTAGGCGAGGGGATAGCGGAGGGAAGGGAAAGGACGTGACGTCACACGTTTCCTCCTCGTAGCGCGCGAGGCGCGAGATATGCAAGGAAAGTCAACTTTCCCACACATTATATTCTATGAATTGCAGTGGTTTTAAGCCCTTTTGTTTATAATCATGACCGGCCAAAGATGTGCTGTGGCAGTTTGTCACAGTTATTATAAAGTTGGAAATGACGTGTCGTTTTTCACGATGCCTAAAGACGCATGCCTTCGCAATCAGTGGATTGCTGCATGTAAGCGAAAAGATCAATGCAACCCTCAAACTAGTAGGATAATTATGTTCCCTCCACTTTAAGAGTGAAGACTTCGAATTAGACTACAGGGCCGAATTGCTTAATATAAAGCTAAGATTTCCAAGGAATCTAAAACCAAATGGCAAGTGAGCCTAGCTGGCCTACTCTTTAAGTTTTGATGACCTGCTAGGATGATTTTAAAGCTGTTAATTTTTTTGACATATTTCGTACATGTTATCAGGGGCGTATATACATTTTTTTTCGAGGGGGAGGGGGGCTGACTATCGAGGAAAATTGTGAGTACGTAATTAATTTTCTATTATAACCTATGGAGTATGAATGGAAAATATCTAAGTGGGCTACTTGTCAATTTATAAAGCAGAAAGGTAAACACTCATTTTCTTTTACAAATTGATAATTATTTCTTAAAAGTAGACTACTGTGAAATACATTGTATGTTGTACCCAAGTTGGCTTTTTTCGGGGGGGATCTGGAGCGCCCTCAGCCCCCCCCCCCCCTTATATATGCCCATGCATGGTATTTTGTTTTTGGACAAGATGGAAAATTTCATGAGTAGTTATCTTTGCATTGGTAAAAATTCTTTGCAAATATTCCAGAAAGCAGTCATCATTTCAATAAAATCCCTTTGACTTCTGTACCAAGATATGGCCCGTAGGCATAATACAAAGTACATTCTCACACATAGGCTAAATCAAAATGTACTGGAAAACCTCTTTTCACAATTATTGCGAACCCGTGGTGGCTTACAAGATCATCCTTCTCCCCTTGACTGCATTTACAGACTGAGGATGATTATTTTAGGAACAAATCCAGGAGGTGTTCAAAAGCAAACAAACACTGCTGATCCAGATTCAGATGAATATGTAGTTGCTAAAGCACTAAACAAAACTGGCATAATGTCTGAATCAAGTAACGTGCTTCCAGAACCAACCTTAGGGAGCAATGTGCAACCAGAGTCCTTCATTGTCAATATCATGGAACAAAGTGAGGAAGATGGCAAGGTTTATGTTGCAGGTTATGTAGCCCATAAGTTCCAAGATAAATTTCCGCAACTTGGGAACTTAACCTATGGAATGCAAACTCAACACGATTATGCATTACCAACCTGGATTAAACACTTGTCATACGGTGGTATGACCGATCCCTCAGAAACTTGGCTAAACCAGTTCCGGCACATTTCAGCAAAATTCGTCCCATTTCACGGAAAATACGGACTTAAAACGAGGCAAGAACGTTCTAAGAAGAACGACAAATTTTGTGTTGAGGGAAGTTCCTGTCTTACCGTCTGGTGGGATTGAGGTAGCTGTGATAACAATTTTCTTCATCAGATTGAAACATTCCAATTCTATCTTGCATAAGAAGTGGTTATTGGAAGTCACTAACACCCACGATACTGCTACCGAGTCTAGGCAAATTTCCAAGAAATTCAAGAAGATCACAACAAAAAATGTAAGTAGGCTACATTCAGTTATTTTATCTCCCATTTACCAATAATTTCATGAGAATAAACTGTCCTTTGCGTACTCAACAGCTGATGTTGACAGTTTCGTTACGTTCCCCACATGGCGCGTTTGGTATCTTGTGACGTCATCTGCCTTGTGAGCGCTGATTGGTGAGTGAAAATTGAGGCAACCTCTGTAGTTTATAAGCCTTGGTTGTGGCCAGCCTCGCCAATAGGCCCTTCTTGCGGGTACTCGACTGCAGGAAACAATTGTTAACCTCTCAGTCATAGACCTGTGCAATTGCATTTCTGTGTCAGTACAGTCAATGGGTCAGAAAAGAATGCAATTTTCCTGTTGCTTACCTCCAGGTAACGACTTTTGTAAATAATAATGTAAATAATAACTGCTATAATGTCACACCAGGGAGCCAAATTTTACCAATTAGGGATTCTTTCTTATACAAGCAAATTTGCAGATATGTATTATTTTCATTTAACATCCACGATTGCATATACGCTTTGACCTGAAGGTTTGTGGGTTTGATTCCTGACCTGGCTGAGGGGATTATCTCCAGTGTTCAACCCCTGACTCGGGGACTGGGTATTTTTTGACACGTTTATGATAATTTTATCCTTATGATATGCAGGATATTCTTTCGCTGAGCCAACTCACGAGCAAACTATATTACAAATCGTAAAATACTCGACTGCACATACGCACAGGATACGCACTGCGCATGCATCCCAGACGCAACATTACAGAGAGTATCAACAATATCTCATAGCCCTCGACAGACTGCAATTATGCGCTTTACCGCACTCCCCTGTAGTGAGGTTAGACGACAGTCTGGGCGAAAATTACTGCTTCTAGGCGTACTACAAGCAATGGGGTCTGGGGTGTAAGCCCCAGATTAGGTTTGTGTTTGTATGTAAAGCCATATTCCATGTTCTCCACTTGTGAGAGAAGCGGCAAAATAAAATGCAACACCCTCTAGAGATAAAATGTTCATCTCTTGTATCTGGGTCACATTATCTTATTATTATTCATTTAATCGAATAGCACTATTACAGAGCACGTAAAATCAATACTTCAAATCTTGCCACATGTCTTTTTTCTCTCTGCCCACATTCGCTTCATCCTCTCTGATCTCTGCTTTCGGAGCTGTTCAATATTCCGTGGCTGCTTTCGTTGTCTTTCTTGTTCCTCCCTGAAGATCACTTTTTGAATTTTGTCCCGAAATAAATTCCTATTACTTGTATCTGTAATGTCAATGTCGGCTTCCTTAAGAACCTTTAATGTCTGTGTAAACCACGCTGGTTGAACTTCAAGTTTTAAAATTTTATTAAAAAATTGTTTTGTTAGCCTGTCATTATTCATTCTATTTAAATGCCCAAAAAATGACATCCGTCGTTTGCTCATGGTGTGAATTATGTTCTCCACATGGGTGTATATTTCCATGTTAGGTCGTGGTCTGTTATAGTCTGTTTCTGTTTTCCTTGGGCCAAGGATGCATCGAACCAATCTTCTTTCCATGAGCATGATCTTGTTTATGTCACCTTTCCGCATTAACTTTAATGTTTCAGCTCCAAAGAGTGCTTCAGATCTTACCACAGAATTGTTATGTTCACATTGTCTATTACATAATAGAAAATTATTCGGATTTTGTTTACTCGTTCTATCGTATTTTCTGCTCTCGCAACGTAAATAGCTCAGCTCTCAACAGAAAATTGTTGTGTGTTGGTAACTTCTCATCCCACCTCCTAGGGAGTATAACTCCTAGCGCATGCGCATTGGCAATGTACGGACTTAGTCTAAATCCTGCCGTCTGTTCTGAAGGTTCCAATATGGTGAGTATAGGAGGTTATGACTGCACTAAAGTCAGCAGTTATGCCAGTTATTATCCTCGTAGTGTGAAATTGACACTGGACTGCAAGTCTGCAACCATTATAACAGCTTAGGCTTTCACGGCCGGCGTCATAATTAGTTGCAAGTTGTTCGAGCTTGTAGGACGTGGTCCAGATAGGATATCTCCCTACGTTTCACCGGAAACTGCGTCCGGCATTATCAAGGCTACCGCTCCTTTCCTTGGTCAGCAGTATAATCGAATGTTCTCGAAAGAGAATCAAAATGAATATTGTCCGTTGAGCCATTATAATTAACACATAAAGTTATAAAAATTTCCTGCATAACTCAACAATTTGCTAGCGTTTCGCCCCAGTGTGCCAATTGGGGTCTTCAGTTGCTAAAGACACACCTACCAAGATGCGTAGCAGGCACACACTGAGAAGGCTATGCAAGACGCTTTGCTACTTATTCAGCCACGTCAAGAGCATGCCAGTGGCTTGGCGATAATAATTCTTCGGATAGAAGGTATGGTAAATTAAGTGTTTTTTGTCATTTGCAGAATTGAGGAACTTTTTTTGTGTATGCCTCTGGAATGATTTTCTGCCTCATTTCTCTGGACAGTTGAAAGTTCGGTAATATGAGATATATTCTGTAGAGCTGTACGTAAATCAACATCCTTACTCTGCAAAGCTTCGGACAGGTTGTAAGTTATAGCCAACAATTTACATAATACGAAAGTAGCTACAATAAACTACTAACTTGTACCAGTAACGGGCCCTCATTGCTTATGGGCCCCTATGCATTTGCCCTCCCCCTTCTTGATGACGGGGCAGATGACCTCGTAGTTCCGCCCCTTAAAACAATAACTAACTTACTTCTTGGTGGCCCTGTGCCTTGGTCAGTAGCGGCTAAGCTGCTGTATCATCGTTGGTACCTGAATGTTAATCCGGTGAAACTCTAGTTAGTTATTGAGGTTGTAAAGGGTGGAACTATGATTTTTTTTGGCGTGTGACTACCTGAGAGGCAGAGTGCAGATCTTTCTAGTTGACGCCCGTGGGCGACCTGCACGCCAGGATGAGAGATGGTATGATGAAGATGAATGAAACTGGGCAAGGATGTGGAAGGAAGCGGCCGTGGCTGTCAGAAGGTTCTGTCCCAACATTTGCCTGGTGTTGAAAATGGAAAACCATTTCAAGGACAGCCACCGGCGGGGCTTGAACACACGCGTCAACCGAGTCAGCAGAGAGCTTGGCCCCATGACCAAACGCTGCGCTTTAGCCAGCGTAACCACTGCTGTCTGTTTTACTACGAGGTCATCTGCCCCTAAAACTGTATAGGGGGTTTTGAAGCCAACTCTAGCTTGGCTCTAGTGGTTCCAACAGGCAGCGTTCAAAGCGCTAGGATTCATTTCAGGCCACTAATTATTTATGTTTGTAACCAATAGATGGTGGGATAATCTTCGATTTTAATGAAACCTGTAGTGTATCCATCAGGGGCATATATACAATTTATTTCGGGGGGGGGGGGGGGCGCTGGCTATCCTGGAAAATGGTGACTATTTTCAGGGGATTGTCACCGCAAAATACCCAGAAATATCAACCAGTATCTTAGAGCATATAACTTTGTGTAATTATTTTAGATAAGATTCAAAGTTTATATAGCCTACAATACAGGCAATATCAAAAAAAAGTTGTAAAATACAACACACAAATAAATTTTTATACTTAATGAATTTTCTATTATGATCTATGGAGTGTGAATGGCAAATATCTAAATATTTGTCAATTTACTAAGCAGAAAGGTAAACTTTTTTTTTACAAGTCGATAATTTATTTCTCACAAGTACCGTACTGTCGAATTCACAGTTTTGCCTCACAGGGCTCAGTGTACCCTGTTCCAGCCCTCAGACTAGAATTAAAATTTCTTGGCAGAGAGCCGGGAATCTAATTCGGACTTCCAGGGCAGAAGCCAAGAATTCTAAGAATGCTAGCCACTACACTACGAGTTAGTCTAATTTCAATCTTAATGTTGTTTATAACATAGCCAATAAGTTAAGATTAGGGTACGATGAAATTTACAATTATTTTATGCTCTTACCAAAGCAACACTTTCTTAATTTTTATTGGCTTTTTTCGGGGGGGGGTAGTTAAGCTCCGACTGACTAGTTTGACTTCAGACGCACAAGTGAGGCCAGATCAACGGAGCGCGAAGAGACCAGAGAAGGGAAAAAGGTGGGGGTAGGAGACAAAAGGAATACATATAAGAATAGCCAACATAACAGAAATAAATTTTCTTGATGAAATGGTCTTCAAAGAGTTGATAGCAAGCGTCATTAGCGCAGCCTGGTGGGTGAAAAAGTAGACGAAGTTCTCTTGATCACGGAGATGATAGCTGGCGATAGCGACGAGATCTGGTGGCTAGATTGGTAACGAAGTCCCCTTCTTGTACAGGGAAGAATTGAGGAACTTCAGAGATTCGCTGCTAGATGACGCTAGGTGGGTCATGGAAGATATATATCTAGAATAGACTTACAGGTAGTGTAAGAAACATATACCAACAAAGAGAAATCAGGAGATCACTGTTGGTGTTTGCGAAAAAAGTAAGGGATGAACTAAAGCAAAGAGAAGCAAAAGCTTACTCTGTCTTACCGTGTATTCCAAAGAATACACCAAGCTGGGAGGGAAAAAACACCAACAGAGAACAAAGACATGAAATTAAAAGCTTAAAGGTAAAGGAGCAATTAAAGAAAGTGGTCTTATAATATGCCCATTAGTGGTCAAGATCTTGGCTACCCTAACTCTCCCATCCCTTCCAGGATATCACTCGGTCACTCTACCAGAATCCAGACCAAGGGAGGAGAAACATCCCTAACCAGGACCAAGTCCCCCACTTTAATGTCGGGATTGGAAAGAAACCACTTCTGTCTCCGTTGCAAGGAAGTTAAGTATTCCAAATTCCACCTCTTCCAGAATGAGTTACGCAGGGCTTCAAGTTTACGCCATACAATAGGTAAATTAGAATCTCTGTAAGAGTTGGGAAGGGGAGGAGGGGCAGAAAGAGAAGTGCCTATAAGGAAGTGACCAGGTGTGAGTGGAAGCCGGTCATCAGGGTCATTGGAAAGCGGAGTTAAAGGGCGAGAATTGACAACACCTTCAATCAGAACAGGCAGCGAATTAAATTCTTCATAAGTCGGAATGCGATTAACTAATACCTTTCTTAAGTGACGTTTAGTGAACTTTACGCAGGATTCCCACCTACCACCTTGATGAGGAGTAGGGAGGTATAAAACGCCATTTGAAACCCTTTGAGTAGGAAAAATTAGAAATCTGTTCCATGGCAGGAGAAGATGTGAGAGCTTTCTTCCACAAGGAAGCTGCGTCTTGAAAAGTGGAAACGTTATCAGAGAACATCTCCGAATGAACACCACGCCTAGCAGCGAAGCGAGAGACAGCTGATAAAAAGTAAGAAGTAGAGGCATTCGTTACTAGTTCCAAATGGATCGCGTCAGTAACCATGCAAACAAAGAGAGAAACATAGAGCTTTCCAAACAATTTGCGTTTAGCTTCAGGGGAATTGCGTTGATATTGGAACGGACCCATATAGTCCACACCAGTTAGAGCAAATGGACCTATAGGAGAAGAGCGAAAGGAGGGCAGATCGCTCATTAATTGAGTATTGACTTTAGGTTTCGCTTTGAAGCAAGGAATGCATTTGTGAATTACAGAGGAAACTTCATGAATTCCATTTATAATTCAGTACTTTTCCCTTAAGAGGCAAAGCAGTGTGCGTGTACCAACATGCAGATTACGATAATGAAAGTCACGTATGATTAAAGAAGTTACGTGATGTTTAGAAGGCAAAATAACAGGATGCTTTTTGTCCTCTGAAAGCAAAGATTGCGAGAGCCTACCACCTACCCTGAGTAACTTATTGTTATCAAGGAACGGGGCAAAGGCACGAAGACGACTGGATTTGGCAAGAACCTTTTTAGAAGAAAGTAAAGACAATTCAGAAGAAAAGGCTTCTTGCTGTGTTAGTTGCAAAACCTTAATGGTAGCGAGATTCAATTCATGATTGGTAAGGTGTGGTTTGGGGAGAAGAGGTTGGTCAACCACAAGATATTTCCATCTGAGAAGATAGGCAACAATTCGAATCAATTTGTGAAAGGAAGAATAGCGGGACAACAAGGGATGAGAAACGTTGGAAACAAGACACGAAGCAGTAGATTTAGATACTTAAGCGTCAGGCATGTTGGAGTTTGTAGCTGGAGGTTTAGAAGGCCAACAAGAAGAGTCTTCGATTAACCACGAGGGCCCATGTCAGTACAACTGAGAAGCTGCCAATTGAGAGGGTAAACATCCACGAGAAATGATGTCGGCGGGGTTGTCAGCACTGGGCACATGCCTCCATTGACATCCCTAAGAAAGAGTTTGAATTTTGGAAACCCTGTTATGAACCGTTTTTTCTTTTCCACCTGTAGTCTTCCCTTTTTTTTTCTCTTTTCTTCGGCGTGTCAATTATCGGAATTGCTCTCTTTTCTTCTTGGTTATTACTGGCCAGAATAGCCGAGCAGATCAGTGGACATTTCTATGATTGCTGATCAAGGTTCGTTATAGTGATTTCTCACTATGCCGAATCGTGATTAGTGACACCTCTTTCCTTTTAACTTCCTTTTTCCGTCACCTGTGACAACCGTTTGTTACCCTCCCAAGCAGTCTTCTGTTTTTTTCTATCATGGTAGGACCTTTTTATTCATGCACCCGCTCTCATTTTTCGAGATGCCTTGCTTTCTTTCTTTCCGTTTTGACCCGTTAGTTTGTGTTATTTATAAAGGTGCGCGTAGAGGTGCTAATCTCGTTCATTAAATGCAATTCCGTAATGCTGGATTTAGGCTGACACCATCAAGGTAGGTTACGTATTTTTATCTTTGCTCATTGTATGGAATACTAGGGCGTTTCGCCATTTCTAGTATGTCCATGGAGTACGTGTTTCGTTCCCGTTAATCTTTGTCCCCATTTCGTTGAATCGTTTTGTGTTGGTATTTGGTACGGCTTACTGAGTAGCGTGTGTTCAAAGTAAGACCTATGCCATGCCTTTTATCCCTTTAGTTGCCTCTTATCTTAGGATTGTGTTTTCTTATGCAAGTCCATGAGTACGGCTTATTCCCTTTCTGGCGTTACTTATTTTGATGGTTGTCTTTTTATTTTGTGTTGTAATATCTTTCTCGTAATTATTTTTAATATCGGTTTCTTGCCCCTTTTTGTGTTTATTCTTTTACGTCATATCTACGCGCGGTTTTATAAATACTCCGTCCCTCACGCACTCCCTCATCTCCTTCAGGGCTATTTGAGCTACCGTTCGCCCTTTGGCGGTAGACTCACTTTCCCCGACTCTTTGTCTAGACCTTTTAATCTTTATTTTTCACTATGCAATTTTACTCTTTACGAGTATTCTTTCCTAGATGTGTCCCCCCCCCCCCCTTATCGTTTCTCCCTATCGATCTTGACATTTACGTTTAGGTCCTTTAGTCCGTTATCTTACCTAACATCACATGTTTGTCGTCCACTTAACCTCATTAATAGCATGTAATGCTTCCTCGTCATTCCTTGATGTTATCTCTTTGGTCAATACATTACCTCTTCCTTGCCTATGTGTTGAGTCCGTGTACGTTATTTAGTCTCTATTTCTTTAGGCTAAGCTAAGCTAGGTCCATAATGAAAAGCGCATTCGAATAGAACTTGCATTCACATGGCAGTGAATGTACGTTCAATCCATCGCCTCTGATACCTTCATAACCTTAGTCCGGTTTAATGGGCCCAGCGCCAGGCTAATCGGTACACACTTCCACTGCGAACTACATCTTGCGAAAGGCCAGACGGCACAATTTGCAACAAAAGTTTGCCAATGAACGGGGTTTTTAGCAATCCAAGAAAGGGTAATCATGGCATCGCTCCAGAGATAGATTTGCGAAAATTTGACTTTTAAGACTTCCCGTAATTTCTTAACAAGTTCTGCGGCCATGAGTGCAGCACACAATTCAAGCCTAGGCAAAGTGATAGTTTTAAGAGGAGCCACCTTCGATTTGGCACAAACAAGGTTGGAAACTGAAGATCCATTTATCGAACCGCGATAAACCAAATATGCACAGCAACCGTAAGCTTTTTCGGAACTGTCCGCAAACACATGAAGGAAAAAAGATGCATTAGGATGAGCGTTAATTAAATTCCTGGGAATTTCAATAAGGGAAAGATCAAGCAAATTGCTGCGATAAGAGAGCCATCTGTTAAGAAAAGAAAGGGGAACAGTGTCGTCCCATTCACATTTGAGCGACCATAGCTCTTGCATGAAAAGTTTGGCTATAACAATAACCAGGGCAAGGAATTGAAGCGGATCAAAAATTTTTGCAATTTCAGAGAGAATTTGTCTTTTTGTGTTAGGGAGCTCTTCTGCAAGCGAAACTTTATAGATAAGAGTGTCAATGTTAGTGCACCAATGAACTCCAAGAGTTTTTATGGATTCGGAAATTCCACAAATTTCGACCGAGGAGGAAACTGGGCGAGAAACTCATGGGAAATGGAATTCCACTTATGAAGTGGGAATCCTCCATTCTTTAACAATGCTTGAAGTTCTAGTGACACGAAAGAAGCTTCCTCCAGAGTGGGGAAGGACTGCAAGTAATCGTCAACATAGAATGATGTAGTTAGTGCTTCGGAAGCTTTAGAATCAAATAAATGACCATCTTGAGAGGCTAACAAATGTAGGGATCGGATAGCAAGGAAAGCGGAAGGTTTTAAGCCATAAGTAACCGTCTTTAAGCGAAATACCTTAATGGGCTTGCTGATTTCGTCGCGCCACAAGATTCTTTGGAGATCTCGTTGTTCAGGCTGAATTAAAACCTGACGGTACATCTGTTTTATATCCACTATAACAGCTATGGGAAATAATCGAAAGTTTAAGAGTATAGCAGATAAATCTGACTGAATAGCAGGACCAGAGTAAAGAGTATCGTTAAGACTGTTGCCATTAACGTCACGTGATGAACCATTGAAAACGACTCGGATTTTATCCTTTACAAGAGGGTTTTTCCACACAGGATGATGATTTAAGAAAACTGTTTCAATTGGGGGTGCAATTCGTCATCAGATTTGCTAACAACTTCCATATGATCTAAGCTTTCATACTCATCCATGAAATCAGTATACTGCTGTTTAACGACAGGTTTTTTCTTGAATTTGCTCTCGATAGCAAAGAGAGATTTTCGAGCTTTGGGTTGAGAATTAATAAGTTTAGGGGGATTGTGTAATCTTGGCATCTGAATAATGAACCGGCCATCAGGAGAACGAGTGGTGGTGTTCAGAAAAGGTTGCTCACAGAATTCGTTTTCTGAAGAGGTCACGTTAGGAGAATCAACGCTTTCAAGCCTCCAGAACTGTTCTAAGTCAGTATTAGCGAAATAACATGCGATGCGGGTTGGGGAGAATAATGAGGAAGTTGACCGGTGACGATCCATCCAAAATTAGTGTCTCTGGCAACCACGTTTGAGGATAACTTGCGAACCTGTTTACGAAGGCAATTCCAGAAAACATTGGCACTAAAGAGTATGTCAATGGGGTTTTGTACATTGGACAGGGGATCGGCTAGCCTTAAATGCGATGGAATGCTTAAACCTGAAATATCAACAGAGTGACTTGGAGTATCTTCTCCTATGCTATTGAGAATGAGACAATTCAGTTTGAGAAAGTTATTTCTGTGACAAATGTATCTTATGGTTAGCTTTGAAAACTGTAAAGCTTGCGATTTTGAGCTGTTAATGCCTGATACATTGATAGAAGTGGGGTTTACAGGTAGGCCTAGTTTTTTTATTAATGAATTGGAAACGAAATCGTGTGTTGCCACCGAATCAAGAAGACCGCGTGCACGGACCCAGTTGCCAAAGTTATCCTGAACTTCGATTTGGACAGTGGACAATAGTACTTGGGCACTACGTATGGACTTGGCATTTTGAATGTAAGATGAAGCAATGGAACTGTTAGCATTGTCACTTTTCTGAGAAGTAGATGCGGTCGATGACCTTGCTTGATCATGACGATGTAGTAAAGTGTGATGAGCTTTTTCACAATGGAAGCAAAGTCTGGTGGACTTGCAATTTGAAGCAGAATGCGTGGGTGCTAGGCAGTTGAAGCAATGTTTATTCTGGGAAACTAATTTTCTTCTGTCGTCGACTGACAGTTCTTTGAAAGATTTGCATAGATATAAGACGTGGGAATCTTTACAAAGTATGCACTTTAAGGGCTCATTTAAACTCTTACGGGGTTTAAAACGAGAGAACTAGCAATACGGCGTTCACTAGACCTAGTTGGGTAACCAGTGGGGTTTGACTTGAGTTTAGATGAGCTGGACCCAGGTTTTTGGGTACTAGACGCTAAGCGTTCGCTTTTAGGTTTAAGAGACATTGATTCAAATTTAGAACTAGGGGATGAGGGTTCACTTTGATTAGCTAAAGCAGTTAAGAGTTGGCATCTAGCATTTATGAAAGTGACTAAATGCTCGTAAGAGTAATTGTCTTCTCTGGAAAGCTCAATCTCCCAAGCTTTGAGGGTAGCAACATCGACTTTAGAAACCACTAAGTGTATTAAGAAAGTGTCCCAGTGTTCAGTGGGTTGATCTAATTGGGATTAACGTGAAGTTGTGTTGTATCAATGAGAGTACGCAAACTAGTGACGTCATTGTGCTGTGACGCAGGTAAGTTAAATAGAGACTTCATATGGCGTTGAATACGTAACCGTGAATTACCGTATCTTTCTTTCAACAAGTTAAAGGCAATGGGGTAGTTTTCGGCACTTAATGGGAGTGCTTCAACTAAATGCTGAGCTTGACCTCGGAGGATAGATCTCAAATAATGAAACTTGTAGATGACTTGAATGTCTTCATTGTCATGAACAAGAGAACAAAATAGTTCATAGAAAGAATCCCAAGTAGATTCGTCTCCAGAGAAGTGGGGTAAATCAATCTTAGGTAGGATTGGTTTGGGCTTGTGAGTGCCCTCACGAGAAGAGGTTTGTTGTTCGTGAAGGGAACCAAGAACAGAACCGTCTTTTTTCTGTTCTTCTTCGAGTTGGCGTATTATTTTTAAAGCAGAACCTTTACCTTCGTAATATTGATTTTCCACTTCGACTCGTTCATCAGTTTGGTTGAGCATACAAGTTTCGATTTCAGTTTGGATGTTACAATAATTTTCATATGAACGTTCAAAATCCTTTACGCGATGTCTTAACAAATCTGATTGAGCTTCTGAGGGATCTAGCTCTTTGATGTATTTTCTAAATCGGGTAATTTGCCCTTTATAGGATGTTCGTTTAGAAGTAAGTTTTTCATCCTTATCCTTTTCTGTAGGAGCCATGACAAAATAGGTAAATTAAAGTATAACTTACGAAACTGTGGAACCTTGGAAATGCTGTCAGACTGGCAGCAGCAAATAAGTTGAAAGAAAGGGACACTCCAAAGGAGACAGGAGCGGCCTCTTTCTCCTTCACAGGCTTTGCACGGTGAAGCTGTAGCTGAAAAATTCAAAGAAGCTATTAATGATTTGCAAAATATTGTCAAATAACCCTTGACAAATAAAGTCTGATAAGTAAAGTGTCATAAATTGACTCTCCCGGGTTTCGGCACCAAATTTTGGATAGATTATTAGCTTGGGAATAACCTAACCCCCAAGGGAAGATGATGAAGAAAAAGAAGTGGGTTTTGGACTGGAGAAAAAGGATGGAGAAATAGGACGAGAGTCCAACAGAAGTTATAATTTTAACTTTAAGTATACTCAAAGGCAGCTGCCACTGCAAATCCGCTTTCCGATACCTAAAGTGGGTAGGGACCTGGGCGAAGCTAACAGGAAACACAGCTGGAACTTGGGCTATTCGCAAGAAAGTTGCTATAGCGTATTCCCTCTCAAGCATAAAGATACCTACTATGGGGAAGGGTGGTGGTCTGGCAAGACAAAGAGTAACAGATTTATTGTGTATCTGTTCAAAGGAGTTTGTTTCTAAACAAGTAACTTGAAGAGTACAAATAATTTGAATCAGCCTTGATATTTTAGTTCTTGAAATTTTAGAATTTCTAAAGAGCGACCGAATGCTTCCAAGAAGGATAGGGATAAAGCAATTATACCCTTGGGAATAATTTTGGTAAGAGTACCAATAGTTGCATTTAGAAGTGACTAAGCTTTTACCAAGCAAGGCGCCGACTAAATGTTTAGACAATGAGTAACACTTAAATTTTGAAAAACCAACCATAAGTGGTAGAGAGAATCTCCACAAGCAAGAAGCTGTCGTAGCGAGCTATGCTTGCCTTACTGGCCAGTTAGAATTAGCTATTAAATCTAAGAGAGACTTTACTAAGTTAATAACTAAGAGTTCTTGCTCAAATGCAACAAGTGGTGAAAACCCTATCAATGGATTTATTTTTATTAAAGAGGGCATAAACCTAGGAAGAGTCAAGGAAGACGGGATCTTGCCTAACCGTTATGTTTGAGAAATGGTAAATCAAAAGAACAAATCTTAATTTATTTAACAATGTAAAAAGAAGTAGTTAATGTAACAAATATATAATTTTGATTTTGTAAACAATTGGGGTCGCAGACCTCCGAAAACATCTAAAGCTTGCGCCAGGCAATTGACAATTCATTTGGTTTTAAACCTTTTATATGCTTTAAAATCTTCGTAAGATTTTGAAATGTTGTTAAGATTAACAAATGGGAAATTTAAAGATAATTGACGTAATTAAGGTTAAACAATAAATCAAGTACAAGATGTGTACTTTAAGGATTCCTAGATAGGTATCTTAGAAATATGAACAAATAACAACTTCGAAAGTAACAACAAAAAATAGGAAGAAATGAAATAGAAGTTTCTATAACTTATTGTATTAATACAGAGCTACATTTGGCGATTATACAAATAGGGCAGGTCACTTATTGTGAAACCTGAAGAGAAAAATTGAAAGGAAGTTTCTAGAACTCCTATGTTTAAGTAGGGATCACGAGAAAAATGGGGCAAATTTCCCTTTCGTGAAACCTAGAGATAACTCACTTTTGAGTAGAAAGAATTGGATTCCCTCATTAGAAGGGAGAAACAATATACTTTAAGGCGTGTACTAGACACAAAGTTTTACAGACATTAATTCGTTGTACGTGGAGCAAGTAAGGGAGGGCACTTATGGAGAGTGACACCTCATTGAAAAAAGACCTAAAGTAACAATTTTATTATTCTAGTTTGTTAGTAAAGGGTTTGGGAAAGATCAAATGGGATTGTGGAAGAGTGTTCATGACCGTATTTATTGTACTCGGACGAGCGCTACGCGGATGAAAAAGTTGAACAGGCACTGTTTTCACTATAAGCTGTTGATATAGTTGAAAGATTCACTGTAGTAGCACAGAAAGTTTATGGCAAAGAAAGTTATTGCAATGGTGGAAAATAACTAGTTACACTAGATTTGCGAGAGTCTATTGCTTGAAAAACTTGTAGGTTATAGTTGAATGCACCAGAAAAATCCCAACGGAGGAAGAAAAATTAGATATTGATTAGCAGTTCATAAGGTAGATTCCTTAGTTTGAAAAAGTATTCCCATATGTGAGTGGAAAGTACTAGAAGGTTTAACTCGTAGATAAATTGTTCGGCATGGAAAAATCCCGAACAATCATGACTGAAGAATAGAGCAAAAGTTAGTCCAGCGGTGGAACGAACTAAGTATTTTATAGACAGTGGGTAATTTAATGGTGCCCCACGTTGTGAGAAAATCTCTCATTTAATAAGCATAAGAAATGCTGCTTCATGTTAAGATTGGCTTAGATAGACAAAAGCCCAACATAGAAAATCCCGCGAAGGATGATTATTGCCCCACATAAGAAATCTCACACTGCCAATAAAATGATCATTAGAAACCATGTAGCAATTTGAAGTCAATTAAGATAAGTTGAAGAACGTTGAAGTAGTACTTAGCTCATTTCTGATGAACGGCGAATCCTTAGGTGACCGTTAGTCAGAAATTCACAACATGGCGAAGATTTGAAAGTTTGTCTCTCGAGGTGAGGAGACGAGCTTTAGTTAAGCTCCGACTGACTAGTTTGACTTCAGACGCACAAGTGAGGCCAGCTCAACGGAGCACGAAGGGACCAGGGAAGGGAAAAATGTGGGGGTAGGAGACAAAAGGAATACATATAAGAATAGCAAACATAACAGAAATAAATTTTCTTGATGAAATGGTCTTCAAAGAGTTGATAGCAAGCGTCACTAGCGCAGCCTGGTGGGTGAAAAAGTAGACGAAGTTCTCTTGATCACGGAGATGATAGCTGGCGATAGCGACGAGATCTCGTGGCTAGATTGGTAAGGAAGTCCTCTTGTACAGGGAAGAATTGAGGAACTTCAGAGATTCGCTGCTAGATGACGCTAGGTGGGTAATGGAAGATATACCGGGTGATTCACCTAAAACTTGCACTGTAAATATTTCTGAATGGAAGGTGATATTGATATGCGGTTTTAACCTAATGAAATTGTAACCAAGGGCTCGTATTTGTAGCTGATACACTGATTTTTATAATTTTTAGAAAGTGGTTTTATTTACTACAATTACAATTTTTTAAATGGAACAATACTCATTGACATTAAAAAATAAAAGTAGAACACATTAGAATTCCAATGGTGTCTTTTGCACGATTCTAGAGCAAGTAGTTTACGAGATATTGTTATTTGTACACAATGGGACAATGCCTAGGACAAACTAAAGAAAAAAAATGTGAATGAAGTAATTCTGTGGTTTCTGACAAGTACAGTGTACCCTCAAAGCTTGTGTTCAAAATGACGACCACCAGCCTCAATACAAGCTTCCAGTCTGCTATGTAAAGATTGCTGCACACGTTCTAGAATTTCAGAGGAAATTTCAGCGCAGGCAGCAGTAATACGCCGTTTCATATCATCTGGTGTAGTTGGTATGTCCTTGTAGACAGTGTCTTTTAGCTTCCCCCACAGAAAAAAGTCTAAAGGAGTCAAATCTGGTGAATGGGCCGGCCAAAGTACAGGGTCCCCTTCGTCCAATCCAACGATTTGGAAACAATCCGTGAAGATAATCTGTAGTAATTCGTGCACTATGGGCCGGACAGCCATCATTTTGATACCACAGGTTCCTCCTAGTCTGAAGCGGAACGTCTTCTAACATTTGTGGAAGATGGTCTGTTAGGAGGTTGAGGTACTTGCACGAATTCAGTGTTCCTTCTACGAAAAAAGGACCTATGATGTGATGGTTCACTATTCCACACCAGACGTTTACACTCCATGGACGCTGTTGTTCTACTTGACGCAGCCAACGGGGATTTTCAACAGACCAATAGTGCATGTTTCTAAGATTGACTTGACCATGATTAGAAAATGTTGCTTCATCAGTAAACAAGATACTTGACGAATCTGGAGTATCACGTCTTAATGCCCATGTACAAAAGTTAACTCGATTCTCAAAATCATTCCATGCAGCACTTGATGGAGAGAGATGTGATACGGATGGAACTTATGACGATGGAGAATGCGTAGTACACTTGCCTGACTCATGCCGCTTCCATGTGCAATTGCACGGGAACTAATTTGTGAATCTACTGCAACAGCAGCCATAACCTTAATTTCTCCCTCTTCTCCAGTCACTTGTTTGTCTCTGTTACGTTTTCTAGGCATTATACTACCACTTTCACGTAATTGATTGAAAAGGTTCACAAATAATTGCCGAGATGGTTGACGTCTAATGGGATATATTTCCGCGTACACGGTACAAGAACGAACGGCATTCTTCCTACATTCGCCATAAACCATGAGCATGTCGGCTTTTTCTGCAATGGTAAATCTCATCCTGCAAGCACGTCCTACTACTTGAAGTATCACACAATAACTGACTGGAAAGTCGCAGTGTACTCGGTGTACACAAACCACAACCTCAACAAACATAACATCGTAACCTCGCCACTAAGCACTTGGTTGTTAGTGCGTACAATTTTCGAATAACAATCAATATCTCGTAAACTACTTGCACTAGAATCGTGCACAAAACACCATTGGTATTCTAATTTATTCTACTTTTATTTTTTTAATGTCAATGGGTATTGTTCCATTAAAAAAATTGTAATTGTTGTAAATAAAACCACTTTCTAAAAATTATAAATATCAGTGTATCAGCTACAAATACGAGCCCTTGGTTACAATTTCATTAGGTTAAAACCGCATATCAATATCACCTTCCATTTCAGAAATATTTGCAGTGCAAGTTTTAGGTGAATCACCCTGTATATCTAGAACAGACTTACAGGTAGTGTAAGAAACATATCCCAACAAAGAGAAATCAGGAGATCACTGTTGGTGTTTGCGAAAAAGGAAAGGATGAACTAAAGCAAAGAGAAGCAAAAGCTTACTCTGTCTTACCGTGTATTCCAAAGAATACCCCAGGGGGGTCTGGAGCCCCCTCAGCACCCTCTTATATATGCCCCTGGTATCCATCTAATTCAACATGTATTCCTATTTTGTAAGTAATATGACCGTTTCTGATCATGGGAATGCAAGGAGAACGTCTTGTTTTCTTTCTATTATTTGAGAAACTCCAGACTGACAGTGGTGGCTATGCTCGCTAAAGCGCAGCGTTAGGTCATGGGGCTAAGCTCTCTGCTGACTTCAGTAGACGCGTGGGTTCGAGCCCCACCGTCGGCCGTCCTTGAAATCTTTCTCCATTTTCAACTCCAGGCAAATGCTTGGACGGCACCTTCTGACAAGCCACGGCCGCTTCCTTCCACATCCTCGCCCAGTTTCATTCACCATCATTCTTTTCATACCGGGTGATTTAGCCGTGGTGGTTACGGCATTACTGATGGCAGTCGCTCACATCCGGGAGGCGAGGAGGTTCGAATCCCCCCGCCGGCAACCTTGAAGATGGTCTTCTGTGGTTTCCCATCTTCCTTCCAGGCAAATGCCGGGGTTGGTCCCTAACTATAGGCCACAGCCGCTACCTTCCAACTCCTCGTCCTTACATTCCAACTTCCCTCCTTCCCTCCCCAACGGTACTTGTAGCTCATCCATTGGGTGTCCGTCTCGAAGCAGCTACAAAACTGGCGAGCCGAACATGTCCTCGGACACTCCCGGCACTAAAAGCCATACGCTAAAAAAAATATTTTCATCTCTCATTAACTCCCCTCATGAGTTTGACGTCAGGAAGGGCATCCGGCCGTCAAAACCATCGCCACAACTACTTCCATCGCATCTCATCCCCGACCCCGTTGGAAAAACGGGAATAATAAGGGGTAGATAGGTACATTTGAGAAACGCCGGATGCGTGATGATCGACACTCTCTGATTCAGGTCTATCGATACAAGCGAATTCTATCGATTCTGTACATATTGTATTTAAATGTTTGACCGTTTATTTACATTCGTTCAGAATGTTTATTTCTATTCTTTGATCTCTAGTGTTAATGCAGTGCATTAATTGTTCCATGATGCAGTGGCTCTCATCCGTAGAATTAGTTAAAACGTAATCTATCACGTTCATGACTGGTGACTGCTCTAGAGTGTGCTGATTGAAATTTGCGTAATGTATGCATTGCATATTTCGAAAACAATCTGCCCTTTTAACCAGCGACGTTATTATACTTGCGTACCGTGAATAGTGACGATTTCTGGTTCTAATTATGATGCAAAGCAGTGATAACTATTTGGAGTGTTATTTGACAATGTTAAACTAGTAGGTTATGTGGCCTATGACAAGCGAAGCAACGTATCTAGGCAATAAATATTTGGATTTTCTGGCAACTAGTTTCCACGAAACTGTTACAAGTGACCAAGGATATACATGTTGATGTAATATTGCAGTCTTTATTACATATATACTTTTCAGTGATAGGTTTATAATTCAGTGCTTTGTAATAAATAAATTTGTGTTTTCACTTAACAAGCAACTGTCCACAATTATGGAACATCAAAGACTAATGTTGTGGAGATATTCGGCTTGTTATTTCTTTATGTTCGCGAAATTATGAATTAGTAAAGCATAGCATAACCTTATGACTAACTTGTTGGTGAGTACCGAATTTCTAGATATTAAATAAAGCTCCTTCACAGCAATTTGCTCCTTTATTTATTTCTACTATGTTTCCCTAGACTGTACCTTCTGATCCAAGAATAATTCTGACATCTTTAGCTGTAGGCTAACATAAATTGGGTGCTTGTGACTATACTCGGATTTACAAAAGGTGACGGCTGGCATCCGCTTGTCGGGTGAAGTGAGGAGTGGAGACGAGAGAGGTAACGGTCTCCATGGCAACAGCGAGCAGTGTTTCAATGTATGCAGACACATAATGAAGAACACGTGGTTTGGCGCAGTGTTCTACTTTGATGCTTCGTTGCTGTCATTGGACCGACAGGCTGGGGGTCTAACTTCCCCAGGATTTGTCTCTTCCTGCAAGCCTCTTGGAATGTTATGAGTCATGATTTTTTCTCCCTCAGGAGTGTTGGTTGTTTCTGAAAAGTGATAGATCCAAGCTAATGCAGCTAGATGAAGTTGGTAATGTCAGAAAAACATTGATACAAAAGGCATACCTATGAAATTTTGATGATTTTCAGTCGGTCAACAAGAGTTTTTCCCAAAAGAGCTGGGTTATTCCCTAACATTTATGTTGATAGCTTCCAGATTATCTACAGTTTCTAAAATAACAAGTATATCTAAATAGGCCTAGCTTATAATCAGGCCATTCAACAGTATGCATGTGACTTTCTGGAAATAACCTACTCACCATTCACACATCCTCATCCAAAACCTAATTTCACTTTGTGAAGTTATGTTTTGAAACCATGGTTTGTTGTCTGAGCATTATACTCATACTCGTATTAACTTAGTGATGATACCATAATAAAAATAATTATAATATTTCAATGATATTGAATATTGCAGCGTGAAGGGTAGCCAATATCAAACATCAAGTGCCATTTTTTAAGAAGCCATGTGATGTTCCTCAAAATTATCATCAGTTAAGTTAGTTGTTATTGCATGGACAAGATAGGGAGAAAACAATACAAATTAAAAAGGGATAAATTCACTGCCCTTATTAAGTTCCAATGCATTGTTATGACGCCGAATCTCAATGTGTAGGATTGAACCGATGGTTTGACCCTTAAAACTCCAATAACTAACCAACACAGTAACTCATACATTTTTCCAATAGTACTTGGAGTTTGTTGCACGTCTTAATCCATGTGTTTTCAAAGTATTTTTTAACGTTAAATAGCCTAATGAGTTATTGTGACTGCTTTGAATTAATAATGCCATAACTGCAAAATATAGCCTACGGTATGTTGTGGTGTACTTTTCTCAACCTGTATGGCTTGCTATTCCCCCCTCGATTGCTAATGGTGTAACATTTGCACTGGTAAGTTATCTGACAAAATTTATCATGTGCAATTTTCAATGTTACTTCATTTGAAGTACAGTAGGCGTATGTGGATATTGTTACGGCTGTGAGTTCGTTTCATCGCTCGCCGCATGAGTCACAACTGCCCCAGGGCTGGGCTGCTCTGCCTCAGTATATTGGGTGCGCATTATGCAACATGACTACTAGGACAAAGGGATGGTCCAGAATATTCGTGACTCAGCCAGTGAAGGAAGCCTCGAGAAGCCGTGAACCCTGGATGGGTCTAGAAGCATTTATTGAGTCACCGGCCTGCTATATAAGAGCGACCTCTCAACCACTGTGTTTGTGTTTTTCGAGCTAGTGCGAGCGTTTATCCTGAGCGACAGAAGTGTGGTGACGTAACTTGCGAAACCCCTAGTGAAGCTGATTCTCTTGCCAGTGAAGGAGTGTGAATCATACGGAGAGGCTGGGTATTGAAGAGTGTGTGCTTACCTAGTGCGACAGAGGTCATTGTGGTGAGTTGCAAAACAGTGAGTGACAGACTTAGTGCAGCTATTTCCAGCCAGCGCACGGGACCGGACTCATTAGGAGGGATTAACTTCTGTGGCTCATTGACAAGTGAAAGGGTGAGTCGGGCCCCATACAGGAGGGAGCTTCTGTAAGACAGCTAATTGTTTCTATCTGCTTATTGTACGGTGTATATTTCTGACCTGCAAGCAATAAAGCTAATTTCTCTTTAAAGCAGTAATTGGTGGTGTGCTTTCTACCCACCGTAATCCAGTTAACGGAATTGCCACTAGGGGGTGGCACGTAACAACTGGTGTCAGAAGCCGGATTACGAACTCAAGTACAAGCACAACAACTGACGGTCCTGGTTTCAAAACCCGAGCAGGTCATTTTTTTAAATTTTCCTGTGAGTGCATGCCCTTTACAAGACAAACAACCAAAATGGAAGCGCAATTGGTAGCATTGCTAGAAAAGTTAAGTGGCATGGAAATCAAATTAGAAGACGGCCAGAAGAAGATGGTAGACGGTCAAAATAAGTTAGCGGAGGACCTGAAGAAGATGGAGGACGGCCAGAAGAAGTTAGCCGAGGACCTAACTGCCAAACTAGAAGACGGCCAGAAGAAGTTAGCTGAGGACCTAACTGTCAAACTAGAAGACGGCCAGAAGAAGATGGAAGACGGTCAGAATAAGTTGACACAGGACCTGAAGAAATTAGAACTGGGTCTGCGTGAGGAAGTCACGGCAGTGGAAAAGAAGTTCGACGCCTTACAAGTGGAAGTTGCCGAGCTGCGCCAACGCCCGCTGATGGAGGTGGAGGATAAATTCAACGCCTTACAAAAGGAAGTTGCCGAGCTGTGCCAACGCCCACTGACGGGGGTGGAAGAGAAATTCAACGCTTTACAAAAGGAAATTGCTGAGCTGAGCCAACGCCCGCCGACGGGGATGGAAGCGAGATTTAACGCTCTTCAGGAGGAAGTTGCCGAGCTGCGCCGACGCCCGCCCACAGGTACACCGGGAATATCAGGAACGGGACAGAGCAGAGTGACGCCCCCAACCTTCGACGGAAAGGTCCCGTGGAGCACCTATTTACGTCAGTTTGAGGCAGCCTATTCCATAAACAACTGGAACAGCACGGAAAAGGCAACAGCTCTCATTATAGCGCTGAGGGGGGACGCCCTTAACGTTCTTCAGGCCATCCTGACTGTATCCCAGGACTACGCTTCACTAATCGCCCATATGGAGTCCCGATATGGAGATAGCCATCTTCAGCAGGCCTACCAGATGCAGCTCCGGACCCGGGTACAGAAGAACGCGGAAACCCTGCAGGAGTTCGAGATGGACATCGCACGCCTCGTAAGGCTCGCCTATCCAACAGTGCCGGCCGACTTTCTGGAACAGATTGCGACGCAGACCTTCACCGACGGGCTACGGACCCGGACACTCAACTGGCGCTGCGACTCGCGTGCATTAAGACCCTGGCAGATGCGCTGAGCCACGCACTTGAGTTCGAGACGGCAAAGCAGGTATCTAGAATGCGCGCGCGGGTGCGTCAGGTGGACGTCGACGAACCAGCCAAAGCCGATAAGACCAAGCCCCTGGCCGATGAACTGATGGAGGCGCTAGGCCGGTTCTTCAAGAGTCGCAGTACCACCAACAAAAACGTAGTCGAAGGACATCCGGAGAGGCGGCCCGGAAGAGGACTGCCGACCTGCTGGACCTGCCGTAAGAGAGGCCACCTGAGCAAGGACTGCGGTGATCGCCGCCGCCAAGGGTTTCCGTCGGGACAGTCAGTCGTAGGGAAACCGCGCGGCCCAGGAAAGCAAGTATCAGCCAGCCTTGGGGGGCAAAGGTGGGCTTGTGATAGTCGTCAAGCCCCGGCAGTCCAAGTTCGTGTGACGCAGTTACGGAGGGATAATAGCAGCCTGATGGTCGACGGAGTCGTCAACGGAGAGAGCTGGCCCATGCTAATCGACACGGGAGCATCGAGGACCATCGTCAGTCCCACCGTGATCCCGAAGTGGAGAGTGCAACCCACACAAAGGAACCTCCAGCTAATAACCGCGACCGGAGAGACCGCACCGGTACATGGCGAAGCATCACTGGAGTTCGTCATTGGTCGACGGGCGATAAAGCATCCAGTGCTTGTGGCTGACGTATCAAATGAAGTGATCATCGGACTGGACTTCCTGGACCAGAACATCATCATCTTGGACCAGAGTACCAACACTCTGCACTTCGGAGGTGAGGAACTTGCTTTGCAACCAGCGCACGAGGCCGTCACCGCACGACGAGTAAGGCTGAGCGAGGACGTCATCGTTCCCGCCAGGACGGAGGTCAGCGCCGCCGTAATTGTCGACGGAACAGCTGAGGGAGTGGCGGCTGTCATCGAGCCAAAATATGAGGACATCCAGACAAAAGGACTGCTAGTTGCCAAGACCCTCATCAACACGACGCCTCGGCCATACGTCCGCCTGTCCAACCTGAACGACTACGATATTACGGTTCACCGGGACACCAACCTAGGAGTCTGCGAGCCCGTTACCTGGATTGCCCGCATCACAGACACGACGGACGGACACCTGCAGACGGACAACCGAAGAAGACGCGTCCTGCCAGAAGAACTACAGAAGCTGTACCAAGAATCCCAGGACCATTTAGACGAGGAGCTATCACGCCAACTTCAGGACCTGCTACGCGAATTCCAGGATGTCTTCTCCGTGGGGAGCAATGATTTCGGTAGGACAAGCTTGGTCCAGCACAGAATCGACGTTGGGGGCAGCGCACCGATTAGGGCCCCATTCCGACGTGTTCCACTCGCCAAGCAAGCTGAAGTCGACTGGATGGTAGAAGAGATGAAGGAGCAAGGAGTGATCGAGCCATCACATAGTCCTTGGAGTTCTCCGGTCGTGTTAGTGAAGAAGAAGGACGGTTCCACCAGGTTCTGCGTGGATTACAGGCGGGTGAATGACGTCACGAAAAAGTATAGCTACCCTCTACCCCGGATCGACGACACCCTGGACACCATATCAGGGTATCCACCTTGGATTTGAAGAGTGGCTACTGGCAGGTGGAGGTCCACCCTAAGGACCGCGAGAAAACGGCGTTCTCTGTGGGCAGCGGGCTCTGACAGTTCACCGTCATGCCATTCGGTCTGTGCAACGCCCCTGCGACCTTCGAAAGGCTAATGGAGTCCATTCTGAGGGGACTACACTGGAAGACCTGCCTGGTCTACCTAGACGACGTCATCGTTGTGGGGAAAAGCTTCGAGGAGCACTACAGCAACCTGAAGGAGATCTTGATGAAGCTACGGGCTGCCCAGCTGAAGTTGAGCCCCAAGAAGTGTCAGCTCTTCCAGAAGCAGGTCCAGTACCTTGGGCATATCGTCTCCGAGGAAGGGGTGCGCACCGACCCAGAGAAGACCGCAGCTGTGAGGGCATGGCCAGTTCCGAAGGACAAGTCTCAACTACGAAGCTTCCTGGGATTCTGCACTTATTACCGTCGCTTCGTGAGAGGATTCGCCGACATCGCCAAACCACTACATCGACTGACTTAGAAGGACCAACTCTTCACGTGGACAGCAGAATGACACAGTGCTTTCGAACAACTCAAGCAGGCTCTGTGCACCGCCACTATTCTGGCCTACCCCAGACCTGGAACAAGGTTCATCGTCGATACCGATGCCAGTGACTTTGGCATAGGGGTATTCCTGTCGCAAATAGTGGACGGCGAGGAGAGAGTAGTGGCGTACTTCAGCAAGGCCTTGTCAAAGCCAGAGAGGAACTACTGCGTCACCAGGAAGGAGCTTCTCGTCATCGTGAAGACCATTGAACACTTCCACAAGTACCTGTACGGAAAAGAATTTCTCATCAGGACCGACCATGCATCCCTTCGGTGGCTCCTGAATTTCAAGCAGCCCGAGAGTCAACTCGCGCGGTGGTTAGAGAGGCTTCAACAGTACAACTTTGAGATCCAGCACAGGAAAGACCAACTGCATTCTAACGCCGACGCCCTGCACCTTCTGCACCAGAAGGGAGGAGAACACCGGGATACAGTGCCAAAGGACTACCATGGAACTTCAAGGGAGCTGGAGCCGCGAATCTTTCACGCGGGCGCAAGTGGAAGATGATGACCTGGGACTGATAGCCGAATGGAAGAGGGCCTGTGTCCCAAACCCGGTTGGAACATTGTGAGTGACTGCAGCCCAAAGTTTAAGTCCTACTGGGCGCAGTGGGACTCGCTGGTTGTAAGGGATGGCCTCATCTGCCGTACCTGGGAGAGCACCGACGAGAAGACATCCCGGGAGCAAGTCGTCGTTCCAAAGGCTATGACGGAGGAAGTCCTGAAGGAAGTCCATGGAGGATCATCTGGTGGACACCTAGGGATAAAGAAGACCCTGGAGAAGCTGAGAGAGCGGTTCTACTGGATCGGATGCCGAACTAACGTGGAGAACCACTGCGCGAGGTGCCAGGATTGCGCAGCCAGCAAGGGCCCAGGACGAAGACGACGGGGTCCACTGAACACCTACAACGTGGGCGGCCCCATGGAGAGAGTGGCCATCGATGTTGCTGGGCCATTCCCGTTAAGCGAGGCAGGGAACCGCTACATATTGGTCGTCAGCGACTACTTTACCAAATGGCCGGAGGCGTATGCGCTCCCTAACCAAGAAGCCGCGACGATCCCTGGTGAAGGAATTCGTCAGCCGGTACGGAGTACCCCTGGAGCTGCACTCCGACCAAGGGAGGAACTTCGAGTCGCAGGTGTTCCAGAACCTATGCCAGCTGCTGGGAATCCGGAAGACAAGGACAACGCCGCTACACCCTCAGTCCGACGGGATGGTAGAGCGATTCAATCGCACCATCGAGAACCATCTCGGAATAGTCGTCAGCGAGCACCAGAGGGATTGGGACAAACATCTTCCACTATTTCCCCTGGCCTACCGCGCCGCCGAGCATGAAGCCACCGGGTGCACACCAGCCCGGGCCATGTTTGGGAGGGAGCTCCGTCTACCTGTCGATCTTGCCTTCGGCCGACCTGGGAATGATCCGGTCCCGGTAAGCCAGTATTGTCAAGAACTGGTCGACCAACTGGAGGATGTGCACGCGTTCGCGAGGAGGAAACTGCGGATTGAGACCGACCGAATGAAGATCCGATACGACCAACAGAAGGATGCCGGCGGATTCCACGAGGACGACCTGGTCTGGCTCTTCAACCAATTACGGAAGAAAGGCCTGTCACCCAAACTGCAGAAGTCCTGGGAAGGCCCGTACCGAGTCGTGAAACGGATCAACGATGTCGTCTACAGGATCCAGCGGAGCCCGAGGGCGAAGATGAAGATCGTACATCGAGATCGCCTGGCAGCCTACGGAGGGACACAGACGGACCAATGATTGATCGGGACGATCAGCCTTTTAGGAAGGGGGTGGTGTTACGGCTGTGAGTTTGTTTCATCGCTCGCCACATGAGTCACAACTGCTCCAGGGCTGGGCTGCTCCGCCTCAGTGTATTGCGTGCGCCTTATGCAACATGACTGTTAGGACAAAGGGATGGTCCAGAATATTCGTGACTCAGCCAGTGAAGGAAGCCTCGAGAAGCCGTGAACCCTGGATGGGTCTAGAAGCATTTATTGAGTCACCGGCCTGCTATATAAGAGCGACCTCTCAACCAGTGTGTTTGTGTTTTTCGAGCTAGTGCGAGCGTTTATCTTTAGCGACAGAAGTTTGGTGACGTAACTTGCGAAACCCCTAGTGAAGCTGATTCTCTTGCCAGTGAAGGAGTGTGAATCATACGGAGAGGCTGGGTACTGAAGAGTGTGTGCTTACCTAGTGCGACGGAGGTCATTGTGGTGAGTTGCAAAACAGTGAGTGACAGACTTAGTGCAGCTATTTCCAGCCAGCGCACGGGACCGGACTCATTAGGAGGGATTAACTTCTGTGGCTCATTGACAAGTGAAAGGGTGAGTTGGGCCCCATACAGGAGGGAGCTTCTGTAAGACAGCTAATTGTTTCTATCTGCTTATTCTACGGTGTATATTTCTGACCTGCAAGCAATAAAGCTAATTTCTCTTTAAAGCAGTTATTGGTGTTGTGCTTTCTATCCACCGTAATCCAGTTAACGGAATTGTCACTAGGGGGTGGCACGTAACAATATCAATATCCTGACGACTTCATTTTTTTACAATAGCCTAATGAGGTATTGTGCCATTAAATGCAACATTCTTATCAGCTGATATCACAGAGAGAGAAAAATATCACTATTATTAATATACTGGAAGAGTATAATTACTAAATCATGACCGTAGACCTAATAAGGAAGGGGAGAGAAAAGAAGGAATAAAAATGTAGTGGGTGGGATGGAAAAGGGGTGAGGGTGGATGGATCGCGCTCGGAAGTGCATTGCCGCACCATTCCCACGCTATCTCTTGGAATTACATGCGCCGAGCAATAGGTTGGCGTCAAGATTTAACATTTGAGATGCATCTCTTATTATATCCTCTTTGATGTGAACCCTACACTGATGCAGTACCAATTCTAAGTAGAATGTTTCCCAGATGTGAAATGCAAGTGGTAGTTCACCAGCATCTTCAGTTTTGTAAGAGTAACACATACCGTACTTTAAAAATTACCCTAGAAAATCCTGTTGTTTTGAGTCTTCATTCTTTTGACTAGTGTGGTGCAGCCCTCCAAGCCTCCCTATCCTGAGCTAATCGTTTCATATCTACATAGCTACCACACCCTACATCCGAGGCAATCTGTTAAACATATTCTAACCTTGGTCTACCCCTACAATTCTTGTCCTTGACCCTTCCTTCCGTAACTAAGCTTGCTATTCCTGGGTGTCTTAGTAAGTGTCCTACCAACCTATCTCATCTCTTCATTAGCAGTCGCCAGTAACATCTCTCCTTTCCCACTCGTCCTAATACCTCTTCGTTTGTAACCCTATCCACCCATATCTGATCTTCATAAATCTCATGTAACACCACATTTCAAACGCTTCAATTCTCCTGCACCAAAAATGACTTCCTAATACCTAAATCTATATTCGATGTCAACAGATTCCTTTTTTTTTATAGAAATGCTTTCCTTGCCTGAGTTATATCCTCGTTTTAAAAAAAACATACTACATATTGCAACACACAATTATGAAAAGGAAATCCTCACTTAATTCATGCTTGCCGTGTACCATTGTATCAAATATAATTAAACAGTACCGGTGCGAGTTAGTTATTTCATCGCACGAAGTCAGTAGAGATGACATTACCATATATGGCATCAAGCAGTTCTTTTGAACAGAGTTTTATCATATGTCCATAGGAGTATGGCTTTGCTATAGCCTACATCTATCACTGTGGCAGTTGTCTCAAAATTCAACACCCATTTCAGCTTATACAGTGTGAGTTTTTTGTTGGAGCGGGGCTTCCACCAGCCAATCCAGGTCGCTCCACTGCTTGCGTGAAGTGACAGTCATTAATAGTTAATTAATCAGCAATTCATTATTAAAGAACTTACCTTTTCACATGTGTTGGAAATATTTTCCATTATACCCATTAAGAATCCTGCCGGTGGTAAGTTCAATGCATGAACTACAATTTGTCAGTGGTGTGACGCAATCTGTTTTCCCAGATACAGCAGTACAGTCTGCATGTATATCAATGAATCATTGTGGCACCAGTTTTGCGTTTGATCTGGTGGGTGTTTCAATTTTGTGCTATGTGAATAATTTTAAGACATTCATATGCTTCTATTATTTAAACTAGTTTCCATGATGGTTCCGTATTGACGTACTAAATAGTTTTAACAACAAATTGTATATCCGCCTTAGTCAATACATAAACGAAAATAAATTATAATTACACTTGCTCCTGGTACATGTTTCGGGGATTAATTGCTTTTATCCCCTTCATCAGCCAAGACAAATAATCGAAGTAAGATATAAGATAGCGTAGCACTCAAAAAATAAATGGCTATTTAACTTAATATGGTGCACCATATAAGTAGGTCACAGGAAAATGTTGAGCAAAACTAAAACCATATATGTAACAGCGAAGATATTCAGCCATCAAAACACAGAGAATCAGTGGACAGTTAATTCGTAAATCCGCTCCAAAACACTGGTCGAAGCTTGAATTGGCAAAAATCACAATACTTCACCATATGGACACAACCAATGAAGAAGCCTTATGCTCAACAGGTCCAAAATCAAATGCCTGCATACGAACTAGAAGAGCGTGGAAGGAACAACTTCAAATAGCAATGAGGTTAGCTCAATGCATAACCTGAAAGAAGCAAAGGAAAAACAAATACCATAATAAAAGGGACCAAGGGGTAATTTATAGACTGAAATAATTATGAACAACTATAAAAAATAATTTATAATGATATAGAACGAATGCAAACTTAATAATATTCGAAAAACTTACTTCAGGTTAAGTCCTACTTATATGGTGCACCATATTAAGTTAAATAGCCATTTATTTTTTGAGTGCTACGCTATCTTATATCTTTCTTCGATTATTTGTCTTGGCGGATGAAGGGGATAAAAGCAATTAATCCCCGAAACATGTACCAGGAGCAAGTGTAATTATAATTTATTTTCGTTTATGTATTGACTAAGGCGGATATACAATTTGTTGTTAAAACTATTCATATGCTTAACGGAGAGTAGTTTATTAGCACAGTAAGTACCAGAAACAGTAAAGCTCGCAATCTCCTTGTGTCAATAACACTTTATGTGGGGCATACAAATCTCTTGCCTCACACTTGTCCGGATGTAGATTTATCGACAGACAGATGTAACCGGTTGGCAGCGCACTCCCTTCTAAACAGCAAAGACCCATCAGACTTGTAATATTAACAAACAGCTATTGTAGTGTGTAAATAAATTGGCATCGACACATAACTCTCCTTCTCCACCCGTAAATTGTTCTCCCAGGTGGAGACCAGGGTACGGGGATTACATCTGTACATTTTGTCTTTAATTTACCGTTAAATACTGGATTCTGTCTTTGTGTCTGCAGCGGCCCGTGGCATCTTGGGTAGCGGAAGGCATACGCGCTCCTGGCTATCTTGGCCCCGCTCCTAAAGAAAGTTCACCCTGTATAAAACTATGTGAATGATACAATGTTTTTAATTCCAGAGATATGCGAGTACCCAGCACAAATATCTCATTAGTGACATATTTACACATGCTGATAACCACAATATCCTTAGGTCTTAAAATAACTTCAACCAAAGAAACTATAAAAATTCATAAATTGATATATCTGTGTGCTTAACGACCTCTACGTATCAGTATGTATTAGTTTTGGATTACCAAGGCAGAAGAACATCAACTTGCTGTCGTGGAAACAAGAATGCTTCGCTGGACATCTGGTGTGATTACGTTTGATCATGTCATAAATGGTACATAGCAGTGGTGGCTGGCAGATAATTGTTCTGGGTGTTGCACTGTTTACACTAAGAAGAGGTGGGGTTGGGCAAAAGACTGCTCGATACCAGAGAGGACGGCATACACGTGCTCGGTAGAACTGATGTAGCTTATTTGTCACGAATGCTGCAGTCCTGAGAACATCACATTCACCTCAAGATTAAATTATTTGAAAAACTTCACAATAACAAAACCGCGCGTAAGCTATAGCTTACATGAGGGCGAGAGCAAGTGTCGCACTCTCGCTCAAATAACAATGCGAGACATGGTATCGACAATAGACGGCAAATTTCGGATGTCTTCGTCTGCCCCTTTCCCCCTCTTTGTTGCAATCAGCGAGCAACGAGTCAGCAATCAGCTGAGTAAACTTACCTGGTCTAGCGTCTCTGCCATCCCCTCCACTATTGAGATTGAGTCGGTGCCCGGGCCTGGCAACGACCACACCACAGTTCGCAGTACGGTTCTACAAGTTTTTATGAATTAAGTACAAGTTTCTCGGGCTTGTACGCCGTGGTCCAGGCAGGATATCTCCCGACGTTTCACCGGAAACTGCGTCCGGCATTATCAAGGGTTCCGCTCCTTTCCTTGGTCAGCAGTGGAACGAGGAAGAGGCTAGAAATAATGGGTAACGGTTTGTAGTGGGGGTATTGTTGTTTGAATATGACTGTTGGCTGGGTGGATCTTGGCGATGAACTAACAGCTGGAAGGTAGTTTAGGATCTTCAAATTAGCATGGTGAGCCGAGCGTTCTCTTCGCATTTCGGCTGGATCGTCTGATCTCGTGTACATGTTGCGGGGTGCGGTGCGTGCTCCGGCTTCGGCGACCGAGCTTGTGAGGGTCAGGTGTTCCCTGGGCGACCGCCGGGCTGTAGAGGGAAGGTTCTTCAGGTTGACGTGTGCATGATATCTTGGCCTTGGTGTTCCTAAGGGCCGGGATCCATGTATTACGCACATGTTCAATTTCTTCCTTTCGATTGAAATTGTCGGGGTGTTTGAATATTTCTATGGCTTTCCGTTTCAGCCTGGCGTGGTAGTGTGTGGTCGTGGAGAGTATCTCCGTGTCCCCGTACTGTACATCGTGACCGGGCAAGAGAGAATGCTCAGCGACTGACGATTTTTCTGTTTGACCCAGGCGGCTATATCTGTTATAATAATATATTTATTGCAGCTAAATAGCCATACACAAAGAAAAGAAATAATACATTTATATACACTGTACTCGCGCGCTTGGGCCTTGGTTTGCATATTCTTTAATTGTTTTTGTTCTTTTGGTGCAGAGTTCTAGGTGGTAACGTTCACACATGTATCCACATAGTTCGCACTTACATATCTCTGTCGGTTCATGGTATGAGGTGTTGTTACAAATTAGATGGTGGAAACCATGTACTGCCAGTCTTGTGAACACGTGCCTCATCTCGAAGCTGGATGTTGTCCACGTCCGGTCTATCATAGCTCCAGTTCCAAAGAATTCAGGTGGGGTGTCTTCTCTCTTTTTGTTGAGTGTTGCTAGGAGATTTTCTGATGCTCTGGTGTTGGGCAGGTTCAGGTGTGTTCTGAAGTCTTCAATGAGGAAGGATTCTCGTGCTAGAAGGTAGACGAGTCTTGATCTTGTTGTCTTGGATACTCCGATCGCTCTCTTTATGTATAGAGCTTTTATTCTTTCTAGAGAGGATAGGTTCTTCTCTGTGAGGTACGGCCAAATGATTTCCATCCCATATGTTAGAATAGGCATGATTTTTGCTCTAAATAGTGCCATCGCCGTCTCTAGGCTAAGTGATCTAATGTAGTTGATTTCGTGCATCGCCCGTATTGCCTGTGTTGTTTTTTCTATTACATGCTTTGTAAAGCATTTGGCACTTGTTTGCAGAGTAATGCCAAGGTACTTGAAATCGTTTACTATGGCTACTTTCTGCCTCTTTATGAAGATTTCTGTCATTGCTGGGATCTTTCCTCCTTGCCTAAATACCATCATTTTTGTTTTTGATGTATTAATTTCGAATGTGTGTTTGTAGCACCATTCCTCCATTTCCTTTATCACGTTTTGTAGTTTTCTGATGTCCTTTGATCCGATCGATATAGTGGCTATATCTGTTATGTTCCTTGAGTCTGGTGGTCACGCTCCTCTTCGTCGTTCCTATGTACACCTGCCCACAGTAACACGGGATTCTGTAGACACCTGCAGTGGAGTGTGGGTGGCGCTTGTCTTTAGCGGATCGCAACAAGTCCCGGATTTTGGCGGTGGGTTTATAAACCGTCTTCACCCCATAGGTCTTGAGTAATTTGCCTATCCTGTCCGTCACCTTCATCACGTACGGCAGGAATGCGGTGGTCACCGGAGTTTCCTCAGATTCTTTCCTCGTGCTCCGGCGACTGGGATGAGAGGATCGCTCAATCTCATTGCTGTATCCGTTGGCGCATATGGCCTTCTTTATATGTTTCAGCTCTTGGTTGAGGTTGGATGGCTCACAGATTCTCCTAGCACGGTCTACCTATGTTTTAATAACTCCATGTTTCTGTCGGGGGTGGTGATTGGATGACTTATGTAGATACCGTTCGGTGTGTGTGGGTTTCCGGTATACAGTGTGCCCCAAGCGCAGTCCTGGTGATTAGCAAGTGCTAACTCTGCTGGTATGGACATGTACTACTAGCAAACGCATCATCTGTCACAGCGAGAGCTTGACACCATGCAGAATGACCTGAAGATCGTTGGATCTCCCTGTGATCAGGCACATGTACTACTAGCAAACACATCTGTCATAGCGAGAGCTTGACACCTTGCAAATCGTTGGATCTCCCCGTGATCAGACACATGAATGTGCCAAATGGAGACAAGAGCCACAAAAGTGAACCCCTGAATGCTGAAGGACAAGTGCTAAAATAATATTTTGAGTTAGTTTTCTTTTTGCAAAACTAATTCATTTACCAGTCTATTTCTTTTTTATGGTTGACTGATTGTTGTCTTTCAACATGAGAAATCTCTTTTACAGCCAAGAACCAATGCCATCATTTTAATCAGTAAATTCAATGTCCGCCGGCCCCGTGGTGTTAAGGGTAACGTGTCTGCCTCTCACCCGGAGGCCCCGGGTTCGATCCCCGGCTCCGTCAGGGATTTTAAAACTGACGTGAGGGTTGGAACGGGGTGCACTCAGCCTCGTGAGGACAATTGGGTAGCTGTCTGACAGTGAGACAGCGCCCCGATCACGAAAACCAAGATTAACGGCCGAGGGGACCCGACGCGCTGATCACGCGTCACCCCAATATCTGCAGGCCGAATGGCTGGGCAGCGGTCGCTTGGTCGGCCTTAGCCCGTCATGGGCTGTATAGTGCCAGGGGTTGACTTTTTTTTTGAAAGTTAAAGTCCTTCTTCTTCTTCGCGAATGGGTCACTTAAGGACCACGTGGAATCAACATTTTGCGAGCTTTCTTCCTGGCCCAATAGTTCAATTTCAGCAATTGTCGTAATCTCTGTTCCTCCGTTCAGATACGATGTGTTGGTCTCCTTCCATCTTCCTTAAATCCCCTTGTGTGGACAACTTTTTTATTACCGTAAAATGGGGTGAATAGGGACAGCTTTTTCAGTTTTTATTTAATAACTTTTGAAGGGTTTCTTATATTTTAGTGGAGTAAATTTTATTGTTGAAAGGGAACTGATATTTTTATATTTTATACACACAGAATACTTTCCTGCAGTTGAAAATTTTAATATAACGTTCTAAATCTCTGTCCCTATTCACCCCAGTGATGGGGTCAATAGGGACACTCGATATTTTAAGTGGATATCCCCATTCTAACTGGTGCGTAGGTCAATTGGGACACAATTTATGTTTCTTAAACAGCTTATAATATGAAATTTCTTCATTTTGGGGTCATATTTACATGCTCGACATGGAAACAAACCAGAAATCTCATATTTCATTGAATTGATGTCTTCCCCTTCTCACAACCGGTGGCTGCAGGATAGTTATCACCTGTGTTTGCTCGAACTCAAACTCGTCAGCAACATTTGGGAATAGATAAATACTGGACACCTTCGCATACTGTCTGAGGAATGTTCCTAAGTAGTTTCGTCCCGGGTTTATTACCTTCAGCACCTTTCCTACAAAGACTTTTTCCTCGCCTCGATCATATGTAAACTTCACTTTCATCCAGCTGCCTTCCTCTATTCCTTGTTCTATGTTGTTTGACACACTTCCATGTTGTTCGTCAGGCAACGAAGAGCTGTTCTCTTCTTCAGAAGTAACATCATCTGCCGAAACTCTTTTCCCAGGCAATACTTTCAGTTTCCTCTTCCGGGCACGAGTACCACTATTAACTTCACCGCCACTGTAACGCATATCCTTGAGAAAACGTGTCAGACTGTCATTAACATTCGTGGTGTTAGACATATCTTCTACTTCTTCACAGTCTGGAAGTCTCTCCAAAACGCTGTTCCTGTTTAATGGAATTATTCCAGCTTTCTTGAAACTAGATATAATGTTCATTTGCAAATTATCTTCCATACTTTTGAGAGTGTGCTTCAGCAATCTTGGAAACATCTTCTTTTCAAATGGTTTGTTCCCTCCTCCTTTCAGTTTCCATGACTCCATAACCTGACGCCAAGTAATTTTCAACGGCCTGAAGAGTGCCAAATCTAGAGGCTGCGTCAAATGCGTTGAATTTGAAGGCAGGAACACTAAACAAATGCCATTCTCTTTGCACAATTTTACAACAGCAGGAGACAAATGAGAGCTTAAATTGTTTCCAATAACCTTCTTCCCAACTAAGCACCGACAGTATGGAATAATTATCTTCTCGAACCAATCAAGAAAACAGCATCCATCTATCCATCCAGATTTTCTGCGGTTGTATCGAGCTCCATGTGGCTCTGTCCATAAATCATATAGGTGCTGAGCCTTATAGATAACATAAGGTGGTAAAAGAGTCCCGTCAGCAGTTGCTGCAAACATCACGGATGTATTTGACTTGCTTTCGTTCATCACTCGTTCAGGATATTTGCAGCCTCTCTTGAAGATCAGTTTGCGCCGACCTGGATCATCAGCAAGACTGGTCTCGTGATAATTGATAATTGCCTCAGGAAGTACACCTTCTAGAGTCCTTTCGAGTTCGTCAAAATATTCCTGATGTCTCCTGATGTTTGCTCTGCTACGTTTCACATTCTGACACAATCTCTGGTAAATGCGAGCTTTATGTCGAGACATAAACGTAAAGGCCCAATCGATCCCTGGCATATTGTCTCTGAATTGATTCATTCTTGAACCTTGTCTGTCTAAGTGATATTTTACAAAACATCGGATATCAAAAGTACTCATTGGGTAACCCCAATCACAACATGTCAAAATACACTCTATCAGTTCCTCCTCAAATTCGTGTGACAAACTTGTTTGGCCACCTTTCTTCTTCATCGATACCATATCTCCATCTGTGTTGACTACATACCTTTGCAATGCTGATTTTGAAATTTTGAATTTCTCTGCTGCTGATCGTATTGACATACCACTTCTAACTGTTAACACTGCCTTTTTCACTATCTCAGCATCCACTGGTAGATGAGTCTTTGAATGAGGATCACTTTTATATGTTCTTCCTATTGTCCCTATTCACCCCACTTTTAGGTTATAAAGTCCCTAAATTAGAATTAAATACTCCGCAGTTTAGTCACATATGTTTCTATAAACTTGAGAAATAGTTCAATGGACACAAATAATATAAATTATATACGTAACACACATCTTCAGCCAGTACAATTTGCTCACCACACTAAGTTTATCTAAACAGTGAAAATGGCGCCAAAACATAGTCTATCTTACAGGATGGCCAAACCCACAAATGCCACTTTTGATATAAACTCTTTGACTTAGTACAAACGTAAAGGTATATAATAAACTAAAATGTCCCTTAAATGAAATAAATATTTTTAGATGTCATGTTGAAGAATATTGACTATTTTTCCTTTACTCTGTTCCTATTCACCCCATTTTACGGTACGTCTCTATCCTGAAGATTCGGTCACACCAATCATAGAGAAGATGCAAGAAAGCAGACTCTAGTGGTATGGTCATGTACTACTAGCAAACATAATTTTGCTCATTTATTTGAGCCATGTCGCTTCATATTTGGGGCTGAAGCAAAATGGTTCTGGGAATTTTTGGTGTGTGGAATGCACTCTACTGTACATAAATCTGAACGCTAAAACCTATGGTTGCCAGGCTTTTGAAGAGAAAATTTCCCTTTTCTACCTCTAAAGAAAATCATAAGCAATTTCAAACTTGTTACATGTTGACAACTATAAAAAGTTTTAGTCAAGAAAGTTAGCAGCAAAATAAGACTACAATGATGGTGTTGAGAATATTGCTGACCATAAGGCGAGTGACAAATCACGATACAAGGAAATATGTTTTTGATTTGGGTTTACCTCTCATTGGAAGGTATCGAAGGTTTAGTTGTTCCCTACTCATGGTGTACAAAGCTGTTGTCATCTTAACGCTACTGTATGCCTGTGAAACTTGGACACACTATTGCCACGATAATCAGATTCAGTTGACACGCAACTCGCTAGAATGTTTTCTCACCGGTGTTTAAACATATAAAATTCTACTTGAACCATAACACTTCTTTCATGCTGGGAAAAATAACACAGAGGTGAAAATAATTCTTTAATTCTTTCCTTTTATTATAGCAAAACACCTTCCCATTTCACAGCGCCATCAGATATATATATATATACTGTACATATTAGACATTTAGTAAATCAGTATCTCCCTAACACGAAAGGCTAGCTAGATCGCTCAGGAAACAAAACATATTTATTAACTGAGAACTTATATATGGTTCAGATGCTGATTTTGCAGGATTGAGTTGTTCAGCACACTGATGACTGCTACATTGGGTCACCTGTAAAGGAGATAGTACAACATTAGTCTCTCAGAAACAGCAAAATTAAATTGAAAATGGAGTGACCTAAATGGGCAACTGATATAGATTGCCGAAAATGAACAAATAAGTTACAGGACTTGGAACAGTCCAAAAAGTAGTTGAGTGCGTTGAATTTGATAATCAGTCTCCATGGTGACTAGTTTATTTATTTATATTTGAATTGCAGCTAATGGCCATAGCAGGGTATTTTTAATGCCCGTAGGCTCCCAACAAGTTCAATTTCAAGCAGTTCCAACTTTGGCTATCAGATGTCAACACACCTAGCGGCGAACGTTGGAACTTCATAGAGCGTTTCTAACCAAATATAACCTACAAATTTGGCTACACACTACCAATTGTCGTGATAAGTTCTTTTACATGCCATAAGACTTTGATATGCACCCGGCAGCTTTACTTCCCCTCCGATGGAAGGCATACTGAAGGATTTTAATACTCATAAAAATCCGATGACTTCGGCCAGGTTTGAACCTGCGATCATGGGCATAGCAGTTCAACATGCTACCGACTACGCCACCCAAGTCGTCATGGTGACTGTAGTAGTGTAACATATTTTTAGAGGGTCTAGAATTGAGCGGGGGGGGGGGGGGGCTTGAATCCATATCTGCCCACATTATTTATTTATTTATTTATTTATTTATTTATTTATTTATTTATTCATTCATTCATTCATTCATTCATTCATTCATTCATTCATTCATTCATTCATTCATTCATTCATTCATTCATTCATTCATTCATTCATTCATTCATTCATTTATTTATTTATTTATTTATTTATTTATTTATTTATTTATTTATTTATTTATTTATTTATTTATTTATTTATTTATTTATATATTTATTTATTTATTTATTTATTTATTTATTTATTTATTTATTTATTTTGTTTCGACCCATACAGGATCACATAAAGCAAGTTATGTGTTCTGTTGCTGTTATTTTTCTTGTGCTTCCAGAATTCTTTCATCACGTCGCTATGTTTTGCTCGACGTTCGTCAGTCCATCCATGTTCCCCTAGGTCTGCTGGGCGTATCTTCTGATGCAGCTTCCCAAGTGTAGATCTTATGTCTGAAAGTTTTGCGGTCTTCGATATCTGTGGGTGTGATGTTGGCGTTATTGAGATCAGTTTGGACTTGTTTAATCCAAACCGTTGTGTCTTTAATTTTTGTGAGCACATCAATATTTTCTTTTTTAATCGGTTGTCATCTAGCCTCATAATGTGTCCATAAAATTTCAAGCGTCGTTTACGGAAATCGGTTTCAATATTTGAATATTTTTCTGTGATCTTGTGCTATTGTAAACGATATCCTTCATCTGTAAGTCTTGGGCCAAGAATTTTTCGGATGATTTTCCTTTCAGCTTTCTTGATGTTTTCAAGATCCCCTTTATAATTGAGATTTAAGGTCTCACTGGCGTAGAGTGTTTCGGGTTTGATGACCGTCGCGTAATGTCGAATTTTAGTGTTAATGCTCATGCATATTTTGTTGTAGATGTTTGCGGTTTTCCCATATGCTTTCCGCATTTTGAGTTCACGTGTTATTTGTGCTATTCTTTCTGTGCCTGTAGGTTCAATAATTTCACCTAAGTATTTGAAATGATTAACCTTGATGATTGAACCGTATTTTGTTACCAAAGTTTGGGTTTCAATGTGTTTTGTAGCCATGAATTCAGTTTTTGTGAAGGAGATTTGCAACCCTACTTTCCCAGCACATTCTTTGAGGACTTCAATCTGGTGTATTGCCGTTCGTTCATCTCCGGAGAGGATTGCCAAATCATCAGCAGAAGCTAAGCATGTAACATTGATATTATCCTTCTGTCTTCCTAACACGACAGGTTTCCATATGTTGCGACTTTTTAATTCTTTTTCCCATTCTTTGATGACCTTATCGAGAACGATGCTGAACAGCAATGGAGACAATTATTACTATTATTATTATTATTTGTAAAATGCAATATAGCCTATTTTGTTAGACCAGTTATTTGGAACCTAAACAAACTAGTTATGATAATTAAGCCGATATCTTGTCTCGTTTTACACTATCAGCTTCTTCGCCTTGGCGTAAGTAATTGCTGCCTGGTTTTGTCACATACAGTTCTCTGTTTCCCACTAGAGAGCTGCTCCGCAAAGTAAGATCTTGTGTATGTCTTATTCTACAGAATGTAGTTGGTGCCCTGGTCCAGAGAGCGAACGCCGAGATGATCTTCGTTTATTTAGTTGTTATTTTACAGTCAAGTATGAGGGATGCTTGGGACGTATATTATAGAGGTTTGAATTGGATTTCTGTGGGAAGATTCCGTGGAAAAGTTTGGCTGCGAGTCCCGATTAGGAATCCAGGTGGCCTGGGTAGGAACATTAACATTTAGATGTTCTATTTATTGGTCTTGTAAGAATTGTGGTGGCCGTGAATTACATGGACAGGCCTAAGAGTAGAGAATTTGTATCGTAAGTCGTATTGGGTTTATATTAGCTGGTGTTTTGTTTTATTGAATCTTCTGTTGGCGGACTATAACATTGGTCGTGCGTCAGCTGATTGTAAAAAAGATGAGAGCTCTGGGAGCCATGACAGGAAGAAGTCGTCTAATATTTTACTGCGGGGATAGTCATGAATTATTGTAAAGGACAAAAGGATTCTGACACCTTGACATGTACTAAGACATGTATGTGTATTAAAGCAGTAACGATTGGTACATTTGGGAGAGTATACGAGTCGCCTTGATAGAGAGCGCACGTCTTATAATGTTTACTGTGGGAATAGTCACGAGTTGTTTAATGAAGAAACGAATTCTGACATCTGGACGTGTACTAAGAGATGATATGTATCGAGCGGTAATATTAATAATGTTGCAGACTTCATAGAGCTATGACGACGGTCGATGAATTTGAAAAGTTTGCTTTGAAAAGGTCTTGGATTATTTGTGGAGAGGATGTATCCTGACTTCTGTACATGTAGTAATACATGTTTGAGCATCGTATAGAACTTTACTGGTGTTTTTTTAAGAAGCGAAGTAAATACGAGGCGACGCAGAGAGAAGAAATTATATTGATGAGTGTATGTTATTGTCACCTGGGTTGTGGCTGGATTACTATGAATATGACGAACTGTTAATAATAAGGCAAGAACCTTTGGGGCTTATGTTATTTCCATATCTTGTTTTTAAATTTGTGTTATTTGTTTTATGTAAATGTGTAACTTAAATGTTTGTGAATAGAAGTTGTTACTTAAAAGTGAAAAGGTGTATCATTTCTAGGCCTACATTTGATACTGTAATCACGAAACATTCATCTGGGTTATATCGCAAATGGGTTCGGTCCTTCTGCACGCTGTAAAAAGGGGTCTGTCATTGTTGGCTAGAGAGCGTGGTTTCGATATTTAACCACATTTTCTTAATGTATTGAGATTGCAGTGTTGTGTGTGGGCGTGGAGGTATGCACTTAATCAGGACTTACGTGAAGTACGATTATGCATATGTTTATAATTTCTAATCTATATATGTTCTTTGTTTCATGTTGAATATTGTCACAAATGGAAGTGAGACCTTTGCCTACTTGTTATTATCTGACCAAAGATGAGGTGGTCCATGAATTGATGGTCAGAAGTGAAAAGCCTAATTATCATAGAGAGTTGGATATTGCTGTGCTGAAAATAGTAATTCCTGATCATGATCACCCTTATTGGAGCGCCGGTAAGTCCACCATAGTGTCCACTGTTTCTAATTTAATTGGTTCTTTAAATGTTGTGAATGTTCTGGGGAAAACGGCTACTTCTCAACGGAAACGAATTAAGTATAGGTCTATTCATTGGATACATCGGCTACAAGATTTAATTGGTGTTTGGTCTTTGAGTGATGTGAGTTTTGCGAATCAGTTATCAGACCTACGTTCCAGACTTGTGGAATTGTTTGATTTAAAGTTTTCTGAGGCAAGTAATTGTGATATGGCGGAATCAATTGAGTGTTCGAATTGTGATAGTTCTATAGGTGACATAGCGAGTGAATTGAGTGATCGTTAGAATTTAGTTAGAGATTTAGGGCCTATGTTGGCAGATAACCCTCAGGATAGTGCAAGGTTTAGTGAAAATAGAAATCCTTCGTAAGAGAGTAGCTATATAGGGTCATCTACTGATTTTCCACGTAATGTGTCATATGCGGTCAGACCTAAAACTGTTAATCGGAGTAGTTCCACTGAAAGATGTGTTTTCACGACTAGGCCTACATCGGTTCAGAATAGTGATGCGATGTTTTCTCAATCTAACCTAAAGTCTAATTTGTCTCTAGTGCCTAAATCTGTGCAGACCGGGGACAGTTTAGTTGACGAAAATGATGTGGTAAGGGGGAACGCATTCGATTTGGGTGAGAATAATAGTGCATTGCTTCAGGGTGACAGATTGGGTCGTGACATGTCTGAGTATGATGTTAAGTTCTCAACCGTGCCCAATCCGTTGAATGTAATTTTAAGGGACTTTAATGTGTGTGATGGTACGGATAATGATTTATTGATCAAATTTCTTAGGAAATTCATTGAGCTTAAAGAAAGTGGAACTGTTTTTGGATTATCCAAGCTGCACATTTATCGGATTGTGTTCCCGTGCACTAGTGGGTTACTTCGTGAGAGATTAGTGGAGATTATGAGTAACCATCGTTCCTTGACGTTCTTTCATCTTGAAGTTTTAGATATTTTTTTTACTCCTAGAACCTTATCTGACTTGCATCGTGAACACTTATTTAGAGTACAGAGGATGGACGAAACTCTCAATCAGTATTTTATAGATGTTAAATGGTATGCCAAGGTTTTTGCTGTCCAATTAACCGAAAAACAAATTGTTACTTCTATGGTAGAAGGCATTAACCCCATTTATAGGTCATTTCTGTCTATGAATGCCAAACCCCAGTCTTACAAAGAGTTCAATGACATCATCTTGGAGACTGAGAAGGTAAAGAAAGCTGATTTGAGACGCATGCATGATTCGTCGAAGTTTTGCGCTTCTATTTATGGTCCACCTGTGCAAGCTTGTACTTCTAACAATTTTCAGTGGCGTGAAGCCGTACGACCTGCTGGGAGCTGTAGAGATGCTGTATCTGGTGAGCAAGTATTTCATGGAGAGGTTTTTCAGGAGAAACGTGCTATCATGCCTGCAGATTCTCAGCAGAATATATTTCAAGGGCGTGAACTTCAGAGATCGTTTAAGGGTAACTACTCTAAAGGTAAGAGGTGTGATCGGTGTGTATCATACGATCATCTTCGTCGTCGGTGTGATGCACCGGATAATCGTTTCTGTTGATGTAGATTATTTGTATGTTAGTAATATATCTTCAAAATTGTGAAGGGTAGAGACTCCGCTTTCAGTGTACGTAGGTGTGTGTGCTACTAGTGTGTGTGTTCGCCTGCACGTGTGGTGCACATTCTTCAAAATTGTGTGGGGTAGAGACTCTGCTTTTAGTGTACATAGGTGTGTGTGCTACTAGTGTGTGTGTTTGCCTGCACGTGTGGTGCACAATCTTCTAAATTGTGTATGATGAATGCAGTTCTTCCGGTGTGCATGCTTATGTATGCTGTTAGGTCTGTATTGATCTGCACGTGTGATTTTATGATACGGGTATGACCAAGGGAGTTGTATTGTATAAGTAGATTTTGAGTGTTCTGTATGATTGTGATGTTTAGCTTTGTTCTTGTAATGGGAGGGTGTTGTTGTTGTTGTATTGGGTTAATAAAAAGGTTAGGTCTTATTCATATTATGGGGTTAAAATAAAATAAAGGGTAAAGCCGAATATATAAATTGGGTTTGCGTTAGGATATCTTAGTTCGTCTTACGATCCTAACTTGTTGTCAAGGTATGGGACTTGACTAGGTGACATAAGGTGTTCTTATATATGTGGTGAGTATTTACAGATCGTTCCTTTGTGTATCCAAGTGGTGACTTGTTCATCTTTTGTGGCTTGTTGATGTTGGAAAGTAAGTACTTGCCGAAGTACTACACCAGGGAATAATGCGGTGAGTATGATATGATGAATTACGGATTTTATTTAAGGGTTTTTAATGTTTTGTGTGTAGATGTTTTAACGGACTCTATTTATATTCAGGCAATTTTGGGGAAGATTTGTGGGTAGTAACTTGTTATTATTATATTGAGTGTGACGTGAAGTTATGTGATTTGGTTGAATGATTATGGATGCTGTATGTTGTTGGTCTGCTCATGTGTACTGTCTATGTTATATTTTCTTGGTGTTGAGGTAAACTTCCGCTTTTCTTTGGATTTTCTTAACCCTTTAATTGGCAAGGGAGATTTGTAATCCTATTTTTTTTTTTGCCAAAGATATTCTTTTTGATGCTTTGTGCTCTCTGATATATAATAAATTGTTAAAAAAATATTTATTGGTTTGTAGACTCACAATCTAAGAAAAAATATTTACGTATCCGTTTGGATACAGTGCCAAAGATTCCGAGAGTGACAGTGAATTTCGTTATGTATCCAAATGGATACTTTACCAAGAATTACGAAAACGTATGAACTATTATTATGTATCCAAATGGATACTTTACCAAGAATTAAGAAAACATATGAACTATTAAATATCACTGATAGTGAGCATTAACTGTTATGGAAAAATATTGATATATTGCACATATACTTTATATACAGTACATGATCTACATGTATGGAGGAGAAGAGGATACCCAGGAGAGTACATGAGACGAAGTGGGAAGGAAAGAGACCGAGGGGAAGACCGAGAGACAGGTGGCTGAAGGGGGTGGAAGAAAGCGTGAAGAAGAGAGGAGAAGACTGGACAAGGGTGGAGGCTGAGAGATGGTGGGAAGACAGAAGACGTTGGAGAGGCTTGTGTTCCAAACAGACCCGGCCAGTGGCTGGAAACTGTGCAAGATGATGATGACATGATCTACATATTTTATGATTTCAGTGACCATCAATATGTGGACAAATGACATTATAAGACATCAAAATACAGTTTGGAAATGTTAGAACAATAGGCCTACAATGGAATCATTTTCTGTGATGAAAGTCGTAGAAACAGTTCTTGCTTTTGGTAATGCACAATCTTGCCCGACACTTAATGCATTCCATGCGTGTTTGTCCAGTCTTGCAATATCGACAGCGGCTGGCCGTCTTATGGACTTCTTAAATTAATATTTCTCAATTTCGAAATTTCAAATTCCCGCCGCACCCCTCTCTGCCTCTCTACTTCCGAAGCGGGAGAAAAAGCTGAGAACCTTCTCCTATGTTCTAGAAGGATTTTAAATATTGTCACTTGAACTGTGTGAAATCATTTGTACCACCCCTACGTGTCATTTTCGGAAGAACTGATGAGGCAAATTGCATGCCTCTTATATGCGAATGTGTTGGCAAGGCTGCGCGGCATTTGTTTGCTAGAGTGTACTCCATTACATCGTATGTGGGCCAAGTAGCCGAGTGCACACTTAACGTCACATCATTCTGCTGGGAGCTGTTGAATAGAACAGTTCAGTCTAGGTTTGGCACAATGAACGATACGAGAAAGCAAGGCATGGGACTCGGCCCGTGCCGGGTTCATCGCAGATTGTCCGCCTAATGAAAAGGTACTATTTGTGAAATTATGCATTCTGTTTGAGTTTTATTTTTTTTATTTATACTCACGTTCGAGTTTTGGATATTTTAGCTTTGGCCGGCGAGCTTGCGGCGTGACAGCTGACAGATTCCGTGAGGCTGGCCCGAGCCGAGCAGAGCCGAGGTTCTCCGAACTGGCAGACGCAATAGCAACATTCAGGACTAGTGCGCCGCGCAGATCCAACTTATTGATTAAATATTGAAAGATCACCTCATCTATAATAACGAGGAAGAGAAGTTTATTTATCATTTTCAGCATTTTACCCAAGATGTATTTACATTGTACTGGCTTTGAAGAGCTGATTTCTTTGGCAAGACTTCATGATATATGACAGCTATGTTGACCTTGCGCCAACGTTTAGTTTTATCGATCTACGCACCGCGAGAGTAGGGGATGATTACCCTCGTGAATATGCGGGCAGTTCAAGCAAGACAGATTCTGATTTTCTCTGCCCAGAGCAGAACGATCTACGAGCGCGAATATTAACACGTATCGCGAATTGCAAGGCTCACTTGAAACGTGTGTGAGGCCATCGTTAGGATGTTGGAGTTGTGTGACGAAAAACTCTAATATAGGCATTTCAGTAATGAGTGATATTTTCACGCTGAATATGTGCCGTGTAACGTGTAAGTTTATTCATGCCACATTCACATTAAGGCAAGCGCTTTACAACGAGCAACGTTAACTTTGGCGAGTGTACAGTGATTCTCGCAGTAGACTTTTACTGCAGAATCGTGCTACTTCTATGGTCACATGTGTTGTTACACTTGAGCACTAAATGAACTATTTCACTCATTCCTCTCATTTTACTGACATGATAACCGACAAGATGTCAGGAGGAAGGTTTTTAATGCACGTATACCTTATAGCTATGGCAGGCTAAACATTTATACATGAATACTGCGGTGTAGGCGACGCACTATGCATTTTACGGAATGGACACTGACTTTTTTAAAGCGTCATCGCTAGTGCTAAATTTTCTTCTACCATGTCAATCCATCATGACATGATGACATTAAGATGCAATTATCGCTTCGGGCGAATGCTACTGCTCTGTGACGAGACTCTTATTCGGAACGATATGGTCAGTACGTGGAGTGCGGTAACGGCCGGTGTTGTTCGTGTGGCTGTCTGGAACCCGAGTGTTGGCGTCTGGCGACCCAGGGTTCGATTCCATCGACATTCCAGGATGACCCAGGGCATTTCTACGTATAAGGAAGACTTGATATGGGAGGCATATCATTGCTTTCGATTCCATCATCGTCTGGCGATAAGGTACAGCAAATTTACACCCGTCAGTAGTAGTAATGCATGAATATTATAATGTTTTAGTAACTGTCATATTTTCTTTTTCTTAGTATAGTCGATGGGTAGGACTTAGACTTGACGTCTTACTCTTGGCTGGTCCTATTCTCGGCTGGATTTTGATTCTTTTTAAAACAATGCATCCATTTTGTAGAGTGTTTTTACACAAGTCATGGTAACTTATGGTAGTTTATATGGGAACATTATTGTCGTAGTGAAGAGAGTCTACTTAGGGAAAGTTTCTATTATAGTGATTTTGAATTTCCATCGTGGTTTATATTTTCTTTTTGCCACGTTTATTCGCAATCGCATTTATCGACGGATCTATTTTATAGAGATCGTTCTGCTTGTTGGTTGAAGAGTTGTCAATGTTCGTTTGAACATTTTTCTTCGTCGTGTTAGAGAGTTGAGACGTTTTTGAGCTCACTATTTGCCTGATAGGATTTATTTTTGTTTTTGCTAAGAGAGATTTCCAATTTTGGTGCATTGTGGAGACAGTAGGGTTTTCTAATCGACGATTTTGTTGTTTATCGTTTCGATCACCCTCGTTGATGGTGTAGGAACCCTATATTATTTTCCATGGTCCACCCGAGCAGGAATATTTCTTTTTATGCTTGAAAATCTTGATCCTATTGAATTTATTGTTTTGACACACGAATGTCATATCAATTTTGAGCTGATAGAAATCCATTTCATATATGGTATTTTCCAGACTTTTCAATGCGGTTTATAGTCTAGTAAAAACATTCTGAACGGCATTTACAATCTTTTCTTCGACGAGAATCTCAGATAATCGAATGTGGAAGCATGTCCTTTAATAAACGTGTGATTGTAATAAACTATTGTAAAAGCATTAACAATAAGTCTAATAATCAGTTGAAAAAATAAGAGATAACATATTTAGACACTCTATATGAAGTATAACATCCTGTATAATTCTAGAAACGCAAATATCAAGCAAACTGTAATTATTGAAGTATATTATTGGTGAAAGCATTCATATCACCAGTGAGGGTGACTTATGATTATAAATGTATAAAAGGCAATTTTGAAACAATCAATACTCAGTGGAGTAGATTTATCGTGTGGGTAAGACTATGTTCTGGCACCGTTGAATAATAATAATTAATTAATGTTTGAAATAATTATCATGAAATACATTGCTGACTGGAAGGTGAATAAGTCAGGTGTGACTTGTAACAATCATAGATTTACAGTTATCGAACTAGATTGCAATAGTGTGCTATCAGGAAACGTGTACTTCTAGACACGAGCACGTATAATTTATGTAATGATCTTTATTATCCGAGTTCTGGATTTAATTGCGATGCTAATAGCAACATAATCATCCTTTTGATGAATTCTCAGATTAATGTCGAATGAATTTGATTTTTCTTGCTTATTCTCACAAGACATTATTGGGTCCAAGGGACACCAAACATTTATGATATTACTACCACGAAACCACTACTGACATATACAAGTTACACTTATGGAGGGCGTACAATCTTCGTCTTTTGCTATAACACTCTGAGAGGTGTTAAAACCACTTGTATATAGGCTATGAATATTCTTTTTCAGGGTTATTATCAACATGTATATTAAGGAAATTACCCACTGGAACGAGACCGTTCTGATATTTCATTTAATATTAGTTTGGATCATTTTTAAATGGGATTTTGCAGCCCATTCTTGTGTGATGGATTTATCCTTGCTTTTGTGTGATTTATTCTTGACCACTGTCGAGTTGACTCATGTTCTTCAGATTTTTATTCTGAGGGCATAGATAGCACTTTGCTATGTCATTTTTGTGAATAAATTATTTTCAATTCGTTTTAATTCGACATCGTGGTGATTTATAGAAGTGAGTGGAGGTCACGTTAAGAAAGCCATTGCTGTGTTTCTACGCCTGAGATCACACTCCTGTGTAGGCCTCGTGTTCTTTGAGCTGTCGCTTTTCAGCGTTTGGCCATGGTGTTTCTTAACGTTGCCTGGTTAGGTTTCCCTGTGCCCTATTATCCCCATCTCTTGCTAGTAGTATCTGGGGGGTTTTCAGCCGGGGCTTTTCAGGTTCTACGATCCAGTGATCTTCGTGGGATTTCAGCTAGCTGATGGTAGATAATTTCGAGTACAATACCAAATAAGTTAAGATTTAACTTTAAGTAAAGGAAATTAACACCAGTTACTTCAGGACAACCATCAGAAAACTTTAAGATCAAATCATTCCAGTTACCAAAAGGGTGAATACCAACCTAACCCCAAGCTAAATTTTACGTGTCTGAGGAACCAAAACTCGTTTCCCTTCCAAAATCCTATGTTCACATTCTGAATATTCGAAAATAAAATCAGCGGATCCGCCACGTGAAACGTAGAACTCTCCCGGAGGGACACGGTGACTCGGCACTCAATTACGGGGACCAACACAGGGTCCACTTACCACAATGCCTCCCGGGCAGAGCTCCCAGATAGTACAGACATTTAGATTTAATAAAATATTGTCTCATACGCACTGACAACAAGTATGGCTCCTCACTCAGAGTAACCACCCACCAGTGGGCCCACAAAACCAAAACAGAATTACAACAGAGCCTGCGAGGCAATAAAAATTTTCAAACACAAGCAGATAGCAAATATACCAGGTCCTCTTCACCACGACAGAACATCAACTCGCACACAACCAGTGTGGCCACAGCAACAACACGCAGACTCCACATGCTGGCCAACTAAAACATTCACTCGTACATACAGATCGTTGCCAATAACCCACGAGCGAAACCAAACTGCTACAGCAGCACGCTCCTGACATCAAAATTTGCACCAACACTTAGTGCAGCAGTAACTTCGGCAGCACGACCAACCTTGCACCAAATTCAGTGCTTCCAACTTCAGTAAGATATCACATAGCGTAGCCGAGCTAACTCAGGCAACACGATCAAATTCACAACAGAGTACCTTCGAGTAACGCCGAGCAAACTCAGGCGACACCACTAAACGTACACCAACTAGTAACACATCAAGATACCACTCACAATAAGTACCATTCATACGACAGGGGTACCAACTCAAAATACTTTAGTCATCACCAGTCCTGCAAATTCCAACTTTCCTCTGGAACACGAACTTCCTTTTCAACTCCAGTCATCCTGAAAAATCCGCTTTCCCCACGAATACTAAGCTTCCTTAACATTCTGGCCTTACAAATTCCGAACGTCTTCCAAACTCCAGTTTTCCTCTGCAGAACAAGCTCAGATAACCATGGCAGGGGGCATACACACCCAACGGTACCATCATTTTAGCACCACACATTAACTTTGACAGGTACCAACTATACCAATCAAATTCTCATGACAGATACCAACTCAGCAAACTGACATTACGTCGACAGGCACAAACTCCAGAAAATATCACGACACACACTACCAATGTTGCCAACCTTTCAAATATACCAATACAACAACAGGGAATTAACCATCCTGCAATTGACTAACTCAAAGTACCACATTTTCAGTGAACCGACCTTCCTGAAAAAACAATTAACCCCCAGGGAACAGACCTCCTTGAATTTCAAATACTTCAATCATCAGGGAATCACCATCCTGGAATACCTCATACTTCAATACCTCAGGGAAACACCATCCTGGTATACTCAATACATCAATACCTCAGGGAATCACCGCCCTTGAATACTCAATACTGCCGCAATTACCTGTAGAACTCCAAAAACTGAAACACCAAATTTCACACTAATACCTGAACTATACCAAGTTCTAACTTCAGATACCTTGACACATAAATACCAACTCTATCACAATTATCTGTAGAATAACTGGCACCATCACAACAAATCGACAATCGTCGACAGGCACCGACTTAACAACACTGCGAAAACCCTGTAAACCAAAATACCTCCACGACTACCAATTGGCACACACCACAAATTGCTCCTGTCAATCCAAGTGAACTCCACACTGAATCACCGACAGAAGGGGACGAACTAGCTCGACAAATGACACATAAGGAATACTTCCTCCTGACGAGCGTTGACGTGACTAGGAACACCATAGGCTAGTCGACCAAGGAGTAGACACCATAACACCAGTGGACACAGGAGGACCAAACGGAGTCAGACACCTACTCGAGGAAGCACAAGACAATGTCCAGAATTTACACAAGAAAATGTAACCCTAAACAAATCGCAACAGCAACAACCATTCACACACCCGATCCCAGCACGTTACTCCACAGCTGACTTCAATAGACTAATCAAAAAATTCGAAAATGCCTCCACCTGAAATACCAAAATTTGCTACCAACTAAACTCCATGGTTCACCGACTGAAAATAAAAATCTGCATCCAAAGGAAAATCCAAAATGGGCAGGAACTCACTCCCACTCTGCCTACAGCCAGAACAGCACTCCAACAGTGCGTCGCACCAACCTATGACCAGCAAGTCAGGTACCTACACCAAAGTTCATGGGGCACGTCCCACGAAAACCAGAATAGAACGGCAGTGAACAACAGCAATTGAGTAACCAGCAACACAGCACTCAGCATGAGCCAACAGGATAACTTTTCAACAGCTCCAGCCCAAAACACGGGAAATCAACTTCAGGAGTACCAACTCAACACACATCTGCGCCAACCAACAGCCGGTCACAGGCACTCGTACCAACACACACGTAGCGGGTTCCAACGACAAGAATCACGATAACACATAGGCTAATACCCCGTTTAGACGTCCCGGTTGCGATCGCGATCAGACACCGATCCAGATTAAGTTGGGACGTCTAAACGCAACGGGATAACATTATCGCGATCAACTTTCTCTCCAACAGAATCAGCCCGATCCCGTTCCCACAACGAGATAATCGCGTTCGCGGCCATTGCGATTGTCGGTGTGTTCTATCCTCCTGCTGTGTGAGTGAAGTAGGCAGTGGAAATGACGGCCATTTTGTATATCTTGTGTTTTGAAAGCGAGAAGTACGTAATGTTGGCCATGATGGTTGTATTTATGTTGGTTGATATCAGATATATGAAGATTGAGAGACATGAAATGATGGATGGAGACAAACAACCAGTGTTTAAACACTGAAAAAAAAAAATAGCGTTGGGGAAAGTCGATGAAGACGATTAACAAAGACATAAATTTATTGTCATAGACATAGAAGGGATTCCGATAGGGCCAAATGACTCTGAACGAACAAAGAAGTATTTATGCAATAAATATCCTAGACATGTGCATGAATATTTCAAAATATTTTTATTTCCACACCAAGAGTAGGCCTTGCCTACATGACTCCTTTTAGGATTAGTATATATTTAAAAATATATATTAGCAGGTTGAATTATGTATACAGAATAACTGAAATACTTCAAAACTGCAGGTAACAAACTACTGTAAATTTCTGCTATAACACTTGGAATTCAAAAGTTGGCAGACCTAAGCGATGTCATGTTGTTTTACTCGATTATCCCGTTGTTTCATGATGGGACGTCTAAACACGTACTATACCCGGATCGTTCACACATCCGTGACATTGTTGACATTATTACTTTGGAAAGAAGAGTTATTAATTGAAGAGATTGAGGGAATGGATGGTTTGAAGAGCACGCGGAGGAGACACAAGAGTGCTGAGGGAAACATGCATCGCAGGGGCGAGTGACGCGAGTTTGTGACGTGGAGCCCGCATACGTCACGAGAATTTTTTCTGGAAATACCTTTAGGAGAAGAGATGGACGCTAGGAAATTGGCACACTTTACTGGCAATTGCAAGAGAAGGAATTTGAGCTATCAAGCGTTAAAATCGGTCCAGTAGAAGCCGAGATACGAGATGGAAGTTTCTGGAACAATTGCTCGCTGGACTATATAAAGGGCACGATTCTCAAGATAGTTACATCATTACAACGGAGCATTTGCTCATGTGCGGAATTACGTAACGTGAAGTGACAGTATACACGCCGAGATTCTGACGGTCGAAGGACTTAGTCGCTGTACCAGTGGTCAGCAAGACTTAGTTTTTGTTCGAGTGAACAAACTTAACTTTTGGCAGCGAATGGACTTAGAATATCCACTGACTTTCAGGTCACATATTCTACAGTCAGGTGATGGAAGTGTCGAAACCATTCACAAAAGTTAGCCTACAGAACGATGTATTTCTTGTGGTGACTATACATCAGGCACTTCGAATTTCATCAGGAGAAGTATTTATTTCATCAGTTCGTTTATGCAGCTAATAGGTGTTCCTATCTTAGCGTGCAAACGAAACCGCATTATTTGAATATGAGATTTATTCTCAAATCTACAAGAGTACTGTACCAGTCTAGGACTGGGCAACATTTCGTCATGTTACACGGCACTGGTGATAGCGGGAGTTATTTCGAACGAGTGACTGCGATTATCAACATGCGCCGTTAAACTACTCGTAGGATTGGTAGGACATGGAGACAAACGAGGTGTACGGATACAGCAGATGGCCATGGGAAAACACTGTTGGAATAGTGTCCACCGCAGGACACGCTCTTCCTACACATCGAGAATGAAGTAAGACAACTATTCATGTACTATCCACTAACCTGTAGTATTAGAGAATTCTATATTTTTGAACAGTCACGATCAGAAATCAACACACATTTTACACCGTAGCTAGATTTTCGATTGTGTTTGCCTGGATGACAAAAGGAACTGCTGTCTGACAATTTATTTTTCGATCTACGATTTTGTCAGGACAGGCTTTAGTTCATGTTCCGACATGAAATATTTCGATTATTCCAAGGGATAGGAGTATTTTCTTTAATTCTTATTGTGAGAGCAGAAGTAATTGCGACTTGGATTATTTAAATAATTTGATTTATTTAATAATAATAATAATAATCAAGTGTGAAGTGATTAAGTTAATAATATTATAAATAATAACGATGCTATTTAAAGTTATAAATAATTAGGGAGTGATAATACCGAACATTAGGAACTAAATTACATTAATTGTTTATTGTGATTAAATAATTAGTGCATTAAATAAAAATAATAGGAGATGTTAATAATAATCATTTACAGATGAGATTTAAATATTTATTTATTAAAGAAATAGGGCGATAATAATTATTTATGACATTGATGATGCCTTTTTTTTTGTAATATTAATAATAATTTGTGGATAAATTTAATTAGTTGGAAGGACTTAAATTAAATAACTTTGTTTATTTTTGAATAAAAGTTTGGAAGTTTAAATAAATTTAAATGAGTTTATGGATGAATAGAATAAAGTAGTAAGATTTTTGAGCTCAGAATTTTTTTTCCAAAAGCACTTAAGGAAAAAAAAATCAGATGAAAAGAAAGGAAACGGCAGGTATTTAATGTATCAAATCAGGGAGAATTTATGTAAATGGGAGGCAAGGAGAGATTGACCAGAATTTATTTTATTGGTAAAATAACACTGAAGAACACAGTCTAGTAATTGACAGAATATTACAAGAAAAAAAATATGATAAAAAAATAAAAAAAATAATATGATGTTGTGTGCAGAATATTTTGGTGATGATTTTAGTGTGCGTTTGGCGACACTTAAAGTTGTGGAGACCTTGGGGGTCATCCAAGAGGGCTTTTGTTCCCGCAGTTCTGGGCACACCAGGATGTGCGTATGTTTTTGAAAGAGCATGTGGGCTAAATTGTAAAAGAAGGGTTAGGCAATGTGGACCGCCCCATATTCTTGTCAGATTCCACTATTCTGTCAATCCAAATATTAAATAATATTTATTTTCTGGATCTACTCGAAGTTCCGATGGTATGCCTAAATAAATAATTGAAGAACATGAATTTAGATTTGTTGAACCTGACCGAGAATAAAAATAAGATGAAAAGTGCAAATGAATTAAAATAAATAATTAATGCATTTTTATTTTTGGAATAATAATAATCATGACAGTGGAAATAAGCAAATGATATATTCATCATGTGAGAGGTTGAGAAAACTTGTTATAAATAAAGTGAAGGGAAATTTTGAAAATTATTAATTAATAATAATAATAAATCTTTTTGATTTTTTTTGAGATTATATGAACATTTTTGGTGATAGAAAATTTTGATGATATAAAAATTTTGGTGAAGAGTTAATGATTTAATCCGCTGATGGTGGATAGCAACAATTTATATTGTTTACAACAATTTTTTGTAATTTTAATAACATATGAAAATAATTTAATTTTTTGTGACATTTAAACATATGAAAGTGAGTAAAGAAGAAAGTTAATTTTAAAAATATTATGAAAAGTGTTTTTGAACATATTTTGTTTTTTTCAAATTGAAAATCTTTATGAACAATTATTAACATTCTACTTTATGTCAGTCGAGTATTGATATTGTTATGAAACAACGAATCAGTGACATGATAATTTTTCCAAATAAGTCTGATTTTGGAATATCACCGCATGAATCAAGTAACTTTTTTTTGCGAAATATTTAGCTACGAATATTTGAACAATCAAATGCAATCTTTCGAAAAGTGAACTACGAACATGTAAATATTAGGAATCACTCAGAACTCTTTATTGAACAGTGATTACCAGTGTAAATATTTTTTTAATTTTTTTATATCAGAATGGACTAATTAATTTTCTGGTTATCACATATGCGACATTCTAGTAATAATTTTAGGGACAGTTGATTTCTCATGTGTGATTTGTTTTATCTTTGTTGAGGTTTTTGCCATTCAAATCATATTTTATCTATAAATAAATGGAGATTTTAAAGGAATGTGCTAATTCAAAATAATTTCTCACGTTACCTTACTTGTGAATTACCGAGATCAGGGATGCCAGATTAGACCTAAGTATTCACCTAGATAGACCCTGAGATATATTTTCTCGTGCTAATCTGATGTCGGTATTTTACAAAATGTGGTCGTTGGATCTCGGTCCAAACGGGCACATAAGGTAGAGGGGAGTAGTTTGGCGCCCGTACTAAGGGGCTACCGAATGGGTCTTTCGGATTTGTTTTCGAAGAGGCATTCGAGTAGACTTGTGAATTTTGCCACTTGTTTCGACACTTGATAAAAATCTAGAAAATTTTGAATTAATTGAGATTGTTGAGTCCATGTTTGAGGACATAGTCAAATTTGCATTTTGAAATAAGTATTTTGATTTTGTTTTGTTGTAACGACTTTGATTCGTAAGGGAGTACAGTAATATTTTAAGGGGAGTTTTATTAATTTTTTTTAAATAAATGTTAGAATTGGGAGTTTGTTTTGGTTTGGTGAAATAGCACATTTATAGTATCCAGATGGAGGATTTTTTTTGAATTTTGAAATTTTGCTGTTGTTGTTTGAAAGTCAATTTAAATGAGTAGATTTTTTTCCATTAGACATCGACGTAGGGTATCTCAATTTATTAGGAATTCTCAAATGCTATAGGTTAGTATATGTTTAGTATTAAGGCTTCGTTCTATCCATGAAATACCAGTCCTGTATTTCTATTGGAAAATAATGGATAAGGTTTTGGAGGTGTTGGCTCGGCTGGAGTCAAGCAATAAGCAGAGAATTGAGAAAGCTACTCAATTAGAGAATATGTTGTCAGAAAATTCCAAAAGGTTGGAAAAGCAGATACAAGAAAATTCTCAAAATTTGGACAGTAGGATCGACGAAAACTCTAAATCTTTGGAAAGCTCATTAGAATCCATATTAAATCAATCATTTGAATCTAAACTATCTGAAAAGTTGTTAGAGAGTTCTAATTCACTTAAGTCAGATATTGACAGTAAACTATCCGAAAATTCTAAATTTCTGAGGACAGATTAAGTGTTAGCACAGAATCTTTAAGGGAAACTTTGGGAGAGAAGATTGCTGAACATTCTAAAGCTCTTGATAGGTTGACTGAAAATTCCCGCATAATGGATTTAAAAATCATTGGAAATTCAGAAACGCTAAGGTTAGATTTGGCTGATAATTCTAAACTGTTGGAGCATCGTTTATCAGAAAGTTTGGGGGAAACAATTCGTGGAAAAGTCCAAAATTTTTGGGGAAAAACTTAGCGAATTATTTGAAAAATCCAAGAACGTAGAAATTAGGTTAGAAGAAAACAAAATTTCACTGTAAACCAAAATTAATGATAGCATGAAAAACTTAGAGGACAAAATCGAAAAATCACATGATAAATTGAAAGACATGGTGAAAATTTTGATAAACATTCTAGAAGAGTGGCTGAAGACTTGATAAACTTGGAGATCAAAATTACAGAAGAGTGTAATGTTACTGCAAGGCAGGCGTTGCAGAGAGTGGCAACAGATTTCCAGGGGACTATTCTAGAACAGCTGAAAGAGGACAAGCTAATCCAAGAACTTAGTAAAAATGTGAAGGAGATAGCTCTTACTGAGGTTAGAAGTTTAGTACTAGAGGAGGCTAAGGAAGACGTTCAGGAAGCAAGGAATTCTTTTTCTACGCATATCAAAGTAATATCGGAAGATGTAGGAAAAAGTCAGAGAGATGTGTCTAAGGTGACTAATTTAGTGAAGACTCATGAAACTATAATTGAGAAATTAGTAAAAGATGTTCAGGACACGAATCAAGACTTGAGAAAGAAAGGAATCGATCCTGTAACTAAAGAATTTGTTGAGACGACCATAGAAGAGATCAGAGGAGAGATAGAAAAGAAGACAGATGATTCTGGACTGAAGAAGACATTGGGAACACTAGAAGGGAAAATGGCTTTATATGAATCTCAAAGGAAGCAAAGAAATGTGGAAGAAATACCAATTTTTGAGCAGAATAAAAAGAGAGAAATTTCGAAAGAGTTGGAGGATCAGAAAATTATGGCAAATTCTATTCCTATCGCTATATATAAGGATAAGGATGATAAACCAGGAAAGTTTTAAGGAACAGGAAGTATCCCACCGGCCGAATTTTTGAGAGAAGTCAGGAATCACATCCGGGATTCAAAAATTTCAAAGGAAAGTGAGATAAGAATGGTGAGCATATTTTTGGATGGACCTGCACTGGTTTGGTTCAGGGCTTTTAGATCCAGTTTCCACAATTTCGATGAATTTTCCAGGGGGCAGATGAGAAAATTTTGGTCGCCGTAAACTATACAACAGATCAGGGCGGAATTGTATGCAAAGAGTTATTCAACATCACAGCCAACAAAGTACTCGGCTTATTTCTCGCAACAATTATCTAAATTGCAATTTCTCGAACCACCAATGCCAGATTTTGAAATGATATCTGCGCTCATACGTCAATTTCCAATCGAGGTACACAAACACTGATTGCAGCGAACATCGGAAACATGGAGGAATTCAATGAGGTGCTACAAAGGTTAGAGCATGCCAATGCACAGTTCTTTCACTTAAGAGGTAATAACAAAACTGAAAACCATACGATAAATACTGTAGTGACTGATCGTCACAGCCAAACAAATCAACAATGGAACAAACCTCAGAACCAGGTTGAAAATAAGGAATGGAGCAACACGAGAGACACTCCATATCAGAATAGACCATATGTGAGGCCATACCAATACCAAAATAGATGGAATCAGTGGAGAAAACCAGGGTTTCAATCAAAACCATATAATGGGCCACAGCAACAGTATGGAAATCAACAACAAAACAGAAGAGAGAAACAACGAGGGAAGGAGGAATTCAAGCAACAGGCTAGGGAAGATCTTGACAGAAGGCATCAGGATAGCAAGCAATACCTAGATGATCAACACAACAAACCTAGTACTTCCGGGTTGCAGAGTCTACAGGTGATGTAAAAAAAACGCCGAAAAATTAATAAGTAGTTACATTTCTAAGATTGTTAAATGGCAAGCAGAGGATGAAGACTTGATAGATGTACAGGAAGAGAGAATTGGACTTGAGAAAAGATCGAAATTACATATTATAGGGCGTGAAGTCTATGGTACAAAGATTCATACACTTATACATACTGGAGCTATGCTTTGTGTAGTTAGTGAGAAGCTCTATGCTTTGTGGAAGATCACAGAAAGTTTGGAGGAAATTCCTGTGTCATGTATTAAGATACACGGAATTATCCCTAACAAGGTGACTACATGCAAAGTACAGTTATATCTAAAGCTAAAGATTGGAGAATGCTCTTTTGAGCACATTTTCGTGGTGATGAAGGACATTATCCATGACATGATCCTTGGAAATGATTTTATAACTAAGTACAAAGCTATAATCGATATGAAGTCAGAGACCATACGTTTTCATCATACTGAAGAGGAAGATTTTGAGGGTGACGAAGATAAATTCACCGTGGAAACATCCGATGGTCACAGGTTATTCATAATATTGAAGGAGAAGAAGAAGAAGAAGTGGTCAAAGTAGAGGAAACGCCTGAATTGAAAAAGATGTTATGCGAATTTGAGGACATATTCGATACGAAACCAGGGGAGATCAAGGATTTTGAATATCACATCCAAGTGAGTGATGAAGCACCGTATCATTGTAAACTTTACCCTAATGCAGAGAAGTATAGAGAGCAGGTGAAAGTCATTATTGCAGATTTGGAAAAGGATGACATAATAGAAAAATATACCACAGCTTATGTGAATCCATTAGCAGTTGTGCCAAAACCAGATGGGAGTCTGCGTATTTGTTTAGACGCAAGATCTCTAAATTCCAAAATCATGCCCGAATACGACCGACCTCCTGTTATTAAAGAATTGTTGAGGAAATTTAAAGGCAAGAGATGGTTCTCCACTATCGATCTTAAATCATCTTACCATCATGTGAAGCTAAGTGAAGAGTCGAAGAAATTCACAGGATGTATGTTTGACCAGCAAACATATGTTTTCAAAAGATTACCATTTGGAATGAAAACATCCGGATCTGTTCTAATTAGAGCATTAGACAAGAATCTTAGTCCAGAAGTGAAGAGCTCAGTTATATGTTACATTGATGACATACTGGTAGCGTCTGAAGATGAAGAGCAACATCTGTTACACTTAAGGAATTTATTCGATGACTTGAGGAAGTCAAATTTCAAGGTGAATCTGAAGAAATGCCAGTTTTTTAAGGAAGAGATTAAATTCTTAGGGCATATCTTAGATGGACAGGGATATCGTCCAAATGAGGCCAAGATCCAAGCAATTGCCAACTTTCCAAGACCCACGAGGATAAAGCATGTCCGTAGTTTTCTGGGGACTTACCAATTTTTCGCTGGACATTGTCATAACTACACCAACATTGTTGCGCCTTTGCAGAATCTTTTGAAGAAAGGAAACAGATGGAAGTGGAGTGAAGATCACGAGGAATCTTTCAGTCTAGCCAAAGAATTATTGATGAATAGTGTAAAGCTGGAATATCCTGATGTTCAGAAGAATTTTATTATCGAATCAGATGCTTCAAATGTGGGTATAGGAGCTATCCTATTACAAGAAGACGAAGATCACACTAGGCATTATTTAACTTTTACAAGTAGAAAGTTGAGACCTTCAGAGCGAAATTATTACACGACTGAACTTGAAGTTTTAGCTATTGTTCACGCTCTAGAAACTTGGAAGAAGATGCTTATAGGACATTCTGTCATTGTTCGAACAGACCATCATGCACTTGAGTTTATTTTGAAGACGAATTTTGCAAGTGAAAGGATCACACGTTGGGCTTTGTTTGTCCAACAATTCAACATCATGATAGAGCACAAACCTGGAAAAGCGAATGTAGGAGCCGACTTGTTAAGTCGTGCAGTTGAGCTGACTTTTAAGGTGATGCCTATTACCTTGATACAAGAAGATGAAGAAACTCTAGAACGTTTGGAAAGGATATCTGTTACTCAGAAGAGGAGCACACGTTTGAGGAAAATATACCGATTTCTGAAAGGGAACATGGATGTTAATGACACAGATTATCAGGAAACAGAGAGGATTTCGAGGAATTATGTGGTCATGAACGATATTGTGTATCGATTCATTGATGCAGACCATACAAGACTGAGAGTAGCGGTACCACCCATATTTCAGAAACGGATTGTTTGGTTAGCGCACAGGATTTCGGGACACGCTGGATTGGATAAGACAGTACAACTTGTGCAAGAGAAATTTTCGTGGGAGAATATGAGGACTGCAGTCAGAGAGACGATTAGGACATGTGACTTGTGTCAACGAAGCAAGCACAATTCTCAGTTGTTGAGGGAAGCTCCTCGTCCTATTATTCCGCTGAAACCAAGAGAATTATACGCTATGGATATTTATGGACCTTTACCGAAATCGAAGAGGGGAAATAGATATATTTTGGTAACCATTGATGTTTTTTCAAAATTCACAATGTTACACCTCATCCAGAAAGCTAATACACGCTACATCTTGAAGAGGATTAGAGAGAGTGTGATACCTGAAGCAGGGAAACCTGAATACCTCTTAACCTATCATGGATCGCAGTTCACATCTTACGAATTTAGAGATGCTATGGAAGTATTGAATATTAAGCAGATCCTATGTTCAATATGCCATCCTGAAAGCAACCCAGCTGAAAGAATTATGTCTGAGATAGCGAAATTTTTGTCGTTTGTTTTGTTCTGCTGAACATTAGAAATGGATGGATGTGTTACCCATTGCATCACACTCCATTAACTCTACTGTACATGAGAGTACAAGTCAGATACCGATGATATTGCATCATGGCAATAAACCCATAAGACCATGGGATAGGATCATTTCCATAACACCGGAAATAGAACCTAGTAGACAATTCAGAGAAGTTCAAGCACTGGAGAAAATTCGCAAGCAAGCTGACAAGAGAGAAAGGAGAGTCCGAGGGAAGAAATTCAGACGACCTCTGAATGTTGGAACTCTCGTACTTGTAAGGAAACCTGTTCCGTCTGACGTCATGAACAGAGTATATTCGAAGTTTGCTAGTTTATACTACGGCCCATTCAGGATTACTGAAAGTTTTGATAACGGAAGTTATATATTGGTTGAAGAAGAATCTGGTAACACCGTGGGAAAATTCAACCCGGCAAGTTTGAAGATTTATCATTCAAGAGCCAGACCACAATGAGGTAAAAAAATATGATGTGTCACATATTTTTTTTATTGGCGTGAGGGGTGGATATACCCGGATCGTTCACACGTCCGTGACATTGTTGACATTATTACTTTGGAAAGAAGAGTTATTAATTGAAGAGATTGAGGGAATGGATGGTTTGAATAGCGCGCGGAGGAGACACAAGGGTGCTGAGGGAAGCATGCATCGCAGGGGCGAGTGACGCGAGTTTGTGACGTGGAGCCCGCATACGTCACGAGAATTTTTTCTGGAATTACCTTTAGGAGAAGAGATAGACGCTAGGAAATTAGCACACTTTACTGCAAATACAAGAGAATGAATTTGAGCTATCAAGCGTTAAAATCGGTCCAGTAGAAGCCAAGATACGAGATGGAAGTTTCTGGAACAATTGCTCGCTGGACTGTATAAAGGGCACGATTCTCAAGATAGTTACATCATTACAACGGAGCATTTGCTCATGTGCGGAATTACGTAACGTGAAGTGACAGTATACACGCCGAGATTCTGACGGTCGAAGGACTTAGTCGCTGTACCAGTGGTCAGCAAGACTTAGTTTTTGTTCGAGTGAACAAACTTAACTTTTGGCAGCGAATGGACTTAGAATATCCACTGACTTTCAGGTCACATATTCTACAGTCAGGTGATGGAAGTGTCGAAACCATTCACAAAAGTTAGCCTACAGAACGATGTATTTCTTGTGGTGACTATACATCAGGCACTTCGAATTTCATCAGGAGAAGTATTTATTTCATCAGTTCGTTTATGCAGCTAATAGGTGTTCCTATCTTAGCGTGCAAACGAAACCGCATTATTTGAATATGAGATTTATTCTCAAATCTAGAAGAGTACTGTACCAGTCTAGGACTGGGCAACTTTTCGTCATGTTAAACGGTACTTGTGATAGCGGAAGTTATTTCGAACGAGTGACTGCGATTATCAACATGCGCCGTGAAACTACGCGTAGGATTGGTAGGACATGAGACAAACGAGGTGTACGGATACAGCAGATGGCCATGGGAAGACACTGTTGGAATAGTGTCCACCGCAGGACACGCTCTTCCTACACTTCAAGAATGAAGTAAGACAACTATTCATGTACTATCCACTAACCTGTAGTATTAGAGAATTCCATATTTTTGAACAGTCACGAACAGAAATCAACACATATTTTTCACCGTAGCTAGATTTTCGATCGTATTTGTCTGGATGACAAATGGAACTGCTGTCTGGCAATTTATTTTTCGATCTACGATTTTGTCAGGACAGGCTTTAGTTCATGTTCCGACATGAAATATTTCGATTATTCCAAGGGATAGGAGTATTTTCTTTAATTCTTATTGTGAGAGCAGAAGTAATTGCGACTTGGATTATTTAAATAATTTGATTTATTTAATAATAATAATAATAATAATCAAGTGTGAAGTGAATAAGTTAATAATATTATAAATAATAACGATGCTATTTAAAGTTATAAATAATTAGGGAGTGATAATACCGAACATTAGGAACTAAATTAAATTAATTGTTTATTGTGATTAAATAATTAGTGCATTAAATAAAAATAATAGGAGATGTTAATAATAATCATTTACAGATGAGATTTAAATATTTATTTATTAAAGAAATAGGGCGATAATAATCATTTATGACATTGATGATGCCTATTTTTTTGTAATAATAATAATAATTTGTGGATGAATTTAATTATGAATATCTATGACTTAAGTCATTTTTTCAAATTTTTCCGTATTGATTTTGATAAGTTATGTACTTGTCCACTATTTAATTAGTTGGAAGGACTTAAATTAAATAACTGTTTATTTTTGAATAAAAGTTTGGAAGTTTAAATAAATTTAAATGAGTTTATGGATGAATAGAATGAAGTAGTAAGATTTTTGAGCTCAGAATTATTTTTTCCAAAAGCACTTAAGGAAAAAAAAATCACATGAAAAGAAAGGAAACGGCAGGTATTTAATGTATCAAATCAGGGAGAATTTATGTAAATGGGCGGCAAGGGGAAATTGACCAGAATGTATTTTATTGGTAAAATAACACTGAAGAACACAGTCTAGTAATTGACAGAAAATTACAAGAAAAAATATATGATAAAAAATGATGTTGTGTGCAGAATATTTTGGTGATGATTTTAGTGTGCGTTTGGCGACACTTAAAGTTGTGGAGACCTTGGGGGTCATCCAAGAGGGCTTTTGTTCCTGTAGTTGTAGGCACACAAGGATGTGCGTATGTTTTTGAAAGAGCATGTGGGCTAAATTGTAAAAGAAGGGTTTAGGCAATGTGGACCGCCCCATATTCTTGTCAGATTTCACTATTCTGTCAATCCAAATATTCATTAATATTTTATTTTCTGGATCAACTCGAAGTTCCGATGGTATGTCTAAATAAATAATTGAAGAACATGAATTTATATTTGTTGGATCTGACCGAGAAAAAAATAATAAGATGAAAAGTGCAAATGAATTAAAATAAATAATTAATGAATTTTTATTTTTGGAATAATAATAACAAAGGAAATGAGCAAATGAAATATTCATCATGTGAGAGGTTGAGAAAACTTGTTATAAATAAAGTGAAGGGAAATTTTGAAATTTATTAATTAATAATAATAAAGATTTTCTTTGAGAGTATATGAAAATTTTTGGTGATGGAAAATTTTGAAGATATAAAAATTTTGGTGAAGAGTTAATGATTTAATCCGCTGATGGTGGATAGCAACAATTTATATTGTTTACAACAATTTTTTGTAATTTTAATAACATATGAAAATAATTTAATTTTTTTGTGACATTTAAATAAACATATGAAAGTGAGTAAAGAAGAAAGTTAATTTTTAAAAATATTATGAAAAGTGTTTTTGAACATTTTTTTTTTTTTTTTCAAATTGAAAATCTATATGAACAATTATTAACATTCTACTTTATGTCAGTCGAGTATTGATATTGTTATGAAACAACGAATCAGTGACATGATAATTTTTCCAAATAAGTCTGATTTTGGAATATCACCGCATGAATCAAGTAACTTTTTTTTGCGAAATATTTTGCTACGAATATTTGAACAATCAAATGCAATCTTTCGAAAAGTGAACTACGAACATGTAAATATTAGGAATCACTCAGAACTCTTTATTGAACAGTGATTACCAGTGTAAATATTTTTTTAATTTTCTTTTTATATCAGAATGGGCTAATTAATTTTCTGATTATCATATCTGCGACATTCTAGTAATAATTTTAGGGACAGTTGATTTCTCATGTGTGATTTGTTTTATCTTTGTTGAGGTTTTTTGCCATTCAAATCATATTTTATCTAAAAATAAATGGAGATTTTAAAGGAATGTGCTAATTCAAAATAATTTCTCACCTTACCTTACATGTGAATTACCGAGATCAGGGATGTCAAATTAGACCCAAGTATTCACCTAGATAGACCCTGAGATATATTTTCTCGTGCTAATCTGATGTCGGTATCTTACAAAATGTGGTCGTTGGATCTCGGTCCAAACGGGCACAGTACCAATGACAAATGCCGTTGATCGCGATTGGACATTATCCAAACGGGGTATAACACAGCCAGGGTGTGTAAAGTAACAAGTGAAGGAACTCCGGAAGTTGACCGTTTCCGCCGCTAGGTGGTACTAACGTAACTTGGCCCCTGCTTGCCTGTCTGGCTCGCCTCTACTTCGTATAAAACGAAGTCCCCGATTCTTGGATATCACGGGTATTCTCGAGAACCATTGGATGGATTTTGGTGCGGCTTTCACCATTCTGTAAAGGTAATCTCGAGGAAGATTTCTGTAGAAAATAATTTATTTATGATCAAAGGGAGCCAAGTAGTAACGATTTCAGATTTCAGTGAAAATGAAAATGAAAATAGCACCTGGCGTCCGTGCACTTTTTAAGCTCACGCTGGGCAAACCGTTAAAAATATCAATATACTATGAATGTAAGAATTGTTCAGCATGAAAAATTCACCAAAAAAGTCCGCGAGAGCATATATCTATCTTCGATACTGTGCCCAATATAAGTGTTTTCAGTTTGGACGGAACGGGGATTTATGTCTCATGCACCTCGCCATTCTTAAATTACGTCTGACAGGAATTCCTTGCCCATTCATAACTGTTCCCGGGCGAAGCCGGGGCGGGTTGCTAGTTGTTTATTAAAAGAAGTATTGCACTAATTACTAAGCAAGTTGTGAATAACATAAATAAATCTTCAAGGGAATACGAACATATTAAAATACTATCCAGAACACACTAAAATACATTTCTAAGAAGAATGGAGTTTACCTCTAAACAGAAGAGATCTTTATTATTTTTTTCGCTGAGCTCAGCAACTTGAAGTGTGACCCTGCGTGAGCGCTAGCTCCGTCAGCCAGAGTGACAGAGAGTACAGCGGGCTTGTAGTTCGCATATTTTCCGGGGTTTCAGTTGGAGTTGCTGCGCTCTGTCCTAGGGAGATATAGTAACAGATGATCCTCTGAGCGCCGGCCCAGTGGCGTTGGAGTAGCGCGCCTGCCGCTCACCCAGAGGCCCCGGGTTCGATTCCCGGCTCCGTCAGGGATTTTAGAAACTGACGTGAAGGCTGGAACGAGGTGCACTCAGCCTCGAGAGGACAATTGCGTACCTGTCTTGACAGTGAGACAGCGCCCCGGTCACGAAAACCAAGATTAACGGCCGAGGGGACCCGATGCGCTGACCACGCGTCACCCCAATATATGCACGCCAAATGGCTGGGTAGCGGTTGCCTAGTAGGCCTAGGTTCTTCAAGGGCTGTAGTGCCAGGGGTTATTATTTTGATCCTCTGAGCAGCACACATTTCGGAACACAGGAAGTTCACAGATCATATCCACAGAATCTGAAAAGATATCGCCCCACAACGAGCCTTCTTGCTCCAACTTTGCCTCCACTACTGCATCTACACGTTTCATTACACATTTACCGACAGTAGTGGTTACGCGCGCTAAAGCGCAGCGTTAGGTCATGGGGCCACGCTCTCTGCTGACTCGGTAGACGCGTGGGTTCGAGCCCCACCGTCGTCCGTCCTTGAAATGGTTTTCCGTGGTTTCCCATTTTCAACACCAGGCAAATGCTGGGACGGTACCTACTGACAGGCCACGGCCGCTTCCTTCCACATCCTTGCCCAGTAGCATTCGCCTTCATCAATTCCATCTCTCATCCCGACGCGCAGGTCGCCCACGGGCGTCGCCTAGAAAGACCTGCACTCGGCCTCTCAGGAGGCCACACGAAAAAAAAATAATTACACATTTCATCACGTGAAATGTCCGGCACCGTGGCTAAATGGTTAGCGTGCTAGGCTTTGGTCCGCCGTGTCCCGGGTTCGATTTCTGGCCGGACCTTTAGGGATTTTAATCTCTTGGGGTTAATTCCCGTGGCTCGGGGACTGTGCCGTCTTCATCATAACCTCATCCGCATTACGACGGGCGGGTCGCCCAGGGGCGTCAATTAGAAAGACCTGCACTCGGCCTCTCAGGAGGTCACACGATCTTTTTTTTCATCACGTGAAATAAAGATAAAGACGGGTATTTGAGAAATTTAGATTCACTTCCGCCAAAGTCTCTCAGCATGGTGAGGATACATACATCTCTAACAGCATTAAATGTTTCGGAATCACTTTCCAAGGACCAAATGCAGGAAGTACATATCTCAATCTTCGTTGCTGCTGTGTGAATCAGGTAACCACTCAAATAATAAACAACGTTATCGCCTGCTCTCTCAGAACTCTCATCATTAACTGACAGGATTATAGGGTTCAATTTATGTCAGTGTAATAGTTTCTTTAATTTGCTGACAATTGTTATCCTTCACATCTGTGCTCCTATGTATTTCATTTCTCGCCATTGACCGTATTCATTAAGAGAAGAAAGCTAATTGTCTATAACGTCCTCATAATTAGCTTGTGAAGAAAGGACCTCTTTCACTGGTAGGCCTATGCATAATATAATGATAACAGAAGTTTAAAACAAGCATAGAAATAAAACGTAAGTACCATTTGCGCGCGGTAATGTATCACTGCTTGACTGCCGTCCCATCATGTGCTTTAGACCATATGCTCGGCGCGGCGCCTGGTGTTGAAATTTAGAACTACTTCATCTTAACCATTGCCTCATACGGAAGTTCCACCACTTATTACTTTACACGCCCTGACACATCCGAGGCCTAACCTCACAGTTTCACGATCACCAGACAGGGCTACCAACCACTAAACGCTCAAACACACTATGTCACAACCAGGACCAGAAACACACTTCCCACGTTCAATCTCTGCAGCAGCAGGCACTCAGAACACAGCTCACACAATCAAGTACCAATCACGACACTAAACACACCAAAGTTAACCAGGCACACGAACAACAATGGCCGAAACAGAAATCACATTTACCTCCCACTGAAAAAGAAAATCCTACAGAACTACAGGATGAAACTAAGAGTCGCCAAAATATATACCATATCAAAGAAGTTCAACACTAAATAATGATACCAAGTTAAACAACACGGAGTTGTAGCCTCTACACAAACGACCACCTGACATTAGCCACCTTGCATCGTTGAAACTTTATGCCACATCAAGCAACTCGAATCGGGTAGACACACTATTTACATCCTGCGCCTGGAATCGAACAGTAACAAATGAAGTCCAAAGACTGCCTATACAGACCAAGGCTAGTAAACTACAGAGGTTGCCTCAATATGGAGCTCTTAGGCGAGGGGATCGCGGAGGGAAGGGAAAGGACGTGACGTCACACGTTTCCTCGTAGCGCGCGAGGCGCGAGATATGCAAGGCAAGTCAACTTTCCCACACATTATATTCTATGGATTGCAGTGGTTTAAACACGTGATTTAATCCCTTTTGTTTATAATCATGCCAGGTCAAAGATATGCTGTGGCAGTTTGTCACAGTTATTATAAAGTTGTCGTTTTTCACGATGCCTAAAGACGCATGCATTCGCAATCAGTGGATTGCTGCATGTAAGCGAAAATATCATTGCAACCCTCAAACAAGTAGGATAATTATGTTCCCTCCACTTTAAGAGTGAAGACTTCGAATTAGACTACAGGGCCGAATTGCTTAATATAAAGCTAAGATTCCCAAGGAATCTAAAACCAAATGGTAAGTGAGCCTAGCTGGCCTACTCTTTAAGTTTTGATGACCTGCTAGGATGATTTTAAAGCTGTTAATATTTTTGTCATATTTCGTACATGTTATCAGGGGCGTATATACATTTTTTTCGAGGTGGGGCTGACTATCGTGGAAAATGTTGAGTACTTAATGAATTTTCTATTATAGCCTATGGAGTATGAAAGGAAAATATCTAAATGGGCTACTTGTCAATTTATAAAGCAGAAACGGAACACTCATTTCTTTTACAAATTGATAATTACTTCTTAAAAGTAGACTACTGTGAAATACATTGTATGTTGTACCCAAGTTGGCTTTTCTCGGTGGGGGGATCTGGAGCGCCCTCAGCCCCCCTCCCCCCTTCCCCCTTATATAGCCTACGCCCATGCATGGTATTTTGTTTTTGGATTAGATGGAAAATTTCATGAGTAAATTTTGCATTGGTAAAAATTCTTTGCAAATATTCCAGAAAGCAGTCATCATTTCAATAAAATCCCTTCAACTTCTGTACCAAGATATGGCCCGTAGGCATAATACAAAGTACATTCTCACACATAGGCTAAATCAAGATGTACTGGAAACCCTCTTTTCACAATTGCGAAACCGTGGTGGCTTACACGATCATCCTTCTTCCCTTAACTGCATTTACAGACTGAGGATGATTATTTTAGGAAAAAATCCAGAAGTTGTTCAAAAGCAAACAAACGCTGCTGATCCAGATTCAGATGAATATGAAGTTGCTAAAGCACTAAACAAAGCTGGCATAGTGTCTGAATCAAGTAACGTGCTTCCAGAACGAACCTTAGGGAGCAATGTGCAACCAGAGTCCTTCATTGTCAATATCATGGAACAAAGTGAGGAAGATGACAAGGCTTATGTTGCAGGTTATGTAGCCCACAAGTTCCAAGATAAATTTCCAGAACTTGGGAACTTAACCTATGGAATGCAAACTCAACACGATTATGCATTACCAACCTGGATTAAACACTTATCATACGGTGGTATGACCGATCCCTCATAAACTTGGCTAAACCAGTTCCGGCACATTTCAGCAAAATTCGTCACATTTCACGGAAAATACGGATTTCAATGAGGCAAGAACGTTCTAAGAAGAACGAAAGATTTTGTGTAGAGAGAAGTTCCTGATGTACCGTCTGGTGGGGTTGAGGCAGCTGTGTTAACAATTTTCTTCATCAGAATGAAACATTCGAATTCTATCTTGCATAAGAAGTGGTTATTGGAAGTCACTAACATCCACGATACTGCTGCCGAGTCTAGGCGAATTTCCAATAAATTCAAGAAGATCACAACAAAAAATGTAAGTAGGCTACATTCAGTTATTTTATCACCCATTTACCAATATTTTCATGAGAATAAACTGTTCTTTGCGTACTCAACAGCTGATGTTGACAGTTTCGTTACGTTCCCCACATGGCGCGTTTGGTATCTTGTGACGTCATCCGCCTTGTGAGCGCTGATTGGTGAGTGAAAATTGAGGCAACCTCTGTAGTTTATAAGCCTTGTATTGGCAACTCCAGCTATCTGATATGACATCTAGCGGTAAAAATGAGAAACTTACCAAGTAGGGTACATTTGTCACGTGGTGACAGTTTGTATATGGTTTCTTGGATTGGTAAGCAGATCGTGGAAAATTCTCCGTGTGTATACATAAGTAATAAGTTTTACTCGTTGATAAGAGTGCAAAATGAGTAAAAGCAAAGTATATTGCTCAGTTTACGGCTGTAAGTCGATGTATAGAAGGGCTGTGGGTATACGTTTTCATTACTTCCCAAAGATGCAAATAGCAATAGCCGAAAGGTGACGATACCAAATAAATACGGGCAACAAGAGCGGGTTGGACCACTCACCACTACACTCACTGACGACAGGACGGGTTGTTCACTTACGCCGCACCTAGACAGCCAAACACAGTCTCGCCGAGCCAAGCCGTACCAAGACAGCCAAGCCTACACAAGCCGAGGACAGCCAAGCTTCAACAGTGAGGTATCCATCCCCGCTCCCTAATTTATTTCCAATAACCCTACCAACCGCCATCACCTCGCTCTGCGATATCCGAGTCATTGCACTACGAGTCATATAGGCCTAACTTGACTTCGCAAGGTTAATACCTACCATCCATATCAAGCAATTCCTGTCTACCCCGAGTTTTAATACAAGTAAAACTCATCCCTTCGCCCTACCAAGCAGCAAATAATATCTAGAGTCTATGGTACAGTGAGCAAACTCAAATATAGCTTTTAAACGTAACAGCGCCTTGACTCGAACTGCACAAAAACAAATACCAGCAGACAACCGATGCTTGATAATATGCAATTGACACATAAAATCCAGTGGAACACACAAATTAGATCACGTGTATCTCACAGTTATACATATATACAATTGAAAATAATACTGTCATTATTTTAGGGACCACGTTTACTGATTATAACCGAAAAATAAAAAGTGTTCCATATCAAAGGCGTGTTATTGAGTATTTTTACCCTACTTATCCAGACCGACCGCAGCGCCCCAAGTGTTAGTTTGAGTTGCCAATCCAAACGACAGTAGTTATCCCTGCGACACTCACACCAACATACTGACGTAGTCAATAAAGCAATTAACAATAACGTGAAATTAAATTCGAATTTCGACCTACCCTTAGTACCAAAATTGTCAATTACAACGCAGAACCTAATCTGCTCCCAACAACATCTAAACAAATCTATATTTCTTCTTCTTCTCCTTGGTACGGTAGTGGGTACAGTAAACTCTTTACACAAAATCTAACTAAATGCCTCACAATCAAACAGCACACAGACACTATCCAGGTCACCGTCAGTAAAACCAACCTAAACGAAAGAATTTCACTAACATGCTAACTCACACCACTAAACTCAGACACTCCTACACAGACAGAAATGAATTAGACAGTTGACCAAATAAAACCATAACAACACTGAAGCTATAACACCGGCTCCAATCATTATAACAGGGAATAATCTAACTATCGATAGAATAGGTCAACTGACAACTGCTTACTGCTCATATCCTCCGAACACTCTACTGAAACACACATTGACACAGAACAGTTGGCCAAGAAAACAACTTAACAACACTCAAGCCATAACGCCAACTTCAGTCATGATAACAAGAAATAATTTTTAACTATCGATAGAATAGGCCAACTGCATACTCAACACGATTCACTCACACAAATACAACTCACTCCGACAACATTCGAATAAAGCTGTAATCAATAAACTTGTTCAGTCACTCATAGGTACTGACACCTAAACAACAGCATAGTGGCAGACCTGGGCCACACTATCACACGTACACAGCTCTTCACGCTCTTGGTACTCCACGGCTGACGTAAAACATAACCTCATTGACAGCTAATTAGAGCTGGACATTAAAATTTTCAACCAGCCAGTTAACACTCCAGGGAACAAAACTCAGCATCGACAGGTGTACCAATAGTACCCTAATAAATTTCACTTTCACGTTCACTGAAAATTACACTCCAAAATTTGGCACAGCAATAAATTATAAGGACAGCTCTACTTCAAAAGGATCTACAGCAACAATTTCGACTACTGTCTACTGGTGTATTTTTGGAAATACACGGAAAGACAGAATTAGTTTTTGCTGCTCTCCATTACTTCATATTAACTCATTTATTTACATTTCCTTTCCGCATACACCAACATCGAACTATTACCTTCTGGTTGCCCCGTGCATTTGTTCATTTTTCTTGTAAGTTTGTTTCGGAAGCACATATTCTGCTGAACCAGTCTCGCAGCGTCTCATCGCCGCCCTTCGAACTTCCATCACCTCAAGTAACGAAGACTTCGTCTTCAATCCGCCAGGCGCCGCATTTTCGTCAACCGACTACTCTGCGAAGAAGCTTTACTTTCAGCAGATATTTTGTTATTGTTATATTTCTCATGCTTGTATAACTTCTTTTGTTTCTCTCATCTATCCCCTCTCCTCCCTTCCCCCCCCCCGCCCGCCTACCTCTGACGTGTGCGTTGTCGCTACTCAATCGGCGCGTCACTTCGCTCGCTCACTTGACTCCTCATCTCCGTGCTGAGAGCAACTGCTCTCACTCTCACTTGTGCTTCAGCCGTCAAGACCTCCAGATGGAGCTTAACTAGGGCTCGTCTCCTCTCCTCGAGAGACAAACTTTTGAATCGGACGCCATGTCCAGATCTTAACTAACGGTCGCCTGGATCGACTACTACAGAAATGAGTTAAGTACAATGTTCTTCATATTTTAATCGCTTTTAATTAGCTATACGCTTTTAATACCGTTCTATATACAGTGAGAAGTTGCTAAATGCTCTGCATTTGCAATCTTCGCTGGATTTTCGATGTCAGGCTTTGTCTATCTAAGACAGCTAATCTTGCAAAACGAAGCAGCATTTCTTGTACATGTTAACTGAGAATGAGCTCTCACACCGTGGGATTATTATTGAACTAAATACTATCTATAGAAAACTTAGCTCGTTCCACCGCTGGACTTTATTTACCCAATTCAACAGTTATGATTGTTCTGGAATGTTCCACGCCAAACAATTCATCTACAAGCTAAACCTTCTAGTATTTTCCACTCACATATGGAAATACTTGTTCTAACCAAGGAATTTTCTTAATGAACAGCTAATCAACACCTAATTTGTCTTCCTTCGTGGGAATTCGTCCGCTGAATTCAACTATAACCTACAAATTTTTCAAAGCAATAGACTCTCTCAAACCAAAATGCAACTAGTTATTTTACACCACCGTAATAACTTTCCTTTCTATAAACTTTCTGTGCTACAATAGTGAACTTTTCAACCACGTCAATAGACTATAGTGAAACCAGTGCTCGTTCAACTTCTCATCCGCGCCGCGCTCGTCCGAGAAAAATAAATAAGGCCACGAACTTTCTCCACAAAGTTCCTATTTCCTCTTCCTCAACCACTCTTTACTAACAAATTAGGTCAATCTTTAAATTAATGCCTCTTTCAATGAGGCCTCGCCAAACCATAGGCGCCCTCCCAACTTTTCTCCATTTATAACTTATTCACTCTGTTTAAATATCAGCAGTTAGAAACTGCCAATTAATCTATTTTCTTTTCTTGCTAGTACAGGAATTGTTTATGTTCTAAGTACTCAACTTTTCATTAATCTCGTTGATCCAGGTTTCACGAAAGGGTATCTTGCCCTATTTTTCCTCGTTATCCTGTTTAAACATAGAAGTTCTAGAAACTTCTTCTTAATTTTTCTCTTCAGGTTTCACAATAAGTGACCTGCACTATTTGTATAAATTAAAATAGTAATTTCTGCATCAATATAAGAAGTTATAGAAACTTCTATTTAATTTCGCTCTCTTTTTTGTTGTTGTTATAATTTCGAAGCTGTTATTTATTCATACTTTTAAGATGCCCATATAGGAATTCTTAAAGTACACACATTGTACCTGATCTATGGTTTAACTTTGATTACGTTAATTATCTTTAAATTTTAAATTTGTTAATCTTAGCACCATTTTGAAATCTTATGCAGATTTTAGTGCTTATAAAAGGTTCCAAACCAAAAATTGTTCATTGCTTAGTGCAAACTTTAAATAATTTAAAAGGTCTGAGACCTCAATTGTTTAAAAAATCAAATTATACATTTGTTAAATTAATCATATTCTACGCATTGTTAAATAAATCAAACTATATCCTTTTGCTTCATCATTTTCTATAAAATAACGATTAGGCAAGATCCTGTCTTCCACGACTCTTCCTATAGGCTTACATTCAAAAAACTCACAAATCAAATTAATAACGGTTTCACTATTTGTTGCATTTGAGCAAGAACTCTTAGTCACAAACTTATTACAGTCTCTCTTAGCTTTGATAGCTAATTCTAACTCGCCAGTAAGGCAAGTATAGCTCGCTCCGCCAGCTTCCTGCTTATTGAGTTTTTTTCTACAACTTATGGTTGGTTTTCCAAATTTAAGTTTTTCTCATTGTCTAAACTTTTAGTCGGCGCATGCTGGGTAAAAGCTTAGCCATTCTTAAATGCAACTATTGGTGCTCTTACCAAAATTATTTCCAAGGGTATAATTGCCTCATTGCTACTCTTCCTGGAGACATTCGGTCGCTCCTTAGAAATTCTACAATTTCAAGAACTAAAACATCACGGCTAATTCAAATTGTTTGCATTCTTCAAACTATTTGTTTAAAACAAACTCCTTTGAAGGGATACATAGTAAACTCATCATTTCTTTCTTTGCCAGACCACCACCTTTCCACATAGTAGCCGAATCTTGGTTTGGAAGGGAAGGTACTATCAAATCTCGCCGGCAAATAGCCCAAGCTTCAGCCGCATTTCCCGTTAGCTACGGCCAGGTCCATACCTACACTTTAGGTGTTTCACGGGCTTTGCGGTGACACTCGTCTCTAAACATTGTCTTTGTTTGCTGTTGGACTCTCGTCCTATTATCCACAATTATTCTTTAGTCCGAAAACCACTTCCCTTAACTTCTCTCTTCTTCTTCCCTTGTGGGTAAGGTTAATTCCTAGCAAAACCCTACCCATATACAGCTGCTAACGTAGAAATAGGGGTACCACTACACAGATGTTGGCCTCGAAAATGCGAATTAACGCCGATTAAACTATTCCCTTAAGTGAATAAAGATGAATTTCCAATTCAGCAATTTGGCACACAGCCTGAATCATTAACCATAACTTTGCACTTGGCAACACTGTCAGATAATTTAACTTTCAATTAGACCACACAGGCAAAACATTACTCTAATTTCACCAGAAGAAACTTGACACGTTACATCCAGGCATCAGCAGCACCACGTCTTTAGCTGAGAAGCTCCAAAACAATTTAACAACCGAAAAAACGGGGAGATTGAGCGCTGAAATTGTCTTTCGGTGTAGAGAAATAGAAAACTTAATGCTCAACAAAATTTCAGGTTAGGGCAAGACTGCTTGTACTATAAGGGACTCACCACGGCGGAGGTCTTCTGCGGCAGGACAGCAAAACTGCGGAGACAAAAGGGGAGAGCACCAACACCGAGCTCACCGCGTCCTGCGAAGCCTTTCCATATTTCTCACCACCATAGTTGGTGAAAACAGCATTCCAACATTTTCTCAGTAACATTTGTGGCGCTCCGCAGAAGCAACAACCCTGAAAAATACCAGAAACACATAGAGATTTTACAATGCACAAGACACAGTTCCCAACACAACATCATTTCCTAACCTGAACTTTGCTGTCTGAATTTAATTGAACCACAACCAGAACGACAACAGGTAGGGGATAGATTTAGGTAACTCAAAAAACAGCCGACAGAACACGGGTTGACGGCAGCAGCGGAAATCAAATCACGCTCTGCATTCAATTACTGTACCGCCCTACCGAAGTAACGACGAGTACAGCTACCCCTATACCCCCCGGGACTACATTTGTTAATGCTACCTTTAAGCCCGGGGAGAGGGGACTTTGAACAGAATGTTCAGGGAGTGGAAGGCTAGAACGTATCCAAAGGGCTGTTTGGGAATGCTGGCTACCGGACATCATGGTCAAGAATTAAAACAAAAATAAAACATGCTATATTCCAATCAAAGTGGTATACAAGCAGGGACAGGTGCACATAGAAAATAAAGCACTAGGCCTAATAAAAATCCCAGAGTGGAAATCGACGTATCATGGCCAGTATTAGGGCAACACAGGGCCCCACAATAATAAACGGTAATTCAGAAGTTAATAAACATCAGAGCAAGAGTTCGATCAATTTACAAGTACCGGGTGAGTTAGCTCAACACCACCTAGACACCTCTCTAGGTGGTGTTGGTTAGCTGTGGTCGTTACGGCATGACTGATGGCAGTCACTCACTTCCGGGAGGCGAGGAGGTTCGAATCCCCCCGCCGGCAACCTTGAAAATGGTCTTCTGTGGTTTCCCATCTTCCTTCCAGGCAAATGCCGGGGTTGGTCCCTAACTATAGGCCACAGCCGCTACCTTCCAACTCCTCGTCCCTACATTCCAACTTTCCTTCCCAACGGTACTTGTAGCTCACCCATTGGGTGTCCGTCTCGAAGCAGCTACAAAACTGGCGAGCCGAACATGTCCTCGGACACTCCCGGCACAAAAAGCCATACGCTAAAAAAAAAGTGCCAACGGACAGGCAAGCAAGTGGGTGGAATGTGGCGTATGAGTCCACTGAAGTTATATTTAATTTATCACGATCACGTGATTCAACCAAAAAGGGCAATTTAATATGAATTTAAAAATAGTTAACTAGAGCTCCAAAAGTCTCGGAAAACAATAAATATTGCGTACGAAGAAATAAAAGCAACAAAATTCTCTAGGCGTATAACTCGGCCATGTGCTCAAGCACACCAATAATGAAATGGCCAGTACGACAATGCAAAGGGGTACGTCGTTCAAATTTACGTCTTTTCCCCAGTCATAAATTACATATTAATATATTCAAATTATTTATAAGGTAGTCGTCCATAAAAGTCAAAATATGAAAGTTTAACTACTGCTGTAATTAGGTTGGCGTACTTATCTAGCAGAAATAAGGTGACGCGACTGGCCACATGTTTTGAGAATACAAGTTAGATGTCCAGGCAGCGAAATAGCTCAAGCCTGAATATAATTTAGAAGAAAAATCCTTCCAAAAGATTAATCAAGAAATAAGAAAAGATATTCCACAAGCATGTGCACAGTCACGACGTGAAAAGTAAAAGTTCAAGAACATAAAGCTCCGTCAACCACACTGGAGCGAGCAAAGCTAAAATATCCAAAACTCGAACGCGAGTTTAGATTTTTTAAAATAAAACTCAAACAGAATGCATAATTTCACAAATTGTACCTTTTCAACAGGCGGCCAATCTTCCGCGATGAGCCCGGCACGGGCCGAGTCCCGTGCCATGCTTTCTCGTATCGTTACATTGTGCCAAAGATAGAGTGAACAGTTCTATTCAACAACTCCCAGCAGAATGATGTGACGTTAAGCGTGCACTCGGCTACTTGGCCCACTTACGATGTAATGGAGTACACACTACTGTCGACCAAAATGTTATGTGTACTCGAGTTTGAAAGGTTGTTTGTGAAGTAACCAATAGACCTATATAAAATCCAATAACATCAACATTTTTGTCGTTCTATTTTACGTTAGTTCATGTAGGTTTGGAATTTTTAATTTACACACATCAAAAAAAGTTTTGCATCACCTCGGTTCCCAGATCTCCGGCATATAGACGTTGACTGTGTATATTGTATCAAAGATACAGTCCCTTTGACTGTTCATAGATGTCACTAAAACTGCTCAAAGATGTAAACAACCATGCATGAGCAGGCCTATTAGACGGAGGGGGTACGACAGCCGATCAGTTCCAGTCATTCCACCAGGACGAAGGTACGCTGCTCATGTTGTCTGTAGTTCTACCATGCCTAGAAGGTCAATACCGCAGTTCGATCGCGTCCGCATTGTTACTTTGTGTCAAGAAGGGCTCTCAACAAGGGAAGTTTCCAGGCGTCTCAGAGTGAACCAAAGCGATGTTGTTCGGACATGGAGGAGGTACAGAGATACAGGAACTGTCGATGACAGGCCTCGCTCAGGCCGCCCAAGGGCTACTACTGTAGTGGATGACCGCTACTTACGGATTGCCGCTCGGAGGAACCCTGACAGCAATGCCACCATGTTGAATAATGCGTTTCGTTCAGCCACAGGACGTCGTGTTTCAACTCAAACTGTGCGCAATAGGCTGCATGATGCGCAACTTCACTCCCGACGTCCATGGCGAGGTCCAGCTTTGCAACCCCGACACCATGCAGCGCGGTACAGATGGGCCCAACAACATGCTGAATGGACCCCACAGAATTGGCATCACGTTCTCTTCACCGATGAGTGTCGCATATGCCTTCAACCAGACAATCGTCGGAGACGTGTTTGGAGGCACCCTGGTCAGGTTGAACGTCTTAGACACACTGTCCAGCGAGTGCAGCAAGGTGGTGGTTCCCTGATGTTTTGGGGTGGCATTATGTGGGGCCGACGTACGCCACTGGTGGTCATGGAAGGCTCCGAAACGGCTTTACGATACCTGAATGACATCCTCCGACCCATAGTGCACCCATATCGGCAGAATATTGGAGAGGCATTTGTCTTCATGGACGACAATTCTCGACCTCATCGTGCACATCTTGTGAATGCGTTCCTTCAAGATAACGACATCGCTCGACTACAGTGGCCAGCATGTTCGCCAGACATGAACCCTATCGAACATGCCTGGGATATGTTGAAAAGGGCTGTTTATGGACGTCTTGACCCACCAACCACTCTGAGAGATTTACGCCGAATTGTCGTTGAGGAGTGGGACAATTTGGACCAACAGTGTCTTGATGAACTTGGGGATAGTATGCCACGACGAATACAGGCATGCATCAATGCAAGAGGACGTGCTACTGGGTATTAGAGGTAGTGGTGTGTACTGCAATCTGGACCACAAATGCTGAAAGTCTAGCTGTATGATGGTACAACATGCAATGTGTGGGTCTCATGAGCAATAAAACGAGCTGAAATGTTGTTTGTGTTGATCTCTATTCCCTTTGTATTTAAAGGTTCCGGAACTCTTGGAACCGAGGTGATGCAAAACTTTTTTTGATGTGTGTATATTTTTTAATCGCAGTTGGAACACAAAAAGTGCCCGTTTTTAAGCGTGTTTGAACCATGCGTCACATTTAAGAATTATTAGCTCACAAACCCGTCATCAGATCGAATCCAAATTTTAACACAATATACATTGGAATGTTGTATAACTGGTTTATTAATTTCAAAATTTTGTGTGTCCAAGAAACACAGTTGTTACAATTTTTGTAAGGTATCTTTTTCTCGGCTCGGGGTGGTTGGAAAATGTAGTTCTTGGTTGCGTTGTAATCCTTATACATCAAAAAGGTATTCTGTATGTTTGTGAAATACGTACATTAATTCACTTATTTTATATCGGTTTGTATTTTTACGGGAAATTAAGACATGGTTCACCAGTTAGCCGCTCCGGTGAAAGCTGTACAACGTTGCCAAGATGGGCCCCATCACGCGTCATGGCGCGCCTCGCTCGGAACTGATGGGCTCCATATCAGCAGCGCTGTACAGCATTTCCCGGAGCGGCTAGCTGGTGAACCATGTCTTAATTCCCCGTACAAATATAAACCGATATAAAATAAGTGAATTAATTTACGTATTTCACAGTCATACAGCATAAACTTTTAATGTATAAGGATTACTACGCAACCAAGAACTACATTTTCCAACGACCCAGAGCCGAGAAAAAGTTACCTTACAAAAATGATAACAACTTTCGTTCTTGAACACACAAAATTTTTAAATTAATAAACTAGTTATACAACATTCCAATGTATATTGTGTTAAAATTTGGATTCGATCTGATGACGGGTTTGTGAGATAATAATTCTTAAATTTGACGCATGGTTGAAACACGTTTAAAAACGGGCACTTTTTGTGTTTCAACTGCGATAAAAAATATTAAAATATAAATTAAAAATTCCAAACCTACATGAACTAACGTAAAATAGAACGATGAAAATGATGATGTTATTGGATTTTATGTAGGTCTGTTGGTTACTTCACATACAACCTTCAGCCTTGCCAACACATGCGCATATAAGAAGCATGCAATTTGCCTTATCAGTTCTTCCGAAAATAACACGTAGGGGTGGTACAAATGATTTCCCACAGTTCAAGTGACAATATTTAAAATCCTTCTAGAACATAGGAGAAGGTTCTCGGCTTTCTCTCCCGCTCCGGAAGTAGAGCGACAGAGAGGGGAGCGTCGGGAATTTTAAAGTTCGAAATTGAGAAATATTAATTTAAGAAGTCCAGAAGACAGAGGCAGTGGCTGAGGCTCCGGGGGAAGGGGGCGGGGAGCGGGGCGAATGGTTTGTGTCGACTATCAAGCGGCACATCGTTGAGAACACAGAAACACATGAGATCTTGAACGTGGTCAGTAGGCTACTTGGATGGTTGATGGCACACTGTTTTCAGCCACCCAACCACAAACTCCAGCTGAGGAAACCCTCTTTGGAAAACTGGACCAGCCTCGGGTGGAAGATAAACTGCAAATGTCCAAAGCACAAGTCAGAGCAAATATTAAATTTCAATGTAGGCCTACACAGATAAATGCAATGCATGTAGTAGTATTATTGCAAATCAACAACACACTATACGTAAATGGTCGGTATTTCTCCTTTCAATATAGCATCCAGAGGCAGAGTGGGGGAATATTTCACTGCCGGCTTGATCGCATCCCTACTGGCTGCCGGCCCATTCAACGATTACATCATTGGTTTGAGCGTACAGCCTAGTTTCCAAATATTGGCGATAGGAAGCAGTACCATGTCACTGTGGCAGACATACGTTTTGTATTGATGTTAATGGCAAACTTGTGTTTGGAATGTATTCTGAATGATTTTATAATGCTGTACTGCTGCGTGCCCTTTAGTAAATCAGAACAGGGCAAGTTAGAATACCGGGAAATCTCATTTCATGAGATACCATCGGACAGTTCACTGCGTGAGATGTGGTTACGTGCAGTTTCCAGAGAAGGTGACAAAGAGGAAGCAAATAAATAAATACATAAATGAATGAATGATCGAGTGAGTAAATAAATATGTAAGTAAACAAGTGAGTAAAAAGTAAGTAAATAAATAAATAAATAAGTAAATACATATGTAAGTAAATAAATAAGTAAATAAATAATTAAATAAATAAGTATGTAAGTAAATAATCAAATAAGTAAATAAATAAGTAAATATATAAGTAAATAAATTAATCAATTAATAAATAAGCAAATAAATAATTAAATAGACATGTAAGTAAATAAACTAATTAGTAAGTAAATAAGTAAATAAAAAGGTGATTAAATAAATAAGTAAATAAAAAGGTGATTAAATAAATAAGTAAATAAATATGTAAATAAGCTAATAAATAAGTAAATAAATGAACAATCTGTCCAAAACCTGTAAAAATGTATAATGCAGCCATCAAAATAAGACGGGTTATCAGACAAGATCAACTCACAGCCAAGTACATGGGACTACATGACCACGATGTCGCAAAGCCCCTAAATAAATCAACATCTCATTTTTCAGGAGTCGGAGGCATTTCCAAAGAAGGTGATAAATAAATGAATGAATAAATAAATATATAAATATCATGTATATTATTTCAGTAGTATAGATCCCTCCTGCAGCACTCACAAGCGACCGATCGTGAAAATGAGCATTCAAATGAAAGAGAATAGACATTAGCAGTGACGAATTGTACTCTAATTCCATAAATATCAATAATTTCTTTAAACAATTCCTTTTTAAAAAATGTACTAAGTGTGCGATTTGCAGATACTGTTGATGTATGAAAATACGCTCCATAATTTCTGTCCACTTCACAGTTTGGTCGCTGTGACACCCTTTTCAATTCATTTTAACATTCAGAGGTCTTTCCTTTATCATTTTGAATGGATTTTAGAAAGAGTAAATCAAAGCAATGCGTACTTAAATCGTATAATTTCATAAATATCGAATAACCGAAGAGTGTTACAGCACACTCGGCACACAAATGACATTATTAAAGACAAATTGAATTCTAATTTCTTAAATATCAATTTTTGTAAGAAGTGTTCGATTTGCAAAACCTATTGGGGAAACTGTGGTTTATGAACATGGGAGATTTCTCGCACGGGTCCGCCAGTGTATGTAATAATGTAAGTAAATAAATAAGTAAACAATTTGTCCAAAAAATCTGTAAAATTGTATAATACAGCCATCTCAATAAGACGGGCTATCAGACAAATTCAACACACACCCAAGTACACGGGACTACATGACCACGATGACACAAAAGCCCTAAATAAATCATCGGATTTCGCGGGGGCCGGAGGGGTTTCTTTCCCTGTCTTTTATTGTCGTTATTCTTTTCTTTTCATCTCGCCAAGTATGTAAGTTAGATTTAAGTCAGTTGGAAGTAGTTGTATTTTTATCATCTGTATAATTACGGGAAAATGAGCTAGACATTTCACCCCTTAAAAACAATCACCTCCACCACCATGTATTTTTGCTTTCCTTTATACTGAAAATGTGCCCGTAAGTATTTGTCTGTATACTTTTAGATGATTAAATAAAATAACTAACTTAGTGTGATGTTTTCACGTCCGTCAGTTTCGATATTAAGCCTCCAAAATTAACAATCCTACGTTTCAGGTATATTCCCCTTTATAAAGCCGTGGTGATTTCAGTGGGTTAGTGCTGCAACCTAGCGGTGAATTAACATATACTCTTGTACGCCTATGAGTGTTGAATGGGCAGGCAGTTAAAAGCAGCCAGGAGGGATGCGATCCAGCCGGCAGTGAATGTTTGTTTGAACTGGGACTGTGAACAGGAGCAGCCCTAGTATAGGCTGGGCGCCTGATTCTTGATTCATTTATTACCCGCAAGGCGTAGGTGTGTGCGTGCGTGAGAACATAGGTGTTTATCGTCTGTCTCCAGCAATGTTCGGGAGAGCGACCTTGAAAATTCGTTAAAACGAGGGTAGTTGAATGTACTGGTATAGCATGGCCCGTTTCTTACCTATATGATGACAGTGGGAGCGATTTGACGCGAGAGAAAATATAGTATGCGTGATTTGCCATGGGCGTGATTTAACGTGAGCGTTAATTATACTGGGCGCGATTATAGTGGGCGTGATTTGATGAGGACTCAATTATTGTGGGTGCGATTAAGTGGGCGCAATTTGATGTGGGAGCAATTATAGTGGGCGCAATTATAGTGGGTGTGATTTATAGTGGGCGTGATTTAATGTGGGCGCAATTTGACGTGGGCGTAATTTAAGTGTACGTCCTTTGCTGCTTAGTGTCACAACTAAAGTAATACTCATACAACAGACAAGTGAGTTCATGTTTCGCTGACGTGTGTGCGTGGGAACATAGGTGTTTATCGGCTGTCTCCGGCAATGTTCGTGAGGGTGACCGTGAAAAGCAGTCTAAACTAGGTAGTCCAAAGCATAGCGTGACCCGTTTATTACCTATATGATGCCACTACTATAGTGATACTCATACGTACTCATACGTATTGCAATGCGCAAGTATACTTGCACGACCGTAGGTCGGTAATGTCTTTGAGGTTGGGCCAAGGGTACTCCAGAAGCCTGTGGTAACTGGATGGGGAGGGCCCACGGGAAATAAACGGTGGTTGGTACGCGTGGATGTTGACGGGGTGGAAGGAGTAACTTTGGTTGTCGGGCTGTTTTGTCGTATGTTATGTAAAAAAAGGCATCACTATGTGTGTTTGAATGAGTGCACAATTGAATGGTTTGCCGTAAAACTTACTCTGCCCCTACATACTGAACCCGCTGAGCTAAGGTTCATGTGATATTTTTTATAACAGCACATTTATGATGGGATGTAGTACCTTTGAACACACCCAGAAAGCCACGTGGAGCTGAGAGCTCACGCTATACTCTTTGAAGTAGCGGAGAATCGCACTTTTGACTTTGGTGAAGTCTGCTAATTATTTATCTGAGGTCTTATTAATTAATTTTATCTTTCCACGAGACTCAGAATATTCCATTTCGTCATTCAGCATTATTAAAACATTTTGGAGAATGTTATTTTCGCATAAGGTAAGGTAATACCCTTGCAGATACGCAAACAGGAATGTAAGTAGTCGCTCAACGACTTCGGTTTGACGACCTACTTCCTCGAGGAACCCTGTGCCTTGCACTACGTCTGGAGAATCCGCCCCGTGTAGGCGTGAAGTTATAGCCGTCGTGTTAGACGTAGAAAATATCCGCTGTTTAGCGTGGAAATTGTTATCTGTTGCCATCGAGCACGAATACGTTACGATACGAGTGATAAGTAAGAATTGTATAGTGAATTATTTGCACTACATCTGGAAAATCCGCCCCGTGTAGGCGTGAAGTTACATCCGTCTTGTTAGACGTAGAAAATATCCGCTGTTTAGCGTGGAAATTGTTATCTGTTGCCATCGAGCACGAATACGTTATAAATCACTGTTATTGATGCACAGTGAACAACAAGAAGCATATTGTGAAATAATTGGCAATTATTGTGAAAATTCTAACATTACCGTAGCACCACATTTTTGTACCCACGTGTTTGTGGAGGGCCGAGAGCCTGGTGAAAAATATAGAGGTAAACGTGTTATAATTACTTTATATAAGTGTGATTATGAAAGTATAATATATTTGGATTGCCATAGTGAGTTTTTCAATTACAAAACGACGCACATTTCACGGATGCTACGTGATGTAAAAGTGGCGTCAGTACACGTGAAGAACCACAGAACAGTGCTTGCTCACGTATTATTCAATATCTGCGAAGTAAAGGCTGTGTTATCAATTGCAATTAAAGCCTGTAACATTTACTACGAACATTGAGATTTTTGAAGTGAAAGAATGAATTGCTACACGATTTATTCCACCACCCACGTGATTAAATTATTCTACACCATGTTCGAGACCGACATCATGGGCTAATACCGCTATGGTATGAGGGTGATGTATCTATTGGAACCAGCATGATGGTGGAACTTCCAGAACAGCGAACGAGGAGGAAGGAACCCAGGATGCCATTCCCAGTCAAGTCCAGTACATCCACGAAGTTGACGACAGGGACAGATCGAACCCTGGTCTTTGGGAGAGTCCAGATGGGAGTCCTGATGAGGACGATGCCGTTCCGGAAAGCCAGGGATGAATTTGTTCAACCCTTGTCGTTGAACACAGGGCTGAGTGAGAGCTCCTCCATTTCGTGAGTTTTTGTACACCCTTTCTTGTTCTAGTTTCTGGTGGTATAGTAGGTTAAATGTAGTTTGTGAACCAACCGAACTCAGTGACAGCCATTTTTATAGGTAGGGAATGTAACTAGTCTAATTAGATGTCATTTATTTCAGTTAGAGTGAGTCACCCTTTGGTCAACCCTGGTGCAGCTTGATGGACGTCGTAGAACGTCAATGCCTATCAATTAAACTTGCTATAAAACGCACCCAGTATTAATCGCACCTACCAATCGTGGCTCCTATCAATCACAGTCAATAAAAATCATAATCACTATAAATTGTATTCAGTATAAATCTTGACTTTGAGGAATGTGTGTATGTGTAAATCGGTTATAGTCTAAAAATTGTTCATGGTAATTATTATTCTAGACAGTATTTTAGAAATTCCACTTTTAAAATATATCAATCCACTTAAATTGTAATACTGTTATTACTACTCAGGTGACTTGACTAAAATTTAATTCATGTGTATTAGTTGATATGGAAGTCTCAACAACCAGCCATGGTAAGCCATGTGCCTACTATAAAGGATATACATATATTGTAAAAACCAACCAATAAAAATGGTACTGATTTGGCGATGTTCAAAACAACGATCCAAAATGTGTCGAGGAATGATTAAAACAAAAGACTCTAATGTACTTACTTTAAACGAGCATCATTGTGATTCTAAAATTAATACACATTTAAATGCACAAATTACTCTAACCAAGGTTAAAAAAAAGCTAGTTCAAGAAAACAATATTGCTGCTAAAGATAGTGCAAAGTTTGTTGAAAGCATTTATCATCTCCTCAAACACTATCAAAACCAACAAATACTTTGCAGCAAGGGGTATTGAAAAAAAAAAGGATTAGATAGTAATAGTGATAATAACAATGATGACGATGATAATGATGATGATTACAATGAATATAATGATTATGATGATAATAATAATCATCATAATGATGATGATGAAAATGAAAAGGATGAGGTCTTTACGCCTATAAAACCATTGCAGCTTCCTCAGTTTTTAAGAACAAGAGTGAATGAACAAAGTTATAAAAGGTTCTACAACAAGTGTTGTGTTAAACAAACTATATCATGCAATAAAACTCAGCTATCCTTCTCTAGATTTGTGCCGTGTCTTGTGTGGGGTTTCGCCTAGGACACCAAGCTGGCTCATCGGCGAGCTCTTGGTGTCCGCGCCCGGACCCCCACAGGAGTGACGAACTGCGCGCCACCTCCCTTTATATTAGGTGCAACTGCACCACTTGACTGCGAGAACTAAAAGCTCAAGCTGCCTTAACCTCCCTATGAAGGCTTCCTAAAAGATGGTATATTGGCTTTCACGGCCGGTGAATTAAAACTCAGCAATTCTTCTAGGTTTGTGCCGTGTCTTGTGTGGGGTTTTGCCTAGGACACCAAGCTGGCTCATCGGTGGGCTCTTGGTGTCCCTGCCTGCACCCCCACAGGAGTGACGAACTGCGCGCCACCTCCCTTTATATTAGGTGCAACTGCACCACTTGACTGCGAGAACTAAAAGCTCAAGCAGCCTTAACCTCCCTATGAAGGTTTCTAAAAAGATGGTATATTGGCTTTCACAGCTGGTGAATTAAAACTCAGCAATTCTTCTAGGTTTGTGCCGTGTTTTGTGTGGGGTTTTGCCTAGGACACAAAGCTGGCTCATCGGCGGGCTCTTGGGTGGTGGCACGCAGTTCGTCACTCCTGTGGGGGTCCGGGCGGGGACACGAAGAGCCCGCCGATGAGCCAGCTTGGTGTCCTAGGCGAAACCCCACACAAGAAACCGCACAAACCTAGAAGAATTGCTGAGTTTTAATTCACCGGCCGTGAAAGCCAATATACTATATATCTTGCAATGGTAAAGAGATAGAAAGTTGTATTCAGTGTGTATCTATTATAAAAAATAAATGAATAAAAACATTTTATGGGTATTGTCTGTTTTTATTAATTGTTATCTTACCATTCACTCCTATTAAAATCGCTAACCATCAACAGTCTCCGGTTATGTTCTGAAAGAGAGTGGCCTTTTAAATAATACACTGTATCTGCGGTTTATATATTGAATATAATAATAATACAGTGCTGGTAACCCATGTTGAGGCAATAGTTATGCCAGGTAAGGGGTTCGAACCCTTGCTTTCTTATTCAGAAAATTTAAACTGAAGTCAAACGCCATTACCACTCAGCCAACCCAACAGTTACTAATTTAATTAGTCCTGTGGACTTGGGTGTTTACAACACTTTGCAACATTGCTGTTATCAGTTTTGTAATCTGTGTGTTTAATAGGGGGTTAAAGGCATCTTAAAATAATTTTAGAAAACCTCTCAGGTATCATGTAATGGGTTTTAGTAATGAGTCGCCGTCCGTTGACTAACATTTACTGTTACAAAGCAGCGTTTTTTGGTAAGCTCTACGTGGCTATCCTAATCAACTCTAGTATAATGTCTCGTTCTTGTGTGTGTGTAAAAAAATCAACATGATTACTCAGTGTCTATAATAGGCCTAAGTATGTGTTGTATATAAACCAAAATGGCGGGCTGCTCCCTAGAACCCTATCCACTGGTCAAAACAATCATAGTCACCAAAGTGTTTCCCTGGTAGCTAACTCGTGTCGGGGCATACATTTTTTATTGTTAGGTTGGTCAAGGCCTATAATATTAGTCTTAACATATAGTGTAATCGTCTTTAATCTACATAGCCGTGTGTAATAAATATTAAGTAATTAATTAATTAAGGTATGATGGAAACACTTTCGGTAGAAACTACTCCAGGAGGTAATCGGAAACGTACATCCTCCACCGCTATGATTGGTGCAACCATGCCTTCGGAGTCTGGAAGCAGGCTCGATGAGAGGGGGGGGTCAGGCAGGGCTGGTGTCCCGGGGCCCGACCCTCCCAGGGGGGCCCAGCGTCCTAGGAAGATGGGTCCGATCGGGCATTCATTTATTATTGCCTTTATGTGACTTGAATTTTCTACTGGCAATCATTTAGTGAATGCAATAAACTGCCTGTGAACAATGTTACAAGGATTAAGAAACTTATTATGCCAAGTGGACAATATTTTCCTCTACAAAGCGCTTCTCAGAATAATAATAATAATAATAATAATGCATTTTATTAATCCCTTAACGAGTCAAGGACTCATATACAAAGGAATTGTACAGTTTTATCTTGTTGGCGACAAATTACAATACAATGTTTAGTTTACAAAGTTTTCAGTATGAAAATATATACAACATTTTGTAGCTTTCATAAGTTTTTGTACACAATATGTTCTTCTTTTGTCTTCTCAGATTATGAAATTTCTTCAAACTGACATTTTATAATCATTCCACATAAACTGTTTTAGCCTCCTTTTAAAGATTGATAGGCTAGGTGCAATTTTTATATTTTCTGGTAGTCCATTGAATTTTACAAAGGCACTATACTTAATGCTATTACTGCCATATTGTTTGGAATTGATATGGAAAAGTGTTATGTCATCTGCATGTCTAGTTTTGTAAGCGTGTAAATCAGATTGTTTAGTGAAGTTTAAATTTGTGTGTATTCTGTTGTGTAGGATTTGGTATATTAGGACATTTGATTTGATTTCTGCATTTAGGGCTACTGGTTGAATTTTACTCGTAATATAAAGGTGTTTGGTTGGTGTTAAAAAAGGGTAGTTATAAATATTTCTTATGGCTCTATTCTGAATTACCTCAATTTCCTTTTTTAGGTAATTTGAGCATTTTATCCAAATTGTATTCAAATATTGTAAGTGGCTATGGATTAAGGAAAAATACACTTTCCTGAGTAGATATTTTGGGATATAGTAGCTCAATTTTTTTATCATCCCAGCGGCAGGTGATATTTTTTTTACTAATGCATCAATGTGCTTTTGCCAGGAGAGATTTTCATCTATTATTAAGCCTAGGTATTTGACAGATGAGACCCTTTTAACTGCTTTTCCATTCAGCATTATATTCTGAGTGATGTCTAACTTTGTTCTACGCTTTGATATTATTAAATAATTTGTTTTATCTTCATTTATTGTTAATTTATTTGACTGGGTCCAGCCAAGTATGGTATTCATGTCCTCCTGCATGTGTGTAATCAGCGTGTTGGTGGTGTACGCATTGTAAAAGATGCTTAAGTCATCTGCAAACAACGTTATATTACCATGAAAACGGAGTGTTGCTATGTCATTAATATATACTAAGAAGAGGGAAGGACCCAGTATTGATCCTTGGGGCACACCGTGGGTAATATTAACTTCCTCACTTCTGTAGCCATTTATTTCAATATACTGCTTACGATTAGATAGGTAATTTTTAAACCATGTCCAAGCTACTCCTCGGATACCTGCTTTATCAAGTTTCCCTAAGAGAATTTCATGGTCAACAGTATCAAACGCCTTTCTCAGGTCTATGAAAAGGCCACTCGCTGTCATCTTATTGTCTAAGACATCCTGCAAGTTAGAGATAATATCAATTGTGGCTATTTCTGTGCTTGAGTTTTCTCGGAATCCATATTGCCCTTTGTAGAAGTAATCATTTTTATTTAAGAAATTAACAATTCTGTTTTTTACTACTGTTTCGAGTACCTTGGATATGGGTGGGAGGGTGGAAATGGGCCTGTAATTGTCCGGATTGCTTTTGTCACCTCCTTTATAGACTGGTATGACTCGTGCTATTTTTAGATCATCAGGCACCAGACCAGTCTCTAACGATACATTTATTAAAGTAGTTAGTGGGCTACTTAGCATGTCAATGGAGTTTTTTAACAATTTCACTGACATACCATCTTTGTCTTGGCTACTTTTCATTTTAAGGCTTAATATATTATTGCGAATTTACATCTCATTAGTCGGGGTCATAAATATGGAATCTATGTTGACATTAATTTCATTAACGTTCTTCCCTGGGGGGATGTTTATGGCTAATTTGTGTGCTATGTTTATAAAGTGAGTGTTTAGAGCATTGCAAATATTTTCTTTTCCTGTGAAAGATTTACCGTCAATTATTATCTCACTGGGACCATCTTTGTTTTCAGTTGTGCGGTTGTAGATCATTTCATTGATTACTTTCCAAGTATCTTTTATGCTATTGGCATTCAATGTTAATTTGTGTTCATAGTATGAGGATTTCAGTTTCCGTTTTAAAGCTGTCACTTTGTTCCTACATATTATGTGCTCTTCCTTTAAGAGGTTATTGTTTCTGTGAATGCTAGTTTTAAGTTTAGCATGTAGTAGGTCCCTTTGTTTTATTAGTTGAATTAATTCTGTTGTTATCCATGGGTTTTTGTGGTTCTGGTGTATTTCCCTCAAAGGTAAGTCAGTGTTTTCTTTGTTGGGTGTCTGTGTCAAGATTTTGTGTTTCATGGCGATGTAAGTTTCGTTTAGATCATCTAAGCAGTCTATTTGATTGAGATCATTAGAGAATTTGTTTTTGTTCATGTACCGGTAATTTTTATTCACGTTTTTTGAACTAGACCTTTGCTTGTTGGGGGCGTATTTAAATGTCATGTTCGAGATTGGGCTTTTGCCTGGATAGTAGTTTGACCAGAAAATATCAGTTACAAGAATATTATGATCACTAATATCACTATTTATATTGCTTATTCTATAGGCATATTTACAGTTATTAGTGGCCACCTGATCAAGGAGTGTACTTGTTGATTCACTTATTCTTGTTGGATAGCGAGTATTGCCTTGTGTGAAACCATAGCTTGATAGTAGATTGAGGTATGATTTGGTTACATTATTTTTGTTTAATAAGTTAATATTTGTATCACCAATGCATAAGGAAAGATTGGCATTGTTTTTCGAGAGAATGTGCTCTAAAGATTGCATGAATTTTGTTGCGTTATTTATGTTTGGATTATATACTGCAATTATATTAATAGTATGCAGGTTATTGAAACGAACAGTATAATTTCTTATGAGCTCTAACTGGATCAAGCTATGGTTACTCTCAACTAGGTTAAGAACTTTTGTATTCCATTTTTTGTGGACATAAACTCCCACACTTCCACCATCCTGATTGTCTCTGTGTACAAATGCAACAGAATAGTTGTTTAGGTTGAAGTATTTAGCTTCATTACTTTTTACCCAAGTCTCGGTTACCACTATGACATCTAGATTTTCCACAATATGTATTAGTATCTCGATATCTTCTAGTTTATTTTTAGGCTTCTGCTATTCACGTAAAGACACTTGATTTGGCTAACCTCATTTTTAGTGTCTGCTATGTAGTCGTGGATACAGTCATATTTACGCTCATCAATTGATGAGTGTAAGTCAACATCAACTAGTAGGTCCAGGTCTTGATTCATTCTTATTACTGTGAATGGGATGGCTGAGCCTTGTTGTTGGAAGAGTCTCTTACTAGCCTTTCAATGTCTTCTGCTGAGCTGATCCTGACAGCCTTGTCACCATCTGATCTACGGACGAATATTTTGCAGTCCCGGGTCCAGACGTATTTAAAACCTAAATTACGGAGGTCTCTTGCCTGTTTGTGAAGTACTTTATTTGCTGGCGTCAAATGCTCGTTAATGTAGATAGGCCTAGCCCTTCCATTGATTCCTGCATCACTTGAGTTCAGGTTGGGTTTGGATCTTTTGCCTTTTAGAATTGCGTCTTTTTTTAGCCGGCTGCAGAATTTTACTAGTAAAGGAGGTGGAAGACCTTCTCTGCTGTGTGGTAGCCGATGGCAGGCGTCAATATCGGACTCAACAACTGTGACACCCAATTGATCAGCGATAGTCTTGACAATTTGAACGGGGTTTTCGTTTGAAGTGTGCGACACGCCATGAAGCTCTAAGTTGTTTCGCCGAACGTACTGTTGAAGCTCGAGATTCTCTTGCTTTAACAATTTGACCTCACTGCAGACGATATTCTTATCCTTCTCTAACTCACAAACTCTTTGGCTGAGCTTTGTTATTTCTGACAAGGCTTGCTTCAGAGTTTGTGCGGCAGTTGAAATGTCACTTTTCATACCATCAAAACAATCAGAAAAGTATGTCACGGACTTAAGCATGTCATTCTGAGTCTTTTCAATGTTTTCGAGTTTTGTCAGTCGGAGGTTGATTTCACAAACAAGATCGTGTAAATCTGATTTACTTACATTCTCGTCTGGCGAGGCGATTTTAGAAACCTCATCCGTAGTTGACTTATTACTCATTGCACTGCACACGACACAATACCATTGCTTGGCCTTGTCGGACAAAAGTCGGTTAAAAACTTTCTTCTTTATGTTAACACAGGTTCTGTGGTATGATTTACCACATTCCCCATCACAATTTATGTAATCTTCATTATCAGTTATACATTTTTCACACTGACCGCACTTGGTTGATTTGTTACTTGTCGCCATCTTGTTTGAGGAATATACCTGAAGACAGGGAGAGCATTCCATTATTCTAAATTTAGCTTATTCGGCTTATGCACCAATCCTTCAAATAACTTTCTCATTCCTTCACTTATCGTATTGTTACGGCTGTGAGTTTGTTTCGTCGCCTCGCCGCGTGAGTCACAGCCGCCGCGGGCTATGCTCTCTGTGTGTTACCTGCGCCTTACGCAAGGGGCTGCGAGGACAAAAGGGATGGTCCAGAACATTCGTGACCCAGCCAGTGATGGAAATCTCGGGAAGCCATGAATCCTGGATGGTTCTAGAAGCATTCATTGAGTCACCAGCCTGCTATATAAGAGCGACGTGGACAGCGAGGGACCGACTGTGTTTTTGAGCTAGTGCGTGTTTTTACCTGAGCGACAGTATTGTGGCGACATGACGTGCGAAGTTACGAAACCCATGTGAGGCCGATTCACCAGACAGCGAGGCAGTGTGAATCATACGGAGGGACGGAGTATTGAGGAGTATGTACCTACCTAGTGCGACAGAGATATTGTGGTGAATTGCCAAACGCCGTGGGCTGTTCCCGTAGCCAGCGGACAGCGAAGCAGTGTGTAGTGGTGAGTGACTGGCTATCGTAAATAATTGTAGTTTGTGTACAAGGCAGAGTTGCAGATATTAATAGCGAGGACAGTAGTGTGAACGTAGGCTGAGTGTGGAAGCTATAGTGACTAGTAGTGTCTTATGAAGTGAGATTCAGTGCTTATTGTGTGGTGTATTTTTCCTGGCCTGCAATAAAGCTAATATTTCGTTAAAGAAACAATTGTGTTGTGCTTTCACCCACCGTAATCCAGTTAACGAACTTGCCACTAGGGGTGGCACGTAACAGTATTTTGCCAAGGCCACGAGAGCCTGGGCTGCCCTGGTGTGTTTGGTCAGCTAGCTCAAGAGTTTCAAGTTTGGTGCGTGACGTCGAGCTTTGATATTTAGAGGTGATAGTGTCTGAAATGCATATATTGTCTAACTATACGTATCGTATGCCGTGCAGGCAGGTAAGTAAAATACATCTTAAAGTAGCGTCCACACAGTAATTCACTTTATAGTTGATTTAAAGGGTAGAACAGTGAGGTCATCTTACCCTAGTAATTCACTTACGCACTATGTGCAAAATTATCATTGCTGGCTAAATATCTTGCGAAAGGGTGGGATGATTCTGTTGTCAAACGCAGATAGAAGAAATGCATGCGAAACTGTTCATCTTCTCGTATACTCAGTAGTTGAATATCTTAGCGTATAGGCGCGATGAAATCTATAATTATATTTTACTTTTTAAATTTAATTGTAATACCTAGCGGTATGTTGTTGTATTTATAGAATTAAGTTTTCATATTATTATAATAGAGTGAGGTGTAAATTGTTGTGCAATAAGATTGTATCTATTAAGATTTGCTATTATAATAAGTTAAATAGTTATAATATTAGTAATATATACCTGTTAGTTCTTTTATTTTATAGATGTAAATTATGACGTGTCCTATATCAAAAATGTATTGAATGCATGTATTTGATCAAATGGAATTAATAAAAATCGATCTATCTATCTATCTACTGAATTGAGAAACCAATGCTAACATTTGAATAATCTGTATGCTTAGGTGCAGTATAATTATCATTATAATTGGTTCATTCAATACGATCAACAATCCTAGGTACTTGGGTTCGTGCGCAAATAATTTTTAAGGGATTTATTGAAAACCTATACTGTATTACTATTGGTACAGTGGAACGTGGCTAATTCGAACTTCTATAATTCGAAATCTTCTTTAATTCGAATTTTTCTCTTGGTCCCTAGCATTTTATATACAATCAATGCTAAATAATCGTGGTTAATTCGAATTATATTTTGGATAATTCGAAGTTTTTAGTGTAAAAGGCCGATCGGAAGCCAAACAGTTGGGTCAGTTGGGTCAGTTCCCGAAAAAACTGCCCAAACAACAAACCACTTCACAGAACTTAGGCGTTTTTTTTTGAAAGTAGAAATTACGTATGTGGTTCCGTTTTCCGTTCCTTAAATTTGTTAGATCTTTTGTGATGGCTGAGAGACTTAATTGTAGGAAACAGATAAAAATCTCAAACTATTTTGAAAAACAGTAGATTTCTCTGAGACTTAACTAGATTGCTGGATTACTACTGTCGTTAAATAGGTGGAAAGTACATTTTGGTTTTATTTTTCATTTGAAACTTTTGAAGTTATTCACGATACAGTCTTTATAAGGTACCGTTGTCTGTTAATCTGCTTTGTTCAACGTAAATCATTATGTAAACGAAATACAATATATTTTCTCTACCCTTTTCAAAGAACTTTCTTAATTCGAATTTTTGGATAATTCGATTTTTTTACTGGTCCCTTGATGTTCGAATTATCCAAGTTCCACTGTATTAGAGTTGGGAAATGTATCCAAAGACTGAAACTAAGGTAACATTCCAGTATTATTTCTGGACTGAGTGTTTAATTAACCGAGAGAAAAATGACAATTAAGCTAGGACACTGAACCACTGAACCTTGTTTTCCAAATCCTCTCATGGGACGTCAGTATGCCCTACCGTAGCTGTTCCGTCTCATAAAACAACAATAAGTAACGTCAGTGGTAGGGTAGATGGCCTAGCTGTTCCGCCCCTTAAAACAACAGTAAGTAACGTCAGTGGTGTACATGGCGATGGAGGAATTAATATATTGCATGTAGTCACGCGCGCAGACTTTTCTAAGACCAAATATTGAACTCTGCTAAATTTAGAAGAAAATTAAGATGAACTATTGTCGAATAATAATATAAATACAATTTTGTTTTGAGCTGGTGCAGTGGCTGTTATTATTACTGGACATTTCTACGCCATTTTTTCCAAAGAGCAGCATCAATCTGCAAAGCACTTATTTTTCAGGACGCGAAGAGATATTTTCCCTTGCGAATCAAGCCCTTTCATGATACGCTTTAACGTCTCAGTACCGTTAAAAATAAAATTAATTGCTCCCTTTATCTATGACTTGGAAATGACTCCGGGTCCTGACGAAGCCGCGTCAGGAATGCAGGATTTGGCTTACCGCCTGCGGTGTCATTCGTAGTCTTACTCAACAGTTAATCATAGGCTTATTTGTCATTACATTTAGGGGCTTGCGACATTTAACCCGTGTACTTGGTAGCTAGTAGGTCTAGTATTACTGGTATCACTGGCGGACAATTAACCATTGGCGCTTGGTTGATAATCGTCTGCATCAACTAGTACTGTAGATAGTCTATAATTTAGTATTTGCTCTGACGCATTAATTTTCCGGTTTGTTTCTGAAGGCCTCCACATTAAATGAAGTTGACTGCAAAGCAGTAGTTTTCACAAATATTAATGAAGTAAATTATAAGATTCTCAAACAGCGAACAAAATAGAAAACCAAGAAACGTGCGAATTGTGTAGACTGAAGGGGAGGTTAATGATTGTTATATAATTAGAGAGGTGTATTGGCAACATTGTTGTAACTATTTGTCTTGGAGAGTAGAAACTTAGACCCTCTTAAAACCACCCAGTGCTGGACGAAAAGCACTGTGCTGTGCTATGTCCTCTGTGACATGATCTATCGCATGCTGTATTCTTAGTTGCCGACTGGGAAAAGTGGGAATACGTTGCCCGTCGCGGCTATTACTATAATTATTAGGGTTAAGAGTAGGGTAGGTGTACCTGGACTTGAAATAAGGTACTATCCCGGTATTTGTCTGGAGGGGGTGTGAAAACCCACACTCAGGATAGCAGCTGTCAGCACCGGGATTCGAACCTCTGATCTGCAGACTTGATGTAGACCCCAGCACGGTCATTGGTGAGCTACACCGTGTGGCCTTACTTGAAGGTGCGAGAGCTTTTACTTCAATAACGGAGAGTCTTTTCTATAGCCACTAAATGTCAATGGTCACCAAATTTTTACTCCAAAATATCACAAAAATAATCACCCAAATGGCTTATAACTCAATAATTTGGACCTAATTTTTGCAAAATTTTCTGAAGGAGGACCCCCTGACCCCACTCTGAGCTTGGTGATATCCCATACCCCCAGATCCCCGGTGTGTCCACTTTCCCATAATATTGGGTTTAATCCGCCCCCGATGGTCACCAGTCATAGATAGGATTGGGGAGTTTTAGGTGAACCTGGCTCTATGTTTGCTTACTGCAAAGCAATATTAAATTATAAGAAGTCCACTGACTGCAAATTACAAAATATAGTTCAAATTCACATTTTCTTCTTTTGTGAAAACAATCACTGATCAGCTGCAATCTACTGATAGCACATAATAAATAACTTGACTTACGTATGAGTATACCTGTGGTTAATTATGAAAATATATTTTGCTTTGTTTAATGTACAATGATGTGTGATCGCCGTTCAACCAAAACACTTATTACTGTTTAGGCTTAGACTTAGACCCAAGGGCGTGATTCTTCAAGGGCAGCAAGTTTTAAGAATGTGAACATAAAAACCCTATATGTAAAACGTATTTTAAAATACGTCTTGACTTTGTGTAAAAATCATGTTATCGTTATGAAAAGAGATTACGTCTATGTCACAGAGACCGTAGTATTGCACAGTGTACAGTATACCCCTTCCACCTCTTTTAACATGCAGTTCAGTGAACTGAACTTCCTGTTGATTAATGTTTGGGTCTCGGGGGCCCGGTAGATTCCAGCCCCAGGGCCCGTAGCCACTCTCCACGGCCCTGTCTGGAAGCCTGAAACATCATGTAGGGAAGAGTCGGAGCTTCCCAGAACTTCAACACAGAAGGTACGACCCAAGCGAAAAAACCCACTTGGAACGCTAAACATCCAAACACTTCTGAAAACAGGAAAACTAAAACAACTGACAGTGTTTTAAAGAACCAGAATATCTGGATACTGGCATTGCAGGAGACCAGATACATGGACGAGAACTCATTTGATTCCAAAGGATTCAGAATATACAAAGGAAAGCCAGGAATAAAAAATAATTCCGACATAATGATCTTAGGAACAGCCTTCAGAGTCAAAAGGAACATAATTGAATCCATAATCAATTTCACCTCACCTTCAGAGAGGATCTCACTACTTTCCATTCTATCTGGAAATAAAGCTTATATCTTTATCAACGCACATGCCCCAATTAATGAAGATAACAGGAAAACCCCTAAAAAAAAAGTGGATGACTTCTGGGAGACTCTTGAGGACGCAACTTCCAAAGTACCTCAACATCATGTTTAAAATATTGCTTGGTGACTTCAATGCTCAGGTGGGAAGATAAGAGAAGTATAGAAAGGTTGTGGGGGACTATCCAGCCCATAAAATAACTAATAGAAGTGGCGAAAGACTTGTCGCCATTTGTAGACAATTCAATCTGAAACTAATGTCCACATACTTCAAGGCACTACCAAAGCGGAAGACAACTTGGGTCTCTCCCAACACGATGCTTGGGGAGTTCCAGATTGACCATGTCGCAACAACAACCCGAAATCATAAAGAAATCCTGAACTTCAAAGTGAGGAAATGTGCCAACATGGACTCAGACCATTATCTTTCAGACATCAAAGTTAGATTCCAACCAAATAGATCCAGACCGAGAAAAAGGAAGAAGCCCAGAATCAATTCAGAGACGTTGGAGAAAAATAAAGATAAATACCTTGAAAATCTTTCTTCGATGGAGATGAACAGTTGGGAAGAGATTAGAGATTCCTTGATCAAAGCATCCGAAGATTTGGGAAACCCTCCAAGGAAAAGGACCCACAGGTGGTGGAATGAAAGATGTGATGAAGCCCTTGAAAGAAGATTAATTTTCTGAAAAAGGTGGAATTCCAACAAATCCAAAGAAAAATGGGAAGATTTAAGGAATGAAAGGAAAGAAACAGCCAAGATCATACAAGCCGAAAAGAGAAGATATGATACATCTCGAGTGGAAAAGCTGGAAGAAGAATTTTATCGCACCGTTAAAGAGGAACTGCACGGGTGTCAACCACCGACTCTTTGCCTTAAGCGTAATGATAGTAGCATAGTTACTGACAATAATGAGAACTACGAACTCATGGCGAATTATTTTAAAGTGCTATTAAATTGTGAAGAACCACTTGCTAGACTAGACGCCAAAACACAAATTCACGAGAATCCAGATTCCTAACCACCAGGGCTTGATGAGGTCGAATTTGTAATCAAGGAGCTCAAGGATAATAAAGCACCAGGGGGAGATGGCATTTTGGCTGAAATGTGGAAGATTGGTGGAGAGATCGCTGCAGGAAAAATCCATCACCTTATAGATGAAATATGGAAAACTGAACAGATTCCAAAGGACTGAAAATGTGCGCTCATTCACCCTCTTCATAAAAGAGGCACTCGAACAGACCCAAATAATTACAGGAGAATTTCTCTACTTCCAATCACCTATAAGGTACTCTCTAAGATTTTGTTGAGCAGAATTGAAGAACAAGTTGATCATCTCATTGGAGAATATCAAGCTGGTTTCCGAAAAGGCAGATCATGCGTTGAGTAAATTTTCAACTTGAAAAGTATTCTGCGAGCAAGAGCTTTAAGGAGCCTGAACACTGTGGTCATCTTTGTCGACTTTCGAATGGCATACGACTGGATTGACAGACAAACTTTATGTAATACCTTAAAAGAGCTTGGAATTGACAAAAAAAACGAGAGAAATCATTTAACAATTACTGACGGACACCATCTCGAAAGTAAAGTTGTTCGGGAAAAATTCAGATCCATTTGAAATTAGGACTGGGGTCAGACAGGGAGATGGATTATCTCCAATTCCCTTCAACATCGTCTTGAAAAAAGTAATGAAAACTTGGGAAGAGTATTTGAATATGAGAGGAATTGTAGAAATACACCTGGGAAGGGTAAAACAGAATCTTGAAGTCAAGTGTTTAGCTTTTGCTGACGACCTTGCTCTCTTAGCCAACAACCGAGAAGATGCTCGAAAGTTGCTTGAGAGTCTTCATGAAATAGCTGGAAGAACAGGTCTTCAAATCTCCTATGAGAAAACAGAATATATGGAGTGCAGACACCAAAATGAGAAATATATGGAAGTAAATCATTGGAAGATTAAGAGGACAGAGAAGTTTAAGTACCTTGGGGAATGGATCCAACCCAACGGACTGGATAAGGAAGCAATCAACGGAAGAACCAGAAAACTGGTCCTGGACTACGAACTAATACAGAATAAATACAACAATCGAGCTTTATCATACAAGGCCAAAATCAGACACTACAAATCGGTAGTACAACCTGAAGGATTGTACGCATCAGAGTGTCTTATTTTAAGTAAAAAGGGAGAACTTCAAGTACTAGATAAGAAGGAAAGGAAGATTCTGAGAAAAGGTGGGAAAAGAAGAAGCGTTTAGAGAGACGGTAGGAAAGGAAAGTCTGCATGAGGTACCAAATAATAATGGACAGAGACTCATCGACTTTGCCATGGGAAATGAAATGATTGTGAAAAGTACATGGCTTCAGAGAAAGAATATAAGGAAAGTAACGTGGTGCTCACCAGATGGAACCACATTCAACCAAATTGACCATGTGGTAATTGATAGAAGACACGCATCTGATATACCTGTAAACCGGGGCCACTTTGTGACGCTTTTTGAGTCTTTTTTTTTTTGTAAATAGCGGGAAATATTTAATATGCTCGCTAAATATTACCACCGATTTCAACAGTCAAAGACTTAATCTACATTTTGCGACTAGAATAAGCTCGATATCTTAATTACCCGTGACGTTATTGAGGGTTAACTTTGTCACTAACTCGCCCAAATCTCGGGGCGACTTAGTGACGATGAACCTTCTCATAGAAAACACATTGACAATTATGTTTTCACTTAGCCACCCCGCTTAGTTTAGTTTTGAGACTTAATAGCAATATTTTTATGTCATACTGAATGCATACCGGTACAACTTTTCTTAAATAATAGAGGTAATACACAGACATTTTAGAAACAAAAAATGAGTGATGAAAAACATTTGTTTATTGACATTTGCAATGCTTAACTAATTTTTTTTCTGTTCAATAATAATTAAAATACAATGAACTCAAGGTTTGAAATAACGGCTAGAACATTCTCTTGAAAGTAAATAAAACTAGACACAGTAAAAGAAAATCTATTGAAATCTGTAGGTGCTCTTCTTACTGGTACTCATTAAATAGCTGCATCTGCTTAACTTGGAAGAGCCCTCTAGTGCTCACTTGCTTCGGCGGGTCGATCTGCATCACAATCTCGGCCTTTGGGTAGAAGTTTTCCTTTGGCTTATCCGGCCATTTCCACCTTTTCCTGGTTTCTCCATGACATTGATGGCGAAGCCATCAGCGTTTTCTACAGTGATTTTTCCTGGCCTAAGTTCCTCTTCGTAGCTAACTAGCACGTGGTCTCCCACGGTAAGTTTTACCGAGTTTGGAGTTGTGGACTGCTGGACATTGTCGGTGTTCACCTCTTTAAGGTCAGAACATGTTTCCGAGCTATCGCCGTCATCGTGCACCGAATATGTGTCGCTCTCTGTTTCGGACTCTTCACTTTCATCAATCTTCTTTTCCTCAGTCCGGCCTTTCTTGCCCACTGATTCCTGCTTTTTGGAGTTTCCATCCTTTGGCTTAGGGTCTCTTTTTTTCTTGGAAGAACCCGATTGCTCGTTGTCTTCCGTGGCGTTCTTCTCAGCGTCTTGGAAATCAGCTTTTCCGATGCTTTTGCCGGCTGGAACATAGAGCTTCTTCCGTATTCTGACTGTTCTAGATGCGGTCACCTCACCCCTTTTCTTCCGTAGTTCCTCCATGAACAGTTCTCCAACGCACGCAGTCATGTTTCCCAAATTTTCGTCAGCTACATAGTTTGGCAGTCGTTTTAAAACTGTTTCTTTGTCGAGGGGAAACATTCCTGTCTTTCGGAAACCAGCTTGAAGATTCGATGTTATGTTTGGCTCCATCGCAGCTTCCAGTTTCTTCAGAAGTCCTGGAAACTCATCTTTAGGTACAGTGTTGCATCGACTGCCACTGCTGGTCTTCTTCCAGTCTGATAGTACTTTTCTCCAGTTGTTTTTAAGGGTTTAAAAGACGCCACGTCAAGAGGTTGGAGCAGGCGAGTGGAATTAGACGGGAGGGCAATGAACCTAATGTTATTTTCCTCGCACAATCTCGTAACATCGATACTATGATGAGAACTCAGATTGTCCCCAACTAGTACTTTATGCCCATCTTGCCTTTTTAATATGGGAAGCATCCGGCTTATAAATCAGTCTTCGAATACTTGGGAATCAAACCATCCGGTTTTTGTTCGATTGTATCTAGCGCCTTCAGGACCATTTTCCGTCCATGTCGACCATATCTTCTCAGATTTATAGTTGACGTACACTGGCGCCATATCACCCGCCGCGTTTCCACAATACATGATTGAGGTACAGGATTTGGGCGAGTTTTTAATTATCTTCGGATATTTTGCTCCTCGACGTGTTATGTGTTTCTGACTACCCGGATCATCCTGGAGATTTGTCTCGTCATAGTTCCAGATATTTTGTGGTGGAACGCCTTCTGATTCTTTTTTGAAGTTGTCAAAAACATATTAACGACTTTTTCATCGGTGCTGGCTCGTGAATAAGTTATATTCTTGGAAATTCACTTTGAGATAACATTGTGGCGAGAAAATTCTCTCCCCAATCCCATCCTGGAAAATTATTCTTAGAACACGCTACTTTACGACCTGATTTATCCAGATACGCAGATCGAACAACGTCATAGGAAAGCCAAAGGACGACATAGCAATTCAATATGCCACCAACCTAACCTCCTCTTCATCGGTAAAGATTGTCTGTCCACCTGGTTTTCGCTTGGGCGGAGTTTGTTCTTTCGGCATCCGTGCCTGCTTGGCTTTGGACCAGATAACATTTCTGTGAATCCCATACCTGAAAGCAGAAACAACTACTGTATGAGTAGGTCCACCTAGTAACAGACAACCTCAAGCTATTGCCAAACAGTTGTTGTTTTAAGGGACCTAACATCAAAGTTATCGGCCTATTGTCAAACTCTAAGTAGGTACATAATTTTGAGATGCTGCTCGCAACGTTAAAGTCTTATTTAAAACTTGTTGCACGGGTTCGTTCAGGCACTGCTCCGTGTAATTCTTATAAAAGCGGGCGCCCAAAGCCCTCCTATAAGTTCGAACCATTTTCAACTGACTATAGCACTGCAAAATCACAAATGAATACACTAAAACACCGAAAACATAGGCCAAAAACGAAAATATAAACCTTGGGGCGACTTTGCGACACAAAGTGACACAAAGTGTCACAAAGTCGCCCCGATTATCACTGAATTTTTAAATAAGTGCAAATAACTTCCACAAAACACATCGTACGAAATCGGTATTGCATTAACTTGTATACTAAATATAAGTGTTAAATATTAATTACCTGTCAAACTCCAACTATGCATACAACAGCGTCCACAAACGAAATTTTCCGGATAAATTATTGATAAACTTATTAATAATGACATTGCCGCATGCAACAAAACATGTCACTACCGGACACCGCAGCGAAAGCTTTTCTCTGTAGCCGCTAGTGGAAGCCCAACACTCCACTTCACCAAGCCGGCCGCTGCACGTGTCTATCTCTCTTGGTTACGGCGCAAATTTCAAAAACAAAATTTCACGTCGCTTGTCACAATGACACCTCGATCGTCACAAATTAGCCCCGGTGGGTACTCGAGGTTGATAGTTGTAGAGGAGCGGATTGTGACTCTGACCATTTCATGGTAAGGGTAAAATATAGACAGCATATAGCAGTGTACAGATCTGGAAAGGTGAGGAAAGACCCTAGAAGGTATAATGACTTAAAACTAAAAGAAAAGGAAACTGCCGAACAAAATGAAACACATTTACGGAAGAAGTTGGAGACTAAACAAAATTGGGATTTAGAGGGAGTAGAAGGAAAATGGAGTATAATGAGGGACGCACTACACGAAGCTGCAGAAGAAGTACTGGGGACAGAAGAAAGGATTAAAAGACAAATCTGGTTCGATGAAGAATGTAAAATAGCTATAATGGAGAGGAATGCTGAAAGGGAGAAAATGATAAGTAGACCAACGAGAAACAATACAGAAGAACATAAAAAGAAAAGGAAAGAGGCAGATAGAATTTGTAGAAGAAAGAAACGGAAATCACAGAAGAAATGGATTGAAGAGCTAGAAGAAGAATACAATAAACAAGAAGTAAGAAAGTACTATAAACGAATACAGGAAGTGAAGAAGGCCTTTCAACCCCGAACAGTTTTCTGCAGAGATAAAGAAGGAAATTTCATAGGAGGGGAAGAACAGATTTTAGATCGATGGGCTGAATATTTCAGCGAGCTGCTCAATGCTACTGCAGAAACGCTATTGCTAGAACAGGAGGGTCATGAGAATAACCAATCATGGTGCAAGGATAACACTGATGCAATGCTAGTACCCGTGCCGACGCTGGAGGAGGTTAGTTTGGCAATTAAAAGCTTGAGGAATAACAAAGCCCCAGGAGGTGATAATATTTCAGCAGAGATGATTAAGTGTGGTGGGGAACATTTGGCAAAGCTGGTACACCAGTTGATTGTGGAGATGTGAGGAAGGAGGTGTTGCCAGAACAGTGGAACACGGCCATTATTTGCCCAATCCATAAGAAAAATGATAAAGCCAAGTGTGAAAATTATCGTGGCATAGCACTGCTTAGTGTTGTCTATAAAATCTTAGCCAAGGTAATGGCTATGAGACTTCCACCTCTTGTTGAAGAGAGACTTGGAGAATGCCAGTGTGGATTCCGACAGGGTAGATCGACGACGGACCATATCCTCACAATAAGGCAAATAATGGAAAAGTGTTACGAATATAATGTGGATGTGCACCAACTATATGTGGATTTCAAACAGGCTTATGATAGTGTAAAAAGGAAAACTCTGTATCAGACCTTGATGAACATGGGATTCCCACCCAAACTAATCAGATTGGTGCAAATGACTCTTACTGGCACAAAATGTCGAGTTAAAGTTGAAGGAAGACTCTCAAAAGTTTTTGAGGTAAACCAAGGCTTACGACAGGGAGACGTACTGTCCACGCTGCTGTTCAATATAGTACTAGACAGAGTAATGAGGAAGATAGATATCAGCAATCCAGGAGGCACACTGTTAAACCGTATGAGCCAAAATCTAGCGTATGCTGATGATGTAGGTATGCTGTCACGAAGACTGAAAGATCTTGAAGAAGGGTTGGGACGGTTAGAAAAAGAATCAGAAGAAGTAGGATTACGAGTGAACTACAACAAAACTCAATATTTATTATTATTTAGGAGAAATACTGGGGAGAAAGATAAATATATACATTTATTTATAAACCTAAATGGGGTGAATTTTTAGAGGGTTAAAAGTTTCAAGTATTTGGGAGTAATGGTTACTGAAGATAATAGCACAAGGGAAGAAATAAAAGCAAGAATTGCAACCGGTAATAGAGCTTATTGGGCACTGATAAAAATCCTCAAAGCGCGCATCCTCAGTAGAAGATCAAAGGTGACAGTGTACCGAACAGTTATAAGACCAGTGGTAATGTACGGCTCGGAAACATGGACTATGACTGTGCCCGAAGAGGAGCTTTTGAGAAGATGGGAAAGGAAAATACTTAGGAAGATTTATGGAGCAGTGAATGAGGCAGGAAGATGGAGAGTACGGGAAAAAAAAGAATTGGAGGAATTACATGGTCATCCTGATATAGTTTCGGAAGTAAAGAGTAATAGGCTAAGATGGCTGGGACATGTGGAGAGAATGGCAGGTAATAGAGTGGTTAAAAAGACCTATAGAGGAAATCCAGGTGGAAGAAGATGCAAAGGAAGACCTAGGAAACGATGGTTGGAAGACGTGGAATACGACTTACGCAAGATGGGAGTAAGAAGATGGAGGAAACGTACAGAAGATCGTCAGGATTGGGCAACGCATTTTGGAGAGGCCAAGGTCCTACATGGACTGTAGCGCCGAGTAGTAGTAGTAATAGTAGTAGAATCTTCCTTTCCTCCTTTTCTGGTACTTGAAGTTCTCCCTTTTTACTTAAAATAAGACACTCTGAAGCGTACAATCCTTCAGGCTGTACTACCGATTTGTAGCGTCTGATTTTGACCTTGTATGATAAAGCTCGTTTGTTGTATTTATTCTGTGTTAGTTCGTAGTCCAGGACCAGTTTTCTGGTTCTTCCGTTGATTGCTTCCTTATCCAGTCCGTTGGGTTGGATCCATTCCCAAAGGTACTTAAACTTCTCTGTCCTCTTAATCTTCCCATGATTTACTTCTATATATTTCTCATTGTGGTGCCTGCACACCATATATTCCATTTTCTCATAGGAGATTTGAAGACCTGTTCTTCCAGCTATTTCATGAAGACTCTCAAGCATCTTTCGAGCATCTTCTCGGTTGTTGGCTAAGAGAGCAAGGTCATCAGCAAAAGCTAAACACTTGACTTCAAGATTCTGTTTTACCCTCCCCAGGTGTATTCCTACAATTCCTCTCATATTCAAATCCTCTTCCCAAGTTTACTTTTTCCAAGACGATGTTGAAGAGAATTGGAGATAATCCATCTCCCTGTCTGACCCCAGTCCTAATTTCAAATGGATCTGAAATTTCCCCGAAGAACTTTACTTTCGAGATGGTATCCGTCAGTGTTGCTTACAATTATAAATTCAACAAACCTTGGGTTCACAAAGCTATACAGGGTGTTACAAAAAGGTACGGCCAAACTTTCAGGAAACATTCCTCACACACAAAGAAAGAAAATATGATATGTGGACATGTGTCCGGAAACGCTTAATTTCCATGTTAGAGCTCATTTTATTACTTCTCTTCAAATCACATTAATCATGGAATGGAAACACACAGCAACAGAACGTACCAGCGTGACTTCAAACACTTTGTTACAGGAAATGTTCAAAATGTCCTCCGTTAGCGAGGATACATGCATCCACCCTCCGTCGCATAGAATCCCTGATGCGCTGATGCAGCCCTGGAGAATGGCGTATTGTATCACAGCCGTCCACAATACGAGCACGAAGAGTCTCTACATTTGGTACCGGGGTTGCGTAGACAAGAGCTTTCAAATGCCCCCATAAATGAAAGTCAAGAGGGTTGAGGTCAGGAGAGCGTGGAGGCCATGGAATTGGTCCGCCTCTACCAATCCATCGGTCACCGAATCTGTTGTTGAGAAGCGTACGAACACTTCGACTGAAATGTGCAGGAGCTCCATCGTGCATGAACCACATGTTGTGTCGTACTTGTAAGGGCACATGTTCTAGCAGCACAGGTAGAGTATCCCGTATGAAATCATGATAACGTGCTGCATTGAGCGTAGGTGGAAGAACATGGGGCCCAATCAAGACATCACCAACAATTCCTGCCCAAACGTTCACAGAAAATCTGTGTTGATGACGTGATTGCACAATTGCGTGCGGATTCTCGTCAGCCCACACATTTTGATTGTGAAAATTTACAATTTGATCACGTTGGAATGACACCTCATCCGCAAAGAGAACATTTGCACTGAAATGAGGATTGACACATTGTTGGATGAACCATTCGCAGAAGTGTACCCGTGGAGGCCAATCAGCTGCTGATAGTGCCTGCACACGCTGTACATGGTACGGGAACAACAGGTTCTCCCGTAGCACTCTCCATACAGTGACGTGGTCAACGTTACCTTGTACAGCAGCAACTTCTCTGACGCTGACATGAGGGTTATCGTCAACTGCACGAAGAATTGCCTCGTCCATTGCAGGTGTCCTCGTCATTCTAGGTCTTCCCCAGTCGCGAGTCATAGGCTGGAATGTTCCGTGCTCCCTAAGACGCCGATCAATTGCTTCGAACGTCTTCCTGTCGGGACACCTTCGATCTGGAAATCTGTCTCGATACAAACGTACCGCGCCACGGCTATTGCCTCGTGCTAATCCATACATCAAATGGGCATCTGCCAACTCCACATTTGTAAACATTGCACTGACTGCAAAACCACGTTCGTGATGAACACTAACCAGTTGATGCTACGTACTTTTGTGCTTGATGCTCGTACTGTAGAGCAATGAGTCGCATGTCAACACAAGCACTGACGTCAACATTACCTTCCTTCAAATGGGCCAACTGGCGGTGAATCGAGGAAGTACAGTACATACTAACGAAACTAAAATGAGCTCTAACATTACGTCAACATTACCTTTCTTCAAATGGGCCAACTGGCGGTGAATCGAGGAAGTACAGTACATACTAACGAAACTAAAATGAGCTCTAACATGGAAATTAGGCGTTTCTGGACACATGTCCACATAACATATTTTATTTCTTTGTGTGTGAGGAATGTTTCCTGAAAGTTTGGCCGTACCTTTTTGTGTCTAAATCCAATTATTGGTTTATAAAAACTCAAGTCAATAATCTTGCCGTTTTGGGTCTTTTGGGTAAATTCATGGGTCATGAAAAAGGGTTGGCCATCTTAAGTCCTATAACACCTCACATCTCCATATCCAATTAATAGTTTATAAAATCTCAGGTCAATGACCTTGCTGTTTTCTCTTCTTCTTACTCTTAATTCCTGCCGCTCCTTCCGGAGCATAGGTCCTTGGCGAAATTTCTCCACGCAGTACGGTTCCTGGCCATTCTCTTCACTTGACTCCAGTTCTTGTCCACCTCTGCAATTTCATTTTCGATCGTCCTCTTCCAGGTCTTCTTAGGTCGACCTCGTTTCCTGGCGCCTTGAGGATTCCAGTCTAGCGCCGCCCTCTCAACAGCTCCGTCCGGCTTTCTTAGTGTGTGACCAATCCAGCGCCATTTCCTCTCCTTGATCTGGATGCTAATCGGTTGTTGATTGGTGATGGCCCAAATATCTTCTTTGAGATTATGTCCGGCCACCTCACATTCATGATGCGACGCAGACATCTGTTAATGAACATCTGTAGCTGGTTGTTGATCGGTTTTGTGACTTTCCATGTTTCACAGTCATAGAGAAGAATCGACTTTACGTTGCTATAGAAAAGGCGGAGCTTGGTCTTCCTGGAAATGTTTCTATTTCTCCAGATGTGGTAGAGCTGGACAAAGGCACCATTTGCCTTCCTGATACGGCTTCGAACATCTTCCTCTGCTCCCCCATCATTTGTGACTATACTTCCAAGGTAGAGGAAGGACTCAACTCGCTCAATTTCCTTTCCGTCGACTGTCAAGCTAGTCGTGACGTCAGAATTTATCCTAATCTCTTTGGTCTTGTTGGTGTTGATCATCAGTCCTGCACGTTCTGCTTCTCTCTGCAACCTCCCCAGCTTATCTTCTATGTCTCGGTACCGTTGTGCCATAAGACAAATGTCGTCTGCGAAATCCAGATCTTCAAGCCTGTCATTTATACCCCATTGAATACCCCTCTTCCGTCCTCCCATTACCTTCTTCATCACACTATCCAGGACCACCAGGAACAGAGTGGGGGAAAGGACACAACCCTGTCTCACTCCGGAACTGACCTTTATCTTTTCTGTTAATTTACCTTCGTGAAGAACCTGGCACTTACACCCTTCGTACATTTCTTCCATGATTCTGATGATCTTTGTTGGAATTTTATATTCCTCGAGGGTCTTCCACATGATTCTTTGATTTACGGAGTCGAAAGCTTTCTCTAAGTCAACAAATGTGAGGTAAAGGGTATTCCGCCACTCCACACTCTGCTCCAGGATGATTCGGAGGGTGTTGATGAGATCCACACAGCTGAGATGTTGTCGAAATCCAGCCTGTTCCTTCCGAAGCCTTTTTTCTACGCAGTCTTTTATACGATTCAGGATGACTCTCGCCAGCACTTTGCTTGGAATTGACAGCAAGGTGATACCCCTCCAGTTGTTACAATTTGTGGTGTCCCCTTTCTTCGGTAACTTGACTATCCACCCCTTCTTCCAGTCGGTTGGTATATTCTCCTCCTTCCAGATCTTCTCCAACAACGGGTGCAGCAGATTGATCGTAATATCCAGGTCTGCTTTCAATACTTCCGCTGGGATATTATCCAGACCTGGTGCCTTCCCGCACTGCATCTGCTTCAACGCTGTCCGTATTTCGCCCTGAGTTGGGGAGTCAAAGCTGATGCTTGGGTCATTTTCTGCTTCCTCTTCATCTTTTCCTCGCTGCTTACTTTCTGGTCCTTTATCTCTATTAAGAACCTCCGCAAAGTGTTCTCTCCATCTAGTCAGCTGCTGTTCACACGTCGTGAGGATCTCGCCCATCTTGCTCTTCACAGGCCTAGTTTTATTAAAACCTTTCTTCGAAAGCATCTTTGTGATGCCATAGAGCTCCTTAACGTCCCCCCTTCTTGCCGCTTCTTCTGCTTTCTCCGCTTGCTCATCAATCCATCTCCTATGATCCTTCCGTACCCTCCTCTTTACCTCCCCGTTTGCTGTTGAATACTTTGCTTGTGTGAGAGCCTTCTGCTGCCTAGTCTTGCAGGTGTTGAGCTTGGCCTTATCTCCTTCCTATAATTTGTCTTGTCCCAGGTCTGATCGGATATCCATTCTTTCCGCAGGTAGTTCTTGTACCCGAGCTGCATCTCACTGGTTTCCACGAAGATATTCTTTACCTCGCTCCACACAGTTCTACATCCTTCTCTGTCTCGGAGTCCAACGCCTGGAATTTATTTCTGAGCTCCAATTTAAATTGGTCCAATCTATGCTGGTTCTTAAGCTTGCCCACATCAAACTTTTTGTGCCGAGTGTTAAACTTTCGGCGGACTGCCACAATCTTCATGCGGATGTTGGCAATTACAAGATGATGGTCACTACCAACATCTGCTCCTCTCTTGTTCCTAACATCTTCCAATAGATAGATAGATAGATTTTTATTAATTCCATTTGATCAAATACATGCATTCAATACATTTTGATATAGGACACGTCAGAATTTACATGCATAAAATAAAAGAACTAACAGGTATATATTACTAAGATTATAACTATTTATAACTTATTATAATAGCAAATCTTAATAGATACAATCTTATTGCACAACTATTTACACCTCACTCTATTATCATAATATGAAAACTTAATTCTATAAATACAACAACATACAGCTAGGTATTAAAATTAAATTAAAAAAGTAAAATATAGTTATAGATTCCATCACTCCTATACGCTAAAATATTCAACTACTGAGTAAAAACAATGGCCCTGCAGATAAGCTTTCAACATTCTATCAAAGGTTTTTATTTTTGGGACCAGTTTTATATACTGGGGTAGTTTATTGTATAATTTAACTCCAGTGTGAAAAGCTCCTTTTTGATATATGCTTGTGTGTGTGTGTGAAATATGAATGTTTTGATTTTGTCTTTTGTTATGCCTATGAACGTCATTGTTTGTTTTAAGAAAAACATCTTTATTCATTAAATTCTTAAAAAAAACATAATACTTTCAAAGATATATATGCAGGGCAGTGGGAGAATGTTTAAATCTTTAAACAGAGGTCTACATGATTCTCTAGAGTTTACATTTGCCATAATTCTAATCGCCCTCTTTTGTATCCTAAACGTGCTTAGTACATCTGGCGACATACCCCAAAATATGATCCCATATCTTAAGTATGAATGGAAATAAGCAAAATAAGTATTTCTTAATGTGTGCATGCTAGTGCAGGTTTTCAAAATACGTAACGCAAAGCACATCGAGTTCAGTTTAGTATTCAGATATTGTATATGTTTATTCCATTTCAATTCTTGTTGTATCCATAGTCCTAAAAACTTTGTTTCTGATTTATTTTCTATTTGATGACCATTTAATGTTATATTGGGCATCGCAGGATTCCTATTCTGTATAGTGTGGAAATTTAGACATACTGTATTTTTATAGTTTATTATGAGGCGATTATCTTGTGACCATTTGGTTAACTCTCCTGTAACGGAGTCAGCAGACTGCTGTATGACCTGTTTAGTTTCACCTTTTATTACGAGTGTTGTATCGTCCGCAAACAAAATTTCCTTATGTGAATGAACGTTCTGTGTTATATCATTGATATATAGAAGAAAGAGTAGTGGGCCCAAAACCGATCCCTGGGGTACTCCAAATTCAATAATTCCCTCATTGGACAATGTTTCATTAAGTAATTTGGTTCCATCATCCTTGTGTCTCAAGCTTACTATTTGTTTACGCCTTGTTAAGTAAGACTCTATCCATTTATTAGCTAGACCTCTAACACCATATTGATTTAGTTTGGTAAGGAGGATTTTATGGTCAACAACATCAAATGCTTTCGATAAATCCAAGAATAGGCCAGTTACATGTTCCTTATTGTCAATTAATTTCAGTATACTATTACTACATTCGTAAATTGCTGTCTGTGTAGATTTTTCCGTTCTAAATCCATGTTGTGAGTTTGATAATATTTTATTTTTTCTATGAAACTTATCAGTCTCTTATACATAATTCTTTCCACAATTTTTGCAATACCAGTTGGTAGGGTAATAGGACGATAGTTATCTAATTCATCTTTTGAACCGTTTTTGTGCACTGGAATTACTTTTGATAACTTCAAAATATCCGGGTAAGTTCCTGAGAGAATTGAACTGTTTATTAAGTGCGTAAGTGGATTTATTATATTTTCTGCACATTTCTTTAAAATTGCATCAGGGATGCCATCAATGCCAGCACAGAATTTATTTTTTAGCTCTTTTATAACTATTCTTACCTCTTCACTTGTGACATGATTTATAAATAAGGAATCACTGCATATATTTATTTTATTATTAGAATTTAGTGTATTTACCTGTGATTTATTTATTAATTTTTGTGGAATTTCCAGAAAATAGTCATTAAAAGTGTTTGCTATTTCCTCTGGATTATTAATCACTTTATTATTTCTGGTCAGTGTAATGTTCCTTTGTATTTTAGCAGATTTTCCAGTTTCTTTCTTTATCACGGACCACATAGCCCTGTTTTTATTCGATGATTGGGAAATAAAATTATCATTATGCATTTTCTTTGCTAGTCTTATTACCTTATTTAATATGCTAGTGTATTTTTTGTAGTATAAATTGAATTCAGGTGTTGTGTGGTATTGTTTATATAATTTGTGTAGAAATTTCTTTCTTTGACATGAATTTATAATCCCTGTTGTTATCCAATTGCTAGTTTTGTTATTTTGAACAGTTCTTCGTTTAAATGCATTAAATTTATCATTTGCATTTTCTAGTTCATAAATTTCTGACCATGTTTCCTTATTTAATAAGTCAATGAAATATGTAACATTTGATTCAGTGAATGACCTGCACTTTGATTTTACTCCATTATCATTATTATTGATTACTTCGGATACTTCAAAACTCAGTATTTGTCCATGGTGGTCACTAAAACCCGGACAATAGACTTCTATTGAATGGTGATATTTATCTGTATTTATAAAAATTTGATCAGGAGTGGTTTTACTAAATTTTGTTATTCTTGTTGGATTATTTACTGTAGGTTTCAGTCCATAGGAAATTAGTAACTGTGTTAATAATTCACAATTTCTATCAAGTTTTAAGAAATCCACATTTACATCCCCACAAATTATTATATCGAAATTTACTTTGCTCATGTTATTGAGTAACAATTCTAATTTATCTATAAATAGAGGAAACTTTCCTGACGGAGAACGGTATACGCATACAATTATTAACTTAAACTGCTGAATTTTTAAGGCAGAGAATTCAAAATCCTGTTCCATAATTAGATAATCATAAGCTGTTATCTGTTCATGATCTAAATTATTTCTTAAGAAGATGCAAGTACCACCATGGCTAATATTAGATCTAGAGTATTTACTGGCTTGTATAAACCCTGGGAATTGAATTAATTTAAGTTGTTCCTCTTTCAGCCAATGTTCTGAAATACATAGTGCTGAGATGTCTTTAAGTTCATTTTTAAGCATTAGATTTATGTAATCAATTTTATTATAAAGACACTGAACATTCTGGTGGTAAATTTTAAATTTGTTACTTTTGCAAACTTGTGTTGGTGATTTATTTACATTATTATTATCATAATTGTTATTATTATTGTTGCTAGACAAATCCGAAATACCATTGTTGCACTCCGTTAAATTTGACTTCAAAATATGTGAATGCCAAACCTCACGTTTGGCTTCTTCTACCAGTTTCCCTGCTTCCACTCTAATGATATTACTGTTGAATTATTCTTACCATTTGAATTTACAATTTTGCAGATTTCATCACTAAGATACTCTTTTCCTAATCTATTTAAGTGTAGGCCATGCCGAGTGTGGAACTTCCTGTCTAATTTACTTACATCTACAATTTGGACATTTGGAAAACTCTTACAAATTTTATGAATTTTTCCATTTGTAGCCTCTATTTCTACATTTACACATGATTTGGGAATTAAATCGTATCTCTGCGGAATGTTTACAATAATGACATTTGTTTTTTGCATGGATGGCATTGTACCCTTTAAATCTTTGATTACCTTTTTACTCTCATTTCTATAGACGTCGTTTGCTCCAGCGATGATCACTGCGTAGTCCTTTGCAGTAAGGGACGCACACTCTCCTATCATCCCGTTCGTGACTTCTGCAATTTGAGCTCCTGGCTTCACTGTCGAAGTGACCTCCATTTCTCGGCTTCTCTCCAATACGCTTGCTGCTACATCTCGCCCGTGGCTATCCGCAAATATCCGCATCTTCCTGGATTTTCTCTTTATCACTTTCTTCTTTTCTTCTTGAGGAAAGTCATCATTTTCTTCGACAAGCACTCCAAATGAATTTGGGACGGGAATTTCAGTTACATGTACTTCATTTATAGGCCTAGGCTTATTCAATCTTACCTTACCAGCAATCACTGTCGACCAAGTTTCCTTGCTTTCCTCTCTGTTTCCTTTTAATTTATTCAACTCTTCCATTAACTTAGCAATATCTTCCTTTAGCAGCTTTATAATTTCGTCTTTTGAGGACAGTTCGTTTCTCAGGTTATGACATTCGCATGACGGTAGCGGTAGGCCTACATTACGACAATCGGTTTCACTTTTCTCCTCATTCAATTTTACCTGAGATCTTGTGATGATTTTATTTGCATTTTTTACTTTTATTTTGCACGTCGAGCATAAATCCGTTACGGTTACACAACCTGACGAGACACTAACACTGTTTACTGTCGTCATACTAGAGATCTAAGTTAGCCTAGATGTTTACACCAAATTACACTAAATTTAATTTAATTATTACTACCTAATAGAATTAATCTAATTACCTACCAATAAAGAAGAATGTGAAATACGTATATCTTCCAATCGGGTGAAGTCTCGTAAAAGCACCACTGCTCTACTTGGTTCAAACAGTGATTGAAGAAGTCACCGAATCTTTGGATACACGTTCCCACAACTTAGTTTAAGTTTATTAAATTATCAACAAGAATTTCTAAATACTATCAATATTCCGTATTACACTTGATCTAAGGAAAATAACTTTATAGATTTTAAGCCTTTGTTATAATATTTTACCACTTTTATCAAATATTTACACTAGCTGCTATTTCACTACACTTTAACTGTGACGCCATCTTGGAGCTTCTTCTGAACCTCCTGCTCATCGCGATGTGATCAACTTGATTTTCTGTGACTTGATCAGGAGACACCCAGGTGACCTTGTGGCACCGCCTATGAGGAAACACCGTGCCACCCATCACCAAATCCTGACTGGCGCAATATTCCGTAAATTTCTCCCCATTGTCATTCATCTCACCAAGGCCATGTTTACCCATGATCTGCTCCAAACCCTCATTGTTTGATCCCACCTTCGCGTTGAAGTCTCCCATAACAATGAGAATGTCCTTCTTACTTGTTTGTCTTGTGGCATCTCGCAGCATTTGGTAGAATTCGTCCTTCTTCTCTGGCTACGATTGTTCTGTAGGCGCATAGCATTGGATGATGGTCACATTCCTGATCTTTGTCTTGAACCTAGCAAACATGAGCCTACTAGAAATTGGCTTCCACTCCATAAGGCTTCTCTTTGCATTTCTGTTGAGCCGCAACCCCACTCCATCCCTGTGTTCTTCATCTTCTCCCCCAGAATAGAGAAATGTAATTCCATCTGTTGTCTGTATTTCACCAAATCCTGGCCACCTCACCTCACTCAATCCTAGGATATCCAGCCCATAGTTCTTCATCTCCCGTGTCACTTGTTTCAGTCTGGTTTTCTCCATCAAGGTCCTCACATTCCAGAAACCGATTTTCGTAGTCCTCTTCATGCCAAAAGTCGTCATCAGGTTATCCGTCCGGTTTTGTAATTTCGCTTCAGTTTCAATATCAGTTTATTTAAGAGGAGCGAGTGATTAACCCACTGCTTCCGAGTGCCTTGGAGGGGCTGCCACCGTAAGCCTGAGGCACCAGGCTGATTTTTTGTCAGGGTTTCTTCCCTTAGCCTTTGAAGGACCAACTCCAAACTACAAGGCAGCAGTTGTTGTTCACCAGAGCCCCGTTAGCAGTAATTTCTTCAGGGTTCCTGTAGGGCCTTCACAGCTACCGTAGCGGTCTTGAGACACACAAAGTCCCACTGTACTTCACCCCTACAGGCAATCCCCTACTTCATTACGTTGCCCATCTCCCACGACGAGGACGAGGGGTTGGATTTGTGGGAGACCCTTGCTGTTTTGGGTTATTAAAAATAGTTTATAAAATCTCAGGTCAATGACCTTGCTGTTTTGGGTTATTTGAATAAATACAAAAGGGGGGTTCATCTCGAGTAATTTGAGACTTCACACGTCCAAATATGATCATGGGTTCAGGAAATATCAACAAAAGTGTAGTTAGGCCCTTTTGACAAAAAATAAAAAATAGAAAAAAATAATATAAATAATACATTAAATATTAAATAAAATTAAAAAGTCAATAAATAAAAAAATTCACAGTGTGTAGTTAGATCCTTTGCCAAAATTTGGAAAATAAATAATAAATTCAAGAAGGGGGCGTCACACAGAGTCCTACAACACATCACACATCTAAATCCTATTATGGGTTCTGGAAATATTAACGTAAGTGTAGTTAGGCCCTTTTGACAAAAATTAAAAATAAAAATAAATTTTAAATAAAAATTATATAAATAATACATTTAGTATTAAATAAAATTTAAAAAGTCAATAAATCAAAATTTTCAAAATGTGTAGTTAGACCCTTTCCAAAATTTGGGAAATAAATAATAAATTCAAGAAGGGGCGTCTCCCCGAGTCCTACAACACATCACACATATAAATCCGGCCATGGGTTCACGAAATATTAACAACAGTGTAGTTAGGCCCTTTAGACAAAAATTTAAAATAAAAATAAATGGTAAATAAATAAAAATATAATAATACATTAAATATTAAATAACATTTAAAAAGTCAATAAATCAAAATTTTCAAAAATGTGTAGTTAGGCCTTTTGTCAACATTTGAAAAAATAAATAATAATTTCGAAAGGGGGCGTCACTCCGAATCCTACAACACATCACACACCTAAGTCCGACCATGGGTTCAGGAAATATTAACAAAAGTGTAGTTAAGCCCTTTTAACTAAAAATAAAAATAAGAAATAAATGGTAAATAAAAAACAAGATGTTCAGTAAAGAACATATAGCCTACTTTCTCCTAAATGCATGGGAATTGTTATAACTCGTTGTCCTTTTCAAGGAGTATAATTGAATGTTGGTTGTAGTAGCTTGTTGAAATACAACGTGCTATAGGGATATTAAACATGAATATGAGGTGCCCTTTTCTAGTGCTACCTCTGTAAAAAATTTCATTCAATTCGGTTTCACCGTGTTTGAATTGATATGGGGAATGAATTTGCACACATACATGGCCGCTATTTGCAAACTATTGGGCTGATGACCTTGTAGTCAGTCGTAATATGCTTTCCACAAAAAGGCATGTTGTTGCAAAATCTGGTAGAGATCAATTTATTAGGATAATCGTAATTTTATTTAAGCTTATAACATTTGGGTGGCCGTCATTCCGTTTCCGTCAAGATGGCGGCGATATAAAACATGACACTGAGGTGCCCTTTGCTAGTGCTACCTCTGTAACAAATTTCGTTCAATTCGGTTTCACCGTGTTTGAATTGATAGGGGGAATCAATTTGCACACATACTTGGCCACCATCTTCAAACTATTAGGCTGATGATCTTGCAGTTTGGTCAGAATATGCTTCCCACATAAAGATATATTGTTGCAAAATTTGGTAGAGACTAGATTATTAGGTTGGTCGTAATTACATTTTAGCTTTTAACATTTGGGTGGCCACGATTACGTTTCCGTCAAGATGGCGGTGATATAAAACATGACGCTGAGGTGTCCTTTGCTAGTGCTACCTCTGTACCAAATTTCGTTCCATTCGGTTTCACCGTGTTCGAATTGATAGGAGGAATCGATTTTCACACAAAGATGGCCGCCATCCGCAAAACATTAGGCTAATTATCTATTAGATTGGTCAAAGGATGCTCCCTCCATAAAGGTATGTTGTTGCAAAATTTGGTAGAGATCGGATGATTAGGTTAATCGTAATTTGATTTAAGCTTTGAACATTTGTGTGGCCGTCATTACGTTTCCGTCAAGATGGCGGCGATATAAAACATGACACTGAGGTGCCCTTTGCTAGTGCTACCTCTGTACCAAATTTCGTTCCATTCGGTTCCACTGTGTTCGAATTAATAGGGGGAATCGATTTTGACACAAAGATGGCCGCCATCCGCAAACTATCAGGCTAATGACCTATTAATTTGGTCAAATGATGCTTCCTCCATAAAGGTATGTTGTTGCAAAATTTGGTAGTGATCGGATGATTAGGTTAGTCGTAATTTAATTTAAGCTTTGAACATTTGTGTGGCCGCCATTATGTTTCCGCCAAGATGGCAGCGATATAAAACATGACACTGAGGTGCCCTTTGCTAGTACTACCTCTGTACCAAATTTCGTTTTATTCGGTTTCACCGTGTTCGAATGAATAGGGGGAATAGATTTTCACACAAAGATGGCCGCCATCCGCAAACTATTAGGCCGATGACCTATTAGTTTGGTCAAAGGATGCTCCCCCCATAAAGGTATGCTGTTGCAAAATTTGGTAGAGATCGGATGATTAGGTTAGTCGTAATTTGATTTAAGCTTTGAACATTTGTGTGGCCGCCATTACGTTTCCGTCAAGATGGCGGCGATATAAAACATGACACTGGGGTGTCCTTTGCTAGTGCTACCTTTGTACCAAATTTCGTTCAATTCGCGTTCACCGTGTTCGAATTGATAGGGGAACTGACATTCAGAGTACACACACTCATACACACACACACAGACTCACACACACACATACACACACACACACACACACACAGACAGACACACTTTTTTTTCGCCCTGTGTTGATCTCGTAAGTCTACTTTCGTTTTTTGCAAAAATCGAAAGTAGGCTAATTATATAAATAATGCATTAAATAATAAATAAAATTAAAAAGTCAATAACTCGAAATTTTCAAAAATGTGTAAATTTGGAAAAATAAATAATACATTCAAAAAGGGGGCGTCACCCCGAGGAATTTGACACATGACACGACTTTCTCCAATAATTCGTTCAAATGATATCACCATCTTGGAATTCTAGCGAGGATCGGCGAGCCTAGAACCGCTACAAAACCACTAATTTTACCCAAAACGATATAGCTTGGCCAAGCGGGTATTATTCCATCTTCCGATCGGGGGCTCACTTGGAAAATATTAAAAGGAATGAGCTCTTCTAACCAAATAAATTCGCATAAATACCAGTAAGTGTAGTACTTGTTTATCGCCATGGATCAGTGGCGTATGTCTTAAGCGGAAAATTTATGTGAGTACTGTACCCGAAATTCACATAGCCACCACCTATTTTCCTGGAGATGAAAGGGATTGCTAAGGACGTTGATACCCAGCTAGATAAACCACCCGTACCTCGGTAGACGAATGACCAGTAACTTCTCGATACAGGTATATTCATCAAAGATACGATAGCACTCCTACTTAGTTACGTACAATCTCCTACAATAAAGTATAGTATGGCGAGATTCTAAGGAGAGAGTAAACGGTTTAAAAGTGCAACGGGCGCCAGTACCTAACCAGCAGTACCATCGTATCAGATTATTAAATAAGGAGATCGTTATGTTCTATAAAAATGGACAGGCAAACTAACTATTGCCTGCTAGGATTTCTTCATAAAGAGTAACAGTGACACTAAATGCCAAACAAATTATGATACATTTCACACGCTGTATAAAATTCCAACTATCATTAAAATTAAAATATAGCCTCGCTATACACAAGTATAACTGTGAATTTCGGTTTCATGACTTTAATAAGTCCTCATTGACAAAGTAAAAATAACTAGTTCTGACATAGACATCTCGTCTAGATAACTTCGTTAATCTATCAACACAATCGTTGATCTTACTGTGTTTGTTAACAGTATATTAAATCCTCTCAACATTACTATACAATCCTTCCCCTGCGTGATATATCTTTAAACTTTCATAGAAACATACCTATATTTACATACTAAAATCTTAGAATACACTCGTTAATAACTTATTTACATTATGTACACGATTATAGTTAGCTAGGTGATAATACTATTTCATGATCTACTGATCATTCTCCTACTCTTTCATTCAATTACCGTTTTCCAATGAGAAAACTAACTCTAATTAGTTAGTTATTGTTTTTAAGGGGCGGAACTACGAGGTCATCTGCCCCTGAAAACTAACTCTGGTAGTCTATACGTTACATTCTGTCAAATCCAGTGTGAACATATTGTTACGAGCGATTAAGCTTATAACTGCTCTGCATAGTCATAATCTTGATAAAAACAATAAAGTAAACGAAATATCTCAGATTATCTTTTTGTGGTTGGTTCATACACGTTGTATTTGAAGTTTCACTACGTCAACCCTTAAATTACCTTAATCGCTTATTAATATCCTTCATACATCGACAACACTGTCGTAATTCCATTACTTATTATCGCTCTATTAGCAATTAAACCATAGGAACATTACCTCTCACCTTTTATACAAGTCTGCGTTAAAATAACGCTTATACATCCTTCCTTTTCGTTAGTTCCGCAATAACAATAATATTTCCAATTTCTATACACTCTGGGGTGTATGAAAATCAGTAATCCTACTTATATAGTTAAAACTACAAACTTCTCTAGCGATTATACATCCTTCCTTCACGTATGCAATATTTATGACTTGTCTTACCGTTCCTGTTATAATTCACTTACATATTTCCTGTCGTATACAGTCCTGAGCGATTCAAATGCGATATTAATCCTTTCTTACCATTTTATTAAACCACAGTTCCTTTGAACTTTACATTTTAAAGATATCTGTCTGTATATTCTCGTCTCATTAATATAAATACATGAGATTAATAAATACACTAAATACATGTAATTTATTTCAGGATTAGGGCATAACCCAGCTCTTTTGGGTACATTCGTGTTGACCGACTGAAAAGCACTAAAATCTTGTTTACTAAGGCAACACTGAAAAAATTTCTTCAAATACCACAATGTAGATATTAGCTTTAATACGTAGACTTATTCTTATGTCTATATAATGACGAATTCCCTTTACATTATTCAACTTGTTATACTTGTTTGCATAGAAGTAATATTGTATCTCTCTGCTATAAATATTTCATTGGAGCTTGTATTCAGCTTGGCCGGTGGCGAAGGCGACTCCTCGGTCAAGCCTTTCAAGTAGCCTCGGTCAATTTCTTCGGTAGTTGATTATCACGTCTGTCGGTATTCGAAGTCAGATGTGGAATGATCCTACTGACGCTCTCCCCCTTCTCTGGTAACTCATTAAAATGGCGTTCATAGCATTAGACCTTGAAATAAACTTCATCGAATATCTTTTTCATCCGTATTCACCTTTTTATAAAATTTATATCAATGGCTTTTATTTTTAATTTCCTTCTTATTTCTGCCATTAAATCTCTTCTATAAATGTTTTCAAATAATTATTAAAATATTATTGTCCGCCAATATATAACATTCTAATTTGTTCTGGTCGATCACGTGATATATTTCCTTCCGTCTGTAACGTGGGCTCGCGATCTCGTGCATGCCAAGGTAACCTTCACCCCTCTCTGTGTCTCGTGGCTTAACCAAACTGGTTTTCCCCATGGAGACTCTCTGACAATTTTGCTAACTTGCCAATTTCCAGACTACATTAAATCTCATTCTCTGCCGTGATAAAATATAACATTTTTCAATTTTTTTCCTCTCCGTTATGAAATGTGCAAATAAAGCATTCAGTTCACTCCGTGAGTTAGCTACCGTAATGGTAGCCTACTTCATACAGTGCTGCTGGTAGCCTATCTAGTTCCATAACATCGGAGCTTACGTTCTCATGAGTGGGTGGTTCGACTCCCGACACATGACATGTCCTTAGTCCTTTAAATTTAGAGTTCAGTATCAAATGAATGATTAAGCATGCCCAACAGTAATTATTAATGCCTGTGCATGGTAGCAAAACTGTATCTGTGTGGATTGTGTGTTTTGGTTGTGAATTGTAAATATTTTCTTGCTTATATTAAATGCATTTTGGTGATGGTGCAAATCTTACATGTTCTCATTTAGGCCTATCGGTAAACCTTTAAATATTTCTTGCGGTCTACTGGGCATGGGTCCTCTTCCATCCCACGGGCTTCTGTTCCGCATGCCTTCTCCTCTTCATTCGGGTAGGAGTTGTACTGTATGTTATGAGGGGTAGTGGGTGCACGATACAATCTGGAACTTACTGGACTGAAATGTTTCATTATCTAGTATTTGGTGAACCACATCCAACACGGCTTCTCCGTAAGATCCACCTGGGCCAAATCCTCATCTCCGGGCTTCTCCAAGTGGCGGATAGTAAGTTCATAATCTACTTCCTCGTTTGTCACTAATTTGATCACAGGAATGAAAACAAAAATACAACACATTGATTAGAAAAAAATACACAAGTAACCTCCTAACCTAAATCACGTTAAGTTATCACGATCGATTCAACCAAAGATAATTTTGAGTAAACGTAACCGCGCTAATGCTACCAAATCAATGTTACCGGTACAAAAGATAGACCGTTTTGCGGATGGTGGACTCTTACTCCCAGAACCGTTTTAGTTTCTCTAGCTACCTTTCCCTGATCTATGAAATGAAAACAATGTCTTTTCAACCAAGTCGCCTCCGTAGCGGAGCGGTCAGCATGATTAGCTGCCGCTCCGGAGGTCCTGGGTTCGTAAAAAGGTACGAGGACTGGAACGGGGACTACTCGGCCTTGAGTGGCCCAAATGAGTAGAGGGGGTTCGATTCCCACCTCAGCCATCCTCGGAAGTGGTTTTCCGTGGTTTTTCACTTCGTCTTCGGGCAAATGCCGGGACGGTACCTCCCGTAAGGCCACGGCCGCCTCCTTCCCATTTCCTTGCCAAACCCTTCATCAGGCCCCTGTTCGCTTTGCATGTGAGGCCACCTGGGCATCGTGCTGGTCACACACTCTAGTTGTATCCCCGACCCATGGTCTCCAGTTCCAGGACACTGCCCTCAGTGGCGGTAGAGGTGGGATCCCTCGCTTAGCCCGCGGGAAAAGCCGATCCTGGAGGGTAAAATGATAGCGAAGCGAAGTCTTTTCAACCAATATATTAAACAAGAACAAAATAGATTTACAAAATAAAGGACAGATCAAGGAATCACAAAAGAAGGTAAATAATTACATGTACACAACACAATATACATTAACATGAATAATGACAACGGGAACAAAGCAAATTAAAAGATAGGTAAGGCCTTTTCAACTCCCCAGAATAAATTCAATTACGTAAATGCAGAAATGACAAGTGCAGAATTCGCAAAGTGAAAACCTCGTTTAAGAGGACGAATAAGATCTCATGATCCAATTAATTAAGTTTCAAACACCTTAACGGTTGAAAAGTTTATGCAGAAAGAACAAATGACAGACAAATGACAAAGTAGGGATCCTCGCATAAGGGGTCGTTGACAAATCTCGAAAAGGAAATAAGACGCAAAAGGTTGAGTATTTAGATAATACAGAAAAAGCTAAATTAATCGCGTTAAAAGAATCGGCACTGCACAATGAAAAAAATCGTTAAATAAATTAAAGTGTATCCTCTTAAAATACGGTATTAAATCATTTTACAACTTTCATCTAACTAATTATTTTTGCTAAAATTTCTGTAATGGCGACCGTCGCCTGGAAACGTACAACAAACGGAAAACAAAACCCCTCATAAATGAATGTTTAGACCATTGGTAGGCCAAGTTTAAAAATAATATTAATGTAAGAAAATTATTTATGAGAGCTGTGGATCGAACAGTTTTTAGTTTAGTGAATTTTGCACCTGGATTCGTACGTAGTAAGGTCCCCTAGACTTTGGCAGGATTTGTCCGAGCACAGCAAAATAACACAAATAAGGCACTCGGGCCGCAGCAGAAGGCTAAAAATATTAATAAATTAAATAGAAATTCAACACGTAAACCCAGGAATTAATGATCAGTCACAAAACATAAAAGCAGTTAATAATCCAATAATCATAAGGAAAATATAGGCACAACAAAAATAAAACACTAGGTTCCGTACCCTTTTCAATAAAATATGTAGAGTAACCAAAGCAATAACTTAGTGCTGATCATGAAGCAATGAAATTATAGGTACCCGAACAATTTCTGCCAAGCCAAGTTCAGCTTATCGTACACATTTAAACATAGTGGATATTACCTTATGCCGCTGCTAAGATTAGAAAGAATTTGACTATTAATTTTTGTTTTAGTGTTGTCGAATTATATAGAAACTTTTCGAGGCACCAAAACGAGTAAAAACTCGCCCCGATAGATATTTATAAAATTTGACATCCTTTCTATAAAATTTTCCAAGATTGACTGTCGTCGTTACATTGTTTTAATTTTTGAACTAAAGTCTCTGTTAATGAGGCACTACCAACACATTTTCAGATTAGGCCTAAAACATTGTCCTCTTCTTGATCAAAATTTTATTATTCGACGGTTGCCACCACTCGCCGGTGGTCAGTGATTGCAGGGGCGTAAAACTCCTCGGAAACTTGGTGGGGTTCAAATTTATAAACTGCGGTTGCCTATCTACCAGGGAGAAGCCTTTTTCGACGTAGGCTTTAAAGCTTGAAATAGCACGGTACCGGTATTATAGGCCTAACCCAACATTAAAAAAATACGTTAATTTTATTCATTATTCCTAATTAACCCTTCGGATGCCAAGCTAACTTCAATGAAACCACAAGGGTTTGATAAACATTATGTCCTACCTATATTTTTTAAAGTGTTAATATTTGACTGCAGCAGACAAATATAGTATACGAGATGCTAAATAATTAAAACAGTGTTTCGTTTGTTTCATTAAGTTAAAATATACTCCTTTTTAATAATTTGAAGTGGAAATTTTTAAAAGTCGTCGTTATGAGTCGAAAATGTACTTTCACACGCTTCACTGAGCGTTAAAATCTCATTTATTTCTCCATCGTTCAAAGAGCTAGCGATAGTTATCACCACGTATCTCAATTAGCTCCGAGTAAGAATGAAAACAAAAATAGTTTCAAAAGATCACACGTGCGAGTAATCAGCTGACTACAACATGTTCAAAGAATACTTATTATGTACCCAGTTATTCACGGAACACAAACACATCAATATCCAGAGAGATAATAATTCCTACATTGTCTTGGTTACAACAGTGACAGCACTACTTGGCTAGGAGTAGTAGCCTAATAATAACACACCTATCGCCCGGATCATTTTTAGCAGAAGCGGTGGTCGATATATCGCCCCTGGCACTGTAAGGGTTAAAATACAAAGTACAATCAGAATATGAATATGAATACAAAACATAAAACAATAATTTTTAACGTCGAGCTAAAGACCCGAACACTGACTGCCCGCAGGGGCGCATATAGAGTTTTATTTGGGAGGGAGGGGGCCATAAGGAGTTAGGGTGGCATGGAATAGACCCCAAAGAAATGGGGGTCCGGGGTTCCTCCCCAGGAAACTTTTGTATAATTTGGTGCACAATGATGATTTTTAAGGCTATCTGGCATCACTTTTTCAACCAATTTGCTGTGATGTTTTATGTCTGATTATTGTCAAACACAACTAAGACAATTTCATGTTACTGTTTACCAATACAGTCATCTTGCTCACTTTATAGTATTTAGATAGGAAGAATGAACGTTACTGTTTGGATTTGGGGCACATGACCTCACTCTTCCACCGCTTAAAACCTCAATAACGTTTTGATTTACAACTTACACTACCGGTATAATAAAAGTCAAGGTTTCTTGAAGCATTACCAAATTGGTTTATAATTTCATCGTCAGTGAGTTGTATGTCTCTCAGAATAGATAGCAATGCTACACCGATAAGTCTGTTTACGGAAGTAGATTTTCTTGAAGTATGTTTTCAACCTACTCAACCCCCAACTCTATTCGTCAGTAGCTACAGAGACAGGCAAAATTGCCAAAAGTTTGATAAGGGTATTGTGCCCGAGTGAGCTCATGGCTCGGTGATATTTGTTGGAATTGATGAGGAACATGTCATGTCATTGTAACTGAACGCGCCCTGTTGCAGTGCGAGGCATGCAGGAAAAATGGGAGATGTCTTGTCTTTGGACAATCACCTTGAGTATTTTATTCTGAGCACAACTATTACATATTTTGCATTTAAAAGTCTCAGATTATTTCATAATGTAAATCTGCTTTTAGGAAACATTACGATGTTTACCGACTCTTGATTTAAGATAAAAGGTATTAACACCGCAGATTGGCGGCAGGAAATGGACCGTCAACGACTCGACTTTTGGACCTGCACGAGGCAGGTAGAGCTTAGCTCACGGCTCTTTCTGTTTGGAAGCCGTCTATTGCAGACGTGCTGTTTTGTCCGTCCTGAGTGACGAGGAATATTACAAGTCCACCAAGTGGTGAAGAATATTATTTGTGCATCCGACAACGTCGTCGAACAGTATTACTTTCGCACAAACGTGTGCAGAGCTTCGCAGCGTGAAAGTATTCTTTTGATTGAGAGTGAAAACTGAGTAATTTTAGTCCACGAGACGATCACCACAATATTTCGCCCACGAGGTGATGAGCAAATAAATGATCATCTACGACAAACGCCGTGTAAATTAGAATTGCTTGTGAAAATTCTAACCAGTGATAAACCCATCGAAACACATGTCAAGTGCCAAATTTTTGTCATATTTTAGTGAATATTTTTGTGTTTGTAACATCACATTTCTTCGTGTGAACATCATATCTTGTGTCCACGAGGGTGTTGAAATACAGTGATTTAACTATGCTCAGCAAACCATCCATTTATGAACAAGTGCTTAATATAATCACATGCACGACGCACTTCGCTATTACATTTTTCGCCAGATCAGTGCGATAATTTTGGATGTAAAATACTTTTCGAACCTGTGATTGCTGACACCACGTGCCAAATAGATTCAGTGAAGCAGACAGTGGAAAGGCCATTTGTAATCAGTCTGCGACGTATAGCCAGTGATTTGCTTTATAATACTGTGCTAATTATTACGTCAGTGGAAATCAAGTGTGAATTTGTAAAAATGCATCATAACGTCGACCACGTGTACACTATCCTTACCACGCTGATAATGGTCAGTGTGATGGAGTAAGCACCCATTATGTGATGAATATTCAACAAGGAAACAATCTACACCATGGCAGGAGGATTAATCAACTATTCTTCGGGAATTGGAGCCCAAGGAGCCACCAACCCAATCGATCACCATGAGAAGGAGATATTTGCTCGAGAGACCACAAGTAGGAGGAGGAGAATGGAACGGGATAATCTCGGTGCCCGAGCTGTTATTTGGAATTATTCCCAACCATCCAGTTCTCTGTAACACCATAATTTTTGGATCTACGAATATGATGACTTCTGAGTGAGTTTATTCTTTTTCTCATGTACGGGTTGAACTGTGATGGAGTAGATAGTACTCTAATTAACCGAACTAGTGACACCAGATAGGCAGGGACTTGTAGTTTAATCTTGTTCTTTTTCAGTGGAGTTAGTCACCAGGTGTTTGGTGCATCGTGAAAGTGTTCGCGGGATGTTATGTCCTAATTTTGGATAGGCAGGACCACAAGTCATTTGGATTTGATTTGGTCAGCCCTTCATATGGGCCAGCTTAGAATTTTGAGCAATGGACAACCATTTCTCAGTCATATTTTCGTGACCCCTTTAGCGAACCTCCTTTTCGCGCCACTGTATGATTTATTTTAGGCATTATTATGGCCGTATCGTTTCATGACCAGCAGAAGTCATGGCCTTTTGAATGTAAATTAATTTATGCTTTGATGTGCGCTCTGAAGCCACGTAAGTTCCAGATAGAACTAATATGGGAGTATATTTAAAGATGCCAGCCAAGCATCGAACCCAGATACACCTCGTATCGTTTCTGACATCCTAGCAGTCTGTAGGATTGTCAAAGGTTATATTTGTTTTGTTAGTGTCGAGTTATAAGACTCGAGAAAGTTCTTCTGATGCCCACATGTATATATTTGAGGAGTGGAATATCTTTGTCCATCTCCAAAGTAACTTATTCCGAGTAGAATATCTTTAAATTATTATCTTTGCGATACTTTAACATTGCCCATGTGTATAATTGATATTTTGACGTGGTAATAAAGCCAAGGACCATTGGTTACTACATGTTTTAGTTTTTAAGCCAGCGTTATACAGGTAGATACTTCTTTCGACTGAATTAACGCCTGTGAAGTGTATACTATCGCCTGATGCGATGAGTTGAGAGTGCTTTGACAAGCCAATATTGAATGTTTGAACTGTAGATTTTAATGGATCTGCAGCGCTCGAGCAAAGCCAACTACAATCCTCAGACCTTAATGTAGATAAAACATGGTGGCGATGGTTGCCCTACCAATAGCTACGATCATGTTATCGGTGTTGTCACAGTTCCTGTAAATTATTATTTTTACTCACCTAAGAGCATAAAAGATATCACAGGACGAGACTAGGTTCCGAAGAAATATGCATCAATAATTTAGACTTACCTGAATTAATTTATCTATATAGTGCTGGCCTCGAATTATAGGTTTCTTCGTCTTCACCCAAGGGGCAGCTGCAATAGTCTCACTGTTTCTGTGGTAGAATAAGAAGCTTTTTGGCGAGTTATCACGATTTGTATTTAAGTTCAGTAAGTATAGATTAATATTATTAGCATAAAATCAAACAGATTCTGAAGTAGGAGAGAAGAAAGTATCCTGTTACTAAAGTGCTGTCCCAGCACATGCAGAGTATTTGTGTACACAATCGGAATGAGAATAGTTGCCTGAAATAATCGAACCAACGCTATAGAGATACAATTCAATTAAGACCTCTCGTAGAATTGTCTAAAATCTCGGCTAGAACATCACACCGAATAAGTTGATTGAAATATGCAAAGAAGTCGTCGTGTGGATATCTGAACATAATTATGGAGATTACCACACACAAAGGACACGATAATATGTTACCATCTAACCTATTAAACATTCGCTGTTACCGTTTGGAATAGTTGTACGATGGAAATAGTATATTTAGTAAAGTAATGTAGGTAGGAAAGCACCATCTCCCTCTTACGGAATTATCGCGGCACACTATCTCGCAATATAAGTACATAATTGGCAAGTTACTCACAACACTTTATTACACACATCATGACAAAAAATAACTTGCCAGCTGCAAGAATCACAAAAGTATGAATAATGACGGAACAAAATGAGTTCACTGTTTGGCACAGGGGAAACATCTTCCTTAACCAATAAAAGAGAAGTTGACTGTAATATTTGGCGTGTATACAAGGCAGTGTAGAACATCTGCTAGACTAGTAAGGATTTACGGAGGCACATGAAACTGAGCGTTCATGATAACGTCAATGGTTTGGTCTTGCCATAGATGCTCATTGCGTTTTCCCTTTACGAACTTAAGTTCGACGCTACCGGTACTGAAGTGTACTAAGCTATTATTATATTGTCACTAACTAGCAAATCATTTCGGTGGATATTCTTGAGACACTTCTATTAATGCTTTAGTCTTAGGTACATCAACATCTGCAGTAAATGACACAATGCCATCGGTCGACTGAACAATCATCACACAATCGAACCACTCCATAATAAGCGTATTATCACATATTTACACACGATTGCAGTACATTAACGCGAACTGGACTTAACAGACATACTGAAGACACTAAGAATTACAGATGAGCAATAGTTTATCCCAACATTCATCAAACGAAGCTAATCAAAGCTTAATTGTATCCCAGCAACGAATGTAAACAAACAATATTTCGGCTTCCGCATACGCCATTTTCACACTTTCGATACCTGCATTAAAGGTCTGAGTATTGTAGTTGGTCTTGGCTCGAGTGAGACGACTGATTTACTGTTAGACTATACGCGCGTGCGCACGTCCGTATTTCAGGGAATGGAATGTATTGATTATTTCTGGATCAAGGCTATGTATTTTTTTATAGCAGTCATATGTTTGTGTACGTCATTGGACGTTATTGTAATTGTTACCGCTTTCGGATGCAAGTTGTTTGAGCACTGGTAGAGTGCATTGATATGAAATGAACAGAAGCTATTGTCTATTATGTTAGGTATTTTGACACCGTTTTTAAAGGCTTCTCTGTAAAAGTTTAGCGCTCTTGTTGCGCCGTCGTACAGCTATTGAATCTGCGACCATGTTTGTCCAGGATTTTACCTGAACACTGTATAGGAGAGCTTCGCGCCCCTGCAGTGTTGTTGTGAACCGAGTATGGTAACTCGTGTTATTGTGTTTTCCGGCCATGTGTGAGCCGATGTTATATTAGTGATGTTCTTAGCTAGACTTCACGTTATTTAAGCCGAGGTGTCCATTGAGAATAAGCCAGAATAAACCTACGACAATGTAAAAATAATGCTTCTAATAATAAAAAGAACTAATTATTCTAATTAAGATGACCATTATGATTGTAAAATTTCTATGACTTGCGATTTAATGCGAACTGGCCGGCTCCATGGATTAGTCACATTTTCGAGCGGGAAATGACTTATAGACTTTGTAACACAATCTTGAAACGACAGAGCATGTCGCGGACCATTAGTTATTGTACCCTTTTAGCAAGAAATATGCCAATCACAGTATACCAGCGTAGCTCAATTCGGAATTTTCGGGGCAGCGGTAAGTTCCCCCACTCTGTGACTCACATATTTTGGATTAATTAGAGGATACACTTGCAAAAATAACAACAAAATCAACTCCTATTTTTAACACATTTAATTAATAAAATTAATGGCGCTACAAACACTTTAACAATTTAATTACTGACCCATAATCATCTACTTGTTCCAAATGAACAAGGAATCACAAATATAATAAAACAAATATTGTATTTAAACATATGGTTTCCACATAAACCAACAATTCCTACTTAGTCTTACTTCCATAAAGCATCAACTGTAAGTTTTATATAACTCCGAGCTCTTTTGGCTCCATACTTTACATAATAATGGTGTCATTCTTGTACACCTCAAATACTATCCTTTATATCTTCTTAATTCTCAAAAACAAATTTATAATTACATTTAAAATTTATGTTAATTATCTAACTCCATATTTTTGGGCATGTCCACACATTCAGTTGTTATCATCTCTCTTTATTTCACAAATATATTAAGGTAATCAGGAAATCAATTGTGTACTCCAGAGCGTGAAGATACTTGACACAGTCAAAAAACTATAGTCACTCCCGAAACTTAGTTGCCTTCAATTAACTCGTGGAATCCTACGTCTATCCAACACTACAATAGGGATTGTTATTTATCTCTTATATTTTATAAGACCATTATCATATAAGAAACTACGATCTGAACAGACAAACGAAAATATCAATCTACAAGGACCTCGGTTCAACGCCCGGGTCGTTAACAACTTTAAACACTCCTGGTGTATTCATTTCTCTTTACAACATCTTACGAGACGGTTTCTGGCCACTCTCACTCTAAGAAAGCTAGACCCTTCTACTTGGGCGCGATTTATGACACGGAGGGTGACGGCGACTCCCTGTCTAACCCACGTTAGTAGCTTATTTCCAAGGCTTTCAAAACAAACCTTCACATTATATTCAGTTCTGGGGAGAGACCGGGCTTTCACTGTACCGTACTCATTCAAACAACTATTCTTTGGTTCAAAGACCACTTTCGTAACCTTGGCATTTATTAATTATGAGAGGGTCCTCATTGATTGGGAAGATTAATACACATCCGACGACGAAGAATTAAGGGGCTTTTATCATAAGAAGATTCTGCGTTCGAATCTCTACACATGCCTCGGGAACCATTCCCTTACAGAGGACTTATACAAAATGCGATTTAAAGTCGGCCGTGGCCCATATGACATACGCTCAAATATACCATATTTTAGCTCCCTTTCAAATACATACACAATGCCTCGTGATACTACGTCACAAATAGAGGACTTATACAATTATCAATTCACTGCAATCAACTACCCTCCATAAGTAATTTACCAAGTATTTAACCACTACGCGTTCCTAGCGTGACATTTTAATATTATTGGCGCTCTTTTGCGCTATGCATTATTTTAAGCCGAATTGTCTTCCCAAGAACTGATAAATCTCATTAGTAACAATTCATATTATTTTTATTCTTATATTAATCTTTTCCGTTGCCGATAAATCGCTCCCTTTTAAAATATTCCATTGAACATCATATCTTACACATACATTAAGGCTTTAACGCTCTTATGTTCACATCAATTTATTTGATCTTTATTTAATATTTCCATATTTAATTATTATTATTACCTTTATTCTTTACACAAGCTCAAAAGCTATTTCTTTCATATTTCAACTTTACTTTATTTGAATATCTTTTATGATAATTAGTGATATTTCGCTTGCTCTTATGACATTTGTTAAATACATTAACATTTTATTCACTTATTTCCTCTACGGGATTTATTCTTTACATAATTATTTATAATTTCTCAAATTTCTATTATTGTTCAGACCGCGTTCTTGTTTATTCCGTATTTATTTATTAAAACACATCCCTTTTACTCAAAACTCCGGTGGATTTGCACACAATCAATTCCTGACACCAAAATAGAATGAAATTCAGTACTCACATGTTTTTAAGATCGTCCCATGATCTTTATTCTTGTGCGGTGCTTCATTTTGGGCCCACTTTGAACTTTTTACTCCATATTAAAGGAATTCATCTTATGTATAAACACTACTTGACATATATTTAAAACACTGAACATTGACGACATTTTTATACACTGATGTGTCCCTTTTGAACACATAATAAACACTAAAAATATTAATTTAACACACAATCTTGATAAATTTACACTTCACAATTCTTGATCACTAGGCCGTATTTCTGAGCCTATCACACGTGACCTTCTTAATTCCCGTTTCCAAGGGTGAAATTTACTCGATGTCGGCTTCCTATCCTGCAGAATACGAAAGTCTCGAAACATCTACTGTTCCCTGGAATCCAAATTCTTCTACTCCTATCCTGGATGACCGGCTATTTATCTAGCTTGAACGGCTTCTTTGTAGATCTGTCTTATCGATCCTAGCGAAAGTCTATTCGGATCGAGGTCTCCTCAATGACCTATAGATTTAGTCTATAGCAGCTAGTACTTCTCGAGTCTAGTACTTTTAGAATAGTTCGCCTGCTTTCTGGAGATAATGTTTATAGTCTCCTATCTTCTTTATGTGATCGGTTCTAACACTCCTACGTTTCTGATATACGTTCCGAACCTTATTGTTCTTCCCTTTTTGGGTTCTTTAATTTAAATAACAGTTTATCTTTCTGGTACGGTACTTCCGTACGTTATGATCTATTCGTTCGTCTATTTAACGACCTATCGCCTTTAAGTCCGACGTTCGCGGCCTGCTCTGACTATATCTTACGAACTTTCACTATAACTTGTATACAGTCGGGCCTAAATCCTGTAACTAGGATTTTCCTACTCTTTCAATACGGCGATACTTTAAATTTCTTCTTGACCACTCCTTATGGAGGCAAGCAAGTCATTAATACTGCGACGCCTATGGCTATCGGATATTACTTCTGCGGTGTAACACAGCGTTTCTCCCCTCAAGGAGTACTGGTAACTGTCTTCGATGTGACGCAGAGTTATGCCCCTCACGGACTGTCGAACTGCATTCGGTGTTTGATGTGGCTTAGTGACGTGCCCTCAGGCCGTTTGAAACTGCATGTGCTGATGATCCAGCGTCACGTCCCCCTGGACGGATTTGTACTGCGTGATGCGTGATTAAACCCCTCACGGGCTGTTCGAGACTGCATGATTGGCTTGGTGAAGCCCGAAGCTTTATACTATTTTACTACAAAAAAATAAGACTCTAGCCTTTCCTGTGGTCAACTTCTAAAATAATGGTGCCACAAATATAAAATTTATACCTTCCGAAAGCTCGTCTTCTCAATGTCAAATAATCTCATTGCACCTAAGAATCAATCGTGCAATTCGGAGATATTAATTAATTTCTCGTCCTCAATTGTGTGGGTGTTGCATTTCTTTTGCTTTCTCCCCTCCACACAGGCATTGTTAATTCCCCAATGACGTCGTCTTGCGTTGGCAGTTTTTTCCTGCGCAATTATTAAATGGTTTCTCTTTACTGAAAAATCTCTCATTCAAAATGATTCACTGTTCTGTACTTGTTTACTCATTATTATACTTATAAATGGGTAAAATTTAATTATTTCTCTCCTGGCGCATAAGCGGTGTTGTCATTTTCCAGCAACGTCAGCTTGAATTCCGATTCAGGCCTCCTTGTCTAATCCTGGGAAATTTCCACTCGGTTATTAATACTCGTGACTCGCTCCCTTCTGAATGTCAAGAGGGATGATATCATCCTCTCGAACACCTGGTCCTCGTTAGTTGCACAACCTTATACTGGCCTCCTAGCTGGATCTTTCTTTAAGTTACTTTAGAAACTGTACGCTTCTTTGATTTCTTCCTCAAATGCATGGATTCGACCATCCATGGACCTGATGGCACATGGGTTCATCTCTCCCCTCCTTAGGTAAATAAATTTTCGAAAATTGTTTTTAGGAAATTTATTTCAATTAAATTTGTATTTCTTTATTCGTCGAAGCCATCATAACATTGTCCGTACCTTCCGTTGTTTTTACTTCTTTAAAGTCGTATCCGGTAATTGTGTAGGTCGGGTATGCTCTGTCCCTACCCTTTCTTTCTTTATTTATTTGTCTGGACTTTAAGTCCCCAGAACCTCATTCTTCCTTACGGGTGTGGTCTATCCCTACCCGTTTCCTTATTTCATCATTTTCTTTTCTTAAATTGGAATTTTCTTCTTCAATAAATTCAATTATTTCCTTAATTTCCCAATATAATTTCTCCAATTCGCATTCGCACTCGAATGCTTGAGCTCTATTTTCTATTTCTTCCTTATTCTTGTTTATGTCAAAAGCGGATTCATCTCTACATGTTTCCATAACCAGGGCTTGTTCATTTTCTTAATCAAAATCTTCGGGAGGGTAATATAATTTCAAATTTGCTGAATTCATGGTCACTTCGTGATCCGTTTCACAGTGCCGAATTCTATATGCGTTATTCCTCAAATCTCTGATTATTTGATATGGTCCGTGGTACATTTTCTGGAACTTCTTGTACACACGGTTCCCTGGATCCGAAATGGCTGGTCTTTTTACCAACACCATTTCTCCTGCTAATAATGGTCGATGATACCTCTTATGCCTATTTCTTCTCTGCCTCCTGTCGGCTTGAGCTTTTAGGTGCTCAAAGGCTCTTCTAATGCGTACATCTCTTCCAGGCTGAGCGTCTGCTGACCTAGGAATTACCTGACTCCAAGGTCTTTCTGGTTGCTCATTCCGATGTAACGTTATGGGTATCTCTCCTGTGGATTCATGGATTGTATTATTTATACAAAATTCGATAATATCCAAGATATCTATCCACTTCCAATTTTCTTCGGCACAGTATATTCTACAATACTTGGCCGTCTCTCTCATCACTCTTTCTACAGGATTTGCCTCAGGATGGCGAATACTTGACAAAATCTGACGTATTCCAAGTCTTTCTAATTCTCGTCTGAACTCTACACTGGTGAAACAACTGCCGTGATCCGACAACAAATTCTCAGGTTTCCCCAGAATCGGTATCACTTTTTCTTTAAGTCGTTTTAACACCTGTTTGGTACTAGTCTTCTGTATGGGAGCAAGGACAACCATTTTAGTGAAGACATCCATAGCCACCATTATGTGTCGATTTCCTCTACTTGCCTTTGGCAAAGGTCCAAAATTATCAATAGATATGATTTGGCCGGGCCTTTCGGGCAACAATGGTATAGGCTTCTGTCTCATCAGAAATGCATTAGGTTTGATCCTTTGACATAGATCACATGTCTTTAACGTGTCCCTTACAGTTTCTCTCAGTCTCGGCCATACAAATGCTTCTTTCAGCATCGAGACTGTTTTGTCGACTCCCATATGTCCGAACGATCTATGGGCTAACCATACTATTTTCCTCTGCAAAATTGCAGGAACAACAATCCTTAATTTTGTATGGTCAGAGTCCACAAACTTATATAATAATCCATTATAAAACGTGTAGTCTTGAGCTATCTTCTCAGCTTCCGTGTATGCTGGTGTTCCTCTTATCAAGCTTCCCTCAAGGAAAGATATGAGCATGTTCATCCATGGATCCTCACGTTGTCTTTGACTAATGCTTCTTAACTCATTAAGAGTACGCTGATCCCTGTCTTCCAAATCTATAGCCATTACTTCCTCTTCTATGGACTCTGGCTGTCTACTTAAGTAGTCTGGAACTATATTTTCTTTTCCTGGGCAGTACTCTATCTTGACATCAAATTGTTGAATGTATAAAGCCCAACGCATCAACCTTTGACTGGATAAATCAGTCTTCATCAAAAAGGTTAAGGCTTTATGATCCGTTCTTAGAATGACCTGAAACCCATATACGATCTTCCGCCAATATTGCAACGCGTGCAATATCGCTAACAGCTCGATCTCGCTGATCGTATAATTTTTCTCGTGTGGTTTCAGTCTCCTACTTGTGAAAGCTAGATAGTTCTTCTTATCAGGGTTTTCCGGGTTCTCCTGATATAGCATTGCCCCTATTCCAATCTGGGATGCGTCTGTTTGAATAATAAATCTCTGATTAAAATCAGGATATCCTAGCTTCACATAATTTAAGAGCATTTCCTTGGCCTCTACAAATGCTTTTTCTGCTTCCTCCGTCCATTTCCACTTGCCCCCCTTCTTCAGAAGGTCCTGTAGTGGCGCAACAGTTTTGGTGTATGATGGACAATGTCCTGAGAAGAACCCAATCAATCCCAAAAACTGGCGAACGTTCTTTACCTTCAAAGGCCTTGGAAAATCCCTTATCGATTCCAATTTGCATGGATTTGGTTTTACACCATCCTTGTCAATCACATGCCCTAAAAATGTCACTTGCCTTTGACAAAAATTCGACTTCTTTAAATTTATTTTAAAATTTGCCCTTCTTAAGTCTTCCAATAATTTCTTCAAATTTTCTAAATGTTCATCAATGTTCTCCGAGGTAAGCAAAATGTCGTCTACGTATCGGATAGTGCAATCTTTCACTTCCTCTGACAGGTTTCGATCAAGCGCTCTTATTAATGCAGATCCTGCAGTCTTTAATCCAAACGGACATCTTCTAAAACAATATGTTTGTTGGTCGAACTGAAATCCAGTCAACAAGCTGGTTTTCTCTTCCAGTTCGAGATGATGATACGAAGAAGTCATGTCAATATTTGTAAAAATCTTCTTGCCTTTGAACTTCCTCAGTATTTCTTTTATGGGTGGTGCCGAATCATTTTCTGGTATGATTTTTGCATTTAAATTTCTGGCATCTAAACACGCCCTTACTGAGCCATCCGGTTTACTCACAATCACTAATGGACTAACATATGGTGTCGCCATCTTTTCTATAACACCTGCATTCATCATCTCCTGCAGTGTTTTCTTAGTTTGTGGGTAATGTTTTTCCGCAACCGGGTATGGTTTTTGTTTGAACGGTGCCCAATCATTGACTTGGAACGCGTATTTAAAATTTTCAATCTTCCCTGGCTTGGAATCAAATACGTCCCTATAATCCAATAATAATTTCTTTAACTGTTCCTTAATTTCGAGGCTGACTTTAGCTTCCTCCACTTTTCCTGACAGGTTGGTCTCGAACTCATTTTCCACATTATCTTCGAGTTCTATGTTGAGGACTTCAAATATATTTTCTATGTCCTTATAATCTTCCTCACTCACTTCCTCCATATGCCATACCTGTTCTTCTATTTTCGCATCCTGTTCCTGTAGGTTAATGTTTTGTTCATCCACATCCTCTCTTTGAATTCTAATGCAGTTTTGCGCTAGGTCTATGATGACGTTGTTCTCACGGATAAAATCAATACCTAATATGACATTATACGGTAATTGATTTACCAGCAAAAAGCACTGCGAAATTTCAGCGTTACCCATGATCAGATCAATGTATACCTGAAATTTACATGTCAAAGAATTTTCAGGGATAATTCCCTTAATCTTTACACTTGATGTGGGAATCTTTAGTACTCGGCCCCTTGTTTCCAATTCATTTAAAAGGGTTTGTGTAATTAGACTTATTGTGGATCCGGTATCAATCAATGCTCTGACCAGTAATCCTTCTATCCTAAGCATAATTATAGGTAGTTCTCTTTTAACAGGTGGGATTCCTTCCACATCCTCGTTAATTAGTTCATCTGGTCTGGCTATCCAATTTACAATTTCTACCTCCTCCCAGCTCCTGGTATGTTTACACTTTTGACAATTTAAATTTGGAGTTTTTTTTATCCTGAGGGCTCCCTTTTCCCTCATTCTTTAACTGAGCTTGTAATTCCAAGCTTTGAGCTCCGTCTAGTCGGTCGGGTGATTTCCGGTTCTTAATTGCCTCACTCCAACGGACTTTTTGCCTATCAGGTTCATCTGGTCTTTCGTTCATATAACGAAGACTTTCCTGATATCTTTCTTCTATTTCGGCCCGATATTCATCATCCCTATCGTCTGGCCTTACATTTCTTTTGGGATAATTCTCCCATTTCTTCCTGTTTTCTTGCCTTTGATGGTTATTGTTATAGGGTCGGCTTTCTTGTTGCCTATAACCCGTAGTACTAGGATTTCTTCCTCGATATCCTCCCCTGTAATATGGCTGTATCCTTCTAGGCTCCTGGTGCCCATACTCTCGACCTAGTCCTTGAGTATCCGTGCTGGTGGACTGATTCCTGGTCGCTGGTTTTTCTCCAGTTTCCTGACTGCTGGCCATGTGTACTTGCTCAGTCTGTCTTTGATGCCGAGGAGTTACGTGCGAAGTCGTCATATCTAACTGACGTAATACACTCTCCACTTCCACAGCACTTCTGGCTTTGGATGAGATTAACAGCCTCTGAATCTCATACGGAAGTTGTCTTGCAATGGCGGCACACAGGTCGTTTTCTGCCGGAGCAATATCCAGTTCGCGGAATTTACACAGCTGAGCGGTGAAAAATTCCGAGTATTTAGTAGGTGCATTGGTGCTGTACTTCCTAGAGTACAGATCTAGCCTTAAATTCTCTTGGACGTCTGCTGCCCAATATCGTTTTAAAAATGCTTCCCTAAAGCCTTCCACCGTATCAAAGGTGGATCTGAAGCTTCTGAACCAGGTGAGACAATCACCTGCCAACAGCTTTTCAATAGCTCTCAGTCTCCGATCCTGAGGAACCTTCATTTCGTTTAAATACTCTGCAACTTCCTTTAGCCAGTATTTTGGAGTAATAGACATGTTATTACCCGTAAACTTTACTGGTCTGTCCTCATTGGATTTAATAATGTTTATTATCTGGCCATTTGTCTGATTCATGTACGGGGTTGACATCGCCATCGGATATCCTGGGTTCTTATAAGGGCTCTCCCCTCCTAAGTCCCTCTCCGTATCTGTGCCTTGTTCACGGGAATCTACCCATTCTGTCTTTGGAAACTCCTCCTGATTCTCGAATTCTAACTTCCTTTCCCTTCGGGCACTTTCTTCATTAGCCATGAGTTGGATTTCCATTTGACTATTCTTATGTTCAGTCCTCTCCAATCGGGATCTTAATTCATTCTGAATTCTTTCTTGATTCCTTTTAATATCTTCCTCTACCTTTTTGGATTGGAATTTCTCATCCCTGTAACTATCCCTGAATTCATTTAGTTGTTCTTCTACCTCTTTCTTAAAGATCATGACCTTTTGGTCTATCATCTCTGGTTTCACATCACCTCTGGTATCTAGGTCTTCTCGTATCTTTTCTATTTTCTTCTCCATCTCTCTTTGTTCTTTGACCATATCCCCTTTAATTCCTTCAAGTTTTTTTTCCGTTTTCTCTTGACTCTTATTTAATATCATCAGGTCATTTTGGATCTGGCCTACTTCCTTATGAGTTTTTCCTATTTCGACCTTTAATGTTCCGATGGTTCCCTGAACATCATTAATTCCCTGACTTATTTCATCTATCTTATGGTTACTTTCCTTACTTTCGTCCTCTCGTTGTTTTCTTTCACTCTGGAGATGCCCCTCGTATATACCTAATCTTTGATCTATTTTCGTTTCGTACGTCTTTAGATTCTCATCTACCTGCCCGGTAAAATGATCAATCTGATCTTTCATCTCCTGAACATCCTTTTGACTTTGATTTTTCAACTCAGTTACTTCGGTTTGAACTTTATTGACTTTTCCCTCAAGTTCTCCCATTTTTTTCTCAACCCCTTCAAATCTATCTCCTAGCTTATTCACGCTTTGTTTTATTTCATCCCGGGAAGCCTCACAAATATCGCTGTTAGATTTTATCTGAGCTTCTAATTTTTCCTGCACACCTTGGATCTGGGTTACAAGTTTCTTTTCACAATCATCACCCTTTGTTTCTATGTCAATTAATCTAGTTTCTAAAATTTTAAAATTTCCTTGACATGTAGTTTGGGAATCTACCATATTTGTGTTCATAGTATCTAATTTGGCTTGCAATCCTAAATGAAATTCTTCATTTTCCTTTTTAATCTCACGGGCGATTTCCCCTTTTAACTCAGTCAACCTGTCCCCAAAATCCGTGTCAAAAGCTTGAAATTTGTTATTTATTTTATCTATCTCAGCCTTCACTTCATTGTTCATTGTTACACAGTTAGTTTCGATAGCTTCTAATTTAGTTCCCATGTTAGCACTATCAGTTTTTTGTCTACTTGTTAATTGTCACTTTAACTCAGAGAGTCATATCGTGACCTACAGACAATAAACACATAGATAACATAAATTTACAGGAAAAATCTACAGACAGCAATATGTACAGATAGGCTCTCCTAGGCTTTAACAAGATTTATAGCTTAGGAAGCCATCTCCTGTACTTGAATGCTTAATTTACATGCATCTTTGTTCTGAATCTCATCCGACGCTTTCTTATTCCACATTGCCCTGATGGTATTAAAATATTTTGCTAATTGACCTGCTTTCCTCCATTCCCTTTTTAGTAATTTAATTAAAGTGTGATACTCATTTTCATTTTCTATTCTGTTTATATCTGCTTTGTCTACAAACCTTGCTCTTATCATTTTAATTTCCTTGCATTCCCTGATCAGGTGCGCCGCACCCATAACCTTCCCACAAAACAGGCAAATCTCCTCTTTTCCTACTTCTCTCAACGCTATGTTCTTATACACCCCCATTAACCACCAAATTATCCCTCTCATTTCTCTTTTCATTAGGCATTGAGGCTTTATGCTCATAAAGTTCCTTATTTCGCAGAACTCCGTTAAGGTTCTCCTACTGGTGCACTCTTCCCTTAGCACCTGCAACTCTACGTCATTAACCCTTCTGCACACTTTTTTACACACCCTACCTTCCTCTCTTTGTAAGTCCCTATCCCATAGATAGCCCATTCCTAATCTTTCCAGTACACTTCTTACCCCGTCCACCCAGTAGCCCTCTTGCTGATGCTTCATTTGGTGCAGGTAGGCTACCTTAAGCATTTCCCCCCCTCCACCTGCTTTTAAACGAATCCAAGACTTTATGACCCTTTTTATGATATGTTGTCCAATGCTTACATCCTCACACAACATTCTCGCTCCACAATTCGCCGTGCAACTAGGTAGCCCCAAAATTATCTTGGCAAACCTACTTACAATACTGTCCAGGGTTTTCGTTCCTTCCTCTAAACCCCATACTTCCACTCCATAGAGTGCTCTTGAAACGATGAGTGCGTTGAACACATTCTTATACACTTTGTAGTCAAGATTCGGTAACCTACGCTCTAACACTTTAACATTCGCCAATGCCGCTAGCCCTTTCGATTTTGCCCTTTTAATTTGTTCGGTCCATTTACCATTACTCGCCATTATCATCCCTAGATACTCAAGTTTTTTCACCGTCTCTAACTGAGACCCATACATGACCCACTTTTCATTCTTAGCCAGTTTAACTCCCTTTTTGCAGACCATAACTTTGGTCTTACTCGGGTTAATTTTTAAGTTCCAGTCCTCACAGTATCTCACAATCTCGTCAATACTATATTGCATATTATAGGGTGTTAGAGCAAGCAGAAGGATGTCATCAGCGAAAGCTAGGCCCGGGATATCATAATTGTCCAAGCAAGGGTTGGACCGTTGCTCAAAGCCCTTTGACTCGAAAATATCGTTGATAAATAGCAAAAAAAGCACCGGGGATAATTTGCATCCCTGTTTTAGACCTATATTAGACGTTATCTCTCCTACAATTACATCATCTTTAGTTTTAATTGCACATTTCACTTCGGAATACACATTCTCAATTGCTCGTATCATTTTATGTGACACCCCGATTTTTCCCAGTTTAGCCATGACAGCTCCCCTGCTCACTGAATCAAACGCCTTCTCCAAATCAATAGCTGTGATATACAGCTTACCTCTTTTCCTTCTTATGTACTTGTCCATCACCGTTTTAACCACCATTATATTGTCACTGGTCCTCATTCCTTTTCTGAACCCTGTCTGGAGTCTCGAGAACACCGAACAGCCCTCTGCCCATGCTATTAAACGCTTGGATAAGACCCCGGTGTACATTTTGCTCAAATTATCAAGCAAAGTTATGCCTCTATAGTTGCCTGGGTCTAGTTTGTCCCCACGCCTCTTATATATTGGACAAATTATCCCCTCCTGCCACGCCCTTGGAAATCTACCTCCGTCAAAGATTTTGTTAAAGATTTTTACCAAGCTGTCCATCATGAACCTATTGCTACTCAACTCTTGCCAAAATTCATTTGTTATCCCCGAAATAGCACCTGACTTCCCTCCTTTACTTTTTGTCATTACTTCCTTAATTTCCTCTATCGATATGACTTGGTCCAGCATAGGCAGAGTGACCCCCAGCCCCCACGGGACGCCAAACTCATCCCTCTTCCTCCAATTATCTTCAGCATTTAACAGATTCTCATAATATGCAATCCATATTTCATCACTTATAGAGCTCCCCCCACCACTTCTGCTCCCCCTACAGTAAGACTTTATCCTGCTCCACACTTTGCTACAGTCGTTAGCTTTAGAATCCTTATTTAGTGCTGTTGCTTCCTTACCCTGCCATTCATCTTTCATTTTACTGAGCAGTTCCCTATATTCTTTCCTTAGACGACAAAATTCTACTCTCATCGTATCATCCCCTCCTCTCTTGTATAACTTCAGTGCCCTAATAACTTCGGTTTTCTTCCTTCTACAAGATTCATCGTACCATCCTTTAATTCTCCCTAATTTTCCCCTAGCCTTCACGCGCATTTTCCGCCCTGCCATCATAATTGCATTCTCAATCATACGTATTACCCCTTCAATTTCATCATTACTGATCATTAAACTTATTCCTACCTTTATCAGCTCAAAATTCTCTCCCTGGAAGTAGTTCTGGAACTCTCTGCAGTTTTCCTCCCTCCATCTGAATCTATTCACTTTTCTCTCTATAGCTTTAACTTGTGGGTTCCCTTTTGATTTTGTCACCGCTCCCTGCATGTTGACGACAATTGGTAGGTGGTGTGATTCCCCCCATTCTTCAACAGTGAACCTCTTAATTAGAGCTAGTGCTCCTCTGGAACATATTGCTAAATCTATTACACTTCCTCCAATCTCTGTTATATACGTCAGGTTACCTTCTTCATCCCCCACACAGACACCATTTAATATATATAGCTCTTCTGCACCACATAGTTCCAAAATCTTTTCTCCGTTCTTGTTACATTCCTTGTCTTTGCTGTGCCTATCACCACATACGGCCTCGGCAACCCCCTTGCTGTAAAGGGGCTTTCTGTCTGCAACCCTCGCATTGAAGTCCCCTAACAGCACAATCTCTGCCTCTTCATATATATTTTGAATTCTGTTTATTTCAATAGCTAACTCATCGAAAAAGCTTTCTCTTGCATACGGGGAATTCTCCGGAGGGTTGTAGACAAAGCCGAAACATACCGTTCCTTTCCCCCTCCCCCTAATATCTGCTTTTACCCACACTACTTCGTCCAGTTCTGAATTAATAAATTCTGATAATTCCCTCACCTCTTCTTTAATTAAAACAACAATACCCCCTGGGAACCTACCGGTGCGAGCTTTCCTAATCTTAGGTTTTGTATATATATTGAAGCCATCTAATTTAACCTCGCAACCTACAGGGAGCCAACTCTCAACAAATCCTACAATCTGCATATCTTCTATTAGGGTCAAAACTACATCGTTGCCTCTCTTATTTAAAAAACCCTCTATATTTACGCTAGCAATATTCCAGTTTAGTTATTTTTTACCCCTACCCTCCTCGCTGGCGGTAGCTTTACTTCTAGTAACTCTAGCTTTCTCTAACTCTAGTATACTACCACCTGGAGAAGAAATGACCTCCTTCTCCACATTAAACTGCTCTGCCAAGGTTTTCTTGCCCCAAAGTTCTTTTAGACTAGTAACTCGTTGTTTGCCAGTCTCACCTTTCTGCAAACCACGCACTTGTCCGGTGATCCTGGCGCTGACGTTAGTCGTTCCTGCTCGCGCCATTTCCGTGTTGGACTTGGAGGTCGCTGCTCTCTGTTGACTCATCACCGCACTTTCCTCTGACCCGACAACTGCTTCCACCTGGTTGCTAGGTCTAACTGTCTCCTGTTGTTGTTGCTTCTCCATATCCTGGAGTTGTGCCACTGTCCAAATCCGATCCCAGTTGTTGCCGCTAACCGCCAGTCTATTACCTTTTACATAAGCCTTGAGACCAGAGCTCCTTGCCTTCCTTAAATGAAACTGCAAGGTCCGTTGCTCGCTTGCCTCTTCTTTACTCATTTCTCTCCTTATCCATATCCTCTCCCCTTTCAAGTTCCTTGTGTTCGCCAGAATTCTGTGAGCCATCAGCAAAGAAACTAATGACACTTTCACGGGCCTCGTGCCCCTTCCTCGCCCTATCCTGGTCACATTGTCAATCTCTGAGACTCCAATGTTTATCCGCATGCCTTCACTAATCACTCGGAGCACCTTGGATGTTAGATCCTCGGTGCTTTCCTTGGCATCTTCCTTTATTCCGTAAATGAAGACGTTTTTCTTTCTCACATCCAGCTTGGTCTTCCTTAATTCATTTACCTCCACCTCTAATATCTTCACCTTTTCTCTCAGGTCTTTTATCTCTCTACTATTCTCGGCCAGCCTTTCTGTCACTATTCCCATCTCTTCTCTTATACATGTCTTCATCTCCTTGAATTCCTTACATTGCTCACGCAGAATGTCCCGGACCTGGTCATTTTGTGACGCTTCCTTTACAATTTCCCTTATTTTTTCCATTTCTTGCCATCCCAGCTGACCAGGCCCTCCCCGTGTGGGTGCGGGTTAGAATACACCCACGGTATGCCCTGCCTGTCGTAGGAGGCGACTAATAGGGCCGACATGGCCGAATAACTTGCCAGTTTTGATTTGTTCAGACCCCCTGTGGATGGGGAGGGCAGAATTCATCCACGGTATCCCCTGCCTGTCGTAAAAGGCGACTTAGAGGGGGCCTTATAAAGGTCAATTTTGGTTTTCTGGTCCCAGCTCTGGTTTGACCAATAGAAATAAACATGCGTGCTGTTAGGGGAAGGGCCACCAGCTTGGCCATCTGGCCAGAAAGCCTAGACGGTATGCCCCATCCCGTCAGGTGGGTGCGCCATGTACCCTACAGTAGTATCCGCCTTACAACGAAGGTCCCTGCATGGCCGAATACTGGAGCTGAATAAATCCTGTGCATGCCGAGGGGGAAGTGCCTGTTTGAGGCACTGGGACCCCGGGCAATATCTGCTATGCCAGGTAGGTATTGCCTTGGCTGGGTGGCGCCCACAGTGATAGCCCCCGTTCGGAGTGGGCAGTATTCGGGGAGGATTTCGTCCGGGATGCCATCAAAGCGATCACGGACACCTGTACAGGGTGGCACCCTTAAAAAGCCGTCTCTTGAGTGTCGAGCTAATCCCAAGGTGTATACGCCTTGGGATGAAGCCTTTAATAGAAGATTCCCCGCTGATAGGTCTCCTCGCTACCTGGTAGCTACGAGGACTGACGGGGGTGATTTTAAACTAGTAAAATCAATAATTTTTTCTGAAGAAATCGAGGGGAAATTTGGGGACCTAAGCGGGATTTCCAAGCTCCGGAACGGTCAGCTGCTGCTGCACACCGTTGATCGGAAGCAAACCGAAGCGTTGCTGGAATGCACGCAATTCGGCGAAATTCCCGTTAAGGTCTCAAAACACGAAACGCTGAATGAGGTCCGTGGAGTTATTTTCCATCGTGACCTCATTTTAAATAGCGATGCGGAATTGTTGCGGGATCTGGGGAAGAGAGGCGTCACCAAGATTAGGCGCATCACCCGAAAGATTGGGGAGAACAGTGTCGATACCGGCGCTTTTATTCTCCATTTTGAGGGTGATGTAGTACCTAAGCAGGTGAAGGTCACATCGTACCACTGCGATGTTCGACCGTACATCCCTCCACCTATGCGCTGCTATCAATGCCAGAGATTCGGGCATGTTTCCGCCAGGTGCACTGCCAAGGCCGTGTGTAGAGAGTGTGGCAAGGGGACACATGAGGGTGAGAGGTGTACGCCTCCCCCGATTTGTCCTAACTGCCAAGGAAGCCACTCTCCACGATCGAAGCAGTGCCCTGAGTTCTGTAAGGAAGCAAAAATTCAAGAAATAAGAACTCTTGATAGGCTTTCATATCACGACGCTCGCAAGAGGTACCGTGATATGAATGCCCCCGAATTTCGGGTATCGTTTGCAGCTGCAACGACGCCCTCATTCACCCCTGCCGCATCTTTACCGAGTGTAGTACCCTCGACGCCCGTATTATCAGCTGTATTAAAATCACCCCTCGCTGTACCAGCGAAAAATGTCAGCCCGAAGGAGGTACAACAACCTTCTTCGGCCCAGCAAAAGAAGGCGCCGGTTATACCATCTAAACCGGCGCAATCGGAGAAGAAGTCCTCTTCTTCTCCGAAACGGTCGGCGAACAAGTCTTCCCCAGCTAAAGGGGGAAAGAAGACTTTGCCGACCGGGGCTGGTCCTTCTTCCAGCCCACCTAATACGAAAAATATAGGGGAGAAGAGGGAGACGGTTCGCCGCCGTCTCTCTCGCCCTCCTGCTGACGGGGTGGCTACTGTCTCTGCTGGCCTTTCCGCTCCCATTACCACCAAGGGAGCGAAGCCTGCTGAAGCCAAGCCCGTACGTATGGAGGAACTCCCCTATAGTAAAGAAAATAGATCGGCGGAGGAGAGGGGAACGGTTCAGCGCCGTTTCTCTTCCTCTCCTAAAGGCAGGGCTGCTCACGTATCTGCTGACCATCCCGCTCCCACCACTACCAGTGGAGCGGTGCCAGCAGGAGCGACCTTGTTTTATAAGGACCCGGCGTCTGTGGGGAAGGGACCATCTACTTCCCCAAACACGCGTCGGCGCCGATCCAAGAAGAAATCTCTTCGGGGCGTGTCGGGGACAGACACCCAGTCTTCCGACCGGGAGAAAGTCCCTCGACACCGCTCTCGCTCTTCCCCAAGAGCGAGACTCGTGAGGTCCGACGACGACCGCGCGCAACCCAAGAGAGCGCCCGCTCCATTTTCTTCGTCTTCGGACGGAGATGTGGAGATTGAGGTGTGCTCTCCTGCCCCATCATCTCCAACTAGAGCTGGGGAAGGGTGGCAAACGGTCAAGCATAAGTAGAAGACCCATTTCTACTTAAGTCCACACCATGGCACTATTACAATGGAACTGTAATAGCTATTCTGTTCATCTCGCTGAGTTACGACAATTAATATCTTCGTTTTCGGCAACCATTGTCTGTCTTCAGGAATCCAGGTTTCGTCCTGGACATGAGACAACAATGCGTCACTTCAAACTCTTCTCTAAAGACCGGGTGGACGGAGCTGTGGCCGCTGGTGGCGTCTGCACTCTCGTCCACTCTAGCCTCTTTAGTGAAGAGGTGCCGTTGCGTACTCAGCTAGAGGCAGTTGCAGTTCGTACTTCGTTGCCAGTAATGGCAACAGTATGTAACGTGTACTTCCCGCCTGATTCTCAGCCGGATTACGACCAGCTGGTGGATCTAGTCTCTCAGCTCCCCCCTCCTTTTCTCCTTCTGGGAGATGTTAATGCCCACAACACCATCTGGGGCTCCGCTACCACTAGCGGTAAAGGGAGAGATTTTGAGAGGCTGATCAGGCGGCTGGACCTGTGTCTGTTGAACACAGGGGAACCTACGCACTTCTCTATTGCGCACGGTACTTATTCAAGTATCGATATTACCCTGTGCAGTCGTGCGCTGGTTCCCCTGCTACAGTGGGGTGTACACGATGACCTTTGTAATAGTGACCATTTTCCAATTATCGTTACTCTTCCGAACCAGAGAGCCATCGAGTTACCAAGTCGATGGCTTCTCCGTCGGGCTGATTGGCCAACTTTCACGGCACGTGCGGTGTTTGCCGAAGATACCTTTGAGAGTGTCCACGATCATACCATTCACATAACGAATGGTATTTTGACTGCTGCTGAGGAAACAATACCTTCCTCATCCGGCAACTCACGCCGGAAGCTCGTCCCTTGGTGGACAGCCGAGATTGCAGCAGCCATTAAAGATCGTCGACGTGCTTTCAAATGCTATCGGAGGCAAAACACTATGGCCAACCTTATCACCTTCAGAAGGATGCGTGCTAGAGCCCGATATCTGATTCGGGAGAGTAAGAAAACGACGTGGGAAAAGTATGTGTCGTCCATGACGGCGCATACTCCTTCATCTCAAGTGTGGACTAAGCTTCGTCGGATCTCCGGACTCCCGACATCACTATCGATACCCGGAGTGTCCATCAATGGGGACATCATCACGGACCATCTCGCCATTGCCAACAGCATTGGCTCGCACTTCTCCGATGTATCCTGCTCCGGGAGTTACGATGCTACATTTCTGACTCTGAAGCGGGAGGCAGAGACTCACCCCTTGTCCTTTGCCACTGCTGCTTCGGAGTCCTATAATGTACCATTCTCTGAATGGGAACTGCGCAGTGCGCTTGCACTGTGCAGGGATACGGCTCCTGGACCGGATAACATACATAATCAAATGTTAAAACATCTGTGCGAATCCAGTATGAAAGAACTGTTGATCCTCTTCAATCGTATATGGATTGAAGGGGAGTTTCCATCTCAATGGCGAGAGGGGATCGTGATACCGATTCCTAAGGCTGGAAAGGATCCCAAGTTTGTAAGCAGCTATAGGCCCATTTGTTTGACAAATGGCCTATGTAAGCTGCTCGAAAAGATGGTGAACCGTCGACTGGTGTGGTTCTTGGAGGATAAAGGTCTCCTGTCTGAGTACCAATGTGGATTTCGCTCTCATAGGTCCACCACTGACCATCTGGTGCGACTTGAGAGCGCCATACAGGAGGCTTTTTTCCGGAAGCAGCACCTAGTCACGGTTTTCTTTGACCTCGAGAAAGCCTACGACACCACATGGCGCTACGGGATCCTTTCCACCCTTCACAAGTGGGGACTCCGTGGTAACTTACCGACTTTCATTGCGAATTTCATGTCCGTCCGACTCTTCCGTGTAAGGGTCGGTAGGACATTATCGCAGTACTATACCCAAGAAAATGGAGTTCCTCAGGGTTCAGTGCTGAGTGTCACCTTGTTCGCGATTGCCATTAATGGCATTGTTGCCGCCGCCGGGTCCGCGGTATTTCCATCGCTGTATGTAGACGATTTAGCTCTGCATTACAGCTCTGGAAGTATGGCAGTCGTGGAACGGCAATTGCAGCTAGCCATCAACCGGGTCGACAGGTGGGCTCACGACCGGGGTTTTCGTTTTTCAGCAGCGAAAACCTCCGTCGTCCATTTTTGTCGGCTCCGGAGGCTACATTTACACCCTGAACTACATCTCAGGGATGCTGCGTTGCCGTTGGTTGACACTTATCGCTTCCTGGGGCTCCATTTTGACAGCAAGTTAACGTGGCAGCACCATATACGGCAATTGAAAATGACATGTCTCAGGAAACTGAACATGCTCAGGTTTCTTAGTGGCACTACGTGGGGGGCTGACCGTGCGGTGCTGCTACGGTTCTACCAAGCCCTCGTCCTGTCCCGGCTAGACTATGGTTCTGCGGCATACGGTTCAGCAAGGCCGGCAACCTTGAAAATGCTGGACAGTATCCACCATAGTGGCGTTAGGCTGGCTACCGGTGCCTTCCGGACCAGCCCGATACCCAGCCTACTCGCCGAATCGGGTGTTCCACCTTTAAATTATAGACGCCAACATATGCTGTTAGCATATGCTGCCAATGTGCGTCAAATGCCGCAACACCCGACCTATCAAGCTCTCTTCGGTACCCAAAACCACCAGGGGTACGCCAACCGGCCTCGTGCCACTCGGCCGGTTGGTATTAGACTTGATAGCTCGTGTACCGAAATAGGAGTGGCTGTAGGTCCCTGTATGATCCGGACATCTAGCGAGGTGCCTCCGTGGCAAGTCCCGCGTCCGGAAATTCGGTTAGATCTGCACCGAGGTCCTAAGGTGAACACGGATGCCTCCGTTTACCGGAGGCAGTTCCACAGCATAGTTCACCAATTTCCGGACGCTGGCATTCTATACACGGATGGTTCGAAGGTGGACGAGAAGGTGGGTTGTGCTTACGTTATTGATGGTGCAAATACCAAGATCTCTTTGCCTGAGGCCTGTAGTGTGTTTACTGCGGAGCTCGTTGCCATCTATGAAGCTCTGCAGTTTGCACTACAGGATGCTCGAATCCACTTTCTCGTGTGTACCGACTCTTTGAGTTCGTTGCAGTCAATTGCTACATGTTTCCCGCAACACCCCCTAGTGCAGCGAATCCACGACCTACTAGCCGGGCTGTGCCACGCTGACACTCGAATCACCTTTCTGTGGCTTCCAAGCCACATGGGAATTGCGGGAAATGAGTTAGCAGATCAAGCTGCAAAAGAGGCGGTATCACTACCACCTCGACCAATGGAGGTACCCGCTAGAGATATTCGCTCTCAGTTACGCCTACAAGTTCTGGCTTTTTGGGAGAGTCAGTGGCTAGCTGACCCACTGCCCAGTAAACTGAGAGCGATCAAGGGAACTACTCGCGTTTGGCGGAGCTCCTTCCGGGCCCGGAGAGAGTCCGTCATTTTGTGTAGGCTAAGGATAGGTCATACAAGATCCACCCACTCGTACCTAATGAGAAGGGAAGACCCCCCACTTTGTACCTGTGGAGCCGTTTTCACCGTGGCCCACATTTTCACCGAGTGTGTGGATCTTGCTGACTTACGAAGAAACCTTGGTTTGCAGACGACACTCAAACTTATATTAGCCGATGACGCGGTGGCTGCTGATCGCGTTATCCGCTTTATAAGTGAGAGTGGGTTAGGGCCAGCAATCTAAATTTTCCAGTGAACTTTGACTCAACGACTTGTTTGTTTTTGAATGATAATGTTTTGTTTTTTCCGTAATTTTTGTTAATTTTTATAATTTTTATTTTTTATTTAATTATTTGTTTTTGTTTTATTAATTTTTGGTCTTTTGAAATTTAGATGTCCACCTCAAAATTTTAAATTCAATACAAAATTTGTATTCTTTAATCTGTGTTAAGAGGGGCAGATGACCTCGTAGTTCCGCCCCTTAAAACAACAATAACTAACTAACTAACTGACCAGGCCCTGGGTTTGACTCCACTCCTCCAATTAATAGTAGCGTCGCCACAACCAGCGCTACCATCCCCATCGCCAAAACCCCCATCTGTTCAGTGACGTTGCCCACTATCACCTTCCCGACACCGAAATCGCACTTCACTCTAGCCTGCCAGCGGCCGATGACCGCCCGGTACTGCTGAATAGCGATTCCCATTCTTCCTTACACTTCACTGCACGTCTGTTCACCTTGCTTGCTTGGTTGAAACTGCTATCAGTTTTTAGTAACTCTAAACTTTGATTCATGGATCCTAACTTTTGGTTATTTTCCTCCTGTTGGCTATCCAACTTATTTAAACTCTCATTTATGGATTCGAACACTTTGTTATTTTCATCCTTTTGGAGACCCAATGTATTGTCTATTGTTCCCAATTTATTGTTCATGGCCTCCAAAAGCCTTTGCACTTCCTCACTAAATGCCATCTTATGAGAATACAGTGGGCCACTAATGCCACCACACTAGTACATGCTTGAGAGATGATACTCTGAATCAGTGTGTCCCAATTTCTTTAAAAATTTTACTTTGGTACGGGTATTCACTTACAACGTACCCTTTTACTACTTTTATTCAATTTCATAAACCTTTATGGAAGTATTTAAAATTCAAAATTTCGAAAAACCTTTTTTTTTTTCAAAAATGAAAATTTTTGATTTTTCGAGAAAACTCGGGTTTTCCCTAGGAAAACTCAGCCCTGCGTACTGGGCGCCATGAAATGTTTGCTAGGGGGTTGTTAATAATATACAGGGCTGCTCGGTATGAGTTTCTAGGGACCCATGTGGTCAGTTAATATTTTACGTTGTAGCTACACCTATCATTACTTTACTTTACATGAAATGACCGTCTTAAGTGTTCCTCTAGTTATTAATCCAGCACATTACTTATATGACCCCCATGTACCCTTTTAGCAAGAAATATGCCAATCACAGTATACCAGCGTAGCTCAATTCGGAATTTTCGGGGCAGCGGTAAGTTCCCCCACTCTGTGACTCACATATTTTGGATTAATTAGAGGATACACTTGCAAAAATAACAACAAAATCAACTCCTATTTTTAACACATTTAATTAATAAAATTAATGGCGCTACAAACACTTTAACAATTTAATTACTGACCCATAATCATCTACTTGTTCCAAATGAACAAGGAATCACAAATATAATAAAACAAATATTGTATTTAAACATATGGTTTCCACATAAACCAACAATTCCTACTTAGTCTTACTTCCATAAAGCATCAACTGTAAGTTTTATATAACTCCGAGCTCTTTTGGCTCCATACTTTACATAATAATGGTGTCATTCTTGTACACCTCAAATACTATCCTTTATATCTTCTTAATTCTCAAAAACAAATTTATAATTACATTTAAAATTTATGTTAATTATCTAACTCCATATTTTTGGGCATGTCCACACATTCAGTTGTTATCATCTCTCTTTATTTCACAAATATATTAAGGTAATCAGGAAATCAATTGTGTACTCCAGAGCGTGAAGATACTTGACACAGTCAAAAAACTATAGTCACTCCCGAAACTTAGTTGCCTTCAATTAACTCGTGGAATCCTACGTCTATCCAACACTACAATAGGGATTGTTATTTATCTCTTATATTTTATAAGACCATTATCATATAAGAAACTACGATCTGAACAGACAAACGAAAATATCAATCTACAAGGACCTCGGTTCAACGCCCGGGTCGTTAACAACTTTAAACACTCCTGGTGTATTCATTTCTCTTTACAACATCTTACGAGACGGTTTCTGGCCACTCTCACTCTAAGAAAGCTAGACCCTTCTACTTGGGCGCGATTTATGACACGGAGGGTGACGGCGACTCCCTGTCTAACCCACGTTAGTAGCTTATTTCCAAGGCTTTCAAAACAAACCTTCACATTATATTCAGTTCTGGGGAGAGACCGGGCTTTCACTGTACCGTACTCATTCAAACAACTATTCTTTGGTTCAAAGACCACTTTCGTAACCTTGGCATTTATTAATTATGAGAGGGTCCTCATTGATTGGGAAGATTAATACACATCCGACGACGAAGAATTAAGGGGCTTTTATCATAAGAAGATTCTGCGTTCGAATCTCTACACATGCCTCGGGAACCATTCCCTTACAGAGGACTTATACAAAATGCGATTTAAAGTCGGCCGTGGCCCATATGACATACGCTCAAATATACCATATTTTAGCTCCCTTTCAAATACATACACAATGCCTCGTGATACTACGTCACAAATAGAGGACTTATACAATTATCAATTCACTGCAATCAACTACCCTCCATAAGTAATTTACCAAGTATTTAACCACTACGCGTTCCTAGCGTGACATTTTAATATTATTGGCGCTCTTTTGCGCTATGCATTATTTTAAGCCGAATTGTCTTCCCAAGAACTGATAAATCTCATTAGTAACAATTCATATTATTTTTATTCTTATATTAATCTTTTCCGTTGCCGATAAATCGCTCCCTTTTAAAATATTCCATTGAACATCATATCTTACACATACATTAAGGCTTTAACGCTCTTATGTTCACATCAATTTATTTGATCTTTATTTAATATTTCCATATTTAATTATTATTATTACCTTTATTCTTTACACAAGCTCAAAAGCTATTTCTTTCATATTTCAACTTTACTTTATTTGAATATCTTTTATGATAATTAGTGATATTTCGCTTGCTCTTATGACATTTGTTAAATACATTAACATTTTATTCACTTATTTCCTCTACGGGATTTATTCTTTACATAATTATTTATAATTTCTCAAATTTCTATTATTGTTCAGACCGCGTTCTTGTATATTCCGTATTTATTTATTAAAACACATCCCTTTTACTCAAAACTCCGGTGGATTTGCACACAATCAATTCCTGACACCAAAATAGAATGAAATTCAGTACTCACATGTTTTTAAGATCGTCCCATGATCTTTATTCTTGTGCGGTGCTTCATTTTGGGCCCACTTTGAACTTTTTACTCCATATTAAAGGAATTCATCTTATGTATAAACACTACTTGACATATATTTAAAACACTGAACATTGACGACATTTTTATACACTGATGTGTCCCTTTTGAACACATAATAAACACTAAAAATATTAATTTAACACACAATCTTGATAAATTTACACTTCACAATTCTTGATCACTAGGCCGTATTTCTGAGCCTATCACACGTGACCTTCTTAATTCCCGTTTCCAAGGGTGAAATTTACTCGATGTCGGCTTCCTATCCTGCAGAATACGAAAGTCTCGAAACATCTACTGTTCCCTGGAATCCAAATTCTTCTACTCCTATCCTGGATGACCGGCTATTTATCTAGCTTGAACGGCTTCTTTGTAGATCTGTCTTATCGATCCTAGCGAAAGTCTATTCGGATCGAGGTCTCCTCAATGACCTATAGATTTAGTCTATAGCAGCTAGTACTTCTCGAGTCTAGTACTTTTAGAATAGTTCGCCTGCTTTCTGGAGATAATGTTTATAGTCTCCTATCTTCTTTATGTGATCGGTTCTAACACTCCTACGTTTCTGATATACGTTCCGAACCTTATTCTGTTCTTCCCTTTTTGGGTTCTTTAATTTAAATAACAGTTTATCTTTCTGGTACGGTACTTCCGTACGTTATGATCTATTCGTTCGTCTATTTAACGACCTATCGCCTTTAAGTCCGACGTTCGCGGCCTGCTCTGACTATATCTTACGAACTTTCACTATAACTTGTATACAGTCGGGCCTAAATCCTGTAACTAGGATTTTCCTACTCTTTCAATACGGCGATACTTTAAATTTCTTCTTGACCACTCCTTATGGAGGCAAGCAAGTCATTAATACTGCGACGCCTATGGCTATCGGATATTACTTCTGCGGTGTAACACAGCGTTTCTCCCCTCAAGGAGTACTGGTAACTGTCTTCGATGTGACGCAGAGTTATGCCCCTCACGGACTGTCGAACTGCATTCGGTGTTTGATGTGGCTTAGTGACGTGCCCTCAGGCCGTTTGAAACTGCATGTGCTGATCATCCAGCGTCACGTCCCCCTGGACGGATTTGTACTGCGTGATGCGTGATTAAACCCCTCACGGGCTGTTCGAGACTGCATGATTGGCTTGGTGAAGCCCGAAGCTTTATACTATTTTACTACAAAAAATAAGACTCTAGCCTTTCCTGTGGTCAACTTCTAAAATAATGGTGCCACAAATATAAAATTTATACCTTCCGAAAGCTCGTCTTCTCAATGTCAAATAATCTCATTGCACCTAAGAATCGATCGTGCAATTCGGAGATATTAATTAATTTCTAGTCCTCAATTGTGTGGGTGTTGCATTTCTTTTGCTTTCTCCCCTCCACACAGGCATTGGTAATTCCCCAATGACGTCGTCTTGCGTTGGCAGTTTTTTCCTGCGCAATTATTAAATGGTTTCTCTTTACTGAAAAATCTCTCATTCAAAATGATTCACTGTACTGTACTTGTTTACTCATTATTATACTTATAAATGGGTTAAATTTAATTATTTCTCTCCTGGCGCATAAGCGGTGTTGTCATTTTCCAGCAACGTCAGCTTGAATTCCGATTCAGGCCTCCTTGTCTAATCCTGGGAAATTTCCACTCGGTTATTAATACTCGTGACTCGCTCCCTTCTGAATGTCAAGAGGGATGATATCATCCTCTCGAACACCTGGTCCTCGTTAGTTGCACAACCTTATACTGGCCTCCTAGCTGGATCTTTCTTTAAGTTACTTTAGAAACTGTACGCTTCTTTGATTTCTTCCTCAAATGCATGGATTCGACCATCCATGGACCTGATGGCACATGGGTTCATTATCAACTAGTGGCACTCGACGCTCAAGTAATGTAAGACGTGAGTTTGATCACGCTATTGCCAACGTAATTAAACACTAGATGACCCAAGAACAGTGTTCTTGCGTGTACGCAGGTTGTTAATAAGAAGATTTCTGAATGCTGTGTCATATTTATTAATTTATTTGTGTAAATTTGTATGTTTACCCATGTACCTATTAGTCAGTAAGATTGACTTAGATGTTTTTTTAAACTGGTTGTCACATAGCTTTTGCTATAATTGTTTGATTGTTACGGTAGTAAGTCACCGTATACTTTGTTGTAATTGTCAGGTTTCAGCTAGATTATTAACGTATTTAAAAGTAAATAAGGGTGTGGTACCATCATAAATTCTTTGATCATTATTGCTGTTAACTTAACTTCTCTTATAAGTAACCCATTTCATTTGTGTAGAGTGTACTGCCCTAGCGTGCCGCTTTTGCATTTCTTGTAATTAGATCTTTCGCGAGGGTTATTTCAACTTACAATCAGTTTAGGATCTACGACATTTATCTTTTTTTAAATAGCTTGCGGGATTAGCCCGAAACTAACTCTCCGAACTAGGCTAGGTGTTTGCCAATATTTTAATAAATTTTATCCGAGTCTACATAAGTCTGGATGTTGTTATTTTGTAATCTAAATGTTTCTGGGGTGTACTTCTTGGGTCCTCTCACCGTTACTCCGTGTCTTCCCGATCGCCCCGGGATGCTGCGTCTTCGTGCGCAATGATCTATAGGAAGTACATCCAATCCCCTTCGGCATAAGTGTCCCGACGGTGAGTTGTCTGGGAAGTTATTGCGATTAGGGACAACCCAAACAACTCATCTGACGGACTCATTCACCCTTCATTTAAAATGGCGCCCAACCGGTGGTGACGATTTTGGACATAGAGGCCATCAGCACCTGTCGTGTTCTTGGAAGAGGATATAAACACTATTGAAAGGCTAGTTGACTGGACTGGGACGAACTTAGGAGGTCGTACTGCTGTTCAGCAAGCCGTGTGGCATTCTTATGATCTAAGACCACAAAGGTGAAGTGTAATTAGCTTATTAAAATCAGGTTAGGATATTTCTTTGCCTACACTTCATCTCAAGTAAATATAATACTTTGCTTTGCTCTTCGTGTTGTGAAAAAATGTAGAATCACTTAGTTGTGTATTCCATCTGTACTCGGATGATTTATTGGAAGAAAGCAAACTTTCTGCCACAGGGATTTCCTGCCATAGATATAAGTTTTCCTCTGTTGAATATTTCTCTGTCTTCTCACTTATATAAATTGTTATGGATGAGGCGATGATACGCCGCTTTGAATAGATGATGATTGGAGTGAATGCAAATCTCCAATAAATTAGAGATGACCTAGGAGCTAACACAGTCACACTAAATGATGTTAGGGGTGATCTCGATAATAACACTGCCGCTCTGAGGGGCGACATAAACACTGTAAATGGTAGCTTAGCTGATGTTAATCAGGAACTTGGTAATGTTAGGCAAGTTCTCGAAAATAACACATCCACTATTAATAATCTTAATGCTAGCTTAGCCAATGTGAGGCGAGATCTGAAAAATAACACGACCACTATTAATATTGTTAGGCAAGATGTAATTGATGTCAGGGCGGAAATGGAGGTTAGTCGAGAGGCGGTTAACAACAATATTACCGCAGGTCTAGCTAACGTTAGGACCGACTTTCTGTGACACCAGCAGGATGCCAATAACAGATTAGACGTGCTTAATGAGGACATCAACCGTGCTAGGAAGGAGATGCAAACTCGCTTTGCAGAGTTGGATGAGACCAACGAAACCCGAGCAAACGACAATACCACGAAACTAGAAGCTACGATGACCCGGATACAAATTGATATGAGGGCCGATCTCAACCATACTAGGGAAGAGTTGGGAGGACGTGTTTCTCACGTCGAGAGATTTTATCCAGCAAGTGAAGAATGAAATAGCGACTGTCAATGCAGGATTAATACTGATGCGTGGAGCTGCGTATGCCGTGCATACAAGTGTGAAAGCTATGGGAACTGAGGTGACACAACTCAAACATGAGATGTCCGTCACTAACAAGAGCGTTACTGATTTAAATCTCACCATTAGCGAACTCCGAGAAACTGTTGATAGCAACAAGGAGGAGATCAGCACCGACATTATGCTGTTAAGAGGGGATTTTAACGAGCATAAACAAGTACCGTAAAACGAGGTGAATGGGATCACTTTTGAACTTTGACTGTCTGTAACTTTTGACCCACTGAACTTTATTCCGTCTTCTTTTAATTGAAACATGAGTCCGCATCAATAGATTGTATATTGTTGGTAAGTAGCTTGCCACGGTGGGTGAGTGGTTATAGTGTCGGACTACCAACCCCAAGATTGCAGGTTCACCCCTGGCCATGGTAAGTGATTTTTGAAGGCGACAAAAATCACGATACTCATGCTATACGTTGTTGGCATGTTAAAGAACCCATTTGAATTCAGTAGGCCGGGTTCAATGGCAAAATTAATCTCGGGATTTTCCGCCAACACAAAGTTCCTCCATTCTCTACTTGAAAGCGCTGTAGTGTCAAGGAGTTCAGATACGGTATCTAACCTGCTTGACTTTCATAGCGTTCAAAGGAACGACGAAATTCGACATGCAAGCTACCCTCTGGGTGTCAATTAACAAAGCTTGCACCAGGCACCCGAGGCCATACGATATTATTATTATTATTATTATTATTATTATTATTATTATTATTATTATTATTATTGGTAAGTATGCCTCTATCCCGAAAAATTAAGTGCATATACCTAATTAAGTACGTGAACCCATTCACCACACCAGGTGGGGTGAATAGGATCACTCTCTCATTTCTATGACTAATCCAATTCAGATGAACTGTAGGGTGAAAGGGATCATTATTTAGGACTCTGGACTTCTCCTAGAAATATCAGATCATATTTAAATTAAACTTCCGATGGTGAAAGACCTGTAAAACAATTTATTACTTAAAAATATACATATTTAGTTGAATGACAACGTATTCACTACGTAAATTATAAAATTGGTGATAAACACAACTATAGGGTGTTATAATTGAATGCAAACTTAAGATGCCCCCTACGGATATTTTCTGGGCCCTTCAGTCTCCCAACTATTTGCTCATAAGAGAAGCAAGTAATGTCCTCCACAGCTGGAAACATATAGATGTGTCCTTGGAAGTCTCTTGTGGATTTGCATCAAACAAACGTCCCTTCGAATTTCTTCTCATCTTTACTGTTTACAGAACACAAAATTTGGCCTACAAAATAAATCAGCTTGCTTGTGCCTTGTTTCCTGGTATCTGGAGGGAAACTTACTAGGACCCAGTCTCCTTCAGCACTTCATGGAATTGAGAATTTATTTGTCGCCTTTCTATACTTGGTCCTTATTCCTTATAGCTAACCTAGCTCTTTATATAGAGTTAAGGTCAGCTTTGCAGTGTACCTTGCTGTGTGGATCTGGTTTGTAGTGCCACGACATACTCAAACATAACATCAAAGTATCTGATCCTATTCACCTGCCAGTCAGAAAAATAAGGCAGTGCACAAAACAAATAAGATTTTATCACAATTGACAAAATGCAAACTGAAGATGATACTTGAAATGAATTCACTAAACATACCTTATCCAAATATAAAACACAAATTTTGCAAAATGCTAGTGGAAGCACATGTTCCACACAAAGTAATTTCACCATGCTAATTTCGAAAAACTTGTAGCTTCTGGTTGAATGTGTATACTGTTAAGTGCTGCCAACTTAGAAATCGGAAAATATATTTTAGCATAGCATTGTACCAACACAAGTAACACCAACTGTTAACAATCGCCTTCCGGTTTAAGTGGTACATGTAATATACGTTTATGTTTACCAACAAAGTTTTGATCCCTTTCACCCCACTGATCCTATTCACCTCGTTTTACGGTAGTTGAAACCCAAGTCGCAAAAGTTCGAGATGAGGCAACCGAACTTAGGGGAGATGTTGACGTTGTTAAAGACGACGTCTACCAAGTCAGAGAAGATGTCGAAGCCATGCAGAGACGTTTGGAGAAAGCTGCGGAAGATGAACGGCTGAAACTAAGCGCGAATGTCAGATTGAGCGGGCGCGAACTGGAGCAATGCTTGAGAGGGAAGATTGAGCGAATCGAACTCCAGGTAAACGAACTTAGTCGTCAGAAAGAAGAAGCGGCTGTTCCGGAATGGAAAGATATGGATAGAAGGATCGAAAACTTGTAGAATCGAACGAATACTGCGAATCAGCGCAAGGTGACAGATGGAATGGTGCCATCTAGCCACGTGAACTTGCATCAGTTCATGAATGTTGAAAAACAGGATGATGAGCCGACAACACAACCATTTCGTTTTACGAAGGTTGACATATCGAATGTCAAACCAACGCAATCCCAGATACTGCCTCAATCTGGTATGCAACAATTTTTCACACCGACGCCGATGGCACAGCCAAACTTTACCGCTACATCCAACAGTTTTGTCGCAAACCAGAATAATGCTCAGCCATTTAAGCAACAGTATTCGCCCGGAAGTCAAAGTAATGACATGATCATCCGATCACGGGAAGAACAACCGGCTAAATTCACAGGAACTGGTGGAGGTGTTACACCAGTAGAATTCTTAGCGAACGTGGAGAGTTACCTAAGGGACACAATGGTCACACCCGAGAGGGAGTTGAGGGTCATTGAACGCCTTTTGGATGGCCAAGCAAGTACCTGGAACAGGGCTTTTCGGTACTCTTTCATCGGGTACCACGACTTTAAGGAAGCACTCCTAAGGACCTATTGGTCGAGCGACATCCAACAAGCTATTAGAGCAGAGATGTACACTAAGAGGTACAGCTCTAATTTCCCACTCACTATGCGAACTACTTTGCCTCACAGCTCGCAAAACTGAAATGTCTTAAACCTCAGTTGTCCGAGGAGGATTTAATAAAAACCACTGTCTGGCAATACCCAGCTGACGTACAGAAAGTACTAATCGCCGCGGGAGCGAAGACTTTCTGGGAGTGTGACCAGATTCTACGGAGACTGGACTCTAGCACTGAACAATTCACACCCCATAAACCGACGAGGGGCGAACCTCGACAAGTCAACCTCACGACTGTCGATAAGGTATCGCAGACCCCGAAGCCAGCACAGCAGAACAACAACAGGAACAACGATGGTAGACAATACCAGACCAACAATGCAGGTTATAATCAACGTCAATGGAGGGGAACGCCATACTCCAGAGAAAACCGTCGAGGGAACCAGGGACGTTGGAACGACTGATTCAACCAGAGAGATGACCATAATAGTAATTACGAAAACCAGAACCACCGAGGGAATGGAAACTCACCTCGAGCACAACAGTCCGGAAGTATCCGACGTTACTACAGATACGCCGGAGGATACAGGAGAGATCGTGATCCCAGATATCAACACGATAGGGACTGGCGTGGACGCGCGCAATACAGCCGCGAATACAATAGACAACTTCGAACGCCCAGAGAAGAGGCGGACCAAGGCCGAACGCCGAGGGAAGGAAGCAATGCTCCAGAGGAGGTAACCGATCCTGACAAACCCGGTACCTCCAAAGGGAAAAAACGCCAAAAATGAATTAGAATCCCAATTGCATTGTATCAGAGTAACTGCCTCTATATTACTCTGGGAACTTGTGCAAGAGGATCTCTTAGAAGAACGACGAACGACTTTGAGCTAACCCGATTGCCGATGATACCGGCAGAGATTAATGGATGTCCTGTTTCTATCTTAATCGACACTGGAGCTATGATCAGTGTGATTTCAACAGACTTTTACTCTACTCTGAAAGTGAAGTCTGATGTAACGGAATTGCCTGTGTCAACCCTACGAGTAAGAGGAGTCATTCCTGATCGTACAGCCAAGTGCAAAGTACAGGTCCTATGTAACCTCAACATAGCGAACCAGGAGTACCTGCACCATTTTATTGTTTTGAAGGATATCAGATATGAAGCGATCCTAGGAGCCGATTTCATGCGTCTACATGATGGCATAATTGATATGGGACGAAACACTGTAGAGTTTTCGCCGAATGAGCCCATTGTTATGAATTTGTTAGAGGACAAACCAGTGTCGAATCCAGATGTTTACGTGATCGACGACTGGGTTACTAAGCAGAACGCACCAGAAGAGTGAGAATCTGCCGATGCGCAACCTCTATCTGACGCTGCAAAGAAACGACTGAAATACTTACTCCAGGAATACCAGGACATTTTCGGTACAACATCTGGCGAGATCCCAGACTTCGAGTACGATCTAGTTCTTCTAGACGACTCGCCGTTTCAATAGAAGATATACCCGGTTGCAGAAAAGCACCGCGCCGAAGTAGCTAGAAAGCTGAAAGAAATGGAAGATGCAGGGACAATCAAGAAAGCGCCAACATCTTACCTTAATCCGATCACACCCGTGGTAAAGGTAGATGGAACCTTAGGGCTTTGTCCCGACGCGAGAGCCTTAAACAAACGCTTAGCACCAGAACATGACCGACCGCCGAAAATAAGAGATATTCTGTGTAAATTCAAAGGGAAGAGGTATCTTAACTTCCCTGGATTTGGTACAATCCTATTACCACATCCGATTGTCTGACCAGACGCAGAAATACACAGGGTTTCTTTACTACCAGACCACATATGTCTTCAAGAAACTACTCTTTGGTGTAAATAATGCAGGAGCCGCTTTGATCCGTGCTTTGGATGCGAAGCTGCCACCTGAAGTCAAGGAGAAAGTGATATGTTGATGACATAATCATAGCATCCGAGACCGAAGAAGAACACTTGGCAACTCTTCGTCTCGTGTTTCAGAACTTGAGAAAGGCAAATTTTAAGGTCAAGTGCCATTTTTTCAAGTCGGAAATAAAATTTGTAGGCCACATTATCAGCGGTCTAGGTTATCGACCGAACCCAGTGAAAATCCAAGCAATCGCCGCATTTCCTACTCCAACCCGTGTGAAGCACGTGAGACAATTTTTGGGCATAATGCAATTTTTTGCTGCACACTGTCCCAAGTATTTAAAGACAGTGGCACCACTGCAGAATCTATTCAAGAAGAACTGCAGATGGGCGTGGAATGAACCTTGTAACGAAGCACTTCTTAAGGCGAAGAAAACGCTGGCAGAATCCATCACTTTGGAATACCCTGACTACACTAGGAACTTTATCCTGGAGACGGACGCATCCGCAATAGGCATTGGTGCAATCTTATTGCAGGAGGATGAACTCAAAGATCGTAATTATATTGCTTTCCTGAGCTGACGATTGAGACCACATGAGTCACACTATTTCACGACTGAATTTGAAGCCTTAGCCATAGTTTACGCTCTGGAATACTGGCGCAAACGTCTTTGGGGACACAAGATCGTGGTGAGGACTGACCATCACTCACTGACTTTCATTACCCAAACAAGACTGGCGAGCGATAGGATAACCAGATGGGCCTTATTTCTCCAGCTTTTCAATTTGGTAATCGAACATCGCCCAGGCAAAGAGAATGTGTTGGCCGACATTCTCAGCCGTAATCCTGACGCAACCATCAACGCCATTGACATCGAGGGAGAATGCGAGGAACACCTCCGCAGATTAAGTCATTTACCCGAAGGTCAGAATCGCGAGGAAGAGCTTAGGAAGATCATACGATTCCTGCAGAACCGGATGGACAACAAGGACCCAGACTACGCGAGGATTACCGCCATAGCTGATGCTTATCTTATATATCAGCGAATCTTATACAAGTTTGTGGACGCCGACCACACGCAGCTGAGAGCTGTAATTCCCAGAAGGTATGAAAGAACTGTCATCCTCATCGTTCATTTATCTATTGGCCATGGAGAAGCAGACAAGACCTTAGCGACCATCCGTGAATCTTTCACTTGGAAAGGGATGGGAACGTCTGTGAGGGTATGTTTACGTGCTTGTGACGCATGTCAGCGGAAAAAGTACACGTCGCACTTACTCAACCTATCTCACCTACGAAACCCAGGGAATTGTACGCACAAGATTTGTATGGACCGATTCCGAAGGCACGTCGTGGGATTCGATTTGTGGTTGTAACCATCGACGTGTTCACAAAGTTCACGATGTTACATCCAGTGCAGAAGGCAACAGAGCACACCAGATTATCCAGAGAAACAGACGTCAAGTGATACCGGAGGCGGGAAAACCACAATTTCTATGACTTGCGATTTAATGCGAACTGGCCGACTCCATGGATTAGTCTCATTTCCAAGCGGGAAATGACTTTTAGACTTTGTAACACAATCTTGAGACGACAGAGCATGTCGCGGACCATTAGTTCTCAACTAGTGGCACTTGACGCTCGAGTAATGTAAGACGTGAGTTTGATCACGCTATTGCCAACGTAATTAAACACTAGATGACCCAAGAACAGTGTTCTTGCGTGTACGCAGGTTGTTAATAAGAAGATTTCTGAATGCTGGGTTTTATTTATTCATTTATTGTGTAAATTTATATGTTTACCCATGTGCCTATTAGCCAGTAAGATTGACTTAAATGTTTTTTTGACTGGTTGTCACATAGCTTTTGCTATAATTGTCTGATTGTTACGGTAGTAAGTAACTGTATACTTTGTTGTAATTGTCAGGTTTTAGCTAGATTATTAACTTATTTTAAAATAAATAAGGGTGTGGTACCATCATAAATTCTTTGATCATTATTGCTGTTAACTTAACTTCTCTTATAAGTAACCCATTTCATTTGTGTAGGGTGTACTTTATGTGCCACTGTCCTAGCTTGCCGCTTTTGCATTTCTTGTAATTAGATCTTTCGCGAGGGTTATTTCAACTTACAATCAGTTTAGGATCTACGAAATTTATATTTTTTTAAAATAGCTTGCGGGATTAGCCCGAAACTAACTCTCCGAACTAGGCTAGGTGTTTGCCAATATTTTAATAAATTTTATCCGAGTCTACATAAGTCTGGATGTTGTTATTTTGTAATCTAAGTGTTTCTGGGGTGTACTTCTTGGGTCCTCTCACTGTTACTCCGTGTCTGCCCGATCGCCCCGGGATGCTGCGTCTTCGTGCGCAATGACCTATAGGAAGTACATCCAATCCCCTTCGGCATATGTGTCCAGACGGTGAGTTGTCTGGGAAGATATTGCTGTTAGTGACAACCCAAACTCGTCTGACGGGCTCAGTATACAAGTTAGGGGAAAATAACTTTTATCACACGCTTCAAGGCACTTATTGCTGTTATTGGTAGGTTCGTTAGGGCGAAGGCACTGGAGAGTAATAAGAGGTTATATTATGAGATCAGAGCAAACTTATTGTCACACTGTTACGTACATCACGCTACCGTCGCCTCGCTTTGCTACGTTGCCATATGTCGCTTAGGAACAATAGTACATTATAAGTATAATAGTTTTTAATGTTTTAATTCATAAACAAATATTAGCCTATGTGTGACAAAATTTCGGTGGGGGTACGCCCCTGGACTGCCGTCGATCTTAGTTTACAAACTTTTGAGCAAGACACGTGTAATTGAGCTTGTTAACAATTTCCGAGTAGGTGGCTAGTAGACAGCAATGATTCTGTGTTGCGTCTAATTTGTCACATCGTAGAACAGAGGTGGTCTCATCACCGAAAAACTTATCTCTGCAGAACAGCTTGAAGCAGGTATGCCGAGCAGATTCACGGTCAACACAATGACAAAATACAAACTTCACAAATTTAAATGAAGTAATCAACAAAGTCTAGACAGAAACTGATGAAATGCTCGAGCTCCACCGATTTGGATAAATACGCCACAAGCGTAGCACCAAATGTCAAACTTCTAAAGTCACGTGCTTCGTTGCTTTTCAAACCGTGTCGGCGCAACGCTGCGCAGGGTGCATGCATAGGGTGTGCTTAAAAAGTGAGATGCGCGAGGGAAGAGTCATGTTATTTTACTTTGTTTATTTCAAAAAAAAAACGACGCGCGCGCTGTTTTTTCCGGACAGGAGTAATGATTTTGTGTCCCAGTACTTTACTTCAGGTTTAAACCAGGGTTCAGAAGTAATAGTTCGAAAATCTACCTTTTCGGATCGTCGTGGTAAGTGGATAAAGCTCAAAGGGCCTTGCCTCTCGGCTCAGTTGGCGCCTCGGCGGGGAACGGCTGAGGGTGCATAAATGGACTGTTTGTTCGGTAGTATAAAGAAATTACGACTAAGGAGGTAAGATTGCTTTTCCCATTTAAAGCCTAACGTAGTACTAAATAGTTGATAGAATACTTTCTGGTTATTTTATTTTTATTTTTTAAGGGTAGGCTACATAAAATTTTTGCCTTGCACTTAAAACTGGGGGTGGGGTGGGGTGGGGGTCAATCCCCCCCTGGCCCCCCTGTGTTTCACGCCCCTGAGTGATTGGATGGACGGTAATGTCAGGAGTTGAAATTTTTACATATTGGATTTGTAGGTTAAGTTTCGAATGGGATCGTCGTTTGGACTCCCAGCATTGTAACGTGAAAGTAACGTTACAGTGTACATAACACAGACTGCTTCACTATGCAGGTTGGTCATTTGTGGTGATAAAGTGTACGTTACGACTTACATTTCTCTACAGAAGGTGCTCAAAATGGCTACCACGAGCTGTAATGTATGCGTCTATGTGCCGCATCATTGACTGTCTCATACACTGCCATATTCCCGGCGTCTGTCGTATCTGCTGACAAGCTTGCTCTCTTCGCTGACGCAGCATGTCAACGTTATGAATAGGTGTGGCATACACAATGGCCTTTAAATGACCCCAGAAGTAGGAGTCTAATGGTTTGAGATCGGGAGAACGAGCAGGCCACGATGTCGGTCCCTGACGCCCTATCCATTTGTTTGGGAATCGCTGATGTAAAATTGCTCTAGCAGTAAGAGCAAAATCCATCATGTATGAACCACATGCGCTGATTTAATCCAGTTGAATGTCTTGCAACAAACCAGTTAAATCATTCGTTAAATAGGCGCAGTATAACGTCCCTGTTAATGTTACTGGTAAAATGAAAGGGCCAATAATGTGTCACCGATTATGCCAGCCCACACATTAATACTGAACTTTTGTTGATGTCTGGTTTGCACAACGTCTCTGGGATTTGCATCAGTCCAGACATGCGTATTGTGGAAGGTCTGCACGCCATCTCGGGTAAAATTCTCTTCATCGCTAAACAGAATAGCAGCGAGGAACTGTTGCTCTAGAACACACGCCTGTTGTAACCAGGTACCTGGCTGGTAAGTCAGCTGCTCTAAGATCTTGGACTCTTTGAAGGTGATAAGGATATAGGAGCTGTCTTCGTAGAATTCCCCACACTATCATATGACTCACATCTACAATTACCGCTATTTCCCTGTTGCTGCTCCTGTTATTTCCCTCAATATGGTTGAGAACTCGTTTCTCTGTGTGAGGTGTTATTGTGCTCTTAGGTCGTCCATTATCAGCAACACGTCAGCTAACCGAGTTGTTTCGCAAAGACGCGCATGTATTCTTTGGAACGTCTTGGTGTTGGGTAAACGTCTATTAGGAAAGTGTTCCGCATACAAACGCCGTGCTTCATTTGCGTTACACGTCGCCTGTCCATACAGAAGATGAATGTCTGCCATTTCCGGATTCGAGTACCCATCGCCGTCCATTATAATTCTCAAGCCGTGCAGTTGGTAGAATTGTCAACACTTGGTGGAGTACTTAAGTTCTATAAACACGTAAGATCACATGCTAAGTTTTATTCATAAATATAGTTTATTTTGATATGACAGCATCTAAAAACAGTTCGTAGTAACTATTTAAACACCCGTGAAATTCCTCGTGGTAAATCAGACCTGCTGAAATTTGTAGAAGTAAGTAGGCTATTTCCCGTATGTGTAACCAATGCCTGGTAATGAATTCAACCAACAAATTAGTCACTAATATTTCATTGAACTATTGCAGAAGCCTAGGAAGCCTGGAAGTAAGTCAAATTATGGCAGTACTTTTAAAATAACTGGTTACCGTATATTACTACGTTTGAATCAATTACAGCGAGGTGGACTTTCAGTGCCTAGTAATTTAGTTTTGGTATATATCTTTATCTGGCCTCTATATTCCAGTACATTATGAACTGTACTCAGTTGGCAAATGCTTTCAGGTAGACTTCATTAGAAAGCTACCTATTTTTAAATTAAGTGACCAGTGGAGCATTATTGTTAGACTGTCAATATTAAGCTTGGAGGCCTATTATGACTATGACCGTGTTGGACAAAAAGTGAAAGATTTACTTTCTAAGGCAGTCTCTAAATTCGTTAGAATAGTTTTAAATATTCTTTCTGAGCGCGTCAATGACGGCAGGGAGCATAGCAACAAGAAAAGGAAACTTCAGACAATGCGACATTGAGGTACAGTACAGTCTTTTATTATTACCTTATCGGGAATTGACAGTAACGTGCATAGCATGATAATATGCATCCTTCATTAATATTTTGTGACTAGCTGAAGTACCCGTGCTTCGCTACGCGTCATAAATAAATTAAAATGTGAAGGTGACAGTTAAAACAGGGGATAGGCGAGGTGCTGCGCAGAGCGAGATTTAGGATGGAACATTTTGTCCAACTACACCGCTCGGCGTTGACCGTGTTTTATAGCACAAATTTAGGTTTTACTCGCTAACGGTTGAAGATACCTTTCGGATAGAAAAAATGTAATTTTAAACCTCGATATACCTTCAAAAGTTTACTATTTCTTAGATGGTCGCCAGCCTTAAATAGTGCAAAGTATTGAAATCAAAAGTAACCTATTTGTTAACCAGGTAAATCAGCTACTTCCATGTAAAATTCATGTAAATCTTACCAGTGGTACTTGCGTGATTGAGTAATACACAGACACATCATCTCATTTATAGCCTCGCTTCACTCGCGTCATAGTCGTGTCATATTGTTATTCAATGAATTTCAGGTTTAACCCCATTAACACCCCTTTAGAACCTGAATATTCAAAAATCCCTCCTTCGTAGACGTTTTCGACACACAACAAACATATCCCCAAAATATCATTCTTCTAACTTTAATAGTTTGGGTTGGTCGAAGAGAGTGAATATCCAAAAAGCCTTCCTTAGGGGACGTTTTTCTTCCAGAATTTCACCCCTCCCCATAGGCCCCTCAAATTGGATTTATGAAAAAAACGGTCGAACACATATTTATTTTATTTATTTATTTACTTTTAAGCTGATTGATTTCCTCCGAGTTTCAAACTCCTCGCCTATGTCGTTTAAGAGATACACGCTCCGTTAGGAATCTTTCAACCCCCACTTTTCATCCCTTTCACCTCATAATATACACTATATCGAAAAACCATTCGACATGTGTCAGCTTATTTTTAATGATTAGTATATATGCCAAGTATCACATCCCCAAATGAAACCACTCGTGAGATATTGTTATTCAATGAAATGCACGTTTACCCCCCTTAACACCCTTTTAGAACCTGAATATTCAAAACTCTTTCCTTAGTGGACGATTTCGGCATACAACGAACATATCCCCAAAATTTCATGTTTCTAACTTCAATAATTTTGGCTGGGCGATGATGAGTGAGTGAGTCAGTCAGGACATTTCCTTTCATTTATTTTTGATAATTTCACCCCTCCCCATGAACCCCTTAAATTGGATTTATGAAACAAACGGTCGAACACCTATTTACTTATTTAAAGCTGTTTTCCCCCTGAGTTTGATGAGAGAGTAAGTGAGTCAATCAGTTAGGACACTTTCTTTCCTGTTTCCCCCCCAGAATTTCACCCCTCTCCAAGGGCCCCTTACTTTTAAGCTGATTGATTTCCGCCGAATTTCAAACTTCTCGCCTATGTCGTTTAAGAGATACACGCTCCGTTAAGTATGCCTCAACCCCCAATTTTCACCCCTATCACCTCATAACATACACCACATCGATAAACCCTTAGACATATGTCTGATTATTTTTAATGATTAGTTTATATACCGAATATCACATCCCCAAAGAAACAACTCATGAGATATCGTTATTCAATGAAATGCACGTTTACCCCCTTAACATCTCTTTAAAACCCGCATAAACAAAAATCATTCCTTAGTTGACGTTTTCGATATACAGCGAACATATTCCCAAAATTACATTTTTCCAACTTTAATAGTTTTCGCTGGGCGTGATGAGTGAGCGAGTCAGAGAGGACATTTTCTTTCAATTATTTTTACCAGAATTTCACCCCTCCCCATGGGCCCCTTAAATTGGATTGATGAAATAACGCTTGAACAACTATTAACTTATTTTTTAAGCTGTCTTTTTCCCCTCACTTGGGTGAGTGAGTGAGTTAGTCAGTCAGTTAGGACACTTTCTCTCCTTTTCCCCCCAGAATTTCACCCCACCCCATTGGCTCCTTAAATTAATTTATGAAAAAACGGTCGAACACCGATTTACTTACTTTTTAGCTGATTTTTTTCGCTGCGTTTCAAATTTCTCGCCTATGTCGTTTAAGAGATAGGCCTACACGCTCCGTTAAGAATCCTTCAACCCCCACTTTTCACTCCTTTCACCTCATAATAATACACCATATCGAAAAACCCTTAGACACATGTCTGCTTATTTTTAATGATTAGTTTATATGCCGAGTATCACATCCACAAATGAAACCACTCGTGTGATATTGTTATTCAATGAAATGCTGGTTTAACCCCCTTAAGACCCCTTTGGAGCCTGAATATCCAAAAATCCTCCCTTAGTGTACGGTTTTGACATACAACGAACATATCCCCAAAATACCATGTTTCCAACTTCAATATTTTTGGCTGGGCGATGATGAGTGAGTGAATGAGTCAGGATACTTTCTTTCATTTTTTTCCCTTCAGAATTTCACCCCTCCCGATGAACCCCTTCAATTTGATTGATAAAAAAACCTGTCGAACAGCTATTTACTTACTTTAAAGCAGTTTTTCCCCCTGAGTTTGATGAGTGAGTCAGTCAATCAGTTAGGACACTTTCTTTCCTGTCCCCCCCCCCCTCCCCACAGAATTTCACCCCTCCCCATGGGCCCCTTAAATTGGATTTATGAAAAAAAACGGTCAAACAAATATTTACTTATTTTTTATGCTGATTTTTTCCCGCTGAGTTTCAAACTCCCCGCCTATGTCGTTTAAGAGATACACGCTCCGTTAGGAATCTTTCAATCCCTACTTTTTACCCCTTTCACCTCATAATATACACGACATCGAAAAACCCTCAGACACGTGTCTTCTTACTTTTTAATGATGAGTTTATATGCCGTGTATCACATCCCCCAATGAAAACGATCGGGAGATATTGTTATTCAATGAAATGCAGGTTTAACCCCATTAAGACCCCTATAGAACCTGAATATCCGAAAATCCTCCCTTAGTAGACGGTTTTGACATACAATGAACATATTCCCAAACTGTCATGTTTCTAACTTCAATAATTTTGGCTGGGCGATGATGAGTGAGTGAGTGAGTCAGGACATTTTCTTTCAATTTTCTTTTTTCAGAATATCACCCCTCCCCATGAACCCCTTAAATTTGATTTATGAAAAAAAAACTGTCGAACAGCTATTTACTTACTTTAAAGCAGTTTTTCTCCCCTGAGTTTGATGAGTGAGTCAGTCAGTCAATCAGTTAGGATACTTTCTTTCCTGTTTCTCGCCCCCCCCCCCCCAGAATTTTACCCCTCCCCATGGGCCTCTTAAATTGGATTTATGATAAAACGGTCAAACACATATTTACTAATTTTTATGCTGATTTTTTCCCGCTGAGTTTCAAACTACTCGCCTATGTCGTTTAAGAGATACACGCTCCGTTAGGAATCTTTCAATCCCCACTTTTCACCCCTTTCACCTCATAATATACACCACATCGAAAAACCCTCCGACTCGTGTCTTCTTATTTTTAATGATGAGTTTATGTGCCGAGTATCACATCCCCCAATGAAACAAATCGGGAGATATTGCTATTCAATGAAATGCAGGTCTACCCCCTTAACACCCCCTTTAGAACCTGAATATCCAAAAATCCGCTCTTAGTGGGCATTTGAGGCCTTTGGGGAAGCTGCATACCAAATTTCATTCCAACCCGTTTGGTGGTTTCTGAGATTTCGTGATGAATGAATGAGTGAGTGAGTGAGTGGTATTTGACAAATATATAGTAGAAGATAGTGTCAAGTCTTTGTTATGCTAAACTCGGTTGACAGTGCTATGTGAGTAGTTGAGTAACTAACGGGATTTCAAGTAAAGATCCTCATTTTCTATACCGGCAGTGCAGAGCGCAAATGGCATCAAGTCGGCCGTGTCTCGACTTGAGCTATGTTGCCATGGAAACTATCTGCCTTGCCATTCCTTCATGAGTATATTTTATGATTTGATTAGCCTGTGCTTGAGTGCAAAAGGGCCGAAATCAGAAGAATGAGAAAGACTATCGAAAATTCATGTAGCCAGCGGTTCCTTCTGGGTCCTAAACTATGTGTATGCAAAATTTGGTTGAGATTGGTGGAACGGTGTAGATTTGTATACGGAACTGATCCACATACATACCCACATACATACAGACTTTCACTTTTATATATAAGATATGTGTGTGTAGAATTAACGAACGTTATGTTCTATGTGTTTACACAGTGTTAGCATTATTACTATGCGTTTCCGCTAGGCCTCCTAGATGAGAGATGGGCGGCGTTACCAAATGTAATAACACAGGTTGGAGGCTAAAAGGTCCGAGTATACAGGGTGTTTCAGGAGGAATAGTAAATATTTTAGGAGGTGGTAGTATGGATGAATTGCAATAAAAAAAATCCATATAACATGTGTCCCAATTGTATTGCGTACGGTACCGAGATAGAGCTGGTAGTATTTAACCCAAACAAATGTAAAGCCAAGGCAAATGAGGACGTTCAAAGTTGATTTTCAAAACTTCCACCACCAATTTCAATGCATTTTGCACTTATCTTGATAACACCCCATGTAGCTCTTCGGAGGGCGTCTTGGTGTTCTTTGATGAGGGTTGCACTTTGCATAATCCCAACAACCAACTCGGCTCTTGTGTTAACTTTTCCTTGTAGACTTCGCCTTTCAACCATCCCCACAGGCAAAAATCCAAAGGGGTAAGATTCGGGGACCTTGGTGGCCAAGAAACATGCCCATATCTCCCGATCCATTTCCCGGGGAATGTTTATTTTTATTATTTTATTTATAGGGTACAGAAAGTCCCAGTGAGCTGGTAGCTCAAGGGGGGACTGCCCTTTACAAATATGGCTTAGCAACTTATACTAGAATATATTACGGTGGTAGGATCATTTATTCAGTCTTTATGGGTTCATCTATATTCTTCAACATATAGTTTCAGGAAGTACCTGCGTGCTTCCTTTTTGAATTGTTTAAGTTTACAATTTGTCTCAGTTTAGGAGGTAAGTTGTTATAAGATGTGCTGGCTGAATAGGAAATACTTTTAATACCATATCTAGTTGTGTTTGTTGACTCCATGTATAACTGGTTTGCTGATCTTGTGTTATGGGTATGAATGTCTTTCCTGCATTGAAGTTCAGTATTAAGATTAATAAGACCTCGTTTATACTTAAACATAAATAAAGCTTCAGAGTATTTGAGCTGGCTTCGTAATGGCAATATGTTTGTCTCCTGAAATACTTGTACAGTTGGTTTCCTAAAATCGTAACCATACATGATTTTAATTGTTCTTTTTTGGAGAACTTCGAGCTCATTTATTGATTCCTGTGCACATTTACCCCATATTATGTTCATGTACATAAGGTGAGAATGAATAAGAGAGGCATATATGCTCCTTAAATGTTGATTGCTTATTCCATACTCCCTTAATCTTTTTAGAACACCAATTACACTAACAATTTTCTTTTTCACATTTGTGACATGTTCATTCCAACTTAAGTTATTGTCCAAAGTTAGGCCTAAATATGTGTATTGTTTCACCCTTTCGATGGTTACATTACCAATTTTAACTATGTTGCAAGTGCTTGGACTGTAAGCTGGTTTGTGAAATAGCATGTATTTTGTTTTTGAGCTACTTATGATTAATTTACTTTTTGAAAGCCATGTTGTTAGTATATTTAGATCATATTGCATATTCTGCATAATCGTTTGTTCACAGGCGCTCTCGTAAAGTAGAAATATATCATCTGCAAATAGAAATATTTTACCAGTAAACTCTAAATAACCTATATCTTATATATAAAAGTGAAAGTCTGTGTGTATGTATGTATGTGGGTATGTATGTGGGTGGGTCTGTTCCGTATACAAATCTACACCGTTACACCGATCTCAACCGAATTTTGCATACACATAGTTTAGGACCCAGAAGGAACCGCTGGCTACATGAATTTTCGATAGTCTTTCTCATTCTTCTGATTTCGACCTTTTGCACTCCAGCACATGCTAATCAAATCATAAAATATACTCATGAAGGAATGGCAAGGCGGATAGTTTCCTTGGCAACATAGCTCAAGTCGAGACACGGCCGACTGGATGCCATTTGCGCTCTGCACCACCGGTATAGAAAATGAGGATCTTTACTTGAAATCACGTTAGTTACTCAACTTCTCACACAGCACTGTCAACCGAGTTTAGCATAACAAAGACTTGACACTACCTTCTACTATATATTTGTCAAATACCACTCACTCACTCATTCATTCATCACGAAATCTCAGAAACCATCAAACGGATTGGAATGAAATTTGGTATGCAGCTTCCCCAAGGGCCGCAAATGCCCACTAAGAGAGGATTTTTGGATATTCTGGTTCTAAAGGGGTGTTAAGGGGGTAGACCTGCATTTCATTGAACAGCAATATCTCCCGATTGGTTTCATTGGGGGATGTGATACTCGGCACATAAACTCATCATTAAAAATAAGAAGACACGAGTCGGAGGGTTTTTCGATGTGGTGTATATTATGAAGTGAAAGGGGTGAAAAGTGGGGATTGAAAGATTCCTAACGGAGCGTGTATCTCTTAAACGACATAGGCGAGTAGTTTGAAACTCAGCGGGAAAAAATCAGCATAAAAATAAGTTAATATGTGTTTGACCGTTTTATCATAAATCCAATTTAAGGGGCCCATGGGGAGGGGTGAAATTCTGGAGGGGGGGGGAGAAACAGGAAAGAAAGTGTCCTAACTGATTGACTGACTCACTCACTCATCAAACTCAGGGGGAAAAACTGCTTTAAAGTAAGTAAATAGCTGTTCGACAGTTTTTTCATAAATCAAATTTAAGGGGTTCATGGGGAGGGGTGAAATTCTGAAAAAAGAAAATGTCCTGACTCACTCACTCACTCACTCATCATCGCCCAGCCAAAATGATTGAAGATAGAAACATGACAGTTTGGGGATATGTTCATTGTATTTCAAAACAGTCTACCAAGGGAGGATTTTCGGATATTCAGGTTCTAAAGGGGTCTTAATGGGGTTAAACCTGCATTTCATTGAATAACAATATCTCCCGATTGGTTCCATTGGGGGATGTGATACACGGCATATAAACTCAACATTAAAAAGCAAGACACGTGTCTGAGGGTTTTTCGATGTGGTGTATATTATGAGGTGAAAGGGGTGAAAAGTAGGGATTGAAAGATTCCTAACGGAGCGTGTATGTCTTAAACGATGTAGGTGAGGAGTTTGAAACTCAGCGGAAAAAATCAGCATAAAAATAAGTAAATATGTGTTTGACCGTTTTTTTCATAAATCCAATTTAAGAGGCCCATGGGGAGGGGTGAAATTCTGTGTGGGGGGGGGGGGGGACAGGAAAGAAAATGTCCTAACTGATTGACTGACTGACTCACTCATCAAACTCAGGGGGAAAAACTGCTTTAAAGTAAGTAAATAGCTGTTCGACAGTTTTTTTATCAATCAAATTGAAGGGGTTCATCGGGAGGGGTGAAATTCTGAAGGGAAAAAATGAAAGAAAATGTCCTGACTCATTCACTCACTCATCATCGCCCAGCCAAAAATATTGAAGTTGGAAACATGGCATTTTGGGGATATGTTCGTTGTATGTCAAAACCGTACACTAAGGGAGGATTTTTGGATATTCAGGTTCTAAAGGGGTCTTAAGGGGGTTAAACCTGAATTTCATTGAGTGACAATATCTCACGAGTGGTTTCATTTGTGGATGTGATACTCGGCATATAAACTAATCATTAAAAATAAGCAGACATGTGTCTAAGGGTTTTTCGATGTGGTGTATTATTATGAGGTGAAAGGGGTGAAAAGTGGGGGTTGAAGGATTTCTAACGGAGCGTGTAGGCCTATCTCTTAAACGACATAGGCGAGAAGTTTGAAAGTCAGCGAAAAACATCAGCTAAAAAGATAAGTAAATCGGTGTTCGACCGTTTTTTCATAAATTAATTTAAGGGGCCAATGGAGTGGGGTGAAATTCTGGGGGGAAAAAGGAGAGAAAGTGTCCTAACTGACTAACTCACTCACTCACCAAACTCAGGGGAAAAAGACAGCTTTAAAAATAAGTTAATAGGTGTTCAGGCGTTTTTTCATCAATCCAATTTAAGGGGCCCATGGGGAGGGGTGAAATTCTGGTCAAAATAATTGAAAGTCCTGTCTGACTCACTCACTCATCACGCCCAGCGAAAACTATTAAAGTTGGAAAAATGAAATTTTGGGAATATGTTCGCTGTATGTCGAAAACGTCAACTAAGGAATTATTTTTGTTTATTCAAACTCACCAAACTCAGGGGAAAAAGGCAGCTTTAAAAATAAGTTAATAGGTGTTCAAGCGTTTTTTCATCAATCCAATTTAAGGGGCCCATGGGGAGGGGTGAAATTCTGGTAAAAATAATTGAAAGTCCTGTCTGACTCACTCACTCATCACGCCCAGCGAAAACTATTAAAGTTGGAAAAATGAAATTTTGGGAATATGTTCGCTGTATGTCGAAAACGTCAACTAAGGAATGATTTTTGTTTATTCGGGTTTTAAAGAGATGTTAAGGGGTAAACGTGCATTTCATTGAATAACGATATATCATGAGTTGTTTCTTAGGGGATGTGATATTCGGTATATAAACTAATCATTAAAAATAATCAGACATATGTCTAAGGGTTTATCGATGTGGTGTATATTATGAGGTGATAGGGGTGCAAATTGGGGGTTGAGGGATTCTTGACGGAGCGTGTATCTCTTAAAGGACATAGGCGAGAAGTTTGAAATTCGGCGGGAAAAGAACAGCTTAAAATACAAGTAAATAGGTGTTCGACTGTTTTTTTTTTTTCATAAATCCAATTTGAGGGGCCCTTGGTGAGAGGTGAAATTCTGAAAAAAAAAACCAGGAAAGAAAGTGTCCTAACTGATTGACTCACTTACTCACTCATCAAACTCAGGGGGAAAACAGCTTTAAATAAGTAAATAGGTGTTCGACCGTTTGTTTCATAAATCCAATTTAAGGGGTTCATGGGGAGGGGTGAAATTATCAAAAATAAATGAAAGGAAATGTCCTGACTGACTCACTCACTCATCATAGCCCAGCCAAAATTATTAAAGTTAGAAACATGCCATTTTGGGGATATGTCCGTTGTATGTCGAAAACGTCCACTAAGGAAAGAATTTTGAATATTCTGGTTCTAAATAGGTGTTAAGGGGGGTAAACGTCCATTTCATTGAATAACCATATCTCACGAGTGGTTTCATTTGGGGATGTGATACTTGGCATATATACTATTCATTAAAAATAAGCTGACACATGTCTAATGGTTTTTCGATGTAGTGTATATTATGTGGTGAAAGAGATGAAAAGTGGGGGTTGAAAGATTCCTAACGGAGCGTGTATCTCTTAAACGACATAGGCGAGGAGTTTGAAACTCGGAGGAAATCAATCAGCTTAAAAATAAATAAATAAATAAAATAAATATGTGTTCGACCGTTTTTTCATAAATCCAATTTAAGGGGCCTATGCGGAGGGGTGAAATTCTGGAAGAAAAACATCCCCTAAGGAAGGATTTTTGGATGTTCACTCTCATCGACCAACCCAAACGATTAAAGTTAGATGAATGATATTTTGGGGATATGTTTGTTGTGTGTCGAAAACGTCTACCAAGGAGGGATTTTTGGATATTCAGGTTCTAAAGGGGTGTTAATGGGGTTAAACCTGCATTTCATTGAATAACAATATGACACGACTATGACGCGAGCGAAGCGAGGCTAAAAATGAGATGATGTGCGTCTATGTATTACTCAATCACGCAAGTACCACTGGTCCGATTTACATGAATTTTACATGGAAGTAGCTGATTTACCTGGTTAACATATAGGTTACTTTTGATTTCAATACTTTGTACTATTTAAAGATGGCGACCATTTTAGTGACTTCACTCCACCCTTTGGTTTAAAGCTTTCATATTTCCATTTCAAATACAAAGAGAACGCTAAGAAATAGCAAATTTTTGATGGTATGTACGAGGTTAAATATTACATTTTCTATCCGAAAGGTATCTCCAACCGTTGGCGAGTAAAACCTAAATTTGTGCTATAAAACACGGTCAACGCCGAGCGGTGTAGTTGGACAAAATGTTCCATCCTTAATCTCCCTCTGCGCAGCATCTCGCCTATCCCCTGTTTTAACTGTCACCTTCATATTTTAATTTATTTATGACGCGTAGCGAAGCACGGTTACTTCAGCTAGTCATTAATAAAAATCAGGAACAGCAATGGTCCGAGCACTGTCCTTTGTGGGACACCACATTTAACTTCAGGGATGGACCCTTTAGTTTTATTAATATTAACATAGTGCTTCCTGTTAGACAGGTAGTTTTTAAACCACTCAAAGGCTATTCCTTTAATTCCTGCATTTGATAGTTTACTTAGCAACAAGGTATGGTTAACAGTGTCGAACGCCTTAGCAAGATCTATAAATAGTCCTGCTGCTATTTTATTTTTATCTAATGCTTTATGTATAAGTGACACTACGTCAAATGCTACTGAATCAGTGCTATGTTTGGGAAGGAAGCCGTGTTGATATTTTAAGAAAAAATTGTTTTTTGTTAGGAAATTCAGGACTTGTTTTTTGATTACTATTTCCAGTACTTTTACAAGTGAGGATAATATACACAACGGTCTGTAATTACTGGGGTTAGATACATCACCTTTTTTAAATATTGGTACCACTCTTGCTAGTTTACATTTATCTGGTATTACTCCTGTTTGCAGTGACAAGTTAATTATATCAGCAAGCAATAGAGCCAGATGATTGGCACATCTCTTAAGGAGTATGTTATTTATTCCATCATCTGTGTAATTCTTTTTATTCGCAAGGGTTTGAATGATTTGTTTAACTTCTGTCACATTTGTTGGTTTTATGAATAGTGAGTTACAGATCGTCTGGTTCGATTGCAAATTTGGGATCATTGGAGTATCTTTAACCAAATTTTCTACAACATTTATGAAATACATGTTAAATGATTTACATATATCTTGGCTAGAGGTGTATTGTATGTTTTCATATTCAATTTCAACAATGTTTCGTGTATTATGAGGTTTGCCAAGTATTTGATTTACTGCCTTCCACATTCCTTTTATCGTATTCCCTTCTCTAATTACATTATTGTAGTATAACCTTTTCAGCTCTCTTTTCATTCTAGTCACATCCCTACTGCATCTTGTGTACTGTTTAATGGTTTCAGTTGAAGGGTTTTTAGTTTTAGTTTTTGCATACAAATTATTTTTTTCTTTTTACCGCTTCCAGAAACTCCTGTGTTACCCATGGTTTGTGTGTACCTTTTACCTGTGGGGTTTGCTTAATATTTATACTAGCTGTCTTAAGTCCATCACTAATGAAATCGCAAAGCTGATTATATGCTTCGTTGACGTCAGTAGTTAGATTTGGAAATTTATTTTTTGAAAAGAAATTGTTCAGTTTGGCATAACTTATTTTCGTAAATGTTTCTATATTGGAACGATTATTGGATTGCGTACTCACTTCTGGTTGTGATGAAATGCCTAGAATTAAAATATTATGATCACTAAGGTCACATATAACATTATACAAATAGAAATTATCATTATTGGCAAAGTTAGAATGTATATGGTCAATTAAAGTTGAAGAAGTAGGTGTTATTCTTGTTGGCAGTTTTGTATTGCATGGATAAAAACTAAAGCAATTCAGTAAAGACGAATAGGCCCTGTAAATAATGCTGTCTTTTAGAAAATCTACATTATCGTCTCCGATAAGTAGTGTGTTTGATTTGTTAGTATTGCAAAGTATGTGATCAAGGTCAAGCATAAATTCGTTTGCATTACTCTCCCTTGGATTATAGTAAGCAATAACATTATATCTTCTGTGTTTCTAAAATATTTCGATTTGTAGTATACTTTGATAACTGTTAATGGTGTTAATAACTTTGGTCGCCCATTTTCTAGATATATAAATTGACAGACCTCCTCCAGTACCGATTCGTGTTACATGGTGTGAGTCAAAGCTGGGAATGTTATAATAGTGTGTTTCTTGGTCTGACAACCAATTTTCTGTTATGACTATTAAATCTATTTCTAAAATCTCGTCAATAAGGAGCATAATATCCTCGAACTTATTCCGAATACTTCGTGCATTTAAATTTTGAATTCAAGATCTGATTTTTAGTCTGTAAATTATAGTTTTCTATAGAATCACAATGAATTTCGACAGAGCTTAATGTTTCGTTGTGTTTATAGTCGTCTCCGTCCATTTAGGGCGTGTTTCTATCTCCCAAAATTTTAATAATGGCACCCCGTGGCGTTAACGAACAGCTGATCCGAAATCGCAAGTTAAAACGCAATGAGAGTGAAACACGAATTATGATCCGCGTCATCCTGGCTTGTTATTGGGCTCAGCAATCTGCTAACCTGCTAGGTACCTGCTGACTTGTTGCTAGGCTAGCAAGCGTGAGCCCGCCTGAACGCTTTGCTACAAGCTGACGCGGGAACTTTGAGCAATGCACAGAGTTCCTTTGAAGCTACCATACTTATTGGTCTATGGTCTATGATAAATACATAGAAAATAATAACTTTTATGCGACAGAGCTGTAGACAGCCCTGTTAATGCGCGACGCTAGGCCGTGGAGCCAAGCTATCTGCGGACTCGGGAGACGTGAGTTCAAATCCCACCGTCGGCCGTCATGTAAATGGTTTTCAGTGGTTTCCAATATTCAGGTCCAGGCAAATACCGGGACAGTAAGTTACCTTCTAATAGGCCACGACCTCTATCTTCCATCTCCTAGTCAAGTTTCATTAATTTCAGTTCTCATGAGGTTGGCGTCAGGAAGTCCATCCGGCGGTATAAACCAACCGCCACATAGACTTTAATCGTATCTCATCCGCGACCCTGTTGAAAACGGGAATAATAAGGGGGTAGACATCCTGACGATAAGAATAACTCTTCTTTTTAAATTCAATTTTATTGTAGGCTAGTCCACTCCTTTAATTAGGCTGATTTCTTATTTAAACATCAGTCGAAATTTGTAAAGAAATATTGAATTAGCCCTTCAGTTATTTAATTCTCCTACGTGTTACGCGGGGTAGATGACCTCGCTGTTCCACCCTTTAAAATAATTATCATAAAATACCCTACTATAAAACAAGCCAATTATTTGGGGCAACATAACCCACAAAATTAACATGTATTAATTCCATAAAATCCAATCAAAGAAGTTTTTTTTATATTACTGTTGCCCATAGTGGTAAAACACAGCATTGTATGTAAATAATTGTAGTGCTAGGCTATTGGAAAGCTATTTTTGCTTTAGCTTAAAATTCATAAAATGAGGTAGATAGATAGATAGATTTTTATTAATTCCATTTGATCAAATACATGCATTCAATACATTTTTGATATAGGACACGTCAGAATTTACATGCATAAAATAAAAGAACTAACAGGTATATATTACTAAGATTAAAACTATTTATAACTTATTATAATAGCAAATCTTAATAGATACAATCTTATTGCACAACTATTTACACCTCACTCTATTATCATAATATGAAAACTTAATTCTATAAATACAACAACATACAGCTAGGTATTAAAATTAAATTAAAAAAGTAAAATATAGTTATAGATTCCATCACTCCTATACGCTAAAATATTCAACTACTGAGTAAAAACAATGGCACTGCAGATAAGCTTTCAACATTCTATCAAAGGTTTTTATTTTTGGGGCCAGTTTTATATACTGGGGTAGTTTATTGTATAATTTAACTCCAGTGTGAAAAGTTCCTTTTTGATATATGCTTGTGTGTGTGTGTGAAATATGAATGTTTTGATTTTGTCTTGTGTTATGCCTATGAACATCATTGTTTGTTTTAAGAAAAACATCTTTATTCATTAAATTCTTTTTAAAAAACATAATACTTTCAAAGATATATATGCAGGGCAGTGGGAGAATGTTTAAATCTTTAAACAGAGGTCTACATGATTCTCTAGAGTGTACATTTGCCATAATTCTAATCGCTCTCTTTTGTATCCTAAACGTGCTTAGTACATCTGGCGACATACCCCAAAATATGATCCCATATCTTAAGTATGAATGGAAATAAGCAAAATAAGTATTTCTTAATGTGTGCATGCTAGTGCAGGTTTTCAAAATACGTAACGCAAAGCACATCGAGTTCAGTTTAGTATTCAGATATTGTATATGTTTATTCCATTTCAAGTCTTGTTGTATCCATAGTCCTAAAAACTTTGTTTCTGATTTATTTTCTATTTGATGACCATTTAATGTTATATTGGGCATCGCAGGATTCCTATTCTGTATAGTGTGGAAATTTAGACATACTGTCTTTTTATAGTTTATTATGAGGCGATTATCTTGTGACCATTTGGTTAACTCTCCTGTAACGGAGTCAGCAGACTGCTGTATGACCTGTTTAGTTTCACCTTTTATTACGAGTGTTGTATCGTCCGCAAACAAAATCACTTTGTTGCCCCAAGCCGTTCAGTTATTTAATTCCCCCATATATTTCAATAAGGTAGCATATCAGATGTGATTAAAAATTTATATACAAAAACTTTTCCTACAAAAATGTGTCGAGTAATAAATAACTTAATTCTTGTAATATTTCTTTAAGGGGGCAGATGACCTCATAGTTCCGCCTCTTAAAACAACAATAACTATTTCTTTAAGGTTTGGGTGATAAAATATTAATTGTTGCTCCTCTCCCAAACTAATTGGACAGAATCATGTTGACTGACTGAAAAGAATTCTTTTAATGAAGGGGGCGTGGTGGCTCAGCGGTCTAGCTGTATGCCTCTCACCAAGGCGGCCCGGGTTCGATTCCCGGTCAATGCAAGTGAGATTTTCGATGTGAAATGCCATGTCCTGTGGTTCGGATTCCACGTAAAAAGGAGGTCCCGTGGCTCATGATCTCGAGATTAACGGTCACGTTAAACTACAAGCTTCCTTTTTTTTTCTTTTAATGAAAATTTAATAGGAAGTTTTCACAGCTAGGGGAGACGTTATATTCAGTCAACTAAGACTTGACCAAATTTTAGAAAATAAAATCCTGAGTGACGCCTTTGTTATCTAAGAAAGAATCAATTTTCAGTCGCTAAACACAGTATGTGCCCGAATAATTTGTCACACTAAGGGCCAGTTTCACCAACGCAGCGTTAACAGGCCGTCAGTAAATGCGTTGTTAACTTTAACATCGTCATTAAGCTCGTTGGCGTTTCACCAGCACATTCACCGATTGGCATTAGCAAACGAAGCGTTATGTTTAAGGGCTGTACAAAACTCGTTGAAAGATGATGATTGTGGCAGTATTTGTCTATTCTTTGGTGTAATCGAGCAGGCCGTTGACTGAAAAAGCTTAAAAGTTACATACTCCTTGATTAAAAACAAACATGGCTGATGAGGAAAAGAGCAAGAAGAGCCGGGGACTGTGAAATTTTCGTTAAATGAAAAAACATAATTATCCACCCTTATCTACTCGGTGGATGAGCATCGTGAAATCGTTCAAAATAAGAGGACTGATGCTGTAACGTTTAGGTAGTCTTTTATTAAATTAACTAGGATGTTTTATAACGTAATTCATTACACGTAAAAATAAATAAGAGTAACGGTACTGATGTTGAGACGTCTAGGTAGTCTTTTATTAAGTTAACTACATGTGCTACACCGTAATTCATCACACGATATTACACATAAATAAGGAATGGTACATAGGCCTAGGCTATCTTACTTATCAGATGGGAATTCCAGGTTAGGTTCTGTCATCTGTAGAACATTCATCAACACAGGAGGTTTTGACAACCGAAATCTCATAATAAATTCTATGTCGTCGCATTCATTCAAGTAATTCCTTCGTTATTTATAAGTTAGTGGTCGAAGAAAATCTAGCATGTCTTCAAAAACATCGTCATCGTTGAGAATAAAGTTTAATGCACGAGTATTCCAGCTTTCGCCGCACGCCATTTTGGATTTGAATGCTACGTAAATCGACCGTCAAGTCGTTAATTCCATGTTGACAGAGCAATTAGTTTTGACGGCTTGTTAGGGAAGCTAACGGATTGTTAAAGTTTGGTGAACCACAACATTTCGGTAATCGTCCGTCAACGGCCTTAATTGGTTTGTTAACATTTTAACGAACCATGGTGAACCCGGCCCTAACTGGAAAGGATTTAATTGACCACATTGCTGTGTTGACTGTCTGAAAATATATTCTTTTAATATTATAAAACTTGAGGGTAAGTCGATACTCACCATAGAATACTGTAATATTGGAATGCAAGAGAAATATACATGTCCTTAATGATATGGATTCAAAATAAGGTTGAATATTTGGAATGGTTTCCCTATGTTGGCTGACAGACAGAAAACATTTACTACAGTAATATTCAATGCCAGCTATTTGTATTGAATTGTGCTCTTAACTGGGAATCTACCCATTCGTTTATCCACATTTTGTAATAAGGGTATAAGATAGGAAGACAAGAAAAAGAATTGAAGTGAACATATTTTTTAAACCATTTATTAACTTAATTCATATTAATTCATTCAAAATTCATTACTCTTTTTTCTCTTTTTAGACTTTGGTTCCATCCTACCACCATTTTATAGACATTTAATGCAACAGACATTAAAAACCACAATTAGAAGAAGAAAAAGTTTTATAATTTTAAATATAAATGAGACAGTATGAAATTCACGGGTACTCACACATCCCAAGAGAAAAGATGCGAGTTACAACACAATTATCATCTTGGCTCTATTATACAACTTCAACAACACTGAAATAGAGTTTAAGGAACCTAATAGGTTCATTCGCCGAACGTGCATAACTTGATCAATTTGATTCCCCGCCATGCGCCGCAAGTCAGCAGAAACAAGCTAGCAAGCCAGCAGAGAAAAAGGCCGCGTTTTTTTTTTAAGCGAGAAATTGCAGCGCTGCATCAAGGGGAAGTAAATCGCTACATCACAACTACCTGTAAATAAAAACGGTAAAGATGGCGCGAATTGGCGGTCGTTTAAAACGTGTTTCAGTCATTATTTCGAAATAAATTTAATGTAATTAAATTATTTATAATTTACTTTGAATTGCGCATATGTTCCCAGCGAGACGTGTTTCCATTATTATAAATAACTTTCCTAGTTCGACTGTGTAAAGTTTCGGCACTCCCTAATTTAAAGCGAAACGGTGGCATTGCGGTACACTGAATATTATGCGTCTACTAGAAGACCAAAGTTATGATGAATGCATAGTTATATCGCTCAATAAACAATTTTGTTAATTACCGTACACTAGGATTTCACATTGCTTGTAATTTTTAGGTTAGGCCTAGCCCATGTCATTCGAGTTGCCTTCCACGAAGTAATGCCCTTGGCTTAGCCATTAAAGTCGCATTCAAAATGATCGTTTTACGAATGAAGTAGCGTTAGATAAATATTTCAGAACTTAAGGTTACCATATCTATAATAATCAGCATAACTTTTATGTGGCAAGGTAACTTGGATTTAAAAATTGCAAAATGGGACGACCTAGCTCTTGACTCCTTTTGCCTTCTTATAAATATTTCCTAACTAACCAACTGAGATGCTGCCAATGGAAATGGAAATGTAGGCCTATCATTGTGCAATATTATATGCTACACCAATAGCCTGTGCATGTCACTAATGATTTCCCCAGGATAGTCAATTGTGGGGCAGTGTATAGCCTCTTCTGAATTATTATTAAAAGAAAAGCGCACAATGTGCAAATACATATTTGAACATATGATCAATTATGCTAATGCCAGTCTTATTATTGAGGTTGTCCTCATTTTGCAGTTTTGTGTGTGGTACCTTTCACAATGATCGTTGCACAGGTCACATACAGTCTTCATTTGGTTGGTGCAAATTCTTGGTTTTGCAGAATCTATGGTGAAATCCATGGGTGGCGTAACGTGTTATTACGTGTTGTAGTTCGTAATTAGTTTGTTTCCACTCTTCCGTCATTATGGCATCTGTGGAGTAAAAGTTGGACCAAATGGCATTTCGTTTCTCATTTAAGGTTCGGCGTGCATTCTCATAGGCTTTGGTGTTAGGTAGGTAAAACTGTATTTTGATGTCGTCGATGAAGTAGTACTCCTTAGTTTATACATATGTCAACCTTGAAGGGGCAGACTTTCCAATGCCTAAAATCTTCTGAATTATGCAGTATGGTGCATCTACTTGTGCCAGGCTCCTCTTTCATCTTCCTGGCGATCTCCTTGGATCAATGGGGCAGAAGACCTCATTGTTCCACCCCTTTAAATAATAACTACAACTCCCTTGGTCATCTCTCATTTTCTTCAGACCTTCGAAGCCTAGGGAGTCTGTCATGGCCTTTCTCTTTACTCACCACCCCAATTTTTTTAAAGAGTCGAAATTCTTCCTTCTATAGCCTAACTCGACGCCAACAGGAAAGGGGGCCTCGATGTTACACTCCTTAAAACATTCATCCCCACCACCACCTGTCCAGCTACATAATTTTCAACATGAGCCCAAATCATTTAGATGGGATTCAAGTCGGGGTGGTACGATGGTAGACGCAAGATCGTGTGTCCATAGGTAGCAAGCAGTGTATCGATTTGATACGTCTCATAACGTGGTTTATGGGATTTAATCAAAGCGTACAGTTGAGGTTTTATCATCTCTGTAGAAAATGGAATACCCTTATCGGTCAACCAATCCTGCATAACTGTTTTTCGGGAAGATGATGTGGGTACGCACTCACATTGGACATTATGGTACGAGGCATTGTCAATCACGACTACAGAATTTGTTGGCAAATTGGGAATTAATTTTTCTGTCAGATATTTTTCGTTATTTCTATAGTTCATCTCATCGTGATAGTCCCCAGTTCTTTTGTTGGATTTTGAAAACCAACAAAGCATTTGGAAAGAAACATGCATCAGAACCGGCATATACCGCTATTAATCTTTGTCCTTTCGAGATAGGCGACTTCAGTCCATGAAGAGAACCGTCACTCCAAGCACTTGGCTTAGTGTGCGAACTATGCAAATATGTCTCATCAGTGTAAACAATAGGCCTACCTTGTTGTCGGTACCGCCTTATGCTCTGTAAGTACAGCATGCGTTATGTCAGGCTTCTCCATAAGTATTCTATGCATGTCTTCTGTCTTCCTCCATCTGAAGCCTAGGCCTCGAACTATCTTGCTTAATGTTCGTACGCCACCTTTAAAATTTATAACCTCAACCAGTTTCCTACGGATCTTTTCCAGCGTTGGCCTCTCACCTTTGCTATAGTGAAAATTATGAATCGTATGCCTTACCACGCATTTATCAAAATCGTCTAACTTACACTTCTTGGCAGATTTTGGTCTTCTCTTTCCAGGCGTTGAAAATGAATCCACTTCACCACTTTCAATTCTTTTGGCGCCTTGTATTATATTCCGCACCGACCTTTCTGACACACCTGATGCTTCAGCCACTTTATTTTGAACTGCGTATAAGTTCCCAGCGAGATGTGTTTCCTTTTTCATGAATTTATACACATTATAAATAACTTCACTAGTTCGACTGTGTAAAGTTTTGGCACTCCCTAATTTAAAGCGAAACGGTGGCATTGTGGTACACTGAATATTATACACAAATTTCAAGGCTTCAGGTATTCAACAAACACACTTTCAGCTACGTAATATACATAAAATAGTAATAATACACACGTGTGATGCCTCCTGCACTCTACGCTTGGTTTAAAGCTGTAGACCGTGTCTTGGAGCGAGCCGCATTGTTGAAGAATGGAGTGAGCAGTGAGCCCAGTAATCAGCATTCGGGGGACACACAGGAGCCCCGCAATGAGCATTGAAATACGCCAATTGATATTGGTCTCTGCTCATCGTTGAGTTTCGGCAAGCTCTTCTTGCGTCTGCTCTACTATTGTCATCGCACCAGGAGATGGAAGTTCAACACACTGTGACGGGGTGTGTGGGGGTCTTGCAGTACGTATGCGCGGCCCGCTTATTCTAAACCTAAATATATCGGCTTCCCGCATGCCAATGGTTATCACAGCAGATGACTCGCAGCCAGTGAAAAAGGAATGTGCTGTGTGAGTGAAGCAAGTAGTGGCCAACTTAATGTTTTTGGAATGTGCGATGCGCAGTGAGCGGGAAGACATCTGCAGTTCAATCCCAACTGCCATCTCCTGGCACGATATCAAAACCGTTCGCCTTGCGAATATAGTTTGCACGACTGTGCGGATAGCGGATAATATTTAGAGTAAATTTGCGGATAGATTTTAGAATACAATGTTGAACTGGATTTTTAGTTCTTACTAAGAACTGAGTCTTTCACGTTTCTTGTTATTTCCCTATTTGCTTTCGGTTGGGTTGTACGAGAATGAGAAGTGAGAGAAGCCAGTCATGGAAATACCCTCAATTATTGTTACCACAAAAAAAAAAAAAAAGCTTTATACCTGCGCTTGCCTGCGTGGGTATATCCGATGACTAAGTAAGTGCTATAATTAGCCACCCTCTGTTTCACTTACCATTGCTCAGAGGGACAAAACTCGGTCGAAGGTGGATGAGAAAGTGGGTTGTGCTTACGTTATTGATGGTGCAAATACCAAGATCTCTTTGCCAGAGGCCTGTAGTGTGTTTACTGCGGAGCTCGTTGCCATCTATGAAGCTCTGCAGTTTGCACTACAGGATGCATGAATCCACTTTCTCGTGTGCACCGACTCTTTGAGTTCGTTGCAGTCAATTGCTACTTGATTCCTGCAACACCCCCTAGTGCAGCGAATCCACGACCTACTAGCCGGGCTGTGTCACGCTGACACTCGAATCACCTTTCTGTGGCTTCCAAGCCACATGGGAATTGCGGGAAATGAGTTAGCGGATCAAGCTGCAAAAGAGGCGGGATCACTACCACCTCGAACAATGGAGGTACCCGCTAGAGATATTCGCTCTCAGTTACGCCTACAAGTTCTGGTATTTTGGGAGAGTCAGTGGATAGCTGACCCACTGCCCAGTAAACTGAGAACGATCAAGGGAACTACATCGTGGCCCACATTTTAACCGAGTGTGTGGATCTTACTGACTTACGAAGAAACCTTGGTTTGCAGATGACACTCAAACTTATATTAGCCGATGACGCGGTGGTTTGTTCGTTTTTGAATGATAATTTTTTGTTTTTTCATAATTTTTGTTTATTTTTATAATTATTATTTTTATTTAATATTTTGTTTTATTAAATTTAGGTCTATGAATTGGTCATAGCTAACACCTTATTCAATAACCACAATAGAAGAATATACACATGGATGAGACCAGGAGATACAGGGCGTTACCAAATCGACTTCATTATGGTCAAGCAGAGGTTTCGAAACCAGATTTTGGATTGTAAAACATATCCTGGTGCTGACATAAACTCTGATCACAATCTGGTTGTAATGAAATGCAGATTAAAGTTGAAGAAACTGAAGAAAAGTCAAAAGCCAAAAAGGTGGGCAATAGACAGACTGAAAGAGAAGGATGTAAACGAAAGATTCAAGAAGAGTATAAAGGAAGGACTAATGAAAAACCCTAAACAAACTTCAATTGCAGACGAATGGGCACTTTTGAAGAATGAAATAACAAAATCCGCAGAAGAAAACATTGGTAGGAAAGAAAGAATAGGTAGAAAACCGTGGATCACTCAGGATATACTAGAATTGATGGATGAAAGGCGGAAACACAAGAATCTAAGAGATGAAAAGGGGAAAGCAGAATACAGACGTCTGAGAAATGAGGTTAACAAGAAGTGCAAGGAAGCGAAAGAAGAATGGTTGAAAGAGAAATGTGCAGGTATAGAAAATTGTCTGAAATTAGGAAAAGTAGACACAGCTTATCGAAGGATTAAGAATACTTTTGGGGAAAAGAAGACTAAGTGCTGTAATATTAAGGACACAAATGGAAAGCCTCTAACAGATAGGGAAGAAAAGGTTGAGAGATGGAAAGCTTACATAGAGAGTTTGTATAAGGGAAAGGAGATTGAGAATCATGTAATGGAAAGGGAGGAGCAAATTGATGAGGATGCGAAAGGAGATTTAATATTGAGATCAGAATTTGATAGAGCTTTGGAAGACTTAAGCAGGAACAAAGCACCAGGCATAGATGATATACCGATTGAGTTGCTACGCTGCATAGGAGATGAAGGTCTGATCAGGTTATTTCACTTGGTGTGTAGGATTTATGAGACAGGTGAGGTACCCCCTGATTTCAAGAAGAATGTAATCATCCCTATACCAAAGAAAGTGGGAGCTGACAGATGTGAAGATTACCGTACAATCAGCTTGATTACTCATGCTTCAAAGATCCTGTCTAGAATAATTTACAAGAGGATTGAAAGCCAGATAGAAACGGAGTTGGGTGAAGACCAGTTTGGTTTCAGGAGAAATGTAGGAACAAGGGACGCTGTACTAAGTCTTAGGCTGATTTTAGAAGGTAGAATAAGGAAAGATAAGAGAACGTTCATGGCTTTTGTAGACTTAGAAAAGGCTTTTGATAACTTTGATTGGACTAAATTGTTTGACATTTTGAAATCAATTGGAATAAAGTACAGGGATAGGAGGGTCATACACAATCTGTACAGAAACCAGACAGCAGTCATTCGAGTTGAAGGACATGAGAGAGAAGCTGGTATTCAGAAAGGTGTAAGGCAAGGCTGCAACTTATCACCCATACTTTTCAATCTTTACATTGAACACGCAATGAAGGAAATTAGGGAAAAATTTAAAGTGGGGGTGAAGATTCAAGGAGAAATAATTTCAACTCTGAGATTTGCTGATGACATAGTCATCTTGGCCGACAAGCCTGAGGATTTGAATGAGTTTTTGAATGGTATGGACTCCGTCTTACAGAAACAATTCATGATGAAAATTAATAAATGTAAAACAAAAATACTGGAATGCAGCCGAAATAAATCAGAAACCTCTATGGAGATCAAATTGGCTGGTGAAAAGCTGAAGGAAGTAGGAGACTTCTGTTACTTAGGAAGCAGAATAACCAGTGATGGACGAAGCAAAGAGGATATTAAAAGTAGGTTGGCTCAGGCAAAGAAAGCATTTCTACAAAAAAGGAATCTGCTGACATCGAATATAGATTTAGGTATTAGGAAGTCATTTTTGAAAGCCTTTGTCTGGAGCGTGGCGCTCTATGGAAGTGAAACTTGGACTATTGGTGCAGCAGAAAAGAGGAGAATTGAAGCATTTGAAATGTGGTGTTACAGGAGAATGATGAAGATCAGATGGGTAGATAGGGTTACAAACAAAGAGGTATTAAGACGAGTGGGAGAGGAGAGATGTTTCTGGCGACTGCTAATGAAGAGAAGAGATAGGTTGGTAGGACACATACTAAGACACCCAGGAATAGCAAGCTTAGTTATGGAAGGAAGGGTCGAGGACAAAAACTGTAGGGGTAGACCAAGGTTAGAATATGTTAAACAGATTGCCTCCGATGTAGGGTGTCGGAGCTATGTAGAGATGAAACGATTAGCTCAGGACAGGGAGGCATGGAGAGCTGCATCAAACCAGTCAAAAGACTGAAGACTCAAACAACAACAGGTCTTTTCAAATTTAGGTGTCCACCTCTAAATTTTAAATTCAATTCCAAATTTGTATTCATTAATCTGTGTTAAGAGGGGCAGATGACCTCGTAGTTCCACCCCTTAAAACACACGGGCAATTGAGTATTCCATAACCCAGGCCTCGCCAACTCAGGTGCTTAGCGAGCACTGGCCGGCAACTGGAAAAGCACGGTGCTCTGCTGTAAGAGAGGAACTTGTAGTAGCAGCGCTTAGCGAGGCGAGAGTCGTGTTGTTTATTTGTAAATTGGGAGAATTGTCCCAATTTCCTTCTTGAAGCTGACTTTTAAAAAGCACAAGCTGCAATTTGAAACTTTCAATACGGTCACACATAGTACTGATTAATTTATTTTTGCTTTGCAAAGAGTATTTAAATACCCCGTGATGTATTTCATGAAAGCGAGGTCAGTGATCCATTGCTCATCATCCAAGTCTAACTGTGGAGAAAGAGGGGTGGGAAGGGAAAAGCACCGGGGCGCGCAAGCACCAAGTGCTCGGGTTGGCATGGCGCATGCACAGTTGAGTATTTTATAGACATTTAATATATTGGTTGTGCGTCGGCTCTGAGAAGCTTGAGTCCCGCAAACTAAGTACAGCAGGCCTACACTCTGATTGTGACCTGACAAAAAATTCTGTATGCTTTGTTTTTAGAATTCTCACTAACATTTACACTCCACGCATGAATGAAATGTACAAAGTAGTCAGTAAAATCAAAATCCCCTTCCCTACGCCTTACAACTGTAGGAACATAAAAGCGCTACCATGGTACTCGAGAGTTTATCCAGGAATTATTTTCACAAACATAGATAGAGTCCCTTCTGTATAAATTTCTTGCCATTGTTGTGGTCTAGAAGTATGTATTGAGATTGTTTGATTCCCAGCTCTGGAATATCATACAATGAGCTTCATAAGGACAACTGAGAAGAGGTTGGTATGATTCTTATTACAGTTAAGTACAGAATTTAGTGGCAGTGTATTCTGAGTGGGTCATGGCATCCTTGTTCATATCGCATAATACCATAATTACAAGAACTTCAGCACATAACAGTCAGGGCCAAAATAAATATGTATAATTGGAGTGAATATGAATAGAGTACACACAGTGGGAGGAATGGAAGACAAATGAAACTATTTGTATACTTAGTTAAAATGCACCTTAGAGAAAGAAAATAGGCTAGTGTCCAAATTATTTTTCATGAGAAACATAATAGAATTTGTTACCACCCGGCCAAGTACAGATATTTGTTACCATGCTGAGGTAGGGCCTATGTACACCAACAACAAAAATGGGGGAAAATGTTTGTAGACCGAAGACATAACATGCAGTATTTTTTCGTAACGACGTACTGTAAGTAAGATGCATTCACAAATCTGCGACTTATTATGGAGTATGGTATAATAGTAAGGGTTTTCCACCATAGTTGGCCTACATAGCACAGAACATAACCAAATAAATTTAATCATCAATTCAATACTCGTGTGATTACGACTTTCAAAGCAATACTACGTCTTCGTAGGCTTGATCCTACTTTATCAAACTTGATATTCGGTCATACACACATGTACAACAACACTTTAAAGAAAATCACACATTCCAGAAAATCTTGCAGGATAAGAACGTATTCAATTGGAGCCATTTTGATTATCGAAGCAACGCAGCAAAGCAAAGTAGCAAAGTAAAACTACGCTGCACGAAGGGGTAAATCGCAGCCAGCAGCAGAGAGTGCAGCATGAATAAAAGAACGCGCTGCGCGCGACACTGCTGAATCGCTGCGCGTTCCGCTTTAAAAAAAAACGCACCCCAAGTTTGCTGGCTCTGCTGAGCCCTTGCTACCTACGTCACATCCGCTAGCCAAGACCGACTACAATATCTCAGACCGTAACATCAAAACCAAGATGGCGGAAATCGTAGGGGAACAGCTGTAGCAACTAGCGGGCATGGCGCCATCGAAATAGCGGCAAATTCGAAGACAAACATTCGCATATTTGATTAAATTCCGCCAGAAATTACAGGTTTTTATGTAATAAGGCACAAATTCAATATGAAACCCTGACGTATTTCGCTACAAGCAACGAGAACAGACAGTAGCTAAAAATACAGACATAAATAAAGCAGAGGTAAGACATTATGTTAAAAAATGCAAATATTTCTAAATGGAACTACAATAATAGTCAACCAACAACAAAGTCAACCCCTGACACTATACAGCCCATGAAGGGCCTAGGCAAATATAAAATGCAAATATAAATGGTTGTTGCTTATATTAGGGGCTACGACGTCGTGGTCTTGTAGCCCCATGTATTTGTGTGTGGAATTTGTGTGATAACCTGTGTTATTGTTATGGCTGAACTAGTGTGTTTGTAAATTGGGTATTGTAGTGGGAAGGAAGCGGCCATGGCCTTAAGTTAGGAACCATCCTGGCATTCGCCTGGATTAGAAGTGGGGAAACCATGGAAAACCACTTCCAGGATGACTGAGGTGGGAATTGAACCCTCCTCTACTAAGTTGCTTCATGAGGCTGAGTGCACCCCATCCCAGCCCTCACATGAGAATTAAATTTCTTGGCAGAGCCGGAGAATCAAACCCGGACCTCCGGGACGACAGCCAAGAATGCTAGGCACTACACAACGAGGTGGTCTAAAACAGAATGGTACCACTGAACGAAAGTAGAACGAGCGATAATATTCTCTATAGTACATTAATTAGCCAAAATACCTTATCAAACAACGAGAAATAAATCAGGGAATGATGTTTTAAAAGATGCTTCCTCCTCCGCTGTATGTGACCCACCCAGCCATCCCAAATAGCATTGTGACTCACAATTTGGCTTTAGGAGAGAAAGATGCACAATCCAGGCAATTCGAAGTCTTCAAACTGAGATTGCGTCTACCCTGTCAGTACCGAAGGGAAAGTTACAATCCATATTCATTGACTACTCTAAAGCTTTTGACTCGATTAGCAGGAAGAAAATATTGGAAAAACTAGACAGACTATTGAGAGGTAACAGCTACACTAAACATCTCGTCAAAAGTATTTTAGGCTCTAACAATATAGTCATTAACGATGGCATTACAACATCAAGCCCAATTGAGCAGACTACAGGCATGCTGCTACAAGGAGACCCATTAAGCCCTCGTAATATTTATCACTGCTATGGCAGATAATATCACAGATATATTATCAGAGCGGGTAATCTCATTTATATACGCAGATGACATGGTGCTCGCTTCAAGTTCACAGGTCGAATTGCAATCTGCTCTCGACCCCTTTGAATTATGGGTGTTACACAATGACCTTAGGTTAAACAGAAACAAGACTAAATCTATGACCTTTAGGAAAGGGGGAAAGCCAGCAATTTTCCACATTGCAGGAAAACCGCTTGAGGGTGTACCACATTACAAGTAGTCCTACTTAGGTCCTACATTAGTCAACTGACAATGTTTTCACACTGCAAATCAAGGATAGACCCAGCGTCACTACCAAAGCCTTCAACGACATAAAACATTTGACTAAGCTATCTATAAAAACAGCCTTAAAACTTTTGCGGTTAAATGTTACCCGTATTGTGACTTATGGACTGGAGAGCATTTGGACACATTTAAATATGAAGTATTTGGAACAATATGGAGAAACTGAAGGCGACTTACATAAAGAAGGCCTTGGGTTTATCAAAGTATACACCTTCAAGACCGGTGTAAGAGGTGACTCGCGAGGTTTATAATGTAGAAGAACTCAGACTTCAAATGCTGCTACCTTCTACTCCAGGATATGTAAAACTCATGGACACACTAGAGCCAAAGAACATTGGTAGGATTTTTGCGCCACGGACACTATGATTTTTGACGATTGGAAGAGTGGGGGGTGGGGGGTGCGAGCTGAGACCATTGAACTGTCGGTACTATTGGAACAACTCCTCCCATGGTAACCCTCGCTGAAAACTGCTTCCTGGTGCACTGCCAGGCGTAACTAGTCGCACCAAAAACTGTCATACCATTTAACTCTAGGTTGCATGTCAGCTCATATGTCGTGATTCTTTTCATATATTTGAACGTACGTACCTCTGTGCAACGTTATATGTATGGTATTTTCCAATAATACGGTACGTTTACGGTCTACTTTATTTCGAAGTAGCCTATTCTGCGTTTATGGATATGTCTTACATCAAATTTTGACATAGGCCTAAATAGCACGTATGACAAATACACGTAGGCCCTATTGTAGGTTATAAGTTATTAAGTTAGTCACAGAATTATAACCTACGTCTAGCTTATATTACAGATTTCCATGGAAACGCCCAGATGTAGGCCTATTAAAGAAATGGGTTATAGCTGTGAAAACTTTTATAAACATGCTACTTGTTTCATTCAAATAGAAACAAACCACTGCTTAAAGATGATGCGGTACCTGCAATTTCCCACAGCATCGGCTCCAGCCACCCAAGAAAAGACCGAGAGTTATTGAACGACAAGTAGCCTAATATTTACTGTTACTTTCTTCATCAGCATAGGCATAAAATTTCACATTTTCCAGTATACTTTTATGATGTCAGTCTTGGAGACGATAAAAATAATTCGGCTTAAGGGATCTTCCCTGCAGGACCTGTTCGTTTGCTGTATGACTTATGTGAGGTCGAAGTTTCGACCTGCTTCGAAGAAAAAGAAGCTTGTAGTTTTTACGTGACCGTTAATCTTGTGATCATGAGCCAAGGGACCTCCATTTTACGTGGAATCCGAACCACAGGACATGGCATTTCACTTCCAAAATCTCACTTGCAATGACCGTGAATCAAACCTGGTCCACCTTGGTGAGAGGTGAATAGCTTGACCACTGCACCACCATGCCCCATTGCTTTGAAGAATATTGAACATGTGGTTGTTTTGTATAAATAAAGCAGGCTATGTATTTTTGTTCACCAAGCATCTATTTAATTGTTTAGTTATAGGCTTATGCATATTCACACACATATGAATGTTGAATACCAATTAACATACTTTTTCTTCTTTATTGTTAGTCATTACCAGCCTAACCTTATTTTTATTTTATTTTAATGTATGTACGACTTGTATTTTTTGCCAGTAGGCCTATAACTTAGTTATTGTGTATGCTGCCTTTGATCTAAGGATAAAATGATGAACAATCAGGCTGCAATATAATATTTAATGTTGGCATATATTCCTAGCCATTTCAAGTATCAAATTACTATGATATTTTGAAATATGTATTTCGGCGTAAGTTCAGTTTAGTTTACCATTCGCCTAAATGTTCAAAAGTACCTCTTTTACTTGTATCTCGTCGTACATATGTAGGCCTACATCATCCTTTTGTTCGTATACGTCAAACGTGAGATCACGGTGACGTCACTGATCTCCCTAAATATTCCCCAGATATCGGTGTATCGGAAGGTATAGTTCAACCGAAGATACCATGCTATATTCTGCACATTAAGACATGAATCTTTGATATTCCTAGGGAATAACAATTAGTTTACTGTATGATTTTAGATTTTATTCATTATATGCATGGGCATTGGCTGCAATAAACCCCTTATTATTATAGGCTATAGGTGAATTTCCAGCTGTGGATGCCATTATTCACATCAACCATCGTCAGAACAGTACTGCCAACCTCACCATTACGGTACTAGCCGCACCAACACTCGACCATTCTAACCTACGTTTTGTCCAATCCAATGGTTACAGCCTAACACGTCCAGATCAATGGTTTTGTATCAATCTGCCCCGATAGCTGCGCGCAATCAAAGCCGCAGCCTTCGATTTGTCCAATCCAATGGTTTTTTTTACAATGGTTACAGCTTAACGCATCCAGAACAATGGTTTTTGACAATGGTTATAGCCTAACGCGTTCCGATGACTGCCTTTTTTTTAACAACAGTGATCTGCTAATAGATGTAGTCTCCTCCGTTGTCTATAACCCACCCACCATCCCAATTTATAACACGACTTAGGCCTATATAGTGAAATTTCAGTTGTGTCGGCCAGTGGGCATGGCTTATTTGACAAATAAGATATTGCCAACCCTATGTATAGGTAAACACGGCCGTAGGTTGTTTGTTTTGAGCGTAGAGAGCTGTGAGATCGCACTCGCTTCTATCTGTATCGGGACATCCTGAACTAACTCCAACAGATGGCGCATAAGTACTCTCATTAGTACTTCATTTCAAATAGCATTTGCCAATAACACACAATTGATGTTACAAACTCTTTAAAATGAAAATTTACTGTATTATGAACTTGTCATTCTTCAAATTCGATGTGTATAGAATTCCAACGGACATACATTCTATCTTATTAATGTTTTTAATACAAAAACAAACCTAACCAGCAACTAACGCCCCAGTCCCCCTTGCTTGTGGTAGCCTACTAACAGTAATTTTCGGCCAGGCAGTAGGCCTACCTAACCTAGTAACAGACATAAATGTATATACAAAAACAAACCTAATTTGGGGATAACTCCCCAGGCCCCCTAGCTTGTGATAATAACAGGAGCATAATTCTATTTACATACCTGTTGCATTTAAAATCACTGCTTCCATCAGATTACAGTACCCACTTGAGTTTTTTCCACAAGCACACAAAGATTATTGATTCATGATTCTTATAGAATATATTTACACTTTAAGAACTTGACACTTTAGAAGACACTGACACTGCTGGTATGTCATTAAAACTACCATCATCTACTTTAACAAACAGGATTTGTGTAGGACGGTTGATTTGGGAAAATTGTCGAAATGGTATCAGGGGTTAGTATGGCAATTTTCATAACCACAAATTTAGGTTCGAAATGTTTAAGTTAACAAATACAACTGTTTTAACTTCAAAAATGATCCCGGTGAATATTTCTCATCCACTTCTCTTTCAAAGAGTTGTCTTAAGGAAATTTAAAAGTTGAAGTATCTTCAGCAGTATTAAATTTACAGGCAGGTACACAGTAATGACAATAAACAGCCAATGCTTCTCACATTACGTATCTTCGGCATTTATAATTATTCACAGTGCACTTCACTACTTAAGGTACACTATTACAATATATAACAGCTCGAAATCACTTGAAATATGCGACATTTGAACGAAATTCTCGCAGCAGACCCACTTAAATGTTGGTTGACCAAATGTAAACAATCCCCTACGATTACCGCCATTTTCTACGATTTCGATAGTGGCATTATGGTCTGATTTATTGTAGTCGGTCTTGCGCTAGCAAGCCCGCTAGCACGCCCGCTGAACGGCAAACTCAGAATCTGCTGACCGTTTGCTGGCCAGCAATGAGCCCGCTGAACGCGCCCATTGGCTGGCAATTATTACCAGCCATTGGATGCCCGCGGGTTTGTTTACAATTATCACCAACATGGTGGCGAGAGGAATAGATTTCTACATCAATTAAATTGCTAGAAATCTATTCCAGTTCATGACAGTATGAAGTGCAAATCACTTATTGATGAGGAATTGTATGTGCGCTTATATTTAAATTGACGCGTGACACTGTTCATCAAAATTTGTGAAAATAAAAGTACAAATCAACACTCTTGCCAATCAACTGAAAGTTTCTACTACTTTGGATGTAATGGATGTAAATCAATTGGCTGTCGTTTCTACCAGTTTTATTCATCAGTTCGAAATACATTCAGTACAATAACCTTTTGTGCACTATAAAACTACATTATAGACCATTGCATATTGATGTTGCTGTCTGCTTATATTTACCAATTTCATGAAATGTAATTTGTAGGTTATGCCTAATAAGGCATATAATTTAAGTGGCCGTTTGTAATGTGAAGTCCTTACGTTATTTATGTACAAATATTATGGTTTAACTAATGAAGCAAGGATTAAAAGTGCAGTTTGCACTGCCACCCTTTTTTTGTTTAAATATTGATATGTAGTTTCTCAGTCTGGTAACTTCTTGGATTTGCTTGAGATAGATTTATAGTAATTAACTACCTTATTAACCTGCAGGCTGAGTTTTTTTAAACATGCCCAGGTGCATACAGTAGCACAAGACCTACTGCAGGCTATGTCAATCCTAAATGTAGGCCTATTATAGTGCTCATGTCAAAGGTCGTCCTAAAGTTTTAACTATTGAGACTTGATTTGCATCGAAGATAATTTCAGCCGAGTCTGGCAAGGCTTCATAAACTTGGGCGTGACTTCACATTTTCATTTTTCCTATACAGCTTTTGATACCAACCACTTAAATCACAGTATTTCAAGATTTGCTCTCATTAAACATCACCAACAATTTTTTTTTCCCTGGCGGTGGGCTGTGTTGGAGTCTACAGAAAATAAAGTTGAGAAATAAAAATACATCTTAGGTTTCCATGACACAGTTGCATTTTATCCTATTATATATCCACTCAATATACCAATCCTACCAATGTTTCCTAATTCCTCATGCTGCATAAATAAACATAACAGATTATAGCATTAGCAATGATGACAGTAATTTATGAATTGTTAAAATGTTTTTAAAAGATGCATAGAAAGAGGCTTGATAAATCCTGTATCATCAAACCATTTAAACATTCCCACATAGCTCTAATCAGAAGCTCATTTTATGTGCAACAGGTATGTAAAATAAACCTCCCTCCCAATAACTTGTAAGCCTAACCTGAACATAATCCATGTTAAGAGCTGTTTTTTGGTTCACAGGAAAACCTACCATTTAAAATCTTGCACATACCGGTAGGCTACTAATCATATTAAGGTGCAATTAACTAGGGTAATTTTAAAAATCATGGCTATCAACTACTGATTTAAATATTTCAGACATCTTTCTTAACTCCACTTTTACTGACAGCATGTAAGTCCTTACTACTGTCTTTCAAGCCATTGACCAGTTTTTTTTTGTCATGAGGAACCATTTTAGTAATTCTTCTCTATGTGAAATACAATTGATGACAACTGCCTGGAAGACTCAGGTGTTTTTTCTTGTGTCGCTTCTCTGGTTGCCTACGACACTTCCTAATTATTAACAGAATGTTTCATTGAATTGTTGTATCCAATTGACCAACTGGTAATATATTATGGTTTGCTTTAATATTCCTATGATACACTTTTAGATCTCATATATTAATGAAATATACAACAACATAGGCTGAAATGTTGAACCAATCTCCCATTCCCCAACACTCCCAACTAATGGGACATAAGCTACCTAGTGGTTGGTCTCACAATGCTTCCATCTACATGTACCGTACTAGGTCTAGTAGTACCATACGTATTGTGACTGTTTCTCCAACTCTGTCAAGGAAACTAATTCTGAACTAAGATCTGGAATGGGGTACACTGTCCCTCGAGGGCAATCAAGGACAACTTGAATCATTCAAGTGATTTTTCTATTTCATTTTACCAACTAACCAGGTGCCTGGAAATGCTAGTGAAGGAGGCAGCTAAGTAGGCTAGCCTACTGGTATTCACCATTCAGAGAACATTCTCAGCGACTTGTCTATGCATAGGCCTATGACACAATTTTCAGAAATTGATACAGTAGTCACAGAACCACTAATGGTGCCCAGTACGCACAGCTTAGCATAGGACGGAGTGGATTCCAGCCACAGATTAACTTATGATCTGTCAACGGGTTTTCAAACAAATTGAGCACACACCCAAGTACAGGGGTCTTGACCATGATGTTCCAAGCCTCTAAATGAAACACTCCTCTTTAAGACTTTCTGGTCTTGCATCCATGGTCGATCAACATTCTCCTGATCTGTGTTCTCAAGTTTCTGATGGTTATGGACATTATTTTTATCCTGATACATGCCCTATTCTTAATTAGTTCAGCATAAGATCATTGAATCCCCTTAAGAAAAATAGGGAACATCCATGTGTTATTTGACCATAGAAAGGGAGAATTTAAAAAACTGAACCTCTAGGGACATTGATGCAGATGACTCCGAGTAAGTAGGCTAGATCAAAATGAACATTTTTCAGTGTTGCCTTAATAAAGGCTGATAACTTTCTACCGTTCAACATGAATAGGCCTATATTGGTTTGGAAATATTTTTATTATTTGCAGAGATTACAAGGATGACTTGTTGATGTATCGTTATTTTGTTAAGCGAACATAAGTTCCAAGTCCATATCGTGTTGGAACCCATATTTCAGTTCTGCCTTAGTAAACGAAATATTCAATGTCTTTCAGTCGGTCAACACGGTTGCACTTAATGTTAATGAGAATGAGCATTATTCCAAAAACCAGAAAAAAACTGTAGGCTACATGCAGACCTAACATGTTAAATCAATCATGCCTACAAGACAACAAAAATGCTCTATGAAGAACTATTAAAACCCCATAATGGTAGTCAAAAATAATCTCAAACCACCGCCACTATTTCGCGAAGGTGCAGAAAAATCTTACTATAGTACAGCTATTCGTAATAGTTGCTACTGTTGTGATAAACCGGTACTGAGTGATAGGCCCCCGAAATATAACTATTTATCTTAATGTCTACAAGATAACGAGATTGCCAAAAAACCACAAATCTATAGAAGGCAACACTAAAAATGGCTTATCTAATCCACAAGTCACCCACCCTTCACCAACATTATTAATATTTGTAATTTAAGTAACTTAGGTTATGTTAAATTGAGGTTAATGGCGGATTTGATTGCGGCTGTGTGGCGGGAAGGACCCAATAAGTGCTCAGCCAATCAGGGACGTTTTGATTATAGATAGATAGATTTTTATTAATTCCATTTGATCAAATACATGCATTCAATACATTTTTGATATAGGACACGTCAGAATTTACATGCATAAAATAAAAGAACTAACAGGTATATATTACTAAGATTATAACTATTTATAACTTATTATAATAGCAAATCTTAATAGATACAATCTTATTGCACAACTATTTACACCTCACTCTATTATCATAATATGAAAACTTAATTCTATAAATACAACAACATACAGCTAGGTATTACAATTAAATTAAAAAAGTAAAATATAGTTATAGATTCCATCACTCCTATACGCTAAAATATTCAACTACTGAGTAAAAACAATGGCACTGCAGATAAGCTTTCAACATTCTATCAAAGGTTTTTATTTTTGGGGCCAGTTTTATATACTGGGGTAGTTTATTGTATAATTTAACTCCAGTGTGAAAAGTTCCTTTTTGATATATGCTTGTGTGTGTGTGTGAAATATGAATGTTTTGATTTTGTCTTGTGTTATGCCTATGAACATCATTGTTTGTTTTAAGAAAAACATCTTTATTCATTAAATTCTTTTTAAAAAACATAATACTTTCAAAGATATATATGCAGGGCAGTGGGAGAATGTTTAAATCTTTAAACAGAGGTCTACATGATTCTCTCGAGTTTACATTTGCCATAATTCTAATCGCTCTCTTTTGTATCCTAAACGTGCTTAGTACATCTGGCGACATACCCCAAAATATGATCCCATATCTTAAGTATGAATGGAAATAAGCAAAATAAGTATTTCTTAATGTGTGCATGCTAGTGCAGGTTTTCAAAATACGTAACGCAAAGCACATCGAGTTCAGTTTAGTATTCAGATATTGTATATGTTTATTCCATTTCAAGTCTTGTTGTATCCATAGTCCTAAAAACTTTGTTTCTGATTTATTTTCTATTTGATGACCATTTAATGTTATATTGGGCATCGCAGGATTCCTATTCTGTATAGTGTGGAAATTTAGACATACTGTCTTTTTATAGTTTATTATGAGGCGATTATCTTGTGACCATTTGGTTAACTCTCCTGTAACGGAGTCAGCAGACTGCTGTATGACCTGTTTAGTTTCACCTTTTATTACGAGTGTTGTATCGTCCGCAAACAAAATTTCCTTATGTGAATGAACGTTCTGTGTTATATCATTGATATATAGAAGAAAGAGTAGTGGGCCCAAAACCGATCCCTGGGGTACTCCAAATTCAATAATTCCCTCATTGGACAATGTTTCATTAAGTAATTTGGTTCCATCATCCTTGTGTCTCAAGCTTACTATTTGTTTACGCCTTGTTAAGTAAGACTCTATCCATTTATTAGCTAGACCTCTAACACCATATTGATTTAGTTTGGTAAGGAGGATTTTATGGTCAACTACATCAAATGCTTTCGATAAATCCAAGAATAGGCCAGTTACATGTTCCTTATTGTCAATTAATTTCAGTATACTATTACTACATTCGTAAATTGCTGTCTGTGTAGATTTTTCCGTTCTAAATCCATGTTGTGAGTTTGATAATATTTTTTTTTTCTATGAAACTTATCAGTCTCTTATACATAATTTTTTCCACAATTTTTGCAATACCAGTTGGTAAGGTAATAGGACGATAGTTATCTAATTCATCTTTTGAACCGTTTTTGTGCACTGGAATTACTTTTGATAACTTCAAAATATCCGGGTAAGTTCCTGAGAGAATTGAACTGTTTATTAAGTGCGTAAGTGGATTTATTATATTTTCGGCACATTTCTTTAAAATTGCATCAGGGATGCCATCAATGCCAGCACAGAATTTATTTTTTAGCTCTTTTATAACTATTCTTACCTCTTCACTTGTGACATGATTTATAAATAAAGAATCACTGCATATATTTATTTTATTATTAGAATTTAGTGTATTTACCTGTGATTTATTTAATAATTTTTGCGGAATTTCCAGAAAATAGTCATTAAAAGTGTTTGCTATTTCCTCTGGATTATTAATCACTTTATTATTTCTGGTCAGTGTAATGTTCCTTTGTATTTTAGCATATTTTCCAGTTTCTTTCTTTATTACGGACCACATAGCCCTGTTTTTATTAGATGATTGGGAAATAAAATTATCATTATGCATTTTCTTTGCTAGTCTTATTACCTTATTTAATATGCTAGTGTATTTTTTGTAGTATAAATTGAATTCAGGTGTTGTGTGGTATTGTTTATATAATTTGTGTAGAAATTTCTTTCTTTGACATGAATTTATAATCCCTGTTGTTATCCAATTGCTAGTTTTGTTATTTTGAACAGTTCTTCGTTTAATGGGGAATGCTATTTCAAAATAGTGTTTTAGGGTACTGTTAAATGCATTAAATTTATCATTTACATTTTCTAGTTCATAAATTTCTGACCATGTTTCCTTATTTAATAAGTCATTGAAATATGTAACATTTGCTTCAGTGAATGACCTGCACTTTGATTTTACTCCATTATCATTATTATCGATTACTTCGGATACTTCAAAACTCAGTATTTGTCCATGGTGGTCACTAAAACCCGGACAATAGACTTCTATTGAATGGTGATATTTATCTGTATTTATAAAAATTTGATCAGGAGTGGTTTTACTAAATTTTGTTATTCTTGTTGGTGTATTTACTGTAGGTTTCAGTCCATAGGAAATTAGTAACTGGTTTAATAATTCACAATTTCTATCAAGTTTTAAGAAATCCACATTTACATCCCCACAAATTATTATATCGAAATTTACTTTGCTCATGTTATTGAGTAACAATTCTAGTTTATCTATAAATAGAGGAAACTTTCCTGACGGAGAACGGTATACGCATACAATTATTAACTTAAACTGCTGAATTTTTACGGCAGAGAATTCAAAATCCTGTTCCATAATTAGATAATCATAAGCTGTTATCTGTTCATGATCTAAATTATTTCTTAAGAAGATGCAAGTACCACCATGGCTAATATTAGATCTAGAGTATTTACTAGCTTGTATAAACCCTGGGAATTGAATTAATTCAAGTTGTTCCTCTTTCAGCCAATGTTCTGAAATACATAGTGCTGAGATGTCTTTAAGTTCATTTTTAAGCATTAGATTTATGTAATCAATTTTATTATAAAGAGACTGGACATTCTGGTGGTAAATTTTAAATTTGTTACTTTTGCAAGCTTGTGTTGGTGATTTATTTACATTATTATTATCATAATTGTTATTATTATTGTTGCTAGACAAATCCGAAATACCATTGTTGCACTCCGTTAAATTTGACTTCAAAAGATGTGAATGCCAAACCTCACGTTTGGCTTCTTCTACCAGTTTCCCTGCTTCCACTCTAATGATATTACTGTCGAATTATTCTTACCATTTGAATTTACAATTTTGCAGATTTCATCACTAAGATACTCTTTTCCTAATCTATTTAAGTGTAGGCCATGCCGAGTGTGGAACTTCCTGTCTAATTTACTTACATCTACAATTTGGACATTTGGAAAACTCTTACAAATTTTATGAATTTTTCCATTTGTAGCCTCTATTTCTATATTTACACATGACTTGGGAATTAAATCGTGTCTCTGCGGAATGTTTACAATAATGACATTTGTTTCTTGCATGGATGGCAATGTACCCTTTAAATCTTTGATTACCTTTTTACTCTCATTTCTATAGACGTCGTTTGCTCCAGCGATGATCACTGCGTAGTCCTTTGCAGTAAGGGACGCACACTCTCCTATCATCCCGTTCGTGACTTCTGCAATCTGAGCTCCTGGCTTCACTGTCGAAGTGACCTCCATTTCTCGGCTTCTCTCCAAAACGCTTGCTGCTACATCTCGCCCGTGGCTATCCGCAAATATCCGCATCTTCCTGGATTTTCTCTTTATCACTTTCTTCTTTTCTTCTTGAGGAAAGTCATCATTTTCTTCGACAAGCACTCCAAATGAATTTGAGACGGGAATTTCAGTTACATGTACTCCATTTATAGGCCTAGGCTTATTCAATCTTACCTTACCAGCAATCACTGTCGACCAAGTTTCCTTGCTTTCCCCTCTGTTTCCTTTTAATTTATTCAACTCTTCCATTAACTTAGCAATATCTTCCTTTAGCAGCTTTATAATTTCGTCTTTTGAGGACAGTTCGTTTCTCAGGTTATGACATTCGCATGACGGTAGCGGTAGGCCTACATTACGACAATCGGTTTCACTTTTCTCCTCATTCAATTTTACCTGAGATCTTGTGATGATTTTATTTGCATTTTTTACTTTTATTTTGCACGACGAGCATAAATCCGTTACGGTTACACAACCTGACGAGATACTAACACTGTTGACTGTCGTCATACTAGAGATCTAAGTGAGCCTAGATGTTTACACCAAATTACACTAAATTTAATTTAATTATTACTACCTAATAGAATTAATCTAATAACCTACCAATAAAGAAGAATGTGAAATACGTATATCTTCCAATCGGGTGAAGTCTCGTAAAAGCACCACTGCTCTACTTGGTTCAAACAGTGATTGAAGAAGTCACCGAATCTTTGGATACACGTTCCCACAACTTAGTTTAAGTTTATTAAATTATCAACAAGAATTTCTAAATACTATCAATATTCCGTATTACACTTGATCTAAGGAAAGTAACTTTATAGATTTTAAGCCTCTGTTATAATATTTTACCACTTTTATCAAATATTTACACTAGCTGCTATTTCACTACACTTTCACTGTGACGCCATCTTGCTTGCTGGAGACCAGGCTCGGAAATATTTTAGATCGTTTTGATTCTCAGGGCTTCGTTAAGCCCCCACCCTAGGCCGTCATCGTGTCCAATATGGCGGCTTAACGAACACGACGGGGTGCCATTATTAAAATTTTGGGAGATAAAAACACAGCCTTAATATATATGCAACTTTTGGTGTGTGATACCTGCAGCACCTATTGTCCGTATTTTTTCTCGAGGTGGACGATCTTCGCTTCACCGCCGATGAGTGTGCTTGGACCATCTCGAGCTTCCCGAACATAAATCTTGCAGTCTCTTGTCCAGGTTCCAAATATCTTCCCATTCTGCTTCAGGGTCCGGCATCTTCTTGCAATATAGTCGTTCCTGGGTGATAGGTGGTCATTTATAAAAATATTGCGTGATGGGCAATTCAGTCCAATGTCCTGGGTTGTTAGAACTCTCTTCTGAATTCTCGCATTCACTATCTCATCCTTCTTCCACCTGTTGGTGAATTTCACCACGATTCTCCCCACGTCTCCGCCTCTCGCCGGCAAACGATGGGCGACATCGATGTCACGGAGTCCCAACTCAACCCCCAATGCCCTGGAAGCTTGGATCGTACTAGGTCGTACACATTTTCCCTCGGCATTTCTGGCATTCCACTAAATAGTAAATTATTCCTACGTGTGTACTGTTTAAGGTCTTCTGACCCATCTAACGCTTGCTTTGTATCACTGCTGATACTTGCCACCGACTTTTCCAATTCTAGTGTTTTTTTTTTAAATCTCATTTGTGAGATTTTTGAAATCTTCAAATTGTTCGTTAGGCTAATGAATTCCGTGGCTTGCTTAATTATTTTCAAATCCTTCATGAAAGTGTTCCTTAGTTCATTTACTGACAACGGAATCTTTTCTGTCACCTCCTTCACCAAGTCACATTCACTGAACTTGAGAGGAGGGTGACAATCCTCGCGATTGCATTTCCACACCTTTTGCGGATCCCTTTTTTCAGACTGGTAGGCTTTCTTCGAAAGTCTTGTGCATTCCTTGTGGAAATTACGCCCATAATCCCCTTCACAACTAACGAATTCTTCGCAATTTTTCACTTTTTTCCCGCACGGAGAACAAACATTACTAGACATAGCCACTGCCCTGGTTACATACCAAATCTGTATCTCGGTACGCAATACAAATGGGACACAGGTTATATGGATTTTTTTTATTGCAATTCATCTATTGGCAACTCAAACTAACACTTGGGGCGCTGCGGTCGGTCTGAATAAGTAGGGTTTTAAAATACTCAATAACACGCGGTTGATATGGGACACTTTTTATTTTTCGGTTATAATCAGTAAATGTGGTCTCTAAAGTAATGACAGTGTTATTTTTAATTGTATATATGTATAACTGTGCGATACACGTGATCTAATTTGTGTGTTCCACTGGATTTTTTGGTGTCATTTGCATATTATCAAGCATCAGTTTTTATGGTTGATGTAGATCAGCTGATTCAAATTTACACAGGGCTACACTTCGGACATTATTTCGGTACTATTATGCGCAATATAATGTAAATGTCGATCCTGAGTCAACGCCGAGGACATTCAAATAGAGAAATACGGTACATAAACAAATAAATAACACACTGAAGCTGTGCTACTTTTATCATTCCGAGACTAGCATCCACGCAAACCAGATTCCACTGTTCCAAGCTCCGACTTATATCGTGAATTGATGTCAAACTGATGATCCGCCAGCCTACACCTCGTAATCCTTAAGTTCTTCGATATTCGAGCTATTCCACTATCAGTCATATAGGCCTAATTTGCCTCCCCGTGGGCACTGTAGAATGAGTGATTCCGCTACCATTCAAATATTCAATACCAAACCCACCTTTTAACCATCCAAATCAAGCATCTCCTGTCGCCCCACGTGTTTTAATACAAGTTAAACTCATCCCTTCTCCCTACCAAGCAGCCAATAATTAATTATTTAATTGATTATTCAAGTAACTTCAATCTTACCAGCGCGACCATCGTAACAGCTGTTTTTAAACGGAATAACCTTCGCTGGCTTTACGTCGCAGGTCTTCTGTCTGTCTACCTCGACAAGTGTTAGATCCTTCCCGGGGTGGAAAGGTATTATTATTAGGTATTATGTATCATCACATTTCGGCTATTGCTATTTGCATCTTTTGGAAAGTGATGAAAAGGTATATCCGCAGCCCTCTTTTACATCGACTTACAGCCGTAAACTGAGCAATACACTTTGCTTTTACTCATTTTTCACTCTATCAACGAGTAAAACTTATTACTTATGTATAAAGACACGAACAATTTACCACGATCTGTTTACCAATACAAGAAACCATACACAAACAGTCACCACGTGACAAATGTACCCTATTTCTCATTTTTACCGCTAGATTTCATATCAGATAGCTGGAGTTGCCAATACTACCACCTCCTAAAATATTTACTATTCCTCCTGAAACATCCAGTATACCATTTGACTGCCAACCACTACCAACTACAGAAGCTATTGGGCGACGTTAAGCTCCTATGCCCAATAACGTAACACAAAGGAGAAGAAGTAGTCTCACGGATGGCGCGAAAGATGTACCGATATGCGATTTTGACAGCTTTGCTTGCTTGTTTGTTTGTTTGTTACCCTTATTTGCATTAACAAGTTCAGATACATTTGTTTAAAGAATATTTATAACAGCTATTTGCATTGAGTAATTTGGGAAGAGGATGGAGATAAATTTGCCTGCCTTGAGAGAAGAATTGTCGTGTTTGTTGACTACTTTAGGTTGTGGTCATAAGTTTACTGTGGATGATGTTTTAAACCGGTCAGAAGACGTTCGTGGTCATTTTTTGAATCATCTGCATTCTATAGTATCGTCTGATGAGAAGAAGTTAAGTCCAGAAGGTTAGTATAGAAGAACCAATGATGTGAACTTTGTGTGATAACCTTCACTAATTCTTCACTAATATTTCATTAAACTATTTCAGAAGCCTGGGTGTAAGTCAAATTATGGCAGCACTTTTAAAATAACTGGTTACCGTATATTACTACGTTTGAATCAATTACAGCGAGGTGGACTTTCAGTGCCTAGTGATTTAGTTTTGGTATATATCTTTACCTGGCCTCTATATTCCAGTACATTATGAACTGTACTCAGTTGGCAAATTCTTTTAAATCTCGACAAACGCTGGCACAGCCAAGTTCAGTGGCACTCGTAACTTGACACGCTCCTACCAGTACCTAAATTAAGACCATGACCACCTTCTATCCAAATCCTGGCTCCAACAGTCATCTCAATGACAGGTTATCAAACAGATTCCACACACCCCCAATCAATGGGTCTAGGCTACATGACCACAATGTTGGAAAGCTCCTAAATGAATCAACAATTAAAATAGGCTATGTGAGGTTGCTGATTTTAATGTAGTTTTATATGAGAAGCTAGATGTGGTGGTGAGGATGAGTGGCCTACTCCTAAAGGGAGTACTATTTTACTTTTGTCATTGCCAATGCTGGCTTTGCACAGGTTATAAAAATTCTCATTACAAGTTCAAAATACAATGGCAGCTGTCTGGTTGGTTTAGTGGTCATTGCTGATAAAACACAGTATTGTAATTACAGATTACAACAAACAATACAGCCTCTAGGCTTAGCCATTGGTTTAGCTTGTTGGTGTGACATCTTGTGACTGCATTGTTAATTGTTCCCTTCAGACATGGTGTTGCATGCTTATCACTGTATTTTATTTTGTAAAGTTCTTATTTAATTTTTGTAAATTCATCAAAATCTCTAAATTATCGTTCTTCTTGATCACTGATAGTTATTCTTCTCGCAGATGGGTCACTTAGGACCACGCGGAATCAACATATGTTGAGTCTTCCTCCTTGCCCAATAGCTCTTAATATGCATGGATTGTTGTAGTTTCTGTTCCTCCGACCATGCACGTCGTGTTGGTCTCTTCTGATCTTCCTCAAATCCCCTCGTGTGAACAATATTCCTGATTACATTTCTATTCATCAGATCTGGCGATCCCATCTCAGCTAGGTACTGATAGTTATATTAGGTTTAATATTATTATTGTTTAGCCTATAATGATCTCTTGGATTGGGAGGTTTTGGACCTAAGAAAAGAAAAAGTGAAAGAATGCAAGCAAATATGACCTTAAAAAAAGTTTTATGGCCCAAAAATGACAAAATATGACCAAATAAATACAGGGTCTTAATTTTTGCTTGGCAAGAGGATTCCGCTCGACCTTGGCTGACGGTTCCTCGCCAATAGCCGGCTGTTAGAGGTTGGCGCATACGGTCTCCGGCTGTATTCCCAAGTTTTCCTGGGGTAGACGTTCGAGCTCCGAGCTAATTGGATGTTTTATAAAGCTACTGTATATCGTATTGTATAGTGTTTTATTGTGATTTTGTATGGTGCTGTAATGCCTTATGTGAAATATTCGTTACGTGAACATGTATATCTGCACAATACGAATATAAAGTGCAGGAAATCGTGCGCTAGAACAAGACAAAAGTTTCAAGTGAAATTTCCAGGGAGACCTATTCCTATAAATCTGACAATAAAACAACTGGCTAAGAGATTCAAACGTACAGGTTCATTAAACAATAAAAATAGACGTAGAGGTCGTTATTTTCTTACTGAAGTTAAATTAACCGGAGTAACCGGAAACCTCATAAGGAGAAGCTGATTACGGGAGCGGATGGGAAACATTTTCAGCATCTACAGTACTGTAGGGTAAAAATGCATGATACTGATTTTAAGCACCGTATTCTGCCATACATATGTGCGCCCAGTAGCCGGCGACTGAGCCGTCACTGGCGGAGCGCGTAAGCGAGGAGGTCCTTGCCAAGCAATTATAAAGACCCTGTATATTCATATACAGTGAGTCTCTCTCACGACACGGCCGGCCGGCGCGCCCAGTTTATCTGTGTCCTGTTGACTCGTCACTCCCCGCTCGGCATAACATGGCACTTCACTAACGTTATCCGTGCATGACATTAGATAACAATTAAAATTAATAAAATAAGCTGCTACTACCTTATGACAGGAGATGTTCTAAATGTTCTCCTCCTACATCCACACATTTCCGGCATCGTCTTGGGAAACTCCCGATTCACACGCATATGTTCGTCTTTCGTAATTGAGGCTATTTCTCTCCGGATATGTTAATATTTCTCTCGGACGAAGCTCGGTTCCATTTACACGGGTATGGTTTGACGACGCAGAATAACAGATATTGGAGTAGAGAAAACCCCCTCGCATATACGAAATTCCTCTACATAACGAATGGGTCGGAGTTTGGTGCGCAATGAATGGATACATTATTATAGGGCCTATCCTTTTTCAAGGCACAATTAATGCACAAAGATACAGGGATAATATACTCAAACCATTTGTTGACCAACTGACTGACACTAACTCTCGAAATGGATATATTCAGCAAGACTCTGCCACCGCGCATACAGCTCATGACACATTAAATTTAATTGAGTAAATGTTTGAATACCGTGTAATTAGAATGGACTTATGGCTGTCACGGTGCCCATATTTAACTGTTTGACTTTTATTTATATGGGTGCTTAAAGAATAAAGTGTATGCAAGAAACCCTCTCACGTTGGGCGAACTGAAAGAACATATCCAGAGAGATATACAGCCTCAATTATGGAAGACGAACTTATGCGTGTGAATTGGAGTTTCCTAAGACGATGCCGGAAATGTGTGGATGTATGAGGAGAAACTTTCCAACATCTCCTGTCATAAGGTACGAGCTTATTTATTTGTTATTTTCTTAATTTTAATTTTTATCTCATGTCATGCACGGATAAAGTGAGTGAAGTGCTATGTTATGCCGAGAGGGGAGTGATGAGTCAACGGGAGACAGATAAGCTGGACGCGCCGCCGGCCGAGTCATGAGAGAGACTCACTGTATTAAACTTGTGATGAAATAGTGTTAAATATTCCACAATTTAATAAGTTTGTGTCATTGTTTAGCTATCTGGTTCATCATTAAACAACAATTTTAGTTACATACATACATTTATTTTCATTTGAGACTGTTTTGCCTTTCAGCATCTCCAGTCTAGTCTGCAAGCCTCTGTTTGCGAACAAGTCGCCTCTATGATCCCCTGTAAACAGTTAGCACTGCAGCCTCTTCTGCTTGTACACCTCTCACTTTAAAATCGTTCAATACTGAATCTAACCATCACCTCCTAGGCCTACCTCTGCTTCTCTTACCATCTACTGCCGAACTCATTAACCTCTTAGGTAATCTCTCCTCTAGTCTTGTGTAGTTCGCGAACGAACTAGTTCGGTAGAGCGGGTCCCACAGACGAACTACCGAACTAGTTCCCAGATCCCTCGCTTGTTAGTTTGTTCGATCTTTTTCCGCTGACCGACTTGTAACAGCGCGAGAGCGCGGGTCCGCCGTAGCTCGTCACGTCAACACTCATTGCACAATCACATGCGCTTTCTTTCGTTCAGTCAGTTCAGTTGATTGAGTGTATCTATTGTTAGTGGCAAGATTGTCAAGTGTTGGCACGGTGATTGTTCAATGTTGGTTTATGATAATATAGCAGTATAATACACTACTAGTGCTAACACGCTAATAGGTAATAACTACCTTATATTTGTAATGTAATACAGTGGCGGTTCATAAATTGAAGTTCCTGATAGTTAACTGATTTAGATGTGGGGACAATTCCACAGTTTTATTTAACTTAGTCATTTTGGATTATTTGAAAATATGTCCAATTATTTTGAAAATCGGCGAACTGGATTAACATTACCATTTTATTGAACTGGTTGATATTATTTTATTTTTCTCGATACATGGTGATATAACTACTTTTACCTGTTTTTAAGAAATGAACATTATGACGATGATTCACAAAGAAAAGCGAACTTCTATGGACAAAAACTCTGAACTAAAAAACCTATTCCTCCCATTCATGCCATAAAGATAATGTACTCGACGGTTTCAGAGCAACCAAATAATGAATATCACGAAGCAAGTAAGAAATGAAACGAAAATCGCGGGGGGGGGGGGGGGGGTACGTCTTATCATCACCTAGTGACAAGTAGGAAATGGAATCGGATGGTGACGCGCCGATCGATATACGCGAAAAATGATGATGATAATTGTTGTTTTAAGGAGCCTAACATCTAGGTTATCGACCCCACACAAGAAAAAAAAATAAAGAGAATAATAAGTGTATGCTTCTACGAACACATCGTCCAAACTGTTATTCTTTTAGGTACGGTACCGGTACTTCACTAATGATAAACAAATGACGACTTTTGGCTTTTTAAACAATAGAAAGAGAAGTTTTCTCAGAAGGAAAGACATGGACCCTAATTAAAAGGATGGCCAACAATAGAGTGAGATGGAAGAAGTTTGTAGCTACCCTATGTTCCTACAAGGAATAAATGGAAATAAGGAAGGAATAAGGAATTTCACTAATGTTTCAATACTCATATTTTTGTATTTTTTTATCTTCTAATATCAAAATGTAAAACACATTACTACACACGCAACATGTCAATATCTAATACACGAACTGCACGTGCAGCCAGCATAGTAACTGAAAAACGGTAGCCAACAGTATTGCTTGAAACGAGAGCAATGTGAATGAGCAATCAGTGGTGACGAGTAATGAGTGGTGACAGACTGCTATAACAAACAAAGAGCGCGTACAGTGGCAGTAGCAAGGCGAGCGAACGATCTGTCTTTGAGATGGGAGCTAACGAACTAGAAGAGCGAACTAGTTCGCTAAGGAGCTGCGAACTAAACTGATCGCTCCCAGCCGCGAACTATTATGCGCAAGACTACTCTCCTCCCCCATTCTCTTAACATGACCCCACCATCTGAGTGGGCTCATATGAGCAGCTTCATCTAACGTGTTCATTTCTAACTTAGCCTTTATCTCTTCATTATGAGTATCTTCCTGCCATAGCTCCCATCTATGTGTTCCAGCAATCATCCAGCAAGACTGCTTACCTGGTTTCCACCTAATTGAATCCCACCCAGCCAGTTTATGCTCTTCAGCAAATGGTCCATATATATAAAATAAACAGTAGTGGTGAGAGGTTACAACCATGCCTGAATCCTGTAACAACCTTGAACCAAGAACTCACTCCACCATCAACTCTCACTGCAGCCTGATTATCAACATAAATACTTTTGATTGCCCATAGTAGCCTTCCCTCAATACCATAATCACTCAGGATGCTAAGCATCTTGTCCCTGATTATCGTACGCCTTCTCTAGATCTACAAAACACGAACACAACTGTCTATTCTTTTCATAGCATTACTCAGTAACTTGGCGCATACTAATAATTTGATCCTGACATCAGTGGCGGCTGGCAGATAATTGTTCTCGGTGTTGCACTGTTTTCATAAAGATGGAACATGGGCACTCGCAGAATTTTTTCTAGGATGGAGGGGGGGTTGCATATATTATTTTTATTTCATTACCTAGGTGGTATTGAGACTTAATTTTAGTTTGATTTCTTACTTGCTTTGTGACATTCATTATTTGGCTGCTCTTAAACCGTTGGGTACATGGTCTTTATGGCATGAATGCGAGGAATATTTTTTTTAAGTTCAGAGTTTTTTGTCCATAGGAGTTCGCTTTTCTTTGTGAATCATCGTCATAATGTTTATTTTTTTAAACAGGCAAGCAGACTTCACTAGGTAATTCCACCAGGATGTGCATCTTTTTCTGTCTTTACACACTGTTGCCCCAAGACATGCCTTTGCTATGTCTGGTACTGCATCCCTGTATCCTGACCATTCCTTTTCAATGTCCTGAAATTCTTGACCATGTACAGTACTCTTTGTAATTTCTCATCAATCATTTCCATGTATTTCTGCCCAAGTTCCTTATCCTGGAGATTTTCAACCCTAATCAGTCTGCATACAGCACTCACTTTCTGTACTTTAGGTCTAACTATGCATAATTCACAGCAGATCAGTTTGTGGTCTGTTTCAACAAATACCGTACAATTCCTTATCACACTCACTATCACTCACTCAGAAGGCTTCTATGGGACACGAATATCCCGTGCCCATCTCACAAAATGCCTCCTCTGCACTCTGTTTTAGGCGAGTTCTTGCCAGTTGTCCACATTCAGAAGTCTACAAAGTTTGGAGATTTCACTTTTCCAGGAACTTTCTGGTCTTCCTACTGGCCTTTTTCCTCTTGTATCTTCTTTAAAGATTTGTAAGACCATCCTATCATCTCCCATCCTTAGTAAATGACCAGCCCATTGAAGTTCTGGAGTTAATGATGTTGAGTATTGATGCTTGTTGTGATAGTGAGTGTACTGTGTCCTTATTTTTTTTTTTCCAGCTTTGAGATGCGGAGTCAAAAAAAGGTCCACAAATTTTCCTATACACTTTAATTCCGAAAACCTGCAACTGGTGTCCTTCCTGTTTTGTTAAACTCCATGATTCTGCACCATAAGTTAGAACTGGCTTAATGACGGTATTGTATATTTTAGTTTTGTATTTGTCATCAAAAATTTTGATCCCAATAAAAACTGCCGAGAGTAGTACACTTTGTTAGCATTCCGTATTTCAACTTTAATTTCCATTCTCTATGATACTGTTCATCAATCATGACTCCTAAGAATTTAAAATGTTAACCTGCTCAAAACTATGCTTGCCAATAAGAAGAGGTAACCAATTCCCAAACATGTCAATATTCCTTTTCATTACCATGCCTGAGTTTCTTGGTAATTAATTCTAAGGTCTAATTTTAAAGCTATCTCCTCAAGTTCAACAAACAATTTCCTTATCTCAATCTCATTTCTTCCTATGAGTACGATATCATCTGCGTGTGGGTCATTCTCACCAAAAGGGGTTAATTAAAGTCCCTGTGCCATAACAATTTTAACATATCAGAATATTCAATTTTGTTTTTTATTGAAATAATCTTAAAATAATAAGAAATTAAAATGGCAGGTTATATAGTTATATATAATGAATACAATATTATAACTAAATAAGTACCGGTAGTTCAGATTAGAAACTAGGTGCGAACTGTGACAAATATAATAATTTTAATAATGAATCAGATGTTAGCGAAATATTTGAAATGGATATTCTGAAAAATTTATTTACGAAATGTGTAAAATGCATTGAGTGTAATGACATTGGTTTGGAACTGAATATAAGAAATCATATTGGGATTGCTACTGATTGGAACTGAAGTGCCAATTCGAAACTTTATTTTGGAACAGCTCAACCATAAATAATGATGAAATCGGTTATAATATGTATGCACACAATGTTAGGTTAGTATATGGTCTGCATGCAATCGGAAGAGGAGAAACTGCTGGCAGGATTTTCTGTGGGATCATGAATCTACCAAATCCACCTTCCAAGTTTGGTAATTATAACCGGTATCTGGGCTCGAAGGAGAAAGATGTGGCAATAGCATCTATGAAAGGAGCAGTAGAAGAGGCTGTGAATGAAAATGATGGCAATTGAGACCTGACCGCAGCGTTGGATGGCACTTGGCAGAAACGGCCACACATCTCTTCATGGTGTAGTTACCGCAACTAGTGTATTCACGGATAAGGTCTTCGATGTAGCAGTCATATCAAAACATTGTGGGGGGGGCGTGGTGGCTCAGCGGTCTAGCTGTATGCCTCTCACCAGGGTGGTCCGGGTTCGATTCCCGGTCAATGCATGAGAGATTTTCGAAGTAAAATGCCATGTCCTGTGGTTCGGATTCCACGTAAAAAGGAGGTCCCGTGGCTCATGATCTACAGATTAACAGTCACGTTAAACTACAAGCTTCCTTCCTTTTTTTTTTAAACATTGTAGGTGTCCACAAAAACTGAAAGGAAAGCATGAAGACAACTGTTACACAAACAATAGTGGAAGTAGTGGCGGTATGGAGGTGTCTGGTGTTACCGGTACTAAAATATTTCAGCGGTCAATGGCAACTGACAAAGTAAGATATGTGAATTATCTTGGGGATGGTGACTCAAAAAGTTCAAAGTAATTCAAGAAATGAAGCCGTATGGGGATAATGTAGAGATCTAGAAACTTGAATGCGTTGGTCACGTTCAGAAAAGAATGGGGACAAGACTTCGGCGACTAAAAGTAAGCTATAAAAAACAGAAACTTAGTAATGGTAAGGGTTTGGACGGAAGAGGAAGATTAACTGATGATGTGATAAGACAGAATTCAAAACTATTACGGCATGGCTATCAGACAAAACACCGGTAATGTGAGTGATAAGAAGAAGGCAGTGTGAGCTCGTTTCTTTCATGTCTCTTCTACAGATGAAAATCTCCAACATATGCTCTACCCAAAAGGAACTGAAAGTTGGTGTAAATATAACAGAGGGTTGGTAATGGGGGAGAAATACACCCACCACCATAGTCTCCCTTTACCAATTATGGAGCTCATAAAACCTACTTTTAGAGACTTAGCAGACCCGGAATTGTTGAAAAAGTGTTTGCATGGACGAACCCAAAACCTCAACGAAAGTGTAAATGCAGTTATATGGGCCCGAATTCCAAAGACTGTGTTTGTAGGACTAGAAACCCTTCACTTTGGTGTTTATGATGCCATTACCACTTTCAACGATGGTAACATTGCAAGATGTGAAGTGTTGAACTGCATGGGCATCAAAGTTGGCATCAACATGGTGCAGTCCATGATGGTGTTAGACAAAGAGCGTCTTCGAGCCGCTGACAAGGCAGTACGAAACCTAGAAAAGCAGGCCAGACAACATAGAAGGAATGTAAAAAGAAAACTTAATGAGGGATTTTCAGAAGGAATGTTCTAGAAAGGCAAGCAAAACATTAATGCTGATTTTCCAAGAATCAATTTTTCTCTTATACAATACATGTTTTCCCAGGATCTACTCAATAGATCTGCTTCAAACTTTGAGGATATATTATATGGACTATTTTGCTTACTTTAACACAGGCTTTTCTTAAAAAAATTGTTAGTGTAGAATTCACATATAAATATTGTTATAAAAATGTAGCAAATATTTATAGCATACGAAAAAAATCATAACTAAACCGTTAATCAATAAACTAAAAATTCCCCTTGTTAAAGTATGGCCACAACCCTCATAAACATGCTGTACAAATTTCAACCTAATATTCCAAATAGATCCTGAGAAAACATGCACTTTATAAGTAGTATTTTAATATTGACAAGATAGGGCTTTCCAGAGTCCCTACTAGACTCTACATGCAATGACCAAACAAGGTCATATTTTTATGTATACTCTAATTTGCCGTTTAACTCCATGTTAATTTTCCTGGATATGTTTGCCGAAGAGAAGTTCCTTTTTGTGTTTACATTGAAACACTTTATATCCCCTACTAGGGTATAAAACCCCGTAGGCAAGTCTGTAGATCTGCAGACCTCACATCTTATTGCTAATTTTTTTAAACATGCCAAGACAATGACAATACGCTCGTTTTCGAATCGTTAAGTTAACTGTTGAACTCAACTCAGAAATACCGATCTCGTTCAGATCGATACAGCTCGAAGTAGTTCGGAGAACAACCGCTAGATGGTGTGGCGAGCCACATACTGGCTAGGAAACACCACGTGAGGGACTAATTCATGTAACAATAAAGTTGAATAAAACAAGGCAAGGTAGATAGTCCCTCGAAGAGCTCAATGATTTGCCATATTGCAACAAACTGCTCAAGCAATTAAAATCCAACGAAGGGGGCAACTATGACTTGTAGAAACGCTTGTAGAATGCATTTCCGGCTAGCGGAAAGCAACAGAATGGCGATTAAGAAAGTTCAAAAATCTCGTAAAATATAGCCCCATTAGATTTGGTAGAAAGGTACACTTAATATTTGGCCTTAACTTTTTGTAGTTGGCGTGGACCTCGTAGATAGTGAGTATGGATGCTTTCACAGAATCACTATGCCATGGTTAGCAAACCATGTCGAACAGTTACTGCATTGCAGATAAATGCCTCTAGAGCAGTGAGGCAGACCAATTGGCTGATACGGAGCACTGCAGACGAGTGTGTGTCGTGACATGCGAGCGACTGACTGCCAGAGAGGGGAGAGATGAAGGGAGGGAAGCACCGAGTAGCGAATATAACAAACCAAAATATATGCACTTATTATATAAAATAACTAGCGGACCCGTGCGAGAAATCTCGCATGTTCATAAATCACACTTTCCCCAATAGGTTTATAATGAGACACTATTTACATTTCAGGATAATGGACAGACCTCAGAATGTTAATATGACATGAAACAGGATCACAGCGGCCCGTAGACAACAATTATGGAGCGTATTTTCCTACATCAACGGTGTTTGCAAATCGCACACTTCGTACAATTTTTTTCAAGTCATTTTTCAAAGATATTATAGATATTTATGAAATTATAGTGCAATAAGTCACTGCTAATGTCTATTCTCTTTCATTTGAATGCTCATTTGTCACGATCGGTCGTTTGTGAGCGCCGCAGGAGGGATGCACACTACTGAAATAATATATATGATGATTTTCTTCATTTTATAGTCTTCATGTGCAATTGGTGGCAGAAGCACGAAGCTGTAGAAGCCATCTGTGAGCTAGTGGTGAAAGCTCTAGGAATGCCGCTTGTGCCAAGGCGTTGAAAGCTTGCCCATGAAGTAGATCAAGGTGTTGCTGTAAGATGGAGCTACTAGCAGACCCAAAGCTTCTAGAGTGTGGTTGAAGGCATCAGAGGTTACATAACAACAAATGCACTGTATCAAACTAAAGAGACAATAAATAGCCTACTGAGAACGAGAACAAAAACAAAAAGCTTTACAAGAAAATAGAGACTCTCGGTTAGTGGTTTTAAGAGAAGCAAAACTGAGGAAAGAGTAAAAAGTCCCTACGCAGGGAAAATTACGTCATCCAGTATATTTGTAGAATATACCTCTAGCTGAAGCCAATCTCTTATACAAGCCATGGGGGGCCCATGGATTAATAAAAGGTTTCCACTTTTCAAGGCATCGGCACTAGATTGGATGGAGTTGACAGTTCCAAGCCTGGCCATCTTTGCACCAAGAGTCCCAGGAATTACCCTGGTACTCATTTCTGTTCTAGGCTGAGTTAATCCTAGGCCATTTAAATTTCAAGAATTGGTAATTTTGTTTCTAAAATCCACTACCTGGGTGGGCGTCGTTAATTTGTTTCACAGGCTTGGGACATCTTGATCCTCAATCCTCTGTACTTGGGTATGTGTTCAATTTGTCTGATGACCTACTGTATGTCATTGTTATGACTGTAGTAGAGAGTGTAACAGTAATTATTGGGGTTGAGTATCGGGTAGCTGCTCCAGTACTTAAAGTAAGGTACTATCCTGGCATTTGCCTAGAGGGAGTGTGAAAAAATTCAGGGAAAAAATTACACAAGGACAGCCACTGTCAGCCCTGGGATTTGAACCTCTGATCACTGGACTTGCTGCAGCTACTCATGGCAGATGTGGTGTGCAATTTAATGCGCATGGCTATGCAGTATTAGGTGAGATTCAAACCCTCTCTCTTCCAGTTATAAGCACAGCACCTCTACTGACTTAACATTGCAGCTCCCCCTCCCCTTGTATTAAGAAAACTTTGTAAAATTAATAACAAGAATATAAAGCTCCTGACCAATTAATTACTTCCACATGTCATGAGTCAATGCTGGTTTGAAACAGACTGACACTGCCTTAAAAAGGGCTTGAAGGCAAGATCATAGCCATTTGGGTTTTTGGCAGCTGCAGTGTTTGCAGTAAGTGGTTGATCTATCTTAGTTTGCAACAAAGAACAAGTAAATGCAATGTATACAGGTATTGAAGTATTAGAAGCCTTTTTTCAGTGTTGTTTAGTAAGTTATTATCTTAATTGTATGTATGTAAGCCCACTTTGGTACTTTGGAGGTTAACTTCATAACCCTACTGTATAGCACGGAGCCTCAGATGCATATCGCGACGGGCGGGCCACTGTGTGTCGAGCAAGGCACTGGCGCTAGCAGCTGCATAGTGCCCAATTAGTTCAATACATTTACACTTTTTAACATATTTAATAATCATATTTACTTACACGAATTTCCCAGTACGAGTAGTTGCTGGAAATGCTGTCCTTATTTGCTAGATACATGTTGCACCGACCTAGGAGGTTTTGGTACACTCACTGTAATTCATCCTGACCGATATTTTGTATCAGTGCAATTATTTTGTTCTCGAGATACTCCAGTGTATGCGGATTGTTTCGGTATACCTTTTGTTTGAGGTTCCCCTACAAGTAAAAATCACACATAGACAAATCGGGAGACCGGGCAGGCCATAATGCTCGGCGTATTATTCTATCATCAAAGATGTTGTGAAGAGCTGACACAGGATACGTGACAGCCTACAGTACCTCACCACAAGTCTTAACTCTCTCAACTAAGGTATCTTGCCAGCTGCGTATGTAATACATGCAATGCTTGCATTCGGGACTTCCCGTCCTGCTCTTGTGTTGCCGCAAAGTGCTTCTCAAGTAGAGGTGACTAATCGCTCTCCACCCGTCTCGCAAGCAAGCAAATTTCCGTTCTTTTGGAAAGGCCCTTACTGTACATTGGTATTTCACACGTTTCTAATAACAACTTGCTCCCATTCTTAACGAGATTTCTGTTCACATTTCATTGCCCTTATGATGAAGTGTGAAAGCTTCACCCCAGCCCACTAGTGAATGTATGTTTTAATAAATATGTAACATTTGAATCTGGCAATGCTGCAGTGTATGCACTTTGTCGGACTGATTTCTGACGTGTCTGTAGAGCCAGAGTTTATTGGACTGGAGGTTACATTTATGAAGGGGAAACAGAGTTTGAATAAAACTTTTTTAACTAGGTTTGGTTATTTGTGTATTCATTCCAGGTCTTTTACAATTTTGGGCCAAACATGAATTCTGTGATCAAAATGACTTGGAAAAATTGAAGGTAAGTTTGTAGTTGTAGTTATTGATATAGTTCTTGAACTAGTTGCAAATAACTACATACTGGTCTGTTTGTGTATGAAACGAGACAGTTTTTCTCTTTCAACAGAAATCCAATGTGGATTCAGAGCACCTAACATTCTGGATCAGTTTGTTGAAGAACATCAAGCCATTACAAGTGAGCAGAAATCTGTCTCCCTCACAGGATACTTGTGATGCTGATGATATTGACTATCTCAGAGTAAGTAATATCAGTCTCTAGCTAACCCAACCTAAAAGGACCAATCTTTTTAAAATAGTGTAATTTTCTGGTACCGTATTCAGGGAGCAAAATGAACTGACAGAACTCTGAAAGGCATCTATAATGAAAATTAATCAATTTATTTATCCCTTTCATATGGGGTCGGGAATGAGGTGAGATGGGTATTTTATGTAGCGGAAAGTTTTTATGGCCATAAGTCCTTCCTGACTCCAACTTTATTAGATTTAATGAAATGAAAGAAGATGAAACGGAACAAGGTGTTGGAAGGAAGCTATTGTGACTTGTTAGAAGGTACTGTACCCAATAATACCTACCATCAGCTTATTGGAATCCCTCGATGGTAATTGGATCGTAGAACCTGAAAACCCCCAGATTCTACCAACAAGAGACGAGGATAATGGGGTACAGGATTACCTAACTGAGGAGACGTTAAGAAAAACCATAGCAACAAGGAAAAATAGCTCAAAAGAACACGAAAGCTACGTGAAAACGTAATCTCTGGAGCGTGGAAAACTCCTAAATACCCGGAATGGTTTCCTTAACGTGGCCTCATATCACGTCTATAAAACATCACACTTAAAGCATTAAAAGGAAACTATCCAACATTTATTCAGAAAGCAGAATATAGCAAAAAATTCCATATCAGATAACAAACATTAAAAAAAAAACATTCAACTTCAAATGGAAGTTGATATCAACGTCACATGAATGCATGGCACGGTCATCACTGCTGAACTTGCATTCCACAATATTAGACAAATAGATCAATGTCATAATAATCCATGACCCTAACATGTTGAATATTAATCCTACTGGATAACAGATTCCACATTTAGGTCGGCTCTTCTCTGCCTACATGTTCAAAATCATGGATTCCATGAAAAGTGCAACTTTGGCATGTTTTCGTAAACTATCAAAAAACAGTGGTATGTTTAACTTCTTCTTCTTTTCGAATCACCCACTTTGGGGTACGTCAGATCAATCACTTCTTAGATGCTTGTGCTCTCCTTTTCTCCCAATACTTCTTCATTCTCTCTGATCTCCTCTTCCTTTCCTCTTCTGATAGCTGCTTCGAGACGGACACCCAATGGGTGAGCTACAAGTACCGTTGGGGAGGGAAGTTGGAATGTAAGGGCGAGGAGATGGAAGGTAGCGGCTGTGGCCTATAGTTAGGGACCAACCCCGGCATTTGCTTGGAAGGAAGATGGCAAACCACAGAAGACCATCTTCAAGGTTGCCGGCGGGGGGGATTCGAACCTCCTCGCCTCCCGTATGTGAGCGACTGCCAGCAGTCATGCTGTAGCGACCACGGCTAACTCACCCGGTTATATAAACGGTATATATTATAAATGGCCATATTTAGTGATGAATATATTTTTAAATCATTATTATTGATGTTTATATGATTCACTTGGAATGTGTTTGGTGTTGGACCTTGGAGTGTCTTTTCTTGCAATGTTGGCAGGATTATTTTTGTGGTTAAATAAACAAATGAACAGCTTGCCATCTGTAGGTATATATCCAGTGAAGTTTCAAGAATCAACTGATATACATATTACTGGTAAATTATACTTTATATTTATATTATGCATGTTAGAATCAGTACCTGCACTGTGTAACACCAGTTACAAAAATAAGTGGATAAGTTAGTTTTACAGCCTAACTGTACATTCCTATGCTGTGGTTTTCTTCAAAAGTGAGGTTATGAACATATTCAACAATGTTTTGAAGTTTCTTTTCAGAAATGTTTAAATTGAGATTTAAAAAATAGTGTAACGGGTGTTACATTTAATATTTATACATAGAACGTTAGGTGTACACGATTTCACAAGGAATCTCCAAATAAAAACACTATACATGCATGGCATTCGAAATTTGTAAACACAGGATGTCTGTGTACGAAAAAATCCACCGGTCACCCATCTGCCTCCAACGAAACTGTCGAGTTCTTATCCCCTTGCAGTGCGCCACTATCTTAATGAAACAACATCCTGAACGTTGGATGGACCTCGATCACAGATTAGTGTCTTATGCGCTGGCCTTTACGGTCGCCGGATCTGATCCCGTGTGATTTCTTTTTAAGGAGGTTTATCAAAGATTAAGTTTATGCATCACCTATGCCAGTTAATATTGCTAATATTGTTGAACTAAGGAATTGGATCCATGCGGCTATAGCAAAAATTAACCAGGATATGCTCCAGCGTGTGTGGTCGGAGTTGGACTTCCATATTGATATTTTCCGTGTGACGCGAGGAGGGCACATCGAGCATTTGTATAAAGCAGACTGAAAAGAAAACCAAAATAACAACTGGGAAAGCATCATATATTGGTATATGCCAAAACGAACTTCATGATAAGACGTGAAAATTATGTTCTTAAAGGCTGTTGGTGAAGACAGAAAAATATTTAGCCCAGACGAAAACGATGTTGCATTCGTTCAGTTCCAACAGATTGCAAATTGCTAACACCTGACATAAAAATGAGAGGAAACAGACTATTTTACTAATTTAGAAATGCAGTTCTTGAGGTTTCAAAATGAAAAAAGTCGAATTTATAACAATATTACAGCTAGATTTTGTCTTATGTTTCTGTGTATTTATAAATATGATTCTAATGTGTATTTAATAACGAATAAGAGTTAGAATACATGGAGTTTCAGAATATGTTTTAAGAAGCTGTTAAATTTGTTCATGACTCTAATGCTTAATTTACTCAATTAAACAAACAATCTTACCTTAATTTGCCCAGATATATTATTCTCTCCTTTAATCTGATAAGCATTTTGCCAATTTTGCTCAGTTATGATGTTTTCTGTCAACTGTGTAACACCTGTTACAATTCCTGTAACACCCGTTACATTCAAAATAGGTAAATAACAAGAAAAAAACAGTTATTGTCCTTTTTTAAATTATATGTTTAGTTTTTCTAGAGTTTCTTTGTTTGGCAATAAAATTTGTAAGTTTCTATTAGCGGTTATCTCACCGAGTTTATTGTTTTTTACTACCTACCTCAACAAGTAGGTTGCATTTATGTAACACCCGTTACAGAGTGTTTTTTTAATATTTTAAATATTGTGAAAAGTTTTATTTCAGAAAATAATAGCCCATAGTACACACAGAAGTAAGAGCTTTCTTTTGCATTTGATGAGATTTTGATTGTTATTTCATTCTCCAAATGTGTCCTTTTAACTGTTCAACTGTAACACCCGTTACAATGGAATGCCTGATATACCCTTTTATACAAAAATTTACAATTATGTACAGTGAATGTGGCACACTCCCAGTGTGTCTGTATTTCCGTTCGCAAGTATTCAGATTCAACAACCTCCTATTAGTGTTATATTCTTAAGTCATTTCATAAGTGTTAATTGTTTAAATTGGGCCTCTCCGACCAAGCAATGAAGCTAAGTGGAGGTGAACATTACCTCAATATCAGCTGTAATTTTCAGAATAGACTGACTTAGGATAACTGTAAAAACCCTGTGTCAGCAATGCATTTAATTCCAGGATAAAGATTTTGAATATCCTTCAACAACATGCCATGAACTGCATGATTCTACACAACAGAAATAAGCCTTTAAATTCCGCTGAATTCAATCTGAAAGCCAGTCAAGTCACACCTGACTTCAAAGTACCAGTCATCATGGACTACATTCCATGGAAAACCACATGATATTCGCTTGAATATAAATTTCATTACTAATGCAATCATACGGCTCTATCATTATACACTTGTACTCCCCTGAGCACTGATTTCAACAATTTATATGTCTTTAAAATAGACAATTGCACTTATTTGTCACCCTCACTGGTGAATGACGAATTTCACGACTATAATTCATTTTCGGCTTATTATTATTATCATCATTACATTTGGCTGTCGTTAGAATTTATACAAAATCATTACATTTATTTCCATTTATATAGACTGGTTTCTCTCAATAATCCAATAATTTCTCTGGATTAAACACCTATGCTTTCAAAAACATAATTACAGAAATAATTCCTTCATCAAACTTGCTTCCACGTTAATCAAATCTGGGATATACGCTGATTAAAAAAGTGAATGTTGTTTCAGAATCATCATAAGTCAACTGACTAGTATTAATAACAATTATGAATTCCATCTAACATGGATCTCAAATAAGCCTTCACAAACGTGGCTATCATGAATCAAAGATCTATATTTATATCAACGAAGAAAAAGTATATCCAGCCAAAGTTCAGTACACCCCTGCTCAAATGAATTTTAGAAAACGAGTAAAGTTCCTATACCACCGGTCATGGTAATCATAGCAATTAGTGCAATTGACCGGTTAGAAAACCATACAAGTCTCTATACTTCAAAAGCACAGAGAATGGTCCCTAGCAGAAGCGAAGAATCAAACTTCTCTATAACAAAGCTTCAAAAAGCCTATAACTTGCTATAAAAATCAGCATTAATTTGCGAAGTAAATCACTCGAATGTCGAACTTTTCTGAAGTTGATACATGTAGCTTAAATCCGAGTCTACAGAAGCGAAAAAATGTCAAATATAGACATGAGTAAGTGTTCACCACACTACTAAACACGTATAATCACTGTCGTTGCCTACGGATTCCTCTTCACTACATTAAAGAAGCTTCAATTAAATTTAACTAGAATTAACTATAAATATTACTGAATCAAACTACAAAATGAAAATGGTTGCATTCCTTATAGGACTCAAAGACCTTGTCGAGCATAAGACCAGTCATGATTAGAACGTCATGCCTAGAAATTATACTTCGACATGCTACTCAAAATATACACGAGAAATAATGGCAGCAAAACTAACATTGAAATGTCTACACTCTACTACGATATACTGGACTGGTTTGTCTGTACCTTGTTGAAATCTGAAGATCAAAAGAAGGCACTGATATACCCTTCATATCATGTCTTCCCTCAAATGTTGCAATAGGCTGGACTCCCCTGATCGATGGGAATCGAACCTCGGAACTCCTGTCTCCAATCCACTGGTTCCCTCTGGTTAACAGGATATCATCCATCGTGGACGAACGGTCAGCCACCCTTCCATCAGGACTCCAACTCCATCCAGACCAATTTCTGTTCCACCGTAGCGTCACGATATTCATATCGAACCGAAATGTTATTAAACACCCACGCATTACTGCCACTAAGAAATGGCATTCTCGGCACTAGTCAGCTGTGCACTGGTGGCCCGGTAGTGAGCGTAAAGCGTTACCGGCTTTCACTGAAATGTTCGATACTCTGCAGGCCCAGCAGCATTCATGTTAACGTGTTTAACCAGCCATAGAGATTAAAATAGAATGCATTAGAACTTTTCCTCTCGACATCTTGTCAAATAATGTGTCGTTTATAAACGAGGAGTAATGTTCCAAGTTCATGAGTTAACACAGCATTGAAGAAATTATAATCAGTATGCATAGCATTCCTTTAAACAAAACTGTTCACTGCCGTGAATTGCAGCTTGTTATATTGTGCTAAAGTTCCTTACAGTGTTCATAATAAATGCTGCCTAGTTGAAGTTCATATGTGAAAATGAATACACGTTCCATTCTTGTGTGTGTGGCTTAACAAGTCCACATAGTGTATGAAAAATGACATAGTTCTTCGTCACTGAACTCTGTTATATCACCAAGTGTCGTGCACTGTTGCGTCGAACTTACACTCTCGAAATGCGTTAAATATCTCTCCAGGGGATGCGTCTTTCTCAGAGACTAGATATAATCTGCTTACCGCTGTACGCGTAGGGTTTCACGACTTCCATACCCCCCCCACCCTGCTAGTCTGGATCGAACGTCCATATTATTGGTGAATGTAGTCCATAACTTATATGTTTCACAAAGGTATTCAACATGAAAATATATTAAAATATATATCATGTTATGTTAATAATCAAAAGTTTTACCTCGTTCCGCCTCGTCAATACAATATATTCAAAATTTCGTGATACAATCACGTCACACTCTACATCGGTACATGTTTCGGTGCCTATAAACATTGGCATCATCATCAGCCTTATTAGTGTATTGGCAGCACTTAAAAATCCCTTTGTAAAAACATCGAGTGTAATAAAATGTTGACATAAACACACATTAAAATCACATATACACTGAAACACTTTAAAAGTTTTCTTAAAAGGTTTTAAAATTATGGTAGGCACACGTCTTGAGGTTATCAGAGTTCAGTTCACACATTAAAATCACATATACACTGAAACACTGTAGAAGTTTTCTTAAAAGGTTTTAAAATTATGGTAGGCACAGGTTTTCAGAATTCAGTACATGATGTTTCCGTATTGGTCAAGGGTTTCTATTCCCAACTGGAAAGAAATGACGCTAGGAGTAAGAAAATTATTATATAATACAAGGATATTTGAAAAAGTATCCTAACATATTTGTAAAACTTATGTAATTTGCGGCCAGAGTCAAACAGAGCCGTGCTGTACTAGATGGAGGCTTTTCTACACTGAGTTGGCATGCTGCAACGGAAGTGGCCAGCGGGACTGTGCGAAGTAGGAGAAGTGAGGGGTGAACTTAAGGAGCGAGCTAACTATGACCTACTGTGCGGCGAGAACGAATGAGAGGGGTGTAGGAGAGGGGTATGGTACTTTGAAAACAAATCAACTATTATGGACAATTTCTAGGGTGGTTTGTATTTCGTTCTATAATTACTTAATGCTTCATAAAGTATGTTATGGTTTTCAAAATTTATCTCATTTAGATTAGTTAGAGGAGCTGTTCTTTGGATTGAATCTATTTCAATTTCTTCCAAAATGTTCATTTTAGTGCCCTTACTTGCGTAATGTATGATTTCCATGTCATTGTTGATGTCTGTGAAAGCATGCCTGGAATCTTTCATGGCGGAAAATTTGTTGTACTTAATTGCATTAAAATGCTCACCATATCTTGTTGTAAACGATCTCCCCGTTTGTCCACAATAATTATCATCACATTTTGAACATTTTAGCGTATATATACCTGACTTGTTGAATTTATTTGTATGGTTAATTTTTTCGTATTTAAGAAAATATTAGCGTTGGTGTTGGATGTTTTGTAGGCTATTTTTAGTCCACACTTTTAAAAAATGTTTGATATACTACAGTATATGTTTTGGCATCGAAGTTGGTAAAAGCCGCATACTTAGGCTGTTCTTTTTGCTCAGGTGTTAGGTGGGTGATTGGTTTGTTTTTGATCCTGCTAATGATATCGTTGACAAACAGTGATGAGAAACCGTTAACCTTGGCAATCTGTTTAATAGTTTTTATTTCTTTCTTTAATTCTGTTTTGTCTAAGGGAAGTGAAAAAGCTCTGTTAACCATACTGTAAAAAGCGGCTTTCTTATGGTTGCCCGGATGGTTTGAATCTTTTCTGATAGTCGTTTGGGTTGGTTTTCTGAACACTTTATAAGCTAACCTGTTGTTGTCTAAGTGAACTGTAGTGTCAAGGAAATTGATTTTACCGTTGACCGCTGATTCTGAGGTGAACTGTATGTTTTTATCCAAACTAATTAAGTTTAGTAAAAGTTCTTCTATGCTCAACACATTATCGTCGATTATAACAAATACGTCATCCACGTATCTACCCCAATATTGTATGCCTTCAATTTTGCCTACTACTTCTTCGTGTTCAAGATGGTCGAGATATATATTGGCCACTAGCCCAGATAACGGAGATCCCATTCAATGCCAAAACATATAGTACCGTATATCAAACATTTTTAAAAAGTGTGGACTAAAAATAGCCTACAAAACATCCAACACCAACGCTAATATTTTCTTTAATACTAAAAAATTAAACCATACAAATAAATTCAACAAGTCAGGTATATATATGCTAAAATGTTCAAAATATGATGCTGATTATTGTGGACAAACGGGGAGATCATTTACAACAAGATATGGTGAGCATTTTAATGCAATTAAGTACAACAAATTTTCCGCCATGGCAAATCACATGAAAGATTCCAGGCATGCTTTCACAGACATCAGCAATGACATGGAAATCCTACATTACGCAAGTAAGGGCACTAAAATGAACATTTTGGAAGAAATTGAAATAGACTCAATCCAAAGAACAGCTCCCCTAACTAATCTAAATGAGATAAATTTTGAAAACAATAACGTACTTCATGAAGCATTAAGTAATTATAGAATGAAATACAAACCACCCTAGAAATTGTCCATAATAGTTGATTTGTTTTCCAATGTACCATACCCCTCCCCTACACGCCTCTCATTCGTTCTTGCCGCACAGTAGGTCACAGTTAGCTCATTCCTTAAGTTCACCCCTCACTTCCCCTGCTTCGCACAGTCCCGCTGGCCACTTCCGCGGCAGCATGCCAACTCAGTGTAGAACAGCCTCCATCTAGTACAGCACGGCTCTGTTTGACTCTGGCCGCAAATTATGTAAGTTTTACAAATATGTTCCTTGTATTATATAATAATTTTCTTACTCCTAGCGTCATTTCTTTCCAGTTGGGAATGGAAACCCTTGACCAATATGGAAACGTCTTGAACTGAACTCTGAAAACCTGTGCCTACCTTAATTTTAAAACCTTTTAAGAAAACTTTTACAGTGTTTCAGTGTATATGTGATTTTAATGTGTGTTTATGTCAACATTTTATTACACTCGATGTTTTTACAAAGGGATTTTTAACTGCTGCCAATACACTAATAAGGCTGATGATGATGATACCAATGTTTATAGGCATCGAAACATGTACCAATGTAGAGTGTGACATGTGATTGTATGAAGAATAAAACTTACAATTTTCCGCCTAGTCAATACTATAATTTGTTAAAACATTTCATGGGTACATGTTTCGGGTCCTATTTCTTCTAGACCCTTCTTCAGCCCACAAACTTATAATATGGAGTTCATCAGAGCACAAAAAACATCGATAACACAAATGCACATATATAATAAAAAGTTAAAATCACTGTGACAATATCTGAGAGTCCTAAAATCTAAAAATGGCATGCATAGTTTACGGGCTTCAGGTACATGTTATTTTTGCACTTGTTCTATATCTATATAAAATGTCATTTGACACTGTGAAACGCCGGGCTCATATTTTGACGTCTATAACTGGCGTACTGTAGAAACTTGCTGCATATCTTATACTGTTTTAACATTTCTGTTGGTGTGGCTGAAGATGGGTTGGACGGCAACGGCTACATCTTTTGACAAATTTTTGTTATATATATTTTTTTTTTTTTTTTTTTGCATTTGGCAACCTGTCTTTGGCGGATTAAAGTAATCTTCTGTCACACGGTATCTGAAATGAGTGACCATAATTAGTACTGAGAAAACAACTACGGAAGACAGCTCGAAAAACGGATTGAGAGTAAACAACTTACGGAAAACAACAGAGAAAATTTGGCGTGTTGTTGCATATGACCCTGAAGAAGACAAACGGTGCGAATTAGTAACAATGTGTATTACTTATAAAAACAGCTTACTTGAAAAAGTAAAGAAGTATTGGTCGTATGATTTTAATAAAACGTAAAAACTTACCGAAGTCAGACGATAACAGCCCTGCGACATCAAGTGAAGGTCAAGCTCCGCTTAGCGTGAGCATCATGCTGCTACTGAGCGCGTGTGTCTGACATGTATGATAAAGTAAACAACCTGCTCGGCGTGAGGAGGTGGGGGGGCAGTCGAGAGTGGGGCAAAGCGGGTTTAGAAGAGTGAGTGCGGGAAGAAAGGGGGGGGGGAAGATGGGGCTTATGGAAAAGGTTGGATTTATGATCTATGGCGGTTTACGTGTTTTGACATTTAAATGATCTGCTATCATATCGAATAATATATTTGTCTCAAAAATAATGTCGTTCATATTATTAGAAAAAAAAAAAAAATTATAACAAAAAATTGTCAAAAGATGTAGCCGTTGCCGTCCAACCCATCTTCAGCCACACCAACAGAAATGTTAAAACAGTATAAGATATGCAGCAAGTTTCTACAGTACGCCAGTTATAGACGTCAAAATATGAGCCCGGCGTTTCACAGTGTCAAATGACATTTTATATAGATATAGAACAAGTGCAAAAATAACATGTACCTGAAGCCCGTAAACTATGCATGCCATTTTTAGATTTTAGGACTCTCAGATATTGTCACAGTGATTTTAACTTTTTATTATATATGTGCATTTGTGTTATCGATGTTTTTTGTGCTCTGATGAACTCCATATTATAAGTTTGTGGGCTGAAGAAGGGTCTAGAAGAAATAGGACCCGAAACATGTACCCATGAAATGTTTTAACAAATTATAGTATTGACTAGGCGGAAAATTGTAAGTTTTATTCTTCATGATTACTGTCAATACGGAACCTGAAATGAATAATATTTCTAATAATGTGATTGTATCACGAAAATTTGAATATATTGTATTGACGAGGCAGAACGAGGTAAAACTTTTGATTATTATAGTAAGGCAATATGGAAAAATGGGTGACTCTATGAGTCAAAAAGATGTTATGTTAATTCATCATCCACAATGCTGCAAAGCATGTATATTATTCTCATTTCTTCTTATACATCATAAAATGTTAATTCATCATCCACAATGCTGCAAAGCATGTATATTATTCTCATTTCTTCTTATGCATCATAAAATGTGTCCTGGCGATCGATCAATAAACTGGTCAATACTTGCCATGTACTTATTGCGTCACAGCCGAATCCTAGCCTCGGGTCTCCCCGCTGTGAATCGAATATACCGTAATCTCCAATCATGTGTTGCGCTCACCTCGCCTATTGACCGTGAGTCATGCTGAACTTCAAAACAAACATCGTGCTAAATTACTTGTCATAAGGATGTGAGAATAACGGTACAGTACCATCCCAGAATTTTCCTCTAGTTAAGAATATAAACCTGTGGACAGCCGATGGTTGGGTTCAAGTCCACACATCTTGTGGGGCCAAGGATTGCCTAGTCCCATGGCTATGCGCCTTAACGTGCATAGCTACCCCCAGTCATTATATTAATGAGTAGTCAATGAGTGTAAGGGAGTTTTTTAAAAGTTTTTGTTGCTACAAAATAGAAATGAGTGGGTATGTTATAATGGATTGTTGTATTTTGCTTTGTATGTGTTTGTAAACACAATAGTTTGTCTGTTTCATACTTCTCTTGTTTACTCACATTGTTATTTATAGAATTAAGGAAATGTACATTTTCATTCATTTCATTTCTCATTTGGCGGCTTCGGTGGCATAGTTGGTAGCATGCTGAGCTCCTATGCCCAACATTACGGCTTCAAACTCGGCTGAAGTCGTCGGATGTTTTAAGAGCGTTAAAAATCCCTCATTATGCCTTCCTTGGGAGGGGAAGTAAAGTCGGCAGTCCCGTGTCATAGATTTATAGCAATTAAAAGAACCTTTCGCTAACTACAATATTGTGTGAAGCTAAATTTGTAGGTTAAATTTGATAAACCCTCTTTAAGTTCCAACGTTCGACGCCGGTTGCGGTGGCATCTAGTAGCCAAGTTCACCGTTAGGTGTTGTTGACAGTAGCATTTGGTAGCAAAAGTAGGAACTACTTGAAATTCATCGTCTGCAGTCCTTACCTGAATTACAGATAACACACACTAATACAGCCATCACAATCAACACCGTTGATCAGACAGATTCTACACACACCCAAAGTACACGGGGCTACATGACCGTATTGTCGCAGCCCCTAAACTGAGGAACCAACCATCTGTCATTAAGGCCCCCTTTAGATAAAGCGACATGTAACGTGCGACACATGCTGCGCTACACCCTTATTCAACTTTCTATAATGACAGTATACACACAGAGTAGCGCTACTCGCCGAGTCGTGCACGTCTCTTGAGCGTCTTGACAGGTCACACTACAACAACTGGTCAATAGAATTCATACTGTCCATTTACATGTGGAAATTAGTCGCAAGTACCTACCCGTGCAACGTACTGAAATGTACACAGTATAGATCGTGATTCCTTACACTAAAAAATTAGGTTTAAATGGTGCATTCCTGTTAAATTCAATGTCATAGATTAGTAGATATTGAGAACCGTCCAAATATTTCGGATGGTCGCCATGATGGATTTTTATATATGTAGGCCATAGAGTTATATAATAGAATATGCTTAAGAAGAGTTTGCTGCAGAATCCTGCGCAGATCTTCGGCAATGTTCAGGTTGGCTCGGTTGTGGCAGAACACGCCCCTCCGACTTCCCTGCAGTAGTTCTGAGCGGACCGTCTGCCCAGGCGGAGGCTTGACAGGCATAAATGCGACTGGGGTTCAAGTGAGATCTCAGCGCGTGTATGTAATGCCTTACACAGTAGTTATTGCCTGAGCCAAGACACAGTCCCCTATAGCCTATATTATATTGTTTGCCGCTTCCTTGCACTCTACACTTGATTTACAGCTGTAGACCGCATCTCGCAGCAAACCCGGCAATCAGCATTCGGTGGACACAGGAGCCCCGCAATGAGCATTAAACTACGCCGATTTTTATTGGTCTCTGCGCATCGTTGAGTTTCAGCAAGCTCTTCTTGCGGGTACTTGACTAGATGACGATTATTGCGTAGGTTCATTATTCAAACGTTGACTTCGATTGCATAATTAGGACACTAGAAATAAAAACTTAATTTGAAAATTTTGCACAGCTGCCATCTTGAGGTTATGTATATAATTGAACTAAATTAGATGTCAGTACATTACAATGTGTATAAATATTTGCTGTACCAAGTTTCACTGCACTCAGATGGTTAAATCGCGAGAAATGTTTATTTAAATGTTTCATCTTCGCTTGGCCGCCAAATTTGTTTTGTACCTAACAGGTTTCTGAACGTAACATAGGTGAACTTGTAGTAGTGCCCTTTATCACCGTACAAAATGTCATGGTGATATCAGTACTGTAGTAGTTTCAGAGATATAGAATACCGGTGAAATATTTCGCACAGCCACCATGATGGATTGGTGAGACGTATTAAAATTTGAAGGGCACGATCTGGGGCGAGCAAAATAGTACTATGTCCCTACCGAGTTCCATTGAAATCGCTCGAGCCGTTAAGATTTTATTAGGGAGAGACACACACAGACAAAAGGTGATCTCATAAGCCTATTTTTTTTTCATAAATGAAAATAGGCTAAAAATGAAAAGAACATGTGGACAGGATGAGTTCTAGCCGAGTCCCTAATCAGATTCTTCAATATGTTCCAAGTGGTTGAAGAAACCTGGGAAGACCAAAGAAACTCTGGCAAGAGACCGTAACAGGCCACTTGGCCTAATACGTGAAAGTTAATGATGATGATGATGATGATGATGATGTTTTTGTTCATACGAATAATATGTAGGGTTTGATATCTTTTTCAGGATATACATAGTAGCAGAATCAACTTCCAGAGTCTTCTGTCAAGTCATATTCCTGAGAATTTTACATCGATCGATGAAGAAGGCATGGTAAAAGATTTTGGTTTTATATTAGTATGTATTTGTAGTTAGAGCTAGGAATGAATGGTCAATTACTTTATGTCTAAGACTTGATGAAATTAGCCACTTCGCAGAAAATGTAGCCACAGACTATAATAAATATTTTCTTCAACATGTGTCCTATAACGTTTCCCATTATCTGAAGAGCAAGCTGAGCATTTGCACATAATTAATTGATGTATTTCAAGTAGACAACAGTGCCTAGTGTTCAGTGCACTGTGTGCTGTTGGAATACTGGGCAATGCTCTAGATGCATCCCTTAACACCCCTTTGCCTATGTCCCTTGTTATGTGGCATGCATTTGTAGAAACCCAGTTATGAAATTGGAAGCGAACTATTACAAGCGAATAACTGAACAACCAACAACTTCAAAATGTTGACCAATTCAAATATCTTGGCAGTACTCTCAGTAAGGACAACAACAGTAAATGTGAGATCACAAACAGAACCAGTAATGCAACAGTCTTCTACAACCAAGTCAGAACTCTACTGTGGGATAATTAAGTACCTGGAAAGAGAAAACATGGATTACTGTATTTAAAACCTATTTCCTTCCCATACTGATTTACGCACTTCAAACATGTATCCTTTCTGGTTTGTTGGTTCCTTCATTTAGGGGCTGCGACAACGCGGTCATGTAGCCCCGTGTACTTTGGGTGTGTGTAGAATCTGTCTGATAACCGGTGTTAATTGTGATGACTGTATTAGTGTGTGTTATCTGTTTTCAATTCAAGTGAGGACTGCAGACATTTAATTTCAAGTAGTTCCTACTTTTGCCGCCAAACGCCACCGTCAACGACTACTAGGACTAATTCAGAACTTAGCTACTAGACGTCACCGCAGTCGACTCTTGGCAACGAACATAGCAACCTAAGAGCGTTGTTTACATTCTTAACCTATACAATTTAGTTTCACACAGGTGTAATTAGTGGAAAGTTCTTTAACATGCGATAGATCTATGACATGGGACCGCCGGCTTTACTTCCCCTCCGAAGGAAGGCATACTGAGGGATTTTTAACGCTCTTAAAAAATCTGACGGCTTCGGCCGGGTTTGAACCCGCTATCTTGGGCATAGAAGCTCAGCATGCTACCAACTACGCCACCGAAGCCGCATGTATCCTTTCTAAAAAGAGACAATAGTAGAATCCAAGCATCCTAAATGAAGTTTGTATGTACCCTTCTAAAATCTAAACTAAAGCTACTGTAAGAACCAAACTAGTCAAAATACAACTACCAGTAACACAAAACAGTGAAAGTAAAAGGCGAAGATTATTGAGCAAGTTGTGCAAGTGGCACTTCCTTGCATATATGCTTGAACAATAAACAACAAAACAAAACACTGTAGCATAAGATACATTGGGCAAGCAGAATCACAAAAAAGTGAGACATTTGTGCGTCGCCAATAAAACTTTCGGGACAGTGGAACATTTTGCAAAAAACATGGGACTGTCCCGGGAAAAGCTGGACAAATGGATGCCCTACTTTAAGCCTGCAATGGTTTGAGAAAGCCACATAAATTTCTCATTGTTTTTTTTTTTTAATATGTTTTACATTCTTGATTCACAGAGTTGAGGTTGCTACAAATCCTTTCAACAATCTGAATTGACACAAATATAATTTTCCATTAAAAATGGCCGATAAAAGTTTACCAGCAGGCTAACGCTCCAAAATGGCTAACAAACGTTTGCCTTATGCATATTTCAGATTATTTGTGGACTTCTGTTTAATAAACTAACCCCGTGGCACTACTGCCCTTGAAGGGCCTAGGCCTACCAAGCGACCGCTGCCCAGCCAATTGGCCTGCAGATATTGGGGTGACGCGTGGTCAGCGCGTCGGGTCCCCTCGGCCGTTAATCTTGGTTTTCGTGACCGGCGCACTGCCTCACTGTCAGACAGCTACTCAATTGTCCTCACGAGGCTGAGTGCACCCCGTTCCAGCCCTCACGTCAGTTTTAAAATCCCTGACGGAGCCGGGGATCGAACCCGGGGCCTCCGGGTGAGAGGCAGGCGCGCTACCCCAACACCACGGGGCTGGCACTTCTGTTTAATACAGCCACAAAAACAATGAACGTTCCATGTTAGAAATACTATCTTGCATTTTCAAATAAGTAATTAATATTTAAACATTCATGTTGTTAACATTTGGTTGTATTCAACTTGTAAACGGTCCAGTGAAGGCATGTCAGCTTGGTCTAGTGGTCAGCATTGCTGTCTCAGGATCTCAACGTATCAGGTTCGATTCCCACCTTCAGTATTTATTTTTTTGTATCTCTCCTTTATTATTAATTGATAGAGCATGGTCCAAATAACACTACTTTGAATAGGTATAGTGCATACTTTGTTTACAAACATATTTTTGTTTTACCGTAATTCAACAGTTAAAAAAAAAAAAAAAAAAAAGTTCATCTTATTATGGATGGTTTTGTGGGCATTTTAGATCGTTTCCCTATAGACGAAGATGAATATTTGATTTTCAGTATCATTGTAACTTGGAGAAGGATTTATGAAACCTCTGTCGTGACCCAGGTCAACAAAGAGGTGATGAAATATCTGGCTACACGAAGTTATATATTCATATTTTGGTTTATACTTCCTCGAGCCTTATCTGTTAAGATTTAGATTCAGAGATTATGTAGTTACGTAATGAATAGCACCAATAAATAAACTACAAAACTCACCAATGACATAACATGGAACGGATACAGACTTAATGATATATGTCCAAAACACACGAAAGCATATATTCAAATAAAATATCGAAATATTATACAGGGGAACATAATAATTACATAATAGTTACAATAATTAAGCTGTGAGTTGTACTTATAATAGTTGGTTTTGAATATTGGCTCAAGTTCACATGACAGCTGTGGCCCAAGAGAGGGCTGAGTAAATACGCAGGGAGCCGCCTGAAGCCTCCAAATCTCGAATGCGTAGTTAGGAGGGAAAGAAAATAAGTTTAATCCCTTCCCTAATATTGGTGAAGCCAAAGGCAAGACAGATACAGAAAAGTCTCCATGTACGGAGTTGAGAAATTACATGAATTGCAGCAAGTTACTCCATGGTAACTTCTGGTATCAGCCAATGAGGGCCAAGCATAAGAAGTGTTGCAAATATTGCAACACATGTGCACAGAAATATACATGTTATGAAATATAACCTTAACAAACTTGCTTATTTGTATGAAGACGTAGAAACAATATACGTTAAAGCATTACAGGGTGTTGCATCACATTACAAAAAGAAACTGCTCAGTATACAGTGTCATAGACTGCCAATAGATCAAATAATGTTATTCCTGTGATGTTTTGGGTTTCAAGGTTGTGTATTTGCTGGTGAATAAGAACAGGTTCGAAAACTGAAGTTTGGTTCAGCACCATCCTTTCATGGATAATAAGCAGATGACATGAAGGGAGATAGATGGTTTTTGAAAAAATTGTCAGAATTTAGAAAGGTTACTATGCAAGCTTTTCACCACATTTTTAGAAAGTGGCAGGTTTCAAGACATGTATTACATAGTTTCATAGGAGGCGACTAATAGGGTCGACATGGCCGAATAACTTGCCAGTTTTTGATTTGTTCAGATCCCCTGTGGATGGGGAGGGCAGAATTCATCCACGGTATCCCCTGCCTGTCGTAAAAGGCGACTTAGAGGGGGCCTTATAAAGGTCGATTTTGGTTTTCTGGTCCCAGCTCTGGTTTGACCAATAGAAACAAACATGCATGCTGTTAGGGGAAGGGCCACCAGCTTGGCCATCTGGCCAGAAAGCCTAGACGGTATGCCCCATCCCGTCAGGTGGGTGCGCCATGTACCCTACAGTAGTATCCGCCTTACAACGAAGGTCCCTGCATGGCCGAATACTGGAGCTGAATAAATCCTGTGCATGCTGAGGGGGAAGTGCCTGTTCGAGGCACTGGGACCCCGGGCAATATCTGCTATGCCAGGTAGGTATTGCCTTGGCTGGGTGGCGCCCACAGTGATAGCCCCCGTTCGGAGTGGGCAGTATTCGGGGAGGATTTCGTCCGGGATGCGTAGTAAACGATCACGGACACCTGTACAGGGTGGCACCCTTAAAAAGCCGTCTCTGGAGTGTAGACCGAATCCCAAGGTGTATACGCCTTGGGATGAGGCATTTAATAAGAAGTTCCCTGTTGACAGGTCTCCTCGCTACCTGGTAGCTACCAGGACAGACGGGGGAGATTTTAAACAGGTAAAATCGATCCTATTTTCAGAGGAAATCGAGGGGAAATATCGCGACCTTAACGGGATTTCCAAGCTCCGGAACGGGCAGCTCCTGCTGCATACCGTTGACCGGCAGCAAACCGAAGCGTTGCTGGAATGCACGCATTTCGGCGAAATTCCCGTTAAGGTTGAGAAGCACGATACGCTAAATGAGGTCCGTGGAGTTATATTCCATCGCGACCTCATTTTAAACAGCGACGCGGAATTGATGCGGGATCTGGGGAAGCGAGGCGTCACCAGGATTAGGCGCATCACCCGGAAAATTGGAAATGATAGCGTCGATACTGGCGCTTTCATTCTTCATTTTGAGGGAGATGTAGTGCCTAGGCAGGTGAAGGTCACGTCGTACCATTGCGACGTTAGACCGTACATCCCTCCACCTATGCGCTGCTACAATTGCCAGAAATTCGGTCATGTTTCTGCCAGGTGCACTGCCAAGGCGGTGTGTAGAGAGTGTGGCAAGGGGACACATGACGGTGTGGGGTGTACGCCTCCCCCGACGTGTCCTAACTGCCAAGGAAGTCACTCTCCGCGGTCGAAGCAGTGCCCTGAGTTCTGCAAGGAAGCAAAGATCCAAGAAATCAGAACATTGGATCGGCTTTCATATCACGACGCTCGAAAGAGATACCGTGATATGACTGCACCCGAATTTCCGGTATCTTTCGCGGCTAAGGTGACGCCACCTATCACCCCTGCCACTTTCGTTCCCCGTGCTGTACCCTCGACGACGAACTACTCTGAGATCGTAAAGTCTCCCCTCGCTGTCCAAGCGAAACCTGTCAGCCCGAAGAAGGTTGAACAACCTTCTTCGGCCATTGTGAAAAAGGCGCCGGTTATACCATCTAAACCGGCGCAATCGGAGAAGAAGTCATCTTCCTCTCCGAAACGGTCGGAGAAGAAGTCTTCCCCTGCCAACGAGGCAAGGAAGAAGACTTCTGCGACCGGAGCTGGATCGTCATCCAGCCCATCTGATAAGACAAAGATAGTGGAGAAGAGGGGGACGGTTCGTCGCCGTCTCTCTCGCCCTCCTGCTGACGGGGTGGCTACTGTCTCTGCTGGCCTTTCCGCTCCCACTACCACCAAGGGAGCGAAGCCTGCTGAAGCCAAGCCCGTCCGTATGGAGGAACTCCCCTATAGAAAAGAAAATAGATCGGCGGAGGAGAGGGGAGCGGTTCAGCGCCGTTTCTCTTCCTCTCCTAAAGGCAGGGCTGCTCACGTATCTGCTAGCCATCCCGCTCCCACCACTACCAGTGGAGCGGTGCCAGCAGGAGCGACCTTGTTTTATAAGGACCCGGCGTCTATGGGGAAGGGACCATCTACTTCCCCAAACACACGTCGGCGCCGATCCAAGAAGAAGTCTCTTCGGGGCGTGTCGGGGACAGACACCCAGTCTTCGGACCGGGAGAAAGTCCCTCGACACCGCTCTCGCTCTTCCCCAAGGGCGAGACCCGTGAGGTCCGACGACGACCGTGCGCAACCCAAGAGAGCGCCCGCTCCATTTTCTTCGTCTTCGGACGGAGATGTGGAGATTGAGGTGTGCTCTCCTGCCCCATCATCTCCAACTAGAGATGGGGAAGGGTGGCAAACGGTCAAGCATAAGTAGAAGACCCACTTCTACTTAAGTCCAACCATGGCACTATTACAATGGAACTGTAATAGCTATTCTGTTCATCTCGCTGAGTTACGACAATTAATATCTTCGTTTTCGGCAACCATTGTCTGTCTTCAGGAATCCAGGTTTCGTTCTGGACATGAGACAACAATGCGTCACTTCAAACTCTTCTCTAAAGACCGGATGGACGGAGCTGTGGCCGCTGGTGGCGTCTGCACTCTCGTCCACTCTAGCCTCTTTAGTGAAGAGGTGCCGTTGCGTACTCAGCTAGAGGCAGTTGCAGTTCGTACTTCGTTGCCAGTAATGGCAACAGTATGTAACGTGTACATCCCACCTGATTCTCAGCCGGATTACGACCAGCTGGTGGATCTAGTCTCTCAGCTCCCCCCTCCTTTTCTCCTTCTGGGAGATGTTAATGCCCACAACACCATCTGGGGCTCCGCTACCACTAGCGGTAAAGGGAGAGATTTTGAGAGGCTGATCAGGCGGCTGGACCTGTGTCTGTTGAACACAGGGGAGCCTACGCACTTCTCTATTGCACACGGTACTTATTCAAGTATCGATATTACCCTGTGCAGTCGTGCGCTGGTTCCCCTGCTACAGTGGGGTGTACACGATGACCTTTGTAATAGTGACCATTTTCCAATTATCGTTACTCTTCCGAACCAGAGAGCCATCGAGTTACCAAGTCGATGGCTTCTCCGTCGGGCTGATTGGCCAACTTTCACGGCACGTGCGGTGTTTGCCGAAGATACCTTTGAGAGTGTCGACGATCATACCATTCACATAACGAATGGTATTTTGACTGCTGCTGAGGAAACAATACCTTCCTCATCCGGCAACTCACGCCGGAAGCTTGTCCCTTGGTGGACAGCCGAGATTGCAGCAGCCATTAAAGATCGTCGACGTGCTTTCAAATGCTATCGGAGGCAAAACACTATGGCCAACCTTATCACCTTCAGAAGGATGCGTGCTAGAGCCCGATATCTGATTCGGGAGAGTAAGAAAACGACGTGGGAAAAGTATGTGTCGTCCATGACGGCGCATACTCCTTCATCTCAAGTGTGGACTAAGCTTCGTCGGATCTCCGGACTCCCGACATCACTATCGATACCCGGAGTGTCCATCAATGGGGACATCATCACGGACCATCTCGCCATTGCCAACAGCATTGGCTCGCACTTCTCCGATGTATCCTGCTCCGGGAGTTACGATCCTACATTTCTGACTCTGAAGCGGGAGGCAGAGACTCACCCCTTGTCCTTTGCCACTGCTGCTTCGGAGTCCTATAATGTACCATTCTCAGAATGGGAACTGCGAAGTGCGCTTGCACTGTGCAGGGATACGGCTCCTGGACCGGATAACATACATAATCAAATGTTAAAACATCTGTGCGAATCCAGTATGAAAGAACTGTTGATCCTCTTCAATCGTATATGGATTGAAGGGGAGTTTCCATCTCAATGGCGAGAGGGGATCGTGATACCGATTCCTAAGGCTGGAAAGGATCCCAAGTTTGTAAGCAGCTATAGGCCCATTTGTTTGACAAATGGCCTATGTAAGCTGCTCGAAAAGATGGTGAACCGTCGACTGGTGTGGTTCTTGGAGGATAAAGGTCTCCTGTCTGAGTACCAATGTGGATTTCGCTCTCATAGGTCCACCACTGACCATCTGGTGCGACTTGAGAGCGCCATACAGGAGGCTTTTTTCCGGAAGCAGCACCTAGTCACGGTTTTCTTTGACCTGGAGAAAGCCTACGACACCACATGGCGCTACGGGATCCTTTCCACCCTTCACAAGTGGGGACTCCGTGGTAACTTACCGACTTTCATTGCGAATTTCATGTCCGTCCGACTCTTCCGTGTAAGGGTCGGTAGGACATTATCGCAGTACTATACCCAAGAAAATGGAGTTCCTCAGGGTTCAGTGCTGAGTGTCACCTTGTTCGCGATTGCCATTAATGGCGTTGTTGCCGCCGCCGGGTCCGCGGTAGTTCCATCGCTGTATGTAGACGATTTAGCCCTGCATTACAGCTCTGGAAGTATGGTAGTCGTGGAACGGCAATTGCAGCTAGCCATCAACCGGGTCGACAGGTGGGCTCACGACCGGGGTTTTCGTTTTTCAGCAGCGAAAACCTCCGTCGTCCATTTTTGTCGGCTACGGAGGCTACATTTACACCCTGAACTACATCTCAGGGATGCTGCGTTGCCGGTGGTTGACACTTATCGCTTCCTGGGGCTCCATTTTGACAGCAAGTTAACGTGGCAGCACCATATACGGCAATTGAAAATGACATGTCTCAGGAAACTGAACATGCTCAGGTTTCTTAGTGGCACTACGTGGGGGGCTGACCGTGCGGTGCTGCTACGGTTCTACCAAGCCCTCGTCCTGTCCCGGCTAGACTATGGTTCTGCGGCATACGGTTCAGCAAGGCCGGCAACCTTGAAAATACTGGACAGTATCCACCATAGTGGCGTTAGGCTGGCTACCGGTGCCTTCCGGACCAGCCCGATACCCAGCCTACTCGCCGAATCGGGTGTTCCACCTTTAAATTATAGACGCCAACATATGCTGTTAGCATATGCTGCCAATGTGCGTCAAATGCCGCAACACCCGACCTATCAAGCTCTCTTCGGTACCCAAAACCACCAGGGGTACGCCAACCGGCCTCGTGCCACTCGGCCGGTTGGTATTAGACTTGATAGCTCGTGTACCGAAATAGGAGTGGCTGTAGGTCCCTGTATGATCCGGACATCTAGCGAGGTGCCTCCGTGGCAAGTCCCGCGTCCGGAAATTCGGTTAGATCTGCACCGAGGTCCTAAGGTGAACACGGATGCCTCCGTTTACCGGAGGCAGTTCCACAGCATAGTTCACCAATTTCCGGACGCTGGCATTCTATACACGGATGGTTCGAAGGTGGACGAGAAGGTGGGTTGTGCTTACGTTATTGATGGTGCAAATACCAAGATCTCTTTGCCTGAGGCCTGTAGTGTGTTTACTGCGGAGCTCGTTGCCATCTATGAAGCTCTGCAGTTTGCACTACAGGATGCTCGAATCCACTTTCTCGTGTGTACCGACTCTTTGAGTTCGTTGCAGTCAATTGCTACATGTTTCCCGCAACACCCCCTAGTGCAGCGAATCCACGACCTACTAGCCGGGCTGTGCCACGCTGACACTCGAATCACCTTTCTGTGGCTTCCAAGCCACATGGGAATTGCGGGAAATGAGTTAGCAGATCAAGCTGCAAAAGAGGCGGTATCACTACCACCTCGACCAATGGAGGTACCCGCTAGAGATATTCGCTCTCAGTTACGCCTACAAGTTCTGGCTTTTTGGGAGAGTCAGTGGCTAGCTGACCCACTGCCCAGTAAACTGAGAGCGATCAAGGGAACTACTCGCGTTTGGCGGAGCTCCTTCCGGGCCCGGAGAGAGTCCGTCATTTTGTGTAGGCTAAGGATAGGTCATACAAGATCCACCCACTCGTACCTAATGAGAAGGGAAGACCCCCCACTTTGTACCTGTGGAGCCGTTTTCACCGTGGCCCACATTTTCACCGAGTGTGTGGATCTTGCTGACTTACGAAGAAACCTTGGTTTGCAGACGACACTCAAACTTATATTAGCCGATGACGCGGTGGCTGCTGATCGCGTTATCCGCTTTATAAGTGAGAGTGGGTTAGGGCCAGCAATCTAAATTTTCCAGTGAACTTTGACTCAACGACTTGTTCGTTTTTGAATGATAATGTTTTGTTTTTTCCGTAATTTTTGTTTATGTTTATAATTTTTTTTTTTAATTTAATTGTTTGTTTTTGTTTTATTAATTTTTGGTCTTTTTAAATTTAGATGTCCACCTCAAAATTTTAAATTCAATTCAAAATTTGTATTCTTTAATCTGTGTTAAGAGGGGCAGATGACCTCGTAGTTCCGCCCCTTAAAACAACAATAACTAAACTATAACATAGTTTCAGTAGCTATTCCTTCATTTTATTTCCAAAGTGTTTAATCTGTTCCATCTAGCTTTACCTTTTTATTTAATGCCCATATCCAGCTCATCAATGTGAATAGTTGAGCAAAATTGTTCAGATTCCTCATGTCTGAATATTTTAAACACTTTTTTGTTTGTTTTTCAGACATCCTGACCTACCATTTATTTATTTATTTATGTATATATTTATTTATTTATGTATATATTTATTTCTTCTTGCATCGTTATGCCCGACTCAGGAGCACGGTTGAACCTGTTTAGCTGATGTGTTGGCCTTCTTTTCCTTCCAAAATCTCTTCATCCTCTCGCTGAGCGCCTTTCTTCGGTCTTCTGTCCAAGTTATGGTGGCCCTGGTGTTGGGTTTGTCTTCAAATTGGTGATTGTCGATTAGGGTTCTGAATTTGCATCTGTCCTGTATAATATTGTCTGAAATGTTGATTTCCTGGAGATCTGTTTCAATTTCACGTAGCCAGCTGTTCTTGGTTTTTAGTGAGAGGGCCAAGTTGAGAATTCTTTTAGTCAATCTGCCATTGTTCATTCTGATAATGTGCCCGTAAAATTTCAATCGTCTTTTCCGAAAAGTATGAGACATTTTTCACATTGGCGATATATTTCCTGGGATGACTTTTTCGTCCAGATTCCCTCTATAAAAACTGGGCCAAAAATTTTTCGTAAAATTTTCCTTTCTTGTTTTTCAATCTCTTTGGTTAAAGATTTGCCACCAATGATTAAGGTTTCTGATGCATATAACGCCTCCGATTTGATTACTGTATTATAATGTCTATATATTTATGTATATATTTATTTATTTATGTATATATTTATTTATTTATGTATATATTTATTTATTTATTTATTTATTGATGGCATGCTATCTGATTTGCTGTGACACTGGGGCACATTTGACGTTTAGTTGAATCATTAGTAAGGAGTTTGAGAAATCTCCATGTGTTTTGATTATATATACACAGATCTATGCCTTCCATCAGTGTATTCTAGGATTCTCTTTTCACTTCTGATATAGATGACAGGCGATCTAGTCATCCAAGTGCATTAATTACTCTCGTGATTATTTTTCAGTTTTAAGGAATAACACCCATTACAATTTGGGTACAATCATGTTAGCCAACTGAGAAGCATTTAAATTTCCTTGAGTCATTTGAAAAAGAAATTCAGTTTCAGAAGTTATTGTCTGGGTACAGATGTCTGTTTTGGGCTTGCAGAATTAGGGTCATCCTGCATATATTCGAATTTTAAAATTTACATTGGTGGTCAGGCTCATGCTAATATTTCAATTTCTTCTTGTTATAGGAAGTGGAGAAGATCACAGTTTTAGATCTGGCAAATCTTAACAGCCTCTCCAAGGAGCTGGGAAACATTGTGACCAAGTGCTCTAAGAACATATGTGTGGAGGATGGCTTTCATGAACCACTGCAGGGCTGTGAACAGCTGTGTGGTTACTGTGCTGATTTGCAGGTATATCTCAGTGCATTGAAAATTAATTTAGAGTAGTAATTAACACTGCATAAACTCGAAACCATCAATCCATGAAAATTTGGGCATGAACACAAATATTTTTAATCTGTTTAACTCAATGTTTAACTCAATGGTTAACTAAAGCTCCATATCCCGGAGGCTTCTTCTTAACCCCCTCACTCTTTTGGATTACAAAATTATTTTGTTGTTATTCCTAGGTTTATTACATTTCATCGAATTCTTGGTTTCTGAAGGGTAATTTATTCCTAATTTTAGGTTATAAAATAACCCCTGGCACTACAGCCCATGAAGAGGCCTACCAAGCGACCGCTGCCCAGCCATTTGGCCTGCAGATATTGAGGTGACGCATGGTCAGAGCATCGGGCCCCCTCGGCCGTTAATCTTGGTTTTTGTCTGTTAACCTGTGATGACGTGTGGTAGTGTGTGTAAATGTATCAGGGACAGGGATGCGGTAGGCGCCTCGGGACTTGAAGTAAGGTACTATCCCGGCAATTTTCCTGGAGGAAGTGTGGAAAAACTAAACTCAGGATAACCGCTGTCAGCTCCGGGATTCGAACCTAAGATATCCGGACTTACTACAGCTGCCCTCACGACCGTGGTGCACATTTGACGAGCGCGGCTATGCCGCGGGATGAAATGCTTGTAGAATTTGGCTTGAGTAACTATAACCCCCCACCATTGGTCGATCCTGGCAATGCTACTGGTCATAGAATCCAAAACTCCATGTTTCTGCCAGAATATGCAGCTTCGGTGGCTTAGTTGGTAGCAAGCTGAGCTTCTATGCCCAAGATTGCGGATTAAAACCCAGCCGAAGTCATAGGATTTTTTAAGAGCATTAAAAGTTCCTCAGAATGCCTTCCTTCAGAGGGGAAGTAAAGCCTATGTCATAGATTTATGCCATGTAAAAGAACCTTCCACCAACTTCAATTGTGTGAAGCTAAATTAGTAGGTTAGATTTGATTAACGCTCTATTAAGTTCCAACATTAACCGCCATGTGCCGGTTGCGGTGGCATCTAGTAGCCAAGTTCACAGCTAGGTGTCGTTGCTGGTAGCATTTGGTAGCTTAAGTAGGAAATACTTGTAATTGATCGTCTGCAGTCCTTACCTGAATTACAGATAACACACACTAATACAGCAGGGGCAGATGACCTCGTAGTTCTGCCCCTTAACACAGTAATAATTAACTATAACTCTAATACAGCTATCACAATTAACACCAGTTACTTATCAGCCAGATTCTACACACACCCAAAGTACACGGGGCTACATGACTGCGTTGTCTTAGCCCCTAAACTGCGGAACCAACCACCATCTGCCAGAATGAGGCCACAGAGGAAATGAGGCACCTAGGATCAAAACTCGCCAAGTCCATCGAACATGAAAAACGAGATGAAGTTGCCTTTACATGAACTTGAATGCGGACAACACAATGGTGACATTATTTTCCTTGGAAAGACGCTATTTCCCTATGAAAATGGCGGAAAAAACTTAGGGTTAATTTCAAAATCCACTACATTCAATTGAGCTTCCGCCATTATTAGTTTCAAAACCTACTAAGTCGTTTTCAGCCAATCAGCACATAGAATTGGATTACCCAGGATTCCTTCATACTGCCATCAGCTGTGTTGTGTTTTGTAATGTATGGTTAAGGGTAAATTTTGAATATACTGTATGCATAATCATAATTCAGGTCTGGTTTTCATTTTATGCATAATTTAGATGGTTCACGTTCACATGCTTTCCTTCTTCCCTTGTTTTTATTCTTAGAGCTGCTTTTCGTACTTTCAAAACCAGTTAACTCCTAATTAATCTTAAGAATTGTGTTACTTTCCATTAAGGGACAATCCTGTAATTTGTTGGAATGCATCGTTTGATGACAAAGTAATTAATAAACGAAATGTTCTTATTCCAAGGATGTTTTTTTCATATGTTAACATTTTTCCTCATTTTCCCACAAATTTTGTTTCGTGGACTTGGCGGGGTTTGATTCGAGGCGCCTCAAATATTCTTACAGATTTTTGACTTGCTGCAAAGCTGTACATTTAATTTGCAGACTTACCATCAAAGTACAGTAGGCTATATGGAATTACATTTTTATTCTTGCTCCATAGGAATTGAGCTATTCCTATGTTTATTACATCATAAGGGGCAGATGACCTCATAGTTCCACCCCTTAAAACAACAATAACTATCATCATCATCATCAAATTCCAGCTCCAGTCGCCTGGGTGCTGTTAACGAGCCCTCACCACCTTTTCCTGTCCATGAATAGTTGGTCTTCTCCAGTCTAGCTCTTTGTCTTCAAGATCATCCTTGATTTGGTCCAACCATTTCTTCTTTGGTCTTCTTACTGGTCTTTTTCCTGGGATAATCTTGTTGAAATAAGCTTTTGGTGTACTCTCATCTCCCATTCTTTGAAGATGCCCATACCATCCTAATCGTTGCTTCTGCAAATATTTTGTAGCACTGATATCTATGCCAGCCTCTGTCCTGTTTGTTTCGTTCCTTACTTTGTCTCTACTTGTCCTTTGTTGCATTGTTCTTATAAACTTCATTTCGGATGCCTGAAACCTATTTTTTTCTCTTCTGGACAAGGTTTCTACTCCACAAGTTAAAATTGGGATGTTCGAAGGTGGATCAAAAAGTTAGTTGCACTAACGCGCTACACAGCGTGCTGTGTGTCGCAAACGTGGGCACAGCAGAGAAAGGGACAGACACTGCCCACACATCTGTTATGCAGGTCGCTGTGTTGTCTCGTCTTGTATGGTGTGAATAGCGGCCAAAAGCAATGGCGCGTCGACTGGACGTTCACTCAAAATATGAGGTGCGTGCGACAATCCGATTCCTATGGGCCAAAAGGAAGAATTGCACGGACATTCATCGTGAAATTAGTACTGTGTATGGGGAGCGGGCCATTTCCCGGCAAGGGATCGTAAAGTGGTGTCAGTAATTCGAAGCCGGACGCACTGATATCACGGACGAATATCGCGAGGGCAGGCCCGCAACGTCCAGGACCCGTACAAATGTCAACAGTGTGAATGCGATCATTAGACAGAACGGTGGTCGACATTCCCAGACCGATGAGGAGTGAAGGCCGCTGTATCCGTGTGGTTGCAGAACGCTGGAGGAACTTTCTATGCATCCGGCATCGACAAGTTGGTTGTGCGTTCACAGAAATGTTTGTAGTCTCTTGGAAACTATGTGGAAAAGTGACGTTACATTGTATGTCGTTATAGGCGTGTTGCTGTTGTATAGGTGGTGTAATAAATGGCCATAACTGGGAAGTGCAACTTACATATTGATCTGCCCTCGTATTATGTCTTAAACAGTATATGTTTACACTTCCTGGGCACTTTATTATCCCACAGTAGTGCATAGAAGGTGGCTGCATTACTAGTCCTATTTGTTACTTCACTGTTGCTGTTGTTATCTTTACTCAGTGTGCTACCAAGATATTTAAATTGATAATTTGTAGAGGCTGATTATTTAAGTAAATGGTTGCATTAGACAGTCCTGTTGTCATCACTACTGTCTTACTTTGACTTATTTTCAACCCGTATTCCTTGAACAGCTTGTCCCATGCATCCAGTTTTTCTTGTACCTCTCTGACACTCTCTCCCCAAATCATGATGTCATCTGCAAATAAAAGGGCATTTGTTTCATTACCATTTTCTTCTTTTATTCTCTTCAGAATTATGTCCATCACTGTGAACTTCCTTGTTGGACTCCTTGTTTGTTGTGAACCACCTGCTTTCTCCATTACCTATTCTTACACATGCCCTTGTGTTTTCATACAGCATTTTGATCTTGTTTATCAAGCCTTTTGGGACATTGTGCCTTTATAAACATTCCCAAATTTTAGATCTTGAAATGCTATCATAAGCTTTATCTATATCTAGAAATATCATTACTAACTCTTTCCCTTTTTCAAGATTTTTCTCAATAAGCATTCTTGCTGCAAAGATCAAGTCAGTAGTACTCCTTCCTGGTCTAAAGCCATGTTGTTCTTCTTCTAAAGCCTTTTCTAAGTGCCTGCGTAGTCTTTTCGCAATTATTTTTCCCCAAGATTTTCAGACCCTGGAATAACAAAGTAATTCCACGATAGTTCTTGCACATTTTCCAGTTTCCTTTTTTAAACAAGGACACTATTACACCTTTAGACCAGTCATCAGGGATCTTATTGTCCTTCCATATATCATGTAATACTCTGTACAATCAATGTATCCCATTAATTCCTGCTGCTTTTATCATGTCTGAACTTATTTCCTCAAATCCAGTGGATTTCCCTTTGATCATAGCTTTTAAAGCTTCTTCCACTTCAGACCAGGTTCTTGGTGGTTTTCGTCATTGGCCCTAAAATTGATGTTTGCGTCCCCAGTGTCATTATTAGATACATCATTTAATAGTTGATCAAAATACTGTCCCATTAACTTCCTGATTTCATTTATGCTTCTTATCACTTCTCCATCATTTCCTCCCAAAGCTGTAACTGATTCCTTATATCTTTTATTGTTTTTCACAGTTTTATACAGTTATTTCTTATTACCTTGTGTATCTTCCTCCAGTTTCTACGCAAATTCATCCCAAATCTTATCCTTCTCTTCATTATTTATATGTTTAACTCTTAATTAGTGCTCTCGATATTCTTGAGCAAGTGATCTGATTTTATCCTCATTTCTGTCATTTTTTTGTGTATCCACTTCCAATTTTCCCTTTACTTTGTTCCTTAATTGACTTCCTTATTCCACCAGGCATAGGGTTGCCAGATTTCAAGAATGGAAAAACAGAACACACGTCCCAAAACATTGTATCTTTTTAATCAAGGTTGTTGAATGTTGTAATAAATGATACACATATGTATTAAATAAGCATTACATAATCAAATACACAAAATTAAAACTAGATATTGCTGACATATCAAATAGGCCTATGACATCAGCAGCTTACAAAATAATGCTTTTCATTTGAACGAACCTTTGCAAATCTTGCCCCTTCTTTAATGAACCCTGGTTGGTGATAGTATCACCCTATGGCTCGAGAGTAAGAGGTCTGCAGTGCTCTACTATTATCTATTATTGTATATGTTCATTGTTTTGAAGCCATTAGCTTGTAAAGTAGTGCCCACTTACATATTATCAATATTATATAAATGTTTAAGGGAGCACGACTTTCAAACTATTACATTTGTCAACACAAATGTGGGGCACCCTATTAGAAATTTTTCATTGGTAAGCATATAGAACATAACTCTATACTTCAATATATTTCGTGTTTCTAACGTGCTTGTAATTTGCAAATAATTTTTGATATACAGTGAAACCTCTCTATAACGGACACCCTTGGGACCGTAAATACTGTCCGTTAAAGAGGGGTGTTCACTATAGAGAGGGTTAGAGAAAATAATTGCAATTTGGCACATGTACTTGTGCAGTAGGTGTACTTGCATGAAAATGAAGGGTTATGCGCGGTAAAACGGTCCTATATTTCGTCCGCATTTAAAGTGTTTTCCGGCGAATAACCGTCAGTGATGGAAGGCAATTGTTCTTCCCAGCTTGAAACATTATCCATATCAACAGTGGAGGATTCTCCGCAAATTGCTCTAAATTTTATATCGTAGTGCTTTCTGAAATTCTCGAGTCAGCCGTTCGAGGCTTTGAAATCTCCGATACATAATTCTGCTGCGAAATCCAATGCTTTGGCTTGTATCATTGGTCCGGACACAGGGACGTTCTGACTTCTTATTTTGCTGAACCACCCTATCACTGACTTATCAATAACAGCACCAATACCACTTAGAAACTGTCTAATTTGCAGCTCATTACCATTAAGATGCCATACCTTAATTATCTCTTCTTGTTTTTTCACAATTTCTGCTGCCTGTGTCGTTTCAATCTTAAACACTTCACATGGTTTCCGTACACCACATTTATCATGTTTGTGATAATGTACGATGTCTACTTTCTCTTTTAAAGTTAAACTTTTACAAGGAGCCATTTCAAATGCACTCACTTGCTACTATAATGCACAGGTCCTACAATAGATTCAAGAAGTTTAGTTATTGTTTAAAGGGGCAGAACTACGAGGTCATCTGCCCCATTTAAGAAGTTTCACAGTAAAACTGACCAGATAGTGAAAGTATGAATTCCTTATCTCGATCATTTTAAGTTCGAGAGAACAATGAAAGCGATACCATTAGGCCTAGGTTTATTTTTGGAGCAGTGCAGAAGATAGGGGATGGGAAGGTCAGCGCGAACTGGCTTCCAGGTAGCACAGGATGTGTCAAAAGTACATTAACACAACAGAGTGTTCATACAAGACTAATAGACCTACAGAGATACAATTTCTTTTCAAAACAAGTGTCCGCTAAGAGAGGTTGGTTGTTCTTTTTAAATGCGGCCGGGGTGTCCGTGCCCGTAATAGCCAGTGTCCGCATAAGAGAGATTAATTCTAATATACTTATTTGGGGTTTGGTCACGGATCTAGAAAATCGTCCTTTATGAAGGGGTGTCCGCCTTAGAGGAGTGTCCTTTAAGAGAGGTTTCACTGTATTGATGTCACACTGACGATAGGTTGTTCATTCATTTGGGGCCAAATATCACTTTTATCATCAGCTCCACAGCTGTAAGTATGGATTGACCCAAAAGGTAAATGATGTCAGTTGGAAGTCTCAACAAATATTGGAAAGTAGGAATGCTACTTCATAGACTGTCTTAATCAATGCCACTGTTTGTTATGGACTAATGCAACGTGTGCTCTCTTACTCCTTTCAGTTTCCAACAAAGGTGCAGGAGGTAATGAAATGTTTGGCAGAAGAACCTCCTTTCATCAATCAGCATGTCGTGTGCAATGTGTTGGATGAAATCATATCTGTTGTAACAGCATAGTGCACACTGCATTTTCAGGTCCAAACACAGGAAATTATCTTTATCATTTTGAGGAAAAGTGGACAGTAAGTGGCCCCTCGATAGTTACAGGCAGTGTATATTTCTATCCTTTATTAGTTCCATTTCTGTGGGAATGGTAATGAGTATCTTCAAGATGAATGGCTTTTAGGGCCAGAGGTAATGAGAAATGAAATGAAGATGAATGAAATTGGACTAGGAGTTGGAAGGAAGTAGCCATGATCTATCAAAAGGCACTGTTGTGGCATTTAACTGGAGTTGAAGATGAGAAATCATGGAAAACCCTTTCAAAGTCAGTTGGCAGTGGGACATGAACCCTCTTGTCTCTCGAGTTTGAAGATAACCTGGCCCCATGGGGCTGAGCTATCTGGTTGACAGTTTCAGGCACTGCTTGCTTCTTCAATGGTTCCACATATTACATTGGGCTTCATTTTACACACATGTACCCAAATAAATTTCCTTAAGGGACGTACCCAGAAATTACAGTAATTTCCAGGGGGATAGTGGATATGGATGTACTGTAGGTGAAGACTGCCTTATGTATTGACCTGCTAAACGCCCCTTCACTAGGGGTGATAAATCAGACTTTTAGTGGGATGGATCCCCTATCTCCCTTCCTGGGTATGGTAGACTATTAGAATCACCACTATTTGAAGTACTACTTGGTCTGTTGTGAGCCATCATAGTGCACAGAAGTCAAAACATAAATCAAACTTGGCAATCTTTTTAAACAAATGAATAGCATTACCATAGAGATTAAAAATGCAAAGTAAATGGTTCTATGGACTATCACAAAAGAGCAGGTTAGTCTACTTTCAAATATCTCCTGAAACAGCTGGAATGTGAACTAAAAAGGCGCGCACATAGTGGTGATCTGTTTCGTCATTAGCACCACCACGTGGAAGAAATGGTGATGAACTTTTGAGTCACTAGCAATCTGAAGGTTAATAAACAGTAACTGTAACTATATGGAACACCACTGTTGTTTACTTCATTGCAGTGATGGACATAAGACTGTTTTGATATATGTATGATTTTACAAAAGGGTGACAAGATTTTGAAAATGATTGAACTGGACATTTAGGTTAATGTAGAGATACTATTTGTTGTAAATAACATTGTGTGTAAAATGGGTAGCATAACATATAAAAGAAAATCCAATTGCACTATAGGTGTTTTCTTTTCCAATCCCAGAAAACCATATGTTACAATTATCATCATAGAAATTAACCACCTTTTGTGACAATTTGTATTTCTCCAAGATGCATAGAACTTTGTTGCATAGAATACTGTCTGACTTTAAACATCATTCCTGAAAAATGGAAAAAAGCAACTCTGTAGGTAATATATAAAAGGGAAAGGTAGTGCAGATGATTTGAACTCATACAGAGGGGTGGCACTAGAGAACACAACCTATAAATTGTTCATGAAGATAATCACAAAAAAAGTGACAGATTTCACTGATCAGCATATACCTGAATATCAGTTTGTGTTTCGATAAGGGAAATCCACACTGCAGGCATTGACAGCACTCCTGCATGACATTGACGAATCTCTTAGCAAACCAAAAGGAAAGTACTACACATTTTCATAGATTATGAAGAAGCCTTCGACTATATACATAGAGGAAATGTAATGCAAATACCTAGGGACATGATTGGTAACCTCTCTATTACGGACACCCTTGGGACCGTAAAAACTGTCCGCTAAAGAAGGGTGTCCACTATAGAGAGGGTTAGAGAAAATGATTGTATTTTGGCACAAGTACCTGTGCAGTATGTGTACTTACAAAATTCTGATACAAAACTTACTACAGATAACAGATGAGGTGTCTACATCAGAAGATATAATCCGGACAAATGGAGTTATACAAGGAGACCCTGTAAGCCCACTGCTCTTCAATATGACAGCAGATATAGGGAAGAATTGGAAGGGAGCTACACTCATAATGTGTGCAGATGACATGGCCCTCGGGTCATCAAATAAAGAAATATTGCAGCAATACATGAACATTATACATCAAGGGGCTACAGACAATGATTTCCACATAAACAAAAATAGAACAGTGCAAATGGTAATTAGGAGAGGAGGAAGAATTTCTAGGACTGGTATCATGAAGATAGGAAACGAATAAATAAATATAGTCAACAAATTTAAATACCGTATTTGCTCGCGTATATCTCGCACTTTTTTCCCTGAAATTTCAACTTAAAAAATGGGGTGCGAGATATATGTGGGGGCGAGATATACGCGAGCCGAAAATACGAGTGAAATTTGTCGGTGCGAGATATATGAGGAGAGTTTCCGTATTCCCGAAAAAACACAAAATTTTCATTATTGAAACAAGGCAACTGGTATACGGTACTCACCCTATTCATCATCACTGCCGTCACTGCTACCGATCTCCGAGGTACTCTCGCGTGCATCATTCTGGTCATCATCCCACACGGCTTCATCCTGACTTCCATCCAATGCATTTGCGATGCCTGTCTTCAAGAAGCTCTTCACAACAATGTCCGGCGTCACCATAACCCACGCCCGTATAACCCAATCACACACGAGTTCAACTGACGGCCTCTTTATTTTGCTTGCTGGCGTCAGGTCGTGGTCCCCTCCCGCCATCCATTCGGCGTACAATTTACGCATGTTGTCCTTGAAAGGTTTATTGACGGAAACATCTAAGGGCTGAAGACAATGTGCGAGTCCACCAGGAATTACAAGATCCGTTTTCATTTCTTGAAGACGTTTCTTCGTGTCTTCCACCAAGTGTCAGCGGAAACTGTCCCACACTAGCATTGCCGGGCGTCGAAGCAATGCCCCTGGACGTGCTCCCCACACTGTACGAACCCAGTCCTGGATAAGAGCTGTATCCATCCATCCTTTCTCTTGCACGCGAACATGAATACCTTTGGGAAACTTCGCTTTAGGCATTGTTTTTCTTTAAAAAATAACATATGGTGGCAATTTTCTTCCGTCCGCGGTTACTGCTAGCATGACTGTGCAGCGTTGTTTCTCACACCCAGTTGTACGCACAAGGACGCTAGATTCTCCCTTCTTGTTTATGGTAGTGTTGGATGGCATGTCGAAGTTTATCGGAGTCTGATCTGCGTTGCCGATTTGAGATAGCAGGTAATTGTTCCTCTTCCGCATTGCTATCACATGACGATGAAACTCGATAATTTTGTCATTGGAATCACTCGGCATTCTCTGACAGAGAGATGTTCGCCTTCGCAGACACAAGCCCTTTCTTTTCATGAACCTACGGATCCAACCCCGGCTCGCTTTTAGATCCGAACAGCTGATACCGCGTTGATTCGCTAGTTCGCGTGCTTTAAAATATAGCATCTCGTGCGAGATACCAAAGCCATCAGTTCGTAACTCCGTGACGTAATTAAGCAACTCGTCTTCAAGCTCAGGAAACTTACCAGTTTTTGGCCCTCTGAATGCTTTACGTGTTCGGTTGGTGGTTTCTAGCGCAGCATTCTGTTTACGCCAGTAGCGAATATTAAACTCAGTCACACTGAATTCTCGTCCAGCAGCTCTATTACCATGTTCTTCTGCGTAGTTTATCACTTTGAGTTTAAACACAGCCGTAAAACTTCCATGTTTCTCCATAACTTCGATGTACGCAAGGAAACAAGCACACTTAACTGAAATACAACAGTGGAACGTGGAGTCAGAGTACCGGTACTGATGTCTACAAGGCAACTGACAGACGACAATAAAGGAAACCTCTGCCGCCAAAACGAACAATAATATTGCGTATTGATGACTGTTGTGGCGCGCTAATCGCTAATACAAACGTGTACATGGCAGTGCAGCGTCTCGATCCCTAATCAGCTCGCATCGGACAAGTTCGGATCAACTCGTCGTTGCTCGCTCGTCCTGTTAGTATCGCTTCGGGTAAGTTCCTGGACAATGACGACTGTTGTTGCGCGCTAAATCGAACGTGTTTATACCTCAAGGTTATTACGGTCATTTATATGACGGCGTCAAAAATGAATGCGAGATATATGCGAGTACTTTTTTCCCCTGAAATTTCAACTAAAAAAATGGGGTGCGAGATATACGGGGGGGGCCGAGATATACGCGAGCAAATACGGTACATCGGCATTTCAATTCAGCCTACTGCTTCAACATTCAGCATTCACATACAAGAGAGATCAGCAGCAGCTATAAGAGCAATGTTCAGCATCGAAAACATCACATCCCGGAAACTAGCAACGTCGATGAGACTTTTCGAAACGACAGTCGCCCCCATCGCTACATATGGTATTGAACTCATATGGGAGAAATTGAAAACAAGTGATTTACAAAAGCTAGAAAACGTGAAAGCACGCTTCATCAAACGAGCCATAGGAGCAAGCAAATATGCGCCGAATAGAACGGCATACATTCTAGCAAAAGAAACGTTTTTCCTCGAGGTTATAAGGCTCAAGGAATTCCTACCAAGTACACGCGCTTATACAGAAGTACCGGTAATAGAAAGAAGGAAACAAGGAGAAAGAGATAGATAATGGATTTTCTGGAACAGATGCCATGTTAAATAGACAATGGACCAACACCAATCAAACACAAAGGTACTCAATCATAGGGCTCGCAATTCATGGTTTCCACCATAAAATGTGTGTGATTACTAAATATCGCCAAGAAAAATATGTGGCGAAAGGTGTGAACTTGATCACATCAAGGAATGTAAAAGCAGGATAGGGTCTCTTAATGACCTTATAAACACAAGCAAATGAACAGTGCAACTGTGATCTAATGTAAACCTGTAACCTGATATTGTAAACCTTTCCTGGCCATTCGGCTGCAATACATTTTTTATTACTATTATTATAGAATACTGTTTGTCCTGAAGGTTTTGAAACTCCCAACAATTGAATGTGATTCCGAAGTTACAATCCCTTTCGTTTTCTATTTTGGAACAACATACAGTACCTTCAACTAACAGTTATTGTGGCTTTAAGTATCAACAATGACTGACACATTTGAATTTTTGCCAGTCACTAATCATTTAGTCTGTAATGCATAGGAGCTGCTAATATCTGTTTTTTTTTTGTACAGCCCTAATTGAATGAACTATTCCTGAATAGTAGGCTATTGCATTTATCTGCTCAGCAATGAAAATAAACATATACATATACGTGTCACAGACTTTTAACATGTTCCAGGTCAGGACTGTTCACGAGAACTGCTCTCTCGGCTGGTCTGTGAATATGGCTCCCACCACCTTTCTAGTCTCTCCAGAGTAGTAGTTTCACCTGTGAGTGATTCAGCAGTCGGTGGCCATTTTTGTTTTTTGATACAACTTCCTTTACTGAGGCATGCTCTTCCTATGGATTATTTTTCATTATGTATAAAATGAGAAAGATGATGATGCAGAGCTGAAACAGTTCATGGGAAATTCAGTTCATTGTTTGGAAAAATTCAGCTAATTGCAATGGAATTGTTATGAGATACCATGGAGAGAGGAAGACTGCTAGCTGACTCATTATTACTGTGGCAATGGAGGTAGGCAGAGTGAGAGGAAACATAGGCTGCAAGCCAGTCGCGACACTCTGGCCCTCGTTTCTTCTGTTCAGCTCTGTTCTAGGAGTAGGTAAAGGACCTTGGACAGCTCGTCACTATGAGCAAGTCAAGTGCTGGATTTGTAATGCATGTTGTGCTATTGTTAGCTCATCAGTTCTAATGAACTGGTGTTTTTGATGTCGACGTTTTCTACCGATCGGTAGACAGTTGAAATTAGTGGCTTCATTTGGTGATGAGCTAGATTTTGAACATTTATACATATATGGTGCTTTTCTGATTGAGTCACAGTTTACAATTCCACTTGGAATTAGTGCATAGGTTACTTAATGATATTTTAATGAAGAGGACAGAAATACTGATGGTGATGATCTTCTGGCTGAGAGCAGAGAAGACAACTTGATACTGAGGAAAGTGGAGCGGAAGATGAACCTCTTCTCAGGGATATCCTATTTTATGCAGGGAAGGATGGAAACACAAAATGGGGTAAGCACCCTGAATCCAATTGTAGAAGGAAAACATCCCCACATAATTTGCTCACCAGACTGCCAGGAGTTATTGGTGCTGCACATCACATCAAAGATGAAGGTGAGTGTTGAAAATCTCTACTTAGTTTAAAACAAAGTCCCGATTCTTGGATGTTACAGCTAATCGCGAGATGGATTTTGATGCGGTTTTCACCATTCTGGAAAGGATATATCGAGGAAGGTTTCTGTAGAAAATAATTTATTTATGATCAAAGGAAGCCAAGCAGCGACGATTTCAGTGAAAAAAGTGGAGAAAGAAACCTGGCGTCATTGCGCTTTTTAAGCTTACACTGGGCACACCGTTAAAAAAAAATAAAAATAATATATATATATATATATATATATGAGATACTATGAGTGTAAGAATTGTTCAGCATTAAAAGTTTTACAAAAATGTCCGCGACAGCATATCTCTATCTTCAATACATCGCCCACTATACCGTAAGTGTTTTTACGTTTTCATTTCAATCACTAGCTTCAATTAGTTTACGAGCTAGCTGACTGTCAAGCAAGCCTATTATCCCAGACATTGTTGAGTCGTGTCGAGGTAAGACTTCAGAGAAGAGTTGATGTGTTTGGAGTTTCCCTGGAAATGCAACTCGGTTTTTCTTTACTTCGCCTGTGAACTTTTAGTTCCACCGAATGCAGTCAAGTTTAGGTTGGACGGAAGGGGGATTTGTGATTCATGCACCTTGCCATTCTTAAATTACGTCGGTCAAAATTTCATTGCACATGCTATCTCCGTGATAATATAACTAATAGTCCAGGCATTGATTTTAACCGATCATGCCGAGACTAAAAAAGGATGTAGGTCGTAGTTCATTGAAATCGAAAAATATATGCTTATCACGTAACAATGAAACTAAGTAACAAATAATTTCTCAATTGTCACAAGAGAGTGAAAGAAAGAATTCACAAAGACAAAGGGAGTCATCCCCAAAGTTCCTATGACACAGGGAAGAAATATTCATGGTTTGTGGTCCGAACAAGGGAATTCTGCTATGAATTATGATTCCTCCGTAAATTCCTAAATGATGCTTCAGTTTCCGGGCGAAGCCGGGTTGCTAGTTGTTTATAAGTGATGCAATGTTTCATACTGTTGTTTGATATACAAATCAATAAATACATGAAAGGAAATTTTCAAAGAGCAAGAGACTGAAAAGTGACCAATTTTATTGAAATAAAGGCTTTCCTAGGGTTTTTATATTTACCTGGTACTTAACTTGCAAACAGAATAGTGCTGGAAGACTTGTGGGGCACAGACAGCAATGGGGTGGAAAATTTCCATCTTGTCATGAAATTTAGATGCTATTTTAAATTTTTGTTTCGTTGCTTTTGTTTTGACGACAGGGTTACAAGAAAGGAGCGTGACAATTTAGACAACTGGCAGCTATCCGGGAAGATGCTGGTTTTGTTACCTGCTTAACTCCTCAATGTAACTATTCCACTTTCTACATACAGAGGGGGTGCGTTGGATGTTTGCCACATTATATGAAACACTCAATACTGATGGATCTCGTAACTACAGGTCGACGTGCCATTATAATTCAAAAACTTGATTTCTGGTAAAGATCTGAATATATTCTCACTACTTGATATTTCGCCATGAATTGTGGCGTACAAACTAAATTGGCTATCCTAAACAACAATGACATAAAAAACAATAATTCACAAGAAAATCTTTTAGATACATTTGAAACACCTACTTGATGCTGGGTACAGATGTCTGGAACAAATGACGATGGCCTACATTAGTACCTGGGAGGCTTTGAATGACATACCTCTGACCTCCACGAGCTTAAAGGAGAATATAATACAAAACCACATATTTCGTTTATTGCTAAATATGTAACATGGAAATTTAATAACAATGCCGTTAATCTGGTGCCTCTACGTCCAACTGTGCTCAAGTTACGTGCGGAAGTAGTAACTGCTCGTGACATCACTGCGCTGTCGAGTCTGCATGGCAGGCTTGATGCTGTGCGTAAACTCGGGCAGTATTTTCCTGCACTCCATCTTTTGTTGCCATGTTCTGCTATTGCCATTGTTAGTGGGCTTATTTTGACTTAAAATGGATGTAAATAACATTCGTTCGTATCAGTATGAACCAGAACGAACGACGTTTGCTGATGTCCATTCAGATGGCGATCTTGACATAGATATAGAAAACACTACAGGCCGAGCCAGCACACGAAATTGGTGTCATTACACTTTTTGATATGTGCCAAACGTCAAATTCATGTTCGATATCAGGATACTGCGTTCTCAGTAAATACCTTACTCCTTTATGTCTATCGAAAAGAAGGAGTTTTATATTACAATTTTCTTCCTGTACAACCGTTTTCAACGCAGTTTCACACGCAACCCTTTCAAGATCACCTTTCACCATCACTCTCCGAACAAGTTCCAAATGAGCTATGCATTTATATCCATGAGCGAATACACTAAATATTTGGCTGAAAAGTTGGGAGTATCGTACTGGCCATCTCCAGCTAACCGAATGGGTTTGGCACTGCTTTTCAAACAATAAATAACCTTGGTTCTTTCTTGGTCCCAAGTATCCTCCACTATAGGACTAGTTACTTTCAAACAATAAATAACCTTGGTTCTTTCTTGGTCCCAAGTATCCTCCACTATAGGACTAGTTACTTCATGAATAATTCTATCATATACAGTTCATGACATCATATTATGTAAATTGATGGACTTGCAGATTGACAAATTGTAGTATGTCTGACAACAATAATGCTGGCAGCTTCGGTGGCGTAGTTAGTAGCATGCTGAGCTTCTATGCCCAATATAGCGGGTTAAAACCCGGCCGAAGTCGTCTGGTTTTTTAAGAGCGTTAAAAATCCCTCAGTATGCCTTCCTTTCGAGTGGAAGTAAAGCCAGCGGGCCTATGTCTAGAACCCTGCGCAGATATACAAAGCGTTATCCGCATCTGCCCCTTACCTGCACAACTGTTATCCGCATCCGCCCCGCATCCACACGACTTTTATCCGAATCTGCTGACGTTGCAATAATATTTTTAATTTATTAGATAAAGCATCAAGTATTAAAGCAACACATTTAGACATTTGAGGAGAAAGTCGTTCCCCTAGGCTATGTATGTCATGTTTAACATGAATGTTATCCAGCCAGAATTGCAACCCTTTTCAGTTCGAAGTGTTAATTATGCTTAATGACGTACTGCAATTTGAATGATATTAGCTTAAATTATCATCTTACATTTGTCATGAAAGAAAAAAGACGTAACGGAAAAATATGTGTCATGACATCTGGGTCTAGTAATGATATTCAACAAGTTGGATTGTTATCCAAAAACTGTCCCCAAATTTACTCCTAACATTATCCACAGTGTATCCACTATCCGCATAGCTATGCAAACTATATTCACATGGTAGAAAATGTTGCAGACACCGCAGCCGCGGGACCTATGTCATAGATTTATGGCATGTAAAATAATCTTCCACTAAGACTAGTGTCGCTGACTAAATTCTGTCTCGATGCTGTGAACTAATATGTTTTCTTTGCACATTGTGCGAATCTTTTCTCTATTAAAACTATATATTATTTAGATTTTATACCATTTCATAGTGTTAGTTAAGAGTCTGGTATGTGCCGACATAGTTTCGGCAGAAGCTATTAGCAATGTTCCTTCGTATTCTCCACTTTGGGGAAATTTATTGCTCAATATCTACAAAGATAGATGCACGCTACTTAGGGGTCGTTCGCTGGAAGGAAGAGCGCGGCTTCCAACTAAGTTTTATGTTATTGAGAGAGCTTCTTGATTGTGAGGTGATCTGCTCGTAGTGTGCCCACACTTATTTCATTGGCCGGTGGACGTGGTGGGGGAGATCGAACCACGTGGCCGAGCAATTTAATATAAGCTCGTGTTTAGATGTTTGGAGCTGACTCTTAAAATTTTGACTTCTTTTGTTGGACTCTATTGTTGTTACTTTTGGATTTTGAAGCTAACTTTTCGTGTGACTCTCATCGAGCAGACTGATGTTTACTCGTGTGAGTATGTACTCGACTGTTATACTCTGAGTTTGAGTAAACAATATGACTTTTGTGATTAGTCTTCCGACTAATTTTGCAAGTGTTACAATTGCTGCTTGTAATATGCAAATTCGGTCTTAGTAACTGTAAATGATTAGAATAAGCAATTGTATTTACATATCGTATTTGGTTCATTCAGCCAAGGGTGAATACCAGGCTGGTTTCAGAAAAGGAAGATCGTGAGCAGACAAATTATTAACCTCAAATCCGGTGGCTTCGGCGATGTAGTTGGCAGCATGCTGAGCTTCTATGCCCAAGGTCGCGGGTTCAAACCCGGCAGAAGTCGTCAGATCTTTTAGGAGCGTTACAAATCCCTCAGTATGCCTTCCTTCGGAGGGGAAGTAAAGCAGGCGGTCTCATTTTTTATTGTTTGAGGTCGTGTTTCACGTGCCTGAAGTATTTTTTAAAAATGTTCTTCCCATATAGTCATTGGTATATCTTTTGGGAAATGCGGTTGGATTGTGTAAAGTGCCTTATACCATTTCTCTGTTGCTTCTTCTATCATTTTTTGTTCTTCTCTTTTTTTGAATTCTTCTTTTGCCCTTTTCACGTTTTCCTTATATTGTTTCCTAGCATCTGAATATTGTTGTAAATTAAAATCATTGGGTAGTTTTACTGCTCTATGTAGTGCTATTAAGGCCTCTTTTTTTTCGCTTGGATGCATTTCCTGTTGAACCATTGATTTTTCGTTCGTTTTGGACGAGGGATGGGGATTGAGTTATCTTTGATGAGTTTTTCCAAGTTAGCTATTGCCGAGTCCAAATTCCCCATCTTTATTTCCTGCTCTATATAATGTGTGTTGATGTGAGCAATAGCATCTGTGTCTATTTTTCTGCTGAATTTCGTTTTTTCCTCCTGGACAGTCGTTAGTTGTATGTTTGGTAGAATTATAGTAGTATCCACAGGCAGATGTTTTCTCGCAACTACATTCGTGATGATAGTTTGTTGAACTATACTGATGTTACTAAAGACTAGATCTATTGTACTTGTACCATTCACTCCAATATAAGTTTTATCGTTGCGGTTATTTATTAACCTTAGTCCTTCCCCATTTATATAATTCATGACTACTTTTGATTTTGTCTGTTCTGTATCAATTCTGCAGTTCAGATCACCAGCTAGTACTACTGTGTCTGTGTTTGATAACATATAGAAGGCGGTTGCTAGTTCATCTATTATTTCCTCTTCTTTATAATATGGTTGGAAATACGCACCGATAATTTTGCATGATATCGTTTCCACGACTAGAATATTATCTGTTCTTTGTATTAATTTAAAGGGAGCTAGTTTGGGTTTTAGAAGAATAGTTATACCGCCTATTGGTCTTCCTCTATCGCCTTGTCTTGCAAACGAGTGTACGGAATAAAAATTTTCGTAACTCCAGTCTGAGGTAAGGAAAGTTTCAGTTAATATCACTGCATCATATGCCTGTAGTAGGTCTGCTGGGATGAGTTGGATAGCATTTCTTATTCCTTCTGAATTCCATAATAATATTCTCAATGATTCTTCCGGACGATTCGTTTGGTGTTCTTGTATTATTCTAAATTTAATTAAAGGTAGTTTCTTGGGTCTCTCTCCATCCTCGAAAGAAACGAAAACGTCTCACTAAAATTCTTTTTGGCCAGAACTGTGGGACTGAGATTGTTTCTAAATATTGGAATGGGATGCCTACTTTGAAAGACTTGCCTTCCCCACGCGTTGCTAATTCTTCACACTCTATGTGACCTTTTATACCATTTCTCTCCAAGAAATTTTTAACATGTTCCGCACTTGTTTCTTTTTTCGCTTTCCCTACATAAAGCCAAGCTGATTTTCCCATGGCCTGCAGTTCACAATCCTGTCGGCTGGTGCCTATCAGGGGTTGATCTCTTGTCATTGGTATGAACCTTTTCCGATCTATTTTTTGAATACACTCCACACCCTCTTCTATTTCTTCCTTATCTTCTGACCTTATCATTTCCAGAGTTGCCATTGTCTTACTTGATGTGTCTCTTTTTGTACACAACTTTGGTGAAGCCAGCTTTCTCCTCATCTTCTTCTACTGCCGAATCACCATCCCTAGCCTCTTCTATGTTCGCCACAAATTCTTCTCTCCTATTCAGAGTTTCCTCCGTATTAGAACTTACAGTCATCACTTGTCTTTTGAAGGATACTGTACTTCTTGTATCTTCCATGTTGCTGGAATTTTCATCTGTGAGGGGACTTGACTTTGTGCTACTGCCTACGTTTTTCGCTTTCCGAGATTGCTCTTGTAGTTTATTTATCATTTCAGCTAACTCCTGTAACTGCCTATTCATATCATCCCTTATGCGATCAATTTCATGTTTAATGGTCTCTCCTGCTTTATGGGATTGGAAGTCTTGCTCGCATTGGTAGCATAACCATAATAATTTGGATTTCTTTTTCTTTGTCGCCTTAAGCGCATTGTATTGTCCTTGTTGTAGTTCCGTGCAAGCCATATGATGCCATCTTTGACATGCTCCATCACACTCTACTCCACAATCAGAGTCTTTAACTTTTTTCTCACAGATGGGGCAGATGTCCACATCTTTGAGGTCAACTGTTTGGGACATGAGCTGTGTGCCCACGTCTGGCATGTTTGTAATATAATAGGCTGTGACAATATGGCGGCTCTTCTCTGTGTCATCGTTTTGGATTATAATTATACTCGTATTTATCCTATTGTGGCTGATTCGTGACGAAAACACTCTATGAATTACCGTTTTCTTTAGGTATATCCTCTTGACGTTTTTGATCTTCTTTCTTGTCTTCTACTACTGCTTCCTACTTGATTTTACTGACACTGAAATTCTCCTGCTTTCTTGCTTTTCAATTGTTAAATAGATTTATCACTTACTTAAATATAAATCCTACATGATCAAGTATTCAACTGATAAAGAAACAATTGAGGCGTTGACAAGGGAAAGGTAGTAAGTGCCAAAAATGAAATTTTCGTTTTTTTTTTTCGTGAAGAAGGTAGTAAGAACCAAGGCCAGCACTGCAGAGAAAGTAGGAAGTCGTTCGGTGATTAGAACAGCTTGAAATTGTTCCCGCTAGATCGCTCTTGTGGCAAGTACGAGGCTCTTGGCGCAGAGAACGTAGTAACTGCCTTGCGCGCCAAACACGTGTCCGCTTGTTTCGTGGAAGTGATACTCAAATGATTGTGAAAATCAACATGCCTACAATACCTGGTCCTTTCAAAATGGTAAGTTAAGTGACACTTCTTGAGATATATATCCTCACTTCAAAATAACTGTTATTGTTGACGTGTATCCAGGCAAACTCATTAAACAAGAGACATAACCTAACCAATATTTTCTACTTTTCCAGGCAACATGTAAATGTCGTTACAAGTGCCGCTGTTTCACTCAAGAGGAAATAAGCAAACACCACACCGATTTTTGGAGACAGACAGCAGACGTGCAAGGTACATATCTCATGGGTCTGATTAACATTGTCAACATTCAGAGAAGGAGGAATGGAAAATACAATGATCCAGCGTCAAGTAAAAGACAAGTTTCTGTAACCTATTCTTTACCCTCTGGCAATGGACATTTGCAATTATGCAGCAGATCGTTTAAAGACGTGTTAGGACTATCAGACAAACGTGTTTACACTTTGATAGAAAAGTTGAAGAAAGGGGACAAAGTGTTCCAAGACCAACGAGGGAAAACCCTAACTCGCATGCTCACTAGTTAAAATACACTCAAGCTGATAAAGAAGTCGTAAAATCTCACATCATGTCATTTCCTACGGAGGAAAGCCACTATTCCCGACACAAATCTTCAAAATATTACCTGAGCCCTGGCCTTAACATTCACAGAATGTACAGGGCGTTCAAATTACAGCATCCTGATAAAGACATTGATCACAGATTTTACCCGAGAATTTTTAATAAAGAGTTTCGTAATAAGTTATCATTTCATCGCCCACGGGCTGATACTTGCTCAACATGTGACCTATTACGGATGAAAGCAAATTGCGCAGTTGGCTCAGAAAAGTTTTCTCTGATATCCCGAAAAGAGCTACACTTCCGTAAAGCAGAAAAGGCTACAAAAGCTCTCAATTATGACAACACTATGTCACGTATGCCCTCAAGTAGATCTTCTACTTTGAGTGTTGATATGCAGCAAGTTATTTTCTCTCCCACGTTAACACATTCCAATATGTTTTACTCCCGCCAAATTTCATATTATAACTTGTGCCTTCACCTTGGTGACACAGGGCAAAGTTTCATGTGCTTGTGGTATGAGGGCATTGCCGGGCGTGGTGGGAACGAGGTCGCATCTTGCATGCTTAAAGCTCTTTCATCCTGTATCACTGCCAAAAGAAATTTGCAGATATGGTGTGATAACTGCGCAGGGCAGAATAAGAATCGAATGGTGTTAATGGTTATGATTTATGTCATTGCAAAAAACTATTTTGATTCTGTTGAATTAAAATTCCTGGTTTCCGGACACTCCTACATGCCCTGTGACAGGGGATTTGGCATCATCGAAAAGAGAAAGAAACAATGTAAGACAATGGTTCCAGAAGAAGTAGCTGAAATGATTCGCAGTGCTAAAGTTTTCAAGACCAATAATGTAATTATGATGAAAAATGATGACTTTTTTGACTTTGCTGCCGAATCTGACAAATTTTTGACTACGGGTGCTCTTAAAATAAGCACCGTCAGCTGGATTCGAATTTCAAGAGAAGATTTCCTCGTGATTAAAACAAGACAGTCATTTAATGAAATTGACATGTGGAAGGAACATGCTTTATTCAAAAGGCATCAGTCATTCGAGGCCATCACCAATCTTCAGAGTTTGCAACCCCTTGAATAGTCATCAATGAAGCTAAAAAGAAGGATTTATTATCGATGATGGACTTCCTGGATAAAAAATATCATGCATTTTACAGGGATATCTGTGCCTAAGAAAAAGAGTTTCAAGTAGTAGTACTGATTGTGTTGAAATTGCCATTTCTACATGGTATAAGCAAATTATTTTACCACCATGCTATGCCTAATCCTGAAAATTGTTTTTTTAATATGTTAAGTGAGTGGATTTCTTCAACTAGGAGGTATTTTGTGTAATAAAGTGATAACAAAATGATCACAAATCGCTTTTTGCTTCTCCTGAAAAATTTCATTTTTGGCACTTACTACCTTTTCCTTGTCAACGCCTCAATTATCCAGCCAAACAAGCGTCTTGTCCTGAAGAGAAAGGGATGGTGAAAACACATATGAAATAGATGAAATAAAACACTCTTTATTAATCAAATCTAAAGTTATGTGAAATGATGAAAAACATATATGAAATATATGAAACATTGCTGTCAACTGCTTAGCATTCGCTGATGATCCTGTGCTGCTCTCAGAGGACATAGATCAGCTATAATGCAAGTTCACACTTTGGAAGAAATAGCGGGGAAAACCGGCCTTCAGATGTCGTTTGAAAAGACCCATTTCATGACCAACATTAAAGAAGCCCCAAGATGCATAATGGCAACAAAAGAGGACAAGATAGGTAAAGTTGAAAATTTCAAGTACCTTGGTGAGATAATCTAACCTAACGGACTCGACAAAGAAGGAAATCATGAGCCAGTAAAATGGTGCTTGCTTTCCACCTTACGAAAAGCACATACAACAAGAAAACGATTTCTATTAGGACAAAACAACGACACTATCAAATAGTAATTCAACCAGAGTGCCTGTATGCTTTGGAATGCCTAGGACTAACAACTAAAAAAGACATTGATGAAATTGAAAGAAAGTGTACCCACAAGTTACCTTCAGAAGCACTAACAGATTAGCAATAAAAAAATCCTACAAGCAATTTAAAAATAAATAATAACAGAGTAACTAGGGTATGTGTGTGGAACGGCTGGACAAATTACCATATCTAGGTTGCATTTAAATTGAGAGAAGAGCACTAAATCCAAACTTGAAGAAAACACGAAACACATTTCATAACATTAAATATAATTAAAGAAAAGAACAACTTTACATGCATGTTGAATAAATGATGTAACATAAATAGTAATAAATAGAACAATTAAATTAATTATCAAGAAGCAAGGAACCAACAAAATTGAGAAGGAGACGTAAATTAATTACCTAATTTCAATGAAGAAGTTCAATTATGCGAGAAACAATTATACTCTACATCAGTAGAATTAGATTCCGAAAATAATACATTATTATCGTATAGGTTCGAAGAATGACAAGCTCAAACTACCAAGAAGATATCTCTAGTAAATTAATAAGATAAATCTTGAAATCTTTTAGTTACTCAGGAGCAAACGTAAGGTACGTACGTACTGCATGAAAATTCAATATGACTGACATAAAGTCGACATGAAAAATTAATTACATTGTTTCCGAGAAAAACAGAACGGATAACAATCCCGAAGAGTATCCAGGCAACGGACCGGGGAATAATAAAATACATATCAAGTGGTGATATATTAAACAGAGTCTTTATGAGACCACACTAACGAGACGAGGAAGGAAGAAATTTAAAATATTACCAAAATAATTTAAGGTTAATAAAATCCTCGCTCAAAACAAAATGAGATCTGAACATTACACAGGTCGGCACGTCAGATATAAAACGGGAAAACACTATCCCCAAAATATATATATTACATCAAATAATAATTAACTCATTGGAACTATTTTTTCATACCTACTCAGGTCTACAAACCTAGTGACCTTCTACGACAAGGCAAGCAAATAGTGCCAAGATAATAATTCAGCAGCTCAAGCCTTCTTAGAGATGTACTTCTGTAGCCAGATTTCACAATTTACGTATTCCTTTTATATTTCCATATTTAAAGCGATGACGCAGTTTTCCAAGTAGAGGACGATAAGTTGAAATCAAGTAGTAAAGTATTACATCCTCGGGGAAAGGTATTGGCCAGATATCCCCGGTTTTTCACCAGCGAATTCTTTCCTACATCTCTTCTTTCTTGCAAAGGTTCCACAACTGGCGTTTGTTTATTCACAACAACCAGAGCAATGGCGGCCGTTCGGGCACGAACGGAGCCGATCGTAAGACCTCGTGCTTTCCAAAACTTAAGTACAAACATTTGCCACTCGAGCGAGCCATCGACTGGACAGAAACACGCTGAAGCTTGCCGGCTCACTAGTTTGGACTGTCGCTAATAGATACCGTGAAGATCAAGTTTTGCAACTGCAGCCGCCCGCGGAAACGACTGGAATGCACGTTAATATTTATTAACGGGTCATCTCTCCCCCACACAATGCTGGACAATAGGCAACAATTGTTCACAAGTTTATGATTGGGGGTAGAAGATACACCGAGAAAATATGACCTGAAAACATACATCAGATCTCACATAAAAACACCTTGTACACCAAACTGATCGTTCCATGATTAGATACACCCAAGTTTTTTCATGCATCTGAAAACCACCAACATGCGTAAAATTCCAACTCTTACTTGGCAGTAGTACAATCTTTTTTTGATACAATAAAATACAGAAATGAGTCTTCATAGGGTGGAGGAGACTCTGTCATTCTTAGTGTTGAGGTCACGGCTTAGCATCACGACGTCCGGGCCCTGGATATTCGCGACAGTCACAACGCTCTTCTAACAGGATGACGATATCACCAACATTTGATCTGAAATTCTGCGTGGCTCAGGGGTAACGTTCTCGCTTACTGAGCCCAAGGTTGCAGGTTCGAAACCTGGCGCAGTCAGCTGGCATTTGAGGGTGCGCAAATGTGAGGGAGCCGTGTCAGTAGATTTACTGGCACGTTAATAATCCCCTTCGGGGCAAAATTCCGGCACCCCGGCGTCTCTAAAAGCCAGTGTAGTTAAAAGGGACGTAAAACCAATAGCATTATTATTATGATCTGAAATCAAACCGTACTCCGACAGCAATGGTCCATTTCTTTCTTCATCACACTTTTTGATTAACATCAGTTACGACAAGTCCATAGTTAAACATGATTTAGGAAAAATTGTGGCTAACAGAATATACATAACTAATTTTAACTAAGGTTTCCCCATCACATTTTTGAGATTCCTTGCTTTTACAAATTTAAAATACAACTTTATAATCATTAATTTGAAACATCACAACCTCTCTTAACATGAGACATATGCACCCTAAATATTTTCTTTTTCTGAGGGTCCTTGACAAGTAATGTCACCGGAGTAATAAAACTTATAATTTCACAAGGGCCACGGAATCTTGTGACTAGCTTGCCAGATTCACTAGAACCAACTTCCTTAACAGAAAAATTCTTGACAAAAACCATGTCCCCAATCTGAAGTGACGTAGGTTTACGTCCTTTATTATACCTCTGCTGTAGTTTTTCGTGTGCCACCTTCATATATTTTTTGGCTTTTTTCCAAACAGAACGTACGTTCGCATTCATGACTTTATCAGGCAACAGTTGATTAATAGTCCACAAATTAGATATAGGGGAATTTGGGACGAAGGAGAACATTAAATTGAAAGGGGTGGTACGATGAAATTCGTGCACCGCAGTGTTGAACGAATAAGTCAACCAAGGAATGCAACTGTCCCATAATCTATGGTCCTTATGATGGTAAGCAATTAACGCAGCTCGAAGGTTTCGGTTCACCCTCTCAGCATACGATCCTTTAGGATAATAGATAGAAGTTGTCACATGGGAAATGGATAACTCGAAACAAAAATTGCGGAAAACATGTGATGTAAAGCATTTCGCGTTATCTGATACCAGAAATTGGCAGGGGCCAAAATCAGCAAAAATTTGGTTAAGCCATTTAATTACCGTTTCAGTGGTAGCTGAAGGAGTTGGGAACAACCAGTTATAACGACTGAAGCCATCCGTACAAACCAGTACAAAACGGTTACCCAGCTTCGACAGCGGCATCGGGCCGACAAAATCCACGAACAATCTTTCCATGGGTTTATTGGAAAGTTGAGACGATAACATTCCAACCTTAGTGTTTGGAGATGGTTTAGCCAATTTACATGTCGTACAATTATTTACCAGTCTTCTGATGTCACCATCCATACCCTTCCAGATAAAGTTTTGCCTCACTTTTAATCTGGTCTTATATACTCCTAAATGTCCGATAGGAGACTCATGAAAGTATTTAAAGATCTCGCCTACTAAAACAGTGGGAAGAACAATCTTAGGTGTTCTATTAGAACGGGCCAAACAACACAAGATTCCATTCCTTAAGGAATATGGTTTTACAACTTCACCAACCTCTAATTTTCTTATAATCTCACTTAGAACTGGATCTTCCTTTTGATATTCAGATACATCCCGAAACAACATGGGACAGTTAGACAGAATTACGTTTGACATGTTATGTTCCAAAATTGCGTTACACTTCACATTTTCCTCAACCTCAACATTAGTGTCACCATACATCCGACTTTAAAAAAATCAGCGACGACATTTTCACTCCCTCGGATGTGACGTACAGAGAACTTAAAGGAAGAAATTCGAGTGGCCCAACGAGCTATTCGACCAGTTTTCCTAGGTCTGCCAAGAACCCAACTCAAGGCTTGGTTATCGGTCTCTAACTCGAAGGGTACATGTTCGATATACAACTTGAACTTTTCGAGAGCATCCTCGACGGCCAAACCTTCGAGTTCATAAACAGAGTAATTCCTTTCTGCATCATTCAGAGTGCGGGAAGTGTATGCAATAGGTAATCTACCTTTTCCATGGTCTTGTAGCAACACTGCACCAACAGCACTATTGGAGGCATCGGTTTGCACAATAAAGGTTTTGGAGAAATCAGGGATGGACAAAATAGGTGCATTTATCAAAGCTAATTTCAAATCTTCAAATGCTGCTTCTTGCGAAGGACCCCAAACAAAATCAACTCCCTTCTTCCTCAACATATTTATAGGAGCAGCACGCTGAGCGAAATTGTTAATGAACTTACGGAAATAGTTCATCATACCGATGAACCTTGATACACCTTTAACATTCTTGGGGGGCTTAAAGTCACGAATCACTTGGGTTGTCGAATGATCCACAGAAATTCCAGACGATGTTACGATATGTCCCAAAATGAAATCTTAGGTTTAGCAAAGGAAACTTTAGATGGTTTTACGGTAAGACCAGCTTTCTTTAGACGACACATAACCTCACTAATATGTTCCAGATGATCATCAAAGTTCTCACTGAATATGACTACGTCATCTAGATAATGATACACAAACTTGAACTTGATTCCATCAAATACCATATCTAGCAAAGGCTGCACCCGTGGATATCCCAAATGGTAAACGGTTAAAATGAAAGAGATTCCAGTCAGTGGAGAAGGCTGTTAGATGTTTAGAATCCTCAGTTAAAGGAATCTGAAAGTACGCGCGATTCAGATCTAAAATCGTATACCAGTTAGCACCCCTAAACCATGCAAAGCAAGATCTCAGATCAGGAAGCGTGATGGACTGCTGAATAACCTTTTTTATTAAGAGCTCGATAATCAACTACTGGACGAAATTTACCGTCAGATTTGGGCACCAAGAATATAGGTGACGAATACGAGGAAGTGGACTTACTAATGATCCCTTCATCTTACATCTCGTCGATTATCTCTTTCAAGATTTTCATCTTGGGAGGGGCTAGTCTATACGGTGGCGAACTGACTGGAAAATTATCAGAAACATCAATCTTGTATTCCAATAGATTGGTCACCCCTAATTTATTCGTCAAAACCTCAGGGAAGGATGAACACAGTTCACGAAGTTTATCAGCTTGTTCAGGTTTTAGATTTTCAAAATTAAGCTCCTCAATGGTGTCAGAACTAGATATAACTTTGGAGGAATTCACTCCGGAAAAACTAAGACAAGGCTTGAAGTTTAATTTTAAATTAGGCTTAAAACGAAACCAACATGACCTGATTCTAAGGTCTAGTAACAACCCAACACGAGACAAAAAATCAGCACCCAAAATGGCGTCGCAACATAAATTATTTGCAACCCAAAAATCATATCTCCAAGTGAAATCTAAAATGCGGATCTTTAAGTTTACCAATCCTAAAACTTCAAGACTAGAACTCTTCGCTGACACAAAATTATTCGGTTCTTTAATAAGTTTTCCAAATTTGCATACTGACCTCATATTTTCAAACCAGTTTTTACTTAAAATGATTTCACACTACCCGAATCGATCAGAGCAGTAACAGGTTCGTTATTTACCAAAATATCAATAAATTGGGAACAATGTTTAGAAACTTCAGAAATGCGACTACATAACCTCACTTTAGGTTTAAGACTTCTGGCATCATCAAAATACTTAGTTACCTCCATAGAATTTATTTTAGAACTATTTGATGCAAGCCAATCTGAAGAAGTCTCCTTTCGAATTAGTCATTGGTTATGTTTAGGTCTTCTCGTACACCATTTAGCAATATATTGAAATGATCCACAGGTATTACATCTTCTCCTGTTATTCGATGTGCGATTACTCGAATCGAAGGAATTTCTATTTTGGAAACGAGGGCCTTGCGAGCTATCATAACGGATAGGATTTCCATAATCCTGAGATTGATTAAAATTAGGTGGAGGAACATTGGCAACTCTCAAGGAATCGGAGTGCTTGATAATACCCGAGTTCAACACAAATCTGTTTAAATCGGAGAAATTTATGGGAATACTGCATGTTGTCAAGTATGACCTGCTTTCTGGATTAATCCCTTCCAATATAGAAGCCACAATTTGTTGTTCACTTAATCGTACAGAAAAAACTCTAGCATAAGACTTGATATCAGTTACATATTCATTTAAAGACTCTTCGAGTCTCTGAACTCTATAGAAAAAATTATGCATCAGCATACTCAAAGCACGACTAGGAATAAATGAACTTAATATTTCACGATGGAACGATCAATGGAATAACAACCTTCCATGGCTACAATTAACTTTTCTCTTAATAAACCAGAGGTATAAGGAAAGATCAGGTTGAAAATTTGACCATCAGAACACCCAAATCTTACAGCATTGTCAGTAAGTTCAATAAATTGCTTTAAAAATTTAATTAACAGGTTAGCATCGTTACCGTTGCACATCTCTAGATTTTGGATGCATGCATTTAAGGGATGAGGTACACTACCAAACTTAATTCCCATTTTAACCTCCACACGAGGATTATTATTTACATTAGATGACACATCATGTTCTAAATTCATAGGATTAATAGGATTTTCAGATCATAGGGGCGATAATCTTTCACCTTTCGACCTAGCATTTGATAAATTACCCCTAACCTGGTTGCTCGCAGCACCAGAAATGGACACATTAGCAAAGGAAACATTTATATCATCAAGATTTTCAAGGTTATGACGTGATGAGTTCGATCCTGTTCTGACATTGCTACACTCAGACCTAACCTCAGATATTCTGCACGCACTTGGATAGTTTTCCTGATTATACATAGCTGCAGGTTCACTATGATTCGACAAAGATCCACCAAAACTTCCTAAATTGCTTTGAACACTGATATTATGCACAAATTCGTTCAATCCATTAATAGAAGGAACCCCTTCATTTGCACACACAACAGGGTTAACACTCGCACTCTCACTATTATTTGGGAATAACGCAAAAAAAAAAAAAAACAATCAACAAGTTTAGCACGCAGAGAAATTAATTTTAAATGGAATTCAGGATCTTTATCCTGCCAAACTTTTATTAAATCACGAAGGCGATGGTACCAATGTAAACAGCGGACCTTAAATCTGGTAAGTTGAGAATTAGACGGAGCACAGTCGGAGTGTAATGAATGAAAAACCACAATTAAACTTTCAACAGATGGTACAATAAGGGACTTCCCTAACGTCCAGTCAAATTTCCTCCAGTTTGGTACACGTACAGGATTATCCGTAACTGCATTCAGAAATATCAGATCCCTTTCCCTATTTCCAGAAGAAGTAGAACCTCTAATCAGGAGTTCATAGATAATTTCTTCTTTGGTCAAACTGTAAGCTGCCCTAAGATTCCGTTGCTCCATTTATAATCGACATGAAACATAAAATCACATAGGATTAATACAAGATTTTTCAGAATATGTAACCCTTTTATGCCTATGCCTTCTCCAAGTTAAACCCAGTACACATTCTCTCAACAAAATACAAAGTAGAAACAAAACCACGCTCTGCTACCAAAGTATGTACCCACAAGTTACCTTCAGAAACTAACAGATTAGCAATAAAAAGTCCTACAAGCAATTTAAAAATAAATAATAACAGAGAGTAACTAGGGTATGTGTGTGGAACGGCTGGACAAATTACCATACCCAGGTTGCATTTAAATTGAGAGAAGAGCACTAAATCCAAACTTGAAGAAAACACGAAACACATTTCATAACATAAAATATAATTAAAGAAAAGAACAACTTTACATGCATGTTGAATAAATGATGTAACATAAATAGTAATAAATAGAACAATTAAATTAATTATCAAGAAGCAAGGAACCAACAAAATTGAGAAGGAGACGTAAATTAATTACCTAATTTCAATGAAGAAGTTCAATTATGCGAGAAACAATTATACTCTACATCAGTAGAATTAGATTCCGAAAATAATACATTATTATCGTATAGGTTCGAAGAATGACAAGCTCAAACTACCAAGAAGATATCTCTAGTAAATTAATAAGATAAATCTTGAAATCTTTTAGTTACTCAGGAGCAAAGGTAAGGTACGTGCGTACTGCATGAAAATTCAATATGACTGACATAAAGTCGACATGAAAAACTAATTACATTGTTTCCGAGAAAAACAGAACGGATAACAATCCCGAAGAGTATCCAGGCAACGGACCGGGGAATAATAAAATACATATCAAGTGGTGATATATTAAACAGTCTTTATGAGACCACACTAACGAGACGAGGAAGGAAGAAATTTAAAATATTACCAAAATAATTTAAGGTTAATAAAATCCTCGCTCAAAACAAAATGAGATCTGAACATTACACAGGTCGGCACATCAGATATAAAACGGGAAAACACTATCCCCAAAATATATATATTACATCAAATAATAATTAACTCATTGGAACTATTTTTTTTCATACCTACTCAGGTCTACAAACCTAGTGACCTTCTACGACAAGGCAAGCAAATAGTGCCAAGATAATTCAGCAGCTCAAGCCTTCTTAGAGATGTACTTCTGTAGCCAGATTTCACAATATACGTATTCCTTTTATATTTCCATATTTAAAGCGATGACGCAGTTTTCCAAGTATAGGAAGATAAGTTGAAATCAAGTAGTAAAGTATTACATTCTCGGGGAAAGGTATAATAATTCAGCAGCTCATGCCTTCTTAGAGATGTACTTCTGTAGCCAGATTTCACAATTTATTTATTCCTTTTATATTTCCATATTTAAAGCGATGACGCGGTTTTCCAAGTAGAGGACGATAAGTTGAAATCAAGTAGTAAAGTATTACATCCTCGGGGAAAGTTCCAGATATCCCCGGTTTTTCACCAGCGAATTCTTTCCTACATCTCTTCTTTCTTGCAAAGGTTCCACAACTGGCGTTTGTTTTTTCACAACAACCAGAGCAATGGCGGCCGTTCGGGCACGAACGGAGCCGATCGTAAGACCTCGTGCTTTCCAAAACTTAAGTACAAACATTTGCCACTCGAGCGAGCCATCGACTGGACAGAAACACGCTGAAGCTTGCCGGCTCACTAGTTTGGACTGTCGCTAATATATACCGTGAAGATCAAGTTTTGCAACTGCAGCCGCCCGCGGAAACGACTGGAATGCACGTTAATATTTATTAACGGGTCAGAAAGGAACGAAAAATTTAAAGAAAAATTCTGGGACCAAAAAATGTGCTGACACATATCGATTACCTAGTAACAAAGAAGTTATAAAACTAGCAGCAGATTCTCAGATACCATACGAAAACGAAGTGTAAAATTCTTAGGACATGTTTCAAGAATGCCTGATGACAGACTCACTAAGAACATTTTTAGCCACTTCAACAAGCCCAATAGAGAAGGCAACTCTTATGAAAAATGGTTGGCTAACTCCAAGAAGAATCTACAAGAATTGAACATCACTGATCAAGACATCCGCAACAGAACCGCTTTCAGAAATAAGATACACACATTTGAGGGGTTCCTAGAGCCTGAAACAGTGACCAAGAAGAAACAACATTGGACAGCTGAACAGAAAGAAGTTGTGAGCAAGAGAATGTAAGAATACTGACGCCAAAGAAAGCTGGCCAAAATCGTTTATGATGATGAAATGGATGAAAATGAATGACGTGAAAATAGGGAATATATACTGTATATACCCGAATGTAAGAAGAGGTTTTTCCCCACTTTTTTGTTATAAAAATTTGGGGTCGTCTTATATTCAGGGTATTAAAAAAAACTTTTTTATTGTTATTATTATTTGCAAAGTAGTATGTGGTGTTGGCATCTTGTAACTCGCAACAAATCAGTGCGTTAATGAAGATTAAAATATGGTTTGTTAAGTTGAATTACCATGCATATACGAACAGCGTACATTTTGAGGTTAGGATTTACGCATGCACGTCATTTTAAGCGGATAAATGATATGTTCGAAAGCATACGGAAATATGTTTTAAAACAATCTTTACTAGAACCACCAGTCAGTTTTAAGAGCCGTAATTGAGTGATCAACGTATCTTAATTTAATAACGTCTCCCATTCTTGAACAAAGAAATTATAGAGTATTTCTTGGAAAAGCGGGCCGAGGGATTTCCGATAACACGAGACGTTATAAAATTGAAATCACGACCTTGAGGGCATATATTGTGCAAGTTATGAGTTAGCGAGTATGTTTTTTTTTAAATCTCTAAGAGGTAGTTGATAACTAGGCCTCGTCTTGTATTCAGGGTCGTCTTACATTAGGGTATGTATGATACATAATTTGGGGTGGCAAAATACTGTGGTTTGGTTTCTTGTAACCAACAAGTAACAGTTTAAGTGGTGTATACCATCAAAACCAGCCAAATATGGGATAAAATATATGGCATCGTGGGTGCAAAATCCTTCTATCGCCATAATTTGGAAATTTACGCAGGGAAGCAGCTGAAGGGGCCATTTTCCATCAGCAACAAACAAGCAGTTGTTGCTAAGTGGTTGACACAGCCTAGCTATAACCCTGGTTGTAATATTATAGTAGATAATTGGTTCACAGACAGACTTGAAGAAGAAGAAGAAGAAGAAGATATTGTCATAGTTGGCACCGTTGGAAAGAATAAATGATGTCTGCCAACTGAGTTAATGAATGTGAAGCAAAGTACAGTAAAGTCATCGATGTTTGGTTTCAATGACCATGTCACTTTAGTCTCCTGTTCCTCAGTAAAACAGATTTGTACTGATCATTTCCAGTGTACATTTAGGTGATAACTCATTTGATGCTAAAACTGGAGAATATACCAAACGTAGAATTTAACATGCTACAATGGGACAAAGGGTAAAGCAGATGTTGTGGGAGTTACAACATAGCCAGAAATACCACACATTGGCCACTGTTTATTTTCTTTGCTATACTGACTGTAGCTGGCATAAATGCTCAAGTAGTGGCTATTGGAAATAGGATGAATGTCAGTAAGAGGAGACTGTTTCAGAGAACACTGTCTGAGCATTTGGTGTTCGAAGAGATTAGGCAAAGAAGCATGAATCCAATAGGTCTTCATTCAACACCGTGTTTCCAACTTGAAAAGTATCGACCTGCAGAGCAAGACCAAGAATAGCCACAAAGTACACCTCCTCCACTTGCTGAAAAGAAGTGGTGTGACACTTGATAGCTTGCTAAACCAAAGGGAATTACTACAATGACGAGGCTCAGCTGCAAGAAGTGTAAACATTATTACTAGGTAGAACACAGAAGAATGATTTGTCATGATTGTTTCGAAAATAGTAGGAAAGATCAATAGTTCATTCTGTATTTTTTTCTTTAGTTTTGTAATATACTCGCCGGCAAAAAACTCAACTCTTGTATTTTTTTATTATTCTCTTAATTTATTGTAATGGTATTATTCTTATGTAAAAATTATGCATAATTAATTGTTTTTTAAACATTTGAAAACCACTTCACTTACAAAAAAATGCTTCAAATAAAAAATCTGTTTAATTTTGTAGAATAAGAAAAGAAAGTGAAAATATCTTAACCCATAAACGCCTAGCGTTACCATAAGGTAACGCAGTACCGGTCATTGCATTTTTTGCTCTACAGGACCTTTGCCAGTTAAAGATATTCGAACTTCGCACTTATATGATCAAGGAAGGTCTATTTATTCATTTCCCGTACACTAGTCACTAGAGAATGTCGTGGGTGATGTCCCAACAATTGGGTGCATTTCATGGTTCGTTTCTCACGTCGTGATGACATGCCGCAAAAGGTACGGCATGCTAAATTATTGCGTAAAATGGAGGTTGTTTACTTTGTCTTCAGGATTATGGTAGTAAACATATCTAATTTATAATTCAGTAACATATCTTACATGTTTCATTACACCTGCTCGTGCCCGGGACAAATTTTCCCAGCGTTACCCTATGGTAATGCTAGGCGGATACAGGGTCAGTAGTAAGGCAAGATATTTTCTGTAGCACATTCATATGAAATGAGTTAGAATACATTTCATGCATTTATACACAAAACGTTTTTCCATATACAGCTTTTTTTTAACAGTGCATGCTTTCATATAATATGTTTTATGTCACCGTAGAATATTTTTGATGCCAGTACCGTATTCAAGATATATTCAAGATACCGAGATATCTGACTGCAGGCAGTGTTTCAGAAAATACAATATAAGAATTATTTTAATATTTCAGAGGTCTAGACTGGCTGCGTGGCTCAGCGACAATGTTCTCGCTTGATATTCCCAAGCTTGCAGGATCGAATCCTGGTGCAGTCAGCTGGCATTTGAGGGTGCGCAAATGCGAGGGAGTCGTGTCAGTAGATTTACTGGCATGTTAAAGATCCCCTTCGGGTCAAAATTCCCGCAACCCGTCATCTCTAAAAGCCAGAGCAGTTAAAAGGGACGTAAATCCGATAACATAATTATTATTTAGAAGTCTGACCTTGGCAGAAATATTGGAGGAAGTGGAAAAGGAGTAATGACGACATGATTATAGCTGGCTGGCATGAAAACAGCACAGTAACTGTTGCCTCCACGACTCACCCTGTTTTCCCCCCCTTGACCAGGTCGGAAGGTTCTCTCGGGCCGAAAAGAAAAATAGTTACAATCCCACATCCTCTCCAGACCTATAACAAATTCATGGCAGGAACGAACCTTGTGGATGAAAATGTGAACTGATATCATGTGACAATAAGAAACAAAAGGTGGCGGTGGGCCATATCTTCTTGGCTTCTTGACGAGAGTCTCCAAAACGCATGGTACCTCATTACTATATCACGGTCAAGGACAACTCAACTGGAGTTCAAGAGGGGAGTGGCACAATTCTATGTGAAATCGTACGGTGTAGAATCACGTGGAGCCAGGCGGCTGTCAACAGCACGTGCAGGATTGGGCCGCGACATTGAAGACTTGTGATATGATGGATGTGATCATCTGGTCATCAACGTCCCAGGACATAAGCGGAGGTGGTGTGTGTAAGCAGTGTCTGCACTGCATGTTGTAAATGTGATGTGGGACTGTGCATGTCATGCTTCTTGCCGTTCCACACCAAGTAACTAGTCACTTGACTATATGATCGAAGGTTCAGAGGTGTCAAAATACTTGCTCAATGCTTTTTAAAGTATAATATTATCAAGATAAGTATTTAGCAACAAATATGAAATTGGTACATTAATGTATTTATTAATCACCATTCAGAATATGCAGTTAGGGTTTTGACAACACAAGCTCCTAGCGTTGTAATGGTTTCTACTTTTGCTCCACGTTGAGCGTACAAATGTAATGGTTTCTATTACCCTCACTGTTGCGTGACAAGTGAAACGTTTTTACTAGCCCTGCCTTGCACGTTGAAATATTTACTCTGACTAAGATATGTTGTCTTAATGGGCGCCAAGACCTCAACGCTATGTTGAAATCTAAATTTATATTTAACAACACCTAGCTCTGGTAGAACACCTTCAAGAATCTTTTCACTCAGATCATGGTATGATTTGATCAATAACCCAACTAACAATTGTATCAGGAGAAGGAATTTGGTCTATATCTAATGCTACCTACTGAAAGCAAAGATTGCATGGTTAAAAGAAATGAATTTATTATATATAAAAAAAACAAGTATGGCAAAATTAATAATAATAATAATATATTTTAAATTTAAATTGGAGCGTTGCGATTTGAATATTACCGCTAGAGAATTACGTGAAAACGGAGTCGGATGAATTACTGATTTTACTCTTATTCCCAAGCTATGAAGTTACTGAAATACTGAATATGGAACAAAGAGACGAGAGATTACGTAGTTCTGAGTCATTCGCGCTTACCATTGGAAATTGCCGTAGCATTTCCCTCGTACTGGATGTTGAAGAGAGCTTCCCACAGCCTTCTGGACGTCGTCATCTTCTTCGTTGGTTGAAGAGATACTTGTAGATATGATAATTTATGGTCCGGTCACACCGGAACCAACCACACGAGCAACCACAACGGTCAAGTTTTACAAAGATAATCGCCTTGCCTCCACGGCGCGCAAACCATATATGCACTCGTCGCCTCCCCTCTCCGGAGCCGTCTTCTTGTCGCCCGCTCTCCTCTGATTGGCTGAGCCACCACGCGATCTTCCCCTCCTCCGGGTCATTACACTCGGCGCGACGATGATGTCGATTACCGGTCCAGGCCATTTCGCCTTTTCTTGAAGCAGCAACCCCGCTTGCGTCACGCTTCTCGACAAGAACAAGCCTGTAGCCGAATTCCCAGTGACTCATCTCTCTCAACAAACTCTAACTGACAAAATCCGAAAAATTCCGTAATCATATAATTTTCTACGATAATGTGTTCGTAATAATTTGCTTGATAGTGTTTTCTATAACATTGAAAACCTATCTATATGCTTATAATTTTATAAAAAAAAACGCTCCAAAAATATCGTAATAATAATAATAAGTTAATAATAATAATAATAATAATAAGTTACATGAAAACTTCTCTTGGCTGAACAATTTGCCGCGTAAATAAATATAGAATGGCTTCTTACTGACTTACGTCATTGGCGTAAAATGCCCTCGAAAAACACGTTACAGCGTTACATATATGTAAAGCCCTTTATTTCCGGAACTTAAGATGCCACCTTCGTAAAATATGGTTTGAGCAGCTTAATGACTCCCTTGATATGACTTATTAATAAAAAAAGAAAAATTTTCAAAAGTATTAATTCGGGCGTTCATGGGTTAAATTTTGAGTAAATTACATAGTCGTTTAAAAATGTTAATCTGAGTTCCAAAATTTATCATTACAGAATTAATTCATTCCTTTGGGTATCGACACAATAACTGAACACTTAAAAACGGGTATCTCCACCCCTAGCACGAATCGCCTCGCATAACCTCTCTGCCATACTTGCGATGATTTGTGAAATGTTTTCCTATGGTATGCGTTCTCACTCGTCATGCAGCATCAGCCGAAGTTGCTGGAGAGTCTCAGGAGCACGTTGCCGAACATTTCTGGCTTAAAATATACCAAACATGTTCGATTGGATTGAGGTCAGGGCTCCTAGCTGGCCAGTCCAGTGCGTGGATTCCAACCCCATGAAGGTACTGCTGGACACATCGGGCAGTGTGTGCCCGTGCGTTGTCATGCATTTGGCGAAATTCATCCCTGACAAATGGAGCAAATGGTACAACATGGTTTTCAAGGACTTCATGATGTACCGGTCAGCTGTGAGAGTCCCATTCTCAATTAGGTGAAGTTCAGTCCTGGCGTCCATACTGACCCCGACCCAGGCCATGACAGAACCCCCGTCGAATGCAGTCCTGGAGGAAAATGTTACAGGAGAAAACCTTTCTCCAACCCTCCACACTCTTCCTCTTCCGTCAGGCGATCTCGTTGGTGAAGAGAACGGCTTGCCATTGCTGATGGAGGCGAGCGAAATGAAGACGTGCCTTGCGATGTTGAGGTTACAATCTAGGGCCGGTAGCAGGTCTTCTGGAGAAGATTTCTACACCTCTTAATATTCTCCTTCCTGTCCTCTCACTGACATTCACACCTGTCACCTGCTGAAGCCGATTTCTTGCTTCTACAGCTGTGGTGTGTCGGTCCCTCAGAACTTGGAGTCGCAGGTTCTGGTCATTTCTGTCTGATATCGCCCTTCTGCGGCCTGACCCACCATAGGAGATTAAATTCCCCATTGCCCGGCCAGGAATCGAACCCGGGACCTTTCGGGCCAAAGCCTAGCACGCTAACCAAATAGCCACGGAGTCGAACGCTACTCGTCCCTTCACGTTGCCTGAAAGAGTATGAGATGTGATTCTGATTTCCACTTCGAAAGTTCATTCACGCAAGATCCTGAAAGCCTTCGAAACAATATTACGGAGGCGTGTGTTCGCATTTGCGAATAATTAATTTGTTAATTTTGTAAGTTTTGGTAATGTCAAAAGTCAGACCAGAATTTGATTTCATAACCTCATTTTTCGTCACCATGTGCTAGTGACAGTTAATTTTGTATTTCACTTTCTTGTTTAATCTAAACATATTTAAAATGATTTACCTACTTACTTATTAGTGTGTAAGTCATGTTTTGCCTCTTAAGACATTTTTTCTAAGTTTTAAAGGTAATTCTACACGCCTTAATTCACGTGGTTACTGGTCTCTGTAAGCTACGCGCTTATTGGTCTGCGCCATGACGTGGCCTCGCTCCAGCCAATCATCACGCTTCTTCTTCACGCGACGTCAGCCATGGAATGTGCTAGAACCTCAGCTGTTCACCTATATAAGGGACTAGCTCTGCTAGCCTCTTCGTGCTTTTAATTGCCAGTCATCATGCTGGACACCCATCCTGCAAACCGGACGATAAACCTCAACTTTGAAACTTCTCATCTGTAAATTCTGTGTCAAGAAGAGTTTATATATAACCTTCGCCATGTCTTCAAATACATTTTTCAAGTGATCAAACTTGGATCACACTTCAATGTGTTATTGCGACATGAACATTAAGATGTCAATTATACATCTTCAAGTGCTGCGGAAATCTATTCCTACGCAAGTTCTTACTAAGTGAATGTTATCACTTCGTCTTCAAGCTACAAGTCTTTAACTTTTGCGATAGCCAAGGTCATCCTCACTATTCAACAAGTGTATTACAAATCAATTCTTCAACTCATGTCTACAATTCAAGAACAATCACTTTTATTGTACCCAAAGAGCATCACTATCCAGCCATTACATTCAGTTACTCAAGACCTGTTCCATCTTGCTCATAAATGCCCCAAGGGTGCCAACTTACAAAAATCAAATTTAATTACAGAAATACATTCACAAAATTACAGAAGCACATTCACAACATTCTCCCACCTTGAAACGGTAGGTTTCAAATAAAAGCACAAAGATAATACAAAACCTAGGAATAAACATGGAATTAACAAATATTTACAAATTCAGTTTGGTTGGCCTTTTAACAACCCTGCCCCTTCTTGTCAGAGCAACAGCTTCACTCTCAACTACTTGAGGGGGTTTACTAGAGTCACAATCAGGCACCAAGTCAACAGCATTGGGACTACACAAAGAACCATCACTATTTTCATAAGGAGATCCAATCTCCATCAAGCACAAACGTTGGACTGGTCTCAACAACTCACTCTTAACTGTTTTTACCTTTGCCACTCTAGTTACTCCATCTTTACCAGGGAAGATCTCAAGCACTCGAGCCAATTCCCAATCAATTCTTTTCTTTTGGTCAGGCACAACCCATACAACATCTCCCACCCTGACATTCTTAGAAGACTTAGCAATGTTTAACATCAGAGACCCTAGGTATTCCTGACGAAAACGTTCTTTTAGGTTTATCCTAACCTCAGCTACATATTTCACCCTAGCAGAAAGACCCTTTTCATCCACTTCGTCAAGATCAGGCACCTTTGTCTCAAACTGCTCCTGCAAAAACATAGCAGGCGTTATCGGTCTCAACTCATTAACATCTTCAGACATGTAGGTAATGGGACGCGCATTCATAACAGCCTCAATCTCGGTAATCAAGGTCATTAGTTCACAAAGATTCAATAACGCACGACCAAGGGATATTTTCAACAGTCTTTTCATCACCCCAATAAGACGCTCAAAAAATCCACCCCACCAAGCACCTGTGGGAACATTAAATAGCCACTGAATTTTCAATTCACGTTCAACTGTAGTCTGCTTAATGAGATTCCAAACTCCTACAAAGTTAGTACCGTTATTACTGTACATAGTTGTGATTCTGCCTCGCCTGGCGATCATTCTCCGAAGAGCATGTAGAAACGATTCTGTAGAGAGCGACTCTACCAATTCAAGATGGACTGCACGGTATACAGCACAGGTAAACAAGGCAATCCAAACCCTAGTACCATCTTTTATGAAAAGAGGTCCAGCCAAATCGACTCCGCATACTTGGAACATCTTACCAAGATTTACACGGTTATTAGGTAACCCGACAGGTGGCGTTCTCACTGGTTGGGATTTGTGCCTAAGACAACGAACACATTTACTAACAACACGTCGGGCTAATCTTCTACCTCTGGCTATCCAGTATTCTTCTCCCAGGGCTCCTAACACAGTACTTGCTCCAGCATGGTGCATTTTCTCATGACATTCTACCACCATGGACTCCACTAGTTCACACTGAGGTAGTAAAATGGGTTCCTTGAACATGGGTGTGAACTCATCAGATAATATTTTAGTACGAACTCGAATCAAGCCATCATCATCAGTTTTAATGTTGAAATTATTTACATCTTGAGGGTAACTACTCTGAATCCACCGTACTAATTTTAATTCAGCATGTCGTACTTCTTTGCCAGTCAGCTCCTCTCCGCAGTTTGAACTTCCGCTAGCTTTCTCAAGAAATCGGTAGATCCAACCAACAACACGCACATTTTTCGAGAAAGAAGCAAAGTGTGTGAAAATGTTTTCTCTTACATCGCCTGTGTTGTACAAACTAACAGCCGTTTTCTTAGATTCCTCTTCTGTATGGGCTATTTTCACAGTTAACCACTTGTTCTCATTCTCTAGGAGCCACTGAGGACCCTCCCACCATTTTGATGCAACAAATTCGGACAACAAGCATACTCGGCTGAGTATATCAGCAGGATTACAATCGCCAGGAACAAATCGCCACTGCTCGGGTGAAGTCAACTGGTGGATTTCCTTTACCCGGTTTCCAACAAAGGTCTTCCATTCACCTTTCTTGATCCAGTAAAGAACAACCATAGAATCAGACCAGTACACAATGTTGGAAATATTAGTCGATTTACTAATAACAGAACCAAGCCTTGCTGCAAGTGTTGCCGCTACAAGCTCTTTACGAGGGATTGACATGTCTTCCATTGGAGCAACTCTGGACTTAGCTAAAACAAATTGAACATTAAAGCCATCTTTGTTTTCATACCTCATAAAGGCACAAGTGCCCAGTCCAAGGAGACTGGCATCACTGAATACATGTAAACAAGCTGTGTCAGAGACACCTCTTAAACATCTAGGCACCACAATGCTGTCAATCAAATCAACTTCAGTAAGCCACTGCGAGCACTTCATTTGAATTTCTTTTGGAAGGGGTGTGTCCCAGTGTAGTTTGAGCTTAAATGCCATTTGCAATGCAATTTTCAAATGGAGGAAAGGTGCTGATAACAAACCCAATGGATCAAACATCCTACTTATAATCGACAGCAATTTCTTCTTAGTTAATTCATTGATTTTCTCTTTTGGATCGAAGCTAAATTTGCATCCCAACAGGTCATCTAAAGCATGCCATTTGACACCTAAGACATTTTGTGTCACATCATCTCCTGACAAAACCCACCCACGGAGTTGGAAACTGGCTTGAGACATGACATTTGTAGCTTCGGACACAAATTCCTTGTCATCACTCAGGGACTGAAATGAACATGTAAAAGGAAGTTTTCAGTCTTTCAACTAAGTCACCACTTAGAGTATTCAAATGATGAGTGATGGTGGCATTCAGCAAAAATGGGCTACACACAACTCCAAAAACTACACGACAGTGACGCAGCGTTATAATATGCCCATCACGCCACCACAAGGATTTTAACATTTCTCGATCCTCAGGGTTCAGTCCAATCATTAAGAAAGCCTGTTTTATGTCTCCCACAACACCGACCTCCTGTAACCTGAAACGTAATAGGATAGGTACAATACTAGCAATCAAGTTGGGTCCCGTTGCTAAACAATCATTTAGAGAGACGTTTCCAATACTTTTCGCCGATGCATCAAAGACTGGGCGGATTTTAGTTGTTTTCCCATAATTTATAACTGGTCTGTGAGGTAGAAAGTGCCCTATGTTTTCATCAGATGTTATTTCAATAATCCCATCTGTTTCCCATTGTTTAAAAACAGTATCATACGCATCATAGAGTCCATTGTTATCTAAACGGCTTACTGTTGATTTCAGACGACTTTCAGCTATTTCACGATTAGTGGGAAGAGGGGGGGGGGGGTGCTCATCCATCCAGGGCAATGCTACTACATACCGACAGTTTTCACCTTCAAAACGAATTGTGTCTTCAAAATTTCGCAAACATCTATCATCTACGTCCGACCTTTTTGTTTGTCTGTTTCTCAATTCCAATAACTTCTAAGTCCCATAAAGGATGGTGTAAATTGAGCAAAGAGGTCACAAAGTTTGTCATACTGCTTACTTCTTGCCTCTCTGCGGTACCCAGGAGACACCATCCAAGCTTGGTCTCAAATGCTAACAGCTTAGAGTCAATACATTTCACACCTGTAACAAGTTCGCCCATAACATCCGCTCCTAACAACACATCAATAGGTCGGTTAACTCCATCATCTGTCAATGTAATACCATGTGCAGCCACCTTCCGTAACAAATGCGGACCATTCACAGGTGGTATCAAACCACAAATCTTCTTCTCCCTAAGTGCCTTAAGAACAAAACTGTTGTCACCCTGTAAGCTAGTTAGTTCAATTTCATGAATTGGATGTGATATTTCAGATGACACACTCCCACCAAACAGCATATGACAAATATTTTCACGACCACATTCGATCAAATCCAATTTTTCACAGATAGCTTCCGAAATATAACTGCGATGTGAAGCAGTATCAAGTAATATTCGAACAGTGACACCACGCAATTGTGCTACTAATGTTTTTAAAATGACAGTTCCACTAGGCCCTGCAAATAACGATGCTGTTCTGCTGGGTTCACCAGCACACATGATATCATAGTGCCTCCCTTTACATTTACCAGAATCTATTCTTTTCCTACACTGCTGTCTCGAGTGACCTCCATGCAAGCATGCAAAACAAGCTCGTTTTTCTTTTACAATTTTACGACGGTCCTCAACCGACATTTCTTTAGAACACTTGTAAGAGGGATGGTTCTCATTACAAAACAAACAGGTTAGGGTTACTTTGTGTGGCCGTCCCGTTTGCTGATAACTTACCCGATTCTGCTTGACAGTAGGAGTGAAAGAAACGAGAGCTGCTGCTGTTGGCTCTGTTCTGGCGCAGTGAATTTATCAACCTCATTCACCTTAGCATGATTACGCAGTCTTTGTTCACTCTCGGCTTCTTTGCCCAGAAAACACAAAAGTTTATCAATTTTATTACCACCATCATCGTCCACTTCTGCTGCTCTTCTTTCCCATATTTTCAAAACGTCAATGGGGAGACATTCTTCAATGAGTGGAACTAAGATTGCTGCCCTATCAGAATTCATGCCTAATGTTTCGAGGGATCTCAACTTAGTACTTATATTATCATACAGGTCAGTCACAGATAAATCTGAGCGAACCAATTGCAACAAATCTTTATACATACAATTTATAACCAACTCCTCTTTACCAAAGCGATTCTTTAAATGTTCCAAGACTTTAACATAATTCTCACTTGTGTGTGGATAACTGTCAACTAACTTCTTAGCCTGTCCCTTCACTGACATTTTTAAGTAACTAAACTTATCAACATTCGTAATGTTAGAATCCTCATGAATCCTTTGAAATTGTGTCCAAAAATTTATCCAGTTACCTGGACCCAAGTCGAATACCTCAAGCGTGATTTTCGGCAGCCTTAACCTCTCTGACGACATGGATGACGACGCCGAAGCCACGTTGCTCTGTACGCTGAAATTATCTCCTGCATCAACACAACTGGCAACACTAGGTTTTAATCCTTCCACTTTATCCTTGGCTTCAAGACGTGCTTGCAGAAGGTCTTCTTGAACGGTAACACAGTGCATTGTTTCTTCGATGCAGGCATCCTCGTTTCCGTCAACATTCAACATCTCGTTCAAGATGCTTTCGTCCAATTCTTTTAAGGTATCCGCAATTGTTCGGAGAGTATTTATTTTCACACGTAATTTTTGGAAATCGGCTTCAACTCCGACCGCTCCAATAGCTTTCGTCGCACTTGCCCGATACGCACTTCTCTTCTTTTTCAATTTTTCAATCGTGGCCATTGCAAGGCAACAAATTCAAAACAAAACAGGGAAATTGTTCACCAAACCAACTTTTTTTCAATACAATCCTGTCAATGGTCGCCAAAATGTTACAAATCAATTCTTCAACTCATGTCTACAATTCAAGAACAATCACTTTTATTGTACCGGTACCCAAAGAGCATCACTATCCAGCCATTACATTCAGTTACTCAAGACCTGTTCCATCTTGCTCATCAACGCCCCAAGGGTGCCAACTTACAAAAATCAAATTTAATTACAGAAATACATTCACAAAATTACAGAAGCACATTCACAACAAAGTGGTCTACATGACAAAAGTGAAATCAGTTTAAGTACTTTTGTGAAAGCAGCCACAACTGGACATACACTATGTCTTCATCTTTTTACTCAAGTGTTCTACTCACACGTGGGATGTTAACCACACTTTGTTCTAAAAGATAAGTACTTTTACATAACCTATATGAGAAGCTTATTTCCAAAAGATACCAAAGATACCAAATCTAATTACATTTTAATTAAAGGTAATTACATGAATAATTATTTATTCTAGTTATAAAAGATACCAAATCCCGTATAATCGAAATTGAGATTATGATGGAAAGCGTGCGTTGGTAGGAAGCTCTATCATATGAAAGAAAAAGACATTGCCAAAAAGACCTAAATCCATAACAAACAGGGCATTGAAAATCTCGTTTGATGCCAATAAGTACCAAATCCTGTGGCCTGAATGTGCCAATACGTACTGTATCCATGCAGCCAATGAGAGCCATTTCTTTTAGTACTGGATAATATTTTCCATTGTCCAGTTCACAAGTTATTTACCATATTCATGTTCTTTAGACACAAACTACAATCATAATTCCATAAGTTCAGCACTACTAAGTTACTTTGCATATTTTTCATTGTTTTGTTCAATTTTATTTAATATTATTTAAATAATCTATGCCTTCACTGTAAATACCGTATATCTAATTATTGCATAACTAAATACAATCAGTATTCTCGAAGATTCTGATGACTGCAGTGAAATTTATGTCTTTCCGTTGCAAGTATTTAGAGTTTCAGTGCCAAAAAGTACCAAATCCATAATTTTCTTTGAATATTTCCTAAACTACAAAAGCCTAAACAGAAATACTTGGTATAACAATGCATTTATTCCATCTGAACATAATAAAATTGCTCAAATGGATTTTCAGTTGAAATTTTACTCTCCGAGCGGTTTTCCTCTCTCCTGTAAAATATTACTTTTTGGATTTGGTACCTTTTGGAAATAAGCTTCTCATATTCAGTGTTATTTCATGTTCTTTCTGTTATATCATGTTAGCTTTATACAAGACCGGTTTAGAAGATTCCTCAATTTTAATATCTTTGTGCTCTTCTCTCCCTCTTAGGCGGTATAACATATCGGCTTACTTTAGCCATTCTTTTGTTTCTTTTGGGAATTATCTCATTATTTCTTGTGCATATCTGCATCTTTCATTGCACCTTTCTTGTGCACTTCACATCTCATGGTTTACTTGCAGATAATAGGCCTACTTGCCTACCTGCTATGCCATCTCCCTTTCTTAGGATATCTTTAATGATTAACTTACATGCAGTTCACACATCCTGTGTCTGCCATTGCATCTACTTTGCAAACATTTCTGTTGCATCTTGGCACCTACCCAAGCATTTAACTTTCATAGGGTACTGCAAGACTGAGCCCCTGTCAGCAAATAGCTCCCTTCATAAGCTATTTATTCTTTTAGTAATTTCTTCAGTTTCCCTATTTTCTCAGGTATGGTAGGATTTGCTCCCTGCCAGCCATTAGCTTATTAGCTGCGTCACTAATTTTCTTTTGCACAAAGCAACTTAATTTAAATTACACTTTCAAGTATGTACTGAACCCTTCAGAAAAGCAGTGTTTATATGTAAGAAATCTTAATAAAGGGGTCGCGCTCAGTTCCTATGTGATGTTTACGTTCGCCAACAACGTGCTCTACTGAGGTAAGGGTCATAGGATATAAACTATAAATCGAGAAAGAAAGGTGACAAGTTGTAAAATAATAACATGATTTAATGACTAATAGTGCCTAAAAAGAAATAAACAACAATAAAATATAAAACAATCCTCCCTGAATTTCCCATGATAGGAATATCTAAAAATTTGAGGAGTCAGACGGATCTCCCCTTTATTTAAAATGTGGATCCTGGTTCCACTACCTTGCAATTTGGGTTTTATGTGCGCGTAATGACAAACTACGAGGAATGAGTACTTTGGACGACTGTTCGTTTACAACGGGTTAACAGCCACGATCCTTACGAACAATCATCTCGTAAATCAACGTTTATGGATATGGAACATGACATTAAATAAAACCCTTAAAAAGTAATACTGACACACGCACTAAATCTACTATCTACAGGAATCTCTCTCGGGACCCTCATTAGCGCGAAGACGCACTTGACTTTGAGCTGCCAACACGGGCCAAATTGCTCAACACAAACAAGGAAATACAGCAAGCATGTGACTCACGGGTCACTGAATAAAATAAAAACATGGAATAAACCAACAACAACAAAAGCCTGACTGGCTGACATTACTTTATATGAACAAAAACTGCAAGTTAAGCTAACGCTTCGGAGATTATCGTGATTCGTAGGCAACTCCCATTTATTAAACAATTTTTATCATTGATCAGTTCTTATTCTGTAATACAAGTTATTACTGAGCCACACAGGCACACTCCACTAATGACCTGGCTGGCACCCTTCAGTCCGTCTTGTGCAACATCTCCCCTCTTCCTCAATCACCTGCCATTGTCCCACTCCAGTGTGTATAAATACTTGACCAGCTGTGCCGTTATCTCAAGGAATCAACAGCAACAAACTCAACCACTTCAATATATGGTCAGACATAATCAAAATATCCAGAATTGCCCTCGCGAGGTCACAATCTGGATTTATCATCAAGCTGCCAGAAATCAGTCTACGCTGAAATTCCCGCTTGTAATGACACAAAAACACACACTCACACACACACATTTGGGAATGACAATACGTATTCACACAGATCGGCTGAATGGATGCTCGCCAACAATAAAAAAAAATATTAAAACCTACGACAGAGCTGACTGCTCTTCGTCACAAATCACATTGCTCCAAAGGCAATAATCTCATTGAATCTGATCAATAATAAAACAAAAGAAATTAATTACCCTCCAATCTACTGTATAATTATTTTACTTCAGTCCTACTTCTGAAACACAACATATCTCCGAGAGACGTTTTTAACCGCATCGCGTAACATATGCAAACACGGCCGTTCACATAGCTACGTTAGTTAAAACAACAAACAATAAAAGAACATTCTACTAATAATACATGCGAGCTGTTTCCATGCAAAAAGGTGTGTCAGACCAAAACTAAATAGACTACGTTAATCACACAAGCAAATTATTTACAACAACAAAATATGTCCCATACACCATAAGTTAATTTATCAGATAATAATAAATATTATTCTGTACTCATCCTCAGCCAGTCATCCGTCAAAGAACATCTGCAGCCATTTCCCAACTGGATTCTTCTTATCTCATCTCAACCATCTTGACGGAGTCTTGATATTTCCAGGCTTCCTCCATGGTCAATGATGTCATCTCTCGTGCTGATTCAAAAATTAAATTATTATACACTTGATGTCTGACTACTAAATTCGCCGTTCGGGTACTTCTTTCCCCAAAACAGTTTATTGGCGAATTATCGAAGATACTGCCCCTACAAATATAGTACTGTGACTATCTAACACTGAATTTAACACTTTTAATAATAATTTCTGTGTCCTTCATGACACGCAAAGTTTAACTGTCAACGTCCTTAGACGCGCAAAGTATAAAAGCCTATGTCCACTGACACACAACATAACAGCCTACGTCCGTAGACGCACAGAATAATAAGCAAAGTCTTGGCTCTTCACACCACTTATAAATGAACTGGCCCTAGGTCTTGATGGGGGGGATTTTATACAAAAAATTTCACAAAATAATAGTGATACAGGAATGAAATAAATATCACTGAACTCGTAAAATAGCGCAGGTCAAGAATATGCCCATTTATCCTAGAATCGATCGTAGAGATTTTGTCTAGGCGATCTCCCGCGTGAATGCTAGCCGAGCGTGCCCACGCTAGACCTGCCGCGCTAAATAGGCATTCTTCTCTCATTGGTTCCCACACTTTCTGTAATTTGGCGGTTTTTAGCAGATCTTGGCTTCGTAGGAGTGTCTAGCATGTACATCAGCCACTCACGTTACTGCATCATATTACTTATAGGCGCGAATATCACAATGACCATACCAGCAGCATGTCTCACTGCGCGTCGCTTCTATTTTGAGGTGGCCAACACCTGTCCTTCTGACACATCGCTAGGCTATTTCCTTTCACAGCTAAAGTATTTAGCCTTTTGTCAAACAGCTTCAGGTATGTCCCCGCTGTCTCCAACCAATGCTTGAAATTTCCTCATCTCCGTCTGGCTACTTTCATGATGCTGGTGGAAATATTTATTAATTGAAGAAATAAAACATAGAATCATTTATCCAACAGAGGATAAAGGGTTCGCAACTCTCCCACTCACAAAATTTCGAACTTCGGAGAAAGTCGATAATTATAAAAGACTTCCGTAGGCCAATTGTATTATTTCAGAATCACCCCTTTTCTATTACTTGGTCTAGTCGCTCCTGTCTTGAATGGCATTTACTCGTTTCACATCCTGCTCATAATGACTCTCTCAACTGCTTGCGTGACGCTGATGCCTGGGGCAACACTCTGCTCGCCTCGTTAATGTTTGTCAACACCAACTCTACTTCCTCCTTCACGTGCCGTACTCAACTGCTCCCCGTGCACTTTGTTGATAGTAGGACGTCCATATATTCAAACTGCATCGTTATTTCGGCGCTCCCATGGTTCACTTCTACGATACATTTTTAGGTTGGCAGCGTTGTAAACTGACATTGTTCCTGTACTCAATTCTTTCACTCTGTAAGCATTATTTCCAAGGTTTCTTACGATAGAATAGGGTCCTATGAACTTTTCGCAGAATTTACTGAAGATCGTCTTTTCTGGGTCCGATGTAGCGGGTCGTTTCACCAAAACGAGCTGGTTGATTTCAAGATCACTGTGAAACCTCTTATTTCTTACTCGCCGTAATCTGCGGTCTGCTTGTTTCCTCATGTAGGCTCTCGTTCTCTCAATTCGCAGGTCAGGTGCTATCATTGGATCTTGTGGGCAGTTAATGATGCTTTTCCACGATCTCACTGGATACTCGTTTTTGTGTAGGACCATAGGGATCTGTCCTGTTGACTCGTGCCTGGTAGAATTCATGCATGTCTCTACATCCTTGATTTTATCCACCCATCTGTGATGTTCCTTTGGAATGAAGATTCTCAAATATGATGTTACACACTTAATTGCTCTCTCACTTGGATTTGCTTGAGCATGTCGGATACTGCTTAAAATGTGTTTTATACCCATGTCCTCCATACCTTTCTTGAATTCGGCGCTTGTGAAATAGCTGCCATGATCTGATAATATAAATTCTGGTTTTCCAAGGATTGGAATAACTCTATTCCGAATACGACTGAGTACCTGTTTTGAAGTAGTTTTCTGAATGGGGCATAATACGACAAACTTAGAAAACACATCAATGCATACTAGTAAGTGTCGGCAACCTCGCCTTCCCTTCGGGATTTGACCGAAACAGTCGAGTGCCAGTAGCTCGCATGGTTTCTGAGGTAGCAATGGTCTAGGATACTGCCTCATTAAATAATTATTGGGCTTTGTCCTCTGACACGGATCACAAGTTGTAATGACGTCACATATAGTTGTTCTCATACGTGGCCATGTAAATGTCTCTCCTATAGTCGCTTCGCACTTGTCTACGCCCACGTGACTGTAACTTTCGTGCGTATGCCATGTCAATCCTCGTTGTAAAGAAGCAGGTACTAATATGCGTAACTTGGTGTGGTCATTATCTACCCATCTGTGCAGCAAATTGTTGACATAAACATATCTTCCTTCTTTGGCTTTCGCTTCTCGAAATGCAGGTGTTCCTGTAGGTAGTTGCTTTCTGAAGTATTGAATTAAAAGCATCATCCATGGTTCCGCTTCTTGTTCTCGCTGTATCTCACGTAACTCCTCCAAGAATTCCCGGTCCTTCGGTGTTAACTCCAAGTGTTGTACCATCGCTGTTTCTTCATTATCAGGCTCTGGGTTCCTGCTGAGTGCATCCGGAATCACGTTCATCTTCCCTGGGCAATGTTCGATCTCAATGCTAAACTGCTGAATATATATAGACCAACGTGTCACACGTTCGCTTGCCATCGACGTCTTAAACAAGAATGTTAATGCCTTGTGATCAGTCCTGACAACAATGGGGTAACCATAGATTATTCGTTTCCATTGTTGTAGCGCATGAAGTATGGCCAACAGCTCTAGTTCCGTTACAGTATAATTGCGCTCGTGCTTACGCAATTTTCGGCTGACAAATGCCAAATATGTTTTATGCTGCAGGTTAGCTGGATCCTCTTGGTAGAGCATAGCACCTATACCAACCAGTGAAGCATCCGCTTGGATTATAAATTTGTGCTTGAAATCTGGATATCCTAATTTAATGCAGTTTTCCAATAGCTGTTTTGTTGCTCGGAATGCCTTCTCACACTCCGCATTCCATAACCATTTATTATTTTTCTTTAGCATTTCCTGCATGGGGGCTACAGTCTCCGTATAACCTGGACAGTTTTCCTTAAAGAATCCCGTTACGCCTAAGAAAGCCCGAATGTGCTTGACTCTCGTTGGTGTAGGGAAATTCTTTATCGCTTCGATCTTAGCTGGATTTGGCTTCACTCCCTCCTTGTCAATGATGTGACCCAAATATAAGATCTCGCTCTTGAAGAAATGCGATTTCTTCAGATTTACTTTGAAATTCGATGCATTCAGGTTGCCTAATACTTTATCTAAATTCTCCATGTGAGTTTCAATGTTGTCGGATGCCAGCAAAATGTCATCAATGTAGCGTACCGTCATCTCCTTAACTTCCTCGGTTAGATTCCGGTCCAGGGCTCGGATTAAAGCACAGCCCGCTGTTTTGACTCCAAAGGGCATTCGAACGAAGCAAAACGTCTGGTTATCGAATAAGAAGCCAGATAGAAACTGTGACTTCTCATCCAATTCAATATGGTGGAACGAGCTCGGCAGATCAACTGATGAATAAATGCTTTTGTTTTTAAAGCCTTTTAGTACGTCTCTGATAATTGGCGCTCTGCCATATTCAGGAAAAATGAGTCTCGTGTTGAGATTTCTGGCATCTAAACAAAGTCTAATAGATCCATTTGGTTTTGTGACTGCCAAAATCGCATTTAGATAAGGTGTAGGTGTCTTCCTTATCACTCCAGCTTGTAACATCTCATCTATAATGACCTTGACTTGACAACGATATTTTTCAGGAATTGGATACAACCTGCTTTTGAAAGGTGACCAGTCCTCGACTTGCATAGAATATTTGAAATTTAATATTTTCCCAGGTACTGTATCAAATACTGTTTTGTGCTTCCTTAAAATCTCTTCCAACTGCTTTCTGTGTTCGCCCCCAAGTTGAATGTCATTGAGCCGCTCCTGTAGTAACTCTTCAAATTGTGCATCACTGTTATCTCCTTCCGTTAATAAAGACCATATCTCCTGGGATTCACTCTCCTCATCTAGTTCCACAACAGCCCCTTCTACGATGTTATCTTCTGCCTTTCGTACCTCCTCTTCCGTCTCTTCCGATATTGCTTCCAATGCCCACGAATTTACATCTCTTCCGGTGGTGATTTCATCCATATGCAATCCCACGTTCTTCAGCTGATCATACTCTCTAAAACTGACAGTATTCTTGTGCAAATCTATCACTGCTTGATAGTCACAAATGAAATTTGCACCAAGAATTATATTGAAATTCATCTTTGCCATGATAATGAATGTTTGCCCAAAAGTGTGTTCCAATATGTTCAGCTCTAAGTATGCCTGACGTTTACAAGTGACGGTGCGTTCAGGAATAACACCCCTCACTTTGAGCTGTGGTACGGGAATTACAGGAATATTTTGACTCCGTCCCAACTCTCGAACCAAGGCCTCCGATACCAGACTGATCTGTGACCCCGTATCCAATAAACATCTTATATTAATTCCACCAATCCTTGCGTAAATAATGGGTAATTGCCTAATTTCATCGTTCCGTGGTTTCACCGTCTCCTCCAGGCAGTCTTCTGGCAAAGCAATCCATTCTTGTATGTTCGCTACTATCCATCCCTCTTCAACTTCCGACTGTTGCGTTTGTAGGCTGTCTTCTTTATCCAAATTTAACATTTTTTTTAGCTCCAGTGCGACTCCCATCATCCGTTTGTCGCCGATGTCCTTGATATTCCTCTTGTCTCAGTAGACTTCCAGCTTCCTCAGTATGTGTATCAGGATTCTTCATGTTCCCAATGGCTTTTTCCCATCTTCCTAGCTCTCCACCTTGACTAGCGTGTAATTCCTCTAGGTAATTTTGTGATTGAGCGTGCCTATCATCCCAGTCATTTCGATAATTTCGTGGCTCTCCTTGGTTTTGGTCTCTTCTTCCTTTCCATCTTTGATTAGCATTGTAATCACCGTATCTTCCATAAGGCCTGTCATTTCTTCGATTTTCACGCCAATGTTGATATCCCCTCTGTTGATACCTATTGTTGCCTTGATATGATCTATTATTGTAGTTATTTTCGTTACGCTGGTATGGTCTGTTTTCTCCTTCTTCCTGGTTTTGCCTAGGTGTGGAAGTGCTTGTATTAGTGCCCTGCGTTTTAGTGTTTGCCTGCTTAGGTTTTATGACCTCTGTCGCATTGACTAACTCCAGCTGTCTTCCTCCTCTATAATGACTATGAGACGTAGTCTCATCTATCTGGCGTAATATCTGCTCTGCATGTATGGCCGTATTAACGTTCGCTGCGACTAGTACTTGTTGTACGTTGACTGGCAATTGCCTCGCTATTGTCATCACCAGATCCGCTTCATTTAAAGGGTAATCCAGGTCGCGAAATTTGAACATTTGCATGTTAAAGAAATCTGAGTATTTTGTTTGCTGGGTGGTTTGGTACTTTCTAGAGTAAAGCTCCATCCTTAGACTCTGTTGTGTTGCGGGCGACCAATATTTGCGCAGAAACACCAATTTAAAATCTGACATGGTTCCAAATGTATATTTGAAGCTTAAAAACCATGTAAGGACATTTCCTGATAAAAATCTCTCCATCATCCTCAATCTACGTGCTTCAGGTACCCCAGTGTCATTGAAATGGTCTTCAATCTCTTTGATAAAAGCTTTAGGTGTTACCCCTGAATTCTCCGTGTATTTCTGTGGTTTATAATCACTTGAGCGAATTACTTGGATAAGTTGAGTAGGCTGATGACCGTCTTGTGGTGTTGAGCTCCTATCGATATTCTTGCGAAACCCTTCCGTGTTTGTTGTTAATGGGCTCTCCGCCTGAGTCTGACTTCCTGCTGTGCTCGTACCCTCCGGGCTATTTGTGTCATCCTGCTTGTCTTTCAATGTTCCTGTTCTAAATATCGACGATTGCTCTAATGACCTGAGTTCGGCTTTAATGATCCTGTCCGTCTGTTCTTTAAGCTTGCTCTTCATTTCTTGTTCTAATGCTTGAATACGAGTGTGATTTTCGCCTACTGTTTTAAGAATGGTGGATCTTTCCTCTTTAGAATCGATATTCATTTTTTTCCAATCTTTTCTTATCTGCTCTTTAATCGTGCTTACTTTCTCTTCAATCTGGCTTTTAGTGTCGTTTAAGGTACTCTTTAACTGCTCCTGATCCGCTTCTAGGCTTTTACACTGCTCTGCTGATTTTATTTCGAGACGATCCATATCTTTAATTATGCCGGATATATTCTCATCTACCGCTGATAATTGTTGTTGAATGACTTTGCCGCTCTTTTCCATCTCCATAAATCGTCCTTCTAACTTCTCCTGAGCTATCCTGACCTCGCTTGTATTCATAGTGCACGCTATTTCAATTTGCTCTAATTTAGCTAACACCGTTTCATCCAGAATGCTAAGTTTTTGATAAAAAATATTTTCCATTTTCTTAATCTGGTCTAATTGCTTTTCATTATTTTTACTCACATCTAGGGCCAGTAATACCATCTGTTGATTAGTGTGATCTTTCATCTCTGCGGTTAGCGTCTCTAACTGTGAATTGATAGTGTCATTAATTTCACTTTTTAACAACCTAGCTTGTTCCGCCTGATATTCATTCTGTTCAATTCTACTGTTATTTAATTGTGTCCGCAATGATTCACTTTGTTCTGATATTTTTTTTATCGACTCACTTTGTTCTAACAAACTATTGTTTATTTGTTCAGATAATTTCGCGTTCAATGCTTCACTTTGTTCTAACATACTAGTGTTTAATGATTGACTCTGTTCTGATAGTTTAGCGTTTATTTGTTTAGATAATTTTGTGTTTAATGAATGACTCTGTTCCGCCAATTTAGTGTCCAACAATACCTGTGTTCTCCTAGCTGCACTCTCAATGATTTCTTGAATCTGCTCAACCGTTGCCATATTACACACTTTATATGAGACATTAGGGAAATGGCATAAAGCAATGCCCTTTGACAAACACATAAAATCCAATGCACATTTAATTTCTTTACCCTACTCAGTTCATTTATTTTTACATTAATCCCACTAGTCGATTGCATCTCGGAGTAGTTCTAATTTTACTCAATTTAATTTAAACCCAAACACATATTCAGTCATTAAATTGTTATCCTGATCTGATATTAACACTGACTAATTAATAAAGTATTAATTGTCATTTAAGGCTACAGCCTCCTAACATTTTCACGAGTTTGACTTTCTAAACAAATCTAATTTTAATTTTAATCATTGGGCGCCCGGTATCACATATATATATTACCTTTTACTTTAATTCAATAGACAAAAACGTGAACCGTATTTTACTTTGCAAACTCCTGATTTTACTTTATATTTCACACATTTGGCGGTATCCTCTTCGCCTCACTTACTTTTAATAAAATATCACTTCCCGGTGATTAAAATACTGCCATATCTGCCTGCACTTGCGGCATGTCAGTTTTACTCAAATACGCCACTTAAATGTGTTCCAGCAGCGAACCAGCAATAAAATTACACCTTCATTGTTGCGTCAGTTTGAAAACCCAACTACGCTTACACTGACATGTGCAAAATCTTTGCCGTTACACCACAGTGAACCGCCCCACGCTTGGCCGCGCCAGTTTACTCCTATGAACCCTTCAGAAAAGCAGTGTTTATTTGTAAGAAATCTTAATCAAAGGGTCGCGCTCAGTTCCTATGTGATGTTTACGTTCGCCAACAACGTGCTCTACTGAGGTAAGGGTCATAGGATATAAACTATAAATCTAGAAAGAAAGGTGACAAGATGTAAAATAATAACATGATTTAATGACTAATAGTGCCTAAAAAGAAATAAACAACAATAAAATATAAAACAATCCTCCCTGAATTTCCCATGATAGGAATATCTAAAAATTTGAGGAGTCAGACGGATCTCCCCTTTATTTAAAATGTGGATCCTGGTTCCACTACCTTGCAATTTGGGTTTTATGTGCGCGTAATGACTAACTACGAGGAATGAGTACTTTGGATGACTGTTCGTTTACAACGGGTTAACAGCCACGATGCTTACGAACAATCATCTCGTAAATCAACGTTTATGGATATGGAACATGACATTAAATAAAACCCTTAAAAAGTAATGCTGACACACGCACTAAATCTACTATCTACAGGAATCTCTCTCGGGACCCTCATTAGCGCGAAGACGCACTTGACTTTGAGCTGCCAACACGGGCCAAATTGCTCAACACAAACAAGGAAATACAGCAAGCATGTGACTCACGGGTCACTGAATAAAATAAAAACATGGAATAAACCAACAACAACAAAAGCCTGACTGGCTGACATTACTTTATATGAACAAAAACTGCAAGTTAAGCTAACGCTTCGGAGATTATCGTGATTCGTAGGCAACTCCCATTTATTAAACAATTTTTATCATTGATCAGTTCTTATTCTGTAATACAAGTTATTACTGAGCCACACAGGCACACTCCACTAATGACCTGGCTGGCACCCTTCAGTCCGTCTTGTGCAACATCTCCCCTCTTCCTCAATCACCTGCCATTGTCCCACTCCAGTGTGTATAAATACCTGACCAGCTGTGCCGTTATCTCAAGGAATCAACAGCAACAAACTCAACCACTTCAATATATGGTCAGACATAATCAAAATATCCAGAATTGCCCTCGCGTGGTCACAATCTGGATTTATCATCAAGCTGCCAGAAATCAGTCTACGCTGAAATTCCCGCTTGTAATGACACAAAAACACACACTCACACACACACATTTGGGAATGACAATACGTATTCACACAGATCGGCTGAATGGATGCTCGCCAACAATAAAAAAAATATTAAAACCTACGACAGAGCTGACTGCTCTTCGTCACAAATCACATTGCTCCAAAGGCAATAATCTCATTGAATCTGATCAATAATAAAACAAAAGAAATTAATTACCCTCCAATCTACTGTATAATTATTTTACTTCAGTCCTACTTCTGAAACACAACAGACGTTTTTAACCGCATCGCGTAACATATGCAAACACGGCCGTTCACATAGCTACGTTAGTTAAAACAACAAACAAGAAAAGAACCTTCTACTAATAATACATGCGAGCTGTTTCCATGCAAAAAGGTGTGTCAGACCAAAACTAAATAGACTACGTTAATCACACAAGCAAATTATTTACAACAACAAAATATGTCCCATACACCATAAGTTAATTTATCAGATAATAATAAATATTATTCTGTACTCATCCTCAGCCAGTCATCCGTCAAAGAACATCTGCAGCCATTTCCCAACTGGATTCTTCTTATCTCATCTCAACCATCTTGACGGAGTCTTGATATTTCCAGGCTTCCTCCATGGTCAATGATGTCATCTCTCGTGCTGATTCAAAAATTAAATTATTATACACTTGATGTCTGACTACTAAATTCGCCGTTCGGGTACTTCTTTCCCCAAAACAGTTTATTGGCGAATTATCGAAGATACTGCCCCTACAAATATAGTACTGTGACTATCTAACACTGAATTTAACACTTTTAATAATAATTTCTGTGTCCTTCATGACACGCAAAGTTTAACTGTCAACGTCCTTAGACGCGCAAAGTATAAAAGCCTATGTCCACTGACACACAACATAACAGCCTACGTCCGTAGACGCACAGAATAATAAGCAAAGTCTTGGCTCTTCACACCACTTATAAATGAACTGGCCCTAGGTCTTGATGGGGGGGATTTTATACAAAAAATTTCACAAAATAATAGTGATACAGGAATGAAATAAATATCACTGAACTCGTAAAATAGCGCAGGTCAAGAATATGCCCATTTATCCTAGAATCGATCGTAGAGATTTTGTCTAGGCGATCTCCCGCGTGAATGCTAGCCGAGCGTGCCCACGCTAGACCTGCCGCGCTAAATAGGCATTCTTCTCTCATTGGTTCCCACACTTTCTGTAATTTGGCGGTTTTTAGCAGATCTTGGCTTCGTAGGAGTGTCTAGCATGTACATCAGCCACTCACGTTACTGCATCATATTACTTATAGGCGCGAATATCACAATGACCATACCAGCAGCATGTCTCACTGCGCGTCGCTTCTATTTTGAGGTGGCCAACACCTGTCCTTCTGACACATCGCTAGGCTATTTCCTTTCACAGCTAAAGTATTTAGCCTTTTGTCAAACAGCTTCAGGTATGTCCCCGCTGTCTCCAACCAATGCTTGAAATTTCCTCATCTCCGTCTGGCTACTTTCATGATGCTGGTGGAAATATTTATTAATTGAAGAAATAAAACATAGAATCATTTATCCAACAGAGGATAAAGGGTTCAGTGCCTGTTCTTAATATGTAAAGATCTGTACACTTATTTTTGTTGTAAGAAACACTTATGTTATCTCAAATGGTTAATCTGCATATGATTTATGAATATAAATGTTAAAGCTACTTGCTCTCTCTATTCTTTTTTCTTGTGTCATATTGTGTAGCCCATTTTCCTTAAAGCTCAAACTGTCCTCCATTTTGAATTCACTCAAAATGCGTCTGATATGGAGACCTTTAATTGGTCGATGGTCGGTAATACTTCATTACACTCGGTAACACTTGCAATGCTCCAACGAGCCCGAATGTCAACGGTGTGCTGAAATGTGCATTTATGTCAAAGGCCATCTATTTGAACACCTACTTCCCTAAGATACTTGCTCAGTCAAGCGAATTCAAACCCCTAATCATTCTGTACTCATTCTGAACACTACCAAATGAAATAAATAAGTAAATAAATAAATAACCTAATAAATAAATAAATAAATAAACACACAAATCAATGAAATAGTTAATAAAAATAACTTAAAAAATTAGTAAATAAATATGTGTCGCCTCCGTGGTGTGGTAGTCAGCGTGCTTAGCTGCCACCATGGAGGTCCAAGGTTCGAAATTTGAAAAGTGATATGAGGACTGGAACGGGGTCTACTCAGCCTCGGGTGGTCCAAATGAGTAGAGGGGCTTCGATGCCTACCTCAGCCATCCTCTAAGTGGTTTTCCGTGGTTTCCCACTTCGTCTCCGGTCAAATGCCGGGATGGTACTCTGCCCGGATAAACATGAACGGTACTTTGGAATCCGAAGGAACAGCTGGATCGTAGAACCCGGCTAGAAAACCCCTCAAAATCCTACGGACAAGTACTACATGTAAGGGAACACTTTCCTAAAAAGAACCAATGAAAAATAAACGAGCTCGGTCGATAAAAATCGAGAAACAAGAAAAATAAAATCTCAAGGCAATGGGACTAATATGGGAATAACACCCAACACCGGTCTTCATAACACAATCTAGCACAAATTATCATAAATCACGTCAACTTTCCCAAAAACAGCATTAAATTTATTGAATCGAGATCAAAACGATACAACTCACGACATGAACTACGTCATAATAAAGTTTCACGCTTGCAACGTATAAATGCACAAATTAAATTGAAAATACCACAACTTCACGTAGATATTAGCGTTCTGTTAAGAATAAACAACACTTGCTCTAAATGTATACATAAATTTCCATGAAATGGCAATCATGATATTGTTAATCATATTAATCTTCATATGAAAAATGAAAATCCACAGCCTGCTTCCAGTCTCCGACCGGGTCAGGAATGGAATGAATGAAGCCCCCATCTAGCGGCGAGGATATGAACTGTGCCGGCTGCCGAGGCCTGACGCACTCCTCCGGGGCAATGATTAAATGAATGACAGATGAAATGAAATGATAGTGGAGAGTGTTGCTGGAATGAAATTTTGACAGGGAAAACCGGAGTACCCGGAGAAAAACCTGTCTGCCTCCGTTTTGTCCAGCACAGATCTCACATGGAGTGACCGGGGTTTGAACCACGGACCCAGCGGTGAGAGGCTGGCGTGCTGCCGCCTAAGCCACGGAGGCTCCTTAATTTTCATATAACAATAGTAAATCGGTTATTTCAGATTTCGTTAATTACGTAGACATATTCCAATACTATATACACACCATTCTCATAATCAGGGGCGATTCGACTTTGTACATCTAGGGGGGCGGGGCGGGGGAGAATTTAAAAAATGCCGACTGGCTGTTTAACATTGCCGACTATAAGCATAACAACTGAACAACGGGAGGGGGGGGGGGCGGCAAACGATACACAAGACAAATATACCTAATTAACGGATTTCATTTAAAATGTATCTTATTAGTTTCAGAAATTTGAATCGCAGGAAAATTTGATAAATGTACAGGTGTTTAAATATTACAAGAATAAAAGAAAGTCTAGTTATTCTTCTAAATCCCTACTCTACGATCTTTTAACAAGGACCACTTCTCCACTATCGCCGTGATTTCAATATCGTCGACCTTATCTTTCGTTGAAAACAACATCGTGAGGGAGTCTAAGCGGTCGTCTCCCATCGATGTCCGCAAATGATTGAAAATGAGCTTCAACTTGCTGAGGGACCGTTCGGAAGAAGCAGAAGACACTGGGGATGTTAAAATAAGTCGAACTACAGTACTTGATAACCCCACGGGATAATCATCTTTAATTTAACAACAACTTTTGCAATTTATTTAAAAGGTGAGCACTGTTTACCGGCATCAAGCAGGATTTCAAGCTCAGCCAGCACAAGCTCTTCATTTTGAAGGATGATTTTCGGATGTGATTGCTTTATAGATCGGACACGCTCGATGGTGCAGTTTTTTCTGTCAGCGGGTATCTTGAAAATTATGTGGAATGGCTCTAGCAAAGAAATTAGTTTTGCGAGATTGTCTTGCATGCTTGTAGTAAATACATCCACAAGTATTCGGAACTCCTTTTTGTAGAATGTAAGGAAAGAAATTTCTGCTGTCGTTTCAGCGTGCGCGTCATACTTCTTTGCAAGTCGCCAGGTCCTGTAGTGCTTTAAGAAGTCTTCCTCCTCATTTACTTGCATACTTTTCGCAAATGACGATGCACTCTTTATTCAACCGCTCATCTTGCCGTCGTCGTTGATATCTTCAATAGACTTCAAAGCGCTCTGAATCAGCTGCACCACGTCTACTACATTCAGCTCCTCTGCTTCTAAAAGCTCGATTATGTTCTTAATTTTAAACATGATGTTTTTGATAAAGTACATGCCGCAGATAAAATCAAAGTCTAGAAGCTTTTTACCTGGCGCAGAAGTTCGTGTTTTACTGTCAAATTCAGAATCGAATGAGGTTTTCCTTGTCTCCAATGCTGTGACTATCTCTTCATAAGACGTAGAAACAGCTCTCACCGATTCGGCGCGCGCAGTCCACCTTGTTTTTAATAAATTCTCAAGTTGAAATGAATTTTCAATTTTATCCAGCTCTTTTTGCAAGCTTAAATGTCGTTTCGTGCTACCCGAAAAAAATAAAAACTTACAATGCCTCAAGAGTGTCCAAAAACTCTCGGATAAGCGCGCTAGCATTACAAGCTGTCTCTTCGAAAATGTTTAACCTGTGAGCTTGGCATGGAACGTACGGAATATCTATTTTGCACTTCTCTGATATCTTTTTCTGAGTGCCGTTGTATATGCCAGACATGTTACTAGCAAAGTCGTACGATTGAAACGCTAGTTTATCGAGTGGAAGTAAAAGTTCTTCTGAGTGTAAAATTAAAAATATTTTTTCAGCCAACTACTCCAAGTAGATGGATGAATGCATTTTGAGAGTCCTTGCTCATATACGTAACGTCGTGCTTCCGCGTATTCACTTCTTCCAACCACCTATTCATGACCAGACTATGCCGTGAAAGTAACTTAACCATTTGCGTGAAGTTTCCATTATCTTGAGTGATTCCATCCTTGTAAACTCGGAAAGCCAAACCTTGCCGACAAAGGGTTCTTGCTGTGTCAATACGTATCTGGATAACTTTCTTGTGGAACTCCTTTTCTTGTTCTTCCTCAATTCTGATCGTCCGTAAATGTTTATCAAGGAGAATGTCTACGTGGCAAAGTGGCACAAATCTGCCATCGCTGCTTGATGATCTTCTGAAGTGAAGTGTTCTTGTAATTTGCCCATTTTCTTCTTTCCGCGACTTTTCAATTTGTGCCACTGACATACTCCAGCGTGCGACCATTCTTCACTTGCGGACGCCCTTCCTCGTCCGTTTGGGAATAAGCCGCAGGCAAAACAAAACACCGCGTCTTTTTCAATGCTGTACTCCAACATGGGAAAATCCATATACTAGGCCGGATGAAATCGATGCTGCTTATTTTCTGGTATGTCTGGATTTGCTGGAAATGCACTAAGTTTTGGCTGGAAGGCCCCAAGTGAAGTCAGGTACCGGTACTGTCGTTCGTTTGCCGTGATAATTCTTTTCCGCTTTGCAGGATAAGCAGTAGATTCTTTTCTACCATAAAAAGTTTTGTGTTAGGAATAGCGTCTTCTTTTATTGTTTTCAAAATCCCTTCAGCTCTTTTGAAATGCGTTATAAACTCATTAACTTGGGCAGAAAAAACAATCCACGAAAATTCGATACTACGCAGTGTAGGACCGTCACCACTACAACCGGCATCCGATGAAGTTCCAGCTGCTCGTAACTTGCGAATGTCAGATGTGTTGGGGGATAGTGGTGGCTGAACGGTTCGCGATGACTCAACGGTGGTCAATGGCTCAACGGTAGACGATGGCTCAACGGTGGTAAATGGTGCAACGGTAGACGATGGCTCAACGGTAGGCGATGGCTCAACGGTAGACGATGACTCAACGGTGGGCGATGCCTCAACGGTAGATGATGGCTCAACGGTAGACGATGGCTCAACGGTGGTCAATGGCGCAACGGTGGACGATGGCTCTATGGTGGGAAATGGCTCAACGAATGGCGAAGGTCCGACAGTGGACAGTGACCCAAAGATGCCTGATGGCTCACCTACGCTAGTCGATAGCTGTACTATGGTTAATGGCTCAAAGGAAGTCCGTTCGCTCGTAGGTGCTGTTGCAGATGAATTAACTCTCCTTTTCAAAGCTTCGAACGGGTTTTGCGGCGCTCCAACATGTTTCACTTTGACTTTTATTCCATGGTGTTGTCCATTTTCATGTCGAAACTAGTAGTCTTCATCGAACTGACTGCCACATTCAACACATTCAAATTTAATGCGTCTCCTTCGAGGCTTGGGCATTGCAGCCTGCAAAGACAGTAGCCTACAGTAATATCGTACGATCTTTTCAAAAGTATGGTGCAAGAGCTGCCTATTTTCCAAGTGGGATGCGTAGAAAAGAGTAATGCGAGTTGCGCGATTTCGTTTGTTGAATTGACTATTTGTTATTATTTCTAAGACACATAGCCTACTCCATAACCGCGGAAAGTGAAAGTAGGTTTAGAGCTGTGTGTAAAGGGGACAAAATATATAAAATTAACTGAACTTTTTAACAGGGAAAAAGTTTACTACAGTGAAAGATTAGTTATACAACGCTTAGTTGTACGACGATCCCATTTATACGACGTTTTTAGCCGGTCCCTTCAGGAAGAAAAGCTCAGTTATACGACGCCTATCAGAGAAGTGCTTCTTTTGCAAGACGTTTCCCAGATCTATACCGCATTACGAGTGAGAATGAATGCCTTACATGATAAAGACAGGTCAAAGTAAGCACACATTAACTTATGCGAGGCTCTCAACGATGTTTATGGCCAGTACCCTCCATTGGACGTCGTATAACCGAGCTTTCACAGCAATAAAGCGTGAAAAAACGAATGGCAAAAGGAAAAAATCGACCGGACCGGTATCAGGGTGCTGACTAAGATTTGATAGTTTTTAAGGTATACGCGCTCAATAACGCTTTTCAAAGAAAGGAGGAGGTAAAACATGAAAATATATAACACGTGCAACACACTAAAATAACGATACATAACAGATCGACAAATAATTCTACACTTTACGAGGATACAAGGCAAAATAGCTCTCACATTAAGGTAGTCCGATTGGTACAGTCTGGTTTAGAGCTGTGTGTGAATTATTGCCTGCTATACAGGGTAAAGGCATTTTCTGTAGAGATATTAAGCACCTAAACCTATCGAGCTACAGGAAAAGTTTCCCTAACGAAATTTGCCCACGATATGCTATCCATTCCGCTAAGATTTAATTTGATTTCAATTGTACCTTAGCTACCCGATGGACATTAGGTCCTTTGAAGACGTCGAGCGTCGCAGGGGTGCTTTTCCGGATATTCGTTCCTTCGACAAAGTTACTTAGAGCTGTCTCTTCCACCCCGCCCCGGTTTTCTTGTCACTGTGTTTTAAAACACTCTGCAAGATTTATTTAAGAAAAATATGGTTTAAAAGAGAACAATTCCCCCCCCCCCCCCCCCCCCACAAAGGTCGACTTTTATGGATTTATCGGGCATTTTTTCTTGTTAACACCATTAGACATTAACATGGTTGAAAATACGCATGTATTTATTGTATTAATAATAATTATAATAATAATTTATTATTACTTACGTTTGATGGGTACGCGATGCTCCGTGAAAATGTTCCGTGCCGGCGAAAACCCACGTCCCACTGTCTCTGTATTTGCACCTAGTTATCACTGTAAAAGTTGCTGGTTCAGAAACGACTGCTTTCGCTCATTCTCGGTGACCACTGCACTGACCATAGTGAGCACCCCACCCCTTGAGGAACCTTGGAACCATAAACCTGTCAATTTTGTCACAATAGCGCGGATATCTGAGGACGCGCCGAGACCAGCGGTATTACCCATTTAAGATTTGATTGCCGCTGAGCCTGGCTGCGCCAGTGTTTGTTGTTGATTGTAGCAGGAGCCCCGCGGGACGAAGCGGGGAACACAGCGATGACAAGAGTTCATTCTGCACATAAGACAAGCAGCATTGCGCGTCACAGATGCTCATGTCACCACGGACAGTCAAACGATAACTGGGGCTATTGGAGGTGAGTCATATCCTACTCGCGCAACTGTACCTTTCAACGAAGCAGACTGACGTGTGACGCAAGTAAACAAGTAATAGTTCCCAGATCGACCGCCGGCAATCAATTCGTGAAAGGGTCATAAGTTATGACTCATGACATTCATCCGACAACATCTCAATGAGTTGGCTTGAATTTGCCTACTCTTCCTCTTGCCGCACTGGGCTATTGCCTGGCTGTACGAAATTATTGCAGCGTCCGTTTGTGCCGACTGTCAGTATATATATGTATTTTTAATCGGACCAAATCGTATATGGCATGCCCCGTTTTCCTTTTTTAAATGCTGATTTGGGAAATGTTCTGAAGTTTATTCTTAAATACAAATGAGATATCCTAATTTCAATACTCCTCTCAACTTCGCCTATAATGCTAGCGCGGGAATCTCCACGGTTCCACCTTGCTAACGTATCGTCTCCACGAGTCGTCAATCGCCGCACTCGGACTAAGGCTTTGGGGTCTCCGTTAACCCAAGAAAACACTTCCTCTCTCTTCAAAGTCTGCTGGAATAAGAACCTCGATCCTTGGATCTCCCTCTCCAAGTCGAAATTTTGGCGGCCATATCAATCTCCCACCATAATTTTAGCGCGTAGATTAACAATGCTTATTACTGCGTAGATTAACCGTTCTGCGGCTTTTAAAGTATCAAACATATTTTCATTTAATTTTCTCTTCATTACCAATTAAGAAAATCTCCTTCTAAGGGAGCCTCCGTGGCTTACGCGGCAGCACGCTGGCCTCTCACCGCTGGGTCCGTGGTTCAAATCCCGGTCACTCCATGTGAGATCTGTGCTGGACAAAACGGAGGCAGACAGGTTTTTCTCCGGGTACTCCGGTTTTTCCTGTCAAATTTTCATTCCAGCAACACTCTCCACTATCATTTCATTTCATCTGTCATTCATTTAATCATTGCCCCAGAGGAGTGCGTCAGGCCTCGGCTGCCGGCACAGTTCATATCCTCGCCGCTAGATAGGGTCTTAATTCATTCCAGTCCTGACCCGGTCGGAGACTGGAAGCAGGCTGTGGATTTTCATTTTTCCTTCTAAGGGCCTAAATGCAAAATTTCATCAAATTATGTAGTTGAAGTTAATTCCGTCTTTAATAAGACCTCTTCTCATTGGCTCTGGGCTGGTATCCAATAGCATAATTTATAACAATATTTATTATATTTTATGGCTAATTCACTGTTGCTATGCCGATTTCAACCTTCCAGAAACTTCTGTTGCGCAACATATCACGTGATCGGGCTCTCCCACTGCCTCGAGCTTGTAACACGACTCACTTGTGTCACACTTCCATGATTTATATTTCCTGGTTAAATTTTATCATGGGGACGAAAATACTCTCATTTTGTCCCAAAATAATTCAATTTCCGGGGGAATTCTCCCTTCATCTCAAGTTAAAAACAGTTGCTAAATTGTTTTTAATCATTCTAATTCAAGACTTTTGATATGTCACTTGAACTCGGAATATTGAATTATTTTTAGCCTATTTTCTTATGATACTTTTTAAATTCTTAGCATTGAATTTTCCTCTTCTCTTCTTCTTCTTCTTCTTCTATTCTTCTCTTCTTCAACGTCTTCTTCTCCTTGTTCTCTTCTCCTTCTATTTTTCTCTTCAACGTCTTCTTCTTTTCTTGGTTCTGTGCTGCAGTATATTCTCTTCTCTCTTCTACTTCTTTCGTTCAATGTTGATGGTTCCTCCGTACCGTCTATGAGAACCGTTTTCACTGCATTCTCCTTTACTGGTACTCGGTTTGGAATCTATACTTAAATCCTTTTTATCTCCATTCCCATTTTCCTTATCTCTTAAGTCCTTGAGATATTCGTTTGCTTCCTTATGACGTTCATCATACTTCTCCTTCGTCATGATTTCATCTTGGGAATTCCTGTTACGATTATAATTTTGGTTATTCTTGTTGTTATTTCTATTATAATAATCATTATTGTTGTATCTGTAGTTATTATTATTGTGATAATAACCACTTCTACTGTTTCCATTATTATTTTCGTTATTACGTCCTTGCTGTTGCTGATACGGACGACCTCCACGTAATCTCCTGTATCTGGGTTCCGGTCTTCGATCTCGGATATAGGTATTCCTTTCAGGACCTATATTTCCCCTTTCCTGTTCTTTCGGATTTTCTGTTTGTTGCGTTTGGTCAAGATATACTGTATTTATGTCTTTGTACTCTTGCCTTTGGTGCTTCGAGACCACATTCGGCATTGGGCTCGTGTAATTGAGTTTTCGGAGCAGTTCGTCCATGCTCGCTAGATCATTGATCCCTGACGAGATAATTAGACGTCTGACTTCAACAGGGAGCATCCTGACTATCGCGTCTATCAACTGAACTGTAGATAACGGGGGTTGAAGAAATCTGAGACGGACAAGTTGACTTGTGAAGAAGTCTGCGTATCGTGTGGGTAGAGTACCTGAATACTTTCGCGAGTATACTTCTGCGCGTAGGGAGTTCTGGGATTCAATACTCCAGAAACGCTTTATCAGTGCTTCTGCGAATTCATTGAAGTTAATAAAGGTGTATCTAAAGGCACGAAACCATTCAAGGGGCCCATCTGAAAGATATCACTCTACGATCTTCATTTCCCTCCTGGAATATGTGCTTCGATAAAGTAGTCTTTAAGATTCCTGATGTACTCTATCGGTGTGAAACTGTCTAGGTTGCTGAATTTACGAGGTTTGTCCTCAAAGTTTCTTATGACCGTCACATTTCTCGGATATGAATCCCGAAGGTTTGGTCGAAAAACTCTATTGTGACTTTCGGGCTCTTTACTACTCTCCTCTAAACCTTCCGTAGACCTGAATAATCTTTCTTCCTGCCTAATGTCTCTTTCTTCCACCTCTAGGCTACTTCTTCTAGTGTGGTTACTCGAATCTTCTAAATCTATCTTCTCCCTTTCCTTTTCTTCTATCTCAATGATAATATTCTTCAACTGCTGTCCTACTTCGGTCGTTAAATCTTCCTTGTAAGTCTCAAGACTGGCAACATCTCCTAGATTAAGACTTTGTAGTTTCCTCGTTACATATTCTTCTAGTTCGGTAGTTTTCCCCTCACTCATTGCATTAACGTCAGTGACAACCTTGTCTATACGTTCCTCTATCGTTTTAGTTTTACTCTTTAACGATTCTTTCAAAGCTTGCACATCCTGACTAGACTGAGTTCTATCTTCTACTTGCTTTTCAGTAAGCGTATCAATCCTGTTACCTAAATCTTTTCTTACATCAATAACCTCACGATTAATTTCTACTTGAGTACGGTACTGGCTAACTTTTTCTCTATGTTATCTTGTATTTGTTTAACATGTTCCCCCACTGGATTTGTTCCACTCATCTTTCCAGACAACTACATTATCTTTGAACATTTCAGCTATGTCTTCTTCAATATCCTCTTTAAGGATTATATTATGATCAATAACTTGAGTACGTAAGGTTTCTACATTACCTTTTAACTCGGCCAGAGAAGCTGTAGTTTTTAACGTGTCGTTAAAGCACTTATATTTTGACTACACAGTGTTTTAGAAGCTTCCACTTCTTGCCTAACTTTGTTAATGTCCACTTGGACCTTTGCTACATCCACAAACACTGTATTAACTCCTGCTTGTATTTTTCCTAAATCGCCTTGCACATCAGTAACATCTGACTGCATATTATTTATGTCTACCTGAACATTAGTGACATCGGATTGTACCTTCGCAACATCAGACTTAATATCACCAATATCGGACTGTACGTTGGACACATCTACTTGGACTGTATCTACTTTATTCTGGACTGTATCTACTTTACTCTGAACTGTGGATACATATGACCTAACATTACCAACATCGGTTTGGACTGTATCTACTTTACTTTGTACATTGCCGACATCTGCCCGAACTCCACTTACATCATCCTGTATCTGCTGGGAACTGGCCTGTAATCGCGTTACATTTACAGCCATTTTTGAGGCACTAGTCTGTAGACCCTCTAAAGAAGTCTGAACTCCTTGAATTTCATCTTTAAAACTCTCTTTGGCACTTTCTGCAACTTTATCTGTAATTGAATCAACTACTTTAACAATGACTGTGTCAAGATCCTCTTTACGTTCATGCTTCAGCTTTTCCAGGTCTTGCTTCGCCTCCTGAAATTTCTCTTGCATATCTTTCATATTCACATTTAAATTCTCCTTAAGCTTACCCTCGAAATCCTTTATACTGCTCTACAGCTGCTCCTTCATTTCCTCCAACATATTCCTGACATCCTCGGTTGCCATTGCAATAAAAAATTCCAAACTGCTGTAGAGACATATTTAACAACCGAGCAAGACAACAACATCTGAGCAACGCCTTCCTCCATGTATTTGGGCACCTTAATGTCTAAAAGTAACTTATTATTACCTTAGCATTAACTTATTAGACACTCTATGTTAAACAAACTTACGCAAAGTGTTCGTTCTCTTGTGATTCACTTTAAATATACTACCATAAAGAAAAACTCTTACATTTACAATCATTAAAACAAGTTAATTTTATATTTAACATGACTTAACAAATGCCATGAACCGGTAAAATAAAATAAACATCACTATCATAGGTGGTTTTTCGAAACTGTCCACCTATTACACCTCTCTCAGGTTTTCTAAGATCTGATCTTTATCTGAGTGTAACCTTACTAAATCAACTCAAAATATACCTATATAATTACACTCGCATCCATCCAAAATTGGACAAGACATCCCATAAGTCTGGTAATTATTTCTTTCACTAGAAATGTTCAAACCAACAACTTCTAGAGGCTCTACGAAGCTAATTTCGTAGCTCCTAAGTTCTAGGGCGCCATCCCTACTGTACCCGTAAATCCGGAAAGTAGCCTGTCGGAATATCCATATCCCCAGCTGGATTGCCTATTTCTAACAGCACCGGCTAAATTACTTCATTAGAAATCGCTCCAACAAGGTCTTTAGGGATTTACATACAGCAGTTGCAAGAATATTGTGGATAACAACAAAATATACGGGGCTTACTTACCTTTACTTACCTGTCTCGGGAGAATGGGAACTCAGCTTCGCCTGTAAATGGATCCACAATACCTTGATCTTTATATTTAGAACGAATCACTCGTCAACGACCAAGAACAACGAACTGTGCAAATGTATTTAACATATGTAAACTAAACATAACATAAACAATAAATAACAATAAGCTATACTAATAAAAATATCCATACACTCATACACGCTTCTCCTCCACTACACATGTTTTACTGCAATTAATGGACTGTAAGTGAAAAGCACAAACATTTTGAAATGTCTAGGCCTACTGTACGTAAATAAAAAACGTTTAAGACAAATACCACGCGCGCCACATTCTTTGAAACATTATATAATAGCTGGCACGCTTACTTGTATGACACCTGGCCATACGCGTTCATTGACACACTGACACACATTTGCGTCGGCCGCGAAACTGTTTCATTGTCAAGGCTGTGGCTGGACACCACGCTTGTTATATAATAATCTGGCCTTGAACGGACTAGTGGAAATACAATTCCCCAACATTTGCTTGCTGGCATACACATTTCTGCCGTGCGTTTAGTAACCTCGTTTGAAAGGACATTCTGACATTATAAAACTGCTTATAACTCCTGTAATTCTTTACCAATTTAACTGAAATTTAAATACACACTTCCTTTCACACTCCTTAATCGTTCTAGAACCGATTAGGTTGTTCAGTCAAACTTAACAACTGACAATCATCCATTCTAAGAACAGTCGCTCACAAAATATACACTATTTCAAAAACATCCTACTAATAAATCCCAACAAAATCATTTAAGTTATTAAATCATTACGGAAAAATATTTACAAGTAATCTGGTCGTTATAATAAACGATATTTAACGTCGACAACACGTTATCTTAGAGAATCTTAATTCTCTCTTACTATACAACTTGAAATTAATTATTTACAATGTTTCTCACCACAGAGATTTGCTAACACTCATTAGCGTTCATATACTGCACACACATTGTCTTAGATAGGTTTCTTTACGTTATCGATCAGATTCAATCAACTGGCAAAGGTCAACTGTACGTTTCTATACAACTCCGGGTTTAATAAGGTTTAATAATGGTATCAATGACATGAGTAGACAATCGTTCTCTAATTGCCTACCGCTCAAACCCTCCTGTCATCACAGCTAAAATGTTACTTCACATAAACTGGAATTCTTATATACATCGACTCTTATCATGATCTATGCCTTGTTCTTATCAAAAGAACTATACTTCGTTGACTTCCCTTTATAATGTGGAAACACCTTCGCACGAACTCAACACAGCTCTACATCACTTCATATAACACTATATATGGAATCAACAATTACCATCTACTATGTTAAACAATAACCAAAAACGGATTAATTGTTATTAACATTTCTTCTGTGGGAACCTCCTTCAATTAACGGCATCACCATCAGTGTCGTCACACTCGACTACTGATCTACACTTATACATCCTTTAGTTCTTCAAGCAAAACTTCCAATAATAACGAACGACTTTAGACTGTCGTGATTGACCTCCTAAAGTTTACTACACAATAAGATAATTAATTGTTAACTCGTCTGTCACAAATACATGTAATAAACATATTAATTCTGTTTCATCTCACTTGTCAAGCTTAAAATTGCACGTCGATTCAATATCAGGTCTACATTATGACGTGATATTAAACAAATAGTTTAGGGGCAGATGACCTCGTAGTTCCGCCCTTAAAACAATAACTAACTAACTAACTTACACAAATAGTGTATAAATAACCACATGTTATTTATAGTGTCAAATAGAATTCAATCTTGACCGGGATAAACTAGCTTTGAATTCCTAGCCAAACACTTAAACAATCTTCTATCAAAATATATTTCCTCTAACAATTAAATGAATAAAGCTTTCAGCTTTACAAATAACTAGCTGAAGTACCCGTGCTTCACTACGCGTCATAAATAAATTAAAATGTGAAGGTGACAGTTAAAACAGGGGATAGGCGAGGTGTTGCGCAGAGGGATGGAACATTTTGTCCAACTACACCGCTCGGCGTTGACCGTGTTTAATAGCCCAAATTTAGGTTTTACTCGCTAACCGTTGGAAATACCTTTCGGATAGAAAATGTAATTTTAAACCTCGTATATGCCATCAAAAGTTTGCTATTTCTTAGCGTTCTCTTTTTATTTGAAATGGAAATATGAAAGTTTGAAACCAAAGGGTGTAGTGACGTCACTAAAATGGTCGCTATCTTTAAATAGTGCAAAGTATTGAAATCAAAAGTAACCTATATGTTAACCCAGTAAATCAGCTAATTCCATGTAAAATTCATGAAAATCGGACCAGTGGTACTTGCGTAATTGAGTAATACACAGACACACACCGTCTCCTTTTTAGCCTCGCTTCGCTCACGTCATAGTCGTGTCATATTGTTATTCAATGAAATGCAGGTTTAACCCCTTTAACACCCCTTTAGAACCTGAATGTCCAAAAATCCCTCCTTAGTAGACGTTTTCGACACACAACAAACATATCCCCAAAATATCATTCTTCTAACATTAATAGTTTTGGTTGGTCGATGAGAGTGAACATCCAAAAATCCTTCCTTAGTGGACGTTTTTCTTCCAGAATTTCACCCCTCCTCATAGGCCCCTTAATTTGCATTTATGAAAAAAACGATCGATCACCTACTTATTTTATTTATTTATTTATTTTTATGCTGATTGATTTCCTCCGAGTTTCAAACTCCTCGCCTATGTCGTTTAAGAGATGCACGCTCCGTTAGGAATCTTTCAACCCCCACTTGTCATCCCTTTCACCTCATAATATACACTACATCGAAAAACCATTAGACATGTGTCAGCTTATTTTTAATGATTAGTATATATGCCAAGTATCACATCCCCAAATGAAACCACTCGTGAGATATCGTTATTCAATGAAATGCAAGTTTACCCCCTTAACACCTCTTTAGAACCTGAATATCCAAAACTCTTCCCTTAGTGGACGTTTTCGACATACAACGGTCATATCCCCAAAATTTCATGTTTCTAACTTCAATAATTTTGGCTGGGCGATGATGATGAGTGATTGAGTCAGTCAGGACATTTTCTTTCATTTATTTTTGATAATTTCACCCCTTCTCATGAACCCCTTAAATTGGATTTATGAAACAGTGAATCAATCAGTTAGGACACTTTCTTTCCTGTTTTTTCCCCCAGAAATTCACCCCTCTCCAAGGGCCCCTTAAATTGGATTTATGAAAAAACGGTCGAACACCTATTTACTTGTATTTTAAGCTGTTTTTTCCCGCCGAATTTCAAACTTCTCGCCTATGTCGTTTCAGAGATACACGCTCCGTTAAGAATCACTCAACCCCCAACTTTCACCCCTTTCACCTCATAATATACACCACATCGATAAACCCTTAGACATATGTCTGAGTATTTTTAATGATTAGTTTATATACCGAATATTACATCCCCAAAGAAACAACTCATGAGATATCGTTATTCAATGAAATGCACGTTTACCCCCTTAACACCTCTTTGAAACCCGAATAAACAAAAATCATTCCTTAGTTGACGTTTTTGACATACAGCGAACATATTCCCAAAATTTCATGTTTCCTACTTTAATAGTTTTCGCTGGGCGTGATAAGTGAGTGAGTCAGACAGGACATTTTATTTCAATTATTTTTACCAGAATTTCACCCCTCCCCATGGGCCCCTTAAATTGGATTGATGAAAAACCGCTTGAACACCTATTAACTAATTTTTAAGCTGTCTTTTTCCTCTGAGTTTGATGAGTGAGTGAGTTAGTCAGTCAGTCAGGACACTTTCTCTCCTTCCCCCCCCCAGAATTTCACCCCACCCCATTTGCCCCTTAAATTAATTTATGAAAGAACGGTCGAACACCGATTTACTTACTTTTTAAGCTGATTTTTTTCGGTGAGTTTCAAATTTCTCGCCTATGTCGTTTAAGAGATAGGCCTACACGCTCCGTTAGGAATCCTTCAACCCCTACTTTTCACCCCATAATAATACACCACATCGAAAAACCCTTAGACATATGTCTGCTTATTTTTAATGATTAGTTTATATGCCGAGTATCACATCCACAAATGAAACCACTCGTGAGATATTGTTATTCAATGAAATGCAGGTTTAACCCCCTTAAGACCCCTTTAGATCCTGAATATCCAAAAATCCTCCCTTAGTGTACGGTTTTGACATACAACGAACATATCCCCGAAATGCCATGTTTCCAACTTCAATATTTTTGGCTGGGCGATGATGAGTGAGTGAATGAGTCAGGACATTTTCTTTCAATTATTTTTCTTCAGAATTTCACCCCTCCCGATGAACCCCTTCAATTTGATTGATCGAAAGAAAATGACTGTCGAAAAGCTATTTACTTACTTTAAAGCAGTTTTCCCCCTGAGTTTGATGAGTGAGTCCGTCAGTCAATCAGTTAGGGCACTTCCTTTCCTGTTTCCCCCCCCCCAGAATTTCACCCCTCCCCATGGGCCCTTTAAATTGGATTTATGAAATAACGGTCAAACACATATTTACTTATTTCTTATGCTGATTTATTCCCGCTGAGTTTCAAACCTCTCGCCTATGTCGTTTAAGAGATAAACGCTCCGTTAGGAATCTTTCAATCTCCACTTTTCACCCTTTCACCTCATAATATACACCACATCGAAAAACCCTCAGACACGTGTCTTCTTAGTTTTTAATGATGAGTTTATATGCCGTGTATCACATCCCCCTATGAAACCAATCGGGTGATATTGTTATTCAATGAAATGCAGATTTAACCCCCTTAAGACCCCTTTAGAACCTGCATATCCGGAAATCTTCCCTTAGTAGACGGTTTTGACATACAATGAACATATCCCCAAACTGTCATGTTTCTAACTTTAATAATTTTGGTTGTGCGATGATGAGTGAGTGAGTGAGTGAATGTTGATTTTTTTCGCTGAGTTTCAAACTCCTCGCCTATGTCGTTTAAGAGATACACGCTCCGTTAGGAGTCTTTCAATACCCACTTTTCACCCCTTTCACCTCATATACACACCACATCAAAAAACCCTCAGACACGTGTCTTCTTATTTTTAATGATGAGTTTATATGCCTAGTATCACATCCCCCAATGAAACCAATCGGGAGATATTGCTATTCAATGAAATGCAACTCTACCTCCTTAACACCCCTTTAGAATCTGAATATCCAAAAATCCTCTCTTAGTGGGCATTTGCGGCCCTTGAGGAAGCTGCATACCAAATTTCATTCCAATCCGTTCGGTGGTTTCTGAGATTTCGTGATGAAGGAATGAGTGAGTGAGTGAGTGGTATTTGACAAATATATAGTAGATAGTGTCAAGTCTTTGTTATGCTAAATTCGGTTGACAGTGCTGTGTGAGCAGTTGAGTAACTAACGGGATTTCAAGTAAAGATCCTCATTTTCTATACTGGTAGTGCAGAGCGCAACTGGCATCCAGTCGGCCGTGTCTCGACTTGAGCTATGTTGCCTTGGAAACTATCTGCCTTGCCATTCCTTCATGAGTATATTTTATGATTTGATTAGCCTGTGCTTGAGTGCAAAAGGGCCGAAATCAGAAGAAGGCGAAAGACTATCGAAAATTCATGTAGCCAGGGGTTCCTTCTGGGTCCTAAACTATGTGTATGCAAAATTTGGTTGAGATTGGTGGAACGGTGTAGATTTGTATACGGAACCAACCCACCCACCCACATACATACATACATACGTACATACATAAAGACTTTGACTTTTATATATAAGATGAAAGGGTTGTCAATTTTGTAATGTCATTCCACTCTACACGAAGAATGTCTATGTGTTTAAGACTTCATTCTTATTTGCTAGATCGCCGTAAAGTTTATATACAAAAATGATATGAAAATATCATTCGATGTTTCTTCAGCTCTTGAAGTTGATACATTCAAGTGCCCAAATCAAATTACTAAAAGAATTTAATTTGCAACTATGACACAATGTCTGAATCCCTGGTTCAAATAAAAATTTAAAATTCGATAGTCAAAATGACTAGTCTTCTTTAAGGAAATCTGAATCCTCAAACAAAATGTTAATGTCAGTTCAACAACTGATCCGTAGAATAAAATTTAAAAATAGTTGAAAGACAATCATCTCTAATAAACTTGAAGCATAAAAATCTTAACACACATCTGAAGTGTAAATTACATGAGAACACTGAAATACATGAAATATGGAGTAAGGACGTCGGCTCAGAATGTCACTAATCAAGCTCTATACTACAAGTAAATGACACTGCTACGTTATTTGGACGATAACTTGAAGAACAGGGTAAGTATTTACACAATACTTTAGGTGTTTCATCAGTCCAATATACTGAGATGGACCTCCATTCGAACCTCGGAACAGCGACCTCGGATTTGGGAAGACGTTCCCTCTTCGGTATTCACCAACCTCCTTCTAGTATCGAACGACATCCTTCTGGCATATTCTTCTGGTTTTGCTGGGATACCCTAGCATCTTGACCATCATCTTCTGTAGAATCTTCATTCTCTGTCGCAAATACATATCAGCATCATCGTTGAGTAATAATTTATAGAAATATTCATGTAGGTGGTGAATGAATTATTTCTTTTGCTAATCGTTGTTATATTAGTGTTCGTAGACTGACGAAAATGTACAAGATGTAACGTACACTACGTCTGTATTCTGCAATACGTTGTCTATCGAAGCTCCATTGTTGCATCTTAACTCTGCATCAAATATGTCTCTGGCGCATGACTACTTGGTCCATCATCTCAACAATGTTAATAATGTTGAATGAAACTAATCGATGAATTATAATAATGTTTGCTGCGCCAATGTTAAAGTTCTCCACTGCTGTTCACTAGAACTATGTTTGCTAACTTCACGTTGTAACAAAAATGTTATTCAGCTTCTATTTCCAACACATTTGAAAAATTGTCTTTACAGGCTTATTTCGTCGAAGTGGTTTGTATCAAAACGCTCGACGTTTAATAGAATATAGTATTCGACCTTTACTGTCTATTTATTCACTTGGCTGAAGTTTATTCTCAAATACAAATGAGATATCCTAATTTCAATACTCCTCTCAACTTCGCCTATAATGCTAGCGCGGGAATCTCCACTGTTCCTCCCTGCTAACGTATCATCTCCACGAGTCGTCAATCGCCGCACTCGGACTAAGGCTTTGCGATCTCCGTTAACCCAAGAAAACACTTCCTCTCTCTTCAAAGTCTGCTGGAATAAGAACCTCGATCCTTTGATCTCCCTCTCCAAGTCGAAATTTTGGCGGCCATATCAATCTCCTACCATAATTTTAGCGCGTAGGTTAACAATGCTTATTACTGCGTAGATTAACCGTTCTGCGGCTTTTAAAATATCAAACATATTTTCATTTAATTTTCTCTTCATTACCAATTAAGAAAATCTCCTTCTAAGGGCCTAAATGCATAATTTCATCAAATTATGTAGTTGAAGTTAATCCCGTCTTCTATAAGACCTCTTCTCATTGGCTCTGGGCTGGTATCCAATAGCATAATTTATAACAATATTTATTATATTTTATGGCTAATTCACTGTTGCTATGCCTATTTCTACCTTCCTGAAACTTCTGTTGCGCATCATATCACGTGATCGGACTCTCCCACTGCCTCGAGCTTGTAACACGACTCATTTGTGTCACACTTCCAGGATATATATTTGCTGGTTAAATTTTATCATGGGGACGAAAATACTCTCATTTTGTCCCAAAATAATTCAATTTCCGGGGGCAGTAGATCACAACATAACTATACGGGATTCAGGGAACCAAAGTATAGTTACTGAAACAGCCACTTCTAAGCTGGAAAGTCGAAATCGCTACCCATGAACTTCCAGACGATTCGGGTTGTTGAGATAACTACTGCCTTCTGCATTAGTTTGTACAGTTGAGTATCCAGATCCAGTTCTTTAAGGCCTTGGAGCATGGTTCTTGGGATCACGCCCGTACTTGAGACAATGATAGGTATGGTCTTTACCCGTTCTACATGCCGTTGTCTTTTGATAGCGCCGACCAACTCTCTATATTTGCCTTATTGTTATTATTGCTATTATTACGCACATGTGGTACCGTACTAGTATTTAATCTTGTAAGTAGTTTCCATGGTTTCCCACTTCTACCCCATGCAAATACCGGGATGGTTCCTAACTTAAGGCCACGGCCGTCTTCTTCCCAATCCTCAACTGTATTACAAATACCCACATTACTACAGAAACCACAAAAACACAGGTTATCAGGCAAATTCTACCCACACCCAACTACACGGGGCTAAATGAACCAAATCGCCAAGCTTCTGAAACAAAACAACAAATATTTTACTTCCGTCTTAAATGCTAGCTCTGAACAGACTACAGGATGTCAGAATTTTGTCGCACTGTATTTCATTAACGTGCCGAACGCCAATGATACACCAGGGCTGATTATCGAAATTCTTTTATAACTAACATGAACATCAATCAATGAGTTCCTCACTTACAAAGTAGGCTACACAATACTACCGGTCCTAACGTCCCAAGCCATTGCGTGCGATTTCAACAACAAGAACAACAGCAATACAAATTATCCTACGAGACGGGTAGTGTTATCCTCATAACAGCTGATAACACCCCTCAACTGGTAAGGTCAATGCTCCGATTACGTAACAACTTCTCCTCCGTGCGTCACCCCACCTCGCCACGCCTCGTTTCCCCGAGCCTGCCGCCCCACCTTCTGCGTGAAGAGTTTCTGAAATACCTAAAAACATTGACTTTTTAATGATTAATTTTCAATTTAGCGATAGATGATGAATGTTGTACCAAAGAAGCTTAGAATAGTCTCTTCTATCACCAGTGTAAAGGACTTCCATTATATCAATTACATCCTGTATAGTACGCTCCTCGTACATAACAGTGGTTTCAAAGTTTCATAGGTGAACGTATCTTATTATCCTATATTGCCATACAAAATTTCAGGTTGGTATCAGTAACAGTTTTGGAGAAATAAAATGCTGGTGAAATATTTCGCGTGGCCGCCATGTTGGATTGGTGAAATGTATTAAAATTTACAAGGAACGGTCAAGGTCGAACGAAGCAGTAGTATGCCCTTATCAAGTTTCATTGAAGTCGCTCTAGCCGTTCAGATTTTTTTTAGTGGGCGAATACACGCACACACATGGACGAAAGGTGAACTCATAAGACTATATTTCATATGATGAAAACAGGCTAAAGAATTGGGAAAAAGTAGGTTAATGTTTATGAAATCAATTGGAGGTTGACTAATGTATGTCCTCCCCCTTTATTATTTCTGGTTCACAACGTGGCGCAGTGGCTAAGCATTCTTGGCTTTGCCGCAGAGGTCCGGGTTCGATTACTGGCTCTGCCAAGAAATTTAATTCTGTTTTGAGAGCTGAAACGGGGTAATCAGCTTCATGAGGCAAAATTGAGAAGAGTCAAGAGGTGGGTTCTATTCGTACCTCAGTCATCTTAAAAGTGGGTTTCCGTGGTTTCCCCACTTCTACGCCAGTTGAGTGCCTGAATGGTACCTAAATTAAGACCATGATCTCCTCCTACCCAATCCTAGCCCTAATTAGAAATACACACACATACAGTCATCATAATGACTCATTTATCAGACAGATTCCCTCGTGGCAAAATGTCCCCGATGTCACAAGCCCACAAAAGACTCAACAACACCAACTTTCTTCCCTCGATGTATTCTATGAAGAAACTAGCCACTTTGTGTGATAAAATGTGATATGCCACGCCATATCTGTGCATGTACTGTAGTGCTTTCATCATTAAGAAATAATGAAGCAGTTGACAACTCTGAGATTTGCTGATGACATCGTCGTCTTGGCTGACACGCCTGAGGATTTGAATGAGTTTTTGAATGGTATGGACTCCGTCTTGATGAAAGAATTCCTGATGAAAATTAATAAATGTAAAACAAAACAAGATGTTCAGTAAAGAACATACTGTATAGCCTACTTTCTCCTAATTTAAAAGGAGGTCCCGTGGCTCATGATCTCGAGATTAACGGTCACGTTAAACTACAAGCTTCCTTCCTTTTTTACTTTCTCCTAAATGCATGGGTATTGTTATAACTCTCTGTCCTTTGCAAGGAGTATAATTGAATGTTGGTTGTAGTAGCTTGTTGAAATACAACGTGCTGTGCGGATATTAAACATGAATATGAGGTGCCCTTTGCTAGTGCTACCTCCGTAAAACATTCATTCAATTAGGTTTCACCGTGTTTGAATTGATTTGTATACATCGCCGCTATCTGCAAACTATTGGGCTGATGACCTTGTAGTTCAGTCAAAAGATGCTTCCCACAAAAAGGTTGTTGTTGCAAAATTTGGTAGAGATCAAATGATTAGGTGACTTCTGTTACTTAAGAAGCAAAATAACCAGTTATGGACGAAGCAAAGAGGATATAAAAAGTAGGCTGGCTCAGGCAAGGAAAGCATTTCTACAAAAAGGAATCTGTTGACATCGAATATAGATTTAGGTATTATGAAGTAATTTTTGAAAGCCTTTGTCTGGAGCGTGGCACTCTATGGAAGTGAATCTTGGACTATTGGTGAAGCAGAAAAGAGGAGAATTGAAGCGTTTGAAATGTGGTGTTACAGGAGAATGATGAAGATCAGATGGGTAGATAGGGTTACAAACGAAGCGGTATTAAGACGAGTGGGAGAGAAGAGATGTTTTTGGCGACTGCTAATGAAGAGAAGAGATAGGTTGGTAGGACACATACTAAGACATCCAGGAATAACAAGCTTAGTTATGGAAGGAAGGGTCGAGAACAAGAACTGTAGGGGTAGACCAAGGTTAGAGTATGTTTAACCGATTGCCACGGATATAGGGTGTGGTAGCTATGTAGAGATGAAACGATTAGCTCAGGACAGGGAGGCATGGATAGCTGCATCAAACCAGTCAAAAGACTGAAGACTCCACAATAACGACAGAGCTTTGAGGAAACATTATGTTCCATGAGAGGGAGAGGACCAAAGTTAAAGGCAAGTATGGAGACCATCAAAGCTGATCAGAATTGCACTCAATTGAAGGGTTATGGTCCACAAAGTGGAATGCGTCTCAAGCAATTTGCTGAAGCCTTCAAAGAGAACTTATTGCGTTGTAGTTGGTCGAAGAGCATACATCATGCACAGTAGTATTGTAACTTCTTTCTCAGTGTTTTGTGTGGTGCTTCTTTTAGCATTTGTTGGTATGCTTGATGATTCCCTATTTGATATGCAGATTTCTTGTAAACCTTTTGGTTTAGTCTTTTTGAATATTTATTGCAAAACTTTGCCATTCGCAGTGGATTTATAAATGCGAAATATTACAATGAGTATTTACGGTGAAATGTCACGCTATAAGAATCATATACATGCCAAACGTGCGAAAATGATGATAATAAAAATATTGTGATTCGAGTTTTCAAACATTAGTCAGTGTAAATGCCACTTGAACACTTGTCAGTTTATCGTCACGTGACTGTGTTACTGACGTCAGTATGCCACTCCTCTTGGCTTGTGACTAAAGCGTGCTGTGGTGTTCCCAGGTCGGGTCTCTTTTTGTCGAGTGGGTATGCGTATGGTTGTTAGTAGGTTTTGCTCACCCGATAATGATTTCGAAATTTCATTGAAATGCCAAAAAGCAACGTAGTCAATATAAATTTGCTATGGTAAATAGCAATTAGAGAATTACTATTTGGCGTCAGAATTTCAAGTTGCACTCTTAAATACAATCACACCACGTTGTACAAACACCATGTGAACAGAGCGATATCGATCATATTGAAGCGTAACAACTTAAACGAGTTAGATAAGTAGCAATTAGAGAATGACTAGTTTTTATTTCTAGTTATTTTTATTTAAATTTATAAATTCATCATAAAATAGAATCCCTTTCAATATTACGCAGTTATACGTCTCCTATTCCTTTCACCCATGGTGACAGAACACTTTACATGTGTCGGGTCATGTGAATGTCTGCAGGTCTGCTGGCTCACTAGAGGCTTCAGGGTTGGATAGTCTCCTTATCATACAGCAGAAGTCAGTGACATCAGCAAGCTGACGATGACCTGTTGAGCGGAGAGGCGCGGTACCTTCTCATTCCCCCACCATCTACGAGAACTGCAGACTAGTGGTCGACGCTCGAGCTGGATGCATGGAGGTGAAATCCAGCTGTCCACTAAAGCAGGCAGAGTGCAAACTTCTCGCTCCAGACTTGACTTCGGTGGCGTAGTTGGTAGCATGCTGAGCTTCTATGCCCAAGATAGCGGGTTCAAACCCGGCCGAAGCCGTCGGATTTTTTAAGAGCGTTAAAAATCCCTCAGTATGCCTTCCTTCGGAGGGGAAGTAAAGCCGGCGGTCCCATGTCATAGATTTATGGCATGTTAAAGATCTTTCCACTAATTACACCTGTGTGAAACTAAATTGGATAGGTTAAGAATGTAAACAACGCTCTTAGGTTGCTACGTTCGTTGCCAAGAGCCGACTGAGGTGGCGTCTAGTAGCTAGTTCTGAACTAGGCCTAGTAGTCGTTGACGGTGGCGTTTGGCGGCAAAAGTAGGAACTATTTGAAAATTGAAAGTTGCAGTCCCTACTTGAATTAAAAAAACAGATACACACACTAATACAGTCATCACAATTAACACCGGTTATCAGACAAATTCTACACACACCCAAAGTACACGGGGCTACATGACCGCGTTGTCGCAGCCCCTAAACTAAGGAACCAATCAACCAACCAGACTTGACTATATAGGCCAGGTGTTTTCAGTTATTACACGATTGTTTTTGGGATACGAGTGGCGCTGAACTTGGCTTCGCTAGGCTGTAAACAACGCTTATTTCCTAACTTAACAAGTGGTAATCGTATATTAAACGGATATCTTAGTACGTGTCAAAGCAACCCGCTAGTGCTGCGTTGTCTGAATATTCTTTCTCCTCCATTTCTCTTCCGTGTGTTTCGGGTAGTGTCCTAAGCCAGGACCGTGCAGAAAGCGTAAAAGTGATGAGTTCACTCGCTTACTCACGAACAGTCTGCTTTCCCTCCACGTGCCCACTTCTTCCCACTGTGGCTACTGCTCACTGCCTCTTCCAACTTCATCTACTCAAGTCGTCCGAACGCACTGGCCATTAAGTCACTGCTAACAATCACCCGCAGTTTTTTTCGGTGGAAGTGTTGCATCGATCTCTAGTTTACGTAACAGACAAACATAAGCTGTGTTTAACTGAGATGGACGTGTGGACATGGTTGGACGAACATCAAGTTTATCTTTTCTTTATGTTTGCATATGCCTAAGTAAAATAGTTAAAATAGTACATTATGCAACGAGCCTATAAAGGCAATAATTAAGACTCGAGTATGTTTATAAAACGCGCTTCGCACGTTTTATAATTTCCATACGAGTGTCTTAATTACCATTATAGGCGAGTTTATGTTCGTCGATAATTATAACTTTACTATATGTTTTAACATAAATATTCCTAAATATTTCAAATCCCGGTCACTCCATGTGAGATCTGTGCTGGACAAAACGGAGGCAGACAGGTTTTTCTCCGGGTACTCCGGTTTTCCCTGTCACAATTTCATTCCAGCAACACTCTCCACTATCATTTCATTACATCTGTCATGCATTTAATCATTGCCCCAGAGGAGTGCGTCAGGCCTCGGCAGCCGGCACGTTCATATCCTCGCCGCTAGATGGGGGCTTCATTCATTCCATTCCTGACCCGGTCGGAGACTGGAAGCAGGCTGTGGATTTTCATTTTCATTCCTAAATATCTGTGGGATTCAGTAACTTCATTTAGTGAACAGAGCGCGCTGGGTGGTTTGCTGATTGAACAGAGCGCATGCGTTGGTCAAAGAATTTCGAAAGCAGAGGCCATTTACTTTGCTTGGCAACGCTATTGTTTACAACCTGCATGATGTCTAGTGCCGATCAGAATTAGCATTCACTAATATTGTCACCATGCACAGTGTAGAAATTGGAGTTGGGGATATTTAGGTACAGTGCTATTTCTTGTCTCATATTCGCCAGTTTATTTACGCGAACATATGGGACGGTGCACTTTCCATGTCGGTAATTTATATAGAAGGAAGCTGTGTTGCTAATTTCTGGACGTAGATTCATAAATTTCTTGCATATGTCATAGTATTTTCTTGTTACCGTAAAGGTTCGTGCTGATTTTGTCTTTGTGTTTGGGATTGTAACTACAATGGCTGATCCGATATCCAATTTGAACTTTTAACTCATCTATTTCATATCCGACATGTTGGATTTTGAGCGCATGCGCGAAGCTATCCTTACCTAATTGGTCAATGAATGAGCTCTGATTGGCTGGAGAAACTGTTTCATAATGAAGAATAGTTCCATAATGACCCTCATTATGAAACAGTTTTCTGACATATAATATTTACATTTCGACATCGTCGAACATAAAGTAAAATAAGTGATACGTAACTACATGATAACGGACCAATGTGATTCGAGAAGTTGTTAGCTATGCCATCTATTGCTTTGTATTTGAGGCGCTACTCGTTCTAGAGAAATGAAACGCACCCGCAGTGGAGTAGAAGAGATGTAATTGAGGAACTCGACCTGTATTATTGCGATATCGAGAGGCTTTGTTAACGAGAGATGAACAAAAGTCGGCAGACATGACGGAGAGTATGTAAAAAGGGTCTTTGAAAAGTTGCTTTCACCGTGCGAGATTATAATATTTAAATGACTGAAGATGTTATTGGAGATATGTCAAGACGCGGATGAGATTCTGATGCTGGGATGAAAATGTATGTGAAATTTATTATGTAATCTATCCTGAGATATTCCAGAACGTCTCCCAAAGCTAAGTGGTTTTATATTTTATCTTGGTGAAAAGCAAAGGTTAAGAAGTACCTTTTCTATGAAGGAATAACATCATGTCCTCCCCTTTTCAGTGTTAAACTGTCCCATATTCTTCGACAATCAAGTTAGATTGGAGATTGGCTTGCTTGCTGTTTGTTTATTAATTTGTGTCCTCCTTCTTTTATATTCACGTAACGTAGTGATGAATCGTGTTGTTGTTTGGGTTGTATTTATTTAATTGTTCGTTGCGGTTCGTAGTTCTTCTTAAGTGTTATTCTATTTTCGTGATTTTGTTTTTGTCCGTCATGAAACGTGATCATAATCTATGGGCGGTATTTCTTATTAACCCCTACCCCTTGTTTCAGTGTGGGATGATTCTTGGACCTTGAGGGGTTAGTAATGTTTGTGTTTAATTGTAATTTGAGCCTAGACGTAGGAGTGTGTGGTGTTCACACATTGGCTGACATCGTCAGTCTTAATAGTGAGAACACACACAATGTTTGTTGTTGTTGTTGTTTTATTTAGGGTTTTACGCTATGTCTGTCATCTGTGCTCCCTTATGGATAACCCTCTGGGTTTTTATTCTTTCGTCCTTAAGGGCTGGGCAGACATTTATTCGTAAGCGTATTTGTTTTAGTCTCCTGTTCGGTCGACCTGTGCTCCTTGGAATTTCTCTCATTCTTTCGTTTCCCATAAGGAGTGGACGGACAGTAGAACCTGTATGTACCGAAAGGCTTCTCATATTATTATCACGTTTATAGACATGTATTTAAGGGTAGGTTAATGTTTTGTTTAAGTGGGAGCTTGACTGAAAGTTAAGGGTAGTTCTTGGGTTTTGTTTTGTAACTTTCAGTTGAGAAACAACGCGTATTCTCTCTTACATTTATTAATGAGGTTTATCAGGTTTTCTTACTGTTAGTGACGTGGATGTTTATGGCATGGACCTGGGCCTGTTATCTATGTTCATTTTACTGTTGGTAAGATGTCTGAATCTCGTACTTCGTCCGGATAGAAGATTTATTCAGGTGGTTTATGAAGCCGGTTTATGTTTGATCGAGGAGTTGTTGTTATTTATTTAAGGTTTATGTTTGTATCTTCATCTTATTATCTTGGGGATTTCTTGTTTGTTGGTAACGTTCTGTAGTAGTGGATGTTTTGACCGATTTTCCTTTACTGCAGTTTTGTTGGTGATACCTTTGTTTTAATTTATTAAGGGGTTTATTTAGCTTGTACGACTTCATATGAAAAATGAAAATCCACAGCCTGCTTCCAGTCTCCGACCGGGTCAGGAATGGAATGAATGGAAGCCCCCCATCTAGCGGCGAGGATATGAACTGTGCCGGCTGCCGAGGCCTGACGCACTCCTCTGGGGCAATGATTAAATGAATGACAGATGAAATGAAATGACAGTGGAGAGTGTTGCTGGAATGAAATTTTGACAGGGAAAACCGGAGTACCCGGAGAAAAACCTGTCTGCCTCCGTTTTGTCCAGCACAGATCTCACATGGAGTGACCGGGATTTGAACCACGGACCCAGCGGTGAGAGGCCGGCGTGCTGCCGCCTAAGCCACGGAGGCTATGTACGACTTCATATGCTAGTTAGAATATTTCTTCTGGTTACTTCTGTAATCAGCCTTTGGTGGGACGAAAGTATTATTTCGTATTTATTAATTTTAGCATTCCCTTTGATTTCATTTTGTAATTCGATGCGATCTCCAATCTAACCAGTGTTAGGCTTCTCTGTTCGTCTTTTATATCTTAATTGTGTTTTTAATATTTATTTTATTGTTTCCTTTTGTTAACCTTGTATATTTACTTACAGCCCCATCACCTATCATTTACCATTTCATGCGCTTCTCACGTCCCTCGTTTACTTTTGTTTTGATATTAAATTTTGTTTACAACCTTTACTCGAGATGTGTGGTTTTTAGTAGTTGTATCTCCATCTGGTTCAAAATGTGAAAAAAGTACACAACTGGGTTATTAGATCCACGGCCGGTCCTTTACCGCGCATGCGAGAAACCTGTTTGGTTGCTCAGTCTGACCATCGACTGCGTCCGTAGGGTGCGTTTGTCTCAATAAGTATTGCTTTTATTTGCAAACAAGATATCCTATTTGTGTATGTTCAACTATGACGTTACCAAATGAGGTCGTGTTGTGTACATGAAATACAAGCCATCAAGACGCTATTAAATAGAGACATAAAATGTCTTACGCTTCCAGGACTCCCCAGGACCTTGATATACAGATTTAAATGGTGCATACGTATTTTTCATAGGAATAAATTGCTGTTTCTCGGACTGGTTGATCAGATCTTACCAAATATATATATGAGACAATATTATATCGAGTTACTTTTATAGTATAGATTGTGAGGTTTGCAGCCATTTTTCAGTGTTGCATAAGTAAACAAAAGTTTGGTGCTTTTCAGTCGGTCAACACGAATGTACCCAAATAGAGCTGGGTTATACCCTAATCCTGAAATAAATTACATATTGCATATTTATTAATCTTATGTAATTTATTTCAGGATTAGGGCATACCCCAGCTCTATTTGGGTACATTCGTGTTGACCGACTGAAAAGCACCAAACTTTTGTTTCTAGTATAGCTCACACTAATTATAGATGACGCGCACGTCAGGTCACTAGAAATCAATTTGTTATGAACAGCGGCCATACCTAATGTGATTTCATCGATGTTTTTCGATACTTACTCCAAGCAAATACCAGGATGTTAGCCTATTTGGCCTTCAGAATTTCAAGTTGCACTCTTAAATAATATCACCACGTTGTACAAACACCATGTGAACAGAGCGATATCGATCATATTGAAGCGTAACAACTTAAACGAGTTAGATAAGTTGACGAAAGCCCTGTAAATAATACGCAGTTTGTAGTAGGATTAATTGGTTTGTCAGTCGTGATGGCATTGTGATGGTATTAGTGCCAAGCTTGTATCACTCACAGTCAGTCATTCGCTTGATGCGCTCCACAAAAGAGCATGCGAGATCAAAAGAACTCTAGGCGGGAATGATTTGTTCGAAGTATTTCTTCCCCTTACTATTTCAGTTCTTATTAAGTCAGTGATGAGTTTCTATGTGGCAACAACTTAAGAGCAGTTAATAAATGAAATGAGCCAAGGAATTAGAAAGTAAAGAGAATGATCCATGTCTTATGAGGTTTCATTCCGACATTTGCGTGGAGTTGAAATTAGGGAGGCTACAGATAACGATTTGAAAGACGGCTGACGGCGGGGTTCGAACCCGCTCGTTGTCCCTGAGTGTGTAGATAGCCTGTGGCCTTGCATCTTCGCGCGTAGCCATCACGCTCGGTGGAGAGCACTCCTAGGCCCCATTCACACCAAAGATGCACGTGGCACTTGCACCTTCTGTTGATATCCATTAACTCTGTTTAGTTTAATATGTGAGTTTGAGAAATGAATAATGAACCATCCGACTCTTCAGACGACGAAATTATAATTCTGGCTTGTGCAGTCAGAAGAAGACGAAGACAAAGAAGGAATCGTTTATGGCAGCACCCATTCTGGGATAATGCTGGAGAGCATAGCCCTGCTATTGTGTCTCAGCAAATACTGAACCATACAGTAAAGTTTCAGGCGTATTATAAAATGGAGATTTCGACTTTTAACAAGTCAGATTTCCAAGGGAGGGGCGAGTACGCAAGACCAGCACAACAAAGATGCACGCTGAAATCTCCAGCTGGCTGCTCCTCAAGAGGCAAGTGCGTCTTGCATCCAGAGTCTCTTCGGTGTGAAACCTCTCGTTCAATTACATAGTCTGGTGGTTAAGTTGCACGCATCCTGACCTGGTACGATCATTAAAAAAAACAAAGAGAAAAGTAATTCAGGAGTAAGGTACACTATCATACCAACAAAACAGAATAATTAATACGTGGAAGGAGCGTGATGGACAGAATATAACTCAAGGTAATAAGAGACTTAAAATGCATGTCTACTGTGAAGAGAGAACACCAAGAAACAACTCTTAGGGTAACCAAAATATATATTAACATAGTAACAAATTACAGTAAGATTTTGTCACAAAGGCAATATTGAACCCATATGCTATTGGTTCAAGGGTCGAATCCGTAATTTATTGGCAAAAGAAGAGAGGAAAAATACAGTCTTTAGAATGACTTAGAAAGATTTTACGGAGAGGACTGTTATAACGTAGCGCAATAATAAGGGACCACGAGTCACGCGGACATGATATCATGCATGACGCATTGATAAGGAGCCGATCATGACTATAAATAGAACGATAAAAGCATTCCACTGCGTGTAAGAGAGAGGAGGTTTCGGAAATTGACCTTACGCAGCAATGAAATGACAACCTCGCAATTGCGCAAGAGGAGAAATAATTAGAATTAAGCCATTTGCGAGCAATTAATTAATGAAAGAAACACATCATGGTTGATCATTTTGGAAGAGAGATTTTTGTGTGGGGAAAAAGTTTATAATATTTGCACAGGAAAGAAGTGCAGATGCAGCATGACGTCGTTAAAAATTCCCCGAGACCAGAGTTGGTAGGGATAGAAAAATAAACTGCAACACCCACGTATCTGAAGAGCAAAATTATTTAATATCTTGGAATTGTGCGATCGATTTTCATGATCAAAGAAATCAGTTTACGTTTAGAACAAGAGCTTTCCAGAGATGTATTTTTAAAAATTATACGACAATTATTTCAAAAGTTAGTGCTTGAGAAGATGCGGATTGTATCTTTTTGTCGCCGATTTGTATAAAAACCCTGGCGAAGACAGGAAGATCATGCAGTCTTTACCAGACCTTGAGAGGTCGTGATACGCTGTATCACCAACGAGCACCCCGTATGGGAGTGGCCGAGCAGTATCGTCATTAGTATCGCCGTGTGAAGACATATCAGAATCCTAGTATAGGATTAATATCAGCAAGCTTCAGACTTTATCGTTAAAGTTCATTAGTACAGTCAAAGTTAGGCTGTGAACTTGAAGAAATAACAGGAGATAGGGACTCGACTAATAGTTCAGTTAAAGACATAAAGCGTCATAAGGTTTCGAAGTACCCAAGGAAGTGAAATAAACAGTTCTATCGAAGTTAAGGAACCCGATCAGGGTAGAACGAAATAAATAACGCCTAGTGTTCCGGAGAGATAGGGACTAGAGCGTAGGACGATCAGAATTAGGAATTATAGTTCCAGGCTTTGTCTAGGCAGGCAAACGAACAAGTAAACATTGATGAGGACTCCAATAAGCTACGAAGTAAAGTAATAGCAATTAAGGCAAGGAAATTACTAGGTCACCGATAAACTATTCAAGCGGCCGTAATAGTAATACCTTAAGTACAGACTTTTATCCAGACGAACCAGTTAACGTCTAGTAAAGAAAACGACATCGTTCAATTATAGTATAGAAGCCGATAGTCAAAACCCGGATTTGAAGATCAGCCGTTCCAGTGAGGTGTAGTTCAATCGAGACTTTCCATCATCTGGTCAGATTAGGAAGCTGAAGTTCTATAAATGCCACCCTTGGAAACGGGAAAGAAAAGAAATTACGTGTGTAAGGCGAATAATTAACGCCCAAGTGATAAAATGGTTATGTAATGTAAATATAGTGAAAACTTTTTGAGTGTAATATTTTTTGTGAATTTATATTGTGTTAAGTGAAACGAATACAAAGTGGTATTCAGTGTATTCCAAGTAATTAAGGTAAATATTTTATGTATTGTTAAAGAAGTGTCATTGAGTGCAAGTGTATCTATGGAAATGGCTTAAAAAGCATGGAGTGGGCGAACATGTTCCATCGTTGGAGGATTCGGTCGCTGACCGGACAGTCATGTGAGTAACTATTTCATTATGATATGTGTTTGGGAAGATTTGCATATAATCCACATAAAGAAAGAAAGAAAGAATAGGGATGTTGAATAACAGATAAAGGAATAATAGCGCGATCTGAATGATAAATTTGAGATAAAAATAATAAATATGTGAAATATAAATGAATCCCTTGGGGAAAATATTCAGTAAAATATCAGAGTAATTGATAAATGATATAAATATGAGAAAGCAAGCGTAATAATAATAAAAATAATAAATATATAAATGAATGAATAGTATGATAAATTTTATATGGAAAGTGGTAGCTTCCGAGCTCCTTTAAATGAATTAATGCATGTTATGAATACATGGTCTTTATAGTAAAATGATTATTGTCAAGGGAGAAGAGTAATATATATTTGAGATGTAGATCAAACGTTGATTTTGAATTTATTAGTTCTTTGAAGGCAACTTAGCTAATTAAAGTATAAGCGCCATGTAGCGCATTGAAGTAATTTATCACGCTGGGAATGCGTTGAAATGCTCGGTAAAACTAATTATGAGGGGCAGTTGGTCGGGGTAATTGAACTATGGTAAGTCCTCAAAAGTTGTGACAGTAATCACGAGGCATTGTATGTTGTATGGTAAATAGGGTGCTATATTGTTGTATTATGAGCGCTGGTATAAGGTGAGCCTGCCCTAAGTCGCTAATGTTATAAGTCCTCCATTTTGGGATACTGATCCCGAGGCATTTGAAAGGATCGAACTCAGAGTCGTCCGTGTTGAAACCCCTAAATATTGGTTGTATTGTTGAATTTTTCTTACCCGCCAATGAGGACACTTCATAATTACTACATACCGAAGCTAAGAGAAAAGGTCTGTTGAGCCTAAATATGTTGTTGTAAGAATCTGTATTAAAAGCCTTGTCGGTCAGAGAATTACGTTTGAAGACAGCTGTGTGAAAGCTGACGGTAGCCAGTCTCTTGTAGAAGCGAGACTAGGGACTCTCTGTCTCCCTGCAATAAATCACGCTAAGTAGCCAAGGTTAGAACCTCACCCTCGACGTATTGTGGTAGGTCAGGGAATGATCTGTTGAGTTATAGTACACAGAAGTGTTTAGAGTTTGTTTTAACGACCCGGTCTTGGAACCGAGGTCCCTTTATATAAATGATTATCGCTTGCAGAGTTCAGATCGTGGCTGTATTATAATATAATGGTCTTTTAAGACAAATATTGATAAATCCCTAGTGTAATGATTATATGATGCAGTGATTCACGAGTTCTATTGAAGACATTAGATTCCGGGAGTGATCTAAATTTTGACTTGTTCAGTAGTCTTCTGTAGCTCGGGAGTACGCAAGTTTTTCCCAATCACAGTAGTGAGTTGTTGACCTGAGAGAGAGGGACGGTAACATATGAACATTGTGAAAGCCCTAAATTAAGTAATGATTAACAATACTTTGGTAATTTTGATATTTATGATTAAAAGAGATACTCATATAAATAATAATGGATGTGTATTAAATTGATAGCACATTGTAAGTAAACATTACCGAGCCGTTTGGAGCTCTTATTTTAAAGATTGTGAAGTGATACTATATGGAAGTGAAACTTAGTGGAAGTTAGTTGGTTTATGGAAAGCCAATTATTATGATCTTAGATTTGTTTAATATGAATTCCTTGTTCAACTTTGAACAAGTATGATGTGAAGGGTCAGTAATTTATTTGTTTAATGTTTTGTAGTGCCATATATTTGGATAATTAAATGTTTTTAATAGTAGGAGTTGATCTTTGTTTATTTTTGGAAGTGTATCCTCTATTTAATCCAAAGTGTGTAGATCACAGAGTGGGAGAACAAACCATGAACCCCGATACTCCCGATTGAGCATTGCTGGCAAACTGTGATTTGCATATTTCATTGTTGAATGGGCACAATATGATGAACAAATAATTGTCTTAGATAAGTGAAGAATCTAAATTTAAAAAAAATCCATATGTGAAACTAAAACTTGCTTGGTACCGAACCAGAGAAGAGAAAAAAATCCACGAAGTTAATTGATAATTCAATTAAAGAAAATTGGTAAAATCATAAATTACCTTGAGGTGGTGAAGACCACATAACCAAATTAATTAATTCCAAGGTATGACCCAAAATCAAGAAGAAAATAATTAAATAAGCTTGAAAATATGGGAGCCTTTTATCATAGTGACTAATCCCAGTCAAATCCAAAGTTCAAGTCATAATCAGCAAGAAAAAACAAAAACATCACTTTTTAATAATGATAACCCAGACTCAGAACCACCGAGTATACAGGAAATTAAAGACATAATTCACTCTTTGAAAAATGACAAAGCATCAGGAGACGATCAAATCACTGCAGAACTATGGGAAAATGCAGGGGGAAAATCTCATCTCAAAACTGAAGGAAATTATGGATGAAATCTGACGAAATGAAAAAATCCCTGCAGAATGGAAAATGGCGATCATACATCCACTGCACAAAAAGGAAGCAAGACAGACCCCAACAATTATCGTGGAATTTCAATACTTTCAATAGCTTATAAAATTCTGTCCAAAGCTCTCTTGAACCGTGCAGAATCTCAACTGGATCCAGAAATCAGCGAATACCAAGGAGGATTCAGAAAAGGACGGTCATGCGTAGAGCAAATTATAAATCTAAAGAACTGTATGAAATATTTCCACAGCTCATCAAACAAGAATTATGTCATCACATTCGTCGACTTCAAGAAAGCGTACGATAGTATAGACAGAGGATCACTTTTCAAAGTATTAGCAGAATTTGGACTTGATCAGAAGACAACAAACATTATCAAAGAAACACTCACGGAGACCAAATCCAAGGTGAAATTTATGGGAGAACTGAGCACAGACTTTCAAATAGAAACAGGAGTACGACAAGGCGATGGACTGTCCCCGTTGCTCTTCAATTGTGCTCTTGAGAAAGTTGCACGGGAATGGAGAAAAGCTGGTGCACCAACACACCGACTGGGCCAAAACTCAAAGGCATAGAATTAGACTGCTTAGCATTTGCTGATGACATGGCACTAATTGCCCAAGATATCTCTGACGCGCAAAAGCAAATTGAACTACTATAAGAACAAGCGGCGAAAATTGGATTACAAATCTCGTTTGAAAAAACAAAATTTATGACTGACATCAAAACCGCATCAAATGAACTTCAAATTGGCAACAACAAAATCTTTCGGGTAAACGAATTTAAATATTTAGGTGAATGGATTACAGCAAACTGTAACGAAAGGAAAGCAATTGAATCGAGGCTTCAGAAAATGGAAACTGCTTTTCAATCAACAAAAAGTATTTATAACAAAAAGTGTCTCTCCTGGAACTGCAAAATTCGCCACTATACAACTGTAATCAAACCTGAAGCTCTCTATGCTTCAGAGACACTCAATCTCCAACACAAAACACTAAAACACCAAATAGAAGTGAAAGAACGTAAAATAATGAGAAAAATCCTTGGACCGAGAACAAAGGATGGTGTACATTATCCAAAGCCTAATACAGAAATATACAAAAAAGTTTCCAAAATCACAGACACAATGCGAATGCGAAGAATCCAATTTATGGGACACATAGAAAGAATGGACCCGAACAGACTGACACACAAAATACATACTTTCTTAAAGAAAGGCTACTAGACCGAATTGGTATAAATTTACAGAGAGAGACTTAAAGGAATTAGGATCACCAAACTTACATGACCGGAAGGAAATCAGGAAAATCACTCAGACGCGGGGTTTCGAGGAGGAAGAGAAGAAGACTACACAACATCGATGGTCAGAGCAGCGCAAACAGACCCACTCGTTGCGAATGAAGGAATACTGGGCCAACAGGAAGGCTAGAAAGTGTTGATTTCGCGTGGTCCTAAGCGACCCATTCGCGAAGAAGAAAGAAGAAGATAACTAAGAACAGATGGTTCTCATGGTAACCGGACCAGGAGGAAGAAAGTCCATCACTAAGATGGTAATAAAACAGTATTTCAAGGAACATTCTACGTGACCTATCCAAGGATTTTAAAATAAAGGAAAAATAGTTTAATTAAATTTAGAGGTTATAAAATTGGATAGGCCACTCCACAAAATTGCTAGCCAGGCACAAACAAGACAGCATGTCTTGGTATGGCTTTAAGAATTCCAACAGGCTACATGTATAAAATAAAAAATAAGTAACTGAACTATTATCTTCATAGTCTGGTACTACGTAGGTCTGTTCTAGTCGAAAGGTACCAAAACTAACCAATACACAAACATGCATAAGAGGCACGATAAAACTGAGGGAAACAGAAACTAACAAAATAGCAAAAATACACACAAAACAACATCAAGAAAAAACACAGAGCAAGACCACATAAGTACCAGCTAATCCAATAATACATTCAGTCACTTTTAACACTTACGTTTACATACCTAAGTTGGCCATGTCAGTAATTGTAGGTTTTAGAACCTAAAAAGGAATTACAAAATAAAAGATTCCCTCGACGGCAGTTACATATCCAGGTTAATATTTATCTCCCACGAAGACAGTAATTCGGCAAGACTAGCACGAGGCCAGCCTGCTCCAAAATACTATTTTTACCTCGCATCGAGTCATTCACTCCTCTTCCATCGTGAAATAATTACATTACAACACTCGCTCACGAACAGTTGACAATCGTTTTCTCCAATCAAACGATATTTCCAACAATATCGAAATACCAAGTTGCAAATAAAATTATATTCAAAATAAACAGGTAGGGCATGATAGCTTCAATAATGAAGAGACCAAGTTCACAACGTTCAGGCAGTGCGCAGCGCAAGGCAGAAAGGCTAGCGGAACAGAACACTGCACGCCCTCTGGTAGCGACAAGAGGTAACCAAGTTCTTAGTTTTCACGCAAGGAACAGCCACAGATTACGCCGCAATTCTAACAGAATAGAACACTGCACGCCCTCTGTTAGCGACAAGAGGTAGGCTACTACATACAGAGTCTTCATAGAATATCACCAGGCTATGCACGAGCGGGACGTAGTTCAAATATTCATTCACAGATAGAGCAGGGTAATCAAATTCTGTACAAGACAGAGTAATAAGTCACGACACAGTCTTGTATCAATCCTGCATCCAGGATGTATGCATCTTTTGTGTGAAAGGGGCCTATTACAGTAATCAATTGCTATGAAGTCGCACGCTCGAATTTGTGATTTGTGAGGGTTCGCCCCACCGCCCCCCTCATAGTCCAATTCCTATATCTTTCGTTCGTATCATACAATACAATTTCGTAGAATTAGGATGATCAAATAAAAAAGTTAACTCTTATAGCCCACTGATCTTGTACAAGTCTTCAAAATTGGCACAATTAGGGTGACTTGCATGCCAACGATGCAGTCCCAGTAGGCTACATCAATCTATAATATTCATTTTTTGACAGAGCCAGGAATTGACCTGGGCCTTCGGAGTATTAGCCAACAATGCTAACCACTACATCATAAGGCATACTGGGTGGTCAAATATTAAGCGCATGCACAGACAGCTCATTGAAGTAAAGTAATACGTACCAGTATGGTCCATATTAATACGTTAACAAATATTCGAAATCTGCCATGCTGCATCACACACACTTGCATTGTCATACCTTGAATTATATTAGCATGTGATGTGCCTAATAATGTGAAAACGCCTTACACAAGTTTACAACAATGTTAACTGTCATCACTCATCACCATTGCTGCTGTATATTGTATTACCGGTATACGTTATAGATTTTAGCATTTTATAATATCAAATGGCGATGGTGCATAAAGCACAGTTTAGTATTCTTGTGTCTAACGTTAGAGATGTATTGTGCCCGTAATTGATCCGGGATACCTCTGGGCCGAAGGACAAATCAACCTCCGTGAGCTTTATTCCATGGGCGGCTTCGGTGGAGTAGTTGGTAGCATCTGAGCTTCTATGCCCAAGATTGTGGGATTTTTAAGAGCGTTCAAAGTCCCTCAGTATGCCTTCCTTCGGAGGGGAAGTAAATCTAGCGGGCCCATGTCATAGATCTATGGCATGTAAAAGAACCTTCCACTAACTACAATATGTGAAGCTAAATTTGTAGGTTAGATTTGATTAACGATATTTAAGTTCCAACGTTCGCCACCAGGTGCCGGTTTCAGTGGCACCTAGCAGCCAAGTGCACAGCTAGGTGTTGTTGACGGTAGCATTTGGTAGCAAAAGTAGGTACTACTTGAAATTGTTCGTCTGCAGTCCTTACCTGAATTACAGATTACACACACGAATACAGCCATCACAATTAACACCGGTTATCAGACAGATTCTACACACACCCAAAATACACGGGGCTACATGACCGCGTTGTCGCAGCCCCTAAACTGAAGAACCAACCAACCAAGCTTTATTCCTAAATATATTGGGATGTCGGAGATACTGGGATATTTTATACTTCAATGCCTGCCAAAATCTGACCATGAATAATTGTGGTATACTTGACATTCCATTGCCATGGTAACAGAAATTGCGTGTACAAACTTTCATATTTCCCGCAGTAGGCCATGACTTGTTCTGGTGTGTAGTACCAGGACCTTCTATAACTACCGGACCTGACACTGGCGACAGGACAGAGGAAAGATGGCTGACGATCTTGGGGGTTACATGCTTTGTTTATTTGTTGTGTGGTTTTGTTTACGACGTGTTAGTGGTGTGAATTTCGCTTAACAATCATCTCCTTTGATTATCTTTGCTTATTGATTATTACTTAATGATATTACACGTTCGTGTAAGTAAATGTCTGCATTAGTGCTACATAAATACGAGATACCGGAGCCTTCTGTTACCTTGCGATACCGTCAATTCTACTGCCAATCAGTGGGTAATTTGGTCTATTTATTATTCTGTTTGGGGTTTATAAAATGTTAGTAATGGTAACAAGTTATAAGGTGTTCATCCTTCTTTTGAAAGAACGTGTTCACTACTGCAAGTTTATGGGAGGCTGCAAATTCAAGAATCGTCTCCCCTGATAGACAAAAGAGATTTGGGACAAATTAAGGACTGTAAGGTTATTCCTGGAGAACCACTTACTTCCCAACATATGCTTCTTCTAACAGCCCTAAAACTGAGAAAACATATTAAGATAAAAAGACCAAAAATTGAAAAGAATAAATGGTATGAATTGAATAGTGAAAAAGGTAGTGTTATCAAAAATTGTATAGTGGATTATTTTTGCAAAACCCCGTCTCAGGAAAACAGCCCAACAGTACTATGGTCAGGCTTTGAAACATTCTGTGTCGCTTCAGCGAAACGTGAGTTAGGTATTAGCAAAGGTGCCCTACATAATGCAAAGGATTCCATATGGTGGAACAACCTCGCCAAGAACAGCGTAGCTTGAAAGAAACGCTTGTTTAGAATTTGGCAGAATACTGGTGCTGAGGAAGATAAAGAGAATTACAAACAGGCAAAGAAAGCTGCAAGGAAAACTGTTGCAATTGAAAGAGAAAAAGCTGATTTTGATTTCTACCAGCGTTTAGAATTAGCCAATAACAACGATATAAAATATAAGGTAGCTAACCACAAACACAATGACTGCAAAGACTTTAAAGCCCCAAAATACATTAAGAATAAAGAAGGCAATTTATTAACAAACGACAAGGTCATTTGTGAAAGATGGCATGAGTATTATTACGATTTATTAAATGAAGAATTTCCCAGGCGACAAGAAGTGGAACTACCTATGACACAAGGACCTATTAATGAAATCACAGAAACGGAAGTTAGAAAGCCATCTCTAAAATGAAGAATCACAAAACAACGGGCCCAGATGAGATACTTGCTGAACTCTGGAAATGTCTTGAAGCGGATGGAGGTGAATGGCTTTCAAGGTTATTCAATGACATCTTAGTTCACGAACAGATGCCAGATGCCTGGAGAAAGAGTACGTTGGTCCCTTTCTACAAAAACAAAGGAGATGTTCGATCTCGTGGAAACTTCCGTGGTATAAAACTTACATCGCACACACTCAAGGTCTGGGAACGAGTCCTTTGTGAGCGCCTTCAAAATTTGATAAAGTTAACGGACAATCAGTTTGGCTTCACTGCTGGGAAAGGAACCATTGACGCAATCCATGCAATAAGGCTGGTAATTGAAAAAGCTCGTGAAAACAAGCAGAGTTTATGTATAGTTTTTATATATCCTGAGAAAGCCTTCGACCGTGTGCCAAGACCGTTAATATGGCAAGCATTAAGGTCGCAAAACGTTCCTGAACTATACATAAAACTCATAATGGATATGTATAACAATGTAAATACATGTGTCAGAAGCCCAGCTGGTTTGTCCGAAAGCTTTGATATCAAAGTGGGGGTTCATCAGGGAAGTGCTCTAAGTCCACTGTTATTCAATATTACTATAAACTATCTAACAAAACTATTTCAGAAACCCTTACCGTGGAATCTTTTGTACGCTGACGACGTGTCACTAATATCTGACAGTATTTATGACTTACTGGAGAGTTTAGACCAATGGAGGAGAGCTCTAGAGTCTAATGGACTGCGCATTAGTAGAACCAAGACTGAATATATGGTATGCGACTTCCACAACAATAAACCCAGTATGACAAATATTGAACTTAAACTAGATGGTGAAACCTTACCAAGGGTAACAAAATTCTAATATCTAGGTTCTGTCATTGCTGAAGATGGCACGATAACCACCGATATAATCCATAGGGCCACGTCTGGGTGGAACAAATGGCGCGAACTAACAGGAGTTTTATGTGATCCGAAAATACCCACAAGAACGAAGGGGAAAGTTTATAAAACTGCCGTAAGACCAATCTTACTCTATGGTAGTGAAACATGGGCTACTACAAAGGCACATGAGCAAAAGCTACATACCACTGAAATGCGTATGTTACGTTGGGCAGGTGGAGTTACTCTCAAAGATAAAATCCGTAATGAACATGTGCGGGGCAGTTTCAAAGTAGCGCCTATAACAGAGAAACTTTTTGAAACCAGGCTAAGGTGGTATGGACATGTTATGCGAAGACCGAAGAATCATGTAGTGACGAAGTGCCTTTCCATGACTACGCAAAAGACAGGGAGCGGCAGACCTCAAACAACATGGATGACGAATGTCCAGAGGGACATGAGAGTATTGGGCCTATCTGCTGATGATGCTTTCCAAAGAAATGAGTGGCGCCTCAGGATTAAGAAAGCCGACCCCGTGTAACGGGAAAAGGCGAGGAGAAGAAGAAGAAGAAGTATAATGCGCTTAAGGGGGTCAAGGGGTACTCTAGATTTTTTTCACGCGATTTACACCTGCGGGTGTGGTACGGCAGGTCTATTATATTCATATCCCTATATTATATTATTATTAGTATTATATTAAGGTGTACAACGACGAGACAAAGCCCGTGGGTGCCAGAAACAAAACTCGGGGGCCCTAAAGGGTCCTCGAAAACTACATTATAAGGCTCTAAATCCAACAGTTTCTGAAATATTCCCAGAAAACTAATTTAATTTAATTTAACAAACTAATGAAGGAATGCAAATCGGTAAGCATGACAACATTATCTCAATGGGTGGCATCCAACTTTTTCTGTGAAAGTTTGCAAATGGCTATAAGGTTATCACGGAAACAACGTAGACTATATAATTCATCAATGCAATAAAGGAGGTCAAGGGGTAACCTAGAATTTTTTAATGCAATTTTCACGTTCGACATATAGTACAGAAGGCCTATTATATCTCCAAACAGCAACATAATTTTCAAAAATTCCTGAATTGCATCAGCATTTTTTGCGGCTTTTAGGAATTTGGGCCATTTGAGGCTAAAGAACCTGAATTTTCATGCACCACAAGCCTTTATAATTTATGAAAGGGGTCTTCCTGTGTATGGGGACCTAACACAACGTAGAGGGTCAGTTTTATGTGACGTGTTTTACGTTTCGTCTACAAGGCTTTCAATTCTATTTCAAGTCAGGAAGTAACGTTAGGTGAATTTTAACTTTTTAGCCTATTTTCAATTTTGAAAAAATAGGCTTATGAGATCACCTTTTGTCCGTGTGTGTGTGCGTGTGTGTGTGTGTGTGTGTGTGTGATTCGTGTGTGTGTCCCCCCCTAATAAAATCTAAACGGCAGGAGCGATTTCAATGAAACTCGGAAAGTTCATAGCACTATTCCCGGCGACCTCGACCGTGCCCTTCAAATTTTGTTACGACTCACCAATCCAACATGGCGGCTGTGCGAAATATTTCACCAGCATTCAATATCTCTGAAACTATTACCGATATTACCCTGACATTTTCTATGGTGATAGAGGGAACTACTATAAGTTCACTTATGTGACTTTTGAAAACCTAGTAACTACAAAACCAACATGGCGGCCAAGCGAATTTGCGACTTTTAAATAGACGTTTCTCGCGATTTGACCAACCAAACGCAATGAAACTTGGTACAGTATATGTTTATATACATTGTATTGCACCGACATCTAACTTCGTTCAATTGATTACATAATCACAAGATGGCGGATGTGCGAAATATTTCACCGGCATTCTATATCTCTGAAACTATTAGCGGTATCTCCCTAAAATTTTGTACGGAGATAAAGGGCACTACTGGAAGTCCATCTATAAAATTTTCAAAAACCGGCTAACTACAAAACGAACATGGCGGCCAAGCGAATTTGAACATTTTAAATAGACCTTTCTCGCGATTTAATGTTCCAAGCGCACTGAAACCTGGTACAGGATATATTTATACACATTATAATCCACTGGTATCTAATTTAGTTCAATTGTTTACATAACCTCAAGATGGCGGCAGTGCGAATTTTAAAATTAAGTTTTTATTTCTTGTGATGTAGTCATGCGATCGAAGTGAAAGTTTGAATAATGAACCTACGTAATAATTTTCCTTTAATGGTACATGACTCTATGGCCTATACATTTAACAATCCAACATGGCGACCATCCGAAATATTTAGACGATACTGAATACCTACGAATCTATTTTAGCAATCAAACTAAATTTTTTAATGTTCATATGGGCTTTGAACTTAAGTTCACCTATAGGACTTATAATAACCTGGTGATCACAAATCCAACATGGCGGTGACGCGAATTATAAATATTCACATGGACGTTTCTCGCAATTTAACCATCCGCGTGCAGTGAAACTTGGTACAGTAAATATTTATCCGAATGTTAATCCACTGGCATCTAATTTATTTCAATTGTTTCCATAACCTCAAGATGGCAGCGGTGAAAATTTTTAAATCTCCTTGTTTTTTCTTGTGTCCTAATTATGCGGTTGAAGTTTGAATACTACACGTTCATAATAATCTGCATGTAACAGTACATAACTCTAGGACCTACATATATAAAATCCAACATGGCGACCATCCGAAATATTTAGTCGGTTCTCAATATCTACGAATCTATTACAGCAATCAAACTGAAATTGTGTATGTTGATAGTGGCAATTAACATAAGTAGGATATATGAAAATAGGCTGTATAGTTCTTCACGGAACTACTTGTTTTTTTTGACATACGGGTTCATCGTAAGGATGATTTTCTTTGATACTGTGTGGTAGATACTGTATACCCATATTTGGATATCTGGATAATATATTGTAGTCTTTCTGAGTATCTTTATGCACGCCTATAACTCGTGTTCGGATGCTTGGTGCATCGTAAAATTAGGTATGGTAACCATGAGAGTCAATACACCAATCATTTTTAAAACTCCTCACCGTAATTTTCATACAGTAGAAGGGTGGATATAGGGAAAAATTTCTCAAAAATACATGCCAAAATAGGCGAAATATAAAAATTATCCTAGAAGGACTACCAAAGCATATGTTGAGCTTCTCAATGTGAGACACAAAATTGGGGAGTCTATAAAGGGTCTCCGAAAACCACATTTTAAGGCCCTTAAATTAACAGTGTGTGTGATATTCCCAGAAAACTAACTTCGTTCTGATAAACTTATGAAAGAATGACAAACCGCTAACCATTGCAACAGTAGCTCAATTGATAATGCCTGGTGTTAACACCGAACACCGTTCGAAGTCGGGTACTTGTGCTAGTGTTTATATATAACTAGCAGGTACCCGCGGCTTCGCTCGCGATCAAGACAATGGGGACGATGCATTATTGCTGATAATTGGTCTATTCTATTACAGCAATTGCGGCTACAGGAGGGTCCATTCTAATTCTGAAAATTCTGATACATATAGTATATCGATATGAGCAGCAAAGTGGGAATTTTATAGAGTTGTGAAAGTCTGCAGGGTACGATGTTACATTATGTGAACACATTTTAAAATTACGTTTTTGGTTTTACATCTTCTGCTGAGACATAACGATTTTGTTTTCTGGATCCTCGTGAGAACGCCACATACAGTTGCCCATGGGAAAAAATGGTTTGGTCTAAATGTACACGTGCTACTGTTAAGTGTGTGTCATTGCGCTTTGTTAATGGGAATTGCGAATATTGCTTGAAGAGGGAACTGCACTCTTGCACACTGGAATGGCAAATCGATCGGAATATGGGGAATTAAAAGTATTTTTCATTAAGCTATTCTGGGTGTAATTTTGCCACACTTATTGATGATATGCACGTGAACATGTCGCTATTAATAGACCTATAGTAAAGTATCTCTCACCCTGGCCGCTGATGTACATTATGCAGTCTCTTCCAGTGTTACATCCCAGGGATTGAAATTCTCCAACAACCCTTTTGCCTCACATGCCTCTCTAAGTAATTAAAATTCCTGAGTGTTGTTGTTTGAGTCGTCAATTTTTAACTGGTTTGATGCAGCCCTCCATGCCTCCCTCTCTTCAGCTAATCGTATCATCTCTACTTAGCTACCACACCCTACATCCGAGACAATCTGTTAAACCATGGTCTACCCCTACAGTTCTTGCCCTTGACCCTCCCATCCATAACTAAGCTTGCTATTCCTGGGTGTCTTAATGTGTACTACCAACCTATCACTTCTCTTCATCAGCAGCCGCCAGAAACGTCTCTCCTCTCCCACTCGTCTTAATACCTCTTCATTTGTTACCCTATTGTTAGGGCCCCTGGGGACCCTACACCCCTTAGGGACCCTACGCACCCCCGAGAGGGATGTTCACATACACCCTCAAATCCACTACACGCCAGACAGCCATACTTCTACAATTATCCATAAAAACACGGTAACGCATTTGTCCAACCCACTACACTAATTTCACCCCAGAACTACCCTCAGGCTGGAACCAACAGCAACAATAGCCGACGCACACTTCTACTACACACATCCAGAAGAGCTGAAGCCTCAGCTCTTGCGGCAAGACTTGCATCATACATGAACACATACACTGGAGCTAACTGGCGCAACAACAAAATGAGGAAACACTTGACTTAGCAGTTCAGAAAGGTTTAAGAAGGACACCTCCAAAGGACAAGTCGTCTGTTCCTGCCGGAGGCTCTGTCCATCTGCGTCGTGACGTCACACCTCTGGTAAGTGTGTCTCAGATTCCCAACTTTTACAAGTTATACTCCTTCCTTTGTGACACCTTAAACTATTGTTTGTACTATTTACATTGTGCTACACGGTCCCTAAATAGATGGACGCATTGAAAACACTTACTGGTCCAATAAATAAGTGACCACTATTACTACACATCCATTGTAGACTTTATTTCACGAACACCGTTTTTACCGCTTGTTTCCCTACCTTACACCTTGACCTGCCAGTGCCACTATTTATTAAACCGCTGTGCCAGCAACACAGACCTTTTCATTGTCATAGCCTTGAGTGCTTGCTCGCAGTCTGACGAGTATAACGTTGCGCGATCAGCAGATAGTTGAATTACTCACTAGCAATATTTGCTCTACAAACTAATAGCTCCCCATTGAGAGTGCATCCCTTAGATTTACGACCCTGACCGAATAGAGCTCCTCCCCATCACCCAACACTCTCTCATACACACATTCGGAGTTTCAGCACTTTCGTTGAAACTCACATTAATTAAACACCATCCTCTACACTCACCCCCATACTCCTTTGTTCGACCAACCCCCGTTAAAGGTCAGAACGAAAAGTTGTGGACGCGCCGGTAGTCTCCGTTCAGAAAGGGGCTTAACCAACAAGTTCCTAGACTATCTATTTCAGTACCTAACTAGGAAAGCCAAGCGAGTAGATCTTCTTTCAGGGTCCAATAGTTGGGAGAATTTTTCCCCCACGTGGGCCACAGTAAGTTATATAATCCCCCCCCCCCCCCGGCCCACCTTATAGGGAATTAATTAGGGAAGCTTTTTACAAGGGAGGCGACCGTGCCATGGCGAATTTTTCCCTGGAATAGAATATCCGGGAGCGCATAGACAGATTTAGCGGGTGAGATCGAAATAAACCACATGTCCACATTTAAAACTACACTAAGGGATTTCGCACACCACTTGTCAGCCAGCACAACGCCACTTTTGCCGAAGTTAAGAATCAAACACGGCGATTTAATAAACGAGCATACTGCGCCACGCTTTCTCCAAGAGCTCGAAGCAAAGGCGTTAGAAGTCCGCGCTCAATACCCTGCAGCAGCAGCAGCACAGACTATACATTTTACACGATCGCAGGCCCGTAGCGGCTGGCAGGGACAGCAATCGCAGGTATCCAGTGAAAGCACAGGGGATCTTCCACTAGCACTCCCTCCCCTAGCACTCCCACCCCTATTAGTGCAGCAACTCCAGCTTACACAACAAAAGACCGACAGCCTGCTCACCCTCATTACACGAATATTAGAATCAAATATCATCACAAACGACTGTAACACATTAGCGGCGGCCCTAGATATACAAACCATAGCGAAAACAATAAAAGAGGACTTGGACAGAGCAGCAGCGGTGGTACAATCTACACAATATGATAACACACCCCCAATTAGCGAGGTCATATCAGGAGACGAGAACCGCGCTAATATCACACACATTTCCTACACCGGGAGTGAGGACAATCCCCTCCGAAATAACACAAGCTCTGACACCTCATTACACGATAGTGCACAAGTTAGCATAGACGATCACGAATCCTTAGCTAGCCAGGAAGAAATAGACGAACACGAGATGGCCATGCAGGTAAAATACCCCATGATCCAGCCTGCGAAGTATTCAGGGGATGGCGAGGAGCCCGAGGAATACCTAAAAGCGTTCAACCGGACAGCTAGGATAAACGGTTGGGGGAGCGAGGCCAAGAGACGCCTCTTACACGCCTACCTCACGGGAGCCGCACTTACATGGTATGAGCTTCATGAGGCCAATCTAGAAAACACAACATGGGATGAACTAGCCCTGCTCTTAACACACGAGTTAAGGCTCACGACGGACGAGGACGATCTGTACGACCGAATCCGAGAAAGAACTCAGGGGCCCACAGAGAGTGCGCAGGTGTATATCAACGCCAAGTTACTCATGCGTGGAAAATGTAACATAGCGATGCCGGATAAACAGAAAATCCGACTAATTATGCAGGGCCTTAAGCCATCGCTACTAGGTAAATTATGCACAATGAATAATCCAACGGTGCAACACCTACAAAACAACAGTAAGATAGTAGAGGCAGGTAGGAAAATCACAGAGAAGGCAATCGACCAATACATCCCCAAGACGGACGGCGAGGATATACACCAGAAAATGGAGGAAATGGGACAGAAAATGGAGCGATTAACAATCGCTGCAATTAACGTACAGGAGGGAACACTAAGGGATGACAGGAGTAACACGATGCGGCCATACTATGACAACAGGGGAGGCACGATGGCACCACACTATAACGACAGGGGTGACATGACAAGGCCACAATATAATGGCTGATCCTCTCCCTTATTCTCCCGTGTTTGTGTAGTGGGCCCTCTCTGGGGTCGTTTCCTGTGTTCGGGTGTCTGTGGGGAAGGGTCCTCAGCCGGTTTTACTGCCGGTTGTCCCCTCCCATCTAGAAGTTTTTTGGAAACGAGTTTCCTCGTCAACCCGTCCATCTGGCCTGCTCTCGGGGTGCATAGCCTCGCCAAATTTCTGTCTGAGGTTGGCAATTTGGCGTGGGTAGCAATACCCTTCTAGGCTGCTGGGGTGCGCCCTGCCTGACCTCCTGTGGATAGTCATCAGGCAGTGGGTACTGTTCCGGACCATTCGTGTATTGTCTAGGGCCATTATGTGCACGCGGAGGGGTTCTTCTGTCATAGGCAGGGTTGTTCCTCCCGTACTGTGGCGAGTTATTTTGTCTGCGAGTGTACGTTTGTCCCTGTGAGGGCGCGTTGCCCTGGTAATGTTTATTTTTCCCGTATCTTGGGGAATCGTACACCTGCTGGACTAGGGGTGGGCTGCCTCGGCGGGGAATGTTGTGTCGGTGTTTTGGAGGGTAATGCACCTGCATTTGTGGGGATGGTGGCCTCCGTTGAGGGTAGGCTGGTCTCTGCTGGTTATAACTCTGACCCCCTCCCCTCGTATCTGTGTATGTCCGTGTTCACTCTAGGCTTTGTGACTATGTGTTTTTTCTGTCCAGCATTTTTGCTGACGGGCCGTGGAGCTTCCTGTTACACATTGCGCCTGACACGCTTGGCCATCTTATTCATTCCCTGGCCCAGTGTTTCTGCTTCGCCTAGCGAAATGTGTTCGCGACCTGCATTATATTTTCTCTTCGTCTTCTTCCCCGATGAAATACCTGTTTTCTTGTGAGTGGTTAGTGTGGGTTCGATTCTCAGTTTCTGTGTGACTGTATTGGAACTTTTTAATGTGCCTCCGAGGTGCTGGCTCGAATCCTACCTTGTGCCTCGTTGCACACATCCTTGTCTCTTTCCCGGTGGGTACGGGTTCGATTCCTGCCTGTCGTTTCGGCGTGGGAGATGTGTTTCTGTCCATGGCTGGTGTGGGTTTACACTTCCCTCCCTGTTCTGGTGTGAGGAGTGTATTCATGTCTGCCGATAGTGTGGGGCTGATTTTGTTTTCGTGTTCTGGTGTAGTAAGTGTATTTATATCTGGAGATGGTGTGGGTTCAATCCCCGTGTTCTGTTTCCGCGCTAGTGTGAGAGGTGTGTAGTGCCCCGATCTAGGGTCCTCGATAATAATATGTGTAGGTCTGTACTGAATCCTGTACTGGAAAATAATGGCGGTGAGGTAGGATCAGTGTATACATGTATAGTATGTTTGGTTACTTTCCCCATAGCGACTCAGTTCCGAACACATCCCGTACAGGGAGATGGCAATTGCCTGTTTAGAGCCATCAGCTTTCTGCTCCACAGCAATGATAACAAACACAGGGGGTACAGGCTGCAAACGGTGAACCACATTGTAACCAAGTGGGACGAATACGGGAATTTAGCTGCGGATGAAAAAGAAAAGCCATTCCAGACAAAGGAGGAATACCGCAAGTATATGAGCAGGGACGGTATTTATGCCGGAGCAGTCGAAGTAACCGCTATGGGGAAAGTAACCAAACATACTATACATGTATACACTGATCCTACCTCACCGCCATTATTTTCCAGTACAGGATTCAGTACAGACCTACACATATTATTATCGAGGACCCTAGATCGGGGCACTACACACCTCTCACACTAGCGCGGAAACAGAACACGGGGATTGAACCCACACCATCTCCAGATATAAATACACTTACTACACCAGAACACGAAAACAAAATCAGCCCCACACTATCGGCAGACATGAATACACTCCTCACACCAGAACAGGGAGGGAAGTGTAAACCCACACCAGCCATGGACAGAAACACATCTCCCACGCCGAAACGACAGGCAGGAATCGAACCCGTACCCACCGGGAAAGAGACAAGGATGTGTGCAACGAGGCACAAGGTAGGATTCGAGCCAGCACCTCGGAGGCACATTAAAAAGTTCCAATACAGTCACAGAGAAACTGAGAATCGAACCCACACTAACCACTCACAAGAAAACAGGTATTTCATCGGGGAAGAAGACGAAGAGAAAATATAATGCAGGTCGCGAACACATTTCGCTAGGCGAAGCAGAAACACTGGGCCAGGGAATGAATAAGATGGCCAAGCGTGTCAGGCGCAATGTGTAACAGGAAGCTCCACGGCCCGTCAGCAAAAATGCTGGACAGAAAAAACACATAGTCACAAAGCCTAGAGTGAACACGGACATACAACAGATACGAGGGGGGTGGGGGGGGGTCAGAGTTATAACCAGCAGAGACCAGCCTACCCTCAACGGAGGCCACCATCCCCACAAATGCAGGTGCATTACCCTCCAAAACACCGACACAACATTCCCCGCCGAGGCAGCCCACCCCTAGTCCAGCAGGTGTACGATTCCCCAAGATACGGGAAAAATAAACATTACCAGGGCAACGCGCCCTCACAGGGACAAACATACACTCGCAGACAAAATAACTCGCCACAGTACGGGAGGAACAACCCTGCCTATGACAGAAGAACCCCTCCGCGTGCACATAATGGCCCTAGACAATACACGAATGGTCCGGAACAGTACCCACTGCCTGATGACTATCCACAGGAGGTCAGGCAGGGCGCACCCCAGCAGCCTAGAAGGGTATTGCTACCCACGCCAAATTGCCAACCTCAGACAGAAATTTGGCGAGGCTATGCACCCCGAGAGCAGGCCAGATGGACGGGTAGACGAGGAAACTCGTTTCCAAAAAACTTCTAGATGGGAGGGGACAACCGGCAGTAAAACCGGCTGAGGATCCTTCCCCACAGACACCCGAACACAGGAAACGACCCCAGAGAGGGCCCACTACACAAACACGGGAGAATAAGGGAGAGGATCAGCCAAAGGACAAAAAAGCTGGGGGTCCTCCCCCGACTCAGTTCCGAACACATCCCGTACAGGGAGATGGCAATTGCCTGTTTAGAGCCATCAGCTTTCTGCTCCACAGCAATGATAACAAACACAGGGGGTACAGGCTGCAAACGGTGAACCACATTGTAACCAAGTGGGACGAATACGGGAATTTAGCTGCGGATGAAAAAGAAAAGCCATTCCAGACAAAGGAGGAATACCGCAAGTATATGAGCAGGGACGGTATTAATGCCGGAGCAGTCGAAGTAACCGCTATGGGGAAAGTAACCAAACATACTATACATGTATACACTGATCCTACCTCACCGCCATTATTTTCCAGTACAGGATTCAGTACAGACCTACACATATTATTATCGAGGACCCTAGATCGGGGCACTACACACCTCTCACACTAGCGCGGAAACAGAACACGGGGATTGAACCCACACCATCTCCAGATATAAATACACTTACTACACCAGAACACGAAAACAAAATCAGCCCCACACTATCGGCAGACATGAATACACTCCTCACACCAGAACAGGGAGGGAAGTGTAAACCCACACCAGCCATGGACAGAAACACATCTCCCACGCCGAAACGACAGGCAGGAATCGAACCCGTACCCACCGGGAAAGAGACAAGGATGTGTGCAACGAGGCACAAGGTAGGATTCGAGCCAGCACCTCGGAGGCACATTAAAAAGTTCCAATACAGTCACACAGAAACTGAGAATCGAACCCACACTAACCACTCACAAGAAAACAGGTATTTCATCGGGGAAGAAGACGAAGAGAAAATATAATGCAGGTCGCGAACACATTTCGCTAGGCGAAGCAGAAACACTGGGCCAGGGAATGAATAAGATGGCCAAGCGTGTCAGGCGCAATGTGTAACAGGAAGCTCCACGGCCCGTCAGCAAAAATGCTGGACAGAAAAAACACATAGTCACAAAGCCTAGAGTGAACACGGACATACAACAGATACGAGGGGGGTGGGGGGGGGGTCAGAGTTATAACCAGCAGAGACCAGCCTACCCTCAACGGAGGCCACCATCCCCACAAATGCAGGTGCATTACCCTCCAAAACACCGACACAACATTCCCCGCCGAGGCAGCCCACCCCTAGTCCAGCAGGTGTACGATTCCCCAAGATACGGGAAAAATAAACATTACCAGGGCAACGCGCCCTCACAGGGACAAACGTACACTCGCAGACAAAATAACTCGCCACAGTACGGGAGGAACAACCCTGCCTATGACAGAAGAACCCCTCCGCGTGCACATAATGGCCCTAGACAATACACGAATGGTCCGGAACAGTACCCACTGCCTGATGACTATCCACAGGAGGTCAGGCAGGGCGCACCCCAGCAGCCTAGAAGGGTATTGCTACCCACGCCAAATTGCCAACCTCAGACAGAAATTTGGCGAGGCTATGCACCCCGAGAGCAGGCCAGATGGACGGGTAGACGAGGAAACTCGTTTCCAAAAAACTTCTAGATGGGAGGGGACAACCGGCAGTAAAACCGGCTGAGGACCCTTCCCCACAGACACCCGAACACAGGAAACGACCCCAGAGAGGGCCCACTACACAAACACGGGAGAATAAGGGAGAGGATCAGCCAAAGGACAAAACGGCTGGGGGTCCTCCCCCGACTCAGTTCCGAACACATCCCGTACAGGGAGATGGCAATTGCCTGTTTAGAGCCATCAGCTTTCTGCTCCACAGCAATGATAACAAACACAGGGGGTACAGGCTGCAAACGGTGAACCACATTGTAACCAAGTGGGACGAATACGGGAATTTAGCTGCGGATGAAAAAGAAAAGCCATTCCAGACAAAGGAGGAATACCGCAAGTATATGAGCAGGGACGGTATTTATGCCGGAGCAGTCGAAGTAACCGCTATGGGGAAAGTAACCAAACATACTATACATGTATACACTGATCCTACCTCACCGCCATTATTTTCCAGTACAGGATTCAGTACAGACCTACACATATTATTATCGAGGACCCTAGATCGGGGCACTACACACCTCTCACACTAGCGCGGAAACAGAACACGGGGATTGAACCCACACCATCTCCAGATATAAATACACTTACTACACCAGAACACGAAAACAAAATCAGCCCCACACTATCGGCAGACATGAATACACTCCTCACACCAGAACAGGGAGGGAAGTGTAAACCCACACCAGCCATGGACAGAAACACATCTCCCACGCCGAAACGACAGGCAGGAATCGAACCCGTACCCACCGGGAAAGAGACAAGGATGTGTGCAACGAGGCACAAGGTAGGATTCGAGCCAGCACCTCGGAGGCACATTAAAAAGTTCCAATACAGTCACAGAGAAACTGAGAATCGAACCCACACTAACCACTCACAAGAAAACAGGTATTTCATCGGGGAAGAAGACGAAGAGAAAATATAATGCAGGTCGCGAACACATTTCGCTAGGCGAAGCAGAAACACTGGGCCAGGGAATGAATAAGATGGCCAAGCGTGTCAGGCGCAATGTGTAACAGGAAGCTCCACGGCCCGTCAGCAAAAATGCTGGACAGAAAAAACACATAGTCACAAAGCCTAGAGTGAACACGGACATACACACTCTGAAGGACACGGAAGCAACAACAACATATACACTTAACAACACATATATACAACGGGCAGGAAACACCCTATCGTCGTTCACAATCCATGCTAACATAAATGGACACAGGGTGCAAATTCTAATTGATACAGGTGCCGCAGTCAGTTGCGTGAATGATAAGTATATTACTGAGGGAGAGACACAAAGGGTGAAGGGCGACATTAGACTCATAGCGGCCAACACACAAACCCTCAAGAACCTAGGGGTAGGAAACGTACACATTCAAATGGGAGAATTCAAGGCGACACACCCCATGTTCGTCATACAAGACTTATCAGCCACGGCGATAATCGGGACCGACTTCCTCGCTAAATACGATGCGAATATAAGCTTTGCCCATAGTGAGTTACACTTAATGAACGAGCGACAGGTAACTACAGATTCCATTACATATGCTAGGGACGCAGTGAGTATTCGAGCGGAGCGAGGTACACTCGAGCATCAGGCCTCCCCATTGGCCACAATACACACACAAGCCAACACAAACATCAAGGTTACACTAGATAAACATACACCTACACAAGAATTGACACCAGAGCAGGATAAAAGGCTCATGGACTTGCTGGAGAAATACAGCGACATATCTGCACACTCGATGGCAGATTTGGAGGTAACGGACTTAATCGAGCATCGCGTTAACCTCACGAGTGACAGTCCAGTTCATCAGCCTCCTTTTAGAGTTGGTAAAAGTAGAGGCAGGCTATTGATAGCCAAATTCAGGAGATGCTGGCTGCCAATATCATAGAACCTACGATTTCTAGCTATAGTGCACCGGTGATCCTCACTAAGAAAAAAGATGGGTCCCACAGGTTCTGCACAGACTATCGTAGATTAAGTAGACTAATAAGGAGCGACAATTACCCGCTACCGCGTACGGACACGTACCTAGAGGCCCTCAGTGGAGCCAACTGGTCCTCAACAATGGACTGTCATTCCGGGTTTTATTCAATTCCGGTATATGAGCCGGATAAACACAAATAGGCATTCGTTGCAGAAAACGGCCTATTTACCTACCGCGTTCTTCCAATGGGGTTGAAGAACGCAAGCCAGGCGTTCCAGAAGCTAATGGATAAGGCATTTGTGGGCCTGAAATGGAACTCTGTGTTAATTTACATAGATGACGTCACAGTATACTCGCAGACATTTGAGGAACACTTGGGGCACTTGGAACAGACATTTACACGAATTCGACAGGCGAAATTCAAGCTAAAACCGGCGAAATGTCAGTTCGCCCGACACCAAATTATCATACTGGGGCACATCGACAGTAAGGAAGGAATTATCCCTGACCCAGGCAAGACAAGCGCGATAACAGATATTCCAATGCCAACAAACCTGATGCAATTGCGTAGTTTTCTGGGACTTGCAAGTTATTACAGAAAATTCGTATACCAATTCGCCCACATCGCCCACCCACTCACATAACTCACCCACGAGAAAACACCTTTCATCATAGAACAAAAACATATAGACGCCTTTAATGCACTTAAACAACTGCTCACTACCCCTCCCTTATTACAACACTTCCAGGACGACAGGGCTACATATTTACACGTGGATGCAACCCAGTACTGTTTAGGGGCTGCTCTACTACAGGAGGACACGGAGGGGCATAAACGGCCAATGGCGTACGCGAGCAGGAAACTAACGGACGTCAAAACCAGGTACTCCGCCACAGAACGCGAGATGTTAGCGTTCTCATGGGGAGTGAACTATTTCCGAACATATTTATATGGGATCTCCTTCACAGTGGTTACGGATCACGCGAGCTTGCTTTTTTGGGATAGATTTAAAAACCCAAACTCGCGCCTTAACAGATTTATTTTCAGACTCTATGACTACGATTTTGTGGTCAGACACAAGAAGGGCGCTACACATCTTGATGCAGATGGGTTATCCAGATTACCAGTGGCAGACCCCACGGATGATAGTAAGAATCAGGAATGGGATACCATGCCCACCTACGCCATAACACTAGTAGATATGACACAGGAGCTGAAACACGATCCGTACTTAAAACAGATACTCGCGGCACTCGAGAACTTGGACAAGGTAGATTCCAAGACGGCACGTCTGTCTAGGCATTTTTTCCTGGACAAGGATGGGGTCCTGAAATTTAAACCCACGACCCTGCATGACACTGCGCCCATAGCTGTCCCGGACTCATTGAAAGCAAATATCATGATAGGACATCATAACCCCCTCCCCTTGCAGGAGCGCATCTAGACACACATAAAACTTACCATAGAATACGAACAAAGTATTACTGGGCGAACATGAAAGCAGACATAGAAAACTTTGTGAACACGTATCACACTTGCCAACGGTCCAAAAATAGGCCGGGCAAACCCCACGGGCTCCACAACCCTGTCCCAGCAGGAGAACTGTTTCACAGGGTAGGTATAGATGTCAAGGGGCCTATAACCACCTCTGATAAAGGTAACAAATATATACTCGTCGCCACGGAATATCTTACACGGTATATGATTACAAAGGCCGTGCCCAAAGCAGACACGAATAGTATCGCAGAATTTCTATTCGACATTATTACACGATATGGGCTATTTCAGACACTATTGTCGACAGAGGGACAGTGTTCACATCAAAGGTACTCCAACAGTTACTGGAGATACTTAGGATACGGGCATATACAACCACTAGTTTTTCCCCGCAAACGAATGGGTTAACTGAGGCCATGAACAAGGTTATAGGGAAAGCCTTGGCTAAACTCACTAACGACACAGGCACAGACTGGGATAGTTATCTACAGCCAATCACATTCAGCTATAACACATCGGTATCAACAGCCACGAAGTACACTCCACACTACTTGGTGCATGGATACCACCCCAGAAGCCCCTTAGATAATATATGCATCCCTCAAGATACCCTCCCGGACAATGCGACACGGTTAGAACACCTACAGATAGCGCGAATGGAGGCGAGAAAGAACATAACAGAGGCACAGAGAAAACAAAAACAAAAGATACGATAGGGGACATAAACACCAGGAATATACAGCTGGGCGACAAGTGATGATTTGGACACCAGTACGCAATAAGAACGTGTCCGAATTTCTAATACCGCGATGGACAGGGCCGTTCAAAATCCATAGAAAGGTATCCGACTTAAATTATATAATTAATGTGAGACACGGACATAAACTCATAAAAGATACCATCCATGTGCGGCGAATGAAGGCATACCATACACGGATGGTAACACCAGGCAACAAACCCGCAAAACCTGCCAAGAGGAAAACGCAGCACGATACACATACGAAGGGAAAGAAAACTAAGCGTTAGGAACATCACAATCACCTACAACTTCACACTAGATATACGGGATTTTTTTGGCCCTACACATTTAAACACAGGATGCCGACAGTCGACCGACTAAAAACGAGCGGTTCTGACACCTCTCAGACACAAATTGGCACACTCAAGTGAGGCTTTGAAGCTGCATACAGCTACAGTATGACAATATACACACAGATGAGCATAAGAGCTATTAATTGGGAACGGTGACCGACTGAAAAAAATCGGCCCTAAATACACTGGTCATTAGACCCGGATAAGTATATAAACTATGTACAACCAAAGGCATAACGATAGTTAACACTATACACATACAAAATATGGCCGTACAGGACGGAGATTTCAAAAAGCCACGGCCGACTCCCAATAAACGAGAGCCCGCAGTACGAAATGAGGGACACAGGTAAACGACAGGTATACCATGGGAAAACACATTTACAAGCACAAACACACAATTACACAGCATGGTAGACACCAGAATTGCACAGTTATACAGACAACCCGGATTACGGACATCATAACGCTACAGGTTACCAGACTCAAGGCACCTGTGGAAAACTAGTTAAATAGACACAGGGACACAACAGCTTAGAAAAATCCTAGAGGACAGCAGGAAGGAAAGCTAGATTGCACACTCATGCAGAATTAATAGGGCAAGTAGACATATGCCAAAATATACACAAAAACTGGTGAAACCACGGTTTCCGCCATGCCATAAACACACGGTGCAGAAATCATATTTTCATAACAGTGGCATAAGAGACAGCCGTGAAGGGGCAACGAAAACGCTGCCATACAACTCCATCCATAAATAACATTCTTAGCCTACTAAGACACGCCTGAAAGAATTCCAGTCCATGTATGTATAAACAAAACATTGCACAAAGTGATGACATGCAGCAAGCATGGCCACAGCTCACACAAGGTACACAAACACGGCGACGCAATTCTTACGACTCTATAGGCCTTGTCATTGTTAACACTAATATACCCAGCAGGATAATTACCACCTTTGGAAATAAACAACATAATGCCGACACTCAGTAGGGCAGGGCGCCATTGCTCCTAGCCGACAACGGTGCCCACTCGAGGCAGCCATTACAAATCCGACTATGGGATTGGCTGATTACATTACACGTTACTGAACACTCCTACACGCATCTAGATAACGCCAGGCGCAAGTCAATTCATTCAGACAGGATGACGCACTTAGACAGAGGGACAGTGCAACAAGCGAGGTCGCGCGGAGCGACAATACGTGCTAAAGGCCACGGGTGACTCCAACCGACACATGCCATCCCGATCACAAATTACGTTCATTATACCGGCAGATAGACGCCCACAGATAATTGCCTACGATGGCAGGTAGAAATAATGCTCCATAGTAAATAATACACCCCCATGATAGGGACATCCACATTCACAGAACACAGGGATGTTCACCCACAACAAAACGCCGATAAAGGCCCTGGCCAAATAGTATAGATAGCAAATTAGCACACATAATAGTGCGGAGACACAGGTTATATAGAGGCTAAGCCTGCCCACAAGCCACATAGGCAGAACATAGAGCGGTGAACGCATACACTTTACATTATCGATATGACAGCCATGCTTTGAAGGGTGAAAAGCGCATCCCCAGTAGTACACACATCAAAAAAAGTTTTGCATCACCTCGGTTCCAAGAGTTCCGGAACCGTTAAATACAAAGGGAATAGAGATCAACACAAACAACATTTCAGCTCGTTTTATTGCTCATGAGACCCACACATTGCATGTTGTACCATCATACAGCTAGACTTTCAGCATTTGTGGTCCAGATTGCAGTACACACCACTACCTCTAAAACCCAGTAGCACGTCCTCTTGCATTGATGCATGCCTGTATTCGCCGTGGCATACTATCCACAAGTTCATCAAGACACTGTTGGTCCAAATTGTCCCACTCCTCAACGACAATTCGGCGTAAATCTCTCAGAGTGGTTGGTGGGTCAAGACGTCCATAAACAGCCCTTTTCAACATATCCCAGGCATGTTCGATAGGGTTCATGTCTGGCGAACATGCTGGCCACTGTAGTCGAGCGATGTCGTTATCTTGAAGGAACGCATTCACAAGATGTGCACGATGAGGTCGAGAATTGTCGTCCATGAAGACAAATGCCTCTCCAATATTCTGCCGATATGGTTGCACTATGGGTCGGAGGATGTCATTCAGGTATCGTAAAGCCGTTTCGGAGCCTTCCATGACCACCAGTGGCGTACGTCGGCCCCACATAATGCCACCCCAAAACATCAGGGAACCACCACCTTGCTGCACTCGCTGGACAGTGTGTCTAAGACGTTCAGCCTGACCAGGGTGCCTCCAAACACGTCTCCGACGATTGTCTGGTTGAAGGCATATGCGACACTCATCGGTGAAGAGAACGTGATGCCAATTCCGTGGGGTCCATTCAGCATGTTGTTGGGCCCATCTGTACCGCGCTGCATGGTGTCGGGGTTGCAAAGCTGGACCTCGCCATGGACGTCGGGAGTGAAGTTGCGCATCATGCAGCCTATTGCGCACAGTTTGAGTTGAAACACGACGTCCTGTGGCTGAACGAAACGCATTATTCAACATGGTGGCATTGCTGTCAGGGTTCCTCCGAGCGGCAATCTGTAAGTAGCGGTCATCCACTACAGTAGTAGCCCTTGGGCGGCCTGAGCGAGGCCTGTCATCGACAGTTCCTGTATCTCTGTACCTCCTCCATGTCCGAACAACATCGCTTTGGTTCACTCTGAGACGCCTGGAAACTTCCCTTGTTGAGAGCCCTTCTTGACACAAAGTAACAATGCGGACGCGATCGAACTGCGGTATTGACCTTCTAGGCATGGTAGAACTACAGACAACATGAGCAGCGTACCTTCGTCCTGGTGGAATGACTGGAACTGATCGGCTGTCGTACCCCCTCCGTCTAATAGGCCCTGCTCATGCATGGTTGTTTACATCTTTGAGCAGTTTTAGTGACATCTATGAACAGTCAAAGGGACTGTATCTTGGATACAATATACACAGTCAACGTCTATATGCCGGAGATCTGGGAACCGAGGTGATGCAAAACTTTTTTTGATGTGTGTATAAAGGATACAAACGAGGGAACGTTAATAGAACGCCTGACAGAGGACAGTAGCGATCATGCACGATGCACATGAGACATCATATATGATAATTGTAAGGTACGCCATGACCACTAAGCAACATGAGCGACATCCTATTAATGTTAAGAAGTAATGACATAAGGATAGCAAGGAGATGGTCTTGAGTAGACATTCCAAATATATTACGGCAACGTTGATCACAAGATGCGGAGAGGAAAAGACGCATCTACATAGGGACGCAAGCCAAGATCAACCAATCGAGAATAGGCGCACAAAAGAAGGCAAAACACAATAGCCACAGCTACTAAAATCCTCAAACAGGCACACATCCATACCACACTTCCCATCAATTCCCATCCCACCCCACACTACGCCCACACACTTATTGTAGGGCATTCATGCTTTTTACTAGTGAAGGGTACACTGCACCCCCAACAGCACATAGCTCAGTAACCGAGTACGAGGGGTACTCGGAAATAAATAATGAACGCTCGATATATCTAATTACATAGTTAACGGTCATGAAGACACACTAACCACTATTTTAATTAATAAATCCCTCATGACAAAGCTATAGAATTAGATAACCCTCACGAAAACATCCCATTACGCATGCATATCCCACCCTCACACGCCCAGGGTTTTATTAGCATATACCCGCATGCAATATTTAATTTTTAACCACCCAGGAAAGATCAATCCAACCCACATGTAATCTAGCAAATATAAAGATATCCTTAAGCATTAGGGACTCAAGGCCGAAGCAAAGTAAAGAGTCCGACAATGCTGCACCCTTCCAACCTACGCGATAACACCTTGTTAACAATAACACCCCATCGAACCTCACTAATTATACCTTAAATAAACCCACACGTCCTACTAACATCTCCATATATTTGTGGGAAACGGTTTCCAGATCATGACACTCACAAGCATCGAATATAGAACTGAATTATTTATTAAAAACAATGAAACTGATTAAAATACAATAAAGAATTAAGGGGATGTGTTTCGCGGCTCGTCGGAACTCGGAATATTGCTTCTCTTCTTTTTATTCTCAGACAATGGCGCTGAGCTTACTCCTGCGCCCGCTAGATCCCATACTCGGCCTTCTTGATCATCATCCGGCTCCCACACTCGGCCGTCCTGATCCTCATCCGACCCGGATGAAGAAGATCCGCCCGGCCAGGGCCTCATGAACTCCGCACAGGACGATGTGATTCTTGGTCCAGCATGGTCTCCTTCTCTGCTGACGTCATATGTGTCGTTGAGTTTTACTCGAGTCACTCGATAAGGTCCTAGACTTTTGGTTTTTAGTTTCAGATGTGGACCGATCTGAGTGCGTTTGATGGCAACCAGGTCGTCGACCTGATACTTCTTAGGCTCCTTACGTCGTCGGTTGAATTCAGCACGATTTTCAGATTGTACTTTTTCTATCTGCTTTTTTGCATCTTCTCTCATCTGATCACGTTTTTCGTTGAACGAATCGATCAGCTCCTCTTCGATGAGTTGCACTATACGTAGATCATTTTGTTTGTGCATTCTGACTCCTGTCAGCAGCTCGAAAGGTGATATTCCGATGCTCTCTGGAACGTAGAGTTGATAGCTCGTTGGACGGATGGTACAACCTTGTACCATTTTGTTGGATCGTCAATGCTAAGTTTAGCGATGATTTTGGTCACTGTTGAGTTGACTCTCTCGATTTGACCATTGGCTCTTGGCAGTCCAGCTGTGATCAAGACGTGCTTGATACTCGGCGATTTACAGTAGTCCTGGAACTCATGGGAGGTGAACGATGGCCCCCTGTCGGTGATCACTTGAACTGGGTTTCCAAAGTTCGTCCTCTGAAACTCCATCTTTTCAATCGTCTGGGCCAATTTGGTAGTTTTCACAGGATACAGCCAGGTGAACTTCGTGAAGGCGTCTATCACACAGAAGATGTGTTCATATCCCTTGTGTGTAGACTTAAGTGGTCCAATGTGATCCATGTGGTAGGTGTGCAATGGCACACTCTCCTTGAACATCGGATGTAACCAACCTTCTTTCTTGCCTGCCTTCCTGTTAACCACCAGACACTTCACACAGTTGGCTATGACTCGTTTCACCTTGTTGGCCAAGTCTGGAATATAATATTCCTGCTTCACGTCTTCTTCAGTCCTTTTAACAGCGTAGTGTCCCTTCTCATGTGCATCTCTGATGATTTCATGGTGCATTGCTCGCGGGACCACCAACGTCTCTCGCCCGTCAACAAATTTAAATAGCAGTCCATCTCTGACGATGAAGTTTTCGTAAGGCCCTTTCTCCAGTGTCGCTTTTATCGCTGTCAATCCTTCGTATTTTCTCTGGGCGATTTTGATCCTCGCTGCAAGTCCATCAGGGAATCCAAACATCACTGCTGGACATCGGCTCAGGGCGTCGACATGTTTCATCCTGGTTGCAGTTCGGTGTTCGATGGTATAGTCAAACTCCTCCAAGGCCATAGCCCATCTAGCTACTCGTGGGACCAGGTCCCTTTTGTGCATTTTCTTTTGGAATGCCATACAGTCAGTCATGATCTTGAACGGAATTCCAAGCAAGTACACCCTGTACTTTTTTAATGCATTCACCACAGCTAAGATCTCGAGCTCGTAACTGCTGTATTTTTCTTCCTGTATCGTCGTCTTTTTACTCATGTATGAGACTGGATGTAGTTTGTTGTCCTCTGGGTACTTTTGCAACAACACAGCGCCATACCCACTCTTGCTGGCGTCAGTGTGCAGCTCCGTCTCGTATTTCAGGTTGTATATCTTCAACACAGGTTCTGAAGCGAGAAGACGTTTGAGCTCAACAAATGCACGTCGTTGTTCCTCGCCAAACTTGAACTCCGGCTTACCTCTCAACAGATCGCTCAGTGGTTTGGCTACAATCGAGAAATTTGGGATAAATTTTCTAAAATAGCCAGCCAATCCGAGAAAGCTCTGCAGCGCAGCGATCGTCTTTGGCTCCGGGAAGTTTAGTACAGAAAGGACCTTCTCAGTGGCGGGTTGAATCTGTCCACGTTGAATAGTGTATTCAAGGAACTGTACCCTCCTCTTCAGAAACTGGCACTTCTCGAAGTTGATTTCCAGCCCGTACTCTACAGCTAATTCCAACACTCGTCTCAATCGTAGGAGTGCCTCGTCGTCATCCTTCGCTGGGATGATTAAGTCATCCATATAGGTAAACACTATGTTCTCTCGGATTAACTCCCAGAACACAGCTTTAATAAAGCGTTGGAAGACTGCAGGTGAGTTGGTAAATCCAAATGGAACCTTTTTTGTACTGGTACTGTCCAGAACGCGTTACGAATGACAAATATCGTCGACTTCCTTCCTCGACTTCCACGTGAAAGAATCCGTTCCTGAGATCCAAGGTGCAGAACACTGTAGCATCCTGTAACTTGTCCGGAAGTTCCTCTATAACTGGCATGGGAAATAGATCCCTAACCACGATTGAGTTCAATGGACGAAAATCAGTACAAAGTCGCTTTTTTCCATTTTTCTTTTTGACTACCACCACTTGGCATGTATATTCTGATTGACCCCGGTTCTATGATATCTTCGTCCAGCCACGCCTCGACTTGCTCATCGACAAACTCGTTCTCAAGCGGTGCCATTCGTCTGGGCCTGCTAAATATCGGTTTTTCTTCTTTCAAAGTGATCTTCATCTTGACATCAGTAGATTTCGTCTTCTTTGGTACATATCTCGCTACCAAATCCTGGATATGTTCCCTTTTTTCCTCATCAACGCAGTTCTCGATATCCAATTCCTGTTCGTCGGCTACCCTGATCAACATCATTGGGACCTCTAGTTTCTTGATGGTAACTCCTTGCTTGCTCAGGATGACCTCACCCTGATCCAATAGATCGTTACCAATAACCATGTCCCACTCCATAGTATCATCAGAAACAACATAGACGTTGGTTTGGAACTCCAGCTCGTCTACCTCAACGACTGTTGTGAAGTAACCTTGAGGAGCATCAAAACCATTACCGAATCCTTTCAAAACAAGATCCGTGCTCTTCAATCCTGGGGAACCCATGGTCTTATGGATGTTCTGTCGCAGTAGGTTGTAAGGACTGCCACAGTCGATAAGTGCCTGAAGTTTCTGCTGACCCAAACTAACCTCTTTGAACTTGAGGCAGCTTTTCTTTTCATCAATAAGATTGATACCTTGATTATTCCTCTTATCGTTTTTCCTTTCTTTTTTTCACTCGGATGAAATGTGGCCAAACTCGTTGCAGTTGAAACATCTCTTGCCTTTATCCTTGTGTTCACATTCCTTTGAACTATGACCAGATCCACCGCAATTATAACATCTATCTCCACTACTCGCCTCTTTCTTCTTTGTACTGCCCCCAGCACTTTCCATCCTTCTCGTTGGCACTCTTGGCACTTCCTTGAAAATTACTGTTATTATACTTTGTGCTTTTCTTTGGCAAAGACTTCACCGCCATCTCATAACTTTTCATTTTCTCCTTGAAATCCTTGAAATGTTTTGCTCCATAGAGTAGTAGTTTTGACCCTGAATCGTCCTCGATCCCATCAATCACGTACTGACACAGAGAAACTTGCTCAACATCACCTCTACTGGCGATTTCCTTCATCACAAGAAAGTACTCCTGTAGAGATTCGTCGCGCTTTTTTCGTCGCTGGGTTAACAACTTGTGAATTTCTGCACTGCTTGCCGCCACGTCAAACTCCTCTTTCAAGGCCTTCTTCAGTGCAGTCCAGGACGTCAGTCCTTTCTCACCTTGAATAAAAAGCTTAGCTAAACCATCGAGTGATTTCTTAGCGAAAATAAACTTTTGCAGCTCACTCCATCCCATCAAGATTGATGTCTCCTCAAAATCTGCGATCCATTTCTTCACTGGGTAACCATCTTTACCGTTAAATGTTTTCATAGCGCCCTCTACGTCGCGGAACGACAATGAAAACTTATGTTGTTCTCTATACCTTCTGTGCTGGTCTTCCTCTTCGCTCTCTTCGTCTTCTTCGTCTTCTTCATCTTCGTCATCATCGTCTATATTAGTTGCGAGTTCGTCCAATTTTCTCAAGTAATAACAAATGGTGTTAATCATTACCTCCTTTGTCCCGATCTCGGTGTTAAGAATCTCAGAAACACGCAACAGATCAGCCTTGGAAAATGTTTCTTCGATAAATTTCTTCTTAGCTTCCTCTTCAATGGAATTTTCGTCAAAATCGAATCCAGGAAACTCTCGCAGTCGCTTTCGATTCTTCCTGTCGTCTGGTATATGCTCGAAAATGAGGTTATGTAAAACTTTGATGGCTTTGACCGGAGCACCACTTATGTTCTTATTTATTTTCTCTGTTGCACCGAGTGTAGTCATCTTATTTGTTTACTCACGTCTATCAAGTAGATTTCCGTCAATATCGCTTCCTCAAAACCTCGCTATCAAACCTGTTTAACCTCATTCACCAAACCGGTGATATTTGTAGGTGATATCGTTGAATACCGCTTCCCGTCGTTTCTCTCTGACGAGTCGCTATCCTCTTACCACATCCACAATCCTCTGTCGTCGTTTAGATTCCGACCCTCGTCGTCGTCGTCACGGCACCATTAATTGTCGCTGAAACTGCAGAACAAATTTTGCTTGCCTATGAATCCTCGTCGTAGATTCGCACGTCGTGGGCTCACGAAACTGCACGTCGTCTCGTCGTCAGCGTCGTAGGCAACAGCAACAAATATGTTTAGCCGTTCACTTCGTCGAAAACAGAGTCGTATTTTGCGTCGTACTTCGTGTCGTGGATTGCGTCGTAACTCGTTGTTTCAGTCCATCCCGGACGAGCCCCCATTTGTGGGAAACGGTTTCCAGATCATGACACTCACAAGCATCGAATATAGAACTGAATTATTTATTAAAAACAATGAAACTGATTAAAATACAGTAAAGAATTAAGGGGATGTGTTTCGCGGCTCGTCGGAACTCGGAATATTGCTTCTCTTCTTTTTATTCTCAGACAATGGCGCTGAGATTACTTCTGCGCCCGCTAGATCCCATACTCGGCCTTCTTGATCCTCATCCGGCTCCCACATATATATATACCAAATATCAGCGGGGCGATCCGAGTGAGCGATGAAGTGCGGAAGCAGTATGCGATTAATTTATAATGCCCTACAATCCACAACACACATACACAATAATCACACATACACAATAATTACATATACAGAATAATTAAACAATTAATTATACATTCATTATATACTGAGTACACTTCCCCCAGGAAAATCACATATATATAAAGGATCTGAGAACACTCGAGGTAAGGAAAGGAAGGAAGGAAGGAAGATTGTAGTTTTACGTGACCGTGAATCTTGTGATTATGAGCCACGGGACCTCCTTTTTACGTGGAATCCGAACCACAGGACATGGCATTTCACTCCGAAAATCTCACATGCATAGACCGGGAATCGAACCCGGACCGCCTTGGTGAGAGGCATACAGCTAGACCGCTGAGCCACCACGCCCCGTCGAGGTAAGGACATGTATAAAAAGGACAAGGACAAAAATTTCACAGCAGGGCAGAGTCGCAGAAGACAGTAACGGACCTTGACGACCAATTACGACCAGGACTTCCTAGTTAGCCCTAAGGTTAAGTAGCCACCCTTGAGGCGTGAGGGTAAGTCCCACACTCGCGCTGGGTGAAGCAAAAAAGACCTGACTCAGCGGAACCTCAGGTGAAGAGAAAGTCCTCCGCCGGGCGAGGTGAAGACTTGAATAATGATTAAATAATGATATAATGAATTTTTCCCGGATGTTACGAATGCTTGTTCCGCAACAGCCTACAAATGTTGAGCAGCGGCTCATGAGCATAAATGTCGGTTAAAAGCGTACCGTGAGATTTTAAATGATCGGTAGTGACCATCACAGGGGGATAGGCTCCCAAAAAGGCCATAAATAACTAGACGGGGACGCCCGAGAGGTGATTAGAAAATGTACTAACAGGTGATCGATCAAGAGCGAAATGTATGCTATTTTAGCAGCGAGTGCGCAAAGGCCAACACACATACACTTAGTTATTAAGGGGGGAAGCTGGCAGCTTAGTATATAAGGAGGCGGAATGCAAAAGGACTTCGGTCTGGCTGTCCTGATGGCTTCCGGTGCCATCAGGATTTGCACGTGTGGTGACCTAGGGAAGGGAAACAACCCTAGGCGATCGCCTAGGTCGAAATGTTAGTATGTAGATTACAATTACCTATTTCAGGGGTAATTTAGATGTAAGCAAATTTAGTAAGCTACTGTTGCGAAACGGTAACCTACAAGGAGTATTTAGGCTAATTTTTTTCTAGATATAGATAGGCATTAGGAATATTTTAAGATACACTTACACGGCACATCACAGCGAAGGCCATATCCCGCAGAGGACAGTGCCATATAAGTGCCACTATATGCTATTGATCTACACGCAAAGGCGATAGATGGAAGTTCGGCACCATAAGTCCATTAAAGATGGCGGGGTAAGCCCGATAAAGCGATATACAAATGGAGAAAACGGTATAGATGCGATAATAGGCAAGACGTCCGAAAATATCTCAAGGGCGGTAGCACTAAAACTAACCGACCCGTTAACAGCGATGCGCGATGCGCATAGCATATAAGTATAATATATTTTGGCCAAGGGCAATTAATTAATATGTACTTCATTACAGTATGAGCTCCAACGATGCGCCACCGAGGAAAGCAAACAGCAAATCATCATGAGTAAAACAGGTAAAGTAGACAAAGGGCGCACGGTAAAACACATTATCACACATATATACGCTTTACACAAACACAGGAATACAATTATAGTTATAAATAAGCTAACATAAGGTTATAGCCGGCATAGGCTAAAATAGAATAAGGCGCCAAGGAAGATTATGATTTACATGAGCCAATGACGATTGGATGATATACAGATGTATGATACCAACAATGTATTGTTATTTCAGGCCTCAGAATATCAAATATAATCACAGCAATGCGTTCTCTTTCAGACCAATGGAAAAGCGATATGGATATCAGCATACCAAATAACCGATTTCCTTACAGATGCTAAAAGACATGTATACAGCTTTTGTACATATATCTTCCAGCACAGATACACTACACTCTCTCCATCACAGACACATACACTAATCTTTACAATTTAGTCACACCAATAAGGTGATGGTGGCAGCCGTCAAAGGTGGACAACGTCCGTGGGGCGTTGAACACTCTTGATGCCAACGCATCAACACGCAAATAAGGCGTGACATACGGTGTCTAAGGGCGGCACAAGTATGTGAGTGCCGAACTTCGATTCCAGGATGAGCTTCCTACCCTCGGCAGGAAGGGCACTAGGATACGATAGACTAGCGGTTTAGCCACTAAGCTAAGGTAAGAGCGGCCGCATAGTACATAAGTGTAGACATTAGGTAATAGCGCGCATAAGAGGAAGAGGTATGGTGAGATGGCCACATAAAGAAAAAAAATCGAAGCTTGTAGTTTAACGTGACCGTTAATCTCGCGATCATGAGCCACGGGACCTTCTTTTTACGTGGAATCCGTACCACAGGACATGGCATTTCACTTCGAAAATCTCACATGCATTGACCAGGAATCGAACCCGGTTCGCCTTGATCAGAGGCTAACAGCTTGACCGCCGCGCCATCCCACCCCTGCCCCACAAAGAGCTCTAGCGAAAGATTATATGGTATTGTATCTTATTTTGTATTTATATTGTATTACAGACCACAAAAATCATGTATATGATCATCGTTTCGAGAATTATTATTACCCGCAGCATCGTTATGACTATTATTATTATAGAGCACTATTATGATTATATTATGTGTATTTTAAGTATTCTTATAGGTTTTCAGTGTAAGTTCCATTATTATATGTACGGCATCATTGTTGCCATTATCACGATGTCACCATTGTTCAGACAGTCATACCGCATACATTTCATTTCCTTTCACTCTCTTAACGCCAATTTGTGAAGGTGCCCTATTTTCATACAAACAATAAACTCATTATAAACTACCCCTAAGCTTATACCCCAGGGCATCTGTTTCACTTTCCCTTCTAATTCTTTTATACAACTACACACCTACTTCTATACCATGTATGTATGTATGGACACGCAGATGGCACTTTTTCATCTAGCTGCAAGACAGCGCCAATATCTGATAAATAGATGTTTTTCTCCCTTTTGCAGGAAAGCAAATAATTATGATTCTATATGACATGTAGTCACCACCACATCTTGGTTCGATATGACGGTAATATGTTACATTTGTGTATTTTTGTATTTTTCGTATGATGAACGATTTTCTGTAAGCAAAACATTGTACCACCCCTAACACCTACCCCTATCTGAGAACACACTACACTACATCAACACCGAGATGCACATCACCCCACACCGGACACAGCACCTACGCCGACACGAGGATGGAAGAGGAAGAAGAAGGAGAAGAAGAAGAAGGAAGAGGACTGAGCCACCCTTACGACTAACCCCAGTTCGTGAGGACACGAACTAAATGAGGACATCGTGTTGTTAGGGCCCCTTGGGGACCCTACACTCTTTAGGGACCCTACGCACCCCCGAGAGGGATGCTCACATACACCCTCAAATCCACTACACGCCAGACAGCCATACTTCTACAATTACCCATAAAAACACGGCCACGCATCTGTCCAACCCACTACACTAATTTCACCCCAAAACTACCCTCAGACTGGAACCAACAACAACAGCCGATGCACACTTCTATTACACACAGCCAGCAGAGCTGAAGCCTCAGCTCTTGCGGCAAGACTTGCATCATGCATGAACACATACACTGGAGCTAACTGGCACAACAACAAAATGAGGAAACACTCGACTCAGCAGTTCAGAAAGGTTTAAGAAGGACACCTCCAAAGGACAAGTCGTCTGTTTCTGCCGGAGGCTCTGTCCATCTGCGTCGTGACGTCACTCCTCTGGTAAGTGTGTCTCATATTCCCAATTTTTACAAGTTATACTCCTTCCCTTGTGACACCTTAAACTATTGTTTGCACCATTTACATTGTGCTACACCGTCCCTAAATAGAGGGATGCATTCAAAACACTTACTGGTCCAATAAAAAGTGACCACTATTACTACACATCCATTGTAGACTTTATTTCACGAACAGTGTTTTTACCGCTTGTTTCCCTACCTTACACCTTGACCTGCCAGTGCCACTATTTATTAAACCGTTGTGCCAGCAACACAGACCTTTTCATTGTCATAGCCTTGAGTGCTTGCTCGCACGTCTGCCGAGTATAACGTTGCGCGATCAGCAGATAGTTGAATTACTCACTAACAGTATTTGCTCTACAAACTAATAGCTCCCCATTGAGAGTGCATCACTTAGATTTACGATCCTGACCGAATAGAGCTCCTCCCCATCACCCAACACTCTCTCATACACACATTCGGAGTTTCAGCACTTTCGTTGAAACTCACATTAATTAAACACCATCCTCTACACTCACCCCCATACTCCTTTGTTCGACCAACCCCCGTTAAAGTTCAGAACACTATCTACCCATCAGATCTTCATCATTCTCCTGTATCACCACTTTTCAAACGCTTCAATTCTCGTCTTTTTTGTTGCACCAATTGTCCAAGTTTCACTTCCTTATAGTGTTACGCTCCAGACAAAAGCTTTCAAAAATGACTTCCTAATAACTAAATGTATATCCGATGTCAACAGATTCCTTTTCCTTGCCTGAGCCAACCCACTTTTTATATCCTCTTTGCTTCGTCCATCACTTGATATTTTGCTTCCTAAGTAACAGAAGTCTCCTACTTCCGGTAGCGTTTCACCTGCCAATTTGATGTCCATAGAGGTTTCTGATTTATTTCGGCTGCATTCCATTTTTTTTACATTTATTGATTTTCTTCATGAATTCTTTCAAAAGACGGAGTCCATACCATTCAAAAACTCGTTCAAATCCTCTGGCGTATCGGCCAAGATGACGATGTCAACAGCAAATCTCAGAGTAGAAATTATTTCTACTTGAATCTTCACTCCCACTTTAAATTTTTCTCCAATTTCCTGATTATTGTGTTTTTAGAGATCTTGGAAATGCGTTGCCCTCGCGCATGGTGTAGATGCATTATCAAAGGAAAACATTCCATGTTACGAACATGGGCCGCATAACCTGTACCAAAAGCTTCTGCAGATTTAACACAAGGCCTATTCTGAACAGGAGTTCCTTGAACTCAGATTTGCCAGCATTTTATTGTATCTTTCCATGTGGTATATCTCTGTACCTCAACATACAGAAGAGTGCCTTAAAATTCATGTCTTGTGTAAATTTTGGAAAAGGTAGTGAGTGTGCTTTTTGCTGGAGTGGATACTTGTTCGTAGAAATTCTTTTCAGTAAAATAGACTGGTTCACAATTTTGTAGGTGCACATTGATGTATATGACGGCGGGATGCCCTAAGTGTCACGGAAACGGCAATAGCCGCCACAGAGCTTCGTTGCTACTGAAATAACGACCAGACTGATATTTGTACTTAACTACACGGAATTTGTGAGCCCAGTGTTTATGAAATTGAACGTTGCTATATTTATTTAGTAGCTGCTACTGTAGTCTTTAAAAATTAAAGGTGATATTAGAAGGCGCTTCCCCTATTTTTTTAAACCCTGGCACTACAGCCCATGAAGGGCCTAGACCTATCATGCGACCGCTTCCCAGACATTTGGCCTGCAGATATTGAGGTGACACGTGGACAGTGCATCGTGTCCCCTCGGCCGTTAATCTTGTTCTTCGTGACCGGGGCGCTGCCTCACGATCAGGCAGCTACTCAATTGTCCTCACGAATCTAAGTGCACCCCGTTGCAGCCCTCACGTCCGTGTCAAAAATGTCTGATGGAGCAGGGAATCGAACCCGGGGCCTCCGGATGAGAGGCAGGCGCGCTACGCTGTTCTTATTGTGTTTATATATATCTTGAAAAAGAAGATAAATGGATTGACATTGCCTCCTACAGGGATATATAGAAAATCGGATGTCATACCTTGAGGTAGTGTTGCCATGGAAACGGACTTGCGATTAGTTCATCAATCAGAGCGAAGATAATTTTCTGGGAATATCTTTGAAACTGTTGGTTTTAGGGCCTTAAAATATAGTTTTTGGTGTCCCATAGGGACACACCAAGTATTGTTTCTTGCAACGAGGGGCGTAAAATGAGCTTTGTCCGGTCTTTATGCGACAACTTCGATATTTTTCTCGGTTGAGTATTTTTGGTGACTTTTCAGTTATGTTGCCCGTTCCACGGGAACAATGATTTATTTCTGGATGAAAGGCAGCCTATATGTTATCCCAGGGTATAAGCTGTCTCCATTTAAAATTTCATCGAAATCCGTCCAGCCGTTTTAATGTCAAGAGGTAGCAAACTAACACACTCACACACACTTTCACAACTATAATATACTAGCAGAAGTACCCGTTCTTCGAACAGTGTTCGGTGTTAACACCAGACATTATCAATTGAGCTACTGTTGCAATGGTGAGCGGTTTGTCATTCCTTCATACGTTTATCAGAACGAAGTTAGTTTTCTGGGAATATCACACACACTGTTAATTTAAGGGCCTTAAAATGTGGTTTTAGGAGACCCTTTACAGACTCCCGAATTTCGTGTCTCACATTGAGAAGCGCAACATTTGCTTTGGTCGTCCTTCTAGGATAATTTTTATATTTCGCCTATTTTAGCATGTATTTTGAGAAGTTTTTCCCTATATCCACCCTTCTACTGTATGAAAAGTACGGTGAAGAGTTTTATAAATGACTAGCAGGTACCCGCGGCTTCGCCCGCGATCAAGACAATGGGGACGATGCATTATTGCTGATAATTAGTCTATTCTATTACAGCAATCGCGGCTATAGGTGTGTCCATTCTAATTCTGAATATTCTGATACATAGAGTATATTGATATGATCAGAAAAGTTGGAATTTTATCGAGTTGTGAACGTCTTCAGGGTTCGTTGTTACATTATGTTAACACATTTTAAAATTACGTTTATGGTTTTGCCATCTTCTGCTGAGACATAACGATTTTGTTGTCCGGATGCTCGCGAGCACGCCACATACAGTTGGCCATGGGAAAAAATTGTTTTGTCTAAATGTACACGTGCTACTGTTAAGTGTGTGTCATTGCGCTTTGTTAAAGAAATTGCGAATATTGTTTGAAGAGGGAACTGCACTCTTGCACACTGGAATGGCAAATCTATCGGAATATGGGGAATTAAATGTATTCTTACTTAAGCTATTCTGGATGTAATTTGGCCACACTAATTGATGATTTGAACGTAAACATATCCCTATTAATAGACCTATAGTTAAATATCGCTCACCTTGGCCGCTGATGTACATTATGCAGTCTCTTCCAGTGTTACATCCCAGGGATTGAAATTCTCCAACGACCCTTTTGCCCCACATGCCTCTCTAAGTAATTAAAATTCCTGATTGTTGTTGTTTGAGTCTTCAGTTTTTAACTGGTTTGATGCAGCCCTCCATGTATCCCTCTCCTGAGCTAATCGTTTCATTTCTACATAGCTACCACACCCTACATCCGAGGCAATCTGTTTAACCCTGGTTTACCCCTACAGTTCTAGTCTGCGACCCTCCCATCCATAACTACTGTCGACCAAACTATTATGTGTACTCGAGTTTGAAGTTTGTTTGTGAAGTAACCGATAGACCTATATAAAATCCAATAACATCATCATTTTCGTCGTTGTATTTTACGTTAGATCATGTAGGTTTGGAATTTTGAATGTATATTTTAATATTTTTTTTATCACAGTTGGAACACAAGAAGTGCCTGTTTTTAAGCGTTTTTCAACCATGCGTCACATTTAAGAATTATTATCTCACAAACCTGTCATCAGATCGAATCCAAATTTTAACACAACATACACTGGAATGTTGTATAACAGGTTTATTGATTTTTTTTTGTGTCCAAGAAACAAAGTTGTTATTATTTTTGTAAGGTAACTTTTCCTCGGCTCGGGATGGTTTGAAAATGTAGTTCTTGGTCGCGTTGTAATCCTTATACATCAAAACGGTATGCGGTATGATTGTGAAATACGTAAATTAATTCACTTATTGTATATCGGTTTGTATTTGTACGGAGAATTAAGACATGGTTCACCAGTTAGCCGCTCCGGTGAAAGCAGTACATCATTGCCAAGATGGGCTACATCACGCGTCATGGCACGTCTCGCTCGGAAGTGATGGGCTCCATATCAGCAACGCTGTATAGCATTTCCCGGAGCGGCTAGCTGGTGAACCATGTCTTAATTCTCCGTACAAATACAAACCGATATAAAATAAGTGAATTAATTTACCTATTTCACAGTCATACAGCATAACTTTTTGATGTATAAGGATTACAACGCAACCAAGAACTACATTTTCCAACGACCCCGAGCCGAGAAAGAGTTACCTTACAAATATAATAACAACATTCGTTCTTGAACACACAAAATTTTGAAATTAATAAACCAGTTATAGAACATTCCAATATATTGTGTTAAAATTCGGATTCGATCTGATTACGGGTTTGTGAGATAATAATTCTTAAATGTGACGCATGGTTGAAACACGCTTAAAAAGGGGCACTTTTTGTGTTTCAACTGCGATAAAAAATATTAAAATATAAATTAAAAATTCCAAACCTACATGAACTAACGTAAAATCGAACGTCGAAAATGATGATGTCATTGGATTTTATGAAGGTCTATTGGCTACTTCACAAACAACCTTCAAACTCGAGTGCACATAATATTTTGGTCGACAGTAAGCTTGCTATTCCTGGGTGTCATAATATGTGTCCTACCCTCCTATCTCTTCTCTTCATTAGCAGTCGCCAGAAACATCTCTCCTCTCCCACTCGTTTTAATACCCCTTCATTTGTTACCCTAACTACCCATCTGATCATCATTCTCCCTTATCACCACATTTCAAAGGCTTCAATTCTCCTCTTTTCTGCTGCACCATTAGTCCATTAGTACAACTCAGCAACTTTTCTAGGTTTAAGCCGTGCCTTGTGCGGGGATTCAATGGCCGTGAAAGACAAAACAACAACTTTATTGAAATAAGTTTGCCCAATTCCTCAGTAAGAGTAATTAAGAAACAATAATAATTAACGTGACAGCCGGTAGAATACGACACATTCGACTGTGAATCAACGTTGCAGATCATGGTTAAAAACGAAAAAGAGCAGATCAAAATTGGCAAACAAAAATATTCAGTTAAGAAAAAACAAATTTATAAAGAAAATGAAAGCATACCGTGCAAAATAGAAAGTATCTTAACATTGTAAATTCGAGTAAACTTCTGAAAGCTCGCTTACAACAACCAGCCGAAAGAGTATAAAATTAGACTCAAAATCACGATCGTATCCGAGCCCCAAAAGCAACCTCTATATATAAAATATATCTCATTTTACGCGTATCAATGCGAGGAGCAACGTTCGTGGTTAGAAGTGGGAACCGAACCCAGCGTTTTAAGGCCCTAAAACGAACGGTTTTCGAGATATTGCCAGAAAACTATCCCTGGTCTGCGAAATTTCAGCGGTTGATCTGTTTCTCAGAGGGAACACAGTTATTTGGGAATATCTCCGAAACCGTTCATTTTAGGAACTTAAAAAGTGTGTTTCGGGGTCCCTACAGGACCTCCGAGTATTGTTTCTCGTATGTGGCGGCTTAAAATGAGCTAAATCCGAACATTTTACCGACTGTCCTTGCTCAGTGCCAAAGGGCCGAAAAAAGTCACTTACAAATTGAATGTTCAAAAACCGTTTCTTATTGGGCCTCTACATACTCGGATCAACCAACATGCAAAATTTCAGCTTTCTAGGTCTAGTGGTTTGAGCCCTGCGTCGATGAGTCAATTTTGGATTGTCAATGCCAAAGGGCCGAAAAAAGTCACTTACAAATTGAATTTTCAAAAACCGTTTCTTAGTGAGCCTCTACATACTCGGATCAACCTACATGCAAAATTTCAGCTTCCTAGGTCTAGTGGTTTGAGCCCTGCGGTGATGAGTCAGTTTTGGATTATATATAAGAGATGAGACTTTCCGAGTCGATTTGATCGTAGAAATATGGATTATAGCTCTTTTTGCGCGTATCAATGTGAGGAGCAATATTCGTGGTTTCCAAACCGAACCCAGCGTTTTAAGGCCCTAAAACGAACGGTTTTCGAGATATTGCCAGAAAACTATCCCCGGTCTGCGAAATTTCAGCGGTTGCCATAGTAACGTTGATCTGTTTCTCAGAGGGAACACAGTTATTTGGGAATATCTCCGAAACCGTTCATTTTAGGAACTTAAAAAGTGTGTTTCGGGGTCCCTACAGGACCTCTGAGTAGTGTTTCTCGTATGTGGCGGCTTAAAATGAGCTAAATCCGAACATTTTACCGACTGTCCTTGCTCAGTGCCAAAGGGCCGAAAAAAGTCACTTACAAATTGAATGTTCAAAAACCGTTTCTTATTGGGCCTCTACATACTCGGATCAACCAACATGCAAAATTTCAGCTTCCTAGGTCTAGTGGTTTGAGCCTTGCGGTGATGAGTCAGTTTTGGATTATATATAAGAGATTGGTGTATTGACTCTCATGGTTATCATACCTAATTTTACGATGCACCAAGCATCCGAATACGAGTTATATGCGTACATAAAGATACACAGAAAGACAGACAGACAATTCTATTGTCTACAACATATCACCCAGGTATCCAAATGTGAGTATATCTACCACAAAAGTATCAAACAAAATCATCCTTACAATTAACCCGTACGTCGACAAAAATGATTAGTTAAAATGTGCTCTCAAACTAAATTCACCTAACGTGTACTTCCTGACGTGAAATATAATTGAAAGTCTCGTAGATGAAACGCAATACACGTCACATAAAAACTGGCCTTCACTGTTGTGTTAGATCCCCATCCAAAGGAAGGCCCTTTTCATAAATTATAAAGGCTTGTGGTGCATGAAAATTCAGGTTCTTTAGCCTCAAATGGCCCAAATTCCTAAAAGCCGAAAAAAAAAATGCTGATTCAATTCAGTAATTTTTGAAAATAATGTTGCTCTTTGGAGATATAATAGACCTTCTGTACTATATGTCGCACGTGAAAATTGCATGAAAAAATCTAGGTTACCCTTTGACCCCCTTAATTGCATTGATGAATTATACAGTCTACGTTGGTTCCGTTACAACCTTATAGCCATTTGCAAACTTTCACAGAAATGTAATAAATGGAGTGACTTTGCTTCTTACAGAAATAGATGGAAAGTTAGATGCCACCCCTTGAGATGATGTTGTCATGGTTACCGATTTGCATTCCTTCATTCGTTTGTTAAATTAAATTAGTTTTCTGGGAATATTTCAGAAACTGTTGGTTTTAAAGCCTTATAATGTAGTTATCGAGGACCCTTTAGGGACCCGAGTTTTTTTTTTGTAACCGAGGGGCTTTGTCTCGTCGTTGTAATACTAATACTAATAATAATAATATAATATAATAATAATACAATAGTTTATAACTAATATTAGCCCTGCAGTGAAAGAATTAAATGTTGGACATGGATAGATCCGTCAGGCAAAAAAATTAAGTACCTAGAGTACCCCTTGACCGCCTTAAGCGCATTATACGTATTGATTAATTTTACAGCTTAGTTTGGTTCCGTAATAACCTTCTAACCGTTTGTAAACTTTCACACTAATGTAATTAATGGAATTGCATTGCGTCTTACAGCAATAGATGGACCTCTGATAATCTGTTGCCATGATTACCGGCTTGCATTCGTTCATTAGTTTATTATATTAAATTAGTTTTCTGGGAATATCTCAAAAAACGGTTGGTTTTAGGGTCCCCGAGTTTTGTCTCTCACATTGAGGGGCTGAAAATGAGCTTTGTCTCGTCCTTCTACGCCTATTTCAGCATGACTTTTAAGTGGGTAGGCCTCCTTTTATGACAGGTACGGAGAAGAGTTACATCAATGATTATAGTCGTGCCTCTGATGGATATCTGTACCAAATTTTACGTTGATGCACCCAGCCGTTCTCGAGTTATAAGGGAACAAAGTTGTCCACAGACAAACAAACAGACAGACAGACAGACAGACAAACATGTTATTTTCGCGCGCATCCATCATTAAACCGTCTGAAACGCGTAAATAACTCAAATTTCCGTAGAAATTCAGAAAAAAAAACAGACAAACTTTCATTTTTATATGTAGAGAGATATACTGCACCGCTCGGTGTTGACCGTGTTTTATTGCACACATTTAGGTTTTACTCGCTAACCTTTGGAGATACACGAAAAGTGATAAGGACCTGTCGGAAGGGAATTAAATGATTAAGCTCGCGTATGCCATCAAAAGTTTGCTATTTCATAGCGTTCTCTTTTTATTTGAAATGGAAATATGAAATTTTGAAACCAAAGGGTGTAGTGACGTCACAAATGTGGGTTTTACTCGCTAACCGTTGGAGATACACGAAAAGTGATAAGGACCTCTCGGAAGGGAATTAAATGATTAAGCTCGCGTATGCCATCAAAAGTTTGCTATTTCATAGCGTTCTCTTTTTATTTGAAATGGAAATATGAAATTTTGAAACCAAAGGGTGTAGTGACGTCACAAATGTGGGTTTTACTCGCTAACCGTTGGAGATACATGAATAGTGATAAAGACCTTTCGGATAGGAAATTAAATTTTAAAGGTGCCATCAAATGTTTGCTATTTCCTAGCGTTCTCTTTTTATTTGAAATGGAAATATGTAATTTTGAAACCAAAGGGTGTAGTGACGTCACTTAAATGGTCGCCATTTTTTAATAGTGCAAAATATCGAAATAAAAAGTATCCTATATGTAAACCTGGTAAATCAGCTACATCCATGCAACATTTCATTTAAATCGGACCAGTGGTTCTTGCGTTATTGAGTAACACAGACAGACCGACAGACAGACAGACACACACACACCATCTCATTTTTATATATTAGTATGATATATAGGGATTTATGTATATATGGACACGATAACTGCCGTAATTTTGCACCAATCACTTTGAATATTTTTACATAATATGCATCTCTTTAAAATCTCCGTCGAGTTCGTTAATGGGCAAAATCGGTCAAAGGGGTGTGAAAATGGGGGGGTTCGAAAAAGTGAAATATCGAATCCATTCAAAGTTCAAACTATGTGTCGGATAAGTGCCAAAAAATTATGTTTGAAAGGTTTTTTGATAGAACCAACCATTGACCAAAGGGGTGGAAGAAAGTGGGTTTTTCGGAAAACATTAATTATATCTCTCTTAATAGGCACAATAACAAAACCGTAAAAAATGGACAATATTCCCCTAATAATTACCTAAAACTTTTGTTTGAAAGAATCTTTGATATGACCCACCATTATGCCAAGGGATGAGAAAAATGAGTTCGGAATTATAAGAAAATGCCAAGAGCCATCAGAAGTTACCATGACAACGCTTCTAAATTTGAGGGATGAGCTATCAGAGGTTGCCATGACAACGCCATTGCACGAGATCACATTCAGTTTTCCATCTGACTCTGTGGGAAGCGGCTTCGGTGACGTGACTGGTAGCATGCTGAACTTCTATGCCCAAGGTCGTGGGTTCAAAGCTGGCTGAAGTCGTCGGATTTTCTAAGAGCGCTAAAAATCCCTCAGATGCTTTCCTTCGGAGGTGAAGTTCCAATGTTCGTTGCAAATGGCTGGTTGCGGTGGCATCCAGTTGACAAGTACACAGCTAGGTGACGTTGACGGTAGTATTTGGTACTGTCCCCGTAAATTGAATTATACTGAGACCACGGTGGCTGTATTGGCATATGTGAATAAAGTTATGGCCGTCATAGTTGTGACGTGTATATTCATGACGTAGGCACGGATGACGCAGACTTCATGCAAGTAGGCTGGATGAGCTGAGATTCTTGGTGACGTCATGATTTTGTTCGAGAAGGATCTGAGATTTACGACGCAGTCGCAGGGAAGCAAGGAATTGTGCTGAGGAAGAAGTTACGCTATTGGAGGAGAGGCTCGAACCAATGAATGATAGCTTGGAGGGAGACGGAGATTACTGAAACTACCATATTTAATTACTTTTGGAATGCAGAATTGTGGAAAACTATTTTCAGTTATGGCATTGATTTGGAATTTTGAAGAAATTATTTATGAGTTTTTGAAATTTGGATATCCGTCAAGTATAGCCAAAGTTAGAACTTCTAGCAATGACGGAGGAACAAGCTGTGGTAGGGATGGATACGCCCCTTAAGAAGTTGATAAAAGGCCTTGCACAGCAGAGAGCAAGTGCTCATGTCTCATGTCTCAAGTTCTTTAGAGCTCAGGGCTCATTTCTCATTCTCATATTGTCAGACTTCGAGTTCTTAATTCCGATAGAACAAGTATATATTATTCAGTGAAGCAAGTCGTCATTAGCACGTGTGGCAGAGCCCACAGCATCGAACAAGCACTGAGCGTGCAGCAGTGCAATTTTACGGTTACTAAAACTAGGCGAAGTTGGAGCGCACACATAAACGAGTCTACAAGATTATCTATCAAGAGTTAGCTACTGCATTTATGCTAATTCAATTGTGCATTACAATATTGAGGCGTGTGCGAAAGTTGAACATTTTCACTATTATACTTTGGAAGATATTCGCATTTTAAGACTGCAGACAAAAGTGATTTTCTCGACACCTGAGAAGCACTTTTATAATACCACATTCTACGCTACGGCTGACACATGTATTGCAACCGTGATACTGAAGATTACATTTGGTGATACAACGCTACATTCTACAATGGAACTATATAATCTGGCAGTACTTTCGACTATTATTATAACGGAAGTGGAGATGGAAGACTAAAACTTTAATGCAATTGGGACATATATCAATGGAGTGAAATAGCAACATGGAGCTTCGTTAATCGTCATTCTACAAAAGCGAGCATGTAGTGAACATCCAACTACACTCATGCATCGTAATCCATCGCTGAATTACATCAAATGGCAGTGGAAATATCTTCATACTCCACAATTATGAACATTTCTGCGGAAATAATTGCAATAAACTTCATGGCGAATTTCTACCAGAACTTCAGGGAACTTTCAAGAGAGGCCAGGGTGGACCCGGCTCACACAGAAGAGTTTTGCCAGAAGGATGTCTATCGTCTACACGGAGCAGTGCGATTTCCGGAGGAAACTGTTCTATTCTCCGAGGGCGCAGGTTCCAGGTTCGAGGTCGGAGCACATCTTTACGGTGGTGAAATGGAACCAACAGCAGTCTTCTTTGGAAATTTTCCTCTAGAACTTCAATGAACAGATAAGGTAGTCGTGAACGTTTCTTGATTTATTTGAGCCATTTAGCGATATCTGAGCAACCATTTTTCCCATATTTTCTGTCCCATATATTTTGCCCCATATTCTTGCTTGATATTTCTGTACACTTTGCTGATTTATGCCTTTTTTTCTACGATTTATTGAGACATTATTATGTCATTGGCATATTTAAATAATTTTGGATCAGTTAAGACTGATATTATATATTCTTTCAGTAATTTGCATATTTTTGTAGTCACGATTTGACTGTAAAGTTAACGATTTTCTATGGCAGATTTGAATTCAGACAGCGTGTCATTTTATTAAAGTAATTCTATTCAGTAAATTACTTTGACCAATTTTCTGTCATCCTCAAGAAAGAAGAATGATTAAAAGATTTTAGAGCGTTAAAATCTACTACTTTATCGACGATCTTGGAAATACTAGTCGTTTTATGAACATGATTGCAACATAGACATTTATCGTCAATTCTGAAATACCATTGCATTATAGACAATTTTATGAAATATGAACTTTGATTACGATTTATTGAGTACACTATAGTAATGAACATTTGATAGGAGTTTTTCTCAAATGTAGATTGGAACAATAATGTTTGCAGTCCACAGTCTAATTGTATTCTATTCGACTATTTATGCAGTTTAGATGAACTTTGATTGGAGATAGTATTTTTATACTGCGATACTTTGATGATATTAATCTCAATTTTGATAGACCAGGGAGGCGTGTCTAATCGTATTTGCTATTAAATTTATTTGTGACTGGCAAATTTTTACTTCATATCACTTCATGAATGAAACCCACGAAGGTTAAATATAATAACAGTTTTTGATACAATTGATGAATATAAGAATTTTTAAAGAGGAACAATGGATGTATAATCGTTAGTTCAGTGGACGTGTAAAAGTCGCTGATGAATAATGCCCTTTAATAAGTGAAGGAGGTTCCCACAGTAATATTGATGATGATGATGAATTTATAAGTGGAGAATTTTTGTGTGTATTGTGGAAGATTTTGATGCCATATATAATGGGATATATGATGAATTATGGGCCAATTTTGGTGCAATTTTGTGCGTTTTGAGCGAGGTATTTTTCCGCTGAGTGTATTGTTCAGGTCCATTGAAAATTATTCATGTGAAGTTACTGTTAAAATTAACAAGAGTGTTTAAATAATTTGAGATAACGATTTTGAATGGAGGTTACCGTCACAAATAATAATAATTATTAAATCTTATTAAACCTGAATCTAAAATTTAAATATAACTAACCTTCATTGGTTGATTATATCACCACGATTTAAGTAATTATCAACCGGATAAACGTGTGGTTTAATGTATTTCTAATATAAATAATATAAATAATGTAAACAACTATGTAAATATCTTTAATAATAATTATTTGAAACGAACGGGATTAATAGAGGCGTGTATAAATTTTTCAATTGTCGTTTGACAATGTTATAAACAATTTAAAATGTTATAAATAATTAATGAACATTTTGTTATAAACATTAAGCGTTTTTGTTATTATACTCTAAATAACGATAGTTCAACAATTGGATTATACAATTAAACAAGATTTGGGATTATTAGAGTAATCCATTGATATTTGAATGGAGCATTTGAAAGATTTGCGTGATAATATTTGAGTTGAGATGTGAACATTTAAAGTGTTTTGAAAAGGAGCTAGGCTCTGAGGTAACTAGCATATGCTAACATTGGTTGTACAGGTGCGTCCATTTGACGAAGCAAGCATGCGACACGGTGCAGGGTGTATTGCAGGTGGCCAGGTAACTGAATAATAGAGGCCAAGGTCATCTACATAGCAGCCTTGCGGTTATAAATAAAATGTGAAGTTCATGAACAAGGAAACAAATGCTTTATGTCTCGTCCCAGCTCCCTTATCCATTCCAATGTGCATTATTGTTATTATTACGTTCTTTTGAGCTAGAGAAAGCTGAAATTTTGTATGTGAAGTCTACAAGTCCTACAGGAGGACATGGTTGCATTGACAATGGCTTCTGATTGCCACGTATATTTTGTTGTTAAATTTTGTTAATTTTTTTTTCTTTATGTGAAATAAATTATTGTGCAGTTTAAATTTGCTTGTTTCGACTTGGTTCATTTTAAATATCGTGGTGGAGGTTATTGTGAGGGCATACTATTAAGTGATCCAGTTGAAAACCCAGACCCGAGATTAAATTGAATAGGTAAGTAAAAGGTAAGTATGAACCCCCGTATATTTTGGTGTGTTCCACAATAATTTCATGTTAACTACTGTGCTCTAATCTCGGTAGTATCTGTCAGTGCCATTTTCATTGATGTAGCTGTGCCGGTGCGATTGATTATTGGCAATCCGATTGAGGGGGCGGATATCTGACAGCCTACTATCCGGATTATCGGGGACAGTACCAAAGTTAGGAACTACTAGGCCTACTTGAAATTGACCGTCTGCAGTCCTTACCTGAATTGCAGACTAATACAGCCATCACAATTAACACCGTTTATCAGACAGATTCTACACAGACCCAAAGTACACGGGGTTACAATCATGACCGCGTTGTCGCAGCCCCTAAACTGAGGAACCAACCAACATCTCTGCGAGAGATAACATTTTGCGTGAAGAAGTAACAGACTGTTAGACAGTAACACATCAGTTCCAAACCTTGCATAAGGACAGTGTGACCACAAGTATAAAAATGGACTCCAAATGACAAGAAGGTTACTGCCCCCATAAGACAATAAAATGTTAAAAAAAGGCATAGAAAGACGAAAAAAAAAGTCAATTAAGCTCCAATTGTAAAATACTTTCTCGCAATAGATGAGGTCTGATCTACGAAAACCTGCATATTTTGCCTAATTTATAGCCTATCCCCTAGTTTTCCCGGTGAATTCTACCTCAGCCTTTCGGCGTGTCGAGAGGATTTTTTTTCAACTTGCAATGGGCGTATGTACTTCATCGGTTGCGATATTACCAATGCGCAAAAAATAAAAATAAAAAGTGAAAAAAGAATTAATAAAATAATACAACAAATAAACAAACATCGGAAGGACAGCCTCTCTTTAAAACAACCCACTAACAGCAAACTTTCATTTTATTCTGCACGAATACGTGAAATTAATTAATTAAATTTTAATTTAAAATTCTTGACGAATGATGACTTTGAACTACTAGGTCGTGCGTTGCCATTTAGATAGGAGGTAGATACATTTTTTTAAATTCCTGACACATACGGGACTCGAACTCACAACTTAGGCCTTTGCGGGCCGCTGATGTGGAATTAAAACTCTTGCTTGGAATTTTGCTTGCAGTTCGTCATTCTCTTGAAATGCCATAACTTTCTAAATTAAACGAAAGATTCAAGAAGAGTATAGAAGAAGGACTAACGAAAACCCCTAAACAAACTTCAATTGCGGACGAATGGGCACTTTTGAAGAATGAAATAACAAAATCCGCAGAAGAAAACATTGGTAGGAAAGGAAGAATATAGAAAACCGTGGATCACTCAGGATACACTAGAATTGATGGATGAAAGGCGGAAACACAAGAATGTAAGAGTTGAAAAGGGAAAGCAGAATACAGACGTCTGAGAAATGAGGTTAACAAGAAGTGCAAGGAAGCGAAAGAAGAATGGTTGAAAGAGAAATGTGCAGATATGGTTGGTTGGTTGGTGGGTTCTTAAGTTTAGGGGCTGCGACAACGCGGTCATGTAGCCCCGTGTACTTTGGGTGTGTGTAGAGTCTGTCTGATAACCGGTATTAATTGTGATGACTGTATTAGTGTGTGTTATATGTTTTTTTCTAAATTTAAGTACAGACTGCAACTTAGAATTTTTCAAATAGTTCCTACTTTTGCCGCCAAGCGCCACCGTCAACTACTACTAGGCCAAGTTCAGAACTTAGCTACTAGACGCCACCGCAGTCGGCTCTTGGCAACGAACGTAGAAACCTAAGAGCGTTGTTTACATTCTTAACCTATCCAATTTAGCTTCACACAGGTGTAACTAGTGGAAGGTTCTTTAACATCCCATAAATCTATGACATGGGAACGCCGGCTTTACTTCCCCTCCGAAGGAAGGCATACTGAGGGATTTTTAACGCTCTTAAAAAATCCGACGGTTTCGGCCGGGTTCGAACCCGCTATCTTGGACATAGCAGCTCAGCATGCTAGCGACTACGCCACCGAAGCCGCTTAATGTGCAGGTATAGAAAATTGTCTGAAATTAGGAAAAGTAGACACAGCTTATCGAAGGATTAAGAATACTTTTGGGGAAAAGAAGACTAAGTGCTGAAATATTAAGGACACAAATGGAAAGCCTCTAACAGGTAGGGAAGAAAAGGTTGAGAGATAGAAAGCTTACATAGAGTGTTTGTATAAGGGAAAGGAGATTGAGAATCATGTGATGGAAAGGGAGGAGGAAATTGATGAGGATGCAAAAGGAGATTTAATATAAAGATCAGTATTTGACAGAGCGTTGGAGGACTTAATCAGGAACAAAGCACCAGGCATAGATGATATACCGATTGAGTTGCTACCCTGCATAGGAGATGAAGGTCTGATCATGTTATTTCACTTGGTGCGTAGGATTTATGAGACAGGTGTGGTACCCCCTGATTTCAAGAAGAATGTTATCATCCCTATGCCAAAGATAGTGGGAGCTGGCAGATCTGAAGATTACCGTACAATCAGCTTGATTACTCATGCTTCAAAGATCCTGTCTAGAATAATTTACAAGAGGATGGAAAGCCAGATAGAAATGGAGTTGTGTGAAGTCCAGTTTGGTTTCAGGAGAAATGTAGGAACAAGGGAAGCTGTACTAAGTCTTAGGTTGATTTTGGAAGGTAGAATAAGGAAAGATAAGAGAACGTTCATGGCATTTGTAGACTTAGAAAGGCTTTTGATAACGTTGATTGGACTAAATTGTTTGGCATTCTGAAATCGATTGGAATAAAGTACAGGGATAGGAGGGTGATATACAATCTATACAGAAACCAGACAGCAGTCATTCGAGCGGAAGGACATGAGAGAGAAGCTGGTATTCAGAAAGGTGTAAGGCAAGGCTGCAACTTATCACCCATACTTTTCTATCTTTACATTGAACAAGCAATGAAGGAAATTCGAGAAAAATTTAAAGTGGGAGTGAAGATTCAAGGAGAAATAATTTCTACTCTGAGATTTGCTGATGACATCGCCATCTTGGCCGACACGCCTGAGGATTTGAATGAGTTTTTGAATGGTATGGACTCCGTCTTGAGGAAAGAACTCATGATGAAAATTAATAAATGTAAAACAAAAATACTGGAATGCAGCCGAAATAAATCAGAAACCTCTATGGACATCAAATTGGCAGGTGAAAAGCTGAATGAAGTAGGAGATTTCTGTTACTTAGGAAGCAAAATAACCAGTGATGGACGAAACAAAGAGGATATAAAATGTAAGTTGGCTCAGGCAAGGAAAGCATTTCTAAAAAAAAAAAAAAAAAAAAAAGAGGAATCTGTTGACATCGAATATAGATTTAAATATTAGGAAGTCATTTTTGAAAGCCTTTGTCTGGAGCGTGGCACTCTATGGAAGTGAAACTTGGACATTTGGTGCAGCAGAAAAAGGGAGAATTGAAGCATTTGAAATGTGGTGTTACAGGAGAATGATGAAGATCAGATAGATAGATAGAGTTACAAACGAAGAGGTATTAAGGCGAGTGGGGGAGGAGAGATGTTTCTGGCGACTGCTAATGAAGAGAAGAGATAGGTTAGTAGGACACATACTAAGACACCCAGGAATAGCAAGCTTAGTTATGGAAGGAAGGGTCGAGGACAAGAACTGTAGGGGTAGACCAAGGTTAGAATATGTTAAACAGATTTCCACGGTGTGGTAGCTATGTAGAGATGAAATGATTAGCTCAGGACAGGGAGGCATGGAGAGCTGCATCAAGCCAGTCAAAAGACTTAAGACTCAAACAACAAAATGCTAATTTTGAATAAAGTGCATTCCCACCGTTGTGGTTGTGCGAACAAACAACTGCCGATATTGGATGCTTGTGGTGTGGTGTGCCGTGCCTGCTTTTTTGGATTATTGCATTTTTTTAAGGTAACCACATTGGGACCGTAAGCGCAGAGCGATACCCACAGATGCTGGTAATATTGGAACTGGCATTGAGGATGGGGAGATAGGGTGCAAGACGATAAAGGCACATAACCTACTCACTGCTCGTGAAACAATGAACCTTTTGTGCTTATTTGGAGATCCCCTGGTCACGCGGATCACCGAACTCCAGTAGGCCGAACCGGAACCGGATGTTAAATTATTTGCATTAATTTACTGCGTGATATTCGTAATTACCACCATTTACTTTGCCCAACTCTCACTAATTGATAGCTGTGATAATACGATGTTAGTACTTAACTCACATCATTAACATTCAATTGATCACCTCTAGTGCTTTTGGCTACACCTCGCGGCGTAGCCGTGCTTGTTAAATCGTGCACCACGGCCGCATGGACAGCTGCAGCAAGTTCGGAGATCGCAGGTTAAAATCCCGTCGCCATTCTTAAGTTCTCATACATTTTTTTTTGTTTGTTTCTGACTTTGGCCAACTGTGGACTGCATGGAACCTAAGGCTTTCTAGTCAATTTTTTCTTTTTTCTTCCCAGAACCTCTTCATTCACTTCTAATCTTTCTCTGATCCTCGGTTATTACCAAATTTGGCCTGTGTTGTGGTTTTTCTTTGAACGTCTTGATATTGTCAACCCGGCTTCGAAACGTTTTCCTAGCGTGAATAACATGTTCAGTTAGTCCAATTTCAATGGCGTCTCTTCTGACCTCTTCTACCCATTTTGTAGTAGCTTTCAACCCACCCTGTAATGTATTTAAAAATTTTCTTTGTCAGCCTGTTCCCATCTATTCCCATCAAACGCCCGTACAATTTTATCCTTCTTTTACGCATTGTGACCACAATGGTTTCGGTCTGCATATAGGCCTACAGATCTTCATTTTCCCATGTTCCGTCATCATCTTTCCGTGGTCCGAGAATTTTCCTCAGGATCCTCCTTTCCTTTATCTCAAGTTCCTTCAGCTCCCCTTTTTAATTTTTAAAATTTTAATTCAGGGGCTGATGACCTCGTAGTTCCGCCCCTTAAAACAACAATAACTAACTAATTCCCCTTTTTAATTTATACGCCAATATATTAAGTGTAGGCTACCTTGCCAAGTTTTACAGCGCTCGGATGATTAAGCCGCGATAAAAATCCATTTAAATATCGTTTCGCCGCTATGTTGATTTTGTGCTTATCAGGTTATTGAAAGTCCCATTGGTGAGCCTTTTAATGGCCTCTATGAGTTTACAACATTTAGCTGTAATTCGTCGATATTGAGAACCGGGGAATTATTTCGGATGATCACCATGTTGTATTGTTCTATTGCATATGTAGGCCTTAGATTTATGTACCAGTAGATGCAGATTATTGCGTTGGTTTATTACACAAACGTACACTTCTATCGCATGATTAGGACTCAAAAATAATAACTTTGTTTTAAATTTGCACAACACCGCCATCTTGAGTTATTGAAAACAATTGAATTAAATGAAATTAGATGCAAGTAGATTAAATCTTGCATAAATATTTGGCGAACCAAGTATCACTGCGTTCGGATGAAGGATGGAAGGAAGGTAGGAAGGAAGGACGATTGTAGTTTTAAGTGATCTTCTATCGTGTGATGATGAGCCACCGGACCTCCTTTTACGTGGTATCCGAACCACAGGACATTGCATTTCACTTCGAAAATCTCACATGTATTGACCGGGAATCGAACCTGGTCCACCTTGGTAGGAGGCAAACAGCTTGATCAATGCGCCACCACGCCCCTATTTTTCCTGTTTTGTAGATTTTGTTACCTTGCATCTAGCAATTACAATAAAAGTCTTTACAATCTTTATTGTGCATGGTTTTCTCGTATGGCCATGTTGCCAAGAACTTTTTAAAAAAGAAATGTGTCTTTCTCTCCTGTCTTCTGTTCTTTCATTGAGTCATGAACTAACCTGTAATTAGTTTTCAGAATGTTTTACATAACACAGATCGCAATTGAGGGGATATAATGGCTCGTCTCATTGAATTGGTTGTAATATTTATTAGTCTGTTTGAAAGTTTGAAAGTAGTGATACATTCCTTGACTGGTTAAGACAATAGCTAGAAGAGCGCGCAACGACACAGAGCTTTGGATGGTGACTGTAGGGTGCTCTATAGCTTCAGTCAGTACATGAAGAGTTGACAAATGAACTAATTTTGGGCATCATCCATACGTGACGTAATCGGTTTCCGCAACTGACCGCAGTGCAAGGAATATGGGTTCGAGTGTCAACGGTGGTCTCATTCACAAATTTTACTCTTCAAAGTATGTTCGCCTTAAGTGGGGATATACAGCTTACCGGACATCACGCTTTAAAAATATATTCTTATATAATAAATTCTAATATGCTAATATTTTATGGCATGTTAAAGAACCTTCCACTAATTACACCCGTGTGAAGCTAAATTGCATAGGTTAAGAATGTAAACAACGCTCTTAGGTTCCTACGTTCGTTGCCAAGAGCCGACTGTGGTGGCGTCTAGTAGCTAAGTTCTGAACTAGGCCTAGTAGGCGTTGACGGTGGCGTTTGGCGGCAAAAGTAGGAACTATTTGAAAAATTCAAAGTTGCAGTCCTTACTTGAATTAAAAAACAGATACACACACTAATACAGCCATCACAATTAACACCGGTTATCAGACCGATTCTACACACGCCCAAAGTACACGGGGCTATATGACCACGTTGTCGCAGCCCCTAAACTGAGGAAACTACCAACCAACCATGCTAATATTTTCTACGTAATTTATTGAAGGAACTAGCAGTAGTGCCCGGCTTCGCCTGGTGGATTTATTTGTTTTATGGATGATAATGAATACTACTATAGATTTTATCTTGTTAAAACCGCCTAGTCAAACACTAAAGAAACGTTTAATTATATTATTAATCGTACATGTTTCGGTATTTCATTGATACCTTCCTCAGCGTGATTGGTATTAAATCTTAAAACTAGTTGACAAAGCAAAAACGAAATGGATATCCTTACAAACATAGTTTTAAATAAAAAATGGAAAAGCTTGCAAATAATTAAATGCCATGTATTAAAAATGATATATAGTAAACTTATGCTATTAAAATAAGAGATCTACCTTATAAACTGCCTACGTCACTAGTGACAGAAGATATCGCTGTCAGAAGAAGAAGCGCAAAAGATGTAGGTCAAATTGTCGCCTCAAACGGAACAATAATTTTGTAATACAGTCCTCCAACCTAAAACTTCAGTCGATTCCCTACTTAATGGCCCACTCTGTTGTTTTAGTTGCTTAATGGGTAACGCAATGTGCAGGCTATTTACCAAACACAGCAATCAAGCATATTACACAGTGTCGTCTTCAGGTGGAATACTGTTACGAGAAACGTAATACTTTACGGTATTACGTTCTCCTCATAGTGCTCAAGGATAAGGATCGGAATAAATGAAAGTAAATTTGATAGCACCAACGCTTATTGCAGCGGTGAAACGATGTAGATTTGTGCCAAAGGTGCAGGGAATGGAGTGGTCTGTCCGAAATGTCATGCAGACAGTGTTACTCGTCGGGTTCTAAAGGGTAAGTATGTAAAATTTGGTCCAGATCGGTGAAAAGGTGTAGATTTGCGCCAAAGGGCCTAAATGCAGGGAATGGAGTGGTCTATACGAAATTTAAAGTATACAGTGTTACCCTCAGGGTTCCAAAGGGTAAGTATACAAATTTTGGTTCAGATCGGTGAAACGGTGTAGATTTGTATAAATAACAGTCAAAAAGACAGACATTCAGCTTTATATAATTATTACACCGCTCGGCGTTGACCGTGTTTTATAGCACACATTTTGGTTTTACTCGCTAACCGTTTGAGATACACGAAAAGTGATATGGACCTTTTAGATAGAAAATTGAATTTTAAACCTCGTATATGCCATCAAAAGTTTGCTATTTCTTAGCGTTCTCTTTTTATTTGAAATGGAAATATGAAATTTTGAAACCAAAGGTTGTAGTGACGTCACTAAAATGGCCGCCATCTTTAAATAGTACAAAGTATCGAAATCAAAAGTAGCCTATCTGCTTACCAGGTAAATCAGCTACATCCATGCACATTTTCATGTAAATCGGACCAGTGGTTCTTGCGTGATTGAGTAATACACAGTTAAACAGACACACACCATCTCATTTTTAGCCTACTTTTCACATTTTGCAAAAATGAGGAAAAAGTAGACTTATGAGATCGATCCGGGAAAATGTGTGTCTGTCTGTCTGTCCTTCTGTCTGTCTGGCTGTGTGTGTGTGTCCCCCTAACAACTCCTAAACGGCTGCAGCAATCGAAACCAAATTTGGTATGAGTAAAGATCTATACCGGAATATCTCAAGCCCATATTTGAAAATGATGTCAGTGCTACCAACTGCTGAAAAAACGCACTAGAAATTTGAGCTCCATGTTGGATATCCTGGAAGGTATGCATGGGAGCTATTCCAAAATTGGCACATATGTAGATAATACTATTTTAGTTTAATTTACAGGAGGCCATACACGACAATGTTGCCAAAAGAATTTTATGCCTTCTGATAGGTCCAATTTTTAAATGCATATAACGTCTACACTATGAAGTGGACTTCAACCAAATTTTGTATGTAATATGTGTACACAAACAGATATGACTGAGTGTATTCTTAAGAGCCACCAGGGCTGCCAACTGTTAATAATTGCTCTCTCTATTTTTTTATCCATATACCAATATCTCAGAAAGTATGCAAGAGACAGCTTTAAACTATGCACACGTATAGTACCTGACATTTTAGATTAATTTGGAGTAACTTATATACGTCAGTTCTACCAACATGATTCTAAGCCTGCTGATAGGACCAATTTTTGAATACATGTAACTTCTATACTATCAGTTGGATTTCAAACAAATTTCGCATGTGCTATGTCTAACATAACATATATGACTATAAGTATTCTTAAGAGCAATTAGGGCTGCCAACTGTTAATAAATGCTGTCTATATTTTTTTACCCTAATATCAATATATGAGAAAGTATGCAAGCCAACAGCTCTATATTTTGCACACGTATAGCACCTGACATTCTAGATTAATTTGGAGTAATAAATATAAGTCAGTGCTGCCAACATGATTCTATGCCTGCTGATAGGTCCTATTTTAAAATACATGTAACTTCTATACTAACATATGGATTTCATCCAAAATTGGCACAACAATATATCATAATATTTTAGATTATTTCTGACTAGCACACGTATGACATTGTTGCCAACATGCTTTTACTCGTGCTGATAGATCCAATGTCAAACTGCATGTAACGTCCATTGGACTTCAACCAAATGTTGTATTCTGTACCTTAAGAGATGGAACTAAGAATATATTCAGTCACCAGGGCTGCCAACTGTAGTGCTCTATTAGGCTGCATTATACCAGGTATATTTCGAACTAATTAGACATTTCGATATTACCAACTTAATTTCGTCATTATTCTAGATAGGTTCATATACTGTAGATTAATCATTGGCATGTATCTTAATTTTAAGAAAGTAGGCTCTTTAGTTCGTCACGGAACTTCTTGTTATATATTACTGTAGGGACCTGGTGTATTCTTTGAATACACGGTACGAGAGATATAATGTCTATTGCTCTTTGCATGTTCATTTTTTCCTTCCTCCTTGCCAAACACCAACAGTGATCATCTGTTTTCTCCCTGTTGAGCATGTCTCTTATGTCTTCATAAGTATGTTTCAGATATATAACTTCTGTGATCCACCTAGCGCTATCTAGTAGCGAACCTCTGAAGCTACTCAATTCCTCATCGTGCAAGAGGACTTACTTATCCATTTGGCTACCAGATCTCGTTACCATCGTCAGCTATTTTCTCCTTGAGCAAGAGGACTACGTCTACTTCTTTACTCACCATGCTGCGCTAGTATCATCTATCAACTCCTTGAAGACCAGCTCAGCAAGAGAAGAGAATTTATTGTTAATAAGTTGGTTATGCTGATATGTATACCTTTTGTTTCCTACCCCCACTCTCTCCCCTTCCTAGGACCTTCCGTGCTTCGTTTTGCTGCTCTCACTTCTTAGTCGGCAGCCGCAGTAATCAGTTAAGGCTCAACCAGAGCCAGCCTCCTGACCTAACGAGGCAGTTTTTAAATTCCACGCCATGTTGGAACTTTAAGTATTAGTGAAGAACTTCACCTTCGCCATGCAACAAAGATAAGTACCTGATTCAAGTTTTAACCTCATCTTCATGGTTTTAACTTCCTCGTGTTTTAACTATCTTTTATAGGCAGTGTGAAACTATTTACTTTGGGGCAATAATCACTCTTCGTGGGATTTGCCATGTTGAGCTTTTTTCTGGTATAAGCCAACCTTACTAAAAAGAGCTTTTCTTAAGCGATTCAAACGAGAAACCCTCTCGCTACGTGGGATATTATCTAATACCCACTGCCTATAATTATAAAACTATTTCCTCCGTTGGATTTTCTCAACCCCATTTTCTGCTAAGGTCGTTCTGGAACCTTCTAGAACTTATTCTCTATCTGCGAGTCCTGCCATCATGTATTTCTCACGTACTTGGGAGAAATTTGTTTAAAACTAAATTACTACAATAGTGAATTTTCGTCCTCCGCTGGAACCTCTGGAAAATTCTATGGCGCATTTCATTGTAAATTACAACTTTTTCAAGAAATAGACTTTCACCTACATAGTGCAATCAGTTATCTCCATAATTGCAATAACTTTTATTTCTCATAAACTTCAGTGTTTCTCCAGTGAACTTTGCATCCATCTTTACAGACTATAGTGATAATCAGTGCTTGCTCCACTCTTCTACCGCGTCGCGATCGTCCGGTTATATTAAATACGGCCATGAACATTGTCCCTATATCCCAATGATCTTTCCTTAACCTTCTACTAACAACCATTATTTATGAAATCGTAACTTTCTATAAGGTGTCATTCCAAGAAGTGCCCTTCCATTTTGTTGGTTTATCATTAAGTAATTCTGCATAATTGCGTGTCTAGCACACGTTTCAAACTTAAATTGTTCCTCCCTTCAAAAGCAGGGAAAACAATTCTCTCAACTCTTGAGTGAGTTATTTTTTGGTCTCGCTAAATGAAAACTGCCTCATTTGACTGGCGAGTCTTATTCAAAGTATCAGAGGTCTAGAACCTTCCTTCTGACCAACTCTTCAGGTTCACAGTAAGTGACCTGCCCTCTTTGCATAATTCTTATATTAACTCTGTATAAATATAAGAAGTTATAGGAACTTCTATTTTATTTTTCACGTTGTTATTATTGTTATTTTCAAAGTTGTCACTGTCTCTAGAACATTCTCTCCAGAATTTCTTAAGGTGCACTTTTTGTACTTCAATTTACGTTCAAGCTTTAATTATTTTATTGTTCATTTGTTCAAATCTTATAAAGATTTCAGAAACATGTAAGGTTTGAAACCTTGCAAATTATCAATTGCCTGGAGCAACCGTTTAATGTAGAGAGGTCTGCGACCCTATTTATTAAAAAGTTCAAATGAACTATGTTAATTAAAATTATATTACATACTTGTTAATTCCCTCAAATTTTTTCTAATTGTTAAATAAACTAAATATTTGTTTTTGGATTCATCATTTCTTTGATAATACAGTTAGGCAGGATCCTGGCTTTCCTAGCTCTTCCTAGGTTTATGCCCTCGTTCATATATAATAAAGCTTTTACTATCTGTCTGGCCAGATCATCACCCTTCCCTATAGTACTTTCATTCGTGCTTGGGAGGAAATACACTACAGGTTCTCTCTGGCAAACTGCCCAAGCCTTATCTGCGGCTCCCGTTAGCCTCGACCAAGCTCGTACCTATTTTAGGTATCCGAGCACATATTTGCGGTGGCAACCGCTTCTAAATGAATTAAAAGTCAACTTATTAATTTTGTGGGACTCTCCTCCTATTTCTCTATCCTTCTTTTCCAAATCCCAAATCTACTTCCTTCTTTTAATCATCTTCCCTTGGTGGGTGGGTTATTCCCTAGCCTATAATCTACCCAAAATTTGGTACCAGAAACCCGGGAGAGTCCATTTGTTATTTCTATTGTTTGTCAAGTGTCATTTGACATTACTTTGCAAATTTTTAATATCTCCTTTGGATCTTTCAGCTATATCTACGTCATGCAAAGCCTGTGAACGGGAAAGAGGCCGCTCCTGTCTCCTTTGGGGTGTCCTGTTCTTTCTACTCTCTCGCTGTTGCCAACCTGACAGCATCTCCAAAGTTCTACAGTTTCGTGAGTTGTATTTCAATTTATTATTTTTGTCATGGTTCCTGCCGAAAAAGATGAAACTCTTATTGCTAGACGTTCTTCTTATAAAGGGCAACTCACTAGATTCCGAAATTTCATCAGCAAATTAAATCCCGCCGAGTGTGATTTAGATATCTTGACTCATCGCCTTAAGTTGTACGAACGGTCTTATGATTATTATGACCAAATTCAAACAGAGATTGAATCCGCTTGTCCAGAACTGCAATTGGACCGGGATGAGGTCGAACCCTTGTACTTTGAAGGAATTGCAAAGGCCCACCAATTGATTCGCAATATCTCAGAACCGGACACTAGGGTCATCAATCCGGCCCAGTTCGCACCTGCTTCAGTTCACAAGAACAAACCGAAACCGTTACTTCCCAAGATAAGCCTACCCCACTTCTCAGGCAAGGAAGGTGAATGGTATTCTTTTTACGAACTTTACTGTTCTTTAATTCATGAAAATATCGAGATCCCAGACATACATAAATTTTACTACCTCCGTACGTCTTTGGAATCAGAGGCCTTGACCTTGGTAGAGTCACTGCCTTTAAGCGCAGACAACTACCACATCGCCTTTAATCTCCTTAAAGAGAGATATGGCAATTTAAGGTTGAGTGTCGCTCGTCATATCCGCTGTCTCTTCAACTTACCTGCCGTCAAACCTAATGACGTCACATCTTTAAGAGACCTCTTAGATTCTATGCAGTTAAATGTCAGAGCGTTATACCAGCTAAAACAGCCTGTCCAAACATGGGACACCATACTTATTCACCTAGCTACATCAAGATTCGATTTTTCGACACTGAAGGCCTGGGAGGTCGAACTCGCCTACAACAAAGAATTTTCCTTCGAACACCTTGTCTCGTTTCTCAACAGTCGATGTCAATTCCTTACAGCACTCGCATTTCAGTGCGAAAAAATCGAAACGAATCCTCAGTGTCAAATTTTTGAAAAAAAACTTGCTTCTTCAAAGGGACATCAGCCCCCATTTGTCGAAAACAAACAAACCCGTTCTTCTTTTAATCATTCAAGAGAAGATAGGCCGCTTAACAAATCGTTAAAATGCACGCTCTGTAAAAAGCTTCACACCTTGTATTTGTGCAAATCCTTTAAAGAATTGTCTGTCGAAGATCGAAGAAAGTTTGTCTTAAACAGCAAACATTGTTTCAACTGCTTATCACCTAAGCATTCTTCTTCGAACTGTACGTCATTAAATCTTTGTTTTCATTGCAAAAAACCGCATCATTCTTTATTGCACGTTCACGATAAATCGAGGTCATCAGCACCTGCCTCTTTAAGCTCCTTGCAGAGCCGCTCCGAACAAACTAATGCTTCTTCCTGCATTTCCAACGCCGACACTTTTCATAGTGCGCAAACCCTGTTGACCACTGTGCAATTTGAAATCCAAGATAGATTTGGAAATTGGTTCAAAACCCGTGGTCTTCTCGATTCCGCTTCAACGCACAACTTTGTTTCGAAATCGTTGATTAAAAAACTAGGTCTTTCGTCATCGCCTACTTCTATCAATGTGACCGGCATTGACAATTTGAAAACTCAAGTTTTGCAGTCTTCAAAATTAAAAATCAGAGACGTTTGTCAAAGAAACACCAATCTTAATTTAAACTGTCTCATTCTTACCAGTATTGGTAAAGACACTCCAAGTCACTCTATCAATACCTCCGGTTTAAAGATTCCCTCGCACTTAAGGTTAGCCGATCCTCAGTTTAATGTTCAAGGTCCCATTGATGTGCTTTTCAGTGCCAATGTTTTTTGGAATTGCATTCGCAAGCAAACACGCAAGTTATCTTCAACCGTGGTCGCCAGAGACACCGATTTTGGTTGGGTTATCACTGGCGAAATCAAACATACCAGTGTTCAAACCAAAGCACAATGTCATTTCGTTACGGCTGACATAAATCCCATTTCTGAAAAAGAGAACGCTCATTTTTCAAATCTCAATATTTTTGAAAACCACTTGTCGAAACGATGTCTTACAGTGAATAACTGCGCTAACCCTGTAAGTTGTTTAAATGGTTTTTCCTTCTTCCCGCACAAAATGGCAATTCAAGTTCGCCTTGCTTTGTGTTATTTCGTATATCTTCTTATGTCATTTTTTATAGCAGTTAATTACTTAAACTATTCCTCGAAAACTATCTTCCCCTTGTGTAAAACCATGGCTATCAGTCACCATCACTTTGCTGTACGCTATGCTTCACTTCTTTCGTTACGTAGAGGGATGGCCACGGCCGGCTCCTACCCCCTTCCTCGCAATTGGAAGTCGCTCATGAAACCGCTTGAAACTCTGAATTCCATTGCACCTAGAATAACTATTCTTATGCATAACCTTCTTCTCAATGTCCCAGCTTGTCTTCTTTGCTCGGAAGAATTAAGCTTCTTTTTGTTGAAAATTGTTCGATTTCGCGATCCTCTCAATTATGCGAAATTGATTTCCTACTTTATTTCATATAGCTTTAAATTGCTTTTTCACGTCCAAGTTACGATTGACTGCATGTCGTGTTACTTGTTCTACTTTAAGTTACAGCTGACTCAATTAGTGTGTGTGCACTTTGAACTGCTTGTTTTTGAGACTCGTGTGTATACCAGTCTGAGGAATGCCCAGTCGTTGTTTATTTCCTGTATGATTGACACAGTTCAAAACAAGTTTCTCTTATCTCAACTTTGGCTGATTGCCAAGCATTGTCTGGTGAGTCGCTACTGCAAGTACGGAAGCTGTTTACCTACCTCCCAAAATAAACTCGTTCCGCTAAAGGACTCTGTTAGCTATTTATATGTCTTATCTCGTTGTACTATGTGTGTCAAGGCTGTATTTGTTTACTTCTATCACTTACTCACGCTCGTATCTTACAATTGTTTCGATTCTTACTTTAAAACTTCGTTGCGTATTTCTCACGCGCGTATGTATTGCAATTTGCTTGCATATTTTGCGATCTTAATGTTCATTGATGAACAAACTTGTTTTTTCTCGTCGTCACCTTCGATGTGTTTTTGTATTCATGATTGTCATGTCACGTTTTTCGATGACTTAAGTAATTTTCTGAGTAAACCCTTTGATACTCATTATGTCTTGAGGTCATTGTTTATGGCTACTCGTTTGTTACCTATGGCGTTCTTGCTTTCTACTCGCATAGTTCCTTTGTTTATTTGGTATATTCTTGTCCTGAATAGATGTACTTGTTCCTATACGCTTTGTTTAAACTTGCCAATTCTTCTTTCTCATCGTATCGCAATCTTTACTAGTGCTTTATTTCACTCAGCTTCCAGCTATTTCGTGATTGAAAGTGTCGATAATTCTCGCCTTTCAACTCCGCTTTCCAATGACCCTGATAACCTCCTTCCACTTACACCTGGTCGCTTCTTTACACGCACTTCTCTCTCTGCCCATCCTCCCCTTCCTAATTCTTTCAGGGATTTTGATTTACCTATTGTTTGGCGGAAACTTGAAGCCCTCCGTAATTCTTTTTGGAAGAGGTGGAACTTGGAATATTTAACTTCCTTGCAACGGAGGCAGAAGTGGTTTCTTTCCAGTCCCGACATTAAAGTAGGGGACTTGGTCTTGGTTAGAGATATTTCACCCCCCCTAGTATGGATTTCTGGTAGGGTGACCCAATGTTACCCTGGAAGAGATGGGAGAGTCAGGGTGGCCAGAATCTTGACTACAAATGGACCGATCACAAGACCACTGTCTTTGATCGCTCCGCTTCCAATAAATGTGTAACTGCTTATCTGCTCTCTGTTGGTGTTTGTCCCCCCAGTATGGTGTATTCTTTGAATACACGGTACGAGAGATATAATGTCTATTGCTCTTTGCATGTTCATTTTTTCCTTCCTCCTTGCCAAACACCAACAGTGATCATCTGTTTTCTCCCTGTTGAGCATGTCTCTTATGTCTTCATAAGTATGTTTCAGATATATAACTTCTGTGATCCACCTAGCGCTATCTAGTAGCGAACCTCTGAAGCTACTCAATTCCTCATCGTGCAAGAGGACTTACTTATCCATTTGGCTACCAGATCTCGTTACCATCGTCAGCTATTTTCTCCTTGAGCAAGAGGACTACGTCTACTTCTTTACTCACCATGCTGCGCTAGTATCATCTATCAACTCCTTGAAGACCAGCTCAGCAAGAGAAGAGAATTTATTGTTAATAAGTTGGTTATGCTGATATGTATACCTTTTGTTTCCTACCCCCACTCTCTCCCCTTCCTAGGACCTTCCGTGCTTCGTTTTGCTGCTCTCACTTCTTAGTCGGCAGCCGCAGTAATCAGTTAAGGCTCAACCAGAGCCAGCCTCCTGACCTAACGAGGCAGTTTTTAAATTCCACGCCATGTTGGAACTTTAAGTATTAGTGAAGAACTTCACCTTCGCCATGCAACAAAGATAAGTACCTGATTCAAGTTTTAACCTCATCTTCATGGTTTTAACTTCCTCGTGTTTTAACTATCTTTTATAGGCAGTGTGAAACTATTTACTTTGGGGCAATAATCACTCTTCGTGGGATTTGCCATGTTGAGCTTTTTTCTGGTATAAGCCAACCTTACTAAAAAGAGCTTTTCTTAAGCGATTCAAACGAGAAACCCTCTCGCTACGTGGGATATTATCTAATACCCACTGCCTATAATTATAAAACTATTTCCTCCGTTGGATTTTCTCAACCCCATTTTCTGCTAAGGTCGTTCTGGAACCTTCTAGAACTTATTCTCTATCTGCGAGTCCTGCCATCATGTATTTCTCACGTACTTGGGAGAAATTTGTTTAAAACTAAATTACTACAATAGTGAATTTTCGTCCTCCGCTGGAACCTCTGGAAAATTCTATGGCGCATTTCATTGTAAATTACAACTTTTTCAAGAAATAGACTTTCACCTACATAGTGCAATCAGTTATCTCCATAATTGCAATAACTTTTATTTCTCATAAACTTCAGTGTTTCTCCAGTGAACTTTGCATCCATCTTTACAGACTATAGTGATAATCAGTGCTTGCTCCACTCTTCTACCGCGTCGCGATCGTCCGGTTATATTAAATACGGCCATGAACATTGTCCCTATATCCCAATGATCTTTCCTTAACCTTCTACTAACAACCATTATTTATGAAATCGTAACTTTCTATAAGGTGTCATTCCAAGAAGTGCCCTTCCATTTTGTTGGTTTATCATTAAGTAATTCTGCATAATTGCGTGTCTAGCACACGTTTCAAACTTAAATTGTTCCTCCCTTCAAAAGCAGGGAAAACAATTCTCTCAACTCTTGAGTGAGTTATTTTTTGGTCTCGCTAAATGAAAACTGCCTCATTTGACTGGCGAGTCTTATTCAAAGTATCAGAGGTCTAGAACCTTCCTTCTGACCAACTCTTCAGGTTCACAGTAAGTGACCTGCCCTCTTTGCATAATTCTTATATTAACTCTGTATAAATATAAGAAGTTATAGGAACTTCTATTTTATTTTTCACGTTGTTATTATTGTTATTTTCAAAGTTGTCACTGTCTCTAGAACATTCTCTCCAGAATTTCTTAAGGTGCACTTTTTGTACTTCAATTTACGTTCAAGCTTTAATTATTTTATTGTTCATTTGTTCAAATCTTATAAAGATTTCAGAAACATGTAAGGTTTGAAACCTTGCAAATTATCAATTGCCTGGAGCAACCGTTTAATGTAGAGAGGTCTGCGACCCTATTTATTAAAAAGTTCAAATGAACTATGTTAATTAAAATTATATTACATACTTGTTAATTCCCTCAAATTTTTTCTAATTGTTAAATAAACTAAATATTTGTTTTTGGATTCATCATTTCTTTGATAATACAGTTAGGCAGGATCCTGGCTTTCCTAGCTCTTCCTAGGTTTATGCCCTCGTTCATATATAATAAAGCTTTTACTATCTGTCTGGCCAGATCATCACCCTTCCCTATAGTACTTTCATTCGTGCTTGGGAGGAAATACACTACAGGTTCTCTCTGGCAAACTGCCCAAGCCTTATCTGCGGCTCCCGTTAGCCTCGACCAAGCTCGTAGCCATTTTAGGTATCCGAGCACATATTTGCGGTGGCAACCGCTTCTAAATGAATTAAAAGTCAACTTATTAATTTTGTGGGACTCTCCTCCTATTTCTCTATCCTTCTTTTCCAAATCCCAAATCTACTTCCTTCTTTTAATCATCTTCCCTTGGTGGGTGGGTTATTCCCTAGCCTATAATCTACCCAGGACCGGAAAAAATCGCATTTGCGATAAATGCGATTTTTTTGTAATATGTGTTAAAACCATTTTTTAAATAGTTTTAAGGTGTTCTGAAGCACTGTGGTACCTAAATTCAAAATGCGACAAAATGCGAATTTTGACCAAAATGCGAAATTAGCACAAATATGCGATTTTGGTGCGATTTCTGCGAAAATTTGTTATTTTAGTGGCAAAAACCACATATTTCGGCGAAATCATGAGAAATACTGCAAATATGACGCATATCTTTTTCAACCGCTCTAATCTATATACCGTATTTGCTCGCGTATATCTCGCCCCCGTGTATATCTCGCACCCCATGTTTTTAATTGAAATTTCAGGGGGAAAAAGTACTCGCATATATCTCACATTCATTACTGACACCGTCATATAAGTGACCGTAATAACCTTCAGGTAGAAACACGTTCGATTTAGCGCGCCACAACAGTCGTCATTGTCCAAGAACTTACCCGAAGCGATACTAACAGGAAGAGCGAGCAACAACGAGTTGATCCGAACTTCGATACGAGCCGATTAAGGATCGAGGCGCCGCGTGCAAGCATACGGCGCTGCGTGAGTGTTAGCACGCTGTACATCGTTCGCCGCGTCTTCGGCCAAGATTGGCTAAATTTCCCGCCTTGAGACACGTTCGAATTAGCGATTAGCACGCCACAACAGTTGTGCAAGTAGGCCTACTGTTACATCGCAGAGAAACGCAGTTCAGTCTTCTCGAATCTCAATGATTTCGTCTTTACGCATTGCGTCGCATCAGAGCTCGGCCGCGTGCAAGCATACGGCGCAGCGTAAGTGTTAGCACGCTGTACATCGTTCGCCGCGTCTTCCGCCACGGTTGGCTAAATTCGCCACCTTGACACACGTTCGAATTAGCGATTAGCGCGCCACAACAGTTGCGCAAATAGGCCTACTGTTACATCGCAGGGAAACGCAGATCAGTCTTCTCGAATCTCAATGATTTCGTCTTTACGCATTGCGTCGAATCAGAGCTCGGCCGCGTGCAAGCATACGGCGCAGCGTGAGTGTTAGTACGCTGTGCATCGTTCGCCGCGTCTTCGGCCACGGTTGGCTAAATTCGCCACCTTGACACACGTTCGAATTAGCGATTAGCGCGCCACAACAGTTGCGCAAATAGGCCTACTGTTACATCGCAGGGAAACGCAGTTCAGTCTTCTCGAATCTCAATGATTTCGTCTTTACGCATTGCGTCGAATCAGAGCTCGGCCGCGTGCAAGCATACGGCGCAGCGTGAGTGTTAGTACGCTGTGCATCGTTCGCCGCGTCTTCGGCCACGGTTGGCTAAATTCGCCGCCTTGAGATACGTTCGAATTAGCGATTAGCGCGCCACAACAGTTGCGCAAGTAGGCCTACTGTTACATCGCAGGGAAACGCAGTTCAGTCTTCTCGAATCTCAATGATTTCGTCTTTACGCATTGCGTCGCATCAGAACTCGGCCGCGTGCAAGCATACGGCGCAGCGTGAGTGTTAGCACGCTGTACATTGTTCGCCGCGTCTTCGGCCACAGTTGGCTAAATGCAATTCAAACCCAGATGAAAGAAAGTGAAAAATGTGATATCATGCTTGCATTAACTGCAGTTCAGACAGAGTTCAGCATATTTGTAAATACTGTTTTGTGGACCCCAACGAACAATGTTGATAGCGAGCGTGTGTTGTCCCTTTACAACACAGTGGTTACAGACAGACGGTACAATTTGAAAGAAAGCAATACTGAACTACTGACAATGCTTTTGTTTGAGGACTATAACTGCACTTCATAACCATGAAGTCGTTAAAATAATATTACAATGTGATGATTTTTAACTTTGTAAATAGATGCTAATTTTGAAGAAAATAGATGCTAATTTTGAAACAAATAGATGCTAATTTTTCCGGTCCCTATAGTATAGGTTATTGGAATATCTGTCCAATGCAGATATTCACGGAATTATGACCACTTGTCAGTTAAACTTTCTTGGTACAAATATTTTTAAGACTGTTTTCCTCAGAATTGTAATTTGTATAATAGTTTCCTCCATACAATTACTGTGCTGTTCTTCCATGAATAATTATAATTGTTTAAGGGTTTCGTCTCATGACACCATACAATAAATTGAAACTCACTCACACCAGTAGAGCGTTGATTACTTACTTACTCCTTGACGCTACGGTCCTTGCAGAACCTTGGTCCCCGCAACTATCTTCTTCCAAAGCTCTCTGTCGATTGCCTTGGTCCTCCATCTCCTGACTCCCATGATACGTAGATCGTCCTCCACTTCCTAGATCCATCGCTTTCTTGGCCTACCTCTAAGTCGTCTACCTCCTGGATGCCCCTCCAGCACTTTCTTAGGTTCTCTTATTTCCTCCATTTGATGGACATGTCCAAGCCAACGCACTCTAGCAGTCTTCGCCACTGTTACTATATCCTGTTCATTGTACAGGTCTCTAAGCTCCTGATTTGTTCTAATGCACCATCCCAGCTCCGTTTTAACTGGTCCAAAGATCTTCCTCAGTACCTTTTTTCCCATGTCATTAACTTTTTTTCTTCTGTTTTATTTAATACCCAAGTCTCAGCTCCATATGTAACCACTGGCCGAATGACAGTTTTATAAATAGTAACCTTAGCTTTCCGTGATAATTGCCTGCTTCTTAATGTTGGAATTAAAGCAACATAACATCTATTTCCTGCAGCCAGTCTGGTGCTGATTTCCTTTTTAACTTTGTTTCGTGAAGTGATCAGAGAGCCTAGATAGGTTATCTAAATTCTGACACCCCCTCAAAACACTTTTATCCACTTCTAAATGCTTGTGCAGGTTGACTTGTTCTGGAACTCACCAATAATTTTGTTTTACTGTTATTCACTACCAGTCCTATTTGTTGTGCTCCCCTCTCCAATTCTTCATAGGTTTCAAGAAGTGCATTCTTTGTACGAGAAATTATGGCCACATCATCCACATATGCCATAATTTGAATCAATCTATGATAAATATTCCTTTCACGATTTGCAGTGATGGTACGCACGGCTGTTTCTAAAGCGTTTTTGAAGAGGACAGCAGACATTGGATCTCCTTGTCTCAGCCCGACTGTAACATCAAAGCTTCTCGTTACTCTTCTTTGCACACATACTTTGGTCTTACTTCCACTCAAAGCTGTCTTAACCAACCTAATCAGTTTCCCCGGATAACCAAGGGAATTCATCTCCATGAGTAGTTTTCCTCTTCACATTGAATCATATGCCTGTTTAAAGTCCACATAAAGCTGATAAGGTGTAATGTTATATTCATAACATTTCTCCAGAATGATCCGCATTGTAAAAATGTGATCTATGGTTGACTGGTTTGAGCGAAATCCGCACTGATATTCTCCAAGGTCCTGTTCTGCCTTGTGTGCTAAACGGTTGAATATTATTATGGTGTCGATCTTGTACCCAATACTCAGCAAAGATATCCCTCTATAATTTTCACATTTCAATATATTTCCTTTCTTAAGGATAGGATGCACTAAGGCAGTCTCCCATTCTTCTGGGAATTCCTCTGTTCGCCAAATTTCCAATATCAACTTGTGTAATGCTTGGATCCATATTGCTCCACCATATGTTAGCAACTCAGCTGTTATCCCATCTTCTCTTGGATACTTGTTATTCTTCATCGATAAGAGGACATCTTTAACTTCTTCCAACATTGGTGGCCCGCAGTGGCGAATTCTCCCATACACCGCATATACCGGCGGTATACCACCCGAGATTTTTAAAATGTATAAATATTTTCTTGTCACTTTTTAGACATGTTGCAGTTATGATAATCGTCCTTGTCATATATTTTCTGCAGATTGTTGTCACGAAAGTCGGCGGTCATAGCAGCGTACCATACTTATTTTTATTTGTGGTGTACAGTTTTAGTTATGAGTGACTGTACTGAAATAGGAATGTCTTTTTCTCGGGCTTATAGGCCGTGTTCTAAGGACATATTGTTGTCCTGACGTTTCGCTGAAAACTGCGTTCAGCATGTTCACAGGTAAAACAAGTAAACAGAAGATATATAAATAGTCAACAACCCACACATAGAGGCTACCATAGCAACAGCGTACCACAAAAAAGTAATGCATCAAGGACAGGGCTGCTCTTCTGTTGCATCTTCTCGTCTACGACGGCCAATGAGGGCAGGCTTGAGGGGATTAAGGACTGGAAACCAAGCTCCGTTCACACGTTTTGCTTCCTCCTTAAGATTGAAGCTGTTAGTATGCTTCAGGATTTCAATGGCCTCCCTTTGTAGCCTGGCATCTTATGTCGTGACCTGCGAGCAGGGAGTGTGCTGCAACAGTGGATTTATCTGTTTGTCCCAGCCGGCTGTGTCGTTCGTGTTCCTTGAGGCGAGTGGCAATACTTCTTTTCGTTGTTCCAATATATTCTTGGCCACAATCACACGGGATTTTATAAACCCCTGCCGCGGTATGAGGATGTCGCTTATCTTTAGCGGACCTAAACATGTCCTTACGTTTTCTCGTAGGCCTGTATATGGTCTTTATATCATGGGACTCGAGTAGCCTCCCTATTCTGTCCGTGACCTTTTTTATATATGGAAGGAAAGCTCTAGCCAGGGGCTGCTTGTCTCCAATTACCCTGGTACTTGGACGTCTTGGATGGAGTGCTCGCTGGATATCTTTCTGTCTGTACCCATTGTCTCTTCGTTCATCATGGTACAGCTTCATTATATTATCGAGTAGTGTTGAAAGTTCAGCTTCATATTCCGAAGAAAATTTGAAATGGAAGTCATGGACCTCACTCGTATGTAAAATATTCATTGAGATGGATTATGCATATTATTATGTAGTCACTGATGTTAAGGCCGAGCTCATGTATGACGATAATGTACTAGAATGTGGTTGTACATAACGTCTCATGCTTGCTCGAAAAGTAGACAATCATGAACAATCTCCTTATCGAAGCTCCATTGTTGAATATACTACTCTGTAATGAATGTATTCCTGGCGCACATACTTTCTTAGTCCATAATTGCAATCATATTACAGTTCTTAAAAGTCTTCATTCGTTGAATATACAGTCATCATACTGGTGTAACAATATAGTTCCTCAATAATATTCGTATTAATATCAATCACTGTTACTCACGTGCATCTGTGCACACGGATCTGTATTCGCTGCAGTCTGGCCTGAACTAAACCGTACTGCACTGGATTCCGTTACTTTTCTATTTCATTTTTAAAATGTCTTTAGTTCTCAAAATCTTCCTTCAATCGCACTGAAAGTTTATAACACACTTCTCTGTGTTCTGCACTATAGACTGTAGTTAAAATAATTGTTCTAATATCGAATAGTCTAAAGTTATTGCGGTATTAACACTCCTCGCAAATTCACCTATATCGCAAGCGCGGCGATCTCCACTATCTAGCCTCAATCTGCGGTGTCTCCACGAGTCAACCACTCTCGGACTCGGCTAAGACCTTCGGGACTGCAACTCTCCCGGTATACATGTCTGAACGCTTCCAACTTCGCAGGAACAAGAGCCCTGATGCCTTGCGTCTCCCCTCCAAGACACCAGATCTAGCCGCCATTTTTCGTTCCCTCGAAAAATTTAGCGGGCACTAGAAGATTGATTATTCTGACGTATTTCGACCTCCTGTCGACTTCCAAAATATTTCCAATATTTTCTTATAATATTCTTCATATAATCAATTCATAAAATGACTCTCTTGGGGCCTAAATGTGATAATCTTATATATAAAAGTGAAAGTCTGTATGTGGGTATGTGGGTATGTGGGTCTGTTCCGTATACAAATCTACACCGTTCCAGCAATCTCAACCAAATCTTATATATAAAAGTGAAAGTCTGTATGTGGGTATGTGGGTATGTGGGTCTGTTCCGTATACAAATCTACACCGTTCCAGCAATCTCAACCAAATTTTGCATACACATAGTTTAGGACCCAGAAGGAACCGCTGGCTACATGAATTTTCGATAGTCTTGCTCATTCTTCCGATTTCGGTCCTTTTGCACTCAATCACAGGCTAATCAAATCATAAAATAATATACTCATGAAGGAATGGCAAGGCAGATAGTTTCCATGGCAACATAGCTCAAGTCGAGACACGGCCGTCTGGATGACAGTTGCGCTCTGCACTACTGGTATAGAAAATGAGCATCTTTACTTGAAATCCCGTTAGTTACTCACCTACTCACACAGCACTGTCAACCGAGTTTAGCATAACAAAGACTACTATATATTTGTCAAATACCACTCACTCACTCATTCATTCATCACGAAATCTCAGAAACCACCGAACGGATTGGAATGAAATTTGGTATGCAGCTTCCCCAAGGACCGCAAATGCCCACTAAGAAAGGATTTTTGTATATTCAGGTTCTAAAGGGGTGTTAAGGGGGTAGACCTGCATTTCATTGACTAGCCATATCTCCCGATTGGTTTCATTGGGGGATGTGATACTCGGCACATAAACTCATCATTAAAAATAAGAAGGCACGAGTCTCAGGGTTTTTCGATGTGGTGTATATTATGAGGTGAAAGGGGTGAAAAGTGGGGATTGAAATATTCCTAAATGAGCGTGTATCTCTTAAACGACAAAGGCGAGGAGTTTGAAACTCAGCGAAAAAAAATCAGCATAAAAAATAAGTAGATATGTGTTTGACCGTTTTTTTTTATAAATCCAATTTAAGGGGCCCATGGGGAAGGGTGAAATTCTGGTGGGGGGGGGGGGGCAGGAAAGAAAGTGTCCTAACTGATTGACTGACTGACTCACTCATCAAACTCAGGGGGAAAAACTGCTTTAAAGTAAGTAAATAGCTGTTCGACAGTTTTTTTTTCATAAATCAAATTTAAGGGGTTCATGGGGAGGGGTGAAATTCTGAAAAAAGACAATTGAAAGAAAATGTCCTGACTCACTCACTCACTCACTCACTCATCATCATTCCTTGCCAAAATTATTGAAGTTAGAAACATGACAGTTTGGGGATATGTTCATTGTATGTCAAAACAGTCTACTAAGGGAGGATTTTCGGATATTCAGGTTCTAAAGGGGTCTTAAGGGGGTTAAACCTGCATTTCATTGAATAACAATATCTCTCGAATGGTTTCATTGGGGGATGTGATTCACCGCATATAAACTCATCATTAAAAAGTAAGAAGACACGTGTCTGATGGTTTTTCGATGTGGTGTATATTATGAGGTGAAAGGGGTGAAAAGTAGGGATTGAAAGATTCCTAACGGAGCGTGTATCTCTTAAACGACATAGGCGAGGAGTTTGAAACTCAGCGGAAAGAAATCAGCATACAAAATAAGTAAATATTTGTTTGACCGTTTTTCATAAATCCAATTTAAGGAGCCCATGGGGAGGGGTGAAATTCAGGGGAAAAAACTGGAAAGAAAGTGTCCTAACCGATTGACTGACTGACTCACTCATCAAACTCAGGGGGAAAAACTGCTTTAAAGTAAGTATATAGCTGTTCGACAGTTTTTTTTGGATCAATCAAATTGAAGGGGTTCATCGGGAGGGGTGAAATTCTGAAGAAAAACAAATGAAAGAAAATGTCCTGACTCATTCACTCACTCATCATCGCCCAGCCAAAAATATTGAAGTTGGAAACATGGCATTTTGGAGATATGTTCGTTGTATGTCAAAACCGTACACTAAGGGAGGATTTTTGGATATTCAGGCTCTAAAGGGGTCTTTAGGGGGTTAAACCTGCATTTCATTGAATAACAATATCTCAAGAGTGGTTTCATTTGTGGATGTGATACTCGGCATATAAACTAATCATTAAAAATAAGCAGACAGGTGTCTAAGGGTTTTTCGATATGGTGTATTATTATGAGGTGCAAGGGGTGAAAAGTGGGGGTTGAAGGATTCCTAACGGAGCGTGAAGGCCTATCTCTTAAACGACATAGGTGAGAAATTTGAAACTCAGAGAAAGAAAATCAGCTAAATAAATAAGTAAATCGGTGTTCGACCGTTTTTTTTTCATAAATTAATTTAAGGGGCCAATGGGGTGGGGTGAAATTCTGGGAAAAAAAAGGAGAGAAATTGTCCTAACTGACTGACTGACTCACTCACTCATCAAACTCAGGGGAAAAAGATAGCTTAAAAATAAGTTAATAGGTGTTCAAGAGTTTTTTCATCAATCCAATTTAAGGGGCCCATGGGGAAGGGTGAAATTCTGGTAAAAATAATTGAAAGAAAATGTCCTGTCTGACTCACTCACTCATTACGCCCAGCGAAAACTATTAATGTTGGAAACATGACATTTTGGGAATATGTTCGTTGTATGTCGAAAACGTCAACTAAGGAATGATTTTTGTTTATTCGGGATTTAAAGAGGTGTTAAGGGGGTAAAGGTGCATTTCATTGAATAACGATATCACATGATTTGTTTCTTTGAGGATGTGATATTCGGTATAGAAACTAATCATTAAAAATAATCAGACATATGTCTAAGGTTTTGTCGATGTGATGTATATTATGAGGTGAAAGGGGTGAAAATTGGGGGTTGAGGGATTCTTAACGGAGCGTGTGTCTCTGAAACGACATAGGCGAAAAAATTTAAATTCGGCGGGAAAAACAGCTTAAAATACAAGTAAATAGGTGTTCGACCGTTTTTTCATAAATCCAATTTCAGGAGCCCTTGGAGAGGGGAGAAATTCTGGGGGGGGGGGGGAAACAGGAAAGAAAGTGTCCTAAATGATTGACTCACTTAGTCACTCATCAAACTCAGGGGGAAAACAGCTTTAAATAAGTAAATAGGCGTTCGACCGTTTGTTTCATAAATCCAATTTAAGGGGTTCATGGGGAGGGGTGAAATTAACAAAAACAAATGAAAAAATGTCCTGACTGACTCACTCACTCATCATCGCCCAGCCAAAATTATTAAAATTAGAAACATGAAATATTGGGGATATGTTCATTGTATGTCGAAAACGTCCACTAAGGAAAGAGTTTTGGATATTCAGGTTCTAAAGAGGAGTTAAGGGGGTAAACGTGCATTTCATTGAATAACAATATCTGACGAGTGGTTTCATTTGGGGATGTGATACTTGGCATATATACTAATCATTAAAAATAAGCTGACACATGTCTAATGGTTTTTCCATGTAGTGTATGTTATGAGGTTAAAGGAATGAAAAGTGGGGGTTGTAAGATTCCTAACGGAGCGTGTATCTCTTAAAAGACATAGGCGAGGAGTTGGAAACTCGGAGGAAATCAATCAGCTTAAAAATAAATAAGGGCCTATGGGGAGGGGTGAAATTTTGGAAGAAAAACGTCCACTAAGGAATGATTTTTGGATGTTCACTCTCATCGACCAACCAAAACTATTAAAGTTACAAGAATTAAATTTTGGGGATATGTTCGTTGTGTGTCGAACACGTCTACTAAGGAGGGATTTTTGGATATTCAGGTTCTAAAGGGGTGTTAACGGGGTTAAAACTGCATTTCATTATATAACAATATGACACTCATTCGTTCATTCATTCATTTATTTGCAATGGAGGGTGTGGCCCCCGGAGGCAAATTGGATATACATAACAAATAAATAATTACACATAACAATTCAATACCAATTATACAACCATTAAACTCGAGTATTTACACAAATAGTCAGTCTTTTCTTAAACACACCTATGTTTGGGAAAAGGCTCTAAGACTGCGGCAGGTAGAGAGTTCCAGTTATCAATGGCACGGTTTACAAAAGAATATTTACCATAATTTGTTCGCTGTGGTCGGCCCTTAACTTTGAAAGGATGATCGCTCCTACCCATGTAAGTAATGTAAGTAATGACGCGAGCGAAGCAAGGCTAAAAATGAGATGGTGTGTGTCTGTGTATTACTCAATCACGCAAGTACCACTGGTCCAATATACGTGAATTTTACATGGAAGTAGCTGATTTACCTGGTTAACATATAGGTTACTTTTGATTACAATACTTTGCACTATTTAAAGATGGCGACCATTTTAGTGACGTCACTACACCCTTTGGTTTCAAACTCATATTTCCATTTGAAATAAAAAGAGAACGCTAGGAAATAGCAAACTTCTGATGGCATATACGAGGTTTAAAATTACATTTTCTATCCGAAAGGTATCTCCAACGGTTAGCGAGTAAAATCTAAATTTGTGCTATAAAACACGGTCAACGCCGAGCGTTGTAGTTGGACAAAATGTTTCATCCTTAATCTCCCTCTGCGCAGCACCTCGCCTATCCCATATTTTAACTGTCACCTTCACATTTTAATTTATTTATGACGCGTAGCGAAGCACGGGTACTTCAGCTAGTTCTTCATAAAATTTAGTTGAAGGAACTCCCGTCTTCTCTGAGACTTCTCCCTATTGGCTGTGGGCTTATATCCAATGGTGTAATTTATAACAATATTTAAACATCTTCTGAGATTATTCGCTGTTGCTAGGTCAATTCTAAGCTTCTAGAACCTTCGGTTGCGCAATAATATCACGTGACGCAGTCTCCCTCCTGCTCAACGTAGCAACACGACTGGTTTGTGCCAAGTTCCAGCATCGATATTGCTTGGTTAAATTTTATAATGGGGCTTCAAAAATAATCCCATTTTCATCCCAAATAATTCATTTTTCGGGGGTATTACGTCATCTACCATTCAGAACGATTTAATAGAAGCCATTAGAGCTGTAATGGTAGATACTATTGCGAAGGAACTTGACAGAACAAAATTTGTAGCAATTCTTGTCGATGAATGTTCTGATGTGATTAATAAATCACAGCTATCCACAATTTTGCGCTATGTTGACAGTGCTGGAGAAGTTCAAGAACGATTCATTGGCTTCACGGACGTTAGTGCTAACAGGTCGGCTGAGGCTCTGTACGCCCACGTTTCGTCAGTATTAGAAGAGTTCGGATTAGGTAACAAGCTTATAGCACAGACGTGCGATGGCTTGAGTGCCATGGCTGGTCATTTAGGAGGACTACAGGATAGAGTAAAACAAACATTTCTACGAGAGCTGTTCGTTCATTGCTACTGTCATGTGTTGAACTTAGTATTGCAACAGGCAGCTATGGAATTAACAAAATGTCGAGTAATTTTCTTATCTATTTCCGGAATGTCTAATTTCTTTTCCCATTCTTCCAAGAGAACTTAATATCTCCGAAACTTTGTAGATTTTTTTTTACCGAGAACTGCACCAACTCGCTGGAACTATAACTCGAGACTTGTTAACACAGTTCAAGAGCAGAAATACAACCTACTCATGTTTTTCGAAAGCTTAACGGACGATGGAAATAGTGGAAACTGGGAGAACGATGCTATAGTACAGGCTCAAGGATTTTTGTATTTTTTGAAAAAAATTGATATAATTTTTCTTCTTAATGTATACTCATTCATTTTCTGCCACACCGATTTTCTTTTTAACATTCTGCCAAACAAGGCTATGGATATTGCTTTCTGCCACTCAAAGATAATAGAGACCAGAGACAGATTAAACAAGTTCAGGAGGAAAGGCTTCCTAAATGTCTGGGAAATAACATGTTCTAGCACAGCCGATGAACCAGCACAGAAGAGAATTAAAGGCAATGGATCACCAGAAGAGGGTTTTAGGAGACTCTTCTGTGAATTTCTGGATAATGTCATTTGCCAGATAAATGACAGATTCTGTGATATGGAGCGTTTTAACTTCTTTTCCCTCCTGGATACAGGAACATTTAGAGAATTTGGCATTTCGTTCCCAAACAAATAGTTTTTAAATCTCGTAGAAAACTACGGTTCAAGTTTCGATCAAGTAGGTCTGAAAAACGAACTGATAGTGCTCTATTCGGCTAATGATCAAGAATTTCACGAGAAATCAGTGGCCGAAATCGTAAGAATTATGAACCGAATGCAGTTAGTTAATGCTATGCCTGAACTGTAAAATTTAGCGTGTTTAATACTTACGATACCATCTACTACAGCCTCTGTTGAACGTACCTTCTCAACACTCAAACGAGTGAAGTCACACTGCAGATCCACTAGGGGTCAAAAGAGGCTTACTTCCCTATCAATGATGACAATTGAAAAGCAGCTGCTTTGTTCACTCAGGAAGCACCCAAACGGTAATTCTACTGATGCTGTCACACAAGTGTTCTTGAAGAAATCCAGACGAATGGAACTTACCTTCAAATAGATTATTCCTGGTTTTGGCAGAAGACGGTTGGAATATACAGTAGATATAGAGGTAAGTTATCGCTCGAATTATTTTCTTGATTTCGACCAGTTTTTTTTAAATTTATCTTAGAAGTGCTCTTCACTTTTATTGTATTAATACCTTGGCTATGGATGTTTTAGTAATATTTGGATATGTCTAACGATGTGAAAATGGTTTAGAACGTTGTTGTTAATAGGGGCCGATAACCTAGATGTTAGGCCCCTTAAAACAACAATTATCATCATCATTGTTGTTGTTAATAGTTCATTTTAAGGGCTTGTGTTGAACTTGTATAATAAGCTTCTATGATGAACTGAGGTACTATCGCTGCATTTGCCTGGAAATAGTGTAGGAAAACTCGGACAAAAAACACACTCATGGTAGCCTCTGTCAGCGTCGAGATTCGAACCTCCGATATGCGGTCTTGCAGCAGCTCCCCATGGCGTGATTTAACGCGCACGGCTATGCCACGGGGTGTTCTTCGAACGCAAATACAGGTGGCCAGTGTCATATTTCCTAGAAAAAATACGACACTTGTCTGGAGCGGTGAGAGAAGGGTGGAAGTGCGAAGATGAAAGGAGCCGCTTGAAAGATGTAACCAAAATAAACTGGGGAATGAGGGGATGTGGCAAGTGTTCAGGAGTGAAACAGAAATTCTTTAGGTATATAGACATAAGTCGGCCTCCGTAGCGTAGCGGTCAGCATGGTTAGCTGCCACCCCGGAGGTCCTGGGTTCGATTCCCGGCTCTGCCACGAAATTAGAAAAGTGGTACTGCACCATTATTCATAAAAGGGCTTAAGTACAGACATGGTTACAGTATTTTGGGAACACCCTGTAACTTCCTAACTTGCCTCTGAAGTCGATCATAACAGCTGGTCTGCAGCGAGAAAAAGCCATGCTATCATGAAAGAGATCGGCAGAGCTCGTGTTTCCGACGAGAAATCCGAAGCTCATCGATAATAACCATATTGACTGTGTCTAACACCATATCGATCGATTCACCTGAGAGTGATTAATACAAATTAATGCATATTTAGCGCTTTATGTAAGCAGATACATGTGTCTATATGTATGTCTCCATGGCAGAAAGCCATTATTAAGAAAGTCATTATTAAGAAAGTATGAAGAACAGAAGATGCTATGTTAACTCACTGCTGATCACGTTACGACTGCGATATATTTCGTATCGAGTCATGACGTGTGAAGGAGTGGGGGGGAGCAGATGTGAGACTCAGGCGACCTCGTGCAGAGCTCAATGTGTATAGAACCTGACAGCGTAGAGGGTTGAGCTGGAAATCAGTGAAAGTAAAATCGCCAGCTAACGGGAGTTGTAAAAACGTGTGACCGTGCTGAAGTGTATTCTAGTTCGTGAAGCATTCTACGTGAAGTAGAAACGTGTTTAATAGGGCTCAGACATGGTCTTAAACATGTAATAATTTACCTCTGTGACTGTGTGTCTACAGCAACTAACGGGCCATGCGGATGGATACTTTTATAACCACGACCGCGAGCTCAGCCGTGATGTGTCACGAAACTCTGCATATAAACCGTCGTGGAAATGCAGCCTAGATTTGATTCACTCTTCACTGTGATTATTCTTTTTGAAAAGAGTACATTCTCAAGCAAGGTGTCAAGGGGAAGGGACAATATGAAGCTTATATCCACTACGATGGTAGGCTAAATTGATTTAAGAATACTGCATTAGCAGGGTGCAGCGGGGACTTGTCGAAGGCAACTTTCATTTGGCATGAAGTGTGCACGCGACTCTCGTGTCGAGAGGGACCGCGTCGACCCTCGTGAACTTGTTCACTCGCGCGTTCTCATATTGGAACTTGTTAGTGACGGTTCGAATTCACCTTCGCGTCGTGACGAGTTGATAAACTGTGTGCGGTCCTTCCGTTGGTGTTCGAATATGTATGGGAAGATATCGCCAGGATATGTTGGAACTATTTCGACCGACCGGGTGTTGCTCGAGCCTGGGAGGACTTTGGTTCATTCTATGGAAACCCAGTTGAAGTCCAGCATATTTTCTGTTGGTTTGGAGCTGATTATGGCTAACGATATCCTTTTTTCCTCATCTAGATTCGCCAAAGGTACTGATCACTTCAACTTGTTACAGTAGTGTAGCGTGGACATTTATAAATACCACTTTGCCATATTTGATTTTGTAGTTTAAATGGTTCAGTAGAAAGTGCAGGTTCGATGTCCATTTCGAAACTGACCTTCTATGATGCCAGGATTTTGACTCATAAAAATGAGTGCATCCTTTGTGTAATTTTGATGAATAAATTAATAATTTCAGTAGTATTTTACAGTATTTAAACTAATATGCTCATTCTTATTTGTCGAGAAGCAAATGTAGGAAGAAGATTTACAGTTTTTCTTGTGTAAGAACATTTTTTAGTAACGCAACTTTCTTTTGAGAACGTTGGTTGAGTTTTCATATTCTAGTGCATTGTTCTTTAAGCACTTTCGCTTGGATTATCGTATTCTTTAGAGGGGAATTTTCCTTTTCGTATTTTGATTAAGATACTAGGAAGTTTTCGGACCCAGTTATTCTAAATGTTACTTCGAGTCCTTGGACTATATTTTCTTCAGTTTTTTTTTTATAACAGATTTAACTTGTGTTTTCTGAGCGTGATTTTCGAAATGGATTGCCTAATGGGTCATTAGTCGCTTAGCCTTTGTTGCTAACCTAGATCCATGCTGTAGGTCTAATCCATCGACATTTTCGCGTTCGGGAAATTCAGGGAGGATCTTATTTTGAGATTGAATTTACCTTTATAGACCTCTTTACAACCTCAGTTTGTGTGGTTGGGCAGCGTTATATACAGTTTATATATATATATTTTTTTTTTTGAAGTTAACACTGGATTAAATTGATATCATTGCCTTTAGTGCAATAGTTTTTTCTATTAAGAGGGTATTTGAACGACATCCAAATTTGCGAGGATAATCCCAGGGACAACTTACTATAAGTCATACGTTTAAGAACTATGGATTTTGTAATGAATCAATGTAAGGCAAGTTTTTAAAGTTAGGTGGAATATTTCTGAAATCCACTGGGCTTTGTTGGTAATCTGTTACGGGATCATATTTTTCGAGTTCAGGATTTTTACCATAAACAGCTGATTTGCATAATTGTGGATTTATAACAGTAAGGCTCCTATTATAGGTGCATATTGGTCTTTAGAGAGGCATATACTATGAGTAATGTCTTTGTGTTTAAGTATATTGATGCAATGCTTTGTAGAGCATATTTTTCTTGTTGAGGATTGAGCTAGGTGTGCCAATCAGGATTAGATTGATTGGGGTTTTAACCCAGAGAGGTGTTGTTTTAACCTAGTATGGTTAATATTTGGTCATTGTGAACTTTATCGCTGTTATCGTGAAAATGCCTGTGTGAAGATTAATATTTTTCCGAGCAGTATTGTTGGGGAATCTTGAGTGGATATTCGGTTAAATATTTCCAGTAAAACTAATATAACAATTTTGTCATAAGATGTATGTTTAAAAAGGAAACCGATAACTATTTAAGACTGACTTTACAATTAATTTTTGCTTAGCTTAACTGTTCGGCAGAATTTCCCTAAAACAAGAATTGAAATAATATTAAACAGAAAGGAATGTCGTGACTTCAAGTCAGTAGGAAGAGAATAATTGAAATTATTCTGGAATTTTGTGTAAATTATATTCTGTAAATAGGCCATATGAATTTCTTCATTCAATAACAAGAACATATAAAGTTACTGAAGATGTCGTGTAGGATTAGTAATTATAACCAGGATATTTGTGTATAAGATGTTATTTCCGTTAAGGAACCGAAATTAATTTAATGTATTCAAGTCTTATAATATTTCTCTTTTTGTGAATGCTTACCCTATGGGATTGATCATCATTATTATTATTAATATGCCTTATATTTTAATCAGCTAAAAGTTAGTTGTGACAATGGGTAATATTTTTTTTTTGGAAGATAATCCAATATAATCAATGAGATTTTTTTTGATTGGTCGTGGTATCGACGAAATTGATATTCTTCTGTCTTGTTTATTCTTACAATAAATCACTTTACTACTTGGTTTTAATTATTGCGTGATGCTTTATAGAGGTGATGGAAGGGTGTATTAAGGGGGCCATCGCTAGGTATTTTAGTGTTTACCACACCTTTGAGATTCTTTCTTCCTCTTGAAGAATTCTCGTGTTTTGAGCTAGTCTTTTCTTTTCCTGAGCCTTGGTCAGTCTTAATACATCCTGTTAGGTATTCGAGTGGCCCTATTATCCCTGTGTCTGTTGGTAGAACTTGGGGGGTCTCTAGAGCCGGGGCATTTTCAGGTTCTACGATCCAGCTGCTATCCAGGGATTCAACAGGTATTGGTAGGTAAAAGGGTACATTAGGTGGCGCCCAGCTCAGGGGCTTCGAAAAACTGGAATACCAGAGCGAATACCAGGGAGTTGAATGCCATAATTCTGCCAAAATTGAAACTGAAAGTACAAAGTGGAAATTAATTTATGATCATGTAACACAGATCGCGAATTGGAACACCGTGTTTCTTGTGTGACTATGAATCAAGGCGATAAAATAATGGTGAACCAATATTTTGGCACGAACTATTGGAATTCCTATGGAACAAAGCAATTACGAGGATACTCGAGCTACTTGACCCACAAGTGGTATTGCAACCATTATTAATTTTTATTTTATTTTATGTATTGGAGTGGTGCCACACGCTTTGTTAATAATTTGTTCTACTTGTTTCCGGCTGATGATCATTGCTGACATCATTAAAAATAGAAGTATTTGTAGTAAATTTAAAATTTAAGTAATGGTAGAATCATAGACCTTCACCGATATAAACCAACACGCACTTGTATATGGTCGATCCCAAATGAAATGGGGCACTTTGTGTTTAGACATAAGTTTATTTTAAGGTAACGCCAGACAATAAGAATGAGCATATATGGTAAATGGTGGTTGTTTGTAGATGTTCTCGCTGTGCTTTGTTGGTGTGGTATTCTTATTTCTTGTGAAGTGTAGTGAAGCATGTCTGAAGGTAATATGGTGACTGTTGGTGACGTTAAGAAGATGTTTGAAATTCTTCAACATAAAATGGACAATTTGAATCAGGACATTGAAAATATTAAGGTCCAAACTAGATCTGCATTAGACCATATGTCTGAAACTGTGCAGGGTGCAGTTGCTGAAGGTATCAGGGGGGAAATTGATACTATGCAATCCTCATTGAAGGCTATCAATGACAGTTCTAAAAGGGTAGAAAAGAAGGTTACCAGTGTAGAATCTAATATCGAAGATATCCAGGATGATAATAGAAAAACTCAACTAGATATCAGTACATTACGGGCTAATGTTGGCCTGGTACAGGTTGCCCAAGAAAGAATCCAGAATAGTCAAACTTCAATGCAAACTAGTCAAACATCAATCCAAACAGATCTTAACAATATGCAAACTAGTCAAACATCAATCCAAACAGATCTTAACAATATTCAGACTAGTCAAAGGGGAATTGAGGAAACTGTAAAGGATGTAAACTCTAATGTAAGGATTATGCAATCCCAAATCAATGATTTAAGAACAGATGTGGGATTAATAGAATCCAGTCAAAATAAAATGGAGCTAGAGGTCCGAAAAATCGAATCTAGTCAAAATCAGACGGAGGTTAAGTTAATGGAGCTAGAAAAATCTAATAAAGAATTTCAAGTTGAGATTAGACTAGACTTTGAAAAGAGTGTGAAGCTCAGTAAAAAAAATTTAGAAACACTTCAGCTGCAGTTTTCCCATGACACTAATCAGACCCAGAATAGCCTGGAACAGTTGAAATGTGAAATGGGGACACTCCGAGCTCAAGTCACTGATCATACGAAACTTCTCAGGGATGATTTTGACATCGATTTGAAAGGGATCATAAGTGATAATATTGTAACATTTCGTCAAGATATTATGAAAATTAATGAGGAATGTTTTAAAGTTGAGAAATCTAAGCTAGAATCTAAACTTGCCACTGGTCTTGCAACTAATAGCAAAGACATAATAAATGTTAGGGAAGATCTAAGCAAAAGAATGGATGGAATTCAAAATACTCAGGTTAATAACATATCCGATTTAGAGAAGCGTATTAACAATGTTGAAACTAAAGTCGACCAAAGTAAGATAGAGTTAAATGAGGTCAGGGAGAAGAAAACTTCCGAGATTAATGAAATTAGAAAGGGTCTCGAGCAAATTAATCTAGAGGGGCATATCAATTTAGATACTCTAAAAGATCAATTGCGATCACTTTTACAGTCCGATTTTCGAGTTCTAGTTGAACAACCTGAAGTGATAGTACCTGATGGTAGGGAAAGGATGATACAGGAATCTTCCAACAACGAACCCAACGTTCGGCTCAGTCAAATGGAACATTCGAGTCCCATTCGAACAAGCAGGGAAACTTTTAGTTCTCCGAACCCCAACGTAGGCGTGGGTGACTATACTTCGAAATCATCGGAAAGGACACCGAATGTAACCATAATACGAAATTTTGATGACAAACCTAGGAAGTTTAGCAATTTGGATGGAATGACACCAATCGAATTTGTCAGGACATTAAGAGATTACTTTTTGGAGTCACATGTGCCACGTGAGCGTGAGCTACGTATGGTGGAAAGGTTTCTCACCGATGCTCCGTTACAATGGTTCAGGGCTTTTCGTTACACATTGACAACTTTGAGCAGTTTTCGGAAGCCTTCATACAAAGATTTTGGTCGATCGAGGTCCAACAGAATGTGAGATCAGAAGTCTATTCACGCAAGTACTCCAGTACAGGACCAACCAGCTACGCTGAATACTTTGCGTGTCAGTTAGCAAAACTCCGTTTTCTTCAGCCGCCGTTAACACAGGAAGAACTCCTTGAAGCTATCTCACGTCAATTGCCTGCGGAAGTAAGGAAATCAATTATTTCCTCCGGAGTATCGTCTTTAACGTCGTTAGATGACCTGTTACGTCGATTAGATCACATGAGTATGATGACGCAACCTACTATAGTCAAAAATGCCAGGCAGGAATCGAAAGTTGTAAACGCGGTAATGATGAACCGTACACAGCAGACGGATCGTTTCGAACAAAGAAGAGATGATAGAATAGGTCCTATTAGAAATACCCATCAGGAAGAGAGGAGATGGGAAAACCAACGTAGGGACGCCCAGGAGAGGCCTTGGCAACGTCGCTACGAGGAGAGAAATTTTTATCGAAGAGATAATGATCGAGACCGGAATGATCATCGAGAAACGCCTTATGATAGGAATTACAGATATGATCAAAATAATCGAGATAACAGATATAATAGGAATGATAGAGATACCCGAGACAATAGAGATAACAGATACAATAGGAATGATAGAGATACCCGAGACAATAGAGATAACAGATATAATAGGAATGATAGAGATACCCGAGACAACGGAGATAATAGACAAAATCAAGGGTACTCAAGATACAACAATTATCGAACGGAGGCGTCCGATAAAAAAGTGCAACAGGAGAGGCTCAAGAGAGGGCGAGATAAGTCCACGGAGGTTGGACGAAGAAAATCGAAGGAAAGAAAGGATGAAAATCTAGATAAGTCACAACCCAGTACTAGCAGAGAAGGTCGGAGTTCAGAAAGAGCTCCGGATCGAGAAAAAAAAACGCCAATTTCCGGGCGAAATTAATAACTGACGTTGCCACGCATTCCTCTGATATCACGATTTTTGAAATATTTGAAGCTACTGACGAAGACCTTCTATTTGAACCAGAAACGAAACCGAGAGGAAGGATAGTTGAACTTCCCGTTATTGATATACTAATTGGTCTACAACATTGTAAAGCCTTGATGGACACAGGTGCTATGATCTCTATAGTTGACGAGGACTGTTTTGAGAGATTGAAACCAGAAAATCAATTTACCATTCTTCCAGCATCTCCAACAAAAATTCGTGGGATATTTAAGGATAAAACTATGAAATGCAAAGTGCAGATTCTAATGAAATTCTGGATCAATGAGAGAAGTTATGAACATATTTTCATAGTCGTTAAGAATATTAATTTTGACGTCATACTAGGCATCGATTTTATTACTCAAGCTAGAGCAATCATCGACATGGACAAAGGAATAATAAGATTCAAGGAAGAAAGTACAGAGGATGAAGTGATGGAGGAAATGGATGGAAACGAAATTAATAGAGATATCCCTAGAATGGAAATCCTAGATCACGTAGTTGAAGAAACTGAGCAAGTGAGGGAACAATATACCTTGAAAGCCGAGGGATTTAAAAATGTGAAAGAAGAATTTGACGACTTGATTTGTCAGTTTGCGGACATCTTCGATGATAAACCTGGTTTGATTAGAGACTTCAAGTACCAGATTAGGCTAATAGACGAATCCCCTTATCAAGCCAAGCTTTATCCTATCCCAGAAAAATACCATGATGAGGTCAAAGAGATCATAGATAAAATGGAGAGAGATGGTATAATAAAAAAACAGGCTTCTTCGTATTTGAATCCAGTAACTGTGGTAAAGAAAGCGAACGGACAATTGAGGCTTTGTTTAGACGCCAGGAAGATCAACACGAGAATCATGTTAGAAACTGACCGTCCACCAAAAATTAGAGAACTTTTGAAAAAGTTCAAAGGTAAAGCGTGTTTCAGCGTCCTAGACCTGACCGCTTCCTTTTATCAAGTAGAGCTGGAGGAAGATAGCCGGCAATACACCGGATTCTTATTCGATCAGACCACGTATGTTTTCTGTCGCGTTCCTTTTGGAATGGTGAACAGCGGTCCGGCTTTGATAAGAGCCCTTGACAGCAAATTAACGGAAAGCGTGAAACGTAACGTTATCTGCTATATCGATGACTTGATAATCTCTTCAGCGAATGTTCAAGAACACCTTGTGCACTTGAAACAGCTATTCGAGAATTTAAGAGAGGCCAATATTAAGGTCAACATGCATAAGTGTCAATTCATGCATGAGTCTATCAAGTTCCTAGGCCATACCATTGATCAGTTTGGGTATCACCCAAACTTGAAGAAGATAGACGCCATTTCAAGATTCCCTCGTCCCGCAAAGGTAAAGCAGCTCCGTGAGTTTCTGGGCATGTGCCAGTTCTTGAGTAGCCACTGTCCGGGATATTCTACTACTATGGCCCCTTTGTATGAAGCATTAAAGAAAAATAATAAATGGAAATGGACAGAGGACACGAATAGGGCATTTGAAGAGGCCAAGCTCATGCTCCAAAATTGTGTTAAGCTGGAATATCCTGAGTTTGATCGGATTTTTTACATAGAGTCTGATGCTTCAAAAGTAGGTATTAGTGCTGTCCTCTATCAAAAGGACGAGGAGGGGAGGAAGCACTACTTGGACTTCCACAGCAGAAAGCTGCAGCAACACGAAAAGAATTATTTCACCTCAGAGCTCGAAGCTTTGGCATTCATCTCTGCTCTTCAAAAGTGGAAGAAACTTCTGATAGGACATCGAGTGGTTATTATCACGGATCACAGAGCGCTTCAGTTCATGATGCAAACCGATCTTTCCAGTGACAGACTGACGAGGTGGACATTGTTTCTCCAGCAGTTCAATGCCACTATCGTGCATCAGCCTGGAAAAGATAATCTGCTCGCGGATGCACTCTCAAGAAATCCAGTTAGTAAAATCGAGATTAACACTGTACAGTTGGAGAGGGAACACGAACTTACCCTGGAGAAGCTAAAGAAGATAGCGGTGTCACAGAAGAGACACACCCCAACTAGACATATGTACAGGTTTTTGAGAGGCGCAATGGACCATACCGATCTTGATTACGAACAGACTAGGAAGCGATCTGAGAAATTCCTGGTGTGTGATGACGTCGTTTGTAAATACATTGACCGAGAGAGAACGAAAATTAGAATTGTAGTCCCTCCTAAATTGATAAATGGGTTGGTGTGGTTAGCTCACGGCACCATTGGCCATGGGGGTGTCGACAAAACGTTTAGAACGTTATTGGAAACATTCACCTGGACCAAGATGCGGGGCACTATAGCAGCCATTATCAGATCATGCCAGGAGTGCCAACGAGGGAAATACCCGTCGGCGTTATCAAAAGAGAGACCTCGAGCCATTATTCCAGAAAGGCCGAGAGAGCTAATGGCTTGCGATATCTTCGGTCCTTGCCCGAAGGGAGCCAGGGGAAACCAGTTTCTACTAGTCACAATCGATGTATTCTCTAAATACGTGACTCTCGATCCTATGCAGAGGGCTACTACAGCTCAAGTCCTTAGTCGTCTTGAAAACAGTGTGTTTTCTAAGGCAGGAAAACCTGTAACTCTCCTATCGGATCACGGAGCTCAATTCACTTCGATGGAATTTGAGAATGCCATGATTAGGCTTGGTGTCAAGCACGTGTTTTCTAGCGTCAGATATCCGGAATCCAACGTCTCGGAACGTGTTATGGCAGAAATTAGCAAGTTCGCGAGAATTTACTGTCCTGAGGATCATGCGAGCTGGGTGAAGTTCATCCCACTCATGGAAAGATGCATGAATTCCACATTCCATGAGAGCTTATCAGATATACCTATGGTTGTTCACCATAATAAGAGGCCAGAAAGAGCCTGGACAGAGATCGTGAGATTTCTACCTAAGGACAGGGAGCCTACAGTCCAAGAAAGAATTAATTCAGCTAGAGAAAGCTTGATGGATGCAGCCGAGAAGCGGCATAAACGAATCAGAAATAAAAGATATCGGCCACCGATGAGAGTAGGCGAGATGATTCTCGTCAAGAAACCGACGAAAGCAGATGTGGCTAAGAAGCAATTCACCAAGTTTTCCTATGTCTTCCACGGACCCTATAAGATTGCTAGGTCGTTCGGAAATAATTGTTATGAAGTAGTAAGCCTAAATGAAAGAGAAATGATAGGTCGTTTCAATGCAAAGAACCTGAAAAGATATGTGAAGAAGATAGACTGAGTGTTGACTGAATAATGCTACATATGCTGAGATTACCTGGAATGGTGTAAATAAAAGTTGAGGAGACTTTTATTTAAGGTATCAAAGGGAAAATGCACCATTATTCATAAAAGGGCTTAAGTACAGACATGGTTACAGTATTTTGGGAACACCCTGTAACTTCCTAACTTGCCTCTGAAGTCGATCATAACAGCTGGTCTGCAGCGAGAAAAAGCCATGCTATCATGAAAGAGATCGGCAGAGCTCGTGTTTCCGACGAGAAATCCGAAGCTCATCGATAATAACCATATTGACTGTGTCTAACACCATATCGATCGATTCACCTGAGAGTGATTAATACAAATTAATGCATATTTAGCGCTTTATGTAAGCAGATACATGTGTCTATATGTATGTCTCCATGGCAGAAAGCCATTATTAAGAAAGTCATTATTAAGAAAGTATGAAGAACAGAAGATGCTATGTTAACTCACTGCTGATCACGTTACGACTGCGATATATTTCGTATCGAGTCATGACGTGTGAAGGAGTGGGGGGGAGCAGATGTGAGACTCAGGCGACCTCGTGCAGAGCTCAATGTGTATAGAACCTGACAGCGTAGAGGGTTGAGCTGGAAATCAGTGAAAGTAAAATCGCCAGCTAACGGGAGTTGTAAAAACGTGTGACCGTGCTGAAGTGTATTCTAGTTCGTGAAGCATTCTACGTGAAGTAGAAACGTGTTTAATAGGGCTCAGACATGGTCTTAAACATGTAATAATTTACCTCTGTGACTGTGTGTCTACAGCAACTAACGGGCCATGCGGATGGATACTTTTATAACCACGACCGCGAGCTCAGCCGTGATGTGTCACGAAACTCTGCATATAAACCGTCGTGGAAATGCAGCCTAGATTTGATTCACTCTTCACTGTGATTATTCTTTTTGAAAAGAGTACATTCTCAAGCAAGGTGTCAAGGGGAAGGGACAATATGAAGCTTATATCCACTACGATGGTAGGCTAAATTGATTTAAGAATACTGCATTAGCAGGGTGCAGCGGGGACTTGTCGAAGGCAACTTTCATTTGGCATGAAGTGTGCACGCGACTCTCGTGTCGAGAGGGACCGCGTCGACCCTCGTGAACTTGTTCACTCGCGCGTTCTCATATTGGAACTTGTTAGTGACGGTTCGAATTCACCTTCGCGTCGTGACGAGTTGATAAACTGTGTGCGGTCCTTCCGTTGGTGTTCGAATATGTATGGGAAGATATCGCCAGGATATGTTGGAACTATTTCGACCGACCGGGTGTTGCTCGAGCCTGGGAGGACTTTGGTTCATTCTATGGAAACCCAGTTGAAGTCCAGCATATTTTCTGTTGGTTTGGAGCTGATTATGGCTAACGATATCCTTTTTTCCTCATCTAGATTCGCCAAAGGTACTGATCACTTCAACTTGTTACAGTAGTGTAGCGTGGACATTTATAAATACCACTTTGCCATATTTGATTTTGTAGTTTAAATGGTTCAGTAGAAAGTGCAGGTTCGATGTCCATTTCGAAACTGACCTTCTATGATGCCAGGATTTTGACTCATAAAAATGAGTGCATCCTTTGTGTAATTTTGATGAATAAATTAATAATTTCAGTAGTATTTTACAGTATTTAAACTAATATGCTCATTCTTATTTGTCGAGAAGCAAATGTAGGAAGAAGATTTACAGTTTTTCTTGTGTAAGAACATTTTTTAGTAACGCAACTTTCTTTTGAGAACGTTGGTTGAGTTTTCATATTCTAGTGCATTGTTCTTTAAGCACTTTCGCTTGGATTATCGTATTCTTTAGAGGGGAATTTTCCTTTTCGTATTTTGATTAAGATACTAGGAAGTTTTCGGACCCAGTTATTCTAAATGTTACTTCGAGTCCTTGGACTATATTTTCTTCAGTTTTTTTTTTATAACAGATTTAACTTGTGTTTTCTGAGCGTGATTTTCGAAATGGATTGCCTAATGGGTCATTAGTCGCTTAGCCTTTGTTGCTAACCTAGATCCATGCTGTAGGTCTAATCCATCGACATTTTCGCGTTCGGGAAATTCAGGGAGGATCTTATTTTGAGATTGAATTTACCTTTATAGACCTCTTTACAACCTCAGTTTGTGTGGTTGGGCAGCGTTATATACAGTTTATATATATATTTTTTTTTTTGAAGTTAACACTGGATTAAATTGATATCATTGCCTTTAGTGCAATAGTTTTTTCTATTAAGAGGGTATTTGAACGACATCCAAATTTGCGAGGATAATCCCAGGGACAACTTACTATAAGTCATACGTTTAAGAACTATGGATTTTGTAATGAATCAATGTAAGGCAAGTTTTTAAAGTTAGGTGGAATATTTCTGAAATCCACTGGGCTTTGTTGGTAATCTGTTACGGGATCATATTTTTCGAGTTCAGGATTTTTACCATAAACAGCTGATTTGCATAATTGTGGATTTATAACAGTAAGGCTCCTATTATAGGTGCATATTGGTCTTTAGAGAGGCATATACTATGAGTAATGTCTTTGTGTTTAAGTATATTGATGCAATGCTTTGTAGAGCATATTTTTCTTGTTGAGGATTGAGCTAGGTGTGCCAATCAGGATTAGATTGATTGGGGTTTTAACCCAGAGAGGTGTTGTTTTAACCTAGTATGGTTAATATTTGGTCATTGTGAACTTTATCGCTGTTATCGTGAAAATGCCTGTGTGAAGATTAATATTTTTCCGAGCAGTATTGTTGGGGAATCTTGAGTGGATATTCGGTTAAATATTTCCAGTAAAACTAATATAACAATTTTGTCATAAGATGTATGTTTAAAAAGGAAACCGATAACTATTTAAGACTGACTTTACAATTAATTTTTGCTTAGCTTAACTGTTCGGCAGAATTTCCCTAAAACAAGAATTGAAATAATATTAAACAGAAAGGAATGTCGTGACTTCAAGTCAGTAGGAAGAGAATAATTGAAATTATTCTGGAATTTTGTGTAAATTATATTCTGTAAATAGGCCATATGAATTTCTTCATTCAATAACAAGAACATATAAAGTTACTGAAGATGTCGTGTAGGATTAGTAATTATAACCAGGATATTTGTGTATAAGATGTTATTTCCGTTAAGGAACCGAAATTAATTTAATGTATTCAAGTCTTATAATATTTCTCTTTTTGTGAATGCTTACCCTATGGGATTGATCATCATTATTATTATTAATATGCCTTATATTTTAATCAGCTAAAAGTTAGTTGTGACAATGGGTAATTTTTTTTTTTTGGAAGATAATCCAATATAATCAATGAGATTTTTTTTGATTGGTCGTGGTATCGACGAAATTGATATTCTTCTGTCTTGTTTATTCTTACAATAAATCACTTTACTACTTGGTTTTAATTATTGCGTGATGCTTTATAGAGGTGATGGAAGGGTGTATTAAGGGGGCCATCGCTAGGTATTTTAGTGTTTACCACACCTTTGAGATTCTTTCTTCCTCTTGAAGAATTCTCGTGTTTTGAGCTAGTCTTTTCTTTTCCTGAGCCTTGGTCAGTCTTAATACATCCTGTTAGGTATTCGAGTGGCCCTATTATCCCTGTGTCTGTTGGTAGAACTTGGGGGGTCTCTAGAGCCGGGGCATTTTCAGGTTCTACGATCCAGCTGCTATCCAGGGATTCAACAGGTATTGGTAGGTAAAAGGGTACATTAGGAGGACTGGAACGGGGTCTACTCAGCCTCGGGTGGCCCAAATGAGTAGAGGGGGTTCAATTCCCCCTCAGCCATCCTCGAAGTGGTTTTCCGTGGTTTCCCACTTCGTCTTCAGGCAAATGCCGGGATGGTACCTTCTTCAAGGCCACGGCCGCCGCCTCCTTCCCTCTTCCTTGCCAATCCATCCTAACCTTCCATTACCTTCCCTCATGAGGCCCCTGTTCGCTTTGCAGGTGAGGCCGCCTGGGCGAGGTGCCAATCCCACCTCACCAGTTGTATCCCTTCCGATTCGATGTTCCCAGCTCTAGGACACTGCCCGTAGAGGCGGTAGTGGTGAGTTCCCTCGCTGAGTCCGTGGGTTCCACCAACCTGGAGGGTAAACGACTAAAAAATATATATATATATAGACATAATCTTTCTTACAAATTACGGATATGTTTTATCCAACTCTAATAATAATAATAATAATAATAATTATAATAATAAGATCATCAAAGAATGGGAAAAAGAATTTAAAAGTCGCAACATGTGGAAACCTGTCGTGTTAGGAAGACAGAAGGATAATATCAATGTTACATGCTTAGCTTTTGCTGATGATTTGGCAATCGTCTCCGGAGATGAACGAACGGCAATTCACCAGATTGAAGTCCTCAAAGAATGTGCTGGGAAAGTAGGGTTGCAAATCTCCTTCACAAAAACTGAATTCATGGCTACAAATCACATTGAAATCCAAACTTTGGTAACAAAATACGGTTCAGTCAACAAGGTTAATCATTTCAAATACTTAGGTGAAATTATTGAACCTACAGGCAGAGAAAGAATAGCACAAAGAACACGTGAACTCAAAATGCGGAAAGCATATGGGAAAACCGCAAACATCTACAACAAAAAAATGCATGAGCATTAACACTAAATTTCGACATTACGCGACGGTCATCAAACCCGAAACACACTACGCCAGTGAGACCTTAAACTTCAATTATAAAGGGGATCTTGAAAACATCAAGAAAGCTGAAAGAAAAATCATCTGAAAAATTCTTGGCCCAAGACTTACAGATGAAGGATATCGTTTACAATCGCACAAGATCACAGAAAAATATTCAAATATTGAAACCGATTTCCGTAAACGACGCTTGAAATTTTACGGACACATTATGAGGCTAGATGACAACCGATTAACAAAGAAAATATTGATGTGCTCACAAAAATTAAAGACGACAACGGTTTGGATTAAACAAGTCCAAACTGATCTCAATAACGCCAACCTCACACCCACATATATCGAAGACCGCAAAACTTTCAGACATAAGATCTACACTTGGGAAGCTGCATCAGAAGATAAGCCCCGCAGACCTAGGGGAAAATGGACTGACGAACGTCGAGCTAAACATAGCGACATGATGAAAGAATTCTGGAAGAACAAGAAAAATAACAGCAACAGATCATAACTTGCTTTATGTGATCCTGTATGGGTCGAAACATACTAAATAAATAAATAAATAATAATAATAATAATGGGGAAGCCTCCGTGGCTTAGGCGGCAGCACGCCGGCCTCTCACCGCTGGTTCCGAGGTTCAAATCCCGGTCACTCCATGTGAGATCTGTGCTGGACAAAACGGAGGCAGACAGGTTTTTCTCCGGGTACTCCGGTTTTCCCTGTCAAAATTTCATTCCAGCAACACTCTCCACTACCATTTCATTTCATCTGTCATTCATTTAATCATTGCCCCAGAGGAGTGCGTCAGGCCTCGGCAGCCGGCACAGTTCATATCCTCGCCGCTAGATGGGGGCTTCATTCATTCCATACCTGACCCGGTCCGAGACTGGAAGCAGGCTGTGGATTTTCATTTCAATAATAATAATAGTCTGAAGGAATTGGACCTTCCGCCGACCATCTACAGGAGTATGCAGCGTTCTGTCCTTTATTGTACACATGCATTATTGTGCGATCCTTCCTGGCTAGTGAATGAGTGATAATGAACTCTATATTTTGTATACACATGATATGTATGTATTATAGTTTGTATTATAGTTTTTATGCCCGGCCGAAGCCGTCGGATTTTTTAAGAGCGTTAAAATCCCTCAGTATGCCTTCCTTCGGAGGGGTAGTAAAGCCGGCGGTTCCATGTCATAGATTTATGGCATGTTAAAGAACCTTCCACTAATTACACCTGTGTGAAGCTAAATTGGATAGGTTAAGAATGTAAACAACGCTCTTAGGTTTCTACGTTCGTTGCCAAGAGCAGACTGCGGTGGCGTCCAGTAGCTAAGTTTTGAACTAGGCCTAGTAGTCGTTGACGGTGGCGCTTGGCGGCAAAAGTAGTAACTATTTGAAAAATTCTATGTTGCAGTCTGTACTTAAATTTAAAAAAACAGATAACACACACCAATACAGTCATCACAATTAACACCGGTTAACAAACAGATTCTACACACACCCAAAGTACACGGGGCTACATGACCGCGCTGTCGCAGCCCGTAAACTTAAGAACCAACCAACCAACCATAGTTTTTGTGTATTGTTGTAAAGCACTTGGTTTAACCCGTGCTTTAGAGTAACGCATGTTTGTAGTGGTGAATTGAATAAATAATAATAATAATAATTCTGACTTATTATTATCATTATTGGGCATATTGATATTGGTTGCAAGGGGTGAGTAAAGAGGAAGGTTGCACTTGCGGTATACCAGGTACGGAGACCAGCAGTCGCCACTGGTGGCCCGCTATTGCATATTGCCGATTCATTATCTTCTGCTTCACAATTTGGCAATTCCCAATCATATTCTTCATTTTGCCCACTTTGTTCTTGTCCTGGATTCAGCACTTCCTCAAAATATTCTGGCCATCTGTCTAATATTTCTTGGTTACTTCCAAGTAGCTGACCTCCTTTGTTCTGTATACAGCTTACTCTTGGTTGGAATCCACCATTCCTCTGTTTCACATTTCAATAAAATTTGCTGCTTCCCTTATCTTTATAATCTTGGTGCATCTCTTTTATCAGTTCCTTTTCTTTTTCCCTTTTCTTTTTTCTACAAAGGTTCTTAGCTTCTCTTCTACAACCCACGTATGTTTGGTGAGTGGCTCTTGTTGCCCTTTGCATGTATGTCATCCTTGCTTTATTTCTTCTCTCCAAGGCTAGCTTTATTTCCTCATCATACCAATCCTTCTCTGTCCGTTTCTTTCTTTCTCCCAATACCTCCTGGGATGCATTAGTTATGGCTTCTTTAATCTCCTTCCATGTTTCGTCCACTGTTACTGCATTTACTGCATTTTTGCAGTTTTTCAGTCTTTCATTTACTCGTTTTTCATATTCCATTCTCTTTGCATCATCAATGACTTGCTCTTGATTGTATCATTTCTTCCTTTCTGCATTATCTCTGACTCTTACAGCAAATTTTAGCTTTTACTAAGTAGTGGTCTGAATCAACATCTGCACCTCTGAAACTACGAACATCTTGGAATTTGATGCGTGTCTTTTATCAATCAATATATGGTCTATTTGATTCTTCGTATTCCCATCTGGTGCCTCCCATGTTTCTACATGCTCAAATGTAGTACTACTAATTAGGGGACGACCGGGCAAAGCGAATAACCCGGGCAAAGCGAATATTTAAAAGTTAAGGAAAATCACGTCAGATGTCACCGAGTTGCTTCTGCAGGAAGCGCTGCCATCTACTGGAGATATAAGAATAAGTAGTACAAAGACTACAGTGGTTGACCGTGTGAGACTAAACGCGTTTGCAGATTTTTATAGCATTTCTTAAAATTTTATCAAGGTAAGAAATACAATATTATTCATATTATTATATTGAAAGTGATTACATTGTGTTTTAATGTTGTTCAAACCCTCTTATTTACACACTTTGTTTGCTTTCTTGCTACACTACTTTTAAGCGATCGGTCACGATTTCCATAATGGCGCACAGCTGGGCAAAGTGGATATTTATTCACTTTGCCCGTTTGGGTTAATGTTGTTGAATACTTCGTTCACTAATTACTTAATGGTGACTAATAATTTATTATCTTGTTAGGAATAATTATCAAAGACTATACCGGGTGAGTTAGCCGTGGTGGTTACGGCATGACTGATGGCAGTCGCTCACATCCGGGAGGCGAGGAGGTTCGAATCCCCCCACCGGCAACCTTGAAGATGGTCTTCTGTGGTTTCCCATCTTCCTTCCAGGCAAATGCCGGGGTTGGTCCCTAACTATAGGCCACAGCCGCTACCTTCCAACTCCTCGACCTTCCATTCCAACTTTCCTCCCCAACGGTACTTGTAGCTCACCCATTGGGTGTCCGTCTCGAAGCAGCTACAAAACTGGCGAGCCGAACAAAATCAAAGATTATGCTTTCCCACATGGTAAAATGTTACACAATTGGTGACGTGGTGTCTACGTAGCCACTTAAGGCTGTGCTACTGATTCTGCTGTCAATTGCTGGACAAGAGATAGCAGCGCTGCTGCCTCTCGCCTGCTACAGCCACAGATTACCTACTACTACAGATGGCCAACAGCCATGCTAATTCTTGGTACCTAAGACTTCAGCGCTGTCTGGTGGTTGACTGATGTACTAGCAACACGTCGACCGGTAGCGCCACCTATGAGCAGATCTCGTAAACACTAACCCTCCCGCCCCCTCCCCTCCACCCTGCCCCTTCCCCTCGTTCCGCTAAATATTCTCGTCCTAAATGCTCTGCCCACTTCAATGTTCCGAAAATCACAATCTCCCAATGCTTATGGCACGTTTTTAAGTGTGGAGATAATAATATGATCTACAAGAAATAAATCACATTCAAAATACCAATAACAGAAAAAATTAATAAAAATAATAACAAAGTGGGAAATTGTGAATTCCAGAACTTTGAAATGAACAATCACAGCATTTAGGACATAACCTCATCACGAATATACATGTTTAAATTTCTTTCAGTTGCAATTGGAGCATATTGCATTGGTGACAAAAATTAGGCTACTACAAGGCCTGCAGCATATTATTACTCAGCTTGAAAATGGCCCAAGTAGGCCTATAACCAATTAGTTATTAGAAAAAACTACAAAGGAAAAGTACTGGGAAGGGAGAAAATTCATATTTTAAAATGCTTGATGCTGTTAGCAATAACAGTAAAATTTTAAGAGAGAATGCTAAGGATCAGGTGGTGAAACCAGATCCTCATCACACTAAAATTGTTAGTGTAATTAGTGCCAAATACATTAGGGGACAGAAAAAGAATTGGATATCACAAAATATCTATACAGTAGTTCATTTCATATGCCCTTTAAAATATATCCAGTTAAAAATTTTGAAGGGTGAAATGCAGTAAGTAGGCTACACTAAAAATTATCATCACACACTAATACAGTACATTCCATGACGTGCTGTTAAGGGGAAGGGAGAAATAGGACTTTCAATGAAACAAAAGAAAAACACTCAATACTGCTAGAATTCATCATGTTTTATTTAAAAAGTTGTCAATGAAGAGAAGATAACAGCAAGAGCCAAGATCAAACTTAGCAAAAATACAGTAATCAAATCTGGTCCTCCTAAAAGTATGTGTTGAGGCATGTTCCTTTCTTCTTTCTTGCCAAAGTATAACAGTAGGGTCCAGCACATAATAATGGACCTAGTTCCTCCTTGATGTAATGGCTGACACCGATGAACCGCAAATTCCTACAACACATACCAGTGTGTATGTTGAAACAGTAAACTTAATAAATGTGTAACTTAATGCTTGAAACGGGGAACTTTAATTTGCTGACATGTGTATGTTTGCACCTACTATAAGTTAACTACATTTTAAAAGAATCATTGTGTTTTTGATATTAATTCATTTAGGGCTTTCGATAACATATTCATTTAGCCCCATGTATTTGGAAGTGTGTATGATTTGTTGATATTTGTTGTTTTAACGGGCCTAACATCTTGGTTATCGGCCCCTAATGGTTTGGGTGATCGTGAAGATGAAAATCAAATGTAAACTATAAATGAAACTAACTACAAACTTATATAGGCTACTAGAAGAAGAAATGGAAAACAAAAGGAGAATAAGGCAAACAAAGGACAGGAGGAAAAGAAATGCCCTCAAACCCTCGAAGAATGAGGATCGAGACACTTGGAAGGAAGGAGAGCCACGATAGGCCCCAGAGGCAATGGAAAAAAGGGGAAAAACCGACCCAGCTCAGGAATCCCTCGGGGTCGCCATCTCCCGAACTCACCAGCCGTGAGCCCCTGAGGGTGTAGCAATATCCAGGGTGCACCAAAGGTGGTGGGGCTACATACACCCTGCCCCTTGAGGGCCTTGAGCAGAAGGCAGGAGATAACAAGAAAAGAAAAAGAAGGCTGACCCCTCGCAGGAGGAGGGCATCAGAAAAGATGAGACAAGGGCCAATTAAGGCGGGAAAGGAATAGACTCCCTAGGCCTCGGATACCCTAATACCGTCGGGGTCGGAAGAGAACAAGAGTTGACCAAGTGAGGTCGACAGGCAAGAAGACAGAGAGGAGCTCGGCACAAGTAAGTAGAAGCAATGCGGGACTCAGCTGGGGCCCCGTGGTCGCCAACCCACGTCCCACTAGATGTGAGCCCCTGGGGGAGTGTATGATTTGTATGATAATCTGTGTTATTGTGGTATCTGTAGTAGTGTGTATACTTCCTGTAATTCAGGTGAGGACTGGAAAGGAGGCAGCCGTAGCCTTAAGTTGGGAACCATCCCAGCGTTAGCCTGGAGAGGAAGTGGGGAAACCTTGGAAAACCACTTCTTGGATGGCCGAGGTGAGAATCGAACCTACCTCTTCTCAGTTCTGCCTCACAAAGATGAGTGTGCACCGTTCCAACAGTCAGACCAGAATTAAATTGCTTAATCAAGCTTGGAAACTAGCCCAGGACCTCAGGAGTGGCAGCAACCACACCACACGGTGGTCTTACTACAGAATCAATTGATGAAAAATCCCTCCATGTAAGCTTAGACATTGGCATCCTATGTGTTGAAAAATATTGTAAATAACGTGTGGGAATAAAATACTACCTATAGGTATATCAACCATTACATTGGCATACAATAAATCAATTATATTTGTCTTGCATCTATCTCGCGGTTACAGAATATCATCGACAGAACCTAACACTTATTAACTTACCAAGAGTATAAAATAAAAATTGGCAGATAAGGGTGGGGTTATCGGGCCAATGGTTCCATGGTTTTATTGGATTTTCACGTTGGACTTAGTTCCACAGGACATGACGTCCGAAACGGGGGAGGAGCTTACGGTCAGCTGTTTGCAATATGGCGGCGAGATAGTGACGAGACGTAAGCAAGACAGTGATAGGGTGTGCGTTTGTTATGGATTCTAATTTATGATGGCAAAATACTACATATTTTCTTTTATTGATAGAAATATTTTTATAATCAATTTAAATGCAGTGCTTAATTACTACCAGTTAAAAATATTACCCACCTGTAGATAGTTAATTTACTGTCTGCCGTTACATTTATGAAGCCTGTACTTGGGAGCTTAGCGGTGTCGATGTTTTTATTAATTTCACAATATATATATCCAGGGGCGGATCTAGGGGAGGGCGACCGCCCAGGGCTCCGCGGTCTGGGGGCCCCGCGCCAAGGATTTTTAAAATTTAATTAATTAATAAATTATACGTTTCAATCTTTTCAAACTAAGTTATAATTCATAGTCTTCTTTTCAGTGCAGCTATGCCCTCCCGTGACCGTTTAGCAAGTTTAGATTTCAGTGAAATAATATAAGACTTCAGCCGGGAAAAGAAGTCGCAAAGTGATATTTTAATATTTCATAGTTTAAATAATCTTCATCAAGGGGACATAACGGTTTCTTTCATTTTCTTAAAATAATGTACTGTAGTGTATTCAAAGTATGGTAACTATTCTTTATTTTTTATTATTGCAAAACTATTTTCCATTTGATTTGATTTTTTTATTATTACCTATTGTTGTGGGCCCCACCTTATCATATCGCCCAGGGCCCCGCAAGGCCTGGATCCGCCACTGTATATATCTCACATAACACAAAGGACGACTCCCTGATAATAAATTGAATCCAGCAACCCTGAATTTGCATGAATGTTTTGGGTTCAAAGAAGCGTTACTTGGGATGCTCAAATCATACTTCAATATTGCTAATATTGACCTACATACTTGCTGTTCAAAGACAAGAATATAAATTTATTAATCTCTTGCCACAGACAAGTTAAAATGGAGGCATCCTCTTTATCAATATAAGTTATTTAATTAAATATTTAAAATACAGATATTTAACAAAGCTGGAGTCTCCATTTGAACTTGTCATAAGCAAGCGGAACAGATCTAAAACTACACTTTAAGCTAAATCAAATTCACTCCCCAGCTCGACATAAACCATAATACCAATTAAAACCTATACAAAACATACTCTCCTTACTGTTGTACAACTTTCAAACCAACTATTCGCACTCAAAACTGAAAAACCTTGAAATGGAAACTAATTTAAGTTAGAATAGCTTAGGCCGATCAGGTCTCCTGCTACATTACCGCATATGTATACTTAAAATCACTACAACTTCTAAATTACGGCTAAGTGACCTATCTGCGTGAGTAGTATAGGTGTTACCGGCCTGCCTGGGATGATGGGTTTCCAAACCGGTACTTAAAACTAAGATTTTACACATTAATTTACTAAATTCAACAGTAAGGAGATCATAGACAAAAACACAATTTAAGCCAAATAATACTTCAATATTGCAAATATTGAGCTACATAGGCCTACTTGCTGTTTAAAGGCAAGAATATAAATTCTCTGGCAAATTAAGGCTAGGGACAGCATTTTTCTTAAGTTTTCTAACCATTCGACTATTGTCAATCGGAAGAACCCCTAAAATAAGTTTGCGAAGAACGGATTACATTCTATGTACGACACAGAAGTATTAGGCTACAAGTTTATCAGTATTTTTGATGTAGCTAAATCCTTGTGAGTACAATTAGAGACAATAACTATCAATAATCAACAGTATCGGTGCTTACGCTGTGGAAAGAAGTCGTCTTCACAAAAATTCAGACTGCACACTGTCATGTAACGTGTAACACGTTTTCCAATTGACAGCGCCGTATCCCATCTTTCTCTCTGAACTTTTTGTACAGGAAAGTAGTGAAGAGATTTCGTACCCATTTTATACGATTTGCAACAGTATACAGAGCAGTACCTCCTCGAATTTGACAAATTCCTTTCTGTTTCCATCAGGACATCAATGTTTCACCATGAAAATAAACCTCACCAGTCACAATGTTACAGCTTCAACATTCTACCGCGTGGCTGCGCCATCCAACTTTTCTGACGTTAATAGTTACACATTGCTAAGACTATAATATGATCCTAGGCCATTAAAACTATTAGACCATGGGGGTGTATGTTAAGTTTTAATAACCTGTAATTACAGTCCTACATCAGTATTGCCATTACTACCAATTCGACCAACTGAACACCGAGCCCAAACACTGCATTCCTACCATAACATAAACGTACAGCTTATTTTCCTGTGTATCTACAAAAATAAATACAAAGTGCCCATAGCATGAATATGCAAGGAAACACATCTACACATTTGTTTGTTCTTGGCTTATTAGAGGAGGACAGGTGCATTTGAATGGTATTTGGGTCGCAGAACATTACACGAGTCGACTACTTTAGCACCATGACTTAGCATAAGTATATTCACGTTGGACTTCGTTCAATAGCACAAGAACACAGTAATGTATATAGTTACACATTGGTAAGACTATATGATATAGGCCATTAGACCTATTAGACCATGGTGTGTGTGTGTTAAGTTTTAATAGCCTGTAATTACAGTCCTACATGGCATTACCACCTATTCTAACTGAACTGATCTGTTTTGAATACTGTAATAATTTGAAATTCAAGGAAGGGGAAAAATTAATGCTTAGACACGTTGTCATGAATCATGAGATTTATATTCTATTGCAATGCGAAATTAATTAATTGATTATTCACACTCCTCAAGATCTTCAGTACACACATGCAATAGGCTCATTTAAATATTTCTGCGAGTTGTAATCAAGTTGTTGCAATGGTTTATGGAACCCAACCTTATTCATCTTGTACTCTACCGTAGGTCTACATTATAGGCCTATTAAAAAAATCCATTACGAGAACCCACAGTACCTAGTTCCACTACCCACTGCCAAAACATTACGGTAACACAGACTTCTTACCTGGTCATAGACTGGATCATTTCTTAGGAGAGTAATTGCCATATATTCCTCTGCTATTTCGAGAACAGCGATTTACGATTTGTTTTTTTCCTTCTTCCGGTGATAGGCACAGTTCACAGAATTTGGTAGGTCTACCTATGGGATAAATAATAGTGAAAGTTAATTGATATGTCAAGTAGAATGTCACCTGCGTCTAATATCAATTCAAAACTAGGCCGATATTTTTCACAGCCACTACAGAAACACAAAACTTAAATTCTTAAAATAAGCGTACTTACTCGCCGTAGCAGAAGAAGAACTGTTCACTTCTCATTACCACGAAGACAATTTGATATAAGAAAGATGAAATAGAACACAACATTAGCTTATTTAGCTTATTTGTATACGGCCAATATTATTGCATATAACTCATAAACAGAGCCGCCATGGCATGGTCAGTGCCGCCAACCCAGTAGAAATAATGTTTATTTAATGATAAGTGCCGTAATTATCGTCTGTGAGCAAGATAATTGCAAGAAAATGTCAATTAGAAATTATGTGTATATTTATTGACTAAATATAGTGATATGTTTGCAATTTAATTACAACGTTGTATCATGCATATGTTGGCAACACGATATACACGATATACAGCGCTCCATACGACTGGCACGTGCTACTACACCGATGTTGCCAAATGATCCCTATCTGGTTGACACCCCCTGGCTACAGCCAGTGCACTACATTTCCCCTACTCCCCACCACTACGCCTCATTCGCGCACTTTGCACAACCACCCTCCCCTCCTCCGTTGTATACCACGGTTCCAAGTCACACAGATCTGCTTTCCGAGTTGTACGCTTATTTTCAGCCCTGTGCCTTTCCATCGTCCAGCCGAATAAAAGAGGCCGGCGTGCAACTGTATGATTATAAGAATTACAACTCAAAATAAGTGTTTCTATGGATCATAAGCAATTTTATTGTGCGCTGACCAAACTTCTAAACCGTCTCTATGAAATGTAAAACATAAAACCAAACAAAAACAACAACAACAATAATGTACCGACTCAACAGAAGGTGATTTATATAAACAAAATGGCTGTTCATTCAGTAATGAAATTCAAAGTTTACGTATGCAAAATTTTATAATTATAATGAATGTTTAACATTCTGTAAACCAAAAACACACTTATAGTATTATGAGCAAAAATACAATTTATTGCTATAAATGTAAACTTCTTGTTCTGTGTGATGGTGTCCGATTGCTTCCTCTTCTTTCGTTTGGTGGTATCTGTGGCCTTATTTAGTCGTTGAACACCTAGCGCAAAGGAGGGACCTTGGATTTTTATGCCTCGTGCCTCGAACAACTCAACTGACTAAAAGTTTTGACAAAATGCATTCCTCGTAAAATCGTACCAGTTTTCGAAGCATTTTTGTTTGCCATAACACTCATCCTTTTCTATCCTTTCTACGAAGATTTCTCCATTCTTAGTATATACTACAAAATTGCACCTTTTTCTCCTGTTGATATTCAATCGACTTTGAATCTGGAGGAAGTAGTTGTGGCTTCGCTTCAATTGCAATTTTACTCCTGACATAGTTTTTAGTCACCTCTTCTCTGAAATATGATTCAGTGACGGAGGCAAGGTATTTGATTTCTACAACGCCATCGCAAGCAACCAAACCATCACGACTGGCTCATAAGAACGAATGTTCTTGATCCAAGAAGAATCCACAGTTGGTGACAATATTGCCAGTATTGTGTTCATACATTTTCACGACAGCGTCCTTATTTCTCTTCCAAATGTGACGGCAACTGAGGTGAAATTTTTATCCTACAATTCACATTTTGCAAAAATGAGGAAAAAGTAGACTTATGAGATCGATCCGGGCAAATGTGTGTCTGTCTGTCTGTCTGTCTGTGTGTCTCCCCCCTATCAACTCCTAATCGGCCGCAGCAATCGAAACCAAATTAGGTATGAGTAAAGACCTATAACAGAATATCTCAAGCCCATATTTGAAAATTATGTCAGTGCTACCAATTGCTGAAAAACCGCAATTGAAATTTGAGCTCCATGTTGGATATCATGGAAAGTATGCATGGGAGCTATTTCATAATTGGCACACATATAGATAATAATAATTCAGTTCAATTTCCAGGAGGCCATGTATGGCAGTGTTGCCAAAATGATTCTAAGCCTGCTGATAGGTCCAATTTTAATGCATATAACTTCTACACTATCAATTGGATTTCAACAAAATTTCGTATGTACTATGTGTAGGTAAACGGATATAACTGAGCGTATTCTTAAGAGCCAACAGGGATGCCAACTGTTAATAAATTCTCTCTCTATTTATTTTATCCAAATACCAATATATCAGAAAGTATGCAAGCCGACAGCCTTAAACTATGCACACGTATAGTATCTGGCATTCTAGAGTAATTTAGAGTAACTAATATACGTCAGTTCTACCAACATGATTCTAAGCCTGCTGATAGGACCAATGTTTAATTACATGTAACTTCTATACTATCAATTGGATTTCAACCAAATTTCATATGTTCTATATGTACTATATGACAGATATGACTATGCGTATGCTCAAGAGCAACCAGGGCTGCCAACTGTTAATAAATGCTGTCTCAATTTTTTTACCCTAATATCAATGTATCAGAAAGTATGCAAGCCAACAGCTCTAAACTCTGCACACGTATAGTACCTGACATTCTAGATTAATTTGGAGTAACTAATATACGTCAGTACTGCCAACATGATTATAAGTCAGCTGATAGGTCCAATCTTAAAATACATGTAACTTCTATACTAACAAATGGATTTCATCCAAAATTGGCACAACTAAAAAAAAAAAAAAAAAAAAACCTGGCACCATCCAGCCCATGACGGGCTAAGGCCGACCAAGCGACCGCTGCCCAGCCATTTGGCACAACTAGTGATCATAATATTTCAGATTATATCTGACCAACACATGCTTGACATTGTCGCCAATATGAATTTAACGCGCGCTGATAGATCCAATGTCCAACTGCATGTAATGCCCTTGCTACCCATTGGACATCAACCAAATTGTGGCATTTGAGGGTGCGCAAATGCGAGGGAGCCGTGTCAATAGATTTACTGGCACGTTAAAAATCCCCTTCGGGGCAAAATTCCGGCACCCCGGCGTCTCTAAAAGCCAGAGTAGTTAAAAGGGACGTAAAACCAATAACATTATTATTATCAACCAAATTGTGTATTCTGTACCTTAAGTGATGGAACTAAGAATATATTCAGTCATCAGGGCTGCCAACTGTAGTGCTCTTATTAGGCTACACTATACCAGGTATATTTCGAACAATTTAGAAATTTCGATATTACCAACATAATTTCGTCATTGTTCTAGATAGGTTCATATAGATTAATCATTGGCATGAATCTTAAATTTTAAGAAAAGTAGGCTCTTTAGTTCGTCTAGGAACTTCTTGTTAGGAATGCGAAATTGGTTTGACAAGATTTTGGCAAGGAGTATGAGGTAAACGTTCAACGACTGGACCAAACCTGGAAGCTGTCAAGTGATTCACTCTATTGTTCCTCAATTTCAATGATTCTTTCTAACACTCCATAAAGGCTTTACTGCCACTTGACTTAACTATTCTAATTTATCTCCAAATTTCTACCGTGAAATGTGTTACTCTATTATTTCTTTGGTCCTGTTCGTTTCGACTACATAAGTAGTTCTCTGTCTCCAGGATTACTTGCTAGGAGCCATTTTTGTAAGCCTTCTTTTAATTTCACAAGAAGACTTCACTATGTCATTCCATCAGTATTTTCGCTTGCTCCTGTCTTTACACACTCTTGTCCCATCACATAGAACTATATTTGCTACTTATAGTACTGCATCCCTGTATCCTGACCAGTCTGTCTAATGTCCTGCAATTCTTTACCATCTACTCTTTGAAATTAATCCATATATTTCTGCCTAAGTTCCTTATCCTGGAAATTTTAAACCCTAATCCGTCTGCAAACACCCTCACTTCTGCACTTTAGGTCTAACTATTCTCAGTTCACAGTAGAACAGTTTGTGGTCTGTTTCATTGAAGAAAGAAAAAAAAACGGAATACCCTTTAATTACTTATCAATTTACCAAATTCAAAGTCAGTAATGATATAGTCTATTACTGACCTGGTTCCTCTACCCTCCCTTGTGTATCTGTGAATCTCCTTATGCTTCGAGAATGAGTTCGCGACAGACAACCTCATGCTAGCACAGAAGTCCAATAAACATTTTCCATTGGTGTTTGCTTCCCTATCCTCACTCCACTTACCTATAACCTTCTCAAACTCCTCAATTCAATTTCCTACGCTAGCATTGAAATTCCCCATCAGTACTACACTATCCTTACTGTTAACTCTCACTACTACATCACTCAGTGCCTTATAAAGTCTATTTCATCCTGATCCACCCCTTCACATGCAGTGTACACTGAAACAATCCTGACCGATTTCCTGACATTTCCAAATCTATCCACAGTTAGACTCTCGTCCTATTTCTCCATCCTTTTTCTCCAGTCCGAAACCCACTTCTTTTTCTTTAATCGTTCATTTACGTACGGTACCGGTACCTTACATAAATTTTGCGAAGCTCCAAGGTTTTCTGGACATACAGCCTTACTCCCCACTTTGTCCTGCATCGTTTTACACCTGACAGGTATACTTTGGATCTCCTCTGTATCTCCCTTTATCTGAACTTCACTAATCCCTAGAATATTCAATCCCATCCTACTTGCTGACTCTGATAGCTCTGCTTTCCTCCTTCCATAACCACCCTCAATATTAACAGCACCCAATCGAATACCAGTTCGATTGCTTGTTCGTTTCCAATGAGTCTCTAATCTGCATATTAAGGCTTTCACGGCCCGGATTATTATATAAATAATTCATGCATTTGGGCTAATGCCGTGTGTATTTTGATTTGAACCAAACGTTTCGGAGAAACCTTGCCTCCTTTTTCAATGGAAATAAACAATGTGGCCAAAGAAAGTACATCAATGAGATTACAAAAAATATATATAAATTCCTCTGTTCGTCACCAGAGAGCAGCTGCCCCTTTACCTTCTCGTTACTTACTACTCTGTCCGCCGTTCCACCTTGGTCCGTACAGTAATTTCTGGCAGCTGTATATGATTGTAGGTATTTATCTAAATTTAACGGGGAAAAATAAGTACTATGTAACAGTTATTTTACTCATATTTTATTCAGAATAACTAAACATATAGACAGCGAATAAAGTGCTTAAGACCCATCTTTATGGGAACTTATTTCTTTATTTTGACAGAGACCGTTTTGAAGCACCCTATATACAGTATGTTAATTTACTATAAATTTAGAAGGATGATGTTTTCGTGGCATTGTTGAATAATGTGTGAATATTAAAAAATGATACAGGGTATCTTTTGTCGGAATAAACTGCTGCTCTCTCAATCACAAAACACAAACACAGAATTAAGAAACGGGCAAGGGGGCGAGATATCTTCTTCTTGTACTTTCTCAAGACTAGTCTACTGCAGTCTGACTGGAAGAGCCATCGACTCGGCGCGCATGAGAGATTTTCCTTTACGCTGCACGGTAAGTGGAATGGAATGCTGCGTAAGGGAAGGAGAACTCGGAATGGGAGGTGCGATGCTAGGTATTAGGGAGGGGGAATGAGGCTCGGTGCTTGTGCGTGCAAATGTTAGTGCGGGTAGCCTATCGTGTAGCCTGCGTAGCTACCGTTTTGTCGATTTGAAAAGTACATACGTCACGGGTATATCAAGAAACCGTTTCTTTCATCAAACATTCGAACTGCTCAGAATTAGAGCCTCTACAAATTGAATAAGTTTGAAGTTAATATAGAATTTTTTTTAAAAAATAAGGCTATTGAAAAATGATCCTTTTATAAAAAATGTTGAATTTCGAAATACAAATAGTTTACAATGAAGCTACTATTACAAGGGTTAATGCACAGAAATTTCGAAATTCTCCGGTTATTAGATTTGTCGTGACGTATGTACCTTTAACCGTCAAAGTAGACACTTTGAAGCCTTGCCCTGAACAAACGAACAGTCCATATTTTACAAAAGTGGCATATAATAAGCCCCAAAGACCTATATAACAGATTAAGAAGAAAAAATAAAATTAAATCAATATTCTATTTTTCGGTAGCACAGCCTTAAGAATGTGTCTACCTCGTGAGAAGAGAACTATAAGACTGGAGGTGACGAAATGAGGCTGAACAGATGTTTAGACAGAGATGAGAAGGTATTGCAAACAAGTCTCGTTTCGCAATGAGTCCTTAGGGGTGTACAATTCTCTCTCTCTCAGAGTCTGTCAGTCACCACGTCACCAGTTGAGGGTCAAATACCTTGAAATAAGTACTGAAGTATATCAATAATAATCAGAATATAGTAATATTTGCTTACAGATGGTTTACAATTTCAAACGAAGTAGTGATCAGGGCAGCTGGTGCGAAGAAACAATGAAGCATGCTCTGGAGGATTGTAGGACAAATCCTATTTACTCTGTTGCTTTAGTTATATCAGGTGATCTGTGAACGTTATAAACCCTATTGAAAAACAAAAGTGGACTCCATTTATATGCAATGTTGAGTTTCTGTCAAATATACACTTGCTTAGTATTAATATTCTCATGTCTTAAACAATGCATTCCGTTATACACTTTGCCCGGCTATACGGGCAAAGTGAATAATTTGACATAATTACTTAATTCTGAATTCTAATTAAGAATAGTTTCACAATTGATTCTGCTTTATACAGCAATTAAATGGGAAGATAACAATGAACAACTACAGTAAATTGCATGTCATTGTCGTACGTAATTACGTAGATACACTCATATAAAGTTAGTTTATTCACTTTGCCCGGTTCTCCCCTACCATATCTTTTGCCATAGCGAAATCAATGAGCCGCAAAACATTATCGTTACTCTCAATGTGTAAAACTCTGTGCTCCTATTGTGGGTCTAAATTCTTCCTCTTGTGCCACTTTTGCATTGAAGTCCCCGATTACTATTTTAATGTCATGTCTAGGTGCCTCATCATACTGTTTCTCAAGTTCTTCATAAAAATGATCTTTTAACTCATCTTCTTTCTCCTCCGTAGGTGAGTGTACACTTATAAATGTGTAGTTGGTAGCATGCTGAACTGCTGTGCCCAAGATAGCGGGTTCAAACCCGGCCGAAGTCGTCGGATTTTTAAGAGCGTTAAAACTCCTTCAGTATGCCTTCCTTCGGAGGGGAAGTAAAGCCGGCGACCCCATGGCATAGATTTATGGCATGTAAAAGATCCTTTCACAGACTAAACTTGTGTGAAGCTAAATTGTTAGGTTAGATTTCGTCGGAACGCTCTATCAAAGTTCCAACGTTCACCACTAGGTATCATTGATATCTGGTGGCGAAAGTTTGAACTACTTGAAATTGAACGGAACTTATAGCTCACCAATTCCTCGCTTAGGTCGTTTTTCCGTTTTATCCGTGAGGTTTATTGTCATTCTTTGCGGCTTCTCAACAAACTATTTTTTTACGGGATAGGGTTGTCAGCCCCACGGTAAGTAGAAGAGGCGGTAGGTGTCACGAGCGAGATGCGCAGTAGTTTGCCGCGTAGATGACGTCATTGGCCGCCAACATCGGGTCTCGTACGTACTGTTTCCCACGGTAACCACTGAAGAGTAGTGAAGTTTGGTGTACCGTATTACTGTCGGTCTGTAGGTCAGGTGAATGTTTATTTTCATGTTATCAGAATGTTTTACAACCTGTGAACTCGTGCGTGTGTGAAGTGTATTCTTGTGTTGAGGCCTATCTTCTGTGAGTGGTGTTAAAAGGTGCTAGAATGCCGAGCTGTGCAGTAGCAGGCTGTACAAATCATCCCCGGGACGCAAACAAATGTAAGTTGTCACTTTATAGATTCCCAAAAGACCCGTCTCTGCACAAACAATGGGAACATTTTTGTAAAAGGAAAGATGTGTTTAACTCGAATACAGCTCGCATTTGTTCGGAACATTTTCTGCCTAGTGAGTTTGAAAGAGATTTACAATCTGAACTGTTAGGTCTTCCCCCTAAGAGATTGCTAAAAACAGGGTCAGTTCCTTCCCAAAAAATTCCCACCATTCCTGCTTCAACAGAAAATTGCGAGAGAAATACGCGAGCCGAGAGGCGTGATTGTGGGAAAGATTTACAGTCCCTAATAAAGAACTCGGTAGAAGATTCAAGTCAACATCTTGAACTTCCTCAGGGAGGTCAGATTAATGATGAGTTACGCCAAAATGAAGACAACTTGCCCTTGATGTGTGAACTACGTAGTGTTTTGGCCGAAAATGAAAAATTAAAAGAAAGGATTAAAGGATCTGAAGATATCCCCCCCCCCCAAAAAAAAAAATGGAGCAAAATTTAAAAAAACTCCGATGACATATTTTCTACTTGTCAGAAGCAATATTCATTGAAAAGAAAGTGTACAAACTGGTCTGCAGAAGATGTGGCGAAAGCTGTTACAATACGGTGTATCTCCAAGAAAGCTTTATCATATGTTAGGGAAACTCTAAAATACCCCCTCCCAAGTGAAACAACAATAACACGACGGTTGTCACAATTTTCTACTCTTCCTGGGTTTCTGGATGTCACTTTTAACCTACTTAAGGGCCAAGCATTTATTATGAGTGATAACTTTCAAAAGGATGTAGTGATGAGCTTTGACGAAATGAAAGTTAAATCTGATATTTGTTATGACAGTGTCGAAGATGTGTTTAGAGGGCCACATATAAATGTACAAGTTATTATGATAAGAAGCTTAACTGGTAAATGGAAACAGCCGATTTATTATCAATTCGACCAGGTGGTCAGTACTGATTTATTTTATGAGACAGTTAGACTAGTTGAGGAAACGACTTTTCGCTTAAGAGCTTTTGTTAGTGATATGGGTGGTTCCAACCAAAAATTATATATAGACCTCGGAATAAGTCCAGAGAAATCCTTTATAACTAACCCATGTGCTGATGACCGTGTAATTTGGGCATTTTGTGACGTTCCTCGTATCCTTAAGTTAATAAGAAACCATCTGTTAGACCATGGATACAGGCTTACGTCCGGTAATACAGTTACCAAAGACATCTTGGTTGAGTTAATGCAATACCAAAATATTGAAGACTTAAAATTTACTCACAAAATAACTGAACACCATTTGCTAGTTACTGGTAGTGAACGACAAAATGTAAGGAAAGCTGCTGAACTTCTCTCTGGCACCGTGGCTAAGGCTATATCATATATTTTCCCTGGGAATGAACATGTTGAATTTGTTGAAACTGTTAATGATGCATGTGATGTTTTGAATAACAGAATCCCACATCATCCAACAAACATGCTCAAAAGTGCTTACGGGGCAAATTTAGAGGAACAGGATGTCAAACTGAATAAGATGTTCGAGCTGTTCTTATCAGTAAGAGTTATTGGGAAGTCTGGCTTGCTGCCTTTCCAAAGAGGTTGCATGATTTCAATCCCCAATTTGTAGGGATTATTCCGTAACCTGAAATCTGAAGGATATAAATATATGCTAGCATCAAAATGTAATCAAGATGTTTTAGAATCATATTTCTCTGCTCTCAGAGGATTAGGGCGGTTTTACGATCATCCTCTTCCCACAACAGTAACACAGAGAATTAAATCCCTGTGATTTAGCAAAAGTGCACACGATATAATAAAAACTGGAAATTGTCCCAGGGAAGAGTGTGAAACATTTACTGTAGAAGTGCTCGGCCACGTAGACTGTGCTATTCCTAATGACTCTGCAGAGCTACTTGAAACTAACTTGGAAATTTCTGACCCAGAGTCTGAAAATTTTAACTCTATAGTAGATTCATTAATAGAGCAGTTTACTGACCAGGAAGATCTCGAACAGAGTTTCCATTATAAGGACAAGGACTTGTTGAAAATGTTGGCCGGGTATATTGCATACCGAGTTGCAAAAAGGGGAATCGTCTCTGCCTTTAACTACGGTGGAAAAACTGGAAAGTGCATTAGTGTTAGGAATTCAGACTGGATCTCGGCTTTGTCTAGGGGAGGCCTAATGAACCCATCTCCCGAGTGGTTCAATATCGTTTATGAATTAGAAAAAGAATTCCAAAGGTTTCACGGAAATGATCTAAAGAAGTGTCCAACAGTGATGAAGGAACTAATAGATATCGTCAGATTTAAATATAGTCAGGTCGATGAGTTTGCAGTTGCATGTTTTGTGAGAACGCGTTCATTTATTAGAATAAAAGAACTGAATAAGAAGAGAGTTCTTAAGAGATTGAGTCGGACCACGGGTGCGGATGCTGACGCTACACGGAAGAAGTTAAAGAAGATGAGCAAAATTACATCCTGAAAGGTAGGTTTCATTTGGCAATTTTTAACACAGTTTGGCCGTGTGTATCTTACTTGAATTATGTGTTCTTATTTAGACCAAGTCGGTTAAAACTATTTCCTAATTGTTAGGGCCTGATTTATCTTAAACGTAATATCTTCATTATCCCGTCCTCTTTCTTTCATTCTTTCTTCAATAAATATTAATTGAGCAAGGACCGCTCCACGCATTGCTTTTAACACACAGAAACTCTGCTTCTGGAGTCCAATGACGTCACGCGCTCTCGGCAAGCTGCGCGTGACAACTACCGTCTCTTCTACTTACCGTGGTCAGCCCTATGCCCAACCCCCAACCTGGAGGACCAGGGTATCCCTTTTAGTCTGGATCATCACCTTCGACCTGTCCGGCTTGGGTAGCCCTACCAGTAGCTAAGCTACCGCCGGCATAGCTCTCAGGATCTTCTGACCACGCAAGCCCCACCACCACGGCAAGGTAAAGATACCATCGATGGGGAGGGCGTTGATTAGTCGTTATATAATCATTCCTTGAAACATTAAAAAAACAATCCCAGAATTAAAGTGAAATAATAATAATTAAATAAAAGATGTGTAAAGAGCCTCCGTGGCTTAGGCGGCAGCACGCCGGCCTCTCACCGCTGGGTCCGTGGTTCAAATCCCGGTCACTCCATGTGAGATCTGTGCTGGACAAAACGGAGGCAGACAGGTTTTTCTCCGGGTACTCCGGTTTTCCCTGTCAAAATTTCATTCCAGCAACACTCTCCACTATCATTTCATTTCATCTGTCATTCATTTAATCATTGCCCCAGAGGAGTGCGTCAGGCCTCGGCAGCCGGCACAGTTCATATCCTCGCCGCTAGATAGGGGCTTCATTCATTCCATTCCTGACCCGGTAGGAGACTGGAAGCAGGCTGTGAATTTTCATTTCAATTAAAAGATGTGTAAAGTGCTGATGTTTACTTTGTAGCTAGAAGAAAGAAATGTTTAAACATTCTTATAAAGATGGGGGATATATTTCAACATTACTGTTCCGTTGTTAAACCTGAAACGACTTACGCTCATGAAATACTATATTAAACACCAAATCAACGACAGACCAACTGCAGACGGTTGATAAAAGGATAATCAGAACAATCGTTAATAGAAAACACCAGGTAGATGGACAATGTAGATTTTTGCCTAATGCAGTGAAAGCGATTCAATAATAGACACGATGAGAAAAACGGAGAATTGCCTTTTTCTGTCGTTTATACGAGATTACATGACAACAGACTATTAAAACAACTATTTAACTAATAGGGAAAAGCGAAACAAAAAATAATTGGTTCAAAGAAATTCAAAATGGTTTAGAAGAGTTGAATATTACAATGCAACAAGTTGCAAATAGAGAATAAAAAAGAATTATGAAGAACAAACATAGGCTATAAGACTTACACTCAAAGCTATGCAACGAAAACAATATGTTGATGAAGAAAGGGCAGCCAGGTCAGCCAGAATGAAGACGTTTTGGGAGAGGAGGAAGATGATGACAGATACATTCTCTAGATGACTTAAATGCATTTGTTTTGAATTAAGTGCTCCAATGTAGGCGTAAACTATGTAAATAATAAATAAAATGGGGGATATGAGGAAAATGACAAAGGAAAGATCAAAGAAAGGACACATTTTGAATTCTGAATAAAAAACAGTTATTAGAAATTTTAAAATGTAGAATTTTATTTTCATTAGCAAAGAATAGTTTTATCAACAAATTGTATATCCGCCTTAGTCAATACATAAACGAAAATAAATTATAATTACACTTGCTCCTGGTACATGTTTCGGGGATTAATTGCCTTTATGCCCTTCATCAGCCAAGACAAATATCCGAAGAAAGATATAAGATAGCGTAGCACTCAAAAAATAAATGGCTATTTAACTTAATATGGTGCACCATATAAGTAGGTCGCAGGAAAATGTTGAGCAAAACTAAAAACATATATGTAACAGCGATGATCATCATACTTATAACATCACTAACAAATTCAAAAAGGTTAACATGAAAATAGCTTACAAAACTAACAATACTAATCAGAGCATTTTATTTAATTCCAATTCTTTCAACTTGAAGGATAAATTCAGCAAATCCGGTGTTTACAGATTAAGTTGTAATGATTGTAACGCCAATTATATAGGTCAAACAGGAAGAAATTTCACCACAAGATATAATGATCACTTAAATGCCACTAAATATAGAAAGTATTCAGCCATGGCCGCACATATGGAGGATTCAGGCCACAAATTCACTAGTATAGAGAATGATTTAGAAATCTTACATTACACTAGCAAGGGTACTATGATGAATGCTCTCGAATCCATTGAAATCAACACAGTACACAGTATTCCAGACCCAGTGAATCTTGATGAAGTCATTTTCGATTCTAATATCTTATTTGACACTCTCAAAAATAACTTAACTAGTAAGTCCAATAATAAACCACCTTAGATGCTCTTTAGTATAACTTTTCTACATCATATATTTATACATAATTACATACTTATTAATATACTGTTACACCCCTCTGCCATTACAATTCCCTACAACTTGATTTTTATTATATTACATTATTTAATTTCCACTTTGAACATTTTTCCCCCAAAGAATCTATTTTTTCATAGTAGCGCTCCACTCATACATACGTCCTATTACAGAACTAGCTATGGCAATATTTATCATCTATTGCTACCATATATATGAGTGTTGGAATTGGCTACACCCATAAATTATTTACAATAATTTTCAAACATAAGACAATCTCTTCATAATTGATACCTTGACTTAACCTGAAGTAAGTTTTTCAAATATTATTAAGTTTGCATTCGTTCTATATCATTATAAATTATTTTTTATAGTTTTTCATAATTATTTCAATCTATAAATTTCCCCTTGGTCCCTTTTATTATGGTGTTTGTTTTTCCTTTGCTTCTTTCAGGTTATGCATTGAGCTAACCTCATTGCTATTTGAAGTTGTTCCTTCCACACTCGTCTAGTTCGTATGCAGGCATTTGATTTGACTTGTGGACCTGTTGAGCATAAGGCTTCTTCATTGGTTGTGTTCATATGGTGAAGTATTGTGATTTTTGCCAATTCAAGCTTCGATCAGTGTTTTGTAGCGGATTCACGAATTAACTGTCCACTGATTCTCTGTGTTTTGATGGCTGATATCATCGCTGTTACATATATGTTTTTAGTTTTGCTCAACATTTTCCTGTGACCTACTTATATGGTGCACCATATTAAGTTAAATAGCCATTTATTTTTTGAGTGCTACGCTATCTTATATCTTTCTTCGGATATTTGTCTTGGCTGATGAAGGGGATAAAGGCAATTAATCCCGAAACATGTACCAGGAGCAAGTGTAATTATAATTTATTTTCGTTTATGTATTGACTAAGGCGGATGTACAATTTGTTGTTAAAACTATTTAGTACGTCAATACGGAACCATCATGGAAACTAGTTTAAATAATAGAATTAACAAAGAAGTCTGTGTTTTTTGGAAATGTGTATAATCGTACGAGATTTATGATAGGTAAAGTCATAAACTTAATATCGTTAAAACTCAGCAATTCTTCTAGGTTTGTGCCGTGTCTTGTCTGGGGGTTTCGCCTAGGACACCGAGCTGGCTCATCGGCGGGCTCTTGGTGTCCCCGCCCGGACCCCAACAGGAGTGACGAACTGACGGCCGTGAAAGCCAATATACCATCTTAATATCGTTACTTTTGTCTCTTTAAGCTGTATCTGTATTCTGAAATAATTTCTATGAATCTAAAATATTGTAGTTTATTTTTTAGTACACCACAGTGTAAAGGGGTCATTATTTAGCGTGATTGTGTAAGGCAATGTTGACCGACCATCAGAGGTCATCAGAGTACCAGGGTAAGTTTTTGGATCAATGCAAACACAATAAAAGTAAGAAGCAGAAGTTGAGAAATTACAACTCGGTCTGCAGAAAGTTTGTATCCATGTGATAAAATGCCAGAAATGAGTTGAAATTTGATTAGAAACGAGTTGACAGTCTTTTGTTTTGTATTGTTGTACTCGCGCCGGCGCAGTCCCCCCTCTCCTAGCGACGCCTCGCGACGCCTCGCGTCTGTACGGTACATAGTAGAGCCCTCTCACACGGCGCGCGGACGTGCTTCTCTTCGGCTGAGTTCGGCGGTGCTCGCGACGGGAGTGTGTGTGCGTGCGTGTGTCTGTCTGCCTGCCCGTCTACTTTCGCGCTTCTTCGGATCGTCTTACTGTAACAATAGACCAGTGCTATTCAACGATTGAATCAGTCAGAACGATCACCTGGAGATCTTGTTTATTTTTTTTAAGAAGAACGGAAGCATTGCCAGTCATCAGACGAGAAGAAGACGAACTCCCTGCAATCAAGATGTGTGTATAGCATGCTCTGGTTTTGGTGTGGTGTGGTTCCGACATGAGTCCTCAGGAGAAACTACTGTGCATTTATTTTTATAAGTTTGTATTCTCGCGAAATACTGTGGAACCAAGTTGGAGCCACGCCAGCACGCCTGTGTGGTACTAATCTGCATTAAAGGTATAGCGTTGGGTAATAGCACTAATTTTAACCTTGTTCTTCTACCTTCATTTTAGATCTGGTGTGGAGGCTAAGTCACTGAATAGCACTTCTTGCTGTTTCACACCTTATACATGCCAATTACTGTCGTGTCTATTGTACTGCTATAAATAGGAGACTTCGTTTAGAACCCGAAGAAAATATTACAGTATATTTCTTGTCCGAATTGTTGGTCAAAGAATGATTTTCCAAGTCACAGTTTATTGTTTGTCTGAAGTAATATACAAGGCGATAAAATAGGATAGTGTATACCTTCCTGGACATGTTAATTAAGAGATTTTTATTAAATAGCAATAAGTCACTGTGGGTTACATTTCTCAACGCTGTCTGTTTATGAACGTTTGAAATTTAGATACCAGTTGGTTAATGTGCTATTTGAAACATAAATTATGTATTATACTAATGCTAATAATTTTATATAATTAATTCTCTTGAGATTCTGTTAACCAATAATTACTGCAATGTTAGATAAAAAGAAAATATTTTGCTGACATCTAAAATTCAAACTTTCATTACGGGTCGGCGTTACGAAATTTAATTTATAATTATTGCTTTTTAATAAAATATTTTATTAAGCACATCCTAGGAATTAAACGCTTTCCTGGATTTAAAAAAAAAATATTTTACTTAACCTAGTAAATAATTATTAGGCCTGAAAGTTCACAACCTCCAGAAGTCATAAGAGAGAGGGATCATTGCAAAAAAAACCCTTTTCTTCTAAAACTGCTAATGATTAATACGCTTGCTGATTTTAGAAACTGTTATTCTGTAGATGCGGAAGAAACCTCTAGCAATCATTTCAATTTAAATCGACACTCTTATAGCTTTTATATTTGCCATAGTTATTCGTGCTACTCGCCTAAAAAGCAACTAGTATCAGACAATTCTGATTTCCGGTAGTTATTCTCATGTTCGGTTAAGTTGTGATCATAACCAAGCCATGATTGATATATTCATCGTTTTATGATCCTTTAAATTTAAATTTAGGGGCGTGATGGTGCAGCTGTCAAGTTGTATGTCTCTCACCAAGTTGGGGTAGGTTTAATCCCATGTTATTGCAGGTAGGTGTTTTTATTTAAAATGTCATGTCCGATGGTTCGGATCTACGTAAAAATCAGTTTATGATAACGAGATGAACGGTTACGCAAAATTATAAACTTCCCTCCATTCTGTTAAGTATTTAACTGCTGTTTTTCGCAAACATTATTCATTTAGTTGTGACGTTGCTGATTATGAACGATATATTACAAAAAACTGAAACATTTTATTCGTAATTCGATAGAAGACAGAGCACGGAGATGAAAAGTGTGCATTTCTAAATGGATTTGGAAACTATAAGATAATGAAAACTGGAACGAATGTATACGACACCCCCACGGTTGGTCTCTTGATTCATGTTTTCCGTATTCCTAAAGAAATGAGCTGATAGGAGGTTTTGGTTTATTGATTGTCGTTGTTGTTTTAAGGGGCAAAACAGCGAGGTCATCTACCTCTAAAGAGGTTGTGGTTACTCATTAGGAATGCAAAAAGAACAATGTAAAGCAAAAACGACAACACTGATAAAGCACTTCAACGTAGCGTAAACAAAAATCAAACCCACTTCGTGGCGTAGTGGCTAGCATTCTTGGTTGTAACCGTGTAAGTCCGGGTTCAATTCCCGTCTCTCCCAATAAATTTTAGAGCTGGAACGGGGTTCACTCAGCCTTGTGAGGCAGAACTGAGGAGAGGTGGGTTCGATTCCTACCTCGGCCTACCTAGAAATGCTTTTTTGTGGTTTCCCCACGTCTACTCCAGGCAAATGCCGGGATGGTAATTCAATTAAGGCCACGGCCGGCGCCTACCAAAATCCTCTCCTACACACATTAGAACAACACAGTCTGGGTGTCAAATAACATAGCTTGCACCCGGCATCGAGGCCATACAATATTATTTTTTATTTTTATTATTATTATTATACTAGAACAGCCATGACAAAGACCCAGGTTATCAGGCAGATTCAATAATAACGTTATTGGACTACTGAGGCTTTTAGAGACGCCAGTACCGGAATTTTTCCTGAAGATAATCTTTAACGTGCTAGTAAATCTACTGACATGACTCCCTCGCATTGGCGCACACTCAAATGTCAACTGATTGCGCCAGGATTCGATCCTGCAACCTTGTGAACAGCAGGCGAGAACGTTATTGCTGCGCTACTCAGACAGTCAAAGTCAGATTCAACATACCCAAGTACACGGGGTTAAATGGCCACGATGTCACTAATCCCCCAACTGAATCAACTACAACAAACAACAAAAATAACTACTTATGACAGATGTTGGGTTTTGGAATTATACGACTTATACATTATGTCAGTTTTGAATGTGACAATGGGCATTTCTGATAGATGATCTACATATAAAATGAGGGGCAGATGGCCTCGCTGTTCCGCCCATTAAAACCTCAATTACTGTTTGTATAACATATACTATACAAAAGGATATTATTACTTAAAGTAAGCGTGTTTCAAAAATAATGTCGGTTAAAGTTTCGTGAAATATTATTATTAATAATATGTTAATAATACGAACAAATAACATAGACCGCAACCAACATAACTCCTTAAGCTGTAAATGTGACACGGCCTGATGAGTATCACCCAAGTACGGAGGTTAACATGACTGACTAAGAATAGAGAGACCTTGGTTCATTTTCCAGGAATTCCAAACATTTTTAGCTGAATTTATTCGGAAAGCATACACTGAGTTTGTCCTAAAATTGTCTAAATGCTATAATATGACTCAAGGAACATATGGAATACGCTGAATATGAATAGCTTCTTCAGCTTCTCTTACTACTGCGGCCCTGTCACATAATGCACTAAGCACGCCACGGCTTGTTCAAAAGGCTGGTCATATCAGGGGATAACTGCACGCTACATTATCTTATGGTGAATTAATTTGTATTTATTTCCTAATTTAGTCACTTGCATCAGTCATTATTTCATATTTGCCGTCAATTTTAGGGTATAATGCGAGTTTTAGATATTTTCAATGCAGTACAATTTTGTGCATGTCTAGAAAATTCCAGTTTCTAGTGGGTCCGTTAGGAGATGAGATGTGTTTCCATGTGGTGAAATGAACGAAGATGAATGATGGTTGGTTGGTTCCTCAGTTTAGGGGCTGCGACAACGCGGTCATGTAGCCCCTTGTACTTTGGGTGTGTGTAGAATCTGTCTGATGCCCGGTGTTAATTGTGATGACTGTATTTGTGTGTGTTATCTGTTTCTTAATCCATGTAAGGACTGCAGACTTTGAATTTTTCAAGTAGTTCCTACTTTTGCCGCCAAACGACACTGTCAACGAATACTAGTTCAGAACTTGGCTACTAGACGCCACCGCATAGGCTCCTGGCGTCGTACGTAGGAACCTGAGCGTTGTTTACATTTTTAACCCAATTTAGCTTCACACAGGTGTAATTAGTGGAAGGTTCTTTAACATGCCATAAATCTATGACATGAGCCCGTCGGCTTTACTTCCCCTCCGAAGGGAGGCATATTGAGGGATTTTTAGCGCTCTTAAAAATCCGACGGCTTCGGCCGGGTTTGAACCCGCGATCTTGGGCATAGAAGCTCAGCATGCTACCAACTACGCCACCGAAGCCGCTGAAGATGAATGATAAATACCGTATATGTTTAATCACATATACATTTTTTCAGGCTGTTTTTTCGTATGTGCCAGTAATTGGGATTACATTGTGTGAACCGTCTGAAAAATGGCTTCAAAGCTGTCTACTGAATATGAATGAAAATGGCCAAAGAGTTGGAAAGAAGTGACTATAATTGTGCAGTGAATATAACTGGAATTTGAATGAAATCTGCCGTAATAGTTTCACCTGATTTCAGGTGGGCCAAATGTTTTCTCACTCAATTTCTTCATTGTTTTTAGCGCATTTTTCTATGAATTTAAGGGTATATTTAGTGATTTCAAGTTCATCAACTACTGATAATACTTACAAGAGTCTCACGCATTTAGACTCCCTGCAACTTTGGCTATGGAGGTACAAATTCGACGTAATATGTTATTCACAACGAAAAGAACCATTTCATTTTTAATGCTACTAATTCCAGGTCACATGCATGCTTATGTGGTCCTATGGTGTTGAGTCTTCAGTCCTTGGAAAGGTTTAATGCCTCCCAGTCCTGAGATAATCGTTTCATCTCTGCATAGCCACCACAGCCTATATCTGAGGCAATCTACCCCCACAGTTCTTGTCCTCCACTTTTACATTGTTATTCTTGTGTGCCTATATATTCTCTTCATTGGTACTAGTCAGAGACTTCTCTCTTCCCCCACTTGTCTTAATACCGCTTCATTCGTTACTCTATCTACCTATCATTCTCCTGTAATACCACATTTCAAATGCTCCTAGTCTCCTCTTTTCTGCAACATAAGTTCAAGTTTCACTTCCACACTTCAGATAAAGGCTTTCAAAAAATGCCTAGATCTATGTTTGATGCTAACAGATTTATGTATGTAGAAATGCTTTCCTTGCCTGTACAAATATACGTTTTTAATATCCTCTTTGCTTCCCAAATAGCAAAAATCTCCTACTTCTTTTAGATTTTCACCTGCCAATTTATGTCAGTAGGTGTGCCTAAATTTATTCTGGTTGCATTCCATTAATTATGTATGTTTTAGATGTATTGCTTTTTATAATGAAGGAAGACTCAGATCATACCCTGGTGAATTGGATAAGATAACAATGTCGTCTGCAGCCTGTCCAATATTTGATAAACAGAACATATAGTAGAAAAACATAAAAGTAAACTTACAATATTATTGTGAATCCAGTGACTGTGATGAAAAGCAGCGATCATTATTCACAATGGACATCATACCACTGACTATTACAAAGACACCCGCATATTTCCATACATGTTTCACGTCATTTATGAAATGTAAGTGTTTTATTATACCTATCAAAGTGTGCAATTACCTGCCACCTGTTCATGGATTACACTTCCACTTAGGAGTCCATAAGACCACAGCAGTTTATAAAAGACGTTAAACAACATGTAATTTCATCAATATATAAACAGCTTCCTAAATTTATAACTTGACGTGAAGACAAGGTAAGATTTCTGGTTCGTTGTAGTACCTAGGACGGGCTTGCATTGACCTTTACAAACTCGGCCAACAACAACAACTTCACTTACATATCTAGCTAAACGCAAACTATGAGTATCTCCAACGAATTTGGGGTGAATGAAATACTTGACTAAACCTGTATAAAAGTCACTGAACGATTATTATCAAAACACAAGCTACTTTCTCAGGTTTGTAGGAAAAAATATTATTACAGCATTCCATTATGGCGGATATGTTGTGGAACATAAATGTTGATGTAGTTATTAATTGGATTTTGTATTAACTTTACCTGCGTACTGCAATTCTCATGATTGTAGGCTGTTGTACAGATTAGTGACAGTTCACAGGATTTGAACTTTGACTTTTGACTGCAGCGCACAACGTTAATATTGGAATTGTTACGTTGGTATAAGTATTGGTTTGGGACATACAATACACTTTCTCTCATTACTGCTGTACTTGAGAACAGAATGCACTGATGACAACATTCATTCGGTTAAAATACACAGTATTCATTTTTAAATTAATCATGTCCGGATATCCACTAATTAAATGTAAATTAGGTGGGGCACAGGGCAGCAGGGATTCTATCATCACACCACAGTGTTCTGTGAGGCGCATCTGTCCAATGGCCTGATGGTATTGCTGTTATAATTCCACCTACTGACACCAACTGTCTCCATAGGGATTTGTTTGTCTTTCTTACCTTATCATGAGAAAACCACTGATACAACTTATATGAAATTTCAAATGTATGCTTCTTAAAGTTTGAAAAAAAAATTGCTTCACGTACCATTCACAAAGAAAGCATAAATTATAGAACGTCACGTCAGCCAAGTTGACAAAGTCGACAAACCATCCCACAAGCCTAAATTGGGTGCCTCAGCCAGATGCAGGCAAACAGCATGATTACGGAGAGTAGACTGGAGTTAGCACATTTTTATCGGGTGAGTAGATTGCTTTGGTCTATTCTTCTGTAGCCCTCAACGACGGTCTCACAAATCTTGTTTAGAAATAGGATTAATATAGTGTTTCTTTTTAATTTCATAAAAACCACATGATGTTTAAAATACATGGGTGTTTGGTATACAGGGTGCGGTAAAACCAAACAGCTGGTAGCATATGATTACCCAGGTCAGGAAGGGATGAAAGACGTGAAAAGTGTATAGTAAATGGTCCGTGGTTTAGCGGAAAAAGAGGTTTAGTTACATTACTTAAACATTAATTAAGTTTATAATGAGACACCTGTTAATATGATGTTTCATAAAACATTAAAGTAAAAAAGGAAGAAACGTGGTCGTTAATCAGGCGATCATGAGCCATGAGACCTACATTCTTATGTGGAATTCGAATCTCAGGACGGGATATTTCACTTCGAAAATCTCAAATGCAGTGACTGGGAATCGGACTCTGTTCGCCTTGGTGAGAGGATAGCAGCTTGACCATTACACCATCACGCTCCTACAAAACATTCAAGTATTAACACGTGTCTCATTATAAACTTAATTCATATGTTAATAAGTCAATTAAACAAATTTTCCGTCGTGGCTAATGGTTTTGCTTCTTATTTAAACATGTCTATTCATAGCGGACTAATCGCACGTACTGTTATTTTGTGCTTGTACTATGTTGTGCTGTATAACAATACAAAGAAATGATGTCCGCGTACGGCGAGTGGTTCTTCCCCCTACCCAAAGAAAGAAAAAGGAACATGGTTACTGCAACCAATTTATGGGAAGTTGTTCCATGCAACTAGTCAGACCTTCTCATGACCTGCCTGCGTGACCTTCAGCTGGATACCTTCTGTTACATATTGTTTACATTTCTCGTTTTCTTGATATTCATGCACAAAACCAGTGTTCTAGGTGTACACTTGCACGCGATGTTGCTGAATGTGACGTTACTATAGTCCATCTTTTCTTTTAAATCACGCACATTTTATAATATGTTTTGGTATCTTTCAGCGTTCCCTGCCGTGGGTAGTCGCATCTTTCAAGCTGCCTAGTAATGATTCATCAATACCTAAAACTAAAGTGTTCCGCGAGAAGAAATGTTTGAGAAGCATTAAATATGGAAGACAGTTTTATACGCTTAAAGCGACTGACTGTTGTGTTTGTGTGTATAAAGCCATGTGGTTGGCGTATGTCCAGGATAACTTGTTGGGTTTGATTCCCTCGTCAGTCATCCTAAAAGTATTTTTTCCGTGGTTTCGAACTTCTACTCCGGGGAAATGCTGGGCTGGTAACCAAACAAAGCCACAGCTGCTTCATAACCAAATCCAAGCCGCCATTACAAATACACACATTAGTTATCAACAACAACAACAACAACAACAACAACAACAACAACAACAACAACAACAACAACAACAACAACAACAACAACAACAACATCATCAACAACAACAACAACAATAACAACACCACCACCACCACCACCACCAACAACAACAACAACATTATTATTATTATTATTATTATTATTATTATTATTATTATTATTATTGCGATATTACTGTATACAATACGAATACTATAAAAAGCTCTTTCCCCTTTATAGCGGCAACCCGCAGTACGTTACAGTTGAAGGTGTTGCATTAGAGCAAATGTCAGTTGAACGTCGCCCTCTCGTCATCCATTTTGGGGGTTTGTTGCATATTAGTCATCAGCCACGTGTGTTGAATTTGTTCTATAACCTGTGTTTCTGTAATAGTGCTTTTAACAATAAGTATAGTATTTTAGTATTGCCAAGGCGGATTATATAACATACCGGGTGTCCACAAAAGTTATGGTATTCAGCGAGGTACAGCACAGGCTGTAATGCTCGTAGGAGTCTCAAATTTCGTAGATATGCTAACTAAGCAATGCGCTCGTGAAGTATACCACAAAAATATTAGTTCCAAGTTTTGCCACTAGGCGAGAATATGGCACTGTAAGCGGTCAGAACGTGCAAATGTTCTTCCGGTAGAAGTGCGTTGTATCAGTTCCTTGGTGACGCATATTGATTCCTTTTCTAGATTCGTGACCTTCGAGGTCCCCCGACCTAACTCCATGTGACTTCTGGTTGTGGGTATATTTGAAAGATCGTGTCTATCAGGGACATGTCCGGTCTCTGCCTGATCTAAAGGCTTGCATAGACGACATGTCGCTCTGATTTCACCCGATATGCTGCGGGCAACTGTCGACCACGTAGTGTTACGGATGCAGCAAGTTGCTGAGTTGGGAGGCTATATTGAACAGTGTTTGTAACCATAAATGCTAATAAAACTCCAAGAACAATCGTTATCATGTGTTTGCGTTGCCTACAGTGCCATCTAGTAGAAAAACTTGGAACTAATACGTTTTGTGGCATACTTCACGAGCGCATTGCTTACTTAGCATACGAATATATACGATATTTCAGACTCCTATGATCATTATAGCCCGTGCTGCACCGCGCTGAATACCATAACTTTAATTGTGGATACCCGATATATATTTAACGATAGTCAACACGGATCAACCATTACCAAACCAATATGGTAAAAATATACGCATTTTATAACATTAAGGTCCAGTATTGGGGTAGGTGCACTTGGATTTGAAAAATATATCATCCTGAAACACAAATTGCATACACACCCTAGCACATGAGGCTGATGACCAACATGTCTCAAGCTTCTCAAATGAAACATCAATGACAACCCCCTAATTCATCTAAAATACGTAGAGCAGGGTTTGCTAGAAACTTTGTTCCCGTGCAAAGGTCTTCCAGCTAGGCACTCCTTTCTCTCTCCACACTGGCAGCAGGGGTAAGGAACCAGTCATTCCGAAATCGCGGCGGCGAGCTGGTTAGGACACGTCTAACAAGCCACTTCTAACCCACACGCGAGCAACACTCTCCGTTCGCAAGGTATAGTATGGCCAACAGTAGCCGTGGTCCGACCTAAAGCTTGCAGTTTTTCGTGACTCTCAATCTCTTGATCAAAAACCACGGAACCTTCTTCTTTACGTTGCATTAGAACCACATAAAAATTCTTACATGCATTGGTCAGGAATCGAATCTGGTCTTCCTTGACCGTTACGCCATCACGTCCCGTGCTCTGGCATAGCCTACCCCACTTTAGTGATTGCACAGGTAATACAGAGCGTCCGCAAAGTCTCACCGCAGCGGTGAGCTACGCGGGTCTCGCCTTGCGGGACATGTTAGGTTGGCAGCACATGCATGTCGCTGTATACGCAAAGTCTCACTACAGCGGCGAGCTACGCGGGTCTCGCCTTGCGGGACATGTTAGTTTGGCAGCATATTCATGTCGCAGTATTCGCAAAGTCTCACCGCAGCGGTTGGCATAAGCATGCACTTGTTCCGTGTTGACCTTTAACTGGAGCGATAGGGTGGGAAATACCCGTTCATTATTGCCGACAGCGAGTGTCTATGCGTGACAGTGCTGACGCTGTAAAGTTGTGTTCTAGTCAAGTTCTTGGGTAAGCTTAGTCTAGTGGGAATGCTTACTACTGAAGAGCGTGGGTTTTAGTGGAAGAGGTTTTCCGTGCTGGTGGAAACTTTACGGAGCACAGTGTGACAGTGGTGAGTACCGTATATATAATTGCACTACTTAATTTGTTGTAGTTGTTTTCCTTGTAACAACATAACATGAATGTACTGCCAACCAAACACGTCCCGCAAGGCGAGACACGCGCTGCGGAGGGACTTTGCGGACACACTGCATCTAAGTACCGTACTAGTGGAACGGAGCCATCTGTCATGGCGTTCAACAACTCGTGGAGTTGGCCTACTGACGTTCTCTAATCCACAAGTATTTTTTCAGTATGGTCTGTAGCTTGCCACGGTGGGTGAGTGGTTATAGTGTCGGACTACCAACCCCAAGATAGCAGGTTCGCTCCTGGCCATGGTAAGTGATTTTTGAAGGCGACAAAAATCACGACACTCATGTCATTCGTTGATGGCATGTTAAAGAACCCATATGAATTCAGTAGGCCGTGTTCAATGGCAAAATTAATCTCGGGATTTTCCGCCAACACAAAGTTCCTCCATTCTCTACTTGAAAGCGCTGTAGTGTCAAAGAGTTTAGATATCTAACCTCCTTGACTTTCATAGCGTTCAAAGGAACGACGAAATTCGACATGCAAACTACCCTCTGGGTGTCAATTAACAAAGCTTGCACCAGGCACCCGAGGCCATACGATATTATTATTATTAGTATGGTCTGTGTTTATCTGGGGCGAATATTTGTCGTTTAATATTCCAAGTGGTTGGGAGATTTATATTGCACCATTATAAACATGCCACAAATTTTCTCGATGTTAGAGATGTATCGATATATCGCGATAATGTGTCCACTCATGCTCTTGGCTGTTTATTCATTGCCGTATCTTTTATTCATCTTTCAATTCATACCTAATGAAAGCGCGGAAGTTTGGTGATTTAGTTGATGCCATTTATGCAGACCTGAAGTAATTTATTGAGGGTCACTAATGTGGAACTAAAACATGAAAGCCACTTCTCCCCATATTGGCGCAAGTTCCATTCTTGACTCGTGAGGTGGAGGTAAGGACTTCTTGACCCCTTGATCTCACATATAAACGCCCTCCAATGTTCTGTTTAACAGCAAGCTACTGTAACTTAAAAATAAGTATTAAGTCACTAAATTCAACAATGAAATAACATTTTTTCAAAATTTCAGACCCTTGAGGGGACACGAACTTGTGACCTCTGACATTGTACGCAATTATTCTGACCACTTATTTTATGTTGTTGTTGTTGTTGTTTATTTTAGGGTCTGTGACATCGTGGCCATATAGCCCCGTGTATGTTTGGGTGTGTGTGTATAAAATTTGTGTGATAACCTGTATTATTGTGATGGCCGTGCGACTGTGTGTATTTGCAAATTGGAATTTGATTGGAAAGGAGGCAGCCGCGGCCTTAAGTTAGGAAGCATTCCAGTATTTTCCTGGACTAGAAGAGGTAAACCACGGTAAACCACTTCCAGGATCGCTGAGGTGGGAATCGAACCCTCCTCTTCTGATTTTTACTTCACGGGACTGAGCGTACCCAGTTCAATCCCTCACACCAGAATTAAAATTTCTTGACAGAACCGGGACTCGAGCCCAGACCTCTGGGACGATAGCCAAGAACGCTAGCCGCTATGCCACGAGAATAATAATAATGTTATGGGTTTTACGTCTATTTTAACTACTACGGATTTCTGAAACGCCGAGGTGCCGGAATTTTGCCCCGAAGGGGATCTTTAACGTGGCAGTAAATCTACTGGCATGGCTCTCTCACATTTGCGTGCCATCACATGCCAATTGACTGTGCCGGGATTCGAAACCGCTATCTTGGACTCAGCAGGCGAGAACCTTACCGCTGATCCACGCAGCCAGTCTGCTACACCACGAGGTGGTCCCACTTCTTTTATTTGCATTTCTCTATCCTTTCTCAGTTACACTTTTTCTGTTTACTTGCTTTTCGTAGTTATTTTATGAAGACGTCACAAACATCCAGTCCCCGAGCTGGAGGACTTAACCCGGCGGGGAATCAAACCCAATGCCCTTTGGACCAGAATATAGCACGCTGGAAAATTAGCCACTGGACGTGTAGACATTTGGAAAGAATGTGATAAAATACACTGGTTGCACCGAATCCTGACGCAAGACATTTCTTTAGAGCCGTAAGAACTTCCCTGTTCCTAAATTTTATTTCGAAACTTTTCCACGAATATTTCCAAGTAACGTACAATTCAACGCGTGTTGTTGTTGATTCATTTAGGGGCTTTTTAACATCATGGTCATGTAGCCTCATGTACTTGGTGTGTGTAGAATCTGCCTGATAACCTGTGTCGCTGTGAAGGCTGTAGTAGTTTGTGCATTTGTAATTGAGGCTAGAATTTGAAAGGAGCTAGCAGTAGCATTACGTTAGAGACCATCCTGGCATTCAGCTAAAGTAGATGTGGGAAACCACGGAAAACTACATGTAGGACAGGTTTTGCCTCACGAGGCTGAGTGTACCCCATTCCAATCCTCAGACCGGAATTACATTTTTTGCCAGAGCCGGAACTCTAACCCAAGACCTCTCGATCAGGAGACCCAATACATATCCTGGTACCGCAGAAGGCATTCAATTCCCTCCACATCCCAGAAGACGGGGGTGGGAGGAGGGGGCGGGGCAAAGAAAATAATTATAATTGTGAAATCTCATTTCAAAGAAATGATATTATAAATAAATTCATAGTCTACACTTTAAATAAATTTTATAAAAATAGATATTTTATAAAAATTATCTATTAGGTGAACATCCTTTAGAAATTTCAATTCCCCCTTGAACAGTACATTGGCTTTTAATACTGATCCTTTGAGTGGAGTGAGTAGTCTGTACTTTGGCGGTGGTGGTAGTGATCGTTGCTTTAAGGGAGGGGATATCAGGTTATTCACCCCTATTGAGGAACTTTCAACAATCAATCAATCAATCAATGAATAAATAAATAAATAAATCAATCAATCAATCACTCAATCAATCAATCAATCACTCAATCAGTCAAGCAATCAATCACAGTTTAATTCTTGAGAACCTAGCTGGAGAATATTCTGTTCTCTTAAGGTGTTTGACGTTGTATTGTTACAACGTGTTTCATTTGGAATGTTGTGTATTTTATGTTGTTGTAGCTGCTGTTTCATTTATGGGTTTGTAACATTATGGTCAACAGCCCCACGCGCTTGGGTGTGTAATAACTGGTGTTATCGGTGATATCTGTGGAAGTATGTGTATTTGAAGTTGGAGGTAGGAGTTGGAATGAGATTAACGTGGAATATTCACGACATTTGCCTCGAGTAGAAGTGGGGAACCCGTTCCAAACTTCAGGCAAACTTCTTGGTCCCGCGTGGCGGAACTCTGCACCACGACCGCGAGGGCAAGTTTGATACCCGGCGCTTACTGTGGCTATCCTGAGTGTGGTTTCCACTTTTCCTCCAGGAAAATGACGGGATAGTACCTTACTTCAAGTCCCGGGGCGCCTACCCCCTTCCACGTCCCTACAGTTACACACACTACTAAAGTCGCCACAGAAACACAGGTTATCATATAAGTTGTAGAACAAGACTCGTGCAAATACTTGGGCATCCATGTAAGGAATGATATAAAATAAAGTACCCATGTGGGTTGTGTCGTCTCCAAAGTCTACAAAATCAGTTAAATTTGAAATGAGAGTATTAAAAGGCAGTAGTTACACCGCAAAAGATTTAGGGTATTTGGCCCTGGTGAAGCCAATCTTGGAATGTAGCTCAGCGGTTTGGGACCCCCATCAATGAGCTGGAGGTGGTACAAAGGAAGGCTGCTAGGTTTGTGCTCAACGATTTCAATCCTAGAAGTAGTGTTACTCCAATGATAGAAAAACTAGGGTGGGAATCTCTGGAAGATAGAAGGACGAAATCCAGACTACACGCTATCTAATCGGCCAGCATGGGGAGAAATCCCACCTACCTGAGCAGGACAAATCATCCGCATAAAGTTAGAGGTCGACCGCAGTATACAAATTATGGGAAATATTCTTACATTAATCGTGGTATTGATAATTGGAACTCATAGCCTTATAGCCTTAGAGCCTTTCCTCTAACATATTGATGTGTTTAAGAGAAGATTGAAATTTTGTGTAAATACTACGATGTAGCTACTATAGTGTTTGATATTATTGTTGATAATTTTCTATTGTGCAATTTGCAAATAACATAAATGCATGAATGAACGAATGAATGAATGAATTGATTGAAAACGTTCAACACACACCCAAGTGCACGGGGCTGATGACCAAGGTGTCCCAAGCCCGAAAAATGAATTAACAACACAATTACAGTGATAGTTCGGTGAATCAGTGGTATCATGCCCGGCCGAGAAAGTCGCATTTTTGAAGGGCGGGGAAAGTCATGACACTTCGAATTGTAATATGTTGGCTCTTAAAAGACATAAGTATATCGTATCACGGTTAGTTATAACAAGACAGAATCCATTAAGTATCAGTCGCAGATCACCCAATAGAGTTCTGGACTTGTTGTTAAGGGGGTAGTGCAAGCATCAACACCGCCTAAAAGATTCCAAATCAAAATAGCTGAGGTGATACGATTAAAAGGGCAACAAGTAGTTCCGTGAAGAACTATACAGCCTATTTTCATATATCCTACTTATGTTAATTGTCACTATCAACATACACAATTTCAGTTTGATTGCTGCAATAGATTCGTAGATATTGAGAACCGACTAAATATTTCGGATGGTCGCCATGTTGGATTTTATATATGTAGGTCCTAGAGTTATGTACTGTTACATGCAGATTATTGTGAACGTGTAGTATTCAAACTTCAATCGCACAATTAGGACACAGGAAAAAACAAGGAGATTTAAAAATGTTTCACAGCTGCCATCTTGAGGTTATGGAAACAATATAAATAAATTAGATGCCAGTGGATTAACATTCGGATAAAGATTTACTGTACCAAGTTTCACTGCACGCGGACGGTTAAATTGCGAGAATCGTCCATGTGAATATTTATAATTCGCGTAACCGCCATGTTGGATTTGTGATCACCAGGTTATTTAAAGTCCTATAGGTGAACTTAAGTTCATAGCCCCTATGAACATTAAAAAATGCAGTTTGATTGCTAAAATAGATTCGTAGATATTCAGTATCGTCTAAATATTTCGGATGGTCGCCATGTTGGATTGTTAAATGTATAGGCCATAGAGTCATGTACCATTAAAGGAAAATTATTGCGTAGGTTCATTATTCAAACTTTCACTTCGATCGCATGACTACATCACAAGAAATAAAAACTTAATTTTAAAATTCGCACTGCCACCATCTTGAGGTTATGTAAACAATTGAACTAAATTAGATACCAGTAGATTACAATGTGTATAAATATTTCCTGTACCAGGTTTCAGTGCGCTTGGAACATTAAATCGCGAGAAATGTCTATTTAAAATGTTCAAATTCGCTTGGCCGCCATGTTCGTTTTGTAGTTAACCGGTTTTTGAAAATCTTATAGATGGACTTCCAGTAGTGCCCTTTATCTCCGTACAAAATTTTAGGGAGATACCGCTAATAGTTTCAGAGATATAGAATGCCGGTGAAATATTTCGCACATCCGCCATCTTGTGATTATGTAAACAATTGAACGAAGTTAGATGTCGGTGCATTACAATGTGTATAAACATATACTGTACCAAGTTTCATTGCGTTTGGTTGGTCAAATCGCGAGAAACGTCTATTTAAAAGTCGCAAATTCGCTTGGCCGCCATGTTGGTTTTGTAGTTACCAGGTTTTCAAAAGTCACATAAGTGAACTCATAGTAGTTCCCTCTATCACCATAGAAAATGTCAGGGTAATATCGGTAATAGTTTCGGAGATATTGAATGCTGGTGAAATATTTCGCACAGCCGCCATGTTGGATTGGTGAGTCGTAACAAAATTTGAAGGGCACGGTCGAGGTCGCCGGGAATAGTGCTATGAACTTTCCGAGTTTCATTGAAATCGCTCCTGCCGTTTAGATTTTATTAGGGGGGGACACACACACGAATCACACACACACACACACACACACACACACGCACGCACACACACACGGACAAAAGGTGATCTCATAAGCCTATTTTTTCAAAATTGAAAATAGGCTAACAATGCAGGTTACAAGACAAATATCATACACACACAAGTATACAGGGATAATGACGAAATGTTTCAACAGCAACAACATCAGCATCAATAATGATTGTTATTGTTATTATTCACACTCCTCAGCCATTAATATTAGTATTAACATAGTTAATTTACGCCTTATCATAATGAACCTGTAAGGTATTTATTGTACTTGTACCATATTGCCATAGGGCCATGAGCCCTAACTTCGCCACTAATAAAAATAAATAAATAAATAAATAAATAAATAAATAAATAAATAAATAAATAAATAAATAAATAAATAAATAAATAAATAAATAAATCAGTAAATAAATAAATAAATAAATAAATAACTCTTTCTTTCTTTCTCTTTCTTTCTTTCTTTCTTTCTTTCTTTCTTTCTTCTTCCTCCCTCCCCCCCCCTCCCAGGGGCTCACGACTAGAGAGACGTGGGTTGGCGACCACGGAGCCCCAGCTGTGTTCGGCATTACTTCTACTTACTTGTGCCGAGCTCTTCTCTGTCATCTTTCTTATCGACTTCCCTTGGTCAACTCTTGTTCTCTTCCGACCCCGACGGTATTAGGGTATCCGAGGCCTAGGGAGTCTTTCACTTTCCCGCCTTTATTGGCCCTTTTCTCATCTTTTCTGATAACCTCATTCTTCGAGGGGTCAGCCTTCATTTTATTTTCACATCCCCTGCCTTCTGCACTAGGCCCTCAAGGAGGCAGGGTGTGTGTAGCCCTACCACTTCTGGTTTACCATGCATAGTGCTACACCCTCTAGGGCTCACGGCTGGTGAGCTTCGGGATTTGGCGACCCCGAGGGATTCCTGAGCCGGGTCAAGTTTTCCCCCTTTTTCCATTGCCTTTGGGGCAGACCCTCCCCTCTTTCCCTTTCCTCGCTGCCTTTCTTGCCTTCCAAGTCTCTCAATTCTCATTCTTCGAGGGTTGAGGGCATTTCCTTCCCTCCTGTCTTTTATTTACATTCTTCTCCTCTTTGTTTCCCATTTCCTCTTCTAGTTTGTAAGTGAGTAGTTAGTTTTAGTTGTAAGTTTCATTTGATCATCTTTCATTTTCACTATCACCCAAACCATTAGGGGCCGATAACCTAGATGTTAGGCCCCTTAAAACAATAATTATCATCATTACCATCATCACTTCTTTTTTCCGATGGCTGAGTCCACCACGAGCTGCGTGCAAGGGATTGTTATAAAATGTTTGCCACTAACGGGCTAGCCTAGACGTATCCAGTTGGGATACCAACATCCTTGCAGTTCTTGTGGTAAGGGAGATAAAATTCGCAATGCAGACTTTCTTGCACGTATGATTAATGTAGAAAATTTCTCGTCACATAATCCGTGACACAAAGGGTAATTAAAAGTAACGCTGTTTGTGTTCATTCCAGACAGCTACACGTGTTTTCTCTGCTTATTTTGAATCTCATAAAATACTTGGCACACTTCCCACTTCCTGATAAGAATTGGACTAATATAAAAACTGGATTTATTTTGTCACGCGTTGAGCGATCCATTACTGTTGGAACAAATAGCTCATTTGTCAGTGAAGTAGATGGACTGTATAGGTTGTTTATTATAATGGCCATTGTCATAGTCTGCCTTTCTTAAACATTAATTTCTTTAAACAAATCTGTTGTTTAACAATCTTAAAGGAGACTTTAGATTATTCTTTTTGTTTTGAAGTGTATCCAGTGAGTTCTAGTTGTTACGTTTCGGACCTTGAGACATCATGGTGATCAGCCACGTGCACATGGGGTTTGTAAAATTTGTCAGATAACCGTTATTACTGTGATGTCAGCACTTGTGTTTAGGTGATAGGATTGGGAAGAAAATCCGTGATCTTATACGAAGTACCATTCCGGTATTTGCCAGGTGCAAAAGTGAAAAACTATGAGAAACTACTGCTAGGATGGCTGAGGGAGTGATTCAAACCGACATGTCTGTTCTTCACCAGCGAGTGTTTGGGTAATATCAAAGGTCATATGAGCAAGTTCCGATCGGGAAGAATGGTCCACCATTGAGGCTTGAATGACAGTTGGAGAGAGCTCGAGATACAGTACAACTTACTATTTTAGCTGCTAATATATTTCCGTGGGTCGGGGAGCGTTCGACTCGCGTGGCTTAAAATAGTCGTGTTGCGCGCCTCTCCGCCAACAGAAGACGATCGCGTGGCGACATGATCCAAGGTGCAGCTAGCTAGGTCGGTTCCGTCTGGCGTAGCGTTCACTTTATGACCCGAGGTATGACGTGTCAAAGACATATGTCATCTGTCTAATTTCTTAATTTTGACCTCCTGTGCGACAGTCAATTTCTTTAACTTGGCATAACTCCATGAGATATAAGAGCATCAATCAAAAAGTCTTAGTGATCTTTAATGTTACGGCTATTTATATAGAGGTGGAGTGGAGCATCGCCTAATCCCAGCTCTTCTCAAAGCGTGTTCCGTGAGCACTGGCTAGGGTTACTATTGTTGTTGTTGCTTTCATTTAGGGCCTAGACCTGTGGCTAATTGGTTAGCATGCTAGGCTAGGACACGAAGGGACCGGGGTTCGGGACTGGTTGTTTGTGACGTCTTCATTAAAGAAACAAATCAAAATTTAATGCTTTTCAATCAGTCAACACAATTCTACCCTATTGTAATGGATGTTATTCCCTAAACCGGAAATAAACTACGCGAGGTTCAGGGAATAAACCTAACCGAAACAATACACGACGAGGTGGTCTGTACCGTAGTGGAGACTTGGCGAGAAAGTACGGCCAACAGGTTTCTTTTCTAAAAAATATGTTTAATACCGAGACAATTTTTGTAAATATTAAACATATTGTAACTTTTTAATTTATTATATCCCAATGCTGGTCAGATGGCTGCTGTAGTACAGGACAGCTGCACAGAAAAAACCCTTTTGTTCCAAAAACTGTGCTATGGTTGGCTTTTTGTAAATCGTTAGAAAAGCACAAAAAAAGCTTAACTCTGAATTTTAGAATAATTTGCACGATCATTTTGTCGGAAAAGGGGGGGGGGGGCGTGATGGCGCAGTGGCTTAGCTGCTCGTCTTTCACCCGGACGGCCGGGGTTCGAATCCCGGTGATAGCGGGGTTGAATTTTCACCTGAAAAATCACGTGGCGTCAGGAAGGGCATCCGGCTTTAAATCCCCGGCCAAAACCAAAATGAGCCTGGTTGGCTCCGGTGACCCCAATTAATTGGGAAAAGCCGAAGGAAGAAGAAGAAGAATTTTGTCGGAAAACTCAAAAAAACATTGAAAAGTGTTTTTCTCTGAATCGACGTATTTTAAAGAAAAGTTTAAAAAAAATGTAGAGGACATTGTCACCTACAATTCGTCTCATTGAGGTCATATCATAGGTGGCAAGGTGGCGCCAAAGTTTCCAAAAAAGTGTTTTTTCACTTTTTGTCCTAGAAAAAATGTTTTGTTCACAAAAGGGCGAATCAGAAATTTGTTCCTCTCAAAATTGTCTGCAACATTTATTGAAACATTTTTCCCTCCGCCTTACCGTTCCAAAGTTATAGTCTGCCGAAGTGTGAAAATTGTACTATTTAGATGGCACAAAGGTTAATATGTGTACAGTTATGATTGATACGTTGCGATTGAAATAGATATGATTGTTTGAGCTAATTAACAAACACAGCCCGCGTCCTGTTTGACCGAGCCTTAGGCAGCTGTCCGACACTGGTCCCTGTCTAAATTATGCCCACCGCTCTCTCCGCATTAACAATAGTAGCCTTTACTACGCAGCGTAACGGTAAGTCGGAGGAAAAACACGTTTAAATAAATGTTGAAGACAATTTTGAGAGGAGCAAATTTCTGATTCACTCTTTTGTGAAAAAACTATTTTTTTCTTGGACAAAAAGTGAAAAAACACTTTTTTTTTGTAAACTTTGGCGCCACCTAGCTTCTGCATTTCAAAACGTATGATATGACCTCAATGAGACGAATTGTAGGTGACAATGTCCTCTACATTTTTCGTTTAAAAAACTTTTCTTTAAAATACGTCGATTCAGAGATAAACGCTTTTCAATGATTTTTTGAGTTGTCCGACAAAATGATCGTGCAAATTATTCTAAAATTCAGAGGTAAGCTTTTTTTGTGCTTTTCTAACGATTTACAAAAAGCCAACCATAGCACAGTTTTTGGAACAAAACCATTCCAGCTGTACTGTACTACTAAGTCTACAACTGATGATCGAGCGCTCGTTGGCCCAAATCCAAGCACCCTCCTGTTAATTTCTAACGGAGAGGGTACGTATGCACGCAGGCTACTGCACCAAAACAACAAAAACAACAACAACAACAACAACAACAACAGCAACAGCAGCAACAACAACAACAATTGAAGGGTCCAGGGGAAGAAGGGGGAATGTCAAATAATGTAAAATTTTCAGGAAACGAGTTTTAAAGTTTCATTACTTACATGTACGCGCCAACTTGAAACGTCATTTTCTCATGACCCCCATTGTTCTTAGCCAGACAAAATTGTGCCTTCAGTACCTCGCACATAGGCCTACCACATCGCGCTGATATCTCGATTACACATTTTGAGTGACACACCCCCTTCTTCCCGTGGACGCTTCAATTGGATTCCTCTGTTTTAAACTATAGCAAGAAACATTTCATGACTAATACAAGTAAATTATTTGTCCACGGTATTCAGCCGAGTCCGCACTGGAAGTACTCCGGGAAGAAGGAATATAGTGAAATTCATAATACTACGGTTTACTTTTCAAAATTGTAAAATCACAGTTAATGTTCTAGTTTCACATCGCCCCGTGTGTACTGTACAGTAAACAGTGAAACAGAGCGATTGGGGGATGTTGAAGCGGTCAGCAGCTGTGGAGTGCACCCATTAAGTTGCCGAGATAAAAAGAAGCTGATGCTCTTTGAGACGATAGTGCAAGTTCTTCTTTGGAGCTATAGCATTGTCCTATGGGTGCACTTGAGAAAGACTGACGGTGGGGCTCACTGAATTAGCCTGACGCGTCGCGGCGCACGGAAATTTACCGGAATGCAGAGCTTAAATCGGTCGGGCCATGGCTGTGATTGTGTGGAAGTGAGATCATTAATCTCTTCCTAAACTTCCTATGCATTTATTATCGTGTTCGAAGCCATTTTTCAGTGTTGCCTTAGTAATCGAAATTTAATGCTTTTCAGTCGGTCAACACGATTGTACCCAATTGTAATGAGTGGTTCCACAATCCTGGAAAAAATACATGAGATTAATAAATACACTTGGATGACGTGTTTCGATCGTCAAGCGATCATCATCAGATCCGTTACACTTATGTGTACAAGTATGTGTGTGATGGTATCTACTGTACAACATATACACTTATTTAGTTGCAGTAGTTATTGAACTAGCACAACTAGTCAATATTTCTTAGAAACATGTGATTCTTAGCCTACTTTTCACATTTTGCAAAATGAGGAAAAAGTAGGCTTATGAGATCGATCCGGGCAAATGTATGTCTGTCTGGCTGTGTGTGTGTGTGTGTCCCTATCAACTCCTAAACGGCTGCAGCAATCGAATCCAAATTTGGTATGAGTAAAGATCCATACCTGAATATCTCAAGCCCATATTTGAAAATTATATCAGTGCTACTAACTGCTGAAAAACTGCAATTGAAATTTGAGCTCCATGTTGGATATATTGGAAGGTGTGCATGGGAGCTATTCCAAAATTGGCACACATATATATAATAATATTTCAGTTTAATATCCAGGTGGCCATGCATAGAAGTGTTGCCAAAATGATTCTAAGCCTGCTGATAGGTCCAATTTTTAAATGCATAATACTTCTACACTATCAATTGGATTTCAACCAAATTTCGTATGTGCTATGTGTACCATAACATATATGACTATGCTTATTCTTAAGAGCAACCAGGCCTGCCAACTGTTAATAATAATGCTGTCTCTATTTTTTACCCTAATATTAATATATCAGAAAGTATGTAAGCCAACAGTTTTAAAATTTGCACACGTATAGTAAATGACATTCTAGATTAATTTAGATAAACTAATATAAGGCAGTGCTGCATGACTCTAAGCCTGCTGATAGGTCCAATTTTAAAATACTTGTAACTTCTATACTAACAATGGATTTAATACAAAATTGGCACAACAAGAGATCATAATATTTCAGATTATTTCGTACCAACACATGTATGACATTGTTGCCAACATGATTTTACACGCGCTGATAGACTCCAATGTCTAACTGCATGTGACGTCCATGCTATCCATTGGTATTCAACCAAATTTTGTATTCTGTACCTTAAGAGATGGAACTAACAATATATTCAGTCACCAGGGCTGCCAACTGTAGTGCTCTATTAGGCTACATTATACCAGGTATATTTCGAACTAATTAGAAATTTCGATATTACCAACTTAATTTCGTCATTATTCTAAATAGGTCTATATAGATTGGCTTGAATCTTAAATTTTAAGATGATTAGGCACTTTAGTTCGTCACGGAACTTCTTGTTTTGTGTTGATGTTGATAGTAGTGATTAGCCTTCATGTTTGCTTGTGTAGTGTGCTTATGTGATACCGTAGTTATTAAATGGTCTGATTGGACTGTATTGTGAACTTACCTGATTGAGCGATTTGTAGTCTGGTGCCGAGCAACTCCTCTCACCACTGCCCGCACTGTACTGGAAGGAATTTCCTGTATCGTCTCGTTATCTCTTATCCTCCTTGGTCTTTTCCCTGCATTCCTAACTGTCTGTATATGTCCAGTGATGTAACATGTGTGTGCTGCCAATCCTAATATGGTGCACTATGTACTATATTCTGGACATCTTCAAGTATTCATTCTCACCACGCGGAAGCTAAACAGCCCTCTTTAAGCGTACCCGGTCTATCAAAAATGTCTTTGAAACCTTAATACTGCCATTAATGCCAGCCTTGACACATTGAAGATACGGTATCGTACAAGGTACATCCTAATCCAATAACATGTTTCCCTTGATACTCCCTTATCTAGCTTGCTGCAACGTTATGTGTTTCTCATTTACAAAGCGAGTGTTTTCTATTAGTGTCAAGAGGGATAAATTCTGCAAGAATGTGTGTTCGTTTAATTTATTAGGGTAGCTTATTTTAGGTAAGTGTATCTCGATTGCTTCCTTTATGCCTAGGGCCAATCCTTTCGGTTCGTGATGTATGGTTTTTAAGGTGGTTTCAATGCTAGTGAAGGGGCAGATGACCTCGTAGTTTCGCCTCTTAAAACAACAATAACTAACTAACTAATGTAAGTGAATCTGTGTCCTACGTCGTACACGTGTTCGCATACGGCCGATTGTGTCCCGTATTTTTTAAATCACATTTCTGTGTTCTTTGTATCGCGTGGTAGAAGAATGGACACGTGGACTTAAGTTGGGGACCATACTGGCATTTGTCTGGAGTAGAATTGGGAAACCACAGACAACTACTCGGCTGAGGTGGGAATCGAACCCACCTCTTCTCAGATTTGCCTCACGAGGATGAGTGTACCCCATTCCAGCCCTCTGACAAGAATAAGATTTCTTGGCAGAGCCGCGCATCGAACATGGGCTTCTGGGATGACAGCCACTGCGCCAAGAGGCGGACCCCTCAAAATATCATATGGGATCCAAGTTGCAAATTAAAGTTCCGTTGGAATCGGTTCAGATTTTAAGGCTGTGAACACGAACATTCTAACATTCATGACTCCTTCCTGTGAGTTGATTAATTATTACAAAAGTTGAAGACTGCTACTATTTTCAGCAGCATGTGTGTAGTGACCGCCATCCACCTGGGTCGCTCCAAATTTCGCATACATTTCAGCGTCTCTAGGAATGGCCAGAATGAGTAGGCTACAGATAGTGAAATACCATGACATGTGATCTGATCAACATCTATGATATACATCACCGAGGTCGGGAGGTTCACGTGAGAGGAGATGATCAGTTCCGTACCCCTTGTATCGCATGTTCAATAGGATTGTAGTCGAGGGAGAAGGGAGGGACAACCACTGGACAAACAATCACCAACCCCGCCTGGTATTTGCCTCTCAACAATATCTGCTCGGCCCCTCTTGCAAATATGTCACCGAATCACCGGACTCGACTCGAGTGCGACAATCATTGCGGCCAAGAAAAAAGCGCGATTTATCAGCCAAGACGACGCTGTGCTATTTATTAGTCTGAGTGACCTACTCCGACACAGCCCAGCCTTACACGTCCGTGTTGTCCACTTTGGCGCTAGGTCAGAAGCTCGCAAATTATTACCAAGACTAGGGGAACATTAACGTACTGTATGCAATTACCAAATAATTATGAAATACAGTACGGTATATTAAAAGAGAATTGATTAAATTATAGCCTATTAAATTAATTTTGATTGATAATAATAATATCGTCGTATAGCCCTGGGTGCCGGGTGCAAGCTTTGTTATTTGAAACCCAGAGGGAAGCTTGCATGTCAAATTTTGTTATTCCTTGGAACTCTATGAAAGTCAAGGAGGTTAGATATCTATGCTCCGACACTATAGCGCTTTCTAGTAGAGAAAAGAGGAACTTTTGGTGTGATGGAAAATCCCGAGATTAATTTTGCCATTATGAACACGGCCTACAGAATTCAAATGGGTTCTTTAACATGCCAACAAGGTCGCCTTTCAAAAATCACTTACCACGCCCAGGAGCGAACCAGCAAGCTTGGGGTTGGTAGTTCGACACGATAACCACTCACCCACCGTAGCAAGCAATTTTGATTGATGAATTGACTATAAAATTGAATTACATCAGGGTCGCACACTATCGACCCCTCGGGGAAGCCGTACGCGTTAAATCATACACCATGGCCGCGAGGGCAGCTGCAGCAAGTCCAGAGATTGTGAGTTTTGAATCCCGGTGCTGACAGTGGCTATCCTGAATGTGGTTTCCTCCCGGGGATTCCCACATTCCCTCGGCAAATACCACGATAGTACCTTACTTCAAGTCACGGGGGGTGACAAACAAGACTTTTAGGGTTTGGTACGCGCTAGTTCATGTCCTTTCATTGACAAATCATGAACATTTCCTCAACTGGGAAATGCCTTAAGACAAAGGCTACCACACAATAAATGAAAAGTTCACATCCATACATCTTGATTTTAGATTAGCCTATGTCGAGTTCAGTCTGCAAGTAAGCGCACTCACTGAAGCGCATCCAAACAGTGGATACTCCCTTCCCTTTCTCAAGATGCTAAGTGATGCTCAGCTCTGAAGAAATAGACAAGATTAGGTAATAAATAACCCTCTACCCCAAAAATGTTCTCCTTGTACAATTGCTCCTTCGTTACAACTAGAATTAAGATTAGAATAAGGGAATAACGTAAGTTTATTAATATAGCCATTCATACAGTACGGTATATCTATCTTCTACCACATGCTAAAGGAGGGAAGATAAAGGAATAAATATACGGTACATCGAATGTTGCGAACTTTTCTTTTAAAAGAAAGTGAAAACCAAATGCCTTTACCTATTTTCTTATTCACCGATCACAGCCAGGGAGCGTACCCAAAAATATCTTACGTTTGGGGTTATAGGCCTAAGTGTAGACTGCCTTACTTAGTGACTGCCCTGAGAGCTGCTGGTAGAGAGGGGAGGCAAAATAGGCTTTTTGGATGCCCTTAGTAACTGCTTTACTATCGGAGGAACATCAGCGTCTACGCTGCTATTTCATTCTTTTTATAGTAGAAGGAAAAAGTCACCGAGGGATAAGCCAGGGCAATAAAGTAGATGCGGTTTCTTCGATCCAAAATTCCACTGTTTGTGCTGAAGGGTGAGCAGCAAGACCTGTCCTGGTTTTTGTTTGTGGTACATTATACGGTACTCGAATCATTTCTGGATCATAGAGGTGTTTGTGCGGCTATTAATGGTAAAACTGCCGTTAAGTTTCGTTTGGGGTACCACCCCTGAATTGTTCTGCAGCAAAGCATTCTCGAGGAAGTCCTCACTCAGGAAGGTTACTCTCGATGCCATTGTTTGAAGGGTTTGAGACATGTTAGTCATCAACCCCGTGTAATTGGTTGTATGTTGAATTTGTCTTAAAACCTGTGCTTCAGCGGGGAGACTGTGCACTGGCATGGGATAGCACAAAGTAACTGAAAGTAACCGCATCAGACGACTACCATTTTCAGTTGTGGAAAGGTGGTCGTGTCATTCGGATTGACTGTTGTTAACATATTCATGGTAACGTGACGTCAGCAGGGCATGATCTAGGTGCTAAAAGAATGGGACATTCAATTTCAGATATTCTGGGTACCTTCAATATTCCTCAATCTACTGTGTCACATGTGCGCAGGGAATATATAATTCAAGACATTACGATCTACCGTGGACAACTCAGTGGCCATCCAAGGTTACTCGATGATCGTGACCGGCGGTGGTTGAGTAGAATTGTCCATGCTAAAAGATCAGGAGCACTTGCTCAAATTACAGCCATATTCAATGCGGGTTGTGTCTGACGTGTACTCTAAGGCTGTTCTAGCATGAGCTCTGGCTCGATTCGCAAGAGGGGAAGTAGCTGGTGGGGTAGGAGAGGCTACACTAACATTGCTCTTGACACTGACTGCTGCTGTGCTCACCGCTCGCCTCGGTGTACCTGTACGGAATACTAGCGCTTAGAGACAGCCCAGCGGGGCTAACGAAGCGACCCGAATACTCAGGACCGTAACCGATCACCCATCCTCCTTCACGATCTTTTGACACGCACCGAGACAGACCAGCGCAGCGGGGCAAACCGAACGTACCCGAAACTTCACAACCTAGCCAGATCATTAGGGCTAGGATTTATATGTATATAAATACATACTGGTATTTCATCCCTTTGCTTATACATAACTAAAAATGATAAATGTACATGCATTAAAACCTTAGCTATCATCTAATTACATTTTATTGCTACATATTTTACATATTTGATCAAAATTACATTTTTTTTAAAATAAATTTACTTGATTTATTTAAAATTACATATTCTGTCTCTTACTGTAAAAGAAAAATATTTTTTCGCAAGTGAAATATATTTGTTCACTAGGAACTCAGGTACATGAAACGGATTTTCCAAGCAATTCATAAGCTGTTGAGAGAGGGCCAGGGAAGATATTAGTGGAGATAAGGTGATGGACACCCTGCAGGAGACTCAGCGGCTGGGCTTAAGTTTATTTCAGTTGTCCAGTGAGTGCCAGAGAATTAACGCACAGAACAACAAAACAAGCGATTATTCACAGAACAAATAGTCCATCCATAAACGAAATATAAATGGCTGCCCAAGGATCATGACCGGCTTGATCTGTCTTATGGTTGGCTGATCGGTTATATTCGTGAGCATTCGGGTCACTTCGTTAGCCCCGCTGGGCTGTCTCTAAGCGCTAGTTACGGAATGAGTCCAATGGCCTCCCACCACTCCACTAAGACCGCCGTCTGGCCGATGCGTTGTGGCATAGCAAGGCTCTTGCTAGAACGGCTGACCTGTATCTAGCAGACCGATCTGTGCAACGATCATTAGCTTCCATGGGATATGGAAGCAGAACACCCACCAGGATGCTCCTGTTAATAGCACGATACCGTGTACAACGTCTCACTTGGGTTCGTGACGTTGTTCATTGGATCCTGGATAATTGGAAACATGTGGCTTGTTCAGATGAGTCACGATGCAGGTTGTTTCGGGCTGAACGCAGGGTTCGGGTTTGATGTAGACCCAATGAGGCAATGCATCCCAGTTATCATATAGGCACGGTGGTGGTGGTTCTGTTGTGGTGTGGGATGTGATGTGGGCCGGGAAATGCCCAGTGGGCAGGACATCTATAAATGGACATTTGCCCGGGCATTTTCCCAAAGCAGTTTTAAGCCCCCAAAATCTGGGCATTTAAGAAAACTTTTTTTTTTTTACTTTTTACTACTTGTAATTGTTACTAGAGCATCTAAAACATAATAAAAACCATTAATCAAAGGTACATTTCATGGATAAACTAGTAATGCCTGAATATTGCTAAAAATAATTTAATTATCCTGTGTCAATGTTGTCAATAACATCTAAATGGGAATTATGTATATCTGGTTTGAATAAAACATTGTATTACTTAGTTAGGCCTGCAGGTGTACTCATTTATATTTAGGAAAATTAGGTAGGAGTTTGATTATGGTGTGAATAGTGGCTTTGGGAGGAGGGTGGACGGGCTAGGCCCTGGGCAGCCATTGTGCTATGATCTTGGAATGGGGGTAGGGTGGTTGTGACCTTGAGATTGGCGAGGCATTCACCACCAGCAGCCCAGCCCAGTTAGTTGTGAAGTGGTTGAGTCTGAGATAACCTTACTTCTTTCTTAGGCTATTTATATTTTTAAGTGTTAGATTAAATCATTACAAAATGCTTAGGAAAAAAGGACCTATTTGGAACTTTTTAATTTGAAAGGGAAAGGAGTATCTTGTAAATATTGTAATAAGGACCATTAACGTCACATTTTAACAAAATGGAAAAGCACATAAATAAGTGTTTTAAGTGCCCTCAGGATCTTAAAAAAAAGTGCTTCAGTTAGGTACAATTACAGTGGTTGAAAAATCTTTTCGAAAGAAAATCCCCTTATGAACCTTTTCTAATTGAAGTGGATGATTTCTACCACAAATCTGCAGTACCAAGCACAAGCTCAGCCTCAGAACCAAAATCAAGTTCTTTCTGTGAATTCCTACAACAACTTCCGCAGCCTATTTTGGCCTCAACTCCTGTTTTTATGGATAAATATATAGAATACTTATATGTAGACAATATTTATATAATCGTTGCATTAGGAATATGTTTTTAAAAGAGGTAAATGCCCAAAATGCCTGGGCATTTATGGGTTTTGGGCATTTATCCTGGACATTTGCCCCGACTTATAAATGTCTAGAAATTTTACATCACTAGGTGTGGGATGTGTTCGTATGGCGTGGCATGGACCCACTTGTCCATAAACTCACAGAACTCAATGGTGACCCTTGCAGAACTCTCTGTGATGACCATTTGCAGCCGTTCATAAACTTTAGTTATCCCGACAACGATGGGATGTTCCGACAGGACAATGCGCCTTATCAACGGACTGCGTATGTCCATGATTGATTTGAAGAGCATTCTGAAGAGTTCCAACGAATGGAGAGGCCATCACGATTCCCGGATATGAACCCAATCGAAAATTCACAGGACACAGTGGAGAACGCCATTCGCAATCAGGATCCTATGCCTAGAAATACCAGAGAACTTTGGCCAGTTATTCAGACAGCATTGCTTAACAAATCTACAGAGGTCTTCCATCCACTTGTGGAGTCCATGCCACGTCAAGTTGCTGCACTTCTTCGGTTTAAGGGGTCCCTACACGTTAGGGAATGAGTGCCCCATAACTTTTGGCGTAGCAGTGTGTGTAATTGTAGTGTTTAGGGTCTTGGATTGGGATAGGTTCTCCGGGACTTAATACAAGGTACCATCCCAGCATTTGCCTGCAGAGAGTGTAGATAAACCCAGGGGAAACCACTCTCAGCATGACCACTGTCAGCGCTGTGATTAGAGCCTTCACCCTCCAGACTTCCAGCTCCTTCGTGCAATCGTGATGCATTTCTTAAAGAGGACGGCTATGCTGCGGGAACTTCTCAGGTGGAGTTTAAAAATTGAACTACATAGTTTCCCTACCACTCTATGGAGTTGTTCAGTCTATCGCAGTGACAGAAAAGACATGACCAAATCCTTCTCAGGATTGTTGGAACAATGGAGATACAAATCCTTGACCTTCTCAGACGAAGACAGTCGTTTGACAGTGTCTTGGGGACGGAGTTTCTCTGATGGCATGGGCGAGCGCGCGACGCCAAGAGGGGCATTAAGTAGGCTTCAAGCCAAGCAGTGTCGTAAACTATCTTACTGTGGTGTTGGAGACATCAAACTGTGAACACTGTAAAGGCGACTTTTGGGAAATCAAGTTATGTTCTCACAACATTTCATAACAACTCATATGTACTGTAAAAATCTTTTCAAAACAATATGAAAGCAAGATCTAAAATAAATAAATAAATAAATAAATGTATATCAAATAATAAAAAATATACATATTATAAAATTAAATAAAAATAATAAAAAAGCAAAAAATAAAATAAAAAACCACGATGTTCAGCAAAGAACATATAGCCTACTTTCTCCTAAATGTTAGGGTATACTTATAACTCTTTGGCCTCGCCCCTAAAACAATCTCCTCCATCACCATGTATTTTTTGTTTTCTTTCATATTGATAATTAGCCAGTAAGTATGCGTCTAAATCAGTATTACGTACTTTATAATGATTGAATAACACAACTATTAACTTATTGTATTGCATTCACGTCCGTTCATCTCGATATTAAGCCTCCAAACTAAAGAATCCTTCGTTTCAGGTATCTTCTCTTTTAAAAATCCGCGGCAATCACAGTAGGTCGGTGCTGCAACCTAGCAGTGAATTAATATATATCTTGTACGCCTCTGAGTGTTGAATGGGCAGGCAACCAGGCTGTTAAAGCAACCAGGAGGGATGCGATCCAGCTGGCAGTGCTTAAAAGTAATTGGAGCGTGGTCATGGCTAGAAGTTGAACTGTTACTAAATTGCAATACTTCAGGAGGTCAGGGATTTATAAAGCGGAATGTTTGGAACAATTACCCACGTAACCTGCAAGAGGACAGCACCGTATAGAGGCATTGAGAAGGCTGTGGTTGATGACAACGTGTATCTTGTTCTTGTATTCTCCTCTTTCTTTGGTCTTCTGTTTATGTGCGATGCTGGGACTGTGATTATTAATAAACGAGTGTATACATTAGCCTCTCATTTGAGGTAAATAGCATTTTATTTATTATCTGTGGAAAGAGTTCGTCCACATCATTTGTAAAAAAATTCAAGTAAAAAAAGGTAACTCGTAGGTTTCGAACCCCAGCCACCCGCGTGAGATATTAACGCGCTAGCACAGAGACAAGCATGTACATAACATATCAGTGTTATTAAACGACTTAGATAGACTACAACGTGTTAGCAAATACTGTCTTGAAGAAAATATTTCTTCACTGCAGTATATCTTCATTATAAATCATTTCATACAAAGTTTATATTATTTCTATCAGTAGGATATATCGCATACAACATACTCAAACTACTGAAATATAGGACAGGCACAAGAGATCAGCTGCCATCTTGTCATGTGACAGAGACGGCTTAGCTCCTTTAAGTCACTGATAAAGTGTAATATTATATTATAAAATTATAATAAATAACGGGTCACATCCTTTAGGATAGCTTAAATCACCCTCGGCTCGATAATCGGAATTGATGGGTCCTAAGCTATTGATTATAATGCTTGCATAATTCAGATGGCCGCCATATTTAAATTGTACGGCTGATGACCTTGTAGTTTGGGCACAGGGCGCGTCTTGTATGAAGGTATGTTTTTACCAAATTTCGTAAAAATCCGATGATTAGTTTGGTAGTAATTTTTAATGTTAAGTTTTGCCCATTTGAGTGGCTGCCATTAAGTTTTGGTAAAGATGGCGGCAATATAAAACATGACTCTGAGGTGTCCTTTGCTAGTGCTACATCTGTACCAAATTTCGTTCAATTCGGTTTCATCGTGTTTCAATTGATAGGGGGGGGGGGCAGGCATACACACACATACACACACAGACAGACACACAATATTTTGGCCCTGAGCAGATCTCATAAGTCGATTTTCATTTTTTGCAAAAATCAAAAGCAGGCTAAAAAAATAAAAAATAAAATAAAAATCAATAAATAGGCCTAGATATATATATAAATAAATACAAATAATATTGAAGAATAGATATATAAATATACAAATAACAAATAAACAAACAACTAAACAAAAAGATAAACAAACAAATAAATAAACAAACAAGTAGATAAATAAGCAAAAAAATAAACAAACAAATAAATAAACAAACAAATAAACAAACAAATAAATAAACAAACAACTAAACAAACAAATAAATAAACAAGCAAATAAACAAACACACAGATAAACAAACAAATACATAAATTAACAAACAAACAAGTAGATAAATAAACACATAAATAAACAAACAAATAAATAAACGAACAAATAAACAAACACACAGATAAACAAATAAATAAACAATCAAACAAGTAGATAAATAAGCAAACAAATAAATAAACAAACAAATAAACACATAAATAAACAAAAAATAAGCTAACAAATAAACAAACAAACAAGTAAGACATACCAGAATTGACATTACATATCAGCCAACATTCACAATAGCAGAAATATAGTACCGTAGCTTCATGAGCACAACTGAGAAGAGAGTTGAGCCGTATCGCACTCTCAGCCAAATGCTGGGATAGTGCTTACCTTAAAGCCACGGCTGCCTCTTTCGCAATCATTGCAAGTACACCTACTGTACTAGTACAATCACTACAATAACATAGGTTGTATGTATACCCTTCATTATTCCCGTTTCTTCGGGGTCTAGGATGAATTGCGATGAACTTCTATGTGACCGGTGTTTTTAAGACCGGATACCATTTCTGACGTCAACCACACGAAAGGAGATGGTGAGAAATGGGCAAGGAGTTGGAAGGAATAATATAGGTTATCAAATAACTCACAGGACTAATAACCTTGATCAGTGGCGAAGCGTGATATTTTTTGTAGGGTAGGCTGAAGTTGAATGAATTCCGAAAGTAACAAACGTGCTCAACTCCTCAAAATTCACAGCTTTAGTCTACTGGAAAGGCTGTGTCCTCACCCCCAGTGTCCCATAACTCATCAGAGGTCAGGCCTTTTTTACTTTAATGGGGCACACACAGTTACTCATACCATGTATGAAAAAAAATAGAACAATTATCTCAACTAAATTGTATTCTTCACTTTCACAGTCATAATAAAGCAGATGTGTTATTTCAAATAATTAAATCTAATTCGACAAGGAGCATCAGCAAATTAATACATTATCACTCACCATTAATTTTTTTGTAGATAAGTTCGATCCTTCTGTCCTTTTTCTGGGCGTAGACCTCGATAACTCGGGAAATGAATTTTTGACGTTTGGAAGAAGATTTAACAGTTCTCTTTTCTGTAGCCAAAATTGCCAAATTCGATAGTCTATCGTTCGTCATTGTGTTGCGGAGGTACGTTTTAACACGTTTCAATGTACTCATGCTTCTTTCGCATGGAGCAGTGGTCGCCGGAACTGAAAGTACCAAGGAAAGTAGCTTCACGCACTCGGGGAGCACATTTTTTAATCCATTGTGTATAATGTATTTGAACAAATCCCTAGGCGATAGGTGTTTATCCTCACTACTATAAACGAACATAAGTTCTCCTGTCAGTTTTTCATGATCGAAGAATGGATACACTTTAAACAATTTTTCGAGAATAAATGTCGGGAATTTATTTGGCCTACTGTAATACAAAAATTCTTCCTGATCTACCAATTCCGTAAAATCTACCTTCTGAAAGTCCTGGAATCTGGTTTCCATATTCACTACTATAGTGTCAACTATTTCAAACGCAAGTCTCTTCAATTTCTGTGATCCTGCTTCATTTAGAGTAGTTTAAAGTTCACCTGTTGAATTTAGGAGAGAGTTAGCTTTCTCAATGCAGGCAAGAAATACTTCTTCACATCTTAGTTTATCAACCGCCTTGGTGCAATTTTCAATTTCGTACTTGCAACGTCTTATATCTACGGTTTTGCTTTGCAGGATGACAAACAATACACCCGTATGCTGAAAAATCAAATGATAAAGCTGCAGCAAAAAAGGAAACGTCAGATCATTCAATATATTGCCGAGTCCAATTGCCTGATGTAAGGAATTATCATCCCATCCATCATTGTCTATAATATCATGAAATGCGGCTTTTAGTTCCGCATAGTGAATGATAATTGTTGCAACAGCGCGCGAATGAAAGTTCCAACTTGTTTCACATGAGCTTGGCAATTTGAAACCCCTTTCTCTAAGAAGATCGCTTATTTTACTAGAACGGCTCAAGAAAGTATGGAATCCTGCGAGGTTTGCTACAAAAATCTTAACTTGCGTAATTGTTTTACAAGCATAAAGCAGAACCAAATTTAATTGATGCGCGTAGCAATGGATGAAAAGGGCATGAGGATATTCTTGTTTTACAATACAGTGAACACCAGCATTTTTACCTGCCATTGCACTGCATCCATCGTACGTTTGGGATATTAATTTCCCTTTCGAGATCTTCCAGGTTTTGAGGACGTCAAGCAAAACAGCGGCTATACCTTGAGCACTTCGGTCTTATGAAACGTCATAAAATCCGACGAATCTCTCTTCAATTTCTCCCGATTCGTTATTGGCATAACGGAAAATAACGTTCATTGGACTTGTAGTTGAGACATCCGTGGTTTCATCAGCCTGTATGGAAATAAACGGACTATTTTCAAATTCACTAAAAATCTGTTCTTTAACTACTTCCGTAATACATTCGAGTAGTTCATTTTGTGTGTCAGAGGAAGTGCCTTTATATACCCCATCGGATGATAAATGATCTTTCATAGGTACGGTTCTTCCTCTGCCAAGAAATCCAATAATTCTAAATAATTGCCTTTGTTTAAAGACGTCTCAGATTCATCGTGACCTCTTGCCGCGCCAGGAAACAGAGAGTTGAAATCAGTCTTTTCATTATATTCCTATTTCGCTCGACTTTTTCATTGTGTTTCAAAGCTGCAAGACGCATCGCCTCAGAAAGTGCATGATCAATTCTAGCGGTACCTAAATGATTATATTTAACAACTGCTGTGATGTGTGAAATTGAACATTCATTTTTTTTTGCCTTAGAAAGAAAATTTTTAAGACTTTCCTCACCAACCCCTCTTTTGCCCCATTCTAAATTGTCTTTAGCAAAAAGCACACAATAAAAACAAAATAATCTATTTCGGGTAGCACTACCACTCAACCATGGTTTCGACTCGTACCATTGTCTCTGAAACCGTCTTACAAACTTTCCATCGGTTTTCTGAAGTGACAAGCTTGGCGTGGGCTTCCGTTCTTTCACCTGGAATTTTTCCTCCAAAGAGAGTTGAGAAAAAAATGTTGGATTTTCAATAAGAAAATTCAATGGATCATGAGATGTATTGAACGCATCCGTTGAAACGCATGTGTCGTGTAGATTAGCGTACTTATGCCTACTATTTGTTTTCAACTACACTGTAACACAAACACCCCACCCAGTAAGATACAAATATATTAATAGAAACACACTTCACTGCACTTAACATTCCACACTGGCAATAGGCTGCACAGATTGGTATCATTCACCGTGTAGCCAGGACTGCCAACATGTCAAAAGAGCACATTAAAAAAACATTCTGCAAGTTAAGTTATGTATTTTAAAGTAACACATAATGAGATTTATCTTAAATTCATTTTTTTGCGTATGTCTGGGTCCTGTTCAGATTTATGTCCATGTTCAATAATTTTTCATGTCAGAAAATTATGCTATCTTGCATTTAATATAGTTGACAACCCTGTAACCAGTGCTGTGCTGTCTTAGTTCTGCCAAACACCCCTAGATTGCAGCAGTTATCGTTGTGGCGTTTCTATCTCCAGGAGTCCTTGGGCAAGCCTTAACGCACAAGTTTACAAGATACACCCCCTCTTCACCCCGCCCACCAAGTAGTTGCTACTGCGTCTGCGCGCGTGAGGCTGAGTTGAGGTGAATAGCTATTGGTTGATTTGGTTGTGAGCAGACACGACGCTAGGCAGCGCGAGTTCAAATATATAATATTCGAAATATCAATCGAAAAACACCAATAACAGCCGAAGAAAACTAATTTAACTTTTTTTACGGATAGGCTGAGCCTCAGCGCCCTAATGGGCGCCTCGCCCCTGACCTTGATGTTCCTAAATGAAACATCATTTACACGCTGGTAGTGAAAGAATCGCCGATCACAAAATTCTGTGCCCGCGCAGGAGTGCTACGCTGCTTCATGCAAAATACAAGAGATATCCAGTCAGCGCCTCGTCATAATTCTGCAGATCCTCTGCATTCTCTTTGACAGCGCATCGCATACATGCAATATGGATATGATTGACAGGGGTGCTTTGTGCCAGAAACACATAACTTCACTTGATATTTCATGAGGTTAGATTTCAGGTCTAAAACCTGAAACACGATGGCTTGCGAATTCTCGTACAATATCTATGAATATTGCACTGCATGTCGAAAAGTTCAAGTGAACTCAATCGATTGAATAACTCCAAGGAAATGGCATGACACACAGACGTACACACACACACACACTCTCTCTCATTTTCTCAACAACAAACCCCTGGCACTATACAGCTCATGACGGGCTAAGGCCGACCAAGCGACCGCTGCCCAGCCATTTGGCCTGCAGATAACGGGGTGACGCGTGATCAGTGCGTCGGGTCCTCTCGGCCGTTAATCTTGGTATTCGTGATCGGGGCGCTGTCTTACTGTCAGACAGCTACTCAATTGTCCTCACGAGGCTGAGTGTACCCCTTTCCAACCCTCACGTCAGTTTTAAAATCTCTGACGGAGCCAGGGATCGAACCCGGGGCCTCCGGGTGAGAGGCAGGCGCGCTACCCCAACACCACGGGGCGGGCATACACTCTTTCACTCTTTTCTGCACATATATATATTTTTTGTTCACCCTGTATATATATGTATATGTATGTATGTATGTATGTATGATGGTGATTAGGAAGGAGGCGGCCGCGGAATTAAGATTAGGAACCATCCCGGCGTTTTCCTGGAGTAGAAGTGGGAAACCACGGAGGACCACTTCCAGGATGACTGATGTTGGAATAGAATCCACGAGGCTGAGTCACCCCGTTTCAGCCATCGGACCAGAATGAAATTTCGTGGCAGATTGGGAATTGAACCCGGATCACAGGGGTGACAACCAAGATTGCTAGCCACTACGCCAATAGGCGAACACATACTATAGAATACTAATACTCGACAGTCCCCACTAAACTAGGCGACACCCAGGCAATGGTTTCATAGTACACCTTGCCTTCTCGATTGCCAGAAAAATGCGTGAAATAGGCCTACTCTTTTGGTATAAAGTAAGTCAGCAATACGTCATGTCGAATTACAGTACATGTCGTAGAAAAACGGGTAATTCTTATGCAAAAAAAAACAAAAACAAAAACAAACAAACCTGGGAACTATAGTAGCCCATAGTTTGTATGAGTTCCTAAGCCTCCTTCCTCATCCTCACCTAGATGACAAACTACGTACTACTACAGATACCATAATAACAGGTCATCATACAGTTTGTACACACACCCAAGTTTAGGGGCTAAATGGCCGTGATGTCCAGGCACTTCAACTGAAACAACAGCAACAACAACCGTTACATGGAACGATTATCGTAAATTCATATGAGATTTTAGAAGTGAAAAATCACGTCCTGTGGGTCGGATTCCATGTAAAAATAGAGGTCCCGTGGCTGATGACCACGAGATTACGTAAATCTACAAGCTTCCTTCCTTGTAGAGTTTCTAGTACAGTCGCTAACCACAAGAGCGTCAGCACATCGTATTTGCAAACCATGACGCCAACAAGCACAACTCTTACTCAGGTTGGTTGGTTCCTCAGTTTAGGGGCTGCGACAACGCGGTCATGTAGCCCCGTGTACTTTGGGTGTGTGTAGAATCCGTCTGATAACCGGTGTTAATTGTGATGACTCTGATAGTGTGTGTTATCTGTTTTTTTTTTTAAATTCAAGTAAGGACTGCATACAGTAATTTCAAGTAGTTCCTACTTTTGCTACCAAATGCTACCGTCCACGACACCTAGTTTGCGGACTTGCCTACTAGATGGTATCGCAGTCAGCACCTGGCGGCGAACGTTAGAACTAATAGAGCGTTATCATTTCCAACCCACAAATTTTGGCTTCACACAAGTGTAGTTAGTGTAAGGTTCCTTTCTTGCCATAAATCTATGACATGGGACCGCCGGCTTTACTTCCCCTCCGAAGGAAGGCATTCTGAGGGATTTTTAACGCTCTTAAAAATCCGACGACTTCGGCCGGGTTTGAACCCGCGACCTTGGACATAGAAGCTCAGCATGCTACCAACTACGCCGCCGAAGCCGCTCAACTCTTACTTTCGAAGCCATAATGACAACTGCCGAACTATGTCAGTAATGTAAGTTGTGAAGTGTTCAGTTAAAAGCTGATTGACAAGGGCCTAGATAAAGACAGGTATTTGTTGATTGACAGCCCTTTAAAGCGAGCTTTGGGGAAACAGGAAACAGGCAATTAGCCGTTCACTTTGACGTGTAAGTTGGAGAACAAAAGAAGGAACAGCTATTTGCGTATTCCTTTTTTGCTACAGAATCAACTGTAACAGCAGACAAGGTATTTTTTCACAAGGTGCCTGAAAATTTTCTAGACTCAGCATTCCGAAAATATGTAATTTTCCGTTATAATGCCTATTTTGATTTCTGCTGTCCGTTACGCGTAACGCAGTTTTCGTTAAATGAAGAACATTTAACACGTTTTTCACCCGTTAGTTCATGGGAACGTCCAATATTTTCGTTTAAGACAAGTTTGCTTTTAATAGAGGGCACGTTGAAGACAGGCTTTACTGTAGTGTATTCCGTCGATGATGGGTTTAGTGGTGGTTTGAGCTAACACGGGGAGGATACGATGCATGGGTCACCGATTCGAACCATCTTTAGTACACGTGTAGGGCAAGACTAGGCGTATACCAGGTGCAAGTTGTATGGTGCGCTTCTCATCCGTTTTCGAGAAATTAATTATAAATTATTCGTAATTGCTGTACGGCGTTCATGTACGCTGTACGTTAACATGAATCCAAGGAGCGCGTGGTGCAGCGGTAAGAGCCCTGCTTCGTAAGCGTGGATCACTGGATCGAATCCCACCGGTGAGCCTTTTCTTTTGTAAACATAGGCAATTCGTACAACTGTAGGTGTCGTGAATAATGTTCATTTTGCAGTCAATTGTAATAACGTGTTTTGTGAGCGGGAAAAGGGATTCTGAAATCATCGTATGGCGGTCAACGTTTGTGACGTTACATACTGTACAGTATCGGCATTGCAAATACATTGGTATTATACACGGTCAGGTGTATTCTATCATATGTATACATTCATACGTTTGAAGGCCTAGTCTGTTCCGTTCATTGCACGTCTGTAAACCATCAGACCACCCAGTAAGCAGTGACTCTTGCTATGGATATTGGTTGGAAATTGACAATGGTTACAAAAAAAAAAAAAAAAAAAGACCCACTGCATAGGCTCACCGGAGGGAGTGGAACCAGCGATCTCGTGCTTACGAAGCAGTGCTCTTACCGCTGCACCACACCCTCGTTGGGTTCCTACTAGCGTGCAACTCACATAGACGCCGCACTGTAATTGCAATTAATTAATTAATTACTCGGAAACGGTTGAGAAGCGCATCTTACTACTTGCACATGGTATACGCCTGGTCATTTCCTACACGTGTACTAAAGATGGTTCGAATCGGTGATCCATGCATCGTATCCTCCCTTTGTAAGAACAATCGTTAGCTATAGAAAATGTCAAATAATAAAAATATGGTTCTCGCGTGCTGTATCCAGGATTGCGGGATCAAATCCCGGTGCAGTCAATTGACATTTAAGGGTGCTTAAATCTATTAATAATTAATTAATTGGTATTCTGCCCGAAGGCAGGTCCGAGCCTCCGAAGAGGCTACCCCCAGCCGGAGTTTACTTGCGGTAGGTTGGCCAGGGCCTTTCCGCTCCTCCTTATGTTGGCCAACAGCGCGCAGTGCCTAGAACCGGCATACCATCCAAGTTCTGACTGCGCCCAATGTTGCTTAACTGCGGAGTTCTCATGGGATCCGGTGTTTCAACACGGCTAGGCCGTTGGCGCTTAAATCTATACTAATATAATAAAGCTGAAGAGTTTGTTCGTTTGTGTGTTCGATCGCGCTAATCTCTGGAACTACCAGTCGGATTCGAAAAATTCTTTTTTTGTATATGATAGCCTGATTCAAGGGGAATAGGTTAGGCTATGTAGCATTAGACTACACCTCTCAGGTAACCTTAAAGATTGATTTTTGTTCAGTAAGTCGGAAGAACAAGCGCTCCCGAACAGATTCAATAATACTTGTTGCCTTGCAATGCGGGCTGCATCACGTCGCCCCTACCAGTGTGCGGGTGCAGAATTGCAAGCTGCTTATAAATTGCAGCCACGGGGAGTATTTAGTGCAAAAATATTTCTTAGGCCCCTTAAGACAGTTATCATCATGACAATAGTATGCCTCTGAAAAGGGCGATGGTGTTGGTGCAGTATACTGAGGTTATCAGCTGCAATAAGCGTTGGTCCTTTCCGATCCTTATCCTTGGGCGCTCCAGTTCTGTAGTAGTATTCATTATCATCCATAAAACAAATAAATCCACCGGGCGAAGCCGGGCACTACTGCTAGTTCGAGATATCCGTGTGTGTATATTTAATTGTAGTCTACGTTAAAGATCCCCTTTGTAACACAATTCTAGCAACCAGGCGCGGCGTATCGAAAGCTGCAAGGACGTAAGAGCCAAATTGTTATTGTTATTATTATTATTATTATTATTATTATTGTCGCCTCCGTAGCGTAGCGGTCAGCATGGTTAGCTGCCGCCCCGGAGGTCCTGGGTTCGATTCCCGGCTCTGCCACGAAATTTGAAAAGTGGTACGAGGACTGGAACGGGGTCTACTCAGCCCCGGGTGGCCCAAATGAGTAGAGGGGGTTCGATTCCCCCTCAGCCATCCTCGAAGCGGTTTTCCGTGGTTTCCCACTTCGTCTTCGGGCAAATGCCGGAATGGTACCTTCTTCAAGGCCACGGCCGCCTCCTTCCCTCTTCCTTGCCTATCCATCCTACCCATCCCTTACCTTCCCTCATGAGGCCCCTGTTCGCTTTGCAGGTGAGGCCGCCTGGGCGAGGTGCCAATCCCACCTCACCAGTTGTATCCCTTCCGATTCGATGTTCCCAGCTCTAGGACACTGCCCGTAGAAGCGGTAGTGGTGAGTTCCCTCGCTGCGTCCGTGGGTTCCACCAACCTGGAGGGTAAAAAAAAAGGTAATAAAAATTATTATTATTATTAAAGAAGAAACATAACCCTGTATGATGTTATTCCGTCCGCACACTTACACCCTCCGCAAGTATAGATGGAGGTTGTACGTAAACTCATATATCCCATTGGCCTGGTGCTAGTCTTCAAAACTGACATAACTTGAGTGACTTGTAGTTGTTGATTCATTTAGCGGCTTTGCGACATCGTGATCCTGCAGCCGATTGCATGTGTGTATGGAATCTGTCTGATAACCTGTGGCATTATGATGACTGTAGTAGGATGTGCATTTGTAATTAACGCTGGGATTTGGAAAAACGCATCTGTGGCCCCAAGTTAGAAATCATCCCGGTATTTGCTTGGAGTAGAAGTGGGAAACCAAGGACAACCACTTCTAGGACTGCTGAAGAAGGAACCATCTCTTCTCAAAATGCCTCACGAGGCTGAATGTAACCCGTTCCAACCTTCAGACCAAAATTAAAATTATTATCAGAGCCTAGAATCGAACCCAGACTTTTGGATCTGGAGTCTCAATACGTAACCCGATACCACAGAAGGATGGCCCACTTGGGTGTCTAGGAGGGAGAATTGAGAAAGCAATCTTATTGGTGTTTCCATTGCCAATTAAGTCAACTAAAAACTATACTGTGGTGTAGCCATTACTTTTATCACACCTATGTTTTTGTTTAGTGGCTCGTGTACCAGTAACCAGCACTGGTTTGCGCACCACAGTTTGAGACAGCATCGCGCCCATCAAGCGTGTCATATCCTCGCGCCTCATGTGCTCTGAGAGGAGACTTGGAATTGAACCAAGGCCCTTGGCACACGGCCAGGTGATTAGGATTTGAGTACCAGCACTTCTCGCTCGCTGGCACACTTCGCTTCTAGGATATGCCCGCCTAATTTCGGGCTCAGTCACTAAACCACAATGTGTATGTGCTTTCCCTTTGATGACTACATTAAGTTTTGGAGAATTAGCCACTTAACGACACAAGGGCTGACCAGTGGAAACTGATAGGCTCCTGAGTTCGGCACACACATGAGGTTCATGAGGTTTTCAACCGGAAGTTTCCTTTTTTAGCTTATGGCTTTTTGGGCCGGGAGTGTCCGAGTACATGTTCGGCTTTCCAGAGTTTGTAGCTGCTTCTAGGCGGACTTGGGTGAGCTACAAGTACCGAAGTGTGTGGAGTGTTGTCTGGGGAGAAGTGTGAATGTAAGGACGAGGAATTGGAAGGTAGTGGCTGTGGCCTATAGTTAGGGACCAACTCCGGCATTTGCCCGGAAGGAAGATGGGGGAACAACAGAAGACCATCTTCAAGGTTGCCGGTGGGAGTTCGAATCTCCTCGCCTCCTTTTTTATGGGATTTTTTTAAATTGTCTGGAGGTATTTAAGGTACACAGGTGATTGTGTGGAGCTAGATGAATAACAATCATTGATCATTGATATACTGTAGATGAGGATGGCGATGATAATGTTTACGAGGGGAATATCTCCCTCCACCTCGTTACAGGTGTGAAGTATGGCGACAATCATTTATCACAGTTATACTACGTAATGTGGAATGTTCATCGTCAGCATCAATGACAAGAAGGGCACTTTGCACTATCACAAAACACAAAACACTTATGGCTCACATGATGTGAGTGAGCTGCTGAACATAGTCCCCCAACCGAAGATTGCTTGTAGGACAGCGAAGGCACGTGAGGACACATTCACCTAACTCGGACAGCAGGTCAAGGCCTCCTGGTTGTGAGCGACTGCCTGCAGCCACGCCGTCAAGACCACGGCTAACTCACCCGGTTCAACCGGAAGTAATTGTAAGTTGTACAGCGAGAGCCTTTTCTATGGAACGAAACATAGCAGGTGCCGTGTGACGGCTGGGGGCACTGTGGCTAGTCACCTGTCAAGCAAGGCACTGGTGCTAGCAGCAGCGTAGCGCCCAACTAGTTTAACACATTCACACTTTTTAACGTATTTAATAATCATATTTACTTACATGAAAAAGCCTCCGTGGCTTAGGCGGCAGCACGCCGGCCTCTCACCGCTGGGTCCGTGGTTCAAAGCCCGGTCACTCCATGTGAGATCTGTGCTGGACAAAGCGGAGGCAGACAGGTTTTTCTCCGGGTACTCCGGTTTTCCCTGTCAAAATTTCATTCCAGCAACACTCTCCACTATCATTTCATTTCATCTGTCATTCATTTAATCATTGCCCCAGAGGAGTGCGTCAGGACTCGGCAGCCGGCACAGTTCCTATCCTCGCCGCTAGATGGGGGCTTCATTCATTCCATTCCTGATCCGGTCGGAGACTGGAAGCAGGCTGTGGATTTTCATTTACTTACATGCATTTCAGAGTAGTTGCTGGAAATGCTGTCCTCCAATTTGTAAACACACGTTGCACCAACGTAGAAAGTTTTGGTACACTCGCTGTAATTCATATCGGTGCAGTTATTTCGTTCTCGAGAGCCTCCAGAGTACGCGGATTGTGTCGTTAGTTTGAGGTTCGCCCACAAGTAAACATCACACGGCGCTGAAACTTACGAACACATTTCCTGTAAGACTTCTTGAGAAGATAAGTTTCCATGTTTGAGTGTTCTGTTCTATACCTAACCATGTTCACGGGATACGAGATATGCTACGGTACTTCACCACGAGTCTTAACTTCTCAACTAAGGTATCTTGCCAGCTAGGAATGTACTCAATGCTTTGACCACATCCAGGGCTTCTCGATCCGCTGTTGTAACGACAGATGATGGTCAACAATTGGCGGTGACCAATCCCTCCCACCCGTCACACGACCCTGGCGAGGTTCCGTTCTATAGAGAGCACTCTCACTGGATAAGCGTGCATGTACAGTATACGTAAAGGGCCAAGTTCTTGGGTATTAAGTTAGCACCATTTATTTTTGGTCTGTATTTAATAGTCGCTGTTGTTGAAAGTATTGTATTTCCTCGACAGTTTGAATATAAAGTCAGGCATGTATAAATGAAGTCCACCTCTTTGCGTAGTGTCTAGCATTCTTGGCTATCACCGCGCAGGCCCGTGTTCGATTCCCGGCTCTGCCAAGAAATCTAATTCTGGTCTGAGGGCTGGAATGGGTTACACCAAGCCTCGGGAGGTAAAATTGAGAAGAGGCGGGTCTGATTCCTACCTCAACCATCCTGGAAGTGGTTTTCCGAAGTTTCCCACTTCTACTCCAGGCAAATGCTAGCATGGTAACAAACTTAAGGCCACGGCCGCTTCCTACCCAAATCCGGCCTCAATTAAAAGTAAATACATTGATACAGACATCACAGTGACACAGGTTATCAGACAAATTCTACACTCAACCAAGTACACGGGACCACGATGTCGCAAAACCTCTAAAGAATCAACTACAACAACAACAACAACAACATAACTATATGAAAATCCACAACCTGCTTCCAGTCGACCGACTGGGTCAGGGAATGGAATGAATGAAACACCCATCTAGCGGCGAGGATATAAACTGCGCCGGCTGCCGAAGCCTGTCGCACTTCCCTGGGGCAATGATTAAATGAATGACAGATGGAATGAAATGATAGAGGAGTTTGTTGCTGGAATGAAATTGTGACAGGGAAAACCGGAGTACACGGAGAAAAGCCTGTCTGCCTCCGCATTGTCCAGCACAAATCTCACATGGAGTGACCGGGGTTTGAACCACAGACCCAACATAACTATATAACTGAAGAAAATCTGTCCTATCGCGAATCTTACCACGGTCGTACTTGCCTCCCCAATAGATGTCCAATGCCAGACAGTTATTGTTCATTCATTCTGGCGCTTGTGTCAACGTGGTCATTTAACCCCATGCACTTGGGTGTGTGTGATAACCTGTGATAATGTGATGTCTTAAGCAGTATGTACTGTGCTGCATATTTGTAATTGAGACTAGGACTGGGAAGGAAGTGGCCGTGAGGTTACGTTAGGAGCCATTCCGGCATTTTCCTGGAGTAGACGTGGAAAACCACTGAAAATCACTTCTAAGTCGGTTGAGGTGATAATGAATTGTCTTTCTTCTCTTCGCAAAATCCCTTCATTCTCTCACTATTATTTTTCTTCCTTTCTTCTGCCTATTCAATGGTGGCACTCATCCGGAGGTTTGCAGCAAAGTGATGCTTGTTCACCAGCTAGGCCTGTCCCATAAAATTTTGTCTATTACGTTAATTTCTTGAAGGTCATTTTCAATTTAGATTATACAGTTGTTCTTGACTTTTAGTGAATAATAATAATAATAATAATAATAATAATAATAATAATAATAATAATAATAATAATAATAATAATAATAATAAAAAGATACGAGCCTTACAACAGTCGCATATCATATGTAACATCTGACATGTTATCCTACTCGTATACTACACAGCTTGGGCATTCTTAAAATGTTAATTTACGCTCCGTTTTCATACTGGTACTAAGATGAATGTATATATTGAATTGGAGATATGCTACTGTCACACTTGTTTGAACAAACATCACATATTATATTGTAAATTAAGAGGAGGAATGAAACCATAGTCTCTAGCCTATCTATAGACTATTAGAAATAATGTCCAATAAAATCAAATTTCCCAACTCCTGCTTGAAGCAAACTATTGTAATTAAAATTAGATGAATCGTAATTTCATGTAGATTCTGTTAAAATGTCGCATAATGTTATGATATATATCGTTTAAATCGATAATCCGGTAGCAAAAATAATTGCCGGGACTGGGGTTCGAACCTGTGACCTCATGATCCACAGACCTAGATGCTATCCACGCAGCCATTACAACCACAGAAATTTAAAGTACAAGATAGTTACTCATTTTCACGTGCCGGTAATGATATGGAAGTATTTTTTATACTCCATTAATATTTTGCTTTTTTCGATAATTTTCTTGCTTGGAATTGAGTTTTAAATTAGTTATGAATACGCCTATTTGACAGTAAAGGGAATTCCTATAGTGGTCCGTGAAAGGATAGCTCAGTTCCTGTATAAAACATCGATTTATATTACATTGATCACTGCATTACCACAATGTGGGTTAATATCTGAATAGCCATTGTGCAGAAACATAATACCGGCTTTGCCGACTAGTTACAATGTTTCATATTAAAGCATATCATCATTTAAATACTGATACGAGGACTTTTAACATGTGGTTTGTGTTTCAATCAGTTGACTCCAGAGTTCGCATGAACATTTACCGTTGAGTATGAAAGTGTTGAGCAAAGTTACTCAGGGAGTGGATGCCCATCACTTTTATCCAGAGATTGAAAAACAGACTCTTAATAAATCAGCAAATATGATATAATGAATAGTTTTACACCAAACAACGACAACTTGAAGATGATTTATTGTAGAAATATCTGTAATGGCGCCTCCTAACCTTGAAGTAATCGTATGTGATATACATTCCACATGGTACCACTTCCAGCTGGATCGCATCCCTCCTGACTGCTTTAGCAGTGCGTCTTACACACTTCCGTCCGATCCACTTCCGTCCCATTTTTCAAAATCACTCCCACAAAAATATCCAGCAACCGAGTGGAAAGATGTTACACATCAATAACTCTATCAAAAGACCAGTACGATAACAGATGAAATTAGAAAACGAAGAGCCAAATTTTACACCCACATCCACAGGATGGCATCCTCCAGATTGCCAAAGAAACTACTTGGTATCATAACACAGAGTAAATGCGGCACAGAATGGCCGAGAGGTACAGAGAGACTAACAAGTAATCAGACCGAACTGAGTGCCAGACGAAAATCACGAATGTTAAGTTTGAACCAAGATCATTACGACAACCTGAGAAAAAATGGACGGATGAGAGGAAGAGGGAGCATTCCGCGCGAATGAAGAGATTTTGGGAGGAGTGGAGGAGACACACCTCCAAATGACATCATGCTATCAAATTTAATCGCTCTCCTGTAGGGGAATTTTCGCTTAAATAATAATTTAATTAATATTTAATTTAATTTATTTATTAAATACTATTTATGTTACATTATTGTGATATGTCTCACGAATCTGATGACAGTACAGTGATTATCTGTGAGACATATTAATTATTATTTACAACATATATATAGATTATATTTCAATACAAGAGTGCATGCAATTTTTTTTGTTATGATAATGATAAAGTATTAGTGTAAATAATTAAAGACACAAAAAGTTACACTATGGTAGTTATATTAATAAATTTATGTTATGAGTTAATGTTTGGTTAAGTAATATTTTCTAATGTGACTTATAGACAAGAGTTTAGTGCTTTTCAGTCGGTCAACACGAATGTACCCAAAAGAGATGGGTTATGCCCTAATCCTGAAATAAATTACATGAGATTAATAAAACACTAGGATGACCAGTTTCGATCGTCAAGCGATCATCATCAGATCCATTACACTTAGGCTATAAAATCTATGTTTGAAATACAGGTGAAAATATTTACAATATGTACAATTATTTAGTTGCAGTATTGGTACTGCAACTGTCAGTGTATGCTAAATGCAGTATATATGTTAGGTGAAATGCTAAATGGTGATAGCTATCCGGAGTTTGTACTTTAGAGAGATTATATGGTTGTAAACTATGGTTAAACTATAAAATTTTAGGCTAACTACTTATCTGATTGTCTTCCGTACTACAGCTACTCGCAGTTTTCGTGCTCACTGGAACTCACTGTGCGGTCGACTGCGGTGGTCATCTTAACGACTGGTTTTTTCCCTGCCTTCTCCCCCCTACCCCTACGTGCTGTGGGGAGTGATAGCGATGTGTTTATGTGAGGTGTTGCCAACCTAGATAAGATGTATGTTATTGAATGAGGTGGGTCTACAACTATTAAAGACCGTGGATTAGCCCTCGCCACGCGTGGAGCATTACCCATTCGAACTAAGCGTTGACGGTCTTATGAGGACGTCCCGGCACCTTTAATACTGCCGCGAATATGGGCCTTGGTTTATTGCAGAAGAAAAGTACATCGTACACCTGATCCAGATAACATTTACCTATTAAAAACCCCCTAATTTCCCCCCTTTTTTATCTAGCTTGGCTGTGTCGCTAAATTGTGTCTTGTTTCCGACAGGGTGTGTTTTTTTAGTAGCGTGAAGAGGGGTGAGCTCTCCATGAACGTGTGTTCATTTAGATTGTTGGGATTGTTTCGTTTGGCTAGGTGTATCTCGATTGCTTCCTTTATGTCAAGAGCTCTGCCTTTCGATTCGTGATGGATTATTTTAAGGTCCGACTCTATGTTGGTAAAGCTGTGCCCCGCGTCACACATATGTTCGCACACGGCTGAATGTGTTCCGTATCTTATCGCATTCCTATGTTCATTATAACGGGTGTCTACTCGTCTTCCACTCTGCCCGATGTAATTAGCTTGACAATCGGTGTCTTGGCACGTTATAGAATATACCCCTGACCTTGAATACGGGTCACGTTTATTTAGATTACTATTTTGGAGGTGCCTAGCGGTTGTGTTTTTCGTCGTGAAAGCTATCTTTATGCCTTGCTTTTTGAATAGGTTAGTGATTTTATATGTATTCGCATTCACATAGTTGAAACGCGGAAATTTTTTCTCATTACTGTCCGGTTTGGGAATCGTTTTATCTTTATTTTTATGCTCTCTCTATAATTTGGTTTATTTTGCTTGGCGGGAAGTTGTTTTCCTTTGCTATTTGCTTAATAGTTCTTATTTCCTTATTATAGTTTTTTTTGACATGGGTATGTTTAAAGCCCTGTGCACCATTGAATTGAAATCCGCTAGTTTGTGCGTACTGGGGTGATTAGACTGATTGTCGATTGCATGCGAGGTTTGTGTTGCTTTCCGAAATATGGAATATGAAAGGTCGTTGTCTTTACGTTCAATAGTTATATTGAGATAATTTATTTTTCGGTCTATTTCGGATTCCTTAGTGAATTTGATAGAGTGGTGTAGGCTATTAATGGATTGGAGAATTGTTTCTTCGCTTGTTAGTTCAGTATCGTAGATGCAAATTACATCATCTACGTATCTTTTCCATATTACTATTCCCTTTGTTGAAGTCTTTTCTAAGAAAGCATTTTCTAGTGCATTGATGAAGATGTCAGCGATTAACCCACTTAGTGGCGATCCCATTGCTAGGCCTTCTCTCTGTGTGTATATTTTATTGTCGAATTGAAACACGTTTTGTGTGAGAACGACCCTCAGTAATCTCACAATCTCATCAGTTTCTTTTACCGAATTGTTGGATTTTAAGTTGTTTTCGATAGTGTTGATTGCTTCAATAATCGGAATATTGGTGTACATGTTAGTTACGTCGAAGGATACTAGCCTTAAGCTAGGTTTCATTTGTAGGGTGTTCAATGCTGTTTCCAGTTCTGTTGTGTTCTTTACAGAGTTGTTTTTGTCGTTGGAAAGACGGCATTTTAAGATTTTTAGTAACTCTTTGCTGATTTTGTAATTAGGGGCATTCCTACAATTGACTATTGGTCTCATTGGGCATTCCTTTTTGTGTATTTTTGGTTGTCCCCTCAATGACGGTATTTTCGGGTTCATGTTTATTAGTTTTGATTTTTCGGCTTTGGTCAGTATGTATTCTGTTTCTTTTAGCGCACTTTTTATTTGTTTTTGGAATTTGTTGGTGGGGTCTTAATTCCTTGATTTCGTTGTTGTTTAGGAATTCGACTGTTTTTTCAATGTATTCTGTTTTGTTCAAAATTACTGTAGTGTTTCCCTTATCTGCTTTTGTGATGATTAAGTCATGTTCTTTAATTTTTTGTTTCAATGACTTTATTTCTTTGAGTTGTTTGTTGTTTTGAATGTTATTGCTATCGCCCTCTCGTTTGAGGATTTTTTTTTGGCTTCGTTGGTGGCGAGATTTCTGGTTGATTCCCTGTCTTCTGCTGGGAGCTTGTGACTGGCTATCTCAATATCTGTGATTAACTGTTTTATATTGTGGTTCGTGTGTGCGTCTGTGCAGTTGTATTTCATACCTTTGTCTAACACATTCATTTCACCTTGAGAAAAGGTTACGTTCGTTCTGTTGTTTACTCTGCTGTGGAAATTGAATTCATTGTTATTCGTGTGTTGTTCGTTAGATTGATGGTTCTGTGTTTCTCCTAGTTTTCTTAATTTATTTTCTAGCGTTTCATGCTTCCTTGTTGCTCTGATTTTGATGGTGTCATGTAGGTGCTCGGTGAAGTTGTCCCATTGGGCTGCGTGCCAGAAATTACTTAGATGCAATTGAATGTCGTATAATTGTTGGTTAATTTTTTGCTTTCTTATGTATGCAAATCTTAATTCGTTTTTTATCCAAAGCGCTTTGGCTTGTTTAGTTGAAATGATCGAGGCTGGTGTGTTCGGTACGGTTTTAATTGGTACGTATTTAGGGGTGAGGTTTAGTTCTATACATTTTTTGTTGAACCCAATTAACTTGTCTAAATTCATGAGTTTAAGCCTGAGTGATTTGAATTTCTTGGCTTCACGATTTGCCTGACTAGCCGTGAACATTGTGGTGTTTGAAGCCATATTTTCAGTGTTGCCTTAATAAACAAGAGTTTAGTGCTTTTCAGTCGGTCAACACGAATGTACCCAAAAGTGATGGGTTATGCCCTAATCCTGAAATAAATTACATGAGATTAATAAAACACTAGGATGACCAGTTTCGATCGTCAAGCGATCATCATCGGATCCATTACACTTAGGCTATAAAATCTATGTTTGAAATACAGGTGAAAATATTTACAATATGTACAATTATTTAGTTGCCGTATTGGTACTGCAACTGTCAGTGTATGCTAAATGCAGTATATATGTTAGGTGAAATGCTAAATGGTGATAGCTATCCGGAGTTTGTACTTTAGAGAGATTATATGGTTGTAAACTATGGTTAAACTATAAAATTTTAGGCTAACTACTTATCTGATTGTCTTCCGTACTACAGCTACTCGCAGTTTTCGTGCTCACTGGAACTCCAAAAACTAAAGGCAGAGCTATAGTACCTAATGGGACGTACTGGATAAGGTGAGGGGACGGTTTTCTCACTGGGCCAGTAGAGTAGCATTGTCCACACAAGTAACTTATCTCTTTTCCCAGCATTCACAGACACTATCTATTCCAAAATAGTACATTATGCAACAAGCCTATAATGGCAATCATTAAGACACGAGTATGTTTATAAAACGAGCGAAGCAAGTATTTCCATACGAGTGTCTTAATTACCATTATAGGTGAGTTGCATACGACTGTTTATGTTCGACGATAATTATACTGTAACTATTTTATGTACGAACATACATATTCATAAATATCTGTCGAGATTTCGCCAGTTTTATGTGCTGAACAGAGTGCAAGGGACGCAGAGAATACCTTGTATTTGACCATGGCCTCATCGATTACTCCACTATGACACTAGTCACGCAATGAAATTTAAATTAGGAGGCAGTGGAACTCAGCGCAGGTACGATGCTATCCTTATCTAATTGGTCACGTTTCTTGAGCTCTGATTGGTGGGAGAAACTGTTTCATAATAAAAAAATTTATAAAAAAATAGTACTATAATGACCCTCATTATGATACAGTTTTCTGACGTATAATATTTACATTTCAAAATCGTCGAACATAAATGTTATTATTAGGCACATACACACACCCAAAGTACACGGGGCTACATGACCGCGTTGTCGCAGCCCCTAAACTAAGGAACCAACCAACCTTCAATAGCTTCCATATACTGTACAGTAGTGACAACCATAAATGAGACTGATTGTGTGTCATTGGTGTAAAGTCAAATTTCGGTCTAGCCTTCGGCAAACGACAAATGGAATAATACTGCATTCATCCAGATGTGGTAACAGGTCAATATTTGATGTATTCCTCTGTGTATAGTAATTCATGAGATGCGATAAGTTTGGGAGCTCTTAAGTTCGTATTTCCTAGTCATTAAGACTCGCTGGGGAAGACGAATGTGTGGATCAGCTTGAGTCAGCCCAATTAAACTGTCGGGAACTCCCTTGTTCCTTTGACGGGCCTGGGTTGGTTTACCCTCTTATCATCACGTCAAGTTATTTACGGAAGAAGAGAGCTTATTTCTCTCCGGTGACGCTATTAACAAAGGGGCAGGGAAGCTTACAGTAAGTCTTGCTCTCGTGCGTGCATATCTTTTACATTATAAAAGTGAAAGTCTGTATGTATGTATGTATGTATGTATGTATATATGTATGTATGTATGTGGGTTGGTTCCGTATAAAAATCTACACCGTTCCACCAATCTCAACCATATTTTGCATACACATAGTTTAGGACCCAGAAGGAACCGCTCGCTACATGCATTTTCGATAGTCTTTCTCATTCTTCTGATTTCGGTCCTTTTGTACTCGAGCAAAGGCTAATATGAAGTCATAAAATATACTCATGAAGGAATGGCAAGGCAGATCATTTCCATCGCAACATAGCTCAAGTCGAGACACGGCCGACTGGATTCGAGTTGCGCTCTGCACTACCGGTATAGAAAATGAGGATCTTTACTTGAAATCCCGTTAGTTACTCAACTGCTCACACAGCACTGTCAACCGAGTATAGCATAACAGACTTGACGCTATCTACTATATATTTGACAAATACCACTCACTCACTCACTCACTCATTCATTCATCACGAATTCTCAGAAACCACCGAAAGGATTGGAATGCAATTTGGTATGCAGCTTCCTCAAGGGCCGCAAACGCCCACTAAGAAAGGATTTTTGGATATTCAGGTTCTAAAGGGGTGTTAAGGGGGTAGACCTGCATTTCATTGAATAGCAATATCTCCCGATTGGTTTCATTGGGGATGTGATACTCGGCATATAAACTCATCATTAAAAATAAGAAGACACGTGTCTGAGGGTTTTTCGATGTGGTGTATATTATGAGGTGAAAGGGGTGAAAAGTGGGGGTTGAAAGATTCCTAACGGAGCGTGTATCACTTAAACGACATAGGCGAGGAGTTTGAAACTCAGCGAAAAAAAAACAGCATAAAAATAAGTAAATAGGTGTTTGACCGTTTTTTCATAAATCCAATTTAAGGGGCCCATGGGGAGGGGTGAAATTCTGGAAAAGAAAAACAGGAAAGAAAGTGTCCTAACCGATTGACTCACTCACTCTTCAAACCCAGGGGGAAAAACTGCTTAAAAATAAGTAAATATGTGTTCGACATTTTTTTTGATAAATCAAATTTAAGGGGTTCATCGGGAGGGGTGAAAACCCGAAGAAAAAAAATGAAAGAATATGTCCTGACTCACTCACCCACTCATCATCGCCCAGCCAAAAATATTGAAGTTGCAAACATGGCATTTTGGGTATATGTTCGTTGTATGTCCAAACCGTACACTAAGGGAGGATTTTTGGATATTCAGGTTCTAAAGGGGTCTTAAGGGGGTTAAACCTGCATTTCATTGAATAACAATATCTAACGAGTGGTTTCATTTGTGGATGTGATACTCAGCATATAAACTAATCATTAGAAATGAGCAGACATGTGTCCAAAGGTTTTTCGATGTGGTGTATTATTATGAGGTGAAAGGGGTGATAAGTGGGGAGTTGAAGGATTCCAAACGGAGCGTGTAGGCCTATCTATTAAACAACATAGGCGAGAAATTTGAAACTCAGGAAAAAAATCAGCTTAAAAATAAGTAAATCGGTGTTCAACCGTTTTTTTCCATAAATTAATTTAAGGGGCCAATAGGGTGTGGTGAAATTCTGGGGGAAAAAGGAAAGAAAGTGTCCTAACTGACTGACTAGCTCACTCATTCATCAAACTCAGGGGAAAAGACAGCGTAAAAAAATAAATTAATAGGTGTTCAAGCGTTTTTTCTTTCATCAATCCAATTTAAGAGGCCCATGGGGAGGGTTGAAATTCTGGTAAAAATAATTGAAAGAAAATGTCCTGACTGACTCACTCACTCATCACGCCCAGGGAAAACTATTAAAGTTGGAAACATGAAATTTTGGGAATATGTTCGCTGTATGTCGAAAACGTCAACTAAGGAATGATTTTTGTTTATTCGGGTTTTAAAGAGGTGTTAAGTGGGTAAACGTGCATTTCATTGAATAACGATATCTCATGAGTTGTTTCTTTGGGGGTGTGATATTCAGTATATAAACTAATCAATAACAAGAAGTTCCGTGACGAACTAAAGAGCCTACTTTTCTTAAAATTTAAGATCTATGCCAATGATTAATCTATATGGATCTATCTAGAATAATGCCGAAATTAAGTTGGTAATATCGAAATTTCTAATTAGTTCGAAATACTGTATACCTGGCATAATGTAGCCTAATAGAGAACTACAGTTGGCAGCCCTGGTGACTGAATATATTCTTAGTTCCATCTCTTAAGGTACAGAATACAAAATTTAGTTGAAGTCCAATGGATAGCATGGACGTTACATGCAGTTAAACATTGGATCTAACAGCGCGCGTATAATCATGTTGGCAACAATGACAAACATGTATTGGTCAGAAATAATCTGAAATAATATGATCTATTGTTGTGTCAATTTTGAATGAAATCCATTAGTTAGTATAGAAGTTACATGCATTTTAAAATTGGACCTATCAGCAGGCTTAGAATCATGTTGGCAGCACTGGCATAGGCCTATATAAGTTACTCCAAATTAATCTAGAATGCCAGGTACTATACGTGTGCAAAGTTTAGAGCTATTGGCTTGCCTACTTTCTGATATATTGATACTAAGGTAACAAAAATAGAGACAGTATTTATTAACAGTTGGCATCCCTGGTTACTTTTAAGATTCGGCATATACATATCTATTATGGTACACATAGCACACACGAAATTTGGTTGAAATCCAAATGATAGTATAGAAGTTACATGTATTTAAAGTTGGACCTCTCAGCAGGCTTAGAATCATGTTGGTAGCACTGACGTATATAAGTTACTCCAAATTAATATAGAATGTCAGGTATTATACGTGTGCATAGTTTAAAGCTGTCGGCTTGCATACTTTCTGATATATTGGTATTTGGATAAAATAAATTGAGAGCATTTATTAACAGTTGGCAGCCCTGGTGGATCTTAAAAATACGTTCAGTCATGTCTGTTTATGTGCACATAGCACATACGAAATTTGGTTGAAATCCAATTGATAGTGTAGAAGTTATATGCATTTAAAATTTGGACCTATCAGCAGGCGTATATTCATTTTGGCAACACTGCGATATATAGCCTCCTGGAAATTAAACTGCAATATTATTATCTATACGTGTGCCAATTTTGAAATAGCTCCTATTCATACCTTCCAAGATATCCAACATGGAGCTCAAATTTCAATTGCGATTTTTCAGCAGTTGGTAGCAGTGACATCATTTTCAAATATGGGCGTGAGATATTCAGGTATAGATCTTTACTCCTACCAAATTTTGTTTCGATTCCTGCAGCCGTTTAGGAGTTGATAGGGGGACACACACACAGCCAGACGGACAGACAGACAGACAGAAGGACAGACAGACAGACAGACACACATTTGCCCGATCTCATAAGTCTGCTTTTACCTCATTTTGGCAAAATGTGAAAAGTAGGCTAAAAATAATCAGACAAGTCTAAGGGTTTATCGATGTGGTGTATATTATGAGGTGAAATGGGTGAAAATTGGGGGTTGAGGGATTCTTAACGGAGCGTGTATCTCTTAAACGACATAGGCGAGAAGTTTGAAATTCGGCGGAAAAAAAACAGCTTAAAATATAAGTAAAGAGGTGTTCGACCGTTATTTCATAAAACCAATTTAAGGGGCCCTTGGAGAGGGGTGAAATTCTGAAAAAAAAACAGGAAAGAAAGTGTCCTAACTCACTCACTCATCAAACTCAGGGGGGGGGGGGAGAACAGCTCAAAAATAAGTAAATAGGTGTTCGACCGTTTTTTTTCATAAATCCAATTTAAGGGGTTCATGAGGGGGGTGAAATTCTGAAAAATAAATGAAAGGAAATGTCCTGACTTACTCACTCATCATCGCCCAGCCAAAATTATTGAAGTTAGAAACATGATATTTTGGGGCTATGTTCGTTGTATGTCGAAAACGTCCACTATGGAATGATTTTTGGATTTTCAGATTCTAAAGGGGTATTAAGTGGGTAGACTTGCATTTAATTGAATAACAATATCTTCTGATTGGTTTCCTTGGGGATGGGATACTCGGCATAAAACTCATCATTAAGAATAAGCAGACATATGTCTAAGGGTTTATCGATATGGTGTATATTATGCGGTGAAAGGGATGAAAAGTGGGGGTTGAAAGATTCCTAACGGAGCGTGTATCTCTTAAACGACATAGGCGAGGAGTTTGAAACTCGGAGGAAATCAATCAGCTTAGAAATAAGTAAATAAATAAAATAAATAGGTGTTCGACCGTTTTTTCATAAATCCAATTTAAGGGGCCTATGGGGAGGGGCTAAATTCTGGAAGAAAAACGTCCACTAAGGAAGGATTTTTGGATGTTCACTCTCATCGACCAACCATAACTATTAAAGTCAGAAGAATGATATTTTGGGGATATGTTTGTTGTATGTCGAAAACGTCCACTAAGGAGGGATTTTTGGATATTCAGGTTCTAAAGGGGTGTTAACGGGGTTAAACCTGCATTTCATTGAATAACAATATGACACGACTATGGCGCGAGCGAAGCGAGACTAAAAATGAGATGGTGTGAGTTTGTGTATTACTCAATCACGCAAGTACCACTGGTCCGATTTACGTGAATTTTACATGGAAGTAGCTGATTTACCTGGTTAACATATAGGTTACTTTTGATTTCAATACTTTGCACTATTTAAAGATGGCAACCATTTTAGTGACGTCACTACACCCTTTGGTTTCAAACTTTCATATTTCCATTTCAAATAAAAAGAGAACGCGAAGAAATAGCAAACTTTTGATGGCATATACGAGGTTTAAAATTACATTTTCTATCCGAAAGGTATCTCCAACGGTTAGCGAGTAAAACATACATTTGTGCTATAAAACACGGTCAACGCCGAGCGGTGTAGTTGGACAAAATGTTCCATCCTTAATCTCCCTCTGCGCAGCACCTCGCCTATCCCCTATTTTAACTGTCACCTTAACATTTTAATTTATTTATGACGCGTAGCAAAGCACGGGTACTTCAGCTACTGTTTTATAAACATCAGTGTGGGAGGGGAACACTATGTAAAATAGATGTACCCGTCGTTGACGGATCATTTGTGGTATGTTTGCAGAGAATATGTTAACAACCCTTTCAGCCAAGTGCCTCCTTGTAGACAACATTGGTGGTCTTCCTCTAGGGAACATATACCGTATAAAGAGGTTATGGGTCTAGAGCAGGCTACATACAGTACAACTGTCCATGAGAGAAGCACCCTTCAGTAGGTTCCAAGCCAACGAAGGAGAGGGTCTGTCCTTGTGAATTGTTGATAGTCATTGCGAAGCATACGTTGATTGGCATTTGAAGTCGCTTGAACTGGAAAACATAATTGGTTGGTATAATTGGAATGTGGGAGAAAAAGATTGATTCTCCCTTTTAACTGCCTGTGAGAGTATCTGCCTCAACAATTTCTTTTTGCAGTTGTAATACAATACTGTACTTCGTACTAGAAATGTGAAGTCCATTGAACACCAGTTTGAGTTGAAGGTGAGGACTGTACTCCGCACACACCACAAGCAGTCTCATTCCGAGTTTGAAGTCTGTGTGGTCACGTTAGCCTCTGCTCGGGACAGCTTACCGACCACTGTGGCTGTGGTCTCTTTCAACTGGTTGCTGGGAACCCAATGCTTTTAATGTGCGGGCAACATCTGACTTTAGCTAGGTAAGTTCTAAGGGATGGATTTAAAGATAACCTACACAATAACTTATACATTTCTTGTGTTATTGTGGTGTTTGAAGCCATATTTTCAGTGTTGCCTTGGTAAACAAGAGTTTAGTGCTTTTCAGTCGGTCAACACGAATGTACCCAAAAGTGATGGGTTATGCCCTAATCCTGAAATAAATTACATGAGATTAATAAAACACTAGGATGACCAGTTTCGATCGTCAAGCGATCATCATCAGATCCATTACATTTAGGCTACACAATCTATGTTTGAAATACAGGTGAAAATATTTACAATATGTACAATTATTTAGTTGCAGTATTGGTACTGCAACTGTCAGTGTATGCTAAATGCAGTATATATGTTAGGTGAAATGCTAAATGGTGATAGCTATCCGGAGATTGTACTTTAGAGAGATTATATGGTTGTAAACTATGGTTAAACTATAAAATTTTTGGCTAACTACTTATCTGATTGTCTTCCGTATTACAGCTACTCGCAGTTTTCGTGCTCACTGGAACTCGCTGTGCGGTCGACCGCACAAGTGTAATGGATCTGATGATGATCGCTTGACGATCGAAACTGGTCATCCTAGTGTTTTATTAATCTCATACCGACAGCAGTGGCTTTGCTGGCTAAAGCGCAGCATTAGGTCATGGGGCCAAGTTCTCTGCTGACTCGGTAGACGCGTGGGTTCGAGCCCCACCGTCGGCCGTCCTTGAAATGGTTTTCCGTGGTTTCCCATTTTCAACACCAGGAAAATGCTGGGACGGTACCTTCTGATAGGCCACGGCCGCTTCCTTTCACATCCTTGCCTAATTTCATTCATCTTCATCCATTCCATCCATCATCCCGACGCGCAGGTCGCCCACGGGCGTCGACTAGAAAGACCTGCACTCGGCCTCTCAGGAGACCACACGAAAAAAAAAAAATCTCATGTAATTTATTTCAGGATTAGGGCATAACCCATCTCTTTTGGGTACATTCGTGTTGACCGACTGAAAAGCACTAAACTCTTGTTTCTTGTGTTATGTAATCCAATTTCTTCTTTGAAGAGTTTCTCTATCCCATTTGTCGTGAAGTCCCATTGAAATATATTAGGCTATTGTGAATCAAGGGATCACCGAAAGTGGTGGGACTCAGTAGACGTGAGTTTGAGCCCCACCGTCGGCCGTCCTTGAAATGGTTTTCCGTGGTTTCCCATTTTCAACTCCAGGCAAATACTGGGACGGTACCTTCTGACAGGCCACGGCCACTTCCTTTCATATCCTTGCCCAGTTTCATTCACCATCATTCATTTCATCTCTCATTAACTCCTCTCATGAGGTTGGAGTCAGGAAGGGAATCCGGCCATAAAAACCATCCACCACAAATACTTCCATTGCATATCATCCCCAACCCCATTGTAAAACAGGAATAATAAGGGGTAGACATACATACATTGTGAATCAAGGGATCATCACGTTATACAAAACTTGTTGTCAATGGACTTCAATTTATAAAATACTAGTTTTTGAATTAGATGTGTCGATGTTTTGTCACTTATGGCCATCGTTTGAGCTTTAAGATAGTAAAACCTATCTACTAAGCCTTATTCGTATTTAATGTTCTAGCCTTGCTCGAAAAATTCACATTTCCTTAAATGCTGATACATTTGCGGGTATTCGAGCCGCAACCTCGACCACTATAAGCCAGCACCTTACCTACGAGGGACGTTCCGATATACGAGTCAGATTGTTTCACAGGAAAGTTGTATGCAAAGTGGGAAAATACATTACCGCAAATAAAAAGACATACCTTTGGCTATTTTCCCGCGCAGTCACCACCGACATTGATACATTTGTTGTGTCGTGAAATCAATTTTAAGAAACTTTCCTGGTAAAATTAGATGCACAGTGATTACTGGGAGTTCCTCACAACCTGTTGCACCACTCTGTTACGCCCTGACTTGGGGAATCGTAATACCCAACTGCATTCTATCTTATAGTGGTTCCATGTTATTGAAACCACTCTGTCAACAACGTGTCCCACATGAAAGGACAGGACTGTAATGCTGGAAACGCGAATATGTTTCATGCTATGGACTGAGAGATCGCGTCATGTAACAGCGAGTTTCAGTTCATGACTCAGAACTTAAATCAATGGAACCCTCCTTGAAGACATTTCACGGTACATCCTCCGAGACTCATTTGGTTGTTGTTCCTTTTTGGGGCTCGCGACATAGAAATCATCGATCTCGTGTACTTGGTGAGCGATGAATTAGTATCATAATCTTTATAATTCTATTGACTCCAGCATTACAGATGTGATTTCAATGTACAATATTCCTCTGTAACGAACGTCACAAGTCAAAATACTGTACGTTGCTTGTCAAAGCGGGTAGGCAAATGTTTGAAAACTGCTGCATTAATGGAATTCAAAGAGGTAGATGTTGAATATTACTTTATCTTGGCAAAGCCGGACACATTTGTCTCTGGCTTACACTTGCAGGTATTGCGCATATTATATTCGGTCGTTGTTGTTTACCTTTAATGGACTTGGTAATTAATCCCGTGTACATGCATGTGTGTTCAATTTGACTGATAACCTGTGTTTCTGTGGTGACTAATATTATGTGTAACTGTAATTATTAGTGTCGGAAATGGGGTAGATGTCCCGGTACTTGAAATAAGGCTCTATTCCAACATTCCCTGGGAGGGGGGTGTAAAAAACCCGGGGAAAACCACACTCAAGACAGCTACTGTCAGCGCCGGGATTTAAACCTCTGATTTACGGCCTTACTGCAACTCCCAATCGCGGTTGTGTTTGAACATAAATGAAAACATAATAAACGAGTGAAATATAAGATTGTGTAACATGATTGGTTTCCAGGTGAAATTGTTGAAACTTTGGTGTTGTGTGCAACCTCTTATGAATATTGCATTTGCCCACTGAGCATAGCCGTGTGGTCTAGGATACATTCCACTAGATAGAAGGTGTTTGGAGATCTGAGGTATGAATCCTGGCGCGGAGTGTGGGTTTTCTTCTGGTATTTACATACTCATTCAAGGAAGATGCCGCGAATCTCGTATGTGGGCGAGTCCATGTGCTTCAGTGTGATTGGTAGGGGAGGAACGTTCACTTCGCTCTTTGGTACGAAAGTGTTCGCGTCAGCTCTTGGTATTTGTAATTGTTGTGCGAGTTAAATTCTCAAGTGACGAAATTACACTATCTGGTGACAAGAAATTTTGTTTCACATCAGCAGTGACCCCCTCCACTATCTTCCTTCTGATACCTTTCTCCTCAAAGCCCTCGAGTCCACGCAGTTCTGCACCATCAGGTATTAACACTCAAAGGGTCACGCCCTTGTTAGAACGCGACAAGTCGCACGAAAGCAAATTGTTCACACTTAATATTTTCAGCACCTGCTATTTTGCTTTTGCAGTAAATGCTCTGACAAAATTACGTAATGTTCCCTGTACCTTTCAACCGGTATTAATATAACTAGTGTGTAAAAATATTGTCTCAACGTAAAAAGGAATAAGTACACCTGTATTGCAAAATCTATGTCATCCGGGAGTTTTTACGCTGTGTGTGAGCAAACTGACTCAACGTGTACATTTCAAAGAACTATTTGTTCACAAATCAAGTAAATAACGTAAACCATTAATAAATAGTGTTTTTCACTTGAAGCAAACTATCTTGGAAATGCATAATGATACAAAAATTTGTTACATGAGAAGTCACACGCCCACGAAGGCAAATTGCCGCGGCAGTCATAAACCACTAGGGAACGGGACAGACGATACTCTGGCAATCGTGAAGGCCAGGCGCGAGAGAGTGTTGGGAGAGTTGAAACGGGCGCCCAAAACTCTACCGCAACATAATTATTAGTAGGGCTCGGATCGATATGCTCGATAAAATCTCCAGATATGCTCGAAAACCCTGTGTTTTATGCTCGATAGATATGCTCGAAAAACCCATTATATGCTCGAAAAAAACATTATAAACCCATTATATGCTCGATAGATATGCTCGAAACCCCCATTATATGCGGTTAAATATGCAGAATATGCTCGAAAAACACCGTTAAAAACTATAGAAAGGAAAGTGAAACGAAAAAAACCAATAACATACCTTTAATATGAGCTTTATTTTCTAATTGTATGTGTGATACACTGCAATATACTCACATTCAAGTTTTACAAGTATATATAAGAGAAGTGCTCTTATAAAAAAATACAGTTTAAAAGTTCATTTACAAAATGTTCAGAATTAGGCGAGTCAATGAAGTAGATCTGCATTGGTCTGTACAACAAGAAATTTTCTATGTTTTCAGTTTTGAATGAATTTCTTAAATCAGTCAATAAAAGTTTCAATGACGAGAACGAACTCACAAAAGATTAAAAGCCTGCGGTTCTATTATTCGCACCAGATAGGCTTTTCAATAATTATTTCTGTTTTCGAACCTTAAGGATTGTCAGGGCCCGAATTCGGGGGAGAATTCGAAGAAAAACAAACTATTTAGACGAAAACCACAAGAATATGCATTTATATGCTTCTATTCTGAAAACCGCGGTTTTATGCATTTATATGCTCGATAAATTTCAATTCTGTTGGTCCCAGAGAGGTGAAAATACCACCGAAAGGCTTCTTTCAATGTGTACTATTCAGGAAAAAAATATGCAAATATGCTCGAATCCGAGTCCTAATTATTAGGAACATTCAAAAAGCGCGGGAAACTGTTGCGGGCACGACCTCTAGCGTGTTTATTGCTCTCTAGGACGTAGACCAATTCTCAACTCAGCTTATGGAAGATTCATCACATACTCTTGTTCGATTTTACTGTTTGGTGCGAGTCTTGAATCATTTATTTATGTATTCCGTTGTTAGTAGATTATTTTTTTAAAAAATTATTTTTTTAGCGTACCGGTATGGCTCTCAGTGCCGGGAGTGTTGACGACATGTTCAGCTTGCCAGAGTTTGTGGCTGCTTCTATGCGGACACCCATGGGGTGAGCTACGAATACCGTCACGTGAGGAGTATTGTCTGGGGAAGAAAGTGTGAATGCGAGGACTGTGGCCTATAGTTAGGGACCAACCCCGGCATTTGACTGGAAGGAAGATGGAAAACCACAAAAGACCATCTTCAGGGTTGCCGGCGGGGGGATTCGAACCTCTTCGCCTCCCGGATGTGAGCGACTGCCTGCAGCCACACCGTAACGGCCACGGCCAACTCACCCGGTAGTAGTTTAATAAGTGATATATACAGTAAATGACATCCTGTTCACATATTTTCCTCGCGATGTTTTAGTGTTCACAACCAGTAGTGTACGAAGTAGCCGGTCTTACTTTCCCTCCGCAAGATTGCAGAATAATGGACCAAATTACCAATAAATCATACTTCTTTACACGTTATAGAGAGTCTATAATAACATCCATTCTTAATATTACTGGCACGAAACTGAGTTGTTAATTCTTAACTTTAGCGGTGTTTCATCGGTGAGTGGTTATAGTGTCGGACTACCAACCCCAAGATTGCAGGTTCGCCCCTGGCCATGGTAAGTGATTTTTGAAGGCGACAAAAATCACGATACTCATGTCATACGTTGTTGGCATGTTAAAGAACCAATTTGTATTCAGTAGGCCGTGTTCAATGCCAAAATTAATCTCGGGATTTTCCGCCAACAGAAAGTTCCTCCATTCTCTACTTGAAAGCGCTGTAGTGTTAAGGAGTTTAGATATCTAACCTCCTTGACTTTCATAGCGTTCAAAGGAACGACGAAATTCGACATGCAAGCTACCCTCTGGGTGTCAATTAACAAAGCTTGCACCAGGCACCCGAGGCCATACGATATTATTATTATTATTATCGGCTCTTAAATGGGAAATGTGTTTGTTTATTATCAGCTTGAGTGGCGCTGTCGGTTATGCACTGGCCTCAAAACCCAAGATACTTAAGTTGCATGTTACAGACACTTTGGCATCTCTTAAATCGTCCATAGTTAAAAGTGACGCTAAACCCACAATGCTAAATTATTGTTTGTTTATTGGTTGGCAAGCCTGCGGGGCACCATGTACATAATGTGGTCACACAAAGGTCGGTGTGTGAGGAGAGCACTTTAGACTGGTCAAACGCTCCCAGGCAGGACTAAGTTTAAAGTAGCTCGGGCCAGGAATGAGGGACAACGCATTACGGGATAATTTACGCCGTGAGAGGTATTTTTAGCGAGAGACAATGGACAGTGGGCTGCGTGGTGTGTGTGCTCGTCTCCCGGGGAACTCCCTGTATCTTTCAACTGCTCCCCTTTACTGACCATGTCACACAGTACATGCGACACAACATTCTTATGAAATTCATTTTTGCGTCAGTAGGTTATTGCTCGAGCATAAATTGTTCGAATTCGCTTTGGTTGTGGCAAAACCATTGCCTTTCGGTCAGTATGGTCATAGTCACTAGGTTATTTATTTATCGTATGATGAATATAAATGTACAATATATACAAAGAAAATGTGCACACACAAGTTCATACAATCTCAAGGTCAAGATCCCTGACCCATTCAACGGCCTCAACTGATGCTTGATGGACAACCGTCAACGTTCCATGGAAAGCTCGGAGAGGGCAGTCAGCGACAATGTGATGGATTGACTGTAAGGAGGCACCACAGAGCTAGACCAGCCCCATTTATGCAGTGAACACGCACATCTGCCCTGTCCTGTGCGTATCCCATTTAAGATCCTCCATTGGCGTCTGGGAAGATCAAATCCATGTACCCGTTCAAAAGGGTTCCCAACTAGATGTTTGTTGGTTACTGAAGAATGCTCCCACTGGACCTTCCAAGAGTCATTCACATTAAAGGATTATTAATTTTTTATTTATTTATTTATTTATTTATTTATTTATTTATTTATTTATCGTATGGCTTTTAGTGCCGGGAGTGTCCGAGGACATGTTCGGCTCGCCTGAGTCTGTAGCTGCTTCCAGCGGACACCCTTATTAGGGTGAACTACAAGTTCCGTCCAATTTCAAGTAGTTCCAACTTTCACCACCAGATATCAATGATACCTAGTGGTGAAAGTTGGAACTTTGATAGAGTGTTCCGACGAAATCTAACCTAAAAATTTTAGCTTTACACAAGTTTAGTCTGCGAAAGGATCTTTTACATGCCATAAATCTACGACATGGGACCGCCGGCTTTACTTCCCCTCCGAAGGAAGGCATACTGAAGGAATTTTAAAGCTCTTAAAAAATCCGACGACTTCGGCCGGGTTTGAACCCGCTATCTTGGGCACAGCAGTTCAGCATGCTACCAACTACGCCATCGAAGCCGCACATTAAGGATGAACCCTGTGCGCCATGGTGGTTTCCATGACTTCTAACGTTGGTGTACTATTCGTGCAATATCTTGATGAATGGGCAAATAGGGATTCTGCTGGATTTTCTTCCATGCTTTTAAGAGTGCCTCTGATCTTCTCACGACTGGAGGAGGAATGTTGCAGATGACAGGCAGCTAAAGTGTGTTCGTGCTCCGAATACAACCTGTAATTATACGCATTGCTTGGTTGAGCTGGACATCTATTTTCCTCGTGTGAGCGCTATTAATCCAGGCTGAACAGCAGTAGGCCCATTCAGCAACAGAATTCGATAGGGCTAAAGCAGTGGTTCTTAGGATTTGACCCCCCCAGGGGCTCACATCTAGTGGGACGTGGGTTGGCGACCACGGGGCCCCAGCTGAGTCCGGCATTGCTTCCACTTACTTGTGCCGGGCTCCTCTCCGTCTTCTTTCCTGTCGACCCCACTTGGTCAACTCTTGTTCTCTTCCGACCCCGACGGTATTAGGGTATCCGAGGCCTAGGGAGTCTCTTCCTTTCCCGCCTTAATTGGCCCTTGTTTCATCTTTTCTGATACCCTCCTTCTGCGAGGGGTCAGCCTTCTTTTTCTTTTCCTGTTATCTCCTGCCTTCTGCTCAAGGCCCTCAAGAAGGCAGGGTGTACGTAGCCCCCACCACTTCAGGTGCACCCTACAGCAGATATTGCTACACCCTCAGGGATTCACGGTTGGTGAGTTTGGGAGTTGGCGACCCCGAGGGATTCCTGAGCTGGGTCTGGTTTTTCCCCTTTTTATCCATTACCTGTGGGGGCGGACCCTCTCCTCTTTCACTTTCCTATCTGCCTGTTATGGCTCTCCTTACTTCCAAGTCCCTCAATCTGCATTCTTCGAGGGTTGAGGGCATTTCTTTTCCTAATGTCCTTTATTTGCCTTATTCGCCTTTTGTTTTCCATTTCTTCTTCTAGTATGTAAGTTAGTAGTTAGTTTTAGTTATAGTTTATATTTCATTATCATCTTCACGATCAACCAACCCATTAGGGGCCGATAACCTAGATGTTAGGCCCCTTAAATCATCATCATCATCATCATCATCATCATCATCATCATCATCATCTTCTTCTTCTTCTTCTTCTTCTTCTTCTTCTTCTTCTTCTTCTTAGGATTTGAGCGTTAGTTCCCCATGATGTGCCAGCAAGTTTCTGCAGGATATTATGTCTAGTTTTAGTCACGTGACTATGTTTTGTTGTTGTACTTGGGATCCATATGTTACCACATGCGCTGATGGGCTATTGTAATGGTAAATACAATAGATTCAAAATAAGATGTACGGGAATACAAAGAGGACCAGAAATCTTGATAGCGACGCATTTGTTGGATTGCATAGTAAGCAGCAGACTACATCTTGCTGAAATGAATGAAATTGATTTGGCAGCTTATCGTTCATTGGAGAGCATCTTTAAAGTGCTCTGTGTCCCGCGGCTGCGTGTCGATATCGTATTTCACCGTCACTTTCGCCTATCTTGTCTCCGAATCAAGAGCAGGCTGACACAGCGCTCTGCATCCACCCTGCGGCGCGGAGTGGTGCCTTAGCTTTCAAGTGACAGCAAGGGCGAGTGGGGACGGTTTGAAAAGTCTCGGGTTTGGGCCCATAGGCACTTGTAAAGTCGGCCCTTTATGTTTTTTTAAACAAAAACAAACTTTACTTTCCAGTAAGACTTTGAAAATGTGACCACAATCGATATTTGGACCCGCTTCTCCTGCTGTCCGGGCAGGTGCGTTTAGTCAATTCACCAGTGTGGCAATATCTCGATCAATACACAATTCCCGGTCTTAGATGATGATGTTGTTGTTAATTCATTTGATGATCTTGGGGCAGTTTGGTCATCAGTTTCGTGTAGTTGGGTGCGTGTGTTGAACTCGTCTGATAACGTGTATTTACGTATGTGATGACGGCACTAGTGTGTGTAACTGTATCAGGGACAGGAGGATACAAAATAATAGTTGTTGTTGTTGTTGTTGTTGTTGATTCGAAAAAATTTAATTCTGGTTTGAGGGCTGGAACTGGGTAGCTTTGTGAGGCGAAACTGACAAGAGGTGGTTCGATTCCCATTCTGGAAGTGGTTTCCCGTAGTTTCCCCACTTATCCAGGCGAATGCTGGTATGGTTCCTAAATGGAGGCCGCCTCCTTCCCAATTCTCACTAGAATTACAACAACACACACTAACACAGTTATCACAATCAGACCAACATTCGATTCACACCCACGTATACGACCATGTTGTCCAAGCCCCTCAAATGAAACAACCACTACGACGTTAGCTGCCGAGTCCACAGCTACACAGGGAGTGTGCAATATACTGTAGGTCTATGTGCGGTTCATCCTTTCCAATATCAATTTGTTTACTGAAAGTTACAAACGAGTGATTAAACATTTTATAGTTTATAACCGATAGATAATAAAATGCAGTATACCCCGCTCTTTGAGGGCGTGTATCAGAATTGCCGGATGATCAGTTGTTAAATTGCGCTCAATATTGTTTTTTTATTAGATTAATTTATAGTCGCTTTAACTTGGAAAGTCTTATCGCGACTTCCTCTGTAGATTTACATTATACAATACAATACATACAATACTTTAAATTGAATACACTATAAAATCATAAAATGAACACTAGAAAGAAAGAAAAGTTCCACTACTATGAGTTGATCAATCAGATTTTGAAATAAAGTTCCGAGTCTTTGAAGAACTTGATGAGTTTTTTGAGCTGTGAAAGAGATGAGAAGGCCTCACATATCTTCTTGGGAATGCTATTGTGCTGGTGCCAGTGGTTATAGAGAGCACAGTCTGAGATTATGTGCTGCACAGTCAGTACGCTGTTACATGTTGAGCAGATAGGGGGTTGTTTCTTCTCGAGGAGATAGCTGTGGGTGATGTTGGTATGACCTATTCTTATTCGTGATATTAGAACTTGATCTTGCCTGGAAAGTTTGTGATGGAGATATTGTTCTGTGGTTCCTGATGTTATTTCATGGAGTTTACTGGTAGAAGTTCTAAGCCAATGATTCTTCCACTGTTGGAGTACTTTTCTTTTGACGTAGGAAATGATGTCAGTATGAGGTGTAGCTATTGTAGGATCACATAAAGGAAGAAGTGTGGCTTCTTTAGCTGCTTGATCGGCAGATACATTGCCATGAATGCCTCTGTGAGAGGGTACCCACACAAATATGACTTGTTTACCTTGCTTCACCACTTTATGGAATATCAATTGAATTTCTTGTACAAGGATGTTTGTCGAAGATAGATTCTCTATTGCGTTTAATGCACTTCGTGAATCGGAGTAAATAATAAATGAGTTGTTGCAGCTGGCTGTATTCAAAATGTATTTCATAGCCTGTTTAAGAGCAAAGAGTTCGTTAGAATAGACAGTGAAAGATTCAGGAAGTCGAAAAAGCATGGTATGGTCAGGATAAATTATCCCACAACCGTTTCTTTCATCATATTTCGAACCATCAGTATAAATAGCACTGTGCATTGGGTATCTATTGGAGATTTCAAGAAATAATCGATGGTACTGTGATCTGTCAGTTTGGTTTTTAACTAAGTTTTTCAGTTCGAAGTTGACTTTTGGTAAGGTAATTGTCCACGGTGGGATATCAAGAGAATGGTCTGAGAGTAGTATGGGAGGAATATTTAGGTTTAATTCTTCAAGGAACTTGGATATTCTGACATTGAAGGGCGAAGGTTGTCGTCTTTATTCAGTGTTTGTTATTGTGTGGCTGTTAGTAGGGAAAACATACGACTTAATGCGTGATTTAGTCATAGTTGATACTTTGAGTGCATATGATAAACTTAGTTGTTTACGTCTAATTGCAAGAGGTTGTTCATTGGCTTCTATTTGCATACTGGTTACTGGACTGGTGCGGAGAGTTCCCAGAGCAATTCGAAGAGCAGCTGACTGGATAGAATCAAGGATCTTCAGGAAAGACGCTGTTGCAGAGTTGTATACTATACTGCCATAATCTAATTTGGCCCTAATAATTGATCTATAAGTATTCATGAGCACTTGATAGTCTGCTCCCCAGTTTTTTGCTGCGAGAATCTTCATTAAGTTACTCCGTCGTAGACACTCATCCTTGAGATTTTTCAGGTATGGGATCCAACTTTATTTACTATCAAAAAGAATTCTCAGGATTTTAAGAGTTGATACTGTCTCAATTTTATGATTGTTTATGTTCAGCTCGGGATCTGGTACAGAGTGTTTGTTTTTAAAGAATACTATGCATTTGGACTTTGTTTTGGAGAATTTGAATCCAGTAATCTTGGCCCATTGTTGAATATTTTCAAGTGATTCTTGAAGTAGTTGTTGAGTAGTTGAACTACACACATCAAAAAAAGTTTTGCATCACCTCGGTTCCCAGATCTCCGGCATATAGACGTTGACTGTGTATATTGTATCCAATATACAGTCTCTTTGACTGTTCATAGATGTCACTAAAACTGCTCAAAGATGTAAACAACCATGCATGAGCAGGGCCTATTAGACGGAGGGGGTACGACAGCCGATCAGTTCCAGTCATTCCACCAGGACGAAGGTACGCTGCTCATGTTGTCTGTAGTTCTACCATGCCTAGAAGGTCAATACCGCAGTTCGATCGCGTCCGCATTGTTACTTTGTGTCAAGAAGGGCTCTCAACAAGGGAAGTTTCCAGGCGTCTCAGAGTGAACCAAAGCGATGTTGTTCGGACATGGAGGAGGTACAGAGATACAGGAACTTTCGATGACAGGCCTCGCTCAGGCCGCCCAAGGGCTACTACTGTAGTGGATGACCGCTACTTACGGATTGCCGCTCGGAGGAACCCTGACAGCAATGCCACCATGTTGAATAATGCGTTTCGTTCAGCCACAGGACGTCGTGTTTCAACTCAAACTGTGCGCAATAGGCTGCATGATGCGCAACTTCACTCCCGACGTCCATGGCGAGGTCCAGCTTTGCAACCCCGACACCATGCAGCGCGGTACAGATGGGCCCAAAAACATGCTGAATGGACCCCACGGAATTGGCATCACGTTCTCTTCACCGATGAGTGTCGCATATGCCTTCAACCAGACAATCGTCGGAGACGTGTTTGGAGGCACCCTGGTCAGGCTGAACGTCTTAGACACACTGTCCAGCGAGTGCAGCAAGGTGGTGGTTCCCTGATGTTTTGGGGTGGCATTATGTGGGGCCGACGTACGCCACTGGTGGTCATGGAAGGCTCCGAAACGGCTTTACGATACCTGAATGACATCCTCCGACCCATAGTGCAACCATATCGGCAGAATATTGGAGAGGCATTTGTCTTCATGGACGACAATTCTCGACCTCGTCGTGCACATCTTGTGAATGCGTTCCTTCAAGATAACGACATCGCTCGACTACAGTGGCCAGCATGTTCGCCAGACATGAACCCTATCGAACATGCCTGGGATATGTTGAAAAGGGCTGTTTATGGACGTCTTGACCCACCAACCACTCTGAGAGATTTACGCCGAATTGTCGTTGAGGAGTGGGACAATTTGGACCAACAGTGTCTTGATGAACTTGTGGATAGTATGCCACGGCGAATACAGGCATGCATCAATGCAAGAGGACGTGCTACTGGGTATTAGAGGTAGTGGTGTGTACTGCAATCTGGACCACAAATGCTGAAAGTCTAGCTGTATGATGGTACAACATGCAATGTGTGGGTCTCATGAGCAATAAAACGAGCTGAAATGTTGTTTGTGTTGATCTCTATTCCCTTTGTATTTAACGGTTCCGGAACTCTTGGAACCGAGGTGATGCAAAACTTTTTTTGATGTGTGTATTTCTTCCAGCACTGAATATGGTCAAATCATCGGCAAAAAGACAAGCCTTTACTGGCAAGTGGATGTTGGAAACAATTCCGTTTATTGCGACCAGGAATAAAGTAACACTGATAACTGATCCTTGAGGGACTCCATTGTCGATTGTAACTTCCTGTGACAAAATGCAATTTGTCTTAACTTGAATTCTACGATCTTTGAGGAAGTTGTATATGAAATAGAGCATATTTCCTGAAATGTTATATTCCATCAATGATTTAAGTACATGGTCTTTGAACACCATGGCATATGCCTTTTCAATATCTAGACTAACTGCTATGAGGTGATGGTTGTTTAGGAAAGCCTCCCGAATTTCAGATTTCAAACTTATTAGAGTATCTACAGTTGAACGTCCTTTACGAAACCCACTTTGTACATCACTAAAACGTTTATATGTTCAAGATACCATCGTAATCTCCTGTTGACAATTTTCTCCATTAATTTGCATATTTCATTTGTTAAAGCGATTGGACGGTAATTTTCTGCAATTGAGTTATCCTTCCCTGGCTTGAGTATTGGAACAACAATGTCTCTGCGCCATTGATCAGGGAACGTCTGAGAGGTCCATATGTAGTTGAAAATAGCCAGAAGATAATTTAATGCGTTTAGTGGGAGCTGTCTTAGGAACTCATAAGGGATCGTATCTGGACCAGGGCTGGATTTGCCACATTTGTCAATAAATTTTGTTCAACACATACCGTTTAATTACTTTCAGTAAATACAGTTTATGTCATACACAGGTCATTTCACTTAACGTCGATATAAACTAGTTTCACACATGGACGTAGATATTAAAATTATTATTGTCGTAAAATAATCTACAGTTGTAATGGGCAAAGTCATTCGCATGGTTTATACAGTTTATACTAAACATAATATACCACCATCCCTTAGTGTAACCAAGCCAACTGCGTGGCACAAATTATGCAATCTCAACAAACACCAAAAAACCTGTTATATCCTATTGATCAAATGTTACGATTGTGATTCATATATTGGCAGTGCGTCTGTCACCACAAAAAACATCATTCATCTACATCAAACAATAAGTTACATGTTCATCAAGTGAAAAGAAATAAAAAGTACATATATAAATGAAGCCATAGGAGGTCTACCAAATTTTCCTCAAGTTGTGAAATACTGTACATGATATTCCCTGTCCGCCAGTTTTTAAGTTTATTAAAATTATCGATTGGCTTTTCCCTTAGGCTATACCTATAGTGAGTCTGTTAAAACAATTTCATACCTCTTTAACTAGAGCAAGTTTGAGTTTTCCTTATTCTAGCCCCCTCTTGTATTATAAGTATGCACCGCATACATTACTGTATACTCACCAAGATACTCATTAATTTCGATTAAACAAAGATATACTGTATACTTACGTGATTCCTAGTCTGATAATCCATTTATATGCCACCCTGCATTTTTTTCTTCAGTTTAACTACATCTTGAGCCCACGAAGAACTAGCCCATCAGTTTTGTTCCGTTCAGTAGATTTGACTGGAAGAAAGAACAGCATGCTCATACTAACACATTGAAAATCCATAGCCTGCTTCCAGTCTCCGACCGGGTCAGGAATGGAATGAATGAAGGCCCCATCTAGCGACGAAGATATGAACTGTGCCGGCTGCCGAGGCCTGACGCACTCCTCTGGGGCATTGATTAAATGAATGACAGATGAAATGAAATGATAGTGGAGAGTGTTGCTGGAATGAAATTTTGACAGGGAAAACCGGAGTACCCGGAGAAAAACCTGTCTGCCTCCATTTTGTCCAGCACAGATCTCACATGAAGTGACCGGGATTTGAACCACGGACCCAGCGGTGAGAGGCCGGCGTGCTTCCGCCTAAGCCACGGAGACCTTCATACTAACACGTTAATTGACGTAATTAGAATACCACTCTTGCACAAGTGTAGGAAATGACAATTCCACTTCAATTTACAGTCTAAATGAGTTCCCAACAGATTTATTGAAGTGCTTTCATTGACCTCCAAAACTGAACTATGTAAGTAAAAATTAACGACTTTGTTTTGTTGCTATTTACAGTTCTTTGCTCGGTGGTGCTATGCCGCGAAGCCACTTCCAGTCCCCGTAGTCCTCCTTCGTAGTCCCCGTGTCTGTTCACGCGCCGCGTCAAACTCTTCAAAGCAAGTCTACTCTCGCACAACGCTCCGTGGCACAACACACTCCTCATACAAGCGTACTGGTTCACTCTTTGGTCAACCGTAATAGACTTTCACTGGTTACAACTGTCAGTCATTGCTCGCGCATGACTCTGTGAACTGCACTGAACTCCACTCTCTCGTCCTTCACCGCTGGTCTTTAAATACCTGCTAATGGAACCACTAGTAGTTTCTAGCCTACCTCTGAGCTACTGGGTGACGACACTGTGTCCCAAACTGTCTGGCGGCTGCTCGCCCTCAGCCTTTTCCAGAAACCGAATAATATCGGCGCAGCTTGGCGTGTCAATGACCTCGAGCGGAAGGGGGAGGGGGGAGGGGGTGGTGCACCTTGCGAAACTCTGACTACCAGTCTGGTAAATCTGTCGCATTAATACCTCCTTAGAGCTTCTTTTCCGGTGTATGATGAAATAACACTTCATAACAATATTAATAATCCACCAATCAACATACAACACCCCCTGCTCGTTGTTCATCATGTTATCGTCCTATTTTGCTTATGCAATGTTAATCATCCCTCTTGATGTTATTGAGATAGAGCCTCTCTTTCATCGACCAAGGTTGCATATTTAGTTTCATGAACATTGCAGACGTAGATGGCTGAACCATGTGAGTATGCCTTGTAAACCTGAGGTGACTACCAGGCTGAAGGACTCGAGTAAACTAAGGGTCAATTGCAACACATGGTTTTATTTTCAATATGAATAGTTATATTTTACTCATGAATTAAACAGTGTAGGAAAAACCAACATCTGAGTTTACTCCTCATGAGTAATTACTGTTCAATCTGGAAAACACTGCTTCAGATATCACTCATCCTGAAACCACCCGCCAAATTAACGTCCTACAGACCAGAATTTATTTTATGAGGGTTAAGCCTGGAGCTGAGTTTTCTTGTTTTATTTACGTGAAAGGTATACAGTACATTAATATATACTTGATTGTGTGTCTAAGTGTACCCGTATATTTTATATTTGGTCACTTGTTTATGTTCTTGGTATTCAATCAATATTATGTATTGTAGATATTTTTATTACTTTACATGACAGTTCTTCATTATTAGGTATTTTCTGTTATGTACTCACTATTATTTTCATAATTGGCATACATTAAGCGTAGGCATTTTATTATTAATTCAATAAATATTATTTTCATTCTTAGTGATTAATACATGTATGTAGCGCTTATTTATTTATACTTATGATTATATAATGTAAGTTGATTATTGTTTATCTGGTTATAAGGCCATTGCGCCTTAATCTTGGCACGCTAAATAAAAGAAAGAAAGAAAGAAAGAAAGAAAGAAAAAACAAAGAAAAAAACAAAGAAAAAAGAAAGTAAAAAGAACAAAATAAATAAATAAGTAAATAAATAAATAAATCAATCTCGTTTTAATGTGGCCGGGATTGAATTGCAATAGTTTGGTGTTTTTTTTCTCGGCCGGATGCCTTTCATTACCGCAAACTCTTAATCATGAATGACCTGGATGAAGGTGTGGTAAAGGAGTTGGAAGGAAGCGGCCGTGGGTGAGATCTATTGAAAAGTCCAGGTATTTGTCTGGAGTTGAATATGGGAAAGCAGGACGACCGACGATGGGGTTTGAACTCACTCTTCTGCTGAATCATGAGTTAGACTGGCCTTGTGCCATAGCGCGCGTAGCTACCGTGGCCGGTATTAAATTACATTATACTAAACTAGCGGCCCCGTGCAAGAATTCTCACATAATGGGTTGTGTGCGCCCCATGTGTACAAACTGCCCGCCCGGCCCTAGTACTTTGCGGGCTATACGCGACAGAGTTCTGCCAGGTGCCATCGTCTTGTTTATTTGTTTAAAAGCACTTTATAAACAAATAAATATATATCCGTTGACTTTTCAAGAAATGAAAGATTTTTCCTGTGCTATTGAGACGATTTGGAAGATTTTGGTACAAAGCACACCTTCTAACTCCCTCTGGTTTAGGAGTTTGAGTTTTGTGAAACATACACCTTAGCGTATTAAATAATAAGATGACACAAATTAAACTGTCCATTAATTTGGGTGTGGATGGAAGATTGATCTTGATCGTTAGCAGAGAATTTTCTCAATCAAAATCATAATACTCTTGCAGAATGAATAAACGATGTGAAGTAGTGTTCTTTAGGTAAGTAGGTAAACTCTCTGACAACCATGTGTAGAAACACTTAGTTAAAAGTGGATTCGAACATTCCTCACATACCAGGTCCAACAGTCTGACCATTGTGGTAGGTGACAACTTGCCAACGACCGTATTTTTAAAGTCTAGTGAGGAGCGGCAGAGAGGTGATGAAACTACCGTGAGTCCAACTGTACAGCGGTGGACATCAAACCTTTAAACCTGTGGTATGCGGCAACCTTTAGCCAGAGCTCACACCATACCAGACCACGAAAATACTATTTGAAATATCTGAGACAATTATCATTATGTGTTTATTACATTGTCTTTGCTTTTCCGTGGGCTAGCTTGTACTGTTCATTTAAGTGTACAGCGCTCACCCTCACGTTTTCAGTTTGTTTAAGGTTAAGTTTTGAGGTTAGGAAATGGCTACCTCTTGCTGGGACACTGCAGGGAGTTTAGTGCCTTGTGCCAACTAGATACTCTGTGGTGACCTATCAATGAGGTAACAGGGGGCTTTGCCCAATGAAGTTTCATTTCTGTATATGTTCCTTTTATGATAGTCAGTTTTCAGAATCTTCTTGTTGGTATAAAATATTGAGAGAGGTTATCTGTTTATGCGGATAAGAAAATGTAGAATCTGCTTGTTGGGATGAGATGAGATTGTGAATAGTGATGGTTATGTTTTCTTGCAAAAATAATACCTATTCTTGCTTACGGAATAGATATTACATGGGCTAAACTAATTAAGAGTGACCTCTTCACTTTGGAAAAAGTCAAGGCAAGATATACACGATCACGGCTAGTATATGAGCTTGGTGGGGAACCTTTCCTCATAGAAGATTTGAGGTTCAAATTTGCTCTCCCTTCTACGGATGGCTGGAAGAAATTGTTGGAAGAAAGGGAAAATAAACGAAAGAACATCTGGCTACAGTTCTACTCGACTGAAGCCATGATGAACAGGACATGGTCAGATGCGAACCAGGACCTTCGTCACTTCGTCAACTCCATGGCCGTGCATGACTATCACCATAAAGTGTGCAAGTTCAAGTCCTATCACGAGCCTTCTGCTGATTGTGTTTGTCAGCTGTGTGATCTGCATTGTGAACGGTACCACGTTGCACAATGTGAATATTTGTTTGTAAAAGTGCACAATTTGTTTTTAATAAAGTTATTATGTTTTCTTGGATTGTAGGAATGTGTGAGTTAGGCTGGGTTTGAAAGATGTGTATAGATGAAGAGATTAGAATTGTGCTATTAAGATTTTATCAGAGGCAAATAAAATCAGGAATTTTATATGAATTGCAAGAATATCAAGTATTATGATTTGGTTTGTCAATACAGACAGACAAGTATTAAGGGCTGTGATCCCACAAAAGGTGGAGTAATAAAAAGAAAGGAGCAAGGAATATTAAGTATTGTGAGGGGCCTCTTCCTCATGAAGGTAGTGGTGGATATTGTGCAAGAGATGCAGGTAAGGGAAGCTTACTTACATGTTGATAAACAAGTATTGATAGTATTGATTGCCAAATGACATCTAGTAAGAAGAAGGACAGAAAGAGACTTTAAAGAAAACGCAAGAAGACAAGACAGGAGCAGAGATATGTTTTGTAAGGGATTGATTTTTATTTCTTTGCGTGTTTAACGCTATCTGGACTCCGACGATTATAAATAAGGAAATGATTTAGTTACATTGATTGCCTAACGTAGGGGGCTTGTTGTTATTGGTTGACCCCGACCAATATTATTAAGAGAAAGAATTACATTACGAAGTTCTTTGTTGTTGTTGTTGTTGTTGTTGTTGTTGTTGTTGTTGTTATGAACTCATTTAGGGGTTTGCGACATCGTGGTTGTTCAGCGTCGTATACTTGGGTGTATAAGTTCGCCTCGTTGCGTAGTGGCTAGCATTCTTGGTTGTCGCCGCGGAGACCCGGGTTCGATTCCCGGCTCTGCCAAGAAATTTAATTCTGGTCTGAGGGGTGAAATGGGGTACACCCATCCTCGTGAGGCAAAACTGAGAAGCGACGAGCTCGATTCCTACCTCAACCATCCTGGAAGTGGTTTTCCGTGGTTTCCCCACTTCTACTTTAGGCAAATGCCGAGCTGGTACCTAACTTAAGGCCACGGCCACTTCCTACCCAAATCCTACCTCATTTACAAATACACACACTAGTTCAGACATTACAGAGACACAGGTTTTCAGACAAATTCTTTGCACACCCAAGTACACGGGGCTACATTGCAACGATGTCACTAAGCCCCTAAAGACTCAATAACAACTTGGGTGTATAAGTTAGGAATCATCCGGCATTTGCCTGGAGGAGAAACTGTGATGTGTGTGTGTGGAATCTGTATGATAACCTGTGGCATTGTTAATGGCTGTACTAAGGCGTGTGTTCGTATTTGGGATTAGGATATAGTTGGAGGGGACCGACACCTTACATTAGGTTCCATCTCATTTTACTGGAGCATAACTGAGAGAGCATGGAAGACCACTCATAGGATGGTTCTCGTCGGTTCAGTTTGATACTGCTTATTGTACTCATGTGTCATTCATTCATTCATTCATTCATTCATTCATTCATTCATTCATTCATTCATTCATTCATTTATTTAATGGTTCATTAATGTATTTATTCATTTATTGATTGATTTTATTAATTAATTATTTAATTGATGATGATAATTGTTGTTTTAAGGGGCCTAAGACCTGGCCCCTAATGGTTTGGGTGATCGTGAAAATGTAAATGAAATGGAACTATACCTAAAACTAACTACATACTTAAAAACTATGTAGAAGAGGAAATGGAATCTCTATATATATAAAAATGAAAGTTTGTCTGTTTTTTTCTGAATTTCCAAGGAAATTTGCGCGTTTCAGACTGTTTTATGACGGATGCGCGCAAAAAGTATTTTTTTTTGTCTGTCTGTTTGTCTGTCTGTTTGTGGACAATTTTGAGAACGGCTGGGTGGATCAACGTACAATTTGATACAGATATCCATCAGAAGCACCACACTAATCATTGATGTAACTCATCTCCGTACCTCTCATAAAAGAGGGGCCTACCCCCTTAAAATACATGCTGAAATAGGCGTAGAAGGTCGAGATAAAGCTTATTTTCAACCCCTCGATGTGAGAAATAAAACTCGGGGGCCCAACCACATTTTAAGGCCATAAAACCAACAGTTTTTGAGATATTCCCAGAAAACTAATTTCATTTAATAATCTAATGAAAGAATGCAAGCTGGTAACCATGGCAACTAAATCTCAGAGGACCATCTATTTCTGTAAGACGCAATGCGATTCCATTTATTACATTGCTGTGAAGGTTTGCAAACGGCTAGGCCTATAAGGTTATAACGGATCCAAATTAAGCTGTAAAATTCATCAATACGTATAATGAGCTTAAGGGGGTCAAGGGGTACACTAGAATTTTGTCACGCGATTTTCAGTGAAGTTTGCAAACGGCTATAAGGTTATCACGGAACCAAATTAAGCTGTAAAATTCATCAAATCGTATAATGAGCTTAAGGGGGTCAAGGGGTACACTAGAATTTTGTCACGCGATTTTCACGTGCGAGTGTGGTACGGAAGGTCTTTCATATCCCTATCCTTATATTGTATTTATTATATTATCATTATTATTGTGATTATTATTACTATTAGTATTAGTATTATTATATTTTGGCATACAACGACGAGACAAAGCTCATTATTAGCCCCTCGGAGGCAGAAACAAAACACGAGGGTTCCCGAAAACTACATTTTAAGGCTCTAAAACTAACAGTTTCTGAGATATTCCCAGAAAACTAATTTAATTTAACAAACTAATGAAGGAATGCAAGCCGGCAACCATGACAACAGGTTCTCAAGAGAAGGCATCCAACGTTCCATCAATTTCTGTAAAAATCAATGCCACTCCATTTATTACATTTCTGTGAAAGTTTGCAAATTGCTATAAGGTTATCACGGAACCAACTTAGACTGTAAAATTCATCAATGCGCATAAGGGGGTTAAGGAGTACCCTAGAATTTTTTCACGTGATTTACTCGTGTGATATGTCGTACAGAATTGTATCTCCAAACGGCAACATTATTTTCAAAAAATACTCAATTGAAATAGTATTTTTTGCGGCTATTAGGAATTTGGGCAATTGGATACTAAAAAAACCCTGAATATCCATGCACCACAAGCCTTTATAATTTGTTAAAGGCGTCTTCCTGTGGATGGGGACTTTACACAACGGTGAGGGTCAGTCTTTATGTGAGGTGTATTGCGTTTCGTCTACGAGGTTTTCAATTTTATTTTCACGTCAGGAAGTACACGTTAGGTGAATTTAGATTGAGCACATTCTAACTTTTATTTTTCGACAAACGGGTTCATCGTAAGGATGATTTTGTTTGAAACTGTGTGGTTGATATATCCATATTCGGACTTCTGGGTGGTATGTTGTAGGTTGGTTGGTTGGCTCCTCAGTTTAGAAGCTGCAACAACGCGTTCACGTAGCCTCATGTGTGTAGAATCTGTCTGCTAACCGGTGTTAATTGTGATGGCTGTATTAGTGTGTGTTATCTGTATTTCAGGTAAGGACTGCAGACGATCAATTTCCAGTAGTTACTACTATTGCTACCAAATGCTACCGTCAACGACACCTAGCTGTGACTTGGCTACTAGATGCCACCGCAACCGGCAAACTTTGGAATTATTAGAGCGTTAATCAAATCTAACCTACAAATTTAGCTTCACACAATTGTAGTTAGTGGAAGGTTCTATTACATGCCATAAATCTATGACATGGGACCGCCGGCTTTACTTCCCCTCCGAAGTAAGTCATACTTAGGGATTTTCGGCCTTTCTGTGCATCTTTATGTACGCCTATAACTCGTGTTCGAATATTTGGAGCATCGTAAAATTAGGTATCCATGAGAGTCAATACACCAATCATTTATAAAACTCTTCACCGTACTTCTCATAGAAGGATTGGTATAGGAAGAAACTTTTCAAAATACATGCTAAAATAGGCGAAATATAAAAATTATCCTAGAACAGGCTGTTCCAAATCCACGAGTTTGAGTATGCGTACACGCGAGTACTCAGCAGTGATGCTCAGAGCACGGCTGGGGAGGGACTGGGGGTGATAGCCAATACGTCACTGGGAGAAGGTCATAACACAAGTGCATGCGCTTCCTGCCAGTCTTGAGGTATTCACCGCGCAGTGACGACAGCCCACACGGCAGAGCTGTATTGCATGTTGCAGGTTTACTCACACAAGGCGGCGAGTAATCGACTGGTCACTGGCGAGCTGCTCGCCTGGAACAGCCTGTTCTAGAAGGACGACCAAAGCATATGTTGCGCTTCTCAATGTGAGGCACAAAATTCGGGAGTCTATAAAGAGTCTCCGAAAACTATATTTTAAGGCCCTTAAATTTACAGTGTGTGTGATATTCCCAGAATACTAACTTCGCTCTGATAAACATATGAAGGAATAACAAGCCCCTAACCATTGCAACAGTAGCTCAATTGATAACGTCTGGTTATTAATACCGAAGACCGTTCGAAGAGTGGGTACTTCTGCTGGTATAAAAATAAGAATAAGGGGGAAAAGACAGGAGGAAAGGAAACACCCTCAACTCTCCAAGAATGAGGATTGAGGGACTTGGAAGAGAGGAGAGCCAGGAAAGGCAGACAGGAAAGGTAAAGAGGAGAGGGACCGCCCCAAAGGCAATGGAAGAAGGAGACATACCGGACCCAGCTCCGGAAGTCCTCGGGGTCGCCAACTCCCGAATTCACCAGACGTGAGCCCTTGAGGGTGTAGCACAATCCAGGGTGCACCATGAGTGGTGGGACTACACACACCCTGCCTAGGTTAGGGCCTTGAGCAGAAGGCAGGAGATGGAATGAAAAGAAAACAAAGAGGTCTGACCCCTCGAAGAATGAGGGATCAGGAAAGATGAGACAAGGGCCAATTAAGGCGGGAAAGCTTAAGACTCCCTAGGCCTTCGATACCCTAATACCGTCGGGGTGGGAAGGAACAAGAGTTGACCAAGGGGGGTCGAGAGTAAATATAATAGAGAGGAGCCCGGTACATGTAAGTGGAAGCAATGCCGGACTCAGCTGGGGTCCCGTGGTCACCAACCCACGTTCGACAAGTTGTGAGCCCTTGGGGGGGGGGATTATTTAATTAATTATTAATTCATTCATTCATTTTCATTCATTTTTGAGACTATTTTGTCGTTCAGCGTCCAGTCTTATCTGTGGGCTCCTGTTTGTGATCAAGTCGCCTCCATGCTCCCCCATTTTCAGTTAGCACTCAGGTCAGTGTATTATTGCCGCGTGATTTTACGACGGTCGTGAAAGTGAATTTCCATGTGGACAGCATAAACCCGCTTCGCCGATCTTCTTCAAAGAATAGCTTACTTGTTGTTGGTTAAAGTATGATGACTCCGGCTGTACATGGTCATAGTCACCAGGTGGTTCAGAAAACACAACTTGAATGTAAAAGACAAGGTAATCAATTATTTTGTGATACTTGATAATAATTAATAATATAGCACCCAAAAACGAGGGAAGGTGCAAATAACAAATAACAAAAACAGAAACTGAAACTGAAACAGAAACAAAAACAAATCATCATTACTGCCAACTGCTGAAAAAGACCATGACTGAATATCTCAGAAAGTATGCATGAAAACTGTTTCTAACTTGGCTCACATATAGATGATTAAGATTGCAGAGTAATTTTGAGTAACTGATATACAGTAAAACCTGGGTAATTTCGTGATAATTTTAGGATTATTTCATTTATAGGGGTAAGAAAATAATTTCAAAATTTTATGAGTTACTTTTCATGAAACCACAATGTTGGTGCGCAAAGCTTCAAGGATAAAATTGTAATTAAATGCACATGACTTCGATTTAAAATCAGTTGAGTCTTAAAAGGAATATGTTGGTTATTTCGTGATATCATTGGCAATATCGTGACAACTCCTTGATAATTTCGTGATGGTTAAATAAATATATTAAGCAACGAAACGAAAACTTATAATACACATTTATTGAAATATCTACCTCGAAATTGACTGATAAACTGCATGAAAATGCTGTAACAGCAGATCACCAGCGAGAAAAAGGATATTTAGGAGGCATCTGATGAAAATAAGAAAACACGGTATGGTAATATCGTGGTACATTGGTTAATTCGTGATATGTTAATTTACTGTAGAATATGTTGCAAAATGAAGTCTTTTTAATTTACTATCTCTATTTGATTATTGAATTACTAATTTTTCTAATTTTAAGGACAACATATAGGAACGGTGCCGAGCGCGGTAAAAATAGTTCTAAAATCGTAAGAATTCTGCCAGCAAAGCTAAGGCTGTACTGTGTAAACAAATAATGTAAAACATATCTAAATATGTAAAAAAAAACAGTAATGTACAATTGTTTGTTATACGAAACCATAGACACTTACCTTTCATATATCTCCAATTATCTGCTGTGAAATGAGCACACCGATTCCGCTGCGATAAATGCACTGCAGATACCCCCTCAACAAGCATAAAGACCCACTCAGTCAACCAGCACTCAAGGAAAAAGCCCAGCGTGGTGAATTTAGAAACACGACATGTCACGCCATCTATGAGAGAAATTTGGCACTACTAGTACGGTTGGTTACTTCATGAAAGAAAGATAAAAGCTCACATCCGAGAGGCGAGGAGGTTCGAATCCCCCCGCTGGCAACCTTGAAGATGGTCTTCTGTCGTTTCCCATCTTCCTTCCAGGCAAATTCCGGGGTTGGTCCCTAACTATAGGCCACAGCCGCTACCTTCCAACTCCTCGTCCTTACATTTAAACTTTCCTCCCCAGACAACACTCCACACGTGACGGTACTTGTAGTTCACCCCATGGGTGTCCTCATAGAAGCAGCTACAAACTGGCGAGCCGAACATGTCCTCGGACACTCCCGGCACTAAATGCCATACGCTAAAAAAAGTACCTAGAGTGTTGTCAACATGATCCAACTCGTAACTATGCATCTTGTCAGTCATCAAGGTCGCAACTGTAAACCCTTGGGTCAATCAATATCTTATCTAGTATGCATGTCACATATGTCAAAATTTACACATAATTAGACTAAAATATTTCAGGTATATTTTGTCGAAATTTTTAATGCGAGTGTTGCCAAACGTAGAAACTGTTGCTATTCTAAACAGGTGAGAGCGAGTATTTAGCTTGAATGAGCGCCGATGTATTTCAGTCAGTGCAGAGAAGGCCAGCTAACCTAGAAATATTATGTTGCGAGTTTGATTACCAATATCTATGTAAAGTATAATATACTGAAGAAAATGGAAATTGCAACACCCAGAAGGAGTGGTGCTACATTGCTGCAATTGAACTTGCAGGACGAGTGTTCGGTTGTGATTCGATGATCACACTTTCAGGTCCCTCTGACCGCAAGTTTGGACAACAATCAATACAGGATGTGCCCACCACGAGCTGCAATACAGTGATGAATTCGGCGAGGCATGGAGCCAATGAGGCCCTGGATCGCTTCCTGAGGAATTGTGGCCCATGCTTGCTGCACTGCACGGGTCAGTTGTTCGAGAGTTGTGGGTGGCTGAGGACGGTTGGCCAATTGTCGACCCATTATGTCCCACACATGCTCAATAGGACTGAGGTCCGGGGATCTGGCGGGCCATTCTAAGGTTGTGATGTCGTGGAGAGCTTCTCTGGAGATGCGTGCAGTGTGAACCCGGGCATTGTCCTGCTGAAACATCCAATTAGCAATGCTCACCATCATAGGGACAACCCGTGGATTGAGTACCCTATCAACGTACTGTCGAGCAGTCATAGTGCACTCAACAAGCACTAATTGTGATTTCACATTAAAGCCAATAGCTCCCCAGACCATAATGCTTGGTGTTGGCCCTGTGTGCCTCTCGACAATAAGGTCTGGGCGGCCCCTCTCCCCGGTACGCCGGCGCACACGATTCCGGCGATCATTGCGGGTAAGACAGAAGCGCGATTCATCACTAAAGACGACCCTATGCCATTCGTCGACCCACGTCGATCGTTCTCGACACCAGGCCAGCCTTACACGTCGCTGTTGTGGAGTCAATGAAACACCTTCTGCAGGGACACGGGATCATAAGCCAGCTGCACACAGGCGATGTGTAACGTGGGGTGCCACACCTGCTCGAATTTGCGCTGCTGTTGCATGGGGTTCCATCCGGGCCATCCGAATGATGCGGCGATCCTCTCTCACAGTTGTCTGTCGTGCTGGGCCTGTGCCAGGTCTACGATTGTGGGTACCTTCATTTGACCACTGCTGCCATATACGTTGTACCGTAGATGCCTGTCGGCCAACACGTGCAGCGACAGTCCTTAGCGATAATCCAGCCTCACACAGCCCAATTAACCGAGCCCTCTCAAACGGCGACAGTTGTTGATAGCGTGCTCTTCTTTGTCGTCGAGGCATGTTTGACGGGGAACACTTCACTGCACAGACTGCAAGTCAACTACGCTACACCAGAGTCCGTATACTGGAGTTGATTCCTCCGCGACCAATCACGTGGGTAGACCTGTAGCAACAATCCAATGGGTCTGAAACTTTGATCGTTTACATACCTACATGGCATCGTTCCATATATTGAAAATCAACACAAACGACCAATGCCTTCATGGTGTTGCAATTTCCATTTTCTTCAGTGTATTACGACTGTATTTATACACCTCTTGTGTACATTTTGCGATTACTCAAGGTTGTTTGTATTCCTAAATCGTGGCGTGGCGTGGCACTTGCTGCACAACGAGTCGTGGGCCAATTTATCAGGGGCTCAGGCTAACTAGTGACCCCGAAGTTTAGATGTTTCACTTTTTCTTTTCTAGTACCTTCGGGACACCGTGTCCTTTACATTTTCCAAGGACCTTACGATAACAATAGTATTAGTAGTATGAAGGGTATCTGGGTCTTCAAGTGAGTGTTGAATGTTTGTATACACCCTGTATGTATTGTGGGTGTTCAGTGTTCGCGTAGACCCCGTGTATATTGCAAGTGTTGAATGTTTAAGCGCACTATGAATTTATTGTATGTGTTCAGTGTTTGCGTAGACCCCGTGTATATTGCGAGTGTTGAATGTTTGTTTACACCTGTGTGTATTGTGGGTGTTCGTGGGCTTATGAGTGTTTGTAGACATCCTGTATGCATTATCCGTACTTGTGGACACTCTGTACACATTGATAGTATTTGTGGACACCCTGTATGCATTATCAGTATCTGTTGAAACCCTGTACACATTGATGGTGAGTGAGACATTGTGAGTGCGAGTAGTAAACAGGCGCTGGCAGGGATTCACTTGGCACCATGACAGAAACAACACGAGTCCTAGATAACAGCCACCTATGTCACCAATCAAGGGACATTTAGTAGCAGCTTAAGGTCACGGGTCAGATCCAGAACCTTGTTGCCAGCTCGATATCACTTAGCGAATGATGTTATGGATTTGAATGTGGCGAATAGCTTCATGTAGGAATGAGGAGTTGGAAATACATCGTACGTCTTCTTTGTGATTCACTTTATGACGAGGACTATTAGTCTACAAGGAGCAATGATCTGTCACTAAGCACGATTAAGAGAGGTATTTTATACTGTGTTATGGCAGTGGCACCAAACCAATATTATCATATCTCTACAGATCACTCCAAATTGTCTTATTAAAAGACCTTACTAAAGCAAGTAAGCAAGTAGGCTACTTCCGAAAAGAACTGAAACACTTAGAGATGGGCGCTAACTTGTTTGCGAATGCGGGGTGAGGGAAAGGGGCTTCCTTACACAAAGACGCTATTCGTTGCCATGGCAACCTGCTTACTACTCGGCCGAATATATCGGCCCGTTGCGTTGTCAGTAGGACTACTGTCGACCAGAATATTATGTGCACTCGAGTTTGAAGGTTGTTTATGAAATAACCAATAGACCGACAGAAAGTGCAATAACATCATCATTTCCTTCGTTTTATTTCACGTTAGATCATGCATGTTTGGATTTTTTCATTTAAATGTTAATATTGTTTTATCGCAGTTGGAACGCCAAAAGTGCCCGTTTTTAAGCGTGGCCTCCTGGAATTTAAACTGTAATATTATTATCTATATGTGTACCAATTTTGGAATAGCTCCCATGCATACCTTCCAAGATATACAGCATGGAGCTCAAATTTCAATTGCGGTTTTTCAGCAGTCAACGTTACGAATGTGTTTCTCAAACACCCGTAATCTGATCGAATCCAAATTTTAACCCAATATACTCGTACATTGAATTGTTTTATAAATGGTTTCTTAATTTCAGAATATTATTTCTCCAAGAAAAAAAGTCATATCATTTTTGTAAGTTAACTTTTTCTCGGCTCGGGGTGGTTGGAAAATTGCGGTTTTGGTAGCGTTGTAAACATTATATATCAAATGGCTACGCTGTATGACTGAAATACGTAATTGAATTCACTTTTTTAAATCAGTTTGTATTTGTACGGGATAGAATGACATGAATCAGCAGCTACCAAGACGAGGAAAGCTGTTCAGCCATGCCGCACCTAACTCGAAATTGTATGGAACATTTTCTTCGCCACTTCTCATCTGTTTAAAATTAACCTGTGACTAATTTCATTAATTCAAGCAAATTGAATCAAGAAGCCATAAAAATCATTTCCTATCTGCTTTTATCATAAGGGCTTTGGCAGCTTAAACATAACAATAATATATATATTAATTTTCTAAATACTTTTATTTGTGTACATCTAACTATTTATAATTTATACATTGGTTTAAGTCATCTTAGTTAGTAACCAGAAATATCGTCATCAATTTCTGATTTATGCCAATCACTTTCAGACTTGCACCGTGGTGGGTAGCGCGCCTGCCTCTCACCGCGGAGGACCTGAGTTCGATATGCAACTCCATCAGGGATTTTAGAATCTGACGTGAAGGCAGGAACGGGGGTTCCAAATATATAAATAATTAAATTAAAATAATATATATGTATTTGTAACTTTAATATTTTAATCAAATTATTTGTAAGAATATCCATTATTATTATTATGATGATTATTATTATTATTATTATTATTATTATTTTTATTTTATTAATGTTAAACGCTATTAGTTTGAACGCTGAAAAAGATATCATTGTACTGTATATTGAAACATGTTCGTTTAAATAATAACAAACTACATATTTTAGTATTGACACGGCGGATTTTACAGGGTGCGGCAACATAACTTCCCTTTTAAAAACGTAATAAAACCCATTGTATGAATCAGAAAACTTTTTTTATAATGTAGGCGCAAACATAAAGTTTTGTTTTACTTAGGTTTTGAAGATCAAATCAGGTAGGTGACGTCCCCCATTCTCCATACACTGAGTAAACCGCTTTCTGGCGCTTGTCATGATTCTAGCCAGCATATCAGGCGCTATGTTGGCAATTTCTTCCTGGATGTTGGTCTTCAAATCTTGTAGCATCTTTGGACAGTTAACATAAACACGGGATTTAAAAAAACATAGAAAAAATCACAAGGGGCAAATCAGGAGAGTGGGCCGGCCACTCCAAATCGCCCCTAAGTGACATGAGGCCAAGGGACTCCAGTTCTTTGTCCTGTCACACTTCCAGTTCGTCTGAACGTAGTGACCCACGTAACAATTGATTTCCGGTCCACGACAGGGGCCAACGGGCCTAAGACGCGCTGGGTTGCGATCACAGAACATCTGCTCGATAAGTAGGCCTCCTCCCTGTTCCAACGCATGGTGGCGACTTAACTGTGTCGGGACAAAACTTTATAGTACCACCTCACGAAGGAGACCACTATCGCTCCGCTACAACATCAACCGACTGAATGGCTCGCATTAAAAAAAAAGGAAGATATGCCGGACCCTGCATAACCCATAGTCAAAGCGGATCAACATTACCAAACCAATATGGTAAACATAGGCTACACGCATTTTATGTTAGAAACAACACTAATCGTCAGTGAACTCTTCCAGCAACCTCACATGCACATGCACATTGAAGGGCGTACACCAGGTATACGAACTCGTGTTGCATCTCTCATCTAAAGCTTAAAAGTACAAAATGAGATCTCCCACGGGACGCGAACTCAAATTCCCTGCATTCTGGACAGGCACGAGGAAGGAGTTAACATGTTGAAACGTTCACCATGAGGATACAGCGAACTGAAAACGATACATCCTCTAGCCCCACAGATTTAATTAAGGCGCAGGCTGTATTGTATATTCGTGAGCTGCATCTGCAACGATAATCACTTGATTAATTCTTCTACCGAAATGAAATTCCTCCTAGACGTTTCAATTTAATAATTCCAGTACGAAGAGAGAACTCAACACTAGACTGTTCCATACTTCTCATGAAACTGATCGATTGCTATCAGTATTTAAATTATTGAACAATCGGACAATAGGACAGACGTAGAAATTGTACTGAAACTAACTAGATTTTAACTCGAGGGTCAATTATGTATTAATTAAGAAAAAACTCTATTCTTCCTCAAAATCCGCCAAACTTACAATAGCAAGACGGGGTTCCCAAGCTAAGTCTGGATTTGCTTCCACCACTTGCACTGGCTCCTTACCTCCATAATTCCTGACGAAATCTCTTGGTCAACTTTTGATCTCGTACCTCGACGGTATTCAATTATCAGGGGTTTAGAGTGCTCTTCTTTCTTGTAACCTGCCACCTTCCCTGGTTTACGGATACGTACTGAAAAATGCGGTCTGAAAGATCGTGGGGCTGGCTGCGTGGCTCAGCGATAACGTTCTCGCCTGCTGTGTCAAGGTTGCAGGATCGAATTCTGGAGCATCCAGTTGGCATTTGAGGGTACGCAAATGCAAGGGAGCCATGTCAGTAGATTTATTGGTACGTTAAAGATCCCCTTCGGGGGCGAAATTCCGACACCCCGGCGTCTCTAAAATCCGCAGTTGTTAAAAGGGACGTAAATCTAATAATATTATTATTATCTCTCTCTGTCTATCACCCGTCCCTTACCATTGCAGTCAAGGGGGGCGTGCGATTGTGCAGCATGTTTGGTGTAAAATATAAGGTAACTATTAACTTATTTAACATTATTAAGTCAACAAGTTAAGGGCACTGATGTTCAAAAGCAGATCTTCTTGTTTTTGAGATGAAGAAAACCGAAACCAAAGGCCAATATCTAAAATCCACGATTAAACGACACCGGGCCGGCGGCGGTCGTTGTTAGAATCCCCACTGGCTATAGGAGCTGTATCATCTCGTGGCATCACTCCTTTCTGATAAGATCACTGAAGGCGAATTGAATGTGAGTAACCCAGAATTGAACTGGGATATTTCGAGTGGAACATACTACTGAAATATCAATAGGAAGGTTACTCATGAACAGGAACGATGAACCGAAAATAAGTGAGGTACAGTTACTGTATTTGCAGTTCTAGAAAAATGAATGTTCATGTGAGAATGCTCGAGCTAGTGTGTCGGATTCATAAGCTTACTCGTAGGATTCCCGTCCTTATTTTAGGTATGTTAATTTTCGTCGTCAACTGTTGATTTGAGTTAAGCAAGGCCCATATTTGAATCAATTGGGAGTATCCTACGATCACACTGAGTTATTAGGATGATATTCATGCTCCGTGTTCCTGCTATGACTATTAAAATCCATTTATCATCAACATAGGTTGTATTTGTTTAATTTAGTCATACTCTTATTTTGTATTTAAATAAATGCACTGTCTAATACGTGCAATAGAGGCGACAAGTCATTCGGCATTCGGACAGTCATTCAAGAAAATCCTCGCATAGATTTGTATTAATTGCGAAGAGACATTCTAAATTCTAGCCAAACATCCAAACAGGGAAGAAGTGACTACCTGAAACAGAGGTGACAAGTCTTCTACCGGGAACCATACCGAGAAGTATTAAGTGCGCTATCGCTAGAACAAACGGAACACTTGGACCAAATTATGCTCCCCAGGACTTGCTCACGTGATGAGTAGAAGCTGAGCACTGTGTCTGCAATGCAGGGGGCCATAGCCCTTACGGGATTTGTAAGGCTGTTTTATTTGAAAATCCACAGCCTGCTTCCAGTTGACCGACCGGGTCAGGGAATGGAATGAAGGAAACCCCCATCTAGCGGCGAGGATAGGAACTGTGCCGGCTGCCGAAGCCTGTCGCACTCCCCTGGGGCAATGATTAAATGAAGGACAGATGAAATGAAATGATAGTGGAGTGTGTTGCTGGAATGAAATTGTGACAGGGAAAACCGGAGTACCCGGAGAAAAACCGGTCTGGCTCCGCTTTGTTCAGCACAAATCTCACATGGAGTGACCGGGATTTGAACCTCGGACCCAGCGGTGAGAGGCCGGCGTGCTGCCGCCTAAGCCACGGAGGCTTGCTGTTTTATTTATATTTATTTATTTATTTATTTATTTTAATGTCTAGACCCCATTGTTCTTAGTCTCGTGTAAAGGGGCTGTGCGAGTAACTTAGGATAGGGCGATTATATTAAAGAAAGGTTCATATTAAAGGTTTATTTGGTTCCAATCAAATATAAGGTGCGTTCAAAAAGTAACGAGCCGGAGGCTGTAATGCGCAAACCGGTGACGATATCGGCTAATCGTGGCGAGTGTAACGAGGTGTGGTTTCGACCAGAGCGTGGAAGGTCACAACCCGTCGCTAGAGGGCACGCGTGCACGTCACGTGACGATACAAAGCGAGCAGCAGCATGCATCAATCGTCCAACCAAGACCAAGACAGTGGGCCATTCGACATGCTTCCTGGTGTGGTTGAAGACTGTGTGGAGCCCATTGGGCACACACCTTCCGTAAGTGCAGTCGTTCCTTCATGATGGTGTGCACACTTCCGACGCTTAATCCGACCACGGCGGCTATGGCGTTCACTGTCACTCGGCGGTCCTGGGTAATGAGTGCATCAACCAGCTGGACGTTGTCATCGGTAATGCAGGGAGGTGCCCCATCATCGGCTAACGACACCCGTCCTTCCCTGAAGCGCTCGTGCCACGCCTTGACCCTTGTAAGGGACATGCAGTGTTCGCCGAACACTTGTGACATTCGGCGATGAAAGTCCGTCCCCCCTACTCCTTTCGCTGTCAGAAACCGAACAACACCTCTTTGCTCTTCGTTTGACGCCTCCATATCACTGTTTGCAATGTGACTGGCAGCGTTGGACGATTGATGAATGCTGCTGCTCACTTTGTATCGTCACGTGACGTGCACGCGTGCCCTCTAGCGACGGGCTGTGACCTTCCACGCTCTGGTCGGAACCACACCTCGTTACACACGCCATGATTAGCCGATGTCGTCACCGGTTTGCGCATTACAGCCTCTGGTTAGTTACTTTTTGAACGCACCTTATAAATATGAATAAGATGGCTAACGATTTAAAACAACAGAGTATTATGAATAACGATCTTTATAGAATCAGAGAGATGGCTTTACATAATTCTTGTTAATTTATATTAGACTCCCATGCACTTGGATGTATAACTTGTCTGATAACCTGTGTTTTGTGGTGATGGCATTAGTGTGCACAATCGTACACATCCGTTAATTTAAACTTGTGTATAATATGCCCGTCTTTGTTGCTATAGCCTTTTGTACTAGAAAGTACTGCAGACAAGAGGTGGTAACTAGATCTAGTGGTATAATCTACTAAATCCCTTTACCTACATAATACTGTACACAGTGTGTCTTCACATTTTGGATCAAAATTATATTGATGTATACTAAATATGTAGAACATTCTGGTTCAGGCGCAACAAGGTGGTCACCATTTTGAAACATTACGTTGAGCTGTATTCATATATACATCGCTCCTATAAGGTGTAAATTGTTTATGAAAATGAAAACACAAGAAAACAATGAGTACTCGGGTCTGATGAGTCCAGTGTTGCCATCTGGCAACGGCAATAATCAAAACAATATCTATCAAAAGAGAACATTTTAATATAAGGTATGATCGTTTTTGTACACAAAAATTTCCTTGGAATTCGAGAATGTTAGTTAGTTATTGTTGTTTTAAGGGGTCATCTGCCCCTAAATCGAGAATGTAACACACTGTATTTTGTATTGTTGCGGGAAGTGGTCGGTAGAACTAATTCAATTAAAACAGAGCGCGTATGCGTTCACCTGAATTGCCTGTATGCTGTGTGATATTAATTAATCTAATTTCAAACAACAGTCGTTGAACACTGGCCATCGCTTTGTTGAGCTGCGCTCACATTTGGGTCATGCGAGGGAATCTGAAAATAATACAACACTCATATCGAACCGACATCAGCAGCTAATCCATGGGACTCGGTAGACGTGGCTTCGAACCTCACTGTCAACCGTTCTTGAAATGGTTCTCTGTAGTTTCCTATTTTCAATTCCAGACAAATGCTCGGACGATACCTTCTAATAGGCCACGGCTGCTCCCTTCCATCTCCTTGCCCAGTTTCGTTCATTTCATCTTTCATTAACACCTCTCATGAGGTCGGCGTCGGAAAAGGCATCCGGCCACAAAGACCACTCGCGACTCTCGTTGAGATACATACAGCACAATTGATAGCGAGTGCACACCTGCAGAATGCGTGGCGTCATGGTTATTTGTTTTGTACAAGCACGGGTGATACTACGCCGTGGTTTACTTACGGTAGCTCCAACCCTTTTCCAAACAACATTTTGTCCGCCAGAATCGATCACCTGGCCAGTTCTGACTACGCTAAATGTGGCTTAACTTTGAAGATCTCACGAATTTGGTGTTTTACCTTGGCCAAACCATTGGCTGTTAACCAAAAAAGGTCTTGGTTATAGTAAAATATCAACTTCACCAATTTTTGAAAACTACAGTATTAACAAATCTTGTATGTTAGGTGTTAGCCTACTTTCGATTTTTGAAAAATATGAAAGCAGACTTATGAGATATACACAGGGCCAAAAAAGTGTGTGTCTGTGTGTGTGTGTGGGATTTGGTTGATACGTCTGTACCTCCCCCCCCCCCCCCCCCTTCCTATCAATTCAAACACGGTGAAAGCACTAACCTAATAATCTGATCTCTACCAAATTTTGCAACAACATGCCTTCATGTGGGAAGCGTATTTTGACCAAACTACTGTATTACCCATATAATAGTATAGCTGATGTTCTTATTTCTGAGCGTAACATTAATACATATATTTATTTAAAACGACGCATAATATCGTAATTATAATAATAAATATAATATTAATACTTTATAAAAATTGCTTATCCTCCAGCTCAGATTCACCCACGGACTATGCAAGGAATCATTTCTCAAGGATGGAGTCTGGGAGTTGAACACACTTCGTGTTGCCTTAGTTATTATATGCAATAAGTTGCTTTGCTTGTGGTTAAGTGCAAGAATGGGCCAAGAGCCCTAACTTCGCCACAATAAATGCTTCAATAGTAATGATAATACAGTGGAACGTGGCTAATTCGAACTTCTATAAATCGAAATCTTCTTTAATTCGATTTCTTCTCTTGGTCCCTAGCATTTTGTATACAATCAATGCTAAAAAATCGTGGTTAATTCAAATTATGTTTTGGATAATTCAAAGTTTTTAGTGTAAAAAGCCGATCGGAAGCCAAACAGTTGGGTCAGTTCCCGAAAAAACTGTTCCGAGTGCAGCCCAAGCAACAAACAACATGACAGAACTAAGGCGTTTTTTTGAAAGTTGAAATGACGTACGTGGTTCTGTTTTCCGTTCCTTAAATTTGTTACATTCTTTTGTAATGGCCAAGAGACTTAATTGTAGGAAACAGGTAAAAATCTCAAACTATTTTGAAAAACAGTAGATTTCTCTGAGACTTAACTAGATTGCTGGATTACAACTGTCGTTAAATAGGTGAAAAGTACATTTTGGTTTTATTTTTCATTTGAAACTTTTGAAGTTATTCACGATACAGTCTTTATAAGGTACCGTTGTCTGTTAATCTGCTTTGTTCAACGTATATCATTATATAAACGTAATATAATATACTGTATTTTCTCTACCCTTTTCAAAGAACTTTCTTAATTCGAATTTTTGGATAATTCGATTTTTTTACTGGTCCTTTGAGGTTCAAATTATCCAAGTTCCACTGTAATAATAATATTATTATTAATAATAATAATAATAATAATAATAATAATAATAATAATAATAATAATAATAATATATCCATGACTCGATGTTTCCTATTGTAGTTGAGCAGCACCCGAAGTCTCAATACGTACTCATCGCGAGACCACAGCATTAGCAGCAGTAAGTTGCCCGCTGACTAATGTGTCTATGATAGCGGTTGGAATGTTTACGTAGCACGTCGGGTCGCGTGTCATTGAAATATCAGAGTTGAGCCGCAGTGAACTGTAACAAACCTTCACAATGTACACCGCTCAATGACCGCTACCAAGTGAACTCGTCTTCATGATACAATAAAATACTGTTCACACTCAGAGGAAACTCGTGAAGAGGTTTGGCGTAGTCACAAATCTTTCACAAATCTTTATTCATGTAACGTATGTTCTTATAAAGGTAATTTGTCTGTGTTATTTTTATGTACAGGCTGAGGAAGAAGGAGTTTTACCTTCGAAACATGTACCTGTGAGTAGGTTCAATACAAGTATTGGAAAGGCAGAATCCCTTTATTTTCTTTCTAATTTGTTTCCATTGAGCTTTAAAATTGATCCATTATTCCTTCATTCGTAGACGGTGTTGTTCCTTTCTCTCTTCATCTGCGCCTTTCCAGTTTTCAGCGTCGGCTTTGGTTCAAGGAGTTTTCTCAAGCTGGTCACGCTCCAGGATATCTTCACACGATATTCCAATCTTTCTGTATCTCACTAAACCAGGTTACCTTTGTCTTTTTCTCTTGGAGAAAAGTGAACATGTTGTTGGTTAATCGTGTTGACGTAATTTGGGTCACATGCCCATAAAATGTAATCAGTCTTTTCCGACATCGGATCAGTAATTTTTTCTAAATGTCATTGTTATTATTGTTATGTTTATTATTGTTATAAGCAACAATGATGGCTAGGCTCGCTAAAGCGCAGTGCTAGGCCATGGGTCCAAGCTACCTGTGGATTCAATAAACGTGGATTCGAACCTTACAGTCGCCCGTCCTTGATATGGCTCTCTGTGGTTTGCCATTTCCAACTGTAAGCAAATGCCAGGACGGTACATTCTATGGGCCTCGGGCGCTTCCTTCCAACCCCTCACTCAGTTTCAGTTATCTTCATTTCTTGCTTCATTAACTCCTACTACGAGGTATCAGGAAGTATATCCGGCCGTAAGAAGCACTCCCTCATGCAATTCATCCTATCTCATTTCCGATCCCATTGAAACGACAGTAATAAGGGATAGGCATTATTCTTATTCTTCTTCTTCTCATTATTATTATTATCATCATTATTTCCGGCCACGGTGGCCGAGAGTACCAACGCGCTAGCTCGTTCCTCGCTGGAATCGGCAGAGCGTGGGTTCGAATACAAGCTAGGCCATCCTAAAAATGGTTTTCTTGGTTTCCTATTTTCGCCACCAGGCAAATTCTGGGACGGCTCCTTTCAACAGGTTCACGGCTGACTTCCTTCCTTAATTAGGTCCAAGTTAGTGGTCGCCTGAGCGATCGGCCTGTAACCATCCCCAGTTGTAAGTTATCTGCTCTTCAGCTCCCAGATGCCGTCCTTGCGACGGTAGAGGAATGATCCCGTGGTTGAAGTCGAGCTGGGAGGATAAGCGATAAAAAAAACACGAACCGTACAGTAGTCACATAAGATGTGTAACATGTGACATGTTATCCTACTATGTGTCTACCAGGAGCGCAAATCCCTTGTTAACAGTGAACTCCGTTGGTCATTGAAATAACTACTTGTAAAACTCCAGTGCCAAATCCTGACCGGTGCGCATGCGCGAGGTACTTCGTGGTACCAATGATTTATTTTAGGAATATCTTTAATGGGTCCTCCAAACCTTGAAGTAAACCTTATGCGATATAGATTCCACTGCAAAAGTGTGAAGCTTTAATAAATCATAATTGCTTTCAGCAAATATGATATAATGAATATTTTCACACTAAAGAACGACAGCTTGAAGGTGATTTATTGCAGGAATATCTTTAATGGGGCCTCCAAACCTTGAAGTAACCCGTATGCGATATAAATTCCACATAGGTCTGTATGTTGGCCGACAGTACCTTGAATGCTTACATTAAATAAGAATACAGCAAAAGTATGAAGATTTAATAAATCATATTTTTTTTCAGCAAATATGATATAATGAATATTTTCACACCAAGAAGAGGGTTTATTGTAGGAATATCTTTAATGAGGCCTCCAAACCTTGAAGTAAATCGTATGCGATATACACTCCACATAGCCACATGGCCGACAGTACGTCGTGGTACCAATCTCCGCCACCGCGTGCGCTCATTGTTTTCGTCCCATTTCCGTCCCTTTTCCAAAATCACTCCCACAAAAATATCCAGCAACCGAGTGGAAAGATGTTACACATCAAACAAAATTACGAGTCTTACAGTAGTCGCATATGATGTGTAACATCTGACATAGAAGAAACCTCACGTGAAATTGTTGATACACCGGTATTTTATAGTATTATTGGCACAAATATTAATCTATTGTAAAAGGGAGTGTTTTACAGATATTGTAGTTTATAATACGGAACTCATTTTATTAGATGATTTGTAGCTTCCACCAGCACTAGCCTAAATAAAGAACACGATATGGATCAACTAGATTAATAGACGCGACACCGCTCATAACCTTAAATTCCTTATAAACAGGTCCTCTTGATTCACAGACCAACAAGTAATTTCATATGGATTCTGTTAAAATGAGTCATGTTGATATGATAAATATCGATTAAAGTGATAATCTGGTAGCAAAAATATCTACCCCGCCCAGGATTCGAACCCAAGATCTCTAGATTCACAGTCATACGCAATAACCCCACGGCTATTTAAACTACGCAAATATTGTGCACAAGATGGTGACTTATTTCCACGTTCCAATAATACTGCATTGCGGAATTAAGTTTCATTTATATTTTGCTTGTTTCGATAATGTTCCTGAGTGACATTGAGTTTAAAATGCCTTATGCCAAAGCAATGCCGACTACTTACAATGTTTGATATTAAGGCATTTTACCATTTAAATACTGATACGAAGACTTCGAACATGTGCCATGTCATTTGTTTAAATCACTTAACACCAGAGTTCGCATGAGCGTTTTCCGTTCAGTATGTCATATACATTCCACATGGCCGAGAGTGCGTCATGGTATCAATTTTCGACACCGCGCACTGATTGTTTCTCTTACCAGTGCCAGCTGGATCGATCGATCGAGTTGGCAGTGCGTCTTATACTTCCGTTCGATCCACCACTGCCAGCTAGGGCACACTTCCATTCGATCGATCGAGCGGGCAGTGCATACTTCCGTTGTCCACCACTGCCAGCTAGTACACTTCCGTTTGATCGATCGAGCGGGCAGTGCATACTTCCGTTGTCCACCACTGCCAGCTAGTACACTTCCGTTTGATCGATCGAGCGGGCAGTGCATACTTCCGTTTGATCCACCACTGCCAGATCGATCGTTCCGATCCACTTCCGTCCCCAATTTTCAAAATCACTCACACAAAACTATCCAGCAACCGAGCGGAAAGATGGTACACATCAAAAATATTTTATTTACATAGTGATGCCCGTTATTTAACCTACAGTATCTAGCTGATGTTGCTTTCTTGTACTCGCAAAATACAGTATCTGTTTCTTCTAGCTATGACTCTTCCGTCCAGGTTCTGTTGGATGCAATGCTTGTGTGGTCTGAAAATTGACGAATGCCAATTTGTTCCCTGAATTTAGACCTGTCAACTACCGTATCACTTGAGATGTCTATTTTCTGAAATTGATGTATAGCAGATGATTTAGCCTTATTATTATGAAGGTTGAAGTCCTATGATAATAGCCAAGGAGAAAGATAGGCATGAATCGTACTCGTAGCCATCAAGATGATATCCCGTTGTGACAGACTTCAGCATCAAGCCACAGCAACCTCCTCCCAGAATGTTCTAATAACATTTTTGTAAATATTAATAATAAAACTCAACAATTTTTTTACGTCCCTTTTAACATCTGCGGCTTTTAGAGACGCTGGGGTGCCGGAATATTACTCCGAAGGGGATCTTTAACGTCCCAGTAAATCTACTGACATGACTCCCTCGCATTTGCGCACCCCCAAATGCCAGCTGACTGCTCCAGGATTAGATCCTGCAACCTTGGGCGCAGCAAGCGACAACGTTACCTCTGAGCCAGCCGAACATTTTTACACATTAGTAGAGACATCAGATCCTCCGTGGCTTAGGCGGCAGCACGCCTGCCTCTCACCGCTGGGTCCGTGGTTTAAATCCCGGTCACTCCATGTGAGATCTGTGCTGGACAAAACGGAGGCAGACAGGTTTTTCTCCGGGTACTCCGGTTTTCCCTGTCAAAAATGTCATTCCAGCAACACTCTCCCCTATCATTTCATTTCACCCGCCATTCATTTAATCATTGCCTCAGAGGAGTGTGACATGCTTCGGCAGCCGGCGCAGTTCATATCCTCGCTAGATGGGGGCTTCATTAATTCCATACCTGTTCACTGGAACAGGCTGTGGATATTCATTTTCAGTAGAGACATCACAGAGAGATTGCACACGGTTAGTTGGTATTTGAGGGTGATGAAATACCAGACACAAACGTCTGTATATTTACTAGCACGACAACCATGCCCTTCAGGGCAAATTCCTGGCACTCCGCTATTTCTGAACGGGGAGAATCATCGTTAAAAGGGACATAAAATTCGTAACATTATGATATTGTACACACAGCCATGGAACTGAGGATGATGATTATGATGATTAACGTTACCCTAACCTAATTGATAACATGATGTAACGGTTCAATCATTTATATTCAAGCCTCGATCACCATTTTAAAAAAATCGATTTTACCCTCCAGGTTGGAGGGAACTCGCCACTACTGCTTCTTCGGGCAGTGTCCTAGAGCTGGTAACATCTGGTCGGAGTGGATACAACTGAGGAGGTGTGATCAGCACAGGGGTCTTATGAGGAATGGGAAGGGAGGGGTAGATTGGGTTGGATAGGCAAGGAAACAGGAAGGAGGTGGCCGTGGCCTTACAGTAGGTACCATCCCGGCATTTGCCCCAAGACGAAGTGGGAAACCACGGAAAACCACTTCGAGGATGGCTGAAGTGGGAATCGAACCCCCCTCTACTCATTTGGGCCACTCGAGGCTGAGTAGACCCCGTTCCAGTCCTCATACCACTTTTCAAATTTCGTGGCAGAGCCGGGAATCGAACCCAGGACCTCCGGGGCGGCAGCTAACCATGCTGACCGCTACGCTAGGGAGGCGACTCGATCACCATTGTGATAGCCTCAATTTTAGAGCGTTAGCCTATAGAAGTAGGTCTACTCGAGTTCAGCCCAGGCTAAGAAAATATGAGCTGCAGGCAATGCGCAAAGCAAGAGTGTCTTGCGGACTGCATACGTGATCGTTGAACGCCAAAATGCTCGAGATGGTTAGATTGTTCGGATCACATTATTGCTGTTGTACATAATTATTTTTAATTGGGTGAACTATAACTTGTACAGTCAATCAAACAATACTTCTCCAGCTCGTGGCATTCTTGGATGTCACTCTTGAGGTCCGGGTTTGATTCAGGGCTCTGCCAGAAATATTAATTGTGGTCTGGAATGAAGTTCACTCAGCCTCGTGAGGCAGAGCTGGGAAAAGGTGGGTTCGAATTCCTACCTTATCCTTCTAGAATTGGTTTTCCGGACTTTCCCCACATTTACTCTAGACGAATGCCGGGATGGTACCAAAATTAAGGCCACGGCCGCCTCTACCTTGTCCTAATGTCAATTACAAATGCACATACAACTAAGTACACGGGGAATTAGTCTCATTGGTGCAAAGTACAGTAGCTGGATCACGGCTCTCCATTTCACACGATTTTAGATTCATTTTTTTTTTTTAAGATTATTGCAGCCACCGGCCACTTCTTTTCAGAACAGGCCAGGGAAGGGATGGGATTTTGGAAGGAAATCTGCCGTGGACCTATTGAAAGGAACCGTCCCGGCATTTGCCTGGTGATGAAAATGAGAAACCACGAACACCATTTTCAGGACGGCCGAGGTAGGATCCGTGGGATTATCGCTCTCGGTCACTGTGGCCGGTAAGGGGTCTATATATAAAAACCTGCGCGGATGCCGGTATAGTTTGCACAGCAGATAAACTGTGGATAATAAGTTATTTGGAGTAAATTTGCGGATAGGTTTTGGATTACAATCCTAACTTGTTGAATATCAATACTAGGACCGGGATGTTAAGACATATATTTTTCCGGTAGGGTTTTCTTTTCTGACAAATGTAAGGTGATGATTTAAGATTATATTGTGCCCATTCAGCATGAAATATGTAAATCACAGTTTGCCAGCAATGCTCAACCGGGAGTATCGGTGTTCATGGTATGTTCTCCCACTCTGTGACTTACACACTTTGGGCTAAATAGAGGATACACTTCCAAAAAATAAACAAAATCTTACTATAAAAACATTTAATTACTCAAATATATGGCGCTACAAAAATTAAACAAATAAAATACTGACCCTTTAATTCATATTTGATCAGAGTGAACAAGGAAATCATATTTAAACAAATATTAAATCATACTAAATGACTTTCTATAAACCAACAAATTTCTATTAATTTTCACTTCCATATAGTGTCCTTTTAAAATTCAATAAAATCAAGAGCTCCAATAGGCTCGATACTTTTTACACATACTGTGTTATTCATTTACAACACATCACTTCTTATTACATGAGTATATCTTCTAATCAAAAATCTATAATTTAACAAAGTACTGTTACTCATTTACTTGAAATTTTGGGCTTCCACAATGTTCTTTAGACTACCATCTCTCTCTCTCTCAAGTCAACAATTCACTGCCGTGATTGGGAAACATTTGCGTACTCCGAGCTACAGAAGACTACTTGAACAAGTCAAAAATTAAGATCACTCCCGGAATCTAATTGTCTTCACTAAAACTCGTGAATCACTATATCATATAATCATAACATTAGGAATTTATTATTAGTTGTCTTAAAAGACCATTATATCATAAGAAAGCAACGATCTGAACTTTTCAAGCGGTAACATTCATCTAAAAGAACCTCGGTTCGAAGACCAGGTCGTTAAAACAAACTCTAAACACTCTGGTGTACTATAACTTCAAACAGACAGCTTTTAAACCTACCACAACACAGCAATGGTAAGGGTCTGGCCTTGGCTACTTAGCGTGATTTATTGCAGGGAGGCAGACTTCACGGTCTCGCCCACACGAGACGAACTACCCTCAGCTTTTACACAGCTGTTTCTTAAATGCAGTTCTTTGAACAGGCAAGGCTTTCATACAAATACTATAACAACATATTGAGGTTCCACAAACCTATTCTCTTTACTTCGGCATTTATTAATTATGAAGTGTCCTCATTGGCGGGTAAGAATAATTCAATACGACAACAAATACTTAGGGGCTTAAACCTGGACGAATCTGGGTTCGATCCTTTCAAATGCCTCGGGAACCATATCCCACACTGGAGGACTTATAACATTAGCGACTTATAGCAGGCCTTATTGCCTTACACCCGCGCTCATAATACAATAAAAAGCACCCTTTTATAATACAATCCACACACGGCCTCGTGATCACATCACTATTTAGAGGACTTACCATAGTTCAATTTACCACGACCAACTGCCCTTCATAATTAGTTTTACCGAGTATTCCAACGCATCCCTAGCGTGACAAATTTCTTTAATGCGCTACATGGCGCTTACATATTACTATGCCAAGTTGCCTTCAATGAACTGATAAATTCCAAAACACAACATTTGATTATACATTTCCATTCTATATTACTCCTCTCCCTTGACAATAATCGCGTTACCATACGAACATGTGTTCATAACATGTATAAATTCATTTAAAGGAGCTCGGAAGCTACTACTTTCCATATAAGTCATCATAAAATTCATTCATAAAATTGTTGTTATTATTATTACGCTTGCTTTCTCATACATAAATCATTTATCGATTACACTGATATTTTATTTCATACATTTCCCCCAAGGGATTTATTTATTTCACATAATTTATTTATACTTTCTCAATTTTTACCGTTCAGATCGCGCTATTCTTTTTATTTGTTATTCAAACATCCCTATCCTTTCTTTCTCAAGTGGATTATACGCAAACCTTCCCCAATACATAACATAATGAAATGGTTACTCACATGATTTCATGGTCCTCGACCGAATTCTCCAGCGATGTTTCATTTTTGCCCACTCAATGCACTTAAGCCATCTTCATACTCATTTCACACAATGACACTTCTTTAAACACATATAAATTATTTACCTTAATCACTTTAACCATATTGAATACCATTTTTGTATTCATTTATCTTAACACAAATAAATTCACTAAAATTATTACACTAAAACAAATTTTACTATATTTATATTACACAATTTTTAATCAATTAGGCGTTACTTTTTGCCTTACACACGTGATTTCTTTCTTCCCCGTTTCGAAGGGTGACACTTTTAGACGTCTGCTTACTAATCTGGCCAAGATAATGAAAGTCTTGATCAATCTACCCCTCCCTGGAACGGTTAATCTTCAGATCCGGTTTCTGACTATCGGCTTCTACACTTTCCTAGCACGATGTCGTTTCTTCCTAGACACTAGATAATTTGTCTAGATAAAGTCTGTCCTGTTTACGGTCTCTCGAATACTTTATCGGTGACCTAATATTTTCTAGCATTAATTGCTATTCCTTCAGTTCGCAACTTACTGCTTTTACAATTCGTTTGTCTCCTTAGACAAAACCTTGAATTACGATTTCAATTCTTATTATTCGGCGCTCTAGTACCTATCTTTTCCGGCACACTAGGCTTTACTTATTTCGTCCGACCCTGATCGGGATCTTTAACGTTGATAAACTGTTTGGTTCACTTTCGTTGGTACTTCGAAATGTTACGATACTTTATGTCTTTTAACTGAACTGTTATTCGAAGACCTATCGCCTGTTCTTTCTTCAAGATCGCAGCCTAACTTTGACTGTAATAATAGACTTTCACTATGAAGTCTGACGCTTACTGAACTGAATCCTGTACTAGGATTTTTCTATGTCTTCACACGGCGATACTCACGACGATACTTCTCGGCCACGCCCATACGGGTGCTCGTTGGTGATACAGCGTATCACGACCTCTCGATGTCTGGTAAGTACTGCATGATTAGCCTGGTTCGGCCAGGGCTTTTATACAAATCGGCGACAAAAAGATAAAATCCTCGTCTTTTTCATAACTAACTTTTGAAGCAACAGTCGCATATTTTTGAAACTTATATCACTGGAAAGCTCGTTTTCTAAACGTAAACTGACTTCTTTGCACATGACAATCGATCGTACAATTCCGAGATATTAAATAAAATTTGCTCTTCAGATACGTGGGTGTTGCGGTTGATTTTTAATCCCTACCACCTCTGGTCTCGGGGAACTTTTAACTACGTCATGCTGCGTTTGCACTTCTTTCCTGTGCAATTATTATAACCCTTTTCACCACACAAGAATCTCTATTCCAAAATGATTCACAATGATATATTTCTTCTGTTAATTATATGTTCGCAAATGGCTTAAATCTAATTATTCCTCTTCTTGCACAACTGCGAGGATGCCATTTTATTGCTGCGTAAGATCAATTTCCGAAACCTCTTCTCGCTTACACACAGCGGAAAGTTTTTATCGTTCTATTAACAGTCATGATCGGCTCCCTATCGGTGCGTCATGCATGATATCATATCCTGGGGCCACCTGGACTCTTATTATTGCTCCACAATATACCAGTCCTCTTGCATAAAATCTTTCTAAGTCATTCTAAAGACTGTATTTTTCCTCTCTTCTTTTACCAATAAATGATGGATTCGGCGCTTGAACCAACAGTACATGGGTTCAAATCTCCCCTCCTTAGATAAATAAATTTTCGAAATTTTGAGGAAATTTATTTCAACAATTTTCATTAAAATATTATTTTTTTATTTTTCAGTGTCAAAGCCATCATAACACTTCTCAGTACCTTTTGTTTCTATCCTCATGGAATCCCACGATAATTAGGGTTTTCCACCTTTAAAGTCATATCCGGCAATAGTGTAGGTTGAGTACGCTCTATCCCTACCCGTTCTTCCTTTCTTACTTTTCTGGACTAAAAATCTACAGAACATAATTCTTCGTTACGGGTGTGGTCTATCCCTACCCGTTTCTTTATTTCCTCATTTTCTCTTTTTAAATTGAAATTTTCTTCTTCAACAAAATCAATTATTTCTCTTATCTCCCATATATTTTCTCTAATTCGCATTCACAATTGAATGGTTGAGCTCTATTTTCTCGTTCTAACTTTCTCCTGTTTCTATCAAAAGTGGATTTATCATCTTTAACTTGTTCCATAACCTGGGCTTGTTCATTAGCTTCATCGAAGTCTTCGGGAGGGTAATATACTTTCAGGTTAGCTGAATTCATAGTCACTTCGTGATTCGTTTCACAGTACCGAATTCTATAGGCATTATTTCTTAAATCTCTTATTATTTGATATGGTCCGTGGTACATTTTCTTGAATTTCTTGTACACGCGGTTCCCTGGATCCGAAATGGCTGGTCTTTTCACTAACACCAATTCTCCTGCTACTAATGGTCGATGATGCCTCTTGTGCCTGTTTCTCCGTTGTCTTCTGTTTGCTTGAGCTTTTAGATGCTCAAAGGCTCTTCTAATTCGTACATCACCTCCAGGCTGAGCGTCTGTTGGCCTAGGAATGACTAGACTCCGATGTAACGTCATTGGTATCTCTCCCGTAGACTCATGGATTGTATTATTTAGACAAAATTCGATAATATCAAGGATATCTATCCATTTCCAATTTTCCTCGGCACAGTATATCCTACAATACTTGGCCGTTTCCCTCATAACTCTTTCCACAGGATTTGCCTCAGGATGGCGAATACTAGACAGTATCTGACGTATTCCAAGTCTTTCTAATTCTTGTCTAAATTCTGCACTTGTAAAACAACTACCGTGATCCGACAACAAATTCTCTGGTTTACCCAGAATAGGTATCACTTTTTCTTTGAGTCGTTTTAAAACCTGTTTGGTACTAGTCTTCTGTATGGGAGCAAGGACAACCATTTTTGTGAAAACATCCATAGCCACCATTATATGTCTATTTCCTCTCCTAGCCTTTGGCAAAGGTCGGAAATTGTCATTAGAAATAATTTGACCTGGCCTTTCGGGCAACAATGGTATTGGCTTTTGTCTCATCAAAAACGCATTTGGCTTAATCCTTTGACATATGTCACATGTCTTGAGCGTATCCCTTACAGTTTCTCTCAGTCTCGGCCATGCAAATGCTTCTTTTAGCATCGAGACTGTTTTGTCGACTCCCATATGTCCAAACGATCTATGGGCCAACCATACCATTTTCCTCTGCAAAATAGCAGGTATAACGATCCTCAATCGAGTATGGTCAGAGTCCGCAAACTTATACAATAATCCATTAAAGAAAGTGTAATCCTGAGCTATCTTATTAGCTTCAGTATACGCAGGTGTTCCCCTTATCAAACTCCCTTCTAAGAAAGATATGAGCATGTTCATCCATGGATCCTCACGTTGTCGCTGACCAATATTTCTTAATTCATCCAAAGTGCGCTGATCTCTGTCTTCCAAACAATAGCCATTACTTCCTCTTCTGTGGACTCTGGCTGTCTACTTAAATAATCTGGAACTACATTTTCTTTTCCCGGGCAATACTCTATATTTACATCGACCTGTTGTATATATAAAGCCCAACGCATCAACCTTTGACTGGATAAATCCGTCTTCATCAAAAAGGTTAAGGCTTTATGATCGGTTCTTAATGTGACTGGAAATCCATATACTATCTTTCGCCAAATTGCAACGCGTGCAATATCGCTAACAGCTCGATCTCGCTGATTGTATAATTTTTCTCATGTGGTTTCAGTCTCCGACTTGTGAAAGCTAGATAATTTTTCTCTTCAGGGTTATCCGGGTTTTCTTGATATAGCATTGCCCCTATTCCAATCTGGGATGCATCCGTTTGTATTACAAATCTCTGATTAAAATCAGGATATCCTAGCTTCACATAATTTAAGAGCATTTCCTTGGCCTCTATAAATGCCTTTTCTGTTTCCTCCGTCCATTTCCACTTGCCTCCCTTCTTCAGAAGGTCCTGCAGTGGTGCCACAGTTTTGGTGTAGGACGGACAATGTCCTGAGAAAAATCCAATCAATCCCAGAAACTGGCGAACGTTTTTCACCTTCAAAGGCCTGGGAAAACCGCTTATTGATTCTAATTTGCAAGGATTTGGTTTGACAACATCCTTGTCAGTCACATGCCCCAAAAACGTAACTTGTCTCTGACAAAAATTTGATTTCTTCAAGTTGATCTTAAAATTAGCCCTTCTTAAATCTTCTAATAATTTCTTTAATTTTTCCAAGTGTTCATCGATGTTTTCCGAGGTAAGCAATATGTCATCCACATATCGGATGGTGCAATCCTTTACTTCCTCTGACAGGTTGCGATCAAGCGCTCTTATTAAGGCGGATCCCGCGGTCTTCAAGCCAAACGGACATCTCTTGAAGCAATACGTTTGTTGATCGAACTGAAATCCAGTTAAGAGACTGGTTTTCTCTTCAAGTTCGAGATGATGATATTAAGAAGTCATGTCAATATTTGTGAAAATCTTCTTGCCTTTAAATTTCCTCAGTATTTCTTTTATGGGTGGTGCCGAATCATTTTCTGGTATAATTTTCGCGTTCAAATTCCTGGCATCCAAACACACCCTTACTGAGCCATCCGGTTTACTCACAATTACTAATGGACTAACATATGGTGTCGCCATCTTTTCTATAACATCTGCATCACTCATCTCCTGCAGTGTTTTCTTTGTTTGTGTGTAATGTTTTTCTGCAACCGGTATGGTTTTTGTCTGAACGGTGCCCAATCATTTACTTGAAATGCGTATTTAAAATTTTTAATCTTTCCTGGCTTGGAATCAAATACGTCCCTGTAATTTAATAGCAATTCCTTTAATTTTTCCTTGTTTTCGAGGTTAACTTTAGATTCCTCTATTTTTCCTGTCAGGTTGGTCTCGAACTCGGTTTCCAAATTATCTTCAAGTTCTATGTTTAGGACTTCAAATACTTTCTCTATGTCCTTACAACCTTCCTCGGTCACTTCTTCCACATGCCATACCTGTTCTTCTATTTTTGCATCCTGTTCCTGTAAATTAATGTTTTGTCCATCCACATCCTCTCTTTGAATCCTAATGCAATTTTGCGCTAGGTCTATGATGACCTTGTTCTCACGGATGAAATCAATACCTAATATGACATTATATGGCAATTGATTTACCAGCAAAAAGCATTGTGATATTTCAGTGTTACCCATGATCAAATCAATGTATACCTGAAATCTACATGTCAAAGATTTTTCAGGAATAATTCCCTTAATCTTCACACTTGAGGTGGGAATTTTTATTATGCGACCTCTTGTTTCTAAATCATTTAGGAGGGTTTGCGTTATTAAACTTATAGTTGATCCAGTATCAATTAATGCCCTGACCAGTAATCCTTCTATCCTTAACATGATAGGTGGGATTCCTTCCACATCCTCTTTAATTAGCTCATCTGGTCTCGCTATCCAATTTACAATCTCAACCTCCTCCCAGCTCCTGGTATGTTTCCACTTTTGATGATTTAAATTTGGATTTTTTTAAAATCTTGAGGGCTTCCTTTCCCCTCATTCTTCAATTGAGCTTGTAACTCCAAGCTTGGAGCTCCTTCCAGTCGGTCAGGTGATTTTCGGTTCTTTATTGCCTCACTCCAACGGACTCTTTGCATCTCAGGTTCGTCTGTTCGTTCATTCATATAACGAAGACTTTCGTGATACCTCTCTTCGATTTCTGCCCGATATTCATCGTTTCTGTCCTCCGGTCTCACATTCCTTCTGGGATAATTTTCCTATCTCTTTCTGTTATCCTGCCTCTGATTATTATTATTATTATAGGGTCGGTTCTCTTGTTGCCTATAACCCGTATTCCTGGGATTTCTTCCTCGATATCCCCCTCTATAGTATGGCTGTATTCCCCTAGGCTCTTGATGTCCGTATTCTCGACCCAGTCCCTGAGTATTGGTACTAGCTGACTGATTTCTGGTCGATCGTTTGTCTCTATCTTCTTGACAGCTGGCCATATGTACTTGTTCAGTCTGTCTTTGATGCCTGGGAGTAACGTGTGAAGTCGTCATGTCTAATTGACGTAATACGCTCTCCACTTCCACAGCACTTCTGGCTTTGGATGAGATTAGCAACCTTTGTATCTCATATGGAAGTTGTCTTGCAATGGCGGCACACAGGTCGTTCTCAGCTGGAGCAATATCAAGTTCCCGGAATTTACTCAGTTGAGCGGTGAAAAATTCTGAGTATTTAGTGGGGGCATTCGTACTATATTTCCTAGAGTACAGATCTAGCCTCAGATTTTCTTGTACATCTGCTGCCCAATATCGTTTCAGAAAAGCTTCTCTAAAACCTTCCACCGTGTCAAATGTATATCTGAAACTCCTGAACCAGGTGAGACAATCACCTGCCAATAGCTTCTCAATTGCTCTCAGTCTCCGATCCTGAGGAACTTTCATTTCATTCAAGTACTCTGCTACCTCCTTCAACCAGTATTTAGGAGTAATCGACATATTATTACCTGTAAACTTTACCGGTCTGTCTTCATTTGACTTGATGATGTTAATTATTTGTCCATTTGTTTGGTTCATATACGGGGTTGACATCGCCATTGGATATCCTGGGTTCTTATAAGGGCTCTCCCCTCCTAAGTCCCTATCTTGATTAGTGCCTCGTTCATGGGGATCTACCCATCCTGTCTTTTAGAATTCATCCTGACTTTCAAATTCTAATTTTCTTTCTCTTTGGGCACTTTCTTCATGAGCCATGAGTTGAATTTCCATTTGACTGTTCTTGTGTTCAGTCCTTTCCAACCGTGATCCCAATTCATTCTGATTCTTTCCTGATTCTTTTTACTGCTTTCCACTTCTTGTTTTAGTTGGAATATCTCTTCCCTGAAACTATCCCTTATTTCAGCTAATTGATCTTCTACCTCTTTCTTGATGACCATGACCTGTTTTTCTATAATTTCTGGCTTAACGTCACCTTTGTTATCTAAGTCTTCTCGTATCTCCTTTATCTTCTTCTCCACTTCTTTTTGTCCTTTGTAGACTCTTTCCTGGATCTTGTTCATCTCCCCTCGGGCTTTTCCTTGTTCATCAAATATGATTGTTATGTCAGTCATAACCTTATCTATTTCGCCCTTTGTGGCTCCCATCTGTTTTGTTAATCCATCTACCGTGTCCTGAATTCCAGTAACCCCTTTATCTATCTTCTCTATTTTTAAGAATTGCTCGTCACGATCCGTTATCCGTTGCTCGCGTTCAACTTTAAAATTCCCTTCGTATATACCTAACTTCGTGGTTATTTCCTCCTCATGCTTCCTCAACCATTCAGCCACCTGTCCCTTGAATGTATTAAATTGCAATTCCCTTCTATTTGCCTCGGTCTCACCTTGCCTCTTGACGTCATTTATTTCTGCCTGAACTTCCTCGACTTTTTCCTCAAGTTTTTCTACTTGGTTCTCCACCCCTTTAAATCTGTTTCTTAAGATTCTAAGATCGTCCTTAATTTCATCTCCTGGTTTTTGAAAAATTTTCATATTTGACCCCATCTGCTTTACTACTTCTTCTTGCACCTCTTGGATCCGGTTTACAAGTTTCTCTTCACAATTGTCTACATTCTTTTTACAAGTTCCCTGCATCTCATTTAATTTAATTTCCATAAAACCAAATTTATCTTCTAAATTTTTAAAATTTTCTTGACATTCAGTTTGGGAATGTACCGTACTTTCCTCTAAGGTCTTTATTTTGTCTTGTAATTCTGACTTAAGTGCCTCCTTTTCCCTTTCAATTTTACTTGTGATTTCCCCTTTTAACTCATTTAATTTATTCCCAAACTCAGTGTCAAAACCCTGAAATTTGTTATTCATTGTCTCTTCTATTTCAGCCTTCAGTACTTCGTTATTTGCTTTACTGTCAGCTTTTATAGATTCTAACGTCCCATCTTTTACAACTTTCAATTGTTTTTCATTTTCCGTTTTCATTTTTTCTATCTCAGCCTTCAGTTCACTATTCATTGTTATACAGTCGGCTTGGATAGATTCTAATTTAATTCCCATGTTATCACTGTTAGTTTTATGAAAATGAAAATCCAGTCGAACGACCGGGTCAGGGAATGCAATGAATGAAGACCCCATCTAGCGGCGAGGATATCAACTGTGCCGGCTGCCGAAGCCTATCGCACTCCCTTGGGGCAATGAGTAAATGAATGACAGATGAAATGAGAGTGGAGAGTGTTGCTGGAATGAAATTGGGACAGGGAAAACCGGAGTACCCGGAGAAAAACCTGTCTGCCTCTGCTTTGTCCAGCACAAATCTCACATGGAGTGACCGGGATTTGAACCACGGACCCAGCGGTGAGAGGCCGGCGTGCTGCCGCCTAAGCCACGGAGGCTCTGTTAGTTTTATGGGATTCTAAATTTTGACTTATGGATTCTAACTCCTCTTTATTTGTAATCTGTTGGAGGTCCAATTTATTGTCTATAGTTTCAAATCTATTGTTCATGGACTCCAACTTTTCCTTATTATCGGCCTTTAAGACGTCCACAAGCCTCTGCATTTCCTCACTTAATGCCATCTTATTTTCTTATAGAATACAGTGGGCTACTATGCCACATCTCTAGTTCATGCATGAGAGATGGTACTCCGAACTCTTGTGTCCCAATTTCCAAAATTTAACCTTAGCACGGGCATTTACTAAAACGTACCCTTTTGGTATACTCATTCAATGTCAAAATCTTTATGGAAGTGATTTAAAAATTCAAAAATTTCGAAAAACCATTAAAAAAATGAAAATTTTGGGTTTTCATGAAAAACTCGGGTTATCCCTAGGAAAACTCATCCCTACGTACTGGGCGCCATGATATGTGGTTGCTTGGGGGGTATTATAATAATTGAGGGCTGCTCGGTGTGAGTTTCCAGGGTCCCATGCGGTCAGTTAACTTAATATTTTGTAGCTACTTCTATCATTATTTTACTTTTACATGATATGACCGTCTTAAGTGTTCCTCTAATAATAATCCAGACACATTACTTCTATGCCCCCATGAGCCCATTCAGCATGAAATATGTAAATCACAGTTTGCCAGCAATGCTCAACCGGGAGTATCGGGGTTCATGGTATGTTCTCCCACTCTGTGACTTACACACTTTGGACTAAATAGAGGATGCACTTCCAAAAAAATAAACAAAATCTTACTATAAATACATTTAATTACTCAAATGTATGGCGCTACAAAAATTAAACAAATAAAATACTGACCCTTTAATTCATATTTGATCAGAGTGAACAAGGAAATCATATTTAAACAAATATTAAATCATACTAAATGGCTTTCTATAAACCAACAAATTTCTATTAATTTTCACTTTCATATAGTGTCCTTTTAAAATTCAATAAAATCAAGAGCTCCAATAGGCTCGATACTTTTTACACATACTGTGTTATCCATTTACAACACATCACTTCTTATTACATGAGTATATCTTCTAATCAAAAATATATAATTTAACAAAGTACTGTTACTCATTTACTTGAAATTTTGGGCTTCCACAATGTTCTTTAGATTACCATCTCTCTCTCAAGTCAACAATTCACTACCGTGATTGGGAAACATTTGCGTACTCCGAGCTACAGAAGACTACTTGAACAAGTCAAAAATTAAGATCACCCCCCGAATCTAATTGTCTTCACTAAAACTCGTGAATCACTACATCATATAATCATAACATTAGGGATTTATTATTAGTTGTCTTAAAAGACCATTATATCATAAGAAAGCAACGATCTGAACTTTGCAAGCGGTAACATTCATCTAAAAGAACCTCAGTTCGAAGACCGGGTCGTTAAAACAAACTCTAAACACTCTGGTGTACTATATAACTTCAAACAGACAGCTTTTAAACCTACCACAACACCGCAATGGTAAGGGTCTGGCCTTGGCTACTTAGCGTGATTCATTGCAGGGAGGCAGACTTCACGGTCTCGCCCACACGAGACGAACTACCCTCAGCTTTTACACAGCTGTTTCTTAAATGCAGTTCTTTGAACAGGCAAGGCTTTCATACAAATACTATAACAACATATTGAGGTTCCACAAACCTATTCTCTTTACTTCGGCATTTATTAATTATGAAGTGTCCTCATTGGCGGGTAAGAATAATTCAATACGACAACAAATACTTAGGGACTTAAACCTGGACGAATCTGGGTTCGATCCTTTCAAATGCATCGGGAACCATATCCCACACTGGAGGACTTATAACATTAGCGACTTATAGCTGGCCTTATTGCCTTACACTCGCGCTTATAATACAATAAATAGCACCCTTTTATAATACAATCCACACACGGCCTCGTGATCACATCACTATTTAGAGGACTTACCATAGTTCAATTTACCACGACCAACTGCCCTTCATAATTAGTTTTACCGAGTATTCCAACGCATCCCTAGCGTGACAAATTTCTTTAATGCGCTACATGGCGCTTACATATTACTATGCCAAGTTGCCTTCAATGAACTGATAAATTCCAAAACTCAACATTTGATTATACATTTCCATTCTATATTACTCCTCTCCCTTGACAATAATCGCGTTACCATACGAACATGTGTTCATAACATGTATAAATTCATTTAAAGGAGCTCGGAAGCTACTACTTTCCATATAAGTCATCATAAAATTCATTCATAAAATTGTTATTATTATTATTACGCTTGCTTTCTCATATATAAATCATTTATCGATTACACTGATATTTTATTTCATACATTTCCCCCAAGGGATTTATTTATTTCACATAATTTATTTATACTTTCTCAATTTTTACCGTTCAGATCTCGCTATTATTCTTTTTATTTGTTATTCAAACATCCCTATCCTTTCTTTCTCAAGTGGATTATACGCAAACCTTCCCCAACACATAACATAATGAAATGGTTACTCACATGATTTCATGGTCCTCGACCGAATTCTCCAGCGATGTTTCATTTTTGCCCACTCAATGCACTTAAGCCATCTTCATACTCATTTCACACAATGACACTTCTTTAAACACATATAAATTATTTACCTTAATCACTTTAACCATATTGAATACCATTTTTGTATTCATTTATCTTAACACAAATAAATTCACTAAAATTATTACACTAAAACAAATTTTACTATATTTACATTACACAATTTTTAATCACTTAGGCGTTACTTTTTGCCTTCTTTCTTCCCCGTTTCGAAGGGTGACACTTTTAGACGTCTGCTTCCTAATCTGGCCAAGATAATGGAAGTCTCGATCAATCTACCCCTCCCTGGAACGGTTAATCTTCAGATCCGGTTTCTGACTATCGGCTTCTACACTTTCCTAGCACGATGTCGTTTCTTCCTAGACACTAGATAATTTGTCTAGATAAAGTCTGTCCTGTTTACGGTCTCTCGAATACTTTATCGGTGACCTAATATTTTCTAGCATTAATTGCTATTCCTTCAGTTCGTAACTTACTGCTTTTACATGTCGTTTGTCTTCTTAGACAAAACCTTGAATTACGATTTCAATTCTTATTGTTCGGCGCTCTAGTACCTATCTTTTCCGGCACACTAGGCTTTACTTATTTCGTCCGACCCTGATCGTGTTCTTTAACGTTGATAAACTGTTTGTTTCACTTTCGTTGGTACTTCGAAATGTTACGATACTTTATGTCTTTTAACTGAACTGTTATTCGAAGACCTATCGCCTGTTCTTTCTTCAAGTTCGCAGCCTAACTTTGACTGTAATAATAGACTTTCACTGTGAAGTCTGACGCTTACTGAACTGAATCCTGTACTAGGATTTTTCTATGTCTTCACACGGCGATACTCACGACGATACTTCTCGGCCACGCCCATACGGGTGCTCGTTGGTGATACAGCGTATCACGACCTCTCGATGTCTGGTAAGTACTGCATGATTAGCCTGGTTCGGCCAGGGCTTTTATACAAATCGGCGACAAAAAGTTAAATCCTCGCCTTTTTCATAACTAACTTTTGAAGCAATAGTCTCATATTTTTGAAACTTATATCACTGGAAAGCTCGTTTTCTAAACGTAAACTGACTTCTTTGCACATGACAATCGATCGTACAATTCCGAGATATTAAATAAAATTTGCTCTTCAGATACGTGGGTGTTGCGGTTGATTTTTAATCCCTACCACCTCTGGTCTCGGGGAACTTTTAACTACGTCATGCTGCGTTTGCACTTCTTTCCTGTGCAATTATTACAACCCTTTTCACCACACAAAAATCTCTATTCCAAAATGATTCACAATGATATATTTCTTCTGTTAATTATATGTTCGCAAATGCCTTAAATCTAATTATTCCTCTTCTTGCACAACTGCGAGGATGCCATTTTATTGCTGCGTAAGATCAATTTCCGAAACCTCTTCTCGCTTACACACAGCGGAAAGTTTTTATCGTTTTATTAATAGTCATGATCGGCTCCCTATCGGTGCGTCATGCATGATATCATTTCATGGGGCCACCTGGACTCTTATTATTGCGCCACAATATACCAGTCCTCTTGCATAAAATCTTTCTAAGTCATTCTAAAGACTGTATTTTTCCTCTCTTCTTTTACCAATAAATGATGGATTCGGTGCTTGAACCAACAGTACATGGGTTCAATATATATATTATATTTAGTCAATTTACCCTCTAGGTTGGTGGTTTCCACGGACTGAGCGAGGGAAATCACCTCTACCGCCTCGATGGGCAGTGTCCTGGAGCCTGGAACATCTGGTCGGGATGGATACAACTGGGGAGGTGTGATCAGCACTTCGCCCAGGTGGCCTCCCCTGCAAAGCGAACAGGGGCCTCATGAGGGATGGGAAGGGATGGAAGATTGGGATGGATAGGCGAGGAAGAGGGAAGGAGGCGGCCGTGGCCTTACAGTAGGTACTGCCCCCGTAAATTGAATTATGTTGAGACCACGGTGGCTATTTTGAAAATTATGAAGAAAGTTATGGCTGTCATAGTTATGACGTGGATGGTCATGACGTAAGCACGGATGACGCAGACGTTATGCGAGCAGGCTACTTGAGCTGAGATTCTCAATGACGTCAGCATTTATTCGAGAAAGATCCGAGATTTACGACGCAGTCGCAGGAAACGTGGAATTCTGCTGAGGAAGAAATTATGCTATTGGAGGGGAGGCTCGAACCAATGAACGATAGTCTGAAGGAAGACGGAGATTGCTGAAACTATGGTATTTTTATTACTTTTTGGAATGAAGGATTGTGGAAATCCATTTGCAGTAGTGGCATTGATCTGGAATTTTGGTGAGATTTATTTTCAGTTTTTGAATTTTGAAAATCCGTCATGTATTGACGAAGTTGGAACTTCTAGCGATGACGCAGTAACACGCTATGGAAGGGATGGATACGCCCCTTATGAAGTTTATAAAAGGCCTTGCGCAGAAGAGAGGAGTCTCAAATCGTCATAGCTCATACCTCTGATATTAAAATCGTCAGATCTTCAGTGCTTATATAGTCGTTTTGGTGAGACGTCGAGTGAAATTAGTAGAAAGAGTCGTCATTATAACGCGTGGTGAAGCCACCGCATTAAACGAGATTCGAGCAGACAAGCAGTGCAAGTTTACTGTGAGTAAAACTAGGTGAAGTTAAAACGCACATTATAACGCGTCTACAAGATTAGCTATGAACAGTTAGCGGTCGCCTATAAGCTAATTCTATTGTGCTGTGCTACATTAAGGAGTGTAGAAAAGTTGAACAATTTCGCGGAGTTATTTTGGAAGATATTGGCAATTTTAAACGACTGACAAAAGTGATTTTCTCGCCATCTGAGAAGCACTTTGTATCGTCAGATTATACGCCACAGCTGACACTGCTAGTATAACAGGGAGACTTCTGATTGCTTTTGTGACACAACGCTACAGTATTATGGAGCAGTTTAATATGGCAGTTTGTTCTTCTATTACCATAACCGAAGAGAAGATGGAAGGCTAAAGGACTTTAATGCAATTGGGACATATATCGTTGGAGTAAGATATCAGCATGGAACTTCGCTAATTGCCATTCCATACAAGCGAACATGTGGTGAACAACCATCTACACCCATGTTTCGTGGCTCAACGCTGAATACTATCAAACAGCAATGGAAACGACTTCATACTCACTGTATATGAATATTTCGATGGAAATTACTACAAAAACTTCATGGCGATTTTCTCCAAGAACTTCAGGGATTTTTCAAGAGAGGTCAGGGTAGTCCCGACTCACAAAGAAGAATTTTGCCGGAAGGATGTCTTTCGTCTTCACGGAGCAGTGCAATTTCCGGAGGAGGAAGCAGTTCGATTCTCCGAGGGTGCTGTTTCCTGTTTCGAGGATGGAGCTCAGCTTTAACTTGGTGAAACGGATCCATCAGCAGTCTTCTTTGGGGAATTTTCCTCTGGAACTTCAATCGGCAGATAAGGTAGTCGTGAACGTTTATTGTATTTGAGTTTTTTAGCGATATCTGAGCAACCATTTTCCCATATTTTCTGTCCTCATGTATTTTTGCCCTATATTCTTGTTTGAGATTCCTATTCTCAGTACACCTTAATGAGTTATGCCTTTTTCGACGATTTATTAAGACATGGTTATGTCATGGGCATAGTTAAATGATTTTGGATCAGTTGAGACTGATATTTAGATTTTTTAGTTATTTGCTTATTTTTGTGTAGTCACGATTTGACTGTAAGTTAATGATTTTTATGGCAGATTTAACTTCAGACAGCGTGTCACTTTATTAAAGTAAATTCTACCCCAGTTTAATTACTTTGACCAATTTTCTGTCATCATCAAGAAGGAAGAACATTTAAAAGATTTTAAAGCGTTAAAATCTCTTGCGTTGTCGACGATCTTGGAAATACTAGTCGTTATTTGAATTGATTGCAACACAGACATTTATCGTCAGTTATGAACGACCATTGCATCATAGACAATTTTGTGAAAGATGAACTTTAATTATGAATTATTGAATGCATTAAAGTCATGAACTTTTGTTAGGAGTTTTTTTTTCTCAATTAGAGATTTATATAATGATGTTTGCATTCCACAATCTAATTGGATTCTATTCGACTATTTTGCAGTTTAGTCGCACTTTGTTTGATGATAGTATTTTTATACTACAATTCTTTGAAGATGTTAATCTTAAATTTTGATAGACCAGAGAGGCGTATATAAGCGTATTCACTATTAAATTTGTTTGTGATTGGCAAATTTTTACTTCATTTCGATTCATGAATGAAATCCACGAAGGTTTAAGATAACAGTTTTGAAACAATAAATGATTATAAGAATTTTTGAAGTGGAACTATGAATGTATAATCGCTAGTGCAGCGGACGTGTTGAAAGTCGCTGATGTATAATGCCCTTGAGTAAATGAAGGAGGTTCCCACAGTAATTAATGATGTTGAAGAATTTGTTAGTGGAGGTTTTTGTAAATTCTGTGGAAGATTTTGATGCCATATATATTAATATATGATGAATTCTGGGCCTATTTTAATGCAGTTTCGTGCATTTTTTTTGTAAGCGAAGTATTTTCCGCTGGAGTGTATTGTATTTGTCCTTTGAAAATTAATCAAGTGAATTTACTGTTATAATTAACAAGAGTATTGAAAGAATTTGAGATAAGATTTTGAATGAAGATTACCGTCACAAATAATTATAATAATTATTACAACCTTTATTAAACCAGATTGTGACATTAACATGTATAACTAACCTTCATTGGTCGATTATATTGACACGATTATGAAATTACCAACCGGATGAACATGTGGTTAAATGTATTTCTTAAAATTAATAATTTGAATAATTTAAATGTTAATATTGTAAATAATGATGTAAATATCTTTGACAATATTGTGGAACGAAAGTAATGTTAGAGGCGTGTTTAAAATTCTTTTTGTCTTTAACTATATTATCAACAATTTCTAATTGTTATAAATAATTTATGAGCTTTTATTATAAACATTTAAGAGTTTGTTTTATACTCTGCTTATTAAACATTTGGATGATAATTTAACAAGTTTAGGGATTGTCAGAATAATCCAGTGGTATGTGAGTAAAGCATTTGAAAGATTTGCGTAACAATATGAGTTGTCTTGCGGACATTTAAACCTTTTGAGAGGGAGCTGGATTCTCACGCAACATAGCATGACAAGTGAGTCCATTTGACAGGTGTGCGTCAGGTTGAAGGGTAGACCGCAGCTGGCCAGACAACTGGTTATCAGCGGGCAAGGTCGTCTACATTCTGGCCTTGTGCCTATAAATAATTGTCATGTTTATTAAAAGAAAACAAATGCTCTATATGTGTCTTGTCCTGACTTCCTTTTCCAGTCCAAGTGTGCTATGAATGTTACGTTATTTTGAGCTCGTGGGAGCTAACATGTTGTATGATAACTTTGCAAGTCCTACAGGAGGACATAGTCAGATTGACATGGGCTACTGATAGCCACATTTATTTTGTTGAGTGTGTTAAAATCATACCCTTTATTTGAAATAAAGCTTTTGTACAGTTCAAAGTTCTCGTCTTCGTTCTGGTTCATTTTTAAATGTCATGGTGAAGGTTATTGTGGGAGCATACTTTAGAGATCCTGTTGTCAACCCAATCCCCGAGATTATTTTTAAGAGGTAAGTAAAGGTAAGTATGAACCCCCGTCTATTTTGGTGTGTTCCACAATAATTTCTTGTTAACTTCTGTGCTCAAATCTCGGTAGTATCTGTCAGTGCCATTTTCATTGGTGTAGCTGAGCCGGTGCGGTTGATTATTGGCAATCCGATTGAGGGGGCGGATATCTGACAGCCTACTATCCGGGTAAACGGGGACAGTACCATCCCGGCATTTGCCCGAAGACGAAGTGGGAAACCACGGAAAACCACTTCGAGGATGGCTGAGGTGGGAATCGAACCCCCTCTACTCATTTGGGCCACCCGAGGCTGACTAGACCCCGTTCCAGTCCTCATACCACTTTTCAAATTTCGTGGCACAGCCGGGAATCGAACCCAGGACCTCCGGGGCGGCTGCTAACCATGCTGACCGCTACGCTACGGAGGCGACTGATTTAAGATTATATCATTCAAATTATGCCATTAGGCATATTTAACGCTCCGAACTGGATAGGGTTGCAATTCTGGCTGTAGTTTAAAACATAGCACTTCACATACATAACCTATGAGAACGACTTTCTCCTCAAATGTCTAAATGTGTTGCTTTATGCTTTATCTTTTAGAAATATTATTGTGATATGATAGCCTGTCACTCGCTGACGAGTATGATTGTCTTCCTCAGATGTTATTTGAGAGTCTATGAGTTCTTATATGGCTATGCAGGCCAATCCTCGAGCCACACAATCTTCCACAGTGCTGACCAACATTGCCAGCGTTGAGATCCAGTTGTTGTGGGTTATTGATCCTGAGGAACGCCCGCTCTTTCCGAGCAATCCGCTTCTCAGTTTCAAATCTCCGACGTTGTAGTTCAAAGTTCTTAGGACCGTTGTGGGTAAGACGACGCCATACCAGGCGGTTAGCTGCTTTTGTTTCCCAGTTAGTGGTGTTGATGTGGCAATTATTCATGTCTGACTTAGGACGTCCCTGAACCTGTTTTGTTGTCCACCCTGGTGTCGACGACCACCCTTCAGTTGAGCATACATAATTTGCTTTGGAAGGCGAAAATCAGGCATACGAACGACATGACCTGTCCAACAAAGTCGATGTTTCATGACCATAGCCTCAATGCTGATGGTACATGCTTCTTCCATGATACTGATGTTAGTTCGGTGATATTGCTATTTAACGCTAAGGAGCCTTCTCAGACAGCGCTGATGATATTTATCCAGGCACTTTATGTGTCTCCTGTAAGTGGTCCAAGTTTCACATCCGTAAAGGAGTGTTGGTATCACACCAGCCTGGTACACATGAAGTTTGGTCTGAGCACTGATGTTGTGGCTATCAAAGGCCCTTTGACGTAGACGACCGAATGCTGCACTAGCACAGTTCAGGCGATATTTAATTTCAATATCTATATTGGCATTGTAATGCCAGTACATTCGGATAACAAACGTGTGGATGCATATAAATGTCGTGGGGATGCGGGGCGGATGCGGATAACGGTTGTGCGGATGCGATAACATTTTGTTTATCCGCGCAGAGCTCTATAGCCTCAGTTTGCGTTCTACAAGTCCATATTGATGGTATCTTGTCAGTGCCTGCCCCTTGGTCGCTGGCCTTCGACTGCCAAGATGTAGCCTATGCAATGGTAGTTGGTGCTGCTCCCAAGGTGTGCCCGTACCCCGGAATAATTTTCACATAGTTTCTCATTGACAGGTGCAACACTGTATCATTGTTGGTGATATGGTGAAGGCAAATGTAGCGCAACATTCACATTTCCATAATATGGAGATCGTTTTCTGGTTTCTTAGATGCTTGGCTCTATACGGGGTAACTCGGCGAATCACTGTATCGATATATTGTGCACTTCGGTTGCATGGGGAATGTTCTATCACAGAGCATCCCATTACATGCCTTCCAACGCAACCAGTTTGTATTCAGTCTTGATCGTGACTTGCCATCAACTTAGTATTAGCCATTATCAAGCCGCCGTTATAGACTTGGATGCTGTTGGTACCTGAAGCAGTTAAAATATACTCTCTTTTAAATATTGATACGATGATGAAACTGGCTAAGGTGGTCATTCCAAGCTTGAATTTGTTACTGAAGATCCCCTTTAGTGGTGCTTGCGATCATGAAATCATCGGCATAGAGTAATGCCCAACGATTATATTATTAAACGCAGTGCCACCTTATATGGCCCTGGACTACGTATTGATAATCTGTATCTAGAGGTCCTGGGTTCGATTCCCGGCCCTACCAATTTTTAAAATTCTAGTCTGGACTCAGCATCGTGAGGTAAAACTGAGAAGATATGAGTTCAATTCCCACCTCAGCAGTCCTAGAAGACGTTTTCCTTGCTTTCCAACTTCTACTCCAGTCAAATGCTGGGATGGTTGCTAACGGAAGGCCACGATCATCTCCTTCCAAATTCTAGCCTCAATCACAAATAAGCCTACACAGACTAATATAGCCACCACAGTGACACAGGTAACAGACTACATGACCACGACGTCGCAAAGCTGCTAAGGAATCAACAATAATAACATTGCGTTTGTAGAAGTTACTTCGTTATTCCATATGAAATGCTGCAGATTTAATAATAATAATAATAATAATAATAATAATAATAAAAATCAGTGACACGATTCGAAAAAGAAGGATTGCCTTTTATAGCCACGTGACACGAATGAGCCCAGGCAGGATATCAAAACGGATATTGACGTACTTCCAAGATAAGAAAACCAAAGGGGCATGGTTTACGGAAGTTGAGAAAGATCTACGTGAAATGGAAATTTCCCCTAAAGATATCCAGGAGCGTGTTCCACTTCAGGAAAAACTACGTACGCACAAAGGTTTCCAGGAAAAGCCGAAGCTGAAGACAGGGAAGGCGTGGTCCCAAGAGAGAAAAGAACAACACCGAAGACGAATGCGGGAACACTGGGCGGTAGTTAGAGCTCGGAAGAAGAGACAGTTGAACTGGCGTGGTCCCTAGTTGGCCGAATCGGAGAAAGAAAAAAAATCTGTCTATGTCTATGTATATGGGGCTACTAACACTACAAGACAGTTGTTTATCCGGAAGCTGTATACGCCTCAGTCACTCTAAAATTATAGAAATCGAAAAGCAAGAACTGAAAATTCTCCGGAATATTTGTTGTCCCACGCGAAAAAATGGAATATGGATTAAGAGGAGAACAGCGGATCTCGATTCCTTAACTGACAGGTTTACCGATGCCGTACGCAAGAGACGTCTGAAATTCTGTAGCCATATATACAGTAGGCTATAGAATGGACAGTGACAGATCTACAAATCAAAATCAAAATATTATATTATTTAAAGTAATCTACTCAAAGAAGGTCAGTATAAATTGGCTAGAAGAAACTAAGACGGATCACCAAGAAATAAATATCACAGAAGACATCATAGAAAATCGTGGAGCCTTTACTACAATACAATAGTAGGCAAGCACAAATTCGTGGAGAAACCTAAAAGTATAACTGGTAGGAAATGGTCCACAAAACGCAAGATGCAACACAGTGCTTTCATAAAGAGATTTTGGGAGGATAAGAAAGCGAATACCATCCGGCCAACTAACAAGTTCAAACGCGCTCTTTGAATAGGTACAACGACGAAGAAGAAAGAAGAATCGGTCTGTGTAGAGTTTTTTCTTTTTTGTGTATTCTGCCCACAGGCAGGTCCGTGCCTCCGAAGAGGCTATCCTGAACCGGAGTTACGTGCGGTAGGGTGGCCAGATCATTTCCGCTCCTCCTTACCCTCTCCCCTCCAGCAGTGCGTGGTCCCCCAGAACCGGCATTCCATCCAAGTTACGACCACGCCCAATGCTGCTTAACTGTGGAGTTCTCATGGGATCCGGTGTTTCAGCATGGCTTGGCCGTTGACTTCTGTGTAGTGTAGGCCTATATAAGTGCATTTTGCTTTGTGCTCAATGTTTCCACTTACAACTTGTTCTTTTTTTAATGCGATTTCTGCACACGTTTCATTTCCCTTGCGATAAAGTGTGAAATCTTCGCATGGGTACAATAATAAGATTATTGACATGAATCACCGGTAGGAAAAAGTTCTCATCCTAAGTTATGTTTCAAACGATCAAAATGCCATGATCATTTGACGACTAGGGAACAGATGACGAGGAAGCCTTGACCGCTAGGCTCAATGCACTGTGCAGCACAACAGCTGGTTGGACGTACTCCACTATAACAAGGACACCGCGCACTGTATATCACTGAATTAATTGGGCTTGGGCAAGATCAAAGTACACTCTAAGTGACATAGATTGAAGAGGATATGAAAACTCAGTGCACACATCTCCAAGTCTCACGTCCGTATTCAGGAACATACGAGTTGAGTTCTCACCAGTTTGTATGCAACGAGATCAGCAAATTCACGTTCGCGGTGTTACCTTGTAAGAAACATCTCTCGGCTGGACTGGGTTGCTAGCGGATGGCTGAATTTTGAATCCAGGAATGGGACCATCCTAAGTGTTATCATACTTAAAGTACGGCCCACCTTCACTAATATCCTAGAGCTTAACAATTACAGTAAAAGAAACCACACGCACACACACGCCCATGGTGTTACATGACGATGATATCGCAAGGTGTCTAATTAATCAACAATAACATTTTCCTCAAGGAATAGGGCAATTATGTTTATGGGGTATCGTTGTACTGAAGACCAATGTAAAAGAAAAATACCGTAATAAATACTCTTGTGTTCTTCGAACCGCAAAGGGAAGGAAATATTTATTACAATGAAAGATGAACCTTGTCTTCAGATACAACGATCCATTTTCTGTGCGCGTATAAATAATTCTCTATTGTGTAGCGCTTTCGTTGAATAGAACAGATTTATGTTATAACTAGAAGTTCAGTAAAGAACATATAGCCTACTTTCTCCTAAATGCATGGGTATTGTTATAACTCTTGGCCTTTTCAAGGAGTATGATTGAATGTTGGTTGTAGTAGCTTGTTGAAATACAACGTGTTATATGGATATTAAACATGAATATGAGGTGCCCTTTGCTAGTGCTACCTCTGTACAAAATTTCATTCAATTCGATTTCACCGTGTTTGAATTGATATGGTGAATAGATTTGCACACATACATGGGCACTATCTGCAAACTATTGGGCAGATGACCTTGTAGTTCAGTCAAACTTTGCTTCTCACAAAAGGGTATGTCGTTGCAAAATTTGGTAGAGATCAAATGATTATGTTGGTCGTAATTTGATTTAAGCTTTTAACATTTGGGTGGCTGCCATTCCGTTTCCGTCAAGATGGCGGCGATATAAAACATGACACTGAGGTGCCCTTTGCTAATGCTACCTCTGTACCAAATTTCGTTCAATTCAGTTTTACCGTGTTTGAATTGATAGGGGGAATCGATTTGCACACATGCATGGGCACTATCTGCAAACTATTGGGCAGATGACCTTGTAGTTCAGTCAAACTTTGCTTCTCACAAAAGGGTATGTCGTTGCAAAATTTGGTAGAGATCAAATGATTATGTTGGTCGTAATTTGATTTAAGCTTTTAACATTTGGGTGGCTGCCATTCCGTTTCCGTCAAGATGGCGGCGATATAAAACATGACACTGAGGTGCCCTTTACTAATGCTACCTCTGTACCAAATTTCGTTCAATTCAGTTTTACCGTGTTTGAATTGATAGGGGGAATCGATTTGCACACATGCATGGCCGCCATATGCAAACTATTAGACTGATAGGCTTTAAGCTTGGTCAAAGAATGCTTCTCACATAAAGATATGATAATAATAATAATAATAATATCGTATGGCCTCGGGTGCCTGGTGCAAGCTTTGTTAATTGACACCCAGAGGGTAGCTTGCATGTCGAATTTCGTCGTTCCTTTGAACGCTATGAAAGTCAAGGAGGTTAGATATCTAAACTCCTTGACACTACAGCGCTTTCAAGTAGACAATGGAGGAACTTTGTGTTGGCGGAAAATCCCGAGATTAATTTTGCCCTTGAACACGGCCTACTGAATTCAAATGGGTTCTTTAACATGCCAACAACGTATGACATGAGTGTCGTGATTTTTGTCGCCATCAAAAATCACTTACCATGGCCAGGGGCGAACCTGCAATCTTGGGGTTGGTAGTCCGATACTATAACCACTCACCCACCGTGGCAAGCTATAAAGATATGATGTTGCAAAATTTAGTAGAGATCAGACGATTATCTTGGTCGTAATTTGATTTAAGCATTTAACATTTGGGAGGCCGCCATTCCGTTTACGTCAAGATGGCCGTGATAAAAAAACATGTCACTGAGTTGCCCTTTACGAGTGCTACCTCTGTACCAAATTTCGTTCAATTCGGTTTCACCGTGTTTGAATAGATAGGGGAATCGTTTTGCACACATACATGGCCGCCATCCGCAAAGTATTGGGATGATGACCTTGTAGTTTGGTCAAACGATTCTTCATACATAACGGTATAATGTTACATAATGTGGTACAGATCAGATGATTAGGCTGGTCGTAATTTTATTTAAGCTTTTAACATTTGGTTGGCAGCCATTACGATTTCGTCAAGATGACGGCGATATAAAACATGTAACTGAGGCTTCCTTTACTAATGCTACCTCTGTACCAAATTTCGTTCAATTTGGTTTCACCGTGTTTGAATTGATAGGGGGATTCGATTTGCTCACATATATGGCCACCATCCGCAAAGTATTGGGTTGATGACCTTGTAGTCAGATCAAAAGATGCTTACCACATAAAGGTATAACGTTACAATATTTGGTAGAGATCGGATGATTAGGTTAGTTGTGATTTTATTTAAGCTTTGAACATTTGGGTGGCCGCCATTCCGTTTACGTCAAGATGGCCGCGATAAAAAAAGCATGACACTGAGTTGCCTTTTACGATTGCTACCTCTGTACCAAATTTCGTTCAATTCGGTTTCACCGTGTTTGAATTAATAGGGAGAATCGATTTGCACACATACATGGCCGCTATCTGCAATCTATTGGGTTGATCACCTTGTAGTTTGCTCAAAAGATGCTTACCACATAAAGGTATGTTGTTGCAAAATTTAGTAGAGATCAGACGATTAGGTTGGTCGTAATTTGATTTAAGCTTTAAACATTTGGGTGGCCGCCATTACGTTTTCGTCAAGATGGCGGCAATATAAAACATGACACTGAGGTTCCCTTTGCTCGTGCTACCTCTGTACCAAATTTCGTTCAATTCGGTTTCACCGTGTTTGAATGGATAGGGGAATCGATTTGCACACATACATGGCCGCCATCCGCAAAGTATTGGGATGATGACCTTGTAGTTTGGTCAAACGATTCTTCATACATAACGGTATAATGTTACATAATTTGGTACAGATCAGATGATTAGGTTGGTCGTAATTTTATTTAAGCTTTTAACATTTGGTTGGCCGCCATTACGATTTCGTCAAGATGGCGGCGATATAAAACATGTAACTGAGGCGTCCTTTAATAATGCTACCTCTGTACCAAATTTCGTTCAATTTGGTTTCACCGTGTTTGAATTGATAGGGGGAATCGATTTGCTCACATACATGGCCACCATCCGCAAAGTCTTGGGTTGATGACCTTGTAGTCAGATCAAAAGATGCTTACCACATAAAGGTATAACGTTACAATATTTGGTAGAGATCGGATGATTAGGTTAGTCGTGATTTGATTTAAGCTTTGAACATTTGGGTGGCCACCATTACGTTTTCGTAAATATGGCGGCGATATAAAACATGATACTGAGGTGTCCATTGCTTGTGCAACCTCTGTACCAAATATCATTCAATTCGGTTTCACCGTGTTTGATTTGACTGCTATTTCGTAAATAATGCCTGCAAATAATGTGATAGCAAGGAAAGGCTCGTTCCAATTAAGTTAATGGCACCTTGTCTGTGTATGCGCGCTAGTCAAACTGTGTGTGTGGTCAGTTGACCACGTGATTCACTTATCTCACTACCCTAGTCTCTCCATACACTGATGTAGGACCACCAGGGTAATGTGCGGCTGATATCATGAGCACTTTGTAATGACCAGCGCAAGGGACTCACCATCTCCTGCTCACTGCTCTGCATATAGTGAAGTAAGGACATATACAGTATGTGACTTTCCAAATCCTGAGAAATACAAATACATCATGGGGACCAAGTGATTTTCAAATATTTAAAATAACTTTCCTGGCGATCTAATCATCCGAGTGCAATGAGATTTGGCGCAGAGAATCTTTATCCACAGCTTAGTGTAAAGACATCTAATGATGTTCAATTGTTTTCAAAAATTCATGATGCATCAGTTCGAAATTTTGAAACCTTATTATTTTTTGACTACTTTTCACATTTTGTAAAAATGAGGTAAAAGTAGACTTATGAGATCGATCCGGAAAAATGTGTGTCTGTCTGTCTGTCTGTCTGTGTGTGAGTCCCTCCTTATCAACTCCTAAACGACTGCAACTATCGTAACGAAATTTGGTATGAGTAAAGATGTATACCTGAATATCTCAAGGCCATATTTGAAAATGACGTCAGTGGCACCAACTGATGAAAACTCGCAATTGGAATTTGAGCTCCATGTTGGATATCTTGAAAGGTATGTATGGGAGCTATTCCAAAATTGGCACACATATGAATAATAATATTTCAGTTTAATTTCAAGGAGGCCATACATGATAGTGTTGCCAATATGATTCTATGGCTGCTAATAGGTCATATCGTTATATACATGTAACTTCCGTACTATCAATTCGATTTCAACCGAATTTCATATGTACTATGTGTACCACAACAGATATGACTATGCTTATTCTTAAGAGCACCCAGGGCTGCCAACTGTTAATAAATGTTGTCTTTATTTTTCCTTATCCCAATACCAATATATCAGAAAGTATGCAAGCCAAAAGGTCAATACTTTGCACACGTATAGTAAATAGCCTTCTACATTAATTTGGAGTAACTTATATACATCAGCGCTGCCAACTTTATTCTAAGCCTACCGATAGATGCAATTTTGAAATGCACGTACTTCTGTACTAACAAATCGATTTCAACCAAATTTCGTATGTGCTTTGTGTACCATAACTGATATGACTATGTTTATTCTTAAGAGCCAGCAGGGCTACCAACTGTAAGTACATGCTCTCTCTATTTTCCCCCCTAATATCTATAAATCAGAAAATATGCAAGCCAACAGCTCTGAACTTTGCATACGTATAGCACCTAACATTCTAAATTAATTTGGAGTAACTAATATACGTCGGTGCTGCCAACATGATTTAATCCTGATAGGTCCAATTTTTAAATGCATGTAACTTCTATACTAACAGATGGATTTCACCCAAAATTGACACAATATTAGATCGTAATTTCTGAATGATTCTAAGCAAAACATACATGAGATTGTCGCCAACATAATTTTACGCGCGCTGATAGATCCAATGTCTAACTGCATGTAACGTCCATATTATCCATTGGACTTCAACCAAATTTTGTATGTGCATTCTGTACCTTAAGAAATAGATCTAAGCATATATTCAGAGTCACAAGGGCTACCAACTGTAGTGCCCTATTAGGCTACATTATTTCAGATATACTTCGAACTAATTAGAAATGTCAGTATTACCAACTTAATTTTGTCATTATTCTAGACAAAATCATTGGCATGAAACTTAAATTTTAAGAAAAGTAGGCTCTTTAGTTCGTCACGGAACTACTTGTTATTTCTAGTAACTTATTCAGGCGACTGAAAAGATAGTTCTTATTATTATCTAATGGCACTAAACACCGACATTGAAAGGCATTTATTCTAGCACATAACTTCCCGTTGTAATAGTGTTGGTGGATACACGGGTCGTGAATTAAAAGCTACTTAGTATATCGCATGGGAAATCCTTTTAATAGGTAGGAGAGTTTTAATGGAAAGGAACAGTGGCATATATGAAAATAGGTTTTAGTTCTTCACGGAACTACATGTTAACCACTGCGTCAGTAAATATTGCACTCTAAGAAAGGAAGCTTTACATTTAAGCCACTGTTAATCTTGCAATCCTATACCACGGGATTGTCTTTATTTTTTTTGTACCATCGAATCCAAAAATTCCACATGCATTAACCGGGACTCCAACCCAGTAGGGCCTTGGCGGGAGGTAATCTCTGCCATTTATGCACCTTCAAATGCCAATCGGCTTTACAGGGATTCAGTTTCAGAACCGTGGGAGCAGTAGGCGAGAGCCTTGGTGACTGCGCCACTCAGTTGATAATACACTAACTGGGGAGTACAATGTCGCTATAAAGTCGATAGATCAAATTTTGTGAATAAACTAAATAAATGAGGAAAATTACTTTAAAAAGTACGTTACACTTAAGAAAGTAAACCATTACATTCCCAGTTGGTTTGTTGACTAGCATGAGCAGGTTCCCCTCTGAGTTATGCAACATGCTCTAACTTATCACTTCTGCGGGTGGCCTCCACACGGCGCGAGCTACGCAAGCTTCACGCGCTCTCAGGAGTGTACACATCTACAGTAGGCTAGACAACAATCTACATACAGTATGTATACTAGTTTTATAATATACCATACAATTATTTATTTAACTCACTGTAACATGAGAACTGTTTCTTGTGCTACAAACTGACATTTAAAATAAGACGCCTTGAGAGAAGCTTGTAATGTCACGGTGCGAAACTTGGCCTCGCGAGCCAAGAGCACTCTTTTCGTACAATATACTGCTGACCTGGAGGATGTGCACACAGATGTCGTAAGTTGGACGAAAATACGAGGTCATTGTTCCAATATTGTGCAAAGGTTCTTCCGGGATTTAGCCTCCAAATTCACGCAGGTTTTCTAGTGTACCACTGACAATTCTCTGGGCATTTTGTTTGTAAGTTAATTTGGGTAAATAGACACCCAATCTCAGTATAAGAGTACGGGAAACGGTATAGGCTACAGCAATTTAAGATATGAACAATTCCACGTCTTTACACAAACATTCTGGTGTTCACGAAATGTTGTACAACTAATTTACAGTAATACTCCGTCACTGACAATAGTACTAATTTTGAAAGGCCTGCAGTCAACAAAACAATGTGTGTTGTTTATATCATTCCATTTCCGTTTTGGGTGGATGTTTTTCTTTTACGACTGGATGTCTTTTCTGACGCCTATCTCTTGAGAAGTGTTAGAGAGATGAAGATGACTGGATCTGGACGAGGCGATGTGGACCTCTGAACATCCGACCAGCTAGCGTCACCCAGAATGGGCAGCCTTCATTCATGGCCTTGGGCCTTAGCGCGGGTAGCTACCAACAAAACAATCACGAACTAAAATAACATATTTTTCATTAAAACATTCAACAAACAAATGTTGCAAACTTTGTCGTCAAGTAGCTACTGTAGTCTCTGTTTCTAAAATATTGTCAAATGACCTCTTGAATCCACAAGATTTAGTGACTTGCCGTAAACTCTGGCAACACTTGTGAATTTGTTGTGTTGCAGTTGGGGGTGAATCTCGCCATAAGACGCGTCACCCAGAATAAATGGCAGCTGTCCCGCTCCAGCAGATGGGAAAATGAGGTAATATCACTGCGCCAAGTCCTCGACAGTTGGGAGAAAATCTGAAAATAATTTAGTGTTAAATATTTATTTGATAGCTGACTCCTGTTTTACACGTTTTTCCTTGCTTTGGCGCTCCTCCAAGCAAAGATCACGTCCAGTCATATTTACTGAGGAGCAAGTGAGAACACTCCTTCATGCAATTAGGCCATGGATGTTATCAGAGCCACCTTACTTGGATTGTAGTTGTCACCCAACCGCATTGTGATGCCGATTAAGACGAAGTCACTGACCTGAACCATTAGATGTTCACCTGCAGTAAATATCAGTAAGTGATAGCCACTCTGTACATAAATCTACAAGACTTACGTATACCCTTCCCCACCAACATACATAGCCTTCTTCACACCCGAGCAGACGCACAGTTCTTGAAGACGTCTGGCAAACATTTGAGTATGCGTGTGATCTTAATTCGTAAGTGTTCTCAGCCACAAGTGATTCTAAACAATGACAAATGATGAAACTGTGTCCATCTCTCCGACCGTATTTCCCAATATGTATTCTTCTTTGCAGCTCTCCCAGATTCTTACACACGTTTGTTTGTGTTATTGTCTCTGACTATTTCAAGTACTTGAACCCTGCACCAGATTTGTGTTTTGCTGGCTGCATGGCCAATGTGGCCAAGTGCCATAAATGTTAATAAAAAGGAAAGAACACTCCTTGGAATCCAAGCAAACTTATAGTGCTACTTCATTTCTGCAGCCGATCATGCCCTAAAATTCCAGTTTGCGGAGAGTATACTCGGTCAACCGTATGGAGTCAAATAGGGGCGTGGTGGCGCAGTGGTCAAGCTGTTGGCCTCTCACCAAGGTGGACCGGGTTCGATTACCGGTCAATGCATATGAGATTTTCGAAGTGAAATGCCATGTCCTGTGGTTCAGATTCCACGTAAAAAGGAGGTCCTGTGGCTCATGATCGCGCGATTAACGGTCACGTTGAACTAAAGCTTCTTTCCGCTGCTTCAAATTGATATCAGATTATATACTCTATATAGTGACGTCAATTGAGTTGAATGGAATTGCTCATCATACTAATATATAAAAATGAGATGGTGTTTGTCTGTCTGTCGTCCTGTCTGTTACTCAATCACGCAAGAACAACTGGTCCGATTGAAATGAAATTTTGCATGGATGTAGCTGATTTACGAGAGTTACACATAAGCTTTTGATTTCGATATTTTGCACTATTTAAAAATGGCGACCATTTTAGTGACGTCACTACACCCTTTGGTTTCAATATTTCATATTTCCATTTCAAATAAAAAGAGAACGCTAAGAAATAAAGAAATAGCAAACTTTTGATGGCACATATGAGCTTTAAAATTTAATTTCCTATCCGAAAGGTCCTTATCACTTTTCGTGTATCTCCAACGGTTAGCGAGTAAAACCCACATTTGTGACGTCACTACACCCGTTGGTTTCAAAATTTCATATTTCCATTTCAAATAAAAAGAGAACGCTAAGAAATAGAAAACTTTTAAAGGCATACACGGGCTTTAACATTTAATTTTCTATCCGAAAGGTCCTTATCACTTTTCGTGTATCTCCAACGATTAGCGAGTAAAACCTAAATTTGTGCAATAAAACACGGTCAACACCGAGCGGTGCAGTCTATCTCTCTCTCTCTCTCTCTCTATATATATATATATATATATCTATCTCTACATATATAAAAATGAAAGTTTGTCTGTTTTTTCTGAATTTCCACGGAAATTTGCGATATTTGCGCGTTTCAGGCTGTTTTATGACGGATGCGCGCAAAAATAATTTTTTTGTCTGTCTGTCTGTCTGTCTGTCTGTCTGTCTGTGTGTCTGTGGACAACTTCGACGAGTCCTTATAACTTGAGAACGGATGGGTGGATCAACGTAAAATTTGATACAGATATCCATCAGAGGCACCACACTAATCATTGATGTAACTCTTCTCCGTACCTCTCATAAAAGGGGCCCTACCCCCTTAAAATACATGCTGAAATAGGCGTAGATGGGTGAAACAAAGCTCATTTTCAGCCCCTCAATATGAGAAACGAAACTCGGGGGCCCTAAAGGGACCCCGAAAACCACATTTTAAGGCCCTAAAACCAACAGTTTTTGAGATATTCCCAGAAAACTAATTTCACTTAATAAATTAATGAAAGAATGCATGGCGGTAACCATGGCAACTGAATCTCAGAGGTCCATCTATTTCTGTAAGACGCAATGCAATTCCATTTATTACATTACTGTGAAGGTTTGCAAACGGCTATAAGGTTATAATGGATCCAAATTAAGCTGAAATATTCATTAATACATACAATGCGCTTAAGGGGTCAAGGGGTACTCTAGAATTTTTTCACGCGATTTACACGTGCGGGTGTGGTACGGAAGGTCTATTATATCCCTTCTCTATTATATAAAAATGAATGTTTGTCTGATTTTTCGGCTTTTCTACGAAAATTTGACATATTTGCCCGTTTCAGACTGTTTTGTGACGGATGCACGCAAAAATATATTTTTGTCTGTCTGTCTGTGGACAATTTTTTGTGTCCTTATAACTCGAGAACGGCTGGGTGGATTAACGTAAAATTTGATACAGATATCCATCAGAGGCACCACACTAATCATCGATGTAACTCTTCTCCGTACCTCTCATAACAGGGGGTCAACCCCCTTAAAATACATGCTGAAATAAGCGTGAGACAAAGCTCATTTTCAGCCCCTCAATGTGAGAAACGAAACTCGGTGGCCCTAAAAGGACCCCGAAAACCACATTTTAAGGCCCTAAAACCAACAGTTTTTGAGATATTCCCAAAAAACTAATTTCACTTAATAAATTAATGAAGGAATGCATGCCGGTAACAATGGCAACAGAATCTCAGAGGTCCATCTATTTCTGTAAGACGCAATACAATTCCATTTATTACATTACTGTGAAGGTTTGCAAACGGCAATAAGGTTATAATGGATCCAAATTAAGCTGAAATATTCATCAATACATATAATGCGCTTAAGGGGTCAAGGGGTAATCTAGAATTTTTAACGCGATTTACACGTGCGGGTATGGTCCGGAAGGTCTATTATAATCCGATCCCTATTTTGTTATATTATTATTATTAGTATTATTCTTTTAATTATTATCATTATTATGGCGTACAACGAAGAGACAAAGCTCATTTTCAACCCCTTGGGGTCAGAAACAAAACTCGGGGCCCCTCAAGAGCCGTAAAGTGTCCCCGAAAACTATATTTTAAGGCTCTAAACCCAACAGTTTCTTAGATATTCCCAGAAAACTAATTTCATTTAATAAACTAAAGAAGGAATGCAAGCCACTAACAATGACAACAGTATCTCAAGAGGTGGCATCCAACTTTCCAACTATTTCTGGAATAAGTAATGCCACTCCATTTATTACATTTCTGTAAAAGGTTGCAAATGCAGTACCCTAGATTTTTTTCACACGACCTACACGTGCGATATGTCGTGCAGAAGGTCTATTATATCTCCAAACATCAACATTATTTTCAAAAAATCCTGAATAGAAATAGTAGACTGTTTTTTGCTGATTTTAGGAATTTGGGCCATTGAAGGCTAAAAACACTGAATTTTCATGCACCACAAGCCTTTATACACACATCAAAAAAAGTTTTGCATCACCACGGTTCCCAGATCTCCGGCATATAGACGTTGACTGTGTATATTGTATCAAAGATACAGTCCCTTTGACTGTTCATAGATGGCACTAAAACTGCTCAAAAATGTAAACAACCATGCATGAGCAGGGCCTATTAGACGGAGGGGGTACGACAGCCGATCAGTTCCAGTCATTCCACCAGGACGAAGGTACGCTGCTCATGTTGTCTGTAGTTCTACCATGCCTAGAAGGTCAATACCGCAGTTCGATCGCGTCCGCATTGTTACTTTGTGTCAAGAAGGGCTCTCAACAAGGGAAGTTTCCAGGCGTCTCAGAGTGAACCAAAGCGATGTTGTTCGGACATGGAGGAGGTACAGAGATACAGGAACTGTCGATGACAGGCCTCGCTCAGGCCGCCCAAGGGCTACTACTGTAGTGGATGACCGCTACTTACGGATTGCCGCTCGGAGGAACCCTGACAGCAATGCCACCATGTTGAATAATGCGTTTCGTTCAGCCACAGGACGTCGTGTTTCAACTCAAACTGTGCGCAATAGGCTGCATGATGCGCAACTTCACTCCCGACGTCCATGGCGAGGTCCAGCTTTGCAACCCCGACACCATGCAGCGCGGTACAGATGGGGCCCAACAACATGCTGAATGGACCCCACAGAATTGGCATCACGTTCTCTTCACCGATGAGTGTCGCATATGCCTTCAACCAGACAATCGTCGGAGACGTGTTTGGAGGCACCCTGGTCAGGCTGAACGTCTTAGACACACTGTCCAGCGAGTGCAGCAAGGTGGTGGTTCCCTGATGTTTTGGGGTGGCATTATGTGGGGCCGACGTACGCCACTGGTGGTCATGGAAGGCTCCGAAACGGCTTTACGATACCTGAATGACATCCTCCGACCCATAGTGCACCCATATCGGCAGAATATTGGAGAGGCATTTGTCTTCATGGACGACAATTCTCGACCTCATCGTGGACATCTTGTGAATGCGTTCCTTCAAGATAACGACATCGCTCGACTACAGTGGCCAGCATGTTCGCCAGACATGAACCCTATCGAACATGCCTGGGATATGTTGAAAAGGGCTGTTTATGGACGTCTTGACCCACCAACCACTCTGAGAGATTTACGCCGAATTGTCGTTGAGGAGTGGGACAATTTGGACCAACAGTGTCTTGATGAACTTGTGGATAGTATGCCACGACGAATACAGGCATGCATCAATGCAAGAGGACGTGCTACTGGGTATTAGAGGTAGTGGTGTGTACTGCAATCTGGACCACAAATGCTGAAAGTCTAGCTGTATGATGGTACAACATGCAATGTGTGGGTCTCATGAGCAATAAAACGAGCTGAAATGTTGTTTGTGTTGATCTCTATTCCCTTTGTATTTAAAGGTTCCGGAACTCTTGGAACCGAGGTGATGCAAAACTTTTTTTGATGTGTGTAATTTATAAAAGGGGTCTTCCTGTAGTTGGGCACTTGACACAACGGTTAGGGTCAGTTCGTATGTGACGTGTATTGCGATTCTTCTACGAAGTTTTCAATTTTATTTTCACGCCAGGAAGAACACGTTAGGTAAATTTAGCTTGAGAGCACATTTTAACTAATAATTTTTCTTTGCCAACAAACAGGTTCCAAGCCCCTAAACATTGCAACAGTAGCTCAATTGATAACATCTGGTTATTAATACCGAAGACCGTTCGAAGAATGGGTACTTCTGCTAGTACATATATAAAAATGAAAGTTTGCCTGTTTTTTTCTGAATTTCTACGGAAATTTGAGTTATTTACGCGTTTCAGACTGTTTTATGATGGATGCGTGCGAATTTTTTTGTCTCTCTGTCCGTTTGTTTGTTTGTTTGTTTGTTTGTTTGTTTGTTTGTCTGTGGACAACTTTGTTCCCTTATAACTTGAGAATGGCTGGGTGTATCAACCTAAAATTTGGTACAGATATCCATCAGAGGCATGATACTAATCATTGATGTAACTCTTCTTCGTACCTCTCATAAAAGGGGGCCTACCCCCTTAAAATACATGCTGAAATAGGCGTAGAAGGATGAGACAAAGCTCATTTTCAGCCCCTCAATGTGAGAGACAAAGTTCGGGGGCTTTAAAGGGTCCCCGAAAACCACATTTTAAGGCCCTAAATCCAACCGTTTTTGAGATATTCCCAGAATATTAATTTCATTTAATAAACTGATGAACGAATGCAAGCCGGTAACCATGGCAACAGAATCGCAGAGGTCCATGTATTGCTGTAAGACGCAATGCAATTCCATTAATTACATTTGTGTGAAAGTTTGCAAACGGCTAGAAGGTTATCCCGGAACCAAATTAAGCTGTAAAATTCATCAATACGTATAATGCGCTTAAATGGGGTCAAGGGGTACGCCAGATTTTTTCACGCAATTTTCTGAATTAAATCAGCATTTTTTGCGGCTTTTAGGAATTTGGGCCATTTGAGGCTAAATAACCTGAATTTTCATGCACCAAAGCCTTTATAATTTATGAATAGGGCTCGGATTTTTAGGATTTTTAGGTGCTAAAATCGTTTTTTTTTAGTCGTTTACCCTCGAGGTTGGTGGAACCCACGGACTCAGCGAGGGAACTCACCACTACCGCCTCTACGGGCAGTGTCCGAGAACTGGGAACATCGAATCGGAAGGGATACAATTGGTGAGGTGGGATTGGCACCTCGCCCAGGCGGCCTCACCTGCAAAGCGAACAGGGGCCTCATGAGGGAAGGTAAGGGATGGTTAGGATGGATAGGCAAGGAAGAGGGAAGGAGGCGGCCGTGGCCTTGAAGAAGGGACCATCCCGGCATTTGCCCGAAGACGAAGTGGGAAACCACGGAAAACCACTTCGAGGATGGCTGAGGTGGGAATCGAACCCCCTCTACTCATTTGGACCACCCGAGGCTGAGCAGACCCCGTTCCAGTCCTCATACCACTTTTCAAATTTCGTGGCAGAGCCGGGAATCGAACCCAGGACCTCCGGGGCGGCAGCTAACTATGCTGACCGCTACGCTACGGAGGCGACCTATTTATTTTTTATGTATTAAAAATACCTGAAATATGTGACAAAAAAGTAAAAATATTTAATTATAATTTAGTTTATTAATGACAATATGCAGGATTCACGAATGCAATTTATGCTATGTCTCACTGACTGCTGAAGAATTACAATACACAACGATATACATCCTCAGGTTTTCCATCACAAATGACTGACAATTATCGCCAAACACTTATTCTGAAGGCGCGAAACTGCGGCTATATGTTTCTTGCCCTTGTGCGGCTTCGGTGGCGTAGTTGGTAGCATGCTGAACTGCTATGCCCAAGATAGCGGGTTCAAACCCGGCCGAAGTCGTCGGATTTTTTAAAGAGCGTTAAAAATCCTTCAGTATGCCTTCCTTCGACGGGGAAGTAAAGCCGGCGGTCCCATGCCATAGATTTATGGCATGTAAAAGATCCTTTCACAGACTAAACTTGTGTAAAGCAAAATTTGTTAGGTTAGATTTCGTCAGAACGCTCTATCAAAGTACCAACGTTCGCCACTAGGTATCATTGATATCTGGTGGCGAAAGTTGGAACTACTTGAAATTGAACGGAACTTGTAGCTCACCCTTTAGGGTGTCCGCTGGAAGCAGCTACAGACTCAGGCGAGCCGAACATGTCCTCGGCCACTCCCGGCACTAAAAGCCATACGATAAATAAATAAATAAATAAATCTTGCCCTTGAGGTGTTGTGTAACTTGAGATCGCTGTTCAGCCTTGGTTGCTTTCCCACATGGTTGGCAGAACAGAACGCTCCCGTCAGAAGTAAAATTATCTTTAAATTCTGCAACAGACGATAACTTGTAGTTGTCACTTTAGGCATCATAGAACTGCCTTACACTTCACAGTGCCAGAAATGAACTGCATGTGAGTGACACTGGTTCCAGGTAGTTGAGGGGAGGGGGAAGGTCTAGCACGTGGTGCAATATGGCTATGGACAAGGAAATCCCTGGCTTCCACACTGAGTGGGACGGGGCGACAAGTTAAGAATAACACAGTTGCAAGCTGACATATGCTCTGCATGAAGATTAGATAGCTACAGGTTCTTCCCCGTTGAAGTAACACAGAACAAAAATGCAATAAACTGAAAGTTCTAGTATACTGACTTTAAAAAATGTAAATATTATGTCTTTTATGTGCTAATAAGTGAAAAGCAGGAATTTATGAATTTATAGAAAAAATGCTTAAAATATGTATTTACATAAAAAAATATTTATTTACCTAAAAATCCTGGCCCTATTTATGAAAGGGGTCTTCCTGTGTATCGGGACCAACACAACGTAGAGGGTCAGGTTTTATGTGACGTGTATTGCGTTTCGTCTACAAGGCTTTCAATTCTATTTCACGTCAGGAAGTACACGTTAGGTGAATTTAGTTTGAGAGCACATTTAACTCATCATTTATTTACTTATTTTTGTCGACATATGGGTTCATCGTAAGGATGATTTTGTTTGATACTGTGTGGTAGATATACCCATATTTGGATATCTGGGTGATATGTTGTAGACAATAGAATTGTCTGTCTGTCTTTCTGTGTATCTTTATGTACGCCTATAACTCGTGTTCGGATGCTTGGTGCATCGTAAACTTAGGTATGGTATCCATGAGAGTCAATACACAAATCATTTATAAAACTCTTCACCGTACTTTTCATACAGTAGAAAGGTGGATATAGGGAAAAACTTCTCAAAATACATGCTAAAATAGGCGAAATATAAAAATTATCCTAGAAGGATGACCGAAGCATATGTTGCGCTTCTCAATGTGAGACTCAAAATTCGGGAGTCTATAAAGGGTCTCCGAAAACCACATTTTAAGGCCCTTAAATTAACAGTGTGTGTGATATTCCCAGAAAACTAACTTCGTTCTGATAAACTTATAAATCAATGACAAACCGCTAACCATTGCAACAGTAGCTCAATTGATAATGTCTGGTGTTAACACCGAACACCGTTCGAAGAACGGCTACTTCTACTAGTACTCTCTAAATCCCTAAATTCCTTGAATGACAGAATTATTTGATAATGCGATTTGTAACATTAATAGAAAACATACGTTGATATGATAGGATGAAGAGATCCCTATACCAAACATAACATATACTAGAGTGCTATCTGGTGTAGAAGTAACAACTACTGAGCGGCTAGATCGGCCTTGGACTGGAACAACCCTTGCATACACTGCTCGTGACAGCGTGTCTTAAGTTGAGACATACTGTCTATAACCTGCCGTAACTGATAACATACATAGTATTGTTTCTGTACATTAATCTTGCTATAAGTAATATTCAAAGTGATATAAATGTGCAATTTCTTTCATCTCTTGATTAAATTGTCGCTCATACACATGAGATCTTCTTCGGCAATGTTCCTTATTTCTGGTGTAATATTATATTACAGTTCTTCCATAGCGTGAGGATTATTGTATAAAGTTTTATGTTTTAGAGTTCCCCACAATAAGTCACGTACGGTGCAGGATAAGGTTCTTAGGATTCAGTCTCTTTTGCTAATACGGACATTGCAAGTCAAGTGTTGGACGCCGTAACGAGCAGCGCATGCATGCGTTGTTTCGGTCCAAATTGGAGCTATCTGCACTGTGATTAGATTTCTCAACCATTGAGAAGAAGTTGCGGTATGGATTTCTGTGGGTACCGTACTTAACCACTCGAGGAAAGTGGAAATTATTTTGAATGCGAAGTTGTGCGCAAAATGCAGTCTACTGAAAGAAAGAAGCTAGTAATTTTGTTTAATTAATCGAAACGCCACGAGTACCGCTACATATATTAGTAAATAACCACGTTGATCCATAAAGAGTCAAAGCTGTGGCATTGTCAGACTAGGACTAGACGAACATTTCTAGTGCTGATGATGCTATACTTATAGTAGTACATTATGCAACGAGCCTATAATGGCCATAATTAAGACAAGAGTATTTTTTTTAAAACGAGCGTATGCGAGTTTTATAATTTCCATACGAGTGTCTTAATTACCATTATAGGCGAGTTGCATAAGACTGTTTATGTTCGACGATAATTATAACTTTATTATATGTTTTAACATAAATATTCATAAATATCTCTTCAGTCACTAGAATGTTGTGATCGGGTGCTGCGGTGGGAAGTATATCTCTGTTCCCTAAGCTCTTGGACAACCGACGCATGCGCTCTGTGTGCTTCAATGCCATATGTTCAGATTGTACTCCAGTATTCAGTAAAACTGTCACCGAAGTCGTTTCAAAACCACGCGCTGTGTAGAAATTGATTTTGGGGATATTAAGGTACAGTGCCATTTCTTGTCTCAGTTTATTTACGCGAACATATGGACGGTGCAATTTCGGTAATTTATATAGACTTGTTGGATTTTGAACGCATGCGCGAAGGTATCCTTATCTAATTGGTCACACAACTGTTTCTTGAGCTCTGATTGGTGGGAGAAACTGTTTCATAATGAAAAATAGTGTTATAATGAGCCTCAATATGATACAGTTTTCTGACACATAATGGTTAGGGTCGAACATAATAGTACATTATGCAACGAGCCTATAATGGCTATAATTAAGACACGAGTATTTTTATAAAACGAGCGTATGCGAGTTTTATAATTTCCATACGAGTGTCTTAATTATCATTATAGGCGAGTTGCATACGACTGTTTATGTTCGACGATAATCATAACTTTATTATATGTTTTAATATAAATATTCATAAATACCTGTTGAGAGTCATCCACTTGAATTTTGTGATTGGAGAGCGAGCGCTGGGTTTGATATCTTCAAGATCTTTGAACGACCGACGCATGCGCTCTGTGTGCTTGCAATGCCATATGCAGGCCATATGTTTACATCTGCCGTCCCTCAGTAATATTGTCACCGGAGTCGTTTGAAGGCTGTGTAGAAATTAAAGTAGGTGATATTGAGGTGCAGTGCTATTTCTTGTCTCATATTCGCCAGTTTATTTACGCGAACATATGGACGGTGCGTATTCCATGTCGGTAATTTATTATAGTTCGATGTTGTGTTTATGTCCGACATGTTGGATTTTGAGCACATGCGCGAAGGGATCGTTACCTAATTGGTCAATGAACGAGCTCTGATTGGCTGAAGAAACTGTATCATATTGAAAAACTGTGTTATAATGACCATCATTATGATACAGTCTTCTGACACATAATAGTGAGGGTCGAACATAAATACATTAATAACGCATCTACAAATATCAAATAAAACATTAAACATGAAATTGCTATTTTGCAAGATAATAGTAGCAACACAAGTAGGGTTACCTCAACAAGATTGTTTATTGTTAATTCATTTTAGGGGCTTGGAACATCTTGGTCATCATCCCCGTGTAGTTGTGTGTGTAACTGTATTAGGGACAGGGATGAGATAGGTACCCGGGGACTTGAAATACGGTACTATCCCGGCATTTTCCTGGAGGGAGTGTGGAAACCTCAACAAGAATAGGGAACGTATCGAGTGACTCACCCAAGAGTTGTCAGTCCCATTTTCTACCGTGTATGAAGATATTTTCAACTGCGGAATTGAATGTGTAGGTAGTGTTGGTCTAAATCAACTATGCGACATCTTGCAACGTCTTCCTAAACGAATAACGTCAATGTATTAGCCTATAAAATACGATTCAATTTTGCTTGTCCAATCGTCAAGAGTGGCATGGAATTAGTCTAATGCGATATATTGGCGGTGACACGAACAAGAGTACTTACAATAGCCTGTGCAGCGCCTAAGTGAGCCTGACCGTCACGTGCCTGATTTTACATGTAGGCAATCGTTTCCTTTTAACTATGGGGTTTATCCTTGACCCTTCGCCTACTTATACCCATACACTTATGTTATCCACATACCAATGATGCCTGATAAAATACAAAGTATTCAGTCAGACGCTAAGCCTCAATAAGCTAAGCAATCCCATCCAAAACCCCTTCTGCTTCTATTTTAGTAAGTAACGGCATGTCGGAAGGTGGCGCTAGCGATGGCTGACCACCACGTGGAGAGGCTCCCTCGAAAAAGAACTGATAAACTGACTTCTCTCGTAGTCGAAGGAACTGTTAATTTCGCGATCATGAGCCACGGGACCTCCATTTTACCTGGAATCCGAACCATAGGGCGTGATATTTCACTTCAAAAATCTCACATGCATTGGCCGGGAATTGAATCCGGTCCGCCTTGGTGAGAGGCAAGCAGCTTGATCACTGCACCACCACGCCCCACGCTGTAGAAGGGATCATTTCCTGTCATCATCTTATAATATAATTCGCTAAGGTGTTTCACAAAACTCAAGCTCCTAAACCAGAGGGAGTTCGAAGGTGTGGTTTGTACCAAAATCTTCCAAATCGTATCAATAGTACAGGAAACATCTTTCATTTCTTGAAAAGTCAACGGAAATATATTTATTTGTTTAGAAAGTGTGTTTAAACAAGACGATAGCCCCTGTGTCGCCTACAACCCGCAAAGCAATAGGGCCGGGCGGGTAGTCTGTACACATGGGGCGCACACAACCCATTATGCGAAAGTTCTCGCTCGGGTCGGCTAGTTAGAAACTAATTCCCGTATGTTTACCATCTGATGCCCGCCAACGGTTGAGAAGCCCATTGTCTCCAAATGGCATTCGTTGCTTCTACAAGCATGTTATGTGATGTAGCTATCCATAGCTTTCTTCAACCCCGTGTACTTGAGTGTGTGTGTATATAAAATTTTGTCTGATAACCTGTGTTATTAGGATGGCTGTATTAGTGTGTATTTATAATTCAGTTGAGGAGTGACAAGGAGGTGGCCGTGGCTCTAAGTTACGAACTATCCCGGAATTTGCCCGGACTTGAAGTGAGAAACCACGGAAAACCACTTCCAAGATAGCTAAGGTGCGAATTGAAGTCTTCTCTTCTCAGTTTTGCCTCACGAGGCAGAGTGTACCCCGTTTGGCCCTCGGACCAGTATTACATTTCTTGGAAGAGCTAGAAATCGAACCCGAACCCCCGGGGTGACATTCGTGTGTCTTTATCATTTATACGTCACATTAGTTCTTTCCTTTTAGATAATGTATTCGTGAGGTTATACTGGATATTGCTCTTATTTACCCTCACAACCATACGTGTCTTGTGTACTGCTCTTCTGTTTGGACGAGGCGTGATTCCCTTGTGCACTTAGGTGAAGCGACCTGCAGTTCTGTTAGCTTTAGGTTCGTGTCATTTGCTAATTATCGACTAACTTTGTAATCGACCAGTTGTTGATCGACTGCTGTGTAATTACCCCAGTTGATTCTCGCTGACCAATCAGTCATCTCCTTTGTGGTGCGCACTTGTTCATTAGCTTTGGTTCCTAATGATGTACCAGAAACCTTCAGCTAATGAACTTAAGGAGATTAAATTAATATTAATTGGATTGCTGCTGTAGAACCCCAAGTTAAGACTCCACGAGAATAAATACACAAGGCACATACATAACTTGTTGTATTGGGGACAGATGACCTCGCTCTGCTGCCCCTTAAAACAATCATCAACAACTTGTTGTTTCATTTAGAGGCTTTGTGACATTGTGTTCATGTTGCCCCTTGTACTTGGGTGTGTATTGAATCCGTCTGATAACTTGTGTCATTGTGATGGCTGAACACTGCAGTGTGTTTATTTGTAATTTGGGTAAGATTTGGGTACGAGGCGGCCGTGGCCTTAATTTAGGAACCATCCCGGCATTTTCATGGAGTAGACGTGGAAAACCACGGTAAACCACTTTCAGGATGCCTGAGATGGGATTCGAACTCACCTCGCCTCAGATTTTTCCCCACGAGGCTGAGTATACCCCTTTCCAGCCCTCAAACCAGAATTAAATTTCTTGGCAGAGCCGTAGATCAAACCCAGATCAATGTCTGCCTCGTTGTGTAGTGGCCAGCACTCTTGGCTGTTACCGCGGAGGCCCGGGCTCGATTCCTGGCTTTACCAAGACATTTAATTCTCGCGAGGCAAACTGAGATGAGGTGGGTTCGATTCCCACCTCAGCCATCCTAGAAGTGGTTTTCCGTGGTTTCCCATTTCTTCTCCAGACGAATGCAGGGATGGATCCCAAATTAAGGCCACGCCCACCTCATTCCCAATACTCATCTGAATATCAAATACATACACCAATATAGCCATCACAATAAGACAGGTTATCAGACAAATTCCAAACACACCCAAGTATACGGCGATACATGACCATGATGTCTCAAAGCACCTAAATGAATCATCAACAACAACAAACCCGGACCTCCGGGGTGACAGCCAAGCATGCTAGCCACTACGCCAATACTTTCTTAATTCGCTTTTCCTCCAAGCTCGGCTTCACCCATGGACTCTGCAAGGGATCATTCCTTTACCGTCGTATGGACAGTGTCTGGGAGCTGAATCTTTGCCAGCAGATACAACGGGGATGGTGACAGGCCGATTGCTCAGGCGACCGCTAACTTGAGTTTAAGGAAGGGTCAGAGAAGGAATTTTGGAAGGAAATCGGCCGTGGACCTGTTCAAAGGAACACTCCCGGCGTTTACCTAGTGGTGAAAATGGGAAACAACGAAAACCATTTTCAAGATGGCCGAGATGAGATTCAAACCCACGCTCTGCCGATGTAGCGTATTAGTGGTCTCGGCCACCGCTATCGATTATGCAAATAATAGTATTTATAAACATGACTATAGAATAACTCTTCTTTAAATGGTCATAATTATAAGATTACTTCCTAGGTTCTTCCTTGGGGCGCTTAGTTTGGTTCCCGGTTCCACCCGGTATTTGAAATCAATTATAAGACTAGGAGCATCATTTAACCTCCTGATGGAATCAATATGAAATGTTGTACCTCATAGCCAAAAGAGGGCCATGCGACCCCCATTTGATAATCCTTGGATACACGTGGTCCTGTACAGCCAATCACAAGGTTGGTTACTACAGACTGTGAAATATTGATATGCACTACCCCTTTTTTTTCTCAAACGTGTACCCGTCGTTATGGGTTCATTTTATGTACGGTACTCTCTACAATTTTCGAGATCTTCTCAGCTTTTCGAGTTGATTTGTGACGTAAGTGAAGATTTTAATAATATAATTGCAAGCATTAGAATGTCCGGTCCCGTGGCGAATTGGTTAGCGCGCTAGGCTTTGACCTGAAATGACCCGGTTCGATTCCCGGCCGAGCCGTGGGGATTTTAATCTCCTGGGGTTAACTCTCTTGGCCCGGGCTCAGCGTGTATAAGACGTCTTCATCATCACTTCGACCTCATTTGGACACGTAGGCATTTTTTTCTGAACAGAATGTAGATATATTTATGAAAACCATTCAATGACATTGAAGAGTCAAGTTGAATAGATTAGCGTAGAACTGACATGTTACTTTCTAATAATAATTTGCAATCTCCTTGATTGAACTGACTTCAAACGTTTGTTTGTTGAGTCTTCAACCTGCATGGTGGTTGGAACTTCAAAACGCACCATGGGATGTTATGTAGTTAATAAGAAAATCAAAATTACTGAAACAGCAGTGAAGACTCAGCAGTTGCGTAAATACGGGGGGTTTATTTATTTAGCGTATGGCTTTTAGTTCCGGGAGTATCCGGGGACATGTTCTGATCGCCTGAGTTTGTAGCTGCTTCTATGCTACAAGTACCGTCGCGTGTGGATGAGTTTTTTTAGCGTATGGCTTTTAGTGCCGGGAGTGCCCTAGGACATGTTCGGCTCGTCAGAGGCTTTAGCTGCTTCAAGCGGACACCCATGGGGTGAGCTACAAGTTCTGTTCAATTTCAAGTAGTTCCAAATTTCGCTACCAGATGTCACTGACACCTAGTGGTGAACGTTGGAACTTTGATAGAGCGTTTCAATGAAATCTAACCTAGAAATTTTGCTTCACGCAAGATTAGTTAATGGAAAGATCTTTTATATGCTATTAATCTATGACATGGGCCCGCCGGCTTTACTTCCCCTCCAAAAGAAGGCATACTGAAAGATTTTAACGCCTTCATTTTGCCTCCCCAGAGCCAAACAATAAAAATATTTAATTCGATATTTTTTGTTTTGTTTTTAATAAAACCAATCTTCGGATTGGTATATTGGCTTTCACGACCAGTGAATTAAAACTCGGCAATCCTTCAGGTACGCTTCATAAAAAGGGAGGTAGTGCACAGTTCGCTACTCCTGTGGGTGTCCGGGCGGGGACACCAAGAGCCCGCTTATGAGCCAGCTTGGTGTCCTAGGCGAAACCCCACACAAGGCACAGCACAAACCTAGAAGAAATGCTGCGTTTTAATCTTCGGATTGTTGACAAACAACTGGCTTATATACGTTCATGCTTACTAATTCGAGAACATTTCCGTTCACTCGAGTAAAACCTCGTGTTACCTAAATTTAACACTTGCTTAAGTAAAACTATTCATTTTTGAGGTTTTGCGCATTGATAGGTGCAAATAAAACATATCAAACGCTATCGAAATCAAAAAGGAAAAGTTTTTCTTTCATTGGTTATGTTTCATTTTGCCCAAGCCCATCACCCCACCTCGCCACCTATGTAAATTTGACTCCGCCCATCCCCCTCCAGAAGCAAATCCTAGTTACGCCACTGAACCTCACACTAAGCCAGGAAATAAACGTAGTAGAATATGAAATTAATTTTCCTTTCTATTATATGTCTATGTAGAACTAAATTGCTTAGCATTCGTAGATGATCTTGTACTAGATTTAGATGTTGACCGCAGTGAAAGCTCAGCAAGCGCTAGTATTGCCTCTATTTCAGTTTGATTGCTGTAATAGATTCGTAGATATTGAGAACCGACTAAATATTTCGGATGGCCGCCATGTTGGATTTTATATATGTAGGTCCTAGAGTTATGATGTACTGTTACATGAAGATTATTGTGTACGTGTAGCATTCAAACTTCAATTGCATGAATAGGACACAAGAAGAGACAAGGAGATTTTAAAATTTCGCACAGCTGCCATCTTGTGGCTAGGGAAACAATTGAAATAAATTAGATGCCAGTGGATTAACATTCGTATAAGGATTTACTGTACCAAGTTTCACTGCACTTGGATGGTTAAATTGCGAGAAACGTCCATGTGAATATTTATACTTCGCGTCGCCGCCATGTTGGATTTGTGATCACCAGGTTATTTAAAGTCCTACAGGTGAACTTAATTTCATAGCCCCTATGAACATAAAAAAATTCAGTTTGATTGCTATAATAGATTCGTAGATATTCAGAGTCGTCTAAATATTTCGGATGGCCGCCATGTTGGATTGTTAAATGTATAGGCCATGGAGTCATGTACCATCAAAGGAAAATTATTGCGTAGGTTCATTATTCAAACTTTCACATCGATCGCATGATTACGACACAAGAAATAAAAACTTAATTTTAAAATTCGCAAAGCCGCCATCTTGAGGTTATGTAAACAATTGAACTAAATTAGATACCAGTGTATTACAATGTGTATAAACATTTCCTGTACCAGATTTCATTGCGGTTGGAACATTAAATCGCGAGAAAGGTCTATTTAAAATTTTCAAATTCGCTTGACCGCCATGTTCGTTTTGTAGTTAACCGTTTTTTGAAAGTCTTATAGAGGAACTTCCAGTAGTGCCTTTTATCTCCGTACAAAATGTCAGGGTGATACCGGTAATAGTTTCAGAGATATGGAATGCCGGAGAAATATTTCGCACATCCGCCATCTTGTGGTTATGTAAACAATTGATTCAAGTTAGATGTCGGTGCTTTACAATGTGTATAAACATACACTGTACTATGTTTTATTGCGGTTGGTTAAATCGCGAGAAACGTCTATTTAAAACTCGCAAATTCGCGTGGCCGCCATGTTGGTTTTGTAGTTGCCAGTTTTTCAAAAGTCACATAGGTATCACCGTAAAAAATCCAGGGTGATATCGGGAAGAGTTTCGGAGATATTGAATGCTGGTGAAATATTTCGCACAGCCGCCATGTTGGATTGGTGAGACGTAACAAAATTTGAAGGGCACGGTTGGGGTCGTCCGGAATAGTGCTATGAACTTACCGAGTTTCATTGAAATCGCTCCAGCCGTTTAGAAGTTATTAGGACACACACACACACACACACACACACACACGGACAAAAGGTGATCTCATATGCCTTTTTTAGCCTACTTTCGATTTTTGCAAAAAATGAAAGTAGACTTATGAGATCAACACAGGGCGAAAAAAGTGTGTCTGTCTGTGTGTGTGTATGTGTGTGTGTGAGTCTGTGTGTGTGTGTGTATGTGTGTGTGTGAGTCTGTGTGTGTGTGTGTCTGTGTGTGTGTGAGTGTGTGTACTCTGAATGTCTGTCCCCCCCTATCAATTCGAACACGGTGAATGCGAATTGAACGAAATTTGGTACAAAGGTAGCACTAGCAAAGGACACCTCAGTGTCATGTTTTATATTGCCGCCATCTTGACGGAAACGTAATGGCGGCCACACAAATGTTCAAAGCTTAAATCAAATTACGACTAACCTAATCATCCGATCTCTACCAAATTTTGCAACAACATACCTTTATGGAGGGAGCATCCTTTGACCAAACCAATAGGTCATCAGCGTAATAGTTTGCGGATGGCGGCCATCTTTGTGTGAAAATCGATTCCCCCTATTAATTCGAACACGGTGCAACCGAATAGAACGAAATTTGGTACAGAGGTAGCACTAGCAAAGGGCACCTCAGGGTCATGTTTTATATCGCCGCCATCTTGACTGAAACGTAATGGCGGCCACACGAATGTTCAAAGCTTAAATCAAATTACGATTAACCTAATCATCCGATCTCTACCAAATTTTGCAACTACATACCTTTATGGAGGTAGCATCCTTTGACCAATCTAATAGGTCATTCGCCTTATAGTTTGCGGATGGCGGCCATCTTTATGTCAAAATTGATTCCCCCTATTAATTCGAAAACGGTGGAACCGAATGGAACGAAATTTGGTACAGAGGTAGTACTAACAAAAGGCACCTCGGTGTCATGTTTTATATCGCCGCCATATTGACAGAAACGTAATGGCGGCCTCACAAATGTTCACAGCTTACGTTAAATTACGACTAACATAACCATCCGATCTCTACCAAACTTTGCAACAACATACCTTTATGGAGGGAGCATCCTTTGACCAATCTAATAGGTTATTAGCCTAATAGTTTGCGGATGGCGGCCATCTTTATGACAAAATTGATTCCCCCTATTAATTCGAACACGGTGGAACCGAATGGAACGAAATTTCGTACAGAGGTAGCACTAGCAAAGGGCACCTCAGGGTCATGTTTTATATCGCCGCCATCTTTACTGAAACGTAATGGCGGCCACACGAATGTTCAAAGCTTAAATCAAATTACGATTAACCTAATCATCCGATCTCTACCAAATGTTGCAACTACATACCTTTATGGAGGTAGCCTCCTTTGACCAATCTAATAGGTCATTCGCCTAATAGTTTGCGGATGGCGGCCATCTTTATGTCAAAATTGATTCCCCCTATTAATTCGAACACGGTGGAACCGAATGGAACGAAATTTGGTACAGAGGTAGCACTGGCAAAGGGCACCTCAGTGTCATGTTTTATATCGCCGCCATCTTGACTGAAACGTAATGGTGGCCACACGAATGTTCAAAGCTTAAATCAAATTACGATTAACCTAATCATCCGATCTCTACGAAATTTTGCAACTACATACCTTAATGGAGGGAGCATCCTTTGACCAATCTAATAGGTCATTAGCCTAATAGTTTGCGGATGGCGGCCATCTTTATGTCAAAATTGATTCCCCCTATTAATTCGAACACGGTGGAACCGAATGAACGAAATTTGGTACAGAGGTAGCACTACCAAAGGGCACCTCAGTGGCATGTTTTATATCACCGCTATCTTGACGGAAACGTAATCGCGGCCACCCAAATGTTAAAAGCTAAAATGTAATTACGACCAACCTAATAATCTAGTCTCCACCAAATTTTGCAACACCATATCTTTATGTGGGAAACATATTCTGACCAAACTGCAAGAACATCAGCCCAATAGTTTGCAGATGGTGGCCAAGTATGTGTGCAAATGGATTCCCCCTATCAATTCAAACACGGTGAAACCGAATTGAACGAAATTTGGTACAGAGGTAGCACTAGCAAAGGGCACCTCATATTCATGTTTAATATCCCTATAGCACGTTGTATTTCAACAAGCTACTACAACCAATATTCAATCATACTCCTTGAAAAGGACAAAGAGTTATAGCAATACCCATGCATTTAGGAGAAAGTAGGCTATATGTTCTTTACTGAACATCTTGTTTTTTTCAAAATTGAAAATAAGCTAAAAATGCACAACGAATTACTTGCCCAACATAGAAGAATACATGCTATATTCGAACATTACTGTTCCGTAGTTAAACCTGAAACGATTTACGCGTGTGAACACTATTTAAATTAAACACCAAATCAACGACAGATCAACTGCAGACGATTGACAGAAGGATAATCAGAACAATCATTAATAAAAAATACACCAGGTAGATAGACAATGGAGATTGTTGCCTAATGCTGTAGTCTACCGTAACATTGATTCAATAATGGACACGGTGAGAACATTGGAGAATATCCTTTCTCTGTCATTTATCGAGATTACGTGACAATAGACGATTAAAGCAACTATTTAACTGCTTTTAAAAACGTAAGACAAAAAATAATTGGCCCAAAGAAGTTCAAAATGAAATCATGAGTTGAATATTACAATGCAACAAATTGAAAATACAGAGGTATGAAGGATTCTGAAGAACAAACATATAAGACTTACACTAAAACCTAAGCAACGAAATAGTACATTATGCAACAAGCCTAAAACGGCAATAATTAAGACACGAGTATGATCATAAAACGGGCTAAGCGAGTTTTATAATTTTCATACGAGTGTATTAATTACCATTATAGGCGATTTTGCATACGACTGTTTATGATCGACGATAATTATAACTATTTTATGTTCGAACATAAATATTCATAAATATCTGTTGAGATATCGCCAGTTTTATGTACTGAACAGAGCGCATGGGACGCTGAGGATACCTTGTATTCGACCATGGCCTCATCGAATACCCCACTATGACACTAGCCACGCAGTGAAATTTTAAATAGGAAACCGTGGAAGTCAGCGCAGGTGCGATGCTATCCTTACCTAATTGGCCACACAACTGTTTCTTGAGCTCTGATTGGTGGGAGAAACTGTTTCATAATGAAAACTTGTACTATAATGAGCCTAATTATGGTACAGTCTTCGGATATATAATATTTACATTTCGCCAGGGTCGAACATAAACCACATTTCATATCTGATGTAGAAAGGGCAGCCGGGTCAGCCAGAATGAAGAGGTTTTGGAAGAGGAGGAAGATGATGACAACTATTCCCTGTCAAATCTTAGGTGACTGAAATGTATTTGGTTTGATTTAAGTACTCCAATGTGGGCGGAAACTATGTGAATAAATAAATATGCCTACAGGTTACCTAACCTGCGACTTGGGTGGCGTAGTTGGTAGCATGCTGAGCTTCTATGCCCAAGATCGCGGGTTCAAACCCGGCCGAAGTCTTCGGATTTTTCAAGAGCGTTAAAAATCCCTCAGTAAGCCTTCCTTCGGAGGGGAAGTAGAGCCGGCGGTCCCATGTCATAGATTTATGGCATGTTAAAGAACCTTCCACTAATTACACCTGTGTGAAGCTAAATTATATAGGTTAAGAATGTAAACAACGCTCTTAGATCCCTACGTTCGATGCGGTGGCGTCTAGTAGCTAAGTTCTGAACTAGTAGTCGTTGACGGTGGCGTTTGGCGGCAAAAGTGGGAAATATTTGAAAAATGCAAAGTCTGCAGTCCTTACTTGAATTAAAAATCAGATGACACACACTAATACAGTCATCACAATTAACACCGGTTATCAGACAGATTCTACACACACCCAAAGTACACGGGGCTGCGTTTTCGCATCCCCTAAATTGAGGACAACCAACCATGTTACCTAACCTTTTCGGCTATACAACACAAAACACACAACGTTAAGTGAGCAGCACTGGCTATCAGGGAGAGCATCGAATATGTCGGGTTAGTACCTACTCTATTCTGCTATGATATGTTGGCGGTGATTGGTGTGGAATGTAGGCGCTAATTACCCCAATGTTAAACGCTGTTGACAGTAAACCTATGTAAATGTTGTAATCATTAGGGTTTGTGAAGAGCCTGGTTACATATTAGGTGTATAATAAGGTGTCTTTCTGTTTGGTTTCAGCGGGTGGACGATAGCGCTGCGCGGCCCGCCATCATGTTGGGGTCGCAGGGAGGATGTACGTCATCTTTCCCGCTGAGGAAGTTGTGAATTTCACTTTGGGCTACGTGAGCAACCCGCAGCAGTTGTACTGCCCCAAGCACCAGTTCGCGCTGCCTCTTCCACCTCAAGAAGGTACAACATTCCTTCACTTCAGTGAACCTTGTATTAAGTTCCACGAAAATAAATATATGTCTACCCCTTATTATCCCCCTTTTTTAAACGGCGTTGGGGATGAGATGCGATTAAAGTCTATGTGGTGGGTGGTTTTCCCCCTGGATGCCCTTCCTGACGCCTTTCACGAAGAAAAAGTAATGTATAAAACCAAATAAATTTAGACAGACAGATGATTCCCAGCACGCAGGCACATGGTGACATTTTCCTCTTCAGCTGATTATCTATTCATTGAACATCTTCGTTAATGCAACTGAAAAGCACAACAGTAATACGGATTTAGAACTAGTAATACAACAAGAAGTTCCGTAACGAACTAAAGAGCCTACTTTTCTTAAAATTAAGATCTATGCCAATGATTAATCTATATGGATCTATCTAGAATAATGACGAAATTAAGTTGGTAATATCGACATTTCTAATTTGTTCGAAATACTGTATACCTGGCATAATGTAGCCTAATAGAGAACTACAGTTGTCAACCCTGGTGACTGAATACATTCTTAGTTCCATCTCTTAAGGTACATACTACAAAATTTGGTTGAAGTCCAATGGATAGCATGGACGTTACATGCAGTTAAACATTGGATCTAACAGCGCGCGTAAAATCATGTTGGCAACAATGACATACATGTATTGGTCAGAAATAATCTGAAATAGTATGATCTATTGTTGTGTCAATTTTGAATGAAATCCATTAGTTAGTATAGAAGTTACATGCATTTTAAAATTGGACCTATCAGCAGGCTTAGAATCATGTTGGCAGCACTGGCGTAGGCCTATATTGAAATGAAAATCCACAGCCTGCTTCCAGTCTCCGACTGGGTCAGGAATGGAATGAATGAAGCCCCCATCTAGCGGCGAGGATATGAACTGTGCCGGCTGCCGAGGCCTGACGCACTCCTCTGGGGCAATGATTAAATGAATGACAGATGAAATGAAATGATAGTGGAGAGTGTTGCTGGAATGAAATTTTGACAGGGAAAACCGGAGTACCCGGAGAAAAACCTGTCTGCCTCCGTTTTGTCCAGCACAGATCTCACATGGAGTGACCGGGATTTGAACCACGGACCCAGCGGTGAGAGGCCAGCGTGCTGGCGCCTAAGCCACGGAGGCTTCCAGGCCTATATTAGTTACTCCAAATTAATCTAGAATGCCAGGTACTATACGTGTGCAAAGTTTAGAGCTATTGGCTTGCATACTTTCTGATATATTGATATTAGGGTAACAAAAATAGAGACAGCATTTATTAACAGTTGGCAGCCCTGGTTACTCTTAAGATTCGGCATAGTCATATCTGTTATGGTACACATAGCACACACGAAATTTGGTTGAAATCCAAATGATAGTATAGAAGTTACATGTATTTAAAGTTGGACCTCTCAGCAGGCTTAGAATCATGTTGGTAGCACTGATGTATATAAGTTACTCCAAATTAATATAGAATGTCAGATACTATACGTGTGCATAGTTTAAAGCTGTCGGCTTGCATACTTTCTGATATATGGGTACTTGATTAAAAAAATAGAGCTCTTATTAACAGTTGGCAGCCCTGGAGGCTCTTCAGAATACGCTCAGTCATATCTGTTTATGTACACATAGCACATACGAAATTTGGTAGAAATCCAATTGATAGTGTAGAAGTTATATGGATTTAAAATTTGGACCTATCAGCAGGCTTATAATCATTTTGGTAACACTGTCATATATGGCCTCCTGGAAATTAAATTGCAATATTATTATCTATGCGTGTGCCAATTTTGAAATAGCTCCCATTCATACCTTCCAAGATATCCAACATTTAGCTCAAATTTCAATTGCGATTTTTCAGCAGTTGGTAGCACTGACATCATTTTCAAATATGGCCGTGAGATATTCAGGACAGATATTCAGAAGGACAGACGGACAGACAGACACACACACACACACACATTTGCCCGATCTCATAAGTCTACTTTTTCCTCATTTTTGCAAAATGTGAAAAGTAGGCTAAAAATGGGTGGAACTGATGAAGTTGGGTCGTGGCCAAAATAGACTGACCTTGCCGAACGAGCCAGATAATAAGGATTAGTTAAGAGCTGAAGCTAGGAGTGAAATAGACCATTGTAGCTCTCATAAACAGGGTATGACTCATTTGAAAGTCGGCTTCGGTGGCGTAGTTGGTAGCGTGCTGAGCTTCTATGCCCGAGATTGCGGGTTCAAACCCGGCCGACGACTTCGGATTTTTTAAGAGCGTTATAAATCCCTCTATGCCTTCCTTCGGAGGGGAAGTAAAGCCATAGATTTATGGCATGTAAAAGAACCTTCCACTAACTACAATTGTGTGAAGCTAAATTTGTAGGTTACATTTGATTAACGCTCAATTTAGGTTCCAACGTTCGTCGCCAGGTGCCGGTTAAGGTGGCATCTAGTAGCCAAGTTCACAGCTAGATATCGTTGAAGGTAGCTCTCGGGGCTGATGACTAAGCTGTCGCTAGCTCCTAAAATGAATCGATGGCGATCACCAACCCCACCATTACTCAGGTATCACCACTATCCATTACCTTGCTGCCAATATTATAAATGGTGGATAATATTTTCAGCCTCGTGCACATCTTATATTAACGGCGTGCGACTGGAGTACACTTCGTTAAGCTGGAGAGGGTATTAACGCTCTAAGCACAGTTACTGCGCCTATAAGTCTGTTAGTGGTGCGGACAAAAACTGTTAAAAGACTTCGCTCTTTAAACTTAACGCAGCCTACCCTTTTAAAGGCAGCGCCTACATGAGAAGGAGGCCTGATCATTCCTCTTAATATCATAAACATCTGGAATCCCTGCAGAAGCTGCAGTTTTTTAGGTCCTACACACAACTGAAAATAATTGTAGTTAGTGGTAATGTGAGCTCCTAAGTCTTCAATGAATATCATTGGCTGAGTGGCCTATGTATGCCCAGGTGCTACTTAGTTTGTCGCCAACAGGGCCAACTTCCTGATGCAGTTTTTACAGGCAAGAAAAAGGGAATAAATAAATAAACAAATAAATAAATAAATAACTACATAAATACATACATAAATAAATACATAAATACACAGATACATAAATAAATACATAAAATAAATAAATTAATACATCAATACATAAACAAATGCATTAATACAAAAATGCATAAATAAATACATAACTACATCAATACATACATAACTACATAAAGACATAAATACATAACACATAAATACATACATAACTATATAAATACATAAATACATACATTACTACATAAACACATAAATACACACATAACTACATAAATACAAAAACACATAAATACATAAATAACTACACAAATACATAAATACATACATAACTACATAAATAGATAAACACATAAACACATACATAACTACATAAATACATAAACACACAAACACATAAATACATACATAACTACATAAATAAATACATAACACATAAATACATACATAACTACATAACTACATAAATACATAAATAAATGGTTGTACGGTATATTATGAAACTAGTAAAGAAAGTTACACTATTTAACATGAATTATTGTCTAGCGCAGGTGTTCTCAACCTGGTGCTATTTAAATGAAATTTGGAGCTCTAGTTATACGATCCAAAATGTGCTCGCAAGCACAAGCCCACCTGAGATTCAATATTCAATTCAAATTTTGTTGCACGAACGAGAATAACAGTGTTTTCATTACGAGTTTTGACAGTCACAAATTCTACCATTTTGTGAAATAGTATTTTTAATATACAGTAAAAGTAATTGGGCATCCCTCTTTTATGAGTAACACGAAATATGCTGATTAGACTAGACTTTCTAGACGTAAATATATCTCATTTGTATGAGCTATGGAAACAGCTGGAGGATGCCTGGTGAGCGGTGAATACCTAGCTATTTCTGCACTTCTGCGGGAGAGAGAGAGATAGGAAGAGGAAAGAGAGGCACAGACTTTTTGCATAATAATACCTGTAATAATAATAATAATAATAATAATAATAATAATAATAATAATAATAATAATAATAATAATAATAACAATAATAATAATAATACTGGTAATAATAATAATAATAATAACTCGAGCCACTCATCGGTGAATATCAGGCTGGCTTCAGACCAAACAGATCGGCCCTCGAACAAATCTTCAATCTGAAATCCACCTTGAAACTTCGAGCCACACGAAATCTTCCAACCATCTGTACATTTGTCGACTTTCAGAAGGCTTATGACTCCATTGATCGAAAATCTCTTTTTAATGTACTCGAAGAAAACCATCTCGATCCGAAGACGAGACGACTCATCCAACAAACCTTAACCGACACAATTTCCAAGGTCAAATTCATTGGAGAGATCTCCCAACCTTTTCCCATTAAAAGTGGTGTTCTTCAGGGTGATGGACTTTCTCCATTGCTGTTCAACATCGTTCTCGATAAGGTCATCAAAGAATGGAAAAAAGAATTAAAAAGTCGCAACATATGGAAACCTGTCGTGTTAGGAAGACAGAAGGATAATATCAATGTTACATGCTTAGCTTTTGCTGATGATTTGGCAATCCTCTCCGGAGATGAACGAACGGCAATTCACCAGATTGAAGTCCTCAAAGAATGTGCTGGGAAAGTAGAGTTGCAAATCTCCTTTACAAAAACTGAATTCATGGCTACAAAACACATTGAAACCCAAACTTTGGTAACAAAATACGGTTCAATCAACAAGGTTAATCATTTCAAATACTTAGGTGAAATTATTGAACCTACAGGCACATAAAGAATAGCACAAAGAACTCGTGAACTCAAAATGCGGAAAGCATATGGGAAAACCGCAAACATCTACAACAAAAAATGCATGAGCATTAACACTAAAATTCGACATTACGCGACGGTCATCAAACCCGAAACACTATACGCCAGTGAGACCTTAAACCTCAATTATAAAGGGGATCTTGAAAACATCAAGAAAGCTGAAAGGAAAATCATCCGAAAAATTCTTGGCCCAAGACTTACAGATGAAGGATATCGTTTACAATCGCACAAGATCACAGAAAAATATTCAAATATTGAAACCGATTTCCGTAAACGACAGTAGTGTGTTTGTGAGAGTTCTATACCCTCCACCTCCACACCCTCCACACAAGATGGCGGCGGTGCGATATCTCTCGAACCCATGGTTGGATTTTAACAAATGAGGTGTTGTTGAACTCGGGCTGACACCCCCTTTCCAATGGACAACATATTTCCACCCCAAAAATAAAACCTACCCCTACTAGAGGGTGAAATTAATTTATTTAGAGAATCTCTCTTTCCAATTGCAACATGTGAGAGTTTGAATGCCGATATGGAATGTAACGTTGTTCTGCAAACCAATAATCAAAGAGGGGCAAGTTAGGCCTTGAGGTGAGAGCCCCTGTTATTGTTGACGAGCCCCCTGCTGTCGGGCCCCTGTTGATGGGTTATTGTTGATAGGTCCTTGTGGACGAGTCCTTGTGGACAAGTCCTTGTGGACAGGTCATTGTGGACAGGTCATTGTGGATGAGTCTGTGTGGACAAGTCCTTGTGGACAAGTCCTTGTGAACGAGTCCCTTTGGACTGATCCCTTTGGACGGGTCCCTTTGGCCTGGTTCCTACGGACTAGCCCATGAATTTATTTAAATTATGTCAAAGGGCCTAACTACATTTGTATGTGTTGAATTGACGTTGTTCACTAATCCCCCACTACTATAATGGGATAACGATATGAAAGGAAAGTGACGAAATACATGTGAACACGTGTGAAATGACCTTATTACCGTCCTCCTTGTGAAACAAGTCACATCCTGTTTTGCTTCATACGTGAGAAAATGTGAGTTCATGTGTAATATGATCTAACACACAGGTGTTCACCTGTACACGCGCACGATAAGAGCTAACAAGTCACAACCTGTTTTGACAGTGGTGAGAGGTGAAGGGGGGGTTAGTGTAAGAGAGAACACAGGTGAAGAGAGAAAGAAATATGTATTGCTCATAATACATGTATAGCTGAGGACTGTACACAGGACTGTAGGTTAAGTACAACATGAGTAAATAAATAAATACAAGACACACAGGTTCACACAACATGTAATTTATTAATCCAAGAATTAAAGGCTGAGCTAAATCCCAACCATTTTACATATAGTTTATTTCCTTTTTGTTTCAACACTTTTTCCACAAGGTAATGTTTAGGAAACGCTGTCTTTTGAAGTTCTTGAAGATAAAACCTGCCTTTTATGGATTGATGGTTGAGGTCCTCGAGTAAATAGTGACTGGACTGTTCAGGTTGACTTGACGAATTCGAAATAGTTCAGTCCCCCAATTTGGTGTGTAGCCCTTGTCGAAGACGGACTTGAATTTGCTCACACGAACATGGTCCCCAATGTTAAGGCGATGACGTTTAGGGTCTGCTGTTTTTATGGGGTTAAACAGTTTATCCAGTTGTGGAATATTTTTAGTTACAAGTCGTGGCTTGGTCCCAATGGTTCTGTGTTTGGTGTCGTTGTAACGTGACACTAACTCAGGTAACAAGTCCAACCAGCGATAAGTGCCCTGAGCGAAAAACGCTTTCCACATATGGGGTTTCAATGTTCGGTTGAACCGCTCGACCACGCTGGCTTTGAGATTGCTGTACGTGGTGTAATGGTGAATATCCTTAGATTTGAGAAAACTGGAGAAATCCTTGTTGAAAAATTATTTTCCCTGGTCGGTTTGTAGCAGCTGAGGTTGACGTTTAGATTGTTGAATAATATGTTGAAAGGCTTTGGTGACTAGTGGACTAGACTTGCGACGCACAGGTTCAACAAACGCCATTTTGGAATAAACATCAATGACCGTCAACATATAGCGTACCCCATCGTTAACGTTAGCATAGGGAATCATTTCAACCAAGTCTGCTTGCCAAAGTTCATCCACACCCTGTGAAATCACCTTGAGTCGCTGATAGTGACGTCTAGCTGGACGATGCAACTCGTGAGCAATACCCATTTTAATGGGTGAGGGCTTAAACAATAATTTTGGCATTTCGAAGTTCTTCCTCAATTTCTTGAATTTCCCAATCGTGACCAGTATGGCCGGCTTGACGTGAAGCATGCAACAGCTGTAGTCGCTGGACGAGTTTATTTGGATTGTGCCAGTAGGTAACATCCACAAGGGGTTTTAATGGTTTAAATGTCATCCCTGAAGCGGACACTTTACGACGACCACTTTGACTAGTGGGGAACATTTTTGCAATGATGGTTTTATATTTTTGGGATATATTAGCATTCACTTGTTGAGTGGGATCATACTGTATTTTGTGAGCATGGGTATCCAATAAAATGGATTTATATTTACTAAGGTCCTCTGACGTATAATCTTGAGATGAGGGAGTCCGAGAGAATAGTAGCTTTAACAGTCCTGGTGTTAATTTATAGTTGATCTTTTTAATGACAGCTTTAGTACGACTAAATTTAATCGATGAATCACCAATTTTAAAACTATCATTCTCATAGCGAACGCCATATGTGGTATCTGTGTTTCCAACAAATAGATTGGTGAAATAGGGTTCCAGTGTTGATCCATAATATTTTATTAAAATGTTTTTCAGTTGAGCTTTATGTTGAGGGGTGGCCAAGAGTTGTGAAAAAGGAGACGATCTGGAAGGGCAAGGGGTTTCGACAATGGCCAAGGATTTCCTTTTTCTTAAAAACTCTGCAAGGGGTGATGCCTTTTTTTGAGGCGTAAACACTTGTTCCTCATTATCCTCAACTTCGCTAACACTAGTTAAATCTTCCTGTTCCTCTTCATCTTCCTCTTTCTCTTCCTCAGAGTCCTCGTGGTGCGTCTGACTGGCTTGTGAAACGGTAGGTAGGGTTTCAACATAGCTTTTAGCGGAGGTGCTAAATGTTGTTGAATAAACAAAGCATGATCCGCACGCGATCGTTTCAATTGACGAAACATTTGGCGAATAGTAATTTTTGCTCTAATAATATGCTTTTTCAATTGACTCTCTGCTAACGCCATGATGTCGTGACAAATGACTTGAGAGGGAATGATACAGTGCCTTAAATAGCAATAAAATGATCAAACCCTAAGCGATACCGCCCTTGGTTGAGTTCACTTTGTTTGTCAATCACTAAACAGGCATGACGTTGTGTGTTCCAGCACTTGCCACACAATTCTGTAAACATTTGAAACGTCATATCCGGATTCACATGTTCATTATAAATGTAACGACTGTTCCTCTCGTCCTGGCGAAATAAAACAATGACATTGGCATTGTCACGAATCAACTGTTTGGACATTTTAGAATGCGTTTGTCCAAGATAGAAGCAATCGATATGTTTGTGTCGACCCATGCTGAAATAGCTTTGAATGATACCTTGTCGTTCAGTGGATACATAATCGAAAATCATGAGTGAATCAGGCTTTACCTCATCCGGTGAAATAACATTTTCTTGCGTGGAAAATGTAAAATACCCCATATTCTCATTTTTTAATCCAGACATGACTTGATCCAGAAACACGTAGAGGGGTTGGTAGAGAGATTTTGCGAAAATATAAATGTTTTGAAAACACAGACCATTGGGCGCTGTAATAAGTGTCAGTAAAAAATTGGTCTTTCCACAGCCGGAAGGTCCCACAATGATGCAGCGAATGGAAGATGGAAACAGTGAACCATGGCGTTGTTCACGTGATGTGGGGCAGAGATGGGAAACCATGTCTCTCACGGGGAATGACTCTTGCTGCTTAATTAGCTTCATTTCAACTAAGGCTTAGACAGGCTAGCAGGCTGTCTATATACATCGCACCGAGCCTTGTCATAGAAACAGTAGACTCGTACTACAGGTTGACGATGGATGTCTTTGGACGTGCGTTGATGGTCAAAGCTATGTCTGTACCCATACATGATCCTAAACAAGAAACAGATCCTGCTAATAAACACTATGTGGATAGGTCAGTAGTGCCACGCACAAAACAAGGAGATTATGACTTTAAAGGAAAGCGGTTAACTCATGTAAAACATCCTCAAGTGTCTACAGACGTTACTACAAAAAAGTATGTGGATAACAAGGTGTATGAGTTTTATGATAAAGTGCCTCAGCTTACGGTGGATGGCTATAGCGCTAATCATCACCGCATTATTCACGTGGAAGACCCACAAGAAGATGATGATGTCTGTACCAAGCGATACGTGACCTATGAAATGAAAAGTCTTTATAAATTTATCCCATCTGTATTTTTAGTGCATCTGACAAATGTAAAACCTGTGAATGAGAGAAACCATATACCGCTAGTTCATGACCAGCACTTGACCTATGTGCTTGCTTCGGGTTTAAGCCACTATCGACTACACTATAATGGAACCATTCACATCAAATATGCCATACCTGATGAGAACCATTTACAAATAGAGATAAATGGTCATAGGATGTTGGTCCATAACCATGAAATGGTCAATGCAGGAGACGAATTATCCTTTCATCTCCTGTTGACATGGAATGAAAAGCAAGCTGGAAAAACCATAAATGATTTCCCACTTTATGTAGAATTGGAATATACAGCCATGAAATAACAATCTAATGTTAGTTGTGACTTAAACTTTCTTGTGAAAGGTTGTTGGTCATCATCATCATGGTGAAACAAAGATATGTGGTGAGAAAGACAAAAAATATGAGCCTGTCCTTGGCAAAGCCTGGGCTTATGACATTCGTGGACAAGCCCTTACGAAAGAAAAAGAGAAAAAATAATGTGTTGACCATAAGGAAAGCTCTTCGAGTAGCACAGAGACATGTTATTCCAAAACGTCAGCGACAGGGTTCAAAACAAGGCGAGTGATCCCCGTCCCCAAACGAGCGGGATTTTTACCTGCATTATTCGCCGGTCTGGCTGCTCTAGGTTCACTTTTAGGCAGCGCCAGTGCAGTGGCAAAAACCATTAAAGCCGTGCAACAGGGCAAGCAACAACTCAATGAAAGTCAGCGACACAATGAAACAATGGAGGCCATTGCTATGGGGGCTAGAAATGTCAATTTGAAGCCAGCCTTTTATCAACAAGGATTTGGAATTTCACCTTTTCGAAATAAAAAAAAACATCTTTAACCTCAACCATAGCAAGACATGCCCTGACGCATCAGCAAGTGGAAAGCTATGCTAAACAACTGAAGCTTTCTCATTTTCGAGGTGTGTTTATGCGAAACCAATTACCCTCACAACCCTGGAAACATGAATGTGCTGTTGTCAATTTGGATGATCACCGAGGACCTGGAACACATTATGTAGCTTATGTCAAAGAGGGATTTACTGTATGGTACTTTGACAGTTTTGGGAATTTGCCCCCGCCCATGGAACTAGTGGCCTATTTTGGAAACAGGATCAAGATATATTATAATGTGAAACGTGAGCAAACGTTTAACAGCCAACAGTGTGGACGTTTATGTTTATTTTTTTTATATAAGACGCAACATAAGCAAAAACGCCAACAGTATGTCGGTGGAAAGTAAGACGTTTACACTGCATGGACGTGGACCTGAAGTGAGTCTAGACTTTTACCCACCTATCGAATTGAGTGAAAAACCTTATGGTTTAGGACTTGTTTCTCTTGAAACGAACAATCGAATATACAACATACGTGAAAATGTGAACAACAAGTTTTACTATGATGGTTCTGTGCTCACCCTGAACTCTGGTGGATACACGATAGATGACATTTATGAACACATTTATGTGGTGTTGATCAATGAATATGGTTTAAAGTCATTTCTCGATGGAGCGCGCAAGTTTGAACTTGTAGGAAATACCAACACTCATCGCTGCAGTATTTTTTCTACATTCAAAATTGACTTTAAAACTCACCCCGATTCCATTGGTCCATTACTAGGATTTAAACCACGTGTGTTAGAGCCCAACAAAAAACATGAATCAGACCATGAAGTGAAATTCATTGAGGACCATCATGTGTCGGTGACGTGTAATATTATTAGTCAAGTGTACACCAATCATGAACCGTTGCATTCGCTTTATTACTTTATTGTAACATCGCCCAATGGCTATATTAATCGTGAAAACCCTCCAGTGGTGCTTTTTCATTCTGTGGCTTACGATGGTATTAGTAATATAACATTAAGACTGATCAATAGAGAGCAACAACTCATTGATCTAGATTCTACCACACCAGTGACTTACAAGTTGGTGCTAAAACCACTATGAAGTTTGTATATAAAGCAGCATCACCGTCTAGGAATGGTGTTAGTTGTTTACCACGTGAATACACGTTAACATCTCAGAACAAGCAGATTTTACAGCATTTGGGTTACCACATTAACCCCCGCGATGAATTCTATTCTAGAGGTAGCGAACCACATCGAGGAGCAACCAGGAGTGGTAAGAATTGATCTGCATTCTTATCAAGCTCAAACACCTGGACTCAATAACAATGATGAAATTCAATTTGTTATCAACAACCAAGATATTTACACTCTACCGCATGAAAGTGTTATTCAGATTGAAGGTCGGCTCATCAAAGCCGATGGTTCTACACCCACTACATACAAGTTAGCCAACCATGCTTTCGCCTTCCTGTTTTCTGAAGTACGTTATGTCATTAACGATATCGTGGTGGATTGCACTCGAAATGTGGGTATTTCCAGTGTCTCATGAAACTATATCCCTCTTATAGTGAGGAAGAAGCTAAAACACTTTGCATGACGGGTTGGTGCCCTGACTCGACCAATGACTGGATGGTACACACCGATGGCACCTTTACTGGATATTTACCTCTTAAACTGATTTTAGGCTTTGCTGAATATCACCAGCGCATTGTGGTCAACGCAAGGCAAGTGCTTTATCTGGTGAGAGACAGGAGTGATAATAATGCACTCAAGGGAGTCGACAATGCCCCCATTTATTCAAAAATTCAACTACAACGCTTGCTATGGAAAGTGCCTCATGTGACCCTTAACGATAGCCAAAAACTGGACATACTCAAAATGGTAAAGAGAGATATACCTCTACCCATGGAATTTAGAAGCTGGGCACTCCATGAGTACCCGTTATTGCCCACCAGCAACACACACAGTTGGTCTATAAAAACAGCCCGCTATACAGAGAGACCTCTCTACATGATTGTGGGTTTTCAAACGAATCGCAAGTATCAACAAACCAAAGATGTCACGCAATTTGATCACCTGCAATTGAGAAATGCACGTCTTTTCCTCAACGGTGCTGTGTTTCCCTATGAAGGGCTGGATTTAGATTTTTCAAAAAATAAGTTTGCCCCCCTGTACGACTTGTTTTCTAAATTTAGATGGTCGTATTATCATTAAGAGAATTGTCCAATGTTGTCACCCCAAGCTTTTAAGACAAGGGCGCCACTGATTGTCTTTGACTGTTCCTACTTGGAAGAGTCTGTCAAACCATCCAATATTGACATTCGACTAGATTTTGAAACGCATGACAATGTTCCAGCCAATACCACGGCCTACTGTTTGATTATTCATCACAAACAAGTCAACTATTATCCACTGTCCAACCAAGTGACAAGTGTATAAATAGCAGGTCAACACACATCAAACCACTCAGTCATGTCATGCTTTCAAGCCTCAAGAGAAGTTACATCCATGAATTTAAAATCTGAGGAACAACGTTTCAAGACCTTTGCGACGTGGCCGGTGCCTTTTATAAACCCTCAAGCCTTAGCAGCCGCTGGATTCTACTATTTAAAAAGAAGAGATGAAGTGAAATGTGTGTTTTGTCCCATCATCTTAGACCAATGGCAAGAGAGCGATGAACCCATGCAGGAACATCAGCGCTGGTCACCTGCCTTCCCCTACCTGTGCAGAATGGATGTGGGTAATATACCCTGTCATTCAAGTTACCCTTCACTCATGCCTCTGAGTGATGAAAAAAGTTATGATACGTGTGGACTTTATGGTGCCGGCAGTGCTTCAGTGAGCAGCTCACAGTTAAAAACATCCAGTTTAGAGACATTGGGATATCATCAGTGTTATGGACACTATAAACACAAAAGACTTTTTTGTTGTATGAGATGGTACCGCCTCTATCCTAGAATGAAAAAAGAATGTAAAACTTGTTATGCTAATAAAATAATGAAATAAAAAAAATTGGTTGTTGTTGTTATATTATTATTTCTTATGCCCCCCCCCCTGTCATATCCTAACCTCTATAGTGACTACTCGATGTTTTTCTTTTCTTTTTACTAGAATGGAATGTAAGTAAATGACATTGGTACACCTTACTAAACAATTGTCAGTCTGTGGTCAGTTGGACTTGATCCAGACAAGAGTGAACATGTTGCGTACACTGATTGTCGACTGTCAAGGGTTTAAAATTGGAGATAACAAATTTATATTTAAAGAAGTGGCCATCATCGATTGTTCCACTTTTTGGATATCACAAGCTACTCATTTGGTGTTTAAACCACCTTATGCGTTTGATTTGTTGTGTGATAAATACCGTAAACAAACCCAGTGGATTGAAACTCATATGCAACTAGACTGGAAGCAAGGAACCATTTCATATAAGCACCTGGACATGGTCATGAAAGCCCACTTGTCTTCTGCCCATGTAATATTTGTGAAAGGTAGTGAAAAACGTCAATGGCTACAACCATTTTTAGCGTCTTACTGTCAATGTATCGATTTAATGGACATGGGCTGTCCATTGCTGCAAACACTCATGGATCGCTGCCCCTGTGACAATATTACCCATAAAGCCTTGGCACAGGTGTGGCAATTGTTTCATTGGCTATCCACCAATGCCTGCTGGGAGTTGTTAAATAAAATTAAAACTAAAGGTTTACCTGTGGATGACACCAGTGAGATTTCTACAAGCGACGTGTAAACATCAACGTGATACCATGGAGAAAGGGGATGCTACCGATAAAGAGATTGGAAAATTCTTTGTGTGTGAAAAGAAACTAGACAGTTTTACTAAAGAAGAATTATTGGCTCTTCCAAAATCATTCATTTATTATGTCGCAGCAAATGCAGTGAAAGAAATCTGGCAACATGTACCAAAATCATGGACTCAAGACCCTGTGTTAAGTGAATTGCAACCATGTACGGATTATGGTCACCATAAGCAAGTGGCTATGGCAAAAATACCCTCTATGCGACAGTGTGCTACTTGTCAGCTAGTCAAACTGTATCATGGTCATAAAAGTCAGTGTAAAGACTTTGTTTCCTCATACCACGGGAGTAATGAAGAAAAAAGCAACAACAACAAACATCATCCACAGAGGAGGAAGAGGAAGATCAAACCTTTTTACCATCGATGGAAAAGGATATGCCAGACCTGTACTGGCAATGGCGTCATTAACAAAGTAGTTCAATACTTGACTTTCGAAATCTACCTACCTGGTTATTATTTGTGTAGTCCTGGAACTTGTCTTGAAGAACCTTTGCAGCATAGTGATATACCTATTAATCCTTTGGATCAAGCATGCACCTTTTCTTATCACCACAGTCATTCTGCATTAAGACGTGTAGCGGATAAAGTATCGTTGAAAAGCTAAGCAACTTTTGACATTCTGTGATGTCTCAGTGGGAGAGAGGTTGGCAGTCGTCATTGTGATTAGTGTTATAAAAGGAAAGTTAATAATGAGTGGACATGGACATTGAAAAGGATTGAGGAATTGGTATTTCTTTGTATTCTATTTTTGTAAAGCTCTATTTGTTGTGAAATAAAAACAAGGTTTACAAGATCACAATGTCTTTTATTTTAAAAATGGTGATAGCCATTTCATTTTTTTTCACACATGAATATTTACAATTTCCACTTTACATTTTTTACATTCCCCTTGTTTAGTTTAAACATTCTGTACATTTTTGTTGTTGTGAAATAAAAACAAGGTTTACCAGATCACAATGTCTTTTAATTCTAAAAATGGTGATAGTCATTTCTTCATTTTCATTTTTTTTCACACATGAATATTTACAATTTCCACTTTACATTTTTTACATTCCCCTTGTTTAGTTCACACATTCTGTACATTTTTTGTGAAATATAAATAAGGTTCATTAAATCACTATATTTTTATTTTTTTAAAATGGTGATAGCCATTTCATTTTTTCACACATGAATATTTACAATTTCCACTTTTCATTTTTTTACATTCCCTTGTTTAGTTTACACATTCTGTACATTTTCGTTGTTGTGAAATAAAAAACGAGGTTTACCAGATTTACAATGTCTTTTTAATTTTAAAATGGTGATAGCCATTTCACTATTTCACACATGGATATTTACAATTTCCACTTTACATTTTTCACATTCCCCTTGTTTAGTTCACACATTCAGTATTTTTTTTTAAATCTATTTCGTAATATACAAAAGCAAACATTTTACACTAAAATGTATTACTTATCTTATTTTTACTAAACTACTGTAGCCTAACATTATACATTCTACTTACAGTTTTTACAAAAATATTACAATATAAAACACTCTACAAATATTACAATATAGTGATCATTAGACTTAAGTAAATTAATAGTCGTCAATACGACTGTTTCCCCAAGCAAGAGTATTAAATGTGTTGGGTATAATGAATCGTTTGTTGTCTTCATTACTTAAAGCAACTTTGTTCAACAAATTGGTATGTAGCTGATGATTTTTACTTCTAAATACACACATTTTCTTATATAATACAGGTGGGTTACTAACTATACAGTTTTTATAATCACTTATATCTAACTCTTTACTAACAACATTCTTTTTCACTCCTTTTAATTTTTTTACTACTACATCATCAATTGTCATATAGCTGTATGATTTAGATTTTGTGCCTACAAAGGTGTCTATAATAACACCAGCACATTCATCCTTAAATTTCCCAAGAACCTTTTTGTTTACTAGAGGTAAATGGTAAATATTATCCTTGGGGTAGTCACTTGTATCAAACCTATTTAGCTCAGTTTTGATATCCTCGTAAAAATCATCAGTTTTAAACTCATAAATAAAAGAATCTGTGTCTGTGTAGAGTAATTTAGCATTATCAAGATAGTTTTTCTTTACATAATCATAGTGAAATTCATACATAAGTGTTTTTGATAATTCCAGAATGGTGTAACCCACATATATGGGTTTGTTGTAAGTTACTTTAAGACGATTCATTTGTATTACAACTAAATCCTCATGAATAATTGAACAGCTATGAAAGTTAGGCTTGCTTATTAAGTTGCTCGCACCATACCTTTTACCATCATTCTCCCACTTTGTTATCTGCTTTACATCAACTCGTTTATCAACATTCTCCATAGTCTTTCCAAAAACACTATTATTCATGAGTTTATAAAAATCTTTTTCAAACGCGTTTGTTGACTGCGTTCTTAAATTATTGTTTAGATCAATATACGGTTTGAGCCATGCTGACTGATGAAATTGCAATACGCGATGAATTTTAGTTAATTTCAATCCATGCTGTAGACACTGTTTCAAGTTTTGATAATGTATTACATATTTACATTTATCATTTACATTAGCAATTAACATTTTTGTTCGTGATGTGATGTATGTAGATTTCATATTCTCAGGACAAAATGGTAAATCATTGTGATCATCATGTAACTCTTTAGGGTACTCAAGATTTACCTCTAAAATATATCCTTTATCATCGTTATCATTAAGAGTGTCAACATGTAAGACATCAATTTCAGGTTGTGTCAGCCAGCGAAAATCTTTCAGTGGTAGATATTGACTCATAGCCCAAACATATTGGTTATTTGCATCGAGGTAGACAATATACTTTGACTCTTCACAAGGGTTGTAGCTAGGATTTCTTTTTTCTCAAAAACTCTGCAAGGGGTGCGGCCTTTTTTTGAGGCGTAAATACTTGTTCCTCCTCATCCTCAACTTCACTAACACTAGTCAAATCTTCCTGTTCCTGTTCCTCTTCCTCTTCCTCTTCCTCAGGGTCCTCGTGCAGCGTCTGCGTGGCTTGTGAAACGGTGGGTAGCGTTTCAGATGGCTTGAAAGAGGGTTTCAACATGGCTTTTAGCGGAGGTGCTAAATGTTGTTGAATAAACAAAGCATGATTTGCACGTGATCGTTTCAATTGACGAAACTTTTGGCGAATAGTATTTTTTGCTCTAATAATATGCCTTTTCAATTGAATCTCTGCTAACGCCATGGTGTCTTGCCGGGGAATGAGACAGGGCTTTAAATAGCAATAAAATGATCAAACCCTAAGCGATACCGTCCTTGGTTGAGTTCACTTTGTTTGTCAATCACTAAACAGGCATGACGTTGAGTGTTCCAGCACTTGGCACACAATTCTGTAAACATTTGAAAGGTCATATCAGGATTCACATGTTCATTATAAATGTGACGGCTGTTCCTCTCGTCCTGACGAAATAAATCAATGACATTGGCATTGTCACGAATCAACTGTTTGGACATTTTAGAATACGTTTGTCCAAGATAGAAGCAATCGATATGTTTGTGACGACCCATGCTGAAATAGCTTTGAATGATGCCTTGACGTTCAGTGGATACATCATCGAAAATCATGAGTGAATCAGGCTTTACCTCATCCGGTGAAATCACATTTTCTTGCATGGAAAATGTAAAATAACCCATATTCTCTTTTTGTAATCCAGACATGACTTGATCCAGAAACACGTAGAGGGGTTGGTAGAGAGATTTTGCAAAAATATAAATATTTTGAAAACGCAGACCATTGGGCGCTGTACTGAGCGTTAGCAAAAGATTAGTCTTTCCACAGCCCGAAGGCCCCACAATGAGGCAGCGAATGGAAGATGGAAACAGTGAACCATGGCGTTGTTCACATGATGTGGGACAGAGATGGGAAACCATGTCCCCCACGGGGAATGACTCTTGCTGCTTAATAATCTTCATTTCAACTAAGGCTTAGACAGGCTAGCAGGCTGTCTATATACAGGACACCGAACCTTGTCATAGAAACAGTAGACTGGTACTACAGGTTGACGATGGATGTCTTTGGACGGCGTTGATGGCCAAAGCTAGGCCTGTCCCCATACACGATCCTAAACAAGAAACAGATCCTGCTAATAAACACTATGTGGATAGGTCAGTAGTGCCACGCACAAAACAGGGAGATTATGACTTTATGGGAAAGCGGTTAACCCATGTAAAACATCCTCAAGTGTCTACAGACGTTACTACGGAAAAGTATGTGGATAACAAAGTGTATGAGTTTTATGACAAAGTGCCCCAGCTTACGGTGAATGGCTATAGCGCTAATCACCATCGGATTATTCACGTGGAAGACCCACAAGACGAAGACGATGTTTGTACCAAGCGTTACATGACCTATGAAATGAAAAGGCTTTACAAATTTATCCCATCTGTATTTTTATTCTATCTGACAAATGAAAAACCTGTGAATGACAGAAACCATTTACCGCTAGTCCATGATCAGCACTTGACCTATGTGCTTGCTTCGGGTTTAGGACACTATCAAATTACACTTTGATGGAACCATTCACATCAAATATGCCATACCTGATGAGAACCATTTACAAATAAAGATAAATGGTCATAGGATGTTGATCCATAACCATGAAATGGTCAATGCAGGTGAAGAATTATCATTTCATCTCATGTTGGCATGGGATGAAAAGCAAGCGGGAAAAACCATAAACGATTTCCCACTTTATGTGGAATTGGAATATACAGCCATGAACTAACAATCTGACGTTAGTTGTGATTTAAACTTTCTTGTGAAAGGTTGTTGGTCATTATCATCATGGTGAAACAAAGGTATGCGGTGAGAAAGACTAAAAAAAGGACTTTGTCCTTGGCTAAGCCTGGGCTTAAGACATTCGTGGACAAGCCCTTGCGAAAGAAAAGAAAGAAAAAATAATGTATTGACCATAAGGAAAGCCTTTCGAGCAGCACAGTGACATGTTATTCCAAAACGTCGGCGACAGGTTTCAAACGAAGGGCAAGTGATTCCCGTCCCCAAACAAGCGGGATTTTTACCTGCATTATTTGCCGGTTTGGCTGCTCTGGGTTCACTTTTTGGCGGTGCCAGTGCAGTTGCGAAAACCATTAAAGCCGCGCAGCAGGGCAAGCAACAACTCAAAGAAAGTCAGCGACACAATGAAACGATGGAAGCGATTGCCATGAGGGCTAGAAATGCCAATTTAAAGCCAGCCTTTTATCAACAAGGATTTGGGATTTCACCATTTCGAAGTATTAAAAAAAAATTTAACCTCAGCCCTAGCAAGACATGCCCTGACACATCAACAAGTGGAAAGCTATGCTAAACAATTAAAGCTTTCTCATTTTCGAGGTGTGTTTATGCGAAACCAATTACCCGCACGACCCTGGAAACAGGAATGTGCTGCTGTCAATTTGGATGATCACCGAGGACCAGGAACGCATTATGTAGCTTATGTCAAAGAGGGATCCATTGTATGGTACTTGGACAGTTTTGGGAATTTGCCTCCGCCCATGGAACTAGTGACCTATTTTGGAAACAGGATCAAGACATATTATAATGTGAAACGAGAGCAAACGTTAAACAGCCAACAGTGTGGACGTTTGTGTTTATTTTTTTTATATAAGACGCAGCATAAGCAAAAACGCCACCAGTATGTCGGCAGAAAGTAAAACGTTTACACTGCATGGACGTGGACCTGAAGTCAGCCTAGACTTTTACCCTCCTATCGAATTGAGTGAAAAACCCTATGGTTTAGGACTTGTTTCTCTTGAAACGTACAATCGAATATACAACATACGTGAAAATGTGAACAACAAGTTTTACTATGATGATTCTGTGCTCACCTTGAACTCTGGTGGATACACGATTGATGACATTTATGAACACATTTATGTGGTGTTGATCAATGAGTATGGTTTGAAGTCATTTCTCGACGGAACGCACAAGTTTGAACTTGTAGGCAATACCAACACTCATCGCTGCAGTATTTTCTCTACCTTCAACATTGACTTTAAAACACACCCCGATTCCATTGGTCCATTACTAGGATTTAAACCACGTGTGTTGGAGCCCAACAAAAAACATGAATCGGACCATGAAGTGAAGTTTATTGAGGACCATCATGTGTCGGTGACGTGTAATATTATTAGCCAAGTGTACACCAATCAAGAACCATCGCATTCGCTTTATGACTTTATTGTGACATCGCCCAATGGGTATATTATTCGTGAAAACCCTCCAGTGGTGCTTTTTCATTCTGTGGCTGTCGATAGTATTAGTAATATAACATTAAGACTGATCAATAGAGATCAACAACTCATTGATCTAGATTCTACCACACCAGTGACTTACAAGTTGGTGCTAAAGCCACTATGAAGTTTGTGTATAAAGCAACAACACCGTCTAGGAATGGTGTTAGTTGTTTGCCACGTGAATACACGTTAACATCTCAAGTCAAGCAGATTTTACAGCATTTGGGTTACCACGTCAACCCTCATGATGAATTCTATCCGAGAGATAGCGAACCGCATCGAGGAGCAACCAGGAGTGGTAAGAATTGATCTCCATTCCTATCAAGCTCAAACACCTGGACTCAATAACAATGATGAAATTCAATGTGTTATCAACAACCAAGATATTTACACCCTACCGCATGAAAGTGTCATTCAGATTGAAGGTCGGCTCACCAAAGCCGATGGCTCTACACCCACCACATCCAAGTTGGCCAACCATGGTTTGGCCTTTCTGTTTTCTGAAGTGCGGTATGTCATTAACGATATCGTGGTGGATAGCACTCGAAATGTGGGCATTTCCAGTGTCATGAAACTATACCCCTCTTATAGTGAGGAAGAAGGTAAAACACTTTGCATGGCAGGTTGGTGTCCTGACTCGACCAATGACTGGATGGTACACACTGATGGGACCTTTACTGGATATTTACCTCTTAAACTGATTTTAGGCTTTGCCGAAGATCATCAACGCATTGTGGTCAACGCAAGGCAAGTGCTTTATCTAGTGAGAGACAGGAGTGATAATAATGCACTCAAGGGAGCCGACAATGCCCCCATCGATTCAAAAATTGAACTACAACGCTTGCTATGGAAAGTGCCTCATGTGACCCTTGACTATAGCAAAAAACTGGACATACTGAAAATGGTAAAGAGAGATATGCCTCTACCCATGGAATTTAGAAGCTGGGCACTCCATGAGTATCCGCTATTGCCCACCACCAACACACACAGTTGGTCTGTAAAAACAGCTCACTATACAGAGAGACCTCTCTACCTGATCGTGGGTTTTCAAACGAATCGCAAGTATCAACAAACCAAAGATGCCACGCAATTTGATCACCTGCAATTGAGAAATGCACGTCTTTTCCTCAACGGAGCCGTGTTTCCCTATGAAGAACTGGATTTGGATTTTTCAAAAAATAAGTTTTGCCCCCTGTACGACTTGTGTTCTAAATTTCGATGGTCGTATTATCAAAAAGAGAACGGCCCCATTCTACTACCTCAAGCGTTTAAGGCAAGAGCGCCATTGATTGTCTTTGACTGTTCTTACCTGGAATAGTCTGTCAAGCCATCCAATATCGACATTCGACTAGATTTTGAAACGCATGACAATGTACCAGCCAATACGACGGCCTACTGTTTGATTATTCATCACAAACAAGTCAACTATTATCCACTGTCCAACCAAGTGACGAGTGTATAAATAACAGCTCAACCCACGTCAAGCCGCTCAGTCATGTCTTGCTTTAAAGCCTCAAGAGACGTTACATCCATGAATTTAAACTCTGAGGAACAACGTTTCAAGACTTTTACCACGTGGCCGGTGCCTTTCATAAACCCTCAAGCCTTGGCGGCTGCTGGATTCTACTATTTAAAAACAAGAGATGAAGTGAAATGTGCCTTTTGTCCCATCATCATAGACCAATGGCAGGAGGGCGATGAACCCATGCAGGAACATCAGTGCTGGTCACCCACCTGCCCCTACCTGTGCAGAATGGAAGTGGGAAATATACCCTGTCATTCAAGCTATCCCTCACTTGTGTCCCTGGGTAATGAAAAAAAAACAAGTTACGATACATGTGGACCGTATGGTATCCATGGTGCTTCGGTGAGCAGCTCACCATCAAAAACGCCTAGTTTAGAGACATTGGGACATCATCGGTGTTATGGACGTTACAAACACAAGAGCCTATATTGTTGTATCAGTTGGTATCGTCCTTACCCCAAAATGACAAAAGCCTGTGAGACGTGTTATGATAATAAAATTATGTAATTCTTAAATTCTTATTTTTGCATGTCCCCCTGTCCTACCCTAACCTCAATTTGAAACTAGCATGGCAGGTAAGCCCATGCCATGATCACACTTTAGTGGTCGATCGTCAGTCAGTCGTCAGTTAACTTGGTCCAGGCAAGCGTCAACATGTTGCGCACACTCATTGTGGATTGCCAAGGGTTTAAAATTGGTGACAACAAATTTATATTTAAACAAGTGGCCATTATCGATTGTACCACGTTTTGGATATCGCAAGCTACGCATTTGCTATTTAAACCACCCCATGCTTTTGATTTTTTGTGTGAAAAAGACCGTAAACGAACCCAGTGGATTGAAAATCATAGGCAACTAGACTGGAATCAGGGAACCATTTCCTATAAATATTTGGACGTGGTCATGAAAGCACACTTGTCCTCGGCCAATGTGGTATTTGTGAAAGGTAATGAAAACGTCAATGGTTGCAACCATTTTTGGCGTCTTACTGCCAATGTATCGACCTCATGGAGTTGGGCTGCCCCTCGCTGCAAACGCTCATGGATACTTGTTACTGTGGCAACATTACCCATACAGCCCTATCGCATGCGTGGCATCTCTTTCATTGGTTAACCACCCATGCCTGCTGGGAGTTGTTGAACAAATAACTCAAGATTTACCTGTGAATGACGCCAGTGAGATTTCTACAAGCGACGTGTAAACATCTACAGCACGTGATACCATGGAGAAAGGCAATGCTACGGACAAAGCCATCGGCAAGTTCTTTGTGTGCAAAAAGAAACTAGACAGTTTTACCAAAGAGGAACTCTTGGCGCTCCCCAAGTCGTTCATTTATTATGTGGCCGCCAACGCAGTGAAAGAAATCTGGCAACATGTACCAAAATCATGGACTCAAGACCCTGTGTTGAGTGAATTGCAACCCTGTACGGATTACGATCACCATAAGCAAGTGGCCATGGCAAAAATACCGTCTATGCGTCAGTGTGCGACTTGCCAGCGTGCTAGTGAAACTGTATCACGGTCATAAAAGTCCATGTAAAGACTTTGTTGAATCAAACCACGGGTGTCATGGCGAGAAAAAGCAACAACAACAAGAAACACAAACATCGTCCACAGAGGAGGAGGAAGACCAAACCTTTTTACCATCGATGGAAAAGGATATGCCAGACCTGTACTGGCAATGGCGTCATTGACAAAGTGATTCAATACCTACCTTTCGAAATCCATATTCCAGGTTATCGTTTTTGCGGCCCTGGAACTCATCTTGAAAAACGTTTACAACGTGGTGATGTACCCATTAATCTTTTGGATCAAGCATGCAAGGAACATGACCTTTCTTATCGCCATAGTCATCCTGGTTAAGACATGTGGCAGATAAATTGTTATTGAAGAAAGCTAAACAACGTTTCACATCCAGTGATGCCTCAGTAGGTGAAAGGATGGCAGCCCTGATTGTCATGAGTGCTATGAAAGGAAAGTTGATGATGCATGGACATAAACATTGAGGAGTGAGGAATTGGGATTTGTTTGTATTCTATTTTTCTTTTGTCAATTCACTATGACTATGAAATAAAAACAAAGGTTTACCAGAGCACGATGTTTTGTTATTTTTAATTTTAAGAAATCGTGATGTTGATGGCTTATGTTTCATTTTACACATTTCACACATGATGAATTCACACACTGCCATTTGTCATTTTGCAATTTACAGTTTTAAAAAAAGTTCGTTTCAAGTTTTGCGTTTTTGATGATATGGATTTTTCCAGTTTGTTGATGACACATTTTAAACAATGTCCGTTTGAAGTTTTTTGAATTTTCAAATTTCACACATGGCCATTTCCAGTTTTTAAAAATGTCCGTTTTAAGTTTTGCGTTTTTTTGGTGATATGAAAACATGGATTTTCCATTTTTCTGTTTTCACATTTTTCCATTTGGCGTATGTTGAAAGTTGAGATTTGACAATGATGTTGATGCAACTGCATGACCATGGCAATGCTGCAGTGAGTTTATGTGATTGCGGAAACATCAAGGTCTACGACTACTGCAGGTAAGACTGTTTTTACAAAAATAATGTCTATTGTCTGCCACTTTCAAAGAAAACAAAACTATTGAAAACAAAATGAGTATATAAGTGACCATTTACCCCCTCCCACCCACCCACCCTACCTCACTGTGTTTGCTCTGGTCATCCATACACACCAGCTTTCTCTCTCCACTCATACATTCACACATGTCTTTGGGAACAAACACAACCACTTTATTTATTCCCAAAAGCACATTCTCGACATGCACACTCATTCCAAAAGAACTTTTTTTAGTATCATTTACATTACAAAAAATAATATAAAGTTACTAAAAATACTATTACTCATTAAATATTTACAAAAACTCAACTTTGTACAGCGTTAAAAGAATCACACTATTTACCAATCAAAAACAAAATTAAAAAATAAGGTTGCATAGAACTTTTTTTAAAGAGCAAAAGGTCCAAGTGGGTTGCCACTATTTACAAAATCTACTATTTACAATGGCAGAAACCAATATTTAGAAAATACTAAATCTACAAGTTACATAAAGCTATGTCCCATAAACGATTAAACAGTGAAATCACACCTCCTCCTCCTTGCGATCATAACCCCAGGGCAGGCTGGTGAGCAGGTCATTAGCCCACACACGTTTGTTATCCATGGAGACGAGAGTGCGTTTTCTCTGTTCCACAAGATACAAATGATGGTTGCTGGATTGTATCCTGCACTGTGTATGAGACATAGCTTTGCCAGTGCGTAAAACCGCTAGATAGTCATCAACACGTAGTGATTTTACCACTGCTCTACCTACACCTTTTGCTCTTTTGGCTTCCTTACAGTCGAGTGTGCGGTGAGCATACATTTTTGAGGCCAAACCTACGAATTCCGTCATAATGGAATCACCGCATTCATCGTTTAAAACGCCCAATTCCTTCTTGTTTTTTATGGGCAGCTGAAACACGTTGTCAGCGCTATAGCTTGTCGAACCAGTCACTATGCTGCCTCATGACGTCATAGGGGCTGCAGTGGTGAATGTGGTAAATGAATGAGTCCGTATCCATATACAAAAGAGAGACGTTCTCAAAATGGCGTTTGGCACACTCATAGTGAAATCGATACATGACCGATTTAGAAAAGTCTAAAATGACTTGACCCAAGTAAATGGGTTTATCCATGGTCACGCTGGTCTTACTCATTTCAATAGTAGCCAAATCCTCATCGATAATTTTGATCGATTTGAAATTTGGCTTGGCAATGTACCGCCGGGCACCCCACTGCCCCTCCCAGACATTCACTAATTTAATGACACGGTATTTTCGGACATTCTCCATGAACTTGCCATAGATGCAGTTTTCCATTAATTAAAAAAAATTAATTTCAAACTGCTGTGTTGCCATTTGTCGGTGCTCTGTGTTGAGTCACATGTATGGCTCAAGCCATGGTTTTTGAGCAAAAGAAATACCCCTGTGGATTTTCTTCAACACCAAGCCTTGGGCGAGGCATTGCACCAACATTTGGATATGTAGCACATACCGATTTTTGTTGAAAAGTGTGCCCATGAGTTTTCAATTTTCACTTTACTGTCAGGGGGAACCATTTGCTCAAGGCAGAATGGGAAATCGGCATGTTCATCATACAAGGATGATGGATATTCAATATACACTTCTAGCACATATCCATGGCCTGTTTCTTGGCTAGCCATGTCCACATCAAATTCTGACGCTTGTTTGTCTGTCAGCCAAGCAAACTTCCCATAGGGCAAAGGCTGACTCATGGCGTAACCGTACAAATTATTCACGTCATAGTACATTAAGTACGATTCTGGTTTGTCTGGTGAATAATCAGGCATGTAGACATTGTTCGCTTCGGCATGGCGCTGGTTAAGTGACACAAAGCCGCCACGAATGCCCTTTTCAAAAAATAGAACCATGTATACGTCAGTGAGTAAATCCAATTCCACTTGAGTGTATTTTAAAGCGGCATGAAACGAGAGTCCAGGACTCGCATAATAGTGAGCCGGGTCAAGACCGTAAATGTGTTGACACAAGTTACGGAATTTTTCAAACACATCGGTGAGTAGCAATACATCCAGTTTTAGGTAATGCAAAGCATATTCACTTAGCGTGTTCATGCCCAACACTCGCCAAACTTGACGTGCATGTGCATAGTCTTCATCGGAAACGGTACTGCGTGTTAGTTTCGAGTAAAATTTCTCTTGTGGTGGGAGTTTTCTTTGCTTTAACACGTCCCAGCTGTTGCAGAAATCATACGGGAATATACCTTTCCGAATGCACAATTGAAATTGCTCAGGATCATTAAAATGCATTCTAGTATTTTTTAATTCCTCCTCATTCAAGCCATTCACAAGGCTGTCTAGCGAGGATGCCATAAACTTAAAGGAATCCAAAAATCGAATGCTAAAGTCGCCCAACCTCCATGTCAGGGCTGTAAAACGCTCATGGTTTTGGGAAATAATGGTAAACGAGCCCTTGTTGACATGACCCAATTCACGAATCAAAAACTGAATGTCATAATTCGCCAGATTGTGAAAAAAGACACTAATGAAACGAGGAGCTGGAAAGTTCAAGTTGCATTTACTGTGCGCAGCTCCACGAAACTCCCCCGTAAAGTGCGAGTGGTCTCTGACTTTTTCCTCTCTATTTAAAATAGGTCTTTCTCAAATATGGCATGTCATAGCATGCTCATACTGCCGCTGCTGTTCTGGAGATAGGCTCATGGGTACTGGGTGGTCCAGTAATTTCTGTACATCATGAGCCAACTTGACAAGTTCATCCAAGAACCATTTGGCACAATCTGGCCCCTCGCGGTATTTGTAAACGGATTGCGTGGGGTCATAGGCACACACCACATTAAATCCTATGGCAAAGGGTTCATGTTTTTGAATGGGTGTGGTTGAGCTGATGGTGGGATCTGGTTCACATCCCGCCATGGGTGTGGTGAGTGCTTCAAAATCTGCATATACCACATAGGGAACAGTGTCACGCTTATGAATGTCCTTAAACTTTAACACAGCCTTGTCCCCTTGTGGCAATATCAATCTCACCGCTTCCTGAGATACGAAATCTACCCTATAACGTTCCAAAAGCGTAGGGGTTTTAAAATATTGCAAGCAACGGTCACAAATAGGTTTCTTATGTTGATCTTTGGATGCTTGACTGCTTAGCAATCTACTCAAGCTTTTAATCAGGCAATAGTGATTCACCTCTCCTACAGATAAATATAAGAGATGAATGTGGTGTCGTTTTGGTTCTTTTGTAGCATAAAGAGGACCCACAATCTCATCACCATCAAGGCCATACACCATGAACGAAAAGTCCTGGTTATCTTGTTCAAACCTATGGATCTCGGTTAAGTCCATAGGGAACGATACTCGAGTTAAATTTAATGTTTGTTTTAATTAATCAAACTTGGCCTTGTACATTCCAGGTCTGTGACAGGCGCGTAGTGCTGGTTGCAAATAGGCGGCCACAGCCCACAGAAAACATTCATCATCAAAATTTTCAATATTCACCACAGCCTTTTTCAAAGCTATGGCTGGTGGTGTTTTAATATAGCTAGACCCAGCATTCAACGGGTTGAATTGACAAATGTTGATTTGCAAATAATGAATTTTGTCTAAGGCTAGACCACTCGGTCCTTGTTGCAGTTTATCAAATTTTGATAGCAAGGCATTCACCACTTGGGTTTCATACCTCTGTTCCAAATTATGGGCTATGAATAGCTCTTGCATTTTACTGCAAATATAAAATGTCTCTTTATGCTCCACGTCCTTCTTTTTATATATGAAATCGCACACCAGTTCTGTATTCACCTTTAAAGCCGTATGCAACCTTTGTGCTGTACAAATTTCAATTTTAAAAATTTCAAAACAAGATTCTAAAAATTCTTTGGGAATCAAACTTTTCTAACATTGACCACACGACCAGAGCACACACGCGATTTGAAACAAGTGTTTAGGGTTTCCCAAGTTAACGTATCCGCAGCAGTAAAAGACATTATTTTTAAAGAACACTCTCACCTGAGTTTTCAGCTGCAGACTGCTTGACAATGGTCCCAAACACACACGTTCCTGGTTACCAACAGAGGTCAAGCGTTTTCCAACACTCTAAAAAGAAATAATATAAACCACCATAAGTATATCCATTCCATATAGTTTATGCATTTCATAAACAAAACAAAATCAAACAGGTTATATATAAAAAAAAATCTCACCTTGACGTGTAATGCTTTGCTATATTCCCGTCTCGTGGGCTAGTGGGCTATTCTAGCTGTCCGTCTTTCTCTTTCTTTAATATGTTTCCCACAGACACGCGACAGATATGCTATACACGTTGTTGTTGTTTGAGTCTTCAGTCTTTTGACTGGTTTGATGCAGCGCTCCATGCCTCCCTGTCCTGAGCCAATCGTTTCATCTCTACATAGCTACCACACCCTACATCCGAGGCTATCTGTTTAACATATTCTAATCTTGGTCTACCCCTACAGTTCTTGTCCTCGACCCTTCCTTCCATAACTAAGCTTGCTATTCCTGGGTGTCTTAGTATGTGTCCTACCAACCTATCTCTTCTCTTCATTAGCAGTCGCCAGAAACATCTCTCCTCTCCCACTCGCCTTAATACCTCTTCGTTTGTAACCCTATCTACCCATCTGATCTTCATCATTCTCCTGTAACACCACATTTCAAATGCTTCAATTCTCCTCTTTTCTGCTGCACCAATATACACGTTATCTGCAAACAAATAAATAAATAAAATCATTAATTACCTAATCAATAAATAATTGCATGTATTTATATAAAAATCAATAAATATATAAATGAATAAATATATACCTACCCCACAACAAAGTTAAGTATTTTCCACCAACACCAAAACTGTTAAACAAGACCAGGGGCTTCATGCAAAGCAGTGTGTTCAAAGGTAGTCACCTAAGTGAGAGTGGAAATAATAACGTCATGTCTTTATATATGTTACGTTGCATGTATAATCTTTTTTTCCCCCACGCTTTGAACATTCTGTTATCATGCACGTGGACAGCTAACGTCCAAGGTGAACACCTGTGGCAGATCAAATTTCACGTCAACTTGCATTTTGTCACGTACGAAGCAAAACAGGATGTAACTTGTTAACAGTTATCGCGCACGTGGACAGCTAACGTCCCAGGCGAACACCTGTGGTAGATCAAATTTCACATGAACATGCATTTTGTCACGTACGAAGCAAAACAGGATGTAACTTGTTTAGCGTACATGTGGTTTCACACATGTCCACATGCATTTCGCTCTTCCCTGCCACCACGGTGGTCAGATTATTTCACCTTCAAGCGTCTTTGTCATTTTCCATTGCACTTGTTGTCAAGTCAGATCAGCGCATTCCAATAAGCTCAAATGACATTCACCTCCTGCTCCTCTGCAAGTTTGTTTTCTCTACTCGCTTCGACCAACATAGAACCAAGTTCTCATCACCGTTTACACGTTAAAGGTAAAATATCAGAAAAACGAACCCTCGCTCTGTCATACACCGACCCGCCGAAATAGCGATTGTTCTATTAAGCATGGTCCTTGTGGTTGGCGACAGGTTCGTTGAAACACACACCCAGCAGTATCGTCTCTCTCAACCACCACGCTTCATAAACATTATAAACAGGTAAAGAAAAAGAAAAAGTTTTTTCAACATGTATGGCTTTAGGCCCTTTGTGAATTATTTTTTGGAAAAAAATATCTACCACATTTGAAAGGGGGCGTTAGCCCGAGTCGTAGGACACCTCGTACACGTCTCTAGCGTTATTGGTCCGTGAGATATCGGCAAAAATCACAAAAAACACGTGTTTACCCCAAAATCGAGTTTCCAATATTTTTTTAAAATTATAACGAGTTGTCCATAGCAAATAAGACGTCATCCCGAGTCCTTGGACCCCTCGTACACGCCTCTAGCATGATTGGTTCGCGAATTATAGCAAAAAGTCTAAAATCACAGTTTTACCCCAAAAAATTCTGTTTCCATCATTCTCAAGAACTTTAACCTATTACCAAAATAAAGAGGGTTTCGAGACAATCCATTTGACACGTCATAGGACCAAATCCCACCATGCATTCGTAAGATATCGGAAAAAGTCTAAAATCACGGTTTTACCCCCAAAAAGCCTGTTTCCCTCATTCTCAAAACTTTAACCTATTAATAACATATATAGGGCGTCGAGACAAGCGATTTCACACGTCACACGTCCAAATCCAACCTTGCGGTCGAGAGATATCGGCAAACTTCGTAGGAAAGTAGGTGACTATCTGGCTCTCTCCTCACCACCAAAACCCCTTCTTATCAATCATTTTTTTCAAAGAGCTCGCCCTCTTACAAAAATCCCAAGTGCGCATGCGTACAAAACAAAAACAAAAATGTTGGTCCATAGCGGGATCCAGCAAAACGCATGCGCTATATGAGCAACAACGTTTTATGTTCATTTTAGCAGCGCACTTTATACATGTCGCATTTGAAAAGAGTCTTTCACAAAAAATTACAATTTCACCCCCTAGTAGGGGTAGGTTTTATTTAGGGGTTGAAATGAGTGGTCCATAGCAAAGCCCCCGTCATCCCGAGTCCAACGACACCTCATTCGTGAATCTCCGATCACGGGTTCGGGAGTTATCGGCTCGCATTGGGAGTAGTGGTGGGGGGTAATAGAATCGGCCTCTCTCCACTACTGGCCTTAATATAAATCTATCCAACATGCCGGCCCTGTGATATATTTCACCAGTTCTCAATATTTACGAAAGTATTATAGCGAACAAACGGAAATTTAATTAGTATGGTTGTTGATAACTATTAAGTAGGTATATATGAAACTTTCAAAAATGTGATAAACACACAAAAAAAAAAAAAAGTGGCGGCCATGCGACGTTGAAATATTTAAAATTACTTTTCTGACGATCAAATCATCCGAGAGCCGAGAATCGTGATACAACATGTTTTTTATTCAAAGCTTAGTATTTATACATATAATATTGTTCAATTGTTTTTAGAAATCCAAGATGGCGCTAGCCTGAAATTTAAAACAAATTGTCGTATCCTATTCAAGTAATCGAAGAGAAGCATCGTATAATAAGCCATTATAATAATCATTATCTAATAGCACTGAATTCTGCAGCTCCTTTTTTGTAAATTATAGAAGTCAAGCATATGAATTTTCTTAAAATTAACTTGTAGGCATATGACTCGTTACAGACTCTCGCGGGAGGAGTCACAATTACCGATACTGAAAGTTATATTCATTTTAGCACGTACATTTTAATTGTAAGTGGTGGTGGTGGTGGAAATCGTTTTAGGGGATGGAACACCAAGATTATCACTTCAATTTTCTATTGTAGGTATTGTAAATTACAGATTATACACATGCACATTTCTGAACAGGAACATTTTTTTCTGATGTTCTACTAAACCGGTGTCTCGGAAAAGGAATAAACCAGTACCTACCATGAACTAAATATTATGGTAAACATTTCCTTAGTGTTGTATTCATGTCTTGTAAATATGCCTGATCGTACAAATTTGGACATATATTTTCCAGTGCTTTTTTGTTTGTTTTTGTTTTGTTTTTTGTTTTGTTTTAGCGTATGGCTTTTAGTGCCGGGAGTGGCCGAGGACATGTTCGGCTCGCCAGTGTTTTGTAGCTGCTTCGAAGCGGACACCCAATGGGTGAGCTACACGTACCGTCGCATGTGGAGTGTTGTCTGGAAAGGAAAGTTTGAATGTAAGGACAAGGATTTTGAAGATAGCGGCTGTGGCCTGTAGTTAGGGACCAACCCCGGCATTTGCCTGGAAGAAAGATGGGAAACCACAGAAGACCATCTTCAAGGTTGCCGGCGGGGGGATTCGAACCTCCTCGCCTCTCGGATATGAGCGACTGCCAGCAGCCATGCCGTAATGACCACGGCTAACTCACCAGGGTTTCCAGTGCTGAAGGTGTGTTGATGGGAGTTATCTTGAGTAACGGACGTTTTCATTTAATTCAGGACTTGCACTGGCACCACTAAGACCATTTTTCTTCCTTTACAGATTTCTATGCTGTCTGAAATGACTACAACGTTTGAATATTGAGCTTTGAGTTTGAAATTGTTGCTCTATACCTTAAAATAATGTTAGATCTGTACAAAGAGCTATTCAGTACATCACATGGAAAATCCTTTTAATAGGCGGGAGAGTTATTTAGTGTAACAGACCAGTAGACTAAATGGAAATTTGCTATTTAGTTCTTCTCGATTCTACTTTCTATTTACTATTTTTCGTTGCACATACTGTGGGAGTGTCACCGAGGGTTTGAGAGGAGGATTTGTAAAGGGCAACTAAGTTCCTGGATTGTGACCATATCACAGTGTAACAATAGCTACTGTAGTCTGCCACTTTCACTTGCTACTCTCCGATACTGTATTGACATTTAGCTTTATTTTTTCACCCATTGTAAATTGAAGCGTAGACTAATATTGGTCACTGGCAATTCCAATGAGGTAATCTGCTTACGCTGCAGCAACTGCGTGCGGCCATATTGTGTGATGAACACTGGCGCTATATCCCGCTTAAAGCCTACCGACATGACAAACATTAGCGAAGGTATTCCTTGCGACAAGTATTATTGGCAGCGGTTTGAAGACTTATATTACTTCCTACCATTGACAGGGAAGTCCTGAAGATCTTAACTGTATGAGGCACTAGTTTCCCGTGTCCAAGCCTGTGGGATATAATCCAGGCACAATTCCTTACCATTATACAGTATTATAATAATCATAATTCTACTGTATTATAACAATATTAATTATCATCATTATTATCGATTGCTTACGGTACTGCACTGGTTTCACGCAAATGCCGGGATGGTACTATCTTCTTCCAACTCAATAGTCGCTTATGCATAGAAAAATTAGTAGATTTTTGCTAATCGTTTTGGCCTAGTCCCAACGGTGGGTTTAGCAGCGTTCGAGATTACTCTACTCAGTCCTCTCAGTTTGAGCTCTGGGCTTGAGAAAGGAAGAAAGAAAGAAACTGTGCTCTTACTAAGAGTGTGTTCATTCTTTATTCGAACAACTGGATAAAAGATTGAAAACACCGCTAGAATTTGCACCTGGCCATGTTGGTAGAGGAAACACCAGTCAAATAGCTTCAATTACTCCTCACATTGCCAACTAACTTGAGGAATGTGTCGTTCACTGGCAGTGACGTAATGTATTGACTCTTATCAGGTAAATACGGTGGCTGCCAAGAACTTCCGTGTTGCTAGACTGTATTGAATCTGCAACAGTAACGAAAACATACGAAAAGGAAATAGATACTGTATTCTTAAAATGTGAAATTTTCAAGATGGTTAGGAATTTATTATTATTAGTATGTGTTTATCGTCCCCTTTAATTACTGTGTTTTTGGACACGTCAGGCTGTCGGAATTTGTCATGTGGGGGATATTTATTATGGCCGTTTATTTGATATTTATTTAGCGTGTAGCACCGATACGAGGCTGTTGCATTTTAACACCCTGAAATGTCATCGGACCGCTCCAGCATTTGTATTCTCCGTGGTAGACTTGGCCGTCTGAACTGGGGCCCTGGAGCACGCACGGCCATGGAGAACGAGCAGGGTTAAACACGGCCTATAACGGACCGCTATTAGCGAGCTTGTCAGCTGTGATAAATCACTTGCAGTAATTAAATTAGGGCTTCATCAGGTAATCGATTGTTATTTCAAGTTGCTCGCTGTAAAACTTAATGAATCTGCGTCACCGTTCATAGTGGAGCTACTGATTAGCAGCAAGCTCAAGACACAGACTGACCTCGTGGTCTCACCCGAAACACATGAGCAGGGATGGGATTTTGTAGACCTATACATTAACTAAAACTTCTATAAAACAGTGCATTTATGACTTAAGAACGAAAATAAGACCTTACAATTACCTAACATATTCTTTTCTCTTTGCTTTGAAAGTGTTGGAAAGAAATTATTTTAGCCAGACAATTCATGAATAGGGTGGTGATTTCTGTGTAGCATATAAATCACCTAACCTGTCCGGCTTCGTGGCTAAGTAGGTAGGGTGCTAGTGTTTGACCGAAAGGACCCCGTGTTCGATTCCCGATTCGGTCGTGGGATTTTAAATTCGGCTGGTTAATTCTCCTGGCTTGGGTACTGACTGTGTGCGACGTCTTTATGACATTTCATTCTTTATCACGACGTACACGTCGTCGATGGGCATCAACTTGAAAGAACTTCTACGGAGCCCACACATTATTATAATTATTAGTACGTAATCTTGCCTGAAAATAGATGCATTTATGACTTCAAATAATTCCCTGCACTATGTTTGGCCTGTGCGGTTATTTACAGCTTACGGAGCTTTATAATTTTCGTCTAGTGAGGACAGTCCACCTTGAGGATAATCTGCTGTATGATAATATACAAACCATTAGTGAGGGGGAGAATTCAGTTCAGTGTGTTAACTAAAGTTACATATAGAGATAATGTAGCTTCAAAGCTAAGAAACTGACCAGAGACCTAGAAAGCGTAATAAAGCTGTCTAGTACCCCAAAAAATTCATCTTACACCCCTCAATTTGTGACAAAACATGTCAATACTGATGGATCCTGACTAGAATAATTTACAAGTGTTGGATGAAGGCCAATTTGGTTTTAGGAGAAACGTAGGAACAATGGAAGCTGAACTAAGTCTTTCAAGGGGACCAAGCCTATTCGTCATCACTGATTGCATCCTAATTTGTGGTATATCCAGGATTTGACCAGAAATGAAAGTGACAGAAGTGGACGCTCCAAATGGCCGAGCGTTCAGAAAAAGACAGCATTTTTGGCGCCGGGGATGAGCGAGGCATGAGCAACGTATGTTTTTTGTTTTTCTATAGCACGTAGAAATGGTTTCAAATATACACCTAATTACATTTATTTATTTATTGACTGGCACGGCCTACAATATTTAAAAACTTAATTTTAACATAAACAAAAACATTTGAGCATATCCTCACCATCTGCGTATTCAACACATTAGGCTATATCTCCTAGGCGTCACTGGTTACGTCACTGTTTTCTATTACCCCACCGTGGCTCTCAAATGCAAGGGTCCATAACGTCTCTGTATACACAGGAACGCGGCTACAACTGGCTCGCACAATATTTATAAAACATTAGTGGATACAAATGGCTCACGTAACGTCAACCACTCTGTATTTATTTCAAACATGCACCGTGGCCTACTGTCCACATGCTCGAATCCTATCACTCGACAGTAGTAATAACATTTTAACAATAGTTACCTTCCTGTCGTGACTTAATTAATGATGGTGAACTGATTTATATTATTCCATCTAGTTGTTCATAAAATGCCAAACACTCTGCTATTTGAATCAACATTATTCATGAACTGTTTACACTGTGCTAGTCCTATTCAACCTTGCATACAGCATAGGTCTTTCTTCATGATGACCAGGAGATACAGGGCATTACCAAATCGACTTCATTATGGTCAAGCAGAGGTTTCGAAACCAGATTTTGGATTGTAAAACATATCCTGGTGCTGACATAAACTCTGACCACAATCTGGTTGTAATGAAATGCAGATTAAAGTTGAAGAAACTGAAGAAAAGTCAAAAGCCAAAAGGGTGGGCAATAGACAGACTGAAAGTAAAGGATGTAAACGAAAGATTCAAGAAAAGTATAAATGAAGGACTAATCAAGACCCCTAAACAAACTTCAATTGCAGACGAATGGGTACTTTTGAAGAATGAAATAACAAAATCCGCAGAAGAAAACATTGGTAGGAAAGAAAGAATAGGTAGAAAACCGTGGATCACTCAGGATATACTAGAATTGATGGATGAAAGGCGGAAACACAAGAATCTAAGAGATGAAAAGGGGAATGCAGAATACAGACGTCTGAGAAATGAGGTTAAAAAGAAGTGCAAGGAAGCGAAAGAAGAATGGTTGAAAGAGAAATGTGCAGGTATAGAAAATTGTCTGAAATTAGGAAGAGTAGACACAGCTTATCGAAGGATTAAGAATACTTTTGGGGAAAAGAAGACTAAGTGCTGTAATATTAGGGACACAAATGGAAAGCCTCTAACAGATAGGGAAGAAAAGGTTGAGAGATGGAAAGCTTACATAGAGTGCTTGTATAAGGGAAAGGAGATCGAGAATCATGTAATGGAAAGGGAGGAGGAAATTGATGAGGATGCAAAAGGAGATGTAATATTGAGATCAGAATTTGACAGAGCATTAGAGGACTTAGGCAGGAACAAAGCACCAGGCATAGATGATATACCGATTGAGTTGCTACGCTGCATAGGAGATGAAGGTCTGATCAGGTTATTTCACTTGGTGTGTAGGATTTATGAGACAGGTGAGGTGCCCCCTGATTTCAACAAGAATGTTATCATCCCTATACCAAAGAAAATGGGAGCTGACAGATGTGAAGATTACCGTACAATCAGCTTGATTACTCATGCTTCAAAGATCCTGTCTAGAATAATTTACAAGAGGATTGAAAGCCAGATAGAAACGGAGTTGGGTGAAGACCAGTTTGGTTTCAGGAGAAATGTAGGAACAAGGGAAGCTGTACTAAGTCTTAGGCTGATTTTGGAAGGTAGAATAAGGAAAGATAAGAGAACCTTCATGGCATTTGTAGACTTAGAAAAGGCTTTTGATAACGTTGATTGGACTAAATTGTTTGACATTTTGAAATCTATTGGAATAAAGTACAGGGATAGGAGGGTGATATACAATCTATACAGAAACCAGACAGCAGTCATTCGAGCTGAAGGACATGAGAGAGAAGCTGGTATTCAGAAAGGTGTAAGGCAAGGCTGCAACTTATCACCCATACTTTTCAATCTTTACATTGAACAAGCAATGAAGGAAATTGGAGAAAAATTTAAAGTGGGAGTGAAGATTCAAGGAGAAATAATTTCTACTCTGAGATTTGCTGATGACATCGTCATCTTGGCCGACAAGCCTGAGGATTTGAATGAGTTTTTGAATGGTATGGATTCCGTCTTACGGAAGGAATTCATGATGAAAATTAATAAATGTAAAACAAAAATACTGGAATGCAGCCGAAATAAATCAGAAACCTCTATGGAGATCAAATTGGCCGGTGAAAAGCTGAAGGAAGTAGGAGACTTCTGTTACTTAGGAAGCAGAATAACCAGTGATGGACGAAGCAAAGAGGATATAAAAAGTAGGTTGGCTCAGGCAAGGAAAGCCTTTCTACAAAAAAGGAATCTGTTGACATCGAATATAGATTTAGGTATTAGGAAGTCATTTTTGAAAGCCTTTGTCTGGAGCGTGGCGCTCTATGGAAGTGAAACTTGGACTATTGGTGCAGCAGAAAAGAGGAGAATTGAAGCATTTGAAATGTGGTGTTACAGGAGAATGATGAAGATCAGATGGGTAGATAGGGTTACAAACGAAGAGGTATTAAGGCGAGTGGGAGAGGAGAGATGTTTCTGGCGACTGCTAATGAAGAGAAGAGATAGGTTGGTAGGACACATACTAAGACACCCAGGAATAGCAAGCTTAGTTATGGAAGGAAGGGTCGAGGATAAGAACTGTAGGGGTAGACCAAGGTTAGAATATGTTAAACAGATTGCCTCGGATGTAGGGTGTGGTAGCTATGTAGAAATGAAACGATTAGCTCAGGACAGGGAGGCATGGAGATCTGCATCAAACCAGTCAAAAGACTGAAGACTCAAACAACATTGTTATTATTGTCATTATTAACAGCACCTGATAGTATCGGAATTTCAAATGGTGTTCCTGCTGAAATAATCCTTATGCTCTGGAAATAACACTAACTGGAATTTTTATAAATTCTCAAGTTCAATTCTTAAATCCGTCGACGAAAATTCATATTGAGAAAAAAGAGCAAACTTAAACATAATTAAATAAATTAAATAAGTAGAAACCAGCATTACCCAAGATATTTGGCAATACTTTTCAAACACTGACATGTCCTCACTAGGCTCAGAAACTAACAATACTTTCAAATCATCTATTACTCTCGAGATAAATTGTCACGTTTCCACAAGGAAGCCTATTTACAAAGGAAAGTTTCACACTACCTTAGTTTGACGTCATTGTGGTGAGCCCGTTTTCTGGTGCGCTGTCTCCTCTTCACGGCGGCATGGTCTAGTTGCTGTTCCACGCTGGTCATCCAACCTATCACAACCAAGATTCCCATCGTCGCGCTCAGCCTTCCATGGCGTAGAATAATATTACTGTTTTTAAAATTTATATTTAACGTATGGCTTTTAGTACCGGGTGTGTCCGAGGACATGTTCGGCTCGTCAGAGTTTGTAGCTGCTTATATGCGGACACCCATAGGGTGAGCTACAAGTACCGTCGCGTGTGGAGTGTTGTTTGGGGAGGAAGGTGTGAATGTTAGGACGAGGAATGGGAAGGTAGAGGCCTATAGTTAGGGACTAACCCCGGCATTTGCCTGGAAGGAAGATGGGAAACCACAGAAGACAATCTTCAAGGTTGCCGGCGGGGGATTTGATCCTCCTCGCCTCCCGGATGTGAGCGACTGCCTGCTGCCACGCCGTAACGACCACGGCTAACTCACCCGGTAATATTACTGATAGGGAGTATTGTACATCAGAGTTCTCCAATTATTCGAAGTTGCATTCGATTATCATATTTACTCAGTTCCAGGACTGTGGTACTGTGTTCTTCTTCTTCTTCTGCGCGAATGGGTCTCCTAGGACCACGCGGAATCAACACTACTTGGCTTTGATGTTTGCCCAATAACTCTTCATGCGCAAGGATTGAGCTGCTGCGACCAGACTTGTCTGGTAGATCTTCTCTCTTCTGCCTCAAAACCCCGTGTATGAGTAATTTTCCTGATTTCCTCTCGATCCTTGAGATTGGGAAATCCTAATTCAGCCAAGTCCTTTTCCGCCTGTTTGTACCAATTGGGCCTTGTTGCCTTTTTCTGCAAAAACGTATAGATTTTATTTGTTAACCTAGTTGGGTCCATTCTGTCCAAATGTCCCATGAATTGAATCCTTCTCATACGGATTGTGTCTGTGATTTTAGTAATTTTTAAATAGATGTCAGCATTAAGTTTCGGAAGGTGAATTCCATCTTTAATTATTGGTCCCAAATTTTTTCGCATGATTTTGCGTTCCTTAATCTCCAATTGATTTCTCAGTGTTTTATGTTGTAGATTAAGTGTCTCGGCTGCATAAAGGGCTGCAGGCAAGACTACTGTGTTATAATATTGAATTTTACAATTCCAAGAGAGGCATTTTTTGTTATAAACTTGTTTTGTCAAATGAAAAGCAGTTTCCATTTTCTGTAGTCTTGCTTCTATAGCTTTTCTTTCGTTGTCAGTTTCATTGATCCATTCACCCAAATACTGTGTTCATAAATATGTTCGGATGAAATTTTAATATTTGCCGTCCTAGTTTAAACTCCTGATTATGTAGCCTACCTCTGGTCCTGAACATGTAACTTTGAGATTGTCCTTACCATAGGTTCAATCCTAGCTTTCACTTTTAAATTGTTCGATTTATTCCATCCACGCCCTCAATAATGCTGCACCTTGCGCCTTGAGACTCATTGTCTAGAGTCCGACTGTTACCACAGAGAACTTCGACTACTTCGCGACGTGTATTCTCACTTGTTATGAATGTATCGCAACCGTCGCTATATCGTAAGATAGTGTGACCTGGTAACACTCGAATTCAAGATTTTCACTCGCGAAATGAACAAATTTTACGTCGTCCGAACTCAATACGCAACATATACTGCACTAAAATATTTCCTCATCGGCTGACAAGAAATTGCGTACTCCGACCAGCACCTGTTACAGCACACACGACGAGTGCACTGTGAAACTGAAACTTTGGCCATTTGTCTCTCCTTATATACAAAACTCAAACCACGCCCACATATATTCAAGTTCCCTACTATGAACTTTGGGCGTACTGAAATATGATCAAAGTCAACAAGTGTAATAAAATATCCTCTAATGACCAAATAAAATCACGAAAGTCATGCGTACATCAAGTGCGTTTGACCTTGTGCTCGGTGTGTCTATTCGCAGCGGAGGAAAGTTCAAATATCGAATCATAGCACTCGCTCGCTTGATGGCGTGTTTATAGAACACAACTATCACCGACCCGCGCCCAGTTCAAAACTGCTCCAGGTCGCGTGGAACGGAACGGGTATACTGTGGTTAAATGAAGGGCCAGAGGGAAATCCCATAGACAGAAAGGAAAGACTGCCTAGATGTTAAGCTTGTCTTCTTGGTGATAGCACATGCGAGTACAGTGAAACCTCTCAATTACGGACACTAATCGGACGAACTAATTTGTCCTTATCTGGGAGGTACCACATTTTAAAAACAAAATTGTGTCAAGACTGGATTAAGAAAGCAATATGTACATTACATACTGAACAAAATACTAAACTGTACTATAGATAGGTTATACACATCTCCAATTGCGGTAAATAAAAGCAGTAATGGTGTACAGTGTATTACTTACAATTTTATGATGATTTCTTAAAAACCTCAGACAGGTTGGTTTGTCGAGTGAACTTTGCTTGGGTAAGTCCCTGTTCAAATACACCATAATCGCTGCGACTAAGAGCACATTTTTTCAGTCGCACCATCACCTGGTCGCTGAGTTATAATTTATTATAGGATTTTCAACTTTTTCTTCTTCCCCTTCACCCTCACTACACTCACTCACAGCCGTTGGTTTTGTTGTTTTCATGTCCTTCACAATTTTATTTACGTTTGAAACCCGAATGCTTTTTGTCCGAATAACGTAGGTTAAGGAGAGTTTCTCGCCTTAAAGAGCAGTCCGTGTCCATAATTAAGAGTGTCCGTAAAAGAGAGTTCATTTTATTAGCAGTTAGATGTAATTTAATCCGCGACATAAAATTCTGTCCATTTCTAGGGAGTGTCCGCATCTGATAAGTGTCCGTAAAGAGAGGTTTCACTGTATGTGGTAGGACATTGGTATGTTATGTTAGTACGGGAGGTGTGTAATGTAACAGTTACATATAGTCCATTGTCTCGCCGAGAATGCAATTGATAGGGGGTTAAGTTAGCTCTGCACTGCTGGGGCTAGCACGTCCACAATTACAATATGTCTCCGAAACCGGAGAGGGACTAGCCACGCCTGTGAAGCAGGGCCTTGCTCTCTCTTCTCCTGGACATCGCAGATGGTCGTCTACACATGGTCTGCTGCTGCAACAGTGGTCCTAGAAAACTAAGCATACATATAATTAATATTCCTTCCCCTCTGAGAGTCCGAGGGGGAGATTTGTACGCTAAAGTTTTCTTTTTGAATCCTATTCTGTTAACCTAGGCAGTGGGTGCAGTGCACCTGGTCTACATAGCACGTGAACTCAATATTCGGGCAGTAAGTCTATGTGAGCGGGGAAACCGTGGTTGCTGTAGTTATACTGGTCGGTCCACCCGCTGAGCTTCCCCACTGATGCGTCACAGGTTAGCTCTGGCTTCAAAGTAGGGTTCCCACGTCACAAGAACCGCACTGTGCTTGCCGAATGAGACAAGAAACAGTGTGGTTACGTCACAGACAATACATTTGTCAAATTACCCTGGTGTCTCCAGCTATACCTTGATTCTAAGGAAAATGAAGGTATTAACAGAGAATTTACGTTTTACTCATTTCATTAGAACACACGCTGGTTGGAGGCTGAAGGGACGCACCGCTATAAGGACAGGAGGGAGTTGGAAGAACAAATTCAAAGACTTCAATACACCCCACCCCATCTTGTTGTGAGATTCAAGACATTTAATCAAAATGCGTATTTTCTCATCATTCACGTAGTGAAATGCGTGCTGCGGGTAACACTCTAGAAATAGTTAGTTATTGTTGATTCATTTCATGTGCTTGGGACATGTTGGCGTACTTGCGTGTATGTGTTCAATTTGCCTATCAACCTGTGTTTGTGTGGTGGCTGTAGTTATCAGGATGTAGGACAGGGTAGGTTCCCTTGAACCTGAGTAAGGTAGTATACCATTCCACCATTTGTTTGGTTGGAATGTGAATTAACCCGGAGGAAACCACAGACAGGATGCCGCTGTCAGTGCTGGAATTCGAACATTCATTTTCAGACTTGCAGTCGTGGTATGGGACTTCACATACACGGCTACGCTGTGGGCATCATGAAGTGAAAACATTCTGTCGATGATTCTTAGGATCTTTTGAAATGGGTGCTAATTCTGCTAAGTTAGCAACACTGCTGGTTGAACACGGCTCCAAGCAGACTTTTAAAACGAAGTGAGCTTGTGTAATGGAATTAAGTTGAGGATAGAGACAAGAGATGTCTTGGTGGACAAAACGGCGAGGATCCCCATCTCGAGATTGAAATTTAATTTTTGTCTGCAGTTCCAACTTGCGACTGCAACAACGCTGATTGTAATTGTCAATCTCGTGCAGCTCAAACATCCACAGAGTAAATATCGGTCGTGATCCTCCAATGTATGACATATCCCGATTAGCGCGCTATCAGCACCTGCCTGCACGGTATGTTCACTAATTCCAGAATATTAATATGCTACCATTAATGATGCTCTCTACGGCTACTGCAGCACCTTACCTCGTTACCTGACTTAATAAATCTTCATTCATTTTAACTCACATTAACTCCTCTAATGCTGTTAGCGTCAACCGTCACATATACACATCTGATCTTATCTCTGACTACGTAAAACCCGAAATAGAAGGGGGTAGAAATACGCACATTCATTGAAGCCGCTTCAATTAGTGATTACTCACACTATTATAATAGGTGACATTTTTTGCTTACCATTAAAAGTTCTTAATAAGGACTAATGTTTTAGCTAAGTCGTAGGACGGTAACCGTCGACTTGTAGTGTTCGGCTTCTGACTCAAAAGTGGCAAAAGAGAAGCTTCCACTCTCTCGTCTTATGTACGGATGGTTGCTGGCTTGATGAAATTCTGCCACTCACTGAATGTAGGGGTTGTGTACAAGTTCTGCGTGGAAAGAGCTATGCACCTCAAATTCTCAGGCTAGCAATGCTCGTAACTGGCCAGTGCCTCATCCTTGGTAAGGGCTTTAGCATTTGTGCGTAGACTGATTCTATCTCATCAAAGATATCAAACGATACTTTGTTATTTCGTAATAACGAAAGGTAAATATAACTCATCGTGCGAGTGTCGTGTTTCTTTACTCTACCCACAACACTCCATACTACCCTTCCAGGGAATTGTTACCGCTAGACGTGGAGCGCAGATGTTGTGTATACATTATGTCATCTCGCCTCGTTATGGCTGCAGCGAGCGGCTTGCGGGGCAAGAGGGGAAAGCATGTACAGTCATACAATGAGAACACACCGCACAGCGCAAGACTCAGCATGAATCATGCACACAAAAGACACGCGATGAGGATTCGCTGCTGACAACTGCACGTCTATCGCAGGCGTGTGGCTGGGCGCTGCGCATTAGTTCCGATTTCCGCCACCGGTAACAATTCGCTGGTAGGGTAGTATCTTCTTCGTCTTCCAGCTATTTATTATCTACTTTGCGCCGGGTGAGTTAGCCCTGGTCGTTACGGCATGACTGCTGGCAGTCGCTCACATCCGGGAGGCGAGGAGGTTCGAATCCCCCCGCCGGCAACCTTGAAGATGGTCTTCTGTGGTTTCCCATCTTCCTTCCAGGCAAATGCCGGGGTTGGTCCCTAACTATAGGCCACAGCCGCTACCTTCCAACTCCTCGTCCTTACATCCAAACTTTCCTCCCCAACGGTACTTGTAGCTCACCCATTGGGTGCCCGTCTTGAAGAAGCTACAAAACTGGCGAGCCGACCATGTCCTCGGACACTCCTGGCACCAAAAACCATACGCTAAAAAAATAAAAAAAATAAAAAATAAAAAATAAAAAAATCTACTTAGCGTATGACGTTTAGTGCCGGAAGCGTCCGAGGACATAGTTTGTAGCTGCTTTTATGAGGACACCCATGGGGTGAGGTACAAGTACCGTCCGTCGCGTGTGAGTAGATGAGATGAAATGAATGAGCAAGTTCAATACCAAGTAGTTCCAACTTTAATTTATTAAGACGCGCTCGAAAGAGCATTAAACCTAAATCTAATACATTGACATTCTCTCATTGTCTTTGTTCTTTTGCCACAGAGTATTAGATGGTATCGGTCGCACTTCCTGTTGCACAATGAGCATATACAGTCTTCACCAGGTTGGTGAAACCTTTGAGTTCGGCAGATTTTATGGTGGAAGCCATGGGTAGCAACTCAGGTTACCACATGCCTTTGGTCTTGCCCCGACTCTGTCCATTGTTGGTCTACCATTGCGCTTGTGCCATAGAAATCGGGATCGATATCCTTCCTCTTCATACATCGCGATTCGAGTAGCGCTTGGAATGGGCCTGTAGATGGTAGCATGAACTGAAGTCTTAAGTCCTCCACAAAGAAACTTTCCCTTGCTAATTCACATACCATCCTTGAGGGTGCATATATCCCAACTCCGAGAGCTCTCTTCAGGTATCTTGCTTTCACACTTTCCAATCTTGTGAGATCGCTGTTTGATAAGTGCGCCCATATTAATTCTATTCCATATAAGGCTATTGGTGAAACGACTGCCTTAAATAAGGTCATTGCAGTAGGGGCCAACGGCCTGGCCATGTTGAACCACCGGATCCCATGAGAACTCTGCAGTTAAGCAACATTAGGCGTGGTCGGAACTTGGATGGTATACCGGTTCTAGGTACTGCGTGCTGTTGGCCAACATAAGGTGGAGCGGAAAGGCCCTGGCCACCCTACCGCACGCAAACTCTGGCTGAGGATAGCCTCTTCGGAGGCTGGGACCTGCCTTCGGGCAGAATACCAATCACATTACATTTTACATGGCAGTAGACAATGACAGTTTGCTGATATTCTTTATTCTGTGAATGGCTTTTATAGCTGCTGAGACTCTCTCTTGAATGTGGACCCTGTAGGAAGACATGGTTGTTTGTAAATACACTCCTAAGTATTGAAATTTGTTCACTGTTGTTAGCGTAACACCTTGCAGGGTTAACTGGTCATCTGTTACCAGTTTACCTCCATTTCTGAGAATCTTGTGGAAGGTTTTTCTTCGTTGATCTTGAGGCTGTTTTCACCAACCCACAATGCGAGCTTCTGGAGTGCGATTTGCAGGTCTCTTTTTCTGTTCGATCCTAGTGCCATATCATCAGCGTACATTATTAGTTTCACCGTTGGGTGGTCCTGAACGATGTTAAATATGTCAACTGTTAAGACATTACACAATAGAGGACACATGGGGTCGCCCTGAAGTACGCCGTTTGTCCGTATGATCTTCTTTGACAGGACTACACCGTCATTTATAACGATGTAATTGTATGTTAGAATTGCCTCAACTATTCTTGCTAGTGGGTGGGCGTATCCCAGCATCCCTTTTAGTTTATTTATGACGATATTCCGATTAAGTCAAAAGCTTTTCTATAGTCAATGAAGACCACATGGTATTTCCCCTTCTTGTGCCTTAGTGCCTATTCCGCTTCTTCTTGTAGTACTTTTACTGCCTGTAAAGTACTGCTTCCTTCTCGGAAGCTGGGGCAGATGACCTCGTAGTTCCGTCCCTTAAAACAACAATAACTAACTACTAACTTCTCGGAAGCCGAATTGACAACCTGGTATAAACTTGTCCAGTTCCGTGACGAGTCTTTTCGTCAAAATTTTGGAGAAAAGTTTGAATATCGTGGATTCTAGAGCTATACCCCTGTAAGAGTGTGGGTCTGCAGTGTGCCCTTTCCCTTTATATAGTATTGTCATTTGGGCTGTTCTCCAGCTGACTGGAATCGTTCCTGTTCTCAAGCACCTATTAAACGGTTCTGTCCATATTGGTAATAGTAGTTCGTGTGTCTCTTTTATATGTTCCATGAATATCTTGTGCAGTCCTGCTGCATTGCCCTTCTTAGCCGTTATGATAGTGCCTTGTATTTCCTCTGGAGTAATTTGAGTGAATACTGTGTTAATAATATTTGTATCTATGACTTGGTAGGCTGTTGCAGTTCCATTCTCATTCAGGGTCTCGGAGAAATGTTTCTCCCAAGTCTATATCGGTATCTCCCTCGCCTTGGGAGTTTGCTTCTTCCTTAGGGCCAAGAAAGGATCTGTCCTCGCTGCTTCTGCTGATTCCATTGCTTCGGCCTCAACGAGCTTAGTTCTTTTATTTTTCAGTAGCAGTTTATACTGTTTCCTTATCGTAGCGTATTTTTCCAAGTCTTCTCTGTCGTTTGCACACTTTGCTCTGTATAGCGCACGCAGGGTTTCCTTCCGAGTATGGTAGCACTCTGTATTGTACCATTTTTGTGCGTATTTCTTTCCTCTCGGGACAAATAATGTACTGATCAGAATGTTAACACACTGTTCCGCGTCATCTATTTGGTCCTGAGCGATGACGGCACTTGCTTTATCTATAGGCTACCTGTTGTGTCCTGCAATTTTGTCAGATCGAGATTCCTGGAAGGTTTTTGCTCTGGAGATGATTTTACTAATTTTGTCTTTGGTGCTATTTTTATCCTATTTTCAATTTAAAAAAAACTTATGAGATCACCTTTTGTCCGTGTGTGTGTGTCCCCCATAATAACTTCTAAACGGCTGGAGCGATTTCAATTAAACTCGGTAAGTTTATAGCACTATTCCAGACAATCCCGACCATGCCCTTCAAATTTTGTTACGTCTCACCAATCCAACATGGTGGCTGTGCGAAATATTTCACCAGCATTCAATATCTCCGAAACTACTCCCGATATCACCCTGGATTTTTTTACGGTGATAAAGGGATCTACTAGACGTTCACCTATGTGACTTTTGAAAAATTGTTAACTACAAAACCAACATGGCGGCCACGTGAATTTGCGACTTTTAAATAGACGTTTCCCGCGATTTAACCAACAAAACGCAATAAGACTTGCTACAGTATATGTTTATACACATTGTAATGCACCGACATCTAACTTCGTTCAATTGTTTACATAACCACAAGATGGCGGCTGTGCGAAATATTTCAGCGGCATTCTATATTTCTGAAATTATTAGCGGTATCACCCTGAAATTTTGTACGGAGATAAAGGGCACTACTGGAAGTTCATCTATAAGACTTTCAAAAACCGGTTAACTACAAAAAGAACATGGCGGCCAAGCGAATTTGAAAATTTTAAATAGACCTTTCTCGCGATTTAATGTTCTAAACGCAATGAAATCTGGTACAGGAAATGTTTATACACATTGCAATGCACTGGTATCTAATTTAGTTCAATTGTTTACATAACCTCAAGATGGCGGCTGTGCGAATTTTAAAATTAAGTTTTTATAATCTTGTGTCGTAATCATGCGATCGAAGTGAAAGTTTGATAATGAACCTACGCAATAATTTTCCTTTAATGGTACATGACACTATGGCCTATACATTTAACAATCCAACAAGGCAACCATCCGAAATATTAAGACGGCTATGAATATCTACGAATCTATTATAGCAATCAAACTGATTTTTTTTATGTTCATAGGACTTTAAAAAACCTGGTGATCACAAATCCAACATGGCGGCGACGCGAAGTATAAATATTCGCATGGACGTTTCTCGCAATTTAACCATCCGAGTGCAGTGAAACTTGGTACAGGAAATCCTTACACGAATGTTAATCCACTGGCATCTAATTTATTTCAATTGTTTCCATAACCTCAAGAGGCAGCTGTGCGAAATCTTAAAATCTCCTTGTTACTTCTTGTGTCCTAATCATGCGATTGAAGTTTGAATTCTACACGTACACAATAATCTTAATGTAATAGTACATAACTCTGAGACCTACATATATAAAATCCAACATGGCGACCATCCGAAATATTTAGTCGTTTCTCAATATCTACGAATCTATTACAGCAATCAAACTGAAATTTTGTATGTTGATAGTGGCAATTAACATGAGTAGGATATATGAAAATAGGCTGTATATTTCTTCACGGAACTACTTGTTATCACTGTGGACACGGGGATGTGTTTTCCAACTTTGGATACTAGATGCCACTGACACCTAGAAACGAATGTTGGAACTTGATATAACCTACAAATTTGGCTACACAATACCAATTGTAGTGATAGGTTATTTTTCATGCCATACATCTATGCCCGCCAAATTTACTTCCCCTCCGAAGGAAGGCATACTGAAGAATCTCAACGCTCTTAAAAAATCTATGTCTTCCAGCTGACAAGGAGTGACGAGGAATGTGGTACGACTTGGTGGCAAACTTGTGAATTGCGAGAGCAGTTCTTGGTTATTCCTGTTATATACTACAGCATAGTTCTGTCTCTAGAGGCCCTAATATTTTGTTAATAACATACTTAAAGTTTGTCTTTACATTTTGTATGCACATGCCTGGAGCAATGTGGAACAGGATCTTTTATTTTATTTTTATTTAGTCAATTTACCCTCTAGGTTGGTGGTTCCCACGGACTCAGCGAGGGGGCAGTGTCCTGGAGCTTGGAACATCTGGTCGGGATGGATACAAATGGGGAGGTGTGATCAGCACTTCGCCCAGGCGGCCTCACCTGCAAAGCGAACAGGGGCCTCATGAGGGATGGGAAGGGATGGACGACTGGGATGGATAGGCTAGGAAGAGGGAAGGAGGCGGCTGTGGCCTTACAGAAGGTACCATCCCGGCATTTGCCCGAAGACGAAGTGGGAAACCACGGAAAACCACTTCGAGGATGGCTGAAAACCACTTCGAGGATGGCTGAGGTGGGAATCGAACCCCCTCTACTCATTTGGACCACCCGAGGCTGAGCAGACCCCGTTCCTGTCCTCATACCACTTTTCAAATTTCGTGGCAGAGCCGGGAATCGAACCCAGGACCTCCGGGGCGGCAGGTAACCATGCTGACCGCTACGCTGATGCTGTTCCGATATATCATGCTGCATCTCGTTCCGCTGAGTGTCTCGGCAGTGTTTGACTGGGTCAACTTCTGAGGTCTCGGGGTACTTTGGATCCGAAGGTCCTGGGTTCAATTCCTGGCTCTGCCAAGAAATGTAATTCTGATCTCAATGTTGGCACTGGGTACACTCTGCTTCGTGTGGCAAAACTGACAAGAGATGGGTTTGATCCTCACCCCAACTTGTGCTAGAAGTGGGTTTCTGTGGTTTTCTACTTCTACCCCAGAAAATATGCCGGGATGGTTCCCATACTTAAGGCCTAGGTCTAAATCCTAGGCTCAATTACAAATACGCACACTACAACAAGCATCACAGTGACACAAGTTAACCGACAGTTTCCAAACACACCCGTGTACACGGGGCTACAGGATCACCATGTCACAAAGCCCGTAAATGAGTCAACTACAACAATATTGACTCAATCGAATATCTAGGAATTATAACATTAAATAGTTGCAAAACTCTTCTCAATGATCTGGATGGTAACGCCAGTATTTTATTGTCTCTTCAGACAGTGTCCGTCCTCCTGAATGTTGTGTGACAAAGCTTCCATATGCTTCTAACGTTATTACCAACATATCAACAAAACACTTTGATAGTACACGTCCCAAACCAAATGAAATGCCCTTTCCCTACCTAATAAATCTGGTCTTGCTAACCCCATTTTTTGCCATATTATTTTAGTACTGTGTATGCAAAAGAATGGAAATAGAATACAATATATTAAGTTGGGAATAACATTGAAGAATTGCTCATAGAAACAATTCCACATATGTATCTAAAACTTATTCCTTACAATTCAATAATGCCTCATACTTGCTATCACTCCGCTGACTTACGATCACACCCCTGGAGTCCCGAGGTCCTTAGTTCTTAATGCTCACTCCCATTAGGCTATCGGTGGTCAGTCTTATGCCAAGACACCATTGAAATGATTTGATATATGCCAATTTCTTACCAAAGGGCATTCAAACCAAGGCTTATTATTACGGTATATTTTAAGGAACGTAAAAACACTTGAAATTTAACTCGCAAATGATATTTAATTTAACTGAACTTCGACCCTTGTCGTATATAGCAACGTATAATGGCGATTGATTGTAACACACAAAAAGGGGTAAATACATTAACCAACGGTAATACCAGGCATTAGGAAGTTATTTTCGAAAACCTTTGTCTGGAGTGTGGCACTCTATGGAAGTGAAACTTGGACTATTGGTGCAGCAGAAAAGAGGAGAATTGAAGCGTTTGACATGTGGTGTTACAGGAGAATGATGAAGATCAGATGGGTAGATAGGGTTACAAACGAAGAGGTATTAAGACGAGTGGGAGAGGGGAGATGTTTCTGGTGACTGCTAATGAAGACAAGAGATAGATTGGTAGGACACAACTAAGACGCCCAGGAATAGCAAGCTTAGTTGTGGAAGGAAGGGTCAAGGACAAGAACTGTATGGGTAGACCAAGGTTAAAATATAATAGCAAATTTATTACGCACAATGTGCAAAATATGTACATTAATCAGGCTCAAGAATCAGAGAAATATTGAGTCAGAAAGACCGCTGTCTTCTTGCACTCCATTGCGTGATATGTATCACACTGTTCTCCACACAAAGCCTGGTGAAAGGATTTCCTGGTACAAATACGATGATGGAAACCGTGCATCGCAAAGCGCGTCATCAGGAGTCGCAGCTCATATTCTTCTTTCAACCAAGCTTTGTTGATAATTTCATCTGCTGTGTAGATTATTTCTTCGATCGAGTCCCTACTTCCTCGTAGCTCTTGTAATAGTTCTTTGTATGCTGGAGTGTACTGCAGACTGTGTACAATACTGGACAATACTGTGGTCGGGTCAGACCCTGTTTCACCTTGCTCCAGGTGTGTTCATACACATTCAGTCGACCTCCTGGGCTAAGCCATAACCGTATCGGGATCGAGCAAGTTTTGATACCCCTAGAACCCTTTTGAGGTATATCGGTTTCATGCTTTCCAGTTCTTTCAGCTGTCTACGTGACAGGAATTGGCAAATTAATTCCAAGCCGTATGTGAGTGTTAGTAGTGAGCCTCCGTGGCTTAGGTGGCAGCACGCCGGCCTCTCACCGCTGGATCCGTGGTTCAAATCCCGGTCACTCCATGTGAGATCTGTGCTGGACAAAACGGAGGCAGACAGGTTTTTCTCCGGGTACTCCGGTTTTCCCTGTCAAAATTTCATTCCAGCAACACTCTCCACTATCATTTCATTTCATCTGTCATTCATTTAATCATTGCCCCAGAGGAGTGCGTCAGGCCTCGGCAGCCGGCACAGTTCATATCCTCGCCGCTAGATGGGGGCTCCATTCATTCCATTCCTGACCCGGTCGGAGACTGGAAGCAGGCTGTGGATTTTCATTTTCATGTGAGTGTTAGTAGCACTTTGACTTGGAAGAATATATAGTTTTTAACAACAATTATACATCCGCCTTAGTCAATACATGGTGCACCATATTAAGTCTAATAGCCATTTGTTTTTTTGAGTGCTTCGCTATTTTATAATTTTCTTCAGATATTAATATTGGCTGATGAAGGGGATACAAGCAATTAATCCCCGAAACATGTACCAGGAGCAAATCTAATTATATTTCCTTTCGTTTATGTATTGACTAAGGAGAATGTATAATTGTTCTAAAAACTATTTAGTACTTCAATACGGAACCATCATGGAAAGTAATTTAAATAATAGAATTGGAAGAATATGTTAAACAGATTGCCTCGGAGATCTATGGTAGCTATGTACAGATGAAACGATTAGCTCAGGACAGGGTAGCATGGAGCGCTGCATCAAACCAGTCAAAAGACTGAAGACTCAAACAACTACAACAATATTACCAGTCTGAATGTCTTAGTGATATTACCGAAATAGTATGAATCATTGAAGGTCACAACACTTATCCAACAGTCTGATACCATCCCAGAATCTCCAAATAACTTTGACTCGAGAGGTGTTGTGTCAACCCACTCCCTGTCACCCTTCCCCACGTACTCAGCACACAGGTTAGTATAATTTGGGATGCTTAGGTAATTCACCGACCGTTATCATACATTCAAAATATGTAACTATAGTTCTATTGACCAAGCGGTGGATTGTAAACGTGTCCGCCAATGTCAGCGAAATTGCCTGGCAGGGTAAAAAAAAGGCTGTAATGAATGAACATTTGCTGCTGGCATTTGTGGGACGGTGATTTACAGCTTCCACATCACTATGATGTGAATAGTCATTCACACTTAATCAAGAAGAAAATAACCACCACATGAGGTTTCTGAATCGTAAAATAGCTTTTACCCTTTGACATCTGAAAGTGCAGCCATGTTTACAAACAATGCAGTAGAATGTAACAGTCACGGAATACACGTTTATTATCTCCGCTTTGATACAACACTAGGCCTTCTAATCCTGTCTTACGCTTTCCGGACATATTGTGAGGGTTTATATTACGATCCAGGCTGAGAGATGGCAGGGATTACCTGAAGAGTACAAGGCGCATTCAGGCACTTATGTAGTCTAAGGAGAGGTTAAATGGACCCAATTGCCAGTATTTACGAACAAGAAACAGGCGCTCTTTTACTGTGTGCATTGTTAATCCCTGGACAATACTGTGCTCCATGTGTATTCATACAAATTCAGTCCACCTCCGAGTGTAGCGGCTAGCGTTCTTGGCTGTCGCACCGAAAGTTCGAATCCCGGCTTTGCCAAGAAAATTAATTCTGGTCTGAGAGCTGGAACAGGGTCCACTCAGCATCGTGAGGCAAACCTGAGAAGAGGAGGATTCGATTCCCACCTCAACCATCCTGGAAGTGGATTTTAGTGGTTTCCCACTTCTACTCCAAGTGAATGCAAGAATGGTTCCTATCTTAAGGACACGGCCACTTCCTTCCCAATCCTCAACTGAATTACAAATAAACAATACTGGGATGGTTCCTAACGGATGGCCATGACCGCCTCCTTCCCGATTACAAATAGCCTACACACCTAATACAGCCTGTGACACAGGTAACAGTCACACTCAAGTATATGGGGCTACATGACCACAACATCGCAAACCTGCTAAGGAATCATTATCATCATCATCATCATCATCATCATCATCAACATCTTCATCAGCAGCAGCAGCAGCAGCAGCAGCAGCAGCATCAACAACAACGTACACATTCTAAGACCAACTTTGAATAAACGGCAATTTTACTAATAAAAGCTTGGATGGCTCTAGCGAGAGAATCACACTGTATTGTAATACTGTAGTTGGTATTGTTTGATTGAGGCACTTACGGCATCTTATTTAATGAGTGTGTGAATCAGCGTTAATAACCTGTGTTAATGTGTGTCTGTACTAGTGTGTGTATTTGTATTTGGGACTAGGATTGGAAAGGAAGCGTTTTAGGCCTTAAATTATGTTGCCTATCATCTTAGCATTTGCCTGGAGTAGAAATGGAAAACCACAGAAAACTACTTCTAGAATGATTGAGGAGTGAATCGAACCCACATATTCCCAGTTGTCCTCTCGAGACTGAGAGCCAATCCTTGGATGAGCCTTGTTGACCTCCGGGATAGCTGAGTTGGCTTGTTCAACAGTTGCACTGACCTATATCGTGACACAGCCACCTGCTGTGTTAACTGAGTCTCTACTTAACGACTTTCAGTTTACTACTTTGTGTATTGCGTTTAATGCAATGATTTATTTTGCTTGCATTGCAGGTACAAGTTAAACTTTAATGGACGCATTGCATTGGCTATTATTTACTGTGAGATCATAAACAGTTGGGCTTTACAACCTCTCTGTTGTAATCTCCAGCCATTGAGTTCATTACTTCTTTTAGAAACTTCGTTGATAGACCATTAATGGACGTTTTTCGCCTCTAACTCTGTTTTACTTGTTTGCTTATCTCGGCTAAGGAAGTGTTGGATTTTTATGGGCTTTTACGATGAGAAATGCCGTTAAGATATTCTTACGTTTGAAATGTGAATAGCAGTGATAAAGATGGAACTGATGACCTCAATGTTTCGCTCTTTAAAACAACAGACAGCAGTATCTGCGTTGAAGGTACTTATGGGGTTTGCGCTGGAGGCTTGTTGATAATGTTGTTGTTGTTGCTTATTTTAGGGGCTGAGACATCGTGGTCATATAGCCCCGTGTATTTGTGTGTGTGGAATTCGTGTGATAACCTGTGTTATTGTTATTGTGATGGCTGATGGGGATATGATTGGGAAAGAGGCGGCCGTGGGCCTTAAGTTAAGGAGGCCACACACGCAACTGCAAGTTTGTCAAGCATGCATGATCAATCTTGTTGTGTAAGCAAGCTTTAGCGTTTGTAGGATAATTCTGCGCAAGAATTTTGATTGTACACGCAGCTTGAGGATGGATTGAATTGAAATCATGCAAGCTTGTACAAGCCGCGTTTGCCCAAGCGAAACGGAGCGTGTGTACCACGGATGTGCCGGCTTGTGCAAGCAAACTTTAGTCGTGAGTGCGCTCTACAGGTGGTGACATCATTTGGACTATGCCTAGTGTTCTCAAGGTCAACGGTCAATAACCATTGTTCTGTACTGAACCCATGGGCCATAGGGTCCATGACGGTCGAATCCATGTCCTTAAGGAAGAAATGAAAGAAACGTATAGTTTTTTTTTTTAAGGAACGGAGAGAGATTTTAAGCCAGGAATATAGCTTAACATTGTGCAAGCGACTAGGGACAGATGTTCCTTAGGTGAGATCACCCCACTCGACATTTCAGAGAGGGCTGGTCACGAGTATTAATAACTGAGTGGAACTTTCCACCGTGTTAGACAGAGAAGCCTGAATCGGAATTCAAGCTGACGTTGCTGGAATTTGACAACGCCGCATATGCACCAGAAGAGGAATAATTAAAATTAACACGTTTACGAGCATAATAATGAGTAAACAAGCACAGTACAGTGAATCATTTTGAATGAGAGATTTTTCAGTATAGAGAAACCATGTAATAATTGCACAGAAAAAAACTGCCGACGTAAGACGACGTCATTGGGGAATTACCTAAGCCTCTGTGGAGGGGAGAGAGCAAAAGGAATGCAACACCCACACAATTGAGGACGAGAAATTAATTAATATCTCCGAATTGCACGATCGATTCTTAGGTGCAATAAGATCATGTGACGTTGAGAAGACGAGCTTTCGGAAGGTATAATTTTTATATTTGTGGCACCATTATTTTAGAAGTTGACCACAGGAAAGGCTAGAGTCTTATTTTTTTGTAGTAAAACAGTATAAAGCTTCAGGCGTTTCCAAGCCAATCATGCAGTCCTACGAGCATTCCGTGAGGGGAAGTGCTGCTCCACGACGTAGAAGTAGTCATTCCGACAGTCCGTGAGGGGACGTAACTCTGCGTTACATCGATAACAGCTACCAGTACTCCTTGAGGGGAGAAGCGCTGTGTTAAACCGCCGAAGTAAGATCCGATAGCCACAGGCGTCACAGTAGTAACGACTTGCTTGCCTCCATAAGGAGCATTCAAGACGAAATTTTAAAGTATCGCCGTAGTGAAATATTAGGAAAATCCTAATTATAGGATTTAGGCCCGACTGTATACAAGTTAAAGTGAAAATTCGCAAGATATAGTCATAGCAGGCTGCGAACGTCGGACTTAAAGGCGATAGGTCGTTAAATGTACGAACGAAGAGATCATAACGTACGGAAGTATCGTACCAGACAGATAAACTGTTATTTAAATTGAAGAAACCTAAAAAGGAAGAACAGAATAAGGTTCGAACGTAGGAGTGTTAAAACAGTTCAAATAAAGAGGATAGGAGACTATAAACATTAGCTCCAGAAAGCAGGCGAACAATTCAAATAATACTAGAATTGAGAAATGCTAGCTGCTAGAAACTAAATCTATAGGTCTTAGAGGAGACTTCGATCCATATAGACTTTCGTTAGGATCGATAGACAGATCTACAGAGAAGCCGTTCAAGCTAGATCAATAGCCGGTTATCCAGGATAGGAATAGCAGAATTGGACTCCAGGGAACAGTAGATGTTTCGGGACTTTCGCATTCTACAGAATAGGAGGCCGACATCGAATAAAATTTCACCCTTGGAAACGGGAATTTAAGAAGATCACGTGTGATAGGCTCAGAAACACGGCCTAGTGATCGAGTAATTGTGAAGTGTAAAATAATCAAGATTGTGTGTTAAATAATATTTTTAGTGTTTATTATGTGTTCAAAAGGGACACATCAGTATATAAAAATGTCGTCAATATTAAGTGTTTTAGATATATGTCAAAAAGTGTTTTTCCGTAAGATGAATACCTTTAATATGGTGTAAAAAGTTCAAAGTGGGCCCAAAAATGAAACACCGCACCAGATTTAAGATCATGGGATGATCTGGAAAATATGTGAGTACAAAATTCATTTTTATTTTGGTGTCAGAAATTGATTGTGTACAAAACCCACCGGAGTTTTGGAGTGAAAGGGATGTGTTTTAATGAATAAATACTGAATAATCAAGAATACGGTCTGAACAATAATAAAATAAATTGAGAAATTATAAATAATTATGTAAAGAATAAATCCCGTAGAGGAAATATGTGAATAAAGGGTTAATGTATTTAACAAATGTCATAAGAGCAAGCGAAATATCATTAATTATCATAATAGACATTGAAATAAAGTAAAGTTGAGATATGAAAGAAATAGCTTTTGAGCTGGTAAAAAGAATAAAGATAATAATAATAATTAAATATGGAAATGTTAAATAAAAATCAAATAAATTGATATGAACATAAGAACGTTAAGCCTTAACGTATGTGTAAGAGATGAGGTTCAATGGAATATTTAAAAACAGGGAGCGATTTATCGACAACGGAAAGATTAATATGTGAATTAAAAATAATATGAATTGTTACTAAAGAGATTTTATCAGTTCTTGGGAAGACATTTTCGGCTTAAAATAATGCATAGCGCATAATGAGCGCAAATATAATATTAAAGTGTCACGCTAGGAACGCGTAGTGGTTAAATACTTGGTACATTACTTATGGAGGGTAGTTGATTGCAGTGAATTGATAATTGTGTAAGTCCTCTATTTGTGACATAGTATCACGAGGCATTGTGTATGTATTTAAAAAGGGAGCTAATATATGGTATTATTGAGCGTATGTCATATGGGCCACGGCCGACTCTAAATCGCAATTTGTATAAGTCCTCTGTACGGGATTGGTTCCCGAGGCACCTGAAGAGATTCGAATGCAGGATCTTCTTATGATAAAAGCCCCTGAAATTCTCCGTCGTCGTATGTGTATTTAATCTTCCCAATCAATGAGGACCCTCTCATAATTAATAAATGCCAAGGATATAAAAATGGTCTTTGAACCAAAGAATAGTTGTTTGAATGTATACGGTACAATAAAGCCCGGTCTCCCCAGAACTGGATAGAATGGGAAGGTTTGTTTTGAAAGCATTGGAAATAAGCTACTAATGTTGGGACAGACAGGATGTCGCCGCCACCCTAACGTGTCATAAATCGCACCCCAAGTAGTAGAGACCAGCTCTTTTAAAGCGAGGGGGAACAGAGACCGTCTCGTAAGCTGTTGTAAAGAGAAATAAATACACCAGGAGTGTTTAAAGTTGTTAACGACCCGGGCGTTGAACCGAGGTCCTTAAAGATGGATATTTCGTTTGCCGGTTCAGATCGTAGTTTCTTATATGATAATGGTCTATTAAGACATAAGAGATATATAACAATCCCTATTGTAATAATGTATGGACGTGGGATTCCACGAGTTGATTGAAGGCAACTGAGTTCGGGAGTAACTATAGTTTTTTGACTGTGTCAAGTACCTTCACGCTCTGGAGTACACAATTGATTTTCTGATTACCTTAATATATTTTTGAAATAAAGAGAGATGATAACAACTGGATGTGTGGACATGCCCAAAATATTGAGTTAGATAATTAACCTAGATTTTTAAATATAATTATATATTTGTTTTTGAGAAATAAGAAAATATAAAAGGTAGTGTTTGAGGTGTACAAGAATGACACCATAAATATGTAAATGCATGGAGCCAAAGAGCTCGGAGTTATGTAAACTTAATGTTAGTGCTTTATGGAAGTGAGATTAAGTAAGAATTGTTGGTTTATGTGGAAACCACAGGTTTTGAATACAATATTTGTTTATTTTATTTGTGATCCCTTGTTCATTTGGAACAAGCAGTTGATATTTGGGTCAGTATTTAAATTGTTAAAATGTTTGTAGCGCCATTAATTTATTAATTAAATGTGTTTAAATAGGAGTTGATTTTGTTGTTATTTTTGCAAGTGTATCCTCTAATTAATCCAAAATATGTGAGTCACAGAGTGGGGGAACTTACCGCTGCCCCGAAATTCCGAATTGAGCTACGCTGGTATACTGTGATTGGCATATTTCTTGCTAAATGGGCACAGGGGGATATATAAATAATGTGCTGGATTAATAACTAGAGGAACACTTAAGTCGGTCATATCATGTAAAATTAAAGTAATAATAGGAATAGCTACAACGTAAAATATTAACTGACCGCATGGGTCCCTGGAAACTCATACCGAGCAGCCCTGAATATATTATATATCGAACCCCCTAGCAAAAGTAAACATAGTGGCTCCAACGTGGGGCTTCTAGCAAAAATAAACATGGCGCCCAGTACGCAGGGCTGAGTTTTCCTAGGGAAAACCCGAGTTTTCTCGAAAAATCAAAATTTTCATTTTTTGAAAAAAATGGTTTTTCGAAATTTTGAATTTTAAATACTTCCATAAAGGTTTTATGAAATTGAATAAGATTATCCAAAGGGTACGTTGTAAGTGAATACCCGTACCAAAGTAAAGTTTTAAAGAAATTGGGACACACTAATTCAGAGTATCATCTCTCAAGCATGTACTAGTGTGGTGGCATTTGTGGCCCACTGTATTCTTATATGAGAAAAGATGGTGACGATGATGGAGTTAAAGGAGTGTTTGGATGAACATTTCCAAAAGAATAGGGACGAGATAATAAAAATAAGTACGCAAAGTACGGAAGATGCAAAAAAAGAGAATAGGGAAGAGAGGCAGGAACTTTTGAACGCTATAAAAGCCGATAGCAAAGAAAAGTGGGAGACCATGAACAATAAATTGGGAACAATAGACAATACATTGAGTCTCCAAAAGGATGAGAATAAAAAAGAGTTCGAATCCATAAATCAAAAGTTGGGATCTATCCAAGCCGATTGTATTAACATGAATAGTACATTGAAGGCTGAGATAGAAAGTAAGTTGGAGAATATAAGGATAGAGAATACCGATCATTTTTCAGCACAATCCAGGGCTTTGGAAGATAAACTAGGAATAATAGAAGGGAAACTTGAAAATAAATTACATTCCTTTCAGGAGAAGATGATAGGTGATAATTTTTTGAAAAATCAAGCCATGAACACTAAACTAGAGGCCATGGAGACTAAAATACAAAGTAATATAATTGATAAATTAGAAGGGACAATGGATAACAAATTTCAAGGTTTTGACACTAGGTTGGAAAACAAGTTAACTAAGTTTGGGAAGAAGTTAAGTGAGTTAAAAGAGGAAAATAAAGGATTTCATTCAGGATTGCAAGTCCAAATAAATACCTTGAACGATAGTACGGTAAAATCCATAAATGAATGTCAAAATCATTTTAAAATGATCGAGGATAAAATTGGTTCTATGGAAACAACTTGTAAACAAAATGGGGACGAATGTAAAAAGGAACTTGTAACCCAGATCCAAGGTGTGCAGAAAATTTTAGAAGCTCAAATAGAATCGAACAAAAGTATTTGTGAAAAATCCCAGGGAGAGATAAAAAGTAGTATTGAGGCGTTAGGAGACAGGTTTGGAGGGATGGAAAAGAAAGTAGAAAACCTCGAGGGGAAGGTCGAGAAAGTACAGACAAAAATAACGGAGGTTAAGAAGCAAGGTGAGGCCGATGCCAACAAAAGGGAATTGCAATTTAACGTATTCACGGGACAGGTGGACGAATGGTTGAGAAAGCACGAGGGGGATATTACTACGAAGTTAAGCGAATACGAAGGGAATCTTAAGAAGGAAAGCACGCAACGAAAAAGGGATCGTGATGAACAACTTATAAAAATAGAGAAGATAGATAAAGGGGTTACTGGAATTCAGGAAACCGTAATAGGATTAACGAAACAAATGGGAGACACAAAGGGAGATATAGATAAGGTTATGACCGACATAACAATTATATTCGAGGAGCAAGGAAGGGCTCGAGAGGATATGAACAAGATCCAGGATAAAGTCTACAAAGAACAAAAAGAAGTGGAGAAGCAAATAAAGGAGATACGAGAAGGCCTGGACACCATAGGTGATATGAAACCAGAAATTAAAGACCAACAGGCTAAGATCATTAAGAAAGAGGTAGAAGACCAAATAAATGGATTTCGGGATAGCTTCAGGGATGAGAAATTCCATTTCCAAAAGGTAGAGGAAGATATTAAAAGGAATCAAGAAAGAATTCAGAATGAATTAAGATCCCGATTGGAGAGGACGGAACTTAAGAATAGTCAAATGGAAATCCAACTCATGGCAAATGAAGAAAGTGCCCGAAGAGAAAGGAAGTTAGAATTCGAAAATCAGGAGGAGTTTCCAAAGACAGGATGGGTAGATTCCCGTGAACAAGGCACAGATACGGAAAGGGACTTAGGAGGGGAGAGCCCTTATAAGAACCCCGGATATCCAATGGCGATGTCAACCCCGTACACGAATCAGACAAATGGCCAAATAATAAACATTATTAAATCCAATGAGGATAGACCAGTAAAGTTTACGGGTAATAACATGTCTATTACTCCAAAATACTGGCTAAAAGAAGTGGCAGAGTATCTAAATGAAATGAAGGTTCCTCAGGATCGGAGACTGAGAGCTATTGAAAAGCTGTTGGCAGGTGATTGTCTCACCTGGTTCAGAAGCTTCAGATACACTTTTGATACGGTGGAAGGCTTTAGGGAAGCATTTTTAAAGCGATATTGGGCAGCAGATGTCCAAGAAAACTTAAGGCTAGATCTGTACTCTAGGAAGTACAGCACCAATGCACCTACTAAATACTCGGAATTTTTCACCGCTCAGCTGTGTAAATTCCGCGAACTGGATATTGCTCCGGCAGAAAACGACCTGTGTGCCGCCATTGCAAGACAGCTTCCGTATGAGATTCAGAGGCTGCTAATCTCATCCAAAGCCAGAAGTGCTGTGGAAGTGGAGAGTGTATTACGTCAGTTAGATATGACGACTTCGCACGTAACTCCTCGGCATCAGAGACAAACTGAGCAAGTACACATGGCCAGCAGTCAGGAAACTGGAGAAAAACCAGCGACCAGGAATCAGTCCACCAGTACGGATACTCAAGGACGAGATCGAGAGTATGGGCACCAGGAGCCTAGAAGGATACAGCCATATTATCGGGGAGGATATCGAGGAAGAAATCCTAGAACGACGGGTTATAGGCAACAGGAAAGCCGACCCTATAACAATAACCAGCAAAGGCCGGACAACAGAAAGAAATGGGAGAATTATCCCAGGAGAAATGTAAGGCCAGACGATAGGGATGATGAATATCGGGCCGAAATAGAAGAAAGATATCAGGAGAGTCTTCGTTATATGAACGAAAGACCAGATGAACCTGATAGGCAAAAAGTCCGTTGGAGTGAGGCAATCAAGAACCGGAAATCACCCGACCGACTAGACGGAGCTCAAAGCTTGGAACTACAAGCTCAGCTAAAGAATGAGGGAAAAGGGAGCCCTCAGGAAAAAAAAACTCCAAATTTAAATTGTCAAAAGTGGAAACATACCAGGAGCTGGGAGGAAGTAGAAATTGTAAATTGGATAGCTAGACCAGATGAACTAATTAACGAGGATGTGGAAGGAATCCCACCTGTTAAAAGAGAACTACCTATAATTATGCTTAGGATAGAAGGATTACTGGTCAGAGCATTGATTGATACTGGATCCACAATAAGTTTAATTACACAAACCCTTTTAAATGAATTGGAAACAAGGGGCCGAGTACTAAAGATTCCCACATCAAGTGTAAAGATTAAGGGAATTATCCCTGAAAAATCTTTGACATGTAAATTTCAGGTATACATTGATTTAATCATGGGTAACGCTGAAATTTCGCAGTGCTTTTTGCTGGTAAATCAATTACCGTATAATGTCATATTAGGTATTGATTTTATCCGTGAGAACAAGGTCATTATAGACCTAGCGCAAAATTGCATTAGAATTCAAAGAGAGGATGTGGATGAGCAAAACATTAACCTACAGGATCAGGAGGCGAAAATAGCAGAACAGGTATGGCATATGGAAGAAGTGATTGAGGAAGATTATAAGGACATAGAAAGGATATTTGAAGTCCTCAACATAGAACTCGAAGATAATGTGGAAAATGAGTTCGAGACCAACCTGTCAGGAAAAGTGGAGGAAGCTAAAGTCAGCCTCGAAATTAAGGAACGGTTAAAGAAATTATTATTGGATTATAGGGACGTATTTGATTCCAAGCCAGGGAAGATTGAAAATTTTAAATACGCGTTCCAAGTCAACGATTGGGCACCGTTCAAACAAAAACCATACCCGGTTGCGGAAAAACATTACCCACAAACCAAGAAAACACTGCAGGAGATGATGAATGCAGGTGTTATAGAAAAGATGGCGACACCTTATGTTAGTCCATTAGTGATTGTGAGTAAACCGGATGGCTCAGTAAGGGTGTGTTTAGATGCCAGAAATTTAAATGCCAAAAATCATACCAGAAAATGATTCGGCACCACCCATAAAAGAAATACTGAGGAAGTTTAAAGGCAAGAAGATTTTTACAAATATTGACATGACTTCTTCGTATCATCATCTCGAACTGGAAGAGAAAACCAGCTTGTTGACTGGATTTCAGTTCGATCAACAAACGTACTGCTTTAGAAGATGTCCGTTTGGATTAAAGACTGCAGGATCCGCATTAATAAGAGCGCTGGATCGAAACCTGTCAGAGGAAGTGAAAGAGTGCACTATCCGATACGTAGATGACATTTTGCTTACCTCGGAGAACATTGAGGAACATTTAGAAAATTTGAAGAAATTATTAGAAGACCTAAGAAGGGCAAATTTTAAGATAAATTTAAAGAAGTCGAATTTCTGTCAAAGGCAAGTGACATTTTTAGGGCATGTGATTGACAAGGATGGTGTTAAACCAAATCCATGCAAATTGGAATCGATAAGGGATTTTCCAAGGCCTTTGAAAGTGAAGAACGTTCGCCAGTTTTTGGGATTGATTGGGTTCTTCTCAGGACATTGTCCATCATACACCAAAACTGTTGCACCACTACAGGACCTTCTGAAGAAGGGGGGCAAGTGGAAATGGACGGAGGAAGCAGAAAAAGCATTCGAGGAGGCCAAGGAAATGCTCTTAAATTATGTGAAGCTAGGATATCCTGATTTTAATCAGAGATTTATCATTCAGACAGACGCATCCCAGATTGGAATAGGGGCAATGCTATATCAGGAGAACCCGGAAAACCCTGATAAGAAGAACTATCTAGCTTTCACAAGTAGGAGACTGAAACCACACGAGAAAAATTATACGATCAGCGAGATCGAGCTGTTAGCGATATTGCACGCGTTGCAATATTGGCGGAAGATCGTATATGGGTTTCAGGTCATTCTAAGGAAGGATCATAAAGCCTTAACCTTTTTGATGAAGACTGATTTATCCAGTCAAAGGTTGATGCGTTGGGCTTTATATATTCAACAATTTGATGTCAAGATAGAGTACTGCCCAGGAAAGGAAAACATAGTTCCAGACTACTTAAGTAGACAGCCAGAGTCCATAGAAGAGGAAGTAATGGCTATAGATTTGGAAGACAGGGATCAGCGTACTCTTAATGAGTTAAGAAGCATTAGTCAAAGACAACGGGAGGATCCATGGATGAACATGCTCATATCATTCCTTGAGGGAAGCTTGATAAGAGGAACACCAGCGTACACGGAAGCTGAGAAGATAGCACAAGATTACACGTTTTATAATGGGTTATTATATAAGTTTGTGGACTCTGACCATACGAAATTAAGGATTGTTGTACCTGCAATTTTGCAGAGGAAAATAGTATGGTTAGCCCATAGATCGTTCGGACATATGGGAGTCGACAAAACAGTCTCGATGCTGAAAGAAGCATTTATATGGCCGAGACTGAGAGAAACTGTAAGGGACACACTAAAGACATGTGATTTATGTCAAAGGATTAAACCTAATGCATTTCTGATGAAACAGAAGCCTATACCATTGTTGCCCGAAAGGCCCGGCCAAATCATATCTATTGATAATTTTGGACCTTTGCCAAAGGCAAGAAGAGGAAATCGACACATAATGGTGGCTATGGATGTCTTCACTAAAATGGTTGTCCTTGCTCCCATACAGAAGACTAGTACCAAACAGGTGTTAAAACGACTTAAAGAAAAAGTGATACCGATTCTGGGAAAACCTGAGAATTTGTTGTCGGATCACGGCAGTTGTTTCACCAGTGTAGAGTTCAGACGAGAATTAGAAAGACTTGAAATACGTCAAATTTTGTCAAGTATTCGCCATCCTGAGGCAAACCCTGTAGAGAGAGTTATGAGAGAAACGGCCAAGTACTGTAGAATATACTGTGCCGAAGAAAATTGGAAGTGGATAGATATTTTGGATATTATTGAATTTTGTATAAATAATACAATCCATGAATCCACAGGAGAGATACCTATAACGTTACATCGGAATGAGCAACCAGAAAGACCTTGGAATCTGGTAATTCCTAGACCAGCAGACGCTCAGCCGGGAAGAGATGTACGAATTAGGAGAGCCTTTGAGCATCTAAAAGCTCAAGCCGACAGGAGGCAGAGAAGGAATAGGCATAAGAGGTATCATCGACCATTATTAGCAGGAGAAATGGTGTTAGTGAAAAGACCAGCCATTTCGGATCCAGGGAACCGTGTGTACAAGAAGTTCCAGAAAATGTACCACGGACCATATCAGATAATCAGAGATTTGAGGAATAACGCATATAGAATTCGGCACTGTGAAACGGATCACGAAGTAACCATGAATTCAGCAAATTTGAAATTATATTACCCTCCCGAATGTTTTGATGAAGAAAATGAACAAGCCCTGGTCATGGAAACATTTAGAGATGAATCCGCTTTTGACATAAACAAGAATGAGGAAGAAATAGAAAATAGAGCTCAAGCATTCGAGTGCGAATGCGAATTGGAGAAAGTATATTGGGAAATTAAAGAAATAATTGAATTTATTGAAGAAGAAAATTCCAATTTAAGAAAAGAAAATGATGAAATAAGGAAACGGGTAGGGATAGACCAAACCCGTAAGGGAGAATGAGGTTCTGGGAACTTAAAGTCCAGACAAATAAAGAAAGAAAGAAAGGGTAGGGACAGAGCATACCCGACCTACACAATTACCGGATACGACCTAAAAGAAGTAAAAACAACAGTAAATACGGATGACGTTATGATGGCTTCGACGAATAAAGAGATACAAATTAAATTGAAATAAATTTCCTCAAGAATTTTCGAAAATTTATTTACCTAAGGAGGGGAGAGATGAACCCATGGGCCATAGGGTCCATGACGGTCGAATCCATGTCCTTAAGGAAGAAATGAAAGAAACGTATAGTTTTTTTTTAAGGAACGGAGAGAGATTTTAAGCCAGGAATATAGCTTAACATTGTGCAAGCGACTAGGGACAGATGTTCCTTAGGTGAGATCACCCCACTCGACATTTCAGAGAGGGCTGGTCACGAGTATTAATAACTGAGTGGAACTTTCCACCGTGTTAGACAGAGAAGCCTGAATCGGAATTCAAGCTGACGTTGCTGGAATTTGACAACGCCGCATATGCACCAGAAGAGGAATAATTAAAATTAACACGTTTACGAGCATAATAATGAGTAAACAAGCACAGTACAGTGAATCATTTTGAATGAGAGATTTTTCAGTATAGAGAAACCATGTAATAATTGCACAGAAAAAACTGCCGACGTAAGACGACGTCATTGGGGAATTACCTAAGCCTCTGTGGAGGGGAGAGAGCAAAAGGAATGCAACACCCACACAATTGAGGACGAGAAATTAATTAATATCTCCGAATTGCACGATCGATTCTTAGGTGCAATAAGATCATGTGACGTTGAGAAGACGAGCTTTCGGAAGGTATAATTTTTATATTTGTGGCACCATTATTTTAGAAGTTGACCACAGGAAAGGCTAGAGTCTTATTTTTTTGTAGTAAAACAGTATAAAGCTTCAGGCGTTTCCAAGCCAATCATGCAGTCCTACGAGCATTCCGTGAGGGGAAGTGCTGCTCCACGACGTAGAAGTAGTCATTCCGACAGTCCGTGAGGGGACGTAACTCTGCGTTACATCGATAACAGCTACCAGTACTCCTTGAGGGGAGAAGCGCTGTGTTAAACCGCCGAAGTAAGATCCGATAGCCACAGGCGTCACAGTAGTAACGACTTGCTTGCCTCCATAAGGAGCATTCAAGACGAAATTTTAAAGTATCGCCGTAGTGAAATATTAGGAAAATCCTAATTATAGGATTTAGGCCCGACTGTATACAAGTTAAAGTGAAAATTCGCAAGATATAGTCATAGCAGGCTGCGAACGTCGGACTTAAAGGCGATAGGTCGTTAAATGTACGAACGAAGAGATCATAACGTACGGAAGTATCGTACCAGACAGATAAACTGTTATTTAAATTGAAGAAACCTAAAAAGGAAGAACAGAATAAGGTTCGAACGTAGGAGTGTTGAAACAGTTCAAATAAAGAGGATAGGAGACTATAAACATTAGCTCCAGAAAACAGGCGAACAATTCAAATAATACTAGAATTGAGAAATGCTAGCTGCTAGAAACTAAATCTATAGGTCTTAGAGGAGACTTCGATCCATATAGACTTTCGTTAGGATCGATAGACAGATCTACAGAGAAGCCGTTCAAGCTAGATCAATAGCCGGTTATCCAGGATAGGAATAGCAGAATTGGACTCCAGGGAACAGTAGATGTTTCGGGACTTTCGCATTCTACAGAATAGGAGGCCGACATCGAATAAAATTTCACCCTTGGAAACGGGAATTTAAGAAGATCACGTGTGATAGGCTCAGAAACACGGCCTAGTGATCGAGTAATTGTGAAGTGTAAAATAATCAAGATTGTGTGTTAAATAATATTTTTAGTGTTTATTATGTGTTCAAAAGGGACACATCAGTATATAAAAATGTCGTCAATATTAAGTGTTTTAGATATATGTCAAAAAGTGTTTTTCCGTAAGATGAATACCTTTAATATGGTGTAAAAAGTTCAAAGTGGGCCCAAAAATGAAACACCGCACCAGATTTAAGATCATGGGATGATCTGGAAAATATGTGAGTACAAAATTCATTTTTATTTTGGTGTCAGAAATTGATTGTGTACAAAACCCACCGGAGTTTTGGAGTGAAAGGGATGTGTTTTAATGAATAAATACTGAATAATCAAGAATACGGTCTGAACAATAATAAAATAAATTGAGAAATTATAAATAATTATGTAAAGAATAAATCCCGTAGAGGAAATATGTGAATAAAGGGTTAATGTATTTAACAAATGTCATAAGAGCAAGCGAAATATCATTAATTATCATAATAGACATTGAAATAAAGTAAAGTTGAGATATGAAAGAAATAGCTTTTGAGCTGGTAAAAAGAATAAAGATAATAATAATAATTAAATATGGAAATGTTAAATAAAAATCAAATAAATTGATATGAACATAAGAACGTTAAGCCTTAACGTATGTGTAAGAGATGAGGTTCAATGGAATATTTAAAAACAGGGAGCGATTTATCGACAACGGAAAGATTAATATGTGAATTAAAAATAATATGAATTGTTACTAAAGAGATTTTATCAGTTCTTGGGAAGACATTTTCGGCTTAAAATAATGCATAGCGCATAATGAGCGCAAATATAATATTAAAGTGTCACGCTAGGAACGCGTAGTGGTTAAATACTTGGTACATTACTTATGGAGGGTAGTTGATTGCAGTGAATTGATAATTGTGTAAGTCCTCTATTTGTGACATAGTATCACGAGGCATTGTGTATGTATTTAAAAAGGGAGCTAATATATGGTATTATTGAGCGTATGTCATATGGGCCACGGCCGACTCTAAATCGCAATTTGTATAAGTCCTCTGTACGGGATTGGTTCCCGAGGCACCTGAAGAGATTCGAATGCAGGATCTTCTTATGATAAAAGCCCCTGAAATTCTCCGTCGTCGTATGTGTATTTAATCTTCCCAATCAATGAGGACCCTCTCATAATTAATAAATGCCAAGGATATAAAAATGGTCTTTGAACCAAAGAATAGTTGTTTGAATGTATACGGTACAATAAAGCCCGGTCTCCCCAGAACTGGATAGAATGGGAAGGTTTGTTTTGAAAGCATTGGAAATAAGCTACTAATGTTGGGACAGACAGGATGTCGCCGCCACCCTAACGAGTCATAAATCGCACCCCAAGTAGTAGAGACTAGCTCTTTTAAAGCGAGGGGGAACAGAGACCGTCTCGTAAGCTGTTGTAAAGAGAAATAAATACACCAGGAGTGTTTAAAGTTGTTAACGACCCGGGCGTTGAACCGAGGTCCTTAAAGATGGATATTTCGTTTGCCGGTTCAGATCGTAGTTTCTTATATGATAATGGTCTATTAAGACATAAGAGATATATAACAATCCCTATTGTAATAATGTATGGACGTGGGATTCCACGAGTTGATTGAAGGCAACTGAGTTCGGGAGTAACTATAGTTTTTTGACTGTGTCAAGTACCTTCACGCTCTGGAGTACACAATTGATTTTCTGATTACCTTAATATATTTGTGAAATAAAGAGAGATGATAACAACTGGATGTGTGGACATGCCCAAAATATTGAGTTAGATAATTAACCTAGATTTTTAAATATAATTATATATTTGTTTTTGAGAAATAAGAAAATATAAAAGGTAGTGTTTGAGGTGTACAAGAATGACACCATAAATATGTAAATGCATGGAGCCAAAGAGCTCGGAGTTATGTAAACTTAATGTTAGTGCTTTATGGAAGTGAGATTAAGTAAGAATTGTTGGTTTATGTGGAAACCACAGGTTTTGAATACAATATTTGTTTATTTTATTTGTGATCCCTTGTTCATTTGGAACAAGCAGTTGATATTTGGGTCAGTATTTAAATTGTTAAAATGTTTGTAGCGCCATTAATTTATTAATTAAATGTGTTTAAATAGGAGTTGATTTTGTTGTTATTTTTGCAAGTGTATCCTCTAATTAATCCAAAATATGTGAGTCACAGAGTGGGGGAACTTACCGCTGCCCCGAAATTCCGAATTGAGCTACGCTGGTATACTGTGATTGGCATATTTCTTGCTAAATGGGCACAGTACTGACCTATAACTGACGATTATTAACCAATACCATACTTCCTCTATCACTCCACGTGAACTCCATTGTCTCGCCCTGGCAGCCAGCTCGTGTGTCACGCTGGTGTCAGATGTCCAGTGTTGCACAGCTGCGCACAGTTCTGTCCAGTCTCGCTGCTTGCTCTCAGTGGCTACGGTGTAAAGTTGGCAACATGGTGCCTCGCGCTAGGAAAGCCTTGGCTTTCCGCAGACAAGGAATGTAAACATATCCCCCCGTCATCGTATTCTTCTTTTTAAATAAAGGTGTTGCGATTGACCAAAGGTTCAGATAAGTTTCTTCAGTCACTCTGATATAATTATGCCAATCACGCGGATATATCTTCAATTCACTCAGCAAATAACGTGGGAATAGGTATTTATCTTCAATAACCACTCTTTGCACCATATATCACGATTCTTCTTTCGCGCTTTCCTCTTGTGGACAAGGCAAACAGCAGCCAAAGCTAGAGCATCGTCGTTCCAGCTCGTGATAGTGCCAAGGCCAAGTGGCGCTTGTTCAAGCATACTTGTACCGTGTGCTGTCGTAGGGAAATTTTGCATTCCTGTACAAAAGGATTGATCATGCAGGTAGAACATCAATTCCGCTCGATTTTCCTTAATTCCACTCGGTCCTCCAAGGGACCCAAAAATAAGTTCCTCAACTCCGCTCAGACTTTGACAAGGGGTCGGCAAAGGGGTTATAACCAAAGACATAAACAAATGCCATAACCCTCCTGCTCGCTTACCAAGGGCCGGGTCAAACACCTTCTGCAGCGCATTTCCAGTCCATATTTTTATTTAACAACAGTGATTAATATCTAGCTCTTTATGTATTATGTTTATATCTCATTTAACGAATGAGCGGACTTGACTTCAGAGCGTTTGACCTATGGCGTGGTGGGGTTGGCAAGACATTGTTGTGCCATTGATGTCAAGTCCGCTCATTCGTTAAATCAGGTATAAAGTGTTTGGCACATTCTAACTTATATGGCAGAAAGTACAAGTGATTTAAAATTAATCATAATATTCTTTTAAACAAGTCTGCCAATTTTTTGTATTTTTTCTACAAATTTTATACATTGTTTTTAACATGTCCATAATTAAATGTTTGTATGATTTTTAACCTAGTCAGACTTTATTAAATTAAATTTAGATAATAATAGGTGTATAATTTGTACCTAAAAATACTTTCGATATCAGCTGCGGATGCTGAAAATACTGTTTTCCAGCCTAGAACAGAATAATCAGCTGCATTCAAGAATTCACTCATGCGCTGCATAAGGTGTTTGACCCGGCCCTTGGTATGCGAGCAGGAGGGTTATGGCGTTTATTTACGTCATTGGGGATACCTTCTTTGCCGACCCCTTGTCAAAGCCTGAGCGGAGTTGAGGAACTTATTTTTGGGTCCCTTGGAGGACCGAGCGGAATTAAGGTAACCCTGGCTACCTGACTGGAATTCCCGAGCGGAATTGATGCCCGCCCATCATGCAAGCTTGTCAAGCTTGCAGTTACGTGTGTAGCCACCTTTAGGAACCGTACAAGCATTTGCCTGGAGTAGAAGTGGGGAAACTACGGAAAACCACTTCAAGGATGGCTGAGGTGGGAATCGAATCAACTGCTTCTGAGTTTTGCCTCACGAGACTCAGTGTTCCCCGTTCCAGCCCTCACACCAGAATTAAAATTTCTTGGCAGAGCTGGGTTTGAACCCGGTCCTCCGGGACGACAGCCAAGAAAGCTATCTGCAACACCACGAATACTGGCCATTTTTCATTAATTGTAAATGCATGACAATGGCAATTACAATAATCAGCATCAAGAAAAGACGAATGTTATTTCACTTGTTTTCTCAGCAACATGTGTTGTACCAATATCTCTGAAGAGAAACCTGCAATTATGAGAACTTCCCATGAATACAGTGACATGTGTTTAAAAAAACTCTGTCATTCTTAACACTTGCTCAACAGTTAGAAAGTTTTCAAACGTCCCCTCCACGTACATGAAATAGAGAATCATCAACTTGCTGTAGAATGCCGTTTCTGATCCCTTCCCACCTTCTGTAAAAATAGGCGTGTGTACAAGAGAATAATAATAATAATAATAATAATAATAATAATAATAATAATAATAAGGAGAAACATCCCCTCTCCATCGCACTGTATCTTCAGCTGATGATAATTACACACCGCTCCATCTGTCATCTTTAGATTCACCAGTAAACGAAGTGAAAACTACTGAATACAAGATCGGGAATTGGAAACAGAAGGCGCTTCATGGGAAGTTTCCACATGAGTTGGACCAGCCTCACATCGACAAGTTAGCGTCGCACGCATGGCTGACCCACTCGGTACTCTTTCCGGAAACAGAGGGATTTGTTGTAGCTATCGAAGACCAAGTTGTTGCTACTCGAAGCTATCGGAAATTTATCATAAAAGATCCAACAACAGAGAATGAGAAGTGTCGCCGCTGTGGCAAATGTAGTGAGACCATTCAACACGTTATATCAGGTTGTTCCCACCTTGCCAACACTGACTACAAACATCGACACGATCAAGTTGCCAACATTATCCACCAGAAACTGGCCTTGAAGTACAAACTTCTTCAAAGCTCCGTCCCATATTGGAAATATACACCATCTGCAGTACTCGAAAATGCCACACACGAGCTTTATTGGGACAGAGGAGTTGTGACAGATGTCGCAGTCAGTAACAACCGGCCAGATATCATTGTCATCAATAAAGAACACAAAGAGGCATTACTGATAGATATCGCATGTCCTAACAATCAAAACATCCAAACAACAGCTGCTACTAAAATATCTAAGTACACAGAGCTGGCAATTGAGATAAAGCAGATGTGGAAACTTGATTCGGTGACTACAATCCCAATAATTGTGTCGTGTACTGGTGTTATACCGAGAACTCTCCACAGTAGTCTTATCAATATTGATTCTGCACCCGCAGATATATATTGAACTTCATAAGGCAGTTCTGTTAAACACATACCATATTGTTAGGAAGTTCCTTGGTGACAATACCCTGGCCGAATACTCAGCAAGGCTCGATGATTCAGATGGAATTTAGCTCATCCTACAAATGAAGGAGACTCGTGAAGACTGCGGGCACGACATGGATGTGAAGTCCCTGAACAGTGTAATAGAAATTATCTCAGTACAGATGGTTCCTTGCTAAGGCCGAACCTGGCTGTAACAGAAAATGTAGCCGGTATTTGCCGTGATAATGTTGTCATAATAATAATAATAATAATAATAATAATAGTAATAATAATGTCCGTGGGTATGTGGTCCGAGAGGTCATGGGTTCAGTTCCAGGCCGGATCATGGGGATTTAATCTCCAATTATTAATTCCCCCGAGTTCGGGAACTGGGTTTTGAGTGACGTCCTCATTATTCATTTTATCCTCATAACACTACGCATAGCTCGCCAACGAGAGTCAACTCTTAAGACCTTCTCCAGGCCTCTCCGGAGTTCACATACTATTACAATAAAATCAACGTTTGTCGTGGCAGACGGTTCTTTTACAGGGTAGTTAAAAGGATCGGTCACAGTTCTTGTCTCCTGAACCATTAATTATAGTTGGTATATTGGCTTTCACGGCCAGTGAATTAAAACTCAGCTGAGTATTAATTATAGTGTTTTCTTTTAATTCTCTTGAATGGTACACGCGTATAGTAATACCTTGGCATATTTAATCCCTGAGATAATGCAGTGTTACCAACCTTGGCTGTTTAATTTTAAAGGAGAACTTTGTTGGTTTCTGTCACCAGCTTAGCAGATGTTATTGGTTGGTTCCTCAGTTTAGGGGCTGCGACAAAGCGGTCATGTAGCCCCGTGTACTTTAGGTGTGTGTAGAATCTGTCTGATAACCGGCGTTAATTGTGATGGCTGTATTAGTGTGTGTTATCTGTAATTCAGGTAGGGACTGTAGACGATCAATTTCAAGTAGTTCCTACTTTTGCTACCAAATGCTACCGTCAACGACAACTAACTGTGAACTTGGCTACTAGATGCCACGCAACCGGCACCTGGCAGCGAACGTTGGAACTTAAGAGCGTTAATCAAATCCAACCTACACATTTAGCTTCACACAATTGTGGTTAGTGGAAGGTTCTTTCACATGCCATAAATCTATGGCATGGGCCCACCGGCATACTGAGGGATTTTTAACGCTCTTAAAGAAACCGACGATTTCGGCCGGGTTTGAACCCGTGATCTTGGGCATAGAAGCTCAGCATGCTACCGACTACGCCACCGAAGTCGCCTTGAGCAGATGTTCATTAATCCAATTCCTGGGTGTAAATGTTTCGAAAATCAAATGGTCAGTTTTGGAGGAAGTGAGTATAGTGAGTGCGGTAGAGGTGAGTATAGTGCGTCGCGGTAGTACCCGTAACTTTATTCTCGTGCGGCTTTCTTGATTTACCACGCTGTGCTCCGTACTCCTAAAATTACAATTTTCAACTCTCAAATCACAATTAATTTTCTTGACAGAGCCACGCGTACCCATACCCATACCAATTCGATTGTCCTATGCAACCATTTCATCCCTGCTTTCCCTCTATACTTCACCATTTCTGGCCGAATTCCATCTACAGCTTTGTAACATTTTTTGTTTATTTACCACCATCTCTACTTCCTCAACCACGATCCTGTTCCTATCTTCATTCTCCATCTGAACGCATACTTTACAAATGAAAAATCTTAATGATTATAGTTAAGTTTAAATAAATGTGCATACATTAGCGAAGATGAGGGGAAAATATTAGAGGTAACTTGAAGAAACACAATGGAGAAGAAGGAAATGAACTGTTTAAAAGACAAGAGCATGTAGGAAATCTCACTAGGGGAATGGAAGATTCATTTCCACCCCATGTTTGTTCGTGACCTGCCATTGGGGCGAGGTGATATACGCATTTGGAGAAAACATGTATATTTATCTGTATTTCCTTCCTGGCTTATCAGAGTGAGGGGAGATACAAGCCCTACCTTACTCTTCTTGGACTCGTATCTTCAAAAAGAACGTGACTAACAACTCTTAGGTGAGGCAGCAGGTATACCAATATACCGAGAAGTTCACATTTTCACATGCTACATATTTTTAAACTTGACGCTGAAAAATGATACATCTTCTTAAGGCACTGCATTGAGCACCCCGTAGCGTAGTGGCTAGCATTCTTGGCTGTCACACTCTGAGGTATGGGTTCGATATCTGGATTGGCAAGACATTTATTTCTGGTTTGAAAGCTGAAACGGGGTTTACTCAGCCTCACGAGGCACAACTGAGAAGAGGTGGGTTCCGATTCCCACGTCTACAGTCGGAAAATTACGGGATTGGCCGCGTGACTCCCAATCTGTCTCAATTTGTAACACAAGCGAAATATATTATAGTAATACAGGATAGCAGATAAATCTTACACAGGTCCAAGTACAGGGGGTTAAATGCTCATGAAGTCGCAAGCCCGTAAATGAATCACCAACAACAACGTACTGTATGCTTAGCCTGATACTATTTTAAGAGTATTGAAATGAGACAGTCTCGTATCAGTTGGTTAGCTACGTGATGCAAAGGTAACATACTTGCCTGCTGTGCCCTGGTTGTGGAGTCAGTTCCCGGCGAATTCGAGCGTGCTTAAATGCTAGGGAACCGTGTCAGTATATTCACTGGCACGTTTAAGATCCCCTTCGTGGCAAAATTCCGGTACCCCGGCGTCTCTAGAAGTAGTAGTTAAATCGTATAAGTCAATTAATGTCCCCCTCCAGAGAACATTCCGAAACACGGACGTTCATGATAGTACAGAACTTGGAAAGGACACCGATGATGATAATAATAATGATGATGATAATAATAATAATAATAATAATAATAACAGTGAACGAATGAAGAGATATTGCGAAGAAAAAAGAAGAAGGAACATTGTGCAATAGTACATTATGCAACAAGCCTATAATGGCAATAATTAAGACACAAGGATGTTTATAAAACGAGCGTATGCGAGTTTTATAATTTGCATACGAGTGTCTTAATTACCATTATAGGCGAGTTGCATACGACTGTTTATGTTCGACGATAATTATTATAACTACTTTATGTTCGAAAAAAAATATTCATAAATATCTGTCGAGATTTCGCCAGTTTTATGTACTGAACAGAGCGCATGGGACGCACAGAATACCTTGTATTTTACCATGGCCACCTCGATTACTCTACTATGACACTAGGCCAGGCAGTGTGATTTACATTAGAAGGCCGTCGAACTCAGCGCATCTAATTATCTAATTGGTCAAACAACTGTTTCTTGAGCTCTGATTGGTGAGAGAAACTGTTTCATAATGAAAAATAGTGTTATAATGAGCCTCATTATAGTATAGTTTTCTGACAGATAATAGTCAGGGTCGAACGTAAAATAAGTTCAAGCGCGCTCCGTAGTTGGGCATAACGATAAAATAAATAGAATAAAAATAACTTAATAATAACAGAGGAGTAAATTATTAGACATTCCACACACAAACAAGAAGACGTGGCCGATGATCACAATTTTGAAACCCGTCAATGAAATTAAACCTTAGTCTAAATATCACCACCACGTTATATGAACCAGAAATGGGTGTGTTCACGCGACTAAGTGTCAAATACGTACTACTGTATACTGCGTCTCTGCCTTAAAAGACAGTATGGAATTAAATGCAGTATTTGCCTCTCACCCGCACTCGTATGTCCTGCAATAGCTTCGTCCTCTTCTACCCCGACGATGTTGCAATTTCCTAGTAATACAAAGTGATAAATCTAATACAATTATTGCACGGTCTTATACAGAATTTTCTGCTCTTTCGGATGATGTAAAATTAAAAGTCATCAATAATTAGTACTCGGCCCAATTTTCACACTTACGTTATTTTGGTGGAAATCTATATTTTTGCAAACATATTACTTATCGACATATATAAAGAACTAATGATCAAAACGGACTAAGAATTTTTTTGATTGCCTGAAGTTAGTGGAAGAAACTTCCGTTCTTTGGACATTACGATTTTTAGCCTACTTTTCACATTTTGCAAAAATGATGAAAAAGTAGACTTATGAGATCGATCCGAGAAAAGGTCTGTCTGTCTGTCCTTCTGTCTGTCTGTCGGTGTGTGTGTCCCCCCTATCAACTCCTAAACGGCTGCAGCTATCGAAACCAAATTTGGTATGAGTAAAGATCTAGACCGGGTCATCTCAATGTCATACTTGAAAATTATGTCAGTGCTACCAACTGCTAAAAAATCGCAATTGAAATTTGAGCTCCATGTTGGATATCTTGAAATGTATACATGGGAACTATTCAAAATTGGTACACATGTAGATAATAATACTTCAGTTTAATTTTCAGGAGGCCATACATGACAGTGTTGCCAAAATGATTCTAAGCCTACTGTTAGGTCCAAATTTTAAATGCATATAACTCCTACACTATCAATTGGATTTCAACCAAATTTCATATGTACTATGTGTACATAAACAGATATGACTGAGCGTATTCTAAAGAGCCACCAGAGCTGCCAACTGTCAATAAATGCTCTCTCTATTTTTTATCCAAATACCAATATATCAGAAAGTATGCGAGCCCACAGCTTTAAACATTGCACACGTATAGTGCCCGACATTCTAGATTAATTTGGAGCAACTAATGTATGTCAGTGCTACCAACATGATTCTAAGCCTGCTGAAAGGACCAATTTTTAATTACATGTATCTTCTATACTATCAATTGGATTTCAACCAAATTTCGTATGTGCTATGTGTACCATAACAGATATGACTGTGCATATTCTTTAGAGCAATCAGGGCAGCGAACTGTTAATAAATGGTGTTTATATATTTTACCCTAATATCAATATATCAGAAAGTATGTAAGCCAACAGCTCTAAAATTTGCGCACGTATAGTTACTGACATTCTAGATTAATTTGGAGCAACTAATGTATGTCAGTGCTACCAACATGATTCTAAGCCTGCTGATAAGTCCAATTTAAAATTCCAGTGACTTCTATACTAACAAATGGATTTCATCCAAAATTGGCACAACAATACATCATAATATTTCAAATTATTTCTGACCAACACATGCATGACATTGTTGCCAACATGATTTTACATGCGCTGATTGGTCCAATGTCTAACTGCATGTAACGTCCATGCTAACCATTGGACTTCAACCAAATTTTGTTTTCTGTACCTTAAGAGATGGAACTAAGAATATATTCAGTCACCAGGGCTGCCAATTGTAGTGCTCTATCAGGCTACATCATGCCAGGTATATTTCGAACTAATTAGAAATTTCGATATTACCAAATTCATTTCGTCATTATTCTAGATAGTGTGCCCATTCAGCAATGAAATATGCAAATCACAGTTTGCCAGCAACGCTCAATCGGGAGTATCGGGGTTCATGGTATGTTCTCCCACTCTGTGACTCACATACTTTGGATCAAATAGAGGATACACTTCAAAAAAATAAACAAAAATCAACTCCTACTATAAAACATTTAATTATTCAAATATATGGCGCTACAAAAATTAAACAAATAAAATACTGACCCTTCAATTCATACTTGTTCCAAGTGAACAAGGAATTCATATTAAACAAATATTAAATCATCATAAGTGGTTTTCCATAAACCAACAAACTTCCAATAAGTTTCACTTCCATATAGTGTCCTTTTAAAATTCAATAAAATCAAGAGCTCCAACTGGCTCGATAATGTTTATATACATTGTGTTATCCATTTACAACACAAAAAAAAAAATGAAAATCCACAGCCTGCTTCCAGTCTCCGACCGGGTCAGGAATGGAATGAATGAAGCCCCTATCTAGCGGCGATATCCATTTACAACACATTTCTTCCTATTACATGAGTATATCTTCTAATCAAAAATATAAAATTTTACCAAAGTACTGTTAATCATTGCTTAATTTTGGGCTTTCACAACGCTCATATGTTACCATCCCTCTCTCTCTCTAGTCAACAATCCACTACTGCGATTGGGAAACATTTGCGTACTCCCGAGCTACAGAAGACTACTTGAACAAGTCAAAAATTAAGATCACTCCCGGAATCTAATTGTCCTCACTAAAACTCGTGAATCACTGAATCATATAATCATAAAATTAGGGATTTATCATTATTTGTCTTAAAAGACCATTTTCATAAGAAAGCAAAGATCTGAACTCTGCAAGCGTTAATCATTCTTCTAAAAGAACCTCGGTTCGAAGACCGGGTCGTTAAAACAAACTCTAAACACTTTGTGAACTATAACTCAAACAGGCCGTTCCCAGACCTACATCAATGGTAAGGGTCTGGCCTTGGCTGCTTAGCGTGATTTATGGCAGGGAGAGAGACTTCACCGTCTCGCTTCAGAAGAGACGAGCTCCCTCAGCTTTTATACAGCTGTTCTTAAATGCAGTCCCCTGAATGGCAAGGCTTTCATACTAATTTTTATAACAACATATTTAGGTTCAACAAAACTATTCTTTTGACTTCGGCCTATATTAATTATGAAGTGTCCTCATTGGCGGGTAAGAATAATTCAATAATACAACAAATATTTAGGGGCTTAAACATGGACGAATCTGAGTTCGATCCTTTCAAATGCCTCGGGAGCAATATCCCACACTGGAGGACTTATAACATTAGCAACTTAGGGCAGACCTTTTGCCTTCTACCAGCGCTCATAATACAATATAATTAGCACCCTTTTACCATAAAACACACACGCGGCCTCGTGATCACATCACAACTTTGAGGGCTTACCATAGTTCAATTACCACGACCAACTGCCCCTCATAATTAGTTTTACCGAGTATTTCAACGCGTTCCTAGCGTGACAAATTACTTCAATGCGCTACATGGCGCTTATACATTAATTAGCCAAGTTGCCTTCCGAGAACTGATAAATTCAAATTCAACATTTGATCTACATCTCAATTCTATATTACTCTTCTCCCTTGACAATAATCATTTTACCATAAGAACATGTGTTCATAACATGTATTAATTCATTTAAAGGAGCTCGGAAGCTACTACTTTTCATATAATTCAACATAATATTCATTCATTTATATAATTATTATTATTACGCTTGCTTTCTCATAATTAAATCATTTATCATTTACACTGATATTTTACTTAAGACATTCCCCAAGGGATTCATTTACATTTCACATAATTATTTTATACTTTCTCAAATTAATCGTTCAGATCGCGCTATTATTCATTTATTTGTTATTCAACCATCCCTATTCTTTCTTTCTTTCTCATGTGGATTATACGCAAATCTTCCCCAACACACAACATAATGAAATGGTTACTCACATGATTGTACGGTCAACGACCGAATTCTCCAGCGATGTTTCATTTTCGCCCACTCACTATATATTTAGCCATCTCCATGGATACACTTTCACACAATGACACTTCTTTATCAACACATACATTATTTACCTTAATCACTTGTAACATAATGAATACCATTTTTGTATTCGTTTACCTTAACACAATATAAATTCACTACAATTATTACACTCAAAAATTTTCACTATATTTACATTACACAGCTTTTAATCACTTGGGCGTTAATTTTCGCCTTACACACGTGATTTCGCTCTTCCCCGTTTCCAAGGGTGACACTTTGATAACGTTGGCTCCCTAATCTGGCAAGATGATGGAAAGTCTCGATCTATCTATACCTCACTGGAACGGCTGATCTTCAGATCCGGGTTCTGACTATCGGCTTCTATACTTTACTAGCACGATGTCGTTTCTTACTAGACGCTAGCTATTTCGTCTAGATAAAGTCTTTCCTGGTTACGGCCTCTCCAATAGTTTATCGGTGACCTAATACTTTCCTAGCATTAACTGCTATTTCTTTAGTTCGTAGCTTATGGCCTTTACTGTTCGTTTGTCTCCTTGGACAAAGCCTTGAATTACAGTTCCTAATTCTTATTGTTCGGCGCTCTAGTCCCTACCTTTCCGGCACACTAGGCGTTATTTATTTCGTTCGACCCTGATCGGGTTCCTTAACGTTGATAGAACTGTTTGTTTCACTTCCTTTGGTACTTCGAAATTTTACGATGCTTTATGTCTTTAACTGAACTATAATTCGAATACCTATCGCCTGTTATTTCTTCAAGTTCTCAGCCTAATTTTGACTGGAATAATGAACTTTAACGACAGAGTCTAAAGCTTGCTGAGATTAATCCTATACTAGGATTTTACTATGTCTTCACATGGCGATACTAATGACGATACTGCTCGGCCACTCCCCTACGGGGTACTCGTTGGTGATACAGCGTATCACGACCTCTCAAGGTCTGGTAAAGACTGCATGATCATCCTGGCTCTGCCAGGGTTTTTATACAAATCGGCGACAAAAAGATAAAATCCTCGTCTTCTTCAGCACTAACTTTTGAGGTAATTGTCGCATACTTTTGAAAAATATATCTCTGGAAAGCTCGTGTTCTAAATGTCAACTGACTTCTTTGAATATGAAAATCGATCACACAATTCCAAGATATTAAATAAATTTTGCTCTCCAGATACGTGGGTGTTGCGGTTTATTTTCAATCCCTACCAACTCTGGTCTCGGGGAATTACTAACTACGTCATGCTGTGTCGGCACTTCTTTTCTGTGCAAATATTATAAACTTTTTCCCCACACAAAAATCTCTATTCCAAATTGATTCACAATGATGTATTTCTTTTATTAATTATATGCCCGCAAATGGCTTAAATCTAATTATTCCTCTTCTTGAGCAACTGCGAGGTTGCCATTTTATTGCTGCGTAAGGCCAATTTCCGAAACCTCCTCTCTCTTACACACTGCGGAAAGTTTTTATCGTTCTATTAATAGTCATGATCGGCTCCCTATCAGTGCGTCATGCATGATATCATTTCCTCGTGACTAGTGGTCTCTTATTATTGCGCCACGTTGTAACCGTCCTCTACATAAAATCTTTCTAAGTCATTCTAAAGACTGTATTTTTCCTCTCTTCTTTTACCAATAAAATATGGATTCGACCCTTGAACCAATGGCACATGGGTTCAATAGGTCCATGTAGATTAATCATTGGCATGAATCTTAAATTTTAAGAAAAGTAGGCTCTTTAGTTCGTAACGGAACTTCTTGTTCATAATACGAAAGTTATCGATTTTGTTTTGTTAAATGCTACTTCAAAATTCTAAGATGGTAACACAGAAAAGAGTAGGCAGCGAGACACGCTTTTGCTAATTACTTGACATTGGTGACAATGCGAGAAGAAATGTCAAATAGTTTTTAAAACAAACCAGAGTTCTGTATCACTTAACATTCATAAGTAATAGCACTTCGCGTACTGCTCCCGCCCAGCGCTGCCTAACATAGTTGAAAGTTTGTTTACTGATGTGACCTTTATGTCACGTACTGTGATGTGTGGGGGTAGGAAAAGATTCTGTACTTCCCCAAAGCTCAGTGTTATTGAATTAGTTGTGGAGTAAAATTCAACTGTGAAGTGAAGTGGTCCTTGTGTTCTCTATAAGGTAAATTGTTTTAATTTATAAGAATAATAATAATTATTATTAACTATCACTACATAAACTAGAATGTGGGGTAATATTGACAAATTGCGCAGCAAAGAACAAATTAATTATATTGCTGAATTAAAATTCTTAAACGAATGATGGTGAACAGGGCTAAATCTTTGTGAAGGATGTTTTTTAACTAGCCTAATACCTTCCTATTATTATTATTATATTCGTGAAAAATGTCATATTGTAATTTATTATTACCTATGATATTCTATAAAATGTATCATAACATATTATAGTTCCAACGTTCACCACTAGGTATCAGTGACATCTGGTAGCGAAAGTTGGAACTACTTGAAATTGAACGGAACTTGTAGCTTCCCTATGGGTGTCCGCTTGAAGCAGCTACAGACTCTGGCGAGCCGAACATGTCCTCGGGCACTCCCGGCACTAAAATCCATACGATAAATACGGTAAATAAATCAATAGTAGGCCTATTTCATATTCGTGAACAATTGAAAATTATAATTTATTATAATGTAATAATTACAATGAAAGTAAAGATAGCTTTGAAACCATTTTTCAGTGTTGCCTTATTAACAATTGATATTGTGACTTTCAGTCGGTCAACACTTCGTTTTGAAAAGTCCATAACAATTAAACACATGTAATTTATATCAAGTTATTTTTTTACATAGGCTGTTCCAGTAATTGTGTTGTGTTGACCGACTGAAAGCTATTACCACGCTCTGAGCTTTAGTGTACCGTACCTAAATATTGTGGCGTTGCTCACTGCAGGGCAAGAGGTACAAATACTGTATATGCAACAAACATACATATCGGAAACTTCCCGAATTTTCACTTCAAACACCTAGCCTATAGGCCAGACATGGGCAAACGTTTTAGGGGCAGGCCCAGATGCAATACAAGATAATATCGTTGTTGTTGTTGTTTCCTATGGCTAGCCCGGATTCCAATCCATCAGCTTTCTTGCGTTCCTATAGAGTTGTGTGAGGTTTCCTGAAGTTCTAGCAGTCACATCAAGTTTGTTGCAATGTAGCAGGTGCCCCTTATCCATTTTACTTCCAGGTTCTTGACAAAGTGTGCAGATCTCAAGATGTTGATTCGTTTCAGATGAGCTGCAAGGCAGTCATGGCCAGTGTTAAGTCTGAAGAAGGCTACAGCTTCTCTTCTTGCTGTTAATTTATATTGATCCCATTTAGCATCAATGTCCTCCCATAATTTGGTTTCTGCTGTTTTCTTTGCCATTTCGTCATACCTGTTTTTGATAGTATTTTTCAAGATCCTTTTTGCTGACATAAAATCAGTCTGACTGGCAGGTTGTTGTAGTGTGGTACCTTTTTTTTTTGCTAATCTGTCTGCCTCTTCATTACCTGCTATTCCAACATAATATATGTGGGCCGAAATACAACAACACATGTTTATAGAAAGATTTCTGAATTTTAAATCAAACAAAACTTATAAGATACAATGGTAGAAAACTTAGGAAAAAAGTACACACCTTCATTATTTGTTAGAAGAGAAAGGAATATGTGACAAGTAAAACTGTAACTGTGCTTCTAAAAGAACTGGGATGAACTGATTCTTAGTAGCGCAGCTAAATGGTGGCTTGTCAATCTATTTCTGGCGCTATTTTTGCGAAGCTTAGTTGTAGAAAACACCAAGAGATATAGCAAGATGCGAACATGGCAGTTGTCTTTTGTGTATGAGATTTCAAGTTTAGGAAGGTTGATTTTGCTAGGACCTTGTAGAACTCAATTTTCGAAACGCTGAGGAATAGTTGCTTCAATTCAATGTTACATTGTACCTCAATCAGTTCTAGCTGCTACTCTATTACACAAAACGCATAAACACTATGAGATTGAAACAGATTTTCACTTCTAGGAACACAGGACAGAAAATATGACCTATGTAGGAAGTATAATTCGACACCATGTCGGGGGCCACATTAGATTTGATCAAGGGTCGCTCTTGGCCCGCGGAGCATACTACTATAGGCCTACACAAGTTATGTTACATCTTGTGCCTGGGATTGCAGACCTTTGTATATGCAGTGCATCTGGCAACAGCGCGCTCCATTTATTGCGTACTGCCTTGTATGGCTGAGATGCACTTTAGACGGGATTTAGATTCATTTCAGTCAAGTTGGCACCACTGTCATTAAACGGGGAATACTGTATGTGTGTGTTTGGTTGCAGGTCCTCCAGGCGGCGGCAGTCGCGTCTCGCCGCCTCCAACAAAGCCTAACCGCAAGGAGAAGAAAGGAGCCAAGAACAAGCGCAACAAGAAGGAGAAAGAACCGGAGCAAAGCCACGACAAGATGGCTGCGGGCGGCGAGGTGACGCTTCGAGACGTCACCCACCCGCAACTCAACGAGTCCCTCAAGGCGCACAACTCCGTCACCTTCAAGCTCGTCAGAACCGGTGAGTGAACCAAACTAGTATATATCATATGAAGAAGGGGGAATGTCAAATAATGTAAAATGTGCAGGAAACTATTTTAAAATTTCATTACTTACATGTAGACGTAAACTTGAAACGTCATTTTCTCGTGACCCTCATTGTTCTTAGCCAGACACAATTGTGCCTTCAATACGTCGCAAAGAGGCCTACCAGATCGCGCTGACATCTCGATTTTACATTTTGAGTGACATTCCCCCTCCTTCCCGTAAACCCTTCATATATTAGTCTTTCAAGATACGATTGCCGCTGATCATGGTGCGAGCAGTGTTTGTTGACAAAGCCTTGTAGGATGAGCAGGTGGACACAGCTATGGAGTGCAGTCTCCACATAAGTCAAGCAGCATTGAGCGCGCTACTTGTGTTAGACAGAAGTCATATTGTGAATTGTGAACGAAAACAATCAATAATAATGGGAGAATTAAGAATGGTGTGTTTCTAATTGTTTCGCACCGACAGTAGTGGCTACGCTGGTTAAAGCGCAGGGTTAGGTCATGGGGCCAAGCTCTCTGCTGACTCGGTAGACGCGTGGGTTCGAGCCCCACCGTCGGCTGTCCTTGAAGGGGTTTTCCGTGGTTTCCCCATTTTCAACACTAAGCAAATGCTGGGACAGTACCTTCTAACAGGCCACGGCTGCTTCCTTCCACATCGTTGCCCAGTTTCATTCATCTTCATCCATTCCATCTCTCATCCCGACGCGCAGGTTGCCCACGGGCGTCGACTAGAAAGACCTGCACTCGGCCTCCCAGGAAGGTACACGACAAAAAAAAAAAAGGTTTCGCAACAGCACAGCTAAGTGTAACATAAGTGCATCTCACTACGGAGGAGAACAATGACTGAGGCTACTGGAGCTGAGTCATATCGCATTGTACCTGTCAACCAAGCAGCCTGACAGCATGACACAAGTAAACAAAGAATAGTTCCCACGTCGACCGCCGTCAATCTTATCTTGAAATGATAATAAAGGGTGCAATAACAACTTAAGTCTGAAAACACTGTTTGGAGAAAATCACTTCCAAAGTTTTGAAACGCTGTAAATATCTGAGTTTTTCATTTTATAATTCTCAATGTGTTCTTTATCTACCCTCAATAGTACATTATGCAACGAGCCTATAATGGCTATAATTAAGACACGAGTATTTTTTATAAAACGAGCGCATGCGAGTTTTATAATTTCCATACGAGTGTCTTAATTACCATTATAGGCGAGTTGCATACGACTGTTTATGTTCGACGATAATTACAACTTTATTATATGTTTTAACATAAATATTCAAAAATATCTGTTGAGATTGTCACTAGAATTTTGTGATCGGGTGCTGCGCAGGGTAGGATATCTCTGATGTCCAAGCTCACTGACCGACCGACGCATGCGCTCTGTGAGCTTCAATGCCGTATGTATGTGCAGATTGAGCATCAGTATTCAGTAAAAATGTCACCGAAATCGTTTGAAAACAACCCGCTGTGTAGAAATTGGATTTAAGGATATTAAGGTACAGTGTCTCATATTCACCAGTTTATTTACGAGAACATTATGGACGGTGCACTTTCGGTAATTTATATAGACATGTTGGATTTTGAGCGCACGCGTGAAGGTATCGTTACCTAATTGGTCAATGAACGAGCTCTGATTGGCTGGAGAAACTGTATCATAATGAAAAAGAGTGTTATAATGACCATCATTATGATACAGTTTCCTGACACATAATAGTGGGGGTCGAACATAAATATTATTTCGTTATGGCAACGCAAGATGGCTCCTGCATTATTAAAAATGTTCATTCGTCGGAAAAACGACTTAAGTGGTTACTGCACCCATCGCCTCTGTTTAACAGAGTTGCTGCGATTACACGACCTCAATCCAGAATCCTGTGAAAAATCAATTTGTTTCGTTACATTGCTATCGAACTCTTACAAGGTGCACGCAACGTTGTACAGAGTGTGTGGGGTGTGGCTGGGTAGCCGAGAACATACTGTGCGATCTCGCGGGAGGAAGCGAAGAAAGGAAGCTTTTAGTTTGACGTGACCGTTAATCATGCGATCATGAGCCACGGGACCTCCTTTTTACGTGGAATCCGAACCACAGGACATGCCATTTCACTACCAAAATCTCACTTGCATTGACCGGGAACGATTTCCCGGGTGACGATTTGCCAAAATACGTGAAGAACGTATGATGAAAGGTGCGTGGGTTCGCGGGAAAAGTTGTTTCGTTATAGTAAACATGTTTAGAAGTCTACGTCTTAAAATAGTACACCTACAAACTGCAGGGAGAGCTTCCTGAATGGAAATGGAACAAGAACGTTCATATCGACTTAGGTCTGGAGAGTGTGCAACGACAGTAAACAGTCCCGGCACACAGTCCATAGTCTGAAGCTCATCCATGTCACAGCAAGTGTTCAAAGTGGCCTCCATGCGATCCAATGCAATCGTTCACACGTCGCATCATGGATTGCCACACTCTTTGGAATGTTCCGGTCTGAACCCGAATAGCGTCACATGCTTCACGGACAACCCTCTCAGCTCAGCCATCCAGGTAAATGTCGGGATGGCTCCTAACTTAAAGCCATGGCTGTTTCTTTACCAACCCTCAACTGATTTACAAATATATACATTAATACAGACACCATAATAAAACAGGTTATTAGACAAATAACTCAATATTCCACAACCGGGTTCTTTCTTAACAGCGGGTCATGTGAAAACAATGGGAGAGGAGAGAGTACCTAAGAGGTAAATAAGTTCGGCTGTAGAAGGTAAGAGAAACAGAGATAGACCTACTACCCCTTCACGAATTGATTGCCGGCGGTCGATATGGGAACTATTCCTTGTTTACTTGTGTCACACGTCACTCTGCTTCGTTAACAGGTACAGTTGCGTGAGTAGGATATGACTCAGCTCCAATAGTCTCAGTTATCGTTTGACTGTCCGTGGTGACATGAGCTCCTGTGACACGCAATGCTGCTTGTCTTATATCCAGAATGAACTCTTGTCATCGCTGTGTTCCCCGCTTCGTCCCGCGGGGCTCCTGCTACAATCAACAACAAACACTGGCGCAGCCAGGCTCAGCGGCAATCAAATGTTTAATGGGTATAGGAGGCGATGGCTAGATTCAGTGTTCAAATATTAGAAGCCTTGGTTGGTGGTTGGTTCTTAAGTTTAGGGGCTGCGACAACGCGGTCATGTAGCCCCGTGTACTTTGGGTGTGTGTAGAATCTGTCTGATAACCGGTGTTAATTGTGATGACTGTATTAGTGTGTGTATCTGTTTTTTTAAATTTAAGTACTGAAACTTAGAATTTTTCAAATAGTTCCTACTTTTGCCCTCAAGCGCCACCGTCAACGATTACTAGGCCAAGTTCAGAACTTAGCTACTAGACGCCACCGCAGTCGGCTCTTGGCAACGAACATAGGAACCTAAGAGCGTGGTTTACATTCTTAACCTATCCAATTTAGCTTCATACAGGTGCAATTAGTGGAAGGTTCATTAACATACCATAAATCTATGACATGGGACCGCCGGATTTACTTCCCCTCCGAAGGAAGGCATACTGAGGGATTTTAACGCTCTTAAAAAAATCCGACGGCTTCGGCATTAGAAGCCTTGCTTCAGTGTTTGTGAAGTAATCTGATAGAACAAGCGTTTCAGTCGGTCAACATGAGTGTGCCCAAATTGTAATGGGAGTTGTTCCCTAAACTTGAACGAAATTACATGGCATTAATTTATTATTACTCTTGAATAACTAGTTTCAATCGTCAAGCTATCATCATCGGATCCTTTGCACTCAGGCTATTAATCTGTGCCTACGAGCATGTGGGGTAAGATACAATTTATGCATGAAACTGCTCATCCAAGTGGAATAATTAATCTCATGTAAGGCGACTTCGGTGGCGTAGTTGGTAGCATTCTGAGCTTCTATGCCCAAGGTCACGGGTTCAAACCCGGCCGAAGTCATCGGATGTTTTAAGAGCGTTAAAATCCCTCAGTATGCCTTCTTTCGGAGGGGAAGTAAAGCCGGTGGGCCCATGTCATAGATTTATGGCATGGAAAAGAATTTATCACTAACTACACTTGTGTGAAGCCAAAATTTGCAGATTAGAATTGATAACGCTATATTAGTTCCAACGTTCACCGCCAGGTGCTGGCTGTGATGTCATCTAGTAGCCAAGTATGCAGCTAGGTGTTGTGGACGGTAGCATTTGTTAGCAAAAGTAGGAACTACTTGAAAAATTGATTGTCTGCAGTCCTTACCTGAATCAGAGATAACACACACTAATACAGCCATCACAATTAACACCGGTTATCTGACAAATTCTACACACACCCAAAGTACACGTGGCTACATGATCGCGTTGTCGCAGCCCGTAAACTAAGGAACCAACCAATCTCATGTAATTTCTCTCAGATTTAAGAAACAATACTCTTTACAATTTGGGTACAGTCGGGCTGACCAACTGAAAAGCATTTATATTTAATTTACTAAGGCAACACTGAAAAATGGCTTCCTTATAACGTGTAGCTTATAACGTTATCGTGTAGGAAGCCATTTTTGTAATGTAACCGTGTTGTCAACCTCTTCAGAGATCCTGGGGGGAGGGGGGGGGGGATAGGCTCGTGTGAAATGTAGCGCTGTACTATTGACTGTTAAGAAAGATCCCAGTTGTGGAGTATCAAGTTATTTGTCTAATAACCTGTGTTATTGTGGTGTATGTAGTTATGTGTATATTTGTAATTCAGATGAAGGTTGGGAAGAAAACGGCCGCGGCCTTAAGTTAGGAACCATCTCGACATTTGCCTGGAGTAGAAGTGGTAAACCAGGGAGAAGCACATCTAGGATGTCTGAGCTGTGAGAGTTGTCCGTCAAGCCTCTAACGCTACTCGGGTTCAGGCCGGAACATTCTCATACAAATGGAGAAGTTTATTGAGTGTATAAATTGTTTATGTATTTACTTCAAGATCTAGGAGATTAATTGCAACTTTCCTCCAAATGCAATTTTGGGTACACTCGTATTGACCTACTAAAAAGCATCTACTAATAGATTGTTTGTTGAATGATTTCAAAGTGAGAGGTGTAGAAGCAGAGGGGGCAGCAGTGCTAACTGCTAGTAGGGGATCACGGAGAAGATTTGTTCGCAATCAGAGGCATGCAGCCTAGACTGGACGATGAAAGGAAAAACAGTCGCAAATGAATATGTATTGTGATGTAAGAGTATTGTCAACCACTTCGGATATCGGCTCCGTCAGGGATTTTAAAACTGACGTGAGGGTTGGAACGGGGTACACTCAGCCTCGTGAGGACAATTCAGTAGCTGTCTGACAGTGAGACAGCGCCCCGATCACGAAAACCAAGATTAACGGCCGAAGGGACCCGACGCGCTGATCACGCGTCACCCCAATATCTGCAGGCCAAATGGCTGGGCAGCGGTCGCTTGGTCGGCCTTAGCCCGTCATGGGCTGTATAGTGCCAGGGGTTGTTGACTTCGGATATCCCGGGGCGGGATATAGGCTTGTGTCAAATGAATATCGTAGCGCTGTACCATTGACCTACAACTCGCGGCGTTCACTATTCTGTTTTACGTGAGACCTCCCTTTCTCATGATGAAGGTTTGTCTGTAAATCGAGATATTTAGTCCCTTATAGAGTTTCTCTCGACAGAGATCTGGAATAGTCTGTAATTCCATCCCGAGGGAAAGCCTCCAATCAGACGGTGAAATTGGTACAGTCAGATCCTGCCCAGCGCCTGGCTCATGGATTGATTTCTATTGTCTGTTACAGTATATGACAACAGCTCATTGCGCTCTAGACATTGACTGCATTCACTAACCGCATTTATAACCTGTGATTTTCATTGTAAAGGGCATCCACTTGAATGCTTATGTCAGCAAAATCATAGATTTGAGGCCAGTGTAGGGCTTTATTTGCAGAAGGTGCAAAGATTCAACATTCAAGATGGTGGATGGGCGTACTTTTCTAATGTTCCAATCAATTCCTTTGGATACAAAAGCGGAATTACAACGAAACTTAGTAAATGGGGAGTCTTAAGTAGGTACAACCCTTATCGTTGAACACAAGAACATTCATTTATACTCGTTGGTAAGGACGAAGAGTTATAACTATACATTTAGGAGAAAGTAGGTTATATGTTCCTTACTGAACATCTTGTTGAAACATGGAGGTCATAGTTCTCCTCGTCATTCCAGAAACCGCTGCAACAGCACCTCCACATTGGTGTATGTTGAAAAACACACCTGCCTGGACAGCAGGAGATTTGGGCTCGAATCCCGACTGCAGTCACATTTTCAAGTCTTACTCAAAATATACCACCAGAGATGCTTTCCTTGCAGTTTGACCAATATATTATGTGTTATGTTTGAATGAACTTCACGTTTACGAGGCCCTGTTGAGAGTCAGTACATGTAAATCAGTCATGCTGAAACATTCAGATGATGTTTTTTTTAAATATTAATAATCTATATATATTTATAAATTAGGTCAGTGTCTTGAGGGAGCTCGAAAATACCAATTCTCGCGGTTTGAATTGTGCATCTGATTTCCATCACTGAACTGATCTTAGGGCCATTTTCACCTACGTAAATTATCTCTTAATTCATCATTAAAGCTTATTTAGTCGCCTCCGTAGCGTAGCGGTCAGCACGGTTAGCTGCCGCCCCGGAGGTCCTGGGTTCGATTCCCGGCTCTGCCACGAAATTTGAAAAGTGGTATGAGGACTGGAACGGGGTCTACTCAGCCTCGGGTGGTCCAAATGAGTAGAGGGGGTTCGATTCCCTCCTCAGCCATCCTCGAAGTGGTTTTCCGTGGTTTCCCACTTCGTCTTCGGGCAAATGCCGGGATGGTACTGCCCCCGTAAATTGAATTATACTGAGACCACGGTGGCCGTATTGGCATATGTGAATAAAGTTATGGCTGTCATAGTTGTGACGTGTATATTCATGACGTAGGCACGGATGACGCAGACTTCATGCAAATAGGCTGGATGAGCTGAGATTCTTGGTGACGTCATGATTTTGTTCGAGAAGGATCTGAGATTTACGACGCAGTCGCAGGGAAACAAGGAATTGTGCTAAGGAAGAAGTTACGCTATTGGAGGAGAGGCTCGAACCAATGAATGATAGTTTGGAGGGAGACGGAGATTACTGAAACTACCATATTTAATTACTTTTGGCATGCAGAATTGTGGAAAACTATTTTCAGTTATGGCATTGATTTGGAATTTTGAAGAAATTAATTATGAGTTTTTGAAATTTGAAAATCCGTCAAGTATAGCCAAAGTTAGAACTTCTAGCAATGACGGAGGAACAAGCTATGGAAGGGATGGATACGCCCCTTAAGAAGTTGATAAAAGGCCTTGGACAGCAGAGAGGAAGTTCTCATGTCTCATGTCTCATGTCTCATGTCTCATGTCTCATGTCTCATGGCTCATTTTTCTGATTCTCATATTGTCAGACTTCGAGTTATTCAGTGAAGCAAGTCGTCATTAGCAAGTGTGGTAGAGCCCACAGCATCGAACAAGCATTGAGCGTGCAGCAGTACAATTTTACCGTTACTAAAACTAGGCGAAGTTGGAGCGCACACATAAACGAGTCTACAAGATTATCTATCAAGAGTTAGCTACTGCATTTATGCTAATTCAATTGTGCATTACAATATTGAGGCGTGTACGAAAGTTGAACATTTTCACTAGTATACTTTGGAAGATATTCGCATTTTAAGACTGCAGACAAAAGTGATTTTCTCGACACCTGAGAAGCACTTTTATAATACCACATTCTACGCTACGGCTGACACATGTATTGCAACCGTGATACTGAAGATTACATTTGGTGATACAACGCTACATTCTACAATGGAACTATATAATCTGGCAGTACTTTCGACTATTATTATAACGGAAGTGAAGCTGGAAGACTAAAACTTTAATGCAATTGGGACATATATCACTGGAGTGAAATAGCAGCATGGAACTTCGTTAATCGTCATTCTACAAAAGCGAGCATGTAGTGAACATCCAACTACACTCATGCATCGTAATCCATCGCTGAATTACATCAAATGGCAGTGGAAATATCTTCATACTCCACAATTATGAACATTTCTGCGGAAATAATTGCAATAAACTTCATGGCGAATTTCTACCAGAACTTCAGGGAATTTTCAAGAGAGGCCAGGGTGGACCCGGCTCACAAAGAAGAGTTTTGCCAGAAGGATGTCTATCGTCTACACGGAGCAGTGCAATTTCCGGAGGAGGAAGCAGTTCTATTCTCCGAGGGCGCAGATTCCAGGTTCGAGGTCGGAGCACATCTTTACGGTGGTGAAATGGAACCAACAGCAGTCTTCTTTGGAAATTTTCCTCTAGAACTTCAATCAACAGATAAGGTAGTCGTGAACGTTTCTTGTTTTATTTGAGCCATTTAGCGATATCTGAGCAACCATTTTTCCCATATTTTCTGTCCCATATATTTTGCCCCATATTCTTGCTTGATATTTCTGTACTCTGTACACTTTGATGATTTATGCCTTTTTCTACGATTTATTGAGACATTAGTATGTCATTGGCATATTTAAATAATTTTGGATCAGTTGAGACTGATATTAAATATATTCTTTCAGTAATTTGCATATTTTTGTAGTCACGATTTGACTGTAAAGTTAACGATTTTCTATGGCAAATTTGAATTCAGACAGCGTGTCACTTTATTAAAGTAATTCTATTCAGTAAATTACTTTGACCAATTTTCTGTCATCCTCAAGAAAGAAGAATGATTAAAAGATTTTAGAGCGTTAAAATCTTTTACTTTATCGACGATCTTGGAAATACTAGTCGTTTTATGAACATGATTGCAACATAGACATTTATCGTCAGATCTGAAATACCATTGCATTATAGACAATTTTATGAAATATGAACTTTGAGTACGATTTATTGAGTACACTATAGTAATGAACATTTGATAGGAGTTTTTCTAAATTCTAGATTGGAACAATAATGTTTGCATTCCACAGTCTAAATGTATTCTATTCGATTATTTATGCAGTTTAGATGAACTTTGATTGAAGATAGTATTTTTATACTGCGATACTTTGATGATATTAATCTCAATTTTGATAGACCAGGGAGGCGTGTCTAATCGTATTTGCTATTAAATTTATTTGTGATTGACAAATTTTTACTTCATATCGATTCATGAATGAAACCCACGAAGGTTAAATATAATAACAGTTTTTGATACAATTGATGAATATAAGAATTTTTAAAGAGGAACTATGGATGTATAATCGTTAGTTCAGTGGACGTGTAAAAGTCGCTGATGAATAATGCCCTGTAATAAGTGAAGGAGGTTCCCACAGTAATATTGATGATGTTGATGAATTTGTAAGTGGAGGTTTTTTTGTATGTATTGTGGAAGATTTTGATGTCATATATAATGAGATATATGATGAATTATGGGCCAATTTTGGTGCAATTTTGTGCGTTTTGAGCGAGTTATTTTTCCGCTGAGTGTATTGTTCAGGTCCTTTGAAATTTATTCATGTGAAGTTACTGTTAAAATTAACAAGAGTGTTTAAATAATTTGAGATAACGATTTTGAATGGAGGTTACCGTCACAAATAATAATTATTATTAAATCTTATTAAACCTGAATCTAAAATTTAAATATAACTAACCTTCATTGGTCGATTATATCACCACGATTTAAGTAATTATCAACCGGATAAACGTGTGGTTTAATGTATTTCTAATATAAATAATATAAATAATATAAATAATGTAAATAACTATGTAAATATCTTTAATTATAATTTGAAACGAACGGGATTAATAAAGGCGTGTATAAATTTTTCAATTGTCATTTGTCAATGTTATAAACAATTTAAAATGTTATAAATAATTAATGAACTTTTTGTTATAAACATTAAGCGTTTTCGTTAGTATACTCTAAACAACGCTAGTTCAACAATTGGAATATACAATTAAACAAGATTTGGGATTATTAGAGTAATCCATTGATATTTGAACGGAGCATTTAACAGATTTGCGTGATAATATTTGAGTTGAGATGTGAACATTTAAAGTGTTTTGAAAAGGAGCTAGGCTCTGAGGTAACTAGCATATGCTAACATTGGATGGACAGGTGCGTCCATTTGACGATGCAAGCATGCGACACGGTGCAGGGTGTATCGCAGGTGGCCAGATAACTGTATGATAGAGGCCAAGGTCATCTACATAGCAGCCTTGCGGTTATAAATAAAATGTGAAGTTCATAAACAAGGAAACAATTGCTATATGTCTCGTCCCAACTCCCTTATCCATTCCAAAGTGCATTATTATTATTATTACGTTTTTTTGAGCTAGAGAAAGCTGAAATTTTGTATGTGAAGTCTACAAGTCCTACAGGAGGACATGGTTACATGGACAATGGCTTCTGATTGCCACGTATATTTTGTTGTTAAATTTTGTTAAATTATTTTCTTTATGTGAAATAAATTATTGTGCAGTTTAAGTTTTCTTGTTTCCGTTTTGGTTCATTTTGAATATCGTGGTGGAGGTTATTGTGAGGGCATACTATTAAGTGATCCAGTTGAAAACCCAGACCCGAGATTAAATTGAAAAGGTAAGTAAAAGGTAAGTATGAACCACCGTATATTTTGGTGTGTTCCACAATAATTTCTTGTTAACTACTGTGCTCTAATCTCGGTAGTATCTGTCAGTGCCATTTTCATTGATGTAGCTGTGCCGGTGCGATTGATTATTGGCAATCCGATTGAGGGGGCGGATTTCTGACAGCCTACTATCCAGATTATCGGGGACAGTACCTGCTGTAAGGCCACGGCCGCCTCCTTCCCTCTTCCTAGCCTATCCATCCCAATCTTCCATCCCTTCCCATCCCTCATGAGACCCCTGTTCGCTTTGCAGGTAAGGCCGCCTGGGCGAAGTGCTGATCACACCTCCCCAGTTGTATCCATCCCGACCAGATGTTCCAAGCTCCAGGACACTGCCCATAGAGGCGGTAGTGGTGAGTTCCCTCGCTGAGTCCGTGGGAACCACCAACCTAGAGGGTAAATTGACTAAAAAAAATAATCACCATTCAGAAACGAAAGATGAACGATTCCATTCATTCCACTCGTTATTTCCACATTTACACTATTCAAGGGGATCTCAAACTTTTCCATTAACAAGGAATTTCGTTAAATGGCCAAATCTGACCACTCAACTCTCTAAAGCATCTTTAAAGTGGAGGGAAACAGCTGGATTCTACCTCATGCATCTTGCAATGTCGGAAGAATTCGTTTGTTTCCGAGTTTCACATGAACATTCATCCATATGAATATAAAGATATGTATATACAATGCAAATATAAAAGATAATACATATTACTAATACCAAGTGGGAAGAATACGGAAATTAAAAAGAAAGAATCTTAGCCGTAGTGGGATTCGAACTCCGTCCAGCTCTGTATAACTCTTGAGTCTGCAACGCAACCACTTACGCTACAAAGACAACGGAGAGAGCCTGTCCTAGTTACCTAAGTAAACCGTACACACGAATACCAGTTCTCCTAAGTACTTGCTTCATATCATTTAAAGATTTTGCCATGAATAAGGTCTTCTGTATTTCCCTTCCTTTATACTGTAATTATGTTCCAGAAAATCTCAAGGAAGCATCGCAAACAGCGATGAGTGCTATACGCTTCTTGATCTGTCCGCCATGTTTCTCCAGGATGAAACAGAGTCCACGCATGCGCGAGAGCCGTAAAGCGTATTTAAGTAATTACGAACCCGAGTGGCCTCGTGAAATGCATCGACGATAACCTTGCATTAATTCGCGCATTTAAGTTAAATAGGAATTAACTAACTAATCGTTAATAAAGAGTCGGTGAAAGTGGCCCTAAGTCCAAGAGTACTGAAGCTGGATTATGCCAAGAATTGTTAATGAAATGCACTCCTCATGAAAGTGAAATGTGTATCGCCTTGTGAGGAAATGTGTGAGCTCTTGGCAGCGTATATTTAACCACAAGGTTGTTTGTGCACTTAGAACGGAGCGAGGAGATGTCCTTCTCGAGATATCTTAGTGTGCCTAATTGAAAAACTGGAAGCTCTCAAGGCTCTCCTTTAGATAAGACCTGATGTTCCCTCTTATCCTAATGCAAGTAAAGGGCCTTTTACCAAACAAATTTCACTGCTCGAGGGGGAGTGATTCAATAACACTGTAACTGCAATGGGGAGATGGAGGTCAGGAGATCGAAGGTTCGAATCCCGATGTTGACTGCGGCCAGATTGAGTGTGGCTTTACCTCGCTTTTTCCACATTTACACTATTCAAGGGAATCTCAAACATTTTAGAAATTGTACCCCTAAGTGATGACTAGTTTTCTATTGTACCCGCACTTTTTTTTTCAAAATTATGGTTGAAATTTACTGACACAACAAATAATTGTACTATTAAAATTATGGTGAAGTATTTATGTTTAAATACTTCAAATGTTGTAGTTTAACATAATGTGTTTTATCATCGTTAAGATCAGTTTAAAAGAAGTTTTAATACATTTAATTGCAGCCAATGACCATTAGTAAAGAAAGAAAGTTACATAATTCACTACAAAAGTTTTTTAGCGACTTAAGCCTCTGTTTGCAATGCAGCGTGATAGCGTTCATAGATGTCACCACACAACTTACACACGCCCACTTGGGCATGATAGACTTTTATCACACAAACTCGGAAGTGAAACCCGTGAACAGCAAAACGAGTCACTGAGTGGCGCAGGTCGTATCCTACCCTCATCCATTCTTGGTTGTACTTTACTTTCCTCCCATAAAAATCTTCCCATATTTCTCTCTTCTTGGATTGCAACTCCAGCAACAAAGCCTGGTAGGATTCAGTCGATGGCTGCATCATCCCCATCCTTAATTGATCTATAAAGAAAGATTCTCTAGCCAAATCGTACGTGAGCCTAGACGGAGTGTATTTAGACACACCCAACAACTTCTTTATGAAGGTGGATTTCACCTGTTCGATCTCTTTGAGGTCACTTTTTGTCGGATAAGGCCGTATGATATCTAGTCCGTAAGTTATCATTGGTACAACTTTCACATTAAACAGCTTCATTGCAGTCTGCACGGATAGTCTGCGCAGGAACTGCATTTCATTCATGGCTAAGACTGCAGCACTCGCTCTTCTCTTCACATGAAGGATGAACGATGAACCAGATGTCTGAAAAGGCACTCCGAGGTAGTTGAAGGAATTAACTTTAAAAAGAGGCACGTTTCTATCCCTGTAGAAAAGTTGATCCCTGATTGCTGAACTTCCCCCTTTCTTAACCATGTGGACTGTTTAATCTTCGTTCAGCTGGAGTTCATTGTCTGCCACCCATAGAATCCGACGGTCCATACACAGCTGAAGGTCTGCAAGGTTTGGTGATGATGATGGTGTGGCCTCCTGAGAGGCCGAGTGCAGGTCTTTCTAGCTGACGCCCGTGGGCAACCTGCGCGTCGTAATGAGGATGAAGTGATGATGAATACGGCGCTTACACCCAGTCCCCGAGCCACGGGAATTAACCCAGGTGATTAAGATTCCTGATGACCTGGCCGGGAATCAGACCCGGGACATTTTGGGCCATAGCCTAGCGCGCTAACCATTTAGCCAGGGAGCCGGACAAGCTTCGGTGAGGACATGGAAGAAAAGGAAGAACCGGCATACTGAAAGCATCACTGTCTCAATGCGCAAACGACGGTTGAAGTTCTATGGACATCTGAAGAGAATAAACGGGAACCGTTTGACGATGAAAGTCTTCGAGTACATTGCAGTTCTGAAGGCTACAACGAAATGGGTAGAAGATGTCTAGAAAGACGTGGTTGAAATTGGAATTACTGCCACCGTGATCCACAACAAGAAGATGTATCAAAGTCGCATTGACAGCGTTAAGACATTTAAGGAGAATCCACCAAAATGTAGGCCTAAATTGGTCATTTCTGCGGAGCAGCGGAGGATTCGAAGTGAAAGAATGAATAAGTTCTGGGAAGAAAAGAAGAGATTGACCAGAAAACCTTAGGTTCTATGTGGTCCATAGTTGGTCAAATAAAAGAAATAAAAAAAGATACGAACAAAAAAAATTAACATGCACTCTCTTATCTCCAAAATTAAATACATAGACTGCTTTAATTTGCGAGCGAGGGAATAAAATAATGCCACATATTACATTGTTGTGCAAGTTATTTAAATCGAACAAGAATGAATGTCGCAACATGAACAGTCGAAAACGTATGATGGTTGGTTTCTTAAAATAATCGTCAAGTCCCATTGTTGAGAATGATTCACAGAGTCGCGTGTTAAGGTAAAAATACAGAATTCCCCAATGCAGCAAAGCTGTGGTAGAAATACAGTACTACTGTAGTGCTATGTTCCTCAGACAATCAAAGAAGAAAGTTCATATTGTTAACCTCGAAAACTGATCGCAATCTTTAGTTCCTTTGTCATTCTGCCAATTTCTCAATACGAATCGTTCCCGTACCCCCTGGTAAACGTGCGCGTACCCCCGAGGGGTAAGCGTGCCACAGTTTGAGAATCGATATTCTAGACAAATGGTGCATCATTTCAAGTTCCTAGGTAGCTATTCCATTTACTCTATACTGTTGCTCACACTAGTATTGCCACCAGTCCATTTCCTGGTGTAGTGGCTAGCATTCTCGCCTGTCGCCACTTAGATCCGGTTCTGCTAAGAAATTTAATTCTCGTCTGAGGGTTGGAACGGAGTCCAATCAGCCTCGTGAGGCAAAACTGAGAAGAGGTGGGTTCGATTCCAATCTCAGCCATCCTGGAAGTGGGTTTCCGAGGTTTCACACTTCTACTCCTGGCAAATGCCGGGATGGTTCCTAACATAAGTCCACCGCCTACTTCTTAATCCTCGCCTGCATTACAAATTCACACACACTAATACTAACACCACAAAAACACAGATTATCAGACAAATTATACCCTCGGCAAGTACACCGAGCTAAATGATCACGATGTCGCAAAGCACCTTATTTAATTAACAACAACTGTAGTCACCACAGAAATACAGGTTGTCAGACAAATTCAACACTCACCAAAGTACACGGTGCGGATGAGCCAGATGTTCCAATCCCTTAAAATGAATTAACAATAACAACTACGGTCCATAACATCAAGGCTTCAGTGGCGTAGTTGGTAGCATGGTGAGCTTCTATGCCCAAGGTCGCGGGTTCAAACCCAGCCGAAGTTGTCGGTTTCTTAAGGGCGTTAAATATCCCTCAGTATGCCTTCATTCGGAGGGGAAGTAAAGCAGGCGGTCCCATGTCATAGATTTATGGCATGTAAAAGAACCTTCCACTAATTACACTTTTGTGAAGCTAAATTATAGGTTAGATTTGACTAATGCTCTTCGGTTCCAACGTTCGTCGCCAGGAGCCGACTGCGATGGCATCTAGTAACCAAGTTCAGAACTAGTTGTCGTTGACGATGGTGTTTTCTAGTAATAGTAGGAACTACTAGAAAATTGAATGTCTACAGTCCTTACTTGAATTAAAATCAGATAACACACACTAATACAGCCATCACAATTAACACCGATTATCAGACAGATTTTACACACACCCAAAGTACACGGGGCTACATGAGCACGTTGTCACAGCCTCTAAACTGAGGAACCAACCAAGTTTCCTTTCCAAACAGGAACGAATTAAGTCAGGGAAAGACAGGATATGGAATGTTTAGAGGACCTGATTTACCAAGGTGGTGGTTATATAAAGCAAAAGACTACACGCCCATATTTAGCCACCAAACCGCAACTCAGATCTGGGGATAAAATCTTCAACCGTGAAGGGAACATTTATCAGTATAGCTTAGTAGTCATTTACTATCCATAATATACCACACTTACGTCTTTCTTGAGTGAGAAGATATTTGTGCGTGGATGACTTAAAAAATCCTCCGTCCCGATAGAGCATCCAGCGCTGAGAAAAGACTATGGGTGTTACGGGCTTTTTCTTCTAACGGAACCCCCCCTCTCCCTACACTGGTTTTGTTACCTCACCTTTTGTCATGAAGGAACTCGGAACATATATATTTTTCGTCATAATAGCTTCCTACAATTATCAGCCAATTGATTGATTACCTTTGTTATTGCGTACAAGTGTCGTTTATGTTACGTTTATGTTCGACGATGTCGAAATGTAAATATTATATGTCAGAAAACTGTATCATAATGAGGGTCATTATAGCACTATTTTTCATTATGAAACAGTTTCTCCAACCAATCAGAGCTCAAGAAACAGTTGTGTGACCAATTACGTAAGGATAGCATAGCATCTGCGCTGACTTCCACGGCCTCCTATTTTAAATTTCACTGCGTGGCTCGTGTCATAGTGGGGTATTCGAGGAGGCCATGATCAAATACAGGGCATTCTCTGCGTCCCATGAGCTCTGTTCAGTACATAAAACTGGCCAAATGTCGACCGATATTTATGAATATTTGTGTTCGAACATAAACAGTCGTATGCAACTCGCCTATAATGGTAATTATTGCCTTTATAGGCTCGTTGCATAGTGTACTATTTAGTAAATTTAAAATTTTCGAGGTTAGCACGCTGGATAGAAGAGCCTCGTCCTATGTTGCATGCTTGCCCAGAGTGGAGCACGTGCTCAGTTCCGCCGGTAACATAAGTTTTGAATCACTATCCGTCATTGGTGTTACTGTTGTGCGTCTGTTATATTTTCTGTTCGATCGAATCAGGGCTGCCAACAGGGGGTCTGTACCCACTTCATCCCGAATGCAAGCTCACAGCTGCGCACCCGTAACCACACGGCTAACTCGCTAAAATATTACAAATTTTAATCTAAACAACAACAACAAGTATAAAATTGAAAGAAACTAAATTATAGCCTAATAACAACAAAAAAAAAGGTGATTGCTCTCGACATCTGTCAATCAGAAATGCGTCATATCACAACGAAATGAATGGCTTTATTGTTTCTCTTCGCGTGTCCTTAATACAGGTCCAATCCGCAAAACTGCTCCTTCCTGGGCGTGTTCTATTTCAGGTAGCTGCTGGGGTTGTGTTGTGTCGCTAACTTATGAAAGCACAGTACTCTAAGCGGGTGAAGATAACGTATGACGTAGCGCTACCTCTGTCAAGAGTTAGCAACACTGTTTCCATAAGGCTCTACAGTCTTTTCCCAACGCTGGATGCTCTACAGCTAGCTTATGATCATGAGGCTTTGCGGAAGCTTCTTGTTCTTCGTTCCGCAATTCAATCTAATTGGGGACATTTGTGTTGATCGTCTGGAAAGCTTCTAATAATAAATTACTCAGGCAATATTGACAAATGGCTTGGACTCGTAATATTTGAATATTTAGCTTGCTAGGTGGGTGAGTGGTTAACGTGTCGGACTACCAACCCCAAGCTTGTAGGTTCGCTCCTGGCCGTGATAAGTGATTTTTGAAAGGCGACAAAAATCACGACATGCATGTCATACGTTGTTGGCATGTTAAATAACCCATTTGAATACAGTAGGCCGGGTTCATAATGGCAAAATTAATCTCGGGATTTTCCGCCAACACTTAGTTCCTCCATTCTCTACTAGAAAGCGCTATAGTGTCACGGAGCGTAGATATCTAACCTCCTTGACTTTCATAGCGTTCAAAGGAACGACGAAATTCGACATGAAAGCTGCCCTCTGGGTGTCAAATAACAAAGCTTGCACCCGGCACCGAGGCCATACGACATTATTATTATTATTATTATTATTATTATTATTATTATTATTATTATATATTTGAAGATTTCTCGTGAATATTAGCGTTTCCTTGGAGTTTTGTAGGTTCTTACCCGCAAAACCCACGGCGGTACTTTTTGAAGATCCGACCAGCCTCCGGGCTGATCACCCAACAGACAGACGTGAACTCCTCTCACCTCACCCCAGAACCTGTAAAAGCGAAAGTAGAAGAGGGATAAAAGGAATGAAATTAGTGGAATATAAGCGGTTACGGATCAATAAATGCTACCTGCTGGATAACGGAGCGGAAGTAGCGAGTTCGGATATCCTGTCATCAATGACATTTCCCGCAATAAGTAGCTGTATTAGTTGTGCTCTGGAGAATGTTCATTTCGATAATCCCAGTGGATCAGCCTGACGTTACAGCTTCCGAATTGATATGGTAACATGTCGGTCGGTCTATACAGTTACAATCCCCAATAATACGGAAATTTGGAACAACCTGAGGTAAACTACATGTGATTGAAAGTTATTTGCATGTGACAAGAGGGAGAAAATGCTGCATGATATGTTTCGCTCGTGAAGCGAGCATCGTCAAAACCTAAGTTTTAAATCTACAAAATGTACAAAACGTTGTTGTTGATACTTTAAGGGCTTTGCGACATCGTGCTCATGTATTCCCGTGTACCTTGGTGTGTGTAGAAGCTGTCTGATAATCCGTGCCACTGTGATGTCGTTCCCGTTACGGAGAGCCACTTTCAGGATGTCTGAGGTAGGAATCGAACCCACTTCGTCTCAGTTTTGCCTCACAAGCCGAGTGTACTCCGTTCCAGCCCTCAGACCAGAACTAAATTTCGTGGCAGAGACGGTAATCGAACCCGGGCCTCCACGGTGACAGCCACGGTTACTTTCACGTCAGCGTAGTGGTGTAATTTCGAAGACCTCCAAAAGTCTACAGCAGTAAGGCACACGAGTTATGTCTCGGCCAGATAGGACTCCAGACGTTGGACCGAAAGGCCCTGGGTTTGATTCCCACCAGGGTCGTGTTAATACCCCTATCCAGAGAATTGGTAGTCCATGACCTCATTCTCTCCTCGACACGCAGACCGTTTACGACGTTCAATGCACCACATTTCCAAACATCGATCCTACGGTGATCTGCGATCTGCCGAATATGTCACAATGAGGAGTTGAAGAGTTCTGATCAATCTGAGTGTTGTCTTAGTAATGATGGAAGTATCATTCAAAATACAAGTGAGCTTTGTTGGCAAGTTCCTTGCTCTCGCGATTCGTCTACGGATTTCAGGCTCTCACTCGCAGGTGCGACGACGGATGCCAGACATTCGAAGCGATTGGTGACTTTGTAACCAGCTACTCTTATTGTTGGGCAGTTTACAATCATCGCTTTGGTCTTCGAACCGTAGGGCACTAATATCATAATTCCATTATGTTGTAAACGTATATGAAAGCTGACGTTGATAGCATCAATGTTTTGGTGCATGTGTGTGCCTGGCAATTAAATATCACCCGTGTTCTAGTTACGGAGATATTCCACTTCAAATTGGTAACTGACAAATCTCTAAATCTATTTATAATTCATACTTGCATTTTTTATGACTTAAGCTTAATTTCACAGTCAGTGCTAAAGCATAGCTTAAACTTCGAGCTGGGCTTAAGCTAGACATTAAGAGGTTTTTACAGTTCACAAAATGGCACAAGAGTTGAGTTTCAATCTGGTCTAACTTAATCTCGGTAAATCCACAGCTTGAACTTCGCTTTAGACTCGTTAAACTTGACTTTGGAGACATATTAGCGTATATTAACTATTCAGTGCATTAAATACAATATTGTCTAACAACGCGTCGCTTTAATATTTCTGTGCGGCCATTTTCATGAGTTAAGGTTACGATTGTTCCACGAGATGACCACCGTCACTAGCCTACTTGATTATGAGGAGACTCTGGCGCTTTCATCGAAAAACTCTCATTAGAAGAAGCCTAACCAAGCCTAATTTAATTATAGTACGCATGCAATGTTCCTGACTACCAACGTTTGCTAATTTAAATAGCGTTCGCCTTTCTAAGCGTAACATCACCATGTAACTGTGAAACAAACTGAGCGTAAGGCAAGACATAAACCCAATCAAGAGTTTAGTAAAGCTCTGCCTTAGCTCTTGACTATGAAGCCGGGATTTAAACCTAAACAGGCTGAATACGATAGCTAGGGGCAAGCACCCACATATGGCATTAAGATATTCAATAGTTTATGTTCGACCCTGACTATTATATGTCAGAAAACTGTATCATAATGATGGTCATTATAACACTATTTTTCATTATGAAACAGTTTCTCCCACCAATCACAGCTCAAGAAACAGTTGTTTGTCCAATTAGATAAGGTTAGCATCGCATCTGCGCTCAGTTCCAAGGCCTTCTAATTTAAATTTCACTGCGTTGCCTAGTGTCATAGTGGAGTATTTGAGGAGGCCATGGTCAAATACAAGGCATTCTCTGCGTCTCATGCGCTCTGTTCAGTACATAAAACTGGCGAAATCTCGACAGATATTTATGAATATTTATGTTCGAACATAAAATAGTTATTATAATTATCGTCGAACATAAACAGTCATATGCAACTCGCCTATAATTGCCACTATAGGCTCGTTGCATAATGTACTATTTAGGTCGATTTCATCAGAAAGCTAACTATTGCAATGGACACCATGTTGCGACTTCCAGAACATTTCTACATCGCTTTGTGTTTCACATTCCCCTGACCCCAAAACCACCGTCAGTTCAAAAGTTTATATATAACTAGCAGAAGTACCGCTCTTCGAACGGTCTTCGGTATTAATAACCAGACGTTATCATTTGAGCTACGGTTGCAATGGTTAGGGGCTTGTCATTATTTCATAAGTTTATCAGAACGAAGTTACAGTAGTTTTCTGGGTATATCGCAGACACTGTTTATTTAAGGGCCATAAAATGTGGTTTTCGGAGACCCTTTACAGACTCCCTAGTTTTGTGTCACACATTGAGAAGCGCAACATATGTTTTGGTCGTCCTTCTAGGATATTTTTTATTTTTCGCCTATTTTAGCATGTATTTTGAAAAGTTGTACCTTATACCCACCCTTCTATGAGAAGTACGTTGACGAGTATTCTAAATGATTGGTGTATTGACTCATGTTTACAATGCCTAATTTTACGATGCTCCAAGCACCCGAACATGAATTATAGGCGTACATAAACATACATATATATCAACCACACAGTATCAAACAAAATCATGTTTACAATGAACCCGTTTGTCGACAAAAATATGATTACTATAAATGTGCTCTCAAACTAAATTCACCTAACGTGTACTTCCTAACGTGACAATAATATTGAAAACCTCGTAGACGAAACGCAATATATGTCAAATTAAAAGTGACCCTCACCGTTATGGAAAGTCCCAATCCCCAGGAACACCCCCTTAATAAATTATAAAGGCTTGTGGTGCATGAAAATTCGGGATTTTTAGCCTCCAATCGCCCAAATTCCCAAAAGCTGCAAAAAACACTATTCCAATCCAGGAATTTTTGAAAGTAATGTTCCTTTTTGGAGATTTAATGGACCTTTTGTACAACATATCGCACGTGTAAAAATTCTAGGGTACCCCTTGACCCCCTTAATCGCATTGTTGAATTTTACAGTCTATGTTTGATTCCACGATAATCTTATAGCCATTTGCAAACTTTCACAGAAATGTAATAAATTGAGTGGCATTGCTTCTTACAGAAATAAATGGAAAGTTGGATGTCAGCTCTTGTGATACTGTTGTCATGGTTACCGGCTTGCATTACTTCATTAGTTTCTTCTTGTTCTTGTTCTTCTTCTTTGGGATTTGCCAGCTAAGGACCACGACGTTCAACTTTTCAGTTTGGCGAGGGACTTGATGTTTGCCCAATATTCGCGCATTATCTGGCTATGTTTCTCCTTTCTCTCTTTTGTCCGGTTGATGCCGGTTTTCTTACAGGGTGGTCTGTCCTGAAAGCTCTTCTGTTTAAGTATCTTTCGGAGATGTGATCGGCTTCTAATATCACTTTTCATTATCTTCAGTTCTTGGATATCCTTCTTAACTACTGTTAGCGACGGTGTCTAGCTCTTTCTATACCCCCCAGTAGTTGAGAAGCCGGTTGGTTAGTCTTGTTGGGTTCATCCATGAGACATGTCCGTAGGAAGCCAGACGTCTCTTCCTGGCCACATTTGTGATTTTCTCAGTATATTTATATAGCTCCTGATTTGGTGTTCTTCTGTACTGGTCATCCATTTATTAGTTTATTAAATGAAATTAGTTTTCTGGGAATATCTCAGAAACGTAGTTTTAGAGCCTTAAAACGTAGGAGCCACCGAGGGGCTGAAAATGAGTTTTGTCTCGTCCTTGTACGTCATAATATAATAATAATCATGATAATAATTTATTAATATAGGGATAGCGATATAATAGACCTTTAGTATCACACCCGCCCGTGTAAATCACGTGAAAAAATTCAAGAGTACCCCTTGACCCCCTTAAGCGCATTATATACGTTTTGATGAATTTTACAGTTAAAGTTGGTTCCGTGACAACCTTATAGCCGTTTGCGAACGTTCACAGTAATGTAATAAATGGAATGGCATTGCGTCTTACAGAAATAGATGGACTACAGAGAATGTGTTGCCATGGTTACCGGATTGCATTCCTTCAATAGCTTGATAAATTAAATTAGTTTTCTGGGTATATCTCAAAAACTGTTGGTTTTAGGACCTTAAAATGTGTTTTTCGGGGCCCGTAGGGCTCCCGAGTTTTGTTTCTCACATTGAGACGCTGAAAATGAGCTTTGTCTCGTCATTCTACGCGCATTTCACCATGCATTTTAAGGGGGTAGGCCCTCTTTTATGAGAGGTATGGAGAAGAGTTACATCAATGATTACTTTCGTGCCTCTGATGGATATCTGTACCAAATTTTACGTTGATCCACTCAGCCGTTCTCGAGTGATACGCGTGCAAAGTTGTACACAGACAGATAGACAGACAGACAGACAGACAGACAAAAATTTTGTTTTTGCGCGCAACCGTCATAAACCAGTCTGAAACGCGTTAATAACTCAAACTTCCGAGGAAATTCAGAAAAAACAGACAAACTTTCATTTTATATATATAGAGATTTATGTATATGTATCACTTTCCTTTGGGCGGTTTCGGTGGAGTAGTTGCTAGCATGCTGAGCTTCTATGCCCAAGGTCGCGGGTTCAAGCCCGGCCGAAGTCGTCGGATTTTTAAGAGCGTTAAAAATCCCTCAGTATGCCTTCCTTCGGAGGGAAAGTAATGCCGGCGGGCTCATGTCATAGATTTATGGCATGTAAAAGAGCCTTCCACAACCAAATTTGTGTGAAGCTAAATTTGTGAGTTGGATTTGATTAATGCTCTTAAGTTCCAACGTTCGTCACCAGGCGCTGGTTGCGATGACATTTAGTAGTAGCCAATTTCACAGCTAGGTGTCATGGCCGGTAGCGAAAGTAGGAACTAGGCCTACTTGAAATTATCGTCTGCAGTCCTTACTTGAATTAAAAACAGATAACACACACTAATACAGCCATCACATTAAACACCGGTTATCAGACAGATTCTACACACACCCAGAGTACACGGGGCAACATGACCGCGTTGTCGCAGCCCTTAAACTAAGGAACCAACCAACCAACCAACCAATCAACCACTTTATTTTAAACGCGATAACTACCGCCATTTTGCACCAATCGCGTTTAAGTTTATACTGAAAATATAACCATTCAAAATCTCGATCGAGTACGTTAAACGGAAAAGTCGCATCCAGGGGGGTTGGAAATTGGGAGCTTTTCTAAAAAACGTGAGATATCGCTATAACTTTCTTAGGATGTGAAAAATCGAATCCATTCAAAGTTCGTATTATTTTTGGATAGATTAAGGACCAAAGACTTCATCTCCGTAAAACTTATCGATATCACCAACTATTGACCAATGAGGTGGGTAAATGGAATTTTGATAGGGGAAAAGAGCATTCCTCCCCTAATAGGCACAATATCAAAAGAGTTCTCTATAATCTCTGAAAGAGTTTATCATATGACCAGTGTTTTTTCTTCTAAAAAAATTAAGGGGTACTCTCAGTTGTAGTAGACAAATATCACGATCTTGCAATTTTCTGCAATTTGCAAAGCCGGTCATTGTTTGTGTTCGAATCATTAACTTTCAACTTTTTCTATGCCTAGGTGGAGTTAAATAGTGCGTTATTTTCTTCAACCTTCAAAACTAGCCACACGCACAAAATAACAACCTACCCCGCCTCCAAACAATAGCCTGCGTGCTTTTCTTTTATAAGAACAGAGTGCCGAGTTACCGACCAAACAAACTGATTCGATAGATCGATTTAAATCGAGGATTACTTGAAATCTCTTCCAGCTGTTGTGAACAGCGCGTTGACGCCAGCTGATCGATGAACTTTCAAGTCTGAAGTTATATACAAATGTACCAATACTTTTTCTTAAACAGTTTTTAAACATTAAGGGGTACGCGTACACCCACGTTCCCTCAAAAATGAAACCACTGCACATACCCCACCCTTACGCCCAGAGCAAAACGTTTTCGGAAATATAAAGTTCTCGCTGTAGAACGTTTGTAGGCGTGCCGAGAGGAATTTGTTTTGGTAAATTTGGCAAGTTTTAGGTTGTATGTCCTACACTTATTCCCTAGATGATAAATTATCTTAAATACTCAGAACAACTATTAACTACTATACAGATGCATGTGTAACTCAAAAATACCCGACAACTGGGCAACTTTCGTTTATGGAACTATTGAAGCTGTTTCAAATTATGGCATTTATTATGCCAAATATATTTTATTCAATGGTTTACCGTATTTTAAAACCTTTCGATCTCATTTTTACCGCACGTCTTGTGAGCCTCTACATGACTTCATTTGATCTGTCCGGTAGCACGTAGTGGACCAGCTCTAGCGTTCAATAAGCCCAGCATATTTAATTTGCAGTGGGCCAGCTCGGCCGCAGTACAGCCAAGTCAAGCCATATTGATATTTAGGAAAAACAGCATAAAAATAACAACCAGTATCCTGTAATCTCTTAAGAAAACAAGAAGTTCCGTTAAGAACTATACAGCCTACTTTTCATGCCAATGATTATTCTACAGAATATGAACCTATCTAGAATAATGACGAAATTAAGTTGGTAATATCGAAATATCTAATTAGTTCAAAATATACCTGGTATAATGTAGTGTACAGTCCCCCAGGGGTCTGCACCCCCTGGAGGCCATCCCCCCATCATCTATTTTAAACCACCCCTAACTGGCAAATCTCGTAAGTTCAGAACAGTATCTTTCATACAGCAAGGGCAAGCCGGCCAGCTCGGAAGGCTTGCCAAATACTTGCATCACACACATAACACATATACTATAACTAACTGGGGCAGCTATGCCATTGGAATGCCGACGAAGCAGCACTAAAGCATATAAGAAGAGGACCTTAAGGAGGACGACTCTCTCTCAACTACCAGTTATACAGTGCGTCCGCCGAAGGCCCTAGCCGTTATCATCAGGTGAGTCAGCAGTGTTCAGAGTTCCTATATTTTGTGACCTACCTTACAGACTTGTACACTTATACTTATAAGATTCATTACATTCCCCTAAAAGGGACTCATAATTTCATATTAACTGGCCAATACATACTTGGTCAGTACACTATACTTGTCTTACTGTTTACACGCCTCTTTACGTCCTAAAGTCCTTCCTGACTCCCGTCACGATTAGACGTGACATACAGTAGCCAAGCAGTTGCTAGCTCAGGTATCATTGTATTTCCCGTAGCGGCCCGACTGCCAGAAGCAGCGTGCTGCCACATAGCTGACGCGTGCACGTCGGTTATATAACTATCTCCAACCAGCTGGAAGACTAGCACGTTGACCTGTACACTAAGTTCCATCCCCTGAAATACACCTACGTCGTTTATAGGAGCACCCCCTAGCATCCTAACACTAAACAACATTCTACACTGGTCAGCTTGCCCAACTACGGGAAGCTACCCCCTTTCAGGCACCCCCTTCTAAATTAACACAATAACACATCCGTTTTAGATCTAACTACCCCCCACTAAGGGATCTAAAACAGATGGTGGATGCCGGGTACCACGCACAGTAAAATAGGGCTCATACAACGAGTTCTCGTGGTCAAAACGGCCCGTACCGCATACAGCCAAGCGAGACTGGAAAAAAAAAAATTGATCTCATATTACGTCACACATTTTTTTATATAGGAGCTTGTATTATTACACCAACCCCCATCCGCCCCATAGTGCAAAGTCGGTGGAAATTAAATGTCCACATTTAGAACTACACTAAGAGACTTTGCGCACCATTTGTCGGCTAGTACGACTCCACTCCTGCCGAAGCTAAAAATTAAGAACAGTGACTTGATAACTGACCAGACTGCAGTACAACTTCTTAGGGAACTCGAATTCAAGACATCAGAGATCCGCGCTCAACACCCTGCAGCGGCAGCACAAGTTATACACTTTACACGATCCCAGGCCAGTGAACACAGACAAGAGTCACCAATATCCAGCGCTAGTGAAGTAGATTGCCTGCCAACACTCCATCCCCTATTGTTGCAGCAACTGCAAATCACAGAGCAGAAAACTAATAATCTGCTCGAGCGCATTACAGAGCTACTAGAGACAGACACTGTTAAGTCAGACAGTCACACGACAGAGGCAGTTCTAGACATCCACACTATTCTGGAAACTGTGAAACAGGATTTAGACAGGACTGTACACGTAGTCAAATCCACACAGTACGACAACACACCATCCATCAGTACAGACATATCAGGTGACGAGCCACCTGGTAACATAACACAGGTGTCGTACACGGGAAGCGAGACTAATTCCCCTCTAAATAACTCAAACACCTCGGCACACGATAGCGGTGCGAACAACATAGACAGATCGCAATCACTAAACAGCCAACAAGAAATAACCGAACACGAAATGAACAGACACACGGAGTACCCCATAATGCACCCCACAAAGTTCGCGGGGGAAGGCCAGGATCCCGAGGAATACCTCAAGGCCTTCAATAGAACGGCCCGGATCAATGGTTGGAGCGAGGAAGTTAGGAAACGGCTCCTTCCTGCATACCTCACAAAGGCGGCCATGACATGGTATGAGCTCCATGAGGACACACTAGAAGCTACCACATGGGAATAAACCGCTTTACTGTTAAAGAGTGAATTCCAGCTCATACCAGACGATGACGATCTCTACGACCAAATTAGACAGAGGTCACAAGGACCCAAAGAAAGCGCCCAGGCATACATCAACGTAAAGTTGATAATGTGCGACAAGTACAATGCAGCCATGACGAACAAACAGAAAGTCAAGCTGTTAATGCAGGGCCTCAGACCATCCATAGTGGAAAAGTTGTGTATCATGAACAACCCCACGGTCCAACATATGTTGAACAACATAAATACCATAGAGGAGGGGAGAAAGATCACGGAAAAAGCTATGGAAAAAGCCGTGGATCTGCACTTTCAGACACAAAAAGACGACACTAACAATAAAATGGACGAATTAGTGGACAGGATGGAGAAACTGACAATAGCTGCCATCCAAGCAGGCGGGAGACCGCTAAGGGATGAACACGCAGACACACAAGGGCGCTATTATCCTGAGAGGGACAGGGGGTACACAGAAAGGAGGCGCTACGGGAGGGAGGAAAATTACTACCCTCCACAGCGGCCAACAACACCCCACGAACAGGACAGGCCACACTACCCTCCTCGGTATTCACCGGTATCGTACACGGACACAGAGCCGACATACCCCTCGCGGCGATCACCATCCCCGTACACACAGGAGTAATACCCTGAGGAGTACGAGCACGACATCCCCCGACGAAACAGCCCGCCACCAAGTAGACAGTCCTACGCAGCCCCGCAGTACAGGGGAAATGGGGAATGTCGGGAGAACCCGCCCCCACGCAGGCAAAGCTATGCACCCCCACAGTACAGGGGAAATGGGGACCGTCGAGGAAACCCACCCCCGACCAGACAGGGGTATGCAGCTGCCCAGTATAGGGAAAAGGGGAATCGACGGGAAAACCCGCCCCCGCAGCAGCAGACATACACCCCACCCTGGCGGAGACAGGACAACGGACCACCGGGCAATAACCGGCAGGCTAGAAAACCCACAAGAGGACGGGACAATGTAGATAAATACACAAAGGGCCCGGAACACTACCCCCTCCCCGACGAACACCCGAGGGAGTTCAGGGATGAGACACCCCGCCGGACAGACAGGGGGGCAATACTCCCCACACCTAGCCACACACCGCAGGCGGGGAGCTGGCGCAGCCACCCCGATGGGGGGGGGGGGGGGGGGCGCACATACAGTACAGGCAGGCGTACACCTACGTTCCAAAAAAACGCCTAGACGGGGAGGGTCGGCTAACTGATGAAGCAGCTGAGGTTCCTCCCCCAACACAACACCAGAAAGGCCCTGTCCCCAAGCAAACTCGTAAGAGTAAGGGGAAGAAGCAGCCAGCTAAAGCTAAGGCTGACGATCCGCCCCCGGGCCGTTTCCAAACACACCCCGTAGAAGGAGACGGCAACTGTCTGTTTAGGGCCATGAGCTTCCTAGTCCGGAACACCGAGGAGTATCATGGGGAATACAGACAGAAAACGGTCCAACATATCCTGGCCAACTGGAAAGAGTACCGAGACTTTGTCTCGGACGAGCGGGAAAACCCATTCCAGACCGGGGCGGATTACAGAAAATACATGGGTAGGGACGGCACCTATGCCAGTGCCGTAGAGGTGACCGCTCTCGGCAAGGTGCTTCGAACCAATATCCACGTATACACTGACGTGCACTCGCCCCCGCTATTTTCCACTGCGGGATTTGACAGGGATCTGCATGTTCTTTTTACAGGGAACCCTAAGGCGGGACATTATACACCCCTCATAATTACGCGCAAACAGCCCGAGATCACACCCACACCCTCCAAACAGAAAACCATACCCCCTACATCACAACACAGGGTAGGAAATGAACACACACAGGCGCAGGACGCGAGCTCGCTCGGCACTGGGAAGCCAGCAACAGGAGTCGAACTCGCGACCACCTGGAACAAAAAACGGGGTAACAAGGGCAAGCTCAGGGTTACGTTCACAGACACACCTTCCCGAGAGGAAGAAAACAACAACAACACAACTACACAAAGGCTGGGAACGATTAATACATTAAACGTTCGCCAGCAGACTTCTATTCTAACAGCAAGACCGGTTAAGAGAGCTGGCAATGTACTGGGTGAGCGCACTTTGCTGACCGAGGCAAAGCACTCAGGACAGGAAGCAGGCCGAGAAGCTAAGCGTGCCCGGTACGATAAGCGGCCCGCTCCATGCCTTCCCAGTACAGGTGTCACTCCGGTAACAACAACATATACCCTACACAATACATCGGTGCAGGGCAATGGATTTCAGGTATCGGCCCTCACGATACACGCCAACATAAATGGGCACAGAGTGCAGGCCCTAATTGACACTGGGGCAGCGGTAAGTTGTGTTAATAGAAGACACGTTATCGAAGGCCAAATACACGATGTCACGGATGACATCCGGCTGGTAGCGGCCAATGCTCAGACGCTAGAAAACGCGGGGGTGGCAAACATACATCTTAGGCTAGACCATTTTGCCACAACACACCCCATGTTCGTTATAGAACATCTTTCTGCGTCAGCCATAATTGGCATGGATTTCCTCGCTAAATATGAGGCTAGCATAAATTTCGCTAGTGGTCAGATGCTTTTAAAGCACGACCAGAGGCTCACCACACATCCCATGATATACACCAGGAACACAAATGGGATTCGAGCGGAGCGAGAAAATCACGAGCATCAGGCCTCTGCACTGCACACTATCAGCCAACACACAGACACACACACAGATAAGGCGGCCAACCAGAACCACAGACAGGACATGACTCCGGAGCAAAATAAGAGGCTCACGGAGCTCCTCGAGGCCAACAGGGATATTTTTGCCCATTCGATGAAGGATCTCGCTGTAACAGACCTCATCGAACACCACGTCACACTCACCAGTGACCGGCCAGTACACCAGCCTCCCTTCAGGGTGAGCCAGAAGGAGAGACACGCCATCGACGCTCAGATCACGGAGACGCTCGAGGCAGGGGTCATTGTCCCCGTTATTTCAAGTTACAGCTCTCCAGTCCTGCTGACCAAAAAACGGGACGGATCTCACAGATTTTGTACTGACTACCATAGGCTCAATAAGTTAGTCGAAAATGATAGTTATCCACTACCAAGGGCAGACACCTATTTGGACGCCCTTGGCGGAGCTAGCTGGTTCAGTTCGATGGATTGCTATAGTGGATTCTATTCAATCCCCGTCTATGAACCAGATAGGCACAAGCTGGCGTTCGCTACAGAGAACGGGCTATATACCTACACAAGGTTGCCAATGGGCCTCCGTAACGCCACTGCTGGGCACTCAATGGCTCTTCTCTGCGTTCGGGCCATACACACTCAACAAGATGCACGAGGCTTACGAAGAACTAAGGCTTAAGTACGGCCGGATCGTGCGAGAAGAGGCCATGTGGAACATACCGGTCACAGCCTGGGCAAGTCGGACACACCGTGAATCGGGGTCACTGTCCAGGAACCCCATGCGCCGGCCCAGAATCAGCATGCAAGTACTTTCCAGTCACATGTACTTTGCGAACTCCTCGAAGTTGATGACCCTGCAGCTCGTACGGTCTCGTTGTGATCGTAGCGATTGCATGAAGTCTTCAGCCACACGGTCCAGCTCGGATTGGAATCGGGATATGACCCGTGAGCTCACTAGGTCCGGCGTCAGGCTGTTCCGGAGAGCTTGCCACCGCTCGCCTTGTTCATTGACGAGCTAGTGGATAAGACATTTTCAGGTCTTAAGTGGCGTTCCGTATTAGTCTACGTGGACGACATAACAGTCTTCTCCAATACCTTCGACGAACATATCGTACATTTGGAGGAGGCTTTCGCAAGGATCAGAGGAGCCAAGTTAAGGCTTAAACCTGCGAAATGTCAATTTGCCAGACAGCAGATTAACATATTGGGCCACATTGTAAACAGAGAGGGCATTATTCCCGACCCAGCGAAAACTGACGCAATAACGGGCATCCCAATGCCCACAAATTTGAAACAATTGCGCAGTTTTATTGGGCTGGCATCGTATTACAGGAAGTACATCTACAGGTTTGCACACATCGCCCATCCCCTAACTGAGCTCACACGTGAAAAAACGCCCTTCAGCATCAAGCAGGAACACATAGATGCCTTCAACACACTGAAGCAACTATTGACCTCACCACCATTACTGCAACACTTCCACAGTGATAGGCCCACATTTTTACACGTGGATGCCAGCCTGTATGGGCTGGGGGCGGCCCTATTGCAGGAAGACGCAGAAGGGCGCATACGGCCCGTTGCTTTCGCTAGCAGGAAACTAACGGCCGTTGAGACTAGATACTCTGCCACAGAGCGGGAAATGCTGGCATTTTCGTGGGGAGTGAACTATTTTAGGGTGTACCTCTATGGTATCCAGTTCACGGTAGTGACTGACCACGCGAGCTTGCTTTTTTGGGACAAATTTAAAAACCCAAATTCGCGGCTCAACAGGTTTATATTCCGCCTGTATGAATATAACTTCGTGGTCAAACACAAGAAAGGCGCTACACACCTAGACGCAGATGGGTTGTCTAGGCTGCCAGTAGCCGATCCCCCGGATGACAGTAAGGACCACGATTGGGACGACATGCCCACTTTTGCCCTGACGGTGATTAACATCAAACAGGAGCAAGAAAGTGATCCGTACTTGAAACAGATTCTATTGGCACTAGAAAACTTGGATAAAGTGGACTCCAAGACAGCACGGCTGTCTAGGCGATTTTTCCTAGACAAAGACGGGGTACTGAAATTTAAGCCCACAGCCATGCACGATAACGCACCTATAGCGGTTCCGGAATAATTGAAAGAAAATATCATGATCGGACACCACAATAGCCCACTGGCAGGGGCACACTTAGGTACGCATAAAACATACCTTAGAATCCGTGACAAGTACTATTGGGTAAACATGAAGGCCGACATAGATACCTTCGTAAAGACATGTCACACTTGCCAGCGATTCAAAACAAGGCCTGGCAAGCCTCATGGACTACTCAACCCAATTCCCGTAGGAGAGCTATTTCACAGAGTCGGGATAGATGTCAAAGGCCCTATTACGACATCTCAGAAAGGCAATAAATATATCCTGGTTGCCACCGAGTATCTCACCCGGTACATGATTACGAAGGCTGTTCCCAAAGCAGACACGAACAGCATAGCCGAATTCTTATTTGACATAGTTACACGATATGGCCTATTCCAAACCTTACTATCCGACCGAGGTACTATTTTCACCTCGAGAGTGCTCCAACAGTTTTTGGAGATACTCAGGATCAAGGCATACACTACCACGAGTTTTTCCCCGCAAACCAACGGACTCACGGAGAGTATGAATAAAATACTCGGAATAGCGTTGGTTAAATTCACAGGGGACGTAGGGACAGACTGGGATGATTATCTGCAGCCCATCACTTTCAGTTATAATACTTCTATATCCACGGCTACGAAACACTCTCCACACTTCCTACTGCACGGTTACACGCCCAGAAGTCCCATAGATAATATATGCATCCCACAGGACACTTACACGGACAATGCTGCCCGGCTAGAGCACTTACAGATAGCTCGAATGAACGCTCGAAAGAACATAGCCGCGGCGCAGAAGAAACAAAAAGAGCGGTACGATCGGCATAGGAAGACCGTGGAATACACACCCGGGCAATTGGTCATGGTCTCCGATTCCGCCCGTAAGAAAAACGTGTCCGAGTTCCTCCTGCCACGCTGGTCAGGTCCCTTCAAAGTCTGCAGGATGGTATCTGACCTAAATTACATAGTCAGCGTGCGCCATGGGAGAAAACTCATCAAAAACACCATACACGCCCGCCGGATGAAGGCATATCACTCCCGCCAAACAACACCTACACGTGCAGGCGGGAACACTATCAAAAGAAAAAGAAATGATCCCACTAGCAGACGTGGAAAGAAGGCCAAGGAATAGCCTTCGGACCTCGCTGACCGCACCGGGATACGACCCTAACACTTGACAGAACTGTCCCGGAGACACAGCCTAGGATGGCACCAGAAACAATTACTCTGGTTAAAGACGGTCTCAAAACCCGCAACCTTCTGAATACCAGGAATGTAAGGTCGGGTAGCTATCCAGTTGCAGGATAGGAAACTAAGGAATCTAAAACAGATTGGTTGCAGAATAGGAAAGTAGGGGATCTAAAACAGATTGGGACAGTTCTACTAACAGATGTCCATAAGCGGAAAACAACAAAATCACCTCCGGCACCTAGTCACCAAACACGCGACTAGCGGCCCGGAGACACTCGTGTATAACGACATTTTGTACCATGGATAGGGATATATTCGACCCACGTCACAGTTAACACAAAATTTGGGGACACGAATGTAGGTAATGAAAGGTTCGTTTCCATTGCGGAAAGCCTCACCCGCAATTACAGAGACAGCACTCAGTTTCACACATACACGTGCCGGAAACATGAGCGTGGTCAGAACAAGTAACAAATGAGTGCGCACGCCATTGTAATTCAAAACCATCTCCGTCAGCGATAAGACCCGCGTGACTGGGCGACCTTCACGCATACAGACGGACTAAGCCAACTCCAAGTGAACAGGAACAAACGCCATCATTCACGTCAGATCCAGAGACCTCATAACTCCCCAAATTACACTACGAGGAGAATTCAAAAATACACAAACTCCTCACAGGAATGCGTATTCTCATCTGCGCATTTCAGATACACGGTACATGTCCTATGGTATACACGGCATAGATATTGTCATACCAGGTCTTTACAGTAAGCCGGGTCCGAACTCATAATCACACACCACACTCGTACCAAAAACTAACTAACCAACGGTATTTTTGGTACGAGAGACACAAGCAAAAACCACACTGAGGACACCTCAATCCCAAAAACACAACGCAGACATAGAACACAGAGAATGACATAAGATCACGGGTCCAAATCCCAGTAAAAACCGGACACCATGGAAAACAACTATCCAGGCTTCCAATCACACCGACATCGGCCCATACAAGTACATAAACAGGGAATACCACATTTCCTTCGGCCAAACACCGTGCATAAATTTCAATTACACCTGACATAGAAAATAGATTTCCCAGACACAGGTATGAAGATTTCGTAAGGCAAAGGTCTTATGGAATAGTGGCCACACAACAGTACTAGCTAAATAGGACGAATTGCTACATTGGTCCGCCCGGAATACCGAACAGTGACAACACATACTGGCGAAAAGTCACGTACACAAACAAATGAAAGCACAACATGACGAAAATACTGACTTGCAGGTTTTACCGCATTGCCACACGGCTGCCGACAGACACTATTGTTATATCGGCAGTGACCGTGAAATCACAAGCGCAAAGCAATCATAATGCCACACATTTTTTAGCACTGCAAAAACAATTGTGACATCTAGAAACGTATAGACATCTTTTTAACACCGGACTTATTGTAGGGCCATAGGGACATATCTCAAAGACGTTGACAAGTTGCCCACGCCGTCTGACACTCAGACACGCGATACACATTAGGACTTAGCCTATAACAGACCAACCGTCCGCGTGGTGTAGCGGAACATACTCACACACACACGCGCTCACTAATCAGGAGCGAACACAGACAAGGGCTCTGAGGAAGCAAGACACCCCCCCTAATAACTTCCTTTCTCGAATTTAGTTGTCAAAAAAATCATTACAGGCTACCAAGACATGGACCAAGGGAGAATGACAGAAGCATAGGTGGATAATCCCAGCGGGATTACCGACATACCACCCACAGGCTACCATTTTTAATACCTAATTCCCCTCCCATAACCTTCCCACGTCCAACATGACCAACGCAGACACACAGACACGATGGAAACAGCTACACTACATTACAAAATATACATCGGGGTTGATAGACTTCATGCGTTTAAAGAAAGGGCTTACTGCGCCCTGGACCCCAATGCTAACACCCGAGTATTAGGGGTGTGTCGGACAACGATAATTAAGCGTAATGCACATCTCTAAGTGAGAGATGAGGCCAACTTTACATATTAACAATTCTTTTTTTTCTCTATTAAATAATCCCGCATGAAAGGGACATATTATTATTATTACGCCTCACCCTATACCTATCCTTGCATGAGTGCGGATATGCCTCATATCCAGATACATGCATGGAGTATCCCATCCATATACCAAGGGTTATTACTATCAAACCTGCATGGAATTTTTATATTTTTGCAATCCCGGGAATTACCTGCCCCCGTCCACTCATTGTAAGAGCAATCCTAGCAGCATTACCGGCTCAAGGCCACCATTTAGTGGAGCCCAAAGATGCGCAACCCCTTCCTACCATGCTTTCAGCCTACTCTACGAATAACTACCCCCAGGTCCTAATAACAGGGTACCTAACACCATAGACCTTACTAACGCCTCCATAAAGGTTAACAAGGCATTATCGCTGGGAATCTGACGTAGCAACAGGAGGCCTAAAGTAGTCTATGCACTTAGAAGTTCTACAACCCCAAAACACTTGAAAAATTTTACATTTTATACAAAATAAATTATTTACAGTTTACACTTATATTTTATATATAAAAAGGAATCTCATAACACTCTGATTGGTGATAGCGGCACGAGAAAAAGGCCAAAGGCACCACACTTTGAGAGTAAAAAGGCGATGATGAGCCTTACCCTAGTAACTTAACGACTAGACCAAACAGACGAACCACGTAAGGTCGAGGCATTCACGGCCTGGCGCGGGCAAGTTTCGGAATCTAGGTATGCCTAGCCTGCTCCTGGGAGGAAGAGATGCTACACCCACCATGTGCCACGGTCGTCGAAGCCAAGACCTGCAGGGGAGACTTTCTAGGGATGGTGGGAGAAATAGCTAGCTCCTCGCCGGACCCGGGAGTTGACCCTAGAGACGACCAAAGTATGACTAAACTATTAGTTTAGGATATAAGTAAGTAGGACTTCCATGGCGGGAAGTCAGACTCCTATTCGTCAGGAGTGAAGCAGGATCCTAGGGTTCAGCAGGACCAATCCTAGATCCGACAAGTCCTTGCCCCGCGAGGCGAAGGTGAAGACTACGAAATCAACAAATAATGAAGAATGAAATATGAATATATATGGAATGTACGCGCTCATTCGGTCTTGCGCCCACGTAAATGGCTGACAACGGGTCGCCAGAGATCTTAAATGAGTAGCATAGCGAGCACATAAAGGGGTTCAGTGGGCCAACCCAACAATGCCAACACTGGCGAAGAGGACCCGGAAGCTCAAATCCCGGATGATTATTATTGCGACCAACAAAGGCGAAGTGAATACGATTATTGCCAATGAAGGCGAAGATAATATTATGCCATTGGACGATGTCCAATGCCCACATAAATGGCGACGCATCGGGCAGCCAAGGGCATTAAATGAGTAGCATAGCGAGCAACTCAAAGGGGTTAAAGTGGGCGACCCAACTACGACAACGTATGAAAGACAACGGTAATGAGCAGGAAGATACAGCGGGTGAGACGGTTTGCTTAGAGGCACCGTAAGCCGCCTGCGACTAAGTTAATACTAGTTAGTAGTCATTAGCATAAGCGTCGACAACTAGTATTAAGGGGGCGGAATCCGGCGTTTCTAGAGACAACCGGTGTTTCTAGGATACGTACGGGTGGTGATCTGGGGAGTTAACGCTGCCCCGGCGATCGCCCTGATCAAAATTTTAGCTGTAAGACAGTTGCACTTTGGTACGCAACTTAGGATTAAGCAAATTCACTAACCGCTGTTGCTAAATAATAGCACAGCACATTTCGGCAATAGAGTAAGGCCACCCACTCGACTTAGAAATAACAACCATTTTTTTTCTCTACCATAAGTAAGATAAATAGTGTTAAGATAACGCCGCTCGGCACCTGATGGCCGACAAACCCGTCATCAGGGTAAGTCCGATAATACATTATAATACATGATAATACATTATAATACATTATAATACATTATAATACATGATAATACATTATAATACATTAAAATAGGTATAATTGAGGTAGAATATATCGGCACCCGGTAACCAAAATTCCGCTACCGGGGTAAGGCCGACAACACATTAAGACAACATAGTAATATGAATAATATTAAGGTGATACATTAAGTAGATTAACTAGATTAATTAGGTTATATAAACACCTTGAGCGTAAGAAACGACATTACGGCACCGTATAGGGTAAGCCCGGGTATACATTAAATAACACTAATCATGCCATTTTTTTTCACAGGGAAAACGAATTTCAGACTGTGGACTCACTGCCACAGGAAGCGGCATAGAAAATATGCAATATTTATATGTTTTCTAAACCTCTCCATTTTTTTCAGGCATCGTCACCAGGAATATGGCACTGGTGACTATAATTTCGCTGCCATATAGCAGCAGCATACTATTTGTGCCATCATATTACTGTATTCCACCTTTGCGCATTAATTTGTCTTTAATATTCGTATTCATCCTCACTCACACACTCACCACATTTTTTTGCAGCTACACTCTACAAATCTGCACAGCAGGGCTGATACCTGTGGGGTATCAGGCTCGCTGGCAGATCAACGTAAACAAGAAAAACATAAGGCGTCAAAAATGCGGCGCAAATTACGGCAATGAGGGCGCAACCGACTTGTGGCGGCGACTCTCATTGTCAAGTGTGAAGGCATTCGCCCACAGGGAATGCTTCACAGATTAAGGATACATTTCAAGCGGTACGGCCACTAAACCGTACCAGGAAGTGGCCGTGAAGGATTAGCCGTGAGACGGCGCATGCGTACAAAGGAGTAGCGTGCACGCGAGGTAATATATAACTAGGAGCATAGAAAATTAGCGCGCTTAAGCTAGATATAAGATAATTGTAATTCATAATTGCAAAAAGGGTAACTTAATATGCATTAATGCGCCCACGGGCAATCATTCTACTATAAACATATAAATAATACCTCGCACCCCCACATTGTCTACGGAGGTGATAAATGATATTCCTCAACGTTAATACATTAATACATGCACATCTCAATATAACACATTAAACGGTATACTCTTTTTAAGAGCACATGTACACCATGTTTATGATTTGTTTTTCTTTCATTTTCTTTCTTCTAACTTCCCCACTTGTAAAGGTGTTCCGTTTCATCCCAACGCAATAAACACATTTTGAATATTTCCCTTAACTTATACCCTGGAACACCTATTTTTCTACTTCTTCTATCTTTCTCATTGCAGGGAGCAATTTTTTCCCTAAGATAGAGCGGACACAATCATCCGTCCAGCCCTGGGTTTTTTCCCTCCCTGCACAACAATATATCGCATAATTATCAAAACCATGTTTTTTTTTCTGAAACTTTCAATATGTCAATGTCAAATTTTACCATGTCAATGTCAATATCAATGTCATATATATATATGTATATCCCATAACCCACCCCTCTGAACACGAGCTGATCTCACACCTATACATCAACACGACATCACCACATCTATACGACGACGAAGAAGACACCAACAGGAGATACAAGGAAGACTCAAGAACAAACTGCTACATCGACATCCCAAACTCACGTTCCGTTCCCGTTCGCGGGGACGCGATCTAAATAGAGGAAAAGGCTTGTACAGTCCCCCAGGGGTCTGCACCCCCTGGAGGCCATCCCCCATCATCTATTTTAAACCACCCCTAATTGGCAAATCTCGTAAGTCTAGAACAGTATCTTTCATACAGCAAGGGCAAGCCGGCCAGCTCAGAAGGCTTTCCACATACTTGCATCACACACATAACACCTATACTATAATTAACTGGGGCAGCTATGCCATTGGAATGCCGACGAAGCAGCACTAAAGCATATAAGAAGAGGACCTTAAGGAGGACGACTCTCTCTCAACTACCAGTTATACAGTGCGTCCGCCGAAGGCCCTAGCCGTTATCATCAGGTGAGTCAGCAGTGTTCAGAGTTCCTATATTTTGTGACCTACCTTACAGACTTGTACACTTATACTTATAAGATTCATTACATTCCCCTAAAAGGGACTCATAATTTCATATTAACTGGCCAATAAATACTTGGTCAGTACACTACACTTGTCTTACTGTTTACACGCCTCTTTACGTCCTAAAGTCCTTCCTGACTCCCGTCACGATTAGACGTGACATACAGTAGCCAAGCAGTTGCTAGCTCAGGTATCATTGTATTTCCCGCAGCGGCCCGACTGCCAGAAGCAGCGTGCCGCCACATAGCTGACGCGTGCACGTCGGTTATATAACTATCTCCAACCAGCTGGAAGACTAGCACGTTGACCTGTACACTAAGTTCCATCCCCTGAAATACACCTACGTCTTTTATAGGAGCACCCCCTAGCATCCTAACACTCAACAACATTCTACACTGGTCAGCTTGCCCAACTACGGGAAGCTACCCCCTTTTAGGCACCCCTTCTAAATTAACACAATAACACATCCGTTTTAGATCTAACTACCCCCCACTAAGGGATCTAAAACAGTAGCCTAATAGAGCACTACAGTTGGCAGCCCTGGTGACTGAATATATTCTTAGTTCCATCTCTTAAGGTACAGAATACAAAATTTGGTTGAAGTCCAATGGACGTTACTTGCAGTTAGACACTGGATCTATCAGCACGCGTAAATGCATGTTGCCAACAATACCATGCGTGTGCTGGTCAGAAATAATCTGAAATATTATGAAATATCTGAAATATTGTGCCAATTTTGGATGAAATCCATTTGTTAGTATAGAAGTTACATGTATTTTAAAATTGGACATATCAGCAGGCATAGAATCATGTTGTCAGCACTGCCTTGTATTAATTACTCCAAATTAATCTAGAATGTCAGGTGCTATACGTGTGCAAAGTATAGAGCTGTTGGCTTGCATACTTTCTGATATATTGCTATTAGGGTAAAAAATATAGAGAGCATTTATTAACAGTTGGCAGCCCTGATTGCACTGAAGAATACTTATAGTCATATCTGATATGTTACACATAGCACATGCGAAATTTGGATGAAATCCTACTGATAGTATAGAAGTTACATGTATTTAAAAATTGGCCCTATCAGCAGACTTAGAATCGTGTTGGTAGAACTGACGTATATAAGTTACTCCAAAATTAATCAAACATGTCAGGTACTATACGTGTGCATAGTTTAAAGCTGTCGGCTTGCACACATTCTGATATATTGGTATTTGGATAAAAAATAGAGAGAGCAATTATTAACAGTTGGCAGCCCTGGTGGCTCTTAAGAATACGCTCAGTCATATCTGTTTATGTACAGATATTACATACAATATTTGGTTGAAATCCAGTTGATAGTGTAGAAGTTATATGCATTTAAACATTGGACCTATCAGAAGGCTTAAAATTATTTTGGCAACACTGTCATGGTTGGCCTCCTGGAAATTAAACTGAAATAGTATTATCTACATGTATGCCAATTTTGGAATAGCTCCTATGCATACCTTGCAGGATATCCAACATGAAGCTCAAATTTCTAGTGCGTTTTTTCAGCAGTTGGTAACACTGACATCATTTTCAAATATGGGCGTGAGCTATTCCGGCGCACATCTTTACTCATACTAAATTTGGTTTTGATTGCTGCAGCTGTTTAGGAGTTGATAGGGGGGGACACACAAACAGCCAGACAGACAGACAGACAGAAGGACAGACAGACAGACAGACAGACAGACATTTGCCCGATCTCATAAGACTACTTTTTCCTCATTTTTGCAAAATGTGAAAAGTAGGCTAAAAATAGCCGAATTAATTGTTCATAAGAATGTCTTGACTCATCATAAAGTTGCCAGTGTCTCACCTCGGTGTGCCATTGGGGTCATAACTTGGTATGGCACAACTCATAAAGGCACTAGCCAGTGCACATTGAGAAGGACAACCACCAGGCTCTAACACAAAAGCAAGTGCTAATGTACTTTGAGAGATCAATCTCCAATTTCAAAAATTCTACCTGTCAATATGTGTTGCCTCGTGTACAACATCGGGGAGAAACTCTGGCAACTAGAAGGAAGGGAGGAAAGGGAAGGAAAGGAAAGGGGAGGGAAAGGAAAAGGAAGGGAAGGGAAGGGGAAAGGGAAGGGGAAGGAAGGGAAGGGAAAGGGGAAGGGGAAGGGACAGGAAGAGAAATAGAAAACAAAGGAATGTAAACGGAAAAGGAAAACATGGAAAACAAGGGAAAGATAACGGAAAAGGAAAAGATGGAAAATAAGGGAAAGGAAACGGAAAAAGAAAAGATCGAAAACAAGGGAAAGAAAACGGAAAAAGAAAAGATGGAAAATAAGGGAAAGGAAACGGAAAAGGAAGCGATGGAAAACAAGGGAAATAAAACTGGAAAAGATCGAAAACAAGGGAAAGGAAACGGAAAAAGAAAAGATGGAAAATAAGGAAAAGGAAGCGATGGAAAACAAAGGAAATAAAACTGGAAAAGATCGAAAACAATGGAAAGGAAACGGAAAAAGAAATGATGGAGAACAATGGAAAGGAAACGGCAAAAGATAAGACGGAAAACAAAGGAAAGCAAACGGACAAGACGGAAGACAAAGGAAAGCAAACGGAAAAGGAAACGGACAAGAAAAAGAATAAGAAGAAGAGAACAAGAAAAAGAACGAGAACAAGAACAAGAATGTTGTAGTTTTAACGTGACCGTTACTCTCTCGATCATAAGCCTAGAGACCACCTTTTCAAGATGAATCCAAATTCCGAGACTTGATATTTCATCTTGAAAATCCCACATGCATTAACAGAGAATCGAACCCGGTCTGCCTTGGTTGGAGGCAAGCAGCTTAACCAGTGTGCCAACACGTGCCATCTGGCACCTTAATGAGAAGTGAAAGTAATTCTTATCAATTACGCTCTCATTCGGTGTATGGAATAAGTATCCTTTCTGGAAAGAGTACACAAATAGTGCGACTACATAATATTGCACCCTTGTAAAGAAGCGGAATGAGACTCTTTTCAGGGACGTGTTGCGGTCCATACCGTTGTTGTTAAAAATTATTTGCTTCTTATCAAAACAAGGAACATAGGTAAAATATCACACAGAAAGAAAAGTTAAGCCAAGATTTAACTAACATGAATTTAATTTCGGATAAAAAAAATAACAATCAACAAATAAACAACTCCCAATTACACCCGCAAGTTAACTAAATGAAAATAAACAAAATCTCTCTGACGAGATTAAAGATAAGTTTCCAGGCCAACAATGGTCCCGTTCTCATTTCAATCATGTGTGGCGATGTGACGAGGATACTGTAAAGAACAAGTACTTTTTATACGCGACCCGCGACCATAGGCTACAGCACACAAGCTGCGGGTCCGTATAATAGAGGTAGACAATGGTACTGGGAATACTACTACTAAACAAATGTTTACAAATACCCGACACTCGCTAACCTTACAAAATTAAAACAGAGATTCCCGCTCGGAACCTTGATCAGGTGTCAAAGACACAAAATTTGCCTAATCAGGACTTTAATCAAACAAAAACATGTACGAATGCGCGTGACTAACTAACTGACATCATCCGATGACCGTTGTCACCTTACAAGGACACACAACAGGGTGTCACACAAAATCGAACAAATTACATGGAAACCAAACACAAATCAATATTGCTCAGTAGCAAACATATACAAAAACACAAGAATTCTTTTTAAAACGAAACACGAGATTACATTTCATGCGTGAGCAACAATCCCTTTACACTACTAATATTTTAACTAAACAGGCACTCGCAATAACTAGGTCATAAGAAACCCCGTCCCCTCAACTCATTAGCGTGTCTTATCTGGATCTGCCGCTGGTGGATGTCTCGGCCAGCCAATGTCAATAACCTGGGGCGTGAACGGAAATATCCCAATGCAGCGCTAAGGCCTACATCAAGAACGTAGATTCATTACTGACCAACAGTAAAATAAATGTGTGTCATTAATATCCCAGGCTAGCCTCCCGCATAGCACCAAGAATCGAAGCAATATTATGTGGGTCACAAATACCATCAGATCCAATTAATTCCCACGGAATTAAAGATCCATCTCGGGGTCGCTCAGAGTCTCAAAATGATCATCATCTGACGCCCATACAGCAGCAGACAAGGAAAGCCCTAGCAATTTCCTCCGCGCAGAAAATAACACATTTGACACAAGACACATTAACACACACACACGCACCACCAGGTTTGACAATCCCTGAAAAAAAAAACTTCAAAATTCCACCCACACGCAGCGCGTCAGATCTCAGATTTACCGAAGAAAAAAAAATGAAAATTTTAATTTACAAAACACGACTAGAGAACAGACCGTTCCCTTCAAATCATGCAAAGGCAAACACCAGAATTAATCAAAATAAAGATATTTTTTACGCCTGTTTAATTAAAACAGCTAACACAAAAATCAAGGTTCCTCCCATTCTATTCTTAAATCAGATCTAAAACGTCTCACTTATCACACGACCTGTAACTCATGTTCGCAAAACAAATTATACACTCAAGTACACGCGGCACTTGGACTAACATTACCCTGAATATTTACATAATACAAATCACACACAAAAAAATATAGCCACGCAAAATTCTACATTTAAAATATGAGTGTCGGTACAAACCCTATCAGCAATTAAAATAAAAATCGCAACATCGCGAACAAAAATCTAAATTAAACTATTTACAAATCCCAGTACAAAAATCTAGCTACATGCTTGAAATAATTCAATGCGGTACTTATTCTTTCAGCCACTCGATTCAGCTCACGTCACATGACATGGTCCCACAGGGTCTCTCTACTCCTCCATCAGCATCCCGACAGCAGATACCATGGTCACCATCCCAAAGCAGGTCCTCGTGGTCGTTATCTTGGCCTTCATGAAAATGAAATGTTCACATACAAGTTTGCTACAACAACCTACTAAATTGTAACGTGAGTTACTCACTTCGCTCACTGTTCTTTTAAAATTTTTATTCGTCGACTTTTCCTAATTAAATATAACCATATTTACACACGCACTTGCACACGCGCTCTTCATAATGACAGAATAAAATAGTTACAGTTAGACCCACGGTCTAGTTCAAAATTTTCAAGTCCAAAGACTTAACAATTTGTGCAGTACTTTGCCTATAATTACGTCGTAATAAAATCAGTGAATCGTCGGGCAGCACTTCGCCTCCTCAGAGACCTTGAAATAGTGTGTCTCTAACTGGCATCTTGGACACCTTTATACAAGACAGACACAGTTTCGGTGGGGGGAGCAATAACATTATTATAAATCGAAGCAGGTGAGCTATCGGGTCGGGCAAGGTATCATTCTTCATCATTTTTCATGCAGGTTACATTTTTGCCAAGCGGACTCCAAATCGATCGGCCAATTAATCAAAACATCGGCCAATTAATCAAAACACAGTTCGCGGGCTTTTTCAACCCACGTGCAGATTCCGCGCCACTCCAGGCGTCTCTCTGTTGGATATTACTACCTCTCCGTGCCTCTAGACGCCAGCCTGACAAAGACTTCAGGCCAAACGTAAAGTTCATGCACCCCATTTCTAGGAACCGGTTATGAATACCACGCTTGCCTCACTGGCCCCTTCGCTCTGACCAAATGGCAACACCTCCAAGTGTGCCTTCTCAACAGCACCAAATGCGTCTTCAAATATGATGAATAAAATTAATATGAAACATTATTATACAGCATGTATCATAAGGGTTCAATGAAAAATCCACAGCCTGCTTCCAGTCTCCGACCGGGTCAGGAATGGAAGGAATGAAGCCCTTATCTAGCGGCGAGGATATGAACTGTGCCGGCTGCTGAGGCCTGACGCACTCCTCTGGGGCAATGATTAAATGAATGACAGATGAAATGAAATGATAGTGGAGAGTGTTGCTGGAATGAAATTTGGACAGGGAAAACCGGAGTACCCGGAGAAAAACCTGTCTGCCTCCGTTCTGTATAAGGGTTCAATATGTACATAATATTATTATTGAAATTCTGAAAACATGGCTTTCTTCATGATAAAATATCTGTAGTTGTTGAGTCGTTTAGGGGCGTTGTGACATCGTGGTCACGTAACGCTGTGTACTTGGGTGTGCGTGGAATCTGTCATCGTAATGTTATACTAGTGTGTATTTGTAATTATGGCTAGGATTGAGAAAGCGATGGCCGTGGCCTTAAGTAAGCAACCATGCCAGAATTTGCCTGGAGTAGAAGTGTGAAACCACGGAAAACCTCTTCTAGGATAGCTCAGGTGGAAATCAAACCTATATCTCCCCAGTTCTGCCTCACGAGACTAAGTGTATTCTGTTCCAATCCTCGGACCAGAATTACATTTCTTGGTAGTGTGCCCGTTTAGACCGGAGTTCGCACGACCACATATGCATTTTACCAATAATCAGTCAGCACGAGAGTCAAAATATCCCGGAGCGCCAGATGGGTTAAAGCAAATCGCAAAAACGACATCAAATAAAAAAAATGCTTTACTGATTTTTGGCTCAATGCAACAATAAGGATAGAAGGAGATTCAATTGGGTATAACACATGCTGAAAAATTATCTCAGTTTATTTTGAATTTAAACTTGACTGCAAAAATGCTCAAAGCAGCATCACTCACGTGTGGCGACCCACACTCCTATTTACACAATATACAGAAATTTTCCAAACACATTTGACAATTATTTTTGGAGACACAAGTCTGATTATAAGTCCTGTAGACTGTGTTCCAAAATTATTTATGATTAAATCCAGTTCAAATTTAATTGTCTCTACTGGAAATATCGTAGTTCACTGGTAGAATTTTTACATAATATTAACACTCGTAGAATAAATGTTCATAGAATTTTTAACTTTCACTTATTTTTCCAGTTTCAAAAATATATTGTCGAAAAATAGTATCATCATTGAAGCAACACAAATTATTTACACATATTAATAACATCATCTGAAAAGTATTTGACCTTGAGCATAGCATCGAAGAACTGTGCGAAGCACAACAAAAATTAATTGTTCTTCTGACATTAAACATTCGAGAAGTGACTCGATTATGAACTTCAAGTTCCTAACAAAATATATGATTTCTGAATTATCAACTTGATAACTAAATTGTTGAACCATTCAACTATTCAATTTTCCACTTGGAATCATTATTATGAAAAATATTTATATTCATGGCCATTTTAGTAATTTTCACAACTTGCAATTCTTCGACAGAATGCGGAAATAAGCATTGTAGCTTCAAAATAAATTCATTTAGTTCATGGCACTAGGATTGAAAATATCCTTCAAATTATTCGTGGTTAAAGAATTATTTTTAATTGGCAGTGTCCCACTCTATTATTTGTGTAAGAACACAATATTACAACAACAACGGCAAAGGTCTTCCTCTGAAGAAGAATAAACTACTATCATGACAAATCCGGGTTCTAGCAAAATCAAAGTCTAAATGGAATTCGTAAACAAGGTTGAAATAAGAACTGATGGTTTTTAAGAAATAACCTTCGGGTCATTCATACGACGAAATGTGTAGTTCCAATACTCCTATAAACCTGAGCCATCGAACCTGCTATTTGATTGATGCTCGAAAAAATCTCCTCATTCCTGCGACTTAAACATGCGCACCTGGGAATAGCATTTCAACTACTCCACACACATAAATTTTCTTCCCAAAATGTATACAATAAATCAAGCCTCTGCTTGTTATCAACACTGGAAGATTAATAAACTTACAAGTTTATTTTATTTTACCATTCAGTTCAACCCGTGAATTTACCATACTTATGAAAATCTTTATTTCACTTTCGAGTGTATTTACGTCATGATTTTATATAAATACAAAAATATCCTATTTGATACAAATATCAATTGCTACCCGTTTCATGCCTCTCCGTGTTATCTGAAAAATATACTTTGCTCATTGCAAATATCAACTGTTCAACCAGAACTGTAATATTGGTTGAATGCGGGCTTGCGCTAACCACTCTCCTTCGGAAAATCTCCTGTTCCAAACTAGAAATGATTAAACTACTTCATAGGCTCTCTCTCAATACATATGATTATTAGAAAATATAATATCCAAGAATTATTTAGAAAAATTATAAAAATTATTATTATTATTATTATTAGTGGATTATTATTATTATTATTAGTTATATTATTTTAAATATGTTTAATTATCATCTCATTATGTGAGAATCCACATGTTCGAACCTTCGAATATGGAAAAAAATATCCATTCCTCAACAAAAATAATTATTAACTTTTACAGTTACATCGGCTGATTACCGTGATTTCCCAAAAATATGAAATATTCAAATAAATGCTCGAAATGCTCGGTCATCGATCCTAAACTGTTCTGAGTGCTGAAAATACTCAGAATAACTCTAACAAGTCTTGCGTAAATCATTGCAAGATTTAAATACGAAGAAAAATAAATAAATGTGTTGGTCATCTGCAGAAAAATAGTTTGTTCCAATTAGCTAGGCATAATATAATTCAAATGTGGCTTACATTTCTTGATGGTCTTGAAGCGTAGTGAACCTGGTCTGTACCAGATTTATCCATAGACATGCCCTATCGGACAAGTACGTATAATCCTTGTATCGGCCGCCATTATATACCCACAATCCGTCTAGTAAGACATAGTGGTAGTATCTCTTGACGTTTGAATTAACTGTTGTTCCATTTTAATATGGGCTTCTATCAAAGCCATAACAGTTTGTTTAAATGGGGTCAGATCTAAGTGATCTATTCTTAGATATGTCAGTTGTAACATAACTCACGGTAATCTTATCAATACAAGAAGACACTGACAGTCTAACCAATCAACGGCTGTTCTGAAGATCGTTCCCTGGGCATGGCTTCTCGCCATCTACCATGCGCTAAGCAACCTGTAGTTTCCCTTGCGTAGACTAATGAACACCACCGTGATAGACTGGTCTTCAGTGTACTGATAGATCGAAGTGGTTAACAAGTTACCAATATGAAAGCTGACTGAAATGGACTTAAACATCCAAGTATTAGGTTATTACTGGACTGTGACAAAGTACTAATTCTAGACAAAGTCTAGCATATGTCCATGTAGAAACATAAATATTTCCACTAATGTCTGTAGAAAAAAATATTCAATCACCTCAGTGATTCTCCTCGCCGGAAACTTACTAAGTTCCACTTCGTAGCGCAGCACTTTTGTGACTATCACAACTTTGAAAATTACTTCCGTGTAGATCCGGCAACCATGTGCCTTGGCTCAGCGTAGCAGCAACTTGCTCTGCAAGTGCTTGTGTTGAAGTGAGCTATCGATGCCTCGGCCGGCCGGCTGATATTCAAAACTGTCAGGGTCACGCCGCATCAGCTGAAATCTGGAAATCCTCATATCTCTGGTGTCCCTGGTCCGATGTACTTGATACTAATCGCATTCTCTTTCATTTGGCCGTGCCAGTAATCTGATCCCAGTCTCAAGTCTCTACTCCATGGCTAACTATTTAATCAATAAATAGCCTCGACCTCTGCTATTACTCGCTACGTCACTTGACATGCAAGTATCGGTAAATTCTTTCCAATTGCTTCGAGAAGCAATGGAGCGCGATATTCAAATATCTGAACTTTCAAAAGCGGCTGTAGCCTTTCCCTTGATATCTAGGTGTCTGAATCTTGGAATACCCATTCCTAGAGTTGGGCACAGTAGAGCCATGCATCAACCCCAGCACCTTATGGTTCTGGAGTTTCGACACGTACTCCAAGCCATACAACACGAGCCCAATGGAAAGCTGCAGTTCAGAGATCCAAATTACGAATCTTGCGCTGACGGCGATTGTTCTCAGTCTCGATTTCTACGTTTCCTTCCACATTCATGCGGGGAGGTTATCTTATTTCAGTTCCAATCGTTGAACCTGATAAATTGTTGTTACACTTGTTGATCAGCCCTCGTAGTAAATTGGAATGGGAACGTATGTCACATGTCTCCCTACGGTAACCATGCCAACACACAGACTGACGTGACTCCCCAGCTCTGAGCCGTACAGTGGATGGGAGGCTTTAAGCCCTTCATGAATTACTGTACTGTACACGACTGCCAAAGAAGTAATGCAGACAAGATTTCCACACAAGAATTCCCAAAAATATTTTGAAATACCGTTCACTAAAAACGACCCTCTGGCGGCATACAAAATCAGGCGAGGCACAGATGACCTGGCTGTTTCCACCCCTAAAACAACAACAACAACAAGGCTATTAGGAATCCAAGTTCCCAAGCAAGTAGCTTGACCACTGTACAACCACGCCCCCATAAAACTAGGAGTGCAACAAGAATTAGGAGAACAACAACATCATGTTGAGTTTATCAAGATGATCACAGACCTATTCATGAGCTTCTCAAGAGGAAGGCACTTCAATGACGGTTTCAGAGCATTTATCTGTGTGGCACAGATCACTACTGAACACCTTGTGTAGTGGCTAGCATTCTTGGCTGTCATCCGGGAGTTCCAGGTTGGATTCCCGGCTCTGACAATTATACCTACCATGACTGCAAGGGGAAGTTGGAGGATTTGATTTGATTCCCGATGCGGGCAGTGGCTATTCCGCCTGATGATTTTACCTAGGTTCTTCGTTACTCCCTCTAAGCAAATGCCGGGATGGTTCCCTATTTTAAGTCTCGGGGAATCTATCCCAAATCCGAATCACAGGACGTGACATTTCGCTTCGAAAATCCCACATGCATTGACCGAGGATCCGAAGTTCGAATCTTGCGCTGACGGCGATCATTCTGAGTCTCGATTACCAAGTTTCTTTACACATTCATTCAGGGAGGTAGCAAGTAGCTTGACCACTGTACAACAAGAATTAGGAGAACAACAACAACATCAACATCAACATCATCATCATCATCATCATCATCATCATCATCATCATCATCATCAACTTCAACATCAACAACACCATGAACATCATCATCATATCATCATCTAATTTCCTTCATTGGTTGTTCAATGTAAAGATTGAAAAGTATGGGTGATAAGTTGCAGCCTTGCCTCACACCTTTCTGAATACCAGGTTCTCGCTCATGTCCTTCAGCTCGAATGACTGCTGTCTGGTTTCTGTATAGATACATAGATAAATAAATAAATATATTGTCTAATAAGCTGTGTCATTGTGGTGTCTGTAGGAGTGTGTGCAATTGTAATTGAGATTAAGACTGGGAGGAGGCGAGCATGGCCTTATTTTAAGAACTAGCCCGGTATTTGCTTGGAGTATAAATGGGAAACCACGGAAAGCCACTTCCAAGATGGTTGAGATGGGAACCTCTTCTCAGTTTTACCTCACGAGGCTGACTGTACCCTGAGACACGCATATATAGCGGTTATGTGACTGAGAACATAAACTTCCAGCATGTGTGAGTACTAATTACACACACCGCCTCTCTGTGAGTGTACTTGGCGGTTATCAGTGACTGTATGCATCTCGTCAGCTCCAGAGATTTACTCCGCTCGTAAATGTCTGCACTTCTCTTTAAACATCTCGTCCGCGATTGTTTCCTCCCTCGGGCTAGCATATGTCACTCGAGTTCACGTGATGTCTACTACCGCATTGCTTCGTAACTGAAGCCTTAAGTTGGACACTCGCACCACTTTAAAGCAAGGTGGAGAATCTTGATGTATAGTTCCGTAGGCCAACGAAGTTCCATCGGCAAGTAAATTCAGCAGGATGCGACTGATCTCCATTCCTTTACATGTGTTTCTCGCCCGACAAGGAGGCGATTTTATGAGGGTAGTGGGCTCTAAGCGGAAGTTGTGTTAAACGTTTACAGTCCCTAAAACAAATCCTTGCAGCAATGTTGCCAATATATTTCTTATTGTTAGAATAGAAGTCCGTAATTTTAGGTAGATTTCATGTGAAGGCTACCTATTGCAATGTGTACCATGTTTCGACATCCAGAAAATGTTGACATATTTTTGCCTTTCACATCTCCCAGACTCAAAAGCCACCGTCTTCTAGGCTGGGACTCTCTTCTGGGGGTCGCGCTTAAATTACATTGCCATCCCAGGAATTACTGCAATATGTTAAACAATAACCTGAAATAAATTAAATTATTATGGACTATTCAAGAAGAAAACACCAGAGTACTTGTAGGTCTTTTCCACATATAAGTTGACAATTCTACAGTAGTTTGGGGTTTATTGTTTAAGTGTATCACACCTTCATAGATTATTGGAGGAGGAAGACTGTTTTGTTGGGATGGTCATCTGTAATTTTTTGAACATTAAAATAAATACTGTAGTTCTTCTTTTGGGAGCTTAATACCTTAATATTTATCAGTAATAATAATTACCACACTTACTAAGTTTTCTGGCGTTTTTTTGATTTTGGCTTTTAGAGGGTAGAGACTGTGTGCGGGTGTTACTGTAGGTTTGTTAGTGTTTTGTTGAGCTATTGTCTTGTAGATTTGGATACGATGATGCTCGCTTGACGAGCGAAACATGTCATCCCTCAGTTTTCTCCTTCCTCAATAGTTCATAATAATATATACTGTATACAGGGTGTTTCTAAATTCCCATTACAAACTTCGAGTGCTTGTAGTGGGGACCAAGACGGTTTGGCATAGGAACTTGTGTCCGGAAACGCACCGTTCTATCGCTACCCGAAAAAAGAGAAAGAAAGAACTACAGCACACGTTCACTGCTCCCGCATTTTCGGTGCTTTGTCTGACTACTCCTGCTTGTCGTCTGGGTCCAATTAGAGGAGGGGCCCGATGTGACGACCACTGACGTCAACACAGACACGGTTCCTCCGTGCCAAGTTCTGGTACACACCATCACCAATCCCTGGTCCAATTACAGGTGGGGCTCGATGTGACGACCACTGACGTCAACACAGACACGGTTCCTCCGTGCCAAGTTCTGGTACACACCATCACCAATCCCTGGTCCAATTACAGGAGGGGCTCGATGTGACGACCTTCACGTCCACACAGACACGGTTCCTCCGTGCCATGTTTTGGTACACACCATCACCAATCCCTGGTCCAATTACAGGTGGGGCTCGCTGTGACGACCTTCACGTCAACACAGACACGGTTCCTCCGTGCCATGTTCTGGTACACACCATCACCAATCCCTGGTCCAATTACAGGTGGGGCTCGATGTGACGACCACAGACGTCAACACAGACACGGTTCCTCCGTGCCAAGTTCTGATACACACCATCACCAATCCCTGATCCAATTACAGGAGGGGCTCGATGTGACGACCTTCACGTCCACACAGACACGGTTCCTCCGTGCCATGTTCTGGTACACACCATCACCAATCCCTGGTCCAATTACAGGTGGGGCTCGATGTGACGACCACTGACGTCAACACAGACACGGTTCCTCCGTGCCATGTTCTGGTACACACCATCACCAATCCCTGGTCCAATTACAGGAGGGGCTCGATGTGACGACCACTGACGTCAACACAGACACGGTTCCTCCGTGCCAAGTTCTGGTACACACCATCACCAATCCCTGGTCCAATTACAGGTGGGGCTCGATGTGACGACCTTCACGTCAACACAGACACGGTTCCTCCGTGCCATGTTCTGGTACACACCATCACCAATCCCTGGTCCAATTACAGGAGGGGCTCGATGTGACGACCACTGACGTCAACACAGACACGGTTCCTCCGTGCCAAGTTCTGGTACACACCATCACCAATCCCTGGTCCAATTACAGGAGGGGCTCGATGTGACGACCTTCACGTCAACACAGACACGGTTCCTCCGTGCCAAGTTCTGGTACACACCATCACCAATCCCTGGTCCAATTACAGGTGGGGCTCGATGTGACGACCTTCACGTCAACACAGACACGGTTCCTCCGTGCCAAGTTCTGGTACACACCATCACCAATCCCTGGTAAAATCACAGGAGGGGCTCGATGTGACGACCTTCACGTCCACACAGACACAGTTCCTCCGTGCCATGTTCTGGTACACACCATCACCAATCCCTGGTCCAATTACAGGTGGGGCTCGATGTGACGACCACTGACGTCAACACAGACACGGTTCCTCCGTGCCATGTTCTGGTACACACCATCACCAATCCCTGGTCCAATTACAGGAGGGGCTCGATGTGACGACCACTGACGTCAACACAGACACGGTTCCTCCGTGCCAAGTTCTGGTACACACCATCACCAATCCCTGGTCCAATTACAGGTGGGGCTCGATGTGACGATCTTCACGTCAACACAGACACGGTTCCTCCGTGCCATGTTCTGGTACACACCATCACCAATCCCTGGTCCAATTACAGGAGGGGCTCGATGTGACGACCACTGACGTCAACACAGACACGGTTCCTCCGTGCCAAGTTCTGGTACACACCATCAGCAATCCCTGGTCCAATTACAGGAGGGGCTCGATGTGACGACCTACACGTCAACACAGACACGGTTCCTCCGTGCCAAGTTCTGGTACACACCATCACCAATCCCTGGTCCAATTACAGGTGGGGCTCGATGTGACGACCACCGACGTCAACACAGACACGGTTCCTCCGTGCCAAGTTCTGGTACACACCATAACCAACCCCTGGTCCAATTACAGGTGGGGCTCTATGTGACGACCTCCACGTCAACACAGACACGGTTCCTCCGTGCCATGTTCTGGTACACACCATCACCAATCCCTGGTCCAATTACAGGAGGGGCTCGATGTGACGACCACTGACGTCAACACAGACACGGTTCCTCCGTGCCATGTTCAGGTACACACCTTCACCAATCCCTGGTCCAGTTACAGGTGGGGCTCGATGTGACGACCACTGACGTCAACACAGACACGGTTCCTCCGTGCCATGTTCTGGTACACACCATCACCAATCCCTGGTCCAATTACAGGAGGGGATCGATGTGACGACCACTGACGTCAACACAGACACGGTTCCTCCGTGCCAAGTTCTGGTACACACCATCACCAATCCCTGGTCCAATTACAGGAGGGGCTCGATGTGAAGACCTTCACGTCAACACAGACACGGTTCCTCCGTGCCAAGTTCTGGTACACACCATCACCAATCCCTGGTCCAATTACAGGTGGGGCTCGATGTGACGACCACTGACGTCAACACAGACACGGTTCCTCCGTGCCAAGTTCTGGTACACACCATCACCAATCCCTGGTCCAATTACAGGAGGGGCTCGATGTGACGACCTTCACGTCCACACAGACACGGTTCCTCCGTGCCATGTTTTGGTACACACCATCACCAATCCCTGGTCCAATTACAGGTGGGGCTCGATGTGACGACCTTCACGTCAACACAGACACGGTTCCTCCGTGCCATGTTCTGGTACACACCATCACCAATCCCTGGTCCAATTACAGGTGGGGCTCGATGTGACGACCACAGACGTCAACACAGACACGGTTCCTCCGTGCCAAGTTCTGATACACACCATCACCAATCCCTGATCCAATTACAGGAGGGGCTCGATGTGACGACCTTCACGTCCACACAGACACGGTTCCTCCGTGCCATGTTCTGGTACACACCATCACCAATCCCTGGTCCAATTACAGGTGGGGCTCGATGTGACGACCACTGACGTCAACACAGACACGGTTCCTCCGTGCCATGTTCTGGTACACACCATCACCAATCCCTGGTCCAATTACAGGAGGGGCTCGATGTGACGACCACTGACGTCAACACAGACACGGTTCCTCCGTGCCAAGTTCTGGTACACACCATCACCAATCCCTGGTCCAATTACAGGTGGGGCTCGATGTGACGACCTTCACGTCAACACAGACACGGTTCCTCCGTGCCATGTTCTGGTACACACCATCACCAATCCCTGGTCCAATTACAGGAGGGGCTCGATGTGACGACCACTGACGTCAACACAGACACGGTTCCTCCGTGCCAAGTTCTGGTACACACCATCACCAATCCCTGGTCCAATTACAGGAGGGGCTCGATGTGACGACCTTCACGTCAACACAGACACGGTTCCTCCGTGCCAAGTTCTGGTACACACCATCACCAATCCCTGGTCCAATTACAGGTGGGGCTCGATGTGACGACCTTCACGTCAACACAGACACGGTTCCTCCGTGCCAAGTTCTGGTACACACCATCACCAATCCCTGGTAAAATCACAGGAGGGGCTCGATGTGACGACCTTCACGTCCACACAGACACAGTTCCTCCGTGCCATGTTCTGGTACACACCATCACCAATCCCTGGTCCAATTACAGGTGGGGCTCGATGTGACGACCACTGACGTCAACACAGACACGGTTCCTCCGTGCCATGTTCTGGTACACACCATCACCAATCCCTGGTCCAATTACAGGAGGGGCTCGATGTGACGACCACTGACGTCAACACAGACACGGTTCCTCCGTGCCAAGTTCTGGTACACACCATCACCAATCCCTGGTCCAATTACAGGTGGGGCTCGATGTGACGATCTTCACGTCAACACAGACACGGTTCCTCCGTGCCATGTTCTGGTACACACCATCACCAATCTCTGGTCCAATTACAGGAGGGGCTCGATGTGACGACCACTGACGTCAACACAGACACGGTTCCTCCGTGCCAAGTTCTGGTACACACCATCACCAATCCCTGGTCCAATTACAGGAGGGGCTCGATGTGACGACCTACACGTCAACACAGACACGGTTCCTCCGTGCCAAGTTCTGGTACACACCATCACCAATCCCTGGTCCAATTACAGGTGGGGCTCGATGTGACGACCACCGACGTCAACACAGACACGGTTCCTCCGTGCCAAGTTCTGGTACACACCATAACCAACCCCTGGTCCAATTACAGGTGGGGCTCGATGTGACGACCTCCACGTCAACACAGACACGGTTCCTCCGTGCCATGTTCTGGTACACACCATCACCAATCCCTGGTCCAATTACAGGAGGGGCTCGATGTGACGACCACTGACGTCAACACAGACACGGTTCCTCCGTGCCATGTTCAGGTACACACCTTCACCAATCCCTGGTCCAGTTACAGGTGGGGCTCGATGTGACGACCACTGACGTCAACACAGACACGGTTCCTCCGTGCCATGTTCTGGTACACACCATCACCAATCCCTGGTCCAATTACAGGAGGGGATCGATGTGACGACCACTGACGTCAACACAGACACGGTTCCTCCGTGCCAAGTTCTGGTACACACCATCACCAATCCCTGGTCCAATTACAGGAGGGGCTCGATGTGAAGACCTTCACGTCAACACAGACACGGTTCCTCCGTGCCAAGTTCTGGTACACACCATCACCAATCCCTGGTCCAATTACAGGTGGGGCTCGATGTGACGACCTTCACGTCAACAGAGACACGGTTCCTCCGTGCCAAGTTCTGGTACACACCATCACCAATCCCTGGTCCAATTACAGGTGGGGCTCGATGTGACGACCACTGACGTCAACACAGACACGGTTCCTCCGTGCCATGTTCTGGTACACACCATCACCAATCCCTGGTCCAATTACAGGTGGGGCTCGATGTGAGGAGCACTGACGTCAACACAGACACGGTTCCTCCGTGCCAAGTTCTGGTACACACCATCACCAATCCCTGGTCAAATTACAGGTGGGGCTCGATGTGACGACCTCCACGTCAACACAGACACGGTTCCTCCGTGCCATGTTCTGGTACACACCATCACCAATCCCTGGTCCAATTACAGGAGGGGCTCGATGTGACGACCACTGACGTCAACACAGACACGGTTCCTCCGTGCCATGTTCTGGTACACACCTTCACCACTCCCTGGTCCAGTTACAGGTGGGGCTTGATGTGACGACCACTGACGTCAACACAGACACGGTTCCTCCGTGCCATGTTCTGGTACACACCATCACCAATCCCTGGTCCAATTACAGGAGGGGCTCGATGTGACGACCACAGACGTCAACACAGACACGGTTCCTCCGTGCCATGTTCTGGTACACACCATCACCAATCCCTGGTCCAATTACAGGAGGGGCTCGATGTGACGACCTTCACGTCAACACAGACACGGTTCCTCCGTGCCAAGTTCTGGTACACACTATCACCAATCCCTGGTCCAATTACAGGTGGGGCTCGATGTGACGACCTTCACGTCAACACAGACACGGTTCCTCCGTGCCATGTTCTGGTACACACCATCACCGATCCCTGGTCCAATTACAGGAGGGGCTCGATGTGACGACCACTGACGTCAACACTGACACGGTTCCTCCGTGCCATGTTCTGGTACACACCATCACCAATCCCTGGTCCAATTACAGATGGGGCTCGACGTGACGACCTTCACGTCAACACAGACACGGTTCCTCCGTGCCAAGTTCTGGTACACACCATCACCAATCCCTGGTCGAATTACAGGTGGGGCTCGATGTGACGACCACTGACGTCAACACAGACACGGTTCCTCCGTGCCAAGTTCTGGTACACACCATCACCAATCCCTGGTTCAATTACAGGCGGGGCTCGATGTGACGACCTTCACGTCAACACAGACACGGTTCCTCCGTGCCATGTTCTGGTACACACCATCACCAATCCCTGGTCCAATTACAGGTGGGGCTCGATGTGACGACCACGGACGTCAACAGAGACACGGTTCCTCCGTGCCATGTTCTGGTACACACCATCACCAATCCCTGGTCCAATTACAGGAGGGGCTCGATGTGACGACCTTCACGTCAACACACACACGGTTCCTCCGTGCCATGTTCTGGTACACACCATCACCAACCCCTGGTCCAATTACAGGTGGGCCTCGATGTGACGACCTTCACGTCAACACAGACACGGATATTTCGTGCCAAGTTCTGGTACACACCATCACCAATCCCTGGTCCAATTACAGGAGGGGCTCGATGTGACGACCTTCACGTCCACACAGACACGGTTCCTCCGTGCCAAGTTCTGGTACACACCCTCACCAATCCCTGGTCCAATTACAGGTGGGGCTCGATGTGACGACCTTCACGTCAACAAAGACACGGTTCCTCCGTGCCATGTTCTGGTACACACCATCACCAATCCCTGGTCCAATTACAGGAGGGGCTCGATGTGACGACCACTGACGTCAACACAGACACGGTTCCTCCGTGCTATGTTCTGGTACACACCATCACCAATCCCTGGTCCAATTAAAGATGGGGCTCGATGTGACGACCTTCACGTCAACACAGACACGGTTCCTCCGTGCCAAGTTCTGGTACACACCATCACCAATCCCTGGTCCAATTACAGGTGGGGCTCGATGTGACGACCTTCACGTCAACACAGACACGGTTCCTCCGTGCCAAGTTCTGGTACACACCATCACCAATCCCTGGTACAATTACAGGTGGGGCTCGATGTGACGACCTTCACGTCAACACAGACACGGTTCCTCCGTGCCATGTTCTGGTACACACCATCACCAATCCCTGGTCCAATTACAGGTGGGGCTCGATGTGACGACCACCGACGTCAACACAGACACGGTTCCTCCGTGCCAAGTTCTGGTACACACCATCACCAACCCCTGGTCCAAGAAACAGGTGGGGCTCGATGTGACGACCTTCACGTCAACACAGACACGGTTCCTCTGTGCCAAGTTCTGGTACACACCATCACCAATCCCTGGTCCAATTACAGGTGGGGCTCGATGTGACGACCTTCACGTCCACACAGACACGGTTCCTCCGTGCCAAGTTCTGGTACATACCATCACCAATCCCTGGTCCAATTACAGGTGGGGCTCGATGTGACGACCACTGACGTCAACACACACACGGTTCCTCCGTGCCATGTTCTGGTACACACCGTCACCAACCCCTGGTCCAATTACAGGTGGGCCTCGATGTGACGACCTTCACGTCAACACAGACACGGATATTTCGTGCCAAGTTCTGGTACACACCATCACCAATCCCTGGTCCAATTACAGGAGGGGCTCGATGTGACGACCTTCACGTCCACACAGACACTGTTCCTCCGTGCCATGTTCTGGTACACACCATCACCAATCCCTGGTCCAATTACAGGTGGGGCTCGATGTGACGACCACTGACGTCAACACAGACACGGTTCCTCCGTGCCAAGTTCTGGTACACACCATCACCAATCCCTGGTCCAATTACAGATGGGGCTCGATGTGACGACCTTCTCGTCAACACAGACACGGTTCCTCCGTGCCATGTTCTGGTACACACCATCACCAATCCCTGGTCCAATTACAGGAGGGGCTCGATGTGACGACCTTCACGTCAACACAGACACGGTTCCTCCGTGCCAAGTTCTGGTACACACCATCACCAATCCCTGGTCCAATTACAGATGGGGCTCGATGTGACGACCTTCACGTCAACACAGACACGGTTCCTCCGTGCCATGTTCTGGTACACACCATCACCAATCCCTGGTCCAATTACAGGAGGGGCTCGATGTGACGACCTTCACGTCAACACAGACACGGTTCCTCCGTGCCATGTTCTGGTACACACCATCACCAATCCCTGGACCAATTACAGGTGGGGCTCGATGTGACGACCACTGACGTCAACACAGACACGGTTCCTCCGTTCCAAGTTCTGGTACACACCATCACCAATCCCTGGTCCAATTACAGGTGGGGCTCGATGTGACGACCTTCACGTCAACAATGACACGGTTCCTCCGTGCCATGTTCTGGTACACACCATCACCAATCCCTGGTCCAATTACAGGAGGGGCTCGATGTGACGACCACTGACGTCAATACAGACACGGTTCCTCCGTGCTATGTTCTGGTACACACCATCACCAATCCCTGGTCCAATTACAGATGGGGCTCGATGTGACGACCTTCACGTCAACACAGACACGGTTCCTCCGTGCCAAGTTGTGGTACACACCATCACCAATCCCTGGTCCAATTACAGGTGGGGCTCGATGTGACGACCTTCACGTCAACACAGACACGGTTCCTCCGTGCCAAGTTCTGGTACACACCATCACCAATCCCTGGTCCAATTACAGGTGGGGCTCGATGTGACGACCTTCACGTCAACACAGACACGGTTCCTCCGTGCCATGTTCTGGTACACACCATCACCAATCCCTGGTCCAATTACAGGTGGGGCTCGATGTGACGACCACCGACGTCAACACAGGCACGGTTCCTCCGTGCCAAGTTCCGGTACACATCATCACCAACCTCTGGTCGAATTACAGGTGGGGCTCGATTTGACGACCTTCACGTCTACACAGACACGGTTCCTCCGTGCCAAGTTCTGGTACATACCATCACCAATCCCTGGTCCAATTACAGGTGGGGCTCGATGTGACGACCACTGACGTAAACACACACACGGTTCCTCCGTGCCATGTTCTGGTACACACCATCACCAATCCCTGGTCCAATTACAGGTGGGGCTCGATGTGACGACCTTCATGTCAACACAGACACGGATCCTTAGTGCCAAGTTCTGGTACACACCATCACCAATCCCTGGTCCAATTACAGGAGGGGCTCGACGTGACGACCTTCACGTCCACACAGACACTGTTCCTCCGTGCCATGTTCTGGTACACACCATCACCAATCCCTGGTCCAATTACAGGTGGGGCTCGATGTGACCACCACTGACGTCAACACAGACACGGTTCCTCCGTGCCAAGTTCTGGTACACACCATCACCAATCCCTGGTCCAATTACAGATGGGGCTCGATGTGACGACCTTCACGTCAACACAGACACGGTTCCTCCGTGCCATGTTCTGGTACACACCATCACCAATCCCTGGTCCAATTACAGGAGGGGCTCGATGTGACGACCTTCACGTCAACACAGAAACGGTTCCTCCGTGCCAAGTTCTGGTACACACCATCACCAATCCCTGGTCCAATTACAGATGGCCCTCGATGTGACGACCTTCACGTCAACACAGACACGGTTCCTCCGTGACATGTTCTGGTACACACCATCACCAATCCCTGGTCCAATTACAGGTGGGGCTCGATGTGACGACAACTGACGTCAACACAGACACGGTTCCTCCGTGCCATGTTCTGGTACACACCATCACCAATCCCTGGTCCAATTACAGGAGGGGCTCGATGTGACGACCACTGACGTCAACACAGACACGGTTCCTCCGTGCCATGTTCTGGTACACACCATCACCAATCCCTGGTCCAATTACAGGAGGGGCTCGATGTGACGACCTTCACGTCAACACAGACACGGTTCCTCCGTGCCATGTTCTGGTACACACCATCACCGATCCCTGGTCCAATTACAGGAGGGGCTCGATCTGACGACCACTGACGTCAACACTGACACGGTTCCTCCGTGCCATGTTCTGGTACACACCATCACCAATCCCTGGTCCAATTACAGGAGGGGCTCGATGTGACGACCTTCACGTCCACACAGACACGGTTCCTCCGTGCCATGTTTTGGTACACACCATCACCAATCCCTGGTCCAATTACAGGTGGGGCTCGATGTGACGACCTTCACGTCAACACAGACACGGTTCCTCCGTGCCATGTTCTGGTACACACCATCACCAATCCCTGGTCCAATTACAGGTGGGGCTCGATGTGACGACCACAGACGTCAACACAGACACGGTTCCACCGTGCCAAGTTCTGGTACACACCATCACCAATCCCTGGTCCAATTACAGGAGGGGCTCGATGTGACGACCTTCACGTCCACACAGACACGGTTCCTCCGTGCCATGTTCTGGTACACACCATCACCAATCCCTGGTCCAATTACAGGTGGGGCTCGATGTGACGACCACTGACGTCAACACAGACACGGTTACTCCGTGCCATGTTCTGGTACACACCATCACCAATCCCTGGTCCAATTACAGGAGGGGCTCGATGTGACGACCACTGACGTCAACACAGACACGGTTCCTCCGTGCCAAGTTCTGGTACACACCATCACCAATCCCTGGTCCAATTACAGGTGGGGCTCGATGTGACGACCTTCACGTCAACACAGACACGGTTCCTCCGTGCCATGTTCTGGTACACACCATCACCAATCCCTGGTCCAATTACAGGAGGGGCTCGATGTGACGACCACTGACGTCAACACAGACACGGTTCCTCCGTGCCAAGTTCTGGTACACACCATCACCAATCCCTGGTCCAATTACAGGAGGGGCTCGATGTGACGACCTTCACGTCAACACAGACACGGTTCCTCCGTGCCAAGTTCTGGTACACACCATCACCAATCCCTGGTCCAATTACAGGTTGGGCTCGATGTGACGACCTTCACGTCAACACAGACACGGTTCCTCCGTGCCAAGTTCTGGTACACACCATCACCAATCCCTGGTCCAATCACAGGAGGGGCTCGATGTGACGACCTTCACGTCCACACAGACACAGTTCCTCCGTGCCATGTTCTGGTACACACCATCACCAATCCCTGGTCCAATTACAGGTGGGGCTCGATGTGACGACCACTGACGTCAACAGAGACACGGTTCCTCCGTGCCATGTTCTGGTACACACCATCACCAATCCCTGGTCCAATTACAGGAGGGGCTCGATGTGACGACCACTGACGTCAACACAGACACGGTTCCTCCGTGCCAAGTTCTGGTACACACCATCACCAATCCCTGGTCCAATTACAGGTGGGGCTCGATGTGACGACCTTCACGTCAACACAGACACGGTTCCTCCGTGCCATGTTCTGGTACACACCATCACCAATCCCTGGTCCAATTACAGGAGGGGCTCGATGTGACGACCACTGACGTCAACACAGACACGGTTCCTCCGTGCCAAGTTCTGGTACACACCATCACCAATCCCTGGTCCAATTACAGGAGGGGCTCGATGTGACGACCTACACGTCAACACAGACACGGTTCCTCCGTGCCAAGTTCTGGTACACACCATCACCAATCCCTGGTCCAATTACAGGTGGGGCTCGATGTGACGACCACCGACGTCAACACAGACACGGTTCCTCCGTGCCAAGTTCTGGTACACACCATAACCAACCCCTGGTCCAATTACAGGTGGGGCTCGATGTGACGACCTCCACGTCAACACAGACACGGTTCCTCCGTGCCATGTTCTGGTACACACCATCACCAATCCCTGGTCCAATTACAGGAGGGGCTCGATGTGACGACCACTGACGTCAACACAGACACGGTTCCTCCGTGCCATGTTCAGGTACACACCTTCACCAATCCCTGGTCCAGTTACAGGTGGGGCTCGATGTGACGACCACTGACGTCAACACAGACACGGTTCCTCCGTGCCATGTTCTGGTACACACCATCACCAATCCCTGGTCCAATTACAAGAGGGGATCGATGTGACGACCACTGACGTCAACACAGACACGGTTCCTCCGTGCCAAGTTCTGGTACACACCATCACCAATCCCTGGTCCAATTACAGGAGGGGCTCGATGTGAAGACCTTCACGTCAACACAGACACGGTTCCTCCGTGCCAAGTTCTGGTACACACCATCACCAATCCCTGGTCCAATTACAGGTGGGGCTCGATGTGACGACCTTCACGTCAACAGAGACACGGTTCCTCCGTGCCAAGTTCTGGTACACACCATCACCAATCCCTGGTCCAATTACAGGTGGGGCTCGATGTGACGACCACTGACGTCAACACAGACACGGTTCCTCCGTGCCATGTTCTGGTACACACCATCACCAATCCCTGGTCCAATTACAGGTGGGGCTCGATGTGAGGAGCACTGACGTCAACACAGACACGGTTCCTCCGTGCCAAGTTCTGGTACACACCATCACCAATCCCTGGTCAAATTACAGGTGGGGCTCGATGTGACGACCTCCACGTCAACACAGACACGGTTCCTCCGTGCCATGTTCTGGTACACACCATCACCAATCCCTGGTCCAATTACAGGAGGGGCTCGATGTGACGACCACTGACGTCAACACAGACACGGTTCCTCCGTGCCATGTTCTGGTACACACCTTCACCAATCCCTGGTCCAGTTACAGGTGGGGCTTGATGTGACGACCACTGACGTCAACACAGACACGGTTCCTCCGTGCCATGTTCTGGTACACACCATCACCAATCCCTGGTCCAATTACAGGAGGGGCTCGATGTGACGACCACAGACGTCAACACAGACACGGTTCCTCCGTGCCATGTTCTGGTACACACCATCACCAATCCCTGGTCCAATTACAGGAGGGGCTCGATGTGACGACCTTCACGTCAACACAGACACGGTTCCTCCGTGCCAATTTCTGGTACACACTATCACCAATCCCTGGTCCAATTACAGGTGGGGCTCGATGTGACGACCTTCACGTCAACACAGACACGGTTCCTCCGTGCCATGTTCTGGTACACACCATCACCGATCCCTGGTCCAATTACAGGAGGGGCTCGATGTGACGACCACTGACGTCAACACTGACACGGGTCCTCCGTGCCATGTTCTGGTACACACCATCACCAATCCCTGGTCCAATTACAGATGGGGCTCGACGTGACGACCTTCACGTCAACACAGACACGGTTCCTCCGTGCCAAGTTCTGGTACACACCATCACCAATCCCTGGTCGAATTACAGGTGGGGCTCGATGTGACGACCTTCACGTCCACACAGACACGGTTCCTCCGTGCCAAGTTCTGGTACACACCATCACCAATCCCTGGTTCAGTTACAGGCGGGGCTCGATGTGACGACCTTCACGTCAACACAGACACGGTTCCTCCGTGCCATGTTCTGGTACACACCATCACCAATCCCTGGTCCAATTACAGGTGGGGCTCGATGTGACGACCACTGACGTCAACAGAGACACGGTTCCTCCGTGCCATGTTCTGGTACACACCATCACCAATCCCTGGTCAAATTACAGGAGGGGCTCGATGTGACGACCTTCACGTCAACACAGACACGGTTCCTCCGTGCCATGTTCTGGTACACACCATCACCAATCCCTGGTCCAATTACAGGAGGGGCTCGATGTGACGACCTTCACGTCAACACAGACACGGTTCCTCCGTGCCATGTTCTGGTACACACCATCACCATTCCCTGGACCAATTACAGGTGGGGCTCGATGTGACGACCACTGACGTCAACACAGACACGGTTCCTCCGTTCCAAGTTCTGGTACACACCATCACCAATCCCTGGTCCAATTACAGGTGGGGCTCGATGTGACGACCTTCACGTCAACAAAGACACGGTTCCTCCGTGCCATGTTCTGGTACACACCATCACCAATCCCTGGTCCAATTACAGGAGGGGCTCGATGTGACGACCACTGACGTCAACACAGACACGGTTCCTCCGTGCTATGTTCTGGTACACACCATCACCAATCCCTGGTCCAATTACAGATGGGGCTCGACGTGACGACCTTCACGTCAACACAGACACGGTTCCTCCGTGCCAAGTTCTGGTACACACCATCACCAATCCCTGGTCGAATTACAGGTGGGGCTCGATGTGACGACCTTCACGTCCACACAGACACGGTTCCTCCGTGCCAAGTTCTGGTACACACCATCACCAATCCCTGGTTCAATTACAGGCGGGGCTCGATGTGACGACCTTCACGTCAACACAGACACGGTTCCTCCGTGCCATGTTCTGGTACACACCATCACCAATCCCTGGTCCAATTACAGGTGGGGCTCGATGTGACGACCACGGACGTCAACAGAGACACGGTTCCTCCGTGCCATGTTCTGGTACACACCATCACCAATCCCTGGTCCAATTACAGGAGGGGCTCGATGTGACGACCTTCACGTCAACACAGACACGGTTCCTCCGTGCCATGTTCTGGTACACACCATCACCAATCCCTGGTCCAATTACAGGAGGGGCTCGATGTGACGACCTTCACGTCAACACAGACACGGTTCCTCCGTGCCATGTTCTGGTACACACCATCACCAATCCCTGGACCAATTACAGGTGGGGCTCGATGTGACGACCACTGACGTCAACACAGACACGGTTCCTCCGTGCCAAGTTCTGGTACACACCATCACCAATCCCTGGTCCAATTACAGGTGGGGCTCGATGTGACGACCTTCACGTCAACAAAGACACGGTTCCTCCGTGCCATGTTCTGGTACACACCATCACCAATCCCTGGTCCAATTACAGGAGGGGCTCGATGTGACGACCACTGACGTCAACACAGACACGGTTCCTCCGTGCTATGTTCTGGTACACACCATCACCAATCCCTGGTCCAATTACAGATGGTGCTCGATGTGACGACCTTCACGTCAACACAGACACGGTTCCTCCGTGCCAAGTTCTGGTACACACCATCACCAATCCCTGGTCCAATTACAGGTGGGGCTCGATGTGACGACCTTCACGTCAACACAGACACGGTTCCTCCGTGCCAAGTTCTGGTACACACCATCACCAATCCCTGGTCCAATTACAGGTGGGGCTCGATGTGACGACCTTCACGTCAACACAGACACGGTTCCTCCGTGCCATGTTCTGGTACACACCATCACCAATCCCAGGTCCAATTACAGGTGGGGCTCGATGTGACGACCACCGACGTCAACACAGACACGGTTCCTCCGTGCCAAGTTCTGGTACACACCATCACCAACCCCTGGTCCAAGAAACAGGTGGGGCTCGATGTGACGACCTTCACGTCAACACAGACACGGTTCCTCTGTGCCAAGTTCTGGTACACACCATCACCAATCCCTGGTCCAATTACAGGTGGGGCTCGATGTGACGACCTTCACGTCCACACAGACACGGTTCCTCCGTGCCAAGTTCTGGTACATACCATCACCAATCCCTGGTCCAATTACAGGTGGGGCTCGATGTGACGACCACTGACGTCAACACACACACGGTTCCTCCGTGCCATGTTCTGGTACACACCGTCACCAACCCCTGGTCCAATTACAGGTGGGCCTCGATGTGACGACCTTCACGTCAACACAGACACGGATATTTCGTGCCAAGTTCTGGTACACACCATCACCAATCCCTGGTCCAATTACAGGAGGGGCTCGATGTGACGACCTTCACGTCCACACAGACACTGTTCCTCCGTGCCATGTTCTGGTACACACCATCACCAATCCCTGGTCCAATTACAGGTGGGGCTCGATGTGACGACCACTGACGTCAACACAGACACGGTTCCTCCGTGCCAAGTTCTGGTACACACCATCACCAATCCCTGGTCCAATTACAGATGGGGCTCGATGTGACGACCTTCTCGTCAACACAGACACGGTTCCTCCGTGCCATGTTCTGGTACACACCATCACCAATCCCTGGTCCAATTACAGGAGGGGCTCGATGTGACGACCTTCACGTCAACACAGACACGGTTCCTCCGTGCCAAGTTCTGGTACACACCATCACCAATCCCTGGTCCAATTACAGATGGGGCTCGATGTGACGACCTTCACGTCAACACAGACACGGTTCCTCCGTGCCATGTTCTGGTACACACCATCACCAATCCCTGGTCCAATTACAGGAGGGGCTCGATGTGACGACCACTGACGTCAACACAGACACGGTTCCTTCGTGCCAAGTTCTGGTACACACCATCACCAATCCCTGGTCCACTTACAGGTGGGGCTCGATGTGACGACCTTCACGTCAACACAGACACGGTTCCTCCGTGCCATGTTCTGGTACACACCATCACCAATCCCTGGTCCAATTACAGGAGGGGCTCGATGTGACGACCACTGACGTAAACACAGACACGGTTCCTCCGTGCCAAGTTCTGGTACACACCATCACCAATCCCTGGTCCAATTACAGGAGGGGCTCGATGTGACGACCTACACGTCAACACAGACACGGTTCCTCCGTGCCAAGTTCTGGTACACACCATCACCAATCCCTGGTCCAATTACAGGTGGGGCTCGATGTGACGACCACCGACGTCAACACAGACACGGTTCCTCCGTGCCAAGTTCTGGTACACACCATAACCAACCCCTGGTCCAATTACAGGTGGGGCTCGATGTGACGACCTCCACGTCAACACAGACACGGTTCCTCCGTGCCATGTTCTGGTACACACCATCACCAATCCCTGGTCCAATTACAGGAGGGGCTCGATGTGACGACCACTGACGTCAACACAGACACGGTTCCTCCGTGCCATGTTCAGGTACACACCTTCACCAATCCCTGGTCCAGTTACAGGTGGGGCTCGATGTGACGACCACTGACGTCAACACAGACACGGTTCCTCCGTGCCATGTTCTGGTACACACCATCACCAATCCCTGGTCCAATTACAAGAGGGGATCGATGTGACGACCACTGACGTCAACACAGACACGGTTCCTCCGTGCCAAGTTCTGGTACACACCATCACCAATCCCTGGTCCAATTACAGGAGGGGCTCGATGTGAAGACCTTCACGTCAACACAGACACGGTTCCTCCGTGCCAAGTTCTGGTACACACCATCACCAATCCCTGGTCCAATTACAGGTGGGGCTCGATGTGACGACCTTCACGTCAACAGAGACACGGTTCCTCCGTGCCAAGTTCTGGTACACACCATCACCAATCCCTGGTCCAATTACAGGTGGGGCTCGATGTGACGACCACTGACGTCAACACAGACACGGTTCCTCCGTGCCATGTTCTGGTACACACCATCACCAATCCCTGGTCCAATTACAGGTGGGGCTCGATGTGAGGAGCACTGACGTCAACACAGACACGGTTCCTCCGTGCCAAGTTCTGGTACACACCATCACCAATCCCTGGTCAAATTACAGGTGGGGCTCGATGTGACGACCTCCACGTCAACACAGACACGGTTCCTCCGTGCCATGTTCTGGTACACACCATCACCAATCCCTGGTCCAATTACAGGAGGGGCTCGATGTGACGACCACTGACGTCAACACAGACACGGTTCCTCCGTGCCATGTTCTGGTACACACCTTCACCAATCCCTGGTCCAGTTACAGGTGGGGCTTGATGTGACGACCACTGACGTCAACACAGACACGGTTCCTCCGTGCCATGTTCTGGTACACACCATCACCAATCCCTGGTCCAATTACTGGAGGGGCTCGATGTGACGACCACAGACGTCAACACAGACACGGTTCCTCCGTGCCATGTTCTGGTACACACCGTCACCAATCCCTGGTCCAATTACAGGAGGGGCTCGATGTGACGACCTTCACGTCAACACAGACACGGTTCCTCCGTGCCAAGTTCTGGTACACACTATCACCAATCCCTGGTCCAATTACAGGTGGGGCTCGATGTGACGACCTTCACGTCAACACAGACACGGTTCCTCCGTGCCATGTTCTGGTACACACCATCACCGATCCCTGGTCCAATTACAGGAGGGGCTCGATGTGACGACCACTGACGTCAACACTGACACGGGTCCTCCGTGCCATGTTCTGGTACACACCATCACCAATCCCTGGTCCAATTACAGATGGGGCTCGACGTGACGACCTTCACGTCAACACAGACACGGTTCCTCCGTGCCAAGTTCTGGTACACACCATCACCAATCCCTGGTCGAATTACAGGTGGGGCTCGATGTGACGACCTTCACGTCCACACAGACACGGTTCCTCCGTGCCAAGTTCTGGTACACACCATCACCAATCCCTGGTTCAGTTACAGGCGGGGCTCGATGTGACGACCTTCACGTCAACACAGACACGGTTCCTCCGTGCCATGTTCTGGTACACACCATCACCAATCCCTGGTCCAATTACAGGTGGGGCTCGATGTGACGACCACTGACGTCAACAGAGACACGGTTCCTCCGTGCCATGTTCTGGTACACACCATCACCAATCCCTGGTCAAATTACAGGAGGGGCTCGATGTGACGACCTTCACGTCAACACAGACACGGTTCCTCCGTGCCATGTTCTGGTACACACCATCACCAATCCCTGGTCCAATTACAGGAGGGGCTCGATGTGACGACCTTCACGTCAACACAGACACGGTTCCTCCGTGCCATGTTCTGGTACACACCATCACCAATCCCTGGACCAATTACAGGTGGGGCTCGATGTGACGACCACTGACGTCAACACAGACACGGTTCCTCCGTGCCAAGTTCTGGTACACACCATCACCAATCCCTGGTCCAATTACAGGTGGGGCTCGATGTGACGACCTTCACGTCAACAAAGACACGGTTCCTCCGTGCCATGTTCTGGTACACACCATCACCAATCCCTGGTCCAATTACAGGAGGGGCTCGATGTGACGACCACTGACGTCAACACAGACACGGTTCCTCCGTGCTATGTTCTGGTACACACCATCACCAATCCCTGGTCCAATTACAGATGGGGCTCGATGTGACGACCTTCACGTCAACACAGACACGGTTCCTCCGTGCCAAGTTCTGGTACACACCATCACCAATCCCTGGTCCAATTACAGGTGGGGCTCGATGTGACGACCTTCACGTCAACACAGACACGGTTCCTCCGTGCCAAGTTCTGGTACACACCATCACCAATCCCTGGTCCAATTACAGGTGGGGCTCGATGTGACGACCTTCACGTCAACACAGACACGGTTCCTCCGTGCCATGTTCTGGTACACACCATCACCAATCCCTGGTCCAATTACAGGTGGGGCTCGATGTGACGACCACCGACGTCAACACAGACACGGTTCCTCCGTGCCAAGTTCTGGTACACACCGTCACCAACCCCTGGTCCAATTACAGGTGGGGCTCGATGTGACGACCTTCACGTCAACACAGACACGGTTCCTCTGTGCCAAGTTCTGGTACACACCATCACCAATCCCTGGTCCAATTACAGGTGGGGCTCGATGTGACGACCTTCACGTCCACACAGACACGGTTCCTCCGTGCCAAGTTCTGGTACATACCATCACCAATCCCTGGTCCAATTACAGGTGGGGCTCGATGTGACGACCACGGACGTCAACACACACACGGTTCCTCCGTGCCATGTTCTGGTACACACCATCACCAACCCCTGGTCCAATTACAGGTGGGCCTCGATGTGACGACCTTCACGTCAACACAGACACGGATATTTCGTGCCACGTTCTGGTACACACCATCACCAATCCCTGGTCCAATTACAGGAGGGGCTCGATGTGACGACCTTCACGTCCACACAGACACTGTTCCTCCGTGCCATGTTCTGGTACACACCATCACCAATCCCTGGTCCAATTACAGGTGGGGCTCGATGTGACGACCACTGACGTCAACACAGACACGGTTCCCCCGTGCCAAGTTCTGGTACACACCATCACCAATCCCTGGTCCAATTACAGATGGGGCTCGATGTGACGACCTTCTCGTCAACACAGACACGGTTCCTCCGTGCCATGTTCTGGTACACACCATCACCAATCCCTGGTCCAATTACAGGAGGGGCTCGATGTGACGACCTTCACGTCAACACAGACACGGTTCCTCCGTGCCAAGTTCTGGTACACACCATCACCAATCCCTGGTCCAATTACAGATGGGGCTCGATGTGACGACCTTCACGTCAACACAGACACGGTTCCTCCGTGCCATGTTCTGGTACACACCATCACCAATCCCTGGTCCAATTACAGGAGGGGCTCGATGTGACGACCTTCACGTCAACACAGACACGGTTCCTCCGTGCCATGTTCTGGTACACACCATCACCAATCCCTGGACCAATTACAGGTGGGGCTCGATGTGACGACCACTGACGTCAACACAGACACGGTTCCTCCGTTCCAAGTTCTGGTACACACCATCACCAATCCCTGGTCCAATTACAGGTGGGGCTCGATGTGACGACCTTCACGTCAACACAGACACGGATATTTCGTGCCAAGTTCTGGTACACACCATCACCAATCCCTGGTCCAATTACAGGAGGGGCTCGATGTGACGACCTTCACGTCCACACAGACACTGTTCCTCCGTGCCATGTTCTGGTACACACCATCACCAATCCCTGGTCCAATTACAGGAGGGGCTCGATGTGACGACCACTGACGTCAATACAGACACGGTTCCTCCGTGCTATGTTCTGGTACACACCATCACCAATCCCTGGTCCAATTACAGATGGGGCTCGATGTGACGACCTTCACGTCAACACAGACACGGTTCCTCCGTGCCAAGTTCCGGTAAACATCATCACCAACCTCTGGTCGAATTACAGGTGGGGCTCGATGTGACGACCACTGACGTCAACAGAGACACGGTTCCTCCGTGCCATGTTCTGGTACACACCATCACCAATCCCTGGTCCAATTACAGGACGGGCTCGATGTGACGACCTTCACGTCAACACAGACACGGTTCCTCCGTGCCATGTTCTGGTACACACCATCACCAATCCCTGGTCCAATTACAGGAGGGGCTCGATGTGACGACCTTCACGTCAACACAGACACGGTTCCTCCGTGCCATGTTCTGGTACACACCATCACCAATCCCTGGTCCAATTACAGGTGGGGCTCGATGTGACGACCTTCACGTCAACACAGACACGGATCCTTAGTGCCAAGTTCTGGTACACACCATCACCAATCCCTGGTCCAATTACAGGAGGGGCTCGACGTGACGACCTTCACGTCCACACAGACGCTGTTCCTCCGTGCCATGTTCTGGTACACACCATCACCAATCCCTGGTCCAATTACAGGTGGGGCTCGATGTGACCACCACTGACGTCAACACAGACACGGTTCCTCCGTGCCAAGTTCTGGTACACACCATCACCAATCCCTGGTCCAATTACAGATGGGGCTCGAGGTGACGACCTTCACGTCAACACAGACACGGTTCCTCCGTGCCATGTTCTGGTACACACCATCACCAATCCCTGGTCCAATTACAGGAGGGGCTCGATGTGACGACCTTCACGTCATCACAGACACGGTTCCTCCGTGCCAAGTTCTGGTACACACCATCACCAATCCCTGGTCCAATTACAGATGGGGCTCGATGTGACGACCTTCACGTCAACACAGACACGGTTCCTCCGTGACATGTTCTGGTACACACCATCACCAATCCCTGGTCCAATTACAGGTGGGGCTCGATGTGACGACAACTGACGTCAACACAGACACGGTTCCTCCGTGCCATGTTCTGGTACACACCATCACCAATCCCTGGTCCAATTACAGGAGGGGCTCGATGTGACGACCACTGACGTCAACACAGACACGGTTCCTCCGTGCCATGTTCTGGTACACACCATCACCAATCCCTGGTCCAATTACAGGAGGGGCTCTATGTGACGACCTTCACGTCAACACAGACACGGTTCCTCCGTGCCATGTTCTGGTACACACCATCACCGATCCCTGGTCCAATTACAGGAGGGGCTCGATGTGACGACCACTGACGTCAACACTGACACGGTTCCTCCGTGCCATGTTCTGGTACACACCATCACCAATCCCTGGTCCAATTACAGGAGGGGCTCGATGTGACGACCTTCACGTCCACACAGACACGGTTCCTCCGTGCCATGTTTTGGTACACACCATCACCAATCCCTGGTCCAATTACAGGTGGTGCTCGATGTGACGACCTTCACGTCAACACAGACACGGTTCCTCCGTGCCATGTTCTGGTACACACCATCACCAATCCCTGGTCCAATTACAGGTGGGGCTCGATGTGACGACCACTGACGTCAACACAGACACGGTTACTCCGTGCCATGTTCTGGTACACACCATCACCAATCCCTGGTCCAATTACAGGAGGGGCTCGATGTGACGACCACTGACGTCAACACAGACACGGTTCCTCCGTGCCAAGTTCTGGTACACACCATCACCAATCCCTGGTCCAATTACAGGTGGGGCTCGATGTGACGACCTTCACGTCAACACAGACACGGTTCCTCCGTGCCATGTTCTGGTACACACCATCACCAATCCCTGGTCCAATTACAGGAGGGGCTCGATGTGACGACCACTGACGTCAACACAGACACGGTTCCTCCGTGCCAAGTTCTGGTACACACCATCACCAATCCCTGGTCCAATTACAGGAGGGGCTCGATGTGACGACCTTCACGTCAACACAGACACGGTTCCTCCGTGCCAAGTTCTGGTACACACCATCACCAATCCCTGGTCCAATTACAGGTTGGGCTCGATGTGACGACCTTCACGTCAACACAGACACGGTTCCTCCGTGCCAAGTTCTGGTACACACCATCACCAATCCCTGGTCCAATCACAGGAGGGGCTCGATGTGACGACCTTCACGTCCACACAGACACAGTTCCTCCGTGCCATGTTCTGGTACACACCATCACCAATCCCTGGTCCAATTACAGGTGGGGCTCGATGTGACGACCACTGACGTCAACAGAGACACGGTTCCTCCGTGCCATGTTCTGGTACACACCATCACCAATCCCTGGTCCAATTACAGGAGGGGCTCGATGTGACGACCACTGACGTCAACACAGACACGGTTCCTCCGTGCCAAGTTCTGGTACACACCATCACCAATCCCTGGTCCAATTACAGGTGGGGCTCGATGTGACGACCTTCACGTCAACACAGACACGGTTCCTCCGTGCCATGTTCTGGTACACACCATCACCAATCCCTGGTCCAATTACAGGAGGGGCTCGATGTGACGACCACTGACGTCAACACAGACACGGTTCCTCCGTGCCAAGTTCTGGTACACACCATCACCAATCCCTGGTCCAATTACAGGAGGGGCTCGATGTGACGACCACTGACGTCAACACAGACACGGTTCCTCCGTGCCAAGTTCTGGTACACACCATCACCAATCCCTGGTCCAATTACAGGAGGGGCTCGATGTGACGACCTTCTCGTCAACACAGACACGGTTCCTCCGTGCCATGTTCTGGTACACACCATCACCAATCCCTGGTCCAATTACAGGTGGGGCTCGATGTGACGACCACTGACGTCAACACAGACACGGTTCCTCCGTGCCAAGTTCTGGTACACACCATCACCAATCCCTGGTCCAATTACAGGTGGGGCTCGATGTGACGACCACCGACGTCAACACAGACACGGTTCCTCCGTGCCAAGTTCTGGTACACACCATAACCAACCCCTGGTCCAATTACAGGTGGGGCTCGATGTGACGACCTCCACGTCATCACAGACACGGTTCCTCCGTGCCATGTTCTGGTACACACCATCACCAATCCCTGGTCCAATTACAGGAGGGGCTCGATGTGACGACCACTGACGTCAACACAGACACGGTTCCTCCGTGCCATGTTCAGGTACACACCATCACCAATCCCTGGTCCAGTTACAGGTGGGGCTCGATGTGACGACCACTGACGTCAACACAGACACGGTTCCTCCGTGCCATGTTCTGGTACACACCATCACCAATCCCTGGTCCAATTACAGGAGGGGATCGATGTGACGACCACTGACGTCAACACAGACACGGTTCCTCCGTGCCAAGTTCTGGTACACACCATCACCAATCCCTGGTCCAATTACAGGAGGGGCTCGATGTGAAGACATTCACGTCAACACAGACACGGTTCCTCCGTGCCAAGTTCTGGTACACACCATCACCAATCCCTGGTCCAATTACAGGTGGGGCTCGATGTGACGACCTTCACGTCAACACAGACACGGTTCCTCCGTGCCAAGTTCTGGTACACACCATCACCAATCCCTGGTCCAATTACAGGTGGGGCTCGATGTGACGACCACTGACGTCAACACAGACACGGTTCCTCCGTGCCATGTTCTGGTACACACCATCACCAATCCCTGGTCCAATTACAGGTGTGGCTCGATGTGACGACCACTGACGTCAACACAGACACGGTTCCTCCGTGCCATGTTCTGGTACACACCATCACCAATCCCTGGTCCAATTACAGGTGGGGCTCGATGTGAGGAGCACTGACGTCAACACAGACACGGTTCCTCCGTGCCAAGTTCTGGTACACACCATCACCAATCCCTGGTCCAATTACAGGTGGGGCTCGATGTGACGACCACCGACGTCAACACAGACACGGTTCCTCCATGCCAAGTTCTGGTACACACCATAACCAACCCCTGGTCCAATTACAGGTGGGGCTCGATGTGACGACCTCCACGTCAACACAGACACGGTTCCTCCGTGCCATGTTCTGGTACACACCATCACCAATCCCTGGTCCAATTACAGGAGGGGCTCGATGGGACGACCACTGACGTCAACACAGACACGGTTCCTCCGTGCCATGTTCTGGTACACACCTTCACCAATCCCTGGTCCAGTTACAGGTGGGGCTCGATGTGACGACCACTGACGTCAACACAGACACGGTTCCTCCGTGCCATGTTCTGGTACACACCATCACCAATCCCTGGTCCAATTACAGGAGGGGCTCGATGTGACGACCACTGACGTCAACACAGACACGGTTCCTCCGTGCCATGTTCTGGTACACACCATCACCAATCCCTGGTCCAATTACAGGAGGGGCTTGATGTGACGACCTTCACGTCAACACAGACACGGTTCCTTCGTGCCAAGTTCTGGTACACACTATCACCAATCCCTGGTCCAATTACAGGTGGGGCTCGATGTGACGACCTTCACGTCAACACAGACACGGTTCCTCCGTGCCATGTTCTGGTACACACCATCGCCGATCCCTGGTCAAATTACAGGAGGGGCTCGATGTGACGACCACTGACGTCAACACTGACACGGTTCCTCCGTGCCATGTCCTGGTACACACCATCACCAATCCCTGGTCCAATTACAGATGGGGCTCGACGTGACGACCTTCACGTCAACACAGACACGGTTCCTCCGTGCCAAGTTCTGGTACACACCATCACCAATCCCTGGTCGAATTACAGGTGGGGCTCGATGTGACGACCTTCACGTCCACACAGACACGGTTCCTCCGTGCCAAGTTCTGGTACACACCATCACCAATCCCTGGTCCAATTACAGGCGGGGCTCGATGTGACGACCTTCACGTCAACACAGACACGGTTCCTCCGTGCCATGTTCTGGTACACACCATCACCAATCCCTGGTCCAATTACAGGAGGGGCTCGATGTGACGACCTTCACGTCAACACAGACACGGTTCCTCCGTGCCATGTTCTGGTACACACCATCACCAATCCCTGGTCCAATTACAGGAGGGGCTCGATGTGACGACCTTCACGTCAACACAGACACGGTTCCTCCGTGCCATGTTCTGGTACACACCATCACCAATCCCTGGACCAATTACAGGTGGGGCTCGATGTGACGACCTTCACGTCAACACAGACACGGTTCCTCCGTGCCAAGTTCTGGTACACACCATCACCAATCCCTGGTCCAATTACAGGTGGGGCTCGATGTGACGACCTTCACGTCAACACAGACACGGTTTCTCCGTGCCATGTTCTGGTACACACCATCACCAATCCCTGGTCCAATTACAGGTGGGGCTCGATGTGACGACCACCGACGTCAACACAGACACGGTTCCTCCGTGCCAAGTTCTGGTACACACCATCACCAACCCCTGGTCCAATTACAGGTGGGGCTCGATGTGACGACTTTCACGTCAACACAGACACGGTTCCTCTGTGCCAAGTTCTGGTACACACCATCACCAATCCCTGGTCCAATTACAGGTGGGGCTCGATGTGACGACCTTCACGTCCACACAGACACGGTTCCTCCGTGCCAAGTTCTGGTACATACCATCACCAATCCCTGGTCCAATTACAGGTGGGGCTCGATGTGACGACCACTGACGTCAACACACACACGGTTCCTCCGTGCCATGTTCTGGTACACACCATCACCAACCCCTGGTCCAATTACAGGTGGGCCTCGATGTGACGACCTTCACGTCAACACAGACACGGATCCTTCGTGCCAAGTTCTGGTACACACCATCACCAATCCCTGGTCCAATTACAGGTGGGGCTCGATGTGACGACCACTGACGTCAACACACACACGGTTCCTCCGTGCCATGTTCTGGTACACACCATCACCAACCCCTGGTCCAATTACAGGTGGGCCTCGATGTGACGACCTTCACGTCAACACAGACACGGATCCTCCGTGCCATGTTATGGTACACACCATCACCAATCCCTGGTCCAATTACAGGTGGGGCTCGATGTGACGACCACTGACGTCAACACAGACACAGTTCCTCCGTGCCATGTTCTGGTACACACCATCACCAATCCCTGGTCCAATTACAGATGGGGCTCGATGTGACGACCTTCTCGTCAACACAGACACGGTTCCTCCGTGCCATGTTCTGGTACACACCATCACCAATCCCTGGTCCAATTACAGGTGGGGCTCGATGTGACGACCACTGACGTCAACAGAGACACGGTTCCTCCGTGCCATGTTCTGGTACACACCATCACCAATCCCTGGTCAAATTACAGGAGGGGCTCGATGTGACGACCTTCACGTCAACACAGACACGGTTCCTCCGTGCCATGTTCTGGAACACACCATCACCAATCCCTGGTCCAATTACAGGAGGGGCTCGATGTGACGACCTTCACGTCAACACAGACACGGTTCCTCCGTGCCATGTTCTGGTACACACCATCACCAATCCCTGGACCAATTACAGGTGGGGCTCGATGTGACGACCACTGACGTCAACACAGACACGGTTCCTCCGTGCCAAGTTCTGGTACACACCATCACCAATCCCTGGTCCAATTACAGGTGGGGCTCGATGTGACGACCTTCACGTCAACAAAGACACGGTTACTCCGTGCCATGTTCTGGTACACACCATCACCAATCCCTGGTCCAATTACAGGAGGGGCTCGATGTGACGACCACTGACGTCAACACAGACACGGTTCCTCCGTGCTATGTTCTGGTACACACCATCACCAATCCCTGGTCCAATTACAGATGGGGCTCGATGTGACGACCTTCACGTCAACACAGACACGGTTCCTCCGTGCCAAGTTCTGGTACACACCATCACGAATCCCTGGTCCAATTACAGGTGGGGCTCGATGTGACGACCTTCACGTCAACACAGACACGGTTCCTCCGTGCCAAGTTCTGGTACACACCATCACCAATCCCTGGTCCAATTACAGGTGGGGCTCGATGTGACGACCTTCACGTCAACACAGACACGGTTCCTCCGTGCCATGTTCTGGTACACACCATCACCAATCCCTGGTCCAATTACAGGTGGGGCTCGATGTGACGACCACCGACGTCAACACAGACACGGTTCCTCCGTGCCAAGTTCTGGTACACACCATCACCAACCCCTGGTCCAATTACAGGTGGGGCTCGATGTGACGACCTTCACGTCAACACAGACACGGTTCCTCTGTGCCAAGTTCTGGTACACACCATCACCAATCCCTGGTCCAATTACAGGTGGGGCTCGATGTGACGACCTTCACGTCCACACAGACACGGTTCCTCCGTGCCAAGTTCTGGTACATACCATCACCAATCCCTGGTCCAATTACAGGTGGGGCTCGATGTGACGACCACGGACGTCAACACACACACGGTTCCTCCGTGCCATGTTCTGGTACACACCATCACCAACCCCTGGTCCAATTACAGGTGGGCCTCGATGTGACGACCTTCACGTCAACACAGACACGGATATTTCGTGCCAAGTTCTGGTACACACCATCACCAATCCCTGGTCCAATTACAGGAGGGGCTCGATGTGACGACCTTCACGTCCACACAGACACTGTTCCTCCGTGCCATGTTCTGGTACACACCATCACCAATCCCTGGTCCAATTACAGGTGGGGCTCGATGTGACGACCACTGACGTCAACACAGACACGGTTCCTCCGTGCCAAGTTCTGGTACACACCATCACCAATCCCTGGTCCAATTACAGATGGGGCTCGATGTGACGACCTTCTCGTCAACACAGACACGGTTCCTCCGTGCCATGTTCTGGTACACACCATCACCAATCCCTGGTCCAATTACAGGAGGGGCTCGATGTGACGACCTTCACGTCAACACAGACACGGTTCCTCCGTGCCAAGTTCTGGTACACACCATCACCAATCCCTGGTCCAATTACAGATGGGGCTCGATGTGACGACCTTCACGTCAACACAGACACGCTTCCTCCGTGCCATGTTCTGGTACACACCATCACCAATCCCTGGTCCAATTACAGGAGGGGCTCGATGTGACGACCTTCACGTCAACACAGACACGGTTCCTCCGTGCCATGTTCTGGTACACACCATCACCAATCCCTGGACCAATTCCAGGTGGGGCTCGATGTGACGACCACTGACGTCAACACAGACACGGTTCCTCCGTTCCAAGTTCTGGTACACACCATCACCAATCCCTGGTCCAATTACAGGTGGGGCTCGATGTGACGACCTTCACGTCAACAAAGACACGGTTCCTCCGTGCCATGTTCTGGTACACACCATCACCAATCCCTGGTCCAATTACAGGAGGGGCTCGATGTGACGACCACTGACGTCAATACAGACACGGTTCCTCCGTGCTATGTTCTGGTACACACCATCACCAATCCCTGGTCCAATTACAGATGGGGCTCGATGTGACGACCTTCACGTCAACACAGACACGGTTCCTCCGTGCCAAGTTCTGGTACACACCATCACCAATCCCTGGTCCAATTACAGGTGGGGCTCGATGTGACGACCTTCACGTCAACACAGACACGGTTCCTCCGTGCCAAGTTCTGGTACACACCATCACCAATCCCTGGTCCAATTACAGGTGGGGCTCGATGTGACGACCTTCACGTCAACACAGACACGGTTCCTCCGTGCCATGTTCTGGTACACACCATCACCAATCCCTGGTCCAATTACAGGTGGGGCTCGATGTGACGACCACCGACGTCAACACAGACACGGTTCCTCCGTGCCAAGTTCTGGTACACACCATCACCAACCCCTGGTCCAATTACAGGTGGGGCTCGATGTGACGACTTTCACGTCAACACAGACACGGTTCCTCTGTGCCAAGTTCTGGTACACACCATCACCAATCCCTGGTCCAATTACAGGTGGGGCTCGATGTGACGACCTTCACGTCCACACAGACACGGTTCCTCCGTGCCAAGTTCTGGTACATACCATCACCAATCCCTGGTCCAATTACAGGTGGGGCTCGATGTGACGACCACTGACGTCAACACACACACGGTTCCTCCGTGCCATGTTCTGGTACACACCATCACCAACCCCTGGTCCAATTACAGGTGGGCCTCGATGTGACGACCTTCACGTCAACACAGACACGGATCCTTCGTGCCAAGTTCTGGTACACACCATCACCAATCCCTGGTCCAATTACAGGTGGGGCTCGATGTGACGACCACTGACGTCAACACACACACGGTTCCTCCGTGCCATGTTCTGGTACACACCATCACCAACCCCTGGTCCAATTACAGGTGGGCCTCGATGTGACGACCTTCACGTCAACACAGACACGGATCCTCCGTGCCATGTTATGGTACACACCATCACCAATCCCTGGTCCAATTACAGGTGGGGCTCGATGTGACGACCACTGACGTCAACACAGACACAGTTCCTCCGTGCCATGTTCTGGTACACACCATCACCAATCCCTGGTCCAATTACAGATGGAGCTCGATGTGACGACCTTCTCGTCAACACAGACACGGTTCCTCCGTGCCATGTTCTGGTACACACCATCACCAATCCCTGGTCCAATTACAGGTGGGGCTCGATGTGACGACCACTGACGTCAACAGAGACACGGTTCCTCCGTGCCATGTTCTGGTACACACCATCACCAATCCCTGGTCAAATTACAGGAGGGGCTCGATGTGACGACCTTCACGTCAACACAGACACGGTTCCTCCGTGCCATGTTCTGGAACACACCATCACCAATCCCTGGTCCAATTACAGGAGGGGCTCGATGTGACGACCTTCACGTCAACACAGACACGGTTCCTCCGTGCCATGTTCTGGTACACACCATCACCAATCCCTGGACCAATTACAGGTGGGGCTCGATGTGACGACCACTGACGTCAACACAGACACGGTTCCTCCGTGCCAAGTTCTGGTACACACCATCACCAATCCCTGGTCCAATTACAGGTGGGGCTCGATGTGACGACCTTCACGTCAACAAAGACACGGTTACTCCGTGCCATGTTCTGGTACACACCATCACCAATCCCTGGTCCAATTACAGGAGGGGCTCGATGTGACGACCACTGACGTCAACACAGACACGGTTCCTCCGTGCTATGTTCTGGTACACACCATCACCAATCCCTGGTCCAATTACAGATGGGGCTCGATGTGACGACCTTCACGTCAACACAGACACGGTTCCTCCGTGCCAAGTTCTGGTACACACCATCACGAATCCCTGGTCCAATTACAGGTGGGGCTCGATGTGACGACCTTCACGTCAACACAGACACGGTTCCTCCGTGCCAAGTTCTGGTACACACCATCACCAATCCCTGGTCCAATTACAGGTGGGGCTCGATGTGACGACCTTCACGTCAACACAGACACGGTTCCTCCGTGCCATGTTCTGGTACACACCATCACCAATCCCTGGTCCAATTACAGGTGGGGCTCGATGTGACGACCACCGACGTCAACACAGACACGGTTCCTCCGTGCCAAGTTCTGGTACACACCATCACCAACCCCTGGTCCAATTACAGGTGGGGCTCGATGTGACGACCTTCACGTCAACACAGACACGGTTCCTCTGTGCCAAGTTCTGGTACACACCATCACCAATCCCTGGTCCAATTACAGGTGGGGCTCGATGTGACGACCTTCACGTCCACACAGACACGGTTCCTCCGTGCCAAGTTCTGGTACATACCATCACCAATCCCTGGTCCAATTACAGGTGGGGCTCGATGTGACGACCACGGACGTCAACACACACACGGTTCCTCCGTGCCATGTTCTGGTACACACCATCACCAACCCCTGGTCCAATTACAGGTGGGCCTCGATGTGACGACCTTCACGTCAACACAGACACGGATATTTCGTGCCAAGTTCTGGTACACACCATCACCAATCCCTGGTCCAATTACAGGAGGGGCTCGATGTGACGACCTTCACGTCCACACAGACACTGTTCCTCCGTGCCATGTTCTGGTACACACCATCACCAATCCCTGGTCCAATTACAGGTGGGGCTCGATGTGACGACCACTGACGTCAACACAGACACGGTTCCTCCGTGCCAAGTTCTGGTACACACCATCACCAATCCCTGGTCCAATTACAGATGGGGCTCGATGTGACGACCTTCTCGTCAACACAGACACGGTTCCTCCGTGCCATGTTCTGGTACACACCATCACCCATCCCTGGTCCAATTACAGGAGGGGCTCGATGTGACGACCTTCACGTCAACACAGACACGGTTCCTCCGTGCCAAGTTCTGGTACACACCATCACCAATCCCTGGTCCAATTACAGATGGGGCTCGATGTGACGACCTTCACGTCAACACAGACACGCTTCCTCCGTGCCATGTTCTGGTACACACCATCACCAATCCCTGGTCCAATTACAGGAGGGGCTCGATGTGACGACCTTCACGTCAACACAGACACGGTTCCTCCGTGCCATGTTCTGGTACACACCATCACCAATCCCTGGACCAATTCCAGGTGGGGCTCGATGTGACGACCACTGACGTCAACACAGACACGGTTCCTCCGTTCCAAGTTCTGGTACACACCATCACCAATCCCTGGTCCAATTACAGGTGGGGCTCGATGTGACGACCTTCACGTCAACAAAGACACGGTTCCTCCGTGCCATGTTCTGGTACACACCATCACCAATCCCTGGTCCAATTACAGGAGGGGCTCGATGTGACGACCACTGACGTCAATACAGACACGGTTCCTCCGTGCTATGTTCTGGTACACACCATCACCAATCCCTGGTCCAATTACAGATGGGGCTCGATGTGACGACCTTCACGTCAACACAGACACGGTTCCTCCGTGCCAAGTTCTGGTACACACCATCACCAATCCCTGGTCCAATTACAGGTGGGGCTCGATGTGATGACCACCGACGTCAACACAGACACGGTTCCTCCGTGCCAAGTTCCGGTAAACATCATCACCAACCTCTGGTCGAATTACAGTTGGGGCTCGATGTGACGACCACTGACGTCAACAGAGACACGGTTCCTCCGTGCCATGTTCTGGTACACACCATCACCAATCCCTGGTCCAATTAAAGGAGGGGCTCGATGTGACGACCTTCACGTCAACACAGACACGGTTCCTCCGTGCCATGTTCTGGTACACACCATCACCAATCCCTGGTCCAATTACAGGAGGGGCTCGATGTGACGACCTTCACGTCAACACAGACACGGTTCCTCCGTGCCATGTTCTGGTACACACCATCACCAATCCCTGGTCCAATTACAGGTGGGGCTCGATGTGACGACCTTCACGTCAACACAGACACGGATCCTTAGTGCCAAGTTCTGGTACACACCATCACCAATCCCTGGTCCAATTACAGGAGGGGCTCGACGTGACGACCTTCACGTCCACACAGACGCTGTTCCTCCGTGCCATGTTCTGGTACACACCATCACCAATCCCTGGTCCAATTACAGGTGGGGCTCGATGTGACCACCACTGACGTCAACACAGACACGGTTCCTCCGTGCCAAGTTCTGGTACACACCATCACCAATCCCTGGTCCAATTACAGATGGGGCTCGATGTGACGACCTTCACGTCAACACAGACACGGTTCCTCCGTGCCATGTTCCGGTACACACCATCACCAATCCCTGGTCCAATTACAGGAGGGGCTCGATGTGACGACCTTCACGTCAACACAGACACGGTTCCTCCGTGCCAAGTTCTGGTACACACCATCACCAATCCCTGGTCCAATTACAGATGGGGCTCGATGTGACGACCTTCACGTCAACACAGACACGGTTCCTCCGTGACATGTTCTGGTACACACCACCACCAATCCCTGGTCCAATTACAGGGGGGGCTCGATGTGACGACAACTGACGTCAACACAGACACGGTTCCTCCGTGCCATGTTCTGGTACACACCATCACCAATCCCTGGTCCAATTACAGGAGGGGCTCGATGTGACGACCACTGACGTCAACACAGACACGGTTCCTCCGTGCCATGTTCTGGTACACACCATCACCAATCCCTGGTCCAATTACAGGAGGGGCTCGATGTGACGACCTTCACGTCAACACAGACACGGTTCCTCCGTGCCATGTTCTGGTACACACCATCACCGATCCCTGGTCCAATTACAGGAGGGGCTCGATGTGACGACCACTGACGTCAACACTGACACGGTTCCTCCGTGCCATGTTCTGGTACACACCATCACCAATCCCTGGTCCAATTACAGGAGGGGCTCGATGTGACGACCTTCACGTCCACACAGACACGGTTCCTCCGTGCCATGTTTTGGTACACACCATCACCAATCCCTGGTCCAATTACAGGTGGGGCTCGATGTGACGACCTTCACGTCAACACAGACACGGTTCCTCCGTGCCATGTTCTGGTACACACCATCACCAATCCCTGGTCCAATTACAGGTGGGGCTCGATGTGACGACCACAGACGTCAACACAGACACGGTTCCACCGTGCCAAGTTCTGGTACACACCAACACCAATCCCTGGTCCAATTACAGGAGGGGCTCGATGTGACGACCTTCACGTCCACACAGACACGGTTCCTCCGTGCCATGTTCTGGTACACACCATCACCAATCCCTGGTCCAATTACAGGTGGGGCTCGATGTGACGACCACTGACGTCAACACAGACACTGTTACTCCGTGCCATGTTCTGGTACACACCATCACCAATCCCTGGTCCAATTACAGGAGGGGCTCGATGTGACGACCACTGACGTCAACACAGACACGGTTCCTCCGTGCCAAGTTCTGGTACACACCATCACCAATCCCTGGTCCAATTACAGGTGGGGCTCGATGTGACGACCTTCACGTCAACACAGACACGGTTCCTCCGTGCCATGTTCTGGTACACACCATCACCAATCCCTGGTCCAATTACAGGAGGGGCTCGATGTGACGACCACTGACGTCAACACAGACACGGTTCCTCCGTGCCAAGTTCTGGTACACACCATCACCAATCCCTGGTCCAATTACAGGAGGGGCTCGATGTGACGACCTTCACGTCAACACAGACACGGTTCCTCCGTGCCAAGTTCTGGTACACACCATCACCAATCCCTGGTCCAATTACAGGTTGGGCTCGATGTGACGACCTTCACGTCAACACAGACACGGTTCCTCCGTGCCAAGTTCTGGTACACACCATCACCAATCCCTGGTCCAATCACAGGAGGGGCTCGATGTGACGACCTTCACGTCCACACAGACACAGTTCCTCCGTGCCATGTTCTGGTACACACCATCACCAATCCCTGGTCCAATTACAGGTGGGGCTCGATGTGACGACCACTGACGTCAACACAGACACGGTTCCTCCGTGCCATGTTCTGGTACACACCATCACCAATCCCTGGTCCAATTACAGGTGGGGCTCGATGTGACGACCACTGACGTCAACACAGACACGGTTCCTCCGTGCCAAGTTCTGGTACACACCATCACCAATCCCTGGTCCAATTACAGGAGGGGCTCGATGTGACGACCTACACGTCAACACAGACACGGTTCCTCCGTGCCAAGTTCTGGTACACACCATCACCAATCCCTGGTCCAATTACAGGTGGGGCTCGATGTGACGACCACCGACGTCAACACAGACACGGTTCCTCCGTGCCAAGTTCTGGTACACACCATAACCAACCCCTGGTCCAATTACAGGTGGGGCTCGATGTGACGACCTCCACGTCATCACAGACACGGTTCCTCCGTGCCATGTTCTGGTACACACCATCACCAATCCCTGGTCCAATTACAGGAGGGGCTCGATGTGACGACCACTGACGTCAACACAGACACGGTTCCTCCGTGCCATGTTCAGGTACACACCATCACCAATCCCTGGTCCAGTTACAGGTGGGGCTCGATGTGACGACCACTGACGTCAACACAGACACGGTTCCTCCGTGCCATGTTCTGGTACACACCATCACCAATCCCTGGTCCAATTACAGGAGGGGATCGATGTGACGACCACTGACGTCAACACAGACACGGTTCCTCCGTGCCAAGTTCTGGTACACACCATCACCAATCCCTGGTCCAATTACAGGTGGGGCTCGATGTGACGACCTTCACGTCAACACAGACACGGTTCCTCCGTGCCATGTTCTGGTACACACCATCACCAATCCCTGGTCCAATTACAGGAGGGGCTCGATGTGACGACCACTGACGTCAACACAGACACGGTTCCTCCGTGCCAAGTTCTGGTACACACCATCACCAATCCCTGGTCCAATTACAGGAGGGGCTCGATGAGACGACCACTGACGTCAACACAGACACGGTTCCTCCGTGCCAAGTTCTGGTACACACCATCACCAATCCCTGGTCCAATTACAGGAGGGGCTCGATGTGACGACCTTCTCGTCAACACAGACACGGTTCCTCCGTGCCATGTTCTGGTACACACCATCACCAATCCCTGGTCCAATTACAGGTGGGGCTCGATGTGACGACCACTGACGTCAACACAGACACGGTTCCTCCGTGCCAAGTTCTGGTACACACCATCACCAATCCCTGGTCCAATTACAGGTGGGGCTCGATGTGACGACCACCGACGTCAACACAGACACGGTTCCTCCGTGCCAAGTTCTGGTACACACCTTAACCAACCCCTGGTCCAATTACAGGTGGGGCTCGATGTGACGACCTCCACGTCATCACAGACACGGTTCCTCCGTGCCATGTTCTGGTACACACCATCACCATTCCCTGGTCCAATTACAGGAGGGGCTCGATGTGACGACCACTGACGTCAACACAGACACGGTTCCTCCGTGCCATGTTCAGGTACACACCATCACCAATCCCTGGTCCAGTTACAGGTGGGGCTCGATGTGACGACCACTGACGTCAACACAGACACGGTTCCTCCGTGCCATGTTCTGGTACACACCATCACCAATCCCTGGTCCAATTACAGGAGGGGATCGATGTGACGACCACTGACGTCAACACAGACACGGTTCCTCCGTGCCAAGTTCTGGTACACACCATCACCAATCCCTGGTCCAATTACAGGAGGGGCTCGATGTGAAGACTTTCACGTCAACACAGACACGGTTCCTCCGTGCCAAGTTCTGGTACACACCATCACCAATCCCTGGTCCAATTATAGGTGGGGCTCGATGTGACGACCTTCACGTCAACACAGACACGGTTCCTCCGTGCCAAGTTCTGGTACACACCATCACCAATCCCTGGTCCAATTACAGGTGGGGCTCGATGTGACGACCACTGACGTCAACACAGACACGGTTCCTCCGTGCCATGTTCTGGTACACACCATCACCAATCCCTGGTCCAATTACAGGTGTGGCTCGATGTGACGACCACTGACGTCAACACAGACACGGTTCCTCCGTGCCATGTTCTGGTACACACCATCACCAATCCCTGGTCCAATTACAGGTGGGGCTCGATGTGAGGAGCACTGACGTCAACACAGACACGGTTCCTCCGTGCCAAGTTCTGGTACACACCATCACCAATCCCTGGTCCAATTACAGGTGGGGCTCGATGTGACGACCACCGACGTCAACACAGACACGGTTCCTCCATGCCAAGTTCTGGTACACACCATAACCAACCCCTGGTCCAATTACAGGTGGGGCTCGATGTGACGACCTCCACGTCAACACAGACACGGTTCCTCCGTGCCATGTTCTGGTACACACCATCACCAATCCCTGGTCCAATTACAGGAGGGGCTCGATGTGACGACCACTGACGTCAACACAGACACGGTTCCTCCGTGCCATGTTCTGGTACACACCTTCACCAATCCCTGGTCCAGTTACAGGTGGGGCTCGATGTGACGACCACTGACGTCAACACAGACACGGTTCCTCCGTGCCATGTTCTGGTACACACCATCACCAATCCCTGGTCCAATTACAGGAGGGGCTCGATGTGACGACCACTGACGTCAACACAGACACGGTTCCTCCGTGCCATGTTCTGGTACACACCATCACCAATCCCTGGTCCAATTACAGGAGGGGCTTGATGTGACGACCTTCACGTCAACACAGACACGGTTCCTTCGTGCCAAGTTCTGGTACACACTATCACCAATCCCTGGTCCAATTACAGGTGGGGCTCGATGTGACGACCTTCACGTCAACACAGACACGGTTCCTCCGTGCCATGTTCTGGTACACACCATCGCCGATCCCTGGTCAAATTACAGGAGGGGCTCGATGTGACGACCACTGACGTCAACACTGACACGGTTCCTCCGTGCCATGTCCTGGTACACACCATCACCAATCCCTGGTCCAATTACAGATGGGGCTCGACGTGACGACCTTCACGTCAACACAGACACGGTTCCTCCGTGCCAAGTTCTGGTACACACCATCACCAATCCCTGGTCGAATTACAGGTGGGGCTCGATGTGACGACCTTCACGTCCACACAGACACGGTTCCTCCGTGCCAAGTTCTGGTACACACCATCACCAATCCCTGGTCCAATTACAGGCGGGGCTCGATGTGACGACCTTCACGTCAACACAGACACGGTTCCTCCGTGCCATGTTCTGGTACACACCATCACCAATCCCTGGTCCAATTACAGGAGGGGCTCGATGTGACGACCTTCACGTCAACACAGACACGGTTCCTCCGTGCCATGTTCTGGTACACACCATCACCAATCCCTGGTCCAATTACAGGAGGGGCTCGATGTGACGACCTTCACGTCAACACAGACACGGTTCCTCCGTGCCATGTTCTGGTACACACCATCACCAATCCCTGGACCAATTACAGGTGGGGCTCGATGTGACGACCTTCACGTCAACACAGACACGGTTCCTCCGTGCCTAGTTCTGGTACACACCATCACCAATCCCTGGTCCAATTACAGGTGGGGCTCGATGTGACGACCTTCACGTCAACACAGACACGGTTTCTCCGTGCCATGTTCTGGTACACACCATCACCAATCCCTGGTCCAATTACAGGTGGGGCTCGATGTGACGACCACCGACGTCAACACAGACACGGTTCCTCCGTGCCAAGTTCTGGTACACACCATCACCAACCCCTGGTCCAATTACAGGTGGGGCTCGATGTGACGACTTTCACGTCAACACAGACACGGTTCCTCTGTGCCAAGTTCTGGTACACACCATCACCAATCCCTGGTCCAATTACAGGTGGGGCTCGATGTGACGACCTTCACGTCCACACAGACACGGTTCCTCCGTGCCAAGTTCTGGTACATACCATCACCAATCCCTGGTCCAATTACAGGCGGGGCTCGATGTGACGACCACTGACGTCAACACACACACGGTTCCTCCGTGCCATGTTCTGGTACACACCATCACCAACCCCTGGTCCAATTACAGGTGGGCCTCGATGTGACGACCTTCACGTCAACACAGACACGGATCCTTCGCGCCAAGTTCTGGTACACACCATCACCAATCCCTGGTCCAATTACAGGTGGGGCTCGATGTGACGACCACTGACGTCAACACACACACGGTTCCTCCGTGCCATGTTCTGGTACACACCATCACCAACCCCTGGTCCAATTACAGGTGGGCCTCGATGTGACGACCTTCACGTCAACACAGACACGGATCCTCCGTGCCATGTTATGGTACACACCATCACCAATCCCTGGTCCAATTACAGGTGGGGCTCGATGTGACGACCACTGACGTCAACACAGACACAGTTCCTCCGTGCCAAGTTCTGGTACACACCATCACCAATCCCTGGTCCAATTACAGATGGGGCTCGATGTGACGACCTTCTCGTCAACACAGACACGGTTCCTCCGTGCCATGTTCTGGTACACACCATCACCAATCCCTGGTCCAATTACAGGTGGGGCTCGATGTGACGACCACTGACGTCAACAGAGACACGGTTCCTCCGTGCCATGTTCTGGTACACACCATCACCAATCCCTGGTCAAATTACAGGAGGGGCTCGATGTGACGACCTTCACGTCAACACAGACACGGTTCCTCCGTGCCATGTTCTGGAACACACCATCACCAATCCCTGGTCCAATTACAGGAGGGGCTCGATGTGACGACCTTCACGTCAACACAGACACGGTTCCTCCGTGCCATGTTCTGGTACACACCATCACCAATCCCTGGACCAATTACAGGTGGGGCTCGATGTGACGACCACTGACGTCAACACAGACACGGTTCCTCCGTGCCAAGTTCTGGTACACACCATCACCAATCCCTGGTCCAATTACAGGTGGGGCTCGATGTGACGACCTTCACGTCAACAAAGACACGGTTACTCCGTGCCAAGTTCTGGTACACACCATCACCAATCCCTGGTCCAATTACAGGAGGGGCTCGATGTGACGACCACTGACGTCAACACAGACACGGTTCCTCCGTGCTATGTTCTGGTACACACCATCACCAATCCCTGGTCCAATTACAGATGGGGCTCGATGTGACGACCTTCACGTCAACACAGACACGGTTCCTCCGTGCCAAGTTCTGGTACACACCATCACCAATCCCTGGTCCAATTACAGGTGGGGCTCGATGTGACGACCTTCACGTCAACACAGACACGGTTCCTCCGTGCCAAGTTCTGGTACACACCATCACCAATCCCTGGTCCAATTACAGGTGGGGCTCGATGTGACGACCTTCACGTCAACACAGACACGGTTCCTCCGTGCCATGTTCTGGTACACACCATCACCAATCCCTGGTCCAATTACAGGTGGGGCTCGATGTGACGACCTTCACGTCAACACAGACACGGTTCCTCCGTGCCAAGTTCTGGTACACACCATCACCAATCCCTGGTCCAATTACAGGTGGGGCTCGATGTGACGACCTTCACGTCAACACAGGCACGGTTCCTCTGTGCCAAGTTCTGGTACACACCATCACCAATCCCTGGTCCAATTACAGGTGGGGCTCGATGTGACGACCTTCACGTCCACACAGACACGGTTCCTCCGTGCCAAGTTCTGGTACATACCATCACCAATCCCTGGTCCAATTACAGGTGGGGCTCGATGTGACGACCACGGACGTCAACACACACACGTTTCCTCCGTGCCATGTTCTGGTACACACCATCACCAACCCCTGGTCCAATTACAGGTGGGCCTCGATGTGACGACCTTCACGTCAACACAGACACGGATATTTCGTGCCAAGTTCTGGTACACACCATCACCAATCCCTGGTCCAATTACAGGAGGGGCTCGATGTGACGACCTTCACGTCCACACAGACACTGTTCCTCCGTGCCATGTTCTGGTACACACCATCACCAATCCCTGGTCCAATTACAGGTGGGGCTCGATGTGACGACCACTGACGTCAACACAGACACGGTTCCTCCGTGCCAAGTTCTGGTACACACCATCACCAATCCCTGGTCCAATTACAGATGGGGCTCAATGTGACGACCTTCTCGTCAACACAGACACGGTTCCTCCGTGCCATGTTCTGGTACACACCATCACCAATCCCTGGTCCAATTACAGGAGGGGCTCGATGTGACGACCTTCACGTCAACACAGACACGGTTCCTCCGTGCCAAGTTCTGGTACACACCATCACCAATCCCTGGTCCAATTACAGATGGGGCTCGATGTGACGACCTTCACGTCAACACAGACACGCTTCCTCCGTGCCATGTTCTGGTACACACCATCACCAATCCCTGGTCCAATTACAGGAGGGGCTCGATGTGACGACCTTCACGTCAACACAGACACGGTTCCTCCGTGCCATGTTCTGTTACACACCATCACCAATCCCTGGACCAATTCCAGGTGGGGCTCGATGTGACGACCACTGACGTCAACACAGACACGGTTCCTCCGTTCCAAGTTCTGGTACACACCATCACCAATCCCTGGTCCAATTACAGGTGGGGCTCGATGTGACGACCTTCACGTCAACAAAGACACGGTTCCTCCGTGCCATGTTCTGGTACACACCATCACCAATCCCTGGTCCAATTACAGGAGGGGCTCGATGTGACGACCACTGACGTCAATACAGACACGGTTCCTCCGTGCTATGTTCTGGTACACACCATCACCAATCCCTGGTCCAATTACAGATGGGGCTCGATGTGACGACCTTCACGTCAACACAGACACGGTTCCTCCGTGCCAAGTTCTGGTACACACCATCACCAATCCCTGGTCCAATTACAGGTGGGGCTCGATGTGACGACCTTCACGTCAACACAGACACGGTTCCTCCGTGCCAAGTTCTGGTACACACCATCACCAATCCCTGGTCCAATTACAGGTGGGGCTCGATGTGACGACCTTCACGTCAACACAGACACGGTTCCTCCGTGCCATGTTCTGGTACACACCATCACCAATCCCTGGTCCAATTACAGGTGGGGCTCGATGTGACGACCACCGACGTCAACACAGACACGGTTCCTCCGTGCCAAGTTCCGGTAAACATCATCACCAACCTCTGGTCGAATTACAGTTGGGGCTCGATGTGACGACCACTGACGTCAACAGAGACACGGTTCCTCCGTGCCATGTTCTGGTACACACCATCACCAATCCCTGGTCCAATTAAAGGAGGGGCTCGATGTGACGACCTTCACGTCAACACAGACACGGTTCCTCCGTGCCATGTTCTGGTACACACCATCACCAATCCCTGGTCCAATTACAGGAGGGGCTCGATGTGACGACCTTCACGTCAACACAGACACGGTTCCTCCGTGCCATGTTCTGGTACACACCATCACCAATCCCTGGTCCAATTACAGGTGGGGCTCGATGTGACGACCTTCACGTCAACACAGACACGGATCCTTAGTGCCAAGTTCTGGTACACACCATCACCAATCCCTGGTCCAATTACAGGAGGGGCTCGACGTGACGACCTTCACGTCCACACAGACGCTGTTCCTCCGTGCCATGTTCTGGTACACACCATCACCAATCCCTGGTCCAATTACAGGTGGGGCTCGATGTGACCACCACTGACGTCAACACAGACACGGTTCCTCCGTGCCAAGTTCTGGTACACACCATCACCAATCCCTGGTCCAATTACAGATGGGGCTCGATGTGACGACCTTCACGTCAACACAGACACGGTTCCTCCGTGCCATGTTCTGGTACACACCATCACCAATCCCTGGTCCAATTACAGGAGGGGCTCGATGTGACGACCTTCACGTCAACACAGACACGGTTCCTCCGTGCCAAGTTCTGGTACACACCATCACCAATCCCTGGTCCAATTACAGATGGGGCTCGATGTGACGACCTTCACGTCAACACAGACACGGTTCCTCCGTGACATGTTCTGGTACACACCACCACCAATCCCTGGTCCAATTACAGGGGGGGCTCGATGTGACGACAACTGACGTCAACACAGACACGGTTCCTCCGTGCCATGTTCTGGTACACACCATCACCAATCCCTGGTCCAATTACAGGAGGGGCTCGATGTGACGACCACTGACGTCAACACAGACACGGTTCCTCCGTGCCATGTTCTGGTACACACCATCACCAATCCCTGGTCCAATTACAGGAGGGGCTCGATGTGACGACCTTCACGTCAACACAGACACGGTTCCTCCGTGCCATGTTCTGGTACACACCATCACCGATCCCTGGTCCAATTACAGGAGGGGCTCGATGTGACGACCACTGACGTCAACACTGACACGGTTCCTCCGTGCCATGTTCTGGTACACACCATCACCAATCCCTGGTCCAATTACAGGAGGGGCTCGATGTGACGACCTTCACGTCCACACAGACACGGTTCCTCCGTGCCATGTTTTGGTACACACCATCACCAATCCCTGGTCCAATTACAGGTGGGGCTCGATGTGACGACCTTCACGTCAACACAGACACGGTTCCTCCGTGCCATGTTCTGGTACACACCATCACCAATCCCTGGTCCAATTACAGGTGGGGCTCGATGTGACGACCACAGACGTCAACACAGACACGGTTCCACCGTGCCAAGTTCTGGTACACACCATCACCAATCCCTGGTCCAATTACAGGAGGGGCTCGATGTGACGACCTTCACGTCCACACAGACACGGTTCCTCCGTGCCATGTTCTGGTACACACCATCACCAATCCCTGGTCCAATTACAGGTGGGGCTCGATGTGACGACCACTGACGTCAACACAGACACGGTTACTCCGTGCCATGTTCTGGTACACACCATCACCAATCCCTGGTCCAATTACAGGAGGGGCTCGATGTGACGACCACTGACGTCAACACAGACACGGTTCCTCCGTGCCAAGTTCTGGTACACACCATCACCAATCCCTGGTCAAATTACAGGTGGGGCTCGATGTGACGACCTTCACGTCAACACAGACACGGTTCCTCCGTGCCATGTTCTGGTACACACCATCACCAATCCCTGGTCCAATTACAGGAGGGGCTCGATGTGACGACCACTGACGTCAACACAGACACGGTTCCTCCGTGCCAAGTTCTGGTACACACCATCACCAATCCCTGGTCCAATTACAGGAGGGGCTCGATGTGACGACCTTCACGTCAACACAGACACGGTTCCTCCGTGCCAAGTTCTGGTACACACCATCACCAATCCCTGGTCCAATTACAGGTTGGGCTCGATGTGACGACCTTCACGTCAACACAGACACGGTTCCTCCGTGCCAAGTTCTGGTACACACCATCACCAATCCCTGGTCCAATCACAGGAGGGGCTCGATGTGACGACCTTCACGTCCACACAGACACAGTTCCTCCGTGCCATGTTATGGTACACACCATCACCAATCCCTGGTCCAATTACAGGTGGGGCTCGATGTGACGACCACTGACGTCAACACAGACACGGTTCCTCCGTGCCATGTTCTGGTACACACCATCACCAATCCCTGGTCCAATTACAGGTGGGGCTCGATGTGACGACCACTGACGTCAACACAGACACGGTTCCTCCGTGCCAAGTTCTGGTACACACCATCACCAATCCCTGGTCCAATTACAGGAGGGGCTCGATGTGACGACCTACACGTCAACACAGACACGGTTCCTCCGTGCCAAGTTCTGGTACACACCATCACCAATCCCTGGTCCAATTACAGGTGGGGCTCGATGTGACGACCACCGACGTCAACACAGACACGGTTCCTCCGTGCCAAGTTCTGGTACACACCATAACCAACCCCTGGTCCAATTACAGGTGGGGCTCGATGTGACGACCTCCACGTCATCACAGACACGGTTCCTCCGTGCCATGTTCTGGTACACACCATCACCAATCCCTGGTCCAATTACAGGAGGGGCTCGATGTGACGACCACTGACGTCAACACAGACACGGTTCCTCCGTGCCATGTTCAGGTACACACCATCACCAATCCCTGGTCCAGTTACAGGTGGGGCTCGATGTGACGACCACTGACGTCAACACAGACACGGTTCCTCCGTGCCATGTTCTGGTACACACCATCACCAATCCCTGGTCCAATTACAGGAGGGGATCGATGTGACGACCACTGACGTCAACACAGACACGGTTCCTCCGTGCCAAGTTCTGGTACACACCATCACCAATCCCTGGTCCAATTACAGGAGGGGCTCGATGTGAAGACTTTCACGTCAACACAGACACGGTTCCTCCGTGCCAAGTTCTGATACACACCATCACCAATCCCTGGTCCAATTACAGGTGGGGCTCGATGTGACGACCTTCACGTCAACACAGACACGGTTCCTCCGTGCCAAGTTCAGGTACACACCATCACCAATCCCTGGTCCAATTACAGGTGGGGCTCGATGTGACGACCTTCACGTCAACACAGACACGGTTCCTCCGTGCCATGTTCTGGTACACACCATCACCAATCCCTGGTCCAATTACAGGAGGGGCTCGATGTGACGACCACTGACGTCAACACAGACACGGTTCCTCCGTGCCAAGTTCTGGTACACACCATCACCAATCCCTGGTCCAATTACAGGAGGGGCTCGATGTGACGACCACTGACGTCAACACAGACACGGTTCCTCCGTGCCAAGTTCTGGTACACACCATCACCAATCCCTGGTCCAATTACAGGAGGGGCTCGATGTGACGACCTTCTCGTCAACACAGACACGGTTCCTCCGTGCCATGTTCTGGTACACACCATCACCAATCCCTGGTCCAATTACAGGTGGGGCTCGATGTGACGACCACTGACGTCAACACAGACACGGTTCCTCCGTGCCAAGTTCTGGTACACACCATCACCAATCCCTGGTCCAATTACAGGTGGGGCTCGATGTGACGACCACCGACGTCAACACAGACACGGTTCCTCCGTGCCAAGTTCTGGTACACACCATAACCAACCCCTGGTCCAATTACAGGTGGGGCTCGATGTGACGACCTCCACGTCATCACAGACACGGTTCCTCCGTGCCATGTTCTGGTACACACCATCACCAATCCCTGGTCCAATTACAGGAGGGGCTCGATGTGACGACCACTGACGTCAACACAGACACGGTTCCTCCGTGCCATGTTCAGGTACACACCATCACCAATCCCTGGTCCAGTTACAGGTGGGGCTCGATGTGACGACCACTGACGTCAACACAGACACGGTTCCTCCGTGCCATGTTCTGGTACACACCATCACCAATCCCTGGTCCAATTACAGGAGGGGATCGATGTGACGACCACTGACGTCAACACAGACACGGTTCCTCCGTGCCAAGTTCTGGTACACACCATCACCAATCCCTGGTCCAATTACAGGAGGGGCTCGATGTGAAGACATTCACGTCAACACAGACACGGTTCCTCCGTGCCAAGTTCTGGTACACACCATCACCAATCCCTGGTCCAATTACAGGTGGGGCTCGATGTGACGACCTTCACGTCAACACAGACACGGTTCCTCCGTGCCAAGTTCTGGTACACACCATCACCAATCCCTGGTCCAATTACAGGTGGGGCTCGATGTGACGACCACTGACGTCAACACAGACACGGTTCCTCCGTGCCATGTTCTGGTACACACCATCACCAATCCCTGGTCCAATTACAGGTGTGGCTCGATGTGACGACCACTGACGTCAACACAGACACGGTTCCTCCGTGCCATGTTCTGGTACACACCATCACCAATCCCTGGTCCAATTACAGGTGGGGCTCGATGTGAGGAGCACTGACGTCAACACAGACACGGTTCCTCCGTGCCAAGTTCTGGTACACACCATCACCAATCCCTGGTCCAATTACAGGTGGGGCTCGATGTGACGACCACCGACGTCAACACAGACACGGTTCCTCCATGCCAAGTTCTGGTACACACCATAACCAACCCCTGGTCCAATTACAGGTGGGGCTCGATGTGACGACCTCCACGTCAACACAGACACGGTTCCTCCGTGCCATGTTCTGGTACACACCATCACCAATCCCTGGTCCAATTACAGGAGGGGCTCGATGTGACGACCACTGACGTCAACACAGACACGGTTCCTCCGTGCCATGTTCTGGTACACACCTTCACCAATCCCTGGTCCAGTTACAGGTGGGGCTCGATGTGACGACCACTGACGTCAACACAGACACGGTTCCTCCGTGCCATGTTCTGGTACACACCATCACCAATCCCTGGTCCAATTACAGGAGGGGCTCGATGTGACGACCACTGACGTCAACACAGACACGGTTCCTCCGTGCCATGTTCTGGTACACACCATCACCAATCCCTGGTCCAATTACAGGAGGGGCTTGATGTGACGACCTTCACGTCAACACAGACACGGTTCCTTCGTGCCAAGTTCTGGTACACACTATCACCAATCCCTGGTCCAATTACAGGTGGGGCTCGATGTGACGACCTTCACGTCAACACAGACACGGTTCCTCCGTGCCATGTTCTGGTACACACCATCGCCGATCCCTGGTCAAATTACAGGAGGGGCTCGATGTGACGACCACTGACGTCAACACTGACACGGTTCCTCCGTGCCATGTCCTGGTACACACCATCACCAATCCCTGGTCCAATTACAGATGGGGCTCGACGTGACGACCTTCACGTCAACACAGACACGGTTCCTCCGTGCCAAGTTCTGGTACACACCATCACCAATCCCTGGTCGAATTACAGGTGGGGCTCGATGTGACGACCTTCACGTCCACACAGACACGGTTCCTCCGTGCCAAGTTCTGGTACACACCATCACCAATCCCTGGTCCAATTACAGGCGGGGCTCGATGTGACGACCTTCACGTCAACACAGACACGGTTCCTCCGTGCCATGTTCTGGTACACACCATCACCAATCCCTGGTCCAATTACAGGAGGGGCTCGATGTGACGACCTTCACGTCAACACAGACACGGTTCCTCCGTGCCATGTTCTGGTACACACCATCACCAATCCCTGGTCCAATTACAGGAGGGGCTCGATGTGACGACCTTCACGTCAACACAGACACGGTTCCTCCGTGCCATGTTCTGGTACACACCATCACCAATCCCTGGACCAATTACAGGTGGGGCTCGATGTGACGACCTTCACGTCAACACAGACACGGTTCCTCCGTGCCAAGTTCTGGTACACACCATCACCAATCCCTGGTCCAATTACAGGTGGGGCTCGATGTGACGACCTTCACGTCAACACAGACACGGTTTCTCCGTGCCATGTTCTGGTACACACCATCACCAATCCCTGGTCCAATTACAGGTGGGGCTCGATGTGACGACCACCGACGTCAACACAGACACGGTTCCTCCGTGCCAAGTTCTGGTACACACCATCACCAACCCCTGGTCCAATTACAGGTGGGGCTCGATGTGACGACTTTCACGTCAACACAGACACGGTTCCTCTGTGCCAAGTTCTGGTACACACCATCACCAATCCCTGGTCCAATTACAGGTGGGGCTCGATGTGACGACCTTCACGTCCACACAGACACGGTTCCTCCGTGCCAAGTTCTGGTACATACCATCACCAATCCCTGGTCCAATTACAGGTGGGGCTCGATGTGACGACCACTGACGTCAACACACACACGGTTCCTCCGTGCCATGTTCTGGTACACACCATCACCAACCCCTGGTCCAATTACAGGTGGGCCTCGATGTGACGACCTTCACGTCAACACAGACACGGATCCTTCGTGCCAAGTTCTGGTACACACCATCACCAATCCCTGGTCCAATTACAGGTGGGGCTCGATGTGACGACCACTGACGTCAACACACACACGGTTCCTCCGTGCCATGTTCTGGTACACACCATCACCAACCCCTGGTCCAATTACAGGTGGGCCTCGATGTGACGACCTTCACGTCAACACAGACACGGATCCTCCGTGCCATGTTATGGTACACACCATCACCAATCCCTGGTCCAATTACAGGTGGGGCTCGATGTGACGACCACTGACGTCAACACAGACACAGTTCCTCCGTGCCATGTTCTGGTACACACCATCACCAATCCCTGGTCCAATTACAGATGGGGCTCGATGTGACGACCTTCTCGTCAACACAGACACGGTTCCTCCGTGCCATGTTCTGGTACACACCATCACCAATCCCTGGTCCAATTACAGGTGGGGCTCGATGTGACGACCACTGACGTCAACAGAGACACGGTTCCTCCGTGCCATGTTCTGGTACACACCATCACCAATCCCTGGTCAAATTACAGGAGGGGCTCGATGTGACGACCTTCACGTCAACACAGACACGGTTCCTCCGTGCCATGTTCTGGAACACACCATCACCAATCCCTGGTCCAATTACAGGAGGGGCTCGATGTGACGACCTTCACGTCAACACAGACACGGTTCCTCCGTGCCATGTTCTGGTACACACCATCACCAATCCCTGGACCAATTACAGGTGGGGCTCGATGTGACGACCACTGACGTCAACACAGACACGGTTCCTCCGTGCCAAGTTCTGGTACACACCATCACCAATCCCTGGTCCAATTACAGGTGGGGCTCGATGTGACGACCTTCACGTCAACAAAGACACGGTTACTCCGTGCCATGTTCTGGTACACACCATCACCAATCCCTGGTCCAATTACAGGAGGGGCTCGATGTGACGACCACTGACGTCAACACAGACACGGTTCCTCCGTGCTATGTTCTGGTACACACCATCACCAATCCCTGGTCCAATTACAGATGGGGCTCGATGTGACGACCTTCACGTCAACACAGACACGGTTCCTCCGTGCCAAGTTCTGGTACACACCATCACGAATCCCTGGTCCAATTACAGGTGGGGCTCGATGTGACGACCTTCACGTCAACACAGACACGGTTCCTCCGTGCCAAGTTCTGGTACACACCATCACCAATCCCTGGTCCAATTACAGGTGGGGCTCGATGTGACGACCTTCACGTCAACACAGACACGGTTCCTCCGTGCCATGTTCTGGTACACACCATCACCAATCCCTGGTCCAATTACAGGTGGGGCTCGATGTGACGACCACCGACGTCAACACAGACACGGTTCCTCCGTGCCAAGTTCTGGTACACACCATCACCAACCCCTGGTCCAATTACAGGTGGGGCTCGATGTGACGACCTTCACGTCAACACAGACACGGTTCCTCTGTGCCAAGTTCTGGTACACACCATCACCAATCCCTGGTCCAATTACAGGTGGGGCTCGATGTGACGACCTTCACGTCCACACAGACACGGTTCCTCCGTGCCAAGTTCTGGTACATACCATCACCAATCCCTGGTCCAATTACAGGTGGGGCTCGATGTGACGACCACGGACGTCAACACACACACGGTTCCTCCGTGCCATGTTCTGGTACACACCATCACCAACCCCTGGTCCAATTACAGGTGGGCCTCGATGTGACGACCTTCACGTCAACACAGACACGGATATTTCGTGCCAAGTTCTGGTACACACCATCACCAATCCCTGGTCCAATTACAGGAGGGGCTCGATGTGACGACCTTCACGTCCACACAGACACTGTTCCTCCGTGCCATGTTCTGGTACACACCATCACCAATCCCTGGTCCAATTACAGGTGGGGCTCGATGTGACGACCACTGACGTCAACACAGACACGGTTCCTCCGTGCCAAGTTCTGGTACACACCATCACCAATCCCTGGTCCAATTACAGATGGGGCTCGATGTGACGACCTTCTCGTCAACACAGACACGGTTCCTCCGTGCCATGTTCTGGTACACACCATCACCAATCCCTGGTCCAATTACAGGAGGGGCTCGATGTGACGACCTTCACGTCAACACAGACACGGTTCCTCCGTGCCAAGTTCTGGTACACACCATCACCAATCCCTGGTCCAATTACAGATGGGGCTCGATGTGACGACCTTCACGTCAACACAGACACGCTTCCTCCGTGCCATGTTCTGGTACACACCATCACCAATCCCTGGTCCAATTACAGGAGGGGCTCGATGTGACGACCTTCACGTCAACACAGACACGGTTCCTCCGTGCCATGTTCTGGTACACACCATCACCAATCCCTGGACCAATTCCAGGTGGGGCTCGATGTGACGACCACTGACGTCAACACAGACACGGTTCCTCCGTTCCAAGTTCTGGTACACACCATCACCAATCCCTGGTCCAATTACAGGTGGGGCTCGATGTGACGACCTTCACGTCAACAAAGACACGGTTCCTCCGTGCCATGTTCTGGTACACACCATCACCAATCCCTGGTCCAATTACAGGAGGGGCTCGATGTGACGACCACTGACGTCAATACAGACACGGTTCCTCCGTGCTATGTTCTGGTACACACCATCACCAATCCCTGGTCCAATTACAGATGGGGCTCGATGTGACGACCTTCACGTCAACACAGACACGGTTCCTCCGTGCCAAGTTCTGGTACACACCATCACCAATCCCTGGTCCAATTACAGGTGGGGCTCGATGTGACGACCTTCACGTCAACACAGACACGGTTCCTCCGTGCCAAGTTCTGGTACACACCATCACCAATCCCTGGTCCAATTACAGGTGGGGCTCGATGTGACGACCTTCACGTCAACACAGACACGGTTCCTCCGTGCCATGTTCTGGTACACACCATCACCAATCCCTGGTCCAATTACAGGTGGGGCTCGATGTGACGACCACCGACGTCAACACAGACACGGTTCCTCCGTGCCAAGTTCTGGTACACACCATCACCAACCCCTGGTCCAATTACAGGTGGGGCTCGATGTGACGACTTTCACGTCAACACAGACACGGTTCCTCTGTGCCAAGTTCTGGTACACACCATCACCAATCCCTGGTCCAATTACAGGTGGGGCTCGATGTGACGACCTTCACGTCCACACAGACACGGTTCCTCCGTGCCAAGTTCTGGTACATACCATCACCAATCCCTGGTCCAATTACAGGTGGGGCTCGATGTGACGACCACTGACGTCAACACACACACGGTTCCTCCGTGCCATGTTCTGGTACACACCATCACCAACCCCTGGTCCAATTACAGGTGGGCCTCGATGTGACGACCTTCACGTCAACACAGACACGGATCCTTCGTGCCAAGTTCTGGTACACACCATCACCAATCCCTGGTCCAATTACAGGTGGGGCTCGATGTGACGACCACTGACGTCAACACACACACGGTTCCTCCGTGCCATGTTCTGGTACACACCATCACCAACCCCTGGTCCAATTACAGGTGGGCCTCGATGTGACGACCTTCACGTCAACACAGACACGGATCCTCCGTGCCATGTTATGGTACACACCATCACCAATCCCTGGTCCAATTACAGGTGGGGCTCGATGTGACGACCACTGACGTCAACACAGACACAGTTCCTCCGTGCCATGTTCTGGTACACACCATCACCAATCCCTGGTCCAATTACAGATGGAGCTCGATGTGACGACCTTCTCGTCAACACAGACACGGTTCCTCCGTGCCATGTTCTGGTACACACCATCACCAATCCCTGGTCCAATTACAGGTGGGGCTCGATGTGACGACCACTGACGTCAACAGAGACACGGTTCCTCCGTGCCATGTTCTGGTACACACCATCACCAATCCCTGGTCAAATTACAGGAGGGGCTCGATGTGACGACCTTCACGTCAACACAGACACGGTTCCTCCGTGCCATGTTCTGGAACACACCATCACCAATCCCTGGTCCAATTACAGGAGGGGCTCGATGTGACGACCTTCACGTCAACACAGACACGGTTCCTCCGTGCCATGTTCTGGTACACACCATCACCAATCCCTGGACCAATTACAGGTGGGGCTCGATGTGACGACCACTGACGTCAACACAGACACGGTTCCTCCGTGCCAAGTTCTGGTACACACCATCACCAATCCCTGGTCCAATTACAGGTGGGGCTCGATGTGACGACCTTCACGTCAACAAAGACACGGTTACTCCGTGCCATGTTCTGGTACACACCATCACCAATCCCTGGTCCAATTACAGGAGGGGCTCGATGTGACGACCACTGACGTCAACACAGACACGGTTCCTCCGTGCTATGTTCTGGTACACACCATCACCAATCCCTGGTCCAATTACAGATGGGGCTCGATGTGACGACCTTCACGTCAACACAGACACGGTTCCTCCGTGCCAAGTTCTGGTACACACCATCACGAATCCCTGGTCCAATTACAGGTGGGGCTCGATGTGACGACCTTCACGTCAACACAGACACGGTTCCTCCGTGCCAAGTTCTGGTACACACCATCACCAATCCCTGGTCCAATTACAGGTGGGGCTCGATGTGACGACCTTCACGTCAACACAGACACGGTTCCTCCGTGCCATGTTCTGGTACACACCATCACCAATCCCTGGTCCAATTACAGGTGGGGCTCGATGTGACGACCACCGACGTCAACACAGACACGGTTCCTCCGTGCCAAGTTCTGGTACACACCATCACCAACCCCTGGTCCAATTACAGGTGGGGCTCGATGTGACGACCTTCACGTCAACACAGACACGGTTCCTCTGTGCCAAGTTCTGGTACACACCATCACCAATCCCTGGTCCAATTACAGGTGGGGCTCGATGTGACGACCTTCACGTCCACACAGACACGGTTCCTCCGTGCCAAGTTCTGGTACATACCATCACCAATCCCTGGTCCAATTACAGGTGGGGCTCGATGTGACGACCACGGACGTCAACACACACACGGTTCCTCCGTGCCATGTTCTGGTACACACCATCACCAACCCCTGGTCCAATTACAGGTGGGCCTCGATGTGACGACCTTCACGTCAACACAGACACGGATATTTCGTGCCAAGTTCTGGTACACACCATCACCAATCCCTGGTCCAATTACAGGAGGGGCTCGATGTGACGACCTTCACGTCCACACAGACACTGTTCCTCCGTGCCATGTTCTGGTACACACCATCACCAATCCCTGGTCCAATTACAGGTGGGGCTCGATGTGACGACCACTGACGTCAACACAGACACGGTTCCTCCGTGCCAAGTTCTGGTACACACCATCACCAATCCCTGGTCCAATTACAGATGGGGCTCGATGTGACGACCTTCTCGTCAACACAGACACGGTTCCTCCGTGCCATGTTCTGGTACACACCATCACCCATCCCTGGTCCAATTACAGGAGGGGCTCGATGTGACGACCTTCACGTCAACACAGACACGGTTCCTCCGTGCCAAGTTCTGGTACACACCATCACCAATCCCTGGTCCAATTACAGATGGGGCTCGATGTGACGACCTTCACGTCAACACAGACACGCTTCCTCCGTGCCATGTTCTGGTACACACCATCACCAATCCCTGGTCCAATTACAGGAGGGGCTCGATGTGACGACCTTCACGTCAACACAGACACGGTTCCTCCGTGCCATGTTCTGGTACACACCATCACCAATCCCTGGACCAATTCCAGGTGGGGCTCGATGTGACGACCACTGACGTCAACACAGACACGGTTCCTCCGTTCCAAGTTCTGGTACACACCATCACCAATCCCTGGTCCAATTACAGGTGGGGCTCGATGTGACGACCTTCACGTCAACAAAGACACGGTTCCTCCGTGCCATGTTCTGGTACACACCATCACCAATCCCTGGTCCAATTACAGGAGGGGCTCGATGTGACGACCACTGACGTCAATACAGACACGGTTCCTCCGTGCTATGTTCTGGTACACACCATCACCAATCCCTGGTCCAATTACAGATGGGGCTCGATGTGACGACCTTCACGTCAACACAGACACGGTTACTCCGTGCCAAGTTCTGGTACACACCATCACCAATCCCTGGTCCAATTACAGGTGGGGCTCGATGTGACGACCACCGACGTCAACACAGACACGGTTCCTCCGTGCCAAGTTCCGGTAAACATCATCACCAACCTCTGGTCGAATTACAGTTGGGGCTCGATGTGACGACCACTGACGTCAACGGAGACACGGTTCCTCCGTGCCATGTTCTGGTACACACCATCACCAATCCCTGGTCCAATTAAAGGAGGGGCTCGATGTGACGACCTTCACGTCAACACAGACACGGTTCCTCCGTGCCATGTTCTGGTACACACCATCACCAATCCCTGGTCCAATTACAGGAGGGGCTCGATGTGACGACCTTCACGTCAACACAGACACGGTTCCTCCGTGCCATGTTCTGGTACACACCATCACCAATCCCTGGTCCAATTACAGGTGGGGCTCGATGTGACGACCTTCACGTCAACACAGACACGGATCCTTAGTGCCAAGTTCTGGTACACACCATCACCAATCCCTGGTCCAATTACAGGAGGGGCTCGACGTGACGACCTTCACGTCCACACAGACGCTGGTCCTCCGTGCCATGTTCTGGTACACACCATCACCAATCCCTGGTCCAATTACAGGTGGGGCTCGATGTGACCACCACTGACGTCAACACAGACACGGTTCCTCCGTGCCAAGTTCTGGTACACACCATCACCAATCCCTGGTCCAATTACAGATGGGGCTCGATGTGACGACCTTCACGTCAACACAGACACGGTTCCTCCGTGCCATGTTCCGGTACACACCATCACCAATCCCTGGTCCAATTACAGGAGGGGCTCGATGTGACGACCTTCACGTCAACACAGACACGGTTCCTCCGTGCCAAGTTCTGGTACACACCATCACCAATCCCTGGTCCAATTACAGATGGGGCTCGATGTGACGACCTTCACGTCAACACAGACACGGTTCCTCCGTGACATGTTCTGGTACACACCACCACCAATCCCTGGTCCAATTACAGGGGGGGCTCGATGTGACGACAACTGACGTCAACACAGACACGGTTCCTCCGTGCCATGTTCTGGTACACACCATCACCAATCCCTGGTCCAATTACAGGAGGGGCTCGATGTGACGACCACTGACGTCAACACAGACACGGTTCCTCCGTGCCATGTTCTGGTACACACCATCACCAATCCCTGGTCCAATTACAGGAGGGGCTCGATGTGACGACCTTCACGTCAACACAGACACGGTTCCTCCGTGCCATGTTCTGGTACACACCATCACCGATCCCTGGTCCAATTACAGGAGGGGCTCGATGTGACGACCACTGACGTCAACACTGACACGGTTCCTCCGTGCCATGTTCTGGTACACACCATCACCAATCCCTGGTCCAATTACAGGAGGGGCTCGATGTGACGACCTTCACGTCCACACAGACACGGTTCCTCCGTGCCATGTTTTGGTACACACCATCACCAATCCCTGGTCCAATTACAGGTGGGGCTCGATGTGACGACCTTCACGTCAACACAGACACGGTTCCTCCGTGCCATGTTCTGGTACACACCATCACCAATCCCTGGTCCAATTACAGGTGGGGCTCGATGTGACGACCACAGACGTCAACACAGACACGGTTCCACCGTGCCAAGTTCTGGTACACACCAACACCAATCCCTGGTCCAATTACAGGAGGGGCTCGATGTGACGACCTTCACGTCCACACAGACACGGTTCCTCCGTGCCATGTTCTGGTACACACCATCACCAATCCCTGGTCCAATTACAGGTGGGGCTCGATGTGACGACCACTGACGTCAACACAGACACTGTTACTCCGTGCCATGTTCTGGTACACACCATCACCAATCCCTGGTCCAATTACAGGAGGGGCTCGATGTGACGACCACTGACGTCAACACAGACACGGTTCCTCCGTGCCAAGTTCTGGTACACACCATCACCAATCCCTGGTCCAATTACAGGTGGGGCTCGATGTGACGACCTTCACGTCAACACAGACACGGTTCCTCCGTGCCATGTTCTGGTACACACCATCACCAATCCCTGGTCCAATTACAGGAGGGGCTCGATGTGACGACCACTGACGTCAACACAGACACGGTTCCTCCGTGCCAAGTTCTGGTACACACCATCACCAATCCCTGGTCCAATTACAGGAGGGGCTCGATGTGACGACCTTCACGTCAACACAGACACGGTTCCTCCGTGCCAAGTTCTGGTACACACCATCACCAATCCCTGGTCCAATTACAGGTTGGGCTCGATGTGACGACCTTCACGTCAACACAGACACGGTTCCTCCGTGCCAAGTTCTGGTACACACCATCACCAATCCCTGGTCCAATCACAGGAGGGGCTCGATGTGACGACCTTCACGTCCACACAGACACAGTTCCTCCGTGCCATGTTCTGGTACACACCATCACCAATCCCTGGTCCAATTACAGGTGGGGCTCGATGTGACGACCACTGACGTCAACACAGACACGGTTCCTCCGTGCCATGTTCTGGTACACACCATCACCAATCCCTGGTCCAATTACAGGTGGGGCTCGATGTGACGACCACTGACGTCAACACAGACACGGTTCCTCCGTGCCAAGTTCTGGTACACACCATCACCAATCCCTGGTCCAATTACAGGAGGGGCTCGATGTGACGACCTACACGTCAACACAGACACGGTTCCTCCGTGCCAAGTTCTGGTACACACCATCACCAATCCCTGGTCCAATTACAGGTGGGGCTCGATGTGACGACCACCGACGTCAACACAGACACGGTTCCTCCGTGCCAAGTTCTGGTACACACCATAACCAACCCCTGGTCCAATTACAGGTGGGGCTCGATGTGACGACCTCCACGTCATCACAGACACGGTTCCTCCGTGCCATGTTCTGGTACACACCATCACCAATCCCTGGTCCAATTACAGGAGGGGCTCGATGTGACGACCACTGACGTCAACACAGACACGGTTCCTCCGTGCCATGTTCAGGTACACACCATCACCAATCCCTGGTCCAGTTACAGGTGGGGCTCGATGTGACGACCACTGACGTCAACACAGACACGGTTCCTCCGTGCCATGTTCTGGTACACACCATCACCAATCCCTGGTCCAATTACAGGAGGGGATCGATGTGACGACCACTGACGTCAACACAGACACGGTTCCTCCGTGCCAAGTTCTGGTACACACCATCACCAATCCCTGGTCCAATTACAGGTGGGGCTCGATGTGACGACCTTCACGTCAACACAGACACGGTTCCTCCGTGCCATGTTCTGGTACACACCATCACCAATCCCTGGTCCAATTACAGGAGGGGCTCGATGTGACGACCACTGACGTCAACACAGACACGGTTCCTCCGTGCCAAGTTCTGGTACACACCATCACCAATCCCTGGTCCAATTACAGGAGGGGCTCGATGTGACGACCACTGACGTCAACACAGACACGGTTCCTCCGTGCCAAGTTCTGGTACACACCATCACCAATCCCTGGTCCAATTACAGGAGGGGCTCGATGTGACGACCTTCTCGTCAACACAGACACGGTTCCTCCGTGCCATGTTCTGGTACACACCATCACCAATCCCTGGTCCAATTACAGGTGGGGCTCGATGTGACGACCACTGACGTCAACACAGACACGGTTCCTCCGTGCCAAGTTCTGGTACACACCATCACCAATCCCTGGTCCAATTACAGGTGGGGCTCGATGTGACGACCACCGACGTCAACACAGACACGGTTCCTCCGTGCCAAGTTCTGGTACACACCTTAACCAACCCCTGGTCCAATTACAGGTGGGGCTCGATGTGACGACCTCCACGTCATCACAGACACGGTTCCTCCGTGCCATGTTCTGGTACACACCATCACCATTCCCTGGTCCAATTACAGGAGGGGCTCGATGTGACGACCACTGACGTCAACACAGACACGGTTCCTCCGTGCCATGTTCAGGTACACACCATCACCAATCCCTGGTCCAGTTACAGGTGGGGCTCGATGTGACGACCACTGACGTCAACACAGACACGGTTCCTCCGTGCCATGTTCTGGTACACACCATCACCAATCCCTGGTCCAATTACAGGAGGGGATCGATGTGACGACCACTGACGTCAACACAGACACGGTTCCTCCGTGCCAAGTTCTGGTACACACCATCACCAATCCCTGGTCCAATTACAGGAGGGGCTCGATGTGAAGACTTTCACGTCAACACAGACACGGTTCCTCCGTGCCAAGTTCTGGTACACACCATCACCAATCCCTGGTCCAATTACAGGTGGGGCTCGATGTGACGACCTTCACGTCAACACAGACACGGTTCCTCCGTGCCAAGTTCTGGTACACACCATCACCAATCCCTGGTCCAATTACAGGTGGGGCTCGATGTGACGACCACTGACGTCAACACAGACACGGTTCCTCCGTGCCATGTTCTGGTACACACCATCACCAATCCCTGGTCCAATTACAGGTGTGGCTCGATGTGACGACCACTGACGTCAACACAGACACGGTTCCTCCGTGCCATGTTCTGGTACACACCATCACCAATCCCTGGTCCAATTACAGGTGGGGCTCGATGTGAGGAGCACTGACGTCAACACAGACACGGTTCCTCCGTGCCAAGTTCTGGTACACACCATCACCAATCCCTGGTCCAATTACAGGTGGGGCTCGATGTGACGACCACCGACGTCAACACAGACACGGTTCCTCCATGCCAAGTTCTGGTACACACCATAACCAACCCCTGGTCCAATTACAGGTGGGGCTCGATGTGACGACCTCCACGTCAACACAGACACGGTTCCTCCGTGCCATGTTCTGGTACACACCATCACCAATCCCTGGTCCAATTACAGGAGGGGCTCGATGTGACGACCACTGACGTCAACACAGACACGGTTCCTCCGTGCCATGTTCTGGTACACACCTTCACCAATCCCTGGTCCAGTTACAGGTGGGGCTCGATGTGACGACCACTGACGTCAACACAGACACGGTTCCTCCGTGCCATGTTCTGGTACACACCATCACCAATCCCTGGTCCAATTACAGGAGGGGCTCGATGTGACGACCACTGACGTCAACACAGACACGGTTCCTCCGTGCCATGTTCTGGTACACACCATCACCAATCCCTGGTCCAATTACAGGAGGGGCTTGATGTGACGACCTTCACGTCAACACAGACACGGTTCCTTCGTGCCAAGTTCTGGTACACACTATCACCAATCCCTGGTCCAATTACAGGTGGGGCTCGATGTGACGACCTTCACGTCAACACAGACACGGTTCCTCCGTGCCATGTTCTGGTACACACCATCGCCGATCCCTGGTCAAATTACAGGAGGGGCTCGATGTGACGACCACTGACGTCAACACTGACACGGTTCCTCCGTGCCATGTCCTGGTACACACCATCACCAATCCCTGGTCCAATTACAGATGGGGCTCGACGTGACGACCTTCACGTCAACACAGACACGGTTCCTCCGTGCCAAGTTCTGGTACACACCATCACCAATCCCTGGTCGAATTACAGGTGGGGCTCGATGTGACGACCTTCACGTCCACACAGACACGGTTCCTCCGTGCCAAGTTCTGGTACACACCATCACCAATCCCTGGTCCAATTACAGGCGGGGCTCGATGTGACGACCTTCACGTCAACACAGACACGGTTCCTCCGTGCCATGTTCTGGTACACACCATCACCAATCCCTGGTCCAATTACAGGAGGGGCTCGATGTGACGACCTTCACGTCAACACAGACACGGTTCCTCCGTGCCATGTTCTGGTACACACCATCACCAATCCCTGGTCCAATTACAGGAGGGGCTCGATGTGACGACCTTCACGTCAACACAGACACGGTTCCTCCGTGCCATGTTCTGGTACACACCATCACCAATCCCTGGACCAATTACAGGTGGGGCTCGATGTGACGACCTTCACGTCAACACAGACACGGTTCCTCCGTGCCAAGTTCTGGTACACACCATCACCAATCCCTGGTCCAATTACAGGTGGGGCTCGATGTGACGACCTTCACGTCAACACAGACACGGTTTCTCCGTGCCATGTTCTGGTACACACCATCACCAATCCCTGGTCCAATTACAGGTGGGGCTCGATGTGACGACCACCGACGTCAACACAGACACGGTTCCTCCGTGCCAAGTTCTGGTACACACCATCACCAACCCCTGGTCCAATTACAGGTGGGGCTCGATGTGACGACTTTCACGTCAACACAGACACGGTTCCTCTGTGCCAAGTTCTGGTACACACCATCACCAATCCCTGGTCCAATTACAGGTGGGGCTCGATGTGACGACCTTCACGTCCACACAGACACGGTTCCTCCGTGCCAAGTTCTGGTACATACCATCACCAATCCCTGGTCCAATTACAGGCGGGGCTCGATGTGACGACCACTGACGTCAACACACACACGGTTCCTCCGTGCCATGTTCTGGTACACACCATCACCAACCCCTGGTCCAATTACAGGTGGGCCTCGATGTGACGACCTTCACGTCAACACAGACACGGATCCTTCGCGCCAAGTTCTGGTACACACCATCACCAATCCCTGGTCCAATTACAGGTGGGGCTCGATGTGACGACCACTGACGTCAACACACACACGGTTCCTCCGTGCCATGTTCTGGTACACACCATCACCAACCCCTGGTCCAATTACAGGTGGGCCTCGATGTGACGACCTTCACGTCAACACAGACACGGATCCTCCGTGCCATGTTATGGTACACACCATCACCAATCCCTGGTCCAATTACAGGTGGGGCTCGATGTGACGACCACTGACGTCAACACAGACACAGTTCCTCCGTGCCAAGTTCTGGTACACACCATCACCAATCCCTGGTCCAATTACAGATGGGGCTCGATGTGACGACCTTCTCGTCAACACAGACACGGTTCCTCCGTGCCATGTTCTGGTACACACCATCACCAATCCCTGGTCCAATTACAGGTGGGGCTCGATGTGACGACCACTGACGTCAACAGAGACACGGTTCCTCCGTGCCATGTTCTGGTACACACCATCACCAATCCCTGGTCAAATTACAGGAGGGGCTCGATGTGACGACCTTCACGTCAACACAGACACGGTTCCTCCGTGCCATGTTCTGGAACACACCATCACCAATCCCTGGTCCAATTACAGGAGGGGCTCGATGTGACGACCTTCACGTCAACACAGACACGGTTCCTCCGTGCCATGTTCTGGTACACACCATCACCAATCCCTGGACCAATTACAGGTGGGGCTCGATGTGACGACCACTGACGTCAACACAGACACGGTTCCTCCGTGCCAAGTTCTGGTACACACCATCACCAATCCCTGGTCCAATTACAGGTGGGGCTCGATGTGACGACCTTCACGTCAACAAAGACACGGTTACTCCGTGCCAAGTTCTGGTACACACCATCACCAATCCCTGGTCCAATTACAGGAGGGGCTCGATGTGACGACCACTGACGTCAACACAGACACGGTTCCTCCGTGCTATGTTCTGGTACACACCATCACCAATCCCTGGTCCAATTACAGATGGGGCTCGATGTGACGACCTTCACGTCAACACAGACACGGTTCCTCCGTGCCAAGTTCTGGTACACACCATCACCAATCCCTGGTCCAATTACAGGTGGGGCTCGATGTGACGACCTTCACGTCAACACAGACACGGTTCCTCCGTGCCAAGTTCTGGTACACACCATCACCAATCCCTGGTCCAATTACAGGTGGGGCTCGATGTGACGACCTTCACGTCAACACAGACACGGTTCCTCCGTGCCATGTTCTGGTACACACCATCACCAATCCCTGGTCCAATTACAGGTGGGGCTCGATGTGACGACCACCGACGTCAACACAGACACGGTTCCTCCGTGCCAAGTTCTGGTACACACCATCACCAACCCCTGGTCCAATTACAGGTGGGGCTCGATGTGACGACCTTCACGTCAACACAGGCACGGTTCCTCTGTGCCAAGTTCTGGTACACACCATCACCAATCCCTGGTCCAATTACAGGTGGGGCTCGATGTGACGACCTTCACGTCCACACAGACACGGTTCCTCCGTGCCAAGTTCTGGTACATACCATCACCAATCCCTGGTCCAATTACAGGTGGGGCTCGATGTGACGACCACGGACGTCAACACACACACGTTTCCTCCGTGCCATGTTCTGGTACACACCATCACCAACCCCTGGTCCAATTACAGGTGGGCCTCGATGTGACGACCTTCACGTCAACACAGACACGGATATTTCGTGCCAAGTTCTGGTACACACCATCACCAATCCCTGGTCCAATTACAGGAGGGGCTCGATGTGACGACCTTCACGTCCACACAGACACTGTTCCTCCGTGCCATGTTCTGGTACACACCATCACCAATCCCTGGTCCAATTACAGGTGGGGCTCGATGTGACGACCACTGACGTCAACACAGACACGGTTCCTCCGTGCCAAGTTCTGGTACACACCATCACCAATCCCTGGTCCAATTACAGATGGGGCTCGATGTGACGACCTTCTCGTCAACACAGACACGGTTCCTCCGTGCCATGTTCTGGTACACACCATCACCAATCCCTGGTCCAATTACAGGAGGGGCTCGATGTGACGACCTTCACGTCAACACAGACACGGTTCCTCCGTGCCAAGTTCTGGTACACACCATCACCAATCCCTGGTCCAATTACAGATGGGGCTCGATGTGACGACCTTCACGTCAACACAGACACGCTTCCTCCGTGCCATGTTCTGGTACACACCATCACCAATCCCTGGTCCAATTACAGGAGGGGCTCGATGTGACGACCTTCACGTCAACACAGACACGGTTCCTCCGTGCCATGTTCTGTTACACACCATCACCAATCCCTGGACCAATTCCAGGTGGGGCTCGATGTGACGACCACTGACGTCAACACAGACACGGTTCCTCCGTTCCAAGTTCTGGTACACACCATCACCAATCCCTGGTCCAATTACAGGTGGGGCTCGATGTGACGACCTTCACGTCAACAAAGACACGGTTCCTCCGTGCCATGTTCTGGTACACACCATCACCAATCCCTGGTCCAATTACAGGAGGGGCTCGATGTGACGACCACTGACGTCAATACAGACACGGTTCCTCCGTGCTATGTTCTGGTACACACCATCACCAATCCCTGGTCCAATTACAGATGGGGCTCGATGTGACGACCTTCACGTCAACACAGACACGGTTCCTCCGTGCCAAGTTCTGGTACACACCATCACCAATCCCTGGTCCAATTACAGGTGGGGCTCGATGTGACGACCTTCACGTCAACACAGACACGGTTCCTCCGTGCCAAGTTCTGGTACACACCATCACCAATCCCTGGTCCAATTACAGGTGGGGCTCGATGTGACGACCTTCACGTCAACACAGACACGGTTCCTCCGTGCCATGTTCTGGTACACACCATCACCAATCCCTGGTCCAATTACAGGTGGGGCTCGATGTGACGACCACCGACGTCAACACAGACACGGTTCCTCCGTGCCAAGTTCCGGTAAACATCATCACCAACCTCTGGTCGAATTACAGTTGGGGCTCGATGTGACGACCACTGACGTCAACAGAGACACGGTTCCTCCGTGCCATGTTCTGGTACACACCATCACCAATCCCTGGTCCAATTAAAGGAGGGGCTCGATGTGACGACCTTCACGTCAACACAGACACGGTTCCTCCGTGCCATGTTCTGGTACACACCATCACCAATCCCTGGTCCAATTACAGGAGGGGCTCGATGTGACGACCTTCACGTCAACACAGACACGGTTCCTCCGTGCCATGTTCTGGTACACACCATCACCAATCCCTGGTCCAATTACAGGTGGGGCTCGATGTGACGACCTTCACGTCAACACAGACACGGATCCTTAGTGCCAAGTTCTGGTACACACCATCACCAATCCCTGGTCCAATTACAGGAGGGGCTCGACGTGACGACCTTCACGTCCACACAGACGCTGTTCCTCCGTGCCATGTTCTGGTACACACCATCACCAATCCCTGGTCCAATTACAGGTGGGGCTCGATGTGACCACCACTGACGTCAACACAGACACGGTTCCTCCGTGCCAAGTTCTGGTACACACCATCACCAATCCCTGGTCCAATTACAGATGGGGCTCGATGTGACGACCTTCACGTCAACACAGACACGGTTCCTCCGTGCCATGTTCTGGTACACACCATCACCAATCCCTGGTCCAATTACAGGAGGGGCTCGATGTGACGACCTTCACGTCAACACAGACACGGTTCCTCCGTGCCAAGTTCTGGTACACACCATCACCAATCCCTGGTCCAATTACAGATGGGGCTCGATGTGACGACCTTCACGTCAACACAGACACGGTTCCTCCGTGACATGTTCTGGTACACACCACCACCAATCCCTGGTCCAATTACAGGGGGGGCTCGATGTGACGACAACTGACGTCAACACAGACACGGTTCCTCCGTGCCATGTTCTGGTACACACCATCACCAATCCCTGGTCCAATTACAGGAGGGGCTCGATGTGACGACCACTGACGTCAACACAGACACGGTTCCTCCGTGCCATGTTCTGGTACACACCATCACCAATCCCTGGTCCAATTACAGGAGGGGCTCGATGTGACGACCTTCACGTCAACACAGACACGGTTCCTCCGTGCCATGTTCTGGTACACACCATCACCGATCCCTGGTCCAATTACAGGAGGGGCTCGATGTGACGACCACTGACGTCAACACTGACACGGTTCCTCCGTGCCATGTTCTGGTACACACCATCACCAATCCCTGGTCCAATTACAGGAGGGGCTCGATGTGACGACCTTCACGTCCACACAGACACGGTTCCTCCGTGCCATGTTTTGGTACACACCATCACCAATCCCTGGTCCAATTACAGGTGGGGCTCGATGTGACGACCTTCACGTCAACACAGACACGGTTCCTCCGTGCCATGTTCTGGTACACACCATCACCAATCCCTGGTCCAATTACAGGTGGGGCTCGATGTGACGACCACAGACGTCAACACAGACACGGTTCCACCGTGCCAAGTTCTGGTACACACCATCACCAATCCCTGGTCCAATTACAGGAGGGGCTCGATGTGACGACCTTCACGTCCACACAGACACGGTTCCTCCGTGCCATGTTCTGGTACACACCATCACCAATCCCTGGTCCAATTACAGGTGGGGCTCGATGTGACGACCACTGACGTCAACACAGACACGGTTACTCCGTGCCATGTTCTGGTACACACCATCACCAATCCCTGGTCCAATTACAGGAGGGGCTCGATGTGACGACCACTGACGTCAACACAGACACGGTTCCTCCGTGCCAAGTTCTGGTACACACCATCACCAATCCCTGGTCAAATTACAGGTGGGGCTCGATGTGACGACCTTCACGTCAACACAGACACGGTTCCTCCGTGCCATGTTCTGGTACACACCATCACCAATCCCTGGTCCAATTACAGGAGGGGCTCGATGTGACGACCACTGACGTCAACACAGACACGGTTCCTCCGTGCCAAGTTCTGGTACACACCATCACCAATCCCTGGTCCAATTACAGGAGGGGCTCGATGTGACGACCTTCACGTCAACACAGACACGGTTCCTCCGTGCCAAGTTCTGGTACACACCATCACCAATCCCTGGTCCAATTACAGGTTGGGCTCGATGTGACGACCTTCACGTCAACACAGACACGGTTCCTCCGTGCCAAGTTCTGGTACACACCATCACCAATCCCTGGTCCAATCACAGGAGGGGCTCGATGTGACGACCTTCACGTCCACACAGACACAGTTCCTCCGTGCCATGTTCTGGTACACACCATCACCAATCCCTGGTCCAATTACAGGTGGGGCTCGATGTGACGACCACTGACGTCAACACAGACACGGTTCCTCCGTGCCATGTTCTGGTACACACCATCACCAATCCCTGGTCCAATTACAGGTGGGGCTCGATGTGACGACCACTGACGTCAACACAGACACGGTTCCTCCGTGCCAAGTTCTGGTACACACCATCACCAATCCCTGGTCCAATTACAGGAGGGGCTCGATGTGACGACCTACACGTCAACACAGACACGGTTCCTCCGTGCCAAGTTCTGGTACACACCATCACCAATCCCTGGTCCAATTACAGGTGGGGCTCGATGTGACGACCACCGACGTCAACACAGACACGGTTCCTCCGTGCCAAGTTCTGGTACACACCATAACCAACCCCTGGTCCAATTACAGGTGGGGCTCGATGTGACGACCTCCACGTCATCACAGACACGGTTCCTCCGTGCCATGTTCTGGTACACACCATCACCAATCCCTGGTCCAATTACAGGAGGGGCTCGATGTGACGACCACTGACGTCAACACAGACACGGTTCCTCCGTGCCATGTTCAGGTACACACCATCACCAATCCCTGGTCCAGTTACAGGTGGGGCTCGATGTGACGACCACTGACGTCAACACAGACACGGTTCCTCCGTGCCATGTTCTGGTACACACCATCACCAATCCCTGGTCCAATTACAGGAGGGGATCGATGTGACGACCACTGACGTCAACACAGACACGGTTCCTCCGTGCCAAGTTCTGGTACACACCATCACCAATCCCTGGTCCAATTACAGGAGGGGCTCGATGTGAAGACTTTCACGTCAACACAGACACGGTTCCTCCGTGCCAAGTTCTGATACACACCATCACCAATCCCTGGTCCAATTACAGGTGGGGCTCGATGTGACGACCTTCACGTCAACACAGACACGGTTCCTCCGTGCCAAGTTCAGGTACACACCATCACCAATCCCTGGTCCAATTACAGGTGGGGCTCGATGTGACGACCACTGACGTCAACACAGACACGGTTCCTCCGTGCCATGTTCTGGTACACACCATCACCAATCCCTGGTCCAATTACAGGTGTGGCTCGATGTGACGACCACTGACGTCAACACAGACACGGTTCCTCCGTGCCATGTTCTGGTACACACCATCACCAATCCCTGGTCCAATTACAGGTGGGGCTCGATGTGAGGAGCACTGACGTCAACACAGACACGGTTCCTCCGTGCCAAGTTCTGGTACACACCATCACCAATCCCTGGTCCAATTACAGGTGGGGCTCGATGTGACGACCACCGACGTCAACACAGACACGGTTCCTCCATGCCAAGTTCTGGTACACACCATAACCAACCCCTGGTCCAATTACAGGTGGGGCTCGATGTGACGACCTCCACGTCAACACAGACACGGTTCCTCCGTGCCATGTTCTGGTACACACCATCACCAATCCCTGGTCCAATTACAGGAGGGGCTCGATGTGACGACCACTGACGTCAACACAGACACGGTTCCTCCGTGCCATGTTCTGGTACACACCTTCACCAATCCCTGGTCCAGTTACAGGTGGGGCTCGATGTGACGACCACTGACGTCAACACAGACACGGTTCCTCCGTGCCATGTTCTGGTACACACCATCACCAATCCCTGGTCCAATTACAGGAGGGGCTCGATGTGACGACCACTGACGTCAACACAGACACGGTTCCTCCGTGCCATGTTCTGGTACACACCATCACCAATCCCTGGTCCAATTACAGGAGGGGCTTGATGTGACGACCTTCACGTCAACACAGACACGGTTCCTCCGTGCCAAGTTCTGGTACACACTATCACCAATCCCTGGTCCAATTACAGGTGGGGCTCGATGTGACGACCTTCACGTCAACACAGACACGGTTCCTCCGTGCCATGTTCTGGTACACACCATCACCGATCCCTGGTCAAATTACAGGAGGGGCTCGATGTGACGACCACTGACGTCAACACTGACACGGTTCCTCCGTGCCATGTTCTGGTACACACCATCACCAATCCCTGGTCCAATTACAGATGGGGCTCGACGTGACGACCTTCACGTCAACACAGACACGGTTCCTCCGTGCCAAGTTCTGGTACACACCATCACCAATCCCTGGTCGAATAACAGGTGGGGCTCGATGTGACGACCTTCACGTCCACACAGACACGGTTCCTCCGTGCCAAGTTCTGGTACACACCATCACCAATCCCTGGTCCAATTACAGGCGGGGCTCGCTGTGACGACCTTCACGTCAACACAGACACGGTTCCTCCGTGCCATGTTCTGGTACACACCATCACCAATCCCTGGTCCAATTACAGGAGGGGCTCGATGTGACGACCTTCACGTCAACACAGACACGGTTCCTCCGTGCCATGTTCTGGTACACACCATCACCAATCCCTGGTCCAATTACAGGAGGGGCTCGATGTGACGACCTTCACGTCAACACAGACACGGTTCCTCCGTGCCATGTTCTGGTACACACCATCACCAATCCCTGGACCAATTACAGGTGGGGCTCGATGTGACGACCACTGACGTCAACACAGACACGGTTCCTCCGTGCCAAGTTCTGGTACACACCATCACCAATCCCTGGTCCAATTACAGGTGGGGCTCGATGTGACGACCTTCACGTCAACAAAGACACGGTTCCTCCGTGCCATGTTCTGGTACACACCATCACCAATCCCTGGTCCAATTACAGGAGGGGCTCGATGTGACGACCACTGACGTCAACACAGACACGGTTCCTCCGTGCTATGTTCTGGTACACATCATCACCAATCCCTGGTCCAATTACAGATGGGGCTCGATGTGACGACCTTCACGTCAACACAGACACGGTTCCTCCGTGCCAAGTTCTGGTACACACCATCACCAATCCCTGGTCCAATTACAGGTGGGGCTCGATGTGACGACCTTCACGTCAACACAGACACGGTTCCTCCGTGCCAAGTTCTGGTACACACCATCACCAATCCCTGGTCCAATTACAGGTGGGGCTCGATGTGACGACCTTCACGTCAACACAGACACGGTTTCTCCGTGCCATGTTCTGGTACACACCATCACCAATCCCTGGTCCAATTACAGGTGGGGCTCGATGTGACGACCACCGACGTCAACACAGACACGGTTCCTCCGTGCCAAGTTCTGGTACACACCATCACCAACCCCTGGTCCAATTACAGGTGGGGCTCGATGTGACGACTTTCACGTCAACACAGACACGGTTCCTCTGTGCCAAGTTCTGGTACACACCATCACCAATCCCTGGTCCAATTACAGGTGGGGCTCGATGTGACGACCTTCACGTCCACACAGACACGGTTCCTCCGTGCCAAGTTCTGGTACATACCATCACCAATCCCTGGTCCAATTACAGGTGGGGCTCGATGTGACGACCACTGACGTCAACACAGACACAGTTCCTCCGTGCCAAGTTCTGGTACACACCATCACCAATCCCTGGTCCAATTACAGATGGGGCTCGATGTGACGACCTTCTCCTCAACACAGACACGGTTCCTCCGTGCCATGTTCTGGTACACACCATCACCAATCCCTGGTCCAATTACAGGAGGGGCTCGATGTGACGACCTTCACGTCAACACAGACACGGTTCCTCCGTGCCAAGTTCTGGTACACACCATCACCAATCCCTGGTCCAATTACAGATGGGGCTCGATGTGACGACCTTCACGTCAACACAGACACGGTTCCTCCGTGCCATGTTCTGGTACACACCATCACCAATCCCTGGTCCAATTACAGGTGGGGCTCGATGTGACGACAACTGACGTCAACACAGACACGGTTCCTCCGTGCCATGTTCTGGTACACACCATCACCAATCCCTGGTCCAATTACAGGAGGGGCTCGATGTGACGACCTTCACGTCAACACAGACACGGTTCCTCCGTGCCATGTTCTGGTACACACCATCACCAATCCCTGGTCCAATTACAGGAGGGGCTCGATGTGACGACCTTCACGTCAACACAGACACGGTTCCTCCGTGCCATGTTCTGGTACACACCATCACCAATCCCTGGACCAATTACAGGTGGGGCTCGATGTGACGACCACTGACGTCAACACAGACACGGTTCCTCCGTTCCAAGTTCTGGTACACACCATCACCAATCCCTGGTCCAATTACAGGTGGGGCTCGATGTGACGACCTTCACGTCAACAAAGACACGGTTCCTCCGTGCCATGTTCTGGTACACACCATCACCAATCCCTGGTCCAATTACAGGAGGGGCTCGATGTGACGACCACTGACGTCAACACAGACACGGTTCCTCCGTGCCATGTTCTGGTACACACCATCACCAATCCCTGGTCCAATTACAGGTGGGGCTCGATGTGACGACAACTGACGTCAACACAGACACGGTTCCTCCGTGCCATGTTCTGGTACACACCATCACCAATCCCTGGTCCAATTACAGGAGGGGCTCGATGTGACGACCTTCACGTCAACACAGACACGGTTCCTCCGTGCCATGTTCTGGTACACACCATCACCAATCCCTGGTCCAATTACAGGAGGGGCTCGATGTGACGACCTTCACGTCAACACAGACACGGTTCCTCCGTGCCATGTTCTGGTACACACCATCACCAATCCCTGGACCAATTACAGGTGGGGCTCGATGTGACGACCACTGACGTCAACACAGACACGGTTCCTCCGTTCCAAGTTCTGGTACACACCATCACCAATCCCTGGTCCAATTACAGGTGGGGCTCGATGTGACGACCTTCACGTCAACAAAGACACGGTTCCTCCGTGCCATGTTCTGGTACACACCATCACCAATCCCTGGTCCAATTACAGGAGGGGCTCGATGTGACGACCACTGACGTCAACACAGACACGGTTCCTCCGTGCTATGTTCTGGTACACACCATCACCAATCCCTGGTCCAATTACAGGTGAGGCTCGATGTGACGACCACTGACGTCAACACAGACACGGTTCCTCCGTGCCATGTTCTGGTACACACCATCACCAATCCCTGGTCCAATTACAGGTGTGGCTCGATGTGACGACCACTGACGTCAACACAGACACGGTTCCTCCGTGCCATGTTCTGGTACACACCATCACCAATCCCTGGTCCAATTACAGGTGGGGCTCGATGTGAGGAGCACTGACGCCAGCACAGACACGGTTTCTCCGTGCCAAGTTCTGGTACACACCATCACCAATCCCTGGTCCAATTACAGGTGGGGCTCGATGTGACGACCACCGACGTCAACACAGACACGGTTCCTCCATGCCAAGTTCTGGTACACACCATAACCAACCCCTGGTCCAATTACAGGTGGGGCTCGATGTGACGACCTCCACGTCAACACAGACACGGTTCCTCCGTGCCATGTTCTGGTACACACCATCACCAATCCCTGGTCCAATTACAGGAGGGGCTTGATGTGACGACCTTCACGTCAACACAGACACGGTTCCTCCGTGCCAAGTTCTGGTACACACTATCACCAATCCCTGGTCTAATTACAGGTGGGGCTCGATGTGACGACCTTCACGTCAACACAGACACGGTTCCTCCGTGCCATGTTCTGGTACACACCATCACCGATCCCTGGTCCAATTACAGGAGGGGCTCGATGTGACGACCACTGACGTCAACACTGACACGGTTCCTCCGTGCCATGTTCTGGTACACACCATCACCAATCCCTGGTCCAATTACAGATGGGGCTCGACGTGACGACCTTCACGTCAACACAGACACGGTTCCTCCGTGCCAAGTTCTGGTACACACCATCACCAATCCCTGGTCGAATTACAGGTGGGGCTCGATGTGACGACCTTCACGTCCACACAGACACGGTTCCTCCGTGCCATGTTCTGGTACACACCATCATCAATCCCTGGTCCAATTACAGGCGGGGCTCGATGTGACGACCTTCACGTCAACACAGACACGGTTCCTCCGTGCCATGTTCTGGTACACACCATTACCAATCCCTGGTCCAATTACAGGAGGGGCTCGATGTGACGACCTTCACGTCAACACAGACACGGTTCCTCCGTGCCATGTTCTGGTACACACCATCACCAATCCCTGGTCCAATTACAGGAGGGGCTCGATGTGACGACCTTCACGTCAACACAGACACGGTTCCTCCATGCCATGTTCTGGTACACACCATCACCAATCCCTGGACCAATTACAGGTGGGGCTCGATGTGACGACCTTCACGTCAACACAGACACGGTTTCTCCGTGCCATGTTCTGGTACACACCATCACCAATCCCTGGTCCAATTACAGGTGTGGCTCGATGTGACGACCACTGACGTCAACACAGACACGGTTCCTCCGTCCCAAGTTCTGGTACACACCATCACCAATCCCTGGTCCAATTACAGGAGGGGCTCGATGTGAAGACCTTCACGTCAACACAGACACGGTTCCACCGTGACAAGTTCTGGTACACACCATCACCAATCCCTGGTCCAATACAGGTGGGGCTCGATGTGACGACCTTCACGTCAACACAGACACGGTTCCTCCGTGCCAAGTTCTGGTACACACCATCACCAATCCCTGGTCCAATTACAGGTGGGGCTCGATGTGACGACCACTGACGTCAACACAGACACGGTTCCTCCGTGCCATGTTCTGGTACACACCATCACCAATCCCTGGTCCAATTACAGGTGTGGCTCGATGTGACGACCACTGACGTCAACACAGACACGGTTCCTCCGTGCCATGTTCTGGTACACACCATCACCAATCCCTGGTCCAATTACAGGTGGGGCTCGATGTGACGACAACTGACGTCAACACAGACACGGTTCCTCCGTGCCATGTTCTGGTACACACCATCACCAATCCCTGGTCCAATTACAGGAGGGGCTCGATGTGACGACCTTCACGTCAACACAGACACGGTTCCTCCGTGCCATGTTCTGGTACACACCATCACCAATCCCTGGTCCAATTACAGGAGGGGCTCGATGTGACGACCTTCACGTCAACACAGACACGGTTCCTCCGTGCCATGTTCTGGTACACACCATCACCAATCCCTGGACCAATTACAGGTGGGGCTCGATGTGACGACCACTGACGTCAACACAGACACGGTTCCTCCGTTCCAAGTTCTGGTACACACCATCACCAATCCCTGGTCCAATTACAGGTGGGGCTCGATGTGACGACCTTCACGTCAACAAAGACACGGTTCCTCCGTGCCATGTTCTGGTACACACCATCACCAATCCCTGGTCCAATTACAGGAGGGGCTCGATGTGACGACCACTGACGTCAACACAGACACGGTTCCTCCGTGCCATGTTCTGGTACACACCATCACCAATCCCTGGTCCAATTACAGGTGGGGCTCGATGTGACGACAACTGACGTCAACACAGACACGGTTCCTCCGTGCCATGTTCTGGTACACACCATCACCAATCCCTGGTCCAATTACAGGAGGGGCTCGATGTGACGACCTTCACGTCAACACAGACACGGTTCCTCCGTGCCATGTTCTGGTACACACCATCACCAATCCCTGGTCCAATTACAGGAGGGGCTCGATGTGACGACCTTCACGTCAACACAGACACGGTTCCTCCGTGCCATGTTCTGGTACACACCATCACCAATCCCTGGACCAATTACAGGTGGGGCTCGATGTGACGACCACTGACGTCAACACAGACACGGTTCCTCCGTTCCAAGTTCTGGTACACACCATCACCAATCCCTGGTCCAATTACAGGTGGGGCTCGATGTGACGACCTTCACGTCAACAAAGACACGGTTCCTCCGTGCCATGTTCTGGTACACACCATCACCAATCCCTGGTCCAATTACAGGAGGGGCTGGATGTGACGACCACTGACGTCAACACAGACACGGTTCCTCCGTGCTATGTTCTGGTACACACCATCACCAATCCCTGGTCCAATTACAGGTGAGGCTCGATGTGACGACCACTGACGTCAACACAGACACGGTTCCTCCGTGCCATGTTCTGGTACACACCATCACCAATCCCTGGTCCAATTACAGGTGTGGCTCGATGTGACGACCACTGACGTCAACACAGACACGGTTCCTCCGTGCCATGTTCTGGTACACACCATCACCAATCCCTGGTCCAATTACAGGTGGGGCTCGATGTGAGGAGCACTGACGCCAACACAGACACGGTTTCTCCGTGCCAAGTTCTGGTACACACCATCACCAATCCCTGGTCCAATTACAGGTGGGGCTCGATGTGACGACCACCGACGTCAACACAGACACGGTTCCTCCATGCCAAGTTCTGGTACACACCAGAACCAACCCCTGGTCCAATTACAGGTGGGGCTCGATGTGACGACCTCCACGTCACCACAGACACGGTTCCTCCGTGCCATGTTCTGGTACACACCATCATCAATCCCTGGTCCAATTACAGGAGGGGCTTGATGTGACGACCTTCACGTCCACACAGACACGGTTCCTCCGTGCCAAGTTCTGGTACACACTATCACCAATCCCTGGTCTAATTACAGGTGGGGCTCGATGTGACGACCTTCACGTCAACACAGACACGGTTCCTCCGTGCCATGTTCTGGTACACACCATCACCGATCCCTGGTCCAATTACAGGAGGGGCTCGATGTGACGACCACTGACGTCAACACTGACACGGTTCCTCCGTGCCATGTTCTGGTACACACCATCACCAATCCCTGGTCCAATTACAGATGGGGCTCGACGTGACGACCCTCACGTCAACACAGACACGGTTCCTCCGTGCCAAGTTCTGGTACACACCATCACCAATCCCTGGTCGAATTACAGGTGGGGCTCGATGTGACGACCTTCACGTCCACACAGACACGGTTCCTCCGTGCCAAGTTCTGGTACACACCATCATCAATCCCTGGTCCAATTACAGGCGGGGCTCGATGTGACGACCTTCACGTCAACACAGACACGGTTCCTCCGTGCCATGTTCTGGTACACACCATTACCAATCCCTGGTCACATTACAGGAGGGGCTCGATGTGACGACCTTCACGTCAACACAGACACGGTTCCTCCGTGCCATGTTCTGCTACACACCATCACCAATCCCTGGTCCAATTACAGGAGGGGCTCGATGTGACGACCTTCACGTCAACACAGACACGGTTCCTCCATGCCATGTTCTGGTACACACCATCACCAATCCCTGGACCAATTACAGGTGGGGCTCGATGTGACGACCTTCACGTCAACACAGACACGGTTTCTCCGTGCCATGTTCTGGTACACACCAACACCAATCCCTGGTCCAATTACAGGTGTGGCTCGATGTGACGACCACTGACGTCAACACAGACACGGTTCCTCCGTGCCAAGTTCTGGTACACACCATCACCAATCCCTGGTCCATTTACAGGAGGGGCTCGATGTGAAGACCTTCACGTCAACACAGACACGGTTCCTCCGTGCCAAGTTCTGGTACACACCATCACCAATCCCTGGTCCAATACAGGTGGGGCTCGATGTGACGACCTTCACGTCAACACAGACACGGTTCCTCCGTGCCAAGTTCTGGTACACACCATCACCAATCCCTGGTCCAATTACAGGTGGGGCTCGATGTGACGACCACTGACGTCAACACAGACACGGTTCCTCCGTGCCATGTTCTGGTACACACCATCACCAATCCCTGGTCCAATTACAGGTGTGGCTCGATGTGACGACCACTGACGTCAACACAGACACGGTTCCTCCGTGCCATGTTCTGGTACACACCATCACCAATCCCTGGTCCAATTACAGGTGGGGCTCGATGTGAGGAGCACTGACGTCAACACAGACACGGTTCCTCCGTGCCAAGTTCTGGTACACACCATCACCAATCCCTGGTCCAATTACAGGTGGGGCTCGATGTGACGACCACCGACGTCAACACAGAACCGGTTCCTCCATGCCAAGTTCTGGTACACACCATAACCAACCCCTGGTCCAATTACAGGTGGGGCTCGATGTGACGACCTCCACGTCAACACAGACACGGTTCCTCCGTGCCATGTTCTGGTACACACCATCACCAATCCCTGGTCCAATTACAGGAGGGGCTCGATGTGACGACCACTGACGTCAACACAGACACGGTTCCTCCGTGCCATGTTCTGGTACACACCTTCACCAATCCCTGGTCCAGTTACAGGTGGGGCTCGATGTGACGACCACTGACGTCAACACAGACACGGTTCCTCCGTGCCATGTTCTGGTACACACCATCACCAATCCCTGGTCCAATTACAGGAGGGGCTCGATGTGACGACCACTGACGTCAACACAGACACGGTTCCTCCGTGCCATGTTCTGGTACACACCATCACCAATCCCTGGTCCAATTACAGGAGGGGCTTGATGTGACGACCTTCACGTCAACACAGACACGGTTCCTCCGTGCCAAGTTCTGGTACACACTATCACCAATCCCTGGTCCAATTACAGGTGGGGCTCGATGTGACGATCTTCACGTCAACACAGACACGGTTCCTCCGTGCCATGTGCTGGTACACACCATCACCGATCCCTGGTCCAATTACAGGAGGGGCTCGATGTGACGACCACTGACGTCAACACTGACACGGTTCCTCCGTGCCATGTTCTGGTACACACCATCACCAATCCCTGGTCCAATTACAGATGGGGCTCGACGTGACGACCTTCACGTCAACACAGACACGGTTCCTCCGTGCCAAGTTCTGGTACACACCATCACCAATCCCTGGTCGAATTACAGGTGGGGCTCGATGTGACGACCTTCACGTCCACACAGACACGGTTCCTCCGTGCCAAGTTCTGGTACACACCATCACCAATCCCTGGTCCAATTACAGGCGGGGCTCGATGTGACGACCTTCACGTCAACACAGACACAGTTCCTCCGTGCCATGTTCTGGTACACACCATCACCAATCCCTGGTCCAATTACAGGAGGGGCTCGATGTGACGACCTTCACGTCAACACAGACACGGTTCCTCCGTGCCATGTTCTGGTACACACCATCACCAATCCTTGGTCCAATTACAGGAGGGGCTCGATGTGACGACCTTCACGTCAACACAGACACGGTTCCTCCGTGCCATGTTCTGGTACACACCATCACCAATCCCTGGACCAATTACAGGTGGGGCTCGATGTGTCGACCACTGACGTCAACACAGACACGGTTCCTCCGTGCCAAGTTCTGGTACACACCATCACCAATCCCTGGTCCAATTACAGGTGGGGCTCGATGTGACGACCTTCACGTCAACAAAGACACGGTTCCTCCGTGCCATGTTCTGGTACACACCATCACCAATCCCTGGTCCAATTACAGGAGGGGCTCGATGTGACGACCACTGACGCCAACACAGACACGGTTCCTCCGTGCTATGTTCTGGTACACACCATCACCAATCCCTGGTCCAATTACAGATGGGGCTCGATGTGACGACCTTCACGTCAACACAGACACGGTTCCTCCGTGCCAAGTTCTGGTACACACCATCACCAATCCCTGGTCCAATTACAGGTGGGGCTCGATGTGACGACCTTCACGTCAACACAGACACGGTTCCTCCGTGCCAAGTTCTGGTACACACCATCACCAATCCCTGGTCCAATTACAGGTGGGGCTCGATGTGACGACCTTCACGTCAACACAGACACGGTTTCTCCGTGCCATGTTCTGGTACACACCATCACCAATCCCTGGTCCAATTACAGGTGGGGCTCGATGTGACGACCACCGACGTCAACACAGACACGGTTCCTCCGTGCCAAGTTCTGGTACACACCATCACCAACCCCTGGTCCAATTACAGGTGGGGCTCGATGTGACGACCTTCACGTCAACACAGACACGGTTCCTCTGTGCCAAGTTCTGGTACACACCATCACCAATCCCTGGTCCAATTACAGGTGGGGCTCGATGTGACGACCTTCACGTCCACACAGACACGGTTCCTCCGTGCCAAGTTCTGGTACATACCATCACCAATCCCTGGTCCAATTACAGGTGGGGCTCGATGTGACGATCACTGTCGTCAACACACACACGGTTCCTCCGTGCCATGTTCTGGTACACACCATCACCAACCCCTGGTCCAATTACAGGTGGGCCTCGATGTGACGACCTTCACGTCAACACAGACACGGATCCTTCGTGCCAAGTTCTGGTACACGCCATCACCAATCCCTGGTCCAATTACAGGAGGGGCTCGATGTGACGACCTTCACGTCCACACAGACACTGTTCCTCCGTGCCATGTTCTGGTACACACCATCACCAATCCCTGGTCCAATTACAGGTGGGGCTCGATGTGACGACCACTGACGTCAACACAGACACGGTTCCTCCGTGCCATGTTCTGGTACACACCATCACGAATCCCTGGTCCAATTACAGATGGGGCTCGATGTGACGACCTTCTCGTCACCACAGACACGGTTCCTCCGTGCCATGTTCTGGTACACACCATCACCAATCCCTGGTCCAATTACAGGAGGGGCTCGATGTGACGACCTTCACGTCAACACAGACACGGTTCCTCCGTGCCAAGTTCTGGTACACACCATCACCAATCCCTGGTCCAATTACAGATGGGGCTCGATGTGACGACCTTCACGTCAACACAGACACGGTTCCTCCGTGCCATGTTCTGGTACACACCATCACCAATCCCTGGTCCAATTACAGGTGGGGCTCGATGTGACGACAACTGACGTCAACACAGACACGGTTCCTCCGTGCCATGTTCTGGTACACACCATCACCAATCCCTGGTCCAATTACAGGAGGGGCTCGATGTGACGACCTTCACGTCAACACAGACACGGTTCCTCCGTGCCATGTTCTGGTACACACCATCACCAATCCCTGGTCCAATTACAGGAGGGGCTCGATGTGACGACCTTCACGTCAACACAGACACGGTTCCTCCGTGCCATGTTCTGGTACACACCATCACCAATCCCTGGACCAATTACAGGTGGGGCTCGATGTGACGACCACTGACGTCAACACAGACACGGTTCCTCCGTTCCAAGTTCTGGTACACACCATCACCAATCCCTGGTCCAATTACAGGTGGGGCTCGATGTGACGACCTTCACGTCAACAAAGACACGGTTCCTCCGTGCCATGTTCTGGTACACACCATCACCAATCCCTGGTCCAATTACAGGAGGGGCTCGATGTGACGACCACTGATGTCAACACAGACACGGTTCCTCCGTGCTATGTTCTGGTACACACCATCACCAATCCCTGGTCCAATTACAGATGGGGCTCGATGTGACGACCTTCACGTCAACACAGACACGGTTCCTCCGTGCCAAGTTCTGGTACACACCATCACCAATCCCTGGTCCAATTACAGGTGGGGCTCGATGTGACGACCTTCACGTCAACACAGGCACGGTTCCTCCGTGCCAAGTTCTGGTACACACCATCACCAATCCCTGGTCCAATTACAGGTGGGGCTCGATGTGACGACCTTCACGTCAACACAGACACGGTTCCTCCGTGCCATGTTCTGGTACACACCATCACCAATCCCTGGTCCAATTACAGGTGGGGCTCGATGTGACGACCACCGACGTCAACACAGACACGGTTCCTCCGTGCCAAGTTCCGGTACACATCATCACCAACCTCTGGTCGAATTACAGGTGGGGCTCGATTTGACGACCTTCACGTCAACACAGACACGGTTCCTCCGTGCCAAGTTCTGGTACACACCATCACCAATCCCTGGTCCAATTACAGGTGGGGCTCGATGTGACGACCTTCACGTCCACACAGACACGGTTCCTCCTTGCCAAGTTCTGGTACATACCATCACCAATCCCTGGTCCAATTACAGGTGGGGCTCGATTTGACGACCACTGACGTCAACACACACACGGTTCCTCCGTGCCATGTTCTGGTACACACCATCACCAATCCCTGGTCCATTTACAGGTGGGGCTCGATGTGACGACCTTCACGTCAACACAGACACGGATCCTTCGTGCCAAGTTCTGGTACACACCATCACCAATCCCTGGTCCAATTACAGGAGGGGCTCGATGTGACGACCTTCACGTCCACACAGACACTGTTCCTCCGTGCCATGTTCTGGTACACACCATCACCAATCCCTGGTCCAATTACAGGTGGGGCTCGATGTGACGACCACTGACGTCAACACAGACACGGTTCCTCCGTGCCAAGTTCTGGTACACACCATCACCAATCCCTGGTCCAATTACAGATGGGGCTCGATGTGACGACCTTCACGTCAACACAGACTCGGTTCCTCCGTGCCATGTTCTGGTACACACCATCACCAATCCCTGGTCCAATTACAGGAGGGGCTCGATGTGACGACCTTCACGTCAACACAGACACGGTTCCTCCGTGCCAAGTTCTGGTACACACCATCACCAATCCCTGGTCCAATTAAAGATGGGGCTCGATGTGACGACCTTCACGTCAACACAGACACGGTTCCTCCGTGCCATGTTCTGGTACACACCATCACCAATCCCTGGTCCAATTACAGGTGGGGCTCGATGTGACGACAACTGACGTCAACACAGACACGGTTCCTCCGTGCCATGTTCTGGTACACACCATCACCAATCCCTGGTCCAATTACAGGAGGGGCTCGATGTGACGACCTTCACGTCAACACAGACACGGTTCCTCCGTGCCATGTTCTGGTACACACCATCACCAATCCCTGGTCCAATTACAGGAGGGGCTCGATGTATCGACCTTCACGTCAATACAGACACGGTTCCTCCGTGCCATGTTCTGGTACACACCATCACAAATCCCTGGACCAATTACAGGTGGGGCTCAATGTGACGACCACTGACGTCAACACAGACACGTTTCCTCCGTTCCAAGTTCTGGTACACACCATCACCAATCCCTGGTCCAATTACAGGTGGGGCTCGATGTGACGACCTTCACGTCAACAAAGACACGGTTCCTCTGTGCCATATTCTGGTACACACCATCACCAATCCCTGGTTCAATTACAGGAGGGGCTCGATGTGACGACCACTGACGTCAACACAGACACGGTTCCTCCGTGCCATGTTCTGGTACACACCATCACCAATCCCTGGTCCAATTACAGGTGGGGCTCGATGTGACGACCACCGACGTCAACACAGACACGGTTCCTCCGTGCCAAGTTCTGGTACACACCATCACCAACCCCTGGTCCAATTACAGGTGGGGCTCGATGTGACGACCTTCACGTCAACACAGACACGGTTCCTCCGTGCCAAGTTCTGGTACACACCATCACCAATCCCTGGTCCAATTACAGGTGGCGCTCGATGTGACGACCTTCACGTCCACACAGACACGGTTCCTCCGTGCCAAGTTCTGGTACATACCATCACCAATCCCTGGTCCAATTACAGGTGGGGCTCGATGTGACGACCACTGACGTCAACACACACACGGTTCTTCCGTGCCATGTTCTGGTACACACCATCACCAACCCCTGGTCCAATTACAGGTGGGGCTCGATGTGACGACCTTCACGTCAACACAGACACGGATCCTTCGTGCCAAGTTCTGGTACACACCATCACCAATCCCTGGTCCAATTACAGGAGGGGCTCGATGTGACGACCTTCACGTCCACACAGACACTGTTCCTCCGTGCCATGTTCTGGTACACACCATCACCAATCCCTGGTCCAATTACAGGTGGGGCTCGATGTGACGACCACTGACGTCAACACAGACACGGTTCCTCCGTGCCAAGTTCTGGTGCACACCATCACCAATCCCTGGTCCAATTACAGATGGGGCTCGATGTGACGACCTTCACGTCAACACAGACACGGTTCCTCCGTGCCATGTTCTGGTACACACCATCACCAATCCCTGGTCCAATTACAGGAGGGGCTCGATGTGACGACCTTCACGTCAACACAGACACGGTTCCTCCGTGCCAAGTTCTGGTACACACCATCACCAATCCCTGGTCCAATTACAGGTGGGGCTCGATGTGACGACCACTGACGTCAACACAGACACGGTTCCTCCGTGCCATGTTCTGATACACACCATCACCAATCCCTGGTCCAATTACAGGAGGGGCTCGATGTGACGACCACTGACGTCAACACAGACACGGTTCCTCCGTGCCAAGTTCTGGTACACACCATCACCAATCCCTGGTCCAATTACAGGAGGGGCTCGATGTGACGACCTTCACGTCAACACAGACACGGTTCCTCCGTGCCATGTTCTGGTACACACCATCACCTATCCCTGGTCCAATTACAGGAGGGGCTCGATGTGACGACCTTCACGTCAACACAGACACGGTTCCTCCGTGCCAAGTTCTGGTACACACCATCACCAATCCCTGGTCCAATTACAGGTGGGGCTCGATGTGACGACCACTGACGTCAACACAGACACGGTTCCTCCGTGCCATGTTCTGGTACACACTATCACCAATCCCTGGTCCATTTTTTTTTTTCGTGTAGCCTCCTGAGAGGCCGAGTGCAGGTCTTTCTAGTCGACGCCCGTGGGCGACCTGCGCGTCGGGATGAGATGGTATGGATGAAGATGAATGAAACTGGGCAAGGATGCGGAAGGAAGCGGCCGTGGCCTGTCAGAAGGTACTGTCCCAGCATTTACCTGGTGTTGAAAATGGGAAACCACGGAAAACCATTTCAAGGACAGCCGACGGTGGGGCTCGAACCCACGCGTCTACCGAGTCAGCAGAGAGCTTGGCCCCTTGACCTAACGCAGCGCTTTAGACCGCGTAGCCACTACTGTCGGTCCTGGTCCAATTACAGGAGGGGCTCGATGTGACGACCTTCACGTCAACACAGACACGGTTCCTTCGTGCCAAGTTCTGGTACACACCATCACCAATCCCTGCTCCAATTACAGGTGGGGCTCGATGTGACGACCACTGACGTCAACACAGACACGGTTCCTCCGTGCCATGTTCTGGTACACACCATCACCAATCCCTGGTCCAATTACAAGAGGGGCTCGATGTGACGACCTTCACGTCAACACAGACACGGTTCCTCCGTGCCATGTTCTGGTACACACCATCACCAATCCCTGGTCCAATTACAGGTGGGGCTCGATGTGACGACCTTCACGTCAACACATACACGATTCCTGCGTGCCATGTTCTGGTACACACCATCACCAATCACTGGTCCAATTACAGGAGGGGCTCGATGTGACGACCACTGACGTCAACACAGACACGGTTCCTCCGTGCCAAGTTCTGGTACACACCATCACCAATCCCTGGTCCAATTACAGGTGGGGCTCGATGTGACGACCTTCACGTCAACACAGACACGGTTCCTCCGTGCCAAGTTCTGGTACACACCATCACCAATCCCTGGTCCAATTACAGGAGGGGCTCGATGTGACGACCACTGACGTCAACACAGACACGGTTCCTCCGTGCCAAGTTCTGGTACACACCATCACCAATCCCTGGTCCAATTACAGGAGGGGCTCGATGTGACGACCTTCACGTCAACACAGACACGGTTCCTCCGTGCCATGTTCTGGTACACACCATGACCAATCCCTGGTCCTCCAACATCCGCCGCAGCCATAACCCGCGCCAGTAGGTCTTCCTCGGATTCCACAGGGCTCTCGTAAATCAAGGTTTCCACAGGTAGTAGTTAGCGCTGTCAAGTCAGGCGAACGTGCAAGCCAAGCAATCGGGCCAGCACGACGTATTCACTGTTGCTCAAATCTGTGGTGCAGATGATCTCGTACCGCAAGTGAAGAATGAGATGGTGCGCCATCGTGTTGGAACCACATGTTTTGACTCACATTTAGTGGCACATCGTCTAAGAACTCATGCAGTACGTCTCCAATGAATACAAAGTACGCGCCACCCGTGAGATTTCGTGGAAGAAGGTATGGAATGTCAACAATCCTGTAGGCAGGGGATATGAGATATCGGATGATCGTTCAATGACGTATGTATAGTCAGGGGCGCCAAAAATGCGGGAGATTTGAACGGGTAGTGGGAAGACTGTACGTTTCCGGACACAAGTTCCAATGCTAAATGTTACCATCTCGGTCCCCACTACAAGCCCTCAATGTCTGTCATGGGAATTTAGAAGCACCGTTTATATACCAGGTGAATCGGTTGCCCCTAATAATATTGTTTTATGCAGTCCAACGTACTCGTGTTGTTAGAATGGTCGATATTCCCCTGCTTGCATCCCGTGTGGTACTAATGCCGTGCAAGCATAACTCCCAAACTATTATTTTTCCCTCGTATTAGTCTGTAGTCACATCGAGCGAAAAATTGTATTGTTTGGAGGATATGCTTGCAGTGCATTAGCACCACACGGGATGCAAGCAGAGAAATATCGACCTTCCCGATAACAACGCAAGTTGGGCTGCATAAAACAATATTATTATGGGCAGCTGATTCACCTGGAATCACATGTAATTTATTTCAGGTTATATTTTCACATATTCCAGTAATTGTAATGTTAACCAACTGAAAGTTACAATATCAATTGTTAATATGGCAACACTGAAAAATGGCTTCAAAGCTTTCTTTATGTAGATTCTAATGGAATTTAACTATACACAAGTGTTGTTGATGATTCATTTAGGGGCTTTGTGATATCGTGGTCATTTTGCCCCATGCACTTGGTGTGTGTACAATCCGTCTTTTTGATGGCCGAAGCAGTGTGTATTTTGTAATTAGGACTGGGATTGGAAAAGAGGTGGCCGAGGTTTTAAGTGTGGTACCATCCCGACATTTGTCTGGAGTAGATGTGAATAAACCACGGATAACCAGTTACTGGAACAGATCCACCTCTTCTCAGTTTTGTTAAGCAAGGCTGAATGTACCCCGTTCCAGTTCCAGAGCTAGTGTGGGGCAAGAGGGAAGGTATATACACACCACATCAAGTGTTATTGACATTAGCAGATTGCGTGCTGTTCTGCTACTTGCGCCAATTTACGAGTACAGTATAATATAATACTTAAATAATGCACCCTTCTTCAGTTCTATTCACTTATTAACATAGACTTGAAACACCTAACTGACCAACATGAACGCTTGTGCCACAATGATCCACCAACATACAATGCAGACTGTTGTGATATCTCCGGGAAAACAGATTGCGTCACACTGTTGGCAACTCGTAGTTCAAACATCTACCGCCGGCAAAGATTCGTCAGACGTGTAATACACCTGTGTGTTGGTCAAATTATAAATAAACTAGGGGACCTGTGCGAGAAATATCGCATGTTCATTAACCAGCTTACTATTTTGCTTATTTGTTTAATTTACGCGATTTTTAAACAAATTGTCGATATTTATTAAATCAGAGTCACTGCTGCGGGCAATTCTGTTTGAATTTCTTCTCAATGCACAATGGGTTGTGTGCGCCCCAAAGACTACCCGCTCGGCTCAAGTGCTATGTGGGCTGGACGCGACACAGTTCTGCCAGGGGCTACCATCTTTTTTATTTGTTTAAACACAATTTATAAACAAATAATAATATTTCCGTTGACGTTTCAAGAAATGCGAGATTTTTCCTACACTATCGAGACGATTTGGAACATTTTGGCACAATCCGCACCTCCTAACTCCTTCTGGTTCAGGAGCTTGAGTTCTTTGTCGGATGAACTTAGCGTATTATATACGATAGATATGTGTCAGTTTTTATTTTAAAGCGGACGCCAGTTAAAAACATCCCTTGTATGTGCCGGAGGACATAACAATTCAGTTACACGAGAAAGCCATAGCGGATGGTAATAATTATTGCTCACAATGTGTATTACGATGAAATGTATAAAGCAGAATAGAGCAGAATGTGCTGAGCGATTCGCTTGCCAGACTGCAGATTAACACATGTCGCTCGTGCGAAGTTCATTACATAGTCCACGCTTAAAACAGAACTAGATACGATTATGCTGAAAATGTGTTCTAGAAACTACCGGTATATCCCAAAAATGGAAATGCTCCAAATTCAGAAAGTTACCTGAGTGAGGATAACCCAGGCTCACGTAAGTGTTCATCACGCATCATTGTTAAGGCTAACACCCATCTGACTTCTTCCTTTTTAGAGATTGTCTGATTGGAGTTGGCAATTAACATACACTTCATTCCACTTTGGATACTGTGAAGACTTCATTAATGTGTGAGTTTGGTGGCCTATCATTGCTGGCGCTGGCATCTGACGGAGTGATATATTTTCGGGATATTTAATATTCTGAGCGTAGACTTCGCTTATGACAGCAAATGTTAAAAATGGACTATATAATGCTGTTCCGGATATTTATGGTTCGCACGTGTTTGGCGCTATCAGCAAACACTCGGGATATGGCGATCTCGTATTGCGACTTATAAAAAAAAGGGAACGGTATCATTTGTAATCTCTAGGTGTATGCTCTGTTATAACATTGGATCTACAGCAAGAGATTGACGTTGGCTCATCATTTGATGAGGAAAATAAACCAGTGGAGTTTGGATTAAACAGCAACAAGTCTCCCGGTAACTGGCAGAGCATAGCTAACGTGTGTATGAACTCACTCCACGGCCCACGCTGCTTGATTGGGATACGCGCATGTCAAAAGGATGTGCTTCTTGTCTTATCGTGGGAGTAATGAGTGATTTACAGCCATCTCCGAGTGCGTTCCACGAGTTCATGTCTGAGCTTACAGTTCAATGTCGCACAATTACCTTATTGGCTCGATCTGAGGCTTCAATTTAACCCTCTCGTCCGCTTGTATTACATAAATAGTTTGTAGCCTAGTTTCATTGTAGGAGTGCCAACAAATTAGCCACGAATTTTCATGCCTATTACTCCAGTAGTTGTGACACCAACCACTAAAACAAATAAAATAAAATTAAGCCACGATTATGAGGGGGTAGGGGGGAGGGTGGTTTGGAGTAAAAATAATGCTAACAATTTAAAATAAACTGTAAATATTAATATTTTACTAGCTTCGAATTTAATGTTTAGTGAAAAGCTATCAAATTACATGATTTTTTTCATGATTTTAATGCAAGTTATGAAAGGAATTTAAACTAACATCCAAAAATTATTTTAAAATGATGTTCATTCCATTCTGGATACTGTGGATACTTCAATGGTGTGTGAGGGCCTATAATTGCAGGCACTGGCATCGGACAGAAGAACATGTTTTCAGGATATTTAACATGCACAGCCTACACTTCACTTGTGACAGCGAATGTTAAAAATACCTCCCTCGCCCACCTTAACTCCGCCCTTGAGAATATTTGGTCATGGTACACCCCATCCGGGATAAACACTATCGTAAGTATTATTGGAAAATGCCAAATGCTTAGACAGAAATTTTACTTAATTTCCAGAGATTACAACGTATCTTGTCACTTATACATCCGTCAATGATAGAAATATATAAACCACATGCAGCCAACTGGTGTAGTTTGTGACATGGGGAGTGCGTATGAGATCAGCTGAGTGGAAGTGGCTATGCTTGATTGAGCAGTTCATTCAACCATAAACTCTCCGCTATATCTATAACTAGCAACCCACCCCGGCTTCGCCCGGGAACAGTTATGAACGCATTACCGGTACGTGATAAGCGCTTTTTTCCCCCTAGCTAGCTCGTAAACTGTCATCTCATAATTGAATGGAGATCGGTTGGAAGAAATGAAAACGTAAAAACAATTATAATCGGCGATGTATTGAAGATAGAGATATGCTCTCGCGGACTCTTTTGTAGAACTTTTCATGCTGAACAATTCTTACACTCATAGTATGTTGATATGTTTAACGGTTTTCCCACCGTAAGCTCAAAGCGCACAGACGGCAGTTTTTTTCGACATTTTCACTGAAATCGTTACTGCTTGGATCCCTTTGATCATAAATAAATTATTTTCTACAGAAACCTTCCTCAAGATACCCTTTACAGAATGGTGAAAACCGCATCAGAATCCATCCAGTGGTTCTCGAGATTATCCGTGACATCCAAGAATCGGGGACTTTGTTTTATACTTAGTAGAGATATACAGTACTCACATCTGAGGAAGTTTACAGCAATGTCACAATACAATACTGTATATCCTGATCACAACGTGGCTGAATGTCTTCATTGATCTTCTTCACTATGGACAAGAGCTGGAACGGTGTGTATGTTTGCTGTGTTAATAAGCACTTGTCTGAGGAAAGCTTTGTATAATTTCTAATTTATATTGTATCCATCATCACCCCGCGTGGGAGCTGGATCGAAAACACCCACGACCAGACGATTAGAAAGTCACCTTTCATCCTCAGGGCCTCGCTGCTCCTGAGTACGAGATTTCACAACCTGGAGGTAATTTCTGAGCTGGGTCCATTTTGAAATTATTCCAGTGACTTTGGGATAGACAATTTCATTTCTGTCCTTTATGACTCTGTTTCCTTTCAAGTCCTTCAGCTCTCATTATTCTGCGGTTGAGGGCATTTCTTACGCTTCCCTTTCATTATTGTTGTCGTTGTTTCGTTTGTAAAGCTTGGACGTCGTAGTTACCTGTTTACTTGGGTGTGTGTATATATTCAGTTATAATTTTTCTGATAACCTGCAATATTGTGGTGTCTGTACTAGAGTATTTGTAATTCGGGTGAGGATTGGGAAGGAGACGGCCGTGGCCTTAAGTTAGGTACCATCCTGGCATTTACGTGCAGAAGAAGTGGAAAACCAAGGAAATCCATTTACAGGATGGCTGTGGTGGAAATCGAACCAATCTCTCCTCAGGTTTGCCTCATGAGTGTACCCCGTTCCTTCCCTTAGACCAGAATTACATTTCTTTGCAGAGCCGGGAATCGAACACGGACCTCCAGGGTGACAGCCAAAAACGCTCGCCGCTACACCAGGAAGTGGACTTCTTTATTCTTTTATAATTCGTTCTCCTGCTATGTTACATGTAACCAGTTAGTGTTAGTGACTGGTAACCTAGAGTTTAGGAACCTTATAACTACAATTTCCATCAATATTTTGTTTCTTGAATAGCACACCACAACATGAACTACTGCTCAATGTGTTACAAAAGTAATTAAGCCCTAGGATGCATCATATTACATGAAATGAATGAGAGGACTGTAATATGAAGACTGCGCACATGTGCAGGCAGCCTGGCTCCAATTATTGGACTGCGAGTGCACGAGCAAGTGTTCGCTCCATTAATGATTGATAATTACTGGCACAGCTGAGTGGGTCGTGGTTGAGGCCTTCGTTAACTTCATCTCCATAGTAGAACCGGAATATGATATGATTTTTGGACATACATTCCTTGAATTTAACGCATTTTGATGCTGGCTATCCGTTACTAGCGTCTATCATTTCTTTCCTACACACTTGGAAGTCATAATTTAAGGGTTATTTGTAGTCACTGCTTGCCACGGTGGGTGAGTGGTCAACGCGTCGGTACTCTAACCCCAAGCTTGCAGGTTCGCTCCTGGCCGTGGTAAGTGATTTTTGAAAGGCGGCAAAATTTGCGACACCATGTCTTACGATGTTGGCATGTCAAAGAACCCATTTGAATTCAGTAGGCCGTGTTCATAATGCCAAATTAATCTCGGTAGTTTCCGCCAACACTAAGTTCCTCATTTCTCCACCAGAAAGCGCTATAGTGTTCAAGGAGCTTAGATATCTAACCTCCTTGACTTTCATAGTGCTTCAAGGAACATCGAAATTCAACATGCATGCTACCCTTTGGGTGTCATATAGCAAAGCTTGCACCCGGCATCCGAGGCCATACGATATTATTATTATTATTATTATTATTATTATTATTATTATTAGTCACTTAAGTTAACGGCTTGATACAACATTGTGTACTTGCGTTTATGCGTGCGGTATTTGTATGATAATCTGTGTTATTGTGGTGACTCTCGTACAATCATTCTGTGAACCTTGTACGACTTCGGAATGCAAAGAATTACATTATATTAAACCACCAGTTACATTACTCTTAAGTCATAGACCCAGTTTTATGGCAGCTGTAATTAGTACGAGAAGAATAATTGCGCATCTTTGTGGTCATTCACAAATTGAGACAGGATGTCAAACCATACTGAACCCTAGTATTTTCCCCTCGATGTGACTACAGACTAATACGAGGGTAAAATAATAGTGTTCGGTATCGTTTGCGGGATATGCCTGCAATGGTTGGTCCCTCAGTTGAGGGCTGCGACAACGCGATGTCTACAATGGATTAGTATCATACGGGATGCAGGCAGAGACATCGGCCTTCCTGCGAACATGCGTTAGTTGGATTGCAGCAAACTATATTGGAAGGTGCTGCTGAATCTCCGGGTATATACCAGGTGAATCAGCTGCCCCTAATAATATTGTTTTATGCAGCCCAACTAGCGTTGTTTTCAGAAAGGTCGAAATTTTTCTACTTGTATCTCGTGTGGTACTAATACACTGAAAGCATATCCAGCAAAAAATACTGAACGCTATTATTTTTTCCTTGATGTGACTTCATACTAATACGAGGGAAAAACAAGAAGTTCAGTAAAGAACATATAGCCTACTTTCTCCTAAATGCATGGGTATTGTTATAACTCTTTATCCTTTTCAAGGAGTATAATTGAATGTTTGTTGCAGTAGCTTGTTGAAATACAACGTGTTATACGGATATTAAACATGAATATGGGGTGCCCTTTGCTAGTGCTACCTCTGTATACAATTTCATCCAATTCGGTTTCACCGTGTTTGAATTGATATGGGAAATCGATTTGCACAAATACATGGACGCTATCTGCAAACTATTGGGCTGATGACCTTCTAGTTCAGTCAAAAGATGCTTCCCACAAAAAGGTAAGTTGTTGCAAAATGTAGTAGAGATCAAATGAGTAGGTTGGTCGTAATTTGATTTAAGCTTTTAACATTTGGGTGGCCGCCATTCCGTTTCCGTCAAAATGGTGGCGATATAAAATATGACACTGAGGTGCCTTTTGCTAGTGCTACCTCTGTACCAAATTTCGTTCAATTCGGTTTTACCGCGGTTGAATTTATAGGGGGAATCGATTTGCACACATACATGGCCGCCATATGCAAACTATTGGACTGATGTTGTTGAAAAATTTGGTAGAGATCAGATGATTAGGTTGGTCGTTATTTGATTTAAGCTTTGAACATTTGGGTGGCCACCATTACGTCTCCGTCAAGATGGCGGCGATATAAAACATGACACTGGAGTGCTCTTTGCTAGTGCTTCCTCTGTACCAAATTTCGTTCAATTCGGTTTCACCATGTTTGAATTGATAGGGGGAATCGATTTGCTCACATAAATGGCCGCCATTTGCAAACTGTTGGCCTGATGACCTTGTAGTTTAGTCAAAAGTTGCTCGCCATATAAATATATGTTGTTGCAAAATTTGGTAGAGACCGGATGATTAGGTTGGTCGTTATTTGATTTAAGCTTTTAACATTTGGGTGGCCGCCATTACGTTTCCGTCAAGATGGTGGCGATATAAAACATGACACTGAGGTGTCGTTTGCTAGTGCTACATCTGTACCAATGTTGGTTCAATTCAGTTTCACCACGTTTGAATTGATAGGGAGAATTGATTTACACACATAAATGGCCGCCATCTGCAAACGATTTGGCTGATGATATTGTAGTTAAGTCAAAAGACGCTCGCCATATACATATACACGCTGTTGCAAAATTTGGTAGAGAACGGATGATTAGGTTTGTCGTAATTTAATATAAGCATTGAACGTTTGGGTGACCACCATTACGTTTCCGTCAAGATGGCGGCGATATAAAACATGACACTGAGGTGCCCTTTGCTAGTTCTACTTCTGTACCAAATTTCGTTCAATTCGGTGTCACCGTGTTCGAATTGATAGGGGGGGCAGACATTCAGAGTACACACACTCACAGACACACAGACACACAGACAGACACACAATTTTTGGCCTTGTGTAGATCTCACGAAAGTAGGCTAATAACACTGTTCAGTATCGTTTGCGGGATATGCTTCCAGTGCATTAGTACCATACGAGATGCTAGCAGATAAATATTGACCTTCCTGACAACACGCGTTAGTTGGGTTGCATGAAAAATCTTATTAGGGGCAGCTGATTCACCTGGTATATTCAAAAACATAAACATTTGTTGTGTGTATCCAAGGAGAGCAATTATCGATGATGTAAACTCAAGAACTTCTTAACCATTTGATATGTAAAGTGCTCTTCCATCGGTCAACGCACATTTAGGTCTGCTTTTCAATCTCTGGATAAAATTGATGGGCATCCACTCCTCGAGTAAATTTGCCCATCGCTTTTATTCCTTCGACATTCTAAATGTGTTTTTCAATGCAACGTTACTTGGTTAGCTACTACTAGACGGAAGTATCAACGTACGGCTCCAGTACGAGTTAAGCTTGTGTGATTGGTCAAAATTGAATTCTAGTCGGTGAACGCTTCATGTGAACTCTGGTCTCAACTAATTGAAACACAAACCACATGGTCTCAGTCTTCGTATCAGTATTTAAATGATGATGTACTTAAATATGAAACATTGTATTTAGTCGGCAATACCGGTATTATGTTTCTTCACAATGCCTATTCAGATATTAACCCACATTGCGGTAATGCAGTAATCAACATAATATATATATCGACGTGTTTATACGGAAACTGAGTTAGCCTTTCAAGGACCACTGTACGCATTCCCTTTACGGCCAAGAAGGCCTATTCATAACGAATCAAGAACTCAATTCCACGTAGAAACATTATCGTAAAGAGCAAAATATGAATGGAACGTAAAATAATACTTCCATAATATTACTGGTACGCGAAAATAAGTTGCTGTATTGTGCTCAACATTTGCATGGTTGTAATAGCCGTTGCGATGGCGTCGTGGTCTGAGATTCATAAGGTCCTGGGTTTGAACCCCAAGTGGGATAATTGCAGTTATTTTTGCTCACAGATTATCGATTTAAACGACATTTATCATACCATCATGAGTCATTTTAACATAATCTACATGAAATTACATTTTTTAATTTGTTAGCTTATTTTCCTTTATGAAAAAATAGGCTTATGAGATCACCTTTTGTCTGTGTGTCTGTGCGTGTGTGTGTGTGATGGTGTGTGTGTGTGTGTGTTCCCCTAATAACTTCTAAACGGCTGGAGCGATTTCAATGAAACTCGGTAAGTTCTTAGCACTGTTCCGGAAGACCCCGACCGTGCCCTTCAAATTTTGTTACGTCTCACCAATCCAACATGGCGGCCGTGCGAATTATTTCACCAGCATTCAATATCTCCGAAACTATTCCCGATATCACCCTGAAATGTTTTGCGGTGATAAGGGGAAATAATAAAAAGTTCACCTATGTGACTTTTGAAAAACTGGCAACTACAAAACCAACATGGCGGCCAAGTGAAGTTGTGACTTTTAAATAGACGTTTCTCGCGATTTAACCAACCAAACGCAATGAAACTTGGTACAGTATATTATGTTTATACACATTGTATGCACCGACATCTAACTTGGTTCAATTGTTTACATAACCACAAATATTTCACCGGCATTCTATATTTCTGAAATTATTAGCGGTATCACCCTGAAATTTTGTACGGAGATAAAGGGCACTACTGGAAGTTCATCTATAAGACTTTCAAAAACCGGTTAACTACAAAAAGAACATGGCGGCCAAGCGAATTTGAAAATGTTAAATAGACCTTTCTCGCGATTTAATGTTCTAAACGCAATGAAATCTGGTACAGGAAATGTTTATACACATTGCAATGCACTGGTATCTAATTTAGTTCAATTGTTTACATAACCTCAAGATGGCGGCTGTGCGAATTTTAAAATTAAGTTTTTATTTCTTGTGTCGTAATCATGCGGTCGAAGTGAAAGTTTGAATAATGAACCTACGCAATAATTTTCCTTTCATGGTACATGACTCTATGGCCTATACATATAACAATCCAACATGGCGACCATCCGAAATATTTAGACGGCTCTGAATATCTACGAATCTATTATAGCAATCAAACTGATTTCCTATGTTCATAGGGACTATGAACATAAGTTCACCTATAAGACTTTCAATAACCTGGTGATCACAAATTCAACATGGCGGCAATGCGAACTATAAATATTCACATGGACGTTTCTCGCAATTTAACCATCCGAGTGCAGTGAAACTTGGTACAGTAAATCCTTATACAAATGTTAATCCAATGGCATATAATTTATTTCCATTGTTTTCATAACCACAAGATGGCAGCTGTGCGAAATTTTAAAATTTGTTTTTATTTCTTCTGTCCTAATCATTTGATTGAAATTTGAATGCTACACGTACACAATAATCTTCATGTAACAGCACATATCTCTAGGACATACTTATATAAAAATCCAACATGGCGACCATCCGAAATATTTAGTCGGTTCTCAATATCTACGAATCTATTACAGCAATCAAACTGAAATGCTGTATGTTGATAGTGGCAATTAACATATGTAGGTTACATGAAATTAGGCTATATAGTTCTTCACGGAACTGCTTGTATAACAATATGTTGCAACAAGCAGGATTTGAGAAATTTGATTGAATTGCACATCATTTCTAGTAGTCTATTGATAGACTAGGGACTGTGGTTTCACCCCTCCTATTTACAGTATAAAATGATATGTGATGTTTGTTGAAACAAGTGTGACAGTAGTATATCTATACACTCATCATTGTACCGGTATTTAGTAACATGAAAACTGATCGTAAATTCACATTCATCGCAATTTTAAGAATGTTCAAATTGTGGAGTATACGAGCTCTTTGATATTTTTTATATTCTATTGCCGTATAATGCATACAAAATAATATCGTCACCTGTGTGCATACCGAAGCTGATAATTCTAGCTCAGCCATCACAGCACTTTTCGATAAACGAAAACAAGGCATGAAATAAAGATTCAATACAATTACAATACTAATCCATGATACAAATCATAACATGATCACAGCTGGGAGGAGAAAACCAATAAGCAACTCCGAAGTGTCACTAGGTTAGGTCTGAACTCGGGCACTATCTCCGCATTTTAGTGGAGTGAGCGTGAAACTAGAAACAAACAGGCGAAAATCACATTCTGGATGACTACTTTAAATGCTGGGATTCCAACCTCTGATCTCCAAGCTTTCAGCTCTCCATTGCGATTGTTGAGCGTTAATTGATGAACTCGGCTACGCTACTGGCTATTGAATATCATAGTAACGTTTTATCGCCGGCGCGGGTGGCTTGGTGACTAAGAGGCTCTAGCTTCTCTCTTGCATCCTTCCTGTCTACCTCCTTTGGTCAACTTTCCTCCTCTCCCAACTGTCACAAATGGAATAGCATCAGAGGCATAGTGCGACTTTAATTATTCTGCCAAGTTTTAACACTTTTATATCTTCACATCGGCTAATGCCCTCATCTTTCTCGCGGTTAGAACTCTTATTTCCCACTGTTCACCCCCTGTGGTTGGGTTTTCGAATACACCGGTGATACCCTATACCTATCGTAAGGGAGTACCTAAGAGGGTAGTGTCACCACGGAGGCCCGGGTTCGATTCCCTGCTCTGCCAAGAAATTTAATTCTGGTATGAGGGCTGGAACGGGGTTCACTCAGCCTCGTGAGACAAAACAGTGAAGAGGTGGGTTCGATTCGTTTTCCGTTATTTCCCACATCTACTCCAGGCAATTGCCGGGATGGTACCTAATTTAAGACCACGGCCGCTTCCAGGCTATCCTGCCTCAATTACAAATACACATACTAGTACAGACATCACAGAGACACAGGTTATCAGACAGATTTTACACACACCCAAGTACATGGAACCACACGACCATGATGTCGCAAAGCCTCTAAATCAATAACAACAGATCTAGAAGAGAATGCTTGTTGCCTTGGTAACCATATACTGTAGAAGGCCTGGATGACCGTCACACTTTTAGGCCATATTACACAAATGTTCGTTAGACCCTCCAACCCGAAAACATCTCCATGTTAAAACCAAGTGCATTCCACTCATACGTCAGATAAAAAAGAAAATCCACAGCCTGCTTCCGGTCGACTGACCGGGTCAGGGAAAGGAATGAATGAAGTCCCCATCTAGCGGTGAGGATATGAACTGTGCCGGCTGCCGAAGCCTATCGCACTCCCCTGGAGCAATGTTTATATGAATGACAGATGAAATGAAATGATAGTGGGGAATGTTGCTGGAATTAAATTGTGACAGGGAAAACCGGAGTACCCGGAGAAAAACCTGCCTGCCTCGGCTTTGTCCAGCACAAATCTCACATGGAGTGACCAGGATTTGAGAGGCTCGCGTGCTGCGGCCCAAGCCACGGAGGCTCCCCACTCATACGTCAGATAAAACACACTATCACTCGTCACTATAATTCAGAGTGTTGATACACCTACAAGAATGATCGAATATCAACAATAGTAAGTAGCAAACTTTCAAGTCCCTACTAAAGGAACGCAGTATTTTAAACTAATGCGAAGTCATGTTTGTGAAGAGTAGCTACCACCTCTTATTAAAATATAATTGGTTACATGGTTGGCAGGCATTGGAGCAGTGAGAGAAATATGGAAGTAGCAGATGTGCTCATTAATTAGGTGTTACATCTCGCTACAGACAAGGGGCACCTCTAGCCATCACGTGATCTATTTACCTTCTTAACAATATTTCAGGCCATGCGGTATTTTTGTTTTGGAGTACAGGCGGCCTTCGCCAAAAATTGGGAACCATCCCGGCATTTGCCTGGAGTAGAAATAGGAAGCCAAGATACCTTTAATGGTTTACCTAGCGTAAGTTTAAAAGGTGTATTTTTTCTATTTCAATGAACTACGACCTATATCCGTTTTCCGATTCGGCATGATGGCTTAAAATCACCGACTGGATATGTTCGGCTACGCACTGCTGCGAGAGGTAGCGTCATCAGTTTAGTTGGCAGCACGTTGTCTCATGTGTGGGCTGTGGGCTGTCGAAATAGTCAGTGTTTATAGTTAGCTTATTGGAAGAGTGCAACAGTAGGTTCTGAATGGCTGTGGTGAGTACAACGTTTACTGTTTGTTTGTTTGTTTTGATACAAGCGACAGCCATGTTGCCAACGTAACTGGTGACGCTATCTCTCGCAGCAGCGCGTAGCCGCTGCGGAGAACATTCCCTGGCGCCCTGTATTATCATAGAGCAACGAATTCTTGTCAGATGTAATTTAAGAATGGCGAGGTGCATGAGAAACAAATCCCCCTTCCTTCCAATTTAAACTTGAATGTGTATTCTGTGAAACGAAAGTTGAAACTGGGGTGATAGGTTCGCTTGCTAGCTAGGAAGCTAGTAATTGAATGGAGATTGTCGGAAGAAATGAAAACTTAAAACACTTATAGTGGGTGACGTATTGAAGATAGAGATATGGTGTCACAGAATGTTTGTAGAACTTTTCATACTGAACAATTCTTACACTCATAGTATACAGTATAGCTATTTTTAACGGTTTACGTAGCGTAAGCTTAAAAGGTGTATTTTTTCGATTGATTTTTTTTTAGCTTATGGCTTTTAGTGCCGGGAGTGTCCGAGGACATGTTCGGCTCGCCAGTTTTGTAGCTGCTTCGAGACGGACACCCAATGGGTCAGCTACAAGTACCGTTGGGAAGGAAAGTTGGAATGGAAGGGCGAGGAGTTGGAAGGTAGCGGCTGTGGCCTATAGTTAGGGACCAACCCCGGCATTTGCCTGGAAGGATGATGGGAGACCACAGAAGACCATCTTCAAGGTTGCCGGCGGGGGGATTCGAACCTCCTCGCCTCCCGGATGTGAGCGACTGGCCGCAGTCATGCCGTAACGACCACGGCTAACTCACCCGGTTTCGATTTCAATGAACTACGACCTATATCCGTTTTCCGTCACGGCATGATGGGTTAAAATTACTGAGCGGACTATTAATTATATTATCACGGAGAAAGCATGTGCAACGAATTCTTGTCAGACGTAGTTTACTAATGGCGAGGTGCATGAAACACAACTCCCCCTTCCGTCCAATCTAAACTTGACTGTATTCTGCGGAAAGAAGGCTGAAACTGGGGTGATAGGCTCGTTCGCTAGCTAGGAAGCCAGTAATCCAAAGGAGATTGTTGGAAGATATGAAAACGTAAAAACACTTATAGTCGTCGATGTATTGAAGATAGATATATGCTGTCGTGGACTTTTTTTTGTAGAACTTTTCATGCTGAACAATTCTTACACTCATAGTATATAGCCTAGATATTTTTAACGGTTTACCCAGCGTAAACTCAAAAGGCGCATGGATGGTGGGTTTCTTTTTCGACTCGATTCACTGAAATCGTTACTGCTCGGCTTCCTTTGGTCCTAAATAAATTATTTTCTACCGAAAACTTTCTCGAGAAATCCTTTACAGAATGGTGAAACCACATCAAAATTCCACCCAGTGGTTCTCGATATTACCCGTGATATCCATGAATCAGGGACTTTGTTTTATACTAAGTAGAGGTGATATGTAATTTATTTCAGGCTATTTATCGCATGTCCAGTAATTGGTTGGTTCCTCAGTTTAGGGGCTGCGTCAACGCGGTCATATAGCCCCGTGTACTTTGGGAGTGTGTAGGGTAGAGTCTGTCTGATAAACGGTATTAATTGTGATGACTGTATTAGTGTGTGTTACTGTAATTCAGGTAAGGACTGCTGACGATCAATTTTCAAGTAGTTCCCACTTTTGCTACCATATGCTACCGTCCATGAGACCTAGTTCCTAACTTGGCTACTAGATGCCATCGCAACCAGCACGACGAACGGTGGAACTTAGAGTGTATCAAATCTAACCTAAAAATTTTAGCATCACACAGGTGTAGTTAGTGGAAGGTTCTTTTGCATGCCATGAATCGATGACATGGGCCCGCCGGCTTTACTTCCCCTCCAAAAGAAGGCATATTGAGGTTTTTAACGCTCTTAAAGAATCCGATGACTTCGGCTGGGTTTGAATCCGCGATCTTGAGCATAGAAGCTCAGCATGCTACCAACTACGCCACCGAAGCAGCCTCCCAGTAATTAGGATTATATTGTGTAGTAATTGTCAATGAGGCAACACTGTAAATTGGCTTTGAAGCTCTCTATTATTAGAAGGAACCAGCCCAGTATTTGACCTGGAGTTGAAAATATAATAATCGGAAAAATCTCTTTTAAAGACTGTAACTGATTGGTTTTGGACCATCTTGCCAGGCATTCAGACCTTGTGGCGTTGCACCTTAGCGTGCATAGCTACCTCGATCGGTAGACTACTTGCAGACGTATAAGAAGCGGTGCTGAAGGTTAATGGAGTCCAGAGTCTGCCTTCTATCTCTCTACCATGAGAAACACAATTTTCGTGTATAAGCTGCATAATAATTAGTTTCCTTAGCTTTGATGTCTTCGTATTCAAGATGACCCGCTTCACCAAGTAAAAGCAACCTTTTCTTTTAGCTGGCGCAATATTATATGCATAGCTCCTTTCTTTGAAAGGACTTTTGAGCATATAAATGAAGAGACTGTAGAAGATTGAAGACATCCGGCGAGGTAGGACTTGATTGGATATTCCTCGATATAGGAAGAATAAATTGAGCTTTAGTTCTTTTATGGCTTTGTTTAGACAAAAATACTTGACTATATACAATTTAAGAAATCACTGATTTTAAAATTCTGCATGGGGCAGAAGGAGTTGGAACAGCAAAATGATGTGATGGAGACAAATATGCTCAGGTGGGCGTCTGGCTTGATACTCCATGATCATGTCAGCAGTAATGCCATTCGCAAGCGATATGGAGTAGCGCCAATTACTGAAAATATGAGGGAAAGCCGTTTCCACTAGTATGGACATATCTTACGAGCTGCTGAAACAACAGTCGCAAACACTGGATTTGCATTGCGGATAGATGGGAAGAGACCAATAGGACGACCGAGACAGCGTTGGCTTGACATCCTGTATAAAAGATCTAAAAATTGCTTAACTTCATCCTGACATGGCACACAATCGTGTAATATGGCGACAGACGACCAAAAATGCAGACCCTGCTAATTTGTGTGACAAGTGCTAAAGAAAGAGAAGACTGAATGACTTTGTATCTCTTCTTACATATCCAGACCATAAATAACTTACCTATTTGCTAATGCCGGAAATAATGAAACTGACTTAACTTAATAATAGTATTATTATTATTTAATATGGAGAACAGGAAATTTTTGTGGTATTTTAAGTTTATTGATTAGTCAGGAAATTATCAGAAAATTTTACAATTTTGTAAAATTGGGAGAAAAATTAGGAATTTTCAAAATTCTGTGAAAAATGAAGGAAAAGTGAGTGAATAATCAGACATTTTTAGTATTATTGAAAAGTCAGGAAATTATCAAGACATTTTTATTATTAAAATTCTGGAATAGTGAGGGAATTGTAAGAAATTTTCAAAATACTGGTAAAGTGAAGGAATTATCAGATATTTGAAAAAAATCTGGAAAAGATATTTTAACATTCTGGAAAAGTCAAAGAGTTGTAACAAATTAAAAGGAAAATGGAAAACCAAGAAATTTTCAAAATTCTGGAGTAGTGAGGGAATTTGCTAGAGGTTTTAAAATTCTGGAAAAATAAAGCAATTATCAAGACATTAAAAAATTTTGGAAATATATCAGGAAATTTTTTCATTTTTGAAAAATCAGGCAATTAGTACGGAATTTTAAGATTCTGGATAAATCTCAGAATTATCAGAGATTTGTAAAATTCCGGAAAAATCAAAGAATTATCATGGCATTCTCATGACACACAGGGAATTTTAGTTTCACAAGGTTGAACCTCGAATAATTACAAATTCTGCATTCAAATACAGTATTGTCGAGGAAAGATATATTCTGGTACTTATTGTTGTTAATATAAGTTGTTATTGGCATTTAATCAATAAATTCTGATTCTTCTTGAATGACACAGGTAGAAGATGTGTATACAGGGTCTTTCATATAAAGTAAGAACGGCGAGCGGCGGTTTTGTCATTCGCTGCTGAATCCGGCTTGACTGAGCTTGTGACTCGCCACGGCCCCCTGCTGTAGTATTGAAAGCGCGCATAGTACAAACTTGACCATACAATAAGCGTGCAGGTGTTGTCAGTCGCCAGTCTGAACCACAGCTGCTAACATGTTGAGACAGTTATCATTGCAACATCGTATGTAAAATTTATTTTAATTACGATTCGGCTCGGCGGGTACGTGATGCATTTGTTCAGCAATTTCCTGATAAGTGCCACCTTCACTAGCACAGATTCACGTAATTGTAAATAACTTTGACACTACTGGTTCAGTGCTCAATAAAAAACACAAAATAAAAAAATCAGAAAAAATCCAGTGGCATGACTCACTCGCGTTAGCCAAAATGTGGTTACCAGACACAATGCCTGTATAACCCAGGAAGGACGACACTTCCAGCAACTTTTATAAGGCAATATTTCATAGAGGATTGTACACACGCTTAGAGCAGGGGGCCACGGCTCGCCACAAGCTCGGTCAAGGCCACCACACTAGCGGATAACAAACCGCCGCTTGGCGTTCTTACTTTATATGAAAGACCCTGTATACATGGTTCAATTGTATTAATTTTGTGACCATCATTATTGAAGAGTTACTTTCAATACATGGAAGTATTACTGATATTGTGAGTAAATATAGATTTCTTTAAGTTACTATATGAAATGTTTTTGGTATTCAGACAATTGTCTATATCTTGGATATAAAATTTAGAAATTCACAAAATGTATAAATATGTATCTATGCTGGTGATTTGTTTTCAACTACCAACTTCTTCACGCTTTCAGCTATTGTTGAGGCACTTCGAGTTCATACTCGCTAGATTATAATTATATCATAGGGCTTAACTGATGTGAAATGGATCGCGAAAATTTATAGTCATTTTATTATGACCATTAACGTTCCTCAGATAATTCTGTGATTCATCCTGGAAATCGCAGGTAAATGCGAGTATGTACGTTCGTTCTGGTAGACACCTGAGTAATAATAATAATAATAATAATAATAATAATAATAATAATAATAATAATAATAATAATAATAATAATAGTCTAATGATATATAATATATATATAATTTTTAGCCTACTTTCGATTTTTGCAAAAAAATGAAAGTAGACTTATGAGATCAACACAGGGCGAAAAAAGTGTGTCTGTCTGTGTGTGTGTATGTGTGTGTGTGAGTCTGTGTGTGTGTGTGTGTGTGTGTGAGTGAGTGTGTGTACTCTGAATGTCTGTCCCCCCCTATCAATTCGAACACGGTAAATGCGAATTGAACGAAATTTGGTACAAAGGTAGCACTAGCAAAGGACACCTCAGTGTCATGTTTTATATCGCCGCCATCTTGACGGAAACGTAATGGCGGCCACACAAATGTTCTAAGCTTAAATCAAATTACGACTAACCTAATCATCCGATCTCCGCCAAATTTTGCAACAACATACCTTTATGGGGGAGCATCCTTTGACCAAACTAATAGGTCATCAACGTAATAGTTTGCGGATGGCGGCCATCTTTGTGTGAAAATCGATTCCCCCTATTAATTCGAACACGGTGAAACCGAATGGAATGAAATTTGGTACAGAGGTAGCACTAGCAAAGGGCACCTCAGTGTCATGTTTTAAATCGCCGCCATCTTGACGGAAACGTAATGGCGGCCACACAAATGTTCAAAGCTTAAATCAAATTACGATTAAACTAATCATCCGATCTCTACCAAATTTTGCAACAACATACCTTTATAGAGGAAGCATCCTTTGACCAAATGCATAGGTCATTAGCCTAATAGTTTGCGGATGGCGGCCATCTTTGTGTGAAAATCAATTCCCCCTATTAATTGAAACACGGTGAAACCGAATGGAACGAAATTTGGTACAGAGGTAGCACTAGCAAAGGGCATCTCATTGTCATGTTTTATATCGCCACCATATTGACAGAAACGTAATGGCGGCCACACAAATGTTCAAAGCTTAAGTTAAATTTCGACTAAAATAACCATCCGATCTCTACCAAACTTTGCAACAACATACCTTTATGGAGGGAGCATCCTTTGACCAATCTAATAGGTTATTAGCCTAATAGTTTGCGGATGGCGGCCATCTTTATGTCAAAATTGATTCCCCCTATTAATTCGAACACGGTGGAACCGAATGGAACGAAATTTCGTACAGATGTAGCACTAGCAAAGGGCACCTCAGTGTCATGTTTTATATCGCCGCCATCTTGACGGAAACGTAATGGCGGCCACACGAATGTTCAAAGCTTAAATCAAATTACGATTAACCTAATCATCCGATCTCTACCAAATTTTGCAACTACATACCTTTATGGAGGGAGCATCCTTTGACCAATCTAATAGGTCATTCGCCTAATAGTTTGCGGATGGCGGCCATCTTTGTGTCAAAATCGATTCCCCCTATTAATTCAAACACGGTGAAACCGAATGGAACGAAATTTGGTACAGAGATAGCACTAGCAAAGGGCATCTCAGTGTCATGATTTATATCACCGCCATATTGACAGAAACGTAATGGCGGCCACACAAATGTTCAAAGCTTAAGTTAAATTACGACTAACATAACCATCCGATCTTTACCAAACTTTGCAACAACATACCTTTATGGAGGGAGCATCCTTTGACCAATCTAATCGGTTATTAGCCTAATAGTTTGCGGATGGCGGCCATCTTTATGTCAAAATTGATTCCCCCTATTTATTCGAACACGGTGGAACCGAATGGAACGAAATTTGGTACAGAGGTAGCACTAGCAAAGGACACCTCAGTGTCATGTTTTATATCGCCGCCATCTTGAATGAAACGTAATGGGGGCCACACGAATGTTCAAATCTTAAATCAAATTACGATTAGCCTAATCATCCGATCTCTACCAAATTTTGCAACTACATACCTTTATGGAGGGAGCATCCTTTGACCAATCTAATAGGTCATTCGCCTAATAGTTTGTGGATGGCGGCCATCTTTGTGTGAAAATCGATTCCCCCTATTAATTCGAACACGGTGCAACCGAATGGAACGAAATTTGGTACAGAGGTAGCACTAGCAAAGGGCACCTCAGTGTCATGTTTTAAATCGCCGCCATCTTGACGGAAACGTAATGGCGGCCACACAAATGTTCAAAGCTTAAATCAAATTACGATTAAACTAATCATCCGATCTCTACCAAATTTTGCAACAACATACCTTTATAGAGGAAGCATCCTTTGACCAAATGCATAGGTCATTAGCCTAATAGTTTGCGGATGGCGGCTATCTTTGTGTGAAAATCAATTCCCCCTATTAATTGAAACACGGTGAAACCGAATGGAACGAAATTTGGTACAGAGGTAGCACTAGCAAAGGGCATCTCATTGTCATGTTTTATATCGCCACCATATTGACAGAAACGTAATGGCGGCCACACAAATGTTCAAAGCTTAAGTTAAATTTCGACTAAAATAACCATCCGATCTCTACCAAACTTTGCAACAACATACCTTTATGGAGGGAGCATCCTTTGACCAATCTAATAGGTTATTAGCCTAATAGTTTGCGGATGGCGGCCATCTTTATGTCAAAATTGATTCCCCCTATTAATTCGAACACGGTGGAACCGAATGGAACGAAATTTCGTACAGATGTAGCACTAGCAAAGGGCACCTCAGTGTCATGTTTTATATCGCCGCCATCTTGACGGAAACGTAATGGCGGCCACACGAATGTTCAAAGCTTAAATCAAATTACGATTAACCTAATCATCCGATCTCTACCAAATTTTGCAACTACATACCTTTATGGAGGGAGCATCCTTTGACCAATCTAATAGGTCATTCGCCTAATAGTTTGCGGATGGCGGCCATCTTTGTGTCAAAATCGATTCCCCCTATTAATTCAAACACGGTGAAACCGAATGGAACGAAATTTGGTACAGAGATAGCACTAGCAAAGGGCATCTCAGTGTCATGATTTATATCGCCGCCATATTGACAGAAACGTAATGGCGGCCACACAAATGTTCAAAGCTTAAGTTAAATTACGACTAACATAACCATCCGATCTTTACCAAACTTTGCAACAACATACCTTTATGGAGGGAGCATCCTTTGACCAATCTAATCGGTTATTAGCCTAATAGTTTGCGGATGGCGGCCATCTTTATGTCAAAATTGATTCCCCCTATTTATTCGAACACGGTGGAACCGAATGGAACGAAATTTGGTACAGAGGTAGCACTAGCAAAGGGCACCTCAGTGTCATGTTTTATATCGCCGCCATCTTGAATGAAACGTAATGGGGGCCACACGAATGTTCAAATCTTAAATCAAATTACGATTAGCCTAATCATCCGATCTCTACCAAATTTTGCAACTACATACCTTTATGGAGGGAGCATCCTTTGACCAATCTAATAGGTCATTCGCCTAATAGTTTGCGGATGGCGGCCATCTTTGTGTCAAAATCGATTCCCCCTATTAATTCAAACACGGTGAAACCGAATGGAACGAAATTTGGTACAGAGATAGCACTAGCAAAGGGCATCTCAGTGTCATGATTTATATCGCCGCCATATTGACAGAAACGTAATGGCGGCCACACAAATGTTTAAAGCTTAAATCAAATTACGACTAACATAACCATCTGATCTCTACCAAACTTTGCAACAACATACCTTTATGGAGGGAGCATCCTTTGGCCAATCTAATAGGTCATTAGCCTAATAGTTTACGGATGGCGGCCACCTTTATGTCAAAATTGATTCCCCCTATTAATTCGAACACGGTGGAACCGAATGAACGAAATTTGGTACAGAGGTAGCACTAGCAAAAGGCACCTCAGTGTCATGTTTTATATCACCGCTATCTTGACGGAAACGTAATCGCGGCCTCCCAAATGTTAAAAGCTAAAATGTAATTACGACCAACCTAATAATCTAGTCTCTACCAAATTTTGCAACACCATATCTTTATGTGGGAAACATATTCTGACCAAACTGCAAGAACATCAGCCCAATAGTTTGCAGATGGTGGCCAAGTATGTGTGCAAATCGATTCCCCCTATCAATTCAAACACGGTGAAACCGAATTGAACGAAATTTGGTACAGATGTAGCACTAGCAAAGGGCACCTCATATTCATGTTTAAAATCCCTATAGCACGTTGTATTTCAACAAGCTACTACAACCAACATTCAATCATACTCCTTGAAAAGGACAAAGAGTTATAACAATACCCATGCATTTAGGAGAAAGTGGGCTATATGTTCTTTCCTGAACATCTTGTTTTACGAGGACTGTGGAAAATCGTCAAAAAACACTTGTGAAGGGTCCGCACTCCACAGTAGTGTGGGATTCTTACCCACTAAAGACCACATCCCTTTTCCCACGATGCGTTCATCACCCCGGAACCGCTCTCGCATTACTTCAGGGTGATGTCGTGCTTGCTTAGCCTTTCAGACTTCTTCTTTCCTCATTTCTTCTTAAGGGCGTTCGTACGCTTCCAGATCCCGCTATTTCTGGCGCGAAGGACATCCTCCACATACACTGCTACATGATCCCATGATTGCTGGTTCCGTAACATCACAGAAATAATATTAACTGGTGTCATTTCTCCCAATTCAGTTCCCACATATTCTCTCTTTATCATCCAATGGCCGCACTCGAAGAAAGTGTGAAGTACATCATCGGTGTCGTCACAATATATGCATGTTGCACCACTCGCTCCGCCTACTCTATGCAGGAATTTCCGGAAATATCCGTGACATGTTAGAAGTTGTGTGAGGTAATAATTGACTTCACCATGGATTACATTATTTAAATGACTCATGGTGGTTCCGTATTGATATGTTAGAATAGTTATTAACAATAATTGAACATCTGCCTGAATCAATACTATACAGATAAAATTAATTATTTAACTTGTTTACAGTACATGTTTCGGGGATTAATTATATTTTATCCCCTTCATCAGCTATTGAAAAAACAAAAAACAAAGCGTAGCACAGTAATAAGTTACGTATTTAAAACCTAATATGGTGCACCATAAAATTTACGGTATAAGAATAGAATAAAATGAAGAGAAACAGATGGTGACGGTGATCAGCTGCTCATGACAAATAGTAGTTCCTTGAAACGGTAGATATGTAACACCAATACTTCACCAATCCGTGTAGCTCTATAACCAATGAACCAATGAAATATAGCCTTTCCAAAACAAAGCGGCTTTAAGAAACCCGACGTGATGGAAAGTGATCATAGGTTAGTTTAAAGCATATGGTGTATGTGGTTAGGACAACGTTACATTTAGAAAGTGATTTGTCTAATACTCTAGTTCCATGAACCTTGCGGGGGAAGGTGGACTCTTTTCACTACCATCTGCTGGAAAGGGATGTATAAAACTGTATGGTATGCCTTAAACATTATTTGGACTTACGTTTTGAGATAAAAACGTTTGCTTAGCCTAGTTGCTTTTGTGTGTGCCTCTTAAACCATTCAGCGGGACAAATGGGCCACAGAAAAACAATTGGCGGGCCATAGTTTGGACGGCCCCTTCTGGAAAAAGTGTGAGAGCGAAAGACTCAAGTTGACCATGCCTACAGTCATACCAATTCTCGTCAGTATTCATGTGATGCGCTTCTGACCCACCCTTGTAAGTAGTGAATGTGGTTAATTTATAGAGAAGAGAGCAACATCATAAAACGCTAAGGTGTTTGTTTCACAAGGCTCAAGCTCTTAAACAAGAGAAGAGTTAGAAGGTTCGATTTGTGGAAAAATCTTCCAAATCGCCTGAGTAGTACAGAAAGAGCCTTGCATTTCTTGAAATTTAAACGGAAATAAGTTATAGGTTATTTATTTGTTTATAAAGTGTGTTTTCACAAATATACATGGCGATAGCCCCTGTCAGAACTGAGCAGCCTCGAACCCGCATAACCGTAAAGTTTATACACAGGGGACGCTCACAAGTAAGCGTTCGTAACAAATGAGCATGCAACAGGAAGTTACTCGTAATTAGCCTACCCGCAGCGGTGATGAATATTGTACTGTGACTTAATAAATATCGACAATTTGTTTAAAATAGTACATTATGCAACGAGCCTATAATGGCAATAATTAAGACACGAGTATGTTTATAAAACGAGCGTATGCGAGTTTTATAATTTCCATACGAGTGTCTTAATTACCATTATAGGCGAGTTGCATACGACTGTTTATGTTCGACGATAATTATAACTTTATTATATGTTTTAACATAAATATTCATAAATATCTGTTGAGATTTAGTCACTAGAATTTTGTGATCGAAGTTCCAGCGCTGGGTAGGATATCTCTGTTTTCCAAGCTCTCTGACCGACCGACGCATGCGCTCTGTGTGTTTGGCAGTTTATTTACGCGAACATATGGACGGTGCACTTTCGGTAATTTATATAGACATGTTGGATTTTGAGCGCATGCGCGAAGGTATCCTCACCTAATTGGTCACACAACTGTTTCTTGAGCTCTGATTGGTGGGAGAAACTGTTTCATAATGAAAAATAGTGTTATAATGAGCCTCATTATGATACAGTTTTCTGACATATAATGTTTACATTTCGACATCGTCGAACATAAAGTGCTTTTAAACGAGACGACATAATTTATATTGACAGGGTTGGCGTCCTGTTTTCTTATATTAAGTTAAAAGGTTCATTAACAGTTTCAAAATCAGCCTTGAATAAATTCTGTAGATTTAATTTATTTGATGGACATCTGTCTAGTTTTTAATACACTGCTGTTGTTTCATTCAGATCTTGGACATCGTGGTCATTTCAGCTCCGTCTATTTGGGTGTGTGTAGAATTTGTCTGTATTAGGGTATGACATACACTGCATGTATTAGACGAGTATTGGGACCTAGGTAGCCATGGCCTTGAGTTAGGAACCATCCCGGCATTTGCCTGGAGTAGGAATGAGAAACCACGGAAAACCACTTCTAGGACGGCTGAGGTGGGAATCGAACCCACCTCTTCCTAGTTTTGTCTCAAAAAGCTGATTGTACCCAGTTTCAGCACTTTGACCAACATTAAATTTCTTGGCTGAGCCGGGATGTGAACCCGGATCTCTAGAGTGACATCCAAGAATGCTAGCCGTTATGCCAGGTGGTGAATTTTAATAAACTGTTTTAATTTTATTACCAAGAATTAAATTGCTCAATCAGATTGATGACAAATTGGGGGTTTCAGGTTGTGTGTTGTACCAATAGTTCAAGGCAGTTAGATGGAACTTATAGAAATAAGATGACCGACCCCAGTGGGGCTCAAAATCCCAACCTTCTGATTTGCTCTATCACTAATGTAATGGGGGAGATATTTTAATTGTCATTGCTAAGGGCACATTTGTGAAGCCAGCCTAGGCTGGCATAATCACATTGTAACTGTAGTCCGCTGAATACTTTAGATTCCAACAATTGTGTTTTAACTACCACATTGTTGACCAATAGATGCCATTAGTTCATGAATTGGACACCTAGTCAGTCATTTAGATGGGAGGTAGGGAACTAATAGTTCAGTTATTGTGGTTGGAGCTTTGAGATTTGAACTATTGATGTCAGTACAGTATGCTTTCTTTTTCTGACCAGACACGCTACTTTAATAAGTTATCAAAATTAGGAGAAATACCATAGCTAAAAACTAAAAAATAGATGGATATCTCTTCATTCGTTCCCTTAAGGAATTTTATTTGGTTTATTCTTTCAAACGCTTGTTTATTTGTGGGAGTTGGTTCGAACATAAACGTACGGCTGTGTTATAAATGTTTAATACTTCTCCTTCAAAATCAACTAGTAGATTCTAAGAGAAACAATGTGATTTACAAAACAAACAAAAAACTCATGCTTTCTGTTACGTGTTTATTTTGACAACGAAATGTTGTCTCTTACATGTAAAATATTTTTGGGATAGTCCTTCACAATTGAATGATATCCTCTACCTCCTCCGACACAGAGCTCAATTCAACACACTATATTATATTCCTGGTCGTATGCTGGGGCGTTGTTGACTACTGTTGATTCACATGAAATGCTCGCCGTAAGTTGTACATTTTCAGCATTTCATGTACCTTAAGGAGATGCTGTACTTTTAAGATGCAGCATTTAATTACAAGCATCGATGTTGCTAAAACAATTCTATAATGAAAAGCATGAGCTTTATATGAAGCTTGCTGCTCAATGATCTGGTCGCGAACTGAGTTCTTTCACATACCACTGTAAGCGTGTTGCAGTTAGGAATGAATGAATGGAGGGTGGGAGGAAGGGATGGGTGGGTGGATGCTTGGATTTGTATGTGACCGTTAATCTCGCGATCATAAACCACTGAGCCTTTTATATGTGGAATCTGAACCAGTAGAAGTGGCATTTTCAACCCGACAAGCCAACATCCACACCCTTGGTGGAAGGCAAGCAGCTTGACAGCTGCGCCATCTCGCCTCCGAAAACATACAGTAACTAGCGGACCCGTGCGAGAACTCTTGGATAATGGGTTGTGTGCGCCCCATGTGTACAGACTACCCACCCGACTCTAATGCTATGCGGACTGTACGTGCAACAGTTCTGGCAGGGGCTATCGTCTTGTATGTTTAATAGCACTTTATAGACAAATAAATATATTTCCGTTGACTTTTCAAAAAATGCAACATTTTTCCTGTACTATTGAGACGATTTGGAAAATTTTGGTACTAACCACACCTTCTAACTCCCTCTGGTTTAGGAGCTTGAGTTTTGTGAAACATACACCTTAGCGTATTATATAATACACCGAAGAAAATGGAAATTGCAACACCATGAAGGCATTGGTCGTTTGTGTTGATTTTCAAGATATGGAACGATGCCATGTAGGTATGTAAACGATCAAAGTTTCAGACCCATGGGATTGTTGCTACATGTCTCTCCACGTGATTGGTCACGGAGGAATCAACTCCAGTATACGGACTCTGGTGTAGCGTAGTTGACTTGCAGTCTGTGTAGTGAAGTGTTCCCCGTCAAACATGCCTCGACGACAGAGAAGAGCACGCTAACAACAACTGTCGCCGTTTGAGAGGGCTCGTATAATTGGGCTGTGTGAGGCTGGATTATCGCTAAGGACTGTCGCTGCACGTGTAGGTCGACAGGCATCTAAGGTACAACGTGTATGGCAGCAGTGGTCAAATGAAGGTACACACACTCGTAGACCTGGCACAGGCCCAGCGCGACAGACAACTGTCAGAGAGGATCGCCGCATCTTTCTGATGGCCCGGATGGAACCCCATGCAACAGCAGCGCAAATTCGAGCAGCTGTGGCACCCCACGTTACACAACAAACAGTTGGTAATCACCTGCGTGCAGCTGGCTTACGATCCCGTGTCCCTGCAGAAGGTGTTCCATTGACCCCACAACAGCGACGTGTAAGGCTGGCCTGGTGTCGAGAACGATCGACGTGGATCGACGAATGGCATAGGGTCGTCTTTAGTGATGAATCGCGCTTTCTGTCTTGCCCGCAGTGATCGCCGGAATCGTGTGCGCCCACGTACCGGAGAGAGGGGCCGCCCAGACCTTATTGTCGAGAGGCACACAGGGCCAACACAAAGCATTATGGTCTGGGGAGCTATTGGCTTTAATGTGAAATCACAATTAGTGCTTGTTGAGGGCACTATGACTGCTCGACAGTACGTTGATAGGGAACTCAATCCAGTGGTTGTCCCTATGATGGCGAACATCGCTAATGGGATGTTTCAGCAGGACAATGCCCGGGTTCACACTGCACGTATCTCCAGAGAAGCTCTGCACGGCATAACAATCTTAGAATGGCCCGCCAGATCCCCGGACCTCAGTCCTATTGAGCATGTGTGGGACATGATGGGTCGACAACTGGCCAGCCGTCCTCAGCCACCCACAACTCTGGAACAACTGACCCGTACAGTGCAGCAAGCATGGGCCACAATTACTCAGAAAGCGATCCAGAGCCTTATTGACTCCATGCCTCGACGAATTCATCAATGTATTGCAGCTCGTGGTGGGCACATCCTGTATTGATTGTTGTCCAAACTTGCGGTCAAAGGGACCGAACACTCGTCCTGCATGTTCAATTGCAGCAATGTTGCACCACTCCTGGGTGTTGCAATTTCCATTTTCTTCAGTATAAGATGTTGTTATTGTTGTTCTTGGTTCGTAAAGGGGGTTAGGGCAGCTTGGCCATCATAATTGTATGTGTATTGAATCAGCAGAAATTAGGGATAATTTTCCTGTAAATACATATAGAGACATTCTAATATGTGTACCCTTTCTCCCATAAAGAAGATATTCTAATTTACTGAAAGTCTTTGTTGATTATGTTATTGTGGCAGCGATGCATGATTGTTTTCCTTCCCTGAAGCGCAGCGATCAAGCTGTTGGCCTCTCACCAAGGTGGACCGGGTTCGATTCCCGGTCACTGCATGTCAGATTTTCGAAATGAAATGCCATGTCCTGTGGTTCGGTTTCCCCGTAAAAAGGAGGTCCCGTGGCTCATGATCGCATGATTTAACCATCACGTAAAACTAAAATCTTCCTTTTTTCCTTTTCCTTCACGGGAGCGTGTAGGCAACACTTGGTACGATATATTGTCGTATGCAAGGGATAATTATGGTTGGACACTGGCTATACAGTACTAATTAGTGTTGCAACTGTCTGATCATTTTTCTCTCTTTTGTTTTCAGGTAAGTTGTCCAGACGTAGTTTGAAAGACTGCACCAGCTTATGTGAGTAATCTCTTGACAGTGTTTCATGTGCTCTGTAGAGTAATGTTTATTTTCGATGATTTCTTTAGGGGCCTTGTTGCACTTATGAGTGTGGAATCTATATGATAACCTGTGTCATTGTGATGGCTCTACTAGTGTAATTGCGAATAGGATTTGGGTAAGAGTTGGCCGTAGTCTTAATTTAAGCACCATACCGGCATTTGCCAGGAGTAGAAGTGGGAAACCACGGACATATGACTTCTACGGTAGAGATCGAACACATTTCTTCTCAGTTTTGTCTCACGACGTTTCGTGTACCCCTTTCCAGCCCTCAGACCAGTATCAAGTAACTTGGCAGAGCTGGAAATCGAACCCGGACGTGTGGTGGAAGCTAAGATTGTTAGGATAGGAATGACCTCACTTGTGCCCACTCAGATTGTTGTTGTTGTGCCTTGAGGGTTGGAACATCATTCTGTCAGCACCACGCAGGGAGCCACACCATACGCCCCTGAAGTTAAACTTTAATAATGTTGTCATGCTCTAATAATTGATCTCCTCACTGTTGTCCTGCTATTGTTTTAGCTCATGATAAGCTTCTGGAATATTCAAGGAAATCACTTTCGGGAAATGAGAACACGGACCAGAAATTGTAATTTCCGGCGACGCAAGCGAGTGAGAAATCGACGAGCCCAACAGATGAGCGGCACAACGGCGACTGTTCTGTCATCTGTTTGTGAAGTGTTCATTGTCTGAATACCTTCTGCTAGTGTAGGATATAGTGGGGAGAATTACAGCACGAGAGAAAAGGTTGGGAAACGAATGGAAAGAGGACACTAAGCAAGCCAACCAAGCCAACCAAGAAAGAAAGAGAGAAAGTAAGACAATAATAGAACTAAATTTTGAATCGTAAGAGTTAACAATTATAATACTACTAGGACTTGAGCCCGCATCTCCTGCATTCTAACATGGTACGCTAAATCACAGCTCTCTGCTCAGCTGCCCAGTGGCTGGTCCTGGGTTACCAAGCTGTAAGCAGGCGGTCTTGCTGCACAGTGCGATCTGGTACTTGGGAGGTAAGGCGCGTTTTCCGAGCGGACACCGATCACAGAAAGCCAACCCTTCTGGCAAAAGAGTCCAGTCAGGCGGTGAGGACTACTCGGAACCGCCAGTGGGTGATTGCGCTCTAGAGGCATGAGTTCGAGGGTCCAGTGGTAACCCTTTACATCATGGCAGGTCACACCCGATGGAATTTCATTGGCAATTCTTGGACATAATATGCTTTTTGTGCTGATAAGGTCTTATTTTCAACTCCCACGCTGAAAGTATATCCACCATTACATGAATATGATTAGTAGAAATCATCTTCTAGGATGGTTGAGGTGGGACAGTTCTCAATGACCTGAGTGAGCCAAATATCACTCAAGGATTTAAATTCTCCTTGTCAGAGTCAGGAATCTAACCCATGCCGTCAGGATGGAAGCTTATTACTTCTTAACAACGCCTATCCAACTACTGTAGTTCCCATCAGGCGAGGACGTCTATTCTGCCCCGAGCGGCCCGACCAGTCCAACTGAAGCCCGGAGTGAGGGCGCGGGGGAGGAAGAGCACGTGATGGGCGGGCGAGAGCGCGATAAGCAAGCGATTAACTACATGGACTGTGTCCGTATCGGATAATGTTTGTTGGAATAGCGTGATTTATTGTGTTACATTTATTGGAGAGAAAACAATAACATAAAATTCGTAGACATTAACTATTATGAAGATGGTATTGCTATTATCCGTGTTGATTGATATTAATCTATAATTATAAGATCCGCCTTGTCAAACACTAGAAGGTGGTTAACTAATTAAAATACCGGGTGAGTTAGCCGTGGTCGTTACGGCATGATTGCTGGCAGTCGCTCACATCCGGGAGGCGAGGAGGTTCGAATCCCCCCGCCGGCAACCTTGAAGATGGTCTTCTGTGGTTTTCCATCTTCCTTCCAGGCAAATGCCGGGGTTGGTCCCTAACCATAGGCCACAGCCGCTACCTTCCAACTCCTCGACCTTCCATTCCAACTTTCCTCCCCAACGGTACGTGTAGCTCACTCATTGGGTGTCCGTCTCGAAGCAGCTACAAAACGGGTGAGCTGAACATGTCCTCGGACACTCCCGGCACTAAAAGCCATACGCTAAAAAAAACTAATTAAAATACATGTACATGTTTCGTTATTACATTGGTAACTTCTTCAGCGTGAGAAAATCTTAGAAAATTATATCAACAAAGAACCAAAAGGAAAATGGATGTCCTTACAGAAATTAATTAATTTAAAATAATTGAATGGACACAAAAATGAATAATAAAACAATATTATAAATCAATTAACCTTGAATTAAACATATTGTATGAAGGAAATTCAAAAGTATATATATTCAATGATATAAATAATATTAAAAATAATCATAAAACCACAAACTCCAATCTTAACAATGTGGCTAATAAATGCTTGCCATTAGAACAAAACACCCATACACCTCTTAAAAAGAACAGAAGAAATAAATAAATAAATAAATAAATAAATAAATAAATAAATAAAGAAAGAAAGAAAGAAAGAAAGAAAGAAAGAAAGAAAGAAAGTACTACTGACACGACTGGGAAGTCATCCTCAAGTGCGCGTGCAACTCAGCGCCGTTATGTACACTGTTATGAGACCTTCAGCTATTAGGACAAAGCGGCCTGCGATAAAGCCACAATGCCTGCCTTTTGAAGTTCACCGTACGAAAGTTGGCGACGGAATGACAATAATGAAGCATTTGACAACGATGAATGAACTCGCTCCTTATTGGTTTCTGATGACGCAAGTGTACAAATCACGCCTTTCGCGGCAGCAAATATTCATAGTAGTGGATCCTCTAACATGAAGACTAGAGTGGCAAGGGGAAGCCCCCGGGGATTCAGATACACTTGTCGCACTGTACCTGCTGTCATCTCACAGACTTGCTCTCAATGGTCTCCGATGTGACTACATACGCCACCTCCTCACAACAAGATACTAACTCTCTTCTGTGGTCTGCAGGTGCATGAGACTCCTGTTTTACATATCCTGGGTTCAATTCCTGGTTCCACCAAGAAAATTAAATGCTGATCAGAGGGTCGGAACGGGATAAACTCAGCCTCCTGGGTTCGATTTCCGCTTATGCTACCCTAGAAACTGTTTCCCTTGGTTACCTACTTATACTCTAGGAAAATGTTGGGATGGTAGCCTAATTAGTGTAATACTTCCTAATCCTAACCCCAGTTATATGCAGGCACCAAAATGACACAGATCATCCGTCAGATTCAACATAAACCTAAGTACACGGGGTTGATGGCGACAATGTAATCTTATTATTTAAGGATTTGAACCTCGTGGTCATCAGGCTCTTGAAGCTGGGTCTGTATGATAACATGTGTTATTGTGATGGCTGTACTACCGTGTGTATTTGTCCTAGTTGAGGCTAGAATTGGGAAGGAGGCGGGCGGAGCCGTAAGTTAGAAGTAATCCCAGCATTTGCTTAAAGTTGAAGTGGGGGGACCCAATTAAAACCAGTTCTAGGGTAGCTGAGGTGGGAATCAAATTCATATTTTCTCAGTTTTACCTCACGAGGCTGAGTGTACCCCGTTCCAACCCTCTGACTAGAATTAAATATCTTGGCAGAGCCGGGAATCAAGCCTGGACCTCGGGAGTGATAGCCATGAATGCAAGCCACTGCACTAAGAGATGGTATCTCCTTAAATAAAAGAACAATGACAACAAATTTGCATCAATGGAAACAACATCGGTATATTCCGCTAAATCTGATCTTGCCCACGAAATCTGCATGTGACATTTCCACTCCCCTTGAAACCAGGGCTGATGTGTTTGCCATTGCATTTTTAAAGCGATATAGTAAGCACAACGGGCATTGTCAACACGGGATAAAACACCAAGGGGCGAACTAGACAGGTGATAAATCGTGTTAAATGAATTTGTAAACGTTTTCCGCTAGCAATTGAAGCTGTAATACAGTAGTTGACGCGAGCGATGTTGACACTCAGCTGGTAAAGCATTGTGACAAGTCTGCGGGCAATCGGTACTCAATCAGCTGGCTGTCACATTGTTCTTATCGCATCCACATTATACACGTAGTTCTTACTAGCGGACAGCGAGATTGCAATTTCTAGTTCACTTTTAGCATTGGAGAAAGATACAGCTTCCTAATTGGCTATTCTGACGAAACCTGACTGCACCACGGGCTGTGATTAGTCAGCGAAGTTATAGGGTGGAGCCTATCAGCGATGTCGTTCCAGGTTTGAAACAAAATATGTAGAACTCCTACTGTTTTAACTTCCTATTTCCTAGGTACCCTTATAAGTTGTAATGCGCCAATCAATAGTTGCATGATCAATGATCCTAGGCCATATGTGTTTCCGTATCTTCTTAAGTAAAGAAGAATCATTACCAGAATGTATTTCATCGATTAGCTCATTTACTCTGTACGAATGCGGAAGTAGCTATCATCCACTCCCGATCAATAATTGCATGCACATCGGAGGTGGCTCAAAAATTTTATTTCCGGTCGGCCTGAAAGGCATAAATGGCAACCACGCAGCCGAAAAATGAGCTGGCCATTCACCCCAGTTCTTGAATTAAGATACGGAAACACTTATGGCCTAGGAACAATGATCATGCAACTATTGCTAGGCGCATTTCAATAGAAGGTACCAAGAAAATAGGAATTTAAAACAGTGGGAGTTCTACATATTTTGTTCATACCTGGAACGACATCGCTGATAGGTTCCACTCTATAACTACGCTGACTAATCACAGCCCTTGGTGCAGTCGTGTTTCGTCGGTTCAGCCAATCAAGAAGCCGTATCGCTCTCTAATGCTAAAAGTGAACTAGAAAATGCAATCTCGCTAGCGGACCCGTGCGAGAACTCTCGCGTGTGTAAAAACCACCCACCTGGCTTTACTGTTATGCGGGCTTCTATAAATATGTTTATTTGTTTAATCGCACTTTTTAAACAAATTGTCTATATTTATGAAATCAGAGAGCAGTTCATCGCTGCTGCTTAATGGGTTGTGTGCGCACCATGTGTACAGACTACCCGCCCGGCTCTAGTGCTGTGTGGACTGTACGCGACACAACTCTAGCGGGGGCTATCGTCTTGTTTATTTGTTTAAAAACACTTTATAAACAAATAAATATATTTCCATTGACTTTTCAAGAAATGCAAGATTTTTCCTGTACTGTTGAGACAATTTCGCAGTTTTTGGTACAAACCACACCTTCTAACTCCCTCTGATTTAGGAGCTTGAGTTTTGTGAAACATACACCTTAGCGTATTATATAATTATATAGATTATACAGTGAGAGCCTTCCCTAAACAACGGAGCCTCTCTGGGCCGTGTGACGGATGGTGAGTGATTAGATGACTAGCATTTGCCGATAACACAAGAGTGGGACGGGAAGCCCCGAATGTCGTCATTGCGTTCTGTACATACGGAGATGACAAGATACCTTAGTTGAGATAATTACAACTCGTGGTGAAGTACTGTAGGCTATCTCGTATTCCGTGAACATGGTTAGGTAGAGAACAAAACATCGTATTTTCCTGGCGGAAACTCATCTCCTCAAGAAGAAGACCTTCAGTACGGTATTTGTTCGTAAGTTTCAGCGCAGTGCGATTTTTACTTGTGGGGGAACCCCCTACAAAAGAAAAGCTTTAGCCAGGGGCTGTTTGTCTCCAATTACCCTTGTAGTTGGACGTTTCGGATGGAGTGCTCGCTGGATATCTTTCTGGCTGTACCCATTGGCGCGTAAGGCCTCTGGCTAGAGCTTTCCTTCCATATATAAAAAAGGTCACGGACAGAATAGGGAGGCTACTCGAGTCCCATGATATAAAGACCATATACAGGCCTACACAAAAAATTAAGGACATGTTTAGGTCCGCTAAAGATAAGCGACATCCTCATACCGCGGCAGGGGCTTATAAAATCCCGTGTGATTGTGGCCAAGTATATATTGGAACAACGAAAAGAAGTATTGCCACTCGCCTCAAGGAGCACGAACGACACAGCCGGCTGGGACAAACAGATAATTCCACTGCAGCAGCACACTCACTACTCGCAGGTCACGATATAAGATATGGAGACACCGAAGTTCTGTCCACCACGGTGTCTTATCATGCCAGGCTACAAAGGGAAGCCATTGAAATCCTGAAGCATACTAACAGCTTCAATCTTAAGGAGGGAGCAGAACGTGTGAACAGAGCTTGGCTTCCAGTCCTTAATTCCCTCAAGCCTGCCCTCATTGACCGTCGTAGACGAGAAGATGCAACAGACGAGCAGCCCAGTCCTTGATGCATTACTTTTATGTGGTACGCCGTTGTTATGGTAGCCTCTATGTGTGGGTTGTTGACTTACTTGTTTTACCTCGCTTAATTTAACCTGTGAACATGCTGAACGCAGTATTCAGCGAAACGTCAGGACGACAAAATGTCCGTGAAGCACGGCCTATAAGCCGGCGAAACAGAGATTCCTATTTCAACGCCGGTCGTGAAAGTCTAAATGTTTACTTCATCTGCTCCTGTTCTTATTATATCTTACTAGCTTTTCTTTCAATGGTACATCCAATAAAGGAAACGCGGACAACTTCTAGTTCATTTCCTCATCACCGAGGAAATAGAGAAGTCCTATGTCCGAAAATGAAGGACAGTCTCGCTCTCTAAATAGATAATAAAATAAAATAACCCCTGGCACTACAGCCCTTGAAGGGCCAAGGCCTACCAAGCGACCGCTGCCCAGACATTTGACCTGCAGATATTGAGGCGACGCGTGGTCAGCGCATCGGCCGTTATCTTGGTTTTCGTGACCGGGCTAAATAGATAATAGTGGAATAAATAAAATTACAGGAACCTGATGTTCCTTGCAGACGTCAATACTAACATTGTAATCTATTTCTGGCTGTATACAATGAAAAAAATAATGTTGTTGGTTTTACGTCCTTTTTATTTACTTAGAGACACCTGCGTGCAGGAATTGTGCACCAAATTTCATCTTTAACGTGCCAGTAAATCTACCAACACCCTCAAATGCCACTTGACTGCACCAAGGTTCGATCCTGGCGAGAACGTTGGCGATACGCCACGGTTCAAATAGTGCGCGTATGGTCTCACCGTATAGAATGTTTATTACCCTAATGGTACCGACAGTAGTGGCTACGCGGACTAAAGCGCTGCGTTAGGTCAAGGGGCCAAGCTCTCTGCTGACTCGGTAGACGCGTGGGTTCGAGCCCCACCGTCGTCTGTCCTTGAAATGGTTTTCCGTGGTTTCCCCATTTTCAACACCAGGCAAATGCTGGGACAGTACCTTCTGACAGGCCACGGCCGCTTCCTTCCACATCCTTGCCCAGTTTCATCCATCTTCATCCATTCCATCTCTCATCCCGACGCGCAGGTCGCCCACGGGCGTCGACTAGAAAGACCTGCACTCGGCCTCTCAGGAGGCTACACGACAAAAAAAAAAAAAAAAAAAAAAAAAAAAAAACCCTAATGGTCACGCGAACTGAATCATAGATGATACCTTGCGACTTCGGTTGGTTGGTTCCTTAGTTTAGGGTCTGCGACAACGTGGTCATATGACGGTATTAGTGTGTGTTATCTGTTTTTAATTCAGATGATGATGATAATTGTTGTTCTAAGGGGCCTAACATCTAGGTTATCGGCCCCTATTTTTAATTCAAGTACGGACTAAAGACGATAATATCAAGTAGGCCTAGTTCCTAGTTTCGCTACCAAATGCTACCGTCCACGACATCTAGCTGTGAACTTGGCTACTAATGGATGCCATCGCAACCAGTGCCCAGTGACAAACGTTGGAAGAGCATTAATCAAACCAAACCTACAAATTTTGGTTTCACAGATGTGTAGTTAGTGGAAGGTTCTTTACATACCAGCTTTACTTCCCGTCTGAAGGAAGGCATACTGAGGGATTTTAACGCTCTTAAAAAACCGACGACTTTGGCACGGTTTGCTCCCGACACCTCGGGCATAGAAGCTCAGCATGCTAGCAACTAAGCCACCGAAACCGCCACCTTGCGACTTGTTAAACGCATGATTGGGACACAAGCATATCAGCATAATTTGCTTCTCGCCTCATCGCGGAAGCAATGAGTGACTTCCAGCGCATTCCAAGGAGACACGACTGAGCCTACTTCTGCATGTTAACAGGTGGATATGAATTGTGCAATTGCCTTCCTGGCAACATTTGAGGCCTCATATTAACGGCCTCATCCCTTTACATTGAATTAATAATTTGTAACGTAGTTTTATTTTAAGGGTTTTCATGCCATTCGCTCCAGTGGTTTTGGCGACAACCCATAACAAACAAAGAAATATTACTGCTGCCAACATTAAAGCTGCATTATGAGTGTCTGCAGGTGGTCTTGCAAACATGGTGACTTTGTAAAATGAGTGGTAACGATCCTGATAACAGTAAGCCAGTAAGGGGGTAATAGGAGTTCTAGGCCACCCGGCGCTGCTAGGGCGGTGTTCGTGTTTAATAATTAATATATGGTGAACCCGTGGTCGGAGTTTCACGAATGAGGTGTCTTTGAACTCGAGCTGACGGGGGCCTTACTATGGACCACGTATTATATTAATCGACAATTTTTTTTGAAATTTTTTGTTTTTGAAATTAGGCGATAGTTTGAAAACCGAACATGATAGAACGTTGTGCTATGGTTTATACGAATCGCGCTTATGTCCTTTATTTGTTATGATAAAACTTTCTTATTTTTTGACATTTTTGAAAACATTCAAATTTTGAAATTCCTATATTTTGTAAACTACCAAGTTTATAAAAAAGTTTGTTGGACATAAATCAAAGGAACCTACCCCCTCTACCCCCAAAATAAATTTAAGTCTCTGGGACAAAAACTTGTAGTAGTGGGGGTAAGGAAAGTTCTGCTATCTCAACTACCTTCATATAAACTTTGGCGATATCTCCCGAACGCATGGTCGGATTTTAACGAACGAGGTATTGTTGGCGTTGGGGTGACGTCTTCTTTGATGAGAATATGTGTTGGTATTTTTATTTATTTTTTGAAAATTTTTGTTTTTGACATTGGCGATATTTTGGAAACGGTGAATTTAGGAAAAAGTTTGTTTGACGTTAATGTAAGGCCCCTAGGCCCTCTAGGCTGACAGCAAGTTTGAAGTGTGTAGGAGAAAAAATAAATGATAGCCTACTTTCTCGCGAACATTGGCGATAATTCGCGAACGCATGGTCGGATTTTAACGAATGAGGCAATGTTGGCGTTGGGATGACGTCCTCTTTGCTAAGAATGTGTGTTGGTATTTTTTTTGAAAATTGTTGGTTTTGAAATGGGCGCTATTTTGGAAACGGTGAATTTTGGAAAAAAGTTTGTTTGACGTTAATGAAAGGTGCTATGCCTTGTAGGAGGACAGCAAGTTTCAAGTGTGTAGGAGAAAACAACATGATGGCCTACTTTCTGGCGAACATTGGCGATAATTCGCGAACGCATGGTCGGATTTTAACGAAAGAGGTGTTGTTGGCGTTGGGATGACGTCCTCTTTGCTATGGGCGATTGTACTATTTTCACATTTTTTTTCAAAAATATTGATTGTTTGAAAACCAAACTTGATAGAACATTGTTCAATAGTTCAAACGAATGGTCTCTATGTCTTTTTATTTTTATATATATATTTTTTGACAACAGTGCAATTTTGAAATTTTTATATTTTTGAAACTTGGAATTCTACAAAAAAAATGTTTGACATAAATGAATGGTCTCTACCCTCTCTACCCCCAAAATAAATTTCAAGTCTCTAGGACAATAACTATGCATTTTGAAACTTCTTTAAACCTGTTTTACCTGTTTTTTTACCCGGTAGCGCTTGGCATGTGTTACAACGAGCCTGTCGCTGGCCACGGCGGTGGTGGTGGTGGTATTTGTAATAGAACAATGGATATTTCGAGGGGGCGACAAGACGAAGGGTCGCTTTTCGATATTTTCCTATGACAGATGAATGAAGGTGAATATTTCGAAAATCCCTCATGGCAATCTCGGTGACCATGCCCGGAAGAAATGAATTGCTATTTTGGCGGGATGGCGGGGCAGCTTATCACGGTTGGTTTGTGATATTTCCTATGACGGATGGAGGCGAATATTTGAAAATGTGGGCTTGTTTTTTTTACCCTGAAGGGTATCTTTAACATTTTAGTCAACGGTGATGAGCGAGACCGCACTCTGCACAGCAGACGGTTGTAGGATATGACCAAGTGATTCTTGGACGTGGTGAAAGTATGTGGTTAACATGGTCATGTATTGAGGATGGTCGCTTGCTAATGATTATTATTATTACAGTAAAATGTTTAAGACACACACGTTTTGATTGCTAACTCACATAGTCCTGCTCGCTGGAGACTGAATACTGTACCTAGCCAGAGGCCTTGTGAGAGCTGTTGCTGCTGCTGATAAGGCAGGAATGTGCATGCAGGCAGGAAGTGCAGTGTAAGGTTACTTGCCTCGTGGTGGCTAGCAGGTGTGCCGTTTAAGCAGAGACCGCCATGTTGGTTCCTAGACAGTCGTACTAGCAATGTATAAGAGGCAGCCATTTTGGTTCTTTATTAAAATCATGATACTAGTATAAGGTACACGAATCTTAAGATTAAGGAATGTGACGAGGCGTGGAAACACGTGGGAGAGAGAGACAGAGAACCATTCAAGGTCAAAACGCTGAGAAAATGCAGACTCTCTCTGTTGCTAAGCAGACTGATAACGATTGTGTTAGGCATACACTTACTGGTTTAGCAAACGGACGTATACAGTAGAGCTGTGAAAGAAAAGACGACACTTAAAAGACGTCACTTAAAAGACGTTTGTGTCGTCTTAAATCCCTACACGTATCACAACGTATAATATAGGATTTCAGACGACACTCAAAACACGTTACATATTCATTAAGTCTCTTATTATCAGGAACATTTTCTGCCAACAGGTGCCTACTGCATATGGCAAGGTTTTGCACTCCTGGGTTAGTCAGTCATTCTTGCTAAGGATCCTCTATATATCCTAGACAAGGCTACACATGTTAGTTCTGAACACTTAGTGTTAATTGTACATGTATATTAAAATTATATGCACAGCTTATACAAGCACGTTTTGCATGCAGTCAAACTTTGTAAGATAGTTACATACAGCACGCAAAGTATGTTTCCGCTACCTAGCGGTGGATATGAGCACTCACTGGTGATATCTGAGGTGAGCTTATTTGCTCACACATTTGCTCCCATATTTGCTCCCACTTTTGCTCCCATATTGGCTGCCATATTATTATTATTAATACCCAGATTACTCTAATAAAATTTAATTCGTGTGTTGGTTGATATGAAAGTCTCAACAACCAGTCATGGTTGCTCCTACTTTTTGCTCTCTCTTTTTGCTCTCATATTTGCTCCCACTTTTGCTCCCTCATTTGCTGCAATATTTGCTCCCACATTTGCTCCCACGTTAGTTCCCACTTTTTTGCTCCCACATTTTGTTCCCCACTTCTTTCTCACACATTTGCTCCCAATTTTTGCTCTCACTTTTTTTTGCTCCCACATTTTGCTCACACATTTGTTCCCACTTTTTAAGCTCACTTTTTTGCTCCTACATTTTGATCACACTTTTTGCTCCCAATTTCTTTTCACCCACGTTTTGCTCCCACATTTGCTTCCACATTTGCTCCCTCTTTTTGCTCCCACAGTTTGCTCACTCATTTGCTCCCACTTTTTGCTCCCACTTTTTTTGCTCACACTTTTTTTGCTCCCACTTGTTGCTCCCACATTTGCTCCCACTTTTTGCTCCTCACATTTGCTTCCACTTTTTTTCTTCCACCTTTGCTCCCAATTTCAGGTTAGGTTAGGTTAAGTTAGGTTAAGTTAGGTTAGGTGAAGTTAGGTTAAGTTAGGTTAGGTGAAGTTAGTTTAGGTTAGGTGAAGTTAGGTTAGGTTAGGTTATAACTAAGTTTGTTATTTGTGCTCCCACATTTGCTGCCACTTTTTGCTTTCACATTTGCTCCCCTTTTTTATTTTGCTTTCCACATTTACTCCCACATTTTTTTGCTCACACATTTGCTCCCACGTTTTGCTACCACATTTGCTCCCACATTCAAGTTAGGTTAGGTTAGGATAGGTTAGGTTAGGTTAGGTGAACTTAGGTTAGGTTAAGTTAAGTTAGGTTAGATTAGGTTAGGTGAAGTTAGGTTAGGTGAAGTTAGGTTAGGTTATAACTAAGTTTATTATTTGTGCTCTCATATTCGCTCCCACTTTTTGCTTTGATATTTGCCCCCACTTTTTTCCACTTTTTGCTCCCACTTTTTACTCCCACTTTTCTTTGCTCTCACAGTTTGTTGCCACTTTTTGCTCCCACTTTTTGCTTACACATTTGCTCCCACTTTTCCCTCCACATTTGCACTTATATATGCTCCCACATGAATCTATTGTTCTTATTGCCAAGCTGTATTTACTAGAGCTTAATCTATGCTTGACAGTTGACATGGAAGTATCAGTGACTAGGTAACGTAAGCCTAATGCATACTATAAAGGAGACTCATATATTGTGAAACGAACCAATAAAAATAGAACTGTTATTTGGCGTTGTTCATAACAACGTTCAAAACAATGTCGCGGTGACCTAAAAGTAAAAATAGTGTTTTTTTAAGTGTCAGTGATCGTCAATGTAGTGCTCGAAACGAACCACTCTTGCTGTTTCCAAAAAATCGTAAGAATGCTAAAATGCGAGTGCAAGAAAACAATATTGCTGCTCAAGATAGTTCAACGTTCAAAAAAAACTTAACCTTATCAAAAGCTACGCAGACTGTACACGAGGACACTGTAGAGGAAGAGAAAGAGGAACAGGAAGAGGAACAGCAAGATTTGACTGGTTTTAGTCATGTTGAGAATATTGTTGAGGATGATAATGGTGATTATAATAATAGTGATATAGAGCATGCTGCTTATGGTTATGATAGTGATAATGATCAAAAACAAGACAATGACGTTTTCATGCCTATAGTTCATCGTGGAAAAAAGATCTACAACAAACTTTGTTTTTAAAACTGTAGCACACTACCGTAAAGTCAAAGACTTGTATTAAGTGTGTATTTATTGTCAAAATAATGTATACTCTGCAATGCTAAATATTCTACCTTTGTACAAAATAAAACAGCATTGTACCATTATTTATATTTATTTACAAACTTTATATACATTTTCTTGTTTCATCATAATATTTTAAAGGCAATACTAAAAACTAAAACATTATTATTCTATACACATATTTTTCTTTCAGTCTATTGTCAACACTTATATTTTCCATTATTATTTCACATTTTTTAATTTTTTTATTTAATTAAATCGTACCATGCACATATGTTTTTAAAACCTTCATCAATTAAGTGTACAGGTTGTACATCATTATTACTTCATCAAAAACACTCTCCGACATATCATTAAACCGTGTAGGCAGAAATGTCTCAAGGTTTTCACATACACAAAGTACACGATTTCCGAATCTTGATGATGCGGAATGGAATATGCGTTGGCAATTCGCTGAGCATCCTTGTCTCTAAGCCACATGCTTGTCCCACAGCATTCAAAACATTCATTGTAGTAGTCTATAAACAAAAGAAAAGCATATCTATTACACTCTAAAACAGCTTGTAATAATATTGTGCAATTGGGTATTTTGCACTATGCATTGCTAATAAATTAATCTATTTATGCAAGAAATGCCCTAACTGTAGCAGATACTACTTTTCTGCATATAGCACAAGTGTTAAGTGCTAATGCACACTTGACTCATGCTATCATGTGTCAACAAGGCAAAAATACAACACCTAGTTCATCTTGTGAACAAATTTTACATAATTGTTGGTCACACTTTTGTATCTGTTCGTGAGACAAGTCTCTTTTTCAGCCTCATGTATTTGCTCCGCGTGTTCTAGCTCTAAAGGCACTTTTATGTCTTGTGCTGCAATAACGTTTTCTTTACGAATAGTGTTCACAAATTCCTGACCTTTAAGCAACACCATGTATCTACAGTTAGGTAACCAACGAGCGTGTTCCACACAAGGGTCATCAGTCATTTGCCAATCCTTTAAATCAAATCCACAATGAAAGCATATTTTTTTATCCCCTTCACCAGTATAAAAAATCCAGCTTCACTTAGCTGTTTTGTAAGGTGTTTTAATATTAATGGCCAAACATTTTTATTAGATTCTAAACGTTTTTCAACAGACCAGTACTCTGGGTGTGCTAGCGCTTTAGTCTTGCAAACTCCCAATTTTTCAAAAGCACATGCCAATTCAACACTGTCTATGGCATATGGGCCACATATATTGACACCACCGTTGGCTGGGTAATACATCATTATTATTATTTATTTGTGATTGAGCAACGTAAGTAGTGTCCAATGGCCTTGTGGTTCGGTAAAATGGATACACTGGTATGTTACCCACTTGTTTTCCAAGCATGTAAGGACAACAAGGAGACCATCGCAAATGGTCTCTAAAAGGATCATTCCCTTCTTCCCAGTGTGAAAGTTCAATACGACAAAACACACAGCGCACAGCATCTTCTCGGTTCAAGTAATAGAAACCAGCTCCAGCAAGTTTATGTGCTGACAGAAAGCCTACAGGCCAGGATTCAAATGTTTTTAAATTTTACCCACGGGGTAAACCGACTTGCTTACTTGTTGTATTTTGTACTAACGCCATGTGTTATAATGAAACTTTTGTTATTGCAAGTTATTAACGTTGTACAAGAGCACAGATTATTTTAAAGCACAATGTATGCTTGTTCACTGTCTGTCCACTATGTTAATGGCGCATGACCACACCTAAAAACAAACAAAATAACCCATCACTCAATCAATCAATCAATCAATACTTGTAAATAAAACTTTAACGTTAATTGACATTAAATGAAAAAAACACCATCAAAAATATTTAATAATAAACTGTATGTCGGCACTAACAGTAACCCATGTACGTATGTTATTTTTTATGAAGCTGCAGTTATTTACACACACCTTTAACCAATATATAAACAAAAATGAATGTCATGTCAGTTTGTTCAGATTATCATGTTCAAACCTCTCGTTATTCGTTGAGTCCATAATTAAATTTAAATTTTTGTTTTTAGAAAATCCAATATGGCCTTGTGCATTTCCCGGTCAACAACGAATATGGTCTTGTACCGTTTACCAATACATAGCCATTAATCAAGAAAGCAATCATTGTCCCAGTCATGTACAGGTAATGCATTCTTTGTCTACGAGTTTTCGGTAGTGGTAAAATGGAATAGCATTTTATGTTAGGCTTACCTGAGTTTTAAATAGTTCACTCTTTGGCAATGGTTTCGCTCTATTGCGTCTCGGGTTTTCAGCGACTGCTACGGCGGTTAGGCTTTTCTTTCCAAGTTTCTAAAAATAAATAAAATAAACCGCTATAAATACCTAAATTCAGGTTAATACATGCATTTCATAAAATAAAATAAAAAATAACAAACAAAAAATGAATCAAGTTAGTTTAAAAAAAATCCCACCTTGACTTGTACTGGCTCCTTGCTGTTTCCTTCTAGTGGGCTCAAAAGTGCAATGGTTTCTTCTCTCTCAGACATGTAAGGTATACCGGTTATCTGCAAACAAATAAATACAAAAAATCGTTAATTACCTTATCAATAACTACAAATTTAACGTTCATTAGCATTACATTATTAAAATAATTATTAATAGGTACTTACCGAAAACAAAGGGATTTTTCTTTCACAGCTCTACTGTATACGTCCGTTTGCTAAACCAGTAAGTGTATGCCTAACACAATCGTTATCAGTCTGCTTAGCAACAGAGAGAGTCTGCATTTTCTCAGCGTTTTGACCTTGAATGGTTCTCTGTCTCTCTCTCGCATGTGTTCCCACGCCTCGTCACATTCCTTAAGCTTAAGATTCGTGTACCTTATACTAGTTTCATGATTTTAATAAAGAACCAAAATGGCTGCCTCTTATATATTGCTAGTACGACTATCTAGGAACCAACATGGTGGTCTCTGCTTAAACGACACACCTGCTAGCCACCACGAGGCAAGTAACCTTACACTGCACTTCCTGCCTGCATGCACATTCCTGCCTTATCAGCAGCAGCAACAGCTCTCACAAGGCCTCTTGCTAGGTACAGTATTCAGTCTCCAGCGAGCAGGACTATGTGTGTTAGCAATCAAAACGTGTGTGTCTTAAACATTTTACTGAATTAATAATAATCATTAGCAAGCGGCCATCCTCAATACATGACCATGTTAACCACATACTTTCACCACGTCCAAGAATCACTTGGTCATATCCTACAACCGTCTGCTGTGTCAGAGAGCGATCTCGCTCATCACCGTTGACTAAAACGTTAAATGTACCCTTCAGGAAATAAAATCCTTTCACACATTTTCAAATATGCTTCTCCATCCGTCATAGGAAATATCACAAAACCAACCGTAATAAGCTGCTCCGCCATTCCGCCAAAATAGCAATTCATTTCTTCTGGGCATGGTCACCGAGATCGCCATGACGGATTTTCGAAAAATTCACCTTCATTCATCTGTCATAGGCAAATATTGAAAAGCGACCCCTCGTCTTGTCGCCCCCTCGAAATATCCATTGTTCTATTACAAATACCACCACCACCACCGCCGCGGCCGGCGACAGGCTCGTTGTAACACATGCCAAGCGCTACCGGGTAAAAAAACAGGTAAAACAGGTTAAAAAAATAGTTTCTAAATGCATAGTTTTTGTCCTAGAGACTTGAGCTTTATTTTGGGGGTAGAGAGGGTAGATACCTTTCATTCATGTCAAACATTTTTTTTGTAGAATTCCTAGTTTCCAAAATATAAGAGTTTCACAATTGCACTGTTTTCAAAAAAATTAAAAATATTTTTAGCCTATTTTCAATTTTGAAAAAATAGGCTTATGAGATCACCTTTTGTCCTTGTGTGCGTGTGTGTGTGTGTGTGAGGAGTGTGTGTGTGTGTCCCTAATAAATTCTAAACGGCTGGAGCGATTTTAATGAAACTCGATACGTTCATAGCACTATTCCGGACGACCCCTACCGTGCCCTTCAAATTTTGTTACGTCTCACCAATCCTACATGGCGGCTGTGCGAAATATTTCACCAGGATTCGATATATCCGAAACTATTCCCTATAGCGCCTTGGAATTTTTACGGTGATAAAGGAAACTACTAGATGTTTACCTATGTAACTTTTGAAACACTGGTAACTACGAAACCAACATGGCGGCCACGCGAATTTGCAACTTTTAATTAGACGTTTCTCGCGATTTAACCAACCAAACGCAATAAAACGTGGTACAGTATATGTTTATACACATTGTAATGCACCGACATCTAACTTGGTTCAATTGTTTACATAACCACAAGAAGGCGGATGTGCGAAATATTTCACCGACATTCTATATCTCTGAAACTATTAGCGGTATCACCCTGAAACGTTGTACGGGGATAAAGGGCACAACTGGAAGTTCATCTATGAGACTTTCAAAAACCGCTTAACTACAAAACGAACATGGCGGCCTAGCGAATTTGAAAATTGTAAATAGACCTTTCTCGCGATTTAATGTTCCAGCCACAATGAAATCTGGTAAGGAAATGTTTATACACATTGTAATACACTGGTATCTAATTTAGTTCAATTGCTTACATAACCTCAAGATGGCGGCTTTGCGAATATTAAAATTAAGTTTTTATTTCTTGTGTGGTAATCATGCGATCGATGTGAAAGTTTGAATAATGAACCTACGCAATAATTTTACTTTAATGGTACTGCCCCCGTAAATTGAATTATTTAGGGACAAAGTGAGAGTATTTTCCGTCCTCATGATAAAATTTAACCAGCAAATATAATTTCTGGAAGTGTGACACAAGAGTGTAGTGTTACAAGCTCGAGGCTATGGGAGAGCCCGAACACGTGATATATTGCACAATGGACGCTACTAGAAGGCTATATTTAGCATAGCAACAGCGAGTTTGGAGATTAATATTATAAATATTGTTATAAATTATGCTATTGGATCCCAGCCCAGAGCCAATGAGAACAGGTCTTATTGAAGAAGGGATCAACTTTAATTACACAATATGATGAAATTATTCATTTAGGCCCTTAGAAGAAGATTTTCTTATTTGGTAATGAAGAGAATATTAAGAGAAATCATGTCTGATACTTTAAAAACCGCAGATCGGTTAATCTACGCAGTAATAAGCATTAGTAATCTACTCGCTAAAATTATGGTGGGAGATTGATATGGTCGCCAAAAATTCGACTTGGAGGGGGAGATCCAAGGATCGAGGTTCTTATTCCAGCAGACTTTGAAGAGTGAGGAAGTGTGTTTAATGGGTTAACGGAGATCTCAAGGCTTAGTCAGAGTGCGACGACTGTCGACTTGTGGAGACGTGAGGATAGCTAGGTGGAACGTGAAAGATCACCGCACTTCCATTCTACGTGAAGTTGCGAGGAACATTGCATAGATTATATCTCTTATATAATTGAGATCTGAAGTTAAATAAGCATATATATATAAAGAACAGGTCGCATACTATATATTGTGAAAAGTCGAGTGTTTTAAAATTCACTGTTTCGACAATATAAGCCTGTCAAGTTAGATTTCCAAATGTGTTGGAAATAAAGCTGAATATCATTTTTAATTGCAACGTGAAGTTGGCGAACGCAGTTCAAGTGAACAGTGGCGGAGAACTTTTAATATTGGCGCAACACATAAACATTAACAGAATGACTATTATTATTCTTCAAACCTTATCATTCAGCATAATTAATAGTGTTGATATGATGAACTAAATAGTCATGCGCCAGAGACATATTCGATAACGGGAGTTAAGATACAACGTTGGAGCTTCGTTAGACAACGTATTCTTGAATACAGACGTAGTGTACGGTCTATCTTGTGCATTTTAGTCAGTCTACGAACACTAATATAACATCAATTAGCAATGGAAATATTTCATTCACCATTTATATGAATATTTCCATAATTATATTCCAATGATGAAGCTGATACATATTTACGACGGAGAATGAAAACTTTACAGAAGAGATTTGTCAAGATGCTAGGGAAAGGTAGCCCAGCAACTCAGAAGAATTTGCCAGAAGGATGTCGTTCGAGCCCAGGCGAATGTTGGTGAATTCCAGAGAGGGACGTTTCTTATCTCTGAGGTCGCAGATCCGAGGTTCGAATGCAGATCCATCCCTGTGTCTTGTACTGAGGAAACATCTAAAGTATTGTGGGAATACTTACATAGATCTTCAAGTTTTCGTCCAAATAAGGTATTAGTGTATCTCAATTGTTATATAGAGCTTGATTAGTAACATTCTGAGCCAGCGATCTTATTCCATATTTCTATATTTTCACATTTCATGTATTTCAGTGCTTTTATGTATTTTACACTTCAGATGTGTGTTGAGTTATATTTCAAGATAATTTAGAAGATGATTGCATTTCATCTATTTTTCAATTTTATTCTACGGATCAGTTGTGGAACTGACATTAAAATTTTGTTTGAGGAATCATATTGCCTAATAGGAGACTAGTCGTTTCGACTCTCGAATTTTAATAATTTCATTTAAACCAAGTATTCTGACATTGTGTCATAGCTTCAAATTAAATTCATATTAAATTTAATTTGAGCACTTTAATGTAACGACATATAACTTCAAGAAAAGAAGAAACATCGAATGATATTGTTATATCATTATTGTACATAATCTATCGACGATCTAAGAAATACTAGTCGTTTGATAAGACCGAAGTCATAATCCCTATGAACATTCTTTGTGAAGTGTGGAAAAACATTACGACATTGACAAACCTTTCTTATTATTTGTAAAGCTAAGAGCTTTGTTTATTTAATATGTTAGAGGAAATACCTTTTGATAGAAGATTATTCAAATCTTTGGCTAGGAATTCAAAGCTAGTTTATCCCGGTCAGGATTGAATTCTATCTGACACTAAATAACATGTGTGTAATTTTATGCTATTTGTGTAACATCACGTCATTTTGTCGACATGATATTACCACGATAAACAATTTAAAGCTTGACAAGTGAGATGAGACAGGAGTATTATTTTATTACATGTATTTGCGACAGACGAGTTAACAGTTAATTATCTTGTTGTGGAGTAAACTTTAGGAGGTTGATCACGACTGTCTAATATCGTTCATTACAATTGGAAGTTTCGTTTGAAGAATTGTATTCCAGTAGTCATGTGCAATGATACTGAGGGTCATGCCAGTATTTGAGAGAAGTTCCTACATAAGAAATGTTAATAACAATTAATCCCTTTTGGTTATTGTTTAACATAGTAGATGATAATTGTTTATGCCATATATACTGATATATGAGGATTTGTAGAGCTATGGAGTGCTCATGCGAGGGAATTCCGCATTTTAAGGAAGACAAAGTATTGTTGTTCTTTGATAAAAAGGCATGTATCATGATAAGAGCCGTTGTATACAAGTAGTCCAGTTTTTGTGAATTAACGATTTAGCTGTGTTAACAAGAGGGTTTCAGCGGAAATGCAACTTGAGAAAGATTGTCTACTCATGTCTATAATACAATAATTATTAAATTTTATTAACCCGAAATTATGTAATTACGTAGAGTTTACCTTAATTAGTCGACTGAATTATACCGACAGTGTAATGAAACCTATATAAGACGATGTGTAAGCAGTATATCAAAACTACAGAACGTTAGAGAAGGATGGTTATGTGAAAAACCAGTGTGTATATTTAGTTAAGAATTTTATTGTAACCGAGAAGTTAGAATCTCGAAAGTGTCGCTTTAGCAACACTAGATAATGGATATTATTATAAACATATTACATGTATATAATGTTTGTGGAACTGATTTAATTAGTTAAATAATTTAGTAGGATATATTAATCAATTGTTATGGAATAGCGTGTGTTTTATGAGCGGATGTTTTTGGTGTGTATGATTGTTCGTTGTTAAGAGCAAATGTGGAACCGAATTGGTCTAGAACAATTGCGGGGTGCGAATGAAAGAGTGTATAAAAATCTTTAGAATGATTGTTTAAGAAACAGAGTAGTTATGTGAACTTTTGAAAGATCTAAATGTTAATTTTTACGTGTTTTTATAAATGCACACACAAGCAGTCTCTGTGGACTAGCGAGAATGATTCACCGTTATGTTGGAGAGCGATGACATACTATGAACATGTGTAATCTCACCGCCTTCTATATTAATTGTATAAACCAGTTTCGAGTACGGCGTGGTGCCGGTATTTCATTGATGAAACAAAGTTACTGCACGTGCGTTCTGCAAACGCAGGCTTGTGAATGAAATCAGGTGTCTGGAATGCCATTAAGAGACTTCATTAAACGTTTTTATTTTTACGCAGTGTAGGCCTAAAACCAAGCCAAGATTTTATACTCATAATTTTTAATACAGCATTGTAGTAAGATGTAGAGTTGAAAGGAGGTGTGAATGATTGCGTGTTTTTAATTTTAATGTCGATTGTTAAATTCGTTTATTATTATTATTTTGTTTATACTAGATTAGTTTACCCTATTGTTAATAATTTTTTTCAGATTGTTTTCCATTGTTGTTGGAGTGTGATTCATTTTAAATATAAGGAGAAGAATATTGTGGATGTAGTGTAGGCGAAGCTGAATTCCCAGTCCCCGAGTGGTAAGTAAAGGTGAGTACCCCGTGTAGTTGGTTGTTGATCCACAATATTCTCGTAACTGCTGTCTGTAAATCCCTAAAGGCCATGTTGGAAGCGATTTCTAATGTAATATATGCCGGTGCAGTTAGAAATAGGCAATCCAGCGGGGGCAATGGTTATTCCAACAGGATCCTCTCCGGATTATCGGGTACAGTACATGACTCTATGGCCTATACATGTAACAATCCAACATGGCGACCATCCGAAATATTTGGACAGCTCTGAATATCTACGAATCTATTATAGCAATCAAACTGATTTTTTATGTTCATAGGGGCTATGAACTTAAGTTCACCTATAGGACTTTAAATAAGCTGGTGATCACAAATCCATCATGGTGGCAACGCGAAGTATAAATATTCACATGGACGTTTCTCACAATTTAACCATCCTAGTGCAGTGAAACTAGGTACAGTAAATCCTTATACGAATGTTAATCCACTGCTATCAGATTTATTTCAATTGTTTCCATAAACACAAGATGGCAGCTGTGCGAAATTTTAAAATCTCGTTGTTACTTCTTGTGTCCTAATCATGCGATTGAAGTTTGAATGCTACACGTAAACAATAATCTTCATGTAACAGTACATAAATCTAGGACCTATATATATAAAATCCAACATGGCGACCATCGGAAATATTTAGTCGGTTCTCAATATCTACGAATCTATTACAGCAATCAAACTGAAATTTTGTATGTATATAGAGGCAATTAACATATGTAGGATATTTGAAAATAGGCTGTATAGTTCTTCACCGAACTACTTGTTTTTTATAAAAATAAAAAGACATACAGACCATTCGTTTGAAGTATTGAACAATGTTCTATCAAGTTTGGTTTTCAAACTATCGCCTATTTTCAAAATCAATATTTTTGAAAAAAAAATTGTGAAAATAGTGCAAGTCGCCCATAGCAAAGAGGACGTCATCCCAACGCCAACAACACCTCATTCGTTAAAATCCGACCATGCGTTCGCGAATTATCGCCAATGTTCGCGATAAAGTAGGCTATCATTTTTTTCTCCTACACACTTCAAACTTGCTGTCATCCTAGAGGGCTTAGGGACCTTACATTAACGACAAACTATTTTTATCCTAAATTCACCGTTTCCAAAATAGCGCCAATGTCAATAACAAACATTTTCAAAACATTTTTTTTAAAATACCAACACACATTCTTACCAAAGAGGACGTCACCCCAACGCCATTAATAACTCGTTCGTTAAAATCCGACCATGCGTTCGGGTGATATCGCCAAAGTTTATATGAAAGTAGGGGAGGGAGCAGAACTCTCCTTACCCCACTACAAGAAGATTTTGTCCTAGAGACTTAAATTTATTTTGGGGGTAGAGGGGACCTTTCATTTATATCAAACAAACACTTTTGTAAACTTGTTAGTTTCCAAAATATAGGAATTTCAAAATTTGAGTGTTTTCAAAAAAATGTCATAAAAAGTTTTATTATAAAAAACAAGATGTTCAGTAAAGAATATATAGCCTACTTTCTACTAAATGCATGGGTAATATTTTAACTATTTGTCTTTTCAAGGAGTATAATTGGATATTGGTTGTAGTAGCTTGTTGAAATACAACGTGTTATACGGATATTAAGCATGAATACGATGTGCCCTTTGCTAGTGCTACCTCTGGAAAAAATGTCATTCATTTCGGTTTCACCGTGTTTGAATTGATATGGTGAACCGATTTGCACACATACATGGCCGCTATCAGAAAACTATTAGGCTGATTACCTTGTAGTTCAGTCAAAAGATGCTTCCCACGAAAAGGTATGTTGTTGAAAAATTTGGTAAAGATCAAATGATTAGTTTGGTCGTAATTTGATTTAAGCTTCTAACATTTGGGTGCCCACCATTCCGTTTACGTCAAGATGGTGGCGATATAAAACATGACACTGAGGTGCCCTTTGCTAGTGTTACGTCTGTGCCAAATGTCGTTCAATTCGGTTTACCGTGTTTGAAATTATATGGGGAATCGATTTGCACACATACATTGCCGCCATATGCAAACTATTGGACGGATGACCTTATAGCTTGCTCAAAGAACACTTCTCACATAAAAGAATGTTGTTGCAAAATTTGGTAGTGATCTGATGATTAGATTGGTCGTAATTTGATTTAAGCTTTTAACATTGGCGTGGCCGCCATTACGTTTCCGTCAAGATGGCGACGATATAAAACATGATACTGAGTTGCCTTTTGCCAGTGCTACCTCTGTACCAAATTTAGTTCTATTCGGTTTCACCGTGTTTGAATAGATAGGGGGAATCGATTTGCACACATACATGACCGCCATCCACACATTATTGGACTGATTACCTTGTAGTTTGGAATAATGTTGCAAATAATGATGCAACATTTGGTAGAGATCAGATTGTTAGGTTGGTCGTAATTTGATTTAAGCTTTTAACAGATGTGTGGCCGCCATTACGTTTGCGTCAAGATGGTGGCGATATAAAACATGACACTGAGGTGCCCTTTGCTAGTGCTACCTCTGTACCAAATTTCGTTCAATTCGGTTTCACCGTTTTTGAATTGATATGGGGAATCTATTTGCACACATACATGGCCGCCTTCCACAAATTATTGGGCTGATGACCTTGTAGTTTGGTCAAAAGATCCTTCATACATAAAGGTATAATGTTGCAAAATTTGGTAGAGATAGGATGATTAGGTTGGTCGTAATTTGATTTAAGTTAAGCTTTGAACATTTGGGTGGCCGCCATTACGTTTTCGTTAAAATGGTGGCGATATAAAACATGACACTGAGGTGTCCTTTTCTAGTGCTACCTCTGTAACAAATTTCGTTCTATTCGGTTTCACCGTGTTCGAATTGATAGGGGGGGCGGGGGGGGCAGACATTCAGAGTACACACACTCACACACAAACAGACACACAGACACACAATTTTTGGCCCTGTGTTGATCTCATAAGTTAAGTCTACTTTCATTTTTGCAAAAAATCGAAAGTAGGCTAATAAAGCACATAACAGCCATTCGTTTCATCCATGGCACAATGTTCTATCATGTTCGGTTTTCAAACTATCGCCTACTTTCAAAAACAAAATTTTTCAAAAACATTTTGAAAAATATAATACGTGGTCCATAGTAAGGCCCCCGTTAGCTTGAGTCCAACGACACCTCATTCGTGAAACTCCGACCACGGATTCACCAGATATTAATTATTTAACACGAACATGCCCTTGCAGCGCTGGATGGCCTAGAACTCCTATTACCCCCCTACTTAAGCCATTATACTATAAATCACTATGTCAGTGATGGGGGACAAATGGTAGGATTATGATAACCACCGTATGTTAAAATTGACGAACATAGCGATTTTCATTTTTTTGATAATATTATCCCTTATATAATTCTGAACAGATTGGTATAGGACATATACATGTTCCGACATTTTTCAAAGCCTTATCGGACTTTAAATGGCTGCCCGTGCATAGTATTTAACTGCTCACTTGAACTTAAATTGCTTTTTTTTCTCTTCAAAACTATATTTTTTATGTGTAGACTATATTAAGGCTTTCACAGCCCGGATTATATAAATAGTTCATGTTTTTTGTGAGCTAATGCCGTGTGTATTTAGATTAGAACCATACGTTTCGGAGAAACCTTGCCTCCGTTTTCAATTCTAATCTAAATACACACGGCATTAGCCCAAAAAACATGAATTATTTATACATTTTTTATACTCACCAATTTTTCTAGGTTTATGCCGTATCTCGTGCGGTGTTTCACCTAGGACACCAAGATAGGGGCTCTCGGTATCCATGACCGGACCCCCACTGGAGTAGCGAACTATGAAGCGCACCTGCGGACACTAAGACCCCGCTGATGAGTCTGTCTTGGTGTTCCTAGATGAAACCTTGTCCGTGAAAGCCTATATGCTACATTTTTCAGGTACACTTTCCTAACTAACTACTGGAGCTACCAGGCTGAAATTTGGTATAGAGCTGTAGTATTACATAGACAATAATATCACTCTAAAATATAATTTCCAACACGACTATGTTTAATTTTATTCCCAGGAATCTATTGTTTTTATATGAAAATTAATTGCGATAAATTATATTGTCATTCAAAACCATATGAAGTAAGTAAGTATTTTTTCGTAGTGTCATTATATAGCCTGCAGTGTCACCATTAGGTCTCCAAAAATATCAAGTGTCTTGGGACAACAGTTATTTTGAAAAATGTATCTATCGTATTGATTATTGATAATTATAACAATTTACATAATAATTATTAATAGAATACTGACATGATCTATAGGTACCTACTTTTACAGTATGTTATCTTGATGTATCATTATATATGCTGCAAATTTCAGATGGTTATCTTTAAAAATACATTGGATATTAAATAATATATATATGCTACAAAATGTGAAATTTGAACATATGGGTTCCCATTGCAAGTAACTTAGTTAAGGTAACGCGTGCCATATCCATGCGCTAGGTTCGAATTGACTCATCCAGTTCGCTTAGTGGTGCTGCCATGAAAATTAAACTTTACCGAGGGCAATGTTGACTAGATTCCATAAATCATGTTCTTATATTAAATTGCCTTTAGATAGATCCATTCATATTGCATCAAAAACAAGCCGACATTTTTCAGCATCATCTTCATCGTTTCAACTACCAGCCTACCGGCCTACCAGTAGTAAACAAGTGATATTCCACCCTTCTGGCCACGACGCCCCTTTCCCAAACACCGGAATTACAAATATACATACTCTATTTCAGACACCACAATGACCCAAGTTATCAGACACACCCAAATATCTGGGGCTAAAATGACCATGATGTCCAAGTCTCTCAAATGAAAACAGAATTAAAGAATAACGTTTATCTTGGATAAATATTCTATTGAATATCTTTTATGCTCATTTTCCGTACTGATATTATAAATCCACTAAATATTACTTCCACTTTACAAGACAAGTTACACACTTACAAAGTTGTATTGTAAAGAGGAAGTAATATTTAGTGGATTGACTATGGATTCCTCGTTGTGTAGTGGCTAGCGTTCTTGTCTGTCGCCCCAGAAATCCGGGTTCGATTCCCGGCTCTGGCAAGATTTTAAATCGGGTCTGAGGGCTGGAACGGGTTTTACTGTGTATCGTGAGGCAAAACTGAGGAAAGGTGGGTTTCGTTTCCCACCTCAGCCATACTGAAAGTGGATTCTGTGGTTTCCCACTTCTACTCCAGGAAAATGGCGGGATGGTTTCTAACTAAAGGCCGTTTCCTTCCTAATCCTTTCCCCTTGAATTACAAATCCACTCACTGCTACAGGCACAAGAATAACACAGGATATCAGACAAATTCTGTCTATGTGCATATAGAGACACTGTTGGATTGGCGATAGTTATTTAAATTTGAAAGAACAGTCGACGTCGGACGGCGTAATATATACTGTATATGCATACACAAGTACACGGGGCTATATGACTACATTGTCCAAGCCCTTCAAATAAAACAACTACTACTATTATCTAGAAGCCTCCGTGGCTTAGGCGGCAGCACGTCGGCCTCTCACCGCTGGGTCCGTGGTTCAAATCCCGGTCACTCCATGTGAGATCTGTGCTGGACAAAACGGAGGCAGACAGGTTTTTCTCCGGGTACTCCGGTTTTCCCTGTCAAAATTCCATTCCAGCAACACTCTCCACTATCATTTCATTTCATCTATCATTCATTTAATCATTGCCCCAGAGGAGTGCGTCAGGCCTCGGCAGCCGGCACAGTTCATATCCTCGCCGCTAGATAGGGGCTTCATTCATTCCATTCCTGACCCGGTCGGAGACTGGAAGCAGGCTGTGGATTTTCATTTTCACTACTATTATCTGAATTGCTTGTTGGGAGTGCCTCCAGTGTGTTTCCAGTCTATATACCTGACCCTAATGCAGTCCAGCTTTTCACAAGTGTAGCGACTGAATATATTGAGGCCCTAAACCGCGGTAATCCAAAGGACGCAAATCCAGCTTATTGGATCGTATACAGTTACTCACTCACATATTCCATGCATTTTAATAGGTCTCGAGTGACCAATTACCGATTACACTTCCATTATAAACAACACGCCACGCTGTGCAGGAAGTCTGACCACTCTTATTCAACATTACAGTAGTTTCATTTAATCGAAATTTTAATGTTTTCAGTCGGTCAACACGATTGTACCCGAAAAAAGAGAATTAAATGAGATTAATAAATACACTTGGATGACCAGTATTGATCGTCAAGTGATCATCATCAGATCCTTTACACTTAGGCTATTAAATACAGGGCACCAGGAAATGTTCTCCGCAGTGCCTACTGCGTGGGCTAGCATCAGTAGTTACGTTGGCAGTACTACTGTCACTTGTATCAAAACAAACAAACAAACAAACAAACAAACAGTACACTTGTGCTCACCATAGCCATTCATAACTGATGCTAGAAGTGCTGATGACACACACACTGACGATTTCGACAGCCTACAGCCCACACAAGTGGGAGTCACCCTGTCAAGGACACCGTGTTGCCAACTAAACTGCTGATGCTAGCTCTGGCAGAAGCCGGCAGTCACTGCGGAGAACATTTCCTGGCGCCCTGTATGTGTCTACACGTATGGCTGATGATATTTAAAATATAGCCACTTATTTAATTGCAGTAGTTATTAAACTAGAGGGCTGCGTGGCGCAGTCAGTAGAGGCGCTGAGGTTCTAACTGAAAGGGAGTGGGTTCGATCCCAACCCAGGTAGTGGATTTTAGATACAAAACTACCACTTTCGGAAACACAAATGGCCCTGGGGTTCACTCAGCCTTCACCAGAAATGAGTACCAGGGTAATTCCTGGGAGTAAAGATGGCCGGGCATGAAGCCGACAACTCCATGCCATCGAGTGCCGATGTCACGAAGAGTGGAAGCCTCTACCTTCCACTACTCCCAGGGCCTCCATGGCCTGTACGGAGTTGGCTTTGCTTTGACTTTAGTTATTAAACTAGCGCAACTAGTCAAGATTTGCTAGTTTTATGTGTTGTTGTTGTTGTTGTTGAGATTCTCAGAGTGATGATTGCCCTTCAAGTTTGCTTCCTTAGCGTGATTATGTGATTGTTATTAAATGGTCGGGTTGGAGTGGATTTGTGTTGTTGAGTGATCTGAAGTGATGTGTGGTCCGGTCCCGCGCAGCACTTCTCACTACTGCCGAAAATATAACTAAATAGCAAACAGACCACCGGCGATAATTTACAACCCTCTTTTAATCTCAGATTTGACTTTATCTCTCCCACAATTACATCAACCGTAACTTTGAAAAACACTTGACTTCCGAATACACATTCTCAATTGCTCTTATCATCGTATGTGACATCCCAATAGTCGCACTGCATCTTTCCTCAGTCATTCCCCTTTTGCTTTATTGAGTAATTCCCTCTGTTCGTTTCTTGGATTACAAAATTCAACTCTTTCCATTGCGTCCCCTTCTATTTTCTGTAACTTCAGTGCCAAGAATACTTCAGTTTCCTTCATTCCACATTACTCTTTCATTTTATTGTACTCCCTCTTAGCTTTCACGCGAACTTACCTTCCGGCTATCATGATAGAATTCTCTATTACCTCCTCTTTTTTTAGCGTATGGCTTTTAGTGCCGGGAGTGTCCGAGGACATGTTCGGCTCGCCGGACACCCAATGGGTGAGCTACAAATACCGTTGGGGAGGAAAGTTGGAATGGAAGGATGAGGAATTGGAAGATAGTGGCTGTGGCCTATAGTGAGGGACCAACCCCGGCATTTGCCTGGAAGGAAGATGGGAAACCACAGAAGACCATCTTCAAGGTTGCCGGCGGGGGGATTCGAACCTTCTCGCCTCCTGGATGTGAGCGACTGCCAGCAGTCATGCCGTAATGACCACGACTAACTCACCCGGTATTACCTCCTCTATTTGATCATAACTAATCATTAGCCTTACCCCTACTTTTATTTATTAAAAGAAAAAACGAATTCCTTACAATTTTACCCTCTCCATCTAGTGTTTCGTAGTATTCTTTCTTTGTTTTCTCCTGTGGATCCTCACTGGTTTCAACTCAGTTCCTTGAATGTTAACGATATTGGTATGTGATCTCATTTTCCCCACTTTTCGACAGTGAATCCCTTAATTACTGTCAGTGCCCTGTGGAACATATGGCTAAATCTACTACGCTCCGTCCATACTCTGGTAGCGACTAGCGTAGCTGGCGGTGACCTGGGTTCAATTTCTGGCTCTACTAAGAAATTTAATTGTGGTCTGGGGGGTGGAATGGGGTACGTTCAACCTCTCGAGGAAAAACTGGGAAGTGGTTTTCCGTGACTTCCTAATTCTACTCCAGCCAAATGCCGGGATGGTTCCTAACTTCAAGCCATGGACTCCTTCTCCTCAATCCTCCCCTGAATTACAAATACACACACTAATACAGATATCACAATAACACACGTTATCTGACTGAGTACTCAGGGATAAATACGAACGACCACAAAAACATCTGCTATACAAGTATGCCGGGCAGACAGGTAGTTTTAATTGAGCCACAAGTAGGTCAACGACGCACACAGTACTTAATGCTCTTCTGGGATTGATTATTTACTGATTGATTGCAGCTGAGGAGAGAGAATTATTGCAGCACCACACACACACAGATTTGTTTTATACAGTGTTTGCAAAACAAACCACGCGTGTGAAACTGCTCTATTGTATTACCAACGATAAAGCCTCAAAAACACCGGCGTAAGCTCAGCTAACTGGAGGGTTTTATAGATCCCTGTTGATTTAACAGAGTATGTTTGTACTTAAATCAATATCAAATGAGTTCATACTGTGGCTATGAGACCGTAGATTTTTCAACAATACTTGTTATTTATATTACTGGAACATCACTGCTATTTCTATTAGCCTACTCGATGGATCAGTAATACATATATTTATAATAATAATAATAATAATAATAATAATAATAATAATAATAATAATAATAAACAAAGGAACAGGGCAAAATCAAGCTGGCAGAAAAGTTTAAGTACTTAGGCGAGTGGATAGTACCTAACAATTCTGAAAAAGAAGCAATCATAGCTAGGATGAACAAGATAGAAGTGGCATACAAGCTAACTAGAGATGTCTACAACACAAGAGCAGTGTCCATCAACGCCAAGCTTAAGCATTATTGTTCAGCCATTCGCCCAGAATCCCTGTACGCAGCAGAATGCCTGGCAATGAACAGAAAAGGTCTGATTTAAAAGTTAGAAGCCAAAGAAAGGAGAATCCTGAGGAAGGTCCTAGGACTAATCAGAGAAAATGACGAGTACAGCTGACGGCATAACAACGAACTCTACTTGCACATTGAGAGGATAACATACACCATTCTGAAAAGGAGGATTTAATTTTAAACACGCATGAGCTCGCAGAGAAAGACCAACAAGATAATTTTCTACTTTGTTAACAAGAAAAACAAGGAACCTTGGTTCATCGAAGTTCAAAAAGATCTGCGAGAAGTAGGAATCGCACGTGAAGACATCCAGGAACGTGCACCTCTCAAGAGAAGACTTCGAACATACAAGAGCTTCCAAGAAAATCCAAATTTGAAGACCGGCATGAAGTGGACTGATGAAAGAAAGGAGGCTCACAGAACGCGAATGCGAGAATATTGGGGAAGAGTTAAAGCTCGGGGTGCAAACGGTTGTAGTAACGTGGTCCACAGCGGGCCGAAACGAGGAGAGAAGAAGAAAAAAAACAAGAAATGGAAGCTTTTGAGAAAAATCTTAGGTCTGGTTAAAGAGAATGGGAAGTTAAGATGACGGCATAACCAGGAATGATATACACATGTGGATAAAATTATTGACGCTATGGGGAAAAGACGGGTTACGTTTAATGGGAATGTATCCCGAATGACGACAATACGATCGCATTTTCATTTTTCTCCAAGAGTAAAAAATAAAGGGAGCCTGGTCACAAACTGATCTGCACGAGATTGGGATCTCATGTGAGGATATCCAGGAACGTGACCAGCTGAAGAGAGAACTCTTGGAACATCGGAGTTTCCAACCTAATTAGCCGACGCTGAAAACTGGAAAGGGTGGATAAACGAGAGAATGGAACAACACCGACTGCAAATGAAGGAATACTGGGATAATTTTAAAGCTAAAGGGAGACACTTGAAATGACGTGGTCCTTAGTTGGCCGAAACGAAACAAAAGCTCAATGTTTGTCTGTCTGTTTGTCTGTTATGTATACAAATCTACGCCGTTTCACCGATATGATCCAAAATTTGTATACTTACCCTTTGGAACCCTTCGGGTAACCTTGTCCACTTTAAATTTCGGACAGACCATTCCATTCCCGGTATTTAGGCCCTTTGGCACAAATCTACACCGTTTCACCGATATGAACCAAAATTTGTATACTTACCCTTTGGAACCCTTCGGGTAACACTGTCTACTAAAATTTTGGACAGACCACTCCATTCCCTGCATTTAGGCCCTTTGGCACAAATCTACACCGTTTCACCGATCAGAACCAAAATTTGTATACTTACCCTTTGGAACCCTGCAGGTAACACTGTCCACTTTAAATTTCGGACAGACCACTACATTCCCTGCATTTAGGCCGTTTGGCACAAATCTACACCGTTTCACTGATCTGAACCAAAATGTGTATACTTACCCTTTGGAACCCTGTGAGTAACACTGTCAACTTTTAAATTTAGGACAGACCATTCCATTCCCCGCATTTAGGCCGTTTGGCACAAATCCACACCGTTTCACCGATCTGAACCAAAGTGTGTATACTTTCCTTTTGGAACCCTGCGGATAACCCTGTCTACTTTAAAATTCGGACAGGCCACTCCAATCCCTGCTTTTAGGCCCTTTGGCACACCGTATTACCGATCTGTACCAAATTCTACGTACTTACCCTTTGCAACCCGAAGAGTAACGCTGTCTACATGAAATTTTGGACAGACCACTCAATTCCCTTCATTTAGGCCCTTTGGCACAAATCTACATTGTTTCACCGATCTGAACCAAAATATTATGTACTTACCCTTCGGAACCCTGCGGATAACACTGTCTACTTTAAATTTCTTGGTCTAGGTTTAGGGTAGATGTCCCGGGACTTGAAATTAGGTCCATCCCGGTATTTGACTAAAGGAAGTGTGAGTGGAGCTGGGATTCGAACTTCTGATATTAGGATTCGGAGTGTGACTCAGCGTATTTTAGGAAGTTTTAACGCCTAATATTAATAATAAATGTACGTTACGGAACAAGAGAAAATCCCAGGCCCTGTTAACGGTATCCCTAGCGCGTGTGAGGGCGGTTATTATTCATTGATGAGGTTATGTACCAGCTCTCCTAAAGGTGAACCTTCCTTAAGTCAAAGCATGCCTGCTACATTTGAATTGATTTTCTTTCTGTTGGCTATTACACAGATGTGCGCTGACCGTTAACAGGCAGGACTCATTATAATCAATCCGCGTGATTACCTCACAGGCTAGCAAATTCAGGACGCTGTCATTTGAGCGAAACGGGGCTCATCCGGTCTCAACTTCACATAAAAATAATAGGATTCCTGGGGTGTAGCGAATATCACAGACTGTTGATACCATTTATTGTATTTATTAATCTAAATTTAATCTAAAACTAATTATAATATTTTATTATTTCATTTAAATTCTTTAAATTCTGTTTTTATGTTGCTTTATTTTAATTTTTAGTTATAATTTTTATATTTTAATCATTTTCTTCCTTTCCTTTCTCCTTTTCTTCGCTTTTCTCCTCTTTATTTTATATTGTTTAGTCTTGTTTTATTATTTTTATTTTATTTTATATTCATTTCACATCATAGATTATTAATTTAAATATTATACACTGTGAGAGGAAGAAGATTTTGGGCGTGTGATCCCCGAAACACAAGTTGTGTGTCTGCCCCCTCATCACATTCTCAAGATATACAGTTAACATATACACACTATTAAAACTATACCGGGTGATTCAGCAGCCCCTTCCAATATCATTTGAAAATGAAAATCCACAGCCTGCTTCCAGTCTCCGACCGGGTCAGGAATGGAATGAATGGAGCCCCAATCTAGCGGCGAGGATATGAACTGTGCCGGCTGCCGAGGCCTGACGCACTCCTCTGGGGCAATGATTAAATGAATGACAGATGAAATGAAATGATAGTGGTGAGTGTTGCTGGAATGAAATGTTGACAGGGAAAACCGGAGTACCCGGAGAAAACCCTGCCTGCCTCCGTTTTGTCCAGCACAGATCTCGCATGGAGTGACCGGGATTTGAACCACGGACCCAGCGGTGAGAGGCCGGCGTGCTGCCGCCTAAGCCACGGAGGCTTCCCCAATATCATTTGCTGCAACCAAATTAACGCCTGTTGGCAGGAAGTTCGTTATTTCTCTGCCTGCATCCCGTATGCTACTAATGCACAGCAGCAAGCACATCCCGCAAACTATACTGAACTCAATTACTTTTCCTTCGTATTAGTCTGTAGTCACATCGAGGGAAAAATAATAGTGTGCAGTATTGTTTGTAGGGAAGCCTCCGTGGCTTAGGCGGCAGCACGCCGGCCTCTCACCGCTGGGTCCGTGGTTCAAATCCCGGTCACTCCATGTGAGATCTGTGCTGGACAAAACGGAGGCAGACAGGTTTTTCTCCGGGTACTCCGGTTTTCCCTATCACAATTTCATTCCAGTAACACTCTCCACTATCATTTCATTTCATCTGTCATTCATTTAATCATTGCCCCAGAGGAGTGCGTCAGGCCTCGGCAGCCGGCACAGCTCATATCCTCGCCGCTAGATGGGGGCTTCATTCATTCCATTCCTGACCCGGTCGGAGACTGGATGCAGGCTGTGGATTTTCATTTCAGTATTGTTTGTAGGATATGCTTGCAGTGCATTAGTACCAAACGGGATGCAAGGAGAGAATTATCGACTTTGCCACCAACATGCGTTAGTTGGGTTGCAGCAAACGATATTCGAAGGGGCTGCTGAATCACCCGGTGTAGAAAAGACGACATTAATCCTAAAGATGAAATATAACTAGTTACTACTGTACATATTTGCTGATAGAGCACTTTAAGGAAAAAGTTACGGGGGAAAGAGAATAGGGAGGCAAAGCTACATTGAAGAAGTCTATTAAAGAAAGCTTTCCAGTCGGTCAACACAAATTGAGCCCAATTACATTAGGCGGAAAAACAAGTATTTATATACCCAAATCTGAAATAAAGATAACATCAGATATTTATCACTAAATAACATGCTTTTATGTACAAAAAAATGTGGGGAAGCGTGTTATTTTGTGATAAATATCTTATATCTTATACTGGGATGGTACTTATATTAGGGCCATGGTCTCCTCCTGCCCAAATCCTAGTCCCAATTAAATCTACACACACAACTATCACAATGATACAGGCTCTTAGACGGATTCCACATACACAAGTATACGATGTCGCAAATAATAATTGACACTCAAGACATCAACTTAAAAAAAAATCGTTCAGTTTTGAAAATATGATACATTAGGATTGTGTCCATTAGGAATATCACCAATTGATGCTATATTTGTTGTGAAGCAAACGGTGGTAGTTGCGCCAATCAGACTGACAATTGACTAAGCTTAGCACTGTTCAGCTCATCTAGTAACTACTCCAGCATTGCCAAACTATCATCATTATACTCAGCCCAATTGCCTCCAGCATTACCATCGTATTAGGTGGGTGAGGTAAAGGACTTGTAGGTCATGCTCACGTTGGTCGGTACAATTTGCTCCCAAATGAATGGAGCACTCACAGGGTTGGTTTTGATTCTACCTCATGGTGGGGCTTAGAGCAGCCCATTGCACTTTGTTTGCGTGTCACTTAACGTCGGAGCTAACCTGTGACGTAGGAAAGGAGACCGACTATCCAGAAAAACTACAGTTACTGTGACTTCCCCGTCTGTATGGACTTGCTGTCCATGCATGTTTTCTGCGATTATTATTATTATTATTATTATTATTATTATTATTTATTTATTTATTTATTTATTTATTTATTTAGTATGTTTCGACCCATACAAGATCACATAAATCAAGTTATGATCTGTTGCTGTTATTTTTATTGTTCTTCCAGAATTCTTTCATCATGTCGCTATGTTCAGTTCCACGTCCGTCAGTCCATTTTCCCCTAGGTCTACTGGGCTTATCTTCTGATGCAGATTCCCAAGTGTAGATCTTATGTCTGGAAGTTTTGCGGTCTTCGATATCTGTGGGTGTGATGTTGGCGTTATTGAGATCAGTTTGGACATGTTTAATCCAAACCGTTGTCGTCTTTAATTTTTGTGAGTACATCCATATTTTCTTTGTTAATCGGTTGTCATCTAGCCTCATAATATGTCCATAAAATGTCAAGCGTCGTTTACGGAAATCGGTTTCAATATTTGAATATTTTTCGGTGATCTTGTGCGATTGTAAACGATATCCTTCATCTGTAAGTCTTGGGCCAAGACTTTTTCGGATGATTTTCCTTTCAGTTTTCTTGATGTTTTCAAGATCCCCTTTATAATTGAGGTTTAAGGTCTCACTGGCGTAGAGTGTTTCGGGTTTGATGACCGTCCCGTAATGTCGAATTTTAGTGTTAATGCTCATGCATTTTTTGTTGTAGATGTTTGCGGTTTTTCCATATGCTTTCCGCATTTTGAGTTCACGTGTTCTTTGTGCTATTCTTTCTGTGCCTGTAGGTTCAATAATTTCACCTAAGTATTTGAAATGATTAACCTTGTTGATTGAACCGTATTTTGTTATCAAAGTTTGGGTTTCGATGAGTTTTGTAGCCATGAATTCAGTTTTTGTAAAGGAGATTTGCAACCCTACTTTCCCAGCACATTCTTTGAGGACTTCAATCTGGTGAATTGCCGTTCATTCATCTCCGGAGAGGATTGCCAAATCATCAGCAAAAGCTAAGCATGTAACATTGATATTATCCTTCTGTCTTCCTAACACGACAGGTTTCCATATGTTGCGACTTTTTAATTCTTTTTCCCATTCTTTGATGACCTTATCGAGAACGATGTTGAACAGCAATGGAGAAAGTCCATCACCCTGCCGAACACCAGTTTTAATGGGATAATGTTGGGAGATCTCTCCAATGAATTTGACCTTGGAAACTGTGTCAGTTAAGGTTTGTTGGATGAGTCGTCTCGTCTTCGGATCGAGATGGTTTTCTTCGAGTACATTAAAAAGAGATTTTCGATCAATGGAGTCATAAGCCTTCTCAAAGTCGACAAATGTACAGATGGTTGGGAGATTTCGTGTGGCTCGAAGTTTCAAGGTGGATTTCAGATTGAAGATTTGTTCGACGGCTGATCTGTTTGGTCTGAAGCCAGCCTGATATTCACCGATGAGTGGCTCGAGTTGTTCTTGCGTGCGTTGTAAAAGACAGGCGGAGAGGATTTTATAAGCGATGGGTAAGAGGGAAATTCCTCTGTAGTTATTTACATCAGATTTATCTCCTTTCTTGTGGAGTGGGTGGATGAGTGCGCATTTCCATTCGTTCGGTAGTTTTTCACTTCGCCAAATGTCCTGAATGATCTGTGTGATTTCCTGTAAGTTAGTGATCGTGATCCTAGATTTTTCAATAGTTCTGCGATGATTCCGTCTTCTCCTGATGTATTTCCGTTCTTGAGATTTTTGATGTGGTGATGGATTTCTTCTTGCGTTGGTGGTTTGGCTTCGGGTCGTATGTGTTCTGGGACTGGACCGTGTGTATAAATCACTCAGGTGGTACAGAACAATTGAGGTCAGAAAAATAACGTGCTAGTTCTTCACCGTTTTCTTGGTTAGTTAGTGCGAGACTTCCGTCTTGTTTCTTGAAAGTCAAATTTTGCGGTGTGTAACCTTTAATTCTGTTCCCAAAGGTTTTATAAAAATCTCGACTGTTGTGATTCCTGAAGTCATCCTCGATTGACTGAAGTTGCTTAGTTATAAAATTACGTTTAGTTGTCCTGATAATTTTGGTTGCCTGTTTGCGGACGCCGAGAAAGTGTTGTAAAGTTTCTGGAGATTTGTGGCTATTGTATTTTTGGAATGCGATTCGGCGATCAATACTGACTTGATCACAGTTGGAATCCCACCAGAGGTGTTTTGCTTTATTTTTAGTGGAATCAGTTCTTTGGCTTTTCTGATAATTTTGCTGCAGAAGTCTGTCCAATTGTTCACTGGTTCTTTATCCCATTCTTCTGCGATTTTTGTTTCTTGAATTTTGAATGTGTCAAATTTTGGGATGTAATATATTTTGTATGAATCCTCTTAGGTGAAAATTTCATTTTGATTCTTGTGAGATAATGGTCTGAATCAATGTTTGCCCCTCGTCGGACTTGAACGTCATGGATGGTTCTATAGTGTGCATGGGAGATTGCAACATGATCAATTTGGTATTCACCGAGATGTTATTATTATTATTATTATTATTATTTTTAGCGTATGGCTTTTAGTGCCGGGTGTGACCCAGGACATGTTTGACTCGCCAGAGGATGTAGCTACTTCAAGCGCACACCCATGGGGTGAGCTACAAGTTCCGTTCAATTTCAAGTGGTTCCAACTTTCGTTACCAGATGTCACTGACACCTAGTGGTGAACGTTGGAACTTTGATAGAGCGTTTCAACGAAATCTGACCAAGAAATTTAGCTTCACAAAGTTTAGTTAGTGGAAGGCTTTACTTCCCCTCCGAAGGAAGGCATACTGAAGGATTTTAACGCTCTTAAAAGATCCGACGACTTCGGCAGGGTTTGAACCCACGATCTTGGGCACAGCAGTTCAGCATGATACCAACTACGTCACCGAAGTTACTTTCTGCGATTAAACGTGCCTAGTTCGACACCGAAGTTACCTAGTGGACCTGAACTTATTGTCTTCTCTTTGACCACGCGACCATAATTCCGAACATTGGGCAACTTAAATACAGCAAGTTCTTCTAGGTATTGTGGCGTATCAGAGGGCTCATCAGTACACCTTGTAGGATAGCAACTACTTACTATGTCCCATCTAATGATTCACACGAGTCAGTTATACATATTACGGATCCTGTGACATAACATTACTTATAAGATTAATACTTTCGCATATTATGTCTCATCTATAAAGTGCATTGAAGTTCTTCTTGGCTAAAAGAGTCCACAGTGGGAAGTGAAGTGACGTGGACGTCGATACAGGAACTCCTGAAATCAGCTAAATCTATAAAACCACATTGTCTATTCAGTTACTTTCAAGTGCTTGGTCTCAGAACCTGTCTTATTGTGGTGGTGTGTGAATATTTGTGATTGAGACCAGGATAGGGAAGGTGGTGGCGTGGTCTTAGGTTAGGAACCATTCCAGCATTTGCCTGTAGCAGAAGTGAGGATAACGCGTTAAACTATTTCTATAATGGTTGAGGTGGAAATCTTCTCAGTTCTGCCTCACGAGGTTGAGTGTACCCCACCCCAGTGCATCGAGCATAAGTCAGTAATGAAACTTTGTAATAGCGAACGTAATAGAATGTGATAGTGGTTTTTGAAACGGCCAATTCATTTCAATAAATAGCCACTTTAACGGGCGTATTTAGCAGTAAAGTATGATTTGAACAACGCGGAACAGCACAAAACATTTCAGTTGACCTAAAGTAGTGTTAGCTGTTTATATGTATTTCGCACTAATGCAGTTACCGGCAGTTAGCTCTGTACTTCCCCATTTCACTTCCCCGGTATACTACTGTAGCGTAAAACATTTGCCACACTGAGCGTGTCTGTGTCACGCGCGTCAATGTTCTCAGATAGAGAAGTATTCAACACGCTCCCCGTACCTCTCTACACCCCTCTCCTACCGCTGAGCTCTAAAGGTAAAGAGCATAGCTAAACACCGGTACTGCACGTCATATTTTCAAGGCACCAAGCTTGCTCTCTTATGCCTATCCCTTATTTCCGTTTCTACAGTGTCAATGATGGTGTGTGGGTTTTGCGACCCGATGTCCTTCCTAAGAGAAGAGTAACCCATGACATGAATGGAGGTGAACGAAATATGACAAGGAGTAGGCCGTGGCTTATTAGAAGGTACAGTTCCAGCATTTGCCTGCAGTTGAAAGTGGGAAAGCATGGAACGTCGTTTCAAAGACAACAGGAAGTGGGGTCTACCGAGTCCGGAGGAGTCTAGCCCAGCGCGTTCTCCATTATAACATAGCTCGGTTAGAAGTAGGTTACTTATTCGTAAGGCTTTGTTTCTAAGTTATATACTAGCACTAGCAACTCGTCCCGGCTTCGTCCGGTATCTTGAACAGTTTACCCAGCGTACGCTTCAAAGGCGCACGGACAGCAGGTCCCAGACATAATTTAGAAAAGCCGAGGTGAACAGCGAAACTCCAAACACATATACTCTTCTCTGAATTCTTAACTCGACACGACTCGAATGTTTGATGTTGGCCGAAGCTGGGGTGATAGGCTCGCTCTGAAGCTAGTAATTTAAATTTCCACTGATTGGAGATTATTGGAAGAAATGAAAACGTAAAAACACTTATAGTGGGTGACATATTAAAGCTAGAGATAGGCCCATGCTGTCGCAGACTATTTTATAGAACTTTTCATACTGAACAATTCTCACACTCATAGTAGCCTATATAGATATTTTAACGGTTTACCCAGCATAAGCTTAAAAGGCTCACGGACGGTAGGTTTTCCTTCCACTCGATTCACTGAAATCGTTACTGCTCGGCTTCCTTTGGTCATAAATGAATGTATTTCTACAGAAATCTTCCTCGAGAAATCCTTTACAGAATGGTCAAAACCACATCAAAATTCATCCAGTGGTTCTCAAGATTACCCGTTACATCCAAGAATTGAGGACTTTGTTTTATACTAACGAGGGAAGTACCCCAGCTCGAACGGCTAAAACCGACTGGCAGTGCGCTTAACATACGTAGATATGTCTGTTCTACTACCCACCACGGGCATTTATCTGTAAAACCCTGCATTAGTGTACAATCAATGTTTGGAAGTTACGGCGTCCAAAGATTGCAGAAACCCAATTCGCAGCAGAAATTACCGAGCAACAGGCGATTTCGGACCATTATATTAGGGAAAATCCATTTCTAGCAATTGGTTAGACCTTTAGCATATATGTGGTAACATTACAAAAATATTGCAGAAACACAATTCGCAGCAGAAACTACCGAGCAACAGGCAATTCGGACCATTATATTAGGGAAAATCCATTTCTAGCAATTGGTTAGACCTTTAGCATATATGTGGTAACATTACAAAAATATTGCAGAAACACAATTCGCAGCAGAAACTACCGTGCAACAGGCAATTCAGACCATTATATTAACAAGAAACAGATGTGGTGCAGTATCATCTGGCAAAAGGTTGAACACTTACTTGCAACAAGAAATCTTAACACATGCAGTACCGTGTTGACATAGTCATCTTTCCCACAATAGAAGATACTGTGTTGTCCTTCATTCGACGTCGAAGTGTAAATGTGGAGTTTCAATGAAGTGATTAAAACACAGCGGAATGGAGCAGTACGCACTCTTAACAAGGGCAACATGTAGACATACTCCATTATTTACAATGTTCCCGCATTGCAATAGTCTAAACTCAAATGCCACGGTGATCACATTATCACATACACAGATGGTGCTGGCGACCAAACACGTACTTTTACAGATGAATGGCATTGATAGCTATTGACATAGGTACAACTCTATACTTTAAACCCACTTTCAGTCAGTTTTCGCCGTTCGAGCTGGGGTACTTACCTTGTAAGTAGATATTAACTGGTCTCTGCCGTGAGTTATGATATGGATAGTGGTAGGAATTTGTTTCAAGTGGATTCGTAATGCGCACTAGAGAAAGCTTCTACGCACGATTACTGCACGCGTGAGGTTCTTCAAGTACGAATTATCAACCACCGTACAAGAAATTATTCCTAACTAATATAAATAGAAAAAACTGTTAGTAGGGGGGTAAGGCCGATTCGAACACACTCCAGAACCCTCCTCTTACCACTACTAAGCCTCAGCCATGTTAAATATATCTCGAACGCATGGTCCGATTTTGACAAATGAGGTGTCGTTGGACTCGGGCTGACGTCCTCTTTGCTATGGACCACTCGTTATATTTTTGAAAAAAAATTTGATTTTTTTGTTTTCGAAAATAGGCGATAGTTTGAAAACCAAACAGGATAGAACGTTGTGCCATGGCTCAAACGAATGGTCTTTATGACCTTTATTTTCTGTAATAAAACTTTTTTATTTTTTATGTTTTTTTTTTAAAACACTCGAATTTTGAAAATCCTATATTTTGGAAACTAGGAATCTACAAAAAAAAATTGTTTGACGTAAATCAATGGTCCCTACCCCCTCTACCCCCCAAAATAAATTTCAAGTCTCTAGGATGAAAACCTGTAGTAGTGTGGTAAGGACAGAGCTGCGCCACTTCTTTTTGAACCCTCCTCGTATCGGCCCCGAAGCTGATATCTCGCTAACCAATGGTCGGATTTGAACACGTACTTTTACAGATGAATGGCATTGATAGCTATTGACATAGGTACAACTCTATACTTTAAACCCACTTTCAGTCAGTTTTCGCCGTTCGAGCTGGGGTACTTACCTAGCACTCGTAGTGATGCCCCCTACTTTCCTATAGGCTCTTTATTTAATGAAAAGACCAAAACTAAAAGGTCATCCGCTTTTAATATCTCGCGAACCAATCATGCTAGAGGCATGAACGAGGGGTCCAAGGACTCGGGCTGACGTCTTCTTTGCTATGGACCAATCGTTATATTTTAAAAAAAATTGGAAACTCGATTTTGGGGTAAACACGTGTTTTTTGTGATTTTTGCTGATATCTCACGGACCCATAACCGTAGAGACGTGTACGAGGTGTCCTAGGACTCGGGCTAACGCCCCCTTTCAAATGTGGTAGATATTTTTTCCAAAAAATAATTCACAAAGGGCCTAACGCCGTACATGTTGAAAAACATTTCTTTACCGATACTTGTTTATAATGTTTATGGAGCGTGGTGGTTGAGAGAGACGATACGGCTGGGTGTGTGTGTGTTTCAACGAACCTGTCGCTAACCACAAGGACCATGCTTAATAGAACAAACGCTATTTCGGCGGGTCGGTGTATGACAGAGCGAGCGTGCGTTTTCCTGATATTTTACCTTTGACGTGTAAACGGTAATGAGAACTTGGTTCTATGTTGGTCGAAGCGAGTAGAGAAAACAAACTTACAGGAGGTGAAGGTCATTTGAGCTTATTGGAAGGCGTTGATCTGACTTGACAACAATGCAATGGAAAAATGACCAAGACGCTTGAAAGTGAAATAATCTGACCATTGTAGTGGCAGGAAAGAGCGAAAGGCATGTGAACATGTGTGAAACCACATGTACGCTAAACCAGTGACATCCTGTCTTGCTTCGTACGTGACAAAATGCAAGTTCAGGTGAAATTTGATCTACCCCCAGGTGTTCACCTTGGACGTTATCTGTCCACGTGCGCGATAACTGTTAACAAGTCACATCCTGTTTTGCTTCGTACGTGACAAAATGCAAGTTGACGTGAAATTTGATCTGCCACTGGTGTTCACGTTGGACGTTAGCTGTCCACGTGCCTGATAACAGAATGTTCAAAGCGTGGGAATCGCTGAATCAGTAAAAAGTATGATGCAACTTGTGGGAATGATGTCGCAACCAATAGATAGGCAAGAGCTGCGAACAGCAGTGGTGGGAAGTGGAGGGGAGAGAGGGGGAGGGGTAATGTAAGAGAGAACACAGGTGGAAAGGGAATGACAAACATTTATGAACATGCACGAAGCGCTCCGCGCTGTACACACAGAGCTATAGGAGGTGTACAACATGTGTGAATAAATAAAAATTGCACAGGTTCACACAACATGTAATTTATTGATCCAAGAATTAAACGTAGAGTTAAACCCTAACCATTTGACGTAGAGTTTATTTCCTTTTTGTTTCAACACTTTTTCCACAATATAATGCTGAGGAAATGCTGTTTTCTGAAGTTCATGGAGATAAAATCTACCTTTTATGGGTTGATGGTTGAGGTCCTCGAGTAAATAGGCGACTGGACTGTCCAAGTTGATTCGACGAATTCGAAATAGTTCAGTCCCCCACTGTGGCGTGTAGCCCTTATTGAAGGCAGACTTAAATTTGCTCACACGAACAAAATCCCCAATGTTCAGTCGGTGACGTTTAGGATCGGCTGTTTTTATGGGGTTAAACAGTTTATCCAATCGCTGAATATTTTTGGTCACGAGGCGTGGCTTGGTCCCAATCGTTCTATGTTTGGTGTCATTGTAACGTGATACTAGCTCTGGCAACATGTCCAACCAGCGATACGTGCCCTGAGCGGTAAACGCTTTCCACATATGGGTTTTCAATGTTCGGTTGAACCGCTCGACCACACTGGCTTTGAGGTTGCTGTACGTAGTGTAATGGTGAATATCCTTAGATTTGAGAAAACTGGAGAAATCCTTGTTGAAAAATTCTTTCCCCTGGTCGGTTTGTAGCAGCTGAGGTTGACGTTTGGAGTGTTGAATAATATGTTGAAAGGCCTTGGTAACTAGTGGGCCAGACTTGCGACGCACAGGTTCAACAAAGGCCATTTTGGAATAGACATCAATGACGGTCAACATATAGCGTACACCGTCGTTAACGCCAGCATAGTGTATCATTTCAACCAAGTCAGCCTGCCAAAGTTCATCCACACCTCGTGAAATCACCTTGAGTCGTGGATAGTGACGCCTAGCTGGGCAATGCAACTCGTGAGCAATACCCATTTTAATGGGTGAGGGCTTAAACAATAATTTTGGCATTTCGAAGTTCTTGTTCAATTTCTTGAATTTCCCAATCGTGACCGGTGTGGCCAGCTTGACGTGAGGCATGCAACAACTGTAGCCGCTGGACGAGCTTATTGGGATTGTGCCAGTAGGTAACATCCACAAGGGGTTTTAATGGTTTAAATGTCACTCCCGAAGCGGACGCTTTACGACGAGTACTTTGACTGGTGGGAAACATTTTTGCAATGATGGTTTTATATTTTTGAGATATATTGGCATTCACTTGTTGAGCGGGATCATACTGTCTTTTGTGGGCATGGGTATCCAATAAAATGGATTTATATTTGTCTAGGTCCTCTGACGTATAATCATGGGGAGAGGGGGTCCGAGAAAAGAGCAGCTTTAACAGTCCTGGCGTTAATTTATAGTTGATGTTTTTAATGACAGATTTAGTACGAGCAAATTTAATGGATGAATCGCCAATTTTAAACTATCATCCTCATAGCGAACACCATACGTGGTATCTGTGTTTCCAATAAATAGATCGGTGAAATAGGGTTCCAATGTTGATCCATAATATTTTATTAAAATGGTTTTCAGTTGAGCTTTATGTTGAGGGGTGGCCAAGAGTTGTGAAAACGGAGACGCTCTGGAAGGGCAAGGTGTTTCGACCATGGCCAAGGATTTCTTTTTTCTCAAAAACTCTGCAAGGGGTGCGGCCTTTTTTTGAGGCGTAAACACATGTTCCTCCTCATCCTCAACTTCGCTAACACTAGTCAAATCTTCCTGTTCCTCTTCCTCTTCCTCAGGGTCCTCGTGCAGCGTCTGCGTGGCTTGTGAAACGGTGGGTAGCGTTTCAGATGGCTTGAAAGAGGGTTTCAACATGGCTTTTAGTGGAGGTGCTAAATGTTGCTGAATAAACAAAGCATGATTTGCACGTGATTGTTTCAATTGACGAAACTTTTGGCGAATAGTATTTTTTGCTCTAATAATATGCTTTTTCAATTGACTCTCTGCTAACGCCATGGTGTCTTGACAAATGACTTGCCGGGGAATGAGACAGGGCCTTAAATAGCAATAAAATGATCAAACCCTAAGCGATACCGTCCTTGGTTGAGTTCACTTTGTTTGTCAATCACTAAACAGGCATGACGTTGAGTGTTCCAGCACTTGGCACACAATTCTGTAAACATTTGAAAGGTCATATCCGGATTCACATGTTCATTATAAATGTGACGACTGTTCCTCTCGTCCTGACGAAATAAAACAATGACATTGGCATTGTCACGAATCAACTGTTTGGACATTTTAGAATACGTTTCCCAAGATAGAAACAATCGATATGTTTGTGTCGACCCATGCTGAAATAGCTTTGAATGATGCCTTGACGTTCAGTGGATACATTTTCGAAAATCATGAGTGAATCAGGCTTTACTTCATCCGGTGAAATCACATTTTCTTGCATGGAAAATGTAAAATAACCCATATTCTCTTTTTGTAATCCAGACATGACTTGATCCAGAAACACGTAGAGGGGTTGGTAGAGAGATTTTGCAAAAATATAAATATTTTGAAAACGCAGACCATTGGGCGCTGTGATGAGCGTTAGCAAAAGATTAGTCTTTCCACAGCCGGAAGGCCCCACAATGATGCAGCGAATGGAAGATGGAAAGAGTGAACCATGGCGTTGTTCACGTGATGTCGGACAGAGATGGGAAACCATGTCCCCCACGGGGAATGACTCTTGCTGCTTAATAATCTTCATTTCAACTAAGGCTTAGACAGGCTAGCAGGCTGTCTATATACATCACACCGAGCCTTGTCATAGAAACAGTAGACTGATACTACAGGTTGACGATGGATGTCTTTGGACATGCGTTGATGGCCAAAGCTAGGTCTGTCCCCATACATGATCCTAAACAAGAAACAGATCCTGCTAATAAACACTATGTGGATAGGTCAGTAGTGCCACGCACAAAACAGGGAGATTATGACTTTAAGGGAAAGCGGTTAACCCATGTAAAACATCCTCAAGTGTCTACAGACGTTACTACGAAAAAATATGTGGATAACAAATTGTATGAGTTTTATGATAAAGTGCCCCAGCTTACAGTGAATGGCTATAGCGCTAATCACCATCGGATTATTCACGTGGAAGACCCACAAGACGAAGACGATGTTTGTACCAAGCGTTACGTGACCTATGAAATGAAAAGGCTTTATAAATTTATCCCATCTGTATTTTTAGTGTATCTGACAAATGAAAAACCTGTGAATGACAGAAACCATTTACCGCTAGTCCATGATCAGCACTTGACCTATGTGCTTGCTTCGGGTTTAAGCCACTATCGATTACACTATGATGGAACCATTCACATCAAATATGCCATACCTGATGAGAACCATTTACTAATAGAGATAAATGGTCATAGGATGTTGGTCCATAACCATGAAATGGTCAATGCAGGTGACGAATTATCCTTTCACCTCATGATGACATGGGATGAAAAGCAAGCGGGAAAAACCATAAACGATTTCCCACTTTATGTGGAATTGGAATATACAGCCATGAAATAACCATCTAACGTTAGTTGTGATTTAAACTTTCTTGTGAAAGGTTGTGGGTCATTATCATCATGGTGAAACTAAGGTATGCAGTGAGAAAGACTAAAAAAAAGGACTTTGTCCTTGGCAAAGCCTGGGCTTACAACATTCGTGGACAAGCCCTTGCGAAAGAAAAAAAGAAAAAATAATGTATTGACCATAAGGAAAGCCCTTCGAGCAGCACAGAGACATGTTATTCCAAAACGTTGGCGACAGAGTTCAAACCAAGGGCGAGTGATTCCCGTCCCCAAACGAGCGGGATTTTTACCTGCATTATTTGCCGGTTTGGCTGCTCTGGGCTCACTTTTGGGTGGTGCCAGTGCAGTGGCGAAAACCATTAAAGCCACGCAGCAGGGCAAGCAACAACTCAAAGAAAGTCAGCGACATAATGAAACGATGGAAGCGATCGCCATGGGGGCTAGAAATGCCAATTTAAAGCCAGCCTTTTATCAACAAGGATATGGGATTTCACCATTTCGAAATATTAAAAAAAAAAAAAATTAACCTCAGCCATAGCAAAACATGCCCTGACGCATCAACAAGTGGAAAGCTATGCTAAACAACTAAAGCTTTCTCATTTTCGAGGTGTGTTTATGCGAAACCAATTACCCCCACGACCCTGGAAACAGGAATGTGCTGTTGTCAATTTGGATGATCACCGAGGACCAGGAACGCATTATGTAGCTTATGTCAAAGAGGGATCCATGGTATGGTACTTTGACAGTTTTGGGAATTTGCCTCCGCCCATGGAACTAGTGACCTATTTTGGAAACAGGATGAAGATATATTATAATGTGAAACGTGAGCAAACGTTTAACAGCCAACAGTGTGGACGTTTGTGTTTAATTTTTATATATAAGACGCAGCATAAGCTAAAACGCAACTAGTATGTCGGCAGAAAGTAAAACGTTTACACTGCATGGACGTGGACCTGAAGTCAGCCTAGACTTTTACCCGCCTATCGAATTGAGTGAAAACCCCTATGGTTTAGGACTTGTTTCTCTTGAAACGTACAATCGAATATACAACATACGTGAAAATGTGAACAACAAGTTTTACTATGATGATTCTGTGCTCACCTTGAACTCTGGTTAGGGTGACCAGACGTCCTCTTTTTCGCGGACATGTCCTCCAATTTACGTCTCTGTCCTCTGTCCGCGAACAATTTTTAAAATTGTCTAAATGTCCCCCTTTTTATTAATTTACTATATTATCGTATGAATGAACGTATGTATGTTTTAGTTTTTTGCAGTTTATATTGACGCCATGGCAATCGTTTAATTTTTTACCAATGCACTATTTTTGTTTCCGGTCTACACTGGGTTTGGGAATGTGTCTCTGTGTTTGTGCTCCGTTGAATGGCAGTCTTGCGGCGTGGTTGTGTGTTTGCCAGTTTGAAATTTGCTCTCATTCAAGATGCCTAAAAGAAAGTGCAAGTTTACAGATGCTTTGAAAACCAAATATCCTGCTTTCAAGCTTGGAAGTAATGATTTTGAGGCAGAATGTAAAATTTGCCCAACTGCAACTTTCATCTCGGTAGCAAATCATGGTAAGTTCTATAATTTATTGTTTTAGTTCATAAAATACAACAAATATTTAAACAGCGTTATTTATATAAAATTTTCATTTAATTTCGTAGGTTCTCAAGATTTGGATAGCCACATTTCTTCAAATAAACACAAAAAAGTGTACAAGGCTGCGGCAGTTCGCGAACTATAGACAAGCTTTTTTCCACATCAACTATAGCATAAACGAATCGCGTTTTAGCTGCGGAAGGAGCATTAGCATTCCATACCGTTCGTCGTCATTCCTCCCATAGATCAATGGACTGCACACCCAAATTGAACCAGACAATTTATTATGATTCGGAAGTGGCCAAAGAATTTCTTCAGCTAGAACCTAAACTGAAAGTTAAATAAACAGTGTAATAGGCCCACATGCTGTTGATGTTACAGTTGAATGTATGAAAGGTATATCTTGTTATGGAGTGTGTACGGATGGAGGTGATCATGGAAGTCTGAAAATGTTTCCTATTCTCATTCAATATTTCGATTATAAACTAGGTGGTATTAAAACTAAGGTTGTAGAACTAAAGACAACTCCTAATGAGAAGGCTGAATATATTGCATGGTATATTAAGTATATCTTGTCTAGTTTAGGTATTGTAGAGAAAAGTGTGGCCTTTGCTGGAACATAAAGGATGTTGTCAATAGGAATATGGTAGGCATAGGTTGCCCGGCTCATAAATTGAATAATACAATTCAACATGGAACTGATGTTTTATCTGTGGACATAGATTGCCTTGTTGTTAAGTTGTATAATAATATTTCTCAATTTACACTGTAAGAACTGAACAGTTGAAGTCGTCATATTGTGAATTTGTTGATACCAATTACAAACAATTACTGTCCCAGAGCAACACAAGATGGCTATCTCTGTTCCCCGCTGTTGACAGATTATTGGAAATGTTTCTTCCCTTGAAGTCTTACTTCTTTTCAGTGCCAAATCGTCCAAAATTTCTCATTAATGTTTTTGGTAATAACTTGAGTGAAGCTTATTTGTGGCACCTTCATTTTCTAATGACAATATTTCACTCAAAGACTTTGATAATAGACAGAGAAGAGAGTTCTGTGTTAGAAATCATGAATGTGTTGGAAAGTGTCAAGGTTATGCTTCAAAATAGATATGAAGTTTCTTTCATTTCATTGAAGGTGAAAGATGTAGTAGAAAATGTTCGAAAAGAGGGGCATTATAAGCAAGGAGATTTATTTATGAATGAAACATTGATGTTATATAAGTACTCGTATGTTTGGGATATTTGAAAAAATGGGTAACACAATTTGATGATTTCAGTTGTTTCATGTGGATGAGTTTAACTTTCAAGAAGATGGAATACACTGATGTTGAAAAGAGTATTATGTATTTACAAGGGAAAGGTATTCACATTGATGATGCAAAATGATTTGATCAGTTTTGTAATCTGAGTAAATTTACAGAGAAGTTTTCAAATAACAGCGAATATCTTAAATTAACTTGTAGTCAGAAATGGGCAAAATATTTCAATGATAGTGAAAATATTGAATGCTACTCAGTGTTTCTTAAAATTGCAGAATATTTCTTTTGTATCCCAGGTCACAATGCTAATGTGAGAGGTTTGCTCATTGATTTCATCTCAATGGACAGATGAAAGCAATAGATTGCAAATAGAATCTGTGAAAGGTCTATTAATGGTGCAATACAATTTTAAGGAATACTCTTTTCAGGACTTCTATAAATATCTGTTGGACAGACCTAAACTGTGGGCAGGAAAATCATCCACAGATAAATACAAATAGTCTACAAATAAAGTGTAATTTCATGTTTTTAATTTCAGAATAATATATATTTTCAGTGGCAATGTTCCAAGTTTATTAATGTAATTAATACATTTTGAAGTTCATAACAATTTTTATCGTATCTTGTATGGTTTTATTACTTTTAGATTTGTCCTCTATTTTCCCTTAATGTCCTCAATTTTTTCCTTTGTTGTCCTCTATTTCACAGTACTGGATCTGGTCACCCTAACTCTGGTGGATACACGATCGATGATATTTATGAACACATTTATGTGGTGTTGATCAATCAATATGGTTTAAAGTCATTTCTCGACGGAACGCACAAGTTTGAACTTGTAGGCAATACCAACACACATCGCTGCAGTATTTTCTCCTCATTCAACATTGACTTTAAAACACACCCCGATTCCATTGGCCCATTACTAGGATTTAAACCACGTGTGTTGGAGCCCAACAAAAAACATGAATCAGACCATGAAGTGAAATTCATTGAGGACCATCATGTGTCGGTGACGTGTAATATTATTAGCCAAGTGTACACCAATCAGGAACCATCGCATTCGCTTTATGACTTTATTGTGACATCGCCCAATGGCTATATTATTCGTGAAAACCCTCCAGTGGTGCTTTTTCATTCTGTGGCTGTCGATAGTATTAGTAATATAACATTAAGACTGATCAATAGAGATCAACAACTCATTGATCTAGATTCTACCACACCAGAGACTTACAAGTTGGTGCTAAAGCCACTATGAAGTTTGTGTACAAAGCAACAACACCGTCTAGGAATGGTGTTAGTTGTTTGCTACGTGAATACACGTTAACATCTCAAGGCAAGCAGATTTTACGGCATTTGGGTTACCACGTCAACCCTCATAATGAATTCTATCCTAGAGATAGCGAACCGCATCGAGGAACAACCAGGAGTGGTAAGAATTGATCTCCATTCCTATCAAGCTCAAACACCTGGACTCAATAACAATGATGAAATTCAATTTGTTATCAACAACCAAGATATTTACACCCTACCGCATGAAAGTGTCATTCAGATTGAAGGTCGGCTCACCAAAGCCGATGGCTCTACACCCACCACATCCAAGTTGGCCAACCATGGTTTGGCCTTTCTATTTTCTGAAGTGCGGTATGTCATTAACGATATCGTGGTGGATAGCACTCGAAATGTGGGCATTTACAGTGTCATGAAACTATACCCCTCTTATCGTGAGGAAGAAGGTAAAACACTTTGCATGGCAGGTTGGTGTCCTGACTCGACCAATGATTGGATGGTACACACTGATGGGACCTTTACTGGATATTTACCTCTTAAACTGATTTTAGGCTTTGACGAAGATCACCAACGCATTGTGGTCAACGCAAGGCAAATGCTTTACCTAGTGAGAGACAGGAGTGATAATAATGCACTCAAGGGAGCCGACAATGCCCCCATCGATTCAAAAATTCAACTACAACGCTTGCTATGGAAAGTCCCCCATGTGACCCTTGAAGATAGCAAAAAACTGGACATACTCAAAATGGTAAAGAGAGATATGCCTCTATCCATGGAATTTAGAAGCTGGGCACTCCATGAGTATCCGCTATTGCCCACCACCAACACACACAGTTGGTCTGTAAAAACAGCTCGCTATACAGAGAGACCTCTCTACCTGATCGTGGGTTTTCAAACGAATCGCAAGTATCAACAAACCAAAGATGCCACGCAATTTGATCACTTACAATTGAGAAATGCACGTCTTTTCCTCAACGGAGCCGTGTTTCCCTATGAAGGACTGGATTTGGATTTTTCAAAAAATAAGTTTGGCCCCCTGTACGACTTGTTTTCTAAATTTCGATGGTCGTATTATCAAAAAGAGAACGGCCCCATGCTACTACCCCAAGCGTTTAAGGCAAGAGCACCACTGATTGTTTTTGACTGTTCTTACCTGGAAGAGTCTGTCAAGCCATCCAATATCGACATTCGACTAGATTTTGAAACGCATGACAATGTACCAGCCAATACGACGGCCTACTGTTTGATTATTCATCACAAACAAGTCAACTATTATCCACTGTCCAACCAAGTGACGAGTGTATAAATAACAGCTCAACCCACGTCAAGCCGCTCAGTCATGTCTTGCTTTAAAGCCTCAAGAGACGTTACATCCATGAATTTAAACTCTGAGGAACAACGTTTCAAGACTTTTGCCACATGGCTAGTGCCTTTCATAAACCCTCAAGCCTTGGCGGCCGCTGGATTCTACTATTTAAAAACAAGAGATGAAGTGAAATGTGCCTTTTGTCCCATCATCCTAGACCAATGGCAGGAGGGCGATGAACCCATGCAGGAACATCAGCGCTGGTCACCCACCTGCCCCTACCTGTGCAGAATGAAAGTGGGAAATATACCCTGTCATTCAAGCTATCCCTCACTTGTGTCTCTGAGTGATGAAAAAACAAGTTACGATACGTGTGGACCGTATGGTGTCCATGGTGCTTCGGTGAGCAGCTCACCATCAAAAACGCCTAGTTTAGAGACATTGGGACATCATCGGTGTTATGGACGTTACAAACACAAGAGACTATATTGTTGTATCAGTTGCTATCGTCCTTATCCCAAAATGAGAAAAGCCTGTAAGACATGTTATGATAATAAAATGATGTAATTCTTAAATTCTTATTTTTGCATGTCCCTCTGTCCTACCCTAAACTCAATTTGAAGCTAGCATGGAAGGTAAGCCCATGCCATGATCACACGTGATCGTCAGTCAGTCGTCAGTTGAACTTGGTCCAGGCAAGCGTCAACATGTTGCGCACACTCATTGTGGATTGCCAAGGGTTTAAAATTGGTGACAACAAATTTATATTTAAACAAGTGGCCATGATCGATTGTACCACGTTTTGGATATCACAAGCTACGCATTTGCTATTTAAACCACCCCATGCTTTTGATTTGTTGTGTGAAAAAGACCCTAAACAAACCCAGTGGATTGAAAACCATAGGCAACTAGACTGGAATCAGGGAACCATTTCCTATAAATATTTGGACGTGGTCATGAAAGCACACTTGTCCTCGGCCAATGTGGTATTTGTGAAAGGTAATGAAAAACGTCAATGGTTGCAACCATTTTTGGCGTCTTACTGCCAATGTATCGACCTCATGGAGTTGGGCTGCCCCTCCCTGCAAACGCTCATGGATACTTGTTCCTGTGGCAACATTACCCATACAGCCCTATCGCATGCGTGGCATCTCTTTCATTGGTTAACCACTCATGCCTGCTGGGAGTTGTTGAACAAAATTATAACTCAAGATTTACCTGTGAATGACGCCACCCCCCAGGGGCTCACTTCTAGTGGGCGTGGGTTGGCGACCACGGGGCCCCAGCTGAGTCCGGCATTGCTTCCACTTACTTGTGCCGGGCTCCTCTCCGTCTTCTTTCCTATCGACCTCACTTGGTCAACTCTTGTTCTCTTCCGACCCCGACGGTATTAGGGTATCCGAGGCCTAGGGAGTCTCTTCCTTTCCCGCCTTAATTGGCCCTTGTCTCATCTTTCCTGATACCCTCCTTCTGTGAGGGGTCAGCCTTCTTGTTCTTTTCCTTTTACCTCCTGCCTTGTGCTCAAGGCCCTTAAGGAGGCAGGGTGTATGTAGCCCCACCACTTCTGGTGCACCCTAGATAATGCTACACCCTCAGGGGCTCACGGTTGGTGAGTTCGGGCGTTGGCGACCCCGAGGGATTCCTGAGCTGGGTCCGTTTTCCCCTTTTGTCCCTTCCCTTTGGGGCGGACCTTCTCCTCTCTCCCCTCCCCTCTCCTCTTTTCCTTCTATTTCCTTTTTCTCTTTCAGATTCCCGCACTGTTTTTGTTACTCGAATCACCGTGTATCTAAATTCCCTTTTATCGATTTTTAAGGCATTTTTGATCTATGTTGCATTTTGTAAGTTTTTTCGATCTAAATTACATCTCGCGATTGTTTTCAACCTCAATTGCATTTTGTAAAGATTGACAATCTAAATTGCTTTTTAGTAAGTCTTTCAATGCAGGTTGCGGGGCCTTTTAGTGAGTATTTTGAATTTCAATTGCATTTTGTAAGTATTTTCAACCAAAACCGCATTTCGCACGAATTTTGAATCTAAATTGCATTTTGTTTGGGGGCATTTTGCACATATTTTGATTCTCAATTGCATTTTGTGGGTATTTTGAATCTAAATTACATTTTGTCAAGTATTTTCAATCTAAATTGCTTTTTGTAAGTATTGTCAATCCACATGAGTCGTTAGAATCACCGTACATTTTGTAAGCATTTTCAATTTCAATTGCATTTTGTAAGTATTTTGAATTTCGATTGCACTTTGTGAATAATTTGGATTGGAACTGGGATAAGGCCTATTTCAATCTGAATTGCATTGTGTATTTTCAATTTCACCTGCATTTTGTAAGTATTTTGAACCTCAATTGCATTTTGTACGTATTTTCGATCTCATTTGCATTTTGTAAGTATTTTGAATTTCAGTTGCATTTTGTAAATATTTCGACGCTACATTGCATTTTGTACGTATTTTGAACCTAGCCTTCATTTTGTGGGTATTTTTCAATCTATTCCTTTTTGTGAATCTTTTCGTTCTAAATTCCCTTTTGTAAGAACATTTTGTGAGTCGTTTCAATCCGAGTTCCTTTTTGTAAGTATTTTCCGTCTCACTTAATTTTCGTTCTGGTTTCCGTTTCATTATCATCTTCGCTATCACCCAGATCATTAGGGGCCGATAACCTAGATGTTAGGCCCCTTAAAACAACAATTATCATCATCATTATTATTTATGAATGACGCCAGTGAGATTTCTACAAGCGACGTGTAAACATCTACAGCACGTGATACCATGGAGAAAGGCAATGCTACGGACAAAGCCATCGGCAAGTTCTTTGTGTGCAAAAAGAAACTAGACAGTTTTACCAAAGAGGAACTCTTGGCGCTCCCCAAGTCGTTCATTTATTATGTGGCCGCCAACGCAGTCAAAGAAATCTGGCAACATGTACCAAAATCATGGACTCAAGACTCTGTGTTGAGTGAATTGCAACCCTGTACGGATTACGATCACCATAAGCAAGTGGCCATGGCAAAAATACCGTCTATGCGTCAGTGTGCGACTTGCCAGCGTGCTAGTGAAACTGTATCACGGTCATAAAAGTCCATGTAAAGACTTTGTTGAATCATTCCACGGGTGTCATGGCGAGAAAAATCAACAACAACAAGAAACACAAACATCGTCCACAGAGGAGGAGGAAGACCAAACCTTTTTACCATCGATGGAAAAGGATATGCCAGACCTGTACTGGCAATGGCGTCATTGACAAAGTGATTCAATACCTACCTTTCGAAATCCATCTTCCAGGTTATCGTTCTTGCGGCCCTGGAACTCATCTTGAAAAACGTTTACAACGTGGTGATGTACCCATTAATCTTTTGGATCAAGCATGCAAGGAACATAACCTTTCGTATCGCCATAGTCATCCTGGTTTAAGACATGTGGCAGATAAATTGTTATTGAAGAAAGCTAAACAACGTTTCACATCCAGTGATGCCTCAGTGGGTGAAAGGATGGCAGCCCTTATTGTCATGAGTGCTATGACAGGAAAGTTGATGATGCATGGACATAAACATTGAGGAGTGAGGAATTGGGATTTGTTTGTATTCTATTTTTTCATTTGTCAATTCCCTTATGGTTATGAAATAAAAACAAAGGTTTGCCAGAGCACAATGTTTTGTGTTTTTATTATTTTTAAAAATTATGATGTTGATGGCTGATTTCTCATTTTCATATTTCACACATTGCCATTTTGCCAATTTGCAATTTACAGTTTATGAAAACGTTCGTTTTAAGTTTTGCGTTTTTGATGATATAGATTTTTCCATTTTGCTGATGACACTTTTTAAACAATGTCCGTTTGAAGTTTTTTGAATTTTCAAATTTTACATATGGCCATTTCCAGTTTTTAAAAATGTCCGTTTTAAGTTTTGCTGTTTTTGGTGATATGGAAACATGGAATTTCCATTTTGCTGTTTTCACATTTTTCCATTTGGTGTATGTCGAAAGTTGAGATTTGACAATGATGTTGATGCAAGTGCTTGACCATGGCGATGCTGCAATGTGTCTATGGGTGGTTGCAGAAACGTCGAGGTCTACCACTACTACAGGTAAGACTGTTTTTACAAAAATAATGTCTTTTGACTGCCACATTTCAATGAAGAAACAAAACTATTGAAAACAAAATGAGTATATAAGTGACCATTTACCCCCTCCCCACCCTACCTCACCGTGTTTGCTCTGGTCAACCATACACACCAGCTTTCTATCTCCACTCATACATTCACACCTGTCTTTGGGAACAAACACAACCACTTTATTTATTCCCGAAAGCACATTCTCGACATGCACAGTCATCCCAAAATAACTTTTTTTAGTTTACCATTTTACTATTTCAAAAAATAATTAAATACTAGTTATTAAAGTTACTAAAAAAATAATATTACTCATTACATATTTACAAAAACAAACACAACTTTGTACAACATTAAAAGAATCACACTATTTACCAATCAAAAAATTTAAAAAAATAATATTGCATAGAACTTTTTTTTAAGAGCAAAAGGTCCAAGTGGATTGCCACTATTTACAAAATCTACTATTTACAATGTCAGAAACCAATATTTACAAAATACTAAATCTACAAGTTACATAAATCTATGTCCCATAAACGATTAAACAGTGAAATCACACCTCCTCCTCCTTGCGTTCATAACCCCAGGGCAGGCTGATGAGCAGGTCATCAGCCCACACACGTTTGTTATCCATGGAGGCGAGGGTGCGTTTTCTCTGTTCCACAAGATACAAATGATGGTTGCTGGATTGTATCCTGCACTGTGTATGAGACAGCTTTGCCAGTGCGTAAAACCGCTAAGTAATCGTCTACACGTAGCGATTTTACCACTGCTCTACCTACACCTTTTGCTCTTTTGGCTTCCTTACAGTCGAGTGTGCGGTAAGCATACATTTTTGAGGCCAAACCTACGAATTCCGTCATAATGGAATCACCGCATTCATCTTTTAAAACGCCCATTTCCTTCTTGTTTTTTATGGGCAGCTGAAACATGTTGTCAGCACTATAGCAAGAGGTGTCGAACCAGTCACTATGTTGCCTCATGACGTCATAGGGGTTGCAGTGGCGAATGTGGTAAATGAATGAGTCCGTGTCCATATACAAAAGAGAGACGTCCTCAAAATGGCGTTTCGCAAACTCATAGTGGAATCGATACATGACCGATTTAGAAAAGTCTAAAATGACTTGACCCAAGTAAATGGGTTTATCCATGGTCACGCTGGTCTTACTCATTTCAATAGTAGCCAAATCCTCATCGATAATTTTGATCGATTTGAAATTTGGCTTGGCAATGTACCGTCGGGCACCCCACCGCCCCTCCCAGACATTCACTAATTTAATGTCACGGTATTTGCGGACATTCTCCATAGACTTGCCATAGATGCAGTTGTTCATTAATTTAAAAAGTTAATTTCAAGCTGCTGTGTTGCCATTTGTCGGTGCTCTGTGTTGAGTCGCATGTATGGCTCAAGCCATGCTTTTTGAGCAAAAGAAATACCCCTGTGGATTTTCTTCAACACGAAGCCTTGGGCGAGGCATTGCACCAACATTTGGATATGTAGCACATACCGATTTTTGTTGTAAAGTGTGCCCATGAGTTTTTCAATTCTCACTTTACTGTCAGGGGGAACCATTTGCTCAAGGCAGAATGGGAAATCGGCATGTTCATCATACAAGGATGAGGGATATTCAATATCCACTTCTAGCACATATCCACGACCTGTTTCTTGGCTAGCCTTGATCACATCAAATTCTGACACTTGTTTCTCTGTCAACCAAGCAAACTCCCCATAGGGCAAAGGCTGACTCATGGCGTAACCGTACAAATTATTCACGTCATAGTACATTAAGTACGATTCTGGTTTGTCTGGTGAATAATCAGGCATGTAGACATTGTTCGCTTCGGCATGGCGTTGGTTAAGTGACACAAAGCCGCCACGAATGCCCTTTTCAAAAATAGAACCATGTCTACATCAGTGAGTAAATCCAATTCCACTTGAGTGTAGTTCAAAGCGGCATCGAACGAGAGCCCAGGACTCGTATAATAGTGAGCCGGGTCAAGACCGTAAATGTGTTGACACAAGTTACGGAATTTTTCAAACACATCAGTGAGCAGCAATACATCCAGTTTTAGGTAATGCAAAGCATATTCAATTAGCGTCTTCATGCCAAACACTCGCCAAACTTGACATGCATGTGCATAGTCTTCACCGGAAACGGTACTGCGTGTTAGTTTCGAGTAAAATTTCTCTTGTGGTGGGAGTTTTCTTTGCTTTAACACGTCCCAGCTATTGCAGAAATCATACGGGAATATACCTTTCCGAATGCACAATTGAAATTGCTCAGGACCATTAAAATACATTCTAGTATTTTTAATTCCTCCTCATTCAAGCCATTCACAAGGCTGTCTAGCGAGGATGCCATAAACTTAAAGGAATCCAAAAATCGAATGCTAAAGTCGCCCAACCTCCATGTCAGGGCTGTAAAACGCTCATGGTTTTGGGGAATAATGGTAAACGAGCCCTTGTTGACATGGCCCAATTCACGAATCAAAAACTGAATGTCATAATTCGCCAGATTGTGGAAAAAGACACTAATGAAACGAGGAGCTGGAAAGTTCAAGTTGCATTTACTATGCGCAGCTCCACGAAACTCCCCCGTAAAGTGCGAGTGATCACGAACGGTGTCTTCAGCACTGATCAGTGGCTTTTCGCAGATATGGCATGTCATGGCATGCTCATACTGCTGCTGTTGTTCTGGAGATAGGCTCATGGGTACTGGGTGGTCCAGTAATTCCTGTACATGGTCGGCCAACTTGACAAGTTCATCCAAGAACCATTTGGCACAATCTGGCCCCTCATGATATTTGTAAACGGATTGTGTGGGGTCATGGGCACACACCACATTAAATCCTATGGCAAAAGGTTCATGTTTTTGAATGGGTGTGGTTGAGCTTATGGTGGGATCTGGTTCACATCCCGCCATGGGTGTAGTGAGAGCTTCGAAATCTGCATATACCACATAGGGGACAGTGTCATGCTTGTGAATGACCTTAAACTTTAATACAGCCTTGTCCCATTGTGGCAATATCAGTCTCACCGCTTCCTGAGAAACACAATCTACCCTATGACGTTCTAAGAGCATGGTGGTTTTAAAATATTGCAAGCAACGGTCACAAATATGTTTCTTATGTTGATCTTTGGATGCTTGACTGCTTAGCAATCTACTCAGGCTTTTAATCAAGCAATAGTGATTCACCTCCCCTACAGATAAATATAAAAGATGAATGTGATGTCGTTTCGGTTCTTTTGTAGCATAAAGAGGACCCACAATCACATTACCATTAAGGCCATACACCATGAACGAAAAGTCCTGGTTGTCTTGTTCAAACCTATGGATCTCGGTTAAGTCCATAGGGAACGACACTCGAGTTAGATTTAAAGTTTGTTTCAATTCATCAAACTTGGCCTTGTACTTTCCTGGTCGACAACCATTATGTTGTGCTGGCTGCAAATACGCAGCCACAGACCACAGAAAGCAATCATTGTCACGATTCTTTATATTGACCACAGCATATTTCGAAGCTATTGCTGGTGGTGTTTTAATATAGCTAGACCCAGCATTCAACGGGTTGAATTGACAAATGTTGATTTGCAAATAATGAATTTTGTCTAAGGCTAGACCACTCGGTCCTTGTTGCAGTTTATCAAATTTTGATAGCAAGACATTCACCACGTGGGTTTCATACCACTGTTCCAAATTATGGGCTATGAATAGCTCTTGCATTTTACTGCAAATATAAAATGTCTCTTTATGCTCTACGTCCTTCTTTTTATATATGAAATCGCACACTAGTTCTGTATTCACCTTTAAAGCCGTATGCAACCTTTGCGCTGTACAAATTTCAATTTTAAAAATTTCAAAACAAGATTGTAAAAATTCTTTGGGAATCAAACTTTTTCTAACATTGACCACGCGGCCAGAGCACACACGCGATTTGAAACAAGACTCAAGGGGCTCCCAAGTTAACGTATCCGCAGCAGTAAAAGACATTATTTTGAAAGAACACTCTCACCTGAGTTTTCAGCTGTAGACTGCTTGACAATGGTTCCACTCTAAAGCCACTTGGTTTTCAACTGTATTTGCTGTAGCAGTGAACCCTTTTTTTTTCAAATATCTAAAAAGAAATAAAATAAACCACCATAAGTATATCCATTCCATATAGTTTATGCCTTTCATAAACAAACAAAATCAAACAGGTTATATTATATAATAAAACAAATCTCACCTTGACGTGTAATGCTTTGCTATATTCCAGTCTCGTGGGCTAGTGTGGAAATGGTTTCCTCTTCTATCTGTCTGTCTTTCTCTTTCCTTAATATATTCCCCACAGACACACGACAGGTAGGTTATACACGTTATCTGCGAACAAATAAATAAATAAAATCATTAATTACCTAATCAATAAATAATTGCATGTATTTATATAAAAATCAATAAATATATAAATGAATAAATATATACCTACCCCACAACAAGGTTAAGTATTTTCCACCAACACCAAAACTGTTAAACAAGACCAGGGGTTTCATGCAACGCAGTGTGTTCAAAGGTAGTCACCTAAGTGAGCGTTGAAATGATAACGACATGTCTTTATATATGCTACGTTGCATGTATAATCTTTTTTTCCCCTCGCTTTGAACATTCTGTTATCAGGCACGTGGACAGCTAACGTCGAACGTGAACACCTGTGGCAGATCAAATTTCACGTCAACTTGCATTTTGTCACGTACGAAGCAAAACAGGATGTGACTTGTTAACAGTTATCGCGCACGTGGACAGATAACGTCCAAGGTGAACACCTGGGGGTAGATCAAATTTCACCTGAACTTGCATTTTGTCACGTACGAAGCAAGACAGGATGTCACTGGTTTAGCGTACATGTGGTTTCACACATGTTCACATGCCTTTCGCTCTTTCCTGCCACTACAATGGTCAGATTATTTCACTTTCAATCGTCTTGGTCATTTTTCCATTGCATTGTTGTCAAGTCAGATCAACGCCTTCCAATAAGCTCAAATGACCTTCACCTCCTGTAAGTTTGTTTTCTCTACTCGCTTCGACCAACATAGAACCAAGTTCTCATTACCGTTTACACGTCAAAGGTAAAATATCAGGAAAACGCACGCTCGCTCTGTCATACACCGACCCGCCGAAATAGCGATTATTCTATTAAGCATGGTCCTTGTGGTTAGCGACAGGTTCGTTGAAACACACACCCAGCCGTATCGTCTCTCTCAACCACCACGCTTCATGAACATTATAAACAAGTATCGGTAAAGACATTTTTTTTCAACATGTACGGCGTTAGGCCCTTTGTGAATTATTTTTTGGAAAAAATATCTACCACATTTGAAAGGGGGCGTTAGCCCGAGTCCTAGGACACCTCGCACACGTCTCTACGGTTATGGGTCCGTGAGATATCAGCAAAAATCACAAAAAACACGTGTTTACCCCAAAATCGAGTTTCCAATTTTTTTTAAAATATAACGATTGGTCCATAGCAAAGAGGACGTCAGCCCGAGTCCTTGGACCCCTCGTTCATGCCTCTAGCACGATTGGTTCGCGAGATATTAAAAGCGGATGACCTTTTAGTTTTGGTCTTTTCATTAAATAAAGAGCCTATAGGAAAGTAGGGGGCATCACTACGAGTGCTAGGACACCCTGTATGTTCAAATCCGACCATTGGTTAGCGAGATATCAGCTTCGGGGCCGATACGAAGAGGGTTCAAAAAAAAGTGGCGCAGCTCTGTCCTTACCACACTACTACAGGTTTTCATCCTAGAGACTTGAAATTTATTTTGGAGGGTAGAGGGGGTAGGGACCATTGATTTACGTCAAACAATTTTTTTTTGTAGATTTCTAGTTTCCAAAATATAGGATTTTCAAAATTCGAGTGTTTTCAAAAAAACATAAAAAATAAAAAAGTTTTATTACAGAAAATAAAGGTCATAAAGACCATTCGTTTGAGCCATGGCACAACGTTCTATCCTGTTTGGTTTTTAAACTATCGCCTATTTTCGAAAACAAAAAAAATCAAAACTTTTTTCAAAAATATAACGAGTGGTCCATAGCAAAGAGGACGTCAGCCCGAGTCCAACGACACCTCATTTGTCAAAATCGGACCATTCGTTCGAGATATATTTAACATGGCTGAGGCTTAGTAGTGGTAAGAGGAGGGTTCTGGAGTGTGTTCGAATCGGCCTTACTACTGTTGTTTCAGATTTACATAGAAAATCACTCCATAAAACGTTTGTATGATAAATGATTCGAGTATGCATGTGCACGAGCATTACAGAAAAAAAATGTTGAATTCAGAAAACTAATGTATCAGGTTTTCAACTAAAATATTTGTACGTTTTTCTAATTTAAGTATGGAGCATCAAAATTTACTGATTTTCAGTCGGTCAACACTATTGTACACAATTGTCCCTAATCCTGAAAAACATTTACATGAGATTAATATTAAAATAATTAATAAATAATCTCATATACATTCTTTTCAGGAGTCACAATCCTCTCAACCGACTGAAAAACATTAAATTTCGATTTCTAAGGCAACACTGGAAAATGGCTTCCAAGACGATAATTATGGAGTAGCCTATATTATAGTTGCCTTTCCCTTAAAAGACGTATACATGATGTAAATGAAATAACATTTCGGTCATTGCAGTGATGTTGCTCATCTCTCCGTGTTCAGAAATGAGGTACGCTATGTTCGGATAGGATAATGAGGGAAGAAATACGCTGACTTACATGTGGAGTGAGGAGGAGCGCTGCAATCGTGCATGGCTTGCAGTTTCTCAACAATCCAAGCACTTGAGTTGCACTACCGAACCAACATTCAGCTGATCGAGAACAAAGTCTATGAGCTAATTGCCACCCAGGGAAATCTTCTGGTAAACTTGATTTCAAACGCCTGTAATTGATATCCACTGCCCAGTGGCGGATCCAGGCTTGGCGGGGCCCTGGGCGATAAGGTGGGCCTCACAACAATAGGAAATAAAAAATATCAAATCATATTAAAAATAGTTTGCTAAGAATAATAAAATAAAGAATAGTTACAATATTTTGAATACACTATAGTACAAAAAAAAGGGCCGGACGTTTGTTTTAGACGAGTAAAAAATCTTAATGGAAGCCTGGAGGCGAGTTACTACAGTACCTGTGTTGTTATCAGCTGCCCCAAGCGATCCGATGATTGACAAAGCTTTTTCACACTACAGCTAGGAGTACAGTCATTGGCAAATATAATGACGTTCTGTTCGTAACTACGTAACGTGTAATTCCGCGTCACACAATACTTCGATGTGGACTGTACTGTCTGCTCAAGTCTGGAATTCCATTATATCAGATCGGTGGTGACAAGTGTGAAGTGATAGGGTGAGAGAGTGAGTGTGTGTAGGCTCACCTGCAGGTTTCAAGGTCAAGGGCATTCGTCTAAAACAAACGTCCGGCCTGTACATGTTTTTAATAATATGAAAGAAACCTTTACGTACCCTTGAAGAAGATTATGTAAACTATGAAATATTAAAATATTACTTTGCGGCTTTTTTTTTCCGGCTGAAGTCTTCTATTATTTCACTGAAATCTTAACTTGCTAAACGGTCACGGGAGGTCATAGCTACACTGAAAAAATGAATATGAATCATAAATTAGTTTCAAAAGTATAATTAATTAATTAAATTTAAAAAAAAACCATGGCGCGGGGTCCCCCGGACCGCGGGGCCCTGGGCGGTCGCCCTCCCCTAAATCCGCCCCTGCCACTGCTATTGTTGAGATCAGTGATCTCACTGCAGTGTCCTACAGCCTAGGGTATGCTCATTATAATACTGTAAGCAGGAACAGAGTAGAACATTCATTTACTTTATTTGAAAATGGGAGTAACTCCCGGGTGGCAAATTATACACTTACAGAAAAATTTACAGCCATAATATCAAAAAACACACTTAATGTACACAAGTCGCGATTTGGGAACTATAGTGCTGTAACCACCCCGGTCACGAAAACCAAGATTAACGGCCGAGGGGACCCGACGCGCTGATCACGTGTCACCGCAATATGTGCAGGCCAAATGGCTGGGCAGCGGCCGCTTGGTAGGCCTCGGCTCTCATGGGCTGTAGCGCCAGGAGTTATTTTATTATAGTACTGTAATTACATCGGAATATTTACTTTTTATGTTTTTGCCTTTTTCCATTTACTGTAGATAGTTTTGATTTTTCTGTAATAATTTCTTAATGTTTCCTGTACAAAGGGAATGTATGAATGAATGCTGGAGATATAGGATGTTTGAGTGCGTGTCTGTATGGTTGTGGTTGTTGATATATAGTGTATTTCTATTCTTGTTCGTGTTGCTGTTTTCGTTTAGTTTATACTTGTAAATTGTATTGTTAATTATTATATTGTCACTAATGGAGTCTATCTGTCTAACAATAAAGAATACATACATACAAAATTTCAGTCTTCCCTTAAACACATCAATATGTCATTACTGAGGCAGGTAATGAGTTCTAATTATCAATATCACGATTAATGTAAGAATATTTCCCATAATATTTACGCTGTGGTCGGCCCTTGACTTTATGTGGATGATCTGCCCTGCTCAGGTAGGTGGGATTTCCCAGACGTTTGCTTAGTTCCACCATGCTGGCCGATTAGTGTAAGTGTTAAATATAGCGTAGGCCTATAGCCTGGATTTCTGGGTGAGGTGAGATTGCGTAACTGGTTAATGATCTCGGCTATAGAGGGTAAGAGAAGCAGGGGTAAACAGAGAAGGCGATGTCATCGGGAGAGCGTGGGTTCAAATCCCACCTCGGCCGTCCTGAAAATGGTTTTCTTGGTTTCCCATTTTCACCAACAGGCAAATGCTGGGATGGTTCCTTTCAATAGGTCCATGTCCGATTTCCTTCTAATATCCCTTCCCAGATCCGTCCTGAAAAGAAAAGTACATGGCCATTGGCTGCGTTAATAAAATTATTATAGTCTGGACTTCGTCCTTCTATCTCCCAGAGATTCCTACTCTATCATTCGAGTTACACCACTTCTAGGATTAAAATCGTTGAGCACAAACCTTGCAGCCTTCCTTTGTACCACCTCCAGCTCATTGATGGGGGTCCCAAACCGCTGAGCTACATTCCAAGATTGGCCTCACCAGGGCCAAATATCCTAATCCTTCTTGCGGTAGAGCTACTGCCTTTTAATACTCTCATTTCAAAATTAAGTGATTTGTACTCTTTGGAGAATACACAACCCACATGAGTACTCCATTACATATAATTCATTACCTGGATGCCCAAGTATTTAGGAATTACGATAGATGATATGCCAACGGTCTGGCCATGTTGAAACACCGGATCCCATGAGAACTCCGCAGTTAAGCAGCATTGAGCGTGGTCGGAACTTGGATGGAATGCCGGTTCTGGGGGACCACACGCTGTTGGCGGGGAGAGGGTAAGGAGGAGCGGGAAGGACCTAGCCACCCTACCGCACATAAACTCTGGCTCAGGATAGCCTCTTCGGAGGCACTGACTTGCCTTCGGGCAGAATACACAAACAAGATAGTGGATATGTCACGACAAAAGAAAATACTGTAGTTCCTTTCTAGAAATCTCAGAGCCATGGCATCGGCCAGTGGAAAGAATCATTAATAATAGACGACATGTCGGTTGGTTGGTTGGTTCCTCAGTTTAGGGGCTGCGACAACGCGGTCATGTAGCCCCGTGTACTTTGGGTGTGCGTAGAATCTGTCTGATAACCGGTGTTAATTGTGATGACTGTATTAGTATGTGTTATCTGTTTCTTTTAATTCAAGTAAGAACTGCAGACATTGAATATTTCATGTAGTTCCTACCTTTGCCGCCAAACGCCACCGTCAACGACTACTAGTTCAGAACTTGGCTACTAGACGCCAATGCAGTCGGATCCTGGCGACGAACGTAGGAACCTAAGAGCGTTGTTTAAACATAACCTATAATTCAGCTCCACACAAATGTAATTAGAGGAAGGTGCTTTAACATGCCATAAATGTATGCCATGGGACCTCCGGCTTTACTCCCCCCCCCCCCCAAAAGGAAGGCTCAGTCTTTAACTCTCTTACAAAATCCGACGACTTCGGCCGGGTTTGAACCCGCGATCTTGGGCATAGAGGCTCAGCAGTTACCAACTACGCCACCGAAGACGACATGTCAAATAAGCAAGAAATATAGAAGTTACCGTGGTAGTGTGTTTAAACACACTCTACATCGCTTAGTATTTAGACCGACCTTGCTGTATGGGAGTGAGGAGGTAACTGATATGAGGGTTGCTGGAGCAAATAAATGAAAGGAGGTTACTTATAATAAAGTGAGAAATGCTAAATTAGAAATGAACTCGTTAAATGAGGCTGCTCGAATGAATTGACTCAGAATGTAGGTTTGTGAGATGAGATTACCTAAGAGGTTAATGATATCGGCTATAGAGAGTAAGAGAAGCACGGTATACCTAGGAGGTGATGGTTGGATTCAGTGTTTAGCGATTTTACATGAGGCATAACTGCTAACTGCTGATGGGGGATTATGAAGGCGACTGGCTTGCAGACTAGACGAGACACTGAAAGGCAAAACAGTCTCAAATGCAAATGAATGAATGAATGAATTACCATCAGGTGGGGCTTAGAGGTATTGGTCCGCACCACGCCGTAGACATCTGCTCGCGAGGATACGAACCTCGTACATATCAGTTTATCTCAGTGTGTTCAATATGGTTATCAGTAGGGCCCGGATGTTGATGACATGTCATATTTTTACTGAGCTGTCTAAAACAATGCCGAAGTACATAGAAACTCCGGACGGGCCATCCCGTCTTCAAATATGTCATTTTTATTTTGCATCTTTTTGCATTTTTTTTTACTATTTTCCAATTTAAGAGCATTTTTTAAGTTTGATATAAATTTTTGGTCATATTTTAGAGAAATCGGCCTTTTAAGGTCATTTTCTGCCAATTTAGTCATGTCACAGCTTTATATGAAAGAAAGCGGCTTCGGTGGCGTAGTCGGTAGCATGCTGAACTGCTATGCCCAAGATAGCGGGTTCAAACCTGGCCGAAGTCGTCGGATTTTTTTAAGAGCGTTAAAAATCCTTCAGTATGCCTTCCTTCGGAGGGGAAGTAAAGCCGGTGGTCTCATGTCATAGATTTATGGCATGTAAAAGATCCTTTCACAGACTAAACTTGTGTAAAGCAAAATTTGTTAGGTTAGATTTCGTCAGAACGCTCTATCAAAGTTCCAACGTTCACCACTAGGTATCACTGATATCTGGTGGCGAAAGTTGGAACTACTTGAAATTGAACGGAACTTGTAGCTCACCCTTTAGGGTGTCCGCTGGAAGCAGCTACAGACTCAGGCGAGCCGAACTTGTCCTCGGACACTCCCGGCATAAAAGCCATACGATAAATAAATAAATAAATAAATAAATATATGAAAGATTTACGTCTGTCAGAGTTACGAAGAAGCTAGTAGCTGATAGAAGATAATTTGAAAGATTAAATAAAGAATTTCAGTATTGCTATTAGTAGAAAGATATATATCTTGGACGCAGAAGAACGGTACAGTTTTCGTCGCAAGCCAGTTATTAGCGGAATGGAATGTTTTCTGCTCTGTTGACCAAGGTCAGCTGTGGCGGGGTAGAAAGGGGAAGGGGTGTATATTCTTGTCTCAGTTCCGCTTAATTCACGGCGAGAGATATCGTTCATTGCCGCTTTCTCCATTTTATAGTGCATCTTTCGAATTATTGAAATATTGGTGAGTTTATTATTATAAAATATTTTCTCCATTTTATAGTGCATTTTTCGAATTTTTAGGTCATTTATTACAGTCATTTTTGAAAATTTTATGTGCATTTTTTAATATTGCTTACGGCATCAAGATCCGGGCCCTAGTTATCATTCATATTATAACTAACTCGATCAAATACATCTGAATTCTGAACTGTGAGTATATCAAAGGATCTTACAGTATATATTCATAATAGCAACAATGTCGTATATAACTTACGTTGGAACAGAGTACACTCAGGCTGCCCCCCGAATTATGCTCGTTCACCACCTCGTGGCTCGCATTCATGCCTGTAACTACTGAGGTCCTGCTTCGATTCCCAGCTCTGCCAAGAAGTTTAATTCTGGTCTGAGGGCTGGCATACCTCGAGAGGCATAACTGAGTAGGTTTAGTTCAATTCCTACCTCGGCCATCTTGGAAGTGGTTTTATGTGGTTTCCCAATTTCACTCTAAGCAAATACCAGGATGCTACATAATTTAAGGCCACGGCCGTTTTCTGCCCAAATGCTAGCCTCAATTACAAATACACACACTAGTCATAACAATGATACAGGTTAACAGATAGGTTCCATACGCACCCACGTATACGGGGCTACATGATCACGCTGTCACAATGTCCCTAAATGAATCAACAAAACGAATTATGCTCAGTTACAAAACCTGTCTCTTGTCTCTACAGCGGGCACGATCAGGGGCTCCAGCCCCTCCCCGAGAAAAGCCAATGGAAATTAAGAGTGTGTTGCTTTGGTATAAGCATACCATTATTGTAAATTTGGTTGCACCCTAATCTTAACTTATTGCCTAAGTTAGTCTATAAATAATATTAAGATTGTAGTGGCTAGCATTCTTGACTGCCGCCCCGGAGGCCTGAATTCCATTCCTGGCTCTTCCAAGAAATTTTAATTCTGATCCGAAGGTTGGAACGGGTACACTCAGCCTTGTGAGGCAAACTGAGAATTCCACAGGACAGTATTTTTGAGAAATAAATTATCAATTTGTAAAGGAAATAACTGTTCATCTTTCTGCTTAATAAATTGACAAATATTTAGATACGCCATAATAGAAAATGTTATTTGTGTGTTGTGTTGTATTTTACAACTCTTTTGTATTGCCAAGAATTGTAGGCTGTATAAACTTAGAATGTTACAATTAACTCTTATCTAAAATAATTACACAAAGTTATATGCTCTAAGATATTGGTTGATATCTCTGGGTATTTTACGGTGACAATCCCCTGAGAATACTCACACTTTTCCCGGATAGTCAGCCCCCCCCCCCAAGAAGATTGTATATACGTCCCTGGGCACGATCCTTATTGAATTTGCCTTTTACGACATCAGTATCGGCGGTCGAAATGGAAATTATTCTTTATTTACTTGTGTCATGCTGTCAGCCTGCTTAGTTGGCAAGTATAGTCGCGCGGGTAGGATATGACTCAGCTCCAGTAGAATCAGTCATCTCCGTGGTGACATGAGCGCCTATTAAGCTTCGTTGTGATGTTGCGAAACAATTTGAAATTCACCATTCATAATTCGCCCATTATTATTCACAATCTCTACTTAGTATAAAACAAAGCCCCAATTCTTGGATGTCACGGGCAATCTCGAGAACAACTGGATGGATTTTGATGCGGTTATCACCATTCTGTAAAGGATATCTCGAGGAAGATTTCTGTAGAGAACAATTTAGTTATGATGGATGGAAGCCAACAGTAACGATTTCAGTGGAAGAGTTGGCAATGAACCTGGCGTCCGTGCGCTTTATAATCTTACGCTGGGCAAACTGTTAAAATATCAATATACTAAGAGTGTAAGAATCGTTCAGCATGGGAAGTTCTACAATAAGGTCCGCGAGAGAATATCTCTATCTTCAATACTGTACATCGCTCACTATAAGTGCTTTAACGTTTTCATTTCTTCCCTGGAAGTGCAACTCGGCTTTACTTCATTTCGCCTGTGAACGTTTCGTTCCGCAAAATACAGTCAACTTAAGATTGGACGGAAGGGGGATTTGTGTTTCATGCACCTCGGCATTATTAAATTACGTCTGACAAGAATTCGTTGCACATGCATCTCCATGATAATATAATTAATAGTCCAGTCAGTGATTTCAACCCATCATGCCGAGACCTAATGCGGATATAGGTCGTAGTTCATTGGCATCGAAAGAAACAGCGGTTATCACGTAATCCATTCATAACTGTTCCCGGGCGAAACCGGGGTGCGTTGCTAGTTCATTATAAAGCAAACAATTTTGTATGTCGTTGTTCATTGATATATTTTATAACATAACTTATGTATAACACAAGTAGCGCGCGCAATGCTGCTTGACTTATGTGGTGACTGCACTCCGTCCGCTTTGTCCCCCTGCTCGTCTCGCAAGGCATCAGCTGCTATGATCAACAAACGCTGGCTCAGTGGCACTCGTATCTTGACAGGTTAATAAACAACATTTGTTAGCTTCGTAATAGATCATAATTGACACCCCAGACGTGCACGCGTATCCATGGCAGAGTGCAGCGAGTAAGGGATACGTTTGGTGGAACAGCAGACGCAAAGAGTGAGTTCCTCTTGTTTCTCCAACACTATAATTGCCCCTGACAAGTCGTGGCAACGTCTAATTTGTGGGGGGAACTGCTCATCTATTTCTCAGCCACTACAATGCCTGGTGTTGGACGTGTTCCACAAGGCGGCCAAATGCTGCGTGACATGCTTCTCTTTGAAGTGGCAGGAAGTCATTGTCACTAATATTGTGTATCATCACGTCCTATTTGGAACGGTTCTCAGTATATTGCGTCCTTCACAAGGTTGGACACTGAACTGCGGTTATTTAATTCTCTCCACTCTAATGATCAAAAGAAACAAACTTACTTCATACATTGCTCCAGTTAGAAAGTCGTTGACGACAGATTATCATTAAGGTCGAAACATTCCAGAAGAATGGCTATTAATTTGGCTGTCATTTGTAGCCCTTCAGTCGGTCAATACGATTATAACCAATGAATGGACGGTGTACAAGATATAAGTACATTATGCAACGAGCCTATAATGGCAATAATTAAGACAAGAGTATGCTTGTAAAACGAGCAAAGCGAGTTTTATAACTTCCACACGAGTGTCTTAATTACCATTACAGGCGAGTTGCATACGACTGTTTATGTTCGACGATAATTATAACTTTTATTATATGTTCTAACATAAATATTCATAAATATCTGTCGAGGTTCTGTCGGTTGAATTTTCTTTTTGGGAATTGTGTGGGCTCAGCATTTGATCTCTACCCAATAACGAATCCCAAAGCTTTGAAACATTGTTTATCCTGAAGTAGCACCAACATATAGCGGACAGGTGCTATGTTGAATAATTTTGTTATTTTGCTCAAATAACACAACATAGGCTGTTACAAACGTTTTGACTTATAGACTATCAACTAATTATTCTTCAAATTCGATGCCCATAGAATGTCAATGGAATGCAAATCAATTGAGTCCCAAAAAGAACTGTTATGACATCTCGCGGAAAACTTTCGCATAAGAAATCGATTTACTAAACAGAGAGCTGGATTATAATTTCCGTGGAACTAATGCCAAACGCCTGCTTCCTCCATGACATTCTGGTGTGTTTGTCAACAAGAGCATTCACTAAAATTGTCGGTGAAATCTTACGAATGTGTAGAAATCGGAGTTGTGGATATTAAGGTACAGTTTGTTTATGCATTGTAACTACAATGGTTGATCCAATATAGGCTTCATTGTCAACTTTCAAATCATGTAATTCATGTCCGACATGTTGGATTTTGAGTGCATGTCAGAAGCTATCCTTACCTAATTGGTCATGAATGAAAATATTGATTGGTTGGAAAAACTGTGTTATAATGAAACGTAGTACTTTAATGACCCCCATGACCCCCATACCGGGTGAGTTAGCCGTGGTGGTTACGGCATGACTGATGGCAGTCGCTCACATCCGGGAGGCGAGGAGGTTCGAATCCCCCGCCGGCAACCTTGAAGATGGTCTTCTGTGGTTTCCCATCTTCCTTCCAGGCAAATGCCGGGGTTGGTCCCTAACTATAGGCCACAGCCGCTACCTTCCAACTCCTCGTCCTTACATTCCAACTTCCCTCCTTCCCTCCCCAACGGTACTTGTAGCTCACCCATTGGGTGTCCGTCTCGAAGCAGCTACAAAACTGGCGAGCCGAACATGTCCTCGGACACTCCCGGCACTAAAAAAAAAAAAAAAAAAAAGCCATACGCTAAAAAAAAAATAATAAAAAAAAAATAATAAAAAAAAAAAAAAAAAATGACCCCCATTATGAAACAGTTTTCTGACATATAATATTTACATATCGACATCGTCGAACATACACTCATGGAAAGAAATTACATGTAATAGTTAATTGTCACTATTGCCCCAATTAATAGTGGCAATTAACTAATACTGTACATGTAATTTTTTTCCAGGAGCGTATATTTTATATTTATAACTTGTACCCTGCCTATTGATTGGGCATAATCATGTTGACTGATTGAAGGGCTAAAATGATAATTTTATATAGGCAACACTGAAAGAATGGCTTCAAATCTCTACATTTATTAATTAGGTGCTACATTCTGAGTCAAAGTAACTAATCGCAGAATTTTTCACCCACACGTATTCTCACGTGCAATCTGTCAAGATTTACTGTCTCCCCGAGGTCCGGGTTCGATTCCCGTCTCTGTCAAGAAATTTAATTCTGATCTGAGGGCTAGAACGGGTTCCACGCAGTCTTCTGAAAACTTTCGTGAGTTGAGAGCATTTCTTTTCCCTGTCTTTTATTTTCCTAATCCTCTTTCTTTTTGTCATTTTCTTCTTCTAATGCATATGTTAATTGTAAAGATGTAGGCCTAGTTAGTTTCATGATCATTTTTCTTTTTCACCCAAACCATTAGTGGCCGATGGCCCCTTGAAACAACAATTATCACCTTCATATGATGGCCAGCTTTATTCACTTACATTCTAACTATTTCTCACCATAAGAAAATGAACAAATGGAAATCGCTGTAATTCGATTCATGATCGTAAGTCGAGCAACTTTGCTCAAAATATTTGCAAAATTCTGGATAGTGTTACGATTAGGAAGAGACTATACCGGGTGATTCAGCAGTCTCTTCCAAAATCATTTGCTGCAACCCAACTAACGTAAGTTGGCAAGAAGGTCAATCATTCACTGTTTGCATCCCGTTTGGTACTAATGCAATGTAAGCATATCCCGCAAACGATACTGAACACTATTATTTTTCCCTCGTATTAGCTTGTAGTCACATCGAGGGAAGAATAATAGTGTTCAGTATCGTTTGCACGATATACTTGCAGTGATTAAGTACCATATGGGATGCAAGGAGAGAATTATTGACCTTGCTGCCATCGAGCGTTAGTTGGGTTGCAGCAAACGGTATTGGAGGGGGTTGCTGAATCACCTGGTATTCACGAAGCAGTCCAGATCACTCTGATGATAGTATCCAGTATCGATTTGAAAATTACTGTCATAACATATAAGTATGATTTATTTTAAGTAGGCTAAGCTTTGTCCCTGAGGCTACCTTTAATATGGGAAGCGTAGTTAATAACCTTATTATTATTATTAGCATAGTATTATTATTATTATTTGATGTTTTTCCTCGCCATTGAAGTCACTCCCCCAGTATGTCTTGAGAACACCACAAAGACGCAGACTTTTTATCCATTGTGCCTCGTCGTGGCAGTATCTTAAATTGAATGTCATTCCGCTCGACATGGCTCGTAAGATAGCAGTCAGTTCATTGTAGGGCGGGAATCTGATCATTGCATCGTGGTAGGATGCGGCAGACAGGCGATGGCTGTGACGAGACGACATCGGTTGTCACTGCTGGCGTTCCAGGATATGCTGCAGTGAAATTATTCATAAAATGGAGCAAATGAATATAAACATTTGCGCTGCTTGTGTGCTTCGCGACACTTGACAAATGTAACATATGGACCGTGATTGCGCGATGACTTGGCTATTGATCTTTTACCTGGGCGACGCAAGTTTGAATTTCAGTGATATATCATTTTCGTTCGTAAATCCACGTGATGTAATACATGCAACCCCAAAAGAAACAGGGGGGTGTGGTGGCACTGCGGTCGAGCTGTTTGCCTCTTACCAAGGTGCACCGGGTTCGATTTACGGTCAATGCATGTGAGAATTTGAAGTGTAATGTCATGTCCTGTAGTTCGGATTTCACAACAGAAGGGGCCCCGTGCTTCAAATCGCAAGATTAACGATCACATAAAACTACAAGCTTCCTTCCTAAGTTCCTTCCAAAAGAGAAAAACGATTGACACCGGTAAGATTGGTGCCAGCCGAAGGAAGTTTACTGCCATCATAGTGCGGGAGTACGTGTACTGGAAGTTGAATTGTAAACGGATATTCCTGATCCTTCTTTCAAGTGATCTCCACACATTTCACTCTTCTAACAATAGGCTACTGGAATGCTAGAGGTGGCAGGGGTATGGTTGAGGGAAGAATTTGACAGACCACTAGTCAGGTTGCAACCCCCACTAACTTTCTGCCAGCCAATCACACTGGACCCACCCTTGAGGCCCGGCTACGAGTCTCCCTTCCCTCAGTACAGACTACTCAACAACTGTGGTGGCATAGTCCGTGCTCGATGTAACACCCGGTAAAAGTATTTTCATCCAGTTTGATGATGATGATGATGATGATGCTAATGCTATGTGCTTATGTCCCCTTTTCACTGAAAAGCTTTAGAGACCTCGATATGTGTGAATTTTGCTCTGGAAAGGATGTTTAACAAGCTGATATAATCTACCGGCACATGGTATTGGTGATTAAACATCCTTAAATGTAATCGAACTAAGCCAGGATCGAACCAACTATCCTGGGCTTTAAAGATCAACGCTTGGCCAACTGGGTCACTCAGCCCGAGGGCGACTTCGGTGGCGTAGTTGGTAGCATGCTGAGCTCTTATGCACAAGATCGCGGGTTCAAACCCGGCCAAACTCGTCGGAATTTTTAAGAGCGTTAAAAATCCCTCAGTATGCCTTCCTTCGGAGGGGAAGTAAAGCCGGGGGGCCCATGTCATAGTTTTATGGCATGTAAAAGAACCTTCGACTAACTACATTTGTGTGAAGGTAAATTTTTAGGTTAGGTTTGATTAACGCTCTATTAAGTTCCATCGTTCATCGCAGGTGCCGGTTGCGGTGGAAAATAGATGCCAAATTTGCAGGTAGGTGTCGTTGACGGTAGCATTTGGTAGCAAAAGTAGGAACTACTTGAAATTGATCGTCTGCAGTCCTTACCTGAATTACAGATAACATACACTAATACAGCCATCACAATTAACAACGGTTGTCAGACAGGTTCTACACACACCCAAGATACACGGGGCTACATGACCGCGTTGTCGCCGCCCCTAAACTGAGGAACCAATCATTACTCAGCCCGACGCGACGGCCTGTAAAGGGCGTTAAAGAAGCAGGGTGTGTTAGCCGTGGATACACTGCTGATAAATGTTCGCGAGTTGGCAACTCCGAGGGATTCCTGAACTGAGTAAGATTATCACCCTTTTTCAGTGACTTTGAAATTGATTCTCTCTCATTTTCCTTTTCTTCTTGCCTTTCATGGCCCTGCTTTTTCCATGCCCCTCAATTCTCATTCTTCGAAAGTTAAGAGCATCTCTTCTCTTTGCCTTTTATTTACCTTCTTCCTTTCTAGTCTTCTTAGACCACCTCATGGTGTAGCGGCTAGTATTCTTGGCTGTTACCCCGGAGGTCCGAGTTCGATTCCGGCTCTGCCAAGAAATTTAATTCTGGTCTGAGGGCAAGAACGGATACACTCAGCTTCACCAGACATAACGTAGAATAGGTGGCTTCGATTTCCACTGAACCATCCGGGAAGTGGCTTTGTGTTGTTGATAAGGCTATATTAGTGTTAGTACTTGTCATTGGAAAGGAGGCGGCCGTGGTCTTAAGTTAGGAACCATCCCGGCATTTTCCTGAAGTAGAAGTTAAAAACCACGGAAAACCATTTCTAGGATGGTTGGGGTGGGCTCGAATCTAACACTTCTCAGTTCTGGCTCACGAGGCAGAGTGTATCCCGTGAATAGAACCCGGACCTCAGGGGTGGCAGGTAATAATGCTAGCCACTGCACCACGCAACCATTTATTGTTACACCTTCTTTCCTAACTTTATTAATCTATTTTAATTTGAAATGAGTAGCTAACGTGGAACTAAAACCTGTGTAACTTGAATAGTATTATTTTTTAAAATCACTTATCCTCCCAGCTTGGGTTCACCCACGAACTCTGTGGGGGATCATTCCTCTTCCCTCGCAAGGATGGTGTCTTGGAGCTGAACACACTTGATTAGTAGATACAACTGGGGAGGGTGACAGGCCGATCACCCAGGCGACCGCTTACTTGGGTCACCAAAGATAATACAATTCTTTTCTTCAATAATAATTGCTTATGGAAAGAACAATTTTCTAAAACTTATTTAGTACCAAACATGATCCAACAAATCATTCACCTTAAGAAGCTATGTGTCTAATGTTAATGATCGTGTTACACTACAGTGCTTAATAGTAAACATTTTTAGTCTTCTTTATTATAAATTGTTGGAGGTGAGTTGTCTTGGATTCTTAACGTTAGTGATAACCTGTTACCTTTGTGTAATAATGAAGGTTGTGATGTATAGAGGTCTATGTTTGTGTATAGACAGAGAACTTGAAAGTCAACCACGGATCATGATTGCAAAACTGAGGAGGTACTTAGACATCTCGATTCTGTCGTTGACTTTCAGGCTTTGAAGGAGTCTAGGATTTAATGATATGATTCTCATATTATCGGTGAGTACCGACAGTGAGGGCTACGCTCGCTAAAGCGCAGCATTAGGTCATGGATCTAAGCTCTCTGCTGACTCGGTAGACGCGTGGGTTCGAGCCCCGCAGTTGACCGTCCTTGAAATGGTTTTCCGCGGTTTCCCATTTTCTACACCAGGCAGATGCTGGGACGGTACCTTCTGACAGGCCACGGCCGCTTCCTTCCACATCCTTGCCCTGTTTCATTAATCTTCATCCATTCCATATGTCATCCCGACGCGCAGGTTGCTCACGGGCGTCGACTAGAAAGACCTACACTTGGCCTCACACGACAAAAAAAAAAACCGGTTAAGTGATCAGCCAGTAGACCAACAGACCACCCTACCAATGTTATGTCACGTCCAGGACTGCAGTATCTTCTTCCTGACTATTCCTATTAGATATATCTCCAAATGCTTCTGTTATCGTGACAATATGTGTGCGTGTCTATCGGGCGTGTTCCACTCCAGTGGTCAGATTGTTCGCTCATACGATTGCACAAAAGACCCTTATCTTGTTACCAACTGATTGGAATTTATTTTACACCTTTGCCCACACAATAAGGCTGATATTGTAGAAGTTCAATCACCCTGATATTATATGGTGTATTTAAAACATTGGGAGATAATTTACATCGAAACCACTTATTTGGTGGCCTCTGTTTTAGTTGAATATTACGATGCAATTTTCATTTCTGCTAACTTTGGCATGATGACAACATTTCTCTTAACCATTATGGTCTTTGAAGCCAGTTTTCAGTGTTGCCTCAGTAAACAACAGTTTAATGCTTTTCAGTCGGTCAACATGATTGTACCCAAATGAGATGAGTTTTTCTCTAATCCTGAAAAAAATACATGAAATTAATAAATACACTTAGATGACCAGTTTAGATCGTCAAGCGATCATCATCAGATCCATTACACTTAGGCTATAAAATCTATGTCTGAAAGTATGGATGAAAATATTTACTCGACGAAGTGCAATCAGTGACCACGTTAACTGCTCTCAACAGGACCGCACAAGACTCAACCAGGTAAGTAGCCTGTACAATACAATCTAAATTGACCATTTACAATAACCACATATTCACTCCAAACAGGCAAATTCCGGAGGTCAATCACCACTTCCAGTATCTCAACAAAACATCACATAGACTGCAACTAACAAATATTGACAAATATTATCTTAACTAATACTGCGACTAAATAAGTGTATATATTGTAAATATTTTCACCCATACTTTCAGACATAGATTTTATAGCCTAAGTGTAAAGGATCTGATGATGATCGCTTGACGATCGAAACTGGTCATCCAAGTGTATTTATTAATCCCAAGTAATTTTAGGTAGATTTCATTAGAAAGCTAACTATTGCAATGGGTACAATGTTTCAACTTCCGCAAAATTTCGACATATTATCTTCGCGTTTCACATCCCCCAGACCCCAAAACCTCAGTCAGTTCAAAAGTTTATATATAGTTTATGTATATATATATGTATATCAGTTTCTTGTGGACACGATAACTGCCGTAATTTTGCACCAATCGCTTTGATTTTTTTTACAGAGTATGTACCCCTATAAACTCTCGGTCGAGTTCGTTAATGGGCTAAATCGGTCGAAGGGAGTGAACATGTTTTTTTTTCTTCGAAAAAGTGAAATATCGCTGTAACTCTCTTAATACGTGATATATCGAATCCATTCAAAGTTCATACTATGTGTCGGATAAGTGCCAAAAATTTATGTTTGAAAAGTTTTTTGATAGCACCAACCATTGACCAAAGGGATGGAAAAAGGTGTTTTTTCGGGAAACATTAATCATATCTCTCTTAATAGGCACAATATCAAAACCGTACAAAATAGACAATATACTATTCCCCTAATAATTATCTAAAACTTTTGTCTGAAAGAATTTTTGATATGACCAACCATTACGCCACGGGATGAGAAAAACAAGAAGTTCCGTGACGAACTAAAGAGCCTACTTTTCTTAAAAATTAAGATTCATGCCAATCTATATAGACCTATCTAGAATAATGACGAAATTAAGTTAGTAATATCGAAATTTCTAATTAGTTCGAAATATACCTGGTATAATGTAGCCTAATAGAGCACTACAGTTGGCAGCCCTGGTGACTGAATATATTGTTAGTTTCATCTCTTAAGGTACAGAATACAAAATTTGGTTGATGTCCAATGGATAGCATGGACGTTACATGCAGTTAGACATTGGATCTATCAGTGCACGTAAAATCATGTTGGCAATAATGTCATGCATGTGTTGGTCAGAAATAATCTGTAATATTATGATCTCTTGCTGTGCCAATTTTGGATAAAATCCATTCGTTAGTATAGAAGTTACATGTATTTTAACATTGAACCTATCAGCAGGCTTAGAGTCATGTTGGCAGCACTGACGTATATTAGTTTCTCCAAATTAATCTAGAATGACTATACGTGTGCAAATTTTAAAGCTGTTGGCTTATATACTTTCTGATATATTAATATTGGGGTAAAAATAGAGACAGCATTTATTAGCAGTTGGCAGCCCTGGTTGCTCTTAAGAATACTCCTAGTCATATTTGTTATGGTCCACATAGCACATACGAAATCTGGTTGAAATCCAATTGATAATATAGAAGTTATATGTATTTAAAAATTGGTCCTATCAGCAGGCTTAGAATCATGTTGGTAGCACTGACGTACGTAAGTTACTCCAAATTAATCTAGAATATCAGGTACTATACCTGTGCATTGTTTAAAGCTGCTGGCTTGCATACTTTATGATATTTTGATATTTGGATAAGAAAATATAGAGAGAGCATTTATTAACAGTTGGCAGCCCTGGTGGCTTTTAAGAATACGCTCAGTCATAACTGTTCATGTACACATAGTACATACAATTGGTTGAAATTCAGTTAATAGTGTAGAAGTTATATGCATTTAAACATTGGACCTATCCGCAGGCTTAGAATCATTTTGGCAAAACTGCCATGGATGGCCTCCTGGAAATTAAACCTAAATATTATTATCTACAGGTGTGCCAATTAGCTCCCATGCATACCTTCAAAGATATCCATCATGGAGCTAAAATTTCAATTGCGGGTTTTCAGTAGTTGGTAGCACTGACATCATTTTCGTATATAGGCTCGAGATATTCAGGTATTGATCTTTACTCATACCAAATTTGGAATTGATTGCTGCAGCCGTTTAGGAGTTCATACGGGGGACACACACACAGTCAGACAGACAGACAGACAGACAGACAGACAGACATTTACCCGGATCGATCTCATAAGTCTACTTTTTCCTCATTTTTGAAAAATGTTAAAAAAAGGCTAATGATTTCAGAATTATAAGAAAACTACTAGAAGTACCCCTCTTCGAACGGTCTTCGGTATTAATAACCATACGTTATCATTTAAGCTACGGTTGAAATGGTTAGGGGCGTGTCATTCCTTCATAAGTTTATCAGAACGAAGTTAGTTTTCTGGGTATATAACAGACACTGTTTATTTAAGGGCCATAAAATGTGGTTTTCGGAGACCCTTTATAGACTCCCTAGTTTTGTGTCACACATTGAGAAGAGCAACATATGCTTTGGTCATCCTTCTAGGATATTTTTTTTTTATTTTTCGCCTATTTTAGCATGTATTTTGAAAAGTTGTACCTTATACCCACCCTTCTATGAAAAGTACGTTTAAGAGTATTCTAAATGAATGGTGTATTGACTCATGGTTACAATACCTAATTTTACGATGCTCCAAGCACCCAAACATGAATTATAGGCGTACATAAACATAAATATATATCAACCACACAGTACCAAACAAAATCATCTTTACAATGAACCCGTTTGTCGACAAAAATATGATTACTTAAAATGTGCTCTCAAACTAAATTCACCTAACGTGTACTTCCTGACGTGACAATAATATTGAAAACCTCGCAGACGAAACGCAATATATGTCAAATTAAAAGTGACCCTCACCGTTATGGAAAGTCCCCATCCCCAGGAAGACCCTCCTTAATAATTATAAAGGCTTGTGGTGCATGAAAATTCGGGATTTTTAGCCTCCAATGGCCCAAATTCCCAAAATCTGCAAAAACACTATTCCAATCCAGGAATTTTTGAAAATAATGTTGCTGTTTGGAGATTTAATAGACCTTCTGTACAACATATCACACGCGTAAGTCACGTGTAAAAATTCTAGGGTACCCCTTGACCCCCTTAATCGCATTGTTGAATTTTACAGTCTATGCTTGATTCCACGATAACCTTATAGCCATTTGCAAACTTTCACAGAAATGTAATAAATTGAGTGGCATTGCTTCTTACAGAAATAAATGGAAAGTTGGATGTCAGCTCTTGTGATACTGTTGTCATGTTTACCGGCTTGCATTACTTCATTATTTTGTTGTTGTTGTTTTTGTTGTTCTTCTTCTTCTTTCGGATGGGCCAGCTTAGGAACACGACGCACAGTGTGTCGAATCCCAATTCTAGGTGGAAAAAATTAATAACTTCGTTAATAGTGCTGGGATTCTATTAAAAGTTGGCAATATACCGTTTTCGAGGTCGCTGAATTCATTTCTGGCATCGTCTAAAGTGTACGATCTTCGGGGGTAAATATATAGGGGTGAGGGGTAAGGTGAGGTGTAAAACATGACCGAAAGCAACACAAGAATCATCTATTTTTGGTAGTAAAAATCACGATTTGGATGTGTATATGATAGTTTATGACAGTGGTAAACATACTATTTAAAACTGGATAAAATATGAATAACAATGAGACTTTCAGTCAAGTATTCTTGTTACACCTTATTTGAGGGAATATACGAAGTTACTGTATATAAAATCATGCAGATTAAAAACGCATATTAAATCGTTATTAAACATAGAACAACGAAATATGCACAAAAATAACATTTATTTTCTAAAAATAAAAAAATATTCGTAAAAATCATACAAATAATTTCTTTATAACAAAATGTCATTTTTCAGTCCTGTTACTGACGTAGTTTTATTAAACACACTTCACACACGAAAACAATATTATTTCTCTAGACAAGCATGGAAATAAAGACAACATATATTGAACATTAGGCTTATTTCTCCTATTGCAAATAAAAAGAAAACGTCCATTCGTCAAGTAATGTTCTCATTAATCTCACTATGAGTAATAATAACAAAATGTCTAATGTTCATTCGTCACCTGATTCTTCACTAGAGTCCAGAGCATCGTAGTCATTGCTATACTGGTTTGCATCATTTGATGTCAAAGTTTCTTGGGGGTCATTAAGTAACTCAATAGCTTCCATAGGTAGATTACTTATGTACGTGGCATTGTTCTTCCTGCACTCTCCCATTTTTAGCCTACTTTTCACATTTTGCAAAAATGAGGAAAAAGTAGACTTATGAGATCGATCCGGGAAAATGTCTGTCTGTCTGTCTGTCTGTCCTTCTGTCTGTCTGTCTGTCTGGCTGTGTGTGTGTGTCCCCCCTATCAACTCCTAAACAGCTGCAACTATCGAAACCAAATTTGGTAAGAGCAAAGATCTACACCTGAATATCTCACGGCCATATTTTAAATTGACGTCAGTGCTACCAACTGCTGAAAAATCGCAATTGTAATTTGAGCTCTATGTTGGATATCTCAGAAGTTATACAAGAGAACTATTCCAAAATTGGCACACACATAGACAATAGAATTCCTGATTAATTTTCAGAAGCCCATACGTGCCAGTATTGCCAACATGATTCTAAGCCTGCCGATAGGTCCAATTTCTAAATGCATGTAACTTCTATACTATCGATTGTATTTCAACCAGATTTCGTATGTACTATGTGTACTACAGCAGATATGACTGTGCGTATTCTAATGAGCCACCCGGGCTGCCAACTGTTAATAAATACTCTCACTATGTTTTTACCCTAATGTCAATATATCAGAAAGTATGCAAGCCAACATCTCTAAACTTTGCATTCGTATAGTACCTGATATTCTACCTTAGTTCGGTGTAACTTATATACATCAGTGCTGCCAACATGATTCAAAGCCTGCTGATAGGTCCAGTTTTTAATTGCATGTAACTTCTGTACTAACAAATGGATTTAAACCAAATTTCGTATGTGCTTTGTGTACCATAACAGTTATGACTATGCGTATTCGTAAGAACAAGCAGGGCTGCCAACTGTTAATAAATACTCTCTCTATTTGTTTAATCCTGATATCAATATATCAGAAAGTGTGCAAGTCATCATCACTAAACTTTGCACAGGTATAGTACATGACATTTTAGATAAATTTGGAGTAACTAATATACTTCAGTGCTGCCAACATGATTCTAAGCTTTCTGATAGTTTCAATTTTTATTTACATGTAACTTCTATACTAACTTGATTTCGTCATTATTCTAGATAGGTCTGTATGGATTGGCATCAATCTGAAATTTTAAGAAAAGTAGGCTCTTTAGTTCGTCACGGAACTACTTGTTAATATTATGGGATATCAACTTAATTTTGTTTCTTAGCTCCTGCACTTGAGTGTCAGTAAGAGTTGTAGGATCAAATTTATTCATAACATATTGAAATATGACGTCTGTACGCCCCTATTTACGACACGACCGCCAAGGGTTGAAGAATTCTTCTCGCGGTAATGCCCACATAGTCACTGAAATTAAGAAAATAAACCATCATGCACATTCGTGCGCAACCAAACCATTACAGATCCTGAAACTACATTAAATTTCCTATCGAATGACGTTTAAAGTAAAGTGGCACTATGAGGCACTCATTAAGTATTTTTTTAGTGCAGAAAGCTTGTATTACGCATAAATATGCGAACACATACTTTTTTCACTATTCCATGAGCCTCAGAAGACAACACCTTGTTGAACTCACTAGAATCACAACGTTCGGTTCACTCCGACAACCCCTATCAAATGACCTGATAACTGCCAGGAAGAAGTTTCAGCACCCATAACCTCCCTCCTACGCACCAGAGAGCGGAAAGGAAGACCGAAGTTCACCATCTGGTTTGTTCACTATCGAATAAGCCAGTTTTCGCTTTCATTAGCGACAGTGAATTTTTCCACCTAGATATGGGATTCGACACACTGTGCGACGTTCAACTTTTCAGTTTGGCGAGGGACTTAATGTTTGCCCAATATTCGCGCATTATCTGGCTATGTAACTCCTTTCTCTCTTTTGTCCAGATGATGTCGGTTTTCTTACAGGGTGGTCTGTCCTGAAAACTCTTCTGTTTAAGTATCTTTCTGAGATGTGATCGGCTTCGAATATCGCTTTTCATTATCTTCAGTTCTTGGATATCCTTGTTAACTACTGTTAGCGACGGTGTCTAGCTCTTTCTATACCCCCCAGTAGTTGAGAAGCCGGTTGGTCTTGTTGTGTTCGTCCATGAGACATGTCTGTAGAAAGCCAGACGTCTCTTCCTGGCCACATCAGTGATTTCCTCAGTATATTTATATAGCTCCTGATTTGGTGTTCTTCTGTACTCGTCATCTATTTATTAATTTATTAAATGAAATTAAGTTTTCTGGGAACATCTCAGAAACGTAGTTTTAGAGCCTTAAAACGTAGTCGTCTCCGAGCCACAGAGGGGCTGAAAATGAGTTTTGCTCGTCCTTGTACGTCATAATATAATAATCTACATAATAATAATTTATCAATATAGGGATAGCGATATAATTGACCTTTAGTACCACACCCGCCCGTGTAAATCACGTGAAAAAATTCAAGAGTACCCCTTGACCCCCTTAAGCGCATTATATACGTATTGATGAATTATACAGCTAAGGTTAGTTCCGTGATAACCTTATAGCCGTTTGCGAACGTTCACAGTAATGTAATAAATGGAATGGCATTGCGTCTTACAGAAATAGATAGACTTCGAAGAATGTGTTGCCATGGTTACCGGCTTGCATTCTTTCAATAGCTTAATAAATGAAATTAGTTTTCTGGGTATATCTCAAAAACTGTTGGTTTTAGGACTTTAAAATGTGATTTTCGGGGCCCGTAGGGCTCCCGAGTTTTGTTTATCACATTGAGACGCTGAAAATGAGCTTTGTCTCGTCTTTCTACGCCCATTTCAGCATGCATTTTAAGGGGGTAGGCCCCCTTTTATGAGAGGTATGGAGAAGAGTTACATCAATGATTACTTTCGTGCCTCTGATGGACATCTGTACCAAATTTTACGTTGATCCACTCAGCCGTTCTCGAGTGATACGCGTGCAAAGTTGTACACAGACAGACAAACAAACAGACAGACAGACAAACATTTTGTTTTTGCGCGCAACCGTCATAAACCAGTCTGAAACGCGTTAATAACTCGAACTTCCGTGGAAATTCAGAAAAAAACAGACAAACTTTCATTTATATATAGAGAGAGATACCAAGATCCATTAGAGGTTACCATGACAACGCTTCTAAATTGATGAGGGATGAGCTATCAGCGTTTGCCATGACAACGCCATTGCACGAGATCACATTCAGTTTTCCATCTGACTCTGTGGGAAGCGGCTTCGGTGACGGAACTGGTAGCATGCTGAATTTCTATGCCCAAGGTCGCGGGTTCAAGGGCGGCCGAAGTCGTCGGGTTTTCTAAGAGCGCTAAAAATACGTCAGAATGCCTTCCTTCGGAAGGGAAGTTCCAAATTTCGTTGCAAGTTGCTGGTTGCGGTGGTATCTAGTTGCCAAGTTCACATCTAGGTGTCGTTGACGGTAGTATTATTTAACCAAAATTCGGAACTACTACTTGAAATTGACCGTCTGCAGTCCTTACCTGAATTACAGACTAATACAGCCATCACAAATAACTCCGTTTATCAGACAGATTCTACGGTACACACACCCTAAGTACACGGGGTTACATGGCCACGTTGTCGCAGCCCCTAAACTGAGGAACCAACCAACATCTCTGCGGGAGATAAAATTTTGCGCGAAAAAGTAACAGACTGTTAGATAGTTACACATCAGTGTCGAAACCTTGCATATGGACAGTGTGTCCACAAGTATAACAAGTAGTTCCGTGAAGAACTATACAGCCTATTTTCATATATCCTACTTATGTTAATTGCCACTATCAACATACAAAATTTCAGTTTGATTGCTGCAATAGATTCGTAGATATTCAGAGCCGTCTAAATATTTCGGATGGTCACCATGTTGGATTGTTAAATGTATAGGCCATAGAGTCATGTACCATTAAAGGAAAATTATTGCGTAGGTTCATTATTCAAACTTTCACTTCGATCGCATGACTACGACACAAGAAATAAAAACTTAATTTTAAAATTCGCACAGCCGCCATCTTGAGGTTATGTAAAAAATTGAACTAAATTAGATACCAGTGCATTACAATGTGTATAAACATTTCCTGTACCAGATTTCATTGCGTTTGGAACATTAAATCGCGAGAAAGGTCTATTTAAAATTTTCAAATTCGCTTGGCCGCCATATTCGTCTTGTAGTTAACCGGTTTTTGAAAGTCTTATAGATGAACTTCCAGTAGTGCCCTTTATCTCCGTACAAAATTTCAGGGTGATACCGCTAATAGTTTCAGAGATATAGAATGCCGGTGAAATATTTCGCACAGCCGCCATCTTGTGGTTATGTAAACAATTGAACCAAGTTAGATGTCGGTGCATTACAATGTGTATAAACATAATATACTGTACCAAGTTTTATTGCGTTTGGTTGGTTAAATCGCGAGAAACGTCTATTTAAAGTCGCAAATTCTCGTGGCCGCCATGTTGATTTTGTAGTTACCAGTTTTTCAAAAGTCACATAGGTGAACTTCTAGTAGTTCCCTTTATCACCGTAAAAATTCCAGGGTGATATCGGAAATAGTTTCGGAGATATTGAATGCTGGTGAAATCTTTCGTACAGCCGCCATGTTGGATTGGTGAGACGTAACAAAATTTGAAGGGCACGGTCGGAGTCGCCCTGAATAGTGCTATGAACTTACCGAGTTTCATTGAAATCGCTCCAGCTGTTTAGAAGTTATTAGGGGACACACACACACACACACACACCTCAAACACACACACACACCTCAAACACACTCACACACACGCACACACACACGGACAAAAGGTGATCTCATGAGCCTAATTTTTCAAAATTGAAAATAGGCTAAAAATGGACCCCAAATGACAAGAAGGTTATCGTCCGCAGAAGACAATAAAATTTTAAAAATATGCATAGAAAGACGAAAAATAAAGATAATGAAGGTCCAATTGTAAAATACTTTCTCGCAATAAATGAGGTCTGATCCTTCTACGAAAACCTGCATATTTTGCCTATTATAGCCCATCCACTAGTTTACCCGGTGAATTCTACCTCCGAATTCCGGCGTGCCGAGAGGATTTTTTTTTTCAGGATTAGGGAATAACACATCTCATTTGGGTAGAATCTTGTTGACCGATTGAAAAGCATTAAACTTTTGTTCTCGAAACCATAATATTGTAACGATCAGTATTCTTGGAAACATTTATAGTGGACTCAAATCATATTTATGTTTATAAATCATTTTGGGGGCTCTGAACAAGAGACTACTCGGTTAAGTGATCAACCAGTACATCAGTGACGTCAGGCGGAAAGGAACACTAACAGACCACCCCACTAATGTCAAGTCACGTCCAGGACTGCAGTTCTGAGATTCAATATTCGATTCCAGCCTGTGGAGCTCAGTGGGATCATTCTCGTTCTCATAACAATTTAGTGCTTTAATTCTCACATTCCTATCAACGTATAGTAAAATCTGATTAGTTGGACCGCTCGGTCAATGGAGGTAGCCGTAAGAACAATCAGTCTTGGAATAACGAAAAAAAAATGGCTATTAGTTTCCTAATTGTGACATTTTGACGCTCAACCACTTTGACTAATCGGTTGGGGAATAACCCACATAAAACTCACATTTTATCCCTGTAGCATCAAGAATTTTAAAGAGGAGATGCAAAATATTATCTCATAAAACAGGAACTAGTCGAATCTCATATGTTAACAAGTAGTTTCGTGAAGTACAATGTGGTCTATATGGTCTAGTTTCATATATCCTATTCATGTTAATTGCCTCTATCAATATAAAAAAATCATTTTAATTGCTTTAATAGATTCGTAGATATTGAAAACCGTCTAAATATTTCGGATGGATTTATATATATATATGCCTTAGAGTTAAGTACTATTACATGAAGATTATTGTGTAGGTGTTTTATTCAAACTTCAATCGCATGATTAGGACACAAGAAATAAAAGCGAGATTTTAATATTTCACTCAGCCGCCATCTTGAGGTTATGTAAACAATTTAACTAAATTAGATGTCAGTGCATTGGAGTTTGTACAGTCATTTGCTGTACCAAGTTTCACTGCGTTCGGATGGTTAAATCGCTATAAAAGCCAATTTATATGTTTCAACCTTGCTTGGCCGCCATGTTCGTTTTGTAGTTAACAGTGATTTTAAAGGTCGCATAAGTGAACTTCTAGTAGTGCCTTATATCACAGCACCGTACAGAATTTCAGCGTGATATCAGTAATGGTTTCGGAGAGATAGAATGCCGGTGAAATATTTTGCACAGCCACCATGTTGGATTGGTGAGACGTAATAAAATTTGAAGGACACGTTCGGGGTCGGCCAAAATAATACTATGACCTTACCGAATTTCATTGGCATCGCTACAGCCGTTTAGAAGTTATTAGGGGAGGCGGTCACACACTTACACACACACGGACGAAAGGTGATTTCATAAGCCTATTTTTCCCATAATTGAAAATAGGCTAAAAATGCAAATAGTTCTTGGCACTAATTACAATATGGTTTTCATTGTTTTTCCTCTTCCATTCAAGGCGAATGCTAAGATCACGGCTGACCTGATACCTCCCCATACTAGTCGTAATACACTAACTAGCACACACACTAACACAGGTTATCAAACAGATTCCACAAACAATCAAATACATGGTCTGATGACCATGATGTCGTGACTCCCTAAAATGGAATAACAACAATAACAGCTATAAATTATAGTTCTTCTCTTAACACGGCTTACAAACTGTGTTACTTACAGTAACGGCTGCAGTAGGCGTGCTTCCTCTTGCCTCGCTGGCATCGGGAGAGCGTGGGTTCGAATCCCACCTCGGCCGTCCTGAAAATGGTTTCCCGTTTTCACCACTAGGAAAATGCCGGGAAGGTTCCTCTCAATAGCTTAACGGTCGACTTCCTTCCAACTCCCTTCCCTGACTCGCTCTGAAAATAAAATGCCCATTGGCTGCATTAATAAAATTGTATGTGTATGTCTACCCCTTATTTTTCCCGTTACCAGCGAGGTCAGGGATGATATGAAAGACTTTTTGGCGGATGGTTTTTACGGCCCGATGCCCTTCCTGAAGCCAACCTCATGAGAGGAGTTAATGAGAGATTAAATAAATGAAGATGAATGAAACTGGCAAGGATGTGGAAGGAAGTGGCCGTGGCCTATCAGAAGGTACCGTCCCAGCATTTGCCAGGAGTTGAACACGGGAAACCACGGAAAACCACTTACAGGATGTGCCTCACGAAGCTGAATGTCACCCGTTTGATCCCTCAAACCAGAGTTATATTTTTTGTCAGTGCCGAAAATCGAACTTGGACCTCAGAGGTGACAGCCAAGGACCTTAAACACTACACCACAAGTTTTACTGAAAAGGACTTGTAACTAACTAAGCATAATCGTTCCTACCACTCAATTGGACTAACATGTGCAGTACTAGACCCAAATGAACTAATTTACCGTATTGAACTTCATCTTGTCCCGTCATATCGTATCACGGTATAACTTCTAACTTGTGACAATACTGACCAAACTTTATTGATAGATGAAATTCTTGTTGTTATTGACAGTCATATCCTTGAGTTACTTTTGACCCAAGTATTCTCTAACTTTTGGAAGGCGCCTTCGCAGATACAGGGGGTGTGACTCTTGATGCTGTGTCTAAGCTATTTCCTTCTCTTCTGTGAAATCACACTTACAACTGTTACCATATTGTTTAATCTCATTCTTCTCTTTGTTTCCAGGTAAGTGGCCCCAGCCTCACAGGAACATTCTACCCGAGTATGTGAGTACTTTCCTACTGTTCTATTTATTGAACTCGTGACAAGATAGATCTCACTTCCACTTAAAGTAACAGTGTATATTTATGTTTACTTTTAATTGTTCTCATTTCATGGGGTTGGGGATGGAATGAGATGAATTTCTATGAGGGGGGTGACTTTTTTATACGACCTGATGCCCTCCTTGATGTCATCTCATGTAAGGAATAAATGAGAGATGAAATGTCCGTAAAAGACAAAAAGAGTCAAAGCTCTCAAAATATTTGAGATTTTCAGAATACCAAAGATTATTACTTAGAACCTGTCCAACAATAGATTGATTGTTATGTTACTTCTAGGCGATAACAACAGCTTTAAAATGACCGTTCTTTGAAGACAGGTCTTTCACATTTTGCAAACGGTTTGGAAAAATGTTATTTTCCACCAATGTTAGGCCTAAAATACCAAATTTCGATTATAACAGACCACCAGGCTTCTTTGCGTTGAGTTGCGATTGTGGACGATGAACTACACGTCGTGCAATCTACAGCTCACAAATGTTCACTAACATTCTCATTGGTATTTCAGGCGAGAAATACAAATTTACTAAAACATTGTAAAAATGAGAAAGAACTTCTTTAAAACTTCAAATAAGAGTTATTCAGCTCTGTTGTACCGGTACTCTTCCAGCAGCTATAGCTAGGTGTTTCATCATAGCCAGGCCATTGGACCTAACTAATCAGGGAAACCTAAAAAAGGTGCAATGTGCAATGATAAATCAGTGTAATACCTACCGGGTGAGTTAGCCGTGGTCGTTACGGCGTGGCTGCAGGCAGTCGCTCACATCCGGGAGGCGAGGAGGTTCGAATCCCCCCGCCAGCAACCTTGAAGATGGTCTTCTGTGGTTGCCTATCTTCCTTCCAGGCAAATGCCGCGGTTGGTCCCTAATAGGCCACAGCCGCTACCTTCCAATTCCTAGTCCTTACATTCACACTTTCCTGCCCAGACATCACTCCACACGCGACGGTACTTGTAGCTCACCCAATGGGTGTCTGCATAGAAGTAGCTACAAACTCTGGCGAGCCGAACATGTCCTCGGACACTCCCGGCACTAAAAGCCATACGCTAAAAAAAGTGTAATACCTCGTAAACTAGACGCCGGGAACTGGTACTTCTTTAGATATTGCACACTCAAATATTTGATGATTATGGACCTCTTCCGATAAAAATACAAAATATTAGCCGCAAGTTTAAACTGCATACTCGATAGGTGGAATTGTAATGGCGATATTAGCATGTCCATGGCCCCGGAGTCATTAGAGATCAATGCTAGAAGTGGCTCACGATACACGGAGGGCATTCACCCTCCTGGTTTAACGAGCGCTTATTTATTAACCTCTCGTGCACTCCACACTCACACACAGTAAGTGAATACAAGTGTTATTATCCTGCGGTCTGGGAAACAGTGCACACTTGCATACTGTAGGTAGACTGGTGTAGGCCTATTCCCTGATACTGACTTTGTGTGCGTATGGAATTAACTACTTCCTTTGTCTTATCCCAACTATTTAGTATCGCTGAAACCAACTAGGCTCATTTTGGTTAGAGAGGGGAATTAAAATAGTTTGCTCTTCTTGGTGACACGCGATTTTTCAAGTAAAAATTCTACTCCATGGGGACTCTAGCACCAGTCGTCCGAGTGACAGGCAGCGACAATTCCACTTCGCCATCACGCTCTCCTATGTGAAAATTTCCTGATACCCTGTGTTATTGTTTTTTCTTTAGCGTATGGCTTTTAGTGCCGGGAGTGTCCAAGGACATGTTCGGCTTGCTAGAGCTTGTAGCTGCTTCTATGCGGACACCCATGGGATGAGCTACAAGTACCGTCGCGTGTGGAATGTGTGAATGTAAGGACGAGGAATTGGAAAGTAGTAGCTGTGGCCTATAGTTAGGGACCAACTTCGGTACTTGCCTGGAAGGAAGATGGGAAACCACAAAAGACCATCTTCAAGGGCAAGGTTACCGGCGGAGAGATTCAAACCTTCTCACCTCCCAGATGTGAGCGACTGCCTGCAGCCATGCCGTAACGACAACGGCTAAACTCACCCGGGTGAGTTATTGTGATGACTGTAGAATTAGGGTAGAAGCCCCTGATTTAAAATAAGGTACAATGACGACAATCATCTGGAACGAATGTGGATAGAAATTAGGACACAATGGCAGCTATCCACACAGTGCACAACAATCGCTTATCCTCCCTTATCGGCTTCACCCACGGACTCTGCGAGGGATCATTCCTCTACCGTCGCAAGGACAGTGTCTAGGAGCTGAACACACTTTAACAGCAGATACAACTGGGGATGGTGATCGCCCAGGTGACCCTTAATTTGGGTATAATTAAGGAAGGGTCATGGAAGGGTTTTGTTGAACCTGTTAACCGGAACTGTCCTGGCATTTGCCTGGAGGTGAAAGTAGGAAACCACGAAAACCATTTTCAGGACGGCCAAGGCTGGATTCGAACCCACGCTCTCCCGGTGCCTGCGAGGTTCGGGTTAGCGCGTTAGCGCTCTCGACCACCGTCGCGGGTCTCAGTTACATTTATTAGTCTTGTTTCCCTTTCCAACTTGTAGCGTAGTGACTAGCAATCTTGTCAGTCACCATGAAGGTCTGGGTTCGATTCCCGATTCTGGCAAGAAATTTAATTCTGGCCTTACATGGGACGGAGCTGGCGACCAACATAAGGGAACATATCGATCAGAGTGCTGCCAAAGATGATATTATATTAAGCTCCTAATGCTAAGGTTAGAGTAGCCTTGCTTGGATTTCATATTGTCTCCGTACATTACTGGAACTTGTTGCTTGTGTATGAGCTCACCGCATCACGTCACGCGACTCGACAAAAGAGCAACGCATTGCGTGGCGTGAGTTATTCATCAGCCCGAGTGCACGAGCTCCCTCCCTTTCCACCTGGGTCAGGCCACGAGCTGGCATGTAACAGAACCTGCTCAGTATGCTTCAGTGTACTTAATTTTACACATTTGCAATAGCAAAGAAAGCAAGGAGATATGTATAAAAGCCGTGATATCCATCAACAAGCAAAATATAAAACAAGGAATCTTGTACCTTTACGTGTCCCACGGGACCTCCATTTTTACGTGGAATCCGAACCATAGGACGTGATATTTCACTTCGAAAATCTCACATGCATTGGCCGGAAATCGAACCCGGTCTGCCTTGGGGAGAGGCAAGCAGCTTGACCACTGCACTATCACGTTCTCGCAAAATTAAGACATTTACGAATATTAGAGCTACTGTATATGACTACCTGATGGCACAAACCTGCGCGGAGCCACGAGATTGGAGGGGAAAGGAGGAAGAAGATTGTGGAGGGGGTAACACACTAACGTGCAATACAGTTACAATGTAAACACTATCATAGCAACGAGCGAAGTGAACGTTCCTTCCCTCTCAATCACACTGCAGCACTTACCGGCTTATGAATTCTTTAACCCTTATAATGCCAAAGCCAGATATAGCGACCGAGGGAGCTTCTGATAAACATGCAGAGGGCTGATCTATCTGGCCCGTCTTTTATGCATAAAAAGACAGTATACAGCCACACAGTGGTATTGTTTTTACCAAGACAACGCGGGAACTATTTTCTCTCTGGATATCAATGTGTTTAAGTTCCGTGAATAACTGGATTCATAATAAGTGTTCTTTGAACATGTCGCAGGCAGTTGTCTTCCCACAGTGTGATCTTTGGATCCAAGTTTGTTTGTAGAAATTGTTCGTACACAAAACCTATTTGATAGAATTTCTTTAAACTCGGGAAATTTACTCGAAATTCCAAAGTATTAATAATCAAATAACAAAATATATTATGTAGAGTATGCAGGCTGTCAAAATATATTTCCTGCTTATATTTAAAATAATATTTTAATAAAACAGGGTATTAATTATTTAGCATCTAAAACGTTTAGAAAAATATCAAGATTTTATCAAAGAATATTGGTAGAAGATAATTTTCATCAAAAAATTGTAATTTTATGAAACTTGGCGTGGTATTTTTGACCTAAACACTCATAATTACTTGGCATTAAAAGGGTTAATTGAGACAACCACCGACCAATACTTAGTTTATTGTAACATTGTAACTCTCTATGGAGTCTCCATCAACATATATTAACTGAAGTAATTATCAGAGATATCCAAGTTAACAGAACTTTCGTTTACTAAGGCAACACTGAAAATTACGCCAAACACCAAAACATGTCTTTTACATCTTATAGAAAGATATAAGGGGATATCCTTACAAAATCAGGATTGGCGTATAATCTCTACTTAGTATAAAACAAAGTCCCCGATTCTTGGATGTTACGGGAAAACTCGAGAACCACTGGATGGATTTTGATGCGGTTTTCACCATTCTGTAAAGGATATCTCGAGGATGATTTCTGTAGAAAATTATTTATTTATGATCAAAGGAAGCCGAGCAGTAACGATTTCAGTGGAATGGCTGAAAAAAAAACTGGCGTCTGAGCGCTTTGTAAGCTTACGCTGGGCAAACCGTTAAAAATATCTAAATACGGTACTATGAGTGAATTGTTCAGCATGAAAAGTTTTACAAAAAAGTCCGCGAGAGCATATGTCTATCTTCAATACATCGCCCACTATAAGTGTTTTTACGTTTTAATTTCTTCCATCCGTGTCCATTCAACTACTGAGGCGACAGTTTACGAGCTAGCTAAGGGCGAGTCTATCATCCCTGTTACAGCCTAGCTAGCGGGCGAATCTATTGTCCCTGATACAACCAGCAGAAAACCGTTGAGTCGTGTTGAGTTAAGACTTCTGAGAAAGGTGGTTGTGGTTGGAGATTCCCTGGAAGTGCAACTCTGGTTTTCTTCATTTCGCCTGTGAAACACAGTCAAGTTAAGATTGGACGGAAGGGGGATTTGAGTTTAATTCACCTCGCCATTCCCTGGAAGTGCAACTCTCATTTCGCCTGTGAACTTTTTGGTTGCGCAAAATTCACAGTCAATTTAAGATTGGACAGAAGGGGGATTACTGTATATTATCATAAACTAGCAGTAGTACCCGGCTTCGCTCGGTGGAATGATGATAATGTTTTAAGGTCTCCTTAGAAATATAATGGACTTAAAATCTAAGTCATTTGCCCCCAAAGACAATGAGGGAGTAATATCTAGGTCATTTGCCCTTCTGATAAGGATGATAATAAAAACTACTGTTGAATTGACACGTCAAACTTACAAACTACCTTAATAGAAATACATATTTCAAAATTCACAGGCGAGGAAGACTTATTGTGTGTGGTGATTAATGGTGTAATGGGCGTAACATCTACTGTAGGTCATTTGCTCTTATGATGAGGATGATAACGGAAACTACTACCGGTATTGAATTGACACTTCAACGTATAATGTACACAATTTACTGTAATAAAAATAAATACATGGCGGCTTCGGTGGCGTATTTGGTAGCATGCTGAGCTTCTATGCCCAAAATAGCGGGTTCAAACCCGGCCGAAGCCGTCGAATTCTTTAAGAGCGTTAAAAATCCCTCAGTATGCCTTTCTTCGGAGGGGAAGTAAAGCCGGCGGTCCCATGTCATAGATTTATGGCATGTTAAAGAACCTTCCACTAATTACACCTGTGTGAAGCTAAATTGGATAGGTTAAGAATGTAAACAACGCTCTTAGATGTCTACGTCCGTTGCCAAGAGCCGACTGCAGTGGCGTCTAGTAGCTAAGTTCCGAACTTAGCCTAGTAATCGTTGACGGTGGCGCTTGGCGGCAAAAGTACGAACTATTTGAAGAATTCTAAGTTGCAGTTTGTACTTAAATTAAAAAACAGATAACACACACTAATACAATCATCACAATTAACACCGGTTATCAGACAGATTCTACACACACCCAAAGTACACGGGGCTACTTGACCGCGTTGTCGCAGCCCCTAAACTTAAGAACCAACCAACCAAAAATAAATATTTTAAAAATCACAGTCGAGAAAGACTTTATGCGGTGGTGATTATTGGTATGATGCGCGTAACATCTAGGTCATTTGCACTTATGATGATAATAATAAGGTAATGAAAAAATGACTACTAAACGAACATGGTGTTATTTTAAAACTGATATAGGTAATTCAGGTGTCTAGCTTCGATGTCTTCCAAAGTCTCAACCTTATTTTCTGGCTTAGGCCTGTACTCGAGCGTCTAGTGAAAGAGCGTACTGCTCGGCAAAGACAAAGAATTTAGGTCCAAGCTGCACGAACCTGAGAATATCGCAGATGATGACGATATATGATGACAGACGTTCGGGGGTTCCCGGTCCTATTCACATTGACCGGTGAATCACTCAGTCTTTCGTAACACTACAGTGGTTTGAGCAAAGACCCTGTATGAACATCAGCATAGTCAGCAATACCAGGTAACACGGCGGGGTCTGGACATTCCTCTCATGTCAACTTGCGATGAATCAGCAAGCTATTCTCACACCTGCCCCCTCCTACCCCTCCACCCACCAGGGTCTCACAACTTGTGGGACGTGGGTTGGCGACCACGGGACCCCAGCTGAGTCTGGCATCGCTTCTACTTCCTGGCGCCGGGCTCATTTCAGTTCTCTTTCCTGTCGGCCTCCCTTGGTCAACTCTTGTTGTCTTCCGACCCAGACTGTATTAGGGTATCCGAGGGCTAGGGAGTCTTTCAATTTACCGCCTTAATTGGCTTTGTCTCATCTTTCCTGATACCCTCATTCTTCGAGGGGTCTAATTCTTTTCCTTTTCATAATATCTCCTGTCTTCTGCTCAAGGCCCTCAAAGAGGCAGGGTGTGTGTAGACCCTCCACTTCTGTTACACCCTCAAGGGCTCATGACTGGTGAGTTAGGAAGCTGGCAACCCCGAGGAATTCCTGAGCTAAATGCAGGGAATGGAGTGGTATGTCAGAAATTTCAAGTGGGCAGTGTTACGCATCGGGTTCCAAAGGGTAAGTATACACACTTTGTTTTCGATCAGTGAACGATGCAGATTTGTACCAAAGGGCCTTAATGCGGGAAATGGAGTGGTCTGTCCGAAATTTCGAGTGGACAGTGTTACTCGTCGAGTTCCAAAGGGTAATTATGTACAATCTGGTTGAGATCGGTTAAACGGTGTAGTTTTGTGCCAAAGGGCCAAAATGCAGGGAATGGAGTGGCCTGTCCAAATTTTAAAGTGGACAGTGTTACTCATCGGGTTCCAAAGGGTAAGTATACACATTTTGTTTTCGATCGGTGAACGATGTAGATTTGTGCCAAAGGGCCCAAATGCGTGTGGACAGTGTTACTCGTCGAGTTCCAAAGGGTAATTATGTAAAATCTGGTTGAGATCGGTGAAACGGTGTAGTTTCCTGCCAAAGGGCCAAAAAGCAGGGAATAGTGTGGTCTGTCCAAAATTTAGAGTGAACAGTGTTACTTGTCGGGTTCCAACGGGTAAGTATATAAAATTGGGGTCAGATCGGTGAAACGGTGTAGATTTGTGCCAAAGTGCCTAAATGCAGGGAATGGGGTGGTCTGTCCGAAATTTTAAGTGGACAGTGTTACTCGCAGGGTTCCAAAGGGTAAGTATACAAATTTTAGTTCAGATCGGTGAAACGGTGTAGATTTGTGCCAAAGGGCCTAAATGCAGGGGATGAAGTAGCCTCTCCGCAATTTCAAGCAGACAGTGTTAGTCGCAGTGTTCCAAAGGGTAAATATACAAATTTTGGTTGAGATCGGTGGAACGGTGTAGATTTGGGCCAAAGGGCCTAAATGCAGGGAATGGAGTGGTCTGTCCGCAATTTCAAGCAGACAGTGTTACTCGCAGGCTTTCAAAGGGTGAGTATACAAATTTTGGTTCAGATCGGTGAAACGGTGTTGATTTGTGCCAAAGGGCCTGAATGCAGGGAATGGAGTGGTCTGTCCGCAATTTCAAGCAGAGAGTGTTAGTCGCAGTGTTCCAAAGGGTAAATATACAAATTTTGGTTGAGATCGGTGGAACGGTGTAGATTTGGGCCAAAGGGCCTAAATGCAGGGAATGAAGTGGTCTGTCCCCAATTTCAAGCACACAGTGTTACTCGCAGGCTTTCAAAGGGTGAGTATACAAATTTTGGTTCAGATCGGTGAAACGGTGTTGATTTGTGCCAAAGGGCCTAAATGCAGGGAATGGAGTGGTCTGTCCGCAATTTCAAGCAGACAGTGTTACACGCAGGGTACCAAAGGGTAAGAATACGAATTTTGGTTCTGATCGGTGAAACGGTGTAGATTTGGACCAAAGGGCCTAAATGCAGGGAATGGGGTGGTCTGTCCGAAATTTTAAGTGGACAGTGTTACTCGCAGGGTTCCAAAGGGTAAATATCCAAATTTTGGTTGAGATAGGTGAAACGGTGTGGATTTGGACCAAAGGGCCTAAATGCAGGGAATGGGGTGGTCTGTCCGAAATTTTAAGTGGGCAGTGTTACTCGCAGGGTTCCAAAGGTTAAATATACAACTTTTGGTTGAGATCGGTGAAACGGTGTAGATTTGGGCCAAAGGGCCTAAATGCAGGGAATGGAGTGGTCTGTCCGCAATTTCAAGCACACAGTGTTACACGCAGGGTACCAAAGGCTAAGAATACGAATTTTAGTTCTGATCGGTGAAACGGTGTAGATTTGGACCAAAGGGCCTAAATGCAGGGAATGGGGTGGTCTGTCCGAAATTTTAAGTGGACAGTGTTACTCGCAGGGTTCCAAAGGGTAAATATACAAATTTTGGTTGAGATCGGTGAAACGGTGTGGATTTGGACCAAAGGGCCTAAATGCAGGGAATGGGGTGGTCTGTCCGAAATTTTAAGTGGACAGTGTTACTCGCAGGGTTCCAAAGGTTAAATATACAACTTTAGGTTCAGATCGGTGAAACGGTGTAGATTTGTGCAAAAGGGCCTAAATGCAGGGCATGGGGTGGTCCGAAATTTAATGTTGACAGGGTTACCCGCAGGGTTCCCAAGGGTAAGTATACAAATTTTGGTTCAGATCGGTGAAACGGTGTAGATTTGTATACATAACAAACAGACAGACAGACTGACAAACTTGGTGCTTTATATATATAGATTATACTGATTGGCGTATACTCTCTACTTAGTATAAAACAAAGTCCCCGATTCTTGGATGTCACGGGTAATCTCGGGAACCACTGAATGGATTTTGATGCGATTTTCACCATTCTGTAAAGGATATCTCGAGGAAGGTTTCTGTAGAAATAATTTATTTATGACCAAAGGAAGTCAGGCACTAACGATTTCAGTGAAAATGTCGAAAAAAACTGGCATCCGTGCGCCTTTTAAGCTTACGCTGGGCAAACCGTTAAAAATATCTACCGTATATACTATGAGCGTAAGAATTTTTCATCATGAAAAGTTCTACAAAAAAAAAAAGCCCGGGAAAGCATTTCTCTATCTTCAATACATCGCCCACTATAAGTGTTTTTACGTTTTCATTTCTTCCAACAATCTCCATTCAATTACTGAGGCGACAGCTTACGGGCTAGCAAGGGGCGAGTCTATCACCCCAGTTACAGCTTAGCTAGCGGACGAGCGTATTGCCCCAGATACAGTCAACAGCAAATTGTCGAGTCGTGATGATTTCAAAACTTCAGAGAAGAGTGGTTGTGTTTGGAGTTTCCCTGGAAGTGTAACTCGGCTTTTCTTCATTTCGCCTGTGAACGTTTCGTTCCGCAAAATTAACAGTCAAGTTATGATTGGACGAAAGGGGGATTTGTGTTTCATGCACCTCGTCATTCTTAAATTACGTCTGACAAGAATTTGTTGCACATGCATCGCCATGATAATATAATTAACAGTCCAGTCAGTGATTTTAACCCATCATGCCGAGACATAAAACGGATATTGGTCGTTGTTCATTGACATTAGAAAAAAAAAACCTCTTATCACGTAATGCATTCATAACTGTTCCCGGGCGAAGCCGGGTCGGGTTGCTAGTTAAATATAAAGGAAAGTGTTCTGCATTAAAAAAACATTTACCATTATAGGAAAATGAGATAAAATCGCCCTATTGATTAATTACGTGTCCTACATCCAAATACATTTCAAAATGCAAGAAAAACTTTTATGAAAGGTGAATACGTTTTATTAAGAAATAACCTTGAAACCCGTTAACTTGGTAATTGAGGATTTATCAATATGGAGAGTTTTTACTTTATCAGTAAACAATCCTTGAATTCTTACTCATATGAGAGTTTTGGATTCTTCAATACGGATAAATATGAATTTCTCAAAGTATGTTAATACCTAGGTATATATTAATCACGTGTGGCTTTTGGAGAGATTTGGTGACCTGCACATCGGGATAAGGATAACATACATCACAGGCGCCTAGTTTCTTAGCCAGGAGAATAATTATTGATAGAACGAATTTAAAATTGGGAATCCAACTCGGGGCCCTTCGGACCAAAAACATCACCGAGCTGTCAGAATCCTACAATGCATGCACGTCTCCCCTTATCATTCCCGCTTCACGGGGACGAATATGAGATACGGTGAATTTATTTGTGGTGGATGGATTCTACGGCTGGATGCCCTTACTGAAACCAACCCATGAGAGCAGTTAATTAAGATAAATGAAGTTGATCAAGGTGTTGGTGAAGGATGCGGCCATAGCTTACTAGAATGAACCGTCCAAGAATTTGCTTTGATTTGAAAATGGGAAACCACGAAAAATCATTTCAAGGACAGCCAGCGGTAAGGTTCGAACCCACTCGTCTAGTGGGTACACAAATAGCTTGATCCCATTGCATTGCACTGCACCTAGCGAGTCTATATCTCACTATATATAAAATGAAAGTTTGTCTGTTTTTTCTGAATTTCCACGGAAGTTTGAGATATTAACGCGTTTCAAACTGGTTTATGACGGTTGTGCGCAAAAACAAAATTTTTGTCTGTCTGTTTGTTTGTCTGTGTACAATTTTGCACGCGCATCACTCGAGAACGGCTGAGTGGATCAACGTAAAATTTGGTACAGATGTCCATCAGAGGCACGAAAGTAATCGTTGACGTAACTCTTCTCCATACATCTCACAAAAGAGGGCCTACCCCCTTAAAATGCATGCTGAAATGGGCGTAGAAAGACGAGACAAAGCTCATTTTCAGCGTCTCAACGTGAGAAACAAAACTCGGGAGCCCTACGGGCCCCGAAAACCACATTTTAAGGTTCTAAAACCTACAGTTTTTGATATATACCCAGAAAACTAATTTCATTTATTCAGCTATTGCAAGAATGCAAGCCGGTAACCATGGCAACACAATCTCTGAAGTCCATCTATTTCTGTAAGACGCAATGCGATTCCATTTATTAGCCTACTTTCGATTTTTGCAAAAAATGAAAGTAGACTTATGAGATCACTACGGGGCGAAAAAAGTGTGTCTGTCTGTGTGTGTGTATGTGTGTGTGTGAGTCTGTGTGTGTGTGTGAGTGTGTGTACTCTGAATGTCTGTCCCCCCCCCTATCAATTCGAACACGGTGAGCGCAAATTGAACGAAATTTGGTACAAAGGTAGCACTAGCAAAGGACACCTCAGTGTCATGTTTTATATCGCCGCCATCTTGACGGAAACGTAATGGCTGCCACACAAATGTTCAAAGCTTAAATCAAATTACGACTAACCTAATCATCCGATCTCTACCAAATTTTGCAACAACATACCATTATGGGCGCAGCATCCTTTGACCAAACTAATAGGTCATCAGCCTAATAGTTTGCGGATGGCGGCCATCTTTGTGTGAAAACCGATTGCCCCTATTAATTCGAACACGGTGAAACCGAATGGAACGAAATTTGGTACAGAGGTAGTACTAGCAAAGGGCACCCCAGTGTCATCTTTTATATCGCCGCCATCTTGACGGAAACGTAATGGCGGCCACACAAATGTTCAAAGCGTAAATCAAATTACGACTAACCTAATCATCCGATCTCTACCAAATTTTGTAACAACATATCTTTATGGAGGGAGCATCCTTTGACAAACCTAATAGGTCATTAGCTTAATAGTTTGCGGATGGCGGCCATCTTTGTGTCAAAATCGATTACCCCTATTAATTCGAACACGGTGAAACCGAATGGAATGAAATTTGGTACAGAGGTAGCACTAGTAAAGGGCACCCCAGTGTCATGTTTTATATCGCCGCCATCTTGACGGAAACGTAATGGCGGCCACCCAAATGTTGAAAGCTTAAATCAAATTGTTGTTTGAATCTTCAGTCTTTTGACTGGTTTGATGCAGCTCTCCATGCCTCCCTGTCCTGAGCTAATCGTTTCATCTCTACATAACTACCACACCCTACATCTGAGGCAATCTGTTTAACATATTCTAACCTTGGTCTACCCCTACAGTTCTTGTCCTCGACCCATCCTTCCATAACTAAGCTTGCTATTCCTGGGTGTCTTAGTATGTGTCCTACCAACCTATCTCTTCTCTTCATTAGCAGTCGCCAGAAACATCTCTCCTCTCCCACTCGTCTTAATACCTCTATGATTGTAACCCTATCTACCCATCTGATCTTCATCATTCTCCTGTAACACCACATTTCAAATGCTTCTATTCTCCTCTTTTCTGCTGCACCAATAGTCCAAGTTTCACTTCCATAGAGCGCCACGCTCCAGACAAAGGCTTTCAAAAATGACTTCCTAATACCTAAATCTATATTCGATGTCAGCAGATTCCTTTTTTGTAGAAAAGCTTTCTTTGCCTGAGACAACCTACTTTTTATATCCTCTTTGCTTCGTCCATCACTGGTTATTCTACTTCCTAAGTAACAGAAGTCTTCTACTTCCTTCAGCTTTTCACCTGTCAATTTGATTTCCATAGAGGTTTCTGATTTATTTCGGCTGCATTCCAGTATTTTTGTTTTACATTTATTAATTTTCATCATGAATTTTTTCTGTAAGACGGAGTCCATACCATTCAAAAACTCATTCAAATCCTCAGGCTTGTCGGCCAAGATGACGATGTCATCAGCAAATCTCAGAGTTGAAATTATTTCTCCTTGAATCTTCACTCCCACTTTAAATTTTTCTCTAATTTCCTTCATTGCTTGTTCAATGTAAAGATTGAAAAGTATGGGTGATAAGTTGCAGCCTTGCCTTACACCTTTCAGAATACCAGCTTCTCTCTCATGTCCTTCAACTCGAATGACTGCTGTCTGGTTTCTGTATAGATTGTATATCACCCTCCTATCTCTGTACTTTATTCCAATCGATTTCAAAATGTCAAACAATTTAGTCCAATCAACGTTATCAAAAGCCTTTTCTAAGTCTACAAAAGCCATGAACGTTCTCTTATCTTTCCTTATTCTACCTACCAAATCAGCCTAAGACTTAGTACAGCTTCCCTTGTTCCTACATTTCTCCTGAAACCAAACTGGTCTTCACCCAACTCCGTTTCTATCTGGCTTTCAATCCTCTTGTAAATTATCCTAGACAGGATCTTTGAAGCATGAGTAATCAAGCTGATTGTACGGTAATCTTCACATCTGACAGCTCCCACTTTCTTTGGTATAGGGATGATTACATTCTTCTTGAAATCAGGGGGTACCTCACCTGTCTCATAAATCCTACACACCAAGTGAAATAACCTGATCAGACCTTCATCTCCTATGCAGCGTAGCAACTCAATCGGTATATCATCTATGCCTGGTGCTTTGTTCCTGCTTAAGTCTTCCAAAGAGCTATCAAATTCTGATTTCAATATTAAATCTCCTTTTGCATCCTCATCAATTTCCTCCTCCCTTTCCATTACATGATTCTCAATCTCCTTTCCCTTATACAAACTCTCTATGTAAGCTTTCCATCTCTCAACCTTTTCTTCCCTATCTGTTAGAGGCTTTCCATTTGTGTCCTTAATATTACAGCACTTAGTCTTCTTTTCCCCAAAAGTATTCTTAATCCTTCGATAAGCTGTGTCTACTTTTCCTAATTTCAGACAATTTTCTATACCTGCACATTTCTCTTTCAACCATTCTTCTTTCGCTTCCTTGCACTTCTTGTTAACCTCATTTCTCAGACGTCTGTATTCTGCTTTCCCCTTTTCATCTCTTAGATTCTTGTGTTTCCGCCTTTCATCCATCAATTCTAGTATATCCTGAGTGATCCACGGTTTTCTACCTATTCTTTCTTTCCTACCAATGTTTTCTTCTGCGGATTTTGTTATTTCATTCTTCAAAAGTGCCCATTCGTCTGTAATTGAAGTTTGTTTAGGGTTTTTCATTAGTCCTTCCTTTATACTCTTCTTGAATCTTTCGTTTACATCCTTCTCTTTCAGTCTGTCTATTGCCCACCTTTTTGGCTTTTGACTTTTCTTCAGTTTCTTCAACTTTAATCTGCATTTCATTACAACCAGATTGTGATCAGAGTTTATGTCAGCACCAGGATATGTTTTACAATCCAAAATCTGGTTTCGAAACCTCTGCTTGACCATAATGAAGTCGATTTGGTAACGCCCTGTATCTCCTGGTCTCATCCATGTGTATATTCTTCTATTGTGGTTATTGAATAAGGTGTTAGCTATGACCAACTCATGCTCGGTGCAGAATTCTACCAGCCTGCTTCCTCGATCATTCCTTTCACCTAATCCGAAATCTCCTACTATCTTCCCTTCTCTCCCATTTCCTACCACAGCATTCCAATCTCCCATTACTATAACATTTTCATCACCCTTGATATACCTCAGAATTTCGTCTATTTCTTCGTAGACCTTTTCAACATCCTCATCATCAGCTTGACTGGTAGGCATATAGACTTGTACCACTGTGGTGCAGGTAGGTTTAGTATTGATTTTTGCTACAATAATCCGTTCACTATATTGCTCATAATATTCCACCCGCTGTCCAAGTTTCCTACTCAATATAAGGCCAACCCCTGCTTGGCCATTGTTTGATTTAGTGCTAATGACCCTATAGTCTCCTGACCAAAAGTCCTGTTCTTCCTGCCAGCGCATTTCACTAATCCCAACCAAATCCAACCTCAACCTACCCATTTCCCTTTCTAAGTTTTCTAACCTTCCACTTCCTAGCAGACTTCTAACATTCCACGCTCCGATCCGTAGAATGTCAGATTTCCTCTTTGTCACTTCTGTGATGTTAACCCCCTCTCGAGTAGTCCCCACCCGGAGATCCGAACGGGGGACTAGTTTACCTCCGGATTGAAATTTTACAAGGGAGGAGGCCATCATCACATGTAATTATGCATAGAGAGGTGCATATCCTCGGGAATAGCATACGGCTGTAGTTTCCCGTTGCTTTCAGCCGTGCAGCAGGACGCAGTGTAGCCATTATTTGGCTTATATAAGTAAAGAGCAATTCTACTAAACAAAAATACTAACCTTCTACCGTACTAACAATTAAATGCCAAAATTCTACTAACGAAAAAAATACTCAAGTTCCACCAACAACAAATACTACCACTAAAACAGTCTGTCACCAGGCACACTCACATGCACCCTCACACATCACAGTCTACTGAAACAATGAACTAGAACTAATAAACAATGCAACTGCTACCAGACACACTCACACACCACAGTCTAATGAACAATGACATATATCTAATAGACAAACTAACTACCTACTTACAACTAAAACTAACTACATACGTACTGTACTGTTATTTGAATTGGCAATATTTACAGTAATAATAATAATATTACGACTAACCTAATCATCCGATCTCTACCAAATTTTGCAACAACATACCTTTAAGAAGGCAGCATCCATTTGACAAATCTAATAGGTCATTAGCCTAATAGTTTGCGGATGGCGGCCATCTTTGTGTCAAAATCGATTACCCCTATTAATTCGAACACGGTGAAACCGAATGGAATGAAATTTGGTACAGAGGTAGCACTAGTAAAGGGCACCTCAGTGTCATGTTTTATATCACCGCCATCTTGACAGAAACGTAATGGCGGCCACACAAATGTTCAAAGCTTAAATCAAATTACGATTAACCGAATCATCCGATCTCTACCAAATTTTGCATCAACATACCATTATGGAGGGAGCATCCTTTGACCAAACTAATAGGTCATTAGCCTAATATTTTGCGGATGGCGGCCATCTTTGTGTGAAAATCAATTCCTCCTATTAATTCGAACACGGTGAAACCGAATGGAACGAAATTTGGTACTGAGGTAGCACTAGAAAAGGCCACCTCAGTGTCATGTTTTATATCACCGCCATCTTGACGGAAACGTAATCGTGGCCACCCAAATGTTAGAGGCTAAAATGTAATTACGACCAACCTAATAATCTAGTCTCTACCAAATTTTGCAACAACAAATCTTTATGTGGGAAGCATATTCTGACCAAACTGCTAGATCATCAGCCCAATAGTTTGCAGATGGTGGCCAAGTATGTGTGCAAATCGATTCCCCCTATCAATTCAAACACGGTGAACCCGAATTGAACGAAATTTGGTAGAGAGGTAGCACTAGCAAAAGGTACTTCAGTGTCATGTTTTATATCGCCGCCATCTTGACGGAAACGGAATGACGGCCACCCAAATTTTAAAAGCTTAAATCATGTTTCGACCATCCTAATAATTTGATCTCTACCGGATTTTGCAACAACATGCCTTTTTGTGGAAAGCATCTTATGACTGACTACAAGGTCATCAGCCCAATAGTTTGCAAATAGCGGCCATGTATGTGTGCAAATCCATTCCCCAGATCAATTCAAACACGGTGAAACCGAATTGAATGATTTTTTTTACAGAGGTAGCACTAGCAAAGGGCACCTCATATTCATGTTTAATATCCCTATAGCACGTTGTATTTCAACAAGCTACTACAACCAACATTCAATTATACTCCTTGAAAAGGACAAAGAGTTATAACAATACCCATGCATTTAGGAGAAAGTAGGCTATATGTTCTTTACTGAACATCTTGTTACATTCCTGTGAGCGTTCGCAAACGGCTATAAGGTTATCACGGAACCAACTTAAGCTGTGAAATTCATCAATACGTATATAATGCGCTTAAGGGTGTCAAGGGGTATTCTTGAATTTTTTTCACGTGATTTACACGGGCGGGTGTGGTATTAAAGGTCTATTATATCGCTAATCCCTATATTATTAAATTATTAGTATGATTATGACGTACAAGGACGAGACAAAACTCATATTCATCCCCTCGGTGGCTCGGAGGCTACTACGTTTTAAGGCTCTAAAACCATGTTTCTGAGATATTCCCAGAAAACTAATTTCATTTAATAAACTAATAAATAGATGACGAGTACAGAAGAACACCAAATCAGGAGCTATATAGTGAACCCATGTACCATTGGTTCAAGGGGTCGAATCCATCCTTTATTGGTAAAAGAAGGAAGGAAAGATACAGTCTTCAGAGGAACATAGAAAGATTTTATACAAGAGGACTGGTTTAATGTTGTGCAATAATAAGAGCCCAGGTGGCCAGGAAATGATATCACGCTTGACGCACCAATAAGGAGCGATCATGGCTATAATTAGAACGAGAGGAACTTTCCGTTCGGAGTGAGCGAGAGAAGGTTTCGGAAATTGAGCTTACGTTGCAGTAAAATGGCATCCTCGCAGTTGTGAAAGAGGAAGAATAATTAGATTTAAGCCATTTGCGAACATAAAAGTAACAAAAGAAATACATCATTGTGAATCATTTCGGAATAGAGATTTTTGTGTGGGAAAAGATGTTATAATAATTGCCCAGGAAAAAAGTGCAAATGCGGCATTACGTAATTGAAAGTTCCCCGAGACCCGAGGAGGTGGGGATTAAAAATCAACTGTAACACCCACGTATCTGAAGACCAAATTTTATTTAATATCTCAGAATTGTACGATCAATTTTTATGTGCAAAGAAGTCAGTTTACGTTTAGAAAACGAGCTTTCCAGAGATATAATTTTTAAAAGAGTGCGACTATTGCATCAAAAGTTAGTTATGAAAAAGACGTGGAATTTATCTTTTTGTCGCCGATTTGTATAAAAGCCCTGGCAGAGCCAGACCAATCATGCAGTATCAGTCAGCCCAGGAGGGCGTGACGTTGGAGCATCGTATCATGCAGTTTAGAACAGACCTCGTGCAGAGGTGCTGCATTATATCGTTTATGCAGTATTATTCCGTCCAAGGGACGTGACGTTGGAGCATCATATCAAATGCAGTTTCAGACAGCCCGAGCGCGTCGCTGTATCGACAACCATCCAATTCCGTGAGCGCCGAGACGCTGCACGAGGAAGCATCAAGTATCATCATAGTATCGCCGTGTGAAGACTTAGGAAAATCCTAGTACAGGATATAGTTCAGCAAGCGTCAGTCTTTATAGTGAAAAGTTCCGTATTACAGTCAAAGTAGGCTGCGAACTTAAAGAACTGGCGATAGGTCTTCAAATAACAGTCCAGTGAAACGACGGAAAGTATCGTAACGTTTTGAAGTACCAATAATAGTGAAACAAGCATTTCTAGCAAAGTTAAAGAACCCGATCAGGGTCGGACGAAATAAATAACGCCTAGTGTATCGATAAGATAGGGACTAGAGCGAAGAAAATAAGAAGGGAAAATTTAATCCAAGACATTGTCTAACAGGAGACAAACAAACAGTAAAAGCATTAAGCTACGAAACTAAGGAATAGCAGTAAATGCTAGAGAAGCATAGGTCACCGATAAAGTATTCAAGGAGCCGTAAACAAGATAGACTTTATCTAGACAAATTAAATAGTGTCTAGAAATAAACGACTTCGAGCTAGTAAAAATAGAAGCCGAATAGTCAGGAAACCAGATTGGAAGAATAGCCGTTCCAGGGAGGGGTAGATTGATCGAGACTTTCAACTTCTTGCCAGATAGGGAGCCGACATCTAAGAGTTTCACCCTTGGAAACGGGAAGAAGAAATCACGTGTGTAAGGCAAAATCAAAGCCTCAGTGATTAAAAGCAGTGTGTTGTAAATATAGAAAATTTGTGTTAGTGTAATAATTTTTTTAGTGAATTTATTTGTGTATGGAGCCTCCGTGGCTTAGGCGGCAGCACGCCGGCCTCTCACCGCTGAGTCCGTGGTTCAAATCCCGGTCACTCCATGTGAGATCTGTGCTGGACAGAACGGAGGCAGACAGGTTTTTCTCCGGGTACTCCGGTTTTCCCTGTCAAAATTTCATTCCAGCAACACTCTCCACTATCACTTCATTTCATCTGTCATTCATTTAATCATTGCCCCAGAGGAGTGCGTCAGGCCTCGGCAGCCGGCACAGTCCATATCCTCGCCGCTAGATGGGGGCTTCATTCATTCCATTCCTGACCCGGTCGGAGACTGGAAGCAGGCTGTGGATTTTCATTTTCATTTGTGTATGATAAAAGAATACAGAATTGTATTCAAAATGTTACCAGTGTATAAGGTAAATCATGTGTATGTGTATCAAGAAATGTCATTGTGTGAAATGGGATTAATCAAGTTGGCTTAAACACATTAAGTGGGCGAAAATGAAACATCGCTGGAAAATACGGTCGGGGACCGTGACCTAATGTGAGTAACCATTTCATTATGTTATGTGTTGGGGAATATTTGTGTACAATCCACCTGAGAATGAGAAAATAGGGATGTTGTTGAATAACAAATAACAGAATAATAGCGCGATCTGAACAATAAAAATTGAGAAAGTATAAAATAATTCTGTGAAATGAATAAATCCCTTAGGGGAAATGTATTAAATAAAATATCAGTGTATTTGATTAATGATTTAATTATGTGAAAGCAAGCGTAATAATAATAATAATAATGTTTTTTTTGTCGTGTGACCTCTTGAGAGGCCGAGTGCAGGTCTTTCTATTCGACGCCCGTGGGCGACCTGCGCATCGGGATGAGAGATGAAATGGGTGAAGATGAATGAAACTGGGCAAGGATGTGGAAAGAATCGGCCGTGGCCTGTCAGAAGGTACTGTCCCAGTATTTACCTGGTGTTGAAAATGGGAAACCACGGAAAACCATTTCAAGGACAGCCGACGGTGGGGCTCGAACCCACGCGTCTACCGAGTCAGCAGAGAGCTTGGCCCCATGGCCTAACGCAGCGCTTTAACCGCGTAGCCACTACTGTCGGTATAATAATAATAACAATGATATAAATGAGTAAAGATTATGATGAATTATAGGAAAGTAGTAGCTTTTGAGCTCCTTTAAAAGAATAAATACATGTTTTGAACACATGTTCTTAAAATAAAGCGATTATTGCACGAGAGAGGATTAATATAAAATTGAGATGTAGATCAAATGTGTATTGTTGAATCTATCAGTTCTTTGAAGGCAATTTGGCAATAAAGGATAAGCGTAATGTAGCGCATTGAAGTAAATTTGTCACGCTAGGAATGCGTTGAACCTAAATATACTTGGTAAAATTAATTATGAGGGGCAGTTGGTCGTGGTAATTGAGCTATAGGAAGTCCTCCAAATAGTGATGTGATCACGAGGCCGTTGTGTGTGTTGTATTATAAAAGGGTGCGAAATAATTGTATTATGAGCGCGAGTGTAAGGCAAAGGCCTGCTATAAGTCGCTAATGTATAAGTCCTCCAGTATGGGATATGGTTCCCGAGGCAGTTGAAAGAAACGAACCCAGATTCGTTTATGTGAAGCCCCTAAATATTTGTTGTTGTATTGAATTATTCTTACCCACCAATGAGGACACTTCATAATTAATAAATGCCAAGGTAATAAGAATGGGTCTAGTGAACCTAAATATGTTATTAAAATAAGTAGAATGAAGCCTTGTTTGTTCAAAGAACTGCATTTAAGAAAAAGCTGTATGAAAGCGGAGGGTAGCTCGCCTCTTGCGAGTCTGACCGTAATGTTCCTGCTCCCCAACAATAAATCACGCCAAGTGGCCACGGCCAGACCTTACCATTAACGGAAGTGCGGTAGGTCTGTGAGCCGTCTGTTTGAAGTTATAATACACAGAGTGTTTAGAGTTTGTTTAACGACCCGGGCTTCGAACCGAGGTTCTTGTAGATGAAGATTACCGCTTGCAAGTTCAGATCGTTGCTTTCTTATGAGATAATGGTTTTCTAAGACAGATAATAATAAATCCCTAGTGTAATGTTATAATTATAAGGTGGTGATTCACGAATTCAGTGAAGACAATTAGATTCCGGGAGTGATCTTAATTTTTGACATGTTCAAGTAGTCTTCTATAACTCGGGAGTACGCAAGTGTTTTCCCAATCACTGTAGTGAATTGTTGATATGAGAGAGATGGTAACATGAGAATTTTTGTGAAAGCCCAAAAGTTTAAGTAAATGAGTAACAGTACTTTAATAAGAATTATATATTGTTTTAATTATAAAATACTCATATGATAGATAGTGATGTGTTGTAAAAAAAAAAGGATAACACGGTTTATACTGAAAAGTATCGAGCCTATTGAAGCTCTTGATTGTATTGAAGTTTAAAAGGACACTATATGGAAGTGAAAAGAAATATAAGTTTGTTGGTTTATGAAAACCATTTATTATGATTTAACCTTTGTTTTATTATGTATTTCTTGTTCACTCTGAACAAGTTAGAATTGGGTCAGTATTTTTGTTGTTTTTTGTTGTTGTAGCGCCATATATTTGGTTAATTAAATGTTTTATAGTAGGAGTTGATTTTGTTTATTTATTTTGGAAGTGTATCCTCTATTTAATCCAAAATGTGTAAGTCACAGAGTGGGAGAACATACCATAACCCCGAAAATCCCGATTTGAGCATTGCTGGCATACTGTGATTTGCATATTTCATGCTAAAAGGGCACAATAGATATACTGATAAAATCACAGATGTGGCCAGGAAGAGACGTCTGGCTTTCTACGGACATGTCTCATGGATGATCCCAACATGACTAACAAACCGGCTTCTCAAGTACTGGGGGGGTATAGAAAGAGCTAGACACCGTCGCTAACAGTAGTTAACAAGGATATCCAAGAACTGAAGATACTTAAACAGAAGGGTTTGCAGGACAGACCACCCTGTAAGAAAACCGTCATCAACCGGACAAAAGAGAGAAAGGAGAAACATAGCCAGAGAATGCGCGAATATTGGGAAAACATCAAGTCCCTCGCCAAGCTGAAAAGTTGAACGTCGTGGTCCTTAGCTTGCCCTTTCGAAAGAAGAAGAACAAGAAGAAACTAATGAAGTAATGCAAACCGGTAACCATGTCAATAGTATCACAAGAGGTGACATGCAACTTTCCATCTATTTCTGTAAGAAGCAATGCCACTGAATTTCTTACATTTCTGTGAAAGTTTGCAAATGGCTATAAGGTTATCGTGGAATCAAGCAAATACTGTAAAATTCAACAATGCGATTAAGGGGGTCAAGGGGTACCCTAGAATTTTCACACGTGACTTACACGTGCGATATTCGATATGTTGTACAGAAGGTCTATTATATCTCCAAACAGCAACATTATTTTCAAAAATTCATGGATTGGAATAGTATTTTTTGCAGCTTTGGGAATTTGGGCCATTTGAGGCTAAAAATCCCGAATTTGCATGCACCACAAGCCTTTATAATTTATTGAGGGGGTCTTCCTGGGGATGGGGACTTTCCATATCGGCGAGGGTCAGTTTTAATTTCACATATATTGTGTTTCGTCTACGAGGTTTTCAATATTATTTTCGCGTCAGGAAGTACACGTTAGGTGAATTTAGTTTGAGAGCACATTTTAAGTAATCATATTTTTTGTCGACAAACGGGTTCATCGTAAAGATGATTTTGTTTGATACTGTGTGGTTGATATATATTTATGTTTATGTACGGCTATAATTCATGTTCGGGTGGTTGGAGCATCGTAAAATTAGGTATTGTAACCATGAGTCAACACCCCAATCATTTAGATTAACCTTCAATGTACTTCTCATAGAAGGCTGGGTGTAAGGAACAAAATAGGCGAAAAATAAAAATTATCCTAGAAGTACGACCAAAGCTTATGTTGCGCTTCTCAATGTGTGACACAAAACTAGGGAGTCTATAAAGGGTCTCCGAAACCCACATTTTATGGCCCTTAAATTAACAGTGTCTGCGATATACACAGAAAACTAACTTCGTTCTGATAAACTTATGAAGAAATGACAAGCCCCTAACCATTGCAACAGTAGCTCAAATGATAACGTCTGGTTATTAATACCGAAGAACGTTCGAAGAGCGGGTACTTCTGCTAGTCGGTCCATATATCCTAACTTGCGGACCATTATTGTGTGCCTGTAAATGGCACTGGTATCATAGATTATAGGCTTGGTTTCATGATATCCTAGGAGTTAATGTCAAGGAATTGTGGAAGACAAATATTGTGTTCAAGCCAATTAAACGCTCCTGGAACCGTATAGTGCACCCAAAGAACGGTGATACATTGTTGGAATACCTTTCATCATTCGAGTGATCGATAGTCACGAAAGGGTTGAGATGGGCTGCGAAAAATCACGACCACATATCTTACACCCATGAGTGTGTGATTTAAACGGACGAGGAGGTCAATATTAACCACGCGAATACATCACAGAGTAACTGTCAGTCCACTCAGAACGCAATCGCCAGAAAGATTCGATGATCACGAGACCTACGTCACACTATAACGTGCCCATCAATGTAAAATAATTGTAACCTGGATTCATCGCAGCGTTCCACTCAACCTCAAGGGTTTACTGCCCAATAGCGAAATTCTCCGGCTCTTGCAGTCATTGAGTTCAGAGATGGTACACGAGAGGTCTTTCGAGTTTCAGAATCTCTGTAATGAAAGTGGCAACAGACCCGAATATTTTAAACGTATTTTGGCGAGACAGCTTTCAGATTGGCTTTGATGTCATCACAATAGCGCATCTGTTGGCTACTTCAGTCATGCAAGACAGCCGAGGTAACGTTATTTCATCAATTTCGCATGACCCACCTGCTCGTATGTGGGAATGGCGACATTCCTGTAGTACAGGGGAAACTCTTACACTAAACGGCCCATTCATTTGGCACCAAAAGCCATGTCATGTTCCAAGTCAGGCAGCTCACGACATGGATTAATGCTCACTGAACTGCTACTTTGTATTGACTTATAACTGCGTAGAGCCATCCTCCGGTTAGTTTTAAATGTATACGCTGCCAGGACAGCGCACACGTTTCACTTTAACCACATTTCCCATGGCCTTTGGCGGTTCGAAGTACATTTCATTATTTTATAATGAATTTGGATTGGTCCTGTATAGACTATCGAATAAATAGGCTATTGTCAAAACATCATTATTCAAACGCGTGCTAATTCATACATTCACATGCAATCAACACTTATTGTCCGTAACCATATTGGTTTGTATTCATCAAATCATTGCGCCAAGGTAATTTGTCACTGTTTACCGTCAAATGTTCGATAGACCTGTTGTGTTGACGATCAGTGTTGGCCGGATTTACTTGTCAAGATTACACGACCTCAACGTTCAAGATTCTGTACACGCCAATCCAGAATGCTGCTGGATGGGCCGTTTAGTATAGAAGCTTCCCCTGGAATATAGTATTGTAGTCCTACTGTAAGTTTGTATCTCTTTCAGTGGCGTAAATAGGATTTGCTACTGGAGGGGAATGAGCGGAATCAAATCTGACCTAATTGCGTTTTTGGTCTTGTGTGTGTTGTTTTCTGCTCTTTTCTTTTTGCTTTTCGTTTCTTTTTTTTGTTTGTTTTTGTGGTTGTTTCTGCTTTCGCTTTTGTTTTTGAATTTTGATTGTTTGTTTTTGTGTTTTTTTTTCTGATTTCGCTTTTGTTTTTGAATTTTGCTTTTTGTTTTGTTTCTTTTCTGATTTTTCATTTTTTTAGAATTTTGCTATTTACTTTGTGTTTTCGCTTTTGCGCTTGTTTTCTGCTTTTGCTTTTGTTTTTGAATTTTGATTTTTGCTTTCTGTTTTTCCTTTTAGCTTTGTACGGGGGGAGGGGGAAAAATATGACTATCAATGAAAGCAAACCTACATCTTTTCAAGTTTGAATTTGATAGAATTTGATTCGTTTTATTTGCTCCTCTCAATGTGTAGGATAAACTCGGAAATGAACAGTTTTGGTAGGTCTAACCTTAAATAATTTACACAAGTAAAGATAATAATAATAATGTTATTGGTTTTACGTCCCTTTTAACTACACTGGCTTTTAGAGACGCCGGGGTGCCGGAATTTTGCCCCGAAGGGGATCTTTAACGTGCCAGTAAATGTACTGACACGGCTCCCTCGCATTTGCGCACCCTCAAATGCCAGCTGACAAAAGTAAAGATAATTGATCTCAAATTATGAACGTACAAAACCCAATCGTTTGTCAACAATACGAAAATTGGATTTTTTCTAAATAACATTTTTATACAATTACGTTTCTTAAAAATTATTTGGCTCTGGGTGACGATTGATCCCCATAATCCCCCTGTATTTACGCAACTGATCTCTTTATTGCCTGCTGTTGTTTCATTTGAGGGGCTTGGGTGAGTGCACAATTTTGTCTAATAACCTGTGTTATTGCGATGGCTGTATTAGTGTGTCTATTTGTAATTATGGTGAGACATAGGGAGGAGGTGGCCGTGGCCTTAAGTTAGGAACCATCCTGGCATTCGCCCAGACTAGAAGTGAGAAACCACAGAAAACCACTTCCAGGATGACTGAGGTGGGAATCAAACTTACCTTCTCTCAGTTTCGCCTCACGAGGCTGAGTGGGCCCCGGTCTAGCCCTCAAATCAGAGCTGGGAATCGAACCCAGACCTCCGAGGTGACAGCCACGAACGCCAGCCACTACACCAGGAAGTGGTCTTTATTATAACCTGATAGCTATTCCGGAAAACAGCAATCATGATCATCATCATCATCATCATCATCGTCATCATCATCATCAGCATCATCGCTAATCTACTGTATTTCCTCACGAGCCATGCATCCATCACAATATTTCCTACCTGAAAAACCTCGTACATTTACTCCGCTACACGAAAAAACTTAAAAACATAGAATCGTGGGTATGGTTATAACTTCCTGATTTCTGAGCATATTTGTATCCTTGAAACCCAACGCTTTCTACTTTTTTTTGGTATCTGTTGTTGTAGAGGAGAATGGCGTGTTGAGGATACATTTTACAAAGTCTTTATCTTACTTCTCCGCATGTTTCCGTTCGCGAACATTTTTGCACTTTTCAGCATTCAACATTGTACGAAACAAATGAAGACTCCAAGGGAGAAACGGGGTGTCACATTCTGTAAATTTTTCAGGAGAGCAAATTTAAACTTTCAGCACTAAAAGGAAATACTTAGAATACCCTAATTGAGGGTAAGCAATATGGTATTTTTGCCAAATGTATTTCTTATGAAGGAAGTACATGTAAAACAAATTAATCTTAAAGTTAAATTATGAAAAAGTGAGAGGATATGGGACGTTCATTCCGTGTTCACTAAAAATAGAAACCTCTGTATCTCGGTGGCATTCCGCTTTATTTGAAATTAATTTGAACTGATCTGTAGTGACGATGGCTGGCCACCAGAATGCGCCATAAACTCAATTCTGAAAATAATGGACTTACTCCATTCTTTCCGTGGGATCTACAAATAAATTCGAATGACGAAAGAAATGATACGTAACTAAGAACTTGTGTTCTTGTAGCAACGTATAGGTGACGCTACTGACCGAGTATACATAGTTGAATAAGCAACACATAACAAAGAGATGTAACTAAGAGCTTGCCTTCTTATTGCAATGTATAGATGACGCTACTGGCCTCGTATACGTAAACGAAACCTTCACTTCATTTGGATTACTGCACATATTTTCGTAAAGCTCCTTCCTGACATTCCATACCTTCCTCATAAACTTCTCATCATGTCCACTGTTTAAGTAAATACTGTTTTATGTAATTGAGTATTATGGTGAAAAAGAAATTGCAGATTAGAATTCAATACTACACCATCATACGTACAAGTACTATACCACAGAACCCCGTAAATTAAGACAAATGTTCTTCAAAGTGTTGAATTACGCGCGTACATTGTGGTCACCAGAGCCAATATGGCCCATTTAATCTGTGACGGGATTTTGGGGCTGAATGCCATTCCTAACGCCACGTACATATTCCGGTGAAACTTACACCGCACTGCCACCAACTCTTAGATCAGAACTCAAATTCTTGGTAGAGCCGGGATTCAAACCCGGACCTCTGTGGTAACAGCCAAGCCATGAGATGGAGAGTCCTGGCGTTACGTTGTAAGCGAGTCATTTCATTAATCTTCCTTTGGCGGTCTTAAAAGGATATAAACTCAATTTGATATTTCACTTGAACATTTTACGTGTATATTTTAGAAGGTATTCGTGCATAAATGCATTAATTATTATTCTGTCTGTCTTATTATTAGGGAAAAATAATCGTGTCCCAAAGTGGGCCAGACTTGCAGGAATTGAATGAAGACAGTTAACTACTGTAGCCAACGGAGTATGTATGTTATAATCGAGTATGCAGACGTACCCTGTGGGACATGTCACTCTGTCACTCCACGTGAACTGCAATGTAGACACCTCAGTTGTCAGGTGTTTGGAGATATCAAAGAGACTCACCGCAGTCTAAACATCGGCTAGCACTCACTGCCCCACAATTGCTTGTGTCGAGCTCCAAACGGCAATTATGAATTACTGAAGGTCTACACATTCCAGCGAAATAGTCCAACCTAATTGTCGGTATGCTGTCAGCAGTTCATTACCAGCTACATCGCAGTATTTTCTAGGATAATGTCACAAAACAACGAACAACTTCTTACCTATAATCTGTTTTTAAAAGTTTTGTTTTCAAGCTTTCATTGATTGTGCCAACCTATTTGCCACTGGGTAACATATGCTGTCGCAGTCTTAGATATCCCGCGGCGTAACCGTGCTTGTTAAATCGTGCACCACGCCTGTTCGGGCAGCTGCAGGAGGTCCGAAGATCATAGTTTCGAATCCTGGCGCTGACAGCGGCTATTTCCACTCTTCCGTCAGACAAATACCGGAATAGTACTGTACCTTATTTCAAGTCCCAGGGCTGATGATCAAGTTGTCTCAAGACCCTAAATGATTTAACAACAACAGTTTTAGACGTGCTTTGTTTCATTTCACCGTCATCTCATTAAAAAGAAATAACAAACAGCATTTCAGTGATTCTCGTAGAGCCTCCGTGGCTTAGGCGGCAGCACGCCGGCCTCTCACCGCTGGGTCCGTGGTTCAAATCCCGGTCACTCCATGTGAGATCTGTGCTGGACAAAACGGAGGCAGACAGGTTTTTCTCCGGGTACTCCGGTTTTCCCTGTCACAATTTCATTCCAGCAACACTCTCCACTATCATTTCATTTCATCTGTCATTCATTTAATCATTGCCCCAGAGGAGTGCGACAGGCTTCGGCAGCCGGCACACTTCATATCCTCGCCGCTAGATGGGGGCTTCATTCATTCCATTCCTGACCCGGTCGGAGACTGGAAGCAGGCTGTGGATTTTCTTTTTTTCATTTCAGTGATTCTCGTGTTTCAACGACGAAGCATTCAAGGAACAACTTATGACTTACTCGCATTGCGTACTCATCGTTGACGGATCATAAATAAAGGGAGGTAGTTTATGTTGACAACTACTAGGTCATGTTTACATCACTGAAGAAAGAAAAGTCCTATGATAGAAAAAGTAGACAGCCTATTGGAGGACGGCCTTATTCTACTAAATCACTTACAGAAGGACGCTTATAGTTTTACGTGATCAAAAATCTCGCGATCAGGAGCCAAAAGGACCTCCTCTCTTTACGTGAAATACTTATTACCGGACGTAACATTTCACTTCTAAAATTTCATATGCATTAACCGGGAATCGAATCCAGTCCACATTGGTGAGAGGATAGCAGTTTGACCACTACGCCATAATACTAATAATGGAGTAAATTGCACTAACCCGATGTTTCATGAAGATTGAAGTAGACTATTTACTAACATTGGAATCTATAGCAAGAAACCAATGTTATCACATCATTTATCGAGAACAAACCAGTGGAGTTTGGATTTGATTGATTTTCTCCACGGCTTCACTTACAGTAGAGCTTAAGAGCTCCTTTACAGTAGCACCTTACATTCAATAAGATTAGGGATTAAAGAAGTAAACAATTTCGATAACATTCACATTAGCCTATTAAATAATAATAGACTAGCAATTATAGTAACAATAGGACAGTAATAATAAGATGATAATAATAATAATAATAATAATAGTAATAATAATAATGGAAAAATTATATACATCAGAATGCATACCGACACAGTATCAGCCTGAACGAAACACCAATAAACATAAATTACCTGTGAAGAGAATCGATCATGCCTACTCCTGGTAGGAGACAAAGTTTAACCCTTTGTATGCTAGTGAATTGTATGCTAACCACCTATCACGAGGACAATAGACCTGCTAAGTAATCAAAGATGCTAATGGTTGAAACTTTTAGTCTGATTTCAACAATTTTCGTGTGGAATTGTTATTATTTTTGAAAATCAAATACTGTACTATTTCTCTATCACATTGACTGAATAAACTAAAAAGGAATAAAAAAAAACTTCAAGCGCAAGAAAATTACTATGTAAATACTGAAGTTCAAATAAAATTTAAATTAAAACATTACTATAAAATTAATATTATCAAATCAAATAACAAGTAGTTCCGTGAAGAACTCAACAGCCTCTTTTCATATATCCTACATATTTTAATTGCCTCTATCAACATACAAAATTTCAGTTTGATTGCTGTAATATATTCGTACATATTGATAACCGTCTAAATATTTCGGATGGTCACCATGTTAGATTTTTAGCCTACTTTTCACTTTTTGTAAAAATGAGGAAAAAGTAGACTTATGAGATCGATCCGGGAAAATGTTTGTTTGTCTGTCCTTCTATCTGTCTGTCTGTCTGTCTGTCTGTCTGTCTGTCCGTCTGACTGTCTGTACGTGTGTGTGTGACCCCCCTATCAACTCCTAAACGGCTGCAGCTATCGAAACCAAATTTTCTTATTTTAAAATGACGTCAGTGCTACCAACTGCTGAAAAATCGCAATTCAAATTTCAGCTCCATGTTGCATATCTCGGAAGGTATGCATGGGAGCAATTCCAAAATTGGCACACACATAGATAATACTATTTCAGTTTAATTTCCAGGAGGCCATACATGACAGTGTTGCTATTAGGTCATATCGTTATAAGCATGTAACTTCCATACTATCAATTCGATTTCAACCAAATTTCGTATGCACTATGTGTACTATAACAGATATGACTATGCGTATTCTTAAGAGCAACCAGGGCTGTTAACTGTTAATAAATGTTCTTTTTATTTTTATCCTAATACCAATATATCAGAAAGTATGCAAGCCAAGAGCTCGAAACATTGTTCACGTATATTACCTGACATTCTACATTAATTTGGAGTACCTAATATAAGTCAGTGCTGCCAAAATGATTCTAAGCTTGCTGATAGGTCCAATTTTTAAATGCATGTAACTTCTATACTAACAAATGGATTTCATAAAATATTGACCCAGTAATAGATCATAATATTTCAGATTAATTCTAAGCAAAACATGCAAACATACATGACATTGTTGCCAACATGATTTTACGCGTGCTTATTGACCCAATGTATAACTGCATGTAACGTACATATTATCCATTGAACTTCAACCAAATTTTGTTCATGCATTCTATATCTTAAGAGATGGATCTAAGAATATATTCAGGGTCACAAGGGCTGCCAACGGTAGTGCTCTATTAGGCTACATTATTTCAGATACTGTATTCTTCGAATTAATTAGAAATGTCAGTATAACCAACATAATTTCGTCCTTATTCTAGACAATATCATTGGCATGAATCTTAAATTTTAAGAAAAGTAGACTCTTTAGTTCGTCACGGAACTATCTATCTTCTATATATATAAAGCACAAAGTTTGTCTGTCTGTCTGTCTGTCTGTCTGTTATGTATACAAATCTACACCGTTTCACCGATCTGAACCAAAATTTGTATACTTACCCTTTGGAACCCGACGAGTAACCCTATCAACTTTAAATTTCGGACAGACCACCCCATTCCCTGCATTTAAGCCCTTTTGCACAAATCTACACCGTTTCACCGATCTGAACCAAAATTTGTATACTTACCCTTTGGAACCCTGCGAGTAACACTGTCCACTTAAATTTTCGGAAAGACCACCCCATTCCCTGCATTTAGGCCCTTTCGTCCAAATCTACACCGTTTCACCGATCAGAACCAAAATTCGTATTCTTACCCTTTGGCACCCTGCGAGTAACACTGTCTGCTTGAAATTGCGGACAGACCACTCCATCCCCCGCATTTAGGCCCTTTGGCCCAAATCTACACCGTTTCACCGATCTCAACCAAAATTTATATATTTACCCTTTGGAACACTGCGACTAACACTGTCTGCTTGAAATCGCGGAGAGGCTACTCCATCCCCTGCATTTAGGCCCTTTGGCACAAATCTACACCGTTTCACCGATCTGGACCAAAATGTGTATACTTACCCTTTGAAACACTGCGAGCAACACTGTCCATTTAAAATTTCGGACAGACCACCCCATTCCCTGCATTTAGGCCCTTTGACACAAATCTACACCGTTTCACCTATCAGAACCAACGTTCGGATACTTACCCTTTGGTACCCTGTGAGTAACACTGTCCACTTGAAATTTTGGACGGACCACTCCTTTCCCTGCATTTAGGACCTTTGGCAAAAATCTACACCGTCTCACCCTTCTCAACCAAATTTTACATACTTACCTTTTGGAACCCGACGAGTAACACTGTCTACTTAAAATTTCGGACAGACCACTCCATTACCTGCATTTAGGCCGTTTGAGAAAATCTACACCGTTTCACCCATCTCAACCAAATTTTACATACTTACCCTTTGGAACCCAACGAGTAACTCTGTCTACTTGAAATTTTGGGCAGACCACTCCTTTCCCTGCATTTACTTTTAATTTTGGGCAGACCACTCCTTTCCCTGCATTTAGGCCCTTTGGCAAATATCTACACCATTTCACCCATCTCAACTAAATTTTACATACATAACCTTTGGAACCCGACGAGTAACCCTCTCTACTTGAAAATTTGGGCACACCACTCCTTTCCCTGCATTTAGGCCCTTTGCTAAAAATCTACACCGTTTCACCCATCTCAACAAAATTTTGTTCTTGCTCGACTGTGATTCATTATTACTATTACGTTAGTTTGTAAGTTTGACGTGCCAATTCAATAGTTGTAGTGTATGTATGTCCCCTATGCGTTCATATACCATTCATCCGATTGCGATGATACTTGGGTCTGTTGTTGTGTGGATTCCAGGGAAGGATTCTAGCTACAAATTATGAATGTAACACGAAAGGGTGAGGGACTTAACAGGAAGTTTTAAATGCCCCAGTAACCCAATTGCACAATGCCAGTTGTGATGATGATGAAGATGTTTAAAGGGGCCTAACATCGAGGTTATCGCCCCTAATGGTTTGGGGGATCGTGAAAATGAAACTAATACTAAAACTAACTACAAAACTTATGGGCTAGAAGAAGATAAGGACAAAAGAAAGGAATAAGGGAAATAAAAGACAGGAGGAAATGAAATGCCATCAACCCTAGAAAAATGAGAATTGAGGACTTGGAAGGAAGGAGAGCCACGAAATGCAGATAGGAAAGGGAAAGAGGACAGGTTCCGTCTCAAAGGCAATGGAAAAAAGGGGTAAAACCGGACCCAGCTCAGGAAACCCTCAGGGTTGCCAGCTCCCGAACTCACCAGCCATGAGTCCTTGAGGATGTAGCACTATCCAGGGTGCACCACAGAAGTGGTGGGGCTACACACGCCCTGCCTCCTTGAGTGCCTTGAGCAGAAGACATGAGATATTAAGAAAAGAAAAAGAAGGCTGACGCCTCGAAGAATGAGGCTATCAGGAATGATTAGACAAGGGCCAATTAAGGCGGGAAAGTGAAAGAGTCGCTTGGCCTCGGATACCCTGATGCCATCGGGGTCGGAAGAGAACAAGAGTTTGACCAAGGGAGGCTGACTGGAAAGGGAACTGAAAGGAGCTCGGCACCAGTAAGTAGAAGCAATGCTGGACTCTGCTGGGGTCCCGTGGTCACAAACCCACGTCCCATAAGTTGTGAGACCCTGGGGGGGTGGAGGGTTGGAGGAGGGAGCAGGTGTGAGAATAGCTTGCTGATTCATCGCGAGGTGACATGAGAGGAGTGTCCGGAGGCCGCCGTGTTACCAGTTATTGCTGACTATGCTGATGTTCATACAGGGCCTTTGCTCAAACCACTTTAGTGTTACGAAAGAGTGAGTGATTCACCGGCCAATGTATAGGAACGGGAACCCCCCCCCCCCCCCCCGAACGTCTGTCATCATATATCGTCATCAACTGTGATATTCTCAGGTTCGTGCAGCTTGGACCCGAGCAGTACTTCATCAGCTTTTTCACTAGACGCTTCAAGTATAGGCCTAAGCCAGAAAATAAGGTTCAGACTTTGGAAGACATCGAAGGTAGAAATCTGAATTACCTATATCAGATTTAAAATTACACCATGTTCGTTTAGTAGTCATTTTTCATTACCTTATTATTATCATAATAAGGGAAAATGACCTAGATGTTACGTCCATTATACTACTAAGCAACACCACAGTCTACCTAGCCTGTGATTTTTAAAATATGTATTTCCATTAGATTGTAAGTTTGATATACCCGTTCAGTAGTAGTCGTCTACATAAATAAAATTTATCACGTTGAGTGTTCAGGAGACTGATATATTATCATCATTCCACCGGGCGAAGCCGGGTACTACTGCTAGTTTGTTATATACCTAGGTATGTAGGCCATGTACTATTAGATGAAGACTAATGCGTAGGTATATTATTCAAACTTCAATTGCATGATTAGGACTTACTTACTTACTTACTTACTTAATTCCTCTTGTTCCCACTGGAACATAGGGCATCCGTGAAACGTCTCCATTGCGGTCGTCGACTTGCCAATGCTTTAACTTCCTTCCAGGTCATCCGAATTTCAAGTGCCTCCTCCTCTACAGACCTTCTCCAGGTCTTCCTAGGACGACCTCTCCTCCGTGCACCTTGCGGATTCCATTCCAATGCTGTCCTTTCTAAAGATCCCACTGGCTTCTGGTTTTGTTTCACTTCAGTTTCTTTAATAATTGAATTTAAGATGTGCAGGTTATTAGCCCACAGCTTCCGAGCTTGGTGGTGGGGCTGCCACCTAAGCCTCCAAGCTTGCTGATTTATCTGTCGGGGTTGTCTCCCTTAGCCTTTGGAGGACCAACTCCACACTACAAGGCAGTAGTTTCACCAGAGCTCCGTTAGCCGCTATTTTCAGGGTTCCTGCAAGGCCTTCACAGCTACCGTAGCGGTCTCGGGGCACACGAGTTCCCCACTGTACTTCACCCTTACAGGCACTCCCCTACTTCTAACGTTGCCCATCTCCCACGACGTGAACGAGGAGTTGGACTTATGGGAGACATGATTAGGACACAAGAAATAAAAACGTGAATTTAAAATTTTGCACAGCCGCATCTTGGGGTTATGGAAACAATTGAAACAATTGAACAATTGAAATAATTAGATGTCGGTGGATTACAATTTGTATAAGTATTTACCGTATCAAGTTTCACTGCGCTCGAATGGTTAAATCGCGAGAAACGTCCTTTTAAGTATTTAAATTTCGCGTCGCCACCATGTTGGATTTGTGCCCACCAGGTTATTGAAAGTTGCATAGTTGAACTTATGTTAATAGCCTTGGTCAACATACAACATTTTCGGTTGCTTGCTCTCATATATTAGTAGATATTGACATCCGTCTATATATTTCGGATGGTCACCATGCTGGATTCTTATATGTAGGCCATAGAGTTATGTATTATTAGATGATGAGTTTTGTGTAAGTTCATTATTCAAACGTTGACTTTGATCACAATATTTAGGACACAAGAAATAAAAACTTAATTTTGAAATTTTGCTCTGCCGCCATCTTGAGGTTATGTAAACAGTTGAATTAAATTAGATATCTGCGCATTACAGTGTGTATAAACATTTGCTGTACCATGTTTCACTGCGTTCGGATGGTTAAATCGCGAGAAAAGTCTATTCAAATGTTTCAAATTCGCTTGGCCGCCATGTTCGTTTTGTACTTAACAAAATTTTAAAAGATACATAAGTGAACTTCTAGTAGTGCTCCTTATCACCGTACAAAATTTCAGGGTGATATCGGTAATAGTTTCCGAGATATAGAATGACAGTGAAATATTTCGCACAGCCGCCATGTTGGATTGGAAGAACGTAATAAAATTTGAAGGGCACGGTCGGGAACGGACGATACAGTACTATGTTCTTACCGAGTTCTATTGAAATCTCTCCATCCGTTTATATTTTATTAGTGGGGGGCACACACACATATAGCCTACACGCACACACACACACACATATGCACACACACACACACACACACACACACACACACACACACACACACGGACAAAAGGTGTTCTCATAAGCCTAATTTTTTCATAAATGAAAATAGACTAAAATGTAACATCATAGAATTAAGATGAAAAAAAGAAACATATTAATGATTATAATAGTAGGCCTATACATTACTGAAATTAAAATTAAGATATACATTATATTTTCGTATATCACACTTATGTTAATTGCCCCTATCAACATAAAAAAAACATTTTAATTGCTGCAATAGATTCGTAGGTATTAAGAACCGTCTAAATATTTCGGATGGTTGCCATGTTGGATTTTTATATATGTATGTTAACATTAATGCAGATTAATGTGTAGGTGTAGTATTTAAACTTCAATCGGATGATTAGTACACAAGAAATAAAATCGAGATTTTAAAATTTCTCACAGCTGCCATTTTGTGGTTATGAAAACAATTGAAATAAATTAGATGCCAATGGATTACATTTCTTATAAGCATTTACCGTACCGAGGTTTACTGTGCCCGGATGGTTAAATCGCGAGAAACGTTCATTTAAATATTTATATTTCGTGTCACCGCCATGTTGGATTTGTGCTCACCAGGTTATTGAAAATCCCATAGGTGAACTAATGTTCATAGCTTCTATCAACATACAAAATTTTAGTTTGATTGCTTTTTTTTTTAGCGTATGGCTTTTAGTGCCGGGAGTGTCCGAGGACATGTTCGGCTCGCCAGTTTTGTAGCTGCTTCGAGACGGACACCCAATGGGTGAGCTACAAGTACCGTTGGGGGGGGGGGAGTTGGAATGTAAGGGCTAGGAATTGGAAGGTAGCGGCTGTGGCCTATACTTAGGGACCAACCCCGGCATTTGCCTGGAAGGAAGATGGGAAACCACAGAAGACCATCTTCAAGGTTGCCGGCGGAGGGATTCGAACCTCCTCGCCTCCCGGATGTGAGCAACTGCCAGCAGTCATGCCGTAACGACCTCGGCTAACTCACCCGGTAGTTTGATTGCTGTCATAGATTAATAGATATTGAGAACCGTCTAAATATTTTGGATGGTCACCATGTTGGATTTTTATATGTAGGCCATAGAGTTATGTACTATTTAGATGACAATTATTGCGTAGGTTCATTATTCAAACGTTCACTTCGATCCCACGATTAATACACAAGAAATAAAACCTTAATTTGAAAATTTTGCACAGCCGCCATCTTGAGGTTATGTAAGCAATTGAACTAAATTACATGCCAATGCATTAAAATATGAATAAACATTTACTGTATCAAATTTAACTGCGGTTGGATGGTTAAATCACGAGAAAAGTCTATTTTAATGTTTCACCTTCGCTTGGCCGCCATGTTCGTTTTGTAGCTGACAGATTTTTGAAGGTCTCATAGGTGACCTTCTAGTAGTGCCCTCTATCACCTTACAAAATCGAAGGGTGATATCAGTAATAGTTTCGGAGATATAGAATGCCGGTGAAATATTTCGCACATCCGCCATCTTGAGGTTATGTAAACAATTGAACTAAATTAGATGTCATTGCATGAACAATGTTTATAAACATTGGCTGTTCCAAGTAATGGTTAAATGGCGAGAAAAGTTTATTTAAATCTTTCAACTTCGCTTGGCCGTTATGTTCGTTTTGTAGTTGACAGGTTTTTGAAAGTCTCATTGGTGGTCTTCTAGTAGCCTAGTGCCCTCTATCACCGTACACAATTTCAGGGTGATATCGGTAATAGTTTCGGAGATATAGAATGCCATTTAAATATTTCGCACAGCCGCCATGTTGGATTGGTAAAACACGTTAAAATTTGAAGGACACGGTCGGGGTCGGTCAAAATGGTGCTATGACCTTACCGAGTTTCATTGAAATCTCTTCAGCCGTTTAGATTTTATTAGGACACACACATACGCACACAGATACACACACACATACACGGACAAAAGGTGATCTCATAAGCATATTTTTTACATACATCAAAATAGGCTAAAATTTGCCCACAAATAACCTAAACTAAAATGTTTTAAGTTGTTAGACCAGAAGGTTTGTTTGATTCGAAGACTTAATGCTTAAATCGAAAAGGACAAGTTGACCAGCTACTTAAAATAGAACGTAGGCTACTACGGAATATATTGGGCAACTGATTGGTTGACGGGCAGGTTCGACGGAGATCCAACAAAGAAGTATGATAGAACCAATAACAACAGCAATCAAAAAGAGAAGACTAATGTTCCATGGGCACATCTTCCGTATGGACAATGACCTGCTCACAATGAAAATCTGGAATTTTCTTAAATCCAAAGCATCTAGAATAGTGTAAAGTGGTTCGAAGTGTGTGAGGAAGATCTGAGAGAGATGGGCATTGCAAATGGTAAAATAAATGACAGAGATAGTTTCACAAGGTCTGAGAAAAACCGTGAGGGTTTTCTAGTGGATTCAGAACCCAGGAAACCGAAAGGAGGAGAGAGAAAAAGAGCGCTGATTGATGGGCTGAAGAAATACGGGCAGGATGTCAAAGCTGACAAACGAACAAGATCTACTCGTTACTGAAATGAGATAGGTTGTTAACACGTAGTCCATAGAGGCTCAATTCGGATGTAAAATACTATATTATGCAACGAGCCTATAATGGCAATAATTAAGACACGAGTATGTTTATAAAACGAGCGTAGCGAGTTTTATAATTTTCATACGAGTGTCTTAATTACCATTATAGGCGAGTTGCATACGAATGTTTATGTTCGACGATAATTATAACTATTTTATGTTCGAACATAAATATTCATAAATATCTGTCGAGATTTCACCAGTTTTATGTACTGAACAGAGCGCATGGGACGCAGAGAATACCCTGTATTTGATCATGGCCTCCTGAAATACCTCACTGTGACACTCACCACGCAGTGAAATTTAAAATAGAGGGCCATGGAAGTGAGCGCAGGTGCGATGCTATCCTCACCGAATTGGTCACACAACTGTTTCTTGAGCTCTGATTGGTGGGAGAAACTATATCATAATGAAAACTTGTACTATAACGAGTCTCATTATAGTACAGTTTTCTGACATATAATATTTACATTTCGCCAGGGTCGAACATAAAATAATATTTAAGAAATGAGTTCTGTCTTATAAAGGGTTGAGTAACGTGCGTGTTGTTCGTGCGGAGTGAATGATGCATATCTTGTGACTTATTGATTGAGACACGTGCATTGCAACTTTGTTGTGACAGATATCTCATCTCGCGATATTCCCAAAATAGCGGAGTAAGTAAGCCCCCACTACACCTGGCCTTGTGTTGCCAAGAGATTGCACATACGCCTTATTGGTGGATTTTGAGGCTTCCAAACTAACAACTTTTTATTGCATAACTAATTTGTAGCCAAGTATTATTTTTGGGGGAGGCCTTCTACTTACATACTGTACGAATTTTTATGCCATTCGCTCCAGTAGTTTAATGCCAACCTACAACTATCTAACTAACTTAATAACTAACCAACTAACCGAAGGTATATTTGGTCACTTAACACCTCATCTGGGATAAATACAAAAGAAAAATCAAAATGTTCAGGCTGACTTTGATTTCAATCACTAAAAGGCTGAAGAAGAGCTAGGCTACTCACGATTGCTAGAAAATGTGTTAAAACGTATGTATTGACTGGGTGCACCCCAATCCTATTTTATTGTAAAATAATAGATTCCAAGTTAAAGCGAACAATCTAAAATAATTTGCCTCTTCTCAGAGTGGGGTAAATGGAGCAAGTCCACGCTCAGCATTGCGGCTATCAGCTCCGAACTTGGAGTTGTCCAGTTCTAACAGGGATAGTGACTTACAGTAATACGCTGAACTACGGTAGTGTGTGAATTACTGAGAGGTACAAGTAGTACACGTAATCCGTAATCACTGTAATCAACATGCACGTTTATAAATGCATCAATGTACAGTGTTTGATTTTCAATTCAAAACTAACAAAAGCCTCGACTGAGGGGTGCATTAGGTCTCTAAACCCATAACTGCGGGTTCGATCCCGACTTAAACCGATGGCATTTAAGGATGTTTTAATGTGACAATCTCGTGCCAGTAGTTTTGCTCACATTCAAGATCTCCTCCTAGGACACCTCGACGTCTAAAGTCACAGTCATATCATTATTATTATTATTGTTAACAATAACTGAGTGCCTGGTAGAAAGAAAATCTTGGAAGTGATGAGCCATTACGGACGTTTTTCTACGCCCTCATCACATCACTATAGTTATTACGGGGATATTGCTTCCCTCAGAGAACTGTTTGAATAATCTCCCATCTCAGGAACATTCCGACATTCCTGCTCCATTCACACAATTATGGGAAATCTTTTATTCTCTTGCCTATAAGCTCTTGGAATTCTATATTGGCTGGAATTTGATGCGCCTGGAGCTTCGATGACGTACGAATAAATGGGGAAGTTTTGTACCTCAGACTGTAATATTCATAAATGTTTCAAATTCCTCTGTGCTACAGGGCTTATCTGGAAGGTTGACAAGTCTATCAAACATATGTTTGGTGTATAATGGGCATAGTGGCATCTCTGTAACTCAGACAGGTATGCATAGGCATTTTACCACTCCATTCCTAGTTATTGTAATATGGATACATTTATAAAATTTGAGCTGGACACGCCTTCTGTGATCTATGGATACGTCCCGAGTCTCTTATTCCAGAGGTTTTGAGTTTTAGTCTTGAATCTGACAAGAAATTTAATTCTGGTCTGAGGGCTACAACGGAGTGTACGCAACCTCGAGGGGACAAGAGATGGGCTCGATTCTCACTTCAGTCATACTTCTTCTTCTTGTTAAGACGTGGTCTCCGAACGGAGGTTGACGATCCACAAAGCTAGCTGTGATCTTGACATTGCTGCACGCGAGGCCTCTTCTGCTTTGCAACAATGCCATTTTCGTATATCCTTCAGCTACAAGTTTCTTCGTCTTCCAATAGATATTTTTCCGTGAATTTTCCCTTCAATAATTAGTCGTAGTAACTGATATTTTTCGCCTCTCATAACATGTCTCAAGTATCTTGTTTTTCGTTGTTTTATTATAAGCAGTAGTTCTCTTTGCTTTTCGATCCGACAAAGGACCTCGTTATTGGAAACTTTCAGTATCCATGATATACGTAGGATACGTCTATACAGATACATTACAAATGCCTCAATTCTTCATACTCGATTTTTAGCCTATTTTCAATTTTGAAAAAATAGGCTTATGAGATCACCTTTTGTCCGTGTGTGTGTGCGTGTGTGTGTGTGTGTGTGTGTGATTCGTGTGTGTGTCCCCCCCTAATAAAATCTAAACGGCAGGAGCGATTTCAATGAAACTCGGAAAGTTCATAGCACTATTCCCGGCGACCTCGACCGTGCCCTTCAAATTTTGTTACGACTCACCAATCCAACATGGCGGCTGTGCGAAATATTTCACCAGCATTCAATATCTCCGAAACTATTACCGATATTACCCTGAAATTTTCTATGTTGATAGAGGGAACAACTATAAGTTCACCTATGTGACTTTTGAAAACCTGGTAACTACAAAACGAACATGGCGGCCAAGCGAATTTGCGACTTTTATATAGACGTTTCTCGCGATTTGACCAACCAAACGCAATGAAACTTGGTACAGTATATGTTTATATACATTGTAATGCACCGACATCTAACTTCGTTCAATTGTTTACATAATCACAAGATGGCGGATGTGCGAAATATTTCACCGGCATTCTATATCTCTGAAACTATTAGCGGTATCTCCCTAAAATTTTGTACTGAGATAAAGGGCACTACTGGAAGTCCATCTATAAGATTTTAAAAAACCGGTTAACTACAAAACGAACATGGCGGCCAAGCGAATTTGAACATTTTAAATAGACCTTTCTCGCGATTTAATGTTCCAAGCGCACTGAAACCTGGTACAGGAAATATTTATACACATTGTAATCCACTGGTATCTAATTTAGTTCAATTGTTTACATAACCTCAAGATGGCGGCAGTGCGAATTTTAAAATTAAGTTTTTATTTCTTGTGATGTAGTCATGCGATCGAAGTGAAAGTTTGAATAATGAACCTACGCAATAATTTTCCTTTAATGGTACATGACTCTATGGCCTATACATTTAACAATCCAACATGGCGACCATCCGAAATATTTAGACGATACTGAATATCTACGAATCTATTTTAGCAATCAAACTGCATTTTTTAATGTTCATAGGGGCTATGAACTTAAGTTCACCTATAGGACTTTAAATAACCTGGTGATCACAAATCCAACATGGCGGTGACGCGAATTATAAATATTCACATGGACGTTTCTCGCAATTTAACCATCCGCGTGCAGTGAAACTTGGTACAGTAAATCTTTATCCGAATGTTAATCCACTGGCATCTAATTTATTTCAATTGTTTCCATAACCTCAAGATGGCAGCTGTGAAAATTTTTTAAATCTCCTTGTTTTTTCTTGTGTCCTAATTATGCGATTGAAGTTTGAATACTACACGTTCACAATAATCTGCATGTAACAGTACATAACTATAGGACCTACATATATAAAATCCAACATGGCGACCATCCGAAATATTTAGTCGCTTCTCAATATCTACGAATCTATTACAGCAATCAAACTGAAATTGTGTATGTTAAATAGTGGCAATTAACATAAGTAGGATATATGAAAATAGGCTGTATAGTTCTTCACGGAACTACTTGTTCTTCTTCTTCTTATCTCACTTTTACTTCTGGTCATTGCAATGATGGTGCCTTATTTCAAGTCAAATGCACCTAACTCACTCCTAGATCCACTATGAGTAACCCTTATTTCACTAACTGAGTATCCGGTCTCAAGGTCATTTTTTCAATCTTTGTGAATCCCGTGATTTTGCGCCAATTTTTTCCCGCCACTGTATACCTTCTTTCAGTTGAGTGTTGAATGTGTAGCGGAAGAGACGTGTGCAAGCTGTGACTGGAAAGTGGGCACAAGTGCTCAAAAGAGTCCCGGGGACTCATGGTAGACATTTATGTTACAACTTCTATTCATGAGCTTGCAGTATATATGCTTATTTTATATTTGAGTATGGATCATAATCATGCTGGATGTTCTTCAGTAAGTATCACTGATCCTGATGTAGAGTCTCTTGTAAATCCATGGCTCCAAGAAGAAGAAAACCAAAGTTAAAAAATGTTCGAAGAAGATATGCAGATCCTGTGTAACAGAGTTAGTTAGTTATTGTTGTTTTAAGGGGCGGAACTACGAGGTCATCTGTAACAGAGATCCTTGCTGGATCTTTACAATACATGTGATATTTGTTTTGGTGTTGATTACAACAGTAATTGTCGTTTTAAAATGCTGTTGATGACATTTGTGAATTATATAGTTTCTGACATTTTTTTTATCATTTTGAAAAAATGTGAATGTTTGATGTTTATTGAGATCATTGTGAGAATATCTCATTATTGCAAATATTTCTAATTTACTGTATTAGTAATTAAGTGTATTAATATTAAATGTCCATATCATGTCCAGTGCATTTTTCTTTCTTAATTTTGATATTTAAATAAAAAATTACGAGCCTTACAATAGTCGCATATGATGTGTATCATCTGACATAGAAGAAACCTCACATGGAATTGTTGATACACCGGTATTTTATACTATTATTGGCACAAATATTAATCTATTGTAAAAGGGAGTGTTTTATAGATATTGTAGTTTATAATACGGAACTCATTTTATTAGATGATTTGTAGCTTCCACCAGCACTAGCCTAAATAAAGAATACGATATGGATCAACTAGATTAATAGGCGCGACACCGCTCATAACCTTAAATTCCTTATAAACAGGTCCTCTTGATTCACAGACCAACACGTAATTTCATATGGATTCTGTTAAAATGAGTCATATTGATATGATAAATATCGTTTAAAATGATAATCTGGTAGCAAAAATATCTACCCCGCCCAGGATTCGAACCCAAGATCTCTAGATTCACAATCATACGCAATAACCCCACGGCTATTTCGACTACGAAAATATTGTGCACAAGATGGTAACTTATTACCGCGTTCCAATAATACTTTATATTTTGCTTGTTTCGATAATGTTCCTGAATGACATTGAGTTTAAAATGCCTTATGCCAATGCAATGCCGACTACTTACAATGTTTGATATTAAGGCATTTTACCATTTACAGATACGAAGACTTCGAACATGTACCATGTCATTTGTTTAAATCACTTGACACCAGAGTTCGCATGAACGTTTTCCGTTCAGTATGTCATATACATTGCACATGGCCGAGAGTGCGTCATGGTATCAATTTTCGACACCGCGCGCTGATTGTTTCTCTTACCAGTGCCAGCTGGATCGATCGATCGAGTTGGCAGTGCGTCTTATACTTCCGTTCGATCCACCACTGCCAGCTAGGGCACACTTCCATTCGATCGATCGAACGGGCAGTGCATACTTCCGTTGTCCACCACTGCCAGCTAGTACACTTCCGTTTGATCGATCGAGCGGGCAGTGCATACTTCCGTTTGGTCCATCACTGCCAGCTCGATCGTTCCGATTCACTTCCGTCCCCCATTTTCAAAATCACTCCCACAAAACTATCCAGCAACCGAGCGGAAAGATGTTACACATCAAAAAGTGAGTCCGTGGGACTCATGGTAGGAATATACGTAACATGTTTCCTAGTAGTGAATTGAGGGGTAAATAAAATTACACATATTATACTACGGTTAACACAAACGACACTGGTTATCAGACCCTCACCATACAGACACTAGTACATGGGTATGATGACTAAATATGTCCCAAGCTTCAAAAGGAAGCAATAACAATATCCATTCTCTCAAGGTAGACGAGGCATCATTCCTAACCCAGCACTTAGAAGTAATCAGGTTAATAGGTTACATACCAAGCACTGTATTGCATTACTCTAGAGTACCCATGCTCCGATAGACGCTAATTGACAGGAATCCCTTTCCTACCCGAGATTTGTGTTCTGATTTCATAAACCTAATCTAGTTACAATGTAACTAAGGGTTACTCTTCATACGTTGTTCAGAAACGATGGAGATATTGAGAGGCAGAATGTAATATCTTTCACTAGGAGGTTATGCAGAGAGCGACTTGACAATGCACCAAGTATACTCGAAGGATTAAGCTACTAGTCTTATTGTAAACTAAATTAATATACTGCAAACATTTTGTAACAGTTATATATCTATTGAACATTAAAATACTGTTCTGTAATTTTGAACAACAGTCTTCATACTTTCTTCAACCTATAAGTTTCATATATTATCACAATGTGCTCATCTCGATCTACACACATCAAAAAAAGTTTTGCATCACCTCGGTTCCAAGAGTTCCGGAACCTTTAAATACAAAGGGAATAGAGATCAACACAAACAACATTTCAGCTCGTTTTATTGCTCATGAGACCCACACATTGCATGTTGTACCAGCATACAGCTAGACTTGCAGCATTTGTGGTCCAGATTGCAGTACACACCACTACCTCTAATACCCAGTAGCACGTCCTCTTGCATTGATGCATGCCTGTATTCGTCGTGGCATACTATCCACAAGTTCATCAAGACACTGTTGGTCCAAATTGTCCCACTCCTCAACGACAATTCGGCGTAAATCTCTCAGAGTGGTTGGTGGGTCAAGACGTCCATAAACAGCCCTTTTCAACATATCCCAGGCATGTTCGATAGGGTTCATGTCTGGCGAACATGCTGGCCACTGTAGTCGAGCGATGTCGTTATCTTGAAGGAACGCATTCACAAGATGTGCACGATGAGGTCGAGAATTGTCGTCCATGAAGACAAATGCCTCTCCAATATTCTGCCGATATGGTTGCACTATGGGTCGGAGGATGTCATTCAGGTATCGTAAAGCCGTTTCGGAGCCTTCCATGATCACCAGTGGCGTACGTCGGCCCCACATAATGCCACCCCAAAACATCAGGGAACCACCACCTTGCTGCACTCGCTGGACAGTGTGTCTAAGACGTTCAGCCTGACCAGGGTGCCTCCAAACACGTCTCCGACGATTGTCTGGTTGAAGGCATATGCGACACTCATCGGTGAAGAGAACGTGATGCCAATTCTGTGGGGTCCATTCAGCATGTTGTTGGGCCCATCTGTACCGCGCTGCATGGTGTCGGGGTTGCAAAGCTGGACCTCGCCATGGACGTCGGGAGTGAAGTTGCGCATCATGCAGCCTATTGCGCACAGTTTGAGTTGAAACACGACGTCCTGTGGCTGAACGAAACGCATTATTCAACATGGTGGCATTGCTGTCAGGGTTCCTCCGAGCGGCAATCCGTAAGTAGCGGTCATCCACTACAGTAGTAGCCCTTGGGCGGCCTGAGCGAGGCCTGTCATCGACAGTTCCTGTATCTCTGTACCTCCTCCATGTCCGAACAACATCGCTTTGGTTCAATCTGAGACGCCTGGAAACTTCCCTTGTTGAGAGCCCTTCTTGACACAAAGTAACAATGCGGACGCGATCGAACTGCGGTATTGACCTTCTAGGCATGGTAGAACTACAGTCAACATGAGCAGCGTACCTTCGTCCTGGTGGAATGACTGGAACTGATCGGCTGTCGTACCCCCTCCGTCTAATAGGCCCTGCTCATGCATGGTTGTTTACATCTTTGAGCAGTTTTAGCGACATCTATGAACAGTCAAAGGAACTGTATCTTTGATACAATATACACAGTCAACGTCTATATGCCGGAGATCTGGGAACCGAGGTGATGCAAAACTTTTTTTGATGTGTGTATTACTATGTCAGTGGTTTAGGAGGGTCCTCGCCCCAAGCTTAGTCTGACATAGTCATCAGTCACCTTCTCAGTCAGATTTCTTGTGTGATATTCAGTATCTTAGTTAACTTTTGTGGTGCTCCAACCTCAACATGCCTGAGAGCTGTAGTTAGTTAACCTTGGCCTTCAAAACCCAACATTGCGGGATTAATCCCGGTTATACCCGATGGCATGTAAGGGTGTTTATAAGCGACAATGTAATGTAACTCGACTTAATGGCACGTTAGATATCCCCTCCAGGACAATATTCCGGCACCCCGGTGTTTATAAAGTCCAGACAGTTAATTAGTAGGTTAGATTATTATCTATTCCATTCTCAAGGGTTCTCGGATATCGAACGGGGTAAGATACCGGAGAACCTAATTGGTTCGATTCCCGGCTCTGCCAAGGAATCTAATTCTGGTTCGAGAGCTGGAACGGGGTAGACTCATCCTCAAGAGGCAACTGAAAACAGGTGGATTCGATTCTCATCTCAGCCGTACTGGAAGTGATTTTCCTTGGTTTCCCCCCCATTTTTACCCCAAGCAAATGCTGGGATGGTTCCTAACATAAGGCCACGGCCGCGTCCTTTTCAATCCTCACCTGCATTACAAATACACACACACTATTACAGCCATCAAAATAACACTGGTTATCAGACAAAAAAATACACACACCCAAGTTCACGGGGCTAAATGAGTACAATGTGCAACCCCTCAAATGAGACAACAACAACATAAATAGTTAGCGTTTGGAGATCAGTATTTCAAATCCCAGTGAGGGCAGTGGCCATCTTAAATGTGGTTTCTCCCCGGGTTCCACCACACTTACAGTACTTCAAGAAAATTGCAAGATGTACTCTTAATTGAAGTCCTGAGTACTTAACCGAATATTGGACAATAACACACACTGTTACAATCACCCGGGTTGTCAGACAAATGTTCGGGGGTAGTGGCCAACATGTCCCAAGCTCCTAAATTAAGCGAAAACAACTGAACTTTTTTTTCAACATCTAAAATTTCATTTTGATTGGATGAAGGCAATTCCTATTCCATATTTTGTTCCGCGTAACACTGTCATATCCGTCATCACCGTCGGTTGTTAACCATGTAATATGGTCTGCAAAATATTATTATTATTATTATTGACTTTCACTAGCAAGTAATCCTCTGTAGGGAGCAGATAATGTTAAGGGAGCGCCTTCGGTGGCGTAGTTGGTAGCGTGCTGAGCTTCTATACCCGAGATCGCGGGGTCAAACCCGGCCGAAGTCGTCGGATTTTTTAAGAGCGTTAAAATCCCTCAGTATGCCTTTTTCGGAGGGGAAGTAAAGCCGGCGGGCCAATGTCATAGATGTATGGCATGTAAAAGAACCTTCCACTAACTACAATTGTGTAAATCTAAATTGGTTAAGTTCCAACGATCGCCACCAGGTATCTGTTGAGGTGGCATACAGTAGCCAAGTTCACAGCTAGGTGTTGTTGACGGTAGCATTTGGTAATAAAAGTAGGAACTACTTGAAATTGATCGTCTTCAGTCCCTACCTGAATTACAGATAACACACACTAATACAGCCATCACAATTAACACTGGTTATCAGATAGATTCTACACACACCCAAAGTACACGGGGCTACTTGATCGTGTTGTCGCAGCCCCTAAACTGAGGAACCAACCAAACATAATGTTAAGGGAACTCCTAGTTTCCAATAATGTGCTTCATATATTATTTATTATTTGCGAATAGACCACGGAGGATTACGCTACAATTTCATTCCTTCTTCATCTTAAGCTTCCTCTTCCACCAGTATTCCTTCATATGGACGTTGTGCTGCTGCCTCTGTTCATACGTCCAGGATCTTCCAGTCTTCGCAGTTCTTCCGTGCTGGAGCACTTTCGAATTTTGAAAAAAGGTCCGAAATGTATCCCTATCTAACATGTGAACTTCTTGAATGTTGGACCTTCCTAGATCTTGACGGACTTCCTTAATCCATGCCGTAGTTGTCTTCTTGTCCCATAGGTAGTCGAATATCCTTTTGGTTATTCTGGTTTTGACCATTCTGTACAAGTGTCCGAGAAATGACAACCTCCTTCTTTTCATGGATTCTGAGATTTTCTCCACATTTTTGTAGATTTCATTGTTGTTCCAAAGTTTACAGCCGGTTTCAGTCTCATCAATGACTTAATGACAAATCAAGGAATACGAACTATAGTACACGATTACTATTTTATTATCCAACGTCAGAGGGCAGTGCAACTGTGATTTACCCTCTCCCAACAACCTTACCATACGCACATGCGAAATGTACATTGAGAACGAATTCTACTGTGAAATTAAACGCTTGAGTTATTATACGATTATTATCTATACAATTTGCATGTAAATTACAGAAAATGAACTGTTGAGTGATTGCATATTCAAATAAAAACATAATTTATTTTGAGGAGACATGAGCTGTGTCGAACGCGGGCGGTAGTTGGAGGAAACAAGCTTGTAATCAATGCAGCGTATGATTGGTGTTACAAATGCAATGCGCCACTGAAGCTCGGATACATGTATTGTTCCATGAATTTAATTTGATATTGGCAGGCAAAAAATATTTCAATTAAATCTGGTATTTTTAATAATATATTCCTCATTTTCCTCCCACGGAACAACATAATATGTTTTGCTCTTATCTCTGAAGCACATGAATGTGTGGTAGTTATAATTGGAAGGTGGAAGTTGTAATGTGAGTTTTGCGACAGATGTTCTCATAATGAGATGATGATCGTGTGGCCTTCGGAGAGGCCGAGTGCAGGTCTTTCTGGTTGACGCCCGTGGGCGACCTGCGCGTCGTAATGAGGATGAAGTTATGATGAAGACGTCACATACACCCAGTCCTCGAGCCACGGGAATTAACCCCAGGAGATTAAAATCCCTGATGGCTCGGCCGGGAATCGAACCCGGGACTCTTCGGGCCAAAGCCTAGCGTGCTAACCATTTAGCCACGGAGCCGGACTTCTCATAAGAATAATAATATTAATAATAATAAAGAAGGCAATGAACATAATAATGTAGGTATAATGTTCCTTTTAACCGCTGTGAATTTTAAGACGCAGAATAGACGAAATATTTGCTTGGAGGAATTATTTGACGTGCCAGTAAATATTTCGACACAAGGCTGTCGCAATCATATACCCTTATTAAATGCCATAGGTCTCACGACAACAGACGGGGCCGATGTTGTAGGCCAGTTAACTTAATCTTCACAACACACACATTCACCAGCTCCCACCTGAGAAGGTTGTAAGAGGCTCTGTACACACTACTTCCAAACACATCGGTATTTCACGGGATTTTAAATTCGCATATTTATTTATCTATTTATGTATTTAATAATTATTTATTGATTTATTTATAGATAAATCAAAAGTTACATTAATACAGCTTTCAAAGGAATTGCAATACTAAGAATTGGTGATACATTTGAAGGAAACAAGGTTTATCGTGAACTTTTACCATTCATCGCAACATTAGTCACGATATGCTCCGGGGATGGTTAGGTGGTGGCAAAGAGTGGTTGATGTTCGACTTGTGCTGATGTCTAATGACTGGGATATAATTGCTAGTTTAGTTTTCTCACGTCTCAAACATGGAAATCTATAGGAATATACATTCTCATTTATTAAGAAATCAAGTTGGAAGCAGTGTTTCCATTGCTTCCACTGAATACTTATCCCTTGATATATGCATTTCCTTGATTCTGTCACATGATTGTTTGCTGTTACTTTATTTCAGGGTCTAGGGATATCTTGGTCATCAGACTCGTGTATTTGAGTGTGTGTTGAAATGAGTCTGATAACCTTTGTTATTATAGTGGTAATCTGTGTAACTGTAACTATTAGGGTCTAGGTTTGGGGTATGTGTCTCGGGAACAGAAATGAGGTACCACCCGGACATTTTACTGAACGGAGTGTGAAAATAATGGCGGGAATTCCACATCCAGGATGGCCACTGTATGTGCCGGATTTTGAACTTTTCTATCTCCAGACTTCCAACTTTCCCTTGCAGTCGTGGCGCGTATAGGTCTGACGTTTGTTTTAGGCCGGTGTTTGCTTGTTTCGTAGAGGTCTCCGGTCAGCCAGGAAGCCTTTTTATTGTGAGCATGCGCAGTAAAAACTGCATACACGCACGCACGTTCAGAAGGAACGAACGAATGAACGGAGGAAGGAGGTTGTATGGGTAGCACAGTGGATGCGCAGATTTCACGACCACCAGCCAAAAACAAACGTCAGACCTATAATAACTAACATGTACGGCTATCCTGGAGGGATCTACCAGTGAGGTACATTTTAAAATTCCAATAACATGTAGCCTATTACACCGATAATACTGCATGAACATATATCAGCAATCATTGTTCGAAATGATCAAGTCTTTGCGGACGAGCAAACTGAATTATGCAGTGTATCCACGGAGGAAATCGACTCTGCTATCCTCGAATAGTCCATAAAGAATTGTGACCATGCATTGAATGAACACATTACCTATTACCATAATCCGACTTTTGCATGAATGGAAAGTACCAGCGTCACCAATGATACATAAGAGGTTGTGGTAATATTGTGGTCGGTCCTCAACAACTCTTCTATGACTGACCTATTTTACATCAAAACAAGTAGTCATTCGATATTCAGAGCTTTCATGACGTCAGTGCCATCAACTACGACGATGGTCACTCTTGAATAACTATTAGGGACTGCATGGCTATGATCAGTGCTGCCAATGGAGGCTTTGTGTTAAATGTTGGCCCTCACCCCTGAATTTTTCGAGAAGCATTCCTATTTTTTTCAATTGAAGTGATTATCAATTTTTGAAATATTTTCAGTACTGTCTTAATTTGATATTTTGACATAGCATAAACGTTAACCCATATGCATCGTCCTAAACTGATATTCGACGGAAGGTAAGATTAATATATTATAAGTGCGAAGAAATTAGACTGTTTGGCTTTTAACGGAGCATCTTTTGGTATTGTATGTTTAACGGCAAAGGTTCGTTACGAACAACTCGTGTTATACGCAATTTTTAGAAGTTTAAAGAACCGGAGGAGAAGTAGACCTTTTTTTTGTTCTTTACGTAGGTTTACCTACTAGTAAATATTTAACAAATGTATAATAATGCCATATATCGATTTGGAAATTTTCTAGAAGAGTAGGCTATTTTCGTCTCTACACATTCACTCATTCATTCATTTTAATCATGCCTTTCAGTTTACATTTCAGTCTGCAAGCCTCTGTTAGTGAACGAGGTGCCTCCACGATCCCCTATCAGTCGTTAGCACTGCATCCCCTTCTGCTTCTACACCTTTCACACTGAAATCGCCAGACTGGATTTAGCCATTGTCTTCTTGGATTACCTCTCTTTTGATTGTTTCTAGAGACTCTACATACTGTACTTAATAAAGATAATATAGTACAGATCACACTACATGGTACTTTAAAGAGTTTTGTTTATTAAAAAGTTCATTAAAATGTATTCTTTCCTTTATGAATTCACTCTTAAGTGAACATATATCTTAATATATAGCAATACTGTATGATTCGCCTTCTAACTAGATGTTTGGAGCAATATTTTATTTTACTACTCTCTAGTTGTGTGTTTAAATGCTTTTTGTATTGCTGCAGTAGATTTTCTATAATCGATACTTGTGCTTTCGGCCTATATTTGGGTTTTGGAAACGTTTTTGCAGGTGATAGTTAAGTTACAGAGTGTATGTGATGTAACTATGGCATGGATGATGTTCTCGGGATTTCTGCTTTTCTAGAATCCGTCTAACATGGTTTCTCTCGGAATTACTGTTAGTTCAGCGACTTCCTACCCTTTATGATGCACTTATTTTACAGCACGGTTGATACATAGCTCGTTTCTACTTGCACTCCTATTGTGACTGTTTTTCATTTTCCCTGATGAGCCATACAACCAGGACCATCACAATATCCGTACTTTTTCTTCGATCTATAACAAAATCAGCTCGCCTTGTTGAATCCTCTTGGGAGCACATCCAACTTCTTCGTAGACTTCCAAAAGCTTCCGTTTACCAAGGTTTCCTGCAATCATTGAGTGTGCTGTACTACGAAGGTTATTTCTCATCTCATCTCCCTTACGACAGGAACATAATGCACAAAGCAAGGATTCAAACTCATCACATGTTCGCCAACGAACGATATGTATGCTCGCTTCTTTCTCAAACAGATCTAACAGTGATGACATTCCAGATCATTCCCATTGCTGGAAGTTCATATATTAAACAATTGGAATATGTGCCTACATCAAAGCACTAAAATAGCTTAAATATGCTCTGAAAATGAAAATCCACAGCCTGTTTCCAGTCGTCCGATCGGGTCAGGGAATGGAATGAATGAAGCCCCCACCCCATCTAACGGCGATGATGTGAACTATGCCGGCTGCCGAAGCCTGTCGCACTCCTCAGGGGCAATGATTAAATGAATGACAAATTAAATGATAGTGGAGAGTGTTGCTGGAATGAAAGTTTTGACAGGAAAAACCGGAGTACCCGGAAAAATACCTGTCGGCCTCCGCTTTGTCCAGCACAAATCTCACATGAAGTGACCGGGATTTGATCCACGGGCCCAGCGGTGAGAGGCCGGCGTCCTGCCATGGAGGTTGGTAGCTTAAATATGCTCTGAAGATTCAAAATACAAGTATTAAACATGAATAAATGTTATTTGTCATGAACATATATCTTTTTAGGGGAGTGGGTGGTACATATTCAACATGCTTGCCTTTTACCGAGAAGGTCCCCTCTGCTTGAAATTTATGATCTGACGTGAGGGCTGGAACTTAGTTCAATTGAGTAACTGCTTGTGTTATTGTTGGTTCATTTAAGGGGCTTGGACATCGTGAACATTTAGCCCATTGTAATTGGGCGTATATAATATATGGGCATATATTGAACCCGCTGAGCTATGGTTCATGTGATATTTTTGTGACGGAATAATTATTATGGGATGTAGTACTTTTGAACATACCCAGAATACCACGTGGAGCAGAGAGCTCATGCTATACTCTTTGAAGTAGCGCTCAATTGCATTTTTGACTTTGGAGGTCTTGTTAATCACTTTTATCCTTTCATAAGACTCAGAATATTCTAATTCGTCATTCTGTATTATTGAATCATTTTGGTGAATGATTATTACGTTTTTGGTAAGGTATAACACTTGCAGATACGCAAGGAGCTATGAAAGTAGTCGCTCAATGACTTCGTTTTGGCGACCTACTTCCGAGTGAAAGTCAGTGACGACACTACATCTGGAGATCTGACGCCAGACAGGCGTGTTTCGAGTATCCGTCCGTCGCGACGTGGACATTATAAATATTTTTGTTCTCAAGTGAGCATCCGACTGCATCGTGTGTTGAAAATAACTATACTAACGTTGTCACACATTGTGGACATATTATTGTTCTACGAAAGGCCATATTAGGCAATATTTTCTACAAACTGTAATTGGTGCCATACGCCAGATATTTTTCCCACGTGTAAGTGGAAGGGCGAAGTGCCACGCCGAAAATATAAGAGTTATCGTCTGATAATTGTGCCAAGACGACGTGATTATTACTGCCAACGATCACAATATTATTGCTACGGAAATTCTGAATTGAAAATATCAATTTTATCGCGGATGCCACGTGATTGATAAAACGTGATACAATTGCACGTGCTAACAAGCAAAGCATCGCATCGTGTTGAATCTTGAGGATCAACAGGCTGAAAACTACAAAATACTGTGGAGAACACTATTATTTGCATCGTCCACAATAATCACGCCAAAACGCCGAGAGGAACGAGATATTTCGACATTTTCGACATCATGCAAGACATTGAACTTTTCCACGCCATGGTGAAGGAGACGATTATGGGCTAATACCATTCAGATATGAGGGAGACGTCGTGATGGAGACCACCAGCTTGATGGAACGTAAGGATGCCGAGGACGCAGACGAAGGAACGTGGATGCCGACTTCCAGGCACATTCCAGACCTTTTTGGGAGACCATCATCCGGAGGCGAACGAACCCTGGTTGCTTGGGAGGTCCAGATTGGTGAATCCGTGGAGGACAGGACCATGCTGGAGAGCCAAGCAGAGTTTTTCGCGACCCTGGTCGATGAATGTCTGAGCCGATGTGAGAGCTACCAAAAGTTGTGAGTTTGGGCACCCTTTCTTTTGTAATAGTCCGCGGTGGTATATTTAGATACCGTAGTTTTTTTTGTGAATCAACCGCACTTATGTGTCAGCCATTTGCTAGGTAGGGTTGTAATTAGTATAATTGTTGTTTATTTCAGTCATTGTGAGTCACCCTGTGGGGTAGACCAGTTTTGGTTAACCCTGGTGCCGTCCTGATGGACGTCGTACCACGTTATAGCCGACCCACTGCCAAACATGACTGTAATCATTTGCAGCTATTTTGCTCAGCCATGTGTAGGATATTTATCCGTGGTTTCATTCAGATGTCATCGTCACTTTATTTAACTGCAATCTTTGCAACCAGTCTGTTGAGACTTATGACCTCGTTAGATAGGTCGTATCGTTAGGAAACCAACTGTAGTTTCCAGTTTTATAAAAAATATGCTGTATTTTCATTTTTGAAAGCGCTCAGAAGCCAATTTATAGTCAAATACTGACAGATTTATTATTTTGGAGAAAGTGTAGATGTCAAGCATCGAACTAAGTGCACTATCGCATCATTATGCAGGTCTAGAGTTGCAGATCTGTGCCATATTTATCAATTTGTTACTACTTTGTTTCTATCATGAGGACACAGGTGTTAATGTTATACTGAGAACTTAATAAGTGTTATATCTTTGATGAGCAAAGAAGCTCGTGAGACATGCTGTTATGTCTGTGATTTACTATTCTTTGAAATGAAGGACTGCGATACTTTATTGTACAGTTAAATTGTAACGTGTTTAGCACACGGATTCTATAAGGTTTTTGAACCAAGCATATGCTAAGAATGACAAGGCCAAATATTACGGTAGTATATAATGTTAAAACTAGCCGGCCTTGCCTGTTGAAAAATGTGGTCAGTGAAGGACTGCAATTTGTGAAGTTGTCACCAATAAACTGGTTTGTTGACCCAGTAACCTTGAAAACAAATGCTTGCAAGCGAGACAGAACTACAATAACATAGGACAGAATGTTGATTTCATTCATCTCTTTCTTTCAATGCAGCTATTGCTCATGAAACCCAGTGTTTCTTACTGTATTTTTGTTCATTTGTTTTTCTTGGATTTTCATACTGTTAGTTAGATATTTTGCTGCAAGGAATGTCATTTCGACATGTCCAGGGTTGTCAGGTTTCTTTATGCATTGTTGGCGATCCTCTTGAGAGAGGCAAATTATAATAAAGGCAATTTGGTTATTAAATGCAAGGTTTTTGCCGCAGGTAACCCATGATATTATGTGCCTTGAGTGAGTAAGACTTGCCATTGTTGTAAGTCGCGCATCTGTTGTTGTTATGAGGCATTATTATGAGAGTTGTTGAAAGCGAGGTATTTACCGCTGATAACTCGTGTTATTGTGAGTCCGAGCCGAGTTTGCTCGTTGAGTTTTCCGACTATTGAGTCGATGTTTTGCTGCGGGAGAATGATCTTTAGAAGACTACTCCTTGTCAGGCCTTTGTCAGAATACGCCATAAACCTACGGAAGGAACATAAACCGACATAATAAACATCATCCGCATAATTGTTTTAAACAAGATCTAACTAACATATTGTTTCCATTTAAACTTTGACATTCTTACATTTGAACCTGCTGACATGGCCGTGCAGATGAAGGGATTTCCTTTATTGGAAACTACGAAGACTGTAGACATTTTTGTTGTGACCTGGCGCTCACATGAACCATTAGTTCATAGTGTGTGGAGCGCAGGCCATGTGATTGTCAGACGTGGTTTTAACTACGCTATCACCGACATTACTATCAAGCTAGATGACAATGGTTTACAAAGAGTTAACCATGGGGCAGGAAGGCATTATAATAAAAACTGTGTTGTACTATAATTATTGATGTCATGAAACTGTATTTTTCCCCATGTTACCTTTATTGCGTGCTATTTAGCACATGATTGTTGATTAGATTAATTGTTTTTAAATGGCTGTACACTTAGCTTTGTATTGTAACTGTTTTGCTATTACGGACGTCACCGCCGTAACTTTGAATGTTAACTGATAGGACTTAGCTAGAAAAGTTAAATGTAAATGTGGAAATGGTACCACCATAACTTAGCTTTGCTTTGCTCCTTCACTTAAATGTAACTTCATATTAGCTTGATCATGTAACTTGTATTAGGGATTTTGCGTCGTACCATTTACCCAGCGTTGTTGCTGTTGCTTACTTATTGTGTATTAGATCTTTCGCGAGGGTTAATGTAACTTCATTGTTATGGACTTGAACTTTTATTATCATTAACTTTTAGCTTGCGGATTAGCCGAATATAACCCTCCGAACTAGGATAGGGGTTTGTGGAAATCTACAATAAATTTTCACGGTGTTTTACATAAGCCTGGATGTTTAATTTCACAGTCTAGTTTTTGAGGTGAACCTTTCCTTAGGCCGTCTTTGACCATCGCAACCATGTACCACGCTCCCCGTGGACTATAGAACCTCGTGCCGCATTGGCCTATTGTTAGGAAGTTCACCTGATCCTCACGGCAAACTTTTAAAGGTCCGACGGGGGAGATGTTAGGAGAGTCATCGCGGTTGTTGGCTATCCCGACAGCTTTACCGGAGGACTTCTGAAGGTCACCCACAAATATGTGCCGTTGCCACCCGGCTGACGGTCACAATATAGGCTATACGGTATATGTAGAAAACACCCAAACTTTCTGTGATTACCTGTGTTATTGTGGTGTCTATAGTAGTGTGTTTATTTTAAATTTAGGTGAGCATTGGGAAGGAGGCGGCAGTGGTGTTAAGCTAGGAACAATCCTGATATTTACCTGGAGTATAAGTGGGAAAGCACGTAAATCCGCCTTCTGGATGACTGAAGTGGGATCGAACCCACCTCTTCTCAGATTAGCCTCACAGGGCTGAGTGTACTCCGTTCTAGCCTTCAGATCAGAATTAAATTAATTAGCTGAGCCGGGAATGGAACTAGTAAGCTAGCCGCCATATTGAAATTCGGAGTTGATTAGGTGGTGAGTAATCTACGTATTTCATAATATTATATACTCAAGGTGGCAGATGCGCGTTATAATCAACCTGAAAGCCTTGTGTGACTGAGGTCTCCCATAAAAGACTCCTTTGTCACCACTTTTCGAGGCAATTGCTCTTACATTCTAACTTATCATCTTGAAGTATATCATCCACGTACACCCAAGTACATGGGTCTGAAACGACCACCATATTCAAGCCCGCAACTGAAACAAACGAACAACAACGTCGACTACGACAACGACTACGTCTACTTTTGAAACTTAGCTAAATGTGAATAATGTACAAGATATGTAGGCCTACTCCGACGAAGGCACACATGCATTAGGCTATGTTTCAAACATTTAAGTCGGTGACCATGCAATATAAATATACAATATGAATATACAATATAAAATAGTAAAATAAATACCAGAGAAAACCATAGACGAAACTTTGGAAGAAGAATATTCCGTATAAAAAAATTACGAGCCTTACAGTAGTCGCATATGATGTGTAACATCTGACATGTTATCCTACTATGAAATTGAGATAAAATATATGTGAAGTCAAATTTTTTAAGCTGTACTCCTCCAGTTTTTAATTTTTGCTCACGTTTTTTGTCGATAATTTCGCAGATATTCGGCTCTGAATTTACCCATCTTTGCAAATCACAAAATCATGAGAAAAAAAGAGGCGTCCTAGTCCTAAAACACCTCATACAAGTCCCTAGCATTATTGGTTCGCTAAATATTCAAAAGACGATGACCCGTTAATTTTGGGTCCTTTGATTAAATTAAGGGGCTATAGAAAAAGAGGGGGCGTCACCCTGAGTCCCAGGACACCTCATACAAGTCCCTAGCATTATTGGTTCGCGTGATATTAAAAAGCTGATGACCTATTAGTTTTGGGTCCTTTGGTTAAATTGAGGGGGCTAGTGAACTCTGTTGGTCATTGAAATAACTACTTGTAAAACTCCAGTGCCATATCCTGGCCGGTGCGCATGCGTGAGTTACGTCGTGGTACCAATGATTTTTTGTAGGAATATATTTAATGGGGCCTCCAAACCTTGAAGTAAACCGTATGCGATATACATTCCACAGCAAAATGTATGAAGATTTAATAAATCATAATTGTTTTCAGTAAATATGATTTAATTCATATTTTCATATCAAAGAACGACAACTTGAAGATGATTCATTGTAGGAATATCTTTAATGGGGCCTCCAAATCTTGAAGTAAACCGTATGCGATATACATTCCACCTAGGTCTGTATATTGGCTGACAGTACCTCGAATGCTTACATTAATTAAGAATACAGCAAAAGTATGAAGGTGTATAAAATCGTAATTGTTTTTAGTAAATATGATATAATGAATATTTTCACACCAAAGAACGACAACTTGAAGATGATTCATTGTAGGAATATCTTTAATGGGGTCTCCAAACCTTGAAGTAAACCGTATGCGATATATATTCCACTTACACATTTCCATCCCATTCCGTCCCATTTCCGTCCCTATTCAGTCCCTATTCCAAAACCACTCCCACAAAAAATATCCAGCAACCGAGTGGAAAGATGTTACACATCAAAAAATCCCTTTCCTATGTTTAGAAAAATATCATGATGACATTCATGATTAAGTGCCATCTTGAACGTAGAACATAATACTACAATTATTAAATCATCTATACTAATATAATAAAGCTGAAGAGTTTGTGTGTTTGTGTGTTTATGTGCTTCATCTCTGAAACTACCAGTCGGATTCGAAAAACTCTTTCATTATATGATAGCCTGATTCAAGAGGAATAGTTTAGGCTATGTTAAATTTCGGACAGACCACTCCATTCCCCGCATTTGGGCCCTTTTGCACAAGTCTACACCGCTTCACCGATCTAATAACTTGACAGACATATTGTCGCTAGCCGACAACGACTAACACTGTATCATGATAGTCAACGCCGCACCATTGATGGACAAGTTGTCACTAGGCAACAACGATTTACTCTGTATCATGATAGTCCGGTAAAATTTGCTAAAGGACACATTGGAAAACTGACCGATTGACAATCAAGGACTGTAGTATTCTCTATGCTATCGTATGCACAGTTAATATTTCATTTGCGGGGCTTAGACATCGTGGTCATGTTGCCCCGTGTACATGGGTGTGTGTGTGTAGAATTTATCTGATAGCCTGCGTTATTGTGATTGTTGCACTAGCATGTGTAAACACGGTATAAAGCTCAATGTTGGTTTGTCTGTTATTTATACAAATCTACACCGTTTCATCGATCTGAACCAACATTTGTATACTTACCCTTTGGAACCCTGCGAGTAACACTGTTTACATGAAATTTCGGACAGGCCACTCCATTCCCTGCATTTATTCCCTTTGGTACAAATCTACACCGTTTCACCGATCTGAACCAAAATGAGTATTCTTACCCTTTGGAAACCTGCGAGTAACACTGTCTACGTGAAATTTCGGACAGATCACTCCATTCCCTGCATTTAGGCCCTTTGGCACAAGTCTACAACGTTTCACCGATCTTAACCAAAGTTAATGTACTTACCCTTCGAAATCCTGCGGGTAACACTATCCACTTGATATTTTGAACAACTCTCTCCATTCCCTACATTTAGAACAACAGACAAAATGAACTTGAAAACTACGTTTTAATGTCCTAGAACCAACCATTCATGTCCGTATAGTGTAACAGTAAGAATATTTTAATAAGTCAATTGTTGGCTGGCAATGCGAGCTGCATTACGTCGCCCCTACCAGAATTGCGAAAATGGTTACAACTTGCGCTGCTTATAAATTGGAGTCACTGGGAGTAATTATTGCAAGAGATTTCTTAGGCCCCATAAAACAGTTATCATCATGAAAATATAATGCCTCTGTATAAGTGCGATGGTGTTGGTGCAGTACATAGAGGTAATCAGCTGCAATAAGCGTTGGTGCTTTCAAATTTACTTTCATTTATTCAGATCCTTATCCTTGAGCGGTATGTGGCGATAAGTGACACTATTGCTACTTCAGGAGCTCGGGACAGCCGAAGTTTTCCAAAGTGCTCTGATTATTTTCCTATGGCACTATTTGACAAAAGACGACACTATTGATCTCTACTTTTCTAACAGCCAATGAGATATAGGCCCTAGGCAGTGCCTTTTATGTCTCATACTCCTCTTTCAAATCATATTTTTCAATTCGGTTGTAAATTACACGTGTCAGTCCTGTAGTTAGTAAATAGCCGTTTCCCTATTCATTATTGTCATTATCATTACGGGAAACTGACCTGAATGTTACGTCCATTATACTGTACTACTTATCACCCCACCACCACCACAAAAAGTTATATTTTTAAAATATTATTTTCTGTTAATTTTTATATTGTGCCAGTTCTGTAGTAGTATTCATTATCATCCATAAAACAAACAAATCCAACGGGCGAAGCCGGGCACTATTGCTAGTTATCTAATAAAACTGCAGAGCCAAACCTCGGCAGTCACATTAGATCCCCCTATATACTGTGTGTGAGTACACAACTCTTTGAATTAATGCATTGAAGCTGCCAGTCAAATGCGCTATGGAAACATTAAAATTGATTTTGCTAAATGTAAGTTAAAAATTTCAAGAAACTTGCCTAGTGCGGTGTTTACACACAAACAAGAGAAATCGTTTAAGGCTTGTGATGATATACCGACTAGCCACTTATCATTGACCCTATGGACAGAAAGGAATCATAGGAAATTGTCTGGTATAACACCGGTTATCAGACAGATTCTACACACACCCAAAGTACATGGGGCTACATGACCGCGTTGTCGCAGCCTCTAAACTTAAGAACCAACCAACCTATTTGGTATAAATGCTCTAATTAGACAATATGGATGACTGCAAAATTGGTAAGATCGAAAGGCAGTAGGCTATGAAAACTACTTCATCTACTGTAAATAAGGACCACCGAATGAAGAATAAGAATATAATGAAGATAAAAGCCCTCAAACCTCGAAGAATTCTGGACGATGGCCATGGACGGCAGAAAGGAAAGTGAAAGAGCCGAGGGTCCACACCAAAGTCACTGCAAAAGAGGAATAATTGGACTCAGCTCAAATGTCTGTCGGTATCATCAATTACCAAGCTCACCAGCCTAGAGCCGGTGTTACCAAGAGTGTGACGTGCGTCTCCACGCTGCCCATTAGTCATTTCTTACGATAGTCGGAATTTCGGAATTTCGATCGCCTACTCCCGTTGTGAAAAATGAAGAAAATAATAGGACTGAACCCCCCATGGGAGAATAAAACACCCTAGACCTCGGATATTCTAATACCTTCTAGGGCAGAAGCGGATTGGAAATATAGAAGTGAGGAGTAGAAGTAATGCGGGCTCAGCTGCCCAGTTGTTAGCCCCTAGGAGTTATGTGTAAGAATAACGTTACTTTCAAGTTCGTTTGTAAATAATTTGGTTTACTTTCATAACACGGCCCATAATCTCCTTGGTTTTATGTGACACTCGCGGCAGCACGTTGATTACCTTTTACCGCGTATGAGGCAGGTTATGGCCCTGGTGTGAGCTTGTCCTATGAATGAGCAGTCTTAGGCTAAGATCCATACCAGATCTTACCTGAATGTATTATGCATGCCTCGCCGTGTGTACGGCTTCCTGTGTTGCCAGCTCGTTCCACTGTCCCCGTACAGCACGCAGAAAATAAGCCAAATGGCATTGGATTCACAATAATTTAAAATTACAATAATTAATGTTTCTAGATAAATTATTAGCAACGCTTGCCACGGTGGGTGAGTGGTCAACGTGTCGGTCTACTAACCCCAAGATTGCAGGTTTGTTCCTGGCCGTGGTAAGCGATTTTTGAAAGGCGGCAAAAATTACGTCACCATTTCATACGATGTTGGCATGTCACGAACCCATTTGAATTCAGTAGGCCGTGTTCATAATGGCAAAATTTATCTCGGGAGTTTTCGCCAACACAAAGCTCCTCATTTCTCTACTAGAAAGCGCTATAGTGTTCAAGGAGCTTAGATATCTAACCTCCTTGACTTTCATAGTGCTTCAAGAACAACGAATTTCGACATGCAAGCTACCCTTTGGTTGTCAAATAACAAAGCTTGCACCCGGCCACCGAGGCCATACGATATTATTTTTATTATGATTATTATTATTATTATTATTATTAGCAACACTTTAATAATAACATGAGAGTATCCTCTCACCTAGGGGGCCCCGGGATCGATTGTCGGCTCCATCGGGTATTTTAGAACGGGTGTGAAGGCTGGGAAGTAGTGACTGCCTGACCCATCTGCAGCCCATGTGGCCGAGCATGCGGTCGCTTGATAAACCACGGCCCTTAATTGACTGTAAAGCTTTGTAGAGTTTTGTTCTTGTTGTTGTTGTGTTGTGGAGGTTTAGCACTTTCTTCAGGAATTGAGTTGTTGTACGGAGATGCGTGAGACATCGCCCTCAGTCAAGTTACCTTGGATTCGAGTCATGGAGTCCTACATCTAATATCAAGAGGCTACACAGTCGTTCTCACGATCCATCTAGAATCACTGATGGACCAATGAATCGAACCCGGGGCATCGTAGGTAAGAGGTAAGCGTGCTTCCGCTACATCACATGGCCAGCAATAATAATAATAATAATAATAATAATAATAATAATAATTCCCATAATCTGCAACAAACCTGCTGTGAGAAGATCACCAAATATCTGCCCTTGGCTGAGGAAATACGGCAAATGTGGAGACAGGAAAGTGTAGTGGTTCTGCCCATAGTCATTTTTTCTACCTGCATTATCCCCAAATCATTGGCTCGCAATCTTGAAATATTGGGAAAACATCCTCGTATACATATCGCCAAGCAGAAGGACGTCATCTTGGAGACTTGCTCCATTGTTCGCTCGTTTCTCAATGTGCCACTCTAAAATAAGTTGTCATACCGTCTTGCAAACAAGCCGACGATATGTTGATTTGTCCCACTTATGTTGTGAAATGAATTTGATTGCAATAATAATAATAATAACAATAATACAAGTAGGCTACTGGGAATAAAACCGAGAATACTCAGTGGTGTAATAAGATCTGGCGAAGGAATTTGTCAGATGAATTAAGTTTGTTTCTAACACCAGCCTCAACAGTAAAACTTGGGTAAGGCAATCAACGCTTATGCTGTTCCTATTCTTGGTTACTCTTTTGGGATCGCCAACTCGAGCGAGTCATGCTACCGAGACATATGGGTGGGAGAGGAATTGTTGATATAAACAATCAGGCTCTGACAGATCTATGAACTCTTCTGTATCAAACAATTCGATGCTGCACAAGGCTGTCACAGAAGCAGATGATTCAACTCCGAAGTCAGCAAAAGACTCAATATCAGGTGCGCAGTGATTTGGATAGATTCAATGTTTGCGTATCCGAGACATCCCAATGCAGTCAACCAAACTCACGTCGACAAGGTAGCGTCAAATGTTTGGCTGATTTCTGGGCAGTTGTTTCCTGAAACAGAAGAATTTATGCTGCCTATTCTGGAGCAGGACAAGGAACTACTTCAAGTTCATCATTGCAGGATGAATATTGCAGATAATAATGGTTATCCAACATGTGAGACTGTTCATCATAACCCGGGTGAGACCGTTTTCAGTATAGTCGCTGTCACCACCAGAATTCGAACCACCGATCTCCGGACTCCAGACTTGCTGCGGCTACCCCACGGGGCGGTGTGCGATTTAACACGCACGTCTGCACAACGGAGTATATATTTTAAACACTAAATTTTGGTGGGTGGAGTTACTTTTAGTTCGGTGGTTACGCAGCAATAGCACCGTAACTGCATTAGGCTATAAAGATGATAGATAATATTTCAATCACATTTTCTTGCGTAAGCTGCAGACGAGGTGAATCCACGCGAGCGTAATATATTTATTGTTTCCGTGGCCGCACGCAAGAGGGCAGAGGAATGCAGGGTTACAAAGGTCAGAAGGAGATTGCACGTCTTATTGTCTGGACTGGACGGATAGCTGTCAGCTGACCCGTGGCTTCCTTTTGGCGCAATTTCATACGAAAGTGTGTACGTCAGCAACATTGGCAAGACCCCGTCATCTGCCTGACTCATGGGCCAGTTTAAAACGGGATCACAGGGAGGTAAACCTTATAACATCATAGCCAGGAGATTAATTGCGCTCAGTTGGCAGCGACTCGTCCTAATTCAATTAGGGAACTATTATAAAGAACACAACTACTATTCTCACGAGTATTGTCTACCTATTACAGCGACAAGCACTGAAACTTCTAGGATTTGTGCAGTGGCGTACGCAGGATTCGGAGGGGGGCATTAATAATAGTAGCGTAATTGTGTACACTTTTAAAGGGGGCAGATGACCTTGCTGTTCCGCTCCTTAAAACGACAGTCATCATGATCATCACACATTATTACAATGATATTTCGATTAATGCTCATGAAAACAATAATTAAATAAATATTCTCATTGCATGAAAACAATTTTATGCCTCATTATTTTTTCACCACAATCCTCCGTGGCTTAGGCGGCAGCACGCCGGCCTCTCATTGCTGGGTCCGTGGTTCTAATCCCGGTCACTCCATGTGAGATCTGTGCTGGACAAAACGGAGGCAGACAGGTTTTTCACCGGGTACTCCGGTTTTCCCTGTCAACATTTCATTCCAGCAACACTCTCCACTATCATTTCATTTCATCTGTCATTCATTTAATCATTGCCCCAGAGGAGTGCGTCAGGCCTCGGCAGCCGGCACAGTTCATATCCTCGCCGCTAGATGGGGGCTTCATTCATTCTATTCCTGACCAGGTCGGAGACTGGAAGCAGGCTGTGGATTTTCATTTTCAAAATATGAAAAAGAGGTATTAAACACATGGAGAACAGTAACTGAGTATTAAACCTGAAACGATACAGTGATAACTTCACGCGACTAAAAACAATAGTTAAATAAACATAAAACATTCTCATTGCAAGAAAACTATTTTAGACCTCTATTTTTCAGCACAACAAAAGAATGAAGAAAAAACATTTTTTTTGGAAAACAGAGAAAACAGTAACTAAATATTAAAACTGAAGTGATACAGTGGTAACATCACGTGACTGCTTATAATATTTATATTATGTGAGAGAAAAATGATGTTTTGCTCTCGATGTTCTTACTACCATTATTATTATTGACTCTCAAAATCTGCCAATCTTGATGGCTTTATCTGAATCATTAATAGGAATAAATTGCTGAAACTCCTTATGTACCGAATTATCTTTACCCGAACGGACACGCACAAGCAAACTGAAGCGACGTGAAAAAGTTACCGATCGCACAATTCAATAGCAAAACTGATCCATGGCTAGCTCCAACGGGAGTCTCGCCCGACTGGAGTGTATGGCATTTACCAAGTGACGAACGTGATCACTTTTAAAATATATACAGGAGTTAAGACGCCTCACAAGTGATAGTGTAAAACAGGTGATAGATGGGACAATATAAAGATTCATGTAAACAAATGTCTCTGGAGGGGTTAAACCCTACCCCTCCCGTCGGTATGCCACTGGATTTGTGTATCTACCCAGCCCGTTATAACGTTTCCATCTCGTTGCGATGTGGCTGTCACCACCAGGGCACCGGAATTTTTCCCCGAAGGGGATCTTGAACGTGCCAGTAAATCTACTGACACGGCTCTCTCACATTTAAGCACCGTCAAATACCAACTGACTGTTCAGGGATTCGAACCCGCTATCCTAGGCTCATCAGGCGAGAGCGTTACCGCTGATCCATGCAACCAGTCAATAATATAATTCTGGTCTGGGGTCTAAAAGGGGCACACTCAGTCTCATGATGCTGATCTGAGAAGTGGTGGGATCGAGTTCCACCTCAGTCACAATGAATGTGGTTTCCCTCACTTCTTCTCCAGGCAAATGCTGCGATAGTCCCTAAGTTGCTTCCTACCCAATACCAGTTTCACTTGCAAATACGCAAATAAACAACAACAGCAACAATGGTATAACGTCGTTACCGCCTGATAGTCTCGATGGCCTACATCAGTTCACTAGCTTTTATGAATGACTGAATGAATAAATAACCCTGAAGTGTCCCGGGAGGGGCAAAGGCCTCCCTCTCGGGGTAACTCTTGCGGGTTGTCTCACGGGGCGAGCTGCTCCAAATGAGCTGGTTGATTATGTCTCTTTGGAAGTCTTATTCTATAGTTATGACACTCAAAATAGGCTTCCTTCGGAGGAAGAAGTAAAGCTGACGGTCCCATGTCATAGATTTATAGAATGAAAAAAACTTGTATGAAGCTAAATTATAGGTTAGATTTGACTAACGCTCTTAGGTTCCAACGTTCGTGGCCAGGATACGACTGTGGTGGCATCTAATAACCAAGTTCAGAACTAGTTGACGGAGGCGTTTGGTAGGAAAAGTAGGAACTACTTGAAAATTGAATGTCTGCAGTCCTTACTTGAATTAAAATAGATAACACCGGTTATCAGACAGATTCTACACACACCCAAAGTACACGGGACTACATGCCCCCGTTGTCGCAGCATCTAAACTGAGGAACCTACCAACGAACAAAGTCTTATTCTTCAGTTATAATTTAACGTTTAAATTTACAATTTTCACTGAAGTGAATGTTCTGACCATTTATCATTATCTTGTTTATTTCAGCACTTTTCACTTATCGCTTTGTTCATTTTACTTGATCCACCATCTTTCCATCTCTTTCTAATCAGTTCTGCTTCGTTCAGTCCTGATCCAGTGTGGTGCTAGTAAATGCGTATCTACTTCTTGATCTGCCACTGCTGCTCTTTCTAATGTAGGGGTCACATATGGTTGTCCTCTTCACCCATCTGTTCTGGTGTAGTCTTGCGACGTGACGCGCCATGCTCACTTGCACTTTACTCTTGTGGCCTGCTAAGATGTCATTTACTGGAGTCTCTTATTTGATAGCCTACTTCGTCTCTCAGTGTCATACCACCGGGTGAGTTAGCCGTGGTCATAACGGCGTGGCTGCACGCAGTCGCTCACATCCGGGAGACGAGGAGGTTCGAATCCTTCCACCGGAAACCTTGAGATGGTCTTTTGTGGTTTCCCATCTTCCTTCCAGGCAAATGCCGGGGTTGGTCCCTAACTATAGGCCACAGCTACTACCTTCCAAATCCTAGTCCTTACATTCACACTTTCCTCTCCAGACAACACTCCACACGCGACGGTACTTGTAGTTCTCCCCATGGGCGTCCGCATAGAAGCAGCTACAAACTCTGGCGAGCCGAACATGTCCTCGGACACTCCCGGAACTAAAAGCCATACGCTAAAAATAAAATAAAAAATAGTGTCATACCCATTATTTTTCATTCCAATATCCTTCGGCATACTTCTATTGACTTTTCTGGATGTTAAGTACCAAGTCTGGTTGGTGTAGATTAGTACTGGAATGGCATATGCGTTCAATATCTCGAGACTGAGTTACCTGACTAGTGGTTTCTCTAATAAAATTATGTTACAGCCTATTGGCCGATGGGAAGTGTGGAGGGTAAGCACACTATCTTTGTTGTTTTTGTTGTTGCTGTTGATTCATTTAGGGGCTTTGCAACATCGTGGTCATGTAGCCTCACGTACTTGGGTATGTGTGGAATTGTGTTATTGTGATGGCTGTATTCGTGTGTGTATTTGTAATTCATGTGAGGATTGGGAAGGAATCGGCCATGGCTTTAAGTTAGGAATCATCCCGGCATTCTCCTGGAGTAGAAGTGGGAAACCACGGAAAACCACTTTCAGGATGGCTGAGGTGGGAATCGAACCCACCTTTTCTAAGTTTTGCCTCACGAGGCTGAGTGGACTCCGTTCCAGCCCTCAGACCAGACTTGAATATCTTGGCAGAGCCGGGAATCGAACCCGAACCTCCGGGACGACAGCCATGAATGCTAGCCGCTACCTATCACAATGAAGAACACTTATGTGAAAGAGGTTTCTTGTGCCTTTGCTGCACCGAGTTCGTTCCTTTATAAAATTACAAATTGTTTGAGGAATAAAACATAACGAAATAACAAATAACTAAAACCTAGGTCATTTGGTCTGAGGACAGAGGAAGAAGGCTTAGCGATCGTATGAAGATATTCTGGTAGGAGACAAAGAGATTGGCAAGTCGGCCGATTGTTTACTGTGAGCCACAGTAGTCAAAATGGACATAATAATATTAATAATAATAATAATAATAATAATAATAACCTGGTTCTAGATAAAGTCATCAGAGAGTGGGAAAAGAACATCAAAGGCGTTAGCATAGGAACTGCTGGAAACAAAATCAATGTGAAATGCTTGGCTTTCGCAGATGACCTAGCAATTATCACTAGGAACAAAGAAGAAACTAAGCATGCTATTGAGACATTATACAGAATAGCATCACAAGCAGGCCTTCAAATATCATTTGAAAAAACCAAGTACATGAAGAATTTTCAGCAAAAGAAGAAGAAAGAAAAAATAGAAACAGCGTATGGAGCAATTTCACAAGTAGAATTTTTTAAATACCTTGGAGAAATAATTCTTCCTTCAGGATTGGACAGTTTGGCTAACACAGAAAGAGCCTCAAAACTTCATAGAGCATTCAGACTAACATGGGATCACTATAATAAAAGAGTAATGTCACATAATGCAAAACTGAAACACTACAAAACAGTTGTACTACCGGAAGCTCTATATGCTTCAGAAACCATAGCTTTAGGAGGTCATTCTAAAATTGCAAATATAGAAAAGCAAGAACGTAAAATTCTTAGAAAAATATTCGGCCCCACACAAGAAAACGGAATTTGGATTAAAAGACGAAATTCAGACCTATACCGTCACACAGATAGTTTCAGCAACACGGTACGAAAAAGACGTTTAACATTTTATGGACACCTCTTCAGGATGGACGATTATAGACTTACAAAAAGGTTATTCAATGTAATAAATTCTCAGAAATCAAGGATAGCCTGGCTGGATGAATCAAGAGAGGACCTGCAAGAGTTGAACATCGGAGAAAATATTCTGAGAAACCGCAAAGTCTTCAGGACCGCAGTAACAAAGCACAAGTTTAGGGTGAAAACTAGTGGCAGGACTGGAACCAAGTGGACAGAAGAACGGAAGAAGCAGCACAGTGACTTCATGAAGAGATTTTGGGAAGATAGGAAGGCGAATATCATCAAGCCGAAAAACAAGTTCAAGCGCGCTCTATAATGGGCAAAACGCAAAAAGAATAATAATAATAATAATAATAAAAATAATAATTTCTGGCAAAAAGGACCCACGGAAGAATTATACAGAAATACTGAATCTATCACGACACTCATCAGCAAACGCAGAGTGAAGTTCTTTACACATGTCGCCAGAATGAACGACAGCAGTCTGACTAAATGAATATTCAACATAATTTCTACGTCGAAATTGGGTACTTCTTGGTACGAAGAAACTATAGAAGACTACAACAATTACATATCACCATAGAAGACATTCACGACCGCAGCATTTGTAGAGAAAAAATCAGAAACCAGAAATTTGAATTTAGATCACAACCCAAAAGAAATAGGCGTAAATTGACAGATGAAGAGAAGAAGGCACACAGTAAACGGATGGAAGATTTTTGGGAAGATAGAAAGAAGAAAAGAGTCACCACCAAAAGGTAGATTTTTATGTTTTTAGCGCTCTCCTTAATGGGGAATGTACGCAAATAATAATAATAACAATGGCGGGTGCCACCCTGTTGTACTAAAAGTGTATCTGTTGACACCCTTTATTATTCTCGCGTCTGCGGCGCTAGTTATAAGTGAGATGAGTTTTTATGAGGCGGTTGGCATCTACAAACGGATGCTCTTCTTGGTGTCAACCTCATCAAAAGAGTTCGTGAGGGACGAAATGAATAAAGATGATCCAAACTGGGAAAATATTTCAAAGTTAGTGACTGTAGTGTATTAGAATGTAGTGTACAGGCCCCGCATTTGCTTGGAGACAGCCGACAGTGTGTTCGACTCCAACACCAGCTCCCAAATGCGGAGATAACCTAGTTTCCCACCGGGAAGGCCAATGCCGCCTCCTACCCCGATTGTGACAGTTACAATAGTACAGACACACAGTCATGTACACGAGATTACATGACAATGATGTGGCAAAAGCCCGTAAATGAATGAACATCGACCACCATTTGTGATTTCCGGAACTGGGTCCACAGACTGCTGACTCTGTCCTGCAGAGTGTGTGCCAGATGTTTACTTGTCTTGCTGTGCCTCCAACACCACATGCGCCTCTCAGTAGATCTGACAGCGTCACTGATGTTCCTGTAACATGCATCAGAGCTAAAACTTTGGCACATGCTGTTGTTCATGTCCCTTGTAGGGACTTGGGACATCGCGATCAACAATATTACTAAAATCACAAAAAAAAAAAAAAAAAAAAATTGCAGCGTCAATGGTAATGTTCAACTCGCGCCAAGGACGACTTTGGTTATTAATTTTAAACGCTTAAGACATCGTGGTCATCAGCACAGTGTAGATGGGTGTGTGTTAAACTTGTTTGATAACTTCTCTTTCTTAGTTAGTTATTGTTGTTTTAAGGAGTGGAACATGCCAGATTTTCAGTGACGACTAGAACTTAGTACGAGCTCGTAAATAGTTTTATTGGGAACAGGAATGGCATAGGTGCCCCGGGACTTGAAATAAGGTACTTTGGTGGCATTTGCCTAGAGGACGTGAGGAAAAATTGGGAAGAACCACAGTGCCGAGATTCGAACATCCGGTCTCCGTATTTGATACAGTGGTCGTGATAAGCTATTTAACGTGCACGGCTGCACCGCGGAGTACCGAGGAACAGAACCGTGCCGGATGAAAAGGCCAGTCACATGCTCCCAGGGTGATGATGAATTAATGAATGCAACTGAAGGACCCATATTATATGTTCACTTTATCTACTACAATGCCCGACGCATTCCCCGAGGGTGATGATATATTACAGAATGAAACTAAAGAATTTAGTTGAAATGTGCACTTTATTTAGCACAAATATTGCATGCATGGATCGATTTGGATCCAGGTTGCAGAGGAGAAAACCCCGTCATTTTGCCGTCTGCGTCATGAAGTATCCTTAGTTCTGCTGTTGTCCTACTTCGGATGTTTGGTCTGTGTTGGTTGACTGTAATGCCTGGTGCTGCTGTGATTAATTTTGACTAAAACTGGGTAGTCAGTTATCGCTGACCTTGAGAATGGTATTTGCTGGGCGTTGCAACTTGTAACCACACAAAACCATTTCATGAATAACTAAGGATCGATTTTGAGCCTACTTGTTTCCGGAGACCATGGGTATTGGGTACCGTAGCTTTGGTCTAAATTGCTATATCAATACACTACCGTAATACCGGGTGAGTTAGCCGAGGTCGTTGCGGCATGACTGTTGGCAGTCGCTCACATCCGGGAGGCGAGGAGGTTCGAATCCCCCCGCCGGCAACCTTGAAGATGGTCTTCTGTGGTTTCCCATCTTCCTTCCAGGCAAATGCCGGGGTTGGTCCCTAACTATAGGCCACAGCCGCTACCTTCCAACTCCTCGACCCTCCCATCCAACATTCCTCCCCAACGGTACTTGTAGCTCACCCATTGGGTGTCCGTCTCGAAGCAGCTACAAAAAACTGGCGAGCCGAACATGTCCTCGGACACTCCCGGCACTAAAAGCCATACGCTAAAAAATAAAAATAAAAAAAAAACTACCGTAATTAAGTTCCACTTGAATGAACCTATCTGAAAACTCGCCGTATTTTCTTAACCTCCTCGTATTTCTTAATTTATACTGATATCACGCTGTTTATATTTTCCTAGTCATCTGTTTGACTCAGTTTTCTCAATAATGTAGCACAGTCGGTAGGCATTCAAGGGTGTTTAATTCTGAGAGATCCATGGTCGTATATATACTGACACGTGAGAAATCACCATCATAAATCCAGGCAACCCATCGACTCTTAAAGGACAGCCGTTATAATTACACTCAAAACTATGTTAGTATAAATAATAATAATAATAATAATAATAATAATAATGATAATTTTAATACCTAGGACATAAATCTCGTAAGTCTGAAGTAAATCAGTTAAAATACTACTATATACGATATGATTGCCATATGGAAGAGTTTGAATATAATTTAATACTCCTACTAATCAAAAAGGTATTAAATAAGCTCAGGGTTTTTAAGATTGAAAATTTGATCGCATTAACATTTCAAATGATAATTTTAATTGCTTTTATAATATTTTCTTATAGATTTTAAGGTTTTATTTTAAGCTTCTGAATATTGAGAATGAACCATACAAAACAATAATTGTCTCTCAATAATTAGATATTTTGGGTTTAAGTTGTAATTATTGTGCTGAAGAAGGGTTTGATTAAACCCGAAAAATGTTCTCAGAACAATTTTGAGTTTTAGTGTGGCCTACCAAAAGGTATTGACTAGGCGGACAGATTGTTTATGAATATTATTCTTCTCAAGTGTGTTTGAAAATATCAGGTTGCTCACAGTTTTACTCTGCTCTGTGTATTAATACGCTCCCTCAAAGAAGAGTTACCCTCAAGGCACACGCAAACTTCATCCCGTCAGATAAGAACATGACATGCTACTGTCACGATAAAATGAAACTTCGATTAAGTAATTAAGAGTTCAAAGACTTAACCCACCCACATTATGTGTTTTGACAGTATGAGTAATTTTACAGCATACAGAGGGAAGTCATACAGCTATACAATGGTGGAAATGACTTTATTGCGCCAATATATAACATGTGTCTCCTCTCCAAACATATGACGATACTTACATGCTATGATTAAAAGAATAAGTAATATTTCAAGCAAGAAACTTGAAACAAAAGAGTTTGCCGGGCTCCTCTCCGTCTTCTTTCCTGTCGACCTCACTTGGTCAACTCTTGTTCTCTTCCGACCCCGACGGTATTAGGGTATCCGAGGCCTAGGGAGTCTCTTCCTTTCCCGCCTTAATTGGCCCTTGTCTCATTTTTCCTGACACCCTCCTTCTGTGAGGGGTCAGCCTTCTTTTTCTTTTCCTTTTACCTCCTGCCTTGTGCTCAAGGCCCTCAAAGAGGCAGGGTGTATGTAGCCCCACCACTTCTGGTGCACCCTAGCTAATGCTACACCCTCAGGGGCTCACGGCTGGTGAGTTCGGGAGTTGGCGACCCCGAGGGATTCCTGAGCTGGGTCCGTTTTCCCCTTTTGTCCCTTACCTTCGGGGCGGACCCTCTCCTCTTTCACTTTCCTATCTGCCTTTCATGGCTCTCCTTCCTTCCAAGTCCCTCAATCCGCATTCTTCGAGGGTTGAGGGCATTTCTTTTCCTCCTGTCCTTTATTTGCCTTATTCTCCTTTAGTTTTCCATTTCTTCTTCTAGTATGTAGGTTGGTAGTTAGTTTTAGTTTTAAGTTTACATTTCATTTTCATCTTCCGGATCACCCAAACCATCAGGGGCCGATAGCCTAGATGTTAGGCCCCTTAAATCATCAATTATCATCATCATCATCTTGAAACAAAAGAGAAGAAAGAAAAGGTCATCATTCACAGAAGTTTGCGTCTAGCTTTTACTGCAGCAAAATCTTTGATCATACAGTGAGGGCCCTCCCAATAGAACTGGCGCTAGCAGCAGCGTAGCGCCCAACTAGTTTAACACATTTACACTTTTTAACGTACTTAATAATCGTAATTACTCACATGAAACTCAACAAATTTTCTAGGTTTATGTCGTGTCTTGTGCGGGGTTTTGCCCGGGAACACCAACCTGAAAAAAAATGCTGAGTTTTTATTCACCGGGCGTGAAAGCCAATATACCATCTTTTGGGAAGCCTCTATAGGGAGGTGAAAGACTGCTTGAGCGTTAGTGCTCGCGATTCAGAGGCACACGTGCACTTTATAAGATGGGAGGTAGTGCACAGTTCGCTACTCCTGTAGGGGTCCGGGCGCGAACACCAAAAGCCCGCTGATGAGCCAGCTTGGTGTTCCTAGGCGAAATCTCGCACAAGACACGGGATAAACCTAAAACAATTGCTGAGTTTTAATTAACGGGCCGTGAAAGCCAATATGCCATACTTACATGAATTTCAGAGTTGTTGCTGGAAATGCTGTCCTTCAATTTCTAAGCGTTTCACCGACGTAGGAAGTTTTGGTACACTCGCTGTAATTCATCCTCACTGATATTTCGTATCTGTGTATAGTGCGTCTCTACCTTAAAAGGCAGTATGGAATTAAATGTAGTATTTGCCTCTCACTCGCACTCCTATGTCCTGCAATTAGCTTCGTCCTCTTCTACACCAGCTATGTTGCCATTTCCCAAATAATTGAAAGTGACAAATCTAAGTAATTGTTTGCGTGGTCTTATAGAGAATTTTCCGCTCTTTGTGATGTTGTAAAAATAAAAGCCATAAATAATCAACACATGGCCCAATTTTCACAATTACGATATTTTAGCGCGAATCTATATTTTTGCAGATATAAAACTTATCACGCCATAGATAATGATAATAATGATAATTGTTGTTTTAAGGGGCCTAACATCGAGGTTATCGGCCCCATAGATAATGAACTAATGATCGCAACAGATCAAGATTTTATTTTTAGTTTACCCGATTTCTCAGGGCAGTAACTATTTTCATAATAAGAAAGTTATGTTTTTTTTTCTTAAATGCTATTTGAAAAATCTGGGATGGTGTCACACAAAAGTTACGTAGCGAGAAACACTTTTGCTGTTGACTTTACGTTGGTGACTAAGCGAGAAGAAATGTTCATTAATGTCTGAAATAGATTTTAAAACAAACCAGAGCTCCATATCATATAACATTCGTAAGTTATAGCACTTTGCGTACTCCTCCCGCCCAGCGCTGACGCACCGAAAGTTTGTTTACTAATGTGGCCCGTAGGCTATTTCCCCGACTGCGTTTGAAGGAGGGTAGGTGATGGTGTGAAGTTAAACTCTGAAATGAACTGGAGCTTGTGTTCTTTACAAATTGTCCGCCTCGTTGCGTACTGGCTAACATTCTTGGCTGTCACTGTGCTGTCACCGTGGAGGTCCGGGTTTGAAACCCGGCTCTGCCAAGAAATTTAATTCTGGTCTGAGAGCTGGAACGGGGTGTACTCAACTTCATGAGAAAAAACTGAGAAGAGGTGGGTTCGATTCCTACCTCAGCCATCCTCGAAGTGGTTTCCGTAGTTTGCCTTTGTTCGCCCCGGGGATGAACAAGGGTTCGTTCATGGTGCAGAGTTAACGTTTCTGTGCCAAAAGAACACGGCAGATACCCATGTCGAAATGACAAGTGAAGTGTATGAAAAGTGGTTCGCCGAGCAATTGTTGCCTAATGTTCCCGAAGGATCTAGCCTAGTAATAGACAATGTAGGCTATCACAGCAAAGAAAAATGTTCGTTGCTTGCCACCATACCACAGTGAACTTAATCCCATCGAAATGGTATGTGCGCAAGTAAAGAACTAGCCTATATACAATTGAACAACGTCTCATTCAAGAAACAGGAAATGAATAATTTAATTTCGGCTGCATACCACCACTTGACCACACAGAATTGGGTAAATTACGTGGACCACAATATATATTATTATTTTATTATTATTATAATTATTAGTCTATTATTATTAAATGGCATATTAGAATTTATTACCGATGATATTCGAGAAAATGCAATATTATAACATGTTATAATATTATCATATTCATGAATAATTGAAAATTATAAATTATATTAATGTGTGCATTAAAATCGCGCTCTGAACGTCAGTGTATCATATCTAAATATTGTACCGTCGTTCGCTTCAAGGCATGAGGTACAGTAAGTTATATACAACAAACAAATATTTTGGAAATTCCCGAGTTTTGCGTAAAAACACGCCTGTATACGAGTTATGTTTCATCATGTGCCCGGCCTTGCAGAACTTGGTATATGCAGCAGATCTGGCATCAGCGCGTTCCATTTAATGCGCACTGTCTTTTAAGGCACAGCCACTGTATAGTTATTTCGTTCTCGAGAGCCTCCAGAGTAAGCGAATTATTTATGTAGCCTATACCTATTGTTTGAGGTCCCTCCCCAAGTAAAAATCGCACGGCGCTGAAACTTACGAACAAATTTACTGCGAGTTTCTTCTTGAGAAGATAGGTTTCCACTAGGAATATTCGATGTTTTGTTGTGTACTTAACCAATTTCATGGGATACGAGGTAGGCTACAGTACTTCATAACAAGTCGTAATTATCTTAACTAAGGTATATTGCCAGCTGCGTATGTAATAAATGCTATGACAGCATCTGGGGCTTCCCGACGCGCTGTTGTAATTGTTACATGCTATAAATCTGGCGGTCAATGCGACCTTTCCACGGCACGGCCACTGTCAGGATCCGTTCTATAGGGAGGGCCTTCACTGTATATTTATAGTTAAGATAGCTTGCCACGGTGGGTGAGTGGTTATAGTGTCGGACTACCAACCCCAAGATTGCAGGTTCGCCCCTGGCCATGGTAAGTGATTTTTGAAGGCGACAAAAATCACGATACTCATGTCATACGTTGTTGGCATGTTAAAGAACCCATTTGAATTCAGTAGGCCGTGTTCAATGGTAAAATTAATCTCGGGATTTTCCGCCAACACAAAGTTCCTCCATTCTCGACTTGAAAGCGCTGTAGTGTCAAGGAGTTTAGATATCTAACCTCCTTGACTTTCATAGCGTTCAAAGGAACGACGAAATTCGACATGCAAGCTACCCTCTGGGTGCCACTTAACAAAGCTTGCACCAGGCACCCGAGGCCATACGATATTATTATTATTATAGTTAAGATGCCCGTTAGTTAGGATATTGGCTTCAACTTCATTGTCTAGTGACTTAGACAAGTGAATGATAATCTTTCACAAATATTTGTTGCGATTTCCCCAGCTAGGCTATGTCCTGATAATGTGCACGCTATGCATTTTGAATGCATGAACTTATCCAGAGTTTCAAGCGGAATGAGTCTCTCTACTGTCTTGTTCAATTTCGTCATTGTATCTCAATTCTATTTTAAGTACAATCGATAGATAATTAGTAAAATGTAAGACCTTTCCAGTGTTGCCAAACGTTAGTAATAGCAAACGTGGTTCCAACCTTACAATTACTCTTGTAGATTTCGAAAAATACTCAATTTGGGAAAAGCTGTGTACGAGCGAATAGGCAACACAAAAAACAGTTGTATGTACTGAAGTTCTAGTGTTACAAATCGTAAGTCAAAAGTTGTACCAACCTTTTACCACCAATGCATGAGTTAGCCGTGGTCGTTAAGGTGTGGCTGCAGGCAGTTGCTCACATCCGGGAGGCGAGGAGGTTCGAATCCCCCCGATGCGCTGGCAACCTTGAAGATGGTCTTCTGTGGTTTCCCATCTTCCTTCCAGGCAAATGCCGGGGTTGGTCCCTAACTATAGGCCACAGCCACTACCTTCCAATTCCTCAATAGGAACAGCACTCATTCCAGGTTCCGTATTGACCATGTTTACATGAAGTATAACATAATTTTCTCGCCAAAATCAATACTTTACTTACATAAAAATTCTACAGGTACATGTTTCGGAAACCTATTTTGTTTCCTTCCTCAGCCCACTTTTTGGTGTAAAACATCATACAATATCGAAATCCTCACCAAATAACAAAAAAAAAAAACAACAGTTCACACTTATTCTCTCGTTCTTCCGTTGTTAGGCCTGTGTCTAAAGTTATTGACTAGGTCAGACCTTTCCAACTCGAGCACTTAGTGCTGCCCTCAGCAGCACCGTTCCCCTCCTTCCCCACCACACCTCGTGAAATTACCTCGAGTCGCTGATAGTGACGCCTCAAAGTTCACGTACTGATTACAAGAAGAAAATGGCAAAGTGAGGATTTCGATATTGTATGATGTTTTACACCAAAAGGTTTCCGAAACATGTACCTGTAGAATTTTTATGTAAGTAAAGTATTGATTTGGCGAGAAAATTATGTTATACTTCATGTTCCAATTCCTCGTCTTTACATTCACACTTGCCTCCTCAGACAACACTTCACACGCCACGATACTTGTAGCTCACTCCATGGGTGTCCGCATAGAAGCAGCTAAAAACTCTGGCGAGCCGAACATGTCCTCGTACACTCCCGGCACTAAAAGCCATACCATAAAATATAAAAATATAAGAAATAAATAAAACATCAATGCACAAATTAAGAACTATCTTTTCCTTTCATGTGCTACCAACCATTAGTAATAGGTGGCACCAACCATACAATTACTCTTGAGTGTTTCGTAAAAGACTGATCCAAATAGGATAGAACTTCGTACATTCTGTACTGTACGCACCACGAAGAGACGAGTTGAATAATTCTAAGCGGTTCTAAAGTAGCCAATGTTTAGTAATAAGAAGTTCTGCCTTTACAGTTACAGTCGCAATAAATAACCCGGTTTAGGTAAACATTGTGCGATAGACGTATGCATGCCTAATGCACATACACCACCTCATGGTGTAGAGGCTAGCATTCTTGGCTGACACCCCAGAGGTCTGGCTTCGATTCCCGGCTCTACAAAAACATTTAATTCTGGCCTTAGGGCTAGAAGAGGGTACACTCAACCTCGTGAGGCAAAACTGGGGTAGAAGTGGGAAACCAAGGAAAACCACTTTCAGGATGGCTGAAGTAGGAATCGAAGCCGTCTCTTCTCAGTTTTGGCTCTCGAGGCTGAGTGTACCCCGTTCCAGCCCTAAGACCAGAAATAATTTCTTGGCAGAGTTGGCATTCGAACCCGGGCCTCCACGGTGACAGCCAAGAATGCTAGCCGCTACGCAACGAGGTAGTCATATCACCTATGTGAAGCAACAGCAATAATAGGCTATTTTATATATCAAGAGAAACTAAAAGGCTCTGCTTGTACCTCTCTTGATCTCTCCTTCTTTCGAGGTAAGGAAACAGTAGGCGCATGCGTGTTAGGAAGGACCATGACTTGAGTAAGATCAGAGTCTCGAGTTTAACCCTTTGTCCTGGTAAATGGGTTCCAAAGTTCGACTCAAGTTGCTTGATGAAGTGCTGATTGTATTACCACAACAGGGTCTGAAGGGAGCTGACATCGTCGAGCAAGCAGCTCAACTCTTGTCGTCTGCTTGGTTTACTTCAGCTTAGCTCGACGCAAGTCATATACAGAGTTATTATATCGATTATTATCGATTCTGCAAGTTGCGACCTGAATCCATAGGTTAAGTTTGTCTCCTAGCAACGCAACGCAACACCTGTGGTGTGGTGTGCTAATGCCATCGTGATAATGACACAGTGGGCGGAACTTTTATTGTACTGTGCTACAAGAATGAGTGTGAGTCAAGACAAAGCTGTATGAGGTAGGCTTCAGAAGCATATCTCTCTTCGTGCTCTTTGGTCTGACGTGGGCATTTGATGAGATGCACCCTACTACTGTCATTGTGGCAAACCATAACCAATAATTAATATTGTTGATTTAATTGAAAATAGCAAGTTGAAAAACCATTTTTCTGTGTAGCGTACCTTATCTTAACTACAGGTTATTATTATTATTTATAATTAATATTAATTATCATAATTCATTCATTCATTCATTCATTCATTCATTTTTGTTTATTTATTTAATGGTTTATTTTAATTGCTTAATTTATTTATTTGTTTATTTTAATTAACTAATCTATTTATTATTTATTTATTTATTTATTTATTTATTCACTTTTTATTTGATAATTTATTTTTATTTAGTTATTTGATTATTAATTTATTCATTTGTGTATTTATTTATTTATTTATTTATTTATTTATTTATTTATTTATTTATTTAAATGTTAGATTGTTAATTATTTCGTTGGTTTTTATTCATTTATTCGCTCGTGCTTTATTAATGTAGCCTATTTGTTTGTTTATTCATTTATTTGGTTCTTAACTTTTTGTTTATTTATTTATTTATTTATTTGATTGTTAATTTATTCATTGATTCGTTCGTTTTTAATCAGTTATTTAGTTATTCATTTATTTGTTTATTTTTAATTTATTTATTTATTTATTTATTTATTAATATATGTGTTTCTTAATTCACTTATTTGTTTTTAACTTTTTGTTTATCTATGTATTTGTTTGATTGTTAATTTAATCATTTATTCGTTCGTTTTTTATATTTATTTTTATTTATTCATTTATTTGTTTGTTTATTCATTTTTTGTCTATTTATTTGTTAATGTATTCTTCTTCTTCTTCTTCTTCTTTCCGATGAGGCCTGCTAGGGACCACGTGCCAATTTCAATTCTTCACACGTTGTTGTTTTCTCTTCCGTTCCCTCCAGTACTCCTTCATCCGTTCACTATGCTGCTTCTTTCTGTCCTCGGACCACTTCACACCAGGTTTCTTTGGCAATCTTCCTTGGAATCCTTTCATACTTAATACCCTTTTTCTAAAGATCTCTCTGTTCACCGTTTCTTCTTCACTTATATTATTTCTTTCTAAATCTTTCTTTACTTCTTGAATCCAGCTAGTTGTTGCCTTTTCTCCCAAATGTACTTGAATATCCTTTTTGTTAATCTGGAATCATCCATTCTGTAAATATGTCCAAAAAATTGCAATCTCCTTTTTCTTATCGTTTCTGTTATATTTTCTATGTTCATGTATATTTCATCATTAGATATTAATTTCCATACTTCTGCTGTTTTCACTGGGCCTAAAATTTTCCTCATGATTCTCCTTTCTAGTACTTCAAGTTTATCTAATCTATAGTTTAGTACCAGACATTCACTTGCGTATAGGCATTCCAGTTTCACCACTGTAGTGTAGTGCCTTATTTTAAGATTTTTAGATAAGCACCTTTTGTTATAAAAATTCTTAGTGATACCATATGCTCTTTCCATCTTGTGTACCCTTTCTTCTACCGAAGATTTTTCTAAACAATTTTCTTGAATTATTTCTCCCAGATATTTGAATTTCTTTACTTTTTTCACTGGGCCAATATCTGTTGCCAAATATTTTGAAGCGTTCTTGATGTTTGTAATAAATTTAGTTTTTTCTACGGAGATTCTCAACCCTGTTTTGTTGGCTATTTCTTCCAAGAGATTGATTTGTGTTGTTGCACTTGTTAGGTTTTCTGACAATATAGCAAAATCGTCTGCAAATGCTAGGCAACTTATTTCAATGCCTTTGTTTCTTCTCCCCAAAGTTACTGGCGAAATGTTAAGTTCCTTTAGCTTTAAATTCCAAATTCTTACAATTTTCTCTAAAACACAGTTGAACAGAAGGGGTGATAAACCATCACCCTGCCGTACACCTGTATTTATCTTAATAGATTTTGATATCTCACCCATAAATTTTACTTTTGAAATCGTGTCAGTAAGGGTTTTACGTATTAGGTTTGCCAATTTAGTTTTCACTCCAAATTCACGAATTGTTTTATCTATGGTTTCTCTATCAACAGAGTCAAAGGCCTTTTTAAAATCTACAAAAGTCACAACTATGTCCTTTGAATTCAGTATCCTATGGCGAATTATGGATTTTAAGTTAAATATTCGTTCTGAACAAGATCTACCTTTTCGAAATCCAGCTTGATACTCGCCCAGTTGCTTGTCAAGTGATGTTTCTACTCTATTCAGCAATATTTTTGAAAATACCTTGTATGCAATTTGAAGAAGAGAGATGCCTCTATAGTTATCAACGTTTTGTTTGTCCCCTTTTTTATGCAATGGGTGTATTAGAGCCACTTTCCATTCCTCTGGAATCCTCTCTGTTCTCCAAATATCTTCAAAGATTAACTGCAGCTCTTCAATGATTTTTGATTGAGACCATTTCAAAAGTTCACCTGTTATAGAGTCCTCTCCGCTAGCTTTATTATTTTTTAGATTGTTAATTGCTTCTTTAATTTCTTCAGCATTGGGTGGTATATCTTCTTCCAGATTTTCTGTTGCTTGTGAGAATTCCAACTAATGATCTGGTTCAGGGCAGTTTAAAAGTTGATCAAAGTGCTTCGCAAGTATTTCGCAGTTCTCAACATTGCTTAGGCCAAGTCTACCATTTTCATCTTTAAAGCATATGCTAGGCGCTTGATACCCCTTTAATTGACTCTTAAAAGTCTGATAGAAGTTTCGAGAGTTATTTTTAACAAAGCTGTCTTGCAGGTCAGTAAGTTGTGATTTTTCGAATGATCTTTTAACTCCCCTTATTATTCTAGCAGTGTCTTTCCTTTGCTGTTTGAATTGGTCATAATGTTCCGTCTTTCCAGAGCATTTCCACTTTTTCCTTCGTTTTGTTCTCTCTTGTAACGTATCCTCACATACTTGATTCCACCAAGGTTTCTTCTTAGGTTTGGCTAGCCCAAACGTCTTCTGAGCTGCGTTGATTAATTCTTTAGATAAATCTTGCCACTTCCCATGACGAGTTACTTTTATTTCTTCCTGAAAATTTTCCAATGTTTCTTGTGTAATTTAAAGTCTATTTGTGTTATATTTATTTACTCTTTCCCCTCTTCTGTGGTTTCTGTTGGGTAAGAATTTGAGTTTAATTTTAGACAAATAGTGATCAGAGTCAAATTCTCTGCTTCTTATAACCTTGACATTCATAATTTCTTTCATGTTTCTTTTGGATATAGCTACATGATCCAGTTGAAATTCACCTAGTATTGGATTTGGAGAAATCCATGTTTTAGCTTTTTTTGGCAATTTCATTTTATCGTTAGTTTATTTATTCATTTATTTGTTTGTTTATTCATTTGTTGGTTTATTTATTTACTTATTTATTCATTCATTCATTGATTCATTCATTGCGCCACTTCAGTAAATTCTATACAAAGGATTTTTGTTATTCTATGAGCCCAGTACTTCTTTTTTCTGTCGGATCGCAGTCTTCTTTCTTTGTCTAAAATCACTCTTATTTTGTTCGTTTGTTGATTGCTATTATTATTATTATTATTATTATTTTATTTATTATTATTATTTCGAGACTTACGCCCTGAGATATTGTAGTGACTGTAGTAGTGTGTGTATTTGTAATGGAGACTGTAATTGGGAAGGAGAGGACCATGGCCTTAAGTTAGGAACCATCCCGGCATTTGCCTGAACTAGAATTTGGGAGACCATGGAAAAACCTTTTGTTATGGCTGAGGTAGGAATCGAACCTACGCTGTACTCAATCATTCTCACAAGTATGAGTGGGCCCCGGTTCAGCTTTCAGATCAGAATTAAATTTCTTGGCAGAGCAGAGACTTGTAATATTTATATTCTATTGAGGAAATTAACGCTGACCAGCTCATTCTCGGAATAATTTCACAGTTCCTTCCTTCATAGGCTTACCCATTTCTACAGGGCTTGAACAATCATTCTTACTTTCCTTATGGCCTACAATGATAGCTTGACAATTTGCACAATGATAATTATTAATTAATATATAGAATATTGAATTTTTATGCAATGGTAATTGCACGATGAGTATTAAATTAATTAATTGAATTAAACAGAATCATTAATGATTCTATAGAGCTTGATAAGCGTTGTTAATAATATTAAGATAAATTATACCAACTATAATATTGATACACTAGGGAGCCTCCGTGGCTTAGGTGGCAGTACGCCGGCCTCTCACCGCTGGGTCCGTGGTTCAAATCCCGGTCACTCCATGTGAGATTTGTGCTGGACAAAGCGGAGGCAGACAGGTTTTCTCCGGGTACTCCGGTTTTCCCTGTCACAATTTCATTCCTGTAACACTCACCACTATCATTTCATTTCATCTGTCATTCATTTAATCATTGCCCCCAGGGGAGTGCAACAGGCTTCGTTAGCCGGCACAGTTCATATCCTCGCCCCTGGATGGGGGCTTCATTCACTCCATTCCCCGACCCGATCGGTCGACTGGAAGCAGGCTGTGGATTTTCATTTTTCATAATATTGATAGCCTATACTGTATTACAGACTCGACTCAGGATCTCAGGAATGGCAGCCAAGAACGCTAACCATTATGCTGTACCACGAAGTCATCAATTAGTTATACTGATGTTATGTTTTTTTTTCGTCCTTTCTAACTAATGTGGCGTAAGAACCACCAAAGGGACGGAATGGGAAACTTTAACTCAAAGAGGTGGGTTCCATTTTCATCTCAGCCATCCTGTTACCCATTTCCACGCCAGGAAAATGTCGGGGTGGTATCTACATTAAAGCCACGGCCGCTTCCTTCCAGCTCTATCCCACTATATAAATACACATTCTAGAATTTACAAAACTTCCAAGATTTCTTTTTCAATGCTACCTTGTTAGATTCTGTCTGAAATACCGTTCATCAATCGGTAAACATGTAGACGGAAGCCCCGTTATCTTGGTTCAACACAGTGAAGTATACAGTTTGTAAATGCATCACTGTAGCTTAAGTACGGAATAGCATTCCCGCCTTCTGTGGACCGGGGTGCATGTTGAGACTCTTCACACCAAGATCTTGGATTCGATTTTCGGTTCTACTAAGAAAAGTAATTCTGGTCCGAGGGTTGGAACGGGGTACACTCAGTCTCGTAAAGCAAACCTGAGAAGGAATGGGTTTGATTACCACCTTAACCATCCTACAAGTAGTTTTCTACTTCTATTCCACGCTAATTCTGGGAAGATTTATTACTTCAGGGGGCACGGGTGCCTGCTTTCAAATCGTAACCTTAGTTACAAGGATACACCAGCCCGTTCATCACAATGACATATGTGATCCCGCATTTAAATGAATCGACAACAACATTCTCGTTGAGCCCGTTGTTTTCATATTTATATTGTTGGATACTGAGCCAAGGGAGAACTGTTGAGAATATCGCAATATTATAGGCACATGGCCTCGCTGTTCCGTCCCTTAAAGTAACAATAACTAACTTACTATCGCAATGACACATTTCATTCAAGATCGCAACGAGCGTGAATGGTACGAAATTTGCAAGAAAGTTTGATGTATTTCTACCAAAGATGACTTTGGTGACTTAATATTAGGTCTCTCGTTATCGAATGTCTCATTATTGATCTCAATGTCTCATTTCACGATAATGAACATCAGCTATGTGACTTATGAGAAAATAGCTATTTATCTAATATGTTGTAAGAACTTGGGCGCTAAATACAAAGTCATAGATCTTACGTTTGGTGCAAAAGGCACACTATATCGTAAGCCTTAAGTTCCTACATAGAATATTATTCTCCCAACGAACCATGGAGTTCCTAGGAAGAATACTAGTCCCCAGAAGAACCTTGAAGGCAATATCTATTGAAGGTCTTGAAACGTCATTAAATATTATGAATTACCACCTGTGTTTAACATAAAATGTTGAGTGGAAATAAATAGAAATAGAAGGGTAAATAAATTTAAAAAGAAGGAACTTGTTGATAAGAATTATTCTTGTCAATTCATTAGGACGCTGATTCACAAAGAATTCCTCGTTGGGGCGGCTATCGGCTAGATTTTCTCTGTCTGTCTGTTTATATTACATTAGATTCCCATGTCACTGCTTACCGAAAATGGTAAATGATTGTTCACCTGGTCCTAGGAAAAGCCAAGCATGCAAGGGACTAAGCAAAGAAGAAAACATGTGTTACCTCTTTCCGCTGCAGAAAGTTTTAACATCTTAATTAGTTTGTTTTATTCTCCTTGCGAGCTAATGAGCTTACTGTATATGAGTGCCAGCAGAGCAACAGCACCAAGAGCTTGACCCAGTTCCAAACGAGAAACTGAGAGCGCGGGTTGATTAACAAATTGTACTAGTGCGAAGTGGAGTGTGTATTGAAGGCAGGTAAGAGTCGTGGTCAGCCAGGAAGAGCTACGACAAGGCCACCGACATTGTCAATATTAATAAATCAAATAATAATAATAATAATAATAATAATAATAATAATAATAATAGTTCTTCTAACGAGAAAAAGGATTGAGACTCTTGTACCAATGACTGTTGGAGATACAGTGATTGAAACATCTACGAGTACAAAATATTTAAGAGTGACACTTGACTCCAAGCTCACATTCTGGAACCATATTCAGAGAGCGACAGATGAAAATGAAAATCCACAGCCTGCTTCCAGTCTCCGACCGGGTCAGGAATGGAATGAATGAAGCCCCTATCTAGCGGCGAGGATATTAACTGTGCCGGCTGCCGAGGCCTGACGCACTCCTCTGGGGCAATGATTAAATGGATGATAGATGAAATGAAATGATAGTGGAGAGTGTTGCTGGAATGAAATTTTGACAGGGAAAACCGGAGTACCCGGAGAAAAACCTGTCTGCCTCCGTTCTGTCCAGCACAGATCTCACATAGAGTGACCGGGATTTGAACCACGGACTCAGCGGTGAGAGGCCGGCGTGCTGCCGCCTAAGCCACGGAGGCTCAGAGCGACAGATAAGTCATTAAAATACATGACAGCACTTAGTAGGCTGATGGGCAATATTAACGGCCCAAAATCAAGTAAAAGACGCCTCCTCATGACGACGGTTCAGTCAGTGCTCCTGTATGGCTCTGAAGTTTGGGCCGAATCCTTGAGATTTGCATGGTATCGGAGAAGGATAGCTGCCGTACAACGGAGAGCAGCTTTACGTATTGCATGTGCATACTGTACGGTTTCTGAACCTGCAATCCTCACGGTGGCAGCAATAGCTCCAATAGATCTACTTGCATTGGAGCGACAAGAAATGTGGCGTACCCAAGGAGAGCTGGGAATTAATGTACAAAGAAGCGTGCCTTTAATCAACGGATGAGGCGATGGCAACTCAGATGGGAAAGTGACCCTCGTGGTAAATGGACCAAGCGATTGATACCACGCCTGGATACCTGGGTCGAAAGAGTCCATGGTGAAGTCAATTATTACCTCACACAACTTCTAACAGGACACGGATATTTCCTGAAATTCCTGCATAGAGTAGGCGGAGCGAGTGGTGCAACATGCATATATTGTGACGACATCGATGATGTACTTCACACTTTCTTCATGTGCGGCCATTGGATGATAAAGAGAGAATATGTGGGAACTGAATTGGGAGAAATGACACCAGTTAATATTATTTCTGTGATGTTACGGAACCAGCAATCATGGGATCATGTAGCAGTGTATGTGGAGGATGTCCTTCGCCAGAAAAAGTGGGATCTGGAAGCGTACGAACGCCCTTAAGAAGAAATGAAGAAAGAAGAAGTCTGAAAGGCTAAGTAAGCACGACATCACCCTGAAGTAATGCGAGAGCGGTTCCGGGGTGATGAACGCATCGTGGGAAAAGGGGTGTGGTTTTTAGTGGGTAAGAATCCCACACTACTGTGGAGTGCGGACCCTTCACAAGTGTTTTTTGACGATTTTCCACAGTCCCTCGTAAAGAAATTCTAGTAATTATAATAATAATAATAATAATAATAATACGTTTCCACATGAGTTGGACCAGCCTCACATCGACAAGTTAGCGTCGCACGCATGGCTGACCCACTCGGTACTCTTTCCGGAAACAGAGGGATTTGTTGTAGCTATCCAAGACCAAGTTGTTGCTACTCGAAGCTATCGGAAATTTATCATAAAAGATCCAACAACAGAGAGTGAGAAGTGTCGCCACTGTGGCAAATGTAGTGAGACCATTCAACACGTTATATCAGGTTGTTCCCACCTTGCCAACACTGACTACAAACATCGACACGATCAAGTTGCCAACATTATCCACCAGAAACTGGCCTTGAAGTACAAACTTCTTCAAAGCTCCGTCCCCTATTGGAAATACACACCATCTGCAGTACTCGAAAATGCCACACACAAGCTCTATTGGGACAGAGGAGTTGTGACAGATATCGCAGTCAGTAACAACCGGCCAGATATCATTGTCATCAATAAAGAACACAGAGAGGCATTACTGATAGATATCGCATGTCCCAACACTCAAAACATCCAAACAACAGCTGCTACTAAAATATCTAAGTACACAGAGCTGGCAATTGAGATAAAGCAGATGTGGAAACTTGATTCGGTGACTACCATCCCAATAATTGTATCGTGTACTGGTGTTACACCGAAAACTCTCCACAGTAGTCTATCAATATTGAATCTGCACCCGCAGATATATATTGAACTTCATAAGGCAGTTCTGTTAAACACATGCCATATTGTTAGGAAGTTCCTTGGTGACAATACCCTGGCCGAATACTCAGCAAGGCTCGATGATCCAGATGGAATTTAGCTCATCCTACAAATGAAGGAGACTCGTGAAGACTGCGGGCACGACATGGATGTGAAGTCCCTGAACAGTGTAATAGAAATTATCTCAGTACAGATGGTTCCTTGCTAAGGCCGAACCTGGCTGTAACAGAAAATGTAGCCGGTGAAAATGAAAATCCACTGCCTGCTTCCAGTCTCCGACTGGGTCAGGAATGGAATGAATGAAGCCCCCATCTAGCGGCGAGGATATGAAGTGTGCCGGCTGCCGAAGCCTGTCGCACTCCTCTAATGTAGCCGGTATATGCCGTTAATGTTGTCAAACAATAAACTATAATAATAATAATAATAATAATAATAATAATAATAATAATAATAATAATAATAATGTCTAGTACTCAATTACAATTGGATAAATTAGAAGTAGTAGAAAGAAGAATTATACGCAAAATAGTCGGTCCTTTAAAAAAGGTACAATTCTGGAAATTATGAAGTAATGTTGAAATATATCGAAAATTAAAAAACATATCAGAAACAATGCGGAAGAGGAGATTGCTATTTTTTGGACATTTGTACAGGTTGGATGACAGTATGTTACCAAGCAGATCTTCACATTCCTGTGGAACAAGAAGTCGACAACAACCTGGGTACAAGAAGTCAAAAAGGATTTGGAAAGAAACAATTTCAAAGAAGAAGATACACCACATAGATATATTTTTAGGCAAAATGTGCTAAACATGAAAGGATTCCAAGGGTGGGAGGGAAAGAATACTGGCTCAAAATGATCCGAGGAAAGGGAGAGGAAACATAGTGAGATGATGAAGGAATATTGGAGGAAGAAGGACAAAGCATTGAAATTGGCTCGTGGTCCCTAGACGACCGAAACGAAAATAATAATAATAATAATAGTGTGATGATGATGATCATCTAAGCTACTTTGGTGTAAATATTTAGAGATTTAGTAAGAAAGGTGATTTACTGTAGAATTTTGACGTTACGTTTTGCATTGACATCCTGCAAAGAACCAGAATTCTATTGGACTATCCGAAGCAGGCGTTCTCAACCTGGTGCTCGCGACACCACGGTGCTATTTAAATTACACTTGGTGCTCTTGTCATACGAGGCAAAAGTGCTTGCGAGCACAAGCTCCCCTGAGATCCATTCTTCAATACAAATACCGTTGCATGAACCGGAATAATCGTGTTTTCACAGTCATAAATGTTATCTTGTTGTGAATTATACATATTAAACAAGATGTTCAGTAAAGAACATATAGCCTACTTTCTCCTAAATGCATGGGTATTGTTATAACTCTTTGTCCATTTCAAGGAGTATGATTGAATGTTGGTTGTAGGAGCTTGTTGAAATACAACGTGCTATAGGGATATTAAACATGAATATGAGGTGCCCTTTGCTAGTGCTACCTCTGTACCAAATTTCGTTCAATTCGGTTTCACCGTGTTTGAATTGATAGGGGGAATCGATTTGCACACATACTTGGCCACCATCTGCAAACTATTGGGCTGATGTTCTTGCAGTTTGGTCAGAATATGTTTCCCACATAAAGATATGGTGTTGCAAAATTAGGTAGAGACTAGATTATTAGGTTGGTCGTAATTACATTTTAGCTTTTAACATTTGGGTGGCCGCGATTACGTTTCCATCAAGATAGCGGTGATATAAAACATGACACTGAGGTGCCCTTTGCTAGTGCTACCTCTATACCAAATTTCGTTCCATTTGGTTTCAGCGTGTTTGAATTAATAGGGGGAATCGATTCTGACACAAAGATGGCCGCCATCCGCAAACTATTAGGCGAATGACCTATTAGATTGGTCAAAGGATGCTCCCTCCATAAAGGTATGTAGTTGCAAAATTTGGTAGAGATCGGATGATTAGGTTAATCGTAATTTGATTTAAGCTTTGAACACTCGTGTGGCCGCCATTACGTTTCAGTCAAGATGGCGGCGATATAAAACATGACACTGAGGTGCTCTTTGCTAGTACTACCTCTGTACCAAATTTCGTTCCATTCGGTTCCACCGTGTTCGAATTAATAGGGGGAATCAATTTTGACATAAAGATGGCCTCCATCCGCAAACTATTAGGTGAATGACCTATTAGATTGGTCAAAGGATGCTCCCTCCATAAAGGTATGTAGTTGCAAAATTTGGTAGAGATCGGATGATTAGGTTAATCGTAATTTGATTTAAGCTTTGAACATTCGTGTGGCCGCCATTACGTTTCAGTCAAGATGGCGGCGATATAAAACATGACACTGAGGTGCCCTTTGCTAGTGCTACCTCTGTACCAAATTTCGTTCCATTCGGTTCCACCGTGTTCGAATTAATAGGGGGAATCAATTTTGACATAAAGATGGCCGCCATCCGCAAACTATCAGGTGAATGACCTATTAGATTGGTCAAAGCATGCTCCCTCCATAAAGGTATGTAGTTGCAAAATTTGGTAGAGATCGGATGATTAGGTTAATCGTAATTTGATTTAAGCTTTGAACATTTGTGTGGCCGCCATTACGTTTCCGTCAAGATGGCGGCGATATAAAACATGACACTGAGGTGCCTTTTGTTAGTACTACCTCTGTACCAAATTTCGTTCCATTCGGTTGCACCGTGTTCGAATTAATAGGGGGAATCGATTTACACACAAAGATGGCCGCCATCCGCAAACTATTACGCTGATGACCTATTGGTTTGGTCAAAGGATGCTCCCCCCATAAAGGTATGTTGTTGCAAAATTTGGTAGAGATCGGATGATTAGGTTAATCGTAATTTGATTTAAGCTTTGAACATTTGTGTGGCCGCCATTACGTTTCCGTCAAGATGGCGGCGATATAAAACATGAAACTGAGGTGCCTTTTGTTAGTACTACCTCTGTACCAAATTTCGTTCCATTCGGTTGCACCGTGTTCGAATTAATAGGGGGGGACAGACATTCAGAGTACACACACTCACTCACACACACACACACAGACACACAGACACACACACACACAGACTCACACACACACACACATACACACACACAGACAGACACACTTTTTTCGCCCTGTGTTGATCTCATAAGTCTACTTTCATTTTTTGCAAAAATCGAAAGTAGGCTAAAAATATAATTATTTGGACATCCCTATTTTATGAGTGACACTTAAGATGCTGAATCCACTGGACTGTCCACATGTGAATGTATCTTATCTGCATGAGTCATGCAAGCAGTTGCAGCATGCCTGGTGAGCGGTGAATCTCTTGCTATTTCAGCACTTCTGAGGGAGAGAGAGATAGGAAAAGGAAAGAGAGGAGCAAGCATGATTATTATTGCTATTATGATTATGTTGTCATAATAAATAACCCCTGGCACTACAGCCCATTTAGGGCCTAGGCTTACCAAGCGACCGCTGCCCAGCCATTTCGCCTGCAGATATTGGGGGACGCGTGATCAGCGCATCGGGTCCCCTCGTTCGTTAATCTTGGTTTTCGTGATCGGGGCACTGCCTCACTGTCAGACAGCTACTCAATTGTCCTCACAAGACTGAGTGCACCCCGTTCCAGCCCTAACGTCAGTTTCTAAAATTCCTGATGGAGCCGGGAATTGAACCCGGGGCCTCCGGGTTAGAGGCAGGCGCGCTACCCCTACACCATGGGCCGGCATGTTGTCATAATATTAATAATTATTATTGGTATACTTATTATTATTATTTGATTTAATAATGCTCGGGTGCTTGGTATGGTCTGAGGGTGGTGTTCATAGTGTCAAAAAGGTTGATAACGCCTAATCTATAGCGATTGAAAATTTGATTCATCATCTGTGGTCGTTAGTAGTACTAGCATAACTGTAAGGGATTCATACGTCTACCTCATTTCACAGAATGCTGTTTACCTCACTCAGCAAAGCAACTAAGTAATATTGTATTTTGTATAACTGTGGAAGAGCTCATATTCTAAACCTGTGTGGTTTACTCTAGCGTGTGATGGGATATTGTGTGATTCAGGCGTAACAATACATGTACCAACTAATGTTAGCTTATTAAGCATGCTTCGTATTTCGGAAGCTGAAAATACTCATAATGCCCGTGTACACATTAACACTTTTCCACACTTGATGTTCCACAGTGACTTGTATCAAACCTACATCAGTTCAGACTGGTTTACTCAGGGTCATTCTCTCCATGTTGTCTGCTATTGTGCACAACGTTTCATTAGTTCATAAGATTTAACAAGCATTATGTTATAAAGCCTTCATGACTTAGGCGGCAGCATGCTGGCCTCTCACCGCTGGGTACGTGGTTCAAATCCCGGTCACTGCATGTGAGATCTGTGCTGGACAAAACGGAGGCAGATAGGTTTTTCTCCTGGTATTCCGGTTTTCCCTGTCAAAAATTTCATTCTAGCAACACTCTCCACTATCATTCCATTTCATTGCATCTGTCATTTATTTAATCATTGCCTCAGAGGAGCGCGACAGGCTTCGGCAGCAGGCTCAGTTCATATCCTCGCCGCTAGATGGGAGATTCATTCATTCCATCCCTGACCCCGTCGGTCGACTGGAAGCAGGCTGTAAATTTTCATTTTCATGTTATCAAGCAGCTGCAACATTCTTCTTCCTCTTCTGATTTTACCACTTCTGATTTTACCATTTACTGTCCCTTCCAACGCTCTTGTCACCAAATTTTCCCTCTTATGCAATGTCCAACCAATCCATTTTTTCTTTTTCGTATATCTTCTCCTATTTTCTGCAATACCTCTTAGTTTCTTATTCCCTCAATCCCCCTCCAAATCCGAATTTCTAGAGCCTCTATTCTTCTCTCATATTCTTTTCTAAGTGTCTAGGTGTCAGCTCCATACATTGCCACACTCCATACCTCACTAATTTCTTCCATAATTCATTGCCCCACAAAGTAATTTTCTTTTCTTATTATAGGCTTCTTTAGCTAACAAAACCCTTGTTTTTATATCTTTTGAGCATATAAAGTCTTGTACAACCCAACTTCCTTGGTATTTAAAACTTTCAACTTGTTCTACTTCTAATTTTATTGTAAAATTTTCACCTTTTCCACTATTACCGTAATTTCTTTTTGCCTTTTTAGCCTATTTTCATTTATGAAAAAAAAAATAGGCTTTTGAGATAATCTTTTGTCCGTGCGTGTGTGCGCGCGTATGTGTGTGTCCCTAATAACATCTAAACGGCTGGAGCGATTTCAATGAAACCCGGTAAGGTCATAGCACTATTTTGTCCAACCCCGACCGTGCCCCTCAAATTTTAGTATGTCTCACCAATAAAACATGGCGGCTGTATGAAATATTTCACCGGCTTTCTATATCTCCAAAACTATTACTGATATAACCGTGAAATTTTGTACGGTGATGAAGGGTACTACAAAAAGTTCCCTATTTTACTTTAAAAAACCTGTTAAGTATAAAGCGAACGTGGTGGCCAAGCAAAGTTGAAACATTTAAATAGACGTTTCTCACGATTTATCCATCCGAGCGCAGTAAGACATGAGTAGAAATAATATAGCGGTTCTGGCGCAGGGGCTAATGGGCAAGATGGCCGCCACGCGCAAGCACTCTTATGTTATTCTTATGGAGGGGTCAGTCAGAGCTGGCGCAGTGGCTAGTGGGCAAGATGGCTCGCTACGTACTGAGACCGTGGATGATGTCACAGGGGGAGTTCGGCCGTGTAGTTGCTAAATAGAATATTTATTATTACCAGGGTGAGGCAATGAAACGGCACGATTTCAACTCCAGCTGACGGGCGGGGTGGGGGGTTACGGAAGTAGGGGATATGGCCTTGATCGTTTGAGTAAGTGGAACTTTTAGTTGCCATGGAGTGTTGGACGGGTGCGCAACGTGCGTTTGCAGTAAAGGCATATTACAAAAACGCGGATAGTGTGGTTTGTGCTCAGCGCGCTTTCCGTCGTGAGTTCAATCTACCGCCACGCGCTCCCGTGCCGTCAAGGAAAGCTATCCTTTGGGTGAATAACTTTGAAGCCACTGCTAGCACGACAAAGAAAAGTGGTGGTAGTGAAAAAATAGTCCGGAACCCAGAGAACATTGATCGTCTGCGCGAAGCATTGCAACGAAGTCCTCGAAAATCAGCGAGACGTCACAGCGCAGAACTTGGTCTCAGCAAAGTCCAAAGTCTTCCAGAAAAATCCACCAAGAACAAAAGAAGACCTGAAGGAGCGAATTCGGCAGGAAATTAACAACATTCCGTTGCAGACGCTACAAAACGTCAGGCGTGGATTTCATCTCAGACTCCGACAATGCGTGCAAAACCAAGGACGCCATCTTACTGGTACTATATTCAAAAAATAATAATGTGTTTATGGTTAAACATTAATTTCCACTCATGTACTTAAGATTTATGTTAAAACAATTATCCTTTTTTTCTAAATAAATTATTTGTGGGTTTTCAAAATCGTGCCGTTTCATTGCCTCACCCTGTATTATTATGATTATTATTATTATTTGTAAATTAATTTATTATTTATATAATTTATATATATAATATACTATATATATAATATAATATAGAATATAAATTTATATAATTTTAATTTTTTTTAAAAAGAAATTAATTAGATTTTAGATTTTGTGATAAATACCAAACTATACGGTCACTGACCTAAGATTTTATCTTTATTTTTAAACATTATTGGGAAAGTAGGCTATATGTTTAAACTAAAAAAATCCTAAAAAGTCATATGTTAACTCATACACCTACCTCTATACCATTTTCAGTCCAAAAAATAGTGTATTTTTCAATTTTTCCAAAAAATATTGGGGAAAGTAGGCTATATGTTTAAACTAAAAATCCTAAAATGTCATATCTTAACTCATACACCTACCTCTATACCATTTTCAGTCCAAAAACAGTGTATTTTTCAAATTTTTCCAAAAAATATTGGGAAAGTAGGCTATATGTTTAAACTAAAAATCCTAAAAAGTCATATGTTAACTCATACACCTACCTCTATACCACTCTCAGTCCAAAAACAGTGTATTTTTCAATTTTTTCCTAAAAATATTGGGAAAGTAGGCTATATGTTTAAACTAAAATTCCTAAAAAGTCATATCTCAACTCATACACCTACCTCTATACCATTTTCAGTCCAAAAATAGTGTATTTTTCAATTTTTCCAAAAAAATATTGGGAAAGTAGGCTATATGTTTAAACTAAAAATCCTAAAAAGTCATATCTTAACTCATACACCTACCTCTATACCATTTTCAGTCCAAAAATAGTGTATTTTTTTTTCAATTTTTCCAAAAAATATTGAGAAAGTAGGCTATATGTTTAAACTAAAAATCCTAAAAAGTCATATCTTAACTCATACACCTACCTCTATCCCACTCTCATTCGAAAAATAGTGTATTTTTTCATTTTTTCTAAAAAGTATTTTCAAAATGGGTTATAGTTTGGAAACTATCAATTTTACAAAAATGGTTGTTTAACATAAATCAATGGTCCATACCCCCTCTTCCTGTAAACCAAGTCCCAGGACTGAAGGACAAAAACCAAAACAGTTCAATTTTGAAAGTAGGCGATATTTCCTAAATTAGGAATTTTACAAAATTATTTGTTTGACATAAATTAATGGTCTTTACCCCCCTCTAACCCATTCTCAAGATGGTCGCCACACTCTGAGACTGTGGATGACGTCACAGGGAGAGTTTGGTCGCGTAGTTACTAAATGGAATATTTATTATTATTATTAGGTAATTATGGGGAGCCTCCGTGGCTTAGGCGGCAGCACGCTGGCCTCTCACCGCTGGGTCCGTGGTTCAAATCCCGGTCACTCCATGTGAGATCTGTGCTGGACAAAACGGAGGCAGACAGGTTTTTCTCCGGGTACTCCGGTTTTCCCTGTCACAATTTCATTCCAGCAACACTCTCCACTATCATTTCATTTCATCTGGCATTCATTTAATCATTGCCCCAGAGGAGTGCGTCAGGCCTCGGCAGCCGGCACAGTTCATATCCTCGCCGCTAGATAGGGGCTTCATTCATTCCATTCCTGACCCGGTCGGAGACTGGAAGCAGGCAGTGGATTTTCTTTTCATTAGGTAATTATGGATTGATCATGTACAATCAAGACCAGCCTTATATTGTCCACTTTTTGGTGTAGTGGCTAGCATTCTTGGCTGTTTCTGCGAGGTCTGGGTTCGAATCCTGGCTCTGTCAAGAAATTTAATTCTGGTCTCAGGACTGGGACGGGGTACACTCTGCCTTGTGAGACAAAACTGAGAAGAGACGGGTTTAATTCCTTTCTCACCCATTCTGGAAGTATTTTTCTGTGGTTTACCACTACTACTCCAGGCAAATGCTGTGATAAATCTTATCTGACCTTGAACGCCTCTTTTCCAATCCTCATTTGAATTACAAGTACACACACACTAATACAGCCATTACAATAACACAGGTCATTAGACAGCTTTTACATACACCCAAGTACACTGGGCTAAATGATCACGATGTCAAAGCCCCACCTCAAATGAAAACAAAAACAAAACTACATGTCAACCTTGTGGTGTAGTGGCTAGCAATCTTGGCTGTTACTGTGGAAGCCCGGGTTCGAGTCCTGGCTCTGTCAAGAAATTTATTTCTGGGCTGAGGGTTGGAACGGGGTACACTCAGCCTTGTGAGGGAAAAACTGAGAGGGCCGCCGTGGATGGTGGTTAGAGACGGTGCAGAGCAGTTAAGATAGCGAGAGAGTAGCTGAGTGCAAGTATCTTTATTCGGTCAACCAAAAACGATGGTCCCTTCTGTCTAATCCCTTTGGACTGACCCCTTTTGACTGATCCCTTTTGATTGATAGCTATGTAGAGACGAAACGATTAGCTCAGGGTTGGGAGGTATGGAGAACTGCATTAAAACAATCAAAGACTAAAGACTTAAGCAGTATAGAATTTTTTACACTCACCTGTATCAGGATTCGCTTATCCATGGAAGTAAACATTAGCTTGTTAGCAAAACCACCAATATTAGGAAAGGCAATGCCTAGAGTGCCAAATTTTAACATGTAGGTGATTAACTGCAGAAGATGTAAAAACATTTGTATTCAACACACGGGGCGAGGGTCATGATACAAATGCCCCTTAACCTGAATGCACTTACATAAATGACAGAAATATTTCGTTAACAAGCCTGGATCCCTTGCAAGACTGAACTGCAGCGATGTCTCTATCATGCTCACTTGCACTGATGATGACTTTGCTGTAATTTAATCTGCTTCCGCTTGTCGACAATCTGTTTACATTGACTTTTAGTAGCAGCAAGTAAGATACAAAGAGAGAAAATGGATCTCTTTTATGCTGTATTGGTTATCAGTTTAGCAGCCCCTGTGGTGTAGGGGTAGCGCGCCTGCCTCTCACCCGGAGACCCCGGGTTTGATCCCCGGCTCTGTCAGGGGATTTTAGAAACTGACGTGAGGACTGGAACAGGGTGCACTCAGCCTCGTGAGGCAAAACAGGGAAGAGGTGGGGTTTAGTTCACACATTAACCATCATGGACGGGTTTTTCGTTGGTTTCACACGTTTACTCTAGACAAATACTTGTTGTTATTCCTAGGGGGCAACACTAGCTCTTTCACAAAACTGACCGAATGTATTAAGCTATAGCCTGGTCTTTAAACCACTGTTTGCAAGCATATAGGGTTTATGATCCCTAATTAGCAGTTAGCACAGCGGTTTCTCATACTTTTAAAACCATTACTTTAAAATTGTTTATTACTAAATCATACCATTGTCTCTTAGACAGACTTTGCTTTTTCTTTTACCTTTTTTTTTTTTGTTTTTTTCCTTAGATGAACTTATTAACCTTTTAAGGCCTAGGATCTAGATAGGCAATCTCTACTCTCTACCATTTTCATTACATAGTTCTATTACTTGAGTTAGCTCACACAAACAGCTTAATTTAACATGTTAATTTATAACATAGCCGGCTGTTCCATGTCATAGATTTATGACATGAAAAAGAACCTTTCACTAACTACACTTGTTGAAGCTAAAATTTGTAGGTTAGTTTGATTACGCTATAATAGTTCCAATGTTCACTAAGTTATAGCTGCGATGGCATTTAGTAACCACGTCCACAGCTAAGTGTTGTGTTTGATAGCATTTGATAGCAAAATTAGGAACTACTTGAAAATATTATTCGTCTGCGGTCCTTTTACCTGAATGACAAATAACACGCACTAATACAACCATTACAATTAACACCGGTTATCAGACAAATTCTACACACACCCAAAGTACACGGGGCTACATGACTGCGTTGTAACAGCCTCTAGTTACCCTGTTGTCATTGCTCTGTACCAGCAGTTAATGTAACATTCTTATAACAGTTTTCGACCTATATGTTTATGGTTGTCACTATACCTAAGGTTAGATGGGGCCTTGGATAGGTTGCTTATCTCTTAACTAAGCATAAAGAGTTTGATTTACTCTCGGCTAATATATTATAGATTTTGAAATTAATTCTTACTCTCATAGTACCTAGTATATATATATATTTACTGTCTACCCAGCGTAAGCTTGAAAAGCACTTTGGCACTAGGCTATTTCTCATTATGATGAATAAATAATTATCTACAGAAACCTGCTTGAGATGTCCTTTTCAGAATGGAGAAAACCGCATTAAAATCCATTCAGTGATTCTCGAGATTACTTGTAACATTCAAGAATCGAGGACTTTGTTTTATACTAAGTAGATATTTTAGTATAGTTCTCTGTTTTAGCTGTTAGAGCTGGGATACGAATTAAGACTCAAGTGCATTAGCCTCTCAATATTTACAATGTGGTGATGTACCTATAAATCTTTTGGATCATGCTAATAAAGTATTCTTGCAAAGCTAAACAACGTTTGACCGCATGTGATGTATAAATTAGCATTTGCAAATTACCATTCACTTTGTTGTTGCGGGTGTAATGGCGAGGAAAAAGCAACAACAACATCCTCAACAGAGGGAAAAGATCAAAACTATTTACCATTGACTGAAACGGAGTTGCCAAACCTATAAAAGAAATTGTCAGTATGATGTTTACACTACAAAGGTTACAATTGTTTTGGTGATGAAGTGACTTACCATAAGCTTATATATATTGGCTTTTGTATTGGCTTTTTTGTATTGCAGTGCGCTGTCAGTCGGGTTTCTTTTGCTTCCATCCTCGCATAATTCCCTGTTTTCGCCACATCGAAATGAGAATTGAGGACTTGCATGGGATACTTGAAGAAAGGAAACACATACATTACAAATAGATCTATGTTATTAATTTTTACACTTTCTGTTTTTTTGTAGTGTACAGGTTGTCATACATTTCCGTTCACTTCTCCACTCCAAAGCAGTGTACATTATAGCATGCCCTCAAACTAGCTGAGCTGGGAGGGAAATAGCCTATAATGTGCGTGCATGCAAGAGCTCTAGTCCCGAAATCTGTCACAAGATAGGCCTATACACGGAAATGTGAGTAAATCTAGAGTTTGTTAGACCCTTTTTTTTACTTGCGAATTGACCACTTAGGATCACGCTGCAATTTCACTGTTTTAGTTGTAATTTGCTCTGCCTCCAGTACTCCTTCATACGATCGCTGTGCTGCTGCCGTTGTTCGGCCGTCCAAGCTCTTCCGGTCTTTATAGCTCGTCTCTCATCATGGAACCCTTTCAAATTGTGTACACTATTTCGAAACGTATCCCTTTCCAACATTTGGGCCTCCGGGATGTTAGATCATTCAAGGTCTTTCCGAGTTTCTTTAATCCATGATGTAGTTTTTTTTTGTTCCAGAAGTAGTCAAATGACTGCTTGGTTAATCTGGATTTGTCCAATCTGTACACGTGTCCAAGAAATATTAGCTTCCATTTCCTCATGGTCGCAGAGATTTTTCCTACATTCTGGTAGACTTCAGCGTTGCTCCGAAGTTTCCATCCTGTTTCCGTCTGGATTGGGCCCATGATTCTCCGGAGGATTCTCCTTTCCAGAACCTCCAACTTCTCTAGCCTATAGTTTATTGAAAGGCATTCTCAGGCGTACAGGCATTCTGTTTTGACTATAATGTCATAGTGTTTTATTTTGGCGTTCAAGGATATGTATTTCTTGTTATAGATGTTTACTATAAGCAGAATACAAATTTTGTAATAAATAGTATACTATAGCGACGAAACTCCCCCTACATCGCTCGCTGTATGGGAGCGAGTGTTGGGTGGAATCGGTATGTCAAAATAAACTGAAGGTAACTAATGTGAGGGTAGCACGAGTTAATACTAGGACAAATTGATGGAAGCAATGGCAGTGATGATGATTGAGTCTTCAGTCTTTTGACTGGTTTGATGCAGCTCTCCATGCTTCCCTGTCCTGAGCTAATCGCTTCATCTCTACATAGCTACCACACCCTACATCCGAGGCAATCTGTTTAACATATTCTAACCTTGGTCTACCCCTACAGTTCTTGCCCTCGACCCTTCCTGCCATAACTAAGCTTGCGATTCCTGGGTGTCTTAGTATGTGTCCTACTAACCTATCTCTTCTCTTCATTAGCAGTCGCCAGAAACATCTCACCTCTCCTACTCGTCTTAATACCTCTTCGTTTGTAACCCTATCTACCCATCTGATCTTCATCATTCTCCTGTAACACAACATTTCAAAAGCTTCAATTCTCCTCTTTTCTGCTGCACCAATAGTCCAAGTTTCACTTCCATATAGCGCCACGCTCCAGACAAAGGCTTTCAAAAATGACTTCCTAATACCTAAATCTATATTCGATGTCAACAGATTCCTTTTTTGTAGAAATGCTTTCCTTGCCTGAGCCAACCTACTTTTTATATCATCTTTGCTTCGTCCATCACTGGTTATTCTGCTTCCTAAGTAACAGAAGTCTCCTACTTCCTTCAGCTTTTCACCTGCCAATTTGATCTCCATAGAGGTTTCTGATTTATTTCGGCTGCATTCCAGTATTTTTGTTTTACATTTATTAATTTTCATCATGCATTCTTTCCGTAAGACGGAGTCCATACCAGTCAAAAACTCATTCAAATCCTCAGGCTTGTCGGCCAAGATGACGATGTCATCAGCAAATCTCAGAGTTGAAATTATTTCTCCTTGAATCTTCACTCCCACTTTAAATTTTTCTCCAATTTCCTTCATTGCTTGTTCAATGTAAAGATTAAAAAGTATGGGCGATAAGTTGCAGCCTTGCCTTATACCTTTCTGAATACCAGCTTCTCTCTCATGTCCTTCAGCTCGAATGACTGCCGTCTGGTTTCTGTATAGATTGTATACCACCCTCCTATCCCTGTACTTGATTCCAATAGATTTCAAAATGTCAAACAATTTAGTCCAATCAACGTTATCAAAAGCCTTTTCTAAGTCTACAAATGCCATGAACGTTCTCTTATCTTTCCTTATTCTACCTTCCAAAATCAGCCTAAGACTTAGTACAGCTTCCCTTGTTCCTACATTTCTCCTGAAACCAAACTGGTCTTCACTCAAATCCGATTCTATCTGGCTTTCAATCCTCTTGTAAATCATTCTAGACAGGATCTTTGAAGCAAGAGTAACCAAGCTGATTGTACGGCAGTCTTCACATCTGTCAGCTCCCACTTTCTTTGGTATAGGGATGATAACATTCTTCTTGAAATCAGGGGGTACCTCACCTGTCTCATAAATCCTACACACCAAGTGATATAACCTGATCAGACCTTCATCTCCTATGCAGCGTAGCAACTCAATCGGCATATCATCTATGCCTGGTGATTTTTTCCTGCTCCTCCTTCCAATGTTCTGTCAAATTCTGATCTCAATATTAAATCTCCTTTTGCATCCTCATCAATTTCCTCCTCCCTTTCCATTACACGATTCTCAATCTCCTTTCCCTTATACAAACTCTCTATGTAAGCTTTCCATCTCTCAACCTTTTCTTCCCTATCTGTTAGAGGCTTTCCATTTGTGTCCTTAATATTACAGCACTTCTTTTCCCGAAAAGTATTCTTAATCCTTCGATAAGCTGTGTCTACTTTTCCTAATTTCAGACAATTTTCTATACCTGCACATTCCTCTTTCAACCATTCTTCTTTCGCTTCCTTGCACTTCTTGTTGACCTCATTTCTCAGACGTCTGTATTCTGCTTTCCCCTTTTCATCTCTTACATTCTTGTATTTCCGCCTTTCATCCATCAATTCTAGTATATCCTGAGTGATCCACGGTTTTCTACCTATTCTTTCTTTCCTACCAATGTTTTCTTCTGCAATGGCAGTAAGGTACTCGTAATGAAGAGATAAATACTAAGTTAGAAATTTATTTATGTAATGTATGGCACATTTAGACATTAAATTATCACATACATGAAATTTGAAATAAATTCCAGGTATTAAAGTACAACTATCTACATAAATCTATATACAAATATTCGATTTCATTTTGTAATAGGAATGTTTCTAGTACTTGACATTTCGATCTACTTATGCCTTCTATGGTTCTTAGCTGGAAAACCCTGAGAAGGGCTATTTGTATTCACGTTTTGTGACATCAAGCAATATTTTGAGCCAGCAGATCACTGGGATTGTCTGGCTGCCTAAACTCCTTGGTGTAGATGTTTCTCACAGAGTGACCGTTCTTTAGCACCACCCAGGGGACACGTGTAGCTTAAAGAATGCTACGGACGCGAACAGTCTTTGTCCCCCAGTTAGAAATGAATACGCTAGATGGTGTTCGTGTGAGTCTACTCAGATGGTGGGGTCATGTTATGAAAATGGGGGAGAAGACATTACCTAAACATTTGTGATCTGAGATAGACTTAGAAGGCGATGGTTAGATTCAGTGTTGAACGATGTCAAGGTGAGAAGTAGAGACACATAAGAAGCCGCAGTGCTAACTGCTAATAGGGGATCATGGAAGCAACTCGTTTCCACACAGAAGCTTGTAGATTTGACTGGACACTGAAGGGCAAAGCAGTCTCAAATGAAAATGAATAATATTGATAATATCGTATAGCCTCGGGTGCCGGGTGTAAGCTTTGTTATTTGACGCCCAGACGACAGCTTGCATGTCGATGTTTTGTCGTTCCTTGGAGTGCTATGAATGTCAAGGAGGTTAGATATCTAAGCTTCTTGACACTATAGCGCTTTCTTGTAGAGAAATGGGGAACTTTGTGTTGGCGGAAAATCCCGAGATTAATTTTGCCATTATGAACACGGCCTACTGAATTCAAATGGGTTCTTTAACATGCCAACAACGTATGACATGCGTACAGAGATTTTTGTCGCCTTTCAAAAATCACTTACCACGGCCAGAAGCGAACCTTCAAGCTTGGGGTTGGAAGTCCGTCACTATAACCACTCACCCACCGTGGCAAGCATGAAAAGGAATGAAGATTAATGAATAGGCCTAGCATATTAAAAGAACCGAAATGGAAATGCGAAACTAAGTTTTGACCTCATTACTCAGGGATGATTAGCATTTCCTTCATACAATAAGGACTTACTCTTTGCAAACATAGCAGATTAAAATAACTGATTGGAAACGTTATGCTTTTTTTGCTTTTGTTTTGTTTCCGACTTTGGCCAACTGTGGACTGCATGGAACCTAAGGCATTTTGGCCAATTTTTTCTTCTTTTCTTCCCAGACCCTCTTCATTCACTTCTAATCTTTCTCTGCTCCTCTGTTATTACCAAATTTGGCCTGTGTTGTGGTGGTTTTTCTTTGAACGTCTTGATATTGTCAACCCGGCTTCGAAACGTTTTCCTATCGTGAATAACATGTTCAGTTAGTCCAATTTCAACGGCGACCTCTTCTACCCATTTTGTAGTACCTTTCAACCCACCCTGTAATGTATTTAAACTTTTTCTTTGTCAGCCTGTTCCCGTCTATTCTCATCAAACGCCCGTAAAATTTTATCCTTCTTTTACGCATTGTGACCACAATGGTTTCGGTCTGCATATAGGCCTATAGATCTTCATTTTCCGTCATCATCTTTCCGTGGTCCGAGAATTTTCCTCAGGATCCTCCTTTCCTTTATTTCAAGTTCTTTCAGCTCCCCTTTTTTTGTTCAGTGTTAGACACTCGGAGGCATACAGACCCTCTGGCTTTACCACTGTAATGTAATGTCTGAGTTTTGCTTTGTATGATATCGCTCGTTTGTTATACCTGTTCTGAGTTAATCTATAGGACAGGTCCAATTTTTTGCTCTTGCCTTGTTTGCCTCTTTATCCAGTCCATTGGGTTGTATCCATTCCTCATTTATCTTTTGAAGGTTCCATGTTCCACCAGCATACGTCTCTCTTCCCGGTGTATGTATTCCATGTACTCAGTCTTTTCATATGATACTTTAAGACATGTTTTCTCAGCCATTTCGTGCAATGTGTCCAGCATCTTTCGTGCATCATCTTTGTTATGAGTTAACAGGACAAGGTCATCAGCAAAAGCCAAACATTTAATTCCCAGTTTTTGTCCTTTCCTCCCAAGATGTATACTCTGAATTCCTTCTGCTTCCAAAGCCTTATTCCAATTTCTCATGATTTTCTTCAGAACGATATTAAATAGTATTGGTGAAAGACTATCCCCTTGTCTGACTACTGTTTTATTTCGAAAGGATCAGAGACTTCTCCATAAAACTTTACTTTGGAGACGTTTTATGGTAATTAATTTAGTTCCTTTCACACAGCATAAATACAAAATAAATATTACAGTAAATAGCCTATTTATATTTTGACAACTTAAGGGAAAGTTGAGTAACTGTGCGCACATATGTTTTTCGAGTAGTATAGCTAGGGGCTCAGTCTACTGCTACCCTCTAGGTGTTATTGTACCTGTCAGACAAGGGCAGTCAGTCTGATGCTAGTTTCTATGCGATAGTCATGACACGCATATGAAGGAACCAGACGGGTTGCATGTTATTTTCTGCAGCCAGAAAATAAGACGGTACGTCTACAGTTGTGATTCAATTGTTTAAAATTAAATGTAATTTTAATTGGCAGTATTTACTGTGTATTTGCATGTATTTATATTTTAATATAATAGATTAATTTAACGGGATTCAGTGAGTTACTCTTTAAAGGCAGAGTGAGGGAAATGGTGCGCAGGACATAATGATTGATTCGCATGAATCCCCCACATGCAAGTAAATACTCATACAACGTGGCATTAATCACACAATATTTCGGGTTTGTTCCTCAGATGCCAAGAAATTATACGCGGAAAACGGAGAAATACTCACATCCAACAGAAAATGTTCAGAAAGCTCTTTATGCCATTGGGAATTAAAGCAATTTCTGAAGAAAAAAATCCATCTCCTAAAGGAACAAGTGAACCATGACAGGTGTTTTCTGTAGGCGTGTGTTTATAAATACTTGTTATAAACCTTATGAGAATCTCTTTTCAGGTTGAGAGAAGCACCCATTACAATTACCTTTGACCGACTGAAAAACATAAACTTCAATTACTAAGGCAACACCTGCAGGGTTGGTATATACGCTCAACAGGGAAGGCTCTCACTGTATAAAACCATACCATATGGTTCGTCCAAGCTTCAGTCCTTGTTCTAGAAAGTCTCAGCAAGCGTGATCTGGGTGTGCATGTAGGAGGCGGGTATTGCTGCCACTAATGCTCTGTAATTACGTTCGGTTCGTGACCAAGACATTGTAATGACGTGATAATATGGGTTTAGAAAGATTGTTTGCTCAATTGGCTGAGGAGTAAGAAACTGTAGACTGAGGTCGATCATGCGAGCTTAAGATTTGTCTCCTGATGATATATAGTAAGATGTGAAAGTTTTTAGTTCCTATTCACAAGAGCTGGTAAAATAAGATGTCATGTCAGAGTGAGATATTCAATTGATTCTTGGTTTTGTACATTCCACTTTAAACATACGGTACAGCACAATCCACAGTAACTTAACTATCTATAAAAATACAATAATTGAGTCAACAAATGGTTTCATTTTTCTTGAAAACGAATATATTTTCTGTTCACAAGAGCTGTATGAAATTTACGTTCAAATCACTTTCGTTAACAATACCATTTGCCGTGTTATTCCACCATCCAGATTTAATAACGTGTAAAATTTGAATTCGTCTGAAGGACTGGAAATCTTCATTAAATGTTTATTTCCGCTTGGAAAAATCACATTTATTTATCATTTGGTATATTTGTGATAACATCTCGTATGTATCTATATTAATTATCTATGAATACACGGTAACTCTGTATTCGTTGCTACTGCTTTATTCTATGCTCAACATTTTAACGAAATCCTCGGCCTTGTGTGCTGGCTATGAATGGTGTAGTATGCTAATGTAGATTGAGTAATTAACTACATGATACTAGGATTGGGAAAAGTGCCCAGGGGCAAGGAAATAAGGGATTGTCAAGAAGCTTGTCTTGAGTGTGTGTGGAAACACTGCGAAACTGCATGTAAAATTTCTTCTGTCAGTGCAGAGATTAGATCATCATTTAGTGTTTTAAGTTATTTTATGGACCTAGGACATCACGATCATCAGCCTTCTATATATGACTGCAGCTTTTCCTATTGATACTATCCAAAATGTTGAATTTTGGGCTTATGCCGTGTTTTAGTATATCAAATTCGACGTGTTTCGAAAGAAACCATGTCTTTCTTCATCAGGAATAAACAGAAATACGACAAATGATTGCTAAGAGAAAGCAACAAAGAACGTATAAAAGTGCCCATAGATGGACGCTATTATATTCCCATGTTAGGTACAACAAAAAGCAGCAGTGTATTACTTTCTGAGGTTTCTGATAATAGGTAGCCAGGATTCACTGAGATTGTAGGTGGTGTCGCGGTTGAAATAATCTGGGTGTTGACGTATTTCAACCGCCTGATGATTCTGGGACGATATTGCTTTATATGGGCAAGAACATCAACTCCTTGGAACATGACATCATGGCCAGGTGTTAAATCATGATCGTCAACAGCTGATTTATCAGGTTGAATGAGCCTGATACATCTATTATGTTCCTTAATGCGAGTGCATATTGTTCTCGAAGTCTGCCCGATGTAAACCTTGCCACAAGTACAGGGAACTCTGTAGATACCCGGTTGTTGCAATTTAGGCAAACTGTCCTTAGTTGGTCGAAGGAGTTGCCTAATCTTAACAGAAGTTCCAAATACAGTCCGTATGTTGCACCGACGTAGGATTTTAGCAATACGATCCGTCGTGTTATGTATGTACGGTAGGTAAGCAGTTCCCCTTACTTCTCTTTTCTCAACTGACGTCCTTTTATTATTTGTTGGTTTCAGAACCGTAGAAATTAAAGCTTTGCTATAACCGTTGCTATCAAAGGTATTAATTTCTTCTTGTAAAGAAGACACTTCACTAATCCTCCTAGCCCTGGTAGTTAGAGTTGTAAGGATACCATGTTTCTGGGCAGGGTGATGGTGAGAATTTGCGTGGAGATATCTATTGGTGTGTGTTGGCTTACGAAGAAACGCTGTGTCCTAAAGATCCATCCTCTTTCTTGGTGACGAGAACATCTAAAAAAAGTATTTTGCCCGTCAGATTCTTTTTCCAAGGTCAAAAATATAGAAGGGTGCCGGAGATTAAGGTGATCCAGGAAATGGCTAAGATTTTCCTCACCTTCCGTCCAAACAACGAACGTATACAATTGATGTTCACGCTCCAGGCCTTCACATCGCGGCCATCAGCCCTTGCCCCTCCATAAATAATGATGTTGGTTTAGAACATTGAACGACTGTGCATGGAGGAGAATTAGATGAGGTCCTTGTCCTCGGCTTAGTAAGTTGGACCAATGGCTGAATCGCCCTGTGGTTCTATGGTCAGGCTACACGACTCACCGTTTCTATGGTATTGACAGGAATACACAATAAACTACAGCTGTCAATACAATTAAATATAGTGTTCATGTCGATTCAACTACTCCACATGTTTTGCAATCCATATAAGGCTTCGACTGTATTTTTTAAAATTGTATACAGTGTGTCAATATATCTCTGCTTGCATCCCGTATGGTACTAATGCAATGCAAACATATCCCTCAAACGATACTGAACACTACTATTTTCCCCTCATATTAGCCCGTAGTCTCATCGAAGAAAAAATAATAGCGTTCAGTATCGTTTGCAGGATATGCTTGCAGTGCAGTAGCAGAGAAATATCAACCTTCCTGACAAAACGCTAGTTGGGGTGCATAAAACAATATTATAAGGGGCAGCTGATTCACGTGGTATATAAAAAGAAGCAACAAAATATTCTGTTATATCGCAGGCAATTGTCTACAAATCATAAGGGACCTAGTGAGAATCTGTTGCTCAATGGGTGTCTATTCGTTATCCTCTAAAACATTCTTGATGTGTTTCATTTATGAGTGGGTACATTATGCAATATTGTTACAGGAAGTGTGTTTCAATGTACCTCAGAACAGACCTGTACGATGCAATACCTAGAGGCATCACTGCCTGTGTTAACTACGAGGGGGGGGGACTGCTCACATTAAAGTGGTATGTTACACATCACTTCTCATGTGAACTATCAACACGTGAAATACAGTTTCAAGAGCTTAAATAGGGTGTAGTGATTTTCGTGTCCGGAAACTATCTGAGCTTCAAAAAGTTATAATACATGCATATCATGAGGAATTTTAGCCTACTTTTCTCATTTTGCAAAAATGAGGGGAAAAGTAGACTTATGAAATCGATCCGGGTAAATGTATGTCTGTGTGTCCTCCTCCCCCTATATCAAATCCTAAAAAGCTGCGGCTATCGAGACCAAACTTGGTATGAGTAAAGATCTATACCTGAATATCTCACGGCCATATTTGAAAATGACGTCAGTTCTACCAACTGCTGAAAAATCGCAATTGAAATTTGAGCTCTGTGTTAGATATCTCAAAAGTTATGCATGTGAACTGTTCCTAAATTGGCACATATAAAGGCCTAGTTAATAACATTCCAAATTAATTTTCAGGAGTTCATACATGACAGATGTGCCAACATGATTCTAAGCCTGCCGATAGGTCCAATTTTTAAATACATGTAACTTCTACACTATCGATTGGATTTCAACCAAATTTCGTATGTACTATGTGTACTATACCAAATATGACTATGCGTATTCTTAAGAGTTACCAGGGCTGCTAACCGTTAAGAAATGCTCTCTATATTTTTTTTTAACCCTAACACCAATACATCAGAAACTATGCAAGCCAACAGCTCTAAACTTTGCACACGCATAATACCTGACATTATACATTAGTTTGGTATATACATCAGTGCTGCCAACATGATTCTAAGCCTGCTGATAGGTCCACCTTTTAAATGCATATAACTAATATACTAACACATGGATTTCAACCAAATTTCGTATGTGCTTTACGTACCATAACCGTCATGACTTTGCGTATTATTTAGAGCCAGCAGGGCTGCCAACTGTTAATAAATGTTATCTCTATTTGTTTAATCGTAATATAAATATGTCAGAAAGTATGAAAGCCAACAGCTCTAAACTTTGCACACGTATAGTACCTGACATTCAAAATTAATTTGGAGTAAGTAATACACCTCAGTGCTGCCAGCATGATTCTAAACTTTCTGACAGGTTCAATTTTTAATTATTTGTAACTTCTATGCTAACAAATGGATCTTATCCAAAATTGGCACTATAATAGATCGTAATGTTTTAGATTAATTCTGAGCAACACATGCGCTGTATGGAGTTGAAAATCGACCATCCGACAAAATTTCAGAACGTCGCCTACACGCCTTGGAAATGAGAATGGGCATCTCCCTTATTGACCATGTCAGAAACGTCACAATTCGGGAGCAAATGGGTGTCGCCCCAATTGTGCACAAAATGAGAGAGAAACGGCTCCGATGGTATGGCCATGACCTGCGTGCAGCGCCTGATACTGTTAATAACTCTGTCCTTCATTTTGAGGTTGAAGGCCTACGCCCCAGAGGACGACCGAAGCAGCGTTGGCAAGACACAATAAATGGTGACTAAACAAGAAGTTCCGTGACGAACTAAAGAGCCTACTTTTCTTAAAATTTACGATTCATGCCAATGATTAATCTATATGGATCTATCTAGAATAATGACGAAATTAAGTTGGTAATATCTAAATTTCAATTAGTTCGAATCACTGTATAACTGGCATAATGTAGCCTAATAGAGCACTACAGTTGGCAGCCCTGCTGACTGAATATATTCTTAGTTCCATCTCTTAAGGTACAGAATACAAAATTTGGTTGGAGCCAGATTAATATCATGGACGTTACATGCAGTTTAACATTGGATCTAACAGCGCGCGTAAAATCATGTTGGCAACAATGTCATGCATGTATTGGTCAGAATTAATCTGAAATAATATGATCTATTGTTGTGCCAATTTAGAATGAAATCCATTTGTTAGTATAGAAGTTACGTGCATTTTAAAATTGGACCTATCAGCAGGCTTAGAATCATGTTGGCAGCACTGACGTATATTAGTTACTCCAAATTCATCTAGAATGCCAGGTACTATACGTGTGCAAAGTTTAGAGCTATTGGCTTGCATACTTTCTGATATATTGATATTAGGGTAACAAAAATAGAGACAACACATATTACCGGGTGAGTTAGCCGTGGTGGTTACGGCATGACTGATGGCAGTCGCTCACATCCGGGAGGCGAGGAGGTTCGAATCCCCCCGCCGGCAACCTTGAAGATGGTCTTCTGTGGTTTCCCATCTTCCTTCCAGGCAAATGCCAGGGTTGGTCCCTAACTATAGGCCACAGCCGCTACCTTCCAACTCCTCGTCCTTACATTCCAACTTCCCTCCTTCCCTCCCCAACGGTACTTGTAGCTCACCCATTGGGTGTCCGTCTCGAAGCAGCTACAAAACTGGCGAGCCGAACATGTCCTCGGACACTCCCGGCACTAAAAGCCATACGCTAAAAAAAACACACACATATTAACAGTTGGCAGCCCTGGTTGCTCCTAAGAATATGCTTAGTCATATCTGTTATGGTAAACATAGCACATACGAAATTTGGATGAAATCCAAATGATAGTATGGAAGTTACATGTATTTAAAGTTGGACCTCTCAGCAGGCTTAGAATCATGTTGGTAGAACTGACGTATATAAGTTACTCCAGATTAATATAGAATGTCAGGTACTATACGTGTGCATAGTTTAAAGCTGTCGGCTTGCATACTTTCTGATATATCGATATTTGGATAAAATAAATTAAGAGCATTTATTAACAGTTGGCAGCCCTGGTGGTTCTTAAGAATACGCTCAGTCATAGCTGGTTATGTACACATATAACATACGAAATTTGGTTGAATTCCAATTGATAGTGTAGAAGTTATATGCATTAAAAATTGGACCTATCAGCAGGCTTATAATCATTTTGGCAACACTGCCATGTATGGCCTCCTGGAATTTAAACTGCAATTTGATTATCTATAAGTGTGCCAATTTTGAAATAGCTGCCATTCATACCTTCCAACATATCCAACATGGAGCTCAAATTTCAATTGCGATTTTTCAGCAGTTGGTAGCACTGACATCATTTTCAAATATGGCCGTGAGATATTCAGGTATAGATCTTTACTCCTACCAAAATTTGTTTCGATTGCTCCGGCCGTTTAGGAGTTGATAGGGGGGGGACACACACACAGCCAGCCAGACAGACAGACAGACAGACAGACAGACAGACAGAAGGACAGACAGACAGACAGACACACATTTTCCCGGATCGATCTCATAAGTCTACTTTTTCCTCATTTTTGCAAAATGTGAAAAGTAGGCTAAAAATTACCGGCCTAAATCTAGCTGACGCACGAAACCGGACAAAATGGAGGTCAATGACCAAAAAAGCGGACCCTGCACCAGCGGGACAACGCTAGGAAAAAGAAGAAGAAGACATGCATGATATTGTTGCCTACATGATTTTACGCGTGCTTATACAGTAGATCCAATATCTAACTGCATGTAACGTCCATACTATCCATTAGACTTCGACCAATTTTTGTATGTGCTTTCTATATCTCAAGAGATGTTAGTTATGTTAGTTAGTTATTGTTGTTTTAAGGGTCGGAAATACGAGGTCATCTGCCCCTGTTAAGATATGGTACTCTATTAGGTTACACTATTTCAGGTGTATTTCAAAATACATTGCTTTGAAATGTTAGTATTAACGACTTGATTTCGTCATTTTTCTAGATAGGTCTATATAGATTAATCATTGGCATGAATCTTAAATATTAAGAAGAGTAGGCTCTTTAGTTCGTTACGGAACTACTTGTTTATTATAACAAACCAAGCAGGAACTCTTGTTATCTCAAAACGAAATTATAGACTCAATTATCCTGTGTCTGTTAGTTCTTATATGAGACGGTCCAAAACATTATCACACACAATTATGGTATCTACCACTCTTGTCGGCGTATTTCGATATTTGTGTGTGTTTAGTACCGACATTTTGGTGAATGGCTGTAATGTATTTCTCTTTATTTACATTTAATTTTATATTTATGTTTTAATTAAACCTCTGACGAAGCCCCCAAAGGAAAACGAAACATGTTCCTGAATTGTACTTTACCACTCCGTGGTCTTGAATCGCTCCTTGCTAAGTGATATGTCGTGCGTAGCGAGTTTCACGACATCTCGCCCTGTTCCGGTAATTTGTGGCATGCCACCTCTAAGCCCACGTTAATCAGGTTATGTTTCTTGTTATAATTGGATTAGAGTTCTTTTCCTGTGACAGTTATTTAATTATTAGTGAAATATGCCACATATACTAGGCTGGCATTTACTTTCGTTAACAATTAATCGATAACGTTCAGTCGATCAATTATATTAGGCGGACAATATGAAATTATACCTGAACAAAATACACGTGGTAAATAATTTTTTTGCACAGAATACAACACCTTTCTCTTATAAAAGAAATACATGTTGTCTGTGAAAATAAATAATGTTGACTTGTAAGTTTAAATGGACACGTGGTGAGGATGCAGCAAGCTAGTTGGACCTACAACACTCTGATATAGGATCCAAGGATTGGGAAGAGAAACAGAGGACATCCAATGCATAGATGGTCTCAGGAATGCAGGGAAGTAGTTGTTGTTCAATGGATAAATACAGCGAGAGATAGCGAGAGAGAGAGAGAGATAGAAATAATCATTCTGAACTTTTGAGTAATTGGCATATGAATATGATAAAAATACACAGTCAAAACATTTAGGGATGAAATTATTTAATTGTTCTCAGCGTTGATACTTGATGTATACATACTGAACCCGAGGAGGTTATGCTGACTGGAATCGAACGTGGTTCTTAGAGACTGTGATCTCAGTATAAAGGTTCCACCAGGGAACGAACCAGAGATCTGTAGAGGCAGTTTCATGGTAAAAGGGCCGATAACCTAGATGTTAGGCCCCTTAAAACAACAATTATCATCATCATCATCATGGTAAAAAACCCCTCGAAAGAAGCGTATATTTAATCACTGGTGTGATTTTGGTGCAATGACATTATTTATTAAAATAATGCAGGGAATAATGAGCAGATTACAGCATTATTAGACTACTTGGTGTAGGGTATACGAGGCTTGAAGCACGGAGAGGACAGAGTTGACATTTTACAAATTAGCCCAGAATTGTGGGTGGGGCCCAGTGGAGCCATGTCCATCTCTGTGACCCCATTCTGTCGTCTGGAGCAGGGGGAGGCCTGAATAATGACCCAGTTATTCCCCGACGGAGAATAGATTTGAGGAGTGGGAGGAGAGATGCCCAGGAAAATCATTGATTACTCGTGATTGGAGCAACGAATTGAGATGAGAGTTGATCACAGATGAATCTTTTGGCAGGAGGCTAATTTTAGAGCCTTTTACCTGCGAAATTGAGGCATATTTAACGAAGTGCGGAAGGACTGTAAAGCTACCATTGTGCGCGGATAGATTTGAGAATGTTGCCGGGGAATACCCGTAAGGTAGCGTCCCACGCTATGGAGAAAGGAATTAATATTAATTAATTGGACGAGCGATTCCTTTGCACGCAGATAGTTTTGGAATCTGTGAAGAAAGAGGAACCCAATGATCACGGTTTGGAGACCAGATTCACGCTGTGAGAGGAGCCAAGATTACGCGGGAAGATTTCGCCCTACTTTCAGTGAGAAGCCGATATAAGGGAGTAGACCCTTGGAGGGACACCCAGTCTCGCTCAGTTGAAGCTCAGTCTACGCGCAGTTCACGTGCAGTTTGCACCCAGTTACAGCCCAAGTCGCAGTCTTACGCAGTCTTCACGACGTTAGAAGTTACCCAGTGGTAACTCAGTTGCAGTAAGTTGCAATCAGTATGCAACAAGTACGAGGGCAGTACGAGACAGTATGTAAGCAGTATACAGCAGTCTTCAAGTAAGTTCCGAGCAGTCTTCGAGTGAAACTTCAGTCAGTTACAGCCACTTTGAAGCAAGTTCGTCAAGGCAGAACGCATGGCGGTTCTACTCATAATAGACGCCGGACAAAGACTGGTACATGTTAATGAAGCATTTAATAAGCTTGTATGAATAATAGTCGTGCTATAGGCATAATCAGCAGTACGAACTATGCCGTGTTCAATTACGAAACACCGTGTAGGCTAATGGCAGAACTATTGTAAATAATTATTTGTGTAAAGTATTGGACAGTGTTGAGCGCAATGTGTAAAGTATTGATTGATCGTATATGTGTAATTACGATGGTATGCGCTAAATGAAACTCTATGACGTGTTTGGTAATGTCATGAGAGTACCAGTTGATAAAACTCGGGACGGGAGCTAGCATATTTATGCAGCGCAGGACGCTTACCGTAGGAGTAGGAATTATAAAAACTGTTGGTGAATTCCGAAAGCAGGTAAACCAGACTTTCAATCAGGAGTTGATAGGAGCACGGAAGATGCCGTCGACGCCTGCAATTTCGATCTTTGCTAGGGAATTTCAGCATTGAAAAGTGTATAAAGTGACGCGTGTTAAGTGTACAACATATGTAAAATATCCTTTAAAGTAGTGATTAGATAAGTGTTTCACATGTTTGGGAGCAATAGCTTCCTGAGAGTTATGCAACGTGTCGTGTTGTTGATGAAAATTATATGTTATAAAATGTGTGTCTTCAAGATGAATATGTCGCGTTAAACCTGCTAATGGCGGGCGACATGGAGAAATATGATTGGTTGGAGCCACCATAGACGCCTATAGAAATGTAAGTACCCCACAAGTTATGATTATGTAGAAATATGGGCCATTGCATGTTGTGATTCCGTAAAGATGCCAGTAAAAATCAGTTTAGGAGGCAGATCCTCCATGTTTAATCATTATTGTGTTGATTTTTATAGAGTTGAGATGTTAATTTGCATCATTAAGTGGAGTAATTATTCCCACTATGAATTAAGAATGGCAATCAGTTATGTAAATGTGACGAACGTGATTGTTCGGATTTTAAGACGTTTAGCTATGTCGGATTTTTGGTAAAGTTAATAAGAATAATAAAGTAATGATTTTTGGTCATTTATGTCAGTGAGATTAATGGTAATAATAATAATGAATATTATAAGTATGAATGAACACATCAGGAAACAAATAAATGTTGTAAGCGAGAGATTTACGCTAATTGCAAGACTTATCAATCTAAGCAGTAAGATGATACAGTAAGATTACATTACTGTAATTAAGGAAAGAAGCTTTATATTAGAATATTGCATATATTCAATAATGATGCCAGGCATGAAAGAGCTTTTAGTGAATTGAATTTGCAGCTTATATGAGAAGCTTATAGAGTAAATTGATAGATTTCTCTTAATAAATATAGGTCGGAGGTCGTAGCATTGAGTAGGGGCCAGATGGTCTATTCTACGTATGAAATCTCCTATGTCATGGGCATAAGTGGAGATATAATTTTATGCCAGAGTTGTAGTGTGTACCCTAGCTCTGAGGAAGGATATGAAAGTGTTCCGGGTTGGAATCCTATGATAGAGGCGAGGAAAACGCGGACACCTCGAAACTCTATGGTCTCCCGAGAACTTATTGATGAGTTATTTCCGCTCGTGGTAGCGAAACTCATGGCGACAGCTGCAGTGAGCGCCTATATTTTACTTGAGACATCGGTCACCCGTTAGACTAATGCATTACGAACCCCGAACCTTCATGTTGAATGGACCCGTGTGAGGCCAGTAATTATTATTATATCCTCGGTGTAGGAGTAATTAAAAAGCTCATTCAATACCTGTTTGCATAATAGTCAATTAAGATCCTTTGGGATATGTGTGTCGGTCAGACGACGGTATTTGTCTTGTAAATCTTTACTGCTTAGAGAGGAAAGCGTTAAAACCTTTAAGGAGGGTCGAGGTAATTGGTGGAACACCCATCCCACTTTCTATTGTGTGCGGACTCCTCTAGCCGAGGGTCTGCAGTCTAAACTCGAACCGTCAAGGCAAGTTGAAAGGGACAGATTTTCGACCCTGGTAAATGACATATAATGAAAGATTGTTATGTTGAGTAATGTAGCCATGTGGTTTAGGAACACATGGAGAATTATAGATTATCCTGATGGTTCATTATTTTAGCTATCTGACGAATAGTTAGATGATGTATTTGTACTGTCACTGAAACCAAGTTTTGAAGTTAGTTACCAGATGCCAATCGCCACGAGAGCGAGGTAATCTATTGTACCATCCGACACCAGCTATAACGTAACGTTTTATGTAGGAATCACATACAGCATGCAATGGAACCATATAAATAGAGGAAGTGGAGGGGTAGCTTACATAATTATGGAGTTGCACGTTGATTGCGGTGCAACGTCCGAATAGGCAAATGCATGCAAGCATTTGTTTGGTGAGAAGATAAAAATCAAAACACGCACGGCACACATAATTGTTAAAACCAAGAGGTTTAAGGAATAATTAATTTGTGATATTAAAGAAGTCACATTGTATGACTGTTATGTTAATGTACAGTTTGTTTGGAAGTCGTAGGTGCATCAGCGCACTAATATCTTTATGAAGTTTACATAAGGGTACAGCTTTATGGTTTAATATGATTTTATTATGATTTCATTTTTGTTTATTTGTGGATTGTGGAAGTAAAATTTTTGTTGCTTTGTTTTTTTTATGGTTTTGGGATTGTTTTTGTGTTTGAAGCCATGATTTTTATTTACTGAATTAAAGTTTTAGAATAGAGTTGTGCCTTGTTATTGTAGAGTTGTTACCTTATAGCCTCAAATCCAAAATATGCACTGCTCATTTGGGGGAACGGCACGCGCCTGAGACCTGATGCTAGCTGGAGGCAGCTGCATATTTACCATCGAGATTACTCACATGGGTACAATACTTGATGTATGATTGTACTGGCTAAATATCCGAAGTGTAGCCCAGTGTACGTTATTATTCGAATCAGCGGATTTAGAAGGTCCGCAAAGCAGCTCAGCTGTTCCAAGCTCCCGCCAGAGCCCTCACGTTCTTGTTTTCTAAATACAGAGTATAAGAGTAACAGTAACAATATAGGAGAAAGGAACTCTCACCGAGTGAGAGCTACCCCTACTGGATGGTATGATGCCTTTGCCCTATAGGGATGTGATGGGGTTTTTCCACGTAGAATCTTATTTTACCCGCCTAATATAATTGGTCATAAATATGCGTTGACCCACCGAAAGTCAGCATTTATTATTAATAAGTATTGTTAATAAGACAACACTGAAAAAGCTTTCAAATATTGTATGCGTGCTGTACATCTGTGGGCTCTAGTAAAATTTGCGGATCCTTTGGTAGAGCTATTTAAAGCTATCATGGTGCTTTAACGATAGTTAATTAGGTTTTTCTAAATTATCTTATTGCACATTGTATGGACATAGCGTAATTTCCTTGTTTCTTTTCGTTTAATCTCTTAATAGATTATTGAAAAATAATCAAAGATAGATAAATACTACCACGATTTATTGCATTGTATAATCTAACAAAAAATACCTAACAGAGTGTTTAAAGCTCAACTGATTGGCAGACGCCCAAGAGGCCGGTCGAGGACGAGATGGAAGGATAGGGTGATGAGAACGTTGCAGCAGGTGGAACCAACAGCAGTACTGGATGATGCAATGGATAGAAGTAAATGGAATGGCATTTGTAACAAATACTTGATATTGTGATTGGGATAATGATCCTTCCTGAGTGACTGAGTGGGATAGTGTTAAGCAATGTTGTATATTTGATGTGTGTGTTATGTATCTGTCATGGGCCTAAATGGCCTGCTAGGTACAATAAATGATAATGATGATTTCCACCTTATGTCACATCGATTTTATAACTATTTTGATTTATTCTTGATTAATTTTTCAAAGGTGAAATTCAACTATAATAATCAAGTTTCCTCGCAATTACATTGGTTTCATTTTAAGAACGCAATTACTCAGGAGGGCCATAATGTGGCCAAAACTAGTATAATTAATTAATGTTATTAATTCGTTTTTATTGACATAAGGTGTAAGTAAATTATTAAATGCTAATTAGTATTTTATGTTAGATTAAACGTCATTAAAGAAACTTTTTAAAATGATGAAGTTCATGTCAGTACGTATTGTACATAATCTTGTATTAGGCAGTTTTTCAATATTAATTTCTCTGATGAGGGCAACATTGTTTATGCCGAAACGTGTACTGTACATTCATTTCTATCCTGTTTCAATTAAAAATATATTGACTAGGCGGTTTTCAACTCCCTTAATAATAAAAAAAAGGCCAATCAGTATTTTATTAAAATACGTCTGACTATCCTGTTGAACGCTTCAGAAATAGGTATTATATTTGATAATATGAAACCACTGTATGGGAAGATAGGCTCTCAGGGAGAGAACATGTTATGATATCGCAGTATACACTCATTGTACCTTTACCCGCAGCGTAGCTATGCGCTTTAAATCGCTCTCCGCGACCTTCATGGGGGACTGCAGCAAGTCCGTAGATAGGAAGTTTAAGTGCTGATGCTGATAGTGGTTATTTTGAGTGTGTTTTGTTCCTGGGGTTTTCAACATTCACTCCAAGAAAATCCCAGGATGGCACCTTATTTAAAGTTCGGGTACCTACCCTATTCCTCGATCATAATAATTACAATTACACACACTACTACAGTCACCACAGAAACACAAGTTATCAGAGAAATTGAAGATACACCAAAGTACACGAGGTTGATGACCAAGATGTTCGAAGAACTCAAAACGAATTAATAACAACAAACATTTTACTTTCGGCTGCGAACATGTGGCTTACATTAATTATACCTAACATGTGTTAAGAAAGAAAGAAAGAAAGAAAGAAAGAAAGAAAGAAAGAAAGAAAGGAGAGCAAGCCTGACATCGAACTCCCAACTTGTGGTTGGCTATTCACTTTCATTTCTCTGTTCGATCTCTCTTGATCAACTCACACTCTTTATTCATGCCGATTATGTTATTCCTGGAGACCTTGAGAGTCCTTATTCTTTTCATCTTTTGCAGCACTCTATTTTTCCCATTAGCCGCACTTTTCGTTAGTGGTGTTAATTGTTGTTTTAAGTGTAGGAACATCAAGGTCATCTGCTCCTAATCATATTGGAGGATCAGAACTCTCGCTTTGGCACGGTGTGAGGTGCTGATGACCTCGATGTTCCAACCCGTTAAGATGACAATCCTCAAGTGGATGATATTGGCTACTTCAGTGCTAGATGAATGAAGTAACAGTCTGCTTGGCAAGTCACACGCACTTGCGTCAAGGCGAGAAAGAAGAATGCTTTACGGCTGCATTATGACAATCTGGACAGCTGCTGTTCTCTCTGCACGACAGGAAGGGTGCCAGTAGTGCTATGCTATGTTGCCAGATGCTCAAATTAATTCACTATTTCTGATCCTTCTAAGCACTAGGAGGATTTTGACCAATATAAATGGCCTTAGTAAAGTCTCAAGGAGACCACCTTCTGTAGTCTCGAGTTGCGTGTTGAGACTTCAGATCAAGAGAGATTCTGGGTTCAAATCCAGAGAGGAACTAGTAGTGGTTTTTACTCCAAGCAAATGCTGGAGTGGTTCCTAACTTAAGGCCACGTCTACATACTTCCATTTACAAATACACCCACTAGTATAGTCACCACAATGACACAGGTTATCAGACAGATTCCACACACCTAAGTACACGGAGCTACATGACCTTGATGTCTCAAAGTCTTTAAATGAATCAGCATGTATACCCTGTACATGCATTTTCATTTGTGACTATTTTGCCTTTCAGGGTCCAGTCTATGCTGCAAGCCTCTGTTAACGAATAAGTCACCTCCGTGATCCCCTATTAGCAGTTAGCACTGTGGCCTCCTCTGCTTCTTCACCTCTCACTTTGAAATCATTCAACACTGAATCTAACCATCACCTCCTAGGTCTACCTCTGCTTCTCTTACTTTCAACAACCGAACTCATTAACCTCTTAGATAATCCCTCCTCCCCCATTCTCTTAACATAACCCCACCAACTGAGTCAGCTGATAAGAACAGCTTGATCCAACGCGTTTATTTCTAACTTATCCTATATCTCTTCATTACGAAGTACAGTTTACGCCACGGTTTTTGGCCGATCAATCCCGGTTTCAAAGTCGTACACAGGACAGTCGGTGTGCAATTGATACGTGAGTTATCAGTTGCGCGGAAAGTAGCAATTACACATGCCTGAGGTTCACCGACTGTCCTGTGTACGACTGTGAACCCGGGGCTCATCGGCCAAAAACTGTGGTGTGGACTGTAATGCCGGTAGGCCTATGTCATTGATTTATGGCATGGAAAAGAACCTACCACTACAAAATTGGTACTGTGTAGCTAAATTTGTCGGTTATATTTATTTAGAAACGCTCTATCAAATTCCAAAGTTCTTCCCTAGGTGTCACTGGCATCTGGTGGCCAAAGTTGGCACTGCTTGAAATTGAACTTTCTCATTCATCTTCATTCATTTCATGTCATTGAGAGGCGACGGTATTTGTAGCTCACCCCATGGGTGTCCGCATAGAAGCAGCGAGCCAAACATGTCCTTGGACACTCCCGGCATTATAAGCCAAACGCTAGGTAAACAACGAATATCTTCTGGCCATTGCCCCCATCTACTTGTCCCAGGAATCGTTTGTGGAAAACCAATGAATCATAAACAACAACTACAACATTTCAAGGATTCACAAGGTGGTGTTATGACTACCGTAATATAATCATATTGTGTATAAGCTTGCCACGGTGGGTGAGTGGATAGCGTGTCGGTCTACTAACCCCAAGATTGCAGGTTCGCTCCTGGCCGTGGTAAGTGATTTTTGAAAGGCCGAAAAATACGACACGCATGTCATACGATGTTGGCATGTCAAAGAACCCATTTGAATTCAGTAGGCCATGTTCATAATGGCAAAATTAATCTCGGGAGTTTCCGCGAACACAAAGTTCCTCATTTCTCTACTAGGAAGCGCTATAGTGTTCAAGGAGCTTAAATATCTAACCTCCTTGACTTCCATAGTGCCTCAAGGAACAACGAATTTCGGCATGCAAGCTACCCTCTGGGTGTCAAATAACAAAGCTTGCACCCGGCATTCGAGGCCATACAATATTATTATTATTATTATTATTATTATTATTATTATTATTGTGTATTGAGAAGTATTTTATGAATAGCAGATTACGATTATTACAATTTTCATTGATATAATAAGTTGGAACATACAGCTTAGATAAAAGAATAACTATTTTTAGCCTATTTTCATTTATGAAAAAAAAAAGGCTTATGAGATCACCTTTTGACCGTGTGTGTTTGTGTTTGTGTGTCTGCGTGTGTGTGTGTGTGTGTGTGTCCCTAATAAAATCTAAACGGCTGGAGCAATTTCAGTGAAACTCGGTGAGGTCATAGTACCATTTCTGCAAAAAAAAAAAAAAAAAAAGCTATATTGCTTACCCTCAATTGGGGTATTTTAAGTATTTCTATTTAGTGTTGAAAGTTTAAATTCGCTCTCTTGAAAAAATTACAGAATGTGACTTACTCGGTTATACCCGTGGAGTCTTCATTTCTATAACTCGAATTTTTTGATATCTGGAAGTTTAAATTATATACCTGGCACTTAAACTTGTTCTTTATCTCATACTTACGTATTTTTACAGGGCAACTTGTCTATTTCGAAGGTTTTAATTCAAAATTTTCACAGATTACTGTAGTTGAGTCACCCGTGTGCAACTTGTATATTGAACTATGATCTCAATAGAATCTCTTGTCGGACCAAACCGCCGGAAGCACTGATACTCGCCGCGTTAAACTTGCCGGCTTTGGTAAATTTCGTAACTACTGTAAGTCGAATTTTATTGCTCTTTTTATTATATTTGTTTCCTTTTTCTTTAAGTACTGTAGTTTCTCCTTTACTTCTTTCATATGGAAGAAATATAGGTTATGCGCCTCTTTTCAGCGCGCAGCAGTTGCCATTTTTGGCTCATACAATACAAACAGGTAGTTGCATTTGGCTGAGATGAATTCACAGCACCTTCTTTCAATTGTTGCCGCTTTCTGCTTTAACCACCTGTTCCATTACAGTACGTCCGGCTCCGTGGCTAAATGGTTAGTGCACTAGGCTTTGGCCCGAAGTGCCCCGGTTTTGATTCCCGGCCTAGCCATTAGGGATTTTAATATCCTGGGGTTAATTTCCGTGGCTCGAGGACTGGGTGTATGTGACGTCTTCATCATCACTTCATCCTCATTACGACGCGCAGGTCGCCCACGGGCGTCAACTAGAAAGACCTACACTCGGCCTCTCCGAAGGCCACACGATCATCATCATTACAGAGCACATTCCCCAATTTAAACGTCGCGTCAGTTTAGTTACCGACACCTCATTGCAGTTTCCAACCAGTATATCACAAATTTATCATTTTTCTTACGTGTCTCCAAAGTCCAATTTTCGATAATTAGATTTTTTTGACATCCCTTAACGATTCAAGATATCGAGATTTGGATGTAGTTTCATGGTTACAGTGACAAAATACGCTTTATGTATTTTACGACTAAATAAAGACTGTATGCTTTGTGTCAAGTAAATTGTTGCCAATATTATGCAATTTGTAAGACTCGCTCATTGACCATGAACTTAGCATGCATACCATCTTACTGATATGTACTGTATGTCTCGAAAACACACACTGCATCCCCTTTCTCTCTCCAGCACAAAATCTACTTTGCTCCGTAATGCAAATTCCTTGCAGAGGAAAGGAAAAAGAAAGACAGGCAACGATGCTGCCTCCATTACTCCATTATGAGGCCTGAGATGGCGAAGATGACGGTATCTGACTTGCATCACACAGGAAGAACAGGTTTTTAGTTTTACGTGGAGTGGCACATCCATCTATACTACTTAAAGAGACGGGTAGAGACCAGATTAACTCCAGTCACAACAAATTCAGCGCACTTGGTCTTGATGTGCCTGCTCGTATCTCCTCATGAACTCGCATTAGCTGCATCGTCTTTCACATTACCGAGTTCTGTATCTAATTTTTTCAATCCTCTTAGCCTTCCATGTACGGGAATACGTGCCCTTTTCAAGTGCATTATTCAGACGTGTATCCGGGTTGAAGCTTGGCATATTATAACCTAACACGCACACGGCAATGTCTTATAAGACTTCTCTAAATTACAATATTTACACTTATAATAAGTGCCTTGGATTTATTGTATTGTTTATTAATCATTATTATTATTATTATTATTATTATTATTATTATTATTAACAGGTAATAATAATAATATTAATGTTGTTGTTGTTTGAGTCTTCAGTATTTTGACTGGTTTGATGCAGCCTCCATGCCTCCCTGTCCTGCGCTAATCGTTTCATCTCTACATTGCTACCACACCCTACATCCGAGGCAATCTGTTTAACATATTCTAACCTTGGTCTACCCCTACAGTTCTTGTACTCGACCCTTCCTTCCATAACTAAGCTTGCTATTCCTGGGTGTCTTAGTATGTGTCCTACTAACCTATCCCTTCTCTTCGTTAGCAGTCGCCAGAAACATCTCTCCTCTCCCACTCGTCTTAATACCTCTTCGTTTGTAACCCTATCTACCCATCTGATCTTCATCATTCTCCTGTAACACCACATTTCAAATGCTTCAATTCTCCTCTTTTCTGCTGCACCAATAGTCCAAGTTTCACTTCCATAGAGCGCCACGCTTCAGACAAAGGCTTTCATTCATGACTTCCTAATACCTAAATTTATATTCGATGTCAACAGATTCCATTTTTGTAGAAATGCTTTCCTTGCCTGAGCCAACCTACTTTTTATATCCTCTTTGCTTCGTCCATCACTGGTTATTCTGCTTCCTAAGTAACAGAAGTCTCCTACTTCCTTCAGCTTTTCACCTGCCAATTTGATCTCCATAGAGGTTTCTGATTTATTTCGGCTGCATTCCAGAAATTTTGTTTTACATTTATTAATTTTCATCATGAATTCTTTCTGTAAGTCGGAGTCCATACCATTCAAAAACTCATTCAAATCCTCAAGCTTTTCGGCCAAGTTAACGATGTCAACAGCAAATCTCAGAGTTGAAATTATTTCTCCTTGAATCTTCACTCCCACTTTAAAATTTTCTTCAATTTCCTTCATTGCTTGTTCAATGTAAAGATTGAAAAGTATGGGTGATAAGTTGCAGCCTTGCCTTACACATTTCTGAATACCAGCTTCTCTCTCATGTCCTTCAGCTCGAATGACTGCTGTCTGGTTTCTGTATAGATTGTATATCACCCTCCTATCCCTGTACTTTATTCCAATAGATTTCAAAATGTCAAACAATTTAGTCCAATCAACGTTATCAAAAGCCTTTTCTAAGTCTACAAATGCCATGAACGTTCTCTTAGCTTTCCTTATTCTACCTTCCAAGATCAGCCTAAGACTTAGTACAGCTTCCCTTGTTCCTACATTTCTCCTGAAACCAAACTGGTCTCCACCCAACTCCGTTTCTATCTGGCTTTCAATCCTCTTGTAAATTATTCTAGACAGGATCTTTGAAGCATGAGTAATCAAGCTGATTGTACGGTAATCTTCACATCTGTCGGCTCCCACTTTCTTTGGTATAGGGATGATACCATTCTTCTTGAAATCAGGGGGTACCTCACCTGTCTCATAAATCCTACACAGCAAGTGAAATAACCTGATCAGACCTTCATCTCATATGCAGCGTACCAACTCAATCGGTATATCATCTATGCCTGGTGCTTTGTTCCTGCTTAAGTCCTCCAATGCTCTGTCAAATTCTGATCTCAATATTAAATCTCCTTTTGCATCCTCATCAATTTCCTCCTCCCTTTCCATTACACGATTCTCAATGTCCTTTCCCTTATACAACCACTCTATGTAAGCTTTCCATCTCTCAACCTTTTCTTCCCCATCTGTTGGAGGCTTTCCATTTGTGTCCTAAATATTACAGCACTTAGTCTTCTTTTCCCCAAAAGTATTCTTAATCCTTCGATAAGCTGTGTCTACTTTTCCTAATTTCAGACAATTTTCTATACCTGCACATTTCTCTTTCAACCGTTCTTCTTTCGCTTCCTTGCACTTCTTGTTAACCTCATTTCTCAGACGTCTGTATTCTGCTTTCCCCTTTTCATCTCTTACATTCTTGTGTTTCCGCCTTTCATCCATCAATTCTAGTATATCCTGAGTGATCCACGGTTTTCTACCTATTCTTTCTTTCCTACCAATGTTTTCTTCTGCGGATTTTGTTATTTCATTCTTCAAAAGTGCCCATTCGTCTGCAATTGAAGTTTGTTTAGGGGTTTTCATTAGTCCTTCCTTTATACTCTTCTTGAATCTTTCGTTTTCATCATTTACTTTCAGTCTGTCTATTGCCCACCTTTTTGGATTTCGACTTTTCTTCAGTTTCTTCAACTTTAATCTGCATTTCATTACAACCAGATTGTGGTCAGAGTTTATGTTAGCACCAGGATATGCTTTACAATCCAAAATCTGGTTTCGAAACCTCCGCTTGACCATAATGAAGTCGATTTGGTAACGCCCTGTTTCTCCTGGTTTCATCCATGTGTATATTCTTCTATTGTGGTTATTGAATAAGGTGTTAGCTATGACCAACTCATGCTCGGTGCAGAATTCCATCAGCCTGCTTCCTCGATCATTCCTTTCACCTAATCCGAAGTCTCCTACTATCTTCCCTTCTCTCACTTTTCCTACCACAGCATTCCAATCTCCCATTACTATAACATTTTCAGCACCTTTGATATACCTCAGAATTTCATCTATTTCTTCGTAGACCTTTTCAACATCCTCATCATCAGCTTGACTGGTAGGCATATAGACTTGTACCACTGTGGTGCACGTAGATTTAGTATTGCTTTTTGCTACAATAATCCGTTCACTATATTGCTCATAATATTCCACCCGCTTTCCAAGTTTCCTACTCAATATGGGACCAACCCCTGCTTGGCCATTGTTTGATTTAGTGCTAATGACCCTATAGTCTCCTGACCAAAAGTCCTGTTCTTCCTGCCAGCGCATTTCACCAATCCCAACCAAATCAAACCTCAATCTATCCATTTCCCTTTCTAAGTTTTCTAACCTTCCACTTCCTAGCAGACTTCTAATATTCCACGCTCCGATCCGTAGAATGTCAGATTTCCTCTTTGTCACTTCAGTGATGTTAACCCCCTCTTGAGTAGTCCCCACCCGGAGATCCGAACGGGGGACTAGTTTACCTCCGGATTGAAAATTTACAAGGGAGGAGGCCATCATCACATATAATTATGCATAGAGAGGTGCATATCCTCGGGAATAGCATTACGGCTGTAGTTTCCCGTTGGTTTCAGCCGTGCAGCAGAACGCAGTGTAGCCATTAGTTGGCTTATATTATCAATAACCTAACCGTCTATTAGACTAGTAAAGATTTGATTTATTCTGAAAGGCTGCTACTCTCTTTCCGAATAAGTAAGGAGCAATTCTACTGACAAAATAATAACCTTCTACTAACAATTAAATACCAAAATTCTACTAATGAAAAAAATACTTAAGTTCCACCAACAACAAATACTACCACTAAAACAGTCTCTCACCAGGCACACTCACATGCACCCTCACTCATCACAGTCTAATGAAACAATGAACTATAACTAATGAACAATGCAACTGCCACCAGACACACTCACACACCACAGTCTAACAGAACAATGACATATATCTAATAAACGAACTAACTACATACTTACAACTAAAACTAACTACATACTTACTGTACTGTAATTTGAATTGACAATATTCACAAAATGCAATTTAGAAAGAAAATACTTACAAAATGTAATTTAGATTCAAGCCCTGTTATTAACCTAAAATAATAATAATAATAATACAATGTTAAGAATAATAAGAATAACTCTTGTTCATCTGTGTACTGACAGGTTTGTAATACGGGAATGGCGTCTGATTGTATAAGATAGGAACTTGTTTAAACCATTAAGAACTGAAAGAAGAAACAAGATGTTCAGTAAAGAACATATAGCCTACTTTCTCCTAAATGCATGGGTATTGTTATAACTCTTTGTCCTTTTCATGGAGTATAATTGAATGTTGGTTGTAGTAGCTTGTTGAAATACAACGTGCTATAGGGGTATTAAACATGAATATGAGGTGCCCTTTGCTAGTGCTACCTCTGTAAAAAAAATTCATCCAATTCGGTTTCACCGTGTTTGAATTGATATGGGGAATGGATTTGCACACATGGCCGCTATTTGCAAAATATTGGACTGATGACCTTGTAGTCAGTCATAAGATGCTTTCCACAAAAAGGCATGTTGTTGCAAAATCTGGGAGATCAAATTATTAGGATGGTCGTAATTTGATTTAAGCTTTTATCATTTGGGTGGCCGTCATTCCGTTTCCGTCAAGATGGTGGCGATATAAAACATGAGACTGAGGTGCCCTTTGCTAGTGCTACCTCTGTACCAAATTTCGTTCCATTCGGTTTCACCATGTTTGAATTGGTAGGGGGAATCTATTTTGACACAAAGATGGCCGCCATCTGCAAACTATTAGGCTAATGACCTATTAGATTGGTCAAAGGATGCTTCCTACATAAAGGTATGTTGTTGCAAAATTTGGTAGAGATCGAATGATTATGTTAGTCGTAATTTGATTTAAGCTTTGAACATTTGTGTGGCCACCATTACGTTTCCGTCAAGATGGCGGCGATATAAAACATGACACTGAGGTGCCCTTTGCTAGTACTATTCTGTACCAAATTTCGTTCCATTGGGTTTCACCGTGTTCGAATTAATAGGGGGAATCGATTTTCACACAAAGATGGCCGCCATCCGCAAACTATTAGGCTGATGACCTATTAGTTTGGTCAAAGGATGCTCCCCCCATAAAGGTATGTTGTTGGTAGAGATCGGATGATTAGGTTAGTCGTAATTTGATTTAAGCTTTGAACATTTGTGTGACCGCCATTACGTTTCCGGCAAGATGGCGGCGATATTAAACATGACACTGAAGTGTCCTTTGCTAGTGCTACATTTGTACCAAATTTCGTTCAATTCGCGTTCACCATGTTCGAATTGATAGGGGGCGACAAACATTCAGAGTACACACACACACACACACACACACACACACAGACACACTTTTTTTTCGCCCTGTGTTGATCTCATAAGTCTACTTTCATTTTTTGCAAAAATCGAAAGTAGGCTAACAAGATGCTCAGTAAAGAACATATAGCCTACTTTCTCCTAAATGCATGGGTATTGATATAACTCTTTTGTCTTTTTCAAGGAGTATAATTGAATGTTGGTTGTAGTAGCTTGTTGAAATACAACGTTCTATAGGGATATTAAACATGAATATGAGGTGCCCTTTGCAAGTGCTACCTCTGTAAAAAATTACCTTCAATTCGGTTTCACCTAGATTGAATTGATATAGGGAATTGATTTGCACACATACATGGCCGCTATCTGCAAACGATTGGGCTGATGACCTTATAGTTCAGTCAAAACATGCTTCCCACAAAAAGGTATGTTGTTGCAAAATTTGGTACAGATCAAATGATTAGGTTGGTCGTAATTTGATTTAAGCTTTGAACATTTGGGTGGCCGCCATTACGTTTCCGTCAAGATGGCGGCGGCGATATAAAACATGACACTGAGGTTTCCTTTACTAGGGCTACCTCTGTACCAAATTTCGTTCAATTCGGTTTTACCGTGTTTGAATTGATAGGGGGAATCTATATACACACATACATGGCCGCAATCTTCCAACTATTGGGCTGATGACCTTGTTTTAGTCAAAAGACGCTCGCCATTTACATTTATGTTGTTGAAAAATTTGGTAGAGATCGGAAGATTAGGTTAGTCGTAATTTGATTTAAGCTTTGAACATCTGGGTGGCCGCCATTGCGTTTCCGTCAAGATGGCGGCAATATAAAACAGGACACTGAGGTGCCCTTTGCTAGTTGTACCTCTGATCCAAATTTCGTTCAATTCGGTTTCACCGTTTTCGAATTGATAGGGGGGGGGGGGACAGACATTCAGAGTACACACACTCACACACACACACACTCACGCACACACACACACACACACAATTTTTGGTCCTGTGTAGATCTGATAAGTCTACTTTCATTTTTTGCAAAAATCGAAAGTAGGCTAACAAGGAGAAATAATGACAGAGAATTAAAAAACTGCAACAGAAGAACTTCATGTGCTGGAAAGAGTAGAAGAACAGACTTGTAGATAACATAAGAAAAGACGGAGGTAATGCCTAACATTAAAGACAATACGACCTAACTCAACGTCAACTATACAAGGCATCAACTATTGAAAGATAGTGGATCCAATCAAACGGAAGCCTTTCTGGCCAGAGCAAAAAATAACTTATAAATAAATAAATAAATAAATAAATAAAGAACTCTCTACTTTGTATAAAACAAAGTCCCCGATTCTTGGATGTTACCGGTAAACTCGAGAACCATTGGATTGGATTTTGATGCGATTTTCACCATTCTGTAAAGGATACCTCGAGGATGGTTTCTGCAGAAAATTATTTATTTATGATCAAAGGAAGCCAAGCTGTAACGATTTCAGTGAAAAAGTCGAAAGAAAATTCTGGCGTCCGTGCGCTTTTTAAGCTTACGCTGGTCAAACCGTTAAAAATATCCGTATACAATGAGTGTAAGAATTGTTCAGCATGAAAAGTTCTACAAATACTTACGCGAGAGCACATCTCTTCTCTATATTCAATATATCGTCCACTATAAGTGTTTTTAGATTGGACGGAGGGGGGATTTATGTTTCATGCACTTCGCCATTCTTAAATTACGACTGGCAAGAATTTGTTGCACATGAATTTCCATAATAATATAGTTAATAGTCCAGTCAGTGATTTTAACCCATCATGCCGAGACGTAATACGGATATAGATCGTAGTTCATTGACATCGTAAAGAAGCGCTTATCACGTAATGCATTCACAACTGTTCCCGGGCGAAGCCGGTCCGGGTTGCTAGTTAATTAATAAATAGCTTCCCAAACCACCCACAACATATACATTATATACAGAATAAAAGTAGTTTTCTATAAATACCAATATTCATCACTAGAATATCATCCAGCTGGTATCTCTCTATGCATCAAAGGGCATTATCCTTTCTCAGAAATGTACGCTCTCTAAGTTAGAGGTAATAGAAAAAAATATTCTTCCCAACATACTTGGCAATTAATATTGCAACTTTTCACAATATAATTCCAATAATTGGGACATACAAAAAAGTAACCTGAAGAAATTACATGTGATTAAAATATATATTTGTTATGGACTACAGAAGAGAGAGAAAACTGAGGCATGACATGTTTCGCTCGCCAAGCGAGCATCATCAGAACCAAATATACAAGACAAAATTGCTCTTCAAAACACTACCAAACGTTATACAGTTTTCTCCAAATATGATAATGTTATTGGTCCTCGCTAAGTGTCTTACTGAATTAAGATATTGTATTCCACTTTAAAACATATGCAATGCATTAGGTTTACAGCTTGATATTCATTGTTTCTTTCTGTACCTTTCTAGTGCCTTGTAATCTTCGTGACATTGCTTGAACTAGGGTGACTGCACTTATAGTTGAACGGTTACCGGTGGATGAACAGTATCAATTTAGGTTAAAGTTGATACGGTTCAGTACGAAGGCATACCTGAACATGAAACGGGCCTTTTGCCAAGATGCCGTAAGACATATCCTGTAGTTGAAGAGTCTTACGGCGTCTTGGCTCAAGGCCCATTTCCTGTTCAGGTTTGCCTTCCTACTATGTCTTACTGCATTTTTGAAAGTAAAATCAGTAAACGTATTTTACAGTCGTTTAATGCGGCTTCGGTGGCGTAGTCGGTAGCATGCTGAACTGCTATGCCCAAGATAGCGGGTTCAAACCCGGCCAAAGTCGTCGGATTTTTTAGAGCGTTAAAAATCCTTCAGTATGCCTTCCTTCGAAGGGGAAGTAAAGCCGGCGGTCCCATGTCATAGATTTATGGCATGTAAAAGATTCTTTCACAGACTAAACTTGTGTAAAGCAAAATTTGTTAGGTTAGATTTCGTCAGAACGCTCTATCAAAGTTCCAACGTTCACAACTAGGTATCATTGATATCTGGTGGCGAAAGTTGGAACTACTTGAAATTGAACGGAACTTGTAGCTCACCCTTTTGGGTGTCCGCTGGAAGCAGCTCCAGACTCAGGCGAGCCGAACATGTCCTCGGACACTCCCGGCACTAAAAGCCATACGATAAATAAAATAATTAATAAATAGTCCTTTATCGAGGTGCAAAATATCACGCTGAAGCTGTAATATGTTCCGAGGAAAGCTAATTAAATTTTAAATATTTGCGCAGTTAGCAGGTTGTTACTTTATGTATATTTTTCCTCCTTGATGCATTGATGCACTGCTTTTTCCACTTACATGGCAATTCACTTTGAAAGCTTACGCGTTTGGCCGATGTCGCTGAAAGCGCCAGTTTTGTATGAGAACAAGTCTCAGATTTAACCCCCAAAGACAGAGGAACATGAGCCTGTTGTTACAGGCAGTGATTTTACAGATATGTTGTACTTTACTTCTCGTTGGACATAAAAATACGTTCGATAATCGGCTAAGAACATGATTTTATCTTAATAAACCTAGTGCAAGTATAAGACTTTTGAGGCCTACTCTATGTTAGTATTTGAATTGAAAATTTTACAATATTCACCTAGGAAAAAAATAATCTTGTATCTCATTGTACCATATTTCAAGCACTGATCGATCTTTAATACCCCCCAGGGACTGACATCTGGTGGGACGTGGGGTAGCGACCACGGCATTGCTTCCACTTACTTGTGCCGGGCTTCTCTCAGTCTTCTTTCCTGTCGACCTCCCTTGGTCAACTCTTGTTCTTTTCCGACCCCGACGGTATTAGGGTATCCGAGGCCTAGGGAGTCTTTCACTTTCGTGCCTTAATTGGCTCTAGTCTCATCTTTCCTGATCCCTCCTTCTTCAGCCTTCTTTTTCGTTTCATCATAGCTCCTTTTCTCTTGAAGATTCCCGCCCTATTTATCTGAATTGGCTCCCCGTGTCTTTAAATTACATTTTGTGAGCATTTTGAATCTTAACCACATTTTGTAAGTATTTTCAATCTACTTTGCATTTTGTTAGTATTTTCTATCTAAACTCCATTTTGTAAGTATTTTCTATCTAAACTCCATTTTGTAAGTATTTTCTATCTAAACTCCATTTTGTATGTATTTTCAATCTAAACTCCATTTTGTATGTATTTTCTATCTAAACGCCATTTTGTAAGTATTTTCTATCTAAACTCCATTTTGTAAGTATTTTCTATCTAAACTCCATTTTGTATGAATTTTCTATCTACATTGCATTTTGTAAGTATTTTCTATCTAAACTCCATTTTGTATGTATTTTCTATCTAAACTCCATTTTGTATGTATTTTCAATCTACATTGCATTTTGTAAGTATTTTCTATCTAAACTCCATTTTGTATGTATTTTCTATCTAAACTCCATTTTGTATGTATTTTCAATCTTTCATTTTGGCAGTACAGTATTTAGAATCGCGGGCTTCCACATATTGTATTTTCAATCTACCATACATTTTGTAAGCATTTTCAATTACAATTGCATTGTGTAATTATTTTGAATTTCAAATGCATTTTGTGAGTATTTTGAATCTGAACCGGCCTTTTTAAATCTAACTTGCATTGTGTATTTTCAATTTCAAATGCATTTTGTAAGTATTGTGAACCTCAACTACATTTTGTGCGTATTCTTCAACATAAATTCCTTTTGCGAGTATTTTCCTTCTAAATTCCCTTTTGTAAGTATTTCCACTCTATATTTTGTGAGCCATTTCAATCTGAGTTCCATTTTGTAAGTATTTTCAATCCGGCTTAATTTTCGTTCTGGTTTCCATTTCATTGTCGCTATCACCCACACCATTAGGGCCCGATAACCTAGATGTTAGGCCCCTTAAAACAACAATCATCATCATCAGATCTTTAATATTAATCTCTTTGATAATAAACTTCTTTAGATATGGGAGCAAACTATTCCGAAGCAAACCAACGAAATTTATATTCAAATATTTGAATAAGGGGAAATGCAATTCAAACTGAACCTTACACACAGATGAATATTGCAAATGTTGTAACTCAACTAGTAATTTATAACAGCATTTATGTTCGACCCTGACTATTATATGTCAGAAAACTGTATCATAATGATGGTCATTATAACACTATTTATCATTATGAAACAGTTTCTCCCACCAATCAGAGCTCAAGAAACAGTTGTTTGACCAATTAGATAACGAGTTCCACGACCTTCTAATTTACATTTCACTGCCTGGCCTAGTGTCATAGTAGGGTAATCGAGGAGGCCATGGTCAAATACAAGGCATTCTCTGCGTCTCATGCGCTCTGTTCAGTACATAAAACTGACGAAATCTCGACAGATATTTATGAATATTTATGTTCGAACATAAAATAGTTATAATAATTATCGTCGAACATAAACAGTCGTATGCAACTCGCCTATAATGGTAATTAAGACACTCGTATGGAAATTATAAAACTCGCATTCGCTCGTTTTATAAACATACTCGTGCCTTAATTATTTCCATTATAGACTCGTTGCATAATGTACTATTTTAGAATCTCCTGAGCTTGGGTTCTTTCTATGGTAGTCTGCATCAAAACAAGAAACAAGTAGTTCCGTGAAGAACTATACAGCCTATTTTCATATATCCTACTTATGTTAACTGCCACTATCAACATACAAAATTTCAGTTTGATTGCTGTAATAGATTCGTAGATATTGAGAATAGACTAAATATTTCGGATGGTCGCCATGTTGGATTGTATATATGTAGGTCCTAGAGTTATGTACTGTTACATGAAGATTATTGTGTTCGTGTAGCATTCAAATTTCAATCGCATGATTAGGACACAAGAAGTAACAAGGAGATTTTAAAATTTCGCACAGCTGCCATCTTTTGGTTATGGAAACAATTGAAATAAATTAGATGCCAGTGGATTAACATGCGTATGAGGATTTACTGTACCAAGTTTCACTGCACTTGGATGGTTAAATTGCAAGAAACATCCATGTGAATATGTATAGTTCGCGTCGCCGCCATGTTGGATTTGTGATCACCAGGTTATTTTAAGTTCTATAGGTGCACTTAAGTTCATATCCCCTATGAACATAAAAAAAATCAGTTCGCTTGCTGTAATAGATTCGTAGATATTCAGAGCCGTCTAAATATTTCGGATGGTCGCCATGTTTTATTGTTAAATGTATAGGCCATAGAGTCATGTACCATTAAAGGAAAATTATTGCGTAGGTTCATTATTCCAACTTTCACTTCGATCGCATGATTACGACACAAGAAATAAATACTTAATTTTAAAATTCGCACAGCCGCCATATTGAGGTTACGTAAACAATTGAACTAAATTAGATCCGGTGCATTACAATGTATATAAACATTTCCTGTACCAGATTTCATTGCGTTTGGAACACTAAATTGCGAGAAAGGTCTATTTAAATTATTCAAATTCGCTTGGCCGCCATGTTCGTTTTGTAGCTAACCGGTTTTTGAAAGTCTTATAGATGAACTTCCAGTAGTGCCCTTTATCTCCGTACAAAGTTTCAGGATGATACCGCTAATAGTTTCAGGGATATAGAATGCCGGTAAATATTTCGCACATCCGCCATCTTGTGGTTATGTAAACAATTGAACGAAGTTAGATGTCGGTGCATTACTATGTGTATAAACATATACTCTACCAAGTTTTATTGCGTTTGGTTGGTTAAATCGCGAGTAACTTCTATTTAAATTCGCAAATTCACGTGGCCGCCATGTTGGTTTTGTAGTTAACACTTTTTCAAAAGTCACATAGGTGAACTTCTAGTAGTTCCCTTTGTCACCGTAATAAATCCCAGGGTGATATCGGGAATAGTTTCGGAGATATTGAATGCTGCTGACATATTTCGCACAGCCGCCATGTTGGATTGGTGAGACGTAACAAAATTTGAAGGGCACAGTCGGGGTCATCCGGAATTGTGCTATGAACTTACCGAGTTTCATTGAAATCGTTCCAGCCGTTTAAATGTTATTAGGGACACACCCACACACACACTCCTCACACACACACACACACACACACACACACACACACACACACACACACGGACAAAAGGTGATCTCATAAGCCTATTTTTTTTTCAAAATTGAAAATAGGCATAAAATATCTGGTAAACACGGTAATGTGAGATATGGCAATGTAAACACCACTTTTCTCTGCTTGGGATATGGGTGTGCTCGGGATCCGATCACCGACCCTTACTTAAATCTGAAATAAACAACTGATAATCATATTTTAACGCTTTATGCACGTTGGCTGCTACTGCCCGAGGAGTCGTCATGCTTAAGTATCAGCCTTGATATGAAAGGGGTGAGCACATGAACTGCAGGCCGTCCCACGGGAAACAATGGAGATTACTAGCGCCTACCTCGACTCTTCGTTAATGGAATTAGTTTAAAAAATTCCATTCTGAAGCGCTCAGTCTCGTGGCTAAGTGGATTAAGATGGCTGCGTAACATCTACCGGCCACTGGCAGCTTCAATCTGATTAAGTGGAGCTTGACGTCAAAATGACTTCCAGTCAGCCATCTTGCGTGTGTTGTCACGTTCACCTCAGGCGCCTTCTTGAGAAGGAATAAACTGTTTTTGTTGTTTCATTACGCTCGTTAGAGATAAAAGTCATTTGCACCGTCACCAAACCGTGGCATTGAGCATATTTTATCACCCATAAAGCGATCTACGTTACTGTCAACATATCCCACTAAGAGACGAGACGATCAATCCCCTACTTGTATGAGTCTTTAGGTTACACGCGTACCTGGGTGCGCACTTCCTCGTCCGTTTTAACACGACGTCCACGAATGTGTTTCTGTAGCTTGTAAGGTTATTAATGGCTTCTCGAAGCCATCGTTTACAACCTGCCATGATGTCTTCAGTTATGGTTTTTTTTTACCTTATTTGAGGTAAAATGATATCCTATAAAATGTGTTTCTAATTTATCTGAGAAAATATCATTTACAGACAGTGAATGGGATCAAAGTAGCATGGCAGTTGTCATGAAAGGAAGTTCCAAACGGTGTCTTCAGGTATGCTATCAAAAGTGTAGTTACTTGATGCATGTATTTTAATGTATTCACGGTGAGAAGGTATACGCCAAATTTCCAAATTTTTGAACACAACTTGTATCCCAAGTAGTTGAATCTCATTATTACATGTTATACTGGGAATATCTCATCACACTCCTATTCTTAATGAAATTGAAAGAGCAAAGTGACATCTTGAATCGAAATGCAATTACGAACAGTTAAAAGATGTCAGGCTGGAATCATGCGAGCACTGTGCGCTCTTTTGTGTACTGCATAGTCAAAGAGACATATTCGGTTGCACAGAAAATGTTTAAGTCTCATGTCGGGCATCCTCAGGTTCACCACGAATCGTGGAACACGTGCTTCCTGACAGAGGTCACGCCGGGTTGTAATGGTAACATTATCATACCAGTGAAAAGTACCAATACAATACAAAGTGTGCAGGAAAACAGAGGACGTCAACTGTGTTATTTGTAGTCCTCAAGGGTTTTTATATGCATCGGGTTAATATGGTCTCAAACCACCGTGATGACCAGTGACAGATGAGTTGCGTAACTGTTACGTTGGCAATCGTATCGCCATTAGGCCAGAGACACTATACATGCTTGTCAGGTGGAAAAAGTGGGTTCACTCACACTTTCGGTGTAACTGTCTTGATGTGTCCAACGGTTCGGATTGTGGAAGCCATTGGTGTTATTTGTAGTCCTCAAGGGTTTTTATATGCATCGGGTTAATATGGTCTCAAACCACCGTGATGCGATTTCCACATTCGTTGAGGCATGGAAATGATCAGCTTCCGAAAATATACCTCGATTTCGGCGAGACTGTCTCACGTGTCTGACGTTGGGTTCTACAGTTGACCTGGCGTACGTGGTTTGCATCCGTTGAGAAGATGGATATTTCTATCTTGTAAGCTCCCCTACCAAGTTAGGTTTGAGACTTGATGATTGTGGCTTTAGGGATGGAACATCAGGACTATCTGCTTCTAATGTTCCAAGATGTAGGCTAAATGCTTTTTGTTGAAGTTTTGATTGTTTCATACAAAATTGAATGGTGGCTCTCAGTCGGTCAACACGAATATATGCCCAACTACATTGGTTAATGCGATACCACTTGAAAACGGTTTACACGTGATTGAATAATAATTGCACAGATTACGACAGGGGTTAAAAGGATGACATGTTTTGCTCGTCAAGCAAATATCGTCAAATCTCCGAGAAATGAACAAATAGACAACATTACTCCACAAAACACAACCAAAGTCCAAAGCGTAACCACGAATAGACCCCACCCTTTATCACTAATCTTCCAAGGCGCGACCAAATCTTAATAAAGTACGGCTGAGAAATACTAAACAGTTGAGCACCCTAAAAAGAACAATTTATTTACAAGAGTTCACAGCTAGATGCCGTTGACGGCAGCATTTGGTAGCAAAAGTAGGAACTACTTGAAAAATTGATTGTCTGCAGTCCTTAACTGAATCACAGATAACACACACTAATACGGACAGTACCATTAACATCGGTTATCAGACAGATTCTACACACACCCAAAGTACCAAGCAATCAAACAATATCTACAAGATAGAAGAACTGAATATCACAAAGCTACCCTCAAACAGTCATCCTCCACCAACTAAACCACTAATACTGAATTACAATCAAGCAATAAGGCCCCAAACTTTAAATATGAACGCTATAATGCAATAATTGTCTATGAGCAGGGGCGTATATACAATTTTTTTTCGGGAGTAGGGCTGACTATCTCGGATAATTGTGAGTATTCTCAGGGGCTTGTCACCGCAAAATACCCAGAGATATCAACCAATATCTTAGAGCATATAACTTTGTGTAATTATTTTAGATAAGATTCAAGGTTTATGTAGCCTACAATTTTATTATTACTGGCAATACAAAAAAAAAGTTGTAAAATACAACACACAAATAAAAGTTTATACTTAATTAATTTTCTCTTATGATCTTTGGGGTATGAGTGGCAAATATGTAAATATTTGTCTGGAATTCACAGTTTTGCCTCACAAGTCTGAGTGTACCCCGTTACAGGCCTCAGGCTAGAATTAAAATTTCTTGGCAGAGCCGGGAATCGAATTCGGACCTCCGGGGCGGCAGCCAAGAATGCTAGCCACTACACCACGAGTTAGTATAATTTCAATTTTAATATCGTTTATAATTTAGCCAATAAGTTAAGAATAGGGTACAACCAAATTTACAATTATTTTATGCTCATACCAAAGTAACACTTTCTTAATTTTATTGGCTTTTTTCGGGGGGGGGGGGGGGCTGGAGGCCCCTCAGAATCCCCCTTATATACGCCCCTGTCTATCAGTGTGTTGAAAATAGGTTAATTTATCGGAATGTGTTCAGATACTTCAAGCCACTCCGTTAGCCTCTGATTGTGGATATTACTCACTTATGTCTGCGGTTCTCCGACTGCCCTCTGTACGACTGAGCAACCAGGGCTGACCGACCAAAAACTGTGGCGTAAACGTGTTTTTGTATGTTTCTTGTTGTTGAGTTATTCTCCACTCACTCTGTGTGTACTATTGCTATCGATGCAAAGATTATTCTTACTTTTGCACGACTTAAATTCGTATCTTATCTACTTGTCTGAGTTATAATTATTGAGGTGTGTTGGAGATGTTTTTGCTTTTGCCTGCTCTCTTAATTAAAAGAGGTGATGTCATACTGCCACTAACACGAGAAGGTCATCTGTTGAACTTCTCCGTAATTACACCTGACGGCAGCTACAACCTCTGCCAATACCTTGCGCCTGGTAACAGGTCTAAGTGGTTGTTTTGGAGTGTCCGTCCGCTCGTGTGATCGATACATATAGTTTCTGTCTCCAACAATGACGTAGACTCAAATGTAGCACGTGATTTAGTCGCTCAAAATTCCTTGCACGTTCCTGTTGAATTAAAGAAGGAACTGCGAGAGCATTCTGCAATGCTGTCATTTAATAATTCTGGGCATGTGTTTTTCAGACAAACCGAGAATGTACGCTTCACCTTATTTATTGTTTCAGCATGACCCGATGCTTGCAGGTTGTTTAATACTACGAGGGTCGTTTCATAAATTATGACAACAGTATGTAAATCGTCTGATAACGTAGTAGCACGGGTAATTCTACGATGTGGCCAACGTGATGTGCGTCTCAATGCTAGCATCAAATGGGGTCTGAATAGAAGACCTAACGGCAGGTGTCGTGGTGAGGCCGGATTACGCTATTCATCTCGCTAACGCTTCATTTTGGGTTCATACAAGCCGGACGTTTGTTTTAGGCGATTGCCTTGACCTTGAAGCTTGTGGGTGAGCCTGTACACAGTCACTCTCTCGCCCTGTCGCTTCACATTTGTCACCACCACCGGTCGGATGTAATGGAATTCCAGACTTGAGCACGTGACGACACCACCGTGCAGACAGGTCAGTCCACGCCGAAGTATTGTATGACGCGGAATTATACGTTACATAGTTATCAACAGAACGTCATTATATTTGCCAATGACTGCACTTCAGCAGTAGCGTGAGTTAGCTTTGTCAATCATCTGACCGCATGGGGCAGCTGATAACAACACAGCAGTAACTCACCTCCAGGCTTCCATTAAGAGTTTTCACTCGTCTAAAACAAACGTCCGACCTTGACTTGCACTCCCAGGCATCGTCAATTGTAGTAATGCAATATGGCATGCCATCACTTTCTCGCTGGAATCTCCCCAAGCTAATACGGCAGGTCTCGTATCGTGTCTACAACTTCTGCTTGCCTGTTAATATTGATGTACCACTTACCTTCAAAAATTCCTGCAAAACTGCAAGGCGTATTACAAAATGCGGAACTCTGTCGTCCCAGACATATCCGTATTTGCGGCCAGTTCCTGCACGTGCAATGCACCCCACGGTTACGTCCGTGTTAGTGCATCCGGTAATTTATAAGCATTCACTACATTGATTCGGAGATTAGCATGATTTCAGTCATGCCACTGGTTGTGAACTTTTGAGAGGAGTGACGACTACTTTCAGGCAGTCTATTCATGAAGCCAGCAGTGTCAGAGTTGCCAACTTGGTAACTTTATCATTTGGGAGAGCCAATTGGTGCAAACTATCGTAATTTAACGACATGGCAAAATTCTTGTGTTTGTAAAGTAAATCTAATGTTAAATCTGGAGAGGTTGGTGGTTGGTTCCTCAGTTTAGGGGCTGCGACAACACGGTCATGTAGCCCCGTGTACTTTGGGTGTGTGTAGAATTTGTCTGATAACCGGTGTTAATTGTGATGGCTGTATTAGTGTGTGTTATCTGCTTTTAATTCCAGTAAGGACTGCAGACATTCGATTTTCAAGTAGTTCCAAATTTTGCTACCAAACGCCACCGTCAACGACCAACTAGTTCTGAACTTTGTTACTAGATGCCACCGCAGATGACTTCTGGTGACGAACGTTGGAATCTAAGAGCGTTAGTCAAATATAACCTAAATTTAGCTACACACAAGTGTTATTAGTGGAAGGTTCTTTATCATGCCATAAATCTATGACATGGGACCGCCGGCTTCACTTCCATTTCGAAAGAAGGCATACTGAGGGATTTTTAACGCTCTTAAAAATCCGACTACTTCGGCCGGGTTTAAACCCGCGACCTTGGGCATAGAAACTCAGCATACTACCAACTACGCCACCGAAATCTGGAGCGCTAACTCGCTACATTGTGCTTCGCTTGTATTGGTAGAACGTGGGTTCAAATCCCACCTGGGCCGTCTTGAAGATGGTTATCGTGTTTTCCCATTTTCACCACCAGGCAAATGCCGGCACGATTCCTTTGAATAGGTCATCGGCTGATTTCCTTCCAAAATCCCTTCATAGACCCGTCCTGAAAATAAAACAAGAAGTTCCGTGACGAACTAAAGAGCCTACTTTTCATGCCAATGATTATTCTACAGTATATGAACATATCTAGAATAATGACGAAATTAAGTTGCTTATATCGAAATTTCTAATTAGTTCGAAATACTGTATACCTGGCATAATGTAGCCTAATAGGGCACCACAGTTGGCAGCCTTGATGACTGAATATATTCTTAGTTCCATCTCTTAAGGTACAGAATACAAAATTTGGTTGAAGTCCAATGAATAGCATGGACGTTACATGCAGTTAAACATTGGATCTAACAGCGCGCGTAAAATCATGTTGGCAACAATGTCATGCATGTATTGGTCAGAAATAATCTGAAATGATATGATCTATTGTTGTGCCAATTTTGAATGAAATTCATTAGTTAGTATAGAAGTTACATGCATTTTAAAATTGGACCTATCAGCAGGCTTAGAATCATGTTGGCAGCACTGACGTATATTAGTTTCTCCAAATTCATCTAGAATGCCAGGTACTAGAAGTGTGCAAAGTTTAGAGCTATTGGCTTGCATACTTTCTGATATATTGATATTAGGGTAACAAAAATAGGGACAGTACATATTAACAGTTGGCAGCCCTGGTTGCTCTTAAGAATACGCATAGTCATATCTCTTATGGTACACATAGCACATACGAAATTTGGTTCAAATCCAAATGATAGTATGGAAGTTGCATGTATTTAAAGTTGAACCTGTCAGCAGGCTTAGAATCATGTTGGTAGCACTGACGTATATAAGTTTCTCCAAATTAATATAGAATGCCAGGTACTATACGTGTGCATAGTTTAAAGCTGTCGGCTTGCATACTTTCTGATATATGGGTATTTGGATAAAATAAATTAGGAGCATTTATTAACAGTTGGCAGCTCTGGTGGGTCGTAAGAATACGCTCAGTCATATCTGGTTATGTACACATACAACATACGAAATTTGGTTGAATTCCAATTGATAGTGTAGAAGTTATATGCATTTAAAAATTGGACCTATCAGCAGGCTTATAATCATTTTGGCAACACTGCCATGTATGGACTCCTGGAAATTAAACTGCAATATTATTATCTATACGTGTGCCAATTTTGAAATAGCTCCCATTCATACCTTCCAAGATATACATCATGGAGTAAAAATTTCAATTGCGATTTTTTAGCAGCTGGTAGCACTGACATCATTTTCAAATATGGCCGTGAGATATTCAGGTATAGATCTTTAATCCTACCAAATTTTGTTTCGATTGCTCCAGCCGTTTAGGAGTTGATAGGGGGGGGGGACACACACACAGCCAGACAGACAGACAGACAGACAGAAGGACAGACAGACAGACACACATTTGCCCGATCTCATAAGTCTACTTTTTCCTCATTTTTGCAAAATGTGAAAAGTAGGCTAATAAGTGGCCATTGACTGCATTAATGGAATACTAAATCTGGTGTTTTGAACGCATAAAATTGTTTGATTTATTTTGAATTTGGTCAAAATAGAACCGAAATTGAAACACTTCATACTGTCATGTGTTTTAAATTCGGCTGAAAGAAGTCAACATATGCTGCCTTATCTAGTTTACTGAAATACGTCATTCTACAAAATTGGTACCCTGCGCCCTCATCGACAACTTCTCGAAAGGGCAATGTTGTCTTTGAAAAAGGGAAAAAGAAAACGTTATAAACCTTAAAGTAGGGTTATAATTTTCGAACAGTCGCATGTATATTTTATTTTAAACACAGATGTCCTCAGTGAAATAAAGTTAACAAACTGTACATTTTGGTGATTTTTGTACTATTATTTGGTGATATTTGATTTGATGAGTTGGCAAATCTGAACATAGACTGAGGTTACGTGACCCAATGTTCCAGTCTTTTGGAGAGCATTTTCTGGCGTCTAATATGCACGAGAGTTCCATTTGGTGTACTGTAGTTTAATGTTAAGCTCCTTGCAAAGACTTTGTGCTCGTGCCCAACGAAACCCACCCGGTGGCGTTGACGCTGTGCATATCTTGAGTGTACTGATGTCCACGGTGTCCCCAAAAGGATCAACTCTTGCCAGGAATATTTTCACATTATAAACGTGATCAGTCGGTGACACGAAACGCGAGTTTTGCGGACTGTGGATGACGTGGTTAGAGGAGTGACGGTGACGCAGCTTAGCGAATGATCCACGTGCAGACTGACGCGCTGGCGTGGGCGTAGGCGAGCACGCACATTGCCGCCAGTGCTGCCAACAGCTGTTACCTCGATGTCACTAATTCTGGAGAAAAATATCGCCAACAAGTCGCTAATACAACTGGTCATTTTAAAATAATTACACCATTTATTTGATATAGACAGCTTCGAAGCCATTTTTCAGTGTTGTCGTATTGACAATTGATATTGCAAATATTAAGTCGGTCAACTAATCTCACTTGACACTAATATATAATAAACTACAAAATCGAGACTTGTGTATGTACTGACAAGACAAACTTTTTTCATTGAAGATCTGCGTCATCAACTGGCACTGCCATCTACGTTAGCATATATACGACTCTTAAGTTAACGACAAGCGAAAATGGAAGAAATCTTGATGGACTGTTATACTACAGACGCAGTGACAAATAGAGACTGGATGCCAGCTGACTACGAGCTCAGACATATGATGACGCGACTCGCCGTGCACGGCTTTCACCACCTTATCTGCCAGTACAAGCGCTACCACCAACCAGAAGACCAGTGCATTTGTAATCCGTGTTACAAACTTTGTAATAGATACCACGTCCTTTACTGTGACAAAAGAAAAACCTCCCTAACTTACTTCTGTCGAGGTTAATGTATGAAATCTGCACATTGTGCGTTAACCGTATTATTATTAACTAGTTGAAACCCGTCAAAAATGACGGTCAATAGAAAAATATTTACTGAAGAATTTACATATAGGCCTACTGATAATCTTTGTACGATTATTTTTTGGCTCTATTGAAACTATAAGGGCGTCAAAAGATTGCACTCTCAACATTGCAAAATACTGCTGGCCATGACTGAAAAATTGATGAGGCAAATTGAGACCTATACGTTCCAGAGTTTTCCCTTGAGCTTCATTGATTGTGACAGAGTATGCCAAATAAATTGGAAAATATTGCCTCTTAAAACAAAATGATAGTGTTTTATCGGATGCTGTTAAATCAAGTAGAAGGATTAGACCTCTCTGCCTAATTTTAACTGCATTTATTATTTCCAAATCCAAGCAATATAGTTGCATTTAGGAGCCCTTGGGAAACGTTCAGATTTCTAAGCAGCATAACGGTTCAAGCGTTTGGAATATGTGGAGGCAAGTCATTTAGTTCCAAGGAATTCAAGAACTCTGAGGAGTCTAATAAAACTGGCCGCAAACCGTCACATATAATTTTGGAATATAACGAAGAAATGCGATGATGTGCACCTCCATACATCTTAAAACAATGTGGACCGTATGGGTGTGGAACAGTAACATTGGCACCAAATGAAACGAAGGACATAACATTGTACTGCCGATTAGTCTCTCTGAAATTCCTTGAGATATCATCTCCAGTGAAAAATAATTGTTGCAGCATGTCAAATATTTTATATTTAGTCAGATTAATTTTACCATTACAACAGCAAAGGTCAAAGTAACCAAGTGTAGATTTCTCTCAAGAGAAATACAGTGCAGAACAATGTTTACATTTGTTCGTCAAAGACCCTACACTGTAACGGTATAGTATCTGGAATTGTACACACATCAAAAAAAGTTTTGCATCACCTCGGTTCCAAGAGTTCCGGAACCGTTAAATACAAAGGGAATAGAGATCAACACAAACAACATTTCAGCTCGTTTTATTGCTCATGAGACCCACACATTGCATGTTGTACCATCATACAGCTAGACTTTCAGCATTTGTGGTCCAGATTGCAGTACACACCACTACCTCTAATACCCAGTAGCACGTCCTCTTGCATTGATGCATGCCTGTATTCGCCGTGGCATACTATCCACAAGTTCATCAAGACACTGTTGGTCCAAATTGTCCCACTCCTCAACGACAATTCGGCGTAAATCTCTCAGAGTGGTTGGTGGGTCAAGACGTCCATAAACAGCCCTTTTCAACATATCCCAGGCATGTTCGATAGGGTTCATGTCTGGCGAACATGCTGGCCACTGTAGTCGAGCGATGTCGTTATCTTGAAGGAACGCATTCACAAGATGTGCACGATGAGGTCGAGAATTGTCCTCCATGAAGACAAATGCCTCTCCAATATTCTGCCGATATGGTTGCACTATGGGTCGGAGGATGTCATTCAGGTATCGTAAAGCCGTTTCGGAGCCTTCCATGACCACCAGTGGCGTACGTCGGCCCCACATAATGCCACCCCAAAACATCAGGGAACCACCACCTTGCTGCACTCGCTGGACAGTGTGTCTAAGACGTTCAGCCTGACCAGGGTGCCTCCAAACACTTCTCCGACGATTGTCTGGTTGAAGGCATATGCGACACTCATCGGTGAAGAGAACGTGATGCCAATTCCGTGGGGTCCATTCAGCATGTTGTTGGGCCCATCTGTACCGCGCTGCATGGTGTCGGGGTTGCAAAGCTGGACCTCGCCATGGACGTCGGGAGTGAAGTTGCGCATCATGCAGCCTATTGCGCACAGTTTGAGTTGAAACACGACGTCCTGTGGCTGAACGAAACGCATTATTCAACATGGTGGCATTGCTGTCAGGGTTCCTCCGAGCGGCAATCCGTAAGTAGCGGTCATCCACTACAGTAGTAGCCCTTGGGCGGCCTGAGCGAGGCCTGTCATCGACAGTTCCTGTATCTCTGTACCTCCTCCATGTCCGAACAACATCGCTTTGGTTCACTCTGAGACGCCTGGAAACTTCCCTTGTTGAGAGCCCTTCTTGACACAAAGTAACAATGCGGACGCGATCAAACTGCGGTATTGACCTTCTAGGCATGGTAGAACTACAGACAACATGAGCAGCGTACCTTCGTCCTGGTGGAATGACTGGAACTGATCGGCTGTCGTACCCCCTCCGTCTAATAGGCCCTGCTCATGCATGGTTGTTTACATCTTTGAGCAGTTTTAGTGACATCTATGAACAGTCAAAGGGACTGTATCTTGGATACAATATACACAGTCAACGTCTATATGCCGGAGATCTGGGAACCGAGGTGATGCAAAACTTTTTTTGATGTGTGTATCTGAAATGCCGTATTCATATTGGAGTTTAAAAGTGGCTTCGTATTTTTCTCCGATTTCCCACTTGTTTGCGGCTAATGTTCTATTTCGTAAAATGGGTTTATTTATAGCAGCATTTCTCCCCAAATTAACGTCATATTAAATAACACTATAGTGGCCTGCATCAACGCAGCTGCCAAATATCAAATAGCAAATAATAACTTACTTCCATTGCCAAAATCAACTGCGTGGTTAGACTCATTGTTATGTACTCTAAAAAATAATCAATAAACAATAATATTCACTTATACAACTAAGTTCAGAGACTTCCATTCTCAAGTTGGTTGCTGATGAGAATGCGATGAGACTGATCGCCAATAATAAAATCCATGCAATTTTTGCAATTTGCTTGCAAACGCAACTCAGAATGACGAACTTCATTTTGAAATAAACAGAATGAAACTGCTCTAAATAATCAATTTCCATCACCTGTTGAAGGTACAATACTTTGCATTTCCATGACAGTAAATTATGCAAGGGAGCATAGAATCACTTCGCCACTACTGGAATGAGCATGGACTCACTTCGCCAGCCACCGTAATGGAGGGAGTTTTAGAATTATATGTTCAGTGTTTTTCAAAGATCGTATTAACACAGGGAAGCCCAGTCTTAAGGCTACATTCTGAGCTATCGCCCCAGATTCCAGGTTCGATCCCTGCTCTGCCAAGAAATTTAATTCTGGTCTGAGGGCTGGAACGGGTCGCACTCTTGAGGCACACCTAAGAAGAGCAAAATTGGATTCCCATCTCAACAATCTTGGATGTGGTTTTCCGTGGTTTCCCACTTCCACTCCAGGCAAATACCGGGATAGTTCCTAACTTAAAGCATCAGTCGTCAACTCTCCATTCCCCATACTAATTACAAATGCACACATCAATACAGCCATCACATTAACACAGGTTATCAGAGAAAGGTTTACACTCACACACCAAAGTAGACGGCGCTGAGTGACCACGATGTCTGAGTCCATCAAATGAATTATGTTCGACAATTTTCTCTCAAGGCGAAGCGATTGTGCCGACTTTTATTTAATAATTTAAAAGTATCTGTCAACGTAAATCATGGAGAATTCCTTACCTTACGGGAATAATAAACGTAACATATGTTTGGACAATGTAATACCAATTGCAAGATAGAATAATTGAGAAATAAAATTACACGTCTGAGGTGGGAATCAAACTCCTCCGACGATGCATAATCAATTTCGTTGTCCACAACGTTAGCCGCTGAGCCACCCAGACAACGAAATTAGAGTGCAATATTAAGTGACGTAAACAACAAACGCACTCAACTGCCAGTTACAGTTCATCAATATTTCCCTCATTTCATGATTCTATTCCAGTATATATCGGGATACAACATAAGCGATATTTCCCTTTTCAATTCTCATAAACAAAGATCACACCACGATACGGTGGATCTTTTATCCGCCATTTCTCTCATGAAGGAACGCCATTGCGGCAACGCGCAATTGCCACATATATTACATTTCTCTTTAAACATATAAAAATATACCGTAACATATATTTTCCTTTTAAAGACACACTGCAAATCTGCATGCCAAGAGCTTTCGTTAGAATGCCATACGAAGCCAATCGGTTAAGTCGTTTTCAAAATCTCGAGTGTACAAAAAATACCTTAGTGTTTTAAATACACACATCAAAAAAAGTTTTGCATCACCTCGGTTCCAAGAGTTCCGGAACCGTTAAATACAAAGGGAATATAGATCAACACAAACAACATTTCAGCGCGTTTTATTGCTCATGAGACCCACACATTGCATGTTGTACCATCATACAGCTAGACTTTCAGCATTTGTGGTCCAGATTGCAGTACACACCACTACCTCTAATACCCAGTAGCACGTCCTCTTGCATTGATGCATGCCTGTATTCGTCGTGGCATACTATCCACAAGTTCATCAAGACACTGTTGGTCCAAATTGTCCCACTCCTCAACGACAATTCGGCGTAAATCTCTCAGAGTGGTTGGTGGCTCAAGACGTCCATAAACAACCCTTTTCAACATATCCCAGGCATGTTCGATAGGGTTCATGTCTGGCGAACATGCTGGCCACTGTAGTCGAGCGATGTCGTTATCTTGAAGGAACGCATTCACAAGATGTGCACGATGAGGTCGAGAATTGTCGTCCATGAAGACAAATGCCTCTCCAATATTCTGCCGATATGGTTGCACTATGGGTCGGAGGATGTCATTCAGGTATCGTAAAGCCGTTTCGGAGCCTTCCATGACCACCAGTGGCGTACATCGGCCCCACATAATGCCACCCCAAAACATCAGGGAACCACCACCTTGCTGCACTCGCTGGACAGTGTGTCTAAGACGTTCAGCCTGACCAGGGTGCCTCCAAACACGTCTCCGACGATTGTCTGGTTGAAGGCATATGCGACACTCATCGGTGAAGAGAACGTGATGCCAATTCCGTGGGGTCCATTCAGCATGTTGTTGGGCCCATCTGTACCGCGCTGCATGGTGTCGGGGTTGCAAAGCTGGACCTCGCCATGGACGTCGGGAGTGAAGTTGCGCATCATGCAGCCTATTGCGCACAGTTTGAGTTGAAACACGACGTCCTGTGGCTGAACGAAACGCATTATTCAACATGGTGGCATTGCTGTCAGGGTTCCTCCGAGCGGCAATCCGTAAGTAGCGGTCATCCACTACAGTAGTAGCCCTTGGGCGGCCTGAGCGAGGCCTGTCATCGACAGTTCCTGTATCTCTGTACCTCCTCCATGTCCGAACAACATCGCTTTGGTTCACTCTGAGACGCCTGGAAACTTCCCTTGTTGAGAGCCCTTCTTGACACAAAGTAACAATGCGGACGCGATCGAACTGCGGTATTGACCTTCTAGGCATGGTAGAACTACAGACAACATGAGCAGCGTACCTTCGTCCTGGTGGAATGACTGGAACTGATCGGCTGTCGTACCCCCTCCGTCTAATAGGCCCTGCTCATGCATGGTTGTTTACATCTTTGAGCAGTTTTAGTGACATCTATGAACAGTCAAAGGGACTGTATCTTGGATACAATATACACAGTCAACGTCTATATGCCGGAGATCTGGGAACCGAGGTGATGCAAAACTTTTTTTGATGTGTGTATATATGGCAACAGAGAATTCGTTACTTTACGGGAATGATAAAAGTGAAATATGTTTCTACAATGTAATACCAATCGTAGAAAGGAAGAAAACAAAAAAAAAAACATATCCGAGGTGGGAATCCAACCCTCTCGACCATGCAAAGGATGGCAAAAGAGAATTCGTTACTTTACGGGAATGATAAAAGTGAAATAATGTTTCTACAATGTAATACCAATCGTAGGAAGGAAGAAAATGAAAATAAAAAAACGTATCCGAGGTGGGAATCGAACCCTCTCGACCATGCAAAGGATGGCAACAGAGAATTCGTTACTTGACGGGAATGATAAAAGTGAAATATGTTTCTACAATGCAATACCAATCGTAGGAAGGCAGAAAACGAAAATAAAAAAAAACCGAGGTGGGAATCGAACCCTCTCGATCATGCATAATACAAATTTATAGGCAGTAACCTTATCCCCTTGGCCTTCCAGACAACTATGGGACACTGCAGTATTAAGCTATCTAACCAGTATACACACTCAACCTGCAGTTTAATTCCTTCAATTCGTGGTTTATTTAATATAATTCTATTTCAATGCATATTGTAAAAACATAATTAACATTATTGGAGACCCTTTTTAATTCTCATAAACAAAGATCTCAGTTAGACGCGACCGGAATCGCCATTTTCCTTGTTGAGAAAGGCCATTGTGCGCATGCGCGGGAGTGTCAAATATTACATATTTCTTTAATCATTTAAAAATATACCGTAACATATATTTTCCTTTTAAAGAAACTCCGCAAATCTGCATGCCAAGAGCTTTCGTTAGAATGTCTTACGAAGCCAATCGGTTAAGTCGTTTTCACAATCTCGTGTGTACAAAAAACAGCTTAGTGTTTTAAATATATAGATAAATGAACACAAGGAAAATCTTTGTCAGGAGGAAACATGCACTTGCCTCGCGTTATCGATTACGATTTGCGTAATATGCGAGCAACTTGCACCACACCCGCAGACAGTGATTATTGCTTAGATACTGAAATAACTTACATACTGCCATCTAGCTGCAACGATGGGAACTGACGGATATAGCGAATGCGGCGTCTCTACCGGCGCAGCATCTGTCCAGGAATTACCTTATAATACAGTATATTTTTAATATGCTGAACTGCTATGCCCGAGATCACGAGTTCAAACTCGGCTGAAGTCGTCGGATTTTTATGAGCGTTAAAATCCTTCAGTATGCCTTCCTTCGAAGGGGAAGCCCATGTCATAGATTTAAGGCATGTAAAATAATCTATCACTTCAATTGGTAGTGTGTAGACAAATTTGGTATGTTGGCTAGAAACGTTCCACCTAGTTCCAACGTTCACCGCCAGGTGTCAGTGACAGTGGCATCTGGTAGCCAAAGTTGGAACTACTTGAAATTGAACTTGTTGGGAGCCCTCGGGCGTTCAACCAAAATACCCATCTATGGCCATTGGCTGCAATTCATGTAGCCAAAGTTGGAACTACTTGAAATTGAACTTGTTGGGAGCCCTCGGGCGTTCAACCAAAATACCCAGCTATGGCCATTGGCTGAAATTCATATGTAGTAATATATATTATTAATCACTTGTCATTTTTTCGTATGTGTTGGTAATTGGGATTATATTGTGTTGACCAACTGAAATATCAATTGCCATTTATTGTTATTTTTAACTCACTTTAAGGGTTTGGGACATCTTGGCCATCAGTCACGTGTATTTGAGTGTGTGTTGTGTTCGAATTGTCTGATAAGTTGGTGTTTTTGTGGTGATTGTAGTAGTGTAACGGTAATTAATAGAATTAGATGTTCCGGGACTTGAAGTAAGGAGCCAGTCAGGTTATTTTCCTGGCAGGAGTGTGGAAAAATCCGGGAAAAGAAACACACTCAGAATGGCCGTTGTCTGCGCCGGGATTCAAACCACCGACCTGTGGACTTCCTGCAGCTCCCCATCGCAGTTGAGGTGAGTGATTTAATGCGCATATACTAGAGAAATACGTTTTATATAGTATATCCTAGACTCGCAAGGAGCGCTAGTGTGCAGATTGTGCCATCCTTCGCTTAACTATGGAAGGGTCAACGAGTGGGGTCAAGATGCACTCAGCCAAGTGTTGTCCATAAATAGAGATTAGGTATGTGTGTTTATATTAGTGCTGATCGAAGACGTCAGTGTAAAAGGTATTATGAACGCTATATCCAAATTAAACATTCATAATTATCTCGGGTTAAAAATCAATCTTGCAGAATAAGGAATTCTGATGTCCTTGCACAAAGCCTGATTTATTAGTGTATCTGGTACATTTATCTTGTTAACCGACATGTTTGAGAGCGCCTATCGGAAAGACCCTTGACACTAGTTCAGGCTCATGCCTAAACGGACCTTACTCCCTCAGGAGCAATATTAGGAATTTGCATTTTATATGAACTTGATGATATGTAGACTAGAGAAAATGGATTAAAACTGGTGGTTTTGTCAAAAAATCTGTATTTGCTGTTACGCCAAAGGTATGGAATTCATTTTACTCTTACAAGGTAATAGAAATTAATACTTTTCAGTCGGTCAAAACGATTGTACACAATTGTAATGGATGTTTCTCTAAACCTGGTAATATTACATGAGATTAACGAAATCACTTGGATTACTAGTTTCGATCGTCAAGCGATCATCGTCAGATCTTCACACTCAGGCTGTAAATTTTGTTCAGGTTTAGGGCAACATCCATTAAAAAATTGTATAAAATCTTGTTGACCGATTGAAAAGCATTTATTTCCATTAGTAAGGCAACATTGAAAATGGCTTTCAACACGATAATACAAATTGCCAGAATTTACCCAACAACACCAATGCTCGTTTACAATTTGCTAAACAGCATTCCGAATGGACAATGGCGCAGTGGGGTACAATCTTGTTCTCTGATGAGTCAAGATTCGCTTTGAGATCTCCAGATGGTAGACGAAGAATCTGGAGGCGGCCTGGAGAGCCAGTGTACGTTATTATCTCCTACAAGACCCTTCGATGGAGGTTCGGTCCTGGTTTGGGGGGCATCTCTGTGGAGACTCGAAGAGAGTTAGTGTTCATTGAGAATGGTGCGCTCAACGGTGACCGCTACATAAACGAGATCCTCATCAACCATGTTATGCCGTTTGCTCCATTCATCGGAGATCAGTTCGTGTTCATGCATGATAATGCTCGGCCACATGCTGCAGACGGTTTGTTGCATTTGGACAGCATAGGAATCACTCGACTAGAATGGACAGCTCGTAGCCCCGACTTGAACCCAATTGAACATGTCTGGAACATATTGGGTGGAAGAATTCGAGGTCGCAATCCATTACCGGAGACATTACATGACTTACAGAAGGCTATTTGAGAGGAATGGGACAGTATGGACCAGGAAAACATCGCACCATAATCGAAAGCATGTCCAGGAGGATAGCGGCCGTAATTGGGGTTCGTTGTGGAAACACGAAGTACTGAAACTTTCATTTCCGCGGCCTTTCGTGAATACAATGATGTAATCTTTTCTGCTCGTGTGCGCCATTATTTTCGATTGAAAAAGTGCATATTTCTTTGCTAAAGATAAAGTGAACATTTCAGCATAAGTGTCATTCAGTCACAAATATGGTCAATTAATGTAAACTTTGTGAAAATGGACTCTGTTTTACGTGTGGAATGCTCAGAAAGTTTCAATAATCAATCAGTAACAATTGCTAAACTGCTGATGAAAAAATGGTAAAATAATTGGAATTTGAAATTGGCATTTTTAACACGCAAGGCTAGTGATCATTTTGTTTTTGACGGCCAGTGTATTTTACACGGATTAGTTTTTATTTATGTTACTCTCGAATCATATTAATTTCTTTCTCGTAATAAATTCAAATCCAGTAAGATCTTACAGCCCTTGTCCAATCTTTCGTTGGTCTTGGATATATCTATTTACTTAAACACACTTAATTCTTCAGCAAATTTGAGTGGAGGGGGAAATCCAACCTCTTCTCGTTACCTTTAATTGGATAACCATTCTATTGTGTAACCACCTGCTGCGATAGGACTCCAAAGCTTTAACTCGGAGAGTAATTTAACTTTAATGAAACATTGTATATTTTAATTCTGAGTTAATTCCAAACTTTAAACAAGGAAGTACTTTAACAATAGCATGAGATAGAGCGTGTTTGTAACCTACATTGTGTCTGTGCAGCTACACTGGTATCTTTTAATGCACATAGCTTCAAATAACTCCTCACAATTACGACATTATTCTCATAACGTAAGCGCACATCATTGAACTCTGGCGCTCACCGATGGAGAAACGTTAATAACTCTTTAAGTACGTCATCTCGCTGATAAGCATAGGTGAAAACTGCCATATACAGAAGACGCATAAAATAATGACACCCACAAAGAGCTGGATTTATTTGGCGTGAGACTAGCTTCAGCATTTAACAAACTTGAGAGGTTACTTACTTATTTCTGTAGACACTGTTGGGGACATTCTGCTGCCTTTCAGAACAGACCTACAACGAATGAATGTTTAATCTTCTGAGAGAGTAGACCAGGGAATGCGTTCAAGTGAGTACACTTGCTCCTGGAACTAAGTTTCAAGGGTAGATATTAGAGATCTCAAGGCAACAATCGCCACCACCAGAAATCCATAATTCTCCTTGGCAACAAGAAATTTGCAAACAACCATGAATATTTTGTTCATCTGGTTCTATTCATATATTTAACTAGAAACTGCGTTCCGTCGGGCCTGACTGCACTCTACGTTGCTGTCGTTGTTTCATTTGCAGTCTTCTAGTAAATTGCTAATCCCGCATTATCTTCAAATACAGGGTTGGTCCTCCACTTCGTGATCCGTAAAATAAAAGGCTCATGAAGCAAATATTGATACCAACATTGGTTTCCTTAATAGAACTGTTGTTATTGTTGATTCATTTAGGGACTTTGTGACATCGTGGTCATGTAGCCCCGTGTGCTTGGGTATGTCTGGAATTTGTCAGATAGCCTGTATTAGTGTGTGTAGTTGTAATTCATTTGAGTATTTGGAAGGAGGCGGCCTTGGCCTTAATATAGGAACCATCCCGGTATTCTCCTGGAGTAGATGTGGGAAACCACGGTAAACCACTTCCAGGATGGCTGAGGTGGGAATCGAACTTACCACTTATCAGTTTTGACTCATGAGGCTGAGTTCCAGCCCTCAGGTCAGAATTAAATTTCTTGGCAGAGCCGGGAATCATACCCGGGCCTCCGTGGTGACAGCCAAGAGTACTAATAGAACTACTTATCTCGACCACTAGTGGAGCATATCGTAACTATACAACTTCAGTGGTATATTTATTCTTAAAATTGGAGTACAGGAACCACTGTTTCTTTGAGAAGTTTTACAGAAGCGAGCACTTTTGTTGAATATCACATGACCAGAAAAGTTATGAAAGTAGTGTGTTGATACAGTTACAACTGCGTCTAAAACTGCAAATATTTCTATATTTTACTCGAAAACTTCTAATTTGATTTTTGAAACATTTGCACTGCCGAATTAGTCTTAATTGCCGTGTTGGGGACTGAAATCCGCACAGTTGCACTCAAGTAATAAAGTTATCTCAGGGATTCATGGGACGTTGTTGTATGCTATTTTATGAGGCCATCATTACCATTCTCAAAGAAAACAAGAAGTTCCGTGACGAACTAAAGAGCCTACATTTCTTAAAATTAAGATTCATGCCAATGATTAACCTACAGTATATGAACCTATCTGGAATAATGACAAAATTAAGTTGGTAATATCGAAATGTATAATTAGTTCAAAATATACCTGGTATAATGTAGCCTAATAGAGCATTACAGTTGGCAGCCCTGGTGACTGAATATATTCTTAGTTCCATCTCTTAAGGAAAGAATAAAAAAATTGCTTGAAGTCCAATGGACGTTACATGCAGTTAGACATTGGATCTATCAGCACGCGTAAAAGCATGTTGGCAACAATGTCATGCGTGTGCTGGTCAGAAATAGCCTAATCTGAAATATTATGATATCTTGTTGTGCCAATTTTGGACGAAATTCATTTTTTAGTATAGAAGTTAAAACTATTTTAAAATTGGACCTATCATCAGGCATAGAATCATGTTGGCAGCACTGACTTATATTAATTATTCCAAATTAATCTGGAATGACAGGTGCTATACGTGTGCAAAGTATAGGGCTGTTGGCTGGCATACTTCCTGATATATTTATATTAGGTTAAACAAATATAGACAGCATTTATTAACAGCTCGCAGCCCTGATTGCTTTTAAGAATACTTATAGTCATATCTCTTATGTTACACATAGCACATACGAAATTTGGTTGAAATCCAACTGATAGTCTAGAAGTTACATGTATTTAAAAATTGGCCTTATCAGCAGGCTAATAATCATGTTGGTAGAGCTCAAGTATATAAGTTACTCCAAAATTAATCTAAAATGTCAGGTACTATACGTGTGCATAGTTTAAAGCTGTCGGCTTGCATACTTTCAGATATATTGGTATTTGGATGAAGAAAATAGAGAGAGCAATTATTAACAGTTGGCAGCCCTGGTGGCTCTTAAGAATACGCTCAGTCATATCTGTTTATGCACACATATTACATACAATATTTGGTTGAAATCCAATTGATAGTGTAGAAGTTATAGGCATTTAAAAATTGGACCTATCAGAAGGCTTAAAATTATGTTGGCAACACTGTCATGTATGGTCTCCTGAAAATTAAACTGAAATAGTGTTATCTACATGTGTGCCAATTTCGGAATAGCTCCCATGCATACCTTCCAAGATATCCAACATGGAGCTCAAATTTCTAGTGCGTGTTTTCAGCAGTTGGTAGCACTGACATCATTTTCAACTATGGACGTGAGATATTCCGGTATACATGTTTACTCATACTAAATTTGGTTTTGATTTCTGCAGCCGTTTAGGAGTTGATAGGACACACACACACACACACACACACACACACACACACAGACAGACAGACAGACAGACAGAAGGACAGACAGACTGACAGAAGGACAGACAGACAGACACACATTTTCCCGGATCGATCTCATAAGTCTACTTTTTCCTCATTTTTGCAAAATGTGGAAAGTAGGCTAAAAAGGTGAAAACTGGATGATAGTATCTACAGTGAATAAGAAGTGGGACATCCTGGGCTAATAACCGGGTATATGGAACACATAACTACAGTATACGGATGCATATTTAGTTCCTCGCCACCTCAAGGTAGTATGGTTTTAAAAACACAGGACTAAAATCATTTAGAATAAAACTATTAGGCTATAGGTGCAGATGTTTTAACCCGTTGAGTGCTTCACCCGTCTATAAACGGTGCACAAGTACTTACTTTTTTTCATACTCCCCATTCGCTTTCAAATGACAAGTCGATCACTGTTGAGCATTATGTAGTACTACTTGAGTTTGGATTTTTGCTTCCGGAAGTAACAAACAGAGCATTTTGTAGACGTATGTCCTCTACAGCTGGAGTTCATCTATGATGTAGACAAGCATGGCGGGAGAACCCGCACATTCTTCACCACGCTTTGTGATTTCGGTTCAAAGAATACCAATGTTTGTCCTAGTAAGATGCGACAAGTATTACTTGCGTACTGATTTTAGGAAATAATTTTATTTTTGGTACTTTTATCTGGTATGGAAATGATGCAAGCGTGGGAACAATAAATTTTATTTCGTATCGTATCAAAATGAATTTCAATGTACATTTCCATTTCAATTTTCAATTTACCTTTATATTACGAAAGACCCAAAACCTACAGACATTCTAACCCCCTTCCCCCTGATAAGTTAAAAATAACAACTTGTACAATTTCTTTTAAAATGCAAATGAAAAATAAATCTTCACTGAGGTAGCAAATAGCTTACTGGGCAACTCAGCACTTGAAAGGTTAAATAGAGAAGAGGAACACAGATTTTTCAACTTGAAATGCTGTTCAAATGCATGTTCAAACAAAGGTGCTTGAGTTTGCACAAAGGAGGTCTCATAGTAACTCAAAGTACGTCATACATTTTGCCTAATTGTACGTGGTTATGGAGACGTTTGATTAATTACGTGGTACATAAAGGCTATTGAGATGCAAGTGGTCTCCACGTGGCTGGTCAGAGCCTACAGTCACCCACGTACTGCTCGGGTCTAAGATCTGTGAACTTGCGGGGTGAAGGCAGAGGCAGGGAAGGAACAGGCGAGAAGTGAGAAGCTTGTCAACAGCCCGCCTCTTTACCTGGTATTCCCGTCTATTCTAATACTACTAACATAGGATCATTGCTCAAACCACTCTGGTGTTGCGAACGAGCGAGTGAGTCACCGACCTATGTATTTGGATCTGTTACTACGCAAGGACCAGACTGGGAAGCCGGCTCATCTAGCATCACAAACGTCAACGCTCCACATTCCTGTCAGGTCCACTGCGAGCTAGACAGAACATCACCCAAGTTCACAAGCATAAGGTTGAACACAAAAAGTGTAACAAGGAAAGAAATTTCATCTTAATTTCTAAATACAGCTCCATGAATAAAGTTAGTCACTCTCTGTAATTATTGTTCTTGTAATTATTTTTTGATTAGCAAATACATGCATTATACGTAGTAAGACTGTAATAGTATTAATACCGACTGTGGTAGCTACGCCTGCTAAAGCGCATCACTTGGCCATGCTGACTCGGTAGACGCATGGATTCGAACCTCACCGTCGGCCGACCTTGAAATGGTTTTCCGTGGTTCCCCATTTTCAACTCCAGGCAAATACTGGGACGGTGCCTTCTGACAGGCTACGGCCGCTTCCTTCCACATCCTTGCCCAGTTTAATTCATCATCATTCATTTCATCTCTCATTAACTCTTCTGATGAGGTTGGCGTCAGGAAGGGCATCTGGCCGTAAAAACATCCACAACGAAGACTTCCATCGCATCTCATCCCTGACCCCGTTAAAACGGGAATAGTAAGGGGTAGGCATACAATAAGGTAATAGTAATAATAATAATAATAATAATAATAATAGTGATAATAATATAAACAGTGGTTCCATAAGGAACTTACTGTCATATATACTGCAGGTATTTCCATCTCGAAACTCTCCCGTCAATTAAATAGGTATTCTATGTTATCCAATATTCTCCAGTCCGTGGAGTGATAATAGAGTAAGTGAAACAAGCATTTCCGTGAAGAAAAAAACACAACTTATTTTCATAAACTTAAAATTCTCCCGTCAAATAAATAGATGTTCCAAGTAAAGAAATGAATGATTTTGGTACATGACCAACATTGTGATAAAGTATAGGGCAACAATTTTAAACTCGATATCCAAATATTGTCGTTGTTTTAGACAATAAACATAAAAGTAATATTTTAAGATAGCAGAATGGTCTTTCTACTAGTGCTTGCTCTAAGCTACCATTGTCACTCAATACAACTCAGATCAACACGTAGTGCTAAGAGGAATTGTCAGCAAGGGAAGTTGCTCAACGTGTGCGCCGTAATCAATGTAATGTGGTTCAGGACGACATGCAAACCACAGCTGATGATCGCTGTCTCTGGATTTTTATTCCAGGAATCATGTGCGGATGCTACGGAACTCAGTTCGATGCTCGTGGGGGTTACAGGGCGACTCGTCTGTTAGGAACAGGTTGCACGGTGCCATCTGCACCTTCGATGGTCATAACGAGGTCCGGCTCTAAAATCGGACACCATACAGCCTGCGACAAATAGGCACGGACTCCCCAGTAAGATGCTGTTTGCAGAGATGTCACGTATGCCTCAGCCATGACGATCACAGATTTCGAGTTTGAAGTGAATCTGGTAACAGCGCACGACTCTCACCCAGCGTTAACCACGTGTTGCCTGGTGGTGGGACATTGTGAAGTTCTGAGGTAACATTACACAGATCATCATAGCCCCCTGGTGATTGTTCAAGGCACTCTTAAAACAGTACATACATCAACTAAAATAATGGAGGCATATCGCTAGTAGTACGCTGAAAACTTCATATTAATAGACGATAATTCTCGTGACTATTGTGGAATTTTCGTAAAGACGTACGTATGGCGTACTGGTATCACCTGACTAGAGTGGCCATCGTGTTTCTCTGACATGAATCCCATTGAACATGTCTGGGATTGATTATCGATGTCCACACCAACCTCGTAATATGTAGGATCTTGCCGATGGTATGCCCAGATGTATACAAGCATGTATCTGATCAAGGGGACGTTTTAACCTTTATTAGCGCCATCTATGTTGGTATACCACCCTACAAATAAGAAATCACGGCAGTGAACTGGTAAAGAAGTGCAATCGTTCTTGAATTGCTAATCAGGATTATGAGCAAGTATGGCACACCTTCATAACCCAGGAACATTTGTGATGCACTATACACAGTAATGCATTGATGATTCGAAACTCTTTCTGGTTTGTGTATATAACCAATAGTATCCAGTTGTCCTTATCTAAACATAAGAACAGGGATGAGGACCAAATTTCATTACTTTGTTTTACGTTGAAGTGGAAAAGAGAAAAGAAGTAATATCCACACACAAAGAAACCAAATTGGGAGAAGTATATTGGATCTCACAAGTAAACTTCAATATCAGCGCCTGGCTGTAAAGGTTATTGGTATCTTTCATACCAGTATTATGTGTTGCTGTCGTTTTATGTTTCTCAAGAGGGTTCCATGGAATGTAATACATTGTATGTGTTCGTTCTAAGCCAGTCTTGTTGTAAAGATATCACTTTCAGACTCCTTGGCGCCACGCAGCAGCTCATTGTATAGCGGATCCTCCTTATAAAAGTCATGCTCACGTTATAAAGAAACCTCCAACACAGAGTGGAGACCGAGGAATGAAAAGAAATAACACTGTTTATTGTACACTAGTGGTCATAATTCTGGAAACTTTGTAGGAAATGTATACATTTTCATTTAAGCACACAAATCTCTTTCGCCCAGTCATCATTAATCCAAGATTTATGATTTTTTATCCCAGTTCACGCAATTTTCACGTTGCCTTTTTTGTTTATTTATATGTTTGCTTGAGAAATGGTTTTTATCTGGTTGATTTTGCTGTTAGGCCATTTTCGAACAATTTTCTTCTAACACTAACTTATTGCAGAAACGTGAACTCCCTGGATGAAGATTAACATAGAACGACAAATTTAAATACTGCAGTGCTGATATTCCCGCCAAGAGTCATCAATATACTACTGTAAATATATTCAAGAGCACTAACATAATATCAACAATGATTGCATGTCAGTGGATAGTAAGATGCACCAAAACGCATTTCCTGTAGAGCGTTAGTTAAATCTAACCTACAAATTTAGTTTCACACAATTGTAGTTAGTGAAAGGTTCTTGCTCTAGATCATATACTGTAGCTGAGCTGCGATTGCTTTGTAAGTGAAGCCCATGATGTCCTGTTGAGCCAAGAAGGGAGGAAGGAGGGAGGGGGGGGGGGGGGGTGGAAGAGATAGAGAGAGAGAGTTGTTGATTCTTTAGGGGCTTTGTGAATTCGTGATCATGTGGTACTTAGGAGTGTGTAGATTTTTTTGTCTGACAACCTGTGTTTCTGCGGTGACTGCGACAGCGTGTCTAGGGTGTAGGATTGAGGCAGATGCTCCGGGACTTGGGATAAGGTCCGGATATATTGTTTTAAAAGCATGAAATACCACACTTAGGTTGGCCGGTTTCAGCAACTAGATCCAAACTTTCACTCTCCGGACTTCCAACTTCCAAGTGCAGTCCAGTCGCCCAAATTAATGCGCATGGCTACTGCACTTGGAAGTTGGAAGTCCGGAGAGTGAAAGTTTGGATCTAGTTGCTGAAACCGGCCAACCTAAGTGTGGTATTTCATGCTTTTAAAACAATATATCCGGACCTTATCCCAAGTCCCGGAGCATCTGCCTCAATCCTACACCCTAGACACGCTGTCGCAGTCACCGCAGAAACACAGGTTGTCAGACAAAAAAATCTACACACTCCTAAGTACCACATGATCACGAATTCACAAAGCCCCTAAAGAATCAACAACTCTCTCTCTATCTCTTCCACCCCCCCCCCCCCCCTCCCTCCTTCCTCCCTTCTTGGCTCAACAGGACATCATGGGCTTCACTTACAAAGCAATCGCAGCTCAGCTACAGTATATGATCTAGAGCAAGAACCTTTCACTAACTACAATTGTGTGAAACTAAATTTGTAGGTTAGATTTAACTAACGCTCTATTAGTTCCAACGTTCACCTCCATGTGTCGGTGCGGTAGTATCTAGAAGCCACGTTCACAGCTAGGTGTCGTTGACGGTCGCATTTGGTAGCAAAAGTAGCAACTACTTGAAATTGATCGTCTGCAGTATTTACCTGAATTACAGATAACACACACTAATACAGCCATCACAATTAACACCGGTTATCAGGCAGATTCTACACACACCCAAAGTACACGGAGCTACATGAACGCGTTGTTGCTGCCCCTAAACTGAGGAACCAACCAGCCTTTCCACGCTTGGCACTCGCTCATGCGTCTCTTAGCTAGGCTTATGTTACGTATTATCCCGGCATTTTCCTGGAGTAGAAATGGGAAACCACGACAAACCACTTCTAGGATGGATGAGGAGGGAATCGAATCCACCTCTCCTCAGTTCGGCTTTACGAGGTGGAACGATCTCCGTTTCAGCCCTCGAACTAGAATTATATTTCTTACCCGTAAAGCATTCTAATCACTAGCCAAAACGGTCTTATCAACTAAATGCTGTAGTTCACGTAATTACAAGTAAATTGCTATTCTCCCTTTGCTGTAATAAAAAGAGTGAATGTTCCTCAGCTACACTGAGGAACATCGAATCATGGATATATTTTTCAGATCTAGATAATGAATGCCTGTTAACCTTTTTAACAAGACAATATTACAAGGCTATATTACAAGTGAGCACGTGTTTACACCACTCGCAATTTGCACGAGGATTGGTCTGTAAACCAGTTTCTTTAATACGCTGACACACACACAGTTGGCTATTTTTGCAATGATGTTGCGAGGACAAGAACAATACCAGAACAAGATGAGATGCGGGTAGTATCTGCGCGCTCCCGTTTAGGGGCAAGGTGCGCAATAGACCGTCACACTTATACTTGTGTATAACGCAGTTTGTATCATGCAATGTTTGGATTGAGACCCCCAGCCCAGAAACACAATCATGGTAAAATATAGCTCTAACTGCATTTGCAACTTTGTGCATCTCGAGACATAATGTCATGATGAATGTATCAGAAGAACAAGGAGAAATATATCCAACTGACGAATCTAAACAAATTGCAACTACTTCTACCAGAGGCTCCATAACTCTGTGTCGTGACGCACTGAGGCATAGCGGTGATAAGGAGAAACTATATTCAGTACGGAAATTGTTTTAAACAACGGAAATTCATACAAAATAATAATCAAATTTTCTCGTTGTGAGAAAATTATTTAATCGTCTCCTCTACCACATGCCCTCCTAATTCATTTCTAAAGTTACTGGGGATTTGAAAGCCAAGTGAAGTGAGATAACCATTGTTCTCTTTTTTAAATTTCAAAGAAGACGTGCTTTGATGTAAATAGTTTTTGTCTTTTCTTTTTACAAAATACCACCAAAAAGAATTAGGATATTTTTTGAAGTTTATTGGTGCAGGAGCTGACCCCATGGTGTTGGGGTTAATGGGCCTGCTTCTCATCCGTAGGCCCTGAGTTCAATTTCCGGCTCCATCAGGAATTGAAACTGACGTGAGGCCTGGAAACGGGGTTCACTCAGCCTCATGAGGATAATTGAGTAGCTGTATGAAAGCGATACAACGCCCTGGCCAGGAAGATCAAGAGTAGTTAGTTATTGGAGTTGTAAGGGGCTGAACAGCGAGGTCATCTGCCCCAAAGATCAAGATTAAGGGCCGAGGAGACCATACGTGCTGATCACTTGCAGCCGTCAATCTGTAGGCCAAATGGATGTGCACTGGTTGTTTGGTAGGCAAAGGATCTTCACTGGCTGTGAAGCCACGGGGATTGTGTCGTACTGAAAATGTGACATATGAACGGTGGCGCGCTCCGAAAATGTTGGGAATCTCTGGTATATACGGTATACACAGAGAGATGGTTTGCCTAACACTCAGGGGCTTCATGATAAACGTTCAGGCATCAGCTAATTCCTCTTGGCTGGCCCAATAGATAAACATACGAGAGTTCCTTGCTGTGTCAAGTATGTCCGCGGTGGGTATTCAAATGAGCCGATAAACACACATCTGCCCTCAGCGGATCCCCTGGCTGCTCCGTTGATGAGCAGATGGTAATGGCACAATTTTAATCGAGAGTCACTGTTCCTCAGAACAATGGGGATTATTAGTGGATGAGGTCACAGTTTAAGCATTCAATTTCTCGGTGTAGCGATTAAAGTGTCAAAGCTTGAGTTAAAGGAGAACTTGTATTCCTTCGCGATTATTCGTACGAGAAAATCAAGAGAAGCATCAAAGGAGAGCAAACTTGAATATTCGGCCTTTTTCATGGTAAAACGCATTTGCAAATTATATTTTCTTCATAAACTGGTGATGTAAACTCTGTCATTATGATAAGGTTGTAACAGCCTCCTAGCCGGCACCGTATTGTTGGGGGCCCTGGGTTGCACAGAGGGGTTGCTCATTTAAACAGAGAACAGTTGGTTTCAGAGCAGCTTGGAGACTGTACACAATTGAGATAAGTTACCATACTTTTCAATCTTTACATTGAACAAGCAATGAAGGAAATTGTAGAAAAATTTAAAGTGGGAGTGAAGATTCAAGGGGGACTAATTTCCACTCTGAGATTTGCCGATGACATCGTCATCTTGGCCGACATGCCTGAGGATTTGAATGAGTTTTTGAATGGTATGGACTCCGTCTTGAGGAAAGAATTCATGACGAAAATTAATAAATGTAAAACAAAAATATTGGAATGCAGCCGAAATAAATCAGAATCATCTATGGATATCAAATTGGCAGGTGAAAAAATAAAGGAAGTAGGAGACTTCTGTTACTTAGGAAGCAAAATAACCAGTGATGGACTAAGCAAAGAGGATATAAAAAGTAGTTTAGCTCAGGCAAGGAAAGCATTTCTACAGAAAAGGAATCTGTTGACATCGAATATAGATTTAGGTGTTAGGAAGTCATTTTTGAAGGCATTTGTCTGGAGCGTGGCACTCTATGGAAGTAAAACTTGGACTATTGGTGCAGCAGAAAAGAGGAGAATTGAAGCTTTTGAAATGTGGTGTTACTGGAGAATGATGAACATCAGATGGGTAGATAGGCTTACAAACGAAGAGGTATTATGACTAGTGGGAGAGGCAAATGGTAATGAAGATAAGAGATAGGTTGGTAGGGCACATACTAAGACACCCAGGGATAGCAAGCTTAGTTATGGAAGAAAGGGTCGAGGACAAGAACAGATTGCCTCGGATGTAGGGTGTGGTAGCTATGTAGAGATGAAACGATTTGTTCAGGAGGCATGGAGAGCTGCATCAAACCAGTCAAAAGACTGAAGACTCCAACAACAACAACAACAACAACAACAACAACAACAACAACAGTAGCTTTCTCCCATCATTTCAGAACAGTAGGCCTATTCGTAGACCATTACTGCGTATCGCTTAAGTAGGAGCCTCATCCTATTTTCTTGAATAAAAAAGAATTTAGGTACATGAAAAAATTTATTTTCACCAGGTACTGCAATGTTTGAGCTATTTTTCGACATAATCACCACCAGAATTGAGATATCTGTCATATCGTGGGATCAACTTTTGTATTCCTGTGTCGTGGAAGTCTGTTACCTGGGAGTGGAACCAGCGTGTCTTCAGTTCTTCATCAGTGTGAAAATGCTGACTGGAGGACAGGAATTTCTTGAGGTGCAAGAAAAGATGGAAATCGCTTCGACCACATACGGTTCGGTGCTCAACAACTGTTCTGCAGGAGTTTGGCTGGGAGCTGGTTGAACATATTTGAACAGTCCTGATCTTGCTACATCTTCAGTTTAATATTTGTGTCTTACTAAATTTCTACTTCGTAGTAGAACATTACATTACTTTAACTATATAATGTATACTGTATTTACAAAAGAACCTGTGTAATAATTCTTTCCTCTCTCTTTGCTTTCAGGTAAGTGGCTGTAAACTCAGTTTGAGAGATTCCCGCTTATGTGAGTATTCTCATACTAGAGTTTCCACAAAACTGTGTAATGAGCTCCCTGGAAGGAATAAGAACACAAGGATTCTTTTGAATTGTGATTCAAATATTCATATTTTGCGATCTACTTACATATGGGAGATGATCTAACACCTCCACTACCACTATCACCACCTACATGTAAATAATACTGATACATCTGTATCGTTGCTGATTTAACGGGAAATGGATTATTATTATTATTATTATTATTATTATTACTATTATTATTATTATTATTGTTACGTGCAAGAGCCCGTCCCAAAGTTTTCAAACATGTATCTACGCCTGGATGTAACTTCAGGACATTTTGAAACGACCGCATCGTCGCTTGGTTCCGTTTGTGAACACGAGATGGTAGCTGCTGTCGGACTTTGGAGTTCTTCACGTGGTTCCTTCTTCTCCGCTAGAATGCGTTAGTTGTGCCTTATTAAACTCTTCCCTTTTCGTGGCATAATTGATGGCAATTATATTCCACGTCATAAACAAAAGAATATATATACTTCATGATACCGCCAAAATTGTTACTTAATTATGACATTGTTGATTGAGGTGTCAAGCCTTGATTGGACGATGAATATTTACATGAATGCAGTTCGGTATCTGACGCGGAATTCTCCGCCATCTTGTGGAGTGCATGGTCTGTCGTCTTGAAAACAAGCCAGCTGGTTGGAACAGTATCTATCCGTTGTGCTAGGGGAGCCTTGGCCCCTAGCTTTTTCAAAATATGAATACATATTCAAGAAAAAGGAAACGCCTGTGCTACATAAGGATTTAATTTCATCGTTCCGCCGTGAAGAGGAAATATGCAAAGTAAATCGCATCTGGATACAACAGGAGTGCTTGTGACATCGAAACGGCGTATGGGCGTGTTAGCCATTTTAAAGGCAATCAAGTGCCAGATTATATTTTATTTATATTGTGTGTTAATTATTTTATTTTCATTGTGTCTCCGATGAGAAGGATGTAAGGTACGTTGAATTATACATTTTTATTTATTATTGTTATGGAGCTCCGATATCGTCTTATAATAATGTTTTAATTCTGTACCTTATTTTGTTTTATAGGCCTAATATTTCTGTTTGTCAACGTTACCTGATATATATAAAAAAGGGTTTTGTTTTCTTCGTACCTTCTGGAGACACATTTCTAAGTTTATTTTACGTTTTAAATTATTATTTATTTTCCTTTGGCAATCTTGGGGTTGGCATATTATTTATCTGATTTAAGATCCGTAGCTCCTCCCTTTTGTTAATAGTGTTTAGACGTAATTGTTTTCCTCCGTTCTTTTCTTTCTGCTGTTTTTAAAATTTAGTTTTGCTAAATTGTTTGCCGTAATTCGATCGGGAATGCGGTCTCCTGTTTTTAGTGGCCATGTTTTTTTTTCTTGTTTTTCCGAAATGAATTCTGGTCTCGGGGTCAGTCTCTTGGCGCCGACCGCGAAGCTCTAACGTGTTGTGGTGTTAGCTTATTTTTTTAAAATTTAATCTTGTTGGTTTAACTTTGTGTTTTTGGTAAATGTTCCTGTGTTTTTCTCCGTCATGCAAATTATTGAATTATTTTCTGATCCTATTTTATTTGGTTAATTTACTTTTTAATTTCTCGTTTCATCGTGGCCTGGATCTCCGCATGTCGGATCGGTATTGCATTCCCTTGTAAATTATCAAGCCCTTTCTCATTTAATCATGCCTGTAATTTTATTTTAATCTTTGGGCTTTACAACATTTTAATTTTTAATTTAATTCTTGTCCTTTTTTTTTGCTTTGCAAGCTAACTTGTTCTGTTTCTGGTGGAGGTGCTCCTTTAAATTTTAACATTAAATTTTTATTTTCATTTTTAAGCAGCTGTTGTGGCATTATTTCATCGACAGCAGTTCTGTCGGTTATTGGGGGGTGTCTGTAGAATAGCCTGTGCGTTCCCCTTCTCCATTTTCCTTCCACCCCTTTTGGTGTTCTTCTGTTGGGACATGTCTTCTGGAGGTGATTTTGTTGCTGAAGCGAGGCGGACCTCTAAATACAGGTAAGTAGGCCCGCCATCCACGCTGGCCGTCCACGGGTGGCAATTATTATGCGGGCAGTTGTGGTGAAGCCGAAAAGCAGTTCCTATTATCGAGTGTTTCTCTTCAGGTACTGTCCGCTGAAATGTGTCCTCTGGCCAGTCCGTGTGGAGAGCTACCGCTCGTGTCTAAGCTGCGTGAATCTGAGAGGAATGTGCATCGCGGTCTATGAGAAGTTGTATTGACAAGTGATGAGGTTTCTCGGTCCGTGCATAGTACAGAACCAAATACATTGGTCGATGACTCACTCACTCATTCGTAACACCACAGTGGTTTGAGCAACGGCCCTATGTAAGCAGTATTGTAATAGAAAGGAATACCAGATATCACGGCGGGCTGTTGACACTTCCCTGGTCTTTCCCCTCACCCCGCAAGTTCGCATAGCTTGGACCCGAGCAGTATATGCAGTGCTGATTGCTGTTGAATGTCCAGCAACACATGCAGAGCGCCGTTCTCTGTGGTCATGTATTATTACCACTACACGAGCCTGTGTTGTGAGGCTTCCTCAAAGCTGCGGCGAGAAGCCCGACCCAGTCCAGGTCTGCCAACTTTCCACCTCAACTCACGGGCTTCTCTGGAATATCAGGAACTCTAATTTAATTGCGGGAAATATGACCTAAATTTGTCTACGAAGACCTTCATATTATAATTGTTTTGAAACATTCCGCTTTGGAAAGTACAGTGCTGGAGAAAAGTTTTGTATATTGTGGATTCCTGCTAGTTTTAATTTACTACATGTTTATAACCGCAATACACAATAAAGAGGGTACGCATAGAGAAAAACAAAATGCATCAAGCGATTTAAGGCAAACAAATTCGGAACAGAGGCAGAGCTAGATGGAAAGGAAAGGAAGGAGGAGAAAGGAAAGGAGAAAAGAAAGGAACGGAGAAAGAAAAGGAGAAAGGAAATGAGAAAAGAAAGGAGAATGGAAAGGAGAAAGGAAATAATAATAATAATAATGTTATTGGTTTTACGTGTCATTTAACTACACTGGCTTTTAGAGACGCCAGGGTGCCGGAATTTTGCCCCGAATGGGATCTTTAACGTGCCAGTAAATCTACTGACACGACTCCCTCGCATTTGCGCACCCACAAATGGCAGCAGACTGCACCAGGTTTCGAAACTGCAACCTTGGGCTCAGCAAGCGAGAACGTTACCCCTGAGCCACGCAGCCAGACGAGCAGGAGAAAGGAAAGAAGAGAAAGGAAAGGAACGGAATAGACAGGAGAGGAGAAAGGAAAGGTGAGGAGAAGGAAAAGGAAAGTAAAAGAAAGGAGGGGAGAAAGGAAAAGAGAGGAGAAAGGAGAATGGAAAGGAAACGGGAAAGGGGAAAGGGGAAAGGGAAGGAAAGGAGAGGAGAACGCGAAGGAAAGGAGAGAATACAGGAAAGAAGAATGGTAACAAGAAAGGAAAGATGAAAGGAAAGGAGAGGAGAAGGGAAAGGAGAGGAGAAAGGAAAGGGAAGGAGAGGAGAAAGGAAAGGAAAGATAAAAGGGAAGGAAATGAGAGAAGAAAGGAAAGGGAAGAAGAGGAGGGAGGAAAGGAAAGGAGAAAGGAGAAGGGAAAGGAAAGGGAAATGGAAGGAAAAGAGAGGAGGGGGCGAAGGGAAAGAAATGAGAGAAGACAGGAAAGGAGAATGGAAAGAAAAGGAGAGTAGAAAGGAAAGGAGAGGAGAAAGAAGAGGAGAGGAGAAAGGAAAGGAGAAAGGTGATGGAAGGAGAGGAGAAAGGAAATGGAAGGAGAGGAGAAAGGAAAGGAAAGAAGAAAGGGAAGGAAAGGAGAGGAGAAAGGAAAGGGAAGAAGAGGAGGAAGGAAAGGAAAGGAGAAAGAAAAGGAAAAGAGAAGGGAAAGGAAAGGAGAGGAGGGGCGAAGGAAAGGAGAATGGAAAGGAAAGGAGAGGAGAAATGAAAGGAGAGGAGAAAGAAGAGGAGAGGAGAAAGGAAAGGAGAAAGGTGAGGGAAGGAGAGGAGAAGGGAAAGGGAAGGAGAGGAGAAAGGAAAGGAAAGAAAAAGGGAAGGAAAGGAGAGGAGAAAGGAAAGGGAATAAGAGGAGAAAGGAAAGGAAAGGAGGAAGGAGAAAGGAAAGGGAAGGGAAATGGAAGGAAAGGAGAGGAGGGGGCGAATGAAAGGAGAGGAGACAGGAAAGGAGAATGGAAAGGAAAGGAGAGTAGGAAGGAAAGGAGAGGAGAAAGGAAAGGAAAGGAAAAGGGAAGGAAAGGAGAGGAGAAAGGAAAGGGATGAAGAGGAGGAAGGAAAGGAAAGGAGAAAGGAAAGGAGAAAGGAGAAGGGAAAGGAAAGGGAAATGGAAGGAAAGGAGAGGAGGGGGCGAAGGAAAGAAGAAGAGACAGGAAAGGAGAATGGAAAGGAAAGGAGAGGAGAAAAAAGAGGAGAGGAGAAAGGAAAGGTGAAAGGTGAGGGAAGGAGAGGAGAAAGGAAAGGGAAGGAGAGGAGAAAGGAAAGGAAAGAAAAAAGGGAAGGAAAGGAGAGGAGAAAGGAAAGGGAAGAAGAGGAGAAAGGAAAGGAAAGGAGGAAGGAGAAGGGAAAGGGAAGGGAAATGGAAGGAAAGGAGAGGAGGGGGCGAAGGAAAGGAGAGAAGACAGGAAAGGAGAATGGTAAGGAAAGGAGAGTAGGAAGGAAAGGAGAGGAGAAAGGAAAGGAAAGGAAAAAGGGAAGGAAAGGAAAGGGAAGAAAAAGGGAAGGAAAGGAGAGGAGAAAGGAAAGGGAAGAAGAGGAGGAAGGAAAGGAAAGGAGAAAGGGGAGGGGAAAGGAAAGGGAAATGGAAGGAAAGGAGGAGGGGGCGAAGGAAAGGAGAAGAGACAGGAAAGGAGAATGGAAAGGAAAGGAGAGTAGAAAGGAAAGGAGAGGAGAAAGAAGAGGAGAGGAGAAAGGAAAGGAGTAAGGTGAGGGAAGGAGAGGAGAGGAGAAAGGAAAGGAAAGAAAAAGGGAAGGAAAGGAGAGGAGAAAGGAAAGGGAAGAAGAGGAGGAAGGAAAGGAAAGGAGAAAGGAGAAGGGAAAGGAAAGGGAAATGGAAGGAAAGGAGAGTAGGGGGCGAAGGAAAGGAGAGGAGACAGGAAAGGAGAATGGAAAGGAAAGGAGAGTAGAAAGGAAAGGAGAGGAGAACGGAGAGGAGAGGAGAAAGGAAAGGAGAAAGGTGAGGGAAGGAGAGGAGAAAGGAAAGAAAAGAAAAGAAAAGGAGAACGGAAGGGATAGGAAAGGAGTTCTAGGTAACGTATAATCTCGCAATCATAAACCATCCTCCTTTTTATGTGGAATCCGAACGACCGGACGTGACATATCATCTTGAGCAGCGTTGCTCGCAACAAGCTTATCCGTAAGTAGTGCCCTAAGGGTGACTGCTGTTATATTAATGCTATGATACGACACTCTTCTGTGTCTTGCAAACCTTGAGTTCTATTAGTGATGGAACGTCTCGTTTGCCGTGATGGCGTGCTTCTGCAAGCAAACTATTATGTAACTTGCGAATCAATATTCAATTATGAAGACTACTTAAGATATGCCAAAGTGGATGAGACTCGGCGTCTTCTTGGCCTTTCTCGTCTCTTAACTTCCCTGGTCTTGAGTGGAAAGAAAGTTTGCTTCACAATTTACTGAATGTCTGCAACATGGATGTTACCGTGTTTTCAGTGTTGCCTTATAGTATACAATGTTGTAAATGTCAACAAGATTGTAATGTGTGTTACTCCCTAAATCTGAAAAATAACATGAGATTAATAAATTCTCTTTGATTTGATCGTAAAATGATCATCTTACACTCCAGCTTTAAATGTGTTGTTGATTCTTTAGGGGCTTTGCGACATCGTAGGTATGTGTACTTGGGTGTGTGTACAATTTGTCTGATAACCTATTTCACTTTGATGTCCTTCACAATGGTACGAACATTTTAGGCTTATAGTTGCAATAGGCCTCGTTGAAAATAAGTTGGATTTGGAATTTCTCCAGGTCCCTGTATTAGTTTCGCATTTTGTAAATCCTATATACTGAACCCTTGCAAAGAAGCATATGAGACTCAGATTCGGGGCGTAACAGGTCATATTCGTAAGTTGCTGTCAGGGCGCTTCATTAACTTGCAGGGTAACATATAACAAAATAACATGCAGGAAAGAGTGAAGCCAGGGTTAAAAAACAACTGAATTTAATAACAAATCACCATATTTACACATAAACAATTAACAACAAAAACTCCCAACTGACTCCCGCTTAATAAAAATGCCAAAAACTAGGCGATATCTCTGGAGAGATTAATTACCTGGACCAAGTGTCCTTAAATAAAACGATACAAAAGTGACCATATAAGTGCGTACGCCGTTCTACATGCACCACGATGTGTACTTTGAATGCGTGATTCGTTATCATCCAGAATGACCCTTCAAACAACGAATCCGCATTTCCTAGAGCTAGACCGACACGAGGGAACACAACAACAATACTTAAGTTAAACCGACACTTCCTAAATCTACTATAAACAAACACAAAATTTCCGCGTGAAATTGGACTTGAATTGCCGTAGCAACATTTACTGCCTAAAAACTTAGGACTTCTCACACAAATCAACACAAGTACATTAACACGTGACCAATAGAAAAATATTCAAATGACCGCTGTCAAAATTTACAAATACTCTACCACTACACCAAACGGGTGTGACAAACAAAAATTACATGAAATCGAGTCATCAACAAAGCAATAGGCAAACAGCCAACATTTACGTTAATCACAATATTCTTATCCATACAAGGTACAACAATCCGTTACACACATGGCGAACTCCCCAATTAATTATGGCTTAAAATTAGCCATCACAATGAACAGGTTTGCTGCATGAAAGCTTACAGGGTTCAGTCGGACAAAAAGGACTGCCTATCAAAATAAGTCACAGGCAAAACGGGCGGTTTGTGGAACTCTGCATGTCTGTCAACCCACGTGTCAATAACCTCGACCTCCCAGAACGTGGGGTCGAACCTCGAAGAAATGTGCCCCAAAGCACAATAATACGTGTGTGTCAGAAAAACATATGGACAAGAATCAGCAGTCTCCCAAGAGCACTCTGTCTTTCCATCTAAAATACAACAGCAGCAAAAATATATAAGGGCGGTAGGACAACTACCCCCTCCTCACGTAGAATCAACACACACTAGACACATCAACACACGCTTAATCACACGTATGGGTTGTGACAGACCCTGAAATAAAAGACACAAATAATATCCACATGCTGGCGCCATCGTTCTATGCCATGACTAGTCACCTGAAAAGGACTCAAGAAAAATCTATCAAATTAGAACGAAGGTGTTCTACAATTACTTTTAAGTTGGTGCACTCGGCTACCCTAACATGAATAATAACCTGTTCAGCAAAATGTTTTACAATCAATTCCTCCCATTCCTATTTCAAATATTAACGTTAATAAAGCACCATTTATCGAATGTAACGGGTTCCGCAATTGCAAGGATAAGATCACGCACGCACGCCGCGTACATTACACATGACTCAAGAAAAAAAATCAAAAATATCAACAAACACATTGGCCACGCGCCAACGGACATTTAAACATATAGTGTCGGTACAAGAAAAACAGCTATAAAACAAGAAAGAAAAACATGACTATTTACAAAGTTCCCCGGGCAAATCTAACTACATAATTGAAATAATCCAATTTTAGTACATCACCGCTTCTGCATGTAGGACTAAGGACATCCTCCTCAACCCATTGCCCTATGGACAATTTAGCACTCCATAGTAGTCGTCTGCGTTGATTTCTTGAAGCTCATCCCAACTTCAAACCACGTGCTGATCATCTTGGTCTCGACTCCTTGGCAGAAAAGTTCAATGTTAAATATTTGCCTATCTATAATCGCTTGCAGGCTACTCAGTTCACCCACAATTGTCCTACTGCGATTAATAGCGAAGACTGGCCCTAATTATATCGCACATACGCACTATAAAAACACACATACAATACACACAATTTATACATAAAATATACATCTCGAGTCCGCGCCACTGGCTCGTTAACAAGTTCAAAATCCTGGCTGCACCAGCAGTCGCTATCTCGTCCGGTATTTCCGTCCCGTCTTGGACTTCGGTTCTGGTAAGCGCTAATTAGGGTGATACGATACTTCCCCCTTAAAGTTGAACTCGTCGTCTTTAAAAGAATGTTACAGTTTATCACGCGCCGGCGTGAAATATTTAGATCACACAATTTAGTTGATTTTAGAACAAAATGTATTATAGCTTTTAAAATTCGATATTGCAAACGCTGCGACTTTAGCTTCCCAGAGCTCAGAAAATGAAATTCGCTTCACTGATTTTAGAGCGTAAAAATCACATTTCGAACTGGCGTGGAGTATACCTCTGAAGGCTCCACACAATAAGTACTCCGATAAATTCGAGCGTCAAAATCACACTTCAAACTGGCGTGGAGTATACCTCTGAAGGCTCCACACAATAGTCTTAGATAAATTCGAGCGTCAAAAATCACACTTCAAACTGGCGTGGAGTATACCTCTGAAGGCTCCACACAATAGTCTTAGATAAATTCGAGCGTCAAAAATCACACTTCAAACTGGCGTGGAGTATACCTCTGAAGGCTCCACAAGAATAGACTTAGATTGGCGTCAGGCCAAACTATTTATGAGAAACTGACAAGGGCGGCGGAGTGGGGCGGAGTCGGATAAAAACTTCCAGAGTTTTTGTCTCACAAAGATGGGGCTAGTGTCATTCTTCTCCAAATAAATCCAACGTCTCAAATTACTCGAGCGGAGATTAATCCGTTCAGCGGTTCCTTAGATACACACTTCCGCGCGCTTTTTACTACTGACGCCGTCCACCTCGTGGTCACAGCTTGGTCTCTTGCGATTGGCTGATTCAATCGTATGTTCGTTGAGAGGACCTCGTGATTCTTCCTTTATGTCTCCAATTTTGGTACAGTAGTTGCACAATTTGGCCTTGAACTCGACTAATTCTGGCCGTCCCCCAGGAATAGCTACCAACTCAGCTTCTGTTGCAATCATTACGAAATGCTGGCCTCCCTAATATCCAAGTCGACTTCCTTATGTGCTGCCTAGGCCGTAGTAATAATAATAATAAATATGAATACTTATTTATCGAAGATCAATAAGGGTTCATTTATCCTCAGCAAGGTTTTGAAATTCGAAACAATTTATTGGTTTGGATTTCAAAAACAAAATCCCCTGTAGTAACAACACATCTCTTTAAATCTCACTCAGCTGCTCGAGCGTATGCCCCTCTGGCTCAATTAGTGTGCTCCCTTCTCGCTGGAATGTCATTCATATTTTCTCTAGGTCTCCCCCTTCTCCTCACGTAGTTCCCACTCCCGTCGTCTCAGCTGCTCGTTGTTTACAAACAAAGTGCGTACTCACGCGCTCCCCGTGGATTTGAGTGTTTGCTTTCAAAAAAAAAAAATTTTTTGGCAATACAGATTCTGCACATATCATCTTTCCTAATCATCAAATGGTTCCCTTCTGTAGTACGGTTTCAAATTGGCGCTATTAAAAACAGATTTTGCACCAGTGCTCACTTCTTCTAATCTGTAGGCATTGTTACCCAGATTCTTAATTACCCGGAACGGGCCAATGAATTTTGGACAGAACTTGGCGAAGACTTTGTTCTTAGGGTCGGAGATCGGTGGTCTACGAACCAGCACTAATTCTTGTTCTTGTAACTCTCGGTGAAACTTCTTTCCTCGGTACCGTCTCAGCCTTCGGTCCGCTTGGTTCCTCATGTGCTCTCTCGTTCGCTGGATTCGCAAATCATGCGCTAATAATGGATCCCTTGGGCAAGGAATGATCTTGTCCCAAGTTCTTTCCGGCAACCTGTTGTGGTGTACAATCAGTGGGACTTGACCCGTCGACTCGTGCTTAGTAGTGTTCATGCACATCTCAATTTCCCCTACTTTGTCTACCCATTTATTGTGTTCGTTAGGAATAATTACTCTGTAGTATTTAGCGACACAGCGAATTGTTCTTTCGCTCGGATTTCCACAAGGATGACGAATACTTGAAAATATGTGTTTTATTCCTAGGCTCTCCAAACCTTGCCTAAAAACATTGCTTGTGAAATAGGTACCGTGATCTGATAGAATGGATTCCGGCTTCCCAAGCATCGGAATGACATTGTTCTTAATTCGACTAAGGACTTGTCCTGATGTCGTCTTCTGAATAGGACATAGCACGACCATCTTCGAAAATACATCGACACATACCAAGAGGTGTCGGCATCCACGCTTTCCTTTTACTAAAGGACCAAAGCAATCAATCGCGAGCATCTCGCATGGTTTCTGCGGTAATAGTGGTCTTGGAGGTTGTTTCAGAATAAAGTTGTTCGGCTTTGTGCGCTGACAAGCGTCACACGTTCTAATTACTTCAACAATGGTGAATCTCATCTTGGGCCAAGTAAAGGTCTCCCCTATCGTAGCTTCAGTCTTATCCGTGCCGATATGTGCTAGGCTCTCGTGAACATGCCAAGTTAATCCCCTCTGTAGTGATGCTGGAACTAAGATCCGCAGTTTAGTATGATGCTCATCCACGTACTTATGTAACAAGTTATTCAAGTAGTGAAATCTCGCTTGTTTAGCACTGGCTTCCCGGTACTCCGGTGAATTTGGTTGTAACTCCTTCCTATAGAATTTTATCATCATCATCATCCATGGGTCAGCTTCTTGCTCCTTCCGAATATCCTTCAATCTCGCCAAAAACTCACGAGCCTTAGGTGTCAAGGTAATATTGTGAACTTCCGCTGTTACTTCGTTTCCGTCCTCAGGGTTTCTACTCAAGGCATCTGGTATGACGTTCAATTTCCCAGGACAATGCTCTATTGTGATGTCAAACTGCTGTATGTAGATGGACCAGCGCGTAACTCTCTCACTTGCTATTGTTGTCTTAAATAAAAATGTCAGTGCATGGTGGTCGGTTCTAACAATGATGGAATAACCATAGATCATCTTGCGCCACTGTTGGAGAGAATATAGAATTGCTAGTAGCTCAAGTTCCGTAACTGTGTAGTTCCTCTCATGTTTCCGTAATTTACGACTCGTAAATGCCAAATAGGATTTCTTCTTGGGTTCTTCAGCGTCCTCTTGGTACAGCATAGCACCAATCCCAATTAACGAAGCATCTGCTTGAATGATAAATTGTTTCTCAAAATCCGGATATCCAAGTTTCACACAGTTTTCCAATAAATCCTTCGTTGCTTTAAAAGACCTGTCGCACTCCTCGTTCCACGACCATCGATTCGCTTTCTTCAACATCTCCTGCATAGGCGCTACTGTTTCTGTGTAACCAGGGCAATTTTCTTTGAAGAAACCTGTCACTCCCAAAAATGCTCTAACATGTTTGACTTTGGTAGGTGTGGGAAATTTCTTAATAGCATCAATCTTGGCTGGATTAGGCCGCACGCCCTCGACATCAATTATATGTCCCAAATATAAAATTTCGCTCTGGCAAAAATGTGACTTTTTTAAGTTGATCTTGAAGTTCATGGTTCTCAGGTTGTCCAGCAGTTTATTTAAATTTATCAAGTGTTCTTCCATTGTCTCAGAAGCGATTAATATGTCATCAACATATCTCGTGGTGAAGTTCTTGACCTCCTCAGTCAGATTTCTATCGAGTGCTCTAATGAGTGCACATCCCGCAGTTTTCACGCCAAAGGGCATTCGACACCAGATATAACTTTGATTATCGAATAAAAATCCCGTCAACAGTTGGGATTTTTCTTCAAGTTCAAGATGGTGGAAACTATTCGTCAAATCAACACTTGAGTATATCTTCTTCCCGCGGAAGCCTTTCAAAACATCTTTGATCCTCGGTGCTTGGTCGTGCTCAACTAGCAGTTTGCTATTTAAAACTCGCGCGTCTAGGCATAGCCTAATTGATCCGTTTGGCTTGGTCACAGCCAATATTGCGTTCAGATAAGGAGTTGCAGCTTTCCTTATCATGCCAGAATCTAATAAGTTAGTAATAATGTCCTTCACCTGAGAAAAATGCTTCTCTGGGATCGGGTACAATTTACTTTTAAATGGGGTCCAATCTGTTACCTGCATCGCATATTGAAAATTTAAAACTTTCCCAGGTACGGTGTCAAACGCTCCTTTATGTAATCTTAAAATTTCTTCCAATCTTCTTCTATCAGATTCCCCTACGATGGCTTCCTTAAGTCGCTCCTGAAGTAGAATTTCGAATTTGGTTCCGCCCATTTCTTCTTCCGCCAAATGCACCCAAAGTTCCTGCGAAATATCTCGGCTGTCCATTTCTAGCACTGTTGTCTGGTTGACTTGCTCTCCCCTCAAGATCTTATCTCCGGCCTCATTAGCGCATTCCTCAACAACCCATGTATTTGCCTCTCTCTCCAGCGGATTCTCTTCCATATTTAAACCCACATGATCCAATCCTTCTACTTGTTTGAAGCTTACAGTATTGTTATGTAAATCAATTACAGCATAAAAATCGCAGATGAAGTTGGCTCCTAAAATTATATTGTAGTTCATCTTTGGAATAACAATGAATGTTTGCGAAAAAGTATGGTTCAATATTTCCAGATCTAGAAATGCTTGCTGTTTACAATTCATAGTTTTGTCAGGAATGACACCTCTGACTTTCATTAGCGGTACCGGCATAATAGGAACAGTCTGTTTTCTTGCTATTTCTTTAATCAAAATTTCAGTGACTAAGCTCACCTGGCTACCTGTATCAATCAAACATCTCACCCTCATACCTCCAATATGCGCGTAAATAATTGGTAGCTGTCTGATAACATTTTCACGGTTCTTCACCACTTCCTCCAGGCAGTCGTCTGGGAATGCTACCCACTCTTCTATATTGGCCACTATCATCTCTTCTTGCTCCCTGGCGATCTCCGTTTTTAGCCTGTCTCCTTTCAGTTCATTTGGTTTTTTTTTTATCCCGGGCCCCATTAGATGTGTTTCGCCGGTTATCATTCTGTCGCTCCTGTTGCCTCAGTAAACTCTCTGCCCCCTCTCCTTGATGGTTGTCTGGGCTCTGTCTGTTCGCCATGGCACGCCCCCACTTCTCCTTCTCCGCTTCTTCATTACTTAATTGATCCAAGTATTTACGGGATTCAATATATCGTTCGTCCCAGTTATTCCTATAATCTCCTCTGTTTTCTTGGCGATAGTCCCTGCCGTTACTCCATCTACCATCTCCATTTCTTTGGTAAGGTCTACCTTGTCTCTGGTTTCCCCTCCAATTCGTGTATTCCCGCTGGTACGTCCACTGATTATTTTGATTTTGGTTATTCTGATGATATCTCCCGCGGTTATTCTGATAATTCTGATTGTTGTTATGGAACTGGTTTCGGCCGTCAAAATCTTGTCTTCTTGGCGTGAACTGTGTCCCTGTGGACTGTGTCTTACTTTGGTTCCCCTGGCCGTGGTTATTTTGGAGTCCCTGAACTACCTCTGCCGTGTTGACACATTCCAAATTCCTTCTTCCTGTCTGTGGGCTTACCATACTCGTCTCATCTAAGTGTCTGAGTAATTCTTCGGCTTGGACTGCGGTCTGAATATTTCCTGCGACTAATAATTGTTGGATATGCATTGGGAGTTGTTTTCCGATGGTTAGAACCATATTCGGCTCGCTAGGCGGGTCATCAAAATCCCTGAATTTTACCAATTGCTGACTGAAGAATTCTGAAAAACGGGTTGGATGTGTACTGTGGTATTTGCGCGTGTACAGGTCCATTCTTAACCCTTGCTGTAACGAAGGACTCCAAAACTTCTTCAAAAACGCCTCGCGGAATTGAGCCATGTCTGTAAACGTGTACTTGAAACTTAAAAACCAGGTCAGGCTAGGTCCTTCTAAAAATTTCTCCACCATTCTTAATTGTTTCTCCGGGCCGATGTGTTGGTCATTAAAGTAGTCAGTTAATTGCCGTAGAAATGCTTTGGGAGAGGTTCCTGAATGTTCTTTAAACTTATCGGGCTTAAAATCATTACCCCGAATGACTTGGATGACTTGGGCTGGTGCCAAGTTCGGTTGCGGAGTTGAAGTCTCCCCCCTGTACTGCTGGAATGCATTAGTCGTTAGTCTGGGACTTTGACCCCGACTCGTGTCCTCAGCCAACTTCGAACCTGCCGGACTTCCAATACTTGTTTGCTTTTCCGGAATATTTTCGTTTGAAAATAATGTCGCATTCTCTAAAGATCTAATCTCGTTTTTTATGATTAATTCTGAGTGTTCCTGTAATTTCGACTTCATATTTTCCTCCAGTGCCTGCATTCGCTTTAAAACTGCCAGCCTGTCTTCCTTATTCGCATGAGCCTGCTGGTCCCAATCTCGCCGGATCCTACTTTTTAAGCTATTTATTTTCTCCTCGTTCCTCTCCTGATTTTTCTCTAGCTCTTCACGTATCCGTTCCTGCGTTTTTACTAGTTGTTCCCCCACCTCTTCTCTCATAGCCTCTTGCGTTTTTATTAGCTGACCTTCCAAATTATCCTGAGTTTTGACGAGCTGCTCCCCTACTTCTTGTCTTATGACCTCTTGTGTGTTTATTAGCTGGCCTTCCATCTCTTTTCTTATGATCTCTTGTGTTCTGCCTAATTGCTCCTCTAAGTTTTCCCGCAAGTGTATCCGCTCGGTTTCAGCTTTAACTTCGACTTTATCTATTTCCTTTATTAATTCCAGCACGTTGTTATCTACCGAATTAATTTGCTGCTGTAGTTTCTCTTGGGTTTTCTTCACTCCCGCGGTGTTACTGACACATGCTGCCTCTATCTGCTTGAGTTTATCTGCCACCATCTCGTCAAATTGTACTAATTTGTTATCAAATTTCGCCTCCAATTTCTTCATTTCGCCTAACTGTTTGATGTTGTTTTCCGCAACCTCGCCTGCCAGTTTCTCTACTTTTTGAACGCTCTGATTAATATCATTCGTGATTTTTCCTAACTGTTCGGTTTGTGTTACCGCCTGTTGTGACAATTTGTGGTTTAGTTCATTGAATTGTTTGTCAGTGTCTAATTTCTGGACTTCTAACTGGACCGAAATGTTACCGCTCATATCAAGTAATTGTTTTTCACTATGCTCACGCTGAGCTTCTAATTGTTCTTTTAATTGTTTTTCCGTCTTTACGGACATTTGGATCGACATCTGTTCTAATTGTTCTTCCGTTTTCGCGGACATTTGGATCGACATCTGTTCTAACAATGCCTTAATTTCATCAACGATCGCCATTTCACACACACAAATATATTCAGAGAAAAACAGGGTTATGGGCTAAGGTTTCAGCCCTACACGCACATACATGTCACACATTTAAATATTACTGGCTCTAATTTAATGAAAATTTCAGTAACAAAATTTACTGAATACAATGACACTTATTCCCAAACAACAAAATAACCCCTAGTGATCTGCTTTTAAATTCCTAACCAACAGAATTTACGAAACACCAATTAACCGAAGTCAATTAAATGTCAGATATAAGGCAACATCTTCCTGCTTTGACTGAGTTCATCAATAATGCAAATTTCTAATTTTAATGTGGGCGCCAGAACAAGTTTATAACAAATACCAAATCAAATTCTAACCTTGTTCAATATTTCTAACTTTAGGAACTCAGTGATTTTACTAATGCACATGGCGGTACAACATCGCCTCCATTTACTGAATTTACATGTCCGCTTGACCTGGCATCATTTCTCAACGAAATAAATATGAGATCAGCGAAGCAACAACAACAACAATCCCCACTTGGGCAGCCATTTTTGTTTTATGAACCCTTGCAAAGAAGCATATGAGACTCAGATTCGGGGCGTAACAGGTCATATTCGTAAGTTGCTGTCAGGGCGCTTCATTAACTTGCAGGGTAACATATAACAAAATAACATGCAGGAAAGAGTGAAGCCAGGGTTAAAAAACAACTGAATTTAATAACAAATCACCATATTTACACATAAAAAATTAACAACAAAAACTCCCAACTGACTCCCGCTTAATAAAAATGCCAAAAACTAGGCGATATCTCTGGAGAGATTAATTACCTGGACCAAGTGTCCTTAAATAAAACGATACAAAAGTGACCATATAAGTGCGTACGCCGTTCTACATGCACCACGATGTGTACTTTGAATGCGTGATTCGTTATCATCCAGAATGACCCTTCAAACAACGAATCCGCATTTCCTAGAGCTAGACCGACACGAGGGAACACAACAACAATACTTAAGTTAAACCGACACTTCCTAAATCTACTATAAACAAACACAAAATTTCCGCGTGAAATTGGACTTGAATTGCCGTAGCAACATTTACTGCCTAAAAACTTAGGACTTCTCACACAAATCAACACAAGTACATTAACACGTGACCAATAGAAAAATACTCAAATGACCGCTGTCAAAATTTACAAATACTCTACCACTACACCAAACGGGTGTGACAAACAAAAATTACATGAAATCGAGTCATCAACAAAGCAATAGGCAAACAGCCAACATTTACGTTAATCACAATATTCTTATCCATACAAGGTACAACAATCCGTTACACACATGGCGAACTCCCCAATTAATTATGGCTTAAAATTAGCCATCACAATGAACAGGTTTGCTGCATGAAAGCTTACAGGGTTCAGTCGGACAAAAAGGACTGCCTATCAAAATAAGTCACAGGCAAAACGGGCGGTTTGTGGAACTCTGCATGTCTGTCAACCCACGTGTCAATAACCTCGACCTCCCAGAACGTGGGGTCGAACCTCGAAGAAATGTGCCCCAAAGCACAATAATACGTGTGTGTCAGAAAAACATATGGACAAGAATCAGCAGTCTCCCAAGAGCACTCTGTCTTTCCATCTAAAATACAACAGCAGCAAAAATATATAAGGGCGGTAGGACAACTACCCCCTCCTCACGTAGAATCAACACACACTAGACACATCAACACACACTTAATCACACGTATGGGTTGTGACAGACCCTGAAATAAAAGACACAAATAATATCCACATGCTGGCGCCATCGTTCTATGCCATGACTAGTCACCTGAAAAGGACTCAAGAAAAATCTATCAAATTAGAACGAAGGTGTTCTACAATTACTTTTAAGTTGGTGCACTCGGCTACCCTAACATGAATAATAACCTGTTCAGCAAAATGTTTTACAATCAATTCCTCCCATTCCTATTTCAAATATTAACGTTAATAAAGCACCATTTATCGAATGTAACGGGTTCCGCAATTGCAAGGATAAGATCACGCACGCACGCCGCGTACATTACACATGACTCAAGAAAAAAAATCAAAAATATCAACAAACACATTGGCCACGCGCCAACGGACATTTAAACATATAGTGTCGGTACAAGAAAAACAGCTATAAAACAAGAAAGAAAAACATGACTATTTACAAAGTTCCCCGGCCAAATCTAACTACATAATTGAAATAATCCAATTTTAGTACATCACCGCTTCTGCATGTAGGACTAAGGACATCCTCCTCAACCCATTGCCCTATGGACAATTTAGCACTCCATAGTAGTCGTCTGCGTTGATTTCTTGAAGCTCATCCCAACTTCAAACCACGTGCTGATCATCTTGGTCTCGACTCCTTGGCAGAAAAGTTCAATGTTAAATATTTGCCTATCTATAATCGCTTGCAGGCTACTCAGTTCACCCACAATTGTCCTACTGCGATTAATAGCGAAGACTGGCCCTAATTATATCGCACATACGCACTATAAAAACACACATACAATACACACAATTTATACATAAAATATACATCTCGAGTCCGCGCCACTGGCTCGTTAACAAGTTCAAAATCCTGGCTGCACCAGCAGTCGCTATCTCGTCCGGTATTTCCGTCCCGTCTTGGACTTCGGTTCTGGTAAGCGCTAATTAGGGTGATACGATACTTCCCCCTTAAAGTTGAACTCGTCGTCTTTAAAAGAATGTTACAGTTTATCACGCGCCGGCGTGAAATATTTAGATCACACAATTTAGTTGATTTTAGAACAAAATGTATTATAGCTTTTAAAATTCGATATTGCAAACGCTGCGACTTTAGCTTCCCAGAGCTCAGAAAATGAAATTCGCTTCACTGATTTTAGAGCGTAAAAATCACATTTCGAACTGGCGTGGAGTATACCTCTGAAGGCTCCACACAATAAGTACTCCGATAAATTCGAGCGTCAAAATCACACTTCAAACTGGCGTGGAGTATACCTCTGAAGGCTCCACACAATAGTCTTAGATAAATTCGAGCGTCAAAAATCACACTTCAAACTGGCGTGGAGTATACCTCTGAAGGCTCCACACAATAGTCTTAGATAAATTCGAGCGTCAAAAATCACACTTCAAACTGGCGTGGAGTATACCTCTGAAGGCTCCACAAGAATAGACTTAGATTGGCGTCAGGCCAAACTATTTATGAGAAACTGACAAGGGCGGCGGAGTGGGGCGGAGTCGGATAAAAACTTCCAGAGTTTTTGTCTCACAAAGATGGGGCTAGTGTCATTCTTCTCCAAATAAATCCAACGTCTCAAATTACTCGAGCGGAGATTAATCCGTTCGGCGGTTCCTTAGATACACACTTCCGCGCGCTTTTTACTACTGACGCCGTCCACCTCGTGGTCACAGCTTGGTCTCTTGCGATTGGCTGATTCAATCGTATGTTCGTTGAGAGGACCTCGTGATTCTTCCTTTATGTCTCCAATTTTGGTACAGTAGTTGCACAATTTGGCCTTGAACTCGACTAATTCTGGCCGTCCCCCAGGAATAGCTACCAACTCAGCTTCTGTTGCAATCATTACGAAATGCTGGCCTCCCTAATATCCAAGTCGACTTCCTTATGTGCTGCCTAGGCCGTAGTAATAATAATAATAAATATGAATACTTATTTATCGAAGATCAATAAGGGTTCAATACATTATGAACTTATTTCTTATTCCTCTATCATGTTACATAATTTCAAGCTAATATCTGTGTTAGGTGACGAGAAAACAGAACTTAAAATTCTCGCAGCCACCATCTTAGTTTCGTATTTTCTATGCTTTTGAAGATCATAGTATCAAAATTGTTTTGTAGTTTTCTATCATGGTGAAACATTTCAGTATTGTAGCTGTTATATATCCCAAGGAAAAGCAATTGCATATTGAAATATTCACACGGAGACCACTTTGGTTCAGTGCTTGTCTCAATTTTGTGTCCGGGGATGAAACTAACACACTATCACATTTTATTAACATCGGTCCAGTCGATCAAAAGTTAAGTCGCGCGCACACACAACAAAAGCATCTCATAAGGCTATACGGTATCTAATATGTCTCCACATTATTTACTCCCTTCATTCTGGTTCACGGTTCATGAGGGGTTAAGTTTTGCTAGCGCACTCTATATACTACAGAACCTAGTTGAACAACAGGTATTTAGTAATTGAAGGTTTTAATGCAAGATCAACTTGATCATTTCTTCAGGAGAGACATAGGTCGTATAGTTCGAATAGTTCTGAGATATATTTTTGAAGTTCTTATTTTAAGGTGGCTCTGCATTCCTACAATTTTAAGACTGAATAACATTAACCCCCCTTGGCACTACAGCCCATGACGGCCTAGGCCTACCAAGCGACCGCTGCCCAGCCATTAGGCCTGCAGATATACGGGTGACGCGTGGTCAGCGCGTCAGGTCCCCTCGGCCGCTAATCTTGGTTTTCGTAACCGGGGCGCTGCCTCACTGTCAGACAGCTACTCAATTGTCCTCACGAGGCTGAGTGCACCCCGTTCCAGCCCTCACGTCAGTCTCTAAAATCCCTGACGGAGCCGGAAATCGAACCCGGGGCCTCCTGGTGAGAGGCAGGCCCGCTACCCCAACACCACGGGGTCGGCCTGAATAACATTAATATACATTAAAGATGGAGTTATCTCTGTCTTGCAGCAAAATATTATAAATAAGTGTAAACATCTGAGAATGTCTCTTCATTTTAAACCAGTAACGCGTGAGATGATAAAGTGAATGTAGAATATAGAACCTCTTATAATACTGTATAAGTATATAAACAAAATAAAACAAAAATAATTACCATAGTAAGAAGATACGTTTCATTTAAGCGGTGACATGAAGTCAGTACAGAATCCACTTGTCTCACCTCATATGTCTTTCAGTAATTCATAGAGTTATCTCTGTCTTTCGCCAAAATATTATAAATAAGTATAAACATCTGAGAATGTCTCTTCATTTTAAACCGAGCACCTGATTAAGGAATGCAATGAGATTTAAACGATAAGAGCAAAGTTTGTAGACAAGACAGATTTAAACAGAATAGAAAATGAAAATGAGTATCACACTTTAATAAAATTACTAAAAAGAGAATGGAGGAAGGCAGGTCAATTAGCGAAATATTTTAATATCATCAGGGCAATGTGGAATAGGAAAGCGACAGATGAGATTCAGAACAAAGATGCATGTGAATTAAGTGTACAGGTACAGGAGATGGTTTCCTAAATTATAAAACTTAGTTAAAGTCTAGGAGAGTCTCTGTACTGTATCAACTAGGATAAGATTAAGTTAGTGTCACTGTTAGTGTCTTGTTAATTATAACAATGTAAATTAGTTACACGTTTGTGACTTATTAGCCTATTTTCAATTTTGAAAAAAATAGGCTTATGAGATCACCTTTTGTCCGTGTGTGTGTGCGTGTGTGTGTGTGTGTCCCTAATAAAATCTAAACGGCTGGAGCGATTTCAATGAAACTCGGAAAGTTCATAGCACTATTCCCGGCGATCTCGACCGTGCCCTTCAAATTTTGTTACGACTCACCAATCCAACATGGCGGCTGTGCGAAATATTTCACCAGCATTCAATATCTCCGAAACTATTACGGACATTACCCTGACATTTTCTATGGTGATAGAGGGAACTACTATAAGTTCACTTATGTGACTTTTGAAAACCTGGTAACTACAAAACCAACATGGTGGCCAAGCGAATTTGCGACTTTTAAATAGACGTTTCTCGCGATTTGACCAACCAAACGCAATGAAACTTGGTACAGTATATGTTTATATACATTGTAATGCACCGACATCTAACTTCGTTCAATTTTTTACATAATCACAAGATGGCGGATGTGCGAAATATTTCACCGGCATTCTATATCTCTGAAACTATTAGCGGTAAAACCCTGAAATTTTGTACGGAGATAAAGGACACTACTGGAAGTCCATCTATAAGACTTTCAAAAACCGGTTAACTACAAAACGAACATGGCGGCCAAGCGAATTTGAAAATTTTAAATAGACCTTTCTCGCGATTTAATGTTCCAAGCGCACTGAAACCTGGCACAGGAAATATTTATACACATTGTAATCCACTGGTATCTAATTTAGTTCAATTGTTTACATAACCTCAAGATGGCGGCAGTGCGAATTTTAAAATTGATTTTATTTATTGTGATGTAGTCATGCGATCGAAGTGAAAGTTTGAATAATGAACCTACGCAATAATTTTCCTTTAATGGTACATGACTCTATGGCCTATACATTTAACAATCCAACATGGCGACCATCCGAAATATTTAGACGATACTGAATATCTACGAATCTATTTTAGCAATCAAACTGCATTTTTTTAATGTTCATAGGGGCTATGAACTTAAGTTCACCTATAGGACTTTAAATAACCTGGTGATCGCAAATCCAACATGGCGGTGACGCGAATTATAAATATTCACATGGACGTTTCTCGCAATTTAACCATCCGCGTGCAGTGAAACTTGGTACAGTAAATCCTTATACGAATGTTAATCCACTGGCATCTAATTTATTTCAATTGTTTCCATAACCTCAAGATGGCAGCTGTGAAAAATTTTAAAATCTCCTTGTTTTTTCTTGTGTCCTAATTATGCGATTGAAGTTTGAATACTACACGTTCACAATAATCTGCATGTAACAGAACATAACTCTAGGACCTACATATATAAAATCCAACATGGCGACCATCCGAAATATTTAGTCGGTTCTCAATATCTACGAATCTATTACAGCAATCAAACTGAAATTGTGTATGTTGATAGTGGCAATTAACATAAGTAGGATATATGAAAATAGGCTGTATAGTTCTTTACGGAACTACTTGTTTTTAAATTTTATGTAAACATAGTAATAATTGCATGTATCAGGTGATGGTTGGAATAAACAATACTCACGTCGCAATCTCTGGTTATCCGAGATTTGGAGCAGAGGGTATTCTATTCTGATTCATAGTATAAGTGGGCCGTTCTCTCTTGACCGGTACCTTTTACATGCGCAGTGGTGTCTCCACGCACAGTGAGCCTTCATACCTTTGTGATCAATACAAATAAAGTATGCAGTGTGTCCTCGGCAGCGCATGCGCATATTCAGTGGTCTCAGTGTTCTACTCGGACTTTGAGAAGAATTCTCACGCGCTTACGACCGGCCCATCTATACCACACGCCACTACGTGGTACATTCTAGTACATCATGTCCTTTAGTTTTGCAGGTTTTAATACCAGCTACATCCTGGAGGTTCCTGTCTATCGCCCCAAATCCTATGTAATATCGTCAGTTTCTAGCAGATCTACCGCATTCTTGCACCAAATATGCAACTAATTCTTCACGATTGTCCTTCAATTACTGTAGCTGAGTAGTGTATAGTATACTTTATTTAGGAATGTGACACGTTAGTCTTGCGACACCGTGTGTGTTTTTGGTGTCTGTAGTGTGGACGTACCATTTTGATGCTACATAAGTGACAAGGTCGAATAACTTTCGCATAATTTTGTGTAACAGAACATCATGAACAGATACACTGTGTGCAACGACGTTCAGGATCATCACATTGATCAGCTCTTGTGGTGCATCCAGGTGCGAACCCAATCATCCAGGTGACTTTTTTTTATTGCATTATTAACATCAGTATGTTCTTTGCCTTTGTGCACCTCATTTGTTTTACACAAAACGTACCTAAATTCTGCAATGAACATATCACATACACTAACAATAATAAATTGTTGTAACCAATGCAATAGTGTTCTGATTCGACCTTGTCACCAATGTAGCAGCGAAGTGGTGCGCATGAGTTCCGCATGAAAATGACGGGTGCAGGGAAAGAAGGGGCTATGTCCATTTTTAAATATTTTTATTCTTTTACGTTACTGACAAATTCTTTCCTGGTCCTAAACAATACCTAAGTTGTTTTGGAAACAGTTAGGTCCAAGTATACCGCTACAAGAGGAAACAGTGCACCAGAGAGGAAAGGGTCACGAGTTTATCCTTCAAACCATATAATGATGTTTACTCAAGTTGTGAATTAAAATGGCTTGAGAATTATATCGGTCGTAGGATAGGAAATAAATATAATAGATTATTATTTTTAAAAGTAAATTTAGTAAACAGAGTTAAACTCTTTAAACGCCATTTACTGAACATGTTAAAATTGTGACTTAAAGGGCCGTTTTCACCAACTCTTCAGTAACGATTAGTTACTTAATTCCCATTTAACTTAAATAATAGATTTAATGCGTGATTATCTTCGATGCATTTCACGAAGCCATTTGGGTTCGCAATTACTTAAATAAGATTTACGGCTCTCGCGCATTCGTAGACTCGGTTTCAGCTTGGAGAGCATGGCGGACAGAACAAGAAGCGTCTAGCACTGATCGTTGTTTGCGATGCTTCCTTGATAAATTCTGGAACAAAATTATAAAGGAAGGGAAATACGGAACACCTTATTCGTAGCAAAAGCTTAAAATAATATGAACAAAGTATTTAGGAGAACTGGCAATTGTGGGAATAGATACCTTATAAGGACGCAGCACCCAGTTGTCTACGTAGCGTAAGCGGTAAAGGTGTAAACTCCCAATTTATTAAGCAGCGCTGGAAGCAGTTCGAAACCCCCTTGGGATATTTTTTTTTAAATTTTCGTATTCGTCTTTCTCGGTATTAAAACTTAGTAGTGTGTGTGATCTTTTATAATTTCATTGCCATAAACATATTTTATATTCATATGTATGAAAGTTCGTGTGAAACTCGGAAACAAACCACCATTGTGGAATGCGCAAGGTACAGTACAGCTGTTTCCCGCCACTTTAAATATGCTTTAGAGCAGGGGTCTCCAAACTACGGCCCGGGGGCCACATCCGGCCCGCGGACAGATTTTGTCCGGCCCGCGGAGAGCTAGCATACTTGAAAACTCCTTTAAGAGAACATATTTTTTTATAGCAAATTAAATTTAGTTTACTGAAGTATTCTAATTTTATGTTGAATAATTATTAATATGACATCTACATTGATATGGTCATGGGCTAACTACTCATAACATTGTTGTAGGCTTATTGTTATTGTTTTTGTGATAAGTTGGATAAAGAAACACAGAATTGTAATGAGTAAAGACATGTATAACATGCAGACATATGTAATTGAGATTTTCCACTGACAATAGTTTGTAGTTGTGGACTAATTTTACTTGTACCAATTATTTAAAGAGATTTAAGATGCTCATCAGTTAATTTAGATCAGTAAACATTTTTTGTGTACTTCATTTTGGAGAAGGTCTTCTCACACAAATAAGTAGTACCAAAAACAGAAAACAGCCCACGAGCAAATTTATGCAAATTATCAAATTGTGTCAGTGGAAGACTCTTATAAAAGTCCAACAAAGATGAGTTTTGATATTTGTTCTTAATTATATCACTGCACTGTAGTTCAATCATTTCCATTTGAAGTTCCGGGGTTAGGGTTTCAATGTCAGTATCAAAAGGATCCTGAAAAATCTTAATTTGATTCGCAAAGGCATCGAAGTCCGAGAAACGAGTATCAAAATTTATTTTCAAAGCACTCAAAGTTTCGATTGCAAAATCGATAGGAAACTCAGTCTCAGTGGTGTGGCTGAATATTTCACATGTTTTAAAATGTGAAAAACATTTACTTCGTAGTTGTGATTGAAACAGTATCAATTTCTTCCGGAATGATTTGATATTAGTGTATAAATCAGGAAGATGCTGGTTTTCTCCTTGCAATCTCAAATTCAGTTCGTTCACATGTTTTGTCAAATCAACAGAATGCTAACTTCCACAGCCATGCGTTGTTTTGTAATTCAGTAAGAGGGCGATGCTTTTCATTCAAAAAAATTTCGATCACTGCTCGAAGTTCAAAAAAGCGCTGAAGGACTTTCCCACAACTAAGCCAACGTACGGCAGTATGATAAGGTAAGTCATTTTCTCCAATCTCTTCAATAAATTGTCGGAATTGTCAGTGATTCAGCCCAAAAGATCTCATAAAATTAACAGTTGATATGACTGGTTTCAGAACTTCAGACATATCCAAACATTTTCAGCACAAAGACTGTTGATGAATGATACAATGTAAGACTAATGGTTTTGAACCACCGTCATTTTCTACAGCCTTTGACACAAGAGCGACCACTCCTTTATCTTTCCCACTCATGTTTTTGCCTCCATCAGTTGTAATACATTTCAAGTTTTTCCATCGAAGGTTCTTTTGATTAATGGCCATTTCAACTCCTTTAAAAATATCTGTACCAGTAGTTGTGCCATGAATACTATACGTATCAAGAAGTTCTTCATGCACTTCATAGCTTTTATCTACTCCTCGAATATAAATCAACACCTGAGCAGTATCTGACACATCCGTTGACTCATCCAAGGCCAAAGAAAACCACTCAACATCTCCATTTTTGTCGAACAGTTGAGAGGATATATTTTCAGCGATGTTTTCTACCCTTCGAGCCACAGTGTTTGCTGACATACTGACAGTTTTTAATAAATTTACCTTTTCAGGGCACATTTCTTCGGCTGCTGCAATTATGCATTCTTTGATCATTTCTCCATCGGTGAATGGTTTTCCACGTTTTGCAATTTCAAGAGCCACACGAAAGCTGGCACGAGTTGCAGCCTATTGTTCGGTTTTGAGTTTTGTAAATGAAGATTGCTGCGATTTCAATCCGCGCTTCATAGCTTCGAATTTTTCTGTCCGCAAACTTCCTGTATATTTTGAGTAATTTTGAAAATGTTTTGTTTCATAATGACGTTTAATGTTATATTCCTTGAGAACGGCTATGCTTTCATTGCAAATCAAACATAGCGCCTTGTTACTGGACTCAATTACGAAATACTGAATGTTCCACTCATCTTTGAATTTTCTGCATTCACTATCAATTTTTCGCTTCTTTTCCATACTACTAAATCACACACAAAAGCAACAATTCAAATAAAAATACTGTTACAAAGATGTCTTAAACTTAAACACGCACAAACACGTTTTAAGGAGGTACGCACTATTTTATTTCACAACAGTGTCATAGGAACTGACTTGTGGTTGCGCAACTAGCCTTCTTATATATTCCAATTACTGCCATCTAGAAGTGAGTGGAAGACACCAGAACTCTCTCGAACCAACGAGATTACTCTGTACGTGCTATTAGCGCCATCTGTTAGCGATAGAAGGTACTACCTATTTCCGCTTGTGTCCACCAGATGTCGTGTCACGTTACTCCTCATGGCTCGTACTCTACGACTAATCTAGAAATTACAGATAATGACAGGAAAATTAATAATATGCTGTGTTGCCGTTTTGCGGACTTTAGTCCGATTTGCAGCCTTTTTTCAACGTTGCGTACTTTTTCGGACTTTTTTTTTTCATCAGTGGACTATTTCACTTTTTACCACCGGCAACAATGATAATATGGTTTTGGCCCTCGGAACTTACTGGAGTAATCAGTATGGCCCTAAGGCTGGAAAGTTTGGAGACCCCTGCTTTAGAGAGTTAAGTGGGCAGATTTGGCCATTTATCGTAATTCCTTGTTAGTCGTAAGTTAACGAGTGTTTCTGTTTGGTGAAATGCTCGTGCAGAGTTAAATAACCTTTATTGATGAATTAAGAGATAATTGACCTTGGTGAAAACGGCCCTTAGCTCCTTCTTTCCCTGTGTCCTTCAAATGTTTTCGGCTGGGGCCTCTCGACAACCCCTAGAACAGGAATTCCGGAGCACCCTGTATGGATTGGAGAGCCCGGAATAATTGAAGCCTATACAATGCAATGATAAGAACACAAACAACGTTTAAGGATAATCACACATGGAGCTGAGCCCTCCTTACCCACACCCACTTTAAAGTAAGAACATGCAATATAAATTCTTCAAGAAAATGTGCTAACGGGGTAAACCAGCTTTACATTTGTTAGTGTAATCGTCTGGCACTTTTTAAGGATGTAGGAATGTATTTCCGTTATTGTGATGAAATGGAAAGGCAGGGAGCGGAAATTGATGACATAATCTATCTTTATTTGTGGCGAGATTGTGACGTAACAGGTGTCCCTGTGCTGCAAATGAACGAGTTTGATGTAAATTCATTGTGGCCAAGGTAACCCACCGTGCTTGGACAAATAGATCTTGTGGATGATAAAGTGACGTGTTAAAACTTCTTTCATCTACCGTGTTCTCTAAAAACACCTGTGGCGTTGCCATGACAACGGCGACTCCTCGCCGCGCCGTTCGCTGTGCTGTGGAGGTGGGGGCGTCATATTGCGATCCCATCCAACCTGTAATTTATCACCTGAGTTTATTAAGTTTTATACGCTTTAACCGTCTCATATGTGGTTTTTGAGCTAGCAGCAATACAATCGCTAAAGGGGTGATAGAATTACAGTACATTCTCATGATAATACAGTAACTTGTATATTCATCGATTCGGATGTGTATGCAGTATTGTAGAAAATGTTCTACTCGCTATATTTCACCTAATCACCTGCAACATTTTGCAGAGATACAGTGTACTAGATGGGCATAAAAGATGGTCTAGTGGCACTTTCATAATTTATCAGTGTTCGCCAAAGACATTTATAGAATTATAATTTGCTGTAATACAGCAATAGGCCCTACTTCTATATAATGCTCATAGTTTGCAGTATGTATGTATGTATGTCTACCCCTTATTATTCCCGTTTTCCAACGGAGTCAGGGATGAGATGCGAATGAAGTCTTTGCGGCAGATGGTTTTTACGGCCGGATGCCCTTCCTGAAGCCAACCTCATGAGAGGAGTTAACGAGAGATGAAATGAATGATAGTGAATTAAACTGGGCAAGGATGTGGAAGGAAGCGGCCGTGGCCTGTCAGAAGGTACCGTCCCATCATTTGCCTAGAGTTGAAAATGGGAAACCATGGAAAACCATTTCAAAGACGACCGACGGTAGGGCTCCAAACCATGTCCTTACCGAGTCAGCAGAGAGCATGGCCCCATCATCTAACATTGCGCTTTAGCGAGCATAGCCACTGCTGTCGGTAACGCTCATAGTTTGCAGTAAAATAAGTTAAAACCTGCAGTATGATCAACATAATATAAGAAACAATCGCATGCTTTTGTTTCATTTGATGAGCTTGGACATCCTGGTCATTCAGCCCCGTGTACTAGGCTGTGTATAACATTTTGCGTGATACCCTGTCTTGTTATGATGGCTGTATTAGTGTGTGTATTTGTAGTTCAAGATAAGATTAGGAGGAGGAGGAACCACCCTGGCATTTGCTGGAGTAGAAGTATGAAACCAAGGAAACACACCACTTTCAAGATGGTTGAGGTGGGAATCGAACATACATTTTCTCAGTCTTACCTCACGAGGCTGAGTGTACCCCGTTCCAGCCCTCAAACCAGAATTAAAATTCTCTGCCTCGTTGCGTAGTGGCTGTCACAGTGGAGGCCCGGGTTTAATTCCCGGGTCTGCCAAGAAATTGAATTTTGGTCTGAGGGTTGGAGCGGGGTACACTCAGCCTCATGAGCAAATCTGAGAAGTGGCGGGCTCTATTTCTACCTGGACATCCTGGAAGTGGTCTTCTGTGGTTTACTACTTTTACTCCAGGAAGATCCCTAATTTAAGTCCACGGCCGCTTCTTACGCAAATCCTACCTCGATTACAATTTTACACTTTAGTACAGACATCACTGTGACACAGGTTAACAGACACCTGGCTACATGACCACGATGCCGTAAAGCTCCTAAAGAATCAACAACAGAATTAAATTGTTTGGCTCAGCCAAGAATCGAACCCGGTCCCCCGGGGGGTCATCCAATAATTAAACGCTACATCACGAGATGGTCGATCATTGTATACTACGGTCTGTTTCAGTTGAGTGCCCGGTATTGGCACTCTCTAATATTAGATACTGGGTTTTTGAGAAAACCTCCATGCTTTCAAATTCATGAGGGGCTCTCTAACGTCGAGACTGACGCAGAAGTAAGGAACCATTCTCCGCAAATCAAAATGTATTATTAAAAATCATATTCGTGGATTTGTAATCAGTTAGTCAAAACTTATGTCATTAATTAAATTAATTATATTGATTTTGATAGAAGTAAATCATGAGAAAATCAAGCGGGTTGTGAAATTTAAGTTTCTTGGTGAATGGATAGACCCTACAATGTCCAAAAAACGAGACTTTTGCGTCACGCTTGAATACAATTCAAATGGCTTCCCATATAACTAAGAATGTGTACAACAAAATATCTATATCCCTGAATGCAAAACTCAAGCACTACTGTACGGTCATCCGGCCAGAAGCTTTGTGTGCAGCGGAATGTCTCGTCATGTATAGAAAAGGCATAATGGAAAGACTGGAGACCAAGGAAAGAAAGATTTTGAGGAAAATCCTGGGTCCAGTCAAAGAACACGGTGAGTTCCGAAGACGCCACAACCAAGAGTTGTACACACGCGTAGATAAAATAACTGACGTGATGAGAAAAAGGAGGATTGATTTCTATGGACATATTACCCGAATGAAATCAACACGGCTATCCAACCGAATTATTGCATTTCTCCGTGAGAAAAAGACAAAGGGTGATGTAGTGATGTAGAGAAAGATCTTATGGAGATTGGGATAACATGTGAAGATATCCAGGAGCGTGGTCCACTTAGGGAAAAACTTCAAGAACATCGGAGTTTTCAACCTAAGCAGAAACTAAAAACCGGGATGGCGTGGACGACGGAGAGACAGGTGCAACATCGATTGCAAATGATAAAGTACTGGACCAACATTAAAATGCAGAAGAAACAATTGACATGTCGTGGTCCTTAGTTGGCCGTAACAAAGCAAGAAGAAGATATGTTAAGAAGTGTACTGGGCCGAGAGAATATTAAGGGGTGACATCAATTGGGGTTGGTTCTGTGGCGTCATGTGTAAGGTACTCACCATGTTCAGGGTGACCGGTTGAATCCCTACTGGATCGGTTAACATTTGAAGGTGATTGAATGTGGCGAGACCCGAGTAGTAGAAGTACGGGCATGTTTGTGTTAGAATTTTCTTCTAATATAGGGAGAACTTTGAAGCGGCGGTGTTGTCTTATTGGCAATTGACGTTGCAACTTTTCAGTCAACATAATAATCCTAATTACTGGGACATGCGAATAACAACCTGAAAAAAATTGTAATTAAAAATGAAGACCCCATCACTATAGATCAGTCGAAATTAATTTCAAATAAAGCGGAATGTCACCGAGATACAGAGGTTTCTATTTTTAGTGAACATGGAAATAACGTCCCATTTCCTCTCACTTTTTTCATAATTTAACTTTAGTTGTTATTCGTATTACATGTACTCCCTTTATAAGAAATACATTTGGCAAAATAACTGTATTGCTTACCCTCAATTGGGGTGTTTTCAGTATTTCTTTTTAGTGTTGTGAGTTTAAATTAGCTCTCCTGAAAATTTACACAATGTGACTTACCCCGTTTCTCCCGTGGAGTATTCAAATATTTGTTACAGATTTCAGAAGAGGGAGAATAGGATGATATATTAATAATAATGTTATTGGTTTTACGTCCCTTTTAACTACTGAGGCTTTTAGTGACGCCGGGGTGACGGAATTTCGCTCCGAAGGGGATTTTTAACGTGCCAGTAAATCTACTGACACGGCTTCCTCACATTTACACACCATCAAATGCCAACTGATTGCGCCAGAGGATTCGATTGTGCAACCTTTGGAGCAGCAGGCGAGAACGTTATCGCTGCGCCACGCAGCCAGTCTAGATGCCATCGTATTAGGGTTGGTGTTCAGAAACGTTTTTTTCTATTTCGTGGTTGACATTGTGGATCTAGTAATGTCTTGTAGACTTAATTTGGCTTGTAAATTTGAACTTACGATCTGATGATGCTCGCTTCACGAGCGAAATATGTCACTCTATTGTCCTGTCCCACTTCTGTAATCCGTGACACAAATTTATATTCATACGTATTTTTTTCAGATTATTTGTTGCTTTTCCCATTAATTGTTCTGACCGACTGAAAAGTTGTTATATCAGTTCTCTTTTCAGTAGCTTTTAGCATCCTAGTGCCTCACAAACCACAACACTTGAACTGGATGTTGAGAACATCCATTCTTCTTCTTCTTGCTTCATTACGGCCAACTAAGGACTACGTCATGTCAACTTTTTCTTCTGCATTTGAATGTTAGTCCAGTACTCTTTCATTCGTAATCGATGTTGCACCTTTCTCTCCGTCTTCCACGCCTTCCCGGTTTTTAGTTTTGGCTTAGGTTGAAAACTCCAACGTTCTTAAAGTTTTTCCCTAAGTGGGCCACGCTCTTGGATATCTTCACACGTTATGCCAATCTTCAACAGATCTTTCTCTACTACACTGAACCAGTCCCCCTTTGTCTTTTTCTCATTCATTCATTTCGTATCAACCATCTATGGATCGCGTCATTCCAACTGTCTCATTCTTCGGGCTTTGACGTTTGCCCAGTACGTCCACATTTGTTCTCGGTGGTATACGCTTCCTTTCCTGAGTCCAAATCTTTCCGGTTTTATTATTATTATTATTATTATTATTATTATTATTATTATTATTATTATTATTATTATTATTACATTATCACAAATTCTTCATTTAACACAGCTCTTCTAGTCTTCAGCAAAACTTCGGTGGGCTAACACAAGAAGCTTTGCTGGTTCTCAATCACTATTCAAGAATTTCCAATATTACAGCTGTCCAGTTTTGCTGCCTTCTGCATTTTCTGATGGATGATGAATGGTAGATTGAGTTGGTGTAGAGCTGTTTTAGTATTACTCCCGTGGCAGAGATTATAACTGGGATGACAGTGACTGTTTGGTGTTTCCAAAGGCGTTTTCTTTCTGTTGCCAAGTCCTTATATTTGCTTACCTCTTCGTGGGTCTTAGTTCTGATGTTGTGGGAGTTTGGTACTGAGATGTTTATGAGTCATGTGCTCTTGTGCACTTTGTCTGTGACAATGAGGTCCGGTTTATTGGCAGCTATTGTCTTGTTGGTGATGACAGAGGATTTTCAATGCATTTTAAATATGTCATTTTCTACTATGGGTTGTGGCTGAAGTCTGAAGTATGGCTCTGGATCTATTGGTAGTTAACACTGTCATTATTATTATTATTATTATTATTATTATTAATAGTAATGTAAACGTAAATATTAGTATTATATAAGAAGCAATTAATCCAAATATATTCGTGTGTTTGGCCTGTCAAAGTGTTCTGAATAGAGTGACCTAGTTACTCGGCGCTAAGAGACTGCGTGACCGTGCGGAGTTTCATTTCTCTTATGGTCGAAGACATGTACACGAGCTTTATTTCACAGGTGAGTTTTTCCAGTCATAATAGAGTTTTGCTCACAGTTTCGCAACGGAACAATGTATTTCCGACTGCACGACGGCGACCCACTCTGTGGTGCGCGCGACACACGCCCAGCCTCCCGTGTGTTATTCTGGTGCTAGGCGCGTGACGTCACGGCCTGAGTCTGGCCGGGGCTGAGCACTAGACACCACTACTTATCACCATCAGTCCCATGTACTTGGCTGTGTGTTTAATATGTCAGACCCGCTCATGGTGTAGTGACTAGCATTCTTGGCTGTCACTCCGGAGGTTTGTGTTCGATTCCTGACTCTGACAAGAAATTTATGTCTGGTCTAAGGATTGAACAGTGTACACTCACCCTCATGAGAAAAAAAAAACGAGAAGAGGTAGATTCAATTCCTACCTCAGCCATCCTAGAAGTGGTCTTCCGTGATTTACCACTCTTAATCCAGAAAAATACCGGAATGGTTCCTAACTTAAGGCCACGGCTGCCTCCTTCACAAACATAGTGTCATTTACAAATACACACAATTTTACAGACACTACAATGGCACAGGTATCAGTTGAGTTCAACACATATCCATGATAGGCTACTCAGGGCTAAAAGACTACGATGTTGGTGGAAATTAATCATCATTTCATTCATCCAAACACACATTGTGCTTTTAACAGGCATATACCGTAACACATGTTGTAGAGACATATCAGAGTTTTTGTTTTTCTTTCAAATTAATTTTAAATAACAACCAAATACTAATATTTAAATAAAAACTCAGCAATATTTCTAGATTTATGCCGTGTATTGTGTGGGATTTCCCCTTGGAACACCAAGCTGGCTCATCAGCGGGCTCATGATGTCCGTTCCTGGACAGCAAGAGCGTTCAGCTCTCGCAGTAAAGAAGCGCAGGTGCGCTTCATAAGAAGGGAGGTAGCGCGTAGTTCACTACTCCTGTAGGGATCCGGGCACATACACCAAGATCCTGCTGATGAGCCAGCTTAGTGTTCCTAGGCAAAATCCCACACAAGACACGGCATAAATCTAGAGAAATTGCTGAGTTTTAATTAACTGGCCGTGAAAGCCTATATACCAAATATTTAAATAATTATGTGTATTAAGTTAGGTAGCTTGAATACAAGGAGTTCAAATAATCTGATAGCAGGTAGAAACTAAGGAACTGTTGGTTGTTTAAGCATTACAGCATTCTGGTAAGGACATGTGGCCTCGTATGTTATTGTGCAAACCTAGTAATTAAAAATTGATCTGACTATTGGAACGGGATACACTTAGCCTCGTGCGGCCAAAATGAGAGGAGGTGAGTTCAGTTCCCACCTCGGCCATCTTAGAACTGAGTTGTCTAGGGTTCTTCTCTTCAGCTCCAAGCAAATGCCGAGATGGTTCCCAGCTTAAGGTTACTACCAGCTCCTTCCAAATCCTTCCCATTTATCACAAATAGCTTCATACTACTTTAGTCATCACAATGACACAGGTTATCTGCCAGATTTCATACATATCCATGTACTTAGGGCTTTTTCACCACGATGTCGCAAAGCACCTACATGAATCAACAACAGCACCCAGAACATTAACTTAAAAATATACGACTGACTGCGTGGCGCAGCGGTAACGTTCTTGCGTGCTGTTCCCAAGGTTCAAGGATTGAATTCCGGCGGTCAGTTGACATGTGAGGGTGTGCAATTGCGAAGGAGCCGTGTCAGTAGATATACTGGCACACTAAAGATCCCATTCGGGGCAAAATTCCCGCACCCTGGTGTCTCTAAAAGCCACAGTAGGTTAAAATCAATTACATTATTATTACTAAAAATACACATGGAGAATATGACCAAATCTCATATATATATATATATTGATGACAATGACTGTTTTATGGGTCGGAACAGCGAGGTCGTCAGCCCCTTCAATATATGTTGTCCACAGTAATACACGAGCTCTTGAACCGTCTCAAAGAGTTGTTGTTGCTAATAATTAATTTGTTGGGCTTGGAACATCGTGGTCATCAGCTCCGTGTAGTTGTGAGTGTTGAAATTGTCTGATAACCTGTATTCATGTGATGACTATAGTAGTGTGTGTAACTGTATTAGGGTCAGGACTGAGGTAGATGTCCTTGGACTTGACGTAAGGTACTATCCTTTATCGAGTGTAGAGAAACCCGGAGAGAAACCACATTCTGGATACCCTTTGTCAGCACCAGGATTCAAACCTCCTATCTCCGGATTTGCTGCAGTTGACCTCGCGGCCATGGTGCACGATGGGGCATCTCAGCGAGAATATGCCATATCGCTAAGAACATTGCGTGGCAGTTTGATGTGTATTTTTGCTATCCGCACATTAATGAATTTAATGTTTGTATAACGCACTGTTGCATAATTTGTTTCTTTGATCTGTAATGATGATTATGATGATGAATATGATAACGTCTAAGTCATCGGCCAAATCTGTAATCATTCCGACCTCCTGTAGAGGAAATGCGTGTTCTAGAATCTAGAATATTGGACACTAATATTGAAGAAGTAGAGAGCTGGTGAACGTATGGCTTTTAGTGCCGGGAGTGTCCGAGGACATGTTCGGCTCGCCAGTTTTGTAGCTGCTTCGAGACGGACACCCAATGGGTGAGCCACAAGTACCGTTGGGGAGGAATGTTGGATGGGAGGGTCGAGGAGTTGGAAGGTAGCGGCTGTGGCCTATAGTTAGGGACCAACCTCGGCATTTGCCTGGAAGGAAGATGGGAAACCACAGAAGACCATCTTCAAGGTTGCCGGCGGGGGGATTCGAACCTCCTTGCCTCCCGGATGTGAGCGACTGCCAACAGTCATGCCGCAACGACCTCGGCTAACTCACCCGGTGCTGGTGAACTATCTTGCACCGTTGGACACTTCATACGCAACCAGCGTCACAGCCCACTATTCAAATTCAATTGCTGTGGGGAAGGCAGGGTTTTCCCGTTGTAGAGCTAAATCGTGAATATGCAATATTTGTTTTGCACAAGGTTATGATACAGTGATTCTAGGGCGACAGGAAAAATGTGAATAAATCAAAGAACACTACTTCTAAATGTAGACAGATAGTTATTTGTTTTCTTAATAGACCTACATCCATATACATACGGTACTGACTGTAGCCTACGGAAACTAAGAGGCGATGCCTTAAAGAAAGTACAGGGTCATCGAAAAATAATGCCTAGATTTTAATTAATTGCTATAAAAGACTATTGTAGGCAATGCAATCGTTTCAGCCCAAAAATGCGTGGAAAATAAAACATTATTTTCATACTCCAGTAAGTTTCAATGTGAGCTCTGTTGCTCTACAGACGTACTCAGGTGCCGGGGGCAAGCTTTGTTATTTGACGCCCAGAGGACAGCTTGCATGTCGAATTTTGTCGTTCCTTGGAGCGCTATGAAAGTCAAGGAGGTTACATATCTAAGCTCCTTGACACTTTGTGTTGGCGGAAAATCCTGAGATTAATTTCGCCATTATGAACACGGCCTACTGAATTCAAATGGGTTCTTTAACATGCCAACAACGTATGACATGTGTGCCATGATTTTTGTCGCCTTTCAAGCTTGTATCGCGTACCGAGCGAAGGCAGTGAGGCAGAGCCCTACCTAGCATTAAAATAGTGTCTTGTATGTACTGATCAGTAGAGGTTTTGTTGTGACTTATTCACTTTCCCTGTCACCCTTGAACTCTTTATATTTTAGGCTTTCAGCCACGTCGTATGTTGGTTATTGTTTCCCAACGTTTCGGCTGTCATTGCAGAACCCTTTATCAAAGATATGTGTCTGTACTCAAACTAATCGTTCGTTATCAGTCAGACATGCTCGCTGTTGACGTCACGCTGCTCCCTGATTGGTTACGTGCTAGAAGGACCATCCACGTGCACTAAACCTGAATTCGTTCTCGCGATTGATATTATTGGGATACTTCACGATCTCTACTGCCAATCTAATTATCCTGCTTTGATATTTAGGAACTTTAGCAACAGTTTTGGCCTTATCAAATTCTATGGTATGTCTAGTGACATCAGCATGTTCATATATTGCAGATTTGTAGTGTACTCGTTTTGTGTCCCGAATGTAAACTGATATCGGGATTTGAAACGCTTCATTTTGTCTGCCATATATGCAGCAGTACAGAGGAACACGGTACTTTGTTAACTCCTGTGTCCTGGTTTGGCTGCTAAATATCCTAGAACTCTGTTGTACGATGTTAAGAGCATCAACTTCAAAACGCTTAACAGACAGACAAATTGGAGGAGGAAGACATACGGTGTGCAGAAAGAGCAAAGAAGAACAGAGCTTTGAATTAAAAAAATAACGAGGTGCACAAGAGTTGAAATCTTATAGAGGAAAAGAGGTCACACTTCTGTGAGAGTGGGAATGGTATAAGGGAGCGGCACAAGATTCGACACGGAGGATGTAAATATACGTTAATTACAATGAATTTATTAGGACTAAGAAGAATGATCTCCAGTGCCAATGTGCAGGTAAATTGAAACTAGAAATTCACCATTCATCCAACCGAGCGTCTACATAATATTGATGTTGAAATGATTAAACCTAACTCTTAATTAACAAGTAGTTCCGTGAAGAACTATACAGCCTATTTTCATATATCCTACTCATGTTAACTGCCACTATCAACATACAAAATTTCAGTTTGATTGCTGTAATAGATTAGTAGATATTGAGAACCGCCTAAATATTTCGGATGGTCGCCATGTTGGATTTTATATATGTAGCTCCTAGAGTTATGTACTGTTACATGAAGATTATTGTGTACGTGTAGCATTCAAACTTCCATCGAATGATTAGGACACAAGAAGTAACAAGGAGATTTTAAAATTTCGCACAACTGCCATCTTGAGGGTATGGAAACAAATGAAATAAATTAGTTGCCAGTGGATTAACATTCGTATAAGGATTTACTGTACCAAGTTTCACTGCACTCGGATGGTTAAATTGCGAGAAACGTCCATGTGAATATTTATACTTCGCGTCGCCGCCATGTTGGATTTGTGATCACCAGGTTATTTAAAGTCCTATAGGTGAACTTAAGTTCATAGCCCCTATGAACATAAAAAATTCAGTTTGATTGCTATAATAGATTCGTAGATATTCAGAGCCGTCTAAATATTCCGGATGGTCGCCATGTTGGATTTTTAAATGTATAGGTCATAGAGTCATGTACCATTAAAGGAAAATTATTGCGTAGGTTCATTATTCAAACTTTCACTTTTATCGCATGATTACGACGCAAGAAACAAAAACTTTATTTTAAAATTCGCACAGCCGCCATCTTGAGGTTATGTAAACAATTGAACTAAATTAGATACCAGTGCATTACAATGTGTATAGACATTTCCTGTACCAGATTTCATTGCGTTTGGAACATTAAATTGCGAGAAAGGTCTATTTAAATTTTCAAATTCCCTTGGCCGCCATGTTCGTTTTGTAGTTAACCGGTTTTTCAAAGTCTTATCGATAAACTTCCAGTAGTGCCCTTTATCTCCGTACAAAATTTCAGGATTATACCGCTAATAGTTTCAGAGATACAGAATGCCGGTGAAATATTTCGCACATCCGCCATCTTGTGGTTATGTAAACAATTGAACAAGGTTAGATGTCGGTGCATTAAAATGTGTATAAACATATACTGTACCAAGTTTCATTGCGTTTGGTTGGTTAAATCGCGAGATACGTCTATTTAAAAGTCGCAAATTCGCGTGGCCGCCATGTTGGTTTTGTAGTTACCAGTTTTTCAAAAGTCACATAGGTGAACTTCTAGTAGTTCTCTTTATCAACGTAATAAATCCCAGGGTGATATCGGGAATAGATTCGGAGATATTGAATGCTGGTGAAATATTTCGCACAGCCGCCATGTTGGATTGGTGAGACGTAACAAAATTTGGAGGGCACGGTCGGGGTCGCCCGGAATAGTGCTATGAACTTGCTGAGTTTCATTGAAATCGTTCCAGCCGTTTAAAAGTTATTAGGGACACACACACACACACTCCTCACACACACACACACACACACACACACGCACACACACACGGACAAAAGGTGATCTCATAAGCCTATTTTTTCAAAATTGAAAATTAGCTAAAAATTTAGACTTTCACGACCGGCGTTGAAATAGGAATCTCTGTTTCGCGGGCTTATAGGCCGTGTTCCAAGGACATTTTGTCGTCCTGACGTTTCGCTGAATACTGCGTTCGGCATGTTCACAGGTTACATAAAGCGAGGTAAAACAAGTAAACAGAAGATATATAAATAGTCAACAACCCACACATAGAGGCTACCATAGCAACGGCGTACCACATAAAAGTAATGAATCAAGGACAGGGCTGCTCGTCTGTTGCATCTTCTCGTCTACGACGGTCAATGAGGGCAGGCTTGAGGGGATTAAGGACTGGAAGCCAAGCTCTGTTCACACGTTCTGCTTCCTCCTTAAGCTTCAACCTTTCACTTTCCTATCTGCCTTTCATGGCTCTCCTTCCTTCCAAGTCCTTCAATCCACATTCTTCGAGGGTTGAGGGCATTTCTTTTCCTCCTGTCCTTTATTTGCCTTATTTTCCTTTAATTTTCCATTTCTTCTTCTAGTCTGTAGGTTAGTAGTTAGTTTTAGTTTTAAGTTTGCATTTCATCTTCACGATCTCCCAAACCATCATTGGCCGATAACCTAGATGTTAGGCCCCTTAAAACAACAATTATCATCATCATCATCATAATTTGTATTGATTGGCGTAGTATTACTAAGAGGTATCTATTGACCGATACGGTAAATATCATACATTCTCCTAGCATGGTTAATGTGATTACTTTTTATTGCTAAATCCCCAGCCTGATGACACGATATAATTATGTGGAATTAAAGCGTACCCGCCAAAGGGGGTGTGCAATACATTTTAGTACAAAATGAGTTTCTCACATGACGTGCGTCATAACATCTCATTCTCTTGTTTGATTCAACTGGATGAAGCCAAATTAATAACGATCTGAAGTGAAACAGTCGTTAAATTCAGATGAATGAAGGTCTATATCCGAGTCAAACATGAAGAGCTGTCAAGCGCATGCAGATTGGTTGCCTGTGGCTTGCACATCTCTCTCTGCCCGGTGCGGGCCAGCTCTGCTATGGCATTGCCCAGTAACTCTTATTTGTCTACAGTGTTTACAGTTCTCTACTCACTTTCTGGTGTAGTGGCTAGCATTCTTGGCTGGGTAGGAATCGAACCCACCTCTTCCTAGTTTTACCTCACGAGAGTGAGTGTATCCTGTTCCAATCCTCAGACCAGAATTAAATTTCTTGGCAGAGCCGGGATTGGAATTCGAGCCTCAGCGGTGACAGCCAAGAACGCTAGCCACTACGGAACGAGACGGGTAAGTATTACCCCTTTCACGAATTGATTGCCGGCGGTCAAGATGGGAACTATTCTTTGTTTACTTGTGTCACACGTCAGCTTGCTTTGTTAACAGGTACAGTTGCGCGAGTCGGATATGACTCAGCTCCAGTAGCCTCAGTCATCGTTTAACTGTCCGTGGTAACATGAGCTCCTGTGACGCTTATCTGACACAATGCTGCTTGACTTATGTGCAGACTACTCTCTGTAATAGCTGTGTCCTCCTCTTCGCCCCGTGGGGCTCATGGTACAAAAAACAACAAACGCTGCCGCAGCCACGCTCAGCGGCAATCAGATGTTGATTGGGTAAAAATGAAAACGCGCGTTATTACTTGTTCTACAGGGCGTCCGAGAATGTTCTCCGCAGTGGTTACGTGCAGCTGTGAGTGGTTGCGTCATCGGTTTAGTTGGTACATTGACAGGGTGAATCCCATAGGTGTGGGCTGTAGCCTGTCGAAATGGTCAGTGTGTATTGCAATTGGCGAGCTTCTGTGTCATCAGCACTTCCAGCATCTGTTATGAATGGCTGTGGTGAGTACAAAGTATACTGTTTGCTTGTTATTAGGGAACACAGCGATGACAGAATGCATTCCGTACATAAGTCAAGCAGCATTGCGCGTCACAGGAGCTCATGTTACCACGGACAGTTAAACGATGACAGAGGCTACTTGAGCTGAGTCATATCCTACTCGCGCAACTGTACCTGTCAACGATGCAGGCTGACGTGTGCCACAAGTAAACAAAGAATAGTTCGCATCTCGACCGCCGGCAATCATTTCGTGAAAGGCTAATATGATGCAAGTGGCAGCCGTGCTGCCAACGTAACTTCTGTAGCTAGCTGTCGCAGACGCATGTAGGCGCTGCGGAGAATATTCCCGGACTCACTGTACTATCTATGCAGGCAGAGCGATTATTTCATAAATTGATATTCTTCTGTTGATCAACTCTGAAGAGGATCATGACAAGAGAAGAAGGAAGACTTATTCCAGTTACCGGAGAAAGAAAAGAAAATAACATCACGTAAAGAAATTTAACTTGCTTGAACGAAGATCGCTTGTACTCTCACTTGGAATATCCACTGCACTTAATCACGGCACGTCTGACTCGTTCCTTATGGCGAGAAGTGTGGCGCCAAGAGAGATGGATTGAAGAAGATAAGACAGAAAGTTCAACCTAGATAGATACTCGTGCATGTCATGAGGATGGCTCAGAGCTCAGATGGTGCAGCACGTACTCAAAATAATTCATGGGCTACGTGGAAGGTGATTCCTTGATTGAAGGATACGAGGAGCGTACTATATTGTTTTACACTTTATTTTTCTACCCAAATGAAGTTCATTACACATCAGTCGGTACGTTCACCTTCTCAACATAATCTCCTTGTAACTTTATGCACTTTTGCCATCGATGAGTCAGTCTCTCCAGACATTCCTGAAACCATTCTTTCGGAGTGCTGCGTGCCCCTGCCTTGACAGCTGTGTCCTGTTCTGCAAAATCCGCAAAACGGTGACCATGCAATGGAAGCATTGAGGCAGTCCACCGCTAATGAAATGTCGAACAGTGCCATCAGTTGGCAAGCGAATAGCGACAGTGTTCAGGGACACAAAGGGCATCTTCCTCATTGATTGACTGGAATTGGGGGCCATGATTAACAGAGCAGCAAATGTGGCAACCCTTAAGCACTTACGTTGTGCCATTCGAGCTAAGCGGCCAGGAAAATGGGCTAAAGGTGTTGTTCTGCAACATGACAATGCCCGCCCCCACACTAGCCGATAGACCACCGCTGCCATAGATCAAATGGGATTCACGATGCTGCCATACTCTCCCCACCTGGCACCAACTGACAATCACCTGTTCGGGAATAAGAAGAAACCTCTGGACACTGCTGTCAAGGCATGGGTACGCAGCACTCCGAAAGAATGGTTTCAGGAATGTCTGGAGAGACTGACACAACGATGGCAAAAGTGCATAAAGTTACAAGGAGATTATGTTGAGAAGGTGGACGTAGCAACTCATGTGTACAGATAATGTACTTAATTTGGGTAGAAAGAATTAAGTGTAAAGCAATATAGTTCGCCCCTCGTAGATAATGTATTTTAAATATGAACTACCAATGAATTATGATGGAAGTGGTTTGGACAAATATCATGGAAATACCTGTTAAGGTGAACATACACGAGTATCGTCACAAGCTGGCGTATTTCACCGTCGCACGATGGGACAGGTAAGTATCCGTAGACTCTCCCATACTGTCATCTGTAAGCTGTCGTTGTGATACAGTGCATATCGTTCAATACATGTGTTCGTTTACACATCTGTGTATATTTCATTTGAACAATTAATTCTTTTAGAATCTTGTCACTATTGGTTGCAATTGAAGACGATTACATTCAAGAGGTTCATGTTAGTTCACGATTTAAGACCAGAAACCTTCCGTACATATTGAAACTTCTTCTCAAAGGTTTGATTCTTAATCCTGTAGGGAAATTTAGGGTTTCTGGTTGATTGAATTTTGGGCTTTGCGACATTGTGGCAATGTAGCCCCGTCTACCTGGATGTGTTTCGAATCAGTCCGATATAACTTGTGTCACTGTGAGATCTGTAAGTGTGTGTGCATTTGTAATCGAGGTTAGGATTTGAAAGGTGGTGGTTGTGGCCTTTAGTTAGGAACTATCCCGATATTATCCTGGAGTGGAAGAGGAGAACCACGCAAAACTACTTCTGAGACAGTTTTCATTCTTTAAAATTTAACACTATTTTTGTAAGGATATCCATTTTTTTTTGATATTTTAAACTATTTTTTTAAGATTTAATGTCATTTCACGCTGATGATGGTATCTTTGCAATACCGAAACATGTACGACGTATAATCTTTTATTAAACAACTTCTCCAAGTACTGATGTGGCAGATGTTCAATTTATCAAATTGATAACCAAACCCACGTATTCTGAGTTTTGCCTCATGTGGCTGAATGTACCCCTCAGGCCAGAATGAAATTTCTTGGCTGAGCCTGGAATTAAACCCAGGACCTTCTGATCCGAAGCCTCAATATATATCCCGAGACCAGAAGAAGGCAGCAAAAGTTATGTTCTAACAGCTGGAGCGGGATTTACTGAGACTCGTGAACTGAGGAGAGTGGATTCGTTTTCCATCTCAGCGATCATAGTAGTGATTCTATCGACTAACTTGTGGTGTACTTGGTTGTCGCTCGGAGGTCCGAGTTCGATCCTCGGCTCTGCCAAGGAATTACGTTCTGGTGTGAGGGCTAGAAGGGAGAACACTCAACCTCATGAGGCAAAACTGAGGAAAGGAGAGTTCGATTCTCACCTCAGCCATCTTGAAACTAGTTTTCCATGGCTTTTCCACTTAAACTCCGGGAAAATGCTGGGATGGTTCCTAACATAAGACCACGGACGCATCCTTACCAATTCTTGCCTGAATTTCAAATACAATCCCTAAAACAGCCATCGCAATAACCCAGGTTATCAGACAAATTTCCACACACATACCGAAGTATGCGGGGTTAAATGACACATAGGCTATGTACAAGCCCCTCTAATGAAACAACAACAGTGATTCTGTCTAACCATTGGTATTCCCTTTTCTAAAGCATTTGTGTTAAGGTGAGATGAGAATATCCATGTTGTGAAATTGTTTTTACATCTGGATGTTCTTCCTGTTGCCAAATTCATTAGATGAGTTTAATAGGGTTGACATAAATTAAACTGGGAAAAGCATTAGGAGGTGCCCGTGGCCTCATAGGAGTCCTATCCTGCCATTTGCTTTGAGTTAAAAAGGAGAAACCTCGGAAGACCATTTAAAGGCCGGCCGACCGTGGGGCTCAAGTCCAGTCTGCTTTGCAGTCGCGATATAATTTGATCACTTGGTCAGCGCTCAGCTATATCGGTCATTAATCAGTTGTAATTAGTCAACATCTATAATATGAAAATAGTTTTCTAAAATTCTTCTGCTATAAACCTGTAAATAATAACAATATCGTATAGCCTCGGGTGCCGGGTGCAAGCATTGTTATTTGCGCCCGTAGGGCAGCTTTCATGGAAAATTTTGTCGTTCCTTGGAACTCTATGAAAGTCAAGGAGGGTAGATTTCTAAGCTCATTGAAACTATAGCGCTTTCTAGTAGAGAAAGGAGGAACTTTGTGTTGGCGTAAAATCCCGAGATTAATTTTTCCATTATGAACACGGCCTACTGAATTCAAATGGGTTATTTAACATGCCAACAAAGTATGACATGCGTGTCGTGTTTTTGTCGCCTTAAAAAAAATATCACTTACCACGGCCAGGAGCGAACCTGCAAGCATGGGGTTGGTAGTCTGACACGATAACCACCCACCCACCGTGGCAAGCTGTATCAGTGGGGGAATTGCTTTAGGGACAAAATTCTACTCTTGTGAATCATAGAACAGCAAAACCAATTCCGTAAAGCAGTGGACGGTAGAGTCTCCCACTCTTCGCGACATCAGCAGTAGATGGGATGTAGTTGTCAGCTCCAAAGAGGCCATGAAAGCCCTTGGAACAGTGGAAGGTAGAGTCTCCCACTCTTCGTGACATCAGCAGTAGATGGGATGTAGTTGTCAGCTTCATGCCCGGCCGCCTTTCTCCCAGGAATTACCCTGATATTCATTTCTGTTGCAGGCTGAGTGAACTCCAGAGACATTCGCGTTCATCAAAGTAGCAGTTTTATTTCTAAAATCCACAATCTGGATGTTAATCCAATCTACTCTCTTTCAATAATTAGCTCAGCGCCTCTACGGACTGGGCTACGCAGCTCCCAACCAAAGAACAGGCATAGATGTTATGGCTCCAATGCAAGGTCTGACTGATATCTAGCTGATGCCAGTCATAGCCTGGTGATTTGCCAAACAAAATAATTTAATAATGTAGTGTGTGCCGAAGAAAGCAGAGATGCAGCGCTCTTCGCCATGAGCGTATGTGGTTCAGATCGTATAGTTCATTCACAACACCACACCACACGCGGTGTTTCGGTGAATTAGTCCACTTCCGGACCTTGCAGCTCAGTCGACACGCACGGTATATTTATCACCTGCACTTTCTGAGATATATGGGCTCGTTCATATTGCGGAACGTACTATACACCATGCTAGACACACACTTGTCTCACCTCAGAGGAGTCGAGCACCATTTCTTCGCTCTCTACAAACATGTTTTCAATGTAAAGTTTTGAAGCCATTTATTCGGTGTTGCCTGTACAAACTATCAGTTTCAACTCTTCAGTCCGTCAACACAAATTTGCCCAATATGAATGGGCGGGGGTGAAAGATGTGTATGTGTTTATACTAGGGCAGATCGGAATGTAACGCACAATAATTGTTTCCCAAATAGTTTAATTGGTAACAAAACGAAACAAATTACAAATGAACTAACATCTTTGACCTACTTCTCTGCATAGTCACCAACATTCTCAAAACATTTCTGCCATCGTGTTACCAGTTTCAATATGCCCTGTTCGTAGAAGTCCGTTTGGTTGGAGTATAGCCATCTGCAGACTGCTGATTTCACTTCCGCATATGTCACCAAGTGTTGGCCGGCCAGGAATTTATTCATAGGACCAAACAGATGAAAGTCCGATGGTGCCAGGTCCGGACTGTATGGTGTATGCTGGAGCACCTCCTACCCAAATTGGGCGATTTTCTCACGAACAGGAGCAAAAACATTGTAGACGGGGCCGCTTTTAGGTAAAACTTCGATTTTAAGAAAACAAGAAGCAAATCGTATAACATTTGGGTATCAGGACTTTTAGAGATAATTTGACCCTGCTGAGTTCGAAAATGCCTGATGCCTACTCGAGAAATGGACCGGAAGTCCACAATTCAAGATGGCGGCTTTTCCCCAAAGTTTGCTACTTTGAGCTCGCGAGTAAAGTCTATTTAACAATTGCGCCGTTTTTCTTCGCAGCTATGTAGAGGAGGCATGCAGCTAGCTACCTGTTACATACTATGGTTATCCTGAAACTTGGAATTTTACCCCTGGAATCGTACCTGAAATTTGACCTATGGATTTTTTTAAGTTACTTTTGTTTCGCTTCGATTACGGAAAAAGTACCCAGTAAACGAACATTTGTGACTGTATAATACTTGTAGTCCCAACATTCAGCATTACGTTGCGTAGTCGCTTATCCCGCTGCGTCAATTAGGAACTGCAGGAGGGCGTTCAAAGTGCAACCGTGCGCGCGCGGCAGGCCCGGCGCGGCGGCCCGGTACCTGATCTATGTGCAGACGAACTGCCTGGCACTGCCTGCAGATGAGTTCTATCATGCTTCATATTGGACGCTATTTGGGTCTTATAATTGACACTTGTGATGCAAAATGGTTATACAGCAAATACTGGTTGCATTCCTGGAGAAAATTTCAGTTATGTTGGCATGACATATCCAGATGCGAAAGGAATTCGGATGGTGGAAGTTCATGCTAAAGCTATAAGAGTCGGTGATTGGGTTCTGTTTCGTAAGTTTCTCACGGAGATGCTTCCCTACATGGGACGCTATGACCACGGCAATTACGTCCATTCTATTGACATGTATATATCCGATATGAATGAATTGAGTCCAGATGTCGAGGACGCATTTTTGAGATTTCGTTGTCTTGAGAAGCTCTAACAATTTTAGTCAAGTTGATCCAGACCAGGCACAGGAATGGATAGTTGGAGTCTGCAAGAATGAAGGAGGCAATGTAGGAATCACTCAAAATACGTCCTCTCTCCAGCGGTGGGCACTTTCCTTTCATTGGCGGAGTGAAATCTCGAAGTTGGTGTGTGAAATGTATGGCGTGGGCTCTGTGGCCACCTGCAGTGAACTGCTAGCAGGGCCCCGAAAGAGAGACAAAACTGATGAAAATTCTCTCCTGCGAGTAATGGAGGCCTGCGATCTGCTGAAACAGGATCATGACATCTGTAACATTGCCAACAAGGACCAAACATCGAAAGAAATCGAAGAATCTCTTCTGAATGGCAAGGCGGAAGGACAGGCAGCAGTCTTGGACTTGGTCCGTAAGCGCTTTCTCATTCAGGAGACAGGACTGCCTGAATTAAGTTATTACGCCAGATTACCTAAGTGCAATGAATTTACTCTCTGAGATCTATGTAAGGCCAATGTTACAAAGGACACTGCGAGTGCCCTTCAGGCAGACAGAAAAGTAAATGCGCCGCCTCCTTGTTGCATACGAGGGTGGACGAGAGGGTGAACTACGCCCCATTATGAAACACGAACTACTTCCGATTACTATAAGCCTCTGCGAAATGAGTGGTGACCTCAGAAGCGCCAGTGATAGAAGTACTCTCACTTCTGTCATTACTTCTGGAATTGACTGCCCCGGAACCATTCCAGTCACTAACGATACGTCATTTTTGATTATTGATGGACAAGCTCTGGTAGTTGCACTTGGAAAGCCTTCTAAGTCGCAGCCTATTTTCGGAGATTTTGCTAGCCGTTTCGCAAAGAGGATACAGTACTTGGGAAAGCCCTACACAAGGGTTGATATCGTATTTGACCGCTACAGGCCTTTTTCAGTGAAATCATCAACACGCAAGTAAAGAGCAAAACTTAAAACGCCAATACGACGAAAAATAGGCAATGCTTCTGTGCCATTACCACCAGACTGGAAGGGCTTCTTGGCTTTGCCCGAGAATAAGGCAGACCTAGCCAATTTCTTGAACAATGTACTAATGAAGTATCCTTTTGGTGATCTGGAAGTAGTCACCACAGGGGGCTTCAAGAATGAGCGACGAGTCGCATCTACACGCCCAGGCACTCCCGTGAAGCACCTTGCCGCGTCCCATGAGGAAGGGGACACGCTCGTCGTCCTCCACGCTACCCGTGCGGACTTCCCTCTCAAAGTGATAATGGCAAGAGACACTGACATAATCCTGCTGGCCGTGCATCATTTTGATAGAATGAAATGCTCAGAGGTGTGGGCGATGTCTGGAACGGAAAATAAGAGAAAATACGTTCTGGTCCACACCATTGCATCCACACTGACACCTATGCAAAGGGAAAACATTTTGGCGTTCCATGCGCTCACAGGGTGTGACACCATCTCTAAGCCAGCTACTATCAGTAAAACAGCAGCATGGACTCATTACTTGAAGCATGCTGAGCTGTTCTCCGGACTCGGAAAGCTTCCGCTCATGGAGTCCACAATCTCAAATGTGGAAAAGTATTTCGTACACATCTACAAGGTAAGCACACATAACTTAAGTTTTCCTCGAACCCCATAGGAAATGACAGTCTCTAAGCAGAATTCTTCGTGCAATTAGGTGCCACTAGAAACCTGTACTGCTGATGAAGTTAGGTATCTAATGTTTGGTCTTGTGGATCAACAAGGACTTCCCCCGACCAGTGACTCGCTGAGGCTTCATATTTTAAGATGTCATTATAAAGTGAGTATTCGACGTACGCAGTACGCACAGTATTATTATTTGTGACTCATAGTAAATTAATTTGTCATGTTTCTCTGGCAGGCTTGTGTTTGGAAAAACGCTCACATGCCCGACCCTGTCTTACCCAATCCACTGGTAACGGGATGGCAGTCTACGGATGGGAAGTTAACCGCTGTACTTATGACCCGAGAGACAGTTCCCAAGAAATGCGACGATCTGATTACGTGCGGGTGTGAGACCAGATGCGCCACCGACATTATGTCGTTGCAAAAAGAGGAAACTCTTATTCATAAAGACGTGTCGTTGCAAGGCCCCTTGCTGCAACAGACGTAAATTATAAACTATGCCTGTAATATAAAAGTGTGAAATTAAAGTATAATTTTGCTATGTACAACAACTTTGTTCTTCGCTTCAGCAAACCAACCTCCGTCTGGCGGGGCACCCCGCCGCCGGGCGGCCTAGTCTGCCGCGAGGCTGCAGTTTCAACGCCCTCCTGTGCTGCGGGCTAGGCGTATAGGCATCGTAATGCTGAGTGCTAGAACTACAATTAATGTACCGTCCCAAAGTTTCGTTTACCGTGTACTTTTTCCGTAATCAAAGCGAAACAAAAGTAACTAAAAAAACCATAAGTCGGATTTCAGGTACAATTCCAGGGTTAAAATTCCAAGTTTCAGGATAACCATAGTATGTAACAGGTAGCTGCATGCCTCCTCTACATAGCTGTGAAGAAAAAGGGCGCAAATGTTGAATAGATTTTACTCGCGAGCTCAAAATAGCAGTCGGGAAAATGCCGCCATCTTGGACGCCATCTTGAATTATGGTCTTCCGGTCCATTTCTCGAGTGGGCATCAGGCATTTTCGAACTCAGCAGGGTCAAATTATCTTAAAAAGTCCTAATGCCCAAATGTTATACTATTTGCTTCTTGTATATCGTTTTTCAGAAAAGCGGCCCGGTCTATTGGGGCATTGTGTATATTAAGACATAGAACTAAGCGTATATTCAGAGTCGCCAAGGCTGTCAACTGTTGATGTATGCTCTTTTTAATTTTAATATCAAAATGTCAACAGTTCTAATCTTTGCAAACTCATAGTACAAAATATTCCTGATTAATTTTGAGTAACCCATTTTTGACAGTGTAACAAACATGATTCTACGCGTGCTGATAGGTTCAATGTTTAACTGCATGTAACTACCATACTAACAAAGGGATTTCCTGTGTGTGATGTACGGTATGTCACAAGATATATAACTCGGCACATTTTATGAAGTCACCAGGGCTACAAACTGTTGATAAATGCTTTCCATAATTCGCTCTTGTTAACGCAAAAGGGTATAGGTCAAAATATACTAAATCTGAGTTTATGCAATGGTCTGGTAGGGAATTGTCATAACTTCGCTTGTACAAAAGGGTTTAAGTCGATTCTGAATACCCTGTCCGTTAGTGCAAAGGGGTGTGCTTCAAAAGAAAACCAAATCTGAGATTATGCAATTGTTTGGTAGGAAATTGTTATAACTTTCTTTTGGTATTCTTTTGACTTATACCTTTTGCCCTAACAAGAGCGAATTCGACCCTAGTATCAATATATCAGAATGTACGTATAGTTATTAATAAGAAATGTACATCCGCCTGAATCAATATTTTAAAGAAAAAAATAATTATTTAACTTGTTTTCTAAATGTAACATTGTCCTAACCTCATACACCATATGCTTTGAACTAACCTCTTTTTACCTGGAGATCACCTTCCATCACGTCGGGTTTCTTAAAGCCGCTTTGTTTGAAAAGGCTAAATTTGGATATTTAAGCATACAGGCTCTTCATTAGTTATAGACCTACACGGATTGGTGAAGTATTGGTGTTACATATCTACCATTTCAAGCTTCAATACGGAACTACTATTTGTCATGAGCAGCTGATCACCGTCACCCTCTATTTCATTTCATTTTATTCTGATCTTATAACCTAAATTTTATGGTGCACCATATTAGGTTTAAACACGTATCTTATTACTGTGCTACGCTTTGTTTTTTTTTTCAATAGCTGATGAAGGGGATAAAATGTAATTAATCCTCGAAACATGTACTGAAAATAAGTTAAACAATTAATTTTTTCTTTATAGTATTGATTCAGGCGGATGTACATATCTTGTTAATAACTATTCTAGCATATCAATAGACTACGGAACCACCATGAGTCATTTAAATAATGTAAAGAATGTTCGTAGGCAAACAGTTCAAAACTTGGCATATGTAAAGACCATGATATTGCACATTCATTTTGAGAAACCCATACGTGGCAGTGTTGCCAACGCGTGTCATGTAATGCATGTAATTTCCATAAAATGTAATGGATAACTCACAAAATGTATGTATCCAATGTATGCCGTAAGGGATACATTTTTGCTCATTTTCAGAGCTAGCAGTCAAACCAACTACCATATAACTGATGGTATATTGGCTTTCACGGCCCGTGAATTAAAACTCAGCAATTTTTCTACGTTTGCCATGTCTTAAGGAGGGAGGTAGTGCACAGTTCGCTACTCCTGTTGGGACCGGGCGCGGAGCACCAAGAGCTCGCTGATGAGCCAGCTTGGTGTTCCTGGGTGAAACCCCACACAAGACACGGCACAAACCTAGAAACATTGCAGAGTTTTACCTTACAACTCTCTCTCTCTCTCTCTCTCTCTCAGCATTTGATCCGTAGATTCTGAGTACTTCAGATTCCATGGAAGGAAACTATTTGAAACAAACTGTAGTGCTTTCATGAAGTATAACATAAATTTCTCGCCAAATCAATACTTTTTACTTACTTAAAAATTCTATAGGTACATGTTTCGAAAACACACAATGTTTTCTTCCTCAGCCCACTTATTGGTGTTAAACATCATAAAACATCGATAACCTCACTAAATAACAAAAAACACAGTTCACATTTCTTCCCTTGTTCTTCCTTTGTTAGGCCTGTGTCATTCGACACATTAATGTCACTCACAAAGGAAGAACAAGAGAAGAAATGTGAACTGTGTTTTTGTTATTTAGTGAGGTTATCGATGTTTTATGATGTTTAACACCAATAAGTGGGCTGAGGAAGAAAACATTGTGTGTTTTCGAAACATGTACCTATAGAATTTTTAAGTAAGTAAAAAGTATTGATTTGGCGAGAAATTTATGTTATACTTCATGTTAACATGGTGAATACGGAACCTGGAATGAGTGCAATCTGTAGTGCTTTATTGGGCTACAATGTTACAGCTACATTTCAAGCAAATCACAAATTTTGTGTATTTATTTTAGTATAGGCTACGTTATTAGAAGAATTATACTTCCATCTTATGTTTTCAAAACATAAAGCTTTACAACTAATTTACTACAATAACTCATATTATAAGAGCAATAGGATTAGTTACATAAGAAGCGAAATAAACAACAGTTAAAATTTGTCCATTATGATACGAGGATCTTCAACTAGTCGTGCACCAATGCATGTTAATAAGATCAACTTAATTCTTTAGTTAAAGTTATAATTATAGGTAGGTCTATAAATTTATAATTATAGGTAGGTCTATAGACCATTGGTATGATTATTACATTTTAAGCAATTTTCCGCCTGTTTTAATAATCAATTTTGGATTATCGTTATTTTAATCAATGCCATCAGTGAGACGACGGCATTATGTGGTTCATTATAGCGGAGGAAATATCGTGATTCGTCAGTAATTGCGTGTCATATGACAGTTTTTGTACAGTATAAAGGTCTGGTGTTTCAAAACCTAAACATAAATCATGGATGTGCTTTCATTTGTGTGTTCGTATTATAAAATGTTTATTACTTAACAGAATTCGAGCACACACTGCTCATCTACACAGGAGTTTGATACTATTCCTATCCCGATAGGTTTATCCGTTCCTTAAAAGGTGAACTGTTACAACGAAGGCAGCGTCGTATTCATTTTTTCAAAAATCGCTTATCCTTCCAGCTCGGCTTCACGCATGGAAAAAAGGAAGGACGTTTGTAGTTTAATGTGACCGTTAATGTTGCTATCAAGACCCACAAGACCTCCTTTCTACGTGGAACCCGAACCAGAGGACATAGCACTTCTCTTCGAAAAATCTCACGTGCATTGACCGGGAATCGAACGTGTGATAGGCAAACAGCTTGATCGCTACGCCATCACCCCTTCTCGAAGAAGGAAAGGTCAGGAAGGGCAGTCGACCTGTTGAAAGGAACCGTCCCAGGATTTGCCTGGGGTGAAAATGGGAAACCACGGAAATCTATTTTCCGGAACCCACGTTCTCCGCTTGCCAACGATGCACGAGGTAATGCATTAGCGATCTCGGCCATCATGAAAAGTGTTTTAACGCGGGAAGAAGGTCACGCAATTAATTTCTATGAAACTTAAACATAGCTATAATTAATTTTATTTGTGACAAGTTACGAGAGAGGAGTGTTCGAGTTCTGGTGTATTGGGTTGGTGCAGTACTCAGCCCACACAAACAAGGCTGCATAATACAGTATCCCTTTGAGCACTGACGGTACTTTAAAGTACCATAATATTTGAAGTCGTATTTAAAAGTAGGGGTTGCTAATATGAACCACTTATGGCCTGGCGGTACTTCTCAGTACCTTGCCAAAGCATCCCAAATATGTTACATAGGCCTACACTGTTTCCCAGAACTGCCTCCAGAACTCAGCACTGAAATATTGCATGTACACATTCTTTGGTCAGGTTTCAGGTGCACAAACTAAGACATACTGTATTTCTGTGTGTTATTCTGCAATGAAGCAAACATTTATTCGATCCCTAATGTGTATTATAGCCATGAAAGCAAGTACATCGTCTCAAATCTTGCCTCAAACACTGATGTTTATTTTCAGAACCAATAAATTACTTGGTACTCCTAAGTACCGTCAGGACTCTATGGGAAGTTGGCAAGGAAACAATTGTTGAGGTAATGTTTAGGCGGGAAGTTCATCACGGAGGTATTCCAAAGTGTGTATATGTAGTACGTCTAGCATTGTTTGCATGATAAAATGTGAGATATGAATGCCCACAACGTTTTAACATTAGAAGATATAAATAATGTTCTTCTAGAGGAAATAGCCTACCTGATGTAGACATTTCGGATCGATTGCGAGTTCTGTACAATGTTGATCGCAAGTGCAAAAGGCGAAAGCTGAGACTTTTCTGGGGAATGTTAGATATTCTGTTCTTAAATTCTTACATTATTTATTGTGAACTCTTTGGTACAATGTCAGTGTTAGAATACAGATGGTCGGTAGCTCAAGGGCCTGTGGCCATGGAGAACCCTATATCCAACAAGAGGTCATAAATGCTCAGCATGCTACCGACTACGCCACCGAAGACGCCTGCCAACGAGAGTAAAAACTGCTTTGTTGTATACCATGAGATACACGTGTAGCAATGACTTCTTGGGCTCAAACTCTTCTGAATCTAACTGCCCTTCTGGTTTCAGAGTATATTAATTTTCTACTTATCATATTTATGCAACGTGTATATTTCTTGGTAGGCCTATTTATTTCTGACAAAAATAAATTTATTGTATGTAACATTTTCGTTTTCGTAGTCAGTTTACCCTCCAGGAAGGTTTTTCCCATGGACTCGTCGAGGGACCCTACCTTTACTGCCTCTACGGGCAGTGTCCTGGAGCTTGACATCGAGTCCGGGGATACAACTGGGGAGGCGGGACTAGCACCTCGTCCAGGTGGCCGCACCTGTAACGCGAACAGGGGCCTTATGAGGGATGGGACGGGATGGGAAGAATGGCAGGGATAGACAAGGAAGAGGGAAGGAGGTGGCTATTGCCTGACGGCAGTTACCATCCAGGCAATTGCCCGAAGACGAAGTGGGAAACCACGGATAACCACTTCGAGGATGGCTGATGTGGAAATCGAACCCCCTATACTCACTTGGACCACCCGAGGCTGAGTAGACCCCGTCCCAGTTCTCATACCACTTTTCAAATCTCGTGGCAGAGCCAGGAATCGAACCTCGGACCTCCGGTGGGGGAGGGCTAAGCACGCAGACCAATACAGCACGGAGGCAGCTATCACCCACAGAACCAACATATTTCTTAACTTTGGTAAATATCTACAAAAGAATAAGAATGTGTGTCCTATTCTAAACACGAAGTCAGTAAATTCCCTGTTGCCTGTAGAGGACTGACGGTACTTGTAAGTACCACCTAAAAACTTATACTTAAGTATAAGTAAGAGTTTTGAAAAAACTTATGTGTTCAAACTGAAGCATACAAAGGCTTATGAAATTTTAAAATTACATTATTTACCAATTTTTAAAGGTTCAGGGCTCAAAGGGGTATTAGAGAACTGATACTTTAAAATGTAACGGTCTGGCTTCTCGTTTATTTGAGAGAGCTCTTCAGGAGGCCTCTTAATTAATTGTGCAGTGTTCTTTCTCCTCCAGTTCCTGCAGATCCCAGTCGATATTGGGACGTCTCCAAGAACAATAGCGATCCTGTGAATAGAGAGAAAGTAATTGTGATGTATCGGTGTCTCGTTAAGAGTCTTCGAGTTATTTACTCTGCCTGTCTGGAGAGAATGTAGTGGCTATCAATCAGCACTCGTCAGACAACTCTTTATTCAACAACAGGCTGTTCTCCAAGCGTGTTCCTTCTTTATTCTACCTCTTCTGTGGAAGACAAACCTCCAAATTATCATTCTATTTAATAGGCAAAGCCTGAAGCTTTTCGTTACTCTAAACCTCGCAATTATTCACCTTGAGACTCTAAACTCTCCAAACCACTTGATGTCTGACATTTCACTAAAAAATCTCACATGCATTAACCAGCATTTGAATCCAGTACACCTACGTGATAATCAAGCAACTTAATCACTACACCAGTATGTGAATAAGCAGCTAAGTGACGCCATTTACCCACGAATTGTTTCTATGTCTCGTATACCTCCACCAGCCACAAGATCATGTCATGGGACATCACCCTTAACTCCCTTGAGTCAGACAGAGATGGGGAAAACTGCTTGTCACAGAATCTGGATATATCGTGGTTGAAATCCGAGCTATTTCGTACTGACTGTACTTGAAGCACCAATCACTGCTTTTCTTCCAGCGAGTCCTGGAATTGTTTTCCTTGGCACAACTTATCATCTCGTTACAATTCTATTTTAGAGTTTCATCAGTTCTCTGACTGACCACTGAAGACGCAACAAGAATACTGGTAAGCTGTGGGTATTATTCGAATTTGTATGTTTCTAGGCCGTTTGAATACCAAATAATGATTTTCAAGTATTATGTCCTGTTGTGTACAAGCCATCAGGATGTCAAAATGCCTGACGCTATCTCCCTATAGATGTAACTTTGTAAGATAGAGGGAGTGAGTGCCTGATGGCGGTAGCTCAGTTGGAAAGAGCATCGGGCGGGAAATCCGAAGGTCCCAGGTTCTTTTCCTGGTCGCGTCAGAAATGTTAGCTCTCTAGAGTATTTAACATATTGATGGCTTGTAAATAATGTGCACAACACGACATAACGGCTGAAAACCAGCATTTGGTATTCAAATGGTCGTGTAAAACACAAATTGTCAACACATGCCTCTTAAGGAATGGAAACCTTGTTCTTGGCTAGCAACCACATCTTCCTTACGTAACGCTATTCAGGCAGGGAAATAGAAACAGCCCATGGTCCCTCCATGGAACGTCTTCAATTGTTTGAACCGGTCGTAAACACGTGTTCAGATCATGGTTTCCATTCTGTATACTTGCATCAATATCTTACGTATGTATGTCGCCATTTTTACCGATTTGTAGCAGAAGTTGATGTTTCCTCGTTGTTCATAGGACTATTCTACTAGTTCTCACACTGATCACGTTTGATTTCTCTCAGTGAGTTTAACCTGCTAGGTGCGTGAGTCGAAACATACACTAGTTTGTTCATCAGAAATATAGGATTGAGCAGTGGGGATAAGATTTTATTTCGAACATTTTAAGGAAAGTTTTTTAATGGTGATTTTAAGCAAATACGGAACCAAATATACATTTAATATGATCAATTATTATATATCAATGTATACTTGTTATCTTGTTTATATTTCTCAGTAGTAGCCCAGTAGTAGCCTTGCAAGCGGTGTTGCCAAATGTGAAGTACATATCCTCCTGTTATCTCCTAAGCCACGCGTACATTTAACTACAGTATGCTCTCGATTATCCGCGCGTTATCTGGTTTGCAGATTAGCTGTGCACGTTTTCGTCTAATAAATAATAATGGAGAGTACAGTACAGTACAAAAATTTGTAATTGATACTGTACTGTAATTAAATACGTTTGAATTTATTTTTGTACGTGTTTTTGCAGTTTATTTTATTTTTAGTACTGTACTTTGAGACAGGTCAACGTCTTCTTGCTTTGTCCAGTTTTTTTTTTGTAATAGCCAAGTCTAAGTTCCGTAAGGAGGTGGGGGTAGGCTGTCTGCAAGGTTGCTGGAAGGCAAGTGCTGTCTGCATTCCAATGATCAACAGCTGTTAACAAATTGTCATACAGTAAGATACGGTACGTTGTGGTGTAAAATGTAAACGAGCAGTGCTAACAATCGAACAAAACTGAAATATCATTCAGAACTTGCAAGCAAATTAGCCAATGATTACGTCTCGTGGTAAGGAAGCAGATGAACAACCAAAATCAGAGAACCATTACAGACTTCTTAAGAGCATAGTAACATGGATGAGTTATCTTTATATAGTACTGTATTTTTAAAACAATTAAAAGAAGCCATTTTTCTTCCTATAAACACATGCTTTTGGATTATCCGTGTTTCCCGAGTATTTGTGCCATTCATCCCCGGTTATTAGCCCGGATAATCTAGAGTATAGTGTATACGTTTATCGGCGCTTCCTGACCCTGGGAATCGTGGGTTCCCGGCTGCCTGTTTGTACTCCACTAACCGATGTTGGATTGTACTGTCCGTGCTTATCCACCCCATATCAGTGGTGAGAGAGTAGAGTGCTTGCTATCGCACCATGTGCTAACCCACCAGCATCGTCACATATGCGGCGAGGGCAGTGCTTAAGCTTTATCTGCACTGAGATTATTGGTCAGTTCTAAGGACACTCTGCAGACACCTCGTGGTGCAGAGATTAAAGCCCTGAGGATTGGATTATATTCCCCTTTATGCAAAGATATTTCATTCTAGTCTGAGGGCTGGAACGGAGGTCACTCAGGCTCGTGAGGCAGAACTGAGAAGATGTGCGTTCGATTTCTATCTCGATCATCCTGGGAGTGGTTTTCTGTGGTTTCCCACTTGTACTCTAGACATACGTTGACAGTAGTGGCTACGCGGGCTAAAGCGCTGCGTTAGGTCAAGGGGCCAAGCTCTCTGCTGACTCGGTAGACGCGTGGGTTCGAGCCCCACCGTCGGCTGTCCTTGAAATGGTTTTCCGTGGTTTCCCATTTTCAACACCAGGCAAATGCTGGGACGGTACCTTCTGACAGGCCACGGCCGCTTCCTTCCACATCCTTGTCCAGTTTCATTCACCATCATTCATTTCATCTCTCATTAACTCCTCTCATGAGGTTGGCGTCAGGAAGGGCATCTGGCCGTAAAATCCATCGCCACTAAGACTTCCATCGCATCTCATCCCCGACCCCGTTGGAAAAACGGGAATAATAAGGCGTAGACATACACTCTAGACATACGTTGGGATGGTTCCTAAATTAAAGCCACGGCCATATCCTACCCAAATCCTAGCCCTGTTTAAAAATAATACACTCACTTGTGCATTTTGTGTTGCATAAAAAGATCATCTTCGGTGCAGGAAGATAGGCACAATGGACACTGGAGCATATGCTGCATAGTATGTTCTTCACCACAGTCATATGTGATGTTCTGGAATCGATATAGCCCCAACTTGCTAGGTTGACTTTGGATCTGCCCACTCCTGTCCTCAATCTGTTCAAGGACTTCCACACAGACCAGTCTTCATGACAGCCAGGTGGCAAACGTTCTTTGTCCTGGGATAATGGGCACCTTTGCTTTCCAAAGCCATACTCTCGTTGTAGTAGGTGATCCAGTTAGTTTCTCAGACATTCGTAGGAAGGTTTTTCTGGACTAAAATATCTGAACTGGAGGTGTATGGCCATGTAAGGGAAGAGTACTTTGTTGCTTCACTATACGACTCTCCTTGTCCGCAGCTATTTTCCTTCGAATACAAGGTGGAGCCATTCCTGCAAGACAATAGAGTTTGTCAACTGGAGTAGATTTTTAACAGCCAGTCACTAGCCTGTAAGTCTCATTGAGGGCCACATCCACCTGTCGAGTATGGGATGAAGAATACCAAACAGGACATGCATATTCTCCGACGGAATAACAAAGTGCCATTGAAGATGTACGGAGGGTTTGTGGTTGACTACTCCACTGTGAACCAGTCAGTTTGCGGAGTATGTTATTCCTTGCCGACACTTGAGTTTGCAGTTCATGCAGTGCTTCTTAAATGTGAGAGTTCTGTCAAGGGTTACACCCAGATATTTTGGAGTGTCACAGTTCTGTAATTGGATACCAGACCACATTACTTCGAGTTCACGATGAGCTTCCTTGTGCCTCTGGTGGAAAGCCCACACCTGAGCTTTTGAAGGGTTAGGCTTTAGCTGGTTTTCACTGTAATAGCTTGTCAAGCATTCAAGGGCAGTGGGCAGCTGTTCCAAAATCTGTGCCCTGTGTGGGCAGGGCAAGGTCATCAGCACATAGGAAGCTTCTGGTGTTTGGAGATACTGGCTGATCGTTCGTGTAAATATTAAAAAGTAACGGAGCCAACACACTTCCTCTAGGTAGGCTAGTTTTCTATATCCTACAATGGATTCGCTGTCCTTGGAAGTCGACGAAAAACCTTCATTTCTGGAGAAGCGCAGCGATCAGTATAGTTAAACCATTATCATTCGTCAGGTTGTAGACCGTGTCTAGTAGGATTTGATGATTAACAGTATCATATACTGTTGATATATCCACAAAGACTACACCTGTGATCCTACGAGTTTCATATCCATCCTCTATAAATTGTGTTAGGTTCAGTAATTGCCCGTTACAGGACGAAACCCACACTGTTGTGGTATTAATAGTACTTTGGGGCTGAACACGCAAGGGCAGGATTTTACCATGAGGGAATAGTAAAACTCATCCCACAAAGCGACAAGTGCCTAAATCGATATGGAGACTACTGTATAACCTAATTTATGAACTATCAGTTGGCGGTATTGGTTGTGTGATATAAAGTGTACACGTTTCACTGCAGGCTTTGTGACCTTAATTTCAGATCACCTCCCGTATATATACCAGGTGAATCAACTGTCTCTAATTATATTGTTTTATGCAACCCAACTAGCGTTGTTATCAGGGAGGTCGATTTCTCTGTTTGCAGCCCGTATGGTACTAATGTACTGCTAGCATATCCTGCAAACTATATTGAACACTATTATTTCCCCCCGTAGTAGTAGTTTGCGGGATATGTTTGCAGTACATTATTACCTTACGGTATGCAAACAGAGAAATATCGACTTTCCTGATAACACGCGTTCGTTGGGCTGCAAAAAGATATATATTAGGGGCAGCTGATTCACCTGGCATATCACTTCTAGTGTGAGGAATAAATGTGGAAAATCCATGTTTTCCACATGGTCAATTACATGTTTTATGCTCACGAGTTAGACATTCATTTGTTTTTACAGAAGACGGAAAGACCAAAACTATTCCATATCCCAAATCACTTGAATAAATTTTTACAAATTTAATTTAATACTAAAAATCATTGTCTTTTATTTATTTATTTATTTATTTATTTATTTATTTATTTTGAACTTGTAAATGTGTCTGTTTGTACCGACAGTAGTGGCTACGCTGGCTAACGCGCAGCATTAGGTCATGGGGCCAAGCTCTCTGCTGACTCGGTAGACGCGTGGGTTCGAGCCCCACCGTCGGCCGTCCTTGAAATGGTTTTCCGTGGTTTCCCATTTTCAACACCAGGAAAATGCTGGGACGGTACCTTCTGACAGGCCACGGCCGCATCCTTCCACATCCTTGCCCAGTTTCATTCACCATCATTCATTTCATCTCTCATTAACTCCTCTCCTGAGGTTGGCGTCAGGAAGGGCATCCTGCCGTAAAACCATCGCCACAAAGACTTCCATCGCATCTCATCCCCGACCCCGTTGGAAACACGGGAATAATAAGGGGTAGACATACATACAAATGTGTCTGTTTGTACAGTATCTACGTAGAAACATAAAGAGGCATTGCTACGCATGAAGAGCACAACTAATTTTTGATATAGTCTATTTTAGATCTTCTGGCATTCTTTTTACTTTATAAAGAAATCTTTTTTTGCAATCTGCAGTACCGGTACTTAAATCTTCTTCTTTTTGAGTGCCATCTGCTTCGTTTGATCCAGAAGGAGTTTGCAACACTACATCTGGAATAAGTTAATGCCAAAATATTGAACGACTCTCTCGCGAATAAAATAGAGTGTTTGAACATCTCTATGATCTATTAACAGGATAGGCTGGCTACGTGGCTCGGCGGTAACGTTCTCGCTTACTGAGCCCAAGGTTGCAGGATGGAATCCTGGCGCACTCTGCTGGCATTTGAGGGGGCGCAAATGTGAAGGAGTCGTGTCAGTAGATTTACTGGCACGTTAATGATCCCCTTCGGGACAAAATTTCGGCACCGCGGCGTCTCTATAAACCGCAGTAGTTAAAAGGGACGTAAAGCAACTAACATTATATTGCTATTCTTCTTCTTCTTCTTCTTTTCATTTGGGCCTACTGAGGACCACGGGGCTCGTTTTGACTTCCTGTAAGGAATTTGTTTCTTCTTAGCCCAGGCAGCTTTCATCTTCTGGCTGTGTGTCTGCTTTCTTTCCTGTGTCCACTTCGGTCTGGTAGTCCCTGTACTCTTCCTGCTGGTGAGAGACACTGGAAAGACACCATGTTATTATTATTATCATTATTATTCTGCTTTTACTGCCTCATTGGACCACTTCAGTCAATCATTTCTTGGTCCTCTTCTTCAGCAAGTTTCATTTCCGAGTTGCCCAGTAGCTTTTCATTCGCTCTGATCTTCTCAGGCGTTCCTCATCTGTAAATACCCTTTTTATTGTATTAAGTTTGTCTATTTATGCCTGAAATATTAGTTCTATATATTTCATTTTTTAAAAATCTTTGTTTCGTTTTGCAAGTCATCCAAGGTTATTTCTAATTCTTTCATATCTTCTCTAATTTCCTTAATCCATCCTACTTTGTTTCATATTCCAAAGTTTCACTACAATTTTCCTAGATAACCTGGTTTCTGGTATCCTCATGATGTCACCAAAAAAAGAAATCCGTTTCTCCCGAATAGTATCAGTGATGGGCTCCAGTTCTCTGTATACCACTTCATTTGGTACTATCCGCCACTGTCCATCTTCCTGATAATTTTTATTTATGTATGTTCTAGCTATTCTTCTTTCTACTTTTAAAATTTTGTCGATTCTGTTTTTCTGAGTAACTTTAAAACGAGTTTCGCTTGCATATGTCACCTCTGGTTGAACCACCGTCTTGTAATATTTAAATTTTGTTGCGATTGATAGACATTTTCTTTTATATGCAGACCATGTTAACTTTTGGGCTTTTATCATTTTATTAGTTCTTTCTTGCCATGCAGGTTTCTCATTCAAGTTGTAAGTTATAATTTCTCCTAAGTATTTAAATTGCTTCACTATTTTAACATTCTTGTTATTTACTGTTATGTGATTGATTACAAGTGGCTTTGCTACAATTATATCTGTCTTTTCAAATTATATCTGAAGTCCAATTTTTTGTGCTATATTTTGTAGGCTTATTATTATTTATTTCTGGCTTCTTGAATATTATTTTCCAGTAACGCTAAATCATCTGCGAATCCCAAGCAATTTAAGTCTATGTTGATGATGATGATGATGATTATTATTATTATTAAGAGAATACATTACATAGGCAACGCTAAGAAATGGCATTCAGTTTGTATGACCGTCTAAAGATTGGACAGGGCAGCGTGTTGTGCTGTGGCAGGGGTGGGGTGGTGGGGCGGTATTGGCAACAGTGCCGGCCCCACGAGATAGATGGAGTTTTCTTGTTTTGTGTAACTAATACCTCGCTCTTGGCTTCCTGACCTCAAGCTTTACGCGCAAGAAATGAAATTGATTATTGTTAGACTAATGACATATGACGGCGACAAATGGTCGCGGATCTAAAATAGAATCGGGGAGTAGTGGGCGTGAGATCACGTGGTCCCCATACATCCTCACCTCCGTGGAAGACCCTGACCTACACTTGTCCGTGATGAATTGCATCGGGTATTTAGACTCCAACGAGCATCACATGGACGAAGATTGATTCTTTTTCTAATCGATGTTGGTAAACTCGATAATATCACATCTGTAAGGTACATCATACCCAGCATCATAGTCGCGGGCGTTGATTCGCGCAACATGACTGCACGGGATTCAAATCCCCGCAGTCCCCATACACCCACTAATTGTCAGAAAAATCCAATACGCGCACCAACACATGAGTGTGATGACCTATATTCCCTAGCCCCTATAATGAATCAACAACAAAATGTACGGTATTGAAAGTTTATAGCTTTCATCTGTGAACGGTGAACTCTGCTTTATTACTATCGGACATTTTCTGGGAGTGCTATTAGAAGTCATATGTAAGTCCGTATCACCAATACTAAGCCAAATCTCTTAAGTTTCTTCGGAGAGATGAGTCATCCACAGTGACGATGATACAATTGCGAACTTATTAAATGAGTGCCACAGGGTGTCAGCTACGCAATTATAATGGGGTATATTATATGAGACAGATAATGTCAGTGTTATACAACACTTGAACGTCTGCTCTACTGTTTGTAATTGTGTTATATATAGCCTATTGTGTAGTTTGTCATAAACTTAATAATGAACCTCTGCTCTCATTTCATAAGCTCGCAACTGTACAATACATCTCTGTTGATAAGATGGTGTGACAGTGTAATGCACGAGTTTTTCTCCTTCCTTGGTGTGCGTAGGCAACACTTCGTACATTTGTTGCACACGAGGGTTATAAAATGCTTCTGTGGCGGTTTGTTGCTCTTCAAAGTTACAAATGTCTAATAATTTTCCACTCTTTGTTTTCAGGTAAGTTACCCAGACTCAGTTCGAAAGACTCCACCTGCTTATGTGAGTATTTATTAAATGGTGTTTCTTAAATTCAGGCTAGGTTAGATTTAGATTGTATCTACTCCTACTGTTATTGGCGCGCCTCGAGGGGTGGAACATCAGTGGTGATGATTATTTTAAGGGGTATAACATTGAGGTTTTCTGCCCTCGCAAATAAATTGACAGGGGAAGTTACCGAGACCCCTCAATATTCGCACACATGAAGGCATGATCCAATCACAACCATGGCATTCGCTTCGGGACATAATACGGATATCTACTTAAGTGTTTCTGAACTAGTGAAGATCGGATTAGGTTGTATTCCACGAGTCGTAACTGAATCTCTCATACTGATGCCCAACCCTGTTATAAACTACAGATATAGAAATCTTTTACAATTAACGGGTGCATGTTGAAACCTTGTTATTAAAGGTCTTGGGTTTTATTTCTGGCTTCGTTAAGAAGTTTAAATCTAGTGTGAGGGCTACAGTGCATAGATTTAGGTATGGTGAATAGTCTAAAGTTTCTGTTTCCTAATACCACTTACAATGATATATGATAGCAATACAAGCACATAATACAGTATCAGAAACAGAACCTGCATAGTCTGAATGCTCTTAGTATCATTTAAATTATGTTTTCAACATTAATAGGGAAACTTAATTTCTGGATGGGTCTCGTATTTAACGACTGATATGCATTCCACAGGTTAATATTGCGTGATTTATACTGTATAAAATACGAGGCACGTCCAGAAAGTAAGTTCCGTTTGCTAATAAAATTGAATTGTGTACAGATACAGAAAAAATATTTATTGCACAACATTCTACACCTCTTAAACTACTTTTCCACATAACTGCCGAACTTTTGCAGGCATTTGTCATAGCGTGGCACAATTTTTTGGATACCTTCTTCATAGAAGTTTGCCGCCAACCGTAAACGAGAGTGAAGTCTCCCCTGTAAGATATCCTACCGTTTGGCCACCACTGTTAGGCAAATTGCGTATGTGGTCAGGAGAACTCCTAAACATACGCAGTTCTCCTGGTAAGCACGCAATTTGCCTAACAGTGGTGGCCAAACGGTAGGATATCTTACAGGGGAGTCTTCACTCTCGTTTACGGTCGGCGGCAAACTTCTATGAAGAAGGTATCCCAAAAATTGTGCCACGCTATGACAAATGCCTGCAAAAGTTCGGCAGTTATGTGGAAAAGTAGTTTAAGAAGTGTAGAATGTTGTGCAATAAATAATTTTTCTGTATCTGTACACAATTTAATTTTATTACCAAACAGAACTTACTTTCTGGACGTGCCTCGTATATGCTTGGTTTCGCAGCTTGTGGCTTGGTGAAATCATCTTTGTGTAGCCGTCACCAGTCTTGGGATGTTAAGTCACGTCGTGTTTGAAGACCATATTCTGATATGAGTATTTTATAAACGTTTGTATGCGATTTCCAAGGAAGTGCACGCTGAGTTGATAGTGAGCACTTTGTCATAAAAGTTGAACGCGCGCCAAGACGCCCCGGTTCTGCCTCGTGTCCTTTAATAACACGCTCACTAGGGTATGGTGTCCTCTTTTTCAGCTCCGCCATTCTCTCCAGCACGCACCGCCACCTGACCAGCGCACTACTGACCGTCTTTTGGCTGTCACCAATGAGGTCCGAGTTCGATTCCCGGCTCAGATATGGTTTCTCCCAGCTCCTCCTGCTGAAGCTTTATTCCAGGCCATGGCCGTCTCAATCAATCCTAGACACTTATACAAATATCTTTGTTGTTAATTCATTTAGGGCCTTTGCGACATCGTGGTCATTTATCCCCATGTACTTGGATGTGTGAAGAATTTGTCTAATAACCTGTGTCACCGTGATGTCTGTAGTAGTATCTATATTTGTAATGCAGGTTAGGATTGGGAAGGCGGCGGCCGTGGCCTTAAGTTAGGAACCATTCCGGCATTTGATTGGAGTCGAAGTGGGAAACCACAGAAAACCACTCCCAGGTTGGTTGTGATAGGAATCGAACCCACCTCTTCTCAGTTTTGCCTTACGAGTGTACCCCGTTCCAGCTCTCACACCAGAATTAAATTTCTTGGCCGAGCCAGACATCAAACCCTGGTCTCCGTGGTGACAGCCAAGAATGCTATCCACTACTCAACGAGGTGGCTTCGAATATCCTACACACACACTACTAAAGACAGAATAGTGCACGGGGCTGATGACTCCCATATCCAAGACCTCAAAAGAAACACCTGATTTAACAAATTCGTAGTATATGTATTTAATATATCGTAAATTTTGTTAATTCATTTATAGGGACTCGGGATATCTTGGTCTTTAGCCCCGTGTTGAATTTTCTGATAACCTGTAGTGTGTGTGACAAGTTAGGAACAAGGATTGCGGTGCATGGCTCGAACTAGAAATAAGGAAGTGTGAAATAACCTGTTTAGAAGCCACACACAGGATAGCTACTGTCAGCGCCGGGATTCAAACACTTGATCTCCGGACTTCCTGATCACATTTGCAGTCGACCTAAAGCACACACTTACACTGCGGGAGTCATCATTGCATCGGGCGCACGATTAACCTATCTCTTTTGATTTGCTGTTCTAATGTACGTGGAGTAATGTCATTATCTGCTGATTATGACGCACATGTACGGAAGAATTAAGTGCTGGCAGACGAAGACTCCAACTGATGCTGAAAGGAGAAGTAAGTTAGAATGGAGGGGGGGGGGGTGTAGAGAGTGGGGGATGTCTCATTATGCATTAGTCAGCTGCTTCGGTGGCGTACTGTAGTTGGTAGCATGCTGAACTGCAGTGCCCAAGATAACGGGTTCAAAACCAGCCGAAGTAGTCGGATCTTTTTAAGAGCGTTGAAATCCTTCAGTATGCCTTTCTTCGGAGGGGAAGTAAAGCCGGTGGTCCCATATCATAGATTTATGGCATGTAAAAGATCCTTCCACAGACTAAACTTGTGTGAAGCTAAAATGTAGATTAGATTTCGTTGGAACGCGCTATCAAAGTTCCGACGTTCACCACTAGGTATCATTGACATCTGGTAGCAAAAGTTCGAACTACTTGAAATTGAACGGACCTTGTAGTTCACCCTAGGGGTGTCCGCTTGAAGTAGCTACAGCCTCTGGCGAGTCAAACATGTCCTGGGTCACTCCCAGCACTAAATGCCATACGCTAAATAAATTAAATAAATTCATTAGACGAGCAGGGCTTGCAACGTAATAAGTACCGAAACGTGTGTATTTATGATAGTACCTAGGTTTGAATATCAGCATCAGTCCGTATACACTTCGCCTTAATTTTTAAATCTTCAACAGGGTAATTTTATTGAGATTATAAAACAAATTCCAGTTTGCTGTGCATTCGGATGTGCTGGTTGAAGGAAAAACAATTTACCATGAATATCCAATTATAAGCATGCAGTGGGTTAAAATATATTTTCACAGACTGACGGGACGACCGAACGACCAGCCAACCAACCGACCAAACGACTGACGGAACGACCGACTGGTTGGCCGATTGAATGCCAGACGGAGCACCCAACTGACGGAACGAATGATTGAACGACCAATCGACGGAACGACCGAACGGCCAATCGACGGAACGACCGAACGACCAGCCAACGGAATGACTGGCCGACCGAACGACTGATGGAACGACCGACCGTCCGACGGAATGACAGCCCAACCGATTGACGGATTGAACGTCTGACCAACCGATAGAACGACTGACAGAATGACTGACAGACCGATGCAATGTCTGACCAACCGAACGAACGACTGACACAATGACTGTCTGACCGACTGACTGACCTATGGAATGTCTGACCAACCGATCGAACGACTGACAGAATGACTGAGAGACCGACCGACTGACGGATGGAACGTCTGACCAACCGATCGAACGACTGACAGAATGACTGACAGACCGACCAACTGACCGACAGAATGCCTGACCAACCAATCGAACGACTGACAGAATGACTGACAGACCACCCGACTTGCCGACGAAATGTCTGACTGACCGACCGACTGATGGAACAACTGACTGACTGACGGAACGACTGACCGACTGACGGAACTACCGAACGAGGTACCGACTTACCCAATGATCAAATAATCAATCAACCGACTGACCCCACGGAGCGATTGACTGAACGACTGTGTGTATGATAACCGATTAACCGATTAAACGACCAAATAAATGAACAACCGACCGAACAACCAATCGAACGACCGGACGACTTGCCCCTCTCGATCAATCTATCCATCAAGTTGCACGGTGCAAGCAGTAAAGGAAGATTTATATGGATTTTTCAAATCAAGTCTCCTTTCCTACTTCTCGTCCTCTCTACACGGAAAACAAACTGCCCAGCGCCATGCCACTTGCATTTTTGATGCTCGTCAGTCCAGAACGTAATATGGTAGACTAGAAATAAGATGTTGTGCCTGTAGGTAGCCTAGTCCGTGTGTGTGTATTGTCTGGAGTTGGCTGGTGCTTGCGACCTAGCCAGTGGAATGTGATCCTTGCATTGGCAGCGGCCACCTCAGCTGGGACTAGAATACGACTTTAACCTCAATTTAAAATGTATCACCAGTCCAGGGGTGTCTGCATATCATCTGGCCGAGTCGCCGTAATTAATATAGCGCAGCTATCACACTGACGCGACGCTCAGAGTAAAAGTGGTACATTCCAAATATATCTTTAAAATTACGTTATTTGCTTAACTATTATATTGATAAGATTGCCTAATTAGAATTGTCATTGCTTTATTTAAGGACCAACTACTACTTGATCATCAGTTCCAATCACTTGTTTGTACGTAGGAAATATTTTAAAACGTATGTTATATTTAAGACTGTAACAGTATGTATGACTGTAATAGCCTATCTTGATTGGGGATATTATGTTGTTGTTGTTGTTGTTTCATTTTAAGGGTTTGGAATTCGTGGTTAATTATCCTCGTGTACTTGGGGAGTGTGGAATTTTGTCAGATAACCCAGGTTATTGTAATGGCTGTATTAGTGTGTGTATTTGTAATTCTGCTGAGGATTGGGAAAGAAGCAGCCGTGACCTTAAGTTAGGAACCATACCGCGGAATGGCTGAGGTGGGAGTCGAACCCACCTCTCATATATGTTTTGTCTCACGAGGCTGAGTGTATCCCATTCGATCCCTCAGACCAGAATTCAATATCTCGGCAGAGCCGGAATTCGTACCCGGACCTCCAGGGTGACAGCCACGTTTTGGATATGAGCCCCTGAACTTGAATTAAGGTACCATTTTAGCTTTTGTCTAGCTTCCTCGGTGGGTCAATGGTACAGTGCTCGCCTCATGATCTTCACATCTCTTGTTCTATTCCCGTGAATTTCAAATTTTTGAAGGATAGCAAAACTCCACGTCACTAAAATCGTATGATGGCGGCTCGTAAAAGATCTCTTGTATCACAATTGGTGGTTCCAAGACAAGACTAGCTACACTTAAATTCTAGTTCTTACTGCCTGATGGCAGTGTAAAATGGAGCGTCGAAATTGGTAAGTAGATCGGCTCAATGACTCCAACTCACGATATCTACGCCACGGTAGTTGAACCCTGATGATTAATATTACTTTTAGCATCTGTGTAGAGTGACACTTGCAATGAGTTTGTTTCTCTTACTCATTAGCACACTTGATAAGGCAGTGGCGGCCAAAGCCGACTCCCACATGTGCCAGGTTGCTGGATATTTTTCAAGTGTAACATCATTCCACTCGGTTGCTGTATATTTTTGTGTGCGTGTGATTTTGTAAAAAGGGGACGGAAGTGGGACGGAAATGCAACGGAAACAATGAGCGCGCGCGGTGGCGGAGATTGGTACAACGACATACTGTCGGCCATGTGGTTATGTGGAATGTAAATCACATACGGTTTACTTCAAGGTTTGGAGGCCCCATTACAGATAGGCTGTTCCTACAATAAATCATCTTCAAACTGTCGTTCTTTGGTGTGCAAATATTCATTATATCCTATTTGCTGAAAACAATTATGATTTATTAAATCTTACTAATTTTGCTGTGTTCTTATTTAATGTAAGCACTCAAGGTACTGTCGGCCAAAACACAGCACTATTATATCATACTTGCTGAACGCGGTAGGCTGCCGCCGCGGAGGTCCTGGGTTCGATTCCCGGCTCTGCCACGAAATTTAAAAAGTGGTATGAGGACTGGAACGGGGTCTACTCAGCCTCGGGTGTTCCAAATGAGTAGAGGGGGTTCGATTCCCACCTCAGCCATCCTCGAAGTGGTTTTCCCTGGTTTCCCACTTCGTCTTCGGGCAAATGCCGGGATGGTACCTTCTTCAAGGCCACGGCCGCCTCCTTCCCTCTTCCTTGCCTATCCATCCTGACCATCCATTACCTCCCTCATGAGGCCCCTGTTCGCTTTGCAGGTGAGGCCTCCTGGGCGAGGTGCCAATCACACCTCACCAGTTGTATCCACTCCGATTAGATGTTCCCAGCTCTAGGACACTGCCCGTAGAGGCGGTAGTGGTGAGTTCCCTCGCTGAGTCCGTGGGTTCCACCAACCTGGAGGGTAAACGACTAAGAAGAAGAATAAGAAAAACTTGCTGAACGGATTCGTCATTGGAGTTTTACAAGAAGTTATTGCAGAAATAATAGTAATGAGAACTTACCGATGCTAATAACAGGAAGGAATCCGTCATGTTTGCTGGCACAAAGTAGCACTATGAATTCATTCTAAAAAAATAAAAAAAATAAAAAATACGAGCCTTACAGTAGTCGCATATGATGTGTAACATCTGACATAGAAGAAACCTCACGTGAAATTGTTGATACACCGGTATTTTATACTATTATTGGCACAAATATTAATCTATTGTAAAAGAGAGTGTTTTACAGATATTGTTGTTTATAATACGGAACTCATTTTATTAGATGATTTGTAGCTTCCACCAGCACTAGCCTGAATAAAGAATACGATATGGATCAATTAGATTAATAGACGCGACACCGCTCATAACCTTAAATTCCTTATAAACAGGTCCTCTTGATTCACAGACCAACACCTAATTTCATATGGATTCTGTTAAAATGAGTCATATTGATATGAAAAAATATCTACCCCGCCCAGGATTCGAACCCAATATATCTAGATTCACAGTCATACGCAATAACCCCACGGCTATTTCGGATACGCAAATATTGTGCACAAGATGGTGACTTATTTCCACGTTCCAATAATACTGCATTACGGAATTAAGTTTCATTTATATTTTGCTTGTTTCGATAATGTTCCTGAGTGACATTGAGTTTAAAATGCCTTATGCCAATGCAATGCCGACTACTTACAATGTTTGATATTAAGGCATTTTACCATTTAAATACTGATACGAAGACTTCGAACAAGTACCAATACATTTGTTTAAATCACTTGATGCCAGAGTTCGCATAAACGTTTTCCGTTCAATATGTCATATACATTCCACATGGCCGAGAGTGCGTCATGGTATCAATTTTCCACACCGCGCGCTGATTGTTTCTCTAACCAGTGCCAGCTGGATCGATCGATCGAGTTGGCAGTGCGTCTTATACTTCCGTTCGATCCACCACTGCCAGCTAGGGCACACTTCCATTCGATCAATCGAGCGGGCAGTGCATACTTCCGTTTTCCACCACTGCCAGCTACTACACTTCCGTTTGATCGATCGAGCGGGCAGTGCATACTTCCGTTGTCCACCACTGCCAGCTAGTACACTTCCGTTTGATCGATCGAGCAGGCAGTGCATACTTCCGTTTGCTCCACCACTGCCAGCTAGATCGTTCCGATTCACTTCCGTCTCCAATTTTCAAAATCACTCCCACAAAACTATCCAGCAACCGAGCGGAAAGATGTCACACATCAAAAAATGCGAGTAAGTAATATGGAATTATTCGAATAACATGTCAGATGTTACACATCATATGCGACTACTGTAAGGTTCGTATTTAAAAAAGAAATCTCTACCTTTCATTTATATGGTTTGAACCCATTGTACAGTACGTTACACAAGCTAATAGGTAAAACTCTCTTTGGATATCAATACGGTTCCGACATTTCAATTATTTGAAAACATTTATTTCAATAACCTCGTTGCGTAGCGGCTAACATTCTTGGCTGACTCCATTAGGGCTTGGGTTCGATTCCTAACTCAGTCATCCTGGAAGTGGTTTTCTGTGGTTTCCCACTTACACTCCAGGATCATATTGGGATTGTACCTAATGTAAGGGCACAGGCACTTGCTACCCTAATCCTTCCTCGATTAAAAAATACACACTAGTACAGATCATTCAGGTTATCAGCAGACAACTTGTACACACACACACCCAAGTACACGGGGCTACATGACCACGCTGTCGCAAATACCCTAAAGAATCTACAATAACTGATTTCAATAAAACTATGTAGTCTGATTGCCAGACTGCTTATTTCCTGTTGAAATACATAAGAAAATATGAGGATGACATGGGGGTGTGAACATTTAACTAAGAATTGGTGTGAATATTACTTGTACTTATTATCTGCCTTTGATCTTGCTAAGAAGAATGTCAATGCCCACTATCGGCCATCTACCACGGTCTCGTGTTGCGTATAAACATTCGTGTCACACGATAGCCTTATTTTCTTGTTGTAAATGCTTTAATGACTGACTTCTCTTAAATGTGTGTGTTTCTGTTATTGGCAGTTTCCTCGTCACGCATACCAGATCGTACTTAACTCGCCAGGAAAGCCTATGCTGATATGGTAGCTTTGATTAGAGAGAACTCATTCAGAACTACTCTCCTTGCTCTTCCTTCTTGTGACTCTCCAACCCCTCGCATGCGGCAAGTTCCGTTTGGTAATAACATTAAATTGTATACCGATACAGAAAAATTATTTATTGCACAAAATTCTACAACCCTTAAACCACTTTTCCACATAACTGCAGAAATGTTGCAGGCATTTGTCGTAGCGTGGCACGAGTTGTTGTATACCTTCTTAAGACGTGTGCCGCCTGAGTCTTCAACTAGTTGTACGTTCCGCTGCAGCGCAGTTCCGCATATGCGCGGTAGACACTCTGTATCAAGGAGAAGAAACGTGCGCCATTTGGAGAGCGCTGTCAGCCACGTACGCGTTGTTGTGCATGTTTACTCGTACAATGTCGGTGTTGATTGAAAATCCCGCCGCTTGTGAAATGAGATCTGTGATTCGTTTTCTGAATGCTAGGAAAGTGAAACCAATTGAAATTTATCGGCAAATTGGCGAAGTGTATGGACAAAATGCGATGAGTGATTCAATGGTGAGAAGATGGGTCCGACAGTTCAATGAAGGACGTAGTGAAGTGCACGATGAAGAACGAAGTGGGCGTCCATCTTTGGTTACAGAAGAACTGGTTCACGCGATTGATGACAAGATCCGGGAGAACCACAGGTTTACAATTAGTGCTCTCGCTAAGGAATTTCCCCAAATCTCACGATCACTAATTCATGAAATTGTTACCGAAAAACTGAACTTTCGTAAACTTTGCCGACGTTGGGTACCAAAGATTCTTACGGAGCAACGCAAAACAAAACGGATGGGTAGTGCACTTCAGTTTTTGACCCGTTGCAATGAAGGCGGAGAAGAATTTCTGACACAGATAGTCACAGGAGATGAAACTTGGGTTTCTTACGACACCCCTGAAAGTAAGCGGCAATCAATGGAATGGAGGCACACTTCATCCCCAGCAAAGGTTAAGCCGAAACAAATCTTGACACCTCGGAAAATGTGTACAGTGTTCTGGGACTGGAAAGGCATCTTACTCATTGATTTCTTACCGCGTGGTCAAACAATCAACGCAGATGCTTACTGCGAGACACTTAGGAAATTGCGCCGCGCAGTACAGAATAAGCGCCGAGGGTTGCTGTCAAAAGGTGTTGTTTTTCTTCACGACAACGCACGACCACACACTGCAAATGTGACGAAAAACCTCCTACAGGGATTTGGCTGGGACGTGTTTGACCACCCTCCGTACACCCCTGTCCTCGCTCCTAGCGACTTTCATCTGTTCTCACATCTCAAGTCTTTCCTTGGCGGTCAACACTTCAACAATGACGATGAGCTGAAAGAAGATGTTTCCAACTGGTTGAAGACACAGGCGGCAAACTTCTATGAAGAAGGTATCCAAAAAACTTGTGCCACGCTATGACAAATGCCTGCAAAAGTTCGGCAGTTATGTGGAAAAGTAGTTTAAGAGGTGTAGAATGTTGTGCAATAAATAATTTTTCTGTATCTGTACACAATTTAATTTGATTACCAAACGGAACTTCCTTTCTGGACGTGCCTCGTATTTGGACTAACAAATTTATATCCTACAATTGTTGCAGATGGTTTCATCGATAACTTAATTCCTCAGATGCTAATTGTGAAAACGTAAGAGCATTGTGTGACCATTTGACAGACACACCGTTCCGATGGGCTGAAGAGTATCTCAGTGCTGTACGAAAACAAGCGCAGAAAATAGTCGCTTATACTGTTCACTTCCCAACATGCTTGTATTTTTTAAATGTTTCTATTAAACATGAGCAAACGTGAAACAAGAGCAAACTCATTGATATCAACGCAGCTCCAACTTCAAAAACGTAGAAAAAAAAACAAAAATAGTTAAATAGATAACAACCTTTGGAAAACTTTCGGAAGACCCTTACCAAAGTTCTTGTGTTTCTGAAGAAACAAACTGTTCATAGCAATTTTCATACAAGTTTGAAATATTTTTAAGTGGCATAACTGGTAGAGAAAACATAGCCCTAGTCAACAAATAGAACATTTTTAAATACACGAAAGTATTTCATATACTGTAATATGATTTGGTTATAGCTTATATCCAAGCCAGTACGAAGTCTGTGACACTATATATTAGCAAAGGCTGTGCACTTTTTTGAGAAGGGACTAAGAACCTGAATGCTGGTTTTAAATTTTGTATAACCTATTTCTAACTATTCGTATCGAAATGTGCATAATTATATCAAGTGACGCGACTGTGCATTTCCTTTGAACAAAGGGAGAAAACTCTTTTTACCTTTTATGAGTAAGTGCCGTTAAGTTGTCAACACCTATTAAATATAACTAGTTGAAACCCGTCAAAACATGACGGACAATGGAAAACAAATTTACTGAAGAAGCTTCTTATATAAGTTACATTCTTTGTACGATTACTTTTTAGCACTATTGCAACTTTAAGGGCGTCAAAAGATAGCACTCTCAGCATTGCAACATATTGCTGGTCATGACTGAAAACGTGATGAGATCATCATCATCTTGCACAGTTTCCAGCCACTGGCCGGGTCTGTTTGGAACACAAGCCTCTCCAACGTCTTCTGTCTTCCCACCATCTCTCAGCCTCCACCCTTGTCCAGTCTTCTCCTCTCTTCTTCACGCTTTCTTCCACCCCCTTCAGCCACCTGTCTCTCGGTCTCCCTCTTGGTCTCTTTCCTTCCCACTTCGTCTCGTGTATCCTCCTGGGTATCCTCTTCTCCTCCATTCGTTTTACATGTCCATATTATCTAAGTCTAGATTTCTCTATACCATCCTGTAATGGTTCCTCCTTCATTAATTCTCTGGTCCTCTCATTTCTTATTCTGTCCCTCTTTGTAGCTCCAATACTGCTTCTCAAGAACCTCATCTCACTGGCCTGTATTTTGCTCTTCTCCCTTCCTTTCATAACCCAGGTCTCCGAGGCATACGTCAGGATAGGGACATAGTACGATATATGATCTACTTGCTGTTCTGAGGGACAACCCTGCTCCATAACATGCTTCTCACACTCCTCCGGAATGCTTCTGCCTGTCTCCCCCGCTCATTTATTTCTCTACCGTTTCTTCCATTCTCTTGTATCAGGCTTCCCAGATACTTGAAACTCTCCACTTTCTTCAGCTGTTCCCCACCAATTGTTATTCCCGTTGTGGTCCTTTCCTTCTTCCTTGTTGTGATCACCATCTCACTCTTATTTATGCTAAATTTCATCCCATATCCTTGTATTATTCCTTCCCACACGTCCAACTGTTCCTGTACCTCCTCCTCCTTGTTTCCACAATCATCAAATCATCCGCAAACACCATTGCTTTCATCTTTCCTTCTCCAATTACTTGTGCCGCTCGGGTCATTATGTCATCCATCACCACAATGAAAAGTAACGGTGACAGTGCACTTCTTTGTTTCAGGCCGTTTCTCTGTTCCACCCAGTCCGATCTCTCTCCTCCCACTTTCACACAGCTCACGCTTCCCTTGTACATCTCTTTTATCCTCCTTATAGTCCATTTTTCTACTCCTCTATCCTCCAGGGACTTCCATACTTTGTTTCTGCATACACTGTCATATGCTTTCTCAATGTCCAGGAAGGCCATCAGTAGATCTGTTCCATACTCATAGTGCTGTTCTTGTAACTGACTTACAGCAAAAATCAAATCAACTGTGGACCTTCCTGCTCTGAAGCCATGTTGTTCTTCCCTCATCCCTCCTTCTATCCTTGTCCTAATTCTCCTTTCTAAAACTTTCTCGAAGATCTTTGCACAATGACTCATCAGTGTTATTCCCCGATAGTTTCTGCAATCTGTTCTACTACCTTTCTTGAAGATCGGGACAATTATCCCCTTTTCCCAGTCCTCTGGGGTCTTCCTTTCCTTCCATGCTGCCTTCATCACTCGGTACAACCATTGTATCCCCACCTCTCCTGCTGCTCTCACCATCTCCATACTCAACTCATCCACACCCGGTGCCTTCCCTCCTTACATCTTCCTCACTGCATCTTCCACTTCTTTCCATGTTAAGTCCTTTTCGGTTTGCAGTTCATCTACTGTACCTCTTCCCCGATTTCTTCTTCCTCGCCGTGGTTTCCATTTGGGTTCAGGAGTTCTTCAAAATATTCTTTCCACATTTTCTTCAGTTCTTCCCTATTTTCTATCCCTTGTCCCCTTTTGTTAACCATTCTGACATAATCCGTAGGATCCTTCCGCCTCTTATTCTTTACCATCCCATACAGGACCTTTTTTGTACCTTCACTATCCTGCTGGTCATGACTTAAAACGTGATGAGGTAAATAGCCCAATACGTTCAAGAGTTTCTCCTTGAGCTTGATTGATTGTGATAAAGTAGGCCGAGCGAATAGGACATTGTTGCCTATTAAAAGAAAATGTACTGTACCTGCAAGTATTTTATCGGAAGGTGTTAAATCAAGTCGTAGGATTTGAGCTCTCTGCCTAATATTACTGCACCTATTATATCCGAATCCAAGCAATTTCTTACATATTTCTTACAATTAATATATTACCATATATGAGTCCTTGGGAAACGTTCAGATTTCTAAGGAGCATAACTATGGCTCAAACGTTCGGAGTATGTGGAGGCGAATCACTTAATTCCAAGGAATTGAAAAATTCAATAATAGGGAAATTAAGTAGCTGGCTTTCATCTTCAGTATCCAATCTGTTAACGCTGATGTATGTGTTTGAACTACTGGATATAAGTTCAATGACTTTTAAATTAATATCATTACATTGTTGCAGGTTGGCAAATATTTTATATTCCAGCAGATCAATTTTACCCTCACAACAGTAAAGACCAAGGTAACCACGCATAGATTTTACGCAAGAAGTACAATGTAGAACAATGTTTACATTTGATCGTCAAAGACCTTACAGTACACTGTACTGCATAATATCTGGAATTGTTTCTGAAATGGCCTATTTATATTGGATTTTAAATGTGGCTTCGTATTATTCAATAACACTATAGTGTCCTGCAATAACGGAGCCGCTAAATATTACATGGCAAATAATACTTCCATTGCCGAAATCAAATGCGTAGTTAGACTCAGTACTCTAAACAAATAATCATTAAACAATTGTCTTATACAATGAAGTTCAACATGACCGTCCAGAGACTTTCATACTCAAGTTGGTTGGTGAGGAGAATGCGATGAGACTGATCGCTTAAAATAAATTCCTTATAATTGTTCCTGCCAGCGAAATTTTTTGCGATAGCATGAAAACGCAGCTCAGAATGACGTTCTTCATTTTGTTATAAACAGTACGAAACTGCTCTAAATAAGCAATTTCCATCACCTGTTATAGGTTATGACAGTACATTTTGCAGGGGAACATAGAATCACTTCGCCAACTACTGGAACGACCATAGGCCTATACTCAATACTCACTTCGGCAGTCACCCTAATGGAGGCAGTTTTTGAATTCTATGTCCTGTGCATGTCAAAAATCGTATTAACACATGGAGGCCCACGTATTCTTGTCTATCGCCCCGGAGACCCGGGTTACATTTCCTGCTCTGCCAAGAAATTGAATTCTGGTCTGAGGGCAAATACGGGGCACATTCAGTCTCTTGAGGTATAACTAAGAAGAGGAAGGTTTAATTCCCACCTCGACAATCTTGGATGTGGTTTTCCGTGGTTTCCCACTTCCACTTAAGGCAAATACCAGGATGGTTCCTAACTTAAGGCCTTGGCCGTCCCCTTGCCATTTACCACCTTAATTACAAATACACACAGTAATGCAGCCATCACAATAACACAGGTTATGAGAGAAAATTTCACACATACACACCCAAGTACACGGGGCTGAGTGACCACAATGTCGGAGCCCTTCAAACGAATTATGTTTGCCAAGTGTCTCTTATGGCGAAAGCAATTGTGGACACGCGCGAGTGCCTGGAAAACTACTATTTCTTTAATAATTTAAGAGTATATCGACGATGCATAATTATAACTTTTAGTCTAGGACGCTAATAACTTGACCACCGAAGCATTGGGAAGAAATTGCAATATTAAGGTACATAAACAACATAGCCTACACATTCAACTGTCGGTTAATGTTCCTCAAAATTTCCCTTCTTAAATATTCCCCTCCTTTATAATTCTCCATCACGTGAAAACGTGCCATGTCTTGGGTTTTAAATATATCGATGCAATGGTGCTGCCATCTGCTGTCAGTTACTGGAACTATATGGGCGATGTACTGCCATCTGTTGTCAGTTATAGGAACTGATTGCAGATATTTAAACGGCGTACTGAGGACAACAGTTCGCTCTTTTGATCACATGCTGTAATGCAATGGTAAAACGGAAATAAAACGTATTGAGAGGGAATGTAGAAATATCTATATTTCACAGACATAAAACCTTACTAATACTCCTTGATTAAACAATATTTCAATGGTAAAAAAAATACATATATCGGCGAGGGCTGGGATTGAACCGGTGAACCTAGGAACCACAGTCTGTCGCCTTAACCACATAGCTACTCGAGCAATGTTGTTCAGCAGCAGACGCAGCCATTCATTATCTTCAAAAGCTGCTGTCTGAAGGAAATAATCCATTTCATTATCCAAATAAATCAATGTTGCACATTCGTATACGTTCATACTGTTATTATACCGTATTTTATTGCCAGAACTTGGTTAATGTATGTTTTCAATTACATGGAAGCTTATTAAATAACTTACATTTTAATGGAATTCTCACCGCCATTTTGTCATGACCTCAGGCGGATTGTGCGCATGCGTGAGGGCGAAGAATTCTGCTATTTTCAATATTAATTCAAAAATATACCGAGAGGGAATGTAGAAATATGTATCTTTAACAGACATAAAACCTTACTAATACTCCTTGATTAAACAATATTTCAGTGGTAAAAAAAAAAATATCGGCGAGGGCTGGGATCGAACCGGTGAACCTTAGAACCACAGTCCGTCGCCTTAACCACATAGCTACTCGCGCACTCTTGGTCAGCAGCAGACGCAGCTGTTCTTTATCATTAAAAGCCGCTGTCTGAAGGAAATAATCCATTTCATTATCCAAATAAATCAATGTTGCACATTCGTATACGTTCATACTGTTATTATATTTTATTGTCAGAACTTGGTTAATGTATGTTTTCAATTACATGCAAGCTTATTAAATAACTTACATTTTAATGGACTTCTCACCGCCATTTTGTCATGACCCCAGGCGGATTGTGCGCATGCGTGAGGGGAAAGAATTCTGCTATTTTCTATATTAATTCAAAAATATACCGTAATATATTTGTTTATTTTATAGACACTCTGCAAATCTAGAGGCCAAGAGCTTTCGTTAGAGTGCTCTACGAAGTAAATCGGTTCTGTCGTTCTCTCAATCTCGTGGTAACAAAAATCACTTTACTGTTTTAAATATATAGATTGCTTGCTTCACGAACGAAACTCGTCATCCTTATAAACACCCACACTCTCTCTTGTAATCTTCGCATCATAATAATTAATTACATGTAATTTTACAGGTACTTTTTATACTGCTAACATAATTGGGTAAAATGATTGTTGACCAATTGAAAAATGATCGTGAATTGAAATTATTTGTGCGATGTATGACAAGTCCTTCCTTCACGAGCTACTCCAAATTGATTGTAAAATTATCATTATTCTTTTCTTATGCAGCAGTCCTGAAGCCATTAATAAAGCGCTTCCTTCAAGCAAAGATTTGAACAAATAGCACCAGCGCTGTATGAGTTATTGAAGAGTGACTAAGCTTTTATATATCTTTGGAAAAATAGTATTGGAAACATTGTTACACTATTGACCAACGTCTTGCCAGGTCGTATTTTACCAGAGCTTCCTATTACACGTTTAAACATTTTCTAGCATACCGCGTTTCGTTAGACGTTTAATTAAATATACATTTTCTTGAGAAACGTTTAACCGTTTTTAATAAATCGTTTCCTAATTAAACGTTCTCTAATTTTTGTGATTTAAAAAGATAAATTCATACTTATACCAGTTTTCACTCATTTTTTTTTCAGTGTTTAATGTGTCCCATTTTTAGCCTATTTTCATTTATGAAAAAGTAGGCTTATAAGATCACATTTCGTCCTTGTGTGTGTGTGTATGTGTGCGTCCATGTGTGTGTGTGTGTGTGTCCCTAATTAAATCTAAACGGCTGCAGCGATTTCAATGAAACTCGGTAAGGTCATACTACTATTTTGTCCGACCCCGACTGTGCCCTTCAAATTTTATTACGTCTCACTAATCCAACATGGCCGCTGTGCGAAATATTCCACCAGCATTCTATATCTCCGAAACTATTACTGATATCACACTGAAATTCGGTACGGTGATAGGCACTCCTAGAAGTTCACCTATGCGACTTGCAAAATCCATTTTAATTACAAAACGAACATGGCGGCCAAGCGAAACATTGAAATAGACTTTTCCCGCGATTTAACCAACCGAGTTTTTTAAATATATCGTAATGCTCTGAAATATAATTTAGTTATTTTTTTACATAACGTCAAGATGGCGGCTGTGTGAATGTTTTAAAATTAAGGTTTTATTTCTTGTGTCCTAATCATGCAATCGAATAAACCTATGCAATAATCCTCATCTAAAAGTATATAACTCTATGGCCTACATATATTAAAATCCAACATGACGACCATCGGAAATATTAAGACGGTTCTCACTATCCACGATTCTATGACAGCATTAAAACTACAGTATTTTGATAGAGGATATAAGCATAAGTTCACCTATGGGTCGTTCAATAACTGGTGAGCACAAATTAAACATGGCGGCGACGCGAAATTGAAATATTTAAATGAACGTTTCTCGCGAATTAACCATATGCGCGTAGTGAAACTTGGTACGGTATATGCTTATACAAATTTTAATCCACTGGCATCTAATTTAATTCAATTATTTCATAGTCACAAGATGGCGGCCGTGCAAAATTTTAAAATCTATTTTTGTTTTGTTTCTTGTGTCCTAATCAAGCGATTTAGGTTTGATTAATGCACCTGCACAATAATCTTCATGTAATTGTACATAACTCCAAGGCCTACATATATAGAAATCCAACATGGTGACCCTCCAAAATACGTATTTAGACGGTTCTCAATATCTACGAAACTATTACAGCAATCAAACTGTTGTATTATACAGTCCGTCCTTTCGTGTAAACTCTACACCACGAAGAAACGACCTGGACTTATCAAAAATGAGGCAACTTTTGCAAATGAAAGTAATTCTATCATTTAGAACCCTAGTAGCACAGAAGTCTGAATATAATAATAATTATTATTATTATTATTATTATTATTATTATTATTATTATTATAATTCTAAAGTCATTTTGAAAGTCTTTGTCTGGAGCGTGGCACTGTACGGAAGTGAAACTTGGACTTTTGGTGCAGAAGAAAAGAGGAGAAGCATTTGAAATATGGTGTTACAGGAGAATGATGAAGATCAGATGTGTAGATCGAGTAACAAATGAAGAGGTATTAAGACCAGAGGGGGAGGAGATATGTTTCTGTGACTACTATTGAAGAGAAGATATAGGTTGGTAGGACACATAATAAGACAGCCAGGAATAGCAAACTGTAGGGGTAGATCAAGGTTAGAATATGTTAAACAGATTGCCTGGGATGTAGAATGTGGTAACTATGTGTAGATGAAACGATTGGCTCAGGACAGGGAGGAATGGAGCGCTGCATCCAACCAGTCAAAAGACTGAAGACTCAAACAACACAATAACAATAATAACAATCGTGTGGCCTCACATATCATGAGATAGATCTTTTGAGATGGGACCATTGAGGCGGTCAATTCTCCTCAATTTCAACGTTGTATTTAACAATGCCATCTGGCAGTGGAAACTAAACTTTACTGGGTGACATTTAATTCATTTTTCCTTGTAATCATAAAATGTGATACGAGAGTTCTTTAACGAGCTGACATCATATACACGCTGTGCCATGCGCCATTCAAAAATACGACTTCCTTGGGCTCGGGCGGGAATAAAAAAAACGCGATTATGAGGTGGACACTTTAGCACTGACCCACCGTAGAAGGTACAGAAGTGTCAAGAGGACTACAATGGTCCAAAGCAGCTAAGAAAGGGGAATGATAGGGAGGAGTCTGGCATATCGCTATATCATATTTATCTTAGAATCCAGTGGTCACCGTGGGGGGGATACGTTTTAACATTCTTCGCCTTTCCTCAATTATTTGAGGTAAACGGAGGTAATCTGGTGCCAGAGGTTTAAGACCGAATGTAATTATTGACGGAACAGAAGTTTTTGGTTGAAAATTCCAAATGGCGGTCTCCACAAATCAAACCTTGACCACCCGAGTGAAAGTCCAACAGTTGTTCCATTGGACTATCATATAAGGAGCTATTGTTGTTCATTGTTGAGATTTTCAGTTTAACAAAGTCTGTTTAGTGCCGACGTTCTGAAATGATTTATTGAGAGAAAGGTAAGGAAGTGTTAAATACAATCCTGGGTTCTAGTTACCTACTCATTCGATTTAAGATTCTTATTGAGTGTTAAAATGACGAGTGATTTTCAACTACAGGGATGGCGTTTCTAAGCCTGGTTATTGAATGAACAGTTCAGTACGGAAAATAAAAACAAGCTTTAAAAGGTCGTCCCTTTTGTGCGGTCAATTTGCAACACAAATAGAGCAGTCATGTGGGTGCACATTGCGTGGGTGAAGCATCTCGTTGTCATGGTTACCGTCACAGGTGGTACTACGTGGGTGCTCCCGCTGTGCCTAATACATATCATTTAAAATTGGTGAAGTTTTGATTAAGGCTAAGCTCTAGCTGGAAAATGTAGAGATTGAACGTGTTCAGAATTTTCAACCAAAATTGGATGGACAGCCATGAGATCATGATCGGGATTAAATATGTGAGAAGCACATTTGTTAAAATGAAAAGGTTGGTCTCTAACCGCAACTTAAACATAGATCTTAGGCTGAGAATGGTTCGAGGTGTAGAGGTTGGTTAGGCACATCGAAGAAAGTGTTAGTATTGAGTTGTGTGGGATGTCAATGTCTTTGGATCTTATTTATTACATCTGGGCTCTTTCAGATTTGTACGTGTGAGTCTAGTTTTCTTTTCAATGAAGCTGGCTAGTTTATATCTTGGTACATTTATTTAGAAAATAGCCAGTTTCATGGAAAAAATCATAGCTTCAGTCATCAGGCCATGATTTAACAAAGAAGCTGCCGTGAGGGTAGAGAATTGAATGAACCGATTGTGGTATAATTGGTTCGTGCATATTCCTGGGGTATGCAGAGCAAATGGCCAGGATGTCTGTACCCCTAAAGTGAATTAACAAAAAACAAAAAACAAAAACAACAACAAAAACAAAACAAAAATACAAAATCAACATATATTTTCCTCGTGATCTGACCAACATACAGAGGTGGCCAAATTACTATGTCAACGCTGAATAGAACCAATTTCTTTTGGCAAATTCAGATACATTGCATTAAAATGGAGAACTTCATATGAGATAGAGTCTCCGTTGCAGGACCGTTGTTGTACTTTGTCATGTATTCACCAAATGTGTTACAAGAGATCCTTTACAAACATCTTCCTCTTCTGTCTCCTATCCGTTCCGGATGTTGGCAACCATCGTGACTGTGCAGTTCCTGTCACTTGCAGCTTGGAATAATACAGTGGACGTTTTGGAGCTCCAGACTGTGAGATGTCTTAACCAAGATATTCTTCTCCGTCCAACACTTCTCTTCCCTGGTATTTTTCCTTGAAGAATAGACTGCAGGAGATGGCACTTGTCGGTATTCCTCATGATGTGTCCTAGGTATTGGGTTCTCTTTATTTTCACGGTGGTTAACACTTCCTTGGTTTTTCTCATTTCTTGGGGAACCTCAACATTTGTGACATGGTCTGCTCATGGTATCCACAATATCCTCCTGTGCAGCCACATTTCAAAGGCCACTAACCGTTTACATAAAGACTCTGTCAGAGTCCATGTCTCAGCACCGTAAAATAGAGAATACAATACATAACAACGAAAAAGCCTGATTATCGCAGTCACTGTTATCCCATGATGTTTGAACAAATTACGCATCTTATTGAATATTGTCCTGACTTCTTCAATTCGGTACCTCACCTCATCAGAAGGATCCCATTGGTCATTTATGGTAGTGCCAAGGTATACTTATGTACTTGTTCAATGGGATTCTGGTCTATATTTAATACATCGTATGTATTTACGCATTTGTTTAATAATTTAACTTTAAACCACGTTTATAGTAATTTGTTTGCAGACAATATACATTAAAACACCAATCTTTAAAAAAGCAAAAGTGTTTGGTGTTGGAACTTACCCTGTCTTTAAACCAAATCTGTCTCAGTTTCTTCCTTTGTAACGAGTAGTGTATGACATACGAATAGCCTACGTGAAATAGAAGGAATTACTTCACAGTATATTATCATCCGGAAATAATTAATTCTATTGATTTTCTGCCGCGTTGGCTCAATTGGCGTCCAACATTGATCTGGTTAGGATGTTACAACAACACAATTTCTTCATCTGGGTACAGAGAATCGTTACATTGTGGAGGGTTCTATGAACCAAGTACCAATACAGAATTGGCTTCTATTCAGCCATAACATAATAATTGAGAGGTCTAGATGCAAAACTCACGTTCTCCACTTTTTCTGATTTTACAGGAACTAAAATCACTTCTTAAATGTATGTAACTAATGGAATCTCTAAGAGACTTTTCTTTTGTTGCAGGCTATACTTAATTACACCTTCTTGTATAAACTGCGTTTCATTCTTCTTCTTCTTCTTCTTCTTCTTCTTCTTCTTCTTCTTCTTTCTTCGATTCGGCCAACTAGGGACCACGTCAGTTCAACTGTCTCTTCTTCCGAGCTCTAACTACCGCCCAGTGTTCCCGCATTTGTCTTCGGTGTTGTTCTTTTCTCTCTTGGGACCAAGCCTTCCCTGTTTTCAGCTTCGGCTTTTCCTGGAAACCTTTGTGCGTACGTAGTTTTTCTTGAAGTGGAACACGCTCCTGGATATCTTTAGGGGAAATTTCCATTTCACGTAGATCTTTCTCAACTTCCGTAAACCATGCCCCTTTGGTTTTCTTATCTTGGAAGTACGTCAATATCCGTTTTGATATCCTGCCTGGGCTCATTCGTGTCACGTGGCTATAAAAGGCAATCCTTCTTTTTCGAATCGTGTCACTGATCTTCTCCACGTGCTTGTACAATTCGTGGTTGTGACGCCTTCTGTACTCGCTGTTTTCTTTGATGGGACCCAGGATTTTCCTCAAAATCGTCCTTTCTTTAGCCTCTAGTGTGTTTCATTATTTATATTAATTTATCTGAAAAATAGTTTTTAATTTTGGAGAATGTGACTTTTGTATTCAAACATGGAGACTGTGAGTTTTGTGTCTGAACAAGTTGGAGAATGTTACTTTCGACACTAAACAAAATTAACTACTTCAGACAAAACAATAGACAAGTAGGCCAAGTTTGTAAAAAATGTAGACAAATGAGACCAATTGCACTGTTGGGATACACTTATATTATTTATTATGTAGAGGCTAAGAGTTGAACAGACATAATAATATTGGCTTGCAGCTGTAGAAAGTCACATGACTAGAAGCTGTCCTGTGATTGGCTAACAGGGAGAATGTGCTCTTTGCAACTAAACAGTGTGGAGAATGTTAGTTTCGCATCTAAATTGAGTTTTTGGCATTTGAAAACCACTGGATATTGTGAGTTTTGTTTTCCAGCACTAAGCTAGTCGTGTGTAGTTTGGAACGAAGAATAAGAATGCCTTGCTAATTCAATTTCGAACAAAAGTGGACAATGTGAGTTTTGCATCTAGACCCCTCAATTTGACCACCTGTATATATACAGAATTTCAGCGAGCGAGAGAGAGAGAGAGAGAGAGAGAGAGAGAGGCAATGTGTGACGACTGTCTTGCTACTTGTAAGGTGGAGAGTTATTGGTTTCTCTCCTCGTTTAGGAAATTATTACACATACAGTACATCATGCAGCTAAGGAGAAGAAACCATTAAGGAGTTTTGAATAGCTATATTTGGGGCTCATTCTTCTCATCCAGCGCCTTAATTTGCATAACGCAGAGGGCGTCGTCCAAGAATATCCGCCTTCATTATTCAAATGATGCCACTCGTTTCATTAAATCCCGCTCTTCAATTATCATCTCTTCAATACGATAACGATAAATATGTATACCTGAATATATTTGAATACCACAATAAATCACTAGTTTTAGTAGGTTTTCTGATATCTGCTGAAGTTCTGCTGTATAATATATGGCCTACTTATCCCAGCCGGATTCATTTGATAAGGATCTCGGACGGTACTCACAATGAACATTTGCGAATGCGAATCTTCCTATCTCGCTGAAAAACATAGTATGCCATCCGGAAAATCAAATGGACCATCTCTAAAGAAGGCAAAATTATTTGAATTTAAATACACATTCGCGAGACTTGGATCAGGGCACGTGGGTAGGCTTACCGAGCTCTCATCTCCAAATAGCACTACTATCGACCAAAATATTATGTGTACTCGAGTTTGAAAGTTGTTTCTGAAGTAACCAATACACCTACATAAAATCCAATAACATCAACTTTTTTGTCGTTCAATTTTACGTTAGTTCATGTAGGTTTGGAATTTTTAATTTATATTTTATTATTTTTTATCGCAGTTGAAACACAAAAAGTGTCCGTTTTTAAGCGTGTTTCAACCATGCGTCACATTTAAGAATTATTATCTCACAAACCCGTCATCAGATCGAATCCAAATTTTAACACAATATACATGGGAATATTATATAACTGGTTTATTAATTTCAAAATTTTATGTGTTCAAAAATGAAAGTTCTTATCATTTTTGTAAGGTAACCTTTTCTCGGCTCGGGGTCGTTGGAAAATGTAGTTCTTGGTTGCGTTGTAATCCTTATACATCAAAAAGTTATGCTGAATGACTGTGAAATACGTAAATTAATTCACTTATTTTATACACCTTGCACCGGAGCGGCTAACTGGTGAACCATGTCTTAATTCCCCGTATAAACCGATATAAAATAAGTGAATTAATTTACCTATTTCACAATCATACAGAATACCTTTTTGATGTATAAGGATTACAACGCGACCAAGAACTACATTTTCAAACCACCCCGAGCCGAGAAGAAGTTACCTTACAAAAATGATAACAACTTTGTTTCTTGGACACGCAAAATTTTAAAATTAATAAACCAGTTATACAACATTCCAATGTATATTGTGTTAAAATTTGGATTCGATCTGATGACGGATTTGTGAAATAATAATTCTTAAATGTGAGCATGGTTGAAACACGCTTAAAAACGGACACTTTTTGTGTTCCAACTGCGATAAAAATACTAAAATATAAATTAAAAATTCCAAACCTACATGAACTAACGTAGAATAGAACGACGAAAATGATGATGTTATTGGATGTTATGTAGGTCTATTGGTTACTTCACAAACAACCTTCAAACTCGAGTACACATAATAATTTGGTCGACAGTAGTTCAACCATTCCATTAGCTGGCCATTGCGAGTCTGCATATGGTGGTGTTGGCGTAGCTCACTAGCCTCGTACCCGAGGCCACGGGTTTAATTCTCGGCTCCGTCAGGGATTTTAGAAACTGTCGTGAGTTCTGGAACGGAGTGCATTCAACATCGTGAGGACAATTGACTAGCTGTCTGACAGTGAGGCAGCGCCTCGGTCACAGATACCAAGATTGACGGCAGAGGGGACCCGACGTGCTGACCACGCGTCACCCCATAATCAGCAGGCCAAATGGCTGGGCAGTGGTTGCTTGGTTGGCCTAGGGCCTTCATGTGCTGTAGTGCCACGGGTTCCTTTTTATAATGCGAGAGTTTTGGTGGAAGTGTTGTAGCAGTGCGATTAGTTAGAGAAGTTATGAGAATTCAGGGCGTGCTTCCACTTGAACTGCAGTAGCTGGTTGATAATGCGGTGAGATCTGGACGTCCGGAGAGTGGAAGGTTCACAAATCACGATGCCGGCAATGGACCCTCCATGGGTTGCTCACACTTCCTCGAATCTCATACCGGGAAGGTATTTTATTTCAAGTCCCGGGGCACCTTCGCCAATTACTTACATTAATAATTATAGCTACTCACACTTCTACAGACACAAGAGAAACATAGATTATAGGATAAATTGAACACACGCACAACTATACGGAGTGGATGACAAAGATGTCCCTTGACTTTAAAATGAATTAACATCTAAAGAAACATCCAATACATCCCAACGATCATCACATATATTATAAAAAGTTGCCGCGCATCACTTAATCACCATAAAGTGGAGAGAAAAGAACCTTCCTTGTACTTCACAAGGTTCCATAAAGGAAGGTCTCATGGTGTGAGCTCGGTGCTCCTTGGTGACCACGGTGCAAGATTCGTCCAATTCAGTGCTGGGAGAGAGTTTTGTGCACATGATTTCTGACACCATTGGGTGGTGATACACCTTGTTAGAAAATAAAGTTTTCCCTCTGTTCATACGGTTGAGGCATCTACCAACTAATGGACATTTGATGAACATCCATGCATATGTACCTCCTGTTACTGGAATTTCTAAGGGGGGACGTTCATGAAATACACACGCAATAAAAAGATGCACCAAACCAACAAAGGTGAAGATACGACAATGCAATTTTGTACTGTGCTTCACATTAAGTTAGCGCATTTACTGAAATTTTCTGGGATCATATATGTAACATTGTTTTTTTCATTTTATTTTCAAAAAAATCATATATGTACCTTTTCTTTCTAAAAAATTTCAACAGATTTTTACAAAATTTTCTGGGTTTAATATCTTAGCATTTAGTAAACTTCTCACATGAGATTTTTTGAATATATCAAATAGGTGAATATTAATAATTTTACGGAGAAGACAACTAATTTGCTTGCACAACAGTCAGCTGTACTAGTACCAACTACTACAACAGTATCTTCCAGAGTTCCTCAACCAAATACTGAACGTGCAAGTCTATATAATTAAATTATTATTATATACAAAGCACAATGAGCACATAAGGCCTGTTGACATGAATTCACAGGTCTTTAGCGTAATTGCCGAGTGTAATAGACCTTTTAGAGCAGTTCCTCAGCTGCGTTTATTTCATGTAGAGATTTCAAGCCATTCTTTTTTCAGTGTTGCCTATACTGACATTTGTAGCTTTTCAGTCGGTCAACTCGATTGTTCCCAAGGAATGGGCGGGGTACAAGATACAAATATATAAATACACTCCTGCACGGCGGCTTCGGTGGCGTAGCTGGTAGCAAGCTGAGCTTCTATGCCCGAATTCACGGGGTCAAACCCAGCCGCAGTCGTTGGACTTTTTAAGAGCGTTAAAATCCCTCAGTATGCCTTCCTTTGGAGGGGAAGTAAAACCGGTGGTCGCATGTCATAGATTTATGGCATGTAAAAGAACCTTACATTAATTACCCTTGTGTGAAGTTAAATTATAGGTTAGATTTGACTAACGATATTAGGTTCCAACGTTCGTCACCAGGAACCGACTACGGTGGTATCTACCTAGGTAGTAACCAAGTTCACAACTAGTTGTTGATGGTGGCGTTAGGTGGCAAAAGTAGGAACTACTTGAAAATTGAATGTCTGCAGTCCTTACTTGAATCAAAAACAGATATCACGCACTAATACAGCCATCACAATTAACACCGATTATCAGACAGATACTACACACACCCAAAGTACAGGGGCTACACGGCCGCGTTGTGGCAGCCCCTAAACTAAGGAACCAACCACCACTCCCGGAAAAATACTTGTATTTTTTAATATTCACAATCAAATGGGGCAATTTAGGATTACGCGTTTTGACTGTTTTCAAATTTGAATTTTCACGAATGTTAATTCACTATTGTAGTACAATAGTATCGTTAGGTGCAATTATAATATGATTAGCTTGAATTTTGACGTAGGCTAGGATTGTGTGGATTTCGTGAGTTACGGTGTATATGCACGTGTGTACAGTTTAGAATAACACACTGTAATACACTGTGAAAATAGTAGACTAATTAACAAGTTTTGGCATGCACTAGAAAAATATAATGTTCACTTATCTTGGGGTTGGTAATCCTCACTACGATGTTGACTTTGTGCCCTCCACACTGCTACTGACGCGGTGAGCTACTGTGCCTCCTGTCGTTCACATTTCATTCCACACAGTTGCCATTTGCAGTTGTGGATTTGATGTCATCCATGAATAATGATTCGTTAGTCTATTATGTATGCTAATCTGTTTTCGGTGAATTTGGAGATCTGGAGGATGCGTTTAAGGTGGGGCCCACAATGATCGTGTGGCCTCCGGAGAGACCTAGTGCAGGTCTTTCTAGTAGACGCCCGTGGGTGACCTGCGCGTCGTAATGAGGATGAAGAGATGATGAAGACGTCACATACACCCAGTCCCCGAGCCACGGGAATTAACCTCAGGAGATTAAAATCCCTGATGGCTCGGCCGGGAATCGAATCCGGGGCACTTTGGGCCAACGCCTAGCGCGCTAACCATTTAGCCACATTGCAGTGTTGATTGTTAGGTGGTGGGGTTTTGGTATCTCATACATAGCTTTTGTCGAGGCAGCTGTTCTTTCCTTAATATGAATGGTGAATGTTGCTCCAGTTGTCTGTAGTGTTATTCCCAGGTATTTGAATGAGGGTACCATCTCTAAAGTCTAATCGCCGAGTCCAGACAGTGCCCCTCGCTACCCGGACAGGGAAACACGCCCAGTTCACGTCATTGGCTCTGCTGGACAGGGGTAGCGAAGAAGCTCCGAGATCATTAGTCGTGTCGTAGCCCTAGAAAAGACAAGACTTGCTGCTTTTAGTGTTGTGCTGCACTGTATACTGTTGCCTGTCATAAGAACTTATTAATTAATTAATTAATTAATTAAATACGAACAAATACGAACACTAAATAAACCGCGCTGTAGCGTGTGACCGATAAGTCAGTCCGCTTCACATGTAGGCTATACACAGCACTGAAGTTGGCGTACGTTCAACAGGCACAGCTCTATGCACCCCTTGAGGGCAGTCCTGCAATTACGTGTACAACTGTGTTTACTTCCACTATCTCGACTCGGCGAACAGACTTTAAGACTGTATTCCCGTACGTGAATTGGTATGTTTTGGCTGTTCGCCCTCATCTTCTAAATGCCAATACGTTGTTTTTTTGTGCCAGTTATCTTCAGCGAGATTCCGTCTGTCCATTGCGTGAGATTATCGAATGCTGCTTGAAGGTCCGTTGGAGACCTTGATAGGAGTACCATATCGTCTGCAAACATCAGAAGTTATATAATTAAATAGCGTTGGCTTTATAGAACATTAAATGTAGCAATTTCTTTTTATTACCACTGTGTTTATGATTCTCTCAGTTGGCGGAAGGGAAATTCCGTTAGAAATGGTATGAAACTCAACGTGAGATGCACCGACGAGACGTCCCTCTCAGACTGTGACTGAGATGGTACTTCCCCCAGGAGCCTCCTCTTTAATGGCTTGTACTCTCCTTACTTCATGCTGTGTGTCTGTCCCATGTCGGTCATGTGAACATTGCAAGGGCCCTCCTGGGGCTGGAATGAAATACACACAGACACACCTACAACAAGAGAGTCAGTCTTTTGTTACTGTTTGTCATCTCTCACGTTAGGAGTAATAAAATAGGCCAACTGTGTCCAAGTTTCAAACTAAGGAGGAGGGGGTTTGACTTATTAGGAGGTAATTGTACAAGTATGAGAAGACGGTTCAAGTATCGATGACAGTTGTAACCTAAAAATAATCAGTTTGCTAAATGGTAGGTGACGCACGATGGCTGCATTGAATATATCAGTTGACGGGATCAACATGTTATGGAGACATTGTATATGTCGAGAGGAGGGAAAATTCGTAGGAAAAAAAGAAGTTGGAGGCTATGCGGATTGGAATAAGCTAGTTCGAGTCCAGGCAACGTAGGAACCAAGCTGGGGCTACCAGGAAGCAGAGTCCGATTTCGAGTTTTATCCAAAATAATGGAAAATCCTCAGATTTAAATGTAGATATTCTTATAATTATTAGGTATGATATAACGAACTGGGCGTTCTTTTAAAATTATTATGGCACAGTCAAGTTTTATAGAGGAGAGTTTCTGAGAGAGAGAGATAAATTCTAATGATAGCCGCCCCAACCAGGCATTCCCAATACAATGGATCGTCCTCCAATTCATTCACGTGAACAACTTAAATAACGAGAAGGTAACTGAACCTGTTATGTGTACCGCTGAAGATTTTCGATGCATTAATTACGCGCATGGGAAAGTACTCTTGTATATCAGGTAGTCATCATCATCATCGGCTTCTAAAGGCTAAAAGCCTTGTCGTTGCAGCGATTTGTTACGGTATTCAGTACTTCTCTTCATATTGGCATACGAGTCACATTCCATCTCCTTGACAATGTTCTTGAGATACGATTGTCTTGGTCGTCCCCTTGCTTTCTTCCTCAAAAATTTTCCTTCAAAAATTACCTGGAGGAGAGAGTCATGTCTGCGTATGTGTCCCATGAATTTTGCTTTCCTTTTCTTGATGGTGTTCAACAGGCATCGATTCTCCTGAATTTGTTTCATAACAAGCTCATTTGTCTTTATTTTCATCCAGCTTGTTCGGGTCATTCGTCTCCAAAACCACATTTCAGCTGCCTCAAGTTTTGATTCTTCTCTTTTCCCAAGTGTCCATGTTTCACAACCATAGGTCAACACACTCCAAACAAAGGTCTTGCGAAATGACTTCCTTATCTTCAAGTTGAGGTGCTCATTGAGCAGCAAATTCTTCTTATTTTGAAAGGCTTTCTTCGCCAACACTATTCTTTTCTTAATTTCTGAGATGCATCTGTTGTCATAATTAATCACACTTCCCAAATTGCAAAATTCCGTTACTTGATAGTAGTGAATAAAATGTTGAAGTGGTTAATAATATTTTTCTTGAATGGCTATTGAGAACAGTTGTAACGGGCTTCTTCGAAAATATTGACTCCTTGCCGCAGTGCTAAGTACTAATAGGGGATCGTGGAGGTAACTTGTTCGCAACAAGAGGTTTGTGGGCTAGACTGGGCACTGAAAGGTAAAACAGTCGCAAAGGAAAATGTATGTATATATGTCGTCTTTGTTGATAGTAGGTTTGCTATATTAGATTAGATTTACGCAACGAATATCTTCTTCTTCAATTCCCTTATGCCTTCAAGCGTCGGGGTAGCCTCGTTTGGGCCATTTCTGCTGTTCCGCTCTTTTTCTGCACATTCTCTTCATTTCCAAAACAGTTTTGCCCCTTTTTGTCCCAATCTCTCAATCCTATTATCAATTCGCTTGCCACGGTGGGTGAGTGGATATCGAGTCGGTCTACTAACCCCCAAGATTGCAGGTTCGCTCCTGGCCGTGGTAAGTGATTTTTGAAAGGCAGCAAAAATACGATACGCATGTCATACGATGTTGGCATGTCAAAGAACCCATTTGAATTCAGTAGGCCGAGTTCATAATGGCAAAATTAATCTCGGGAGTTTCCGCCAACACAAAGTTCCTCAGTTCTCTACTAGAAAGCGCTATAGTGTTCAAGGAGCTTAGATATCTAACATCTAACCTCCTTGACTTTCAGAGTCAAGGAACAACGAAATTCGACATGCAAGCTACCCTCTGGGTGTCAAATAACAAAGCTTGCACCCGGCATCCGAGGCCGTACGATATTATTATTATTATTATTATTATTATTATTATTATTATTATTATCAATTCCACTTCTTTACCAACGATTGTCTTAATATTCCATGTTACGAATCTCGTGTTCCGTTTCCACTCCAGTCGTCGTCGTTTATATCCGCCCAATTCGAGGCTACTTGTAGTTATCTGAATCACTTTACCTCCAAATGGGTGATTAGCCCAACGCAGAGTGGTTTATTTTGTTACCTTCCCATCCTCCATATTTATCCCCTGGAGACAGGGTGCCCCAGATGGTCAGGGTTTGGGCAGGCATTTCCTCCTTACCCACTTAGGTATGTTTTTCCCGCCAATACTCGGGTGGCTGATTGCAGAGATTTCCCACTAGGCGATGGGGCCGCCACATACCTACGCCGGTGCAACGAATATAAAATAACAATAACCCTTGTAGGGTTTAATGTTATATTGGATATTACATTGATTTATTTGTTACGTTATGACATTTCTACGAACAAACTGTTATTAAGCAAGTGAGAGAGCCGTATATTCCCTGTAATGAAGTGTATCTCGCGATATTTGTAAGCCGGACTCAACAGGTGCTGTCCGCTATCTCCCTCTGTTTAATTTAACTTTTCATCACGCTCCTTATCGCCAACATGAGACAGCGCGCTGCAGCAATTATTACTCGGAAGAGCCAATCATTATGGTCGTGTTCCTAACATTCTGTTGCTCCTCCGAGTGCGCTAAGCTACCGAGGGACGGACAATACAGCCCTCTATGTAGTCAACAGAAAATCGAAATGATAACCGGCGTTCGCCACGCAGATCTTTTAGGCCCGTGTACTTGGTGTGTGTAGAATTTGTCTGATAACCTGTGTGATTCTAAGGCCTGTGGTAGAGTGAGTATTTGTAAATGTGCTGAGGTTTGGGAAGGAGGTGGCCGTGGCCTTAATTAGACACCATCCCGGCATATATTCTTGGAATAGAAATGGGAACCACGGAAAACCACTTCCAGGATGGCTGAGGTGGGAATCAAACCCGCCTCTTCTCAATTTTACTTCACGAGGCTGAATGTACCCCGTTCCAGCCCTCAGACCATAGATACATTTCTTGGCCTCCATGGTGACAGCCAAAAATGCTGGCTACAACGCATCGAAGCGGGTTCATGTACGAGGGATGATCAGAAACTAAGGTTACAAGGCCGATATTCCCGGAGTTTCGTCTGTTATAGATAAATTAGTAGTGTGTGCTAATTCAAATAAGGTTGTTAACTGTGCAGAGTTTCAGCTACCCGCCAACTACTGTGCTAGTTTTAGGCAAACAATTAATTGCGACTCTTTGGAGAACTGGTCTCGCGATGAGATCCGCTCAGTTATTTGATTTCTGTGGGCGAAACATGTAACCGCGGACAGGACCTCTCACCGAGGGCGTCATCTTCCTTCATGACAACGCGCGACCTCATGCAACCCAGAAGATCACACTGTTGAAGCGGTTTCGCTGGGACATCATTGACCACCCTCCCTACAGCCCTGACCTCGCTCCAAGCGACTTTCAACTGTTTCCTCACTTGAACGAGCACCTAGGTGATTGAGACGGTGAAACACTTCGTGACTGAACACGCGAGGACAGGATTGTTACCATAAGGGAATGATCAAACTCATCCCACGAAGCGACAAGAGCCTAAACCGATATGGATACTATGTCGAAATAGTACATTATGCAACGAGCCTAGCGAGTTTTATAATTTCCATACGAGTGTCTTAATTACCATTATAGGCAAGTTGCATACGACTGTTTATAGCCTATTCGACGATAATTATAACTATTTTATGTTCGAACATAAATATTCATAAATATCTCTCGAGATTTCTCCAGTTTTATGTACTGAACAGACCGCATGGGACGGAGAGAATACCTTTTATTTGACCATGGCCTCCTGGAATACCTCACTGTGACACTCGCCACGCAGTGAAATTTAAAAATATGGGGCCATGGAAGTGAGCGCAGGTGCGTTGGCTCCTCACCCAATTGGTCACACAACTGTTTCTGGAGCTCTGATTGGTGGGAGAAACTATATCATAATGAAAACTTGTACTATAATGAGCCTCATTATAGTACATTTTTTGACATATAATATTTACATTTCACCAGGGTCGAACATAAAATAACCTAATGTATGAACTATCAGTTGGCTGTATGAAATAAAATGTGCACGTTTCACTGCAGGCTTTGTAACCTTAGATTCTGATCACCTCTCTATAGATTTTACACATAACGACAAGAGGAAAGATACCAAAAACCTATTGGACCACAAACAACACTAAGACAAAAAACAAGATGTTCAGGAAAGAACATATAGCCTACTTTCTCCTAAATGTATGGGTATAGTTATAACTCTTTGTCTCCTAATTTCTTCCAATTCGAAGTGCAAATTGGCACACTGCATTTGAGGAGTGGCGTTCAAATAATTTACCCCAGCATTTTGCAATTTCATCAGTAAACACTCCAAACAACGTAGGTATTCAGTTTATTAACACCGACTACTTACAATAATTTCAACTAGTTGCTCTAAACGTATCACTGGGAGAAACATATTTAATATAACTATTACACAGCTAATTTGTAATCGCGCGCGGCTAAAGAGAAAGACAGGCCATGGCGCGTAAACCAAACCCTTCTGTGACGTAGGCAATGTACCGGTACTGCTTGATGATGCCGTGATAATCGCGCCTTATCTTGGGGATGTGTACCCTCTATCGGCAAAAATAATAACCTTCGCAATTATACTGTAGACATGGGTTCACTAACTGGCCGGTAGAGAGCATAGCTGGTATCTAGAAGGCTGTGGTTACCAATAACATAGTTCAAGTAATTACTCTTAGATGTCACTCCGGTGGTGAATGTTGTTTTAATTAAATATATATTTTCCATTTCAAAATGCACCATATAATGCTTTATTTTATAACGTCTCAGTACTCAAGAAATAATAAATATTAAAAAAATCAAGAAAAAAAGTCGAACTCTGATAGGATTTGAACCACGGCCAGCCTGGTGAAAGACTAACGCGCTGACCACGCAGCCAATCGTGCACACTGTAATTGATCGTTAGGAACCAATACATATACCACGTTATAGCAAATCATGACTTGGACTAAACGATTTCTCTACTGGAGTATATTTTAAACCGAGTTCATTTCATAGAAAGTTCATATATTTGTTACCACTAGCCTATATTGCATGCAACATACTGAAATTAATAAAATATAGGTCAGAACGAGAGATCAGCTGCCATCTTGTCAAATAACCGAAACGACTCAGCTTTTTAAAATCACTTCTAGACTATAATATTAAAATATAAACTTTTAATTTCAAACGGGCCACGTCGTTTCAAACAGATTAAACGATTCTTGGTTCGATAGTCGGAACTGGTGGGTCCCATGTTAAGGATTATAAAGTTTGCATAATTCACACGGCCGCCATTCTGAAATGGTACGATTGATGACTTCGTAGTTTGGGCACAAGACGCGCCTCATATGAAGGAACGTTGTTACCAAATTTGGTAAAGATCCGATTATTAGTTTGGTTGTAATGCATTATTACGTTTTGACCATTTGAGTGGCCGCCATTACCTTTTGGTAGAGATGGCGGCAATATAAAACATGACTCTGAGGTGCCCTTTGCCAGTGCTACCTCTGTACCAAATTTCGTTCAATTCGGTTTAACCGTGTTCGAATTGATAGGGGGGACAGACATTCAGAGTACACACACACACACACACACACACACACACACACAGACTCACACACATACACACACACAGACAGACACACTTTTTTCGCCCTGTAGTGATCTCATAAGTCTACTTTCATTTTTTGCAAAAATCGAAAGTAGGCTAATACAGTCCATGCATGCTGTGCTTCTTTATTCCGGTATTAATTTCCGAAACCAATGTAAATTATACATTGTTTGGTATCATTCTTCTTGTAATGATGTACTGTACTGTATAGATGTGAAATACACTAGTCACTTTACGATAACATAACAAATTTGAAAGAATTAGGATTTGATTGGCCAAGTACAATAGGTGAATCACGGGGCGGAAATACGGCCGGTCCAAATCCCCTGCGCTTGTGACTGTGAGGTGTGCGGGTGTGTGAGTAGACCTTGTACCTGGCTCCCAGCCACATTCTCAGTTTGCTTGGCCTAGAAGTGAGCAGTTCCTTCTAGGCCGGATGGATTGACGTGCACAATATCTCCACGAACACCCATCCTTTACATAAGTACTTTTCTGACCAGTGTAAATGAGGAGCTCAATGCCTCGTCGCGCTGCGCATGCATGTATTGAATCCGGTCTAAATGTTCTACTCGAGCTGTCAGCGTGTGGAATGTGCGGACAACAAAGTAAGATTAGTGGTCGAACGAGGCGTAGGGTGGGTGTGCCAGAAGACTATCAAGAGGATGTTACGGACACTCACTGTGAAATTCTCGCGAGTATAAGACCGCTACAAATGGCCGGCTCATTTGTATCTTCAACAATGCCTTAAAGTTTACTCTCTGTTTTGATATCTCCCCCTTTCTCCTAACCATGACTATTGTTCATCCAAGTGACTCAGATGGATACGGATCACCGTAGCCCTGGACAACAGAAATATCAACTGACCTGTGCGAGAGATCTCCCATTTCAATATCATTGTAGCCTCGCACAACACTAAGGCTTAACTCGACACAGTTCTGGCAGGGGCTGGCTGTGTACGGGCCCGGCTTTACTGCTATGCGGGCTCGACGGGACACAGTTTTGGAAGGGACTATCGTCTTGTTTATTTGTTTAAACACTTGTTTATAAAGAAATGTTCGATATTTATGAAATCAGTGTGCAATTCATCACTTCTCTGGGTAATTCTCTTTCATTTGAAAGCCTATGCTTACTTGTGAGCACCTTAAAAGGGATCAGAACTCGACGTTTACTTTATCATTCCACAGACACTCATTTTTTAAAAGCATCTGATAGCAGAAAAGTGATCACGTTATATCATTCTTATTTTAGCCATCATGGTGAGAACATATCAAGATATCTCGCGATACATGTTATTAGCAAGTTATTGTTGTTTAAGGGGCGGAACAGCGAGGTCATCTTCCCCTGATATATGTTATTTACAGTGGAACTTTGATAATTCGAACGTCATGGGACCAGATAAAAAATTCGAACTATCCAAAATTTCGAATTAAAAAAGTTATTTGAAAAGGGTAGACAAAATATTCAAATTTTAAGTGTTCAACCCAAGAACCTTTATTAAACATAATAATACATAGGTTTTTAACAAGTAGAGTGCTTATATACTATGTATTACGTTTACATATTGATTGACGTTCAACAAAGCAGATTGACAACGGTACTGTATAATGACTGTATCGTGAATAACCTCAAATGTTTCAAATTATAAAATAAAACCAAAATGTGCTATTCACCTATTTAACGACAGTAGTAATTCAGCAATGTAGTTAAGTCTTAGAGAAATCTACTGTTTTTCAAAAACGTTTCGAGATTTTTACCTGCTTCCTACAATTAAGTCCCTAGGCCATCACAAAATCACAAATTTAAGGAACGGAAAACAGAACCACTTACGTCATATCTACTTTAAAAAAAATAATAATAACGCCTAACAATCGAGTAGGGGCCGTATGCCAATAATAAACGTCGTTCTTCGGGAACTCCTGACCCTACTGTTTGGCTTCCAATCCGCTTTTTACACGTAAAGACTTCGAATTATCCAAAACATAATTCGAATTAACCACGATTTTTTAGCATTGATTGTATATAAAATGTTAGGGACCAAAAGAAAAATTCGATTTAAAGAAGATTTCGAATTATAGAAGTTCGAATTAGTCACGTTCCACTGTATTTATTATTATTATTATTCCCACCACTAGAATCCAGAATCAAAGATCGGCTTGGAACAAATTTTAACTAGTACCTAGCATTTTCTACAGGCCATCTGACTCAGTCCGTTGGAGTGTAGTCTGAGGAAGTTGAAAGCAGATCCATTGACTCCTACTAGGTGCTGCATGCACTTACATTACATTTTATAAATGAAGAAAATAAATTACATTATAATAATTCAATTTCTAGATGACTTAATCTTAACAATATTAAACAATATTATTCATCGTTTTCATACGATATTATTATTATTATTATTATTATTATTATTATTATTATGTAACCATTTATAAGTTTGTGGCTACACATGAAGCCACTGCTATGTTTATGCATCCTCAAATAAATTTCCCTCGCTTTCTGTAAAACGTTGTGTTAGTATCATTTCTATTGGTGTAGTTCTGATCCTACAAGTGAGTTTAGATTTTCAGTGATGACAGTTGGTCCAGTACAGGATGGCTAAATATTTAACCACTTGTTCACACCGAGTAAGTTACTCTACAACTTCAGAGGCAACAATGATGATGATCGTGTGGCCTTCGGAGAGGCCGAGTGCAGGTGTTTCTCGTTGACGCCCGTGGGTGACCTGCCCGTCGTAATGAGGATTAAATAAAGACGTCACATACACCCAGTCCCTGAGTCAGGGATTTTAAGCCCAGGAGATTAAAATACCTGATGGCCCGGCCGGGAATCGAACCCGGGGCATTTTGGGCCAAAGCCTAGCGCGCTAACCATTTGCCACTGTGCCGGACAGGCAACAATGATATGCGGGTAGTATATGCGTGCGCCCGTTTAGGGGCAAGGTGCGCGGTAGACCGTCACACTTTCAACGTGTATCACGCAAAGTTTGGATTGACCCCCAACCCAAACACAGACATATCCATGTTAAGAATAATAATAGCAACAAAGGTCAAGAACAACTGCTTTAGTGAAATAGAAAAAGACCTTCAAGAATTTAGCTTTATAGAGGAAATTATACAAGATAGTCTCCAGTTCAGAACATTAAAACAGCCATAATGTCTCTGAGAAAATACCTACCAGGACCAAGAAATAATGGACGGAAGAACGAGGAAAGATTTTCAGTGTCCAGATGAAAATGTTTAGGAAGAAGAAAATAAACATCAATTGATAAATAAGTTTTATGTTCGACCCTAACTATTATGTGTCAGAAAACTGTATCATAATGAGGCTCATTATAACACTATTTTTCATTATGAAACAGTTTCTCCCACCAATCAGAGCTCAAGAAACAGTTGTGTGACCAATTAGATAAGGATACCTTCGCGCATGCGCTCAAAATCCAACATGTCTATATAAATTACCGAAATTGCACCGTCCATATGTTCGCGTAAATAAACTGAGACAAGAAATGGCACTGTACCTTAATATCCCCAAAATCAATTTATACACAGCGCGTGGTTTTGAAACGACTTCGGTGACAGTTTTACTGAATACTGGAGCACAATCCGAACATATGGCATTGAAGCACACAGAGCGCATGCGTCGGTCGGCCAGAGAGCTTGGAAAACAGAGATAATACTACCCACCGCAGCACCCGATCACAACATTCTAGTGACTGAACAGATATTTATGAATATTTATGTTAAAACATATAATCAAGTTATAATTATCGTCGAACATAAACAGTCGTATGCAACTCGCCTATAATGGTAATTAAGACACTCGTATGGAAATTTAAAATATTCGCATACGCTCGTTTTATAAACATACTCGTGTCTTAATTATGGCCATTATAGGCTCGTTGCATAATGTACTATTATGTTCGACCCTCACTATTATGTGTCAGAAAACTGTATCATAACGAGGCTCATTATAACACTATTTTTCATTATGAAACAGTTTCTCCCACCAATCAGGGCTCAAGAAACAGTTGTGTGACCAATTGGATAAGGATACCTTCGCGCATGCGCTCAAACACCAACATGTCTATGTAAATTACCGAAAGTGCACCGTCCATATGTTCGCGTAAATAAACTGGTGAATATGAGACAGGAAATAGCACTGTACCTTAATATCCCCAAACCCAATTTCTACACAGCGTGTTGTTTTCAAACGACTTCGGTCACAGTTTTACTGAATACTGGTGCACAATCTGAACATATGGCATAGAAGCACACAGAGCGCATGCGTCGGTCGGCCAGAGAGCTTGGAAAACAGAAATATACTACCCAGCGCAGCACCCGATCACAAAATTCTAGTGACTAAACAGTTATTTATGAATATTTATGTTAAAACATATAATCAAGTTATAATTATCGTCGAACATAAACAGTCGTATGCAACTCGCCTATAATGGTAATTAAGACACTCGTATGGAAATTTAAAAAATTCGCATACGCTCGTTTTATAAACATACTCGTGTCTTAATTATAGCCATTATAGGCTCGTTGCATAATGTACTATTATCACGCTCCACAGATGGCACAACGATATATAATTATTAATAATAATAATCGTTTTAGGATATAACCTTATATATCACTAAGACGATATTCCCTTTCAGTAAGTCTTGTCTTCACTATTGTTACCCCCTTCCCCGTCTCTTCATGTAATTAACTGTGCAGCGTAGTTGGTAGCATGCTGAACTGCTGTGCCCAAGATCGCGGGTTCAAACCTGGCCGAAGTCGTCGGATTTTTTAAGAACGTTAAAAATCCTTCCGTATGCCTTCCTTCGGAGGGGAAGTAAAGCCGGCGGTTCCATGTCATAGATTTATGGCATGTAAAAGATCCTTCCACAGTCTAAACTTGTGTGAAGCTAAAATTGTTAGGTTAGATTTCTTCGGAACACTCTATCAAAGTTCCAACGTTCACTACTAAGTATCATTGTTATCTGGTAGCAAAAGTTGGAACTACGGTACTTGAAATTGAACGGAACGTGTAGCTCACCCTAAGGGTGTCCGCTGGAAGCAGCTACAGACTCAGGCGAGGCGAACATGTCCTCGGACACTCCCGGCACTAAAAGCCATACGATAAATAAATAAATAAATAAATAAATAAATAAAACTGTCTGTTCAACTATTATCCGCAACGCAGTATCGAGAGGTGTGTTGCCGAATAGTTCGACGGATGGTGATGGCGCTACATGTGCTGAAAATAAACGATGGAGCACGATTGCTTGTTGTGACAGCCCAAGTGGCAAGACAAAGATATTTCTTCTCAAACTGTAATGTCTCCATTTCCTCTTTCCGCTAATACTACAAACAGAGCATGAGTTTGAAGGCCACAAGGCTGGAAGGGAGCTGGCACCACTAGTGCATTCTTGTGAAGGCCGGCACTTTTCAACGACCTGTCAAGTGCTGCGATTGGTTGGAATGAAATATCGCATGAAGAAATATGCGTGGTCGACGGCCAGGATTCTGTAAGTTTTATTTGGGGGTCAGGGTTATAGTCCGTCTTCCGATATCCTATCATTCCATTCGTAAACAGTTTGATGATGATGATGATGATGATGCTTGTTGTTATAAGGGTCGGATTAGCGAGGTCATCAGCCACTAAAGTAAGCAGTTTCTACCCTGTTGGGCTCTCCTGCAGTTTGGCAGTAATGCAATATAGTATATTTATGAATAAGGTTCGGATGATAAGGAAAAGTCATATTTTTTTCCTGTGCTCATTTTACCCGAAATCTGAGCAAGTAGTTCCGTGAAGAACTATACAGCCTATTTTCATATATCCTATGTTAACTGCCACTATCAACATACGAACTTATAGTTTGATTGTTGTAATAGATTCGTAGATATTGAGAACCGACTAAATATTTCGGATGGTCGCCATGTTGGATTTTATGTATGTAGGTCCTAGAGTTATGTACTGTTACATGAAGATTATTGTGTACGTGTAGCAGTCAAATTTCAATCGCATGATTAGGACACAAGAAGTAACAAGGAGATTTTAAAATTTCGCACAGCTGCCATCTTGTGGTTATGGAAACAATTGAAGTACATTAGATGCCAGTGGATTATCATTCGTATAAGAATTTATTGTACCAAGTTTCACTGCACTTGGATGGTTAAATTGCGAGAAACGTCCATGTGAATATTTATACTTCGCGTCGCCGCCAAGTTGGATTTACGATCACCAGGTTATTTAAAGTCCTATAAGTGAACGTACGTTCATAGCCCCTATGAACATAAGAAAGAAACAGTTTGATTGCTATAATAGATTCGTAGATATTCAGAGCCGTCTAAATATTTCAGATGGTCGCCGCGTTGAATTGTTAAATGTATAGGCCATAGAGTCATGTACCATTAAAGGAAAATTATTGCGTAGGTTCATTATTCAAACTTTCACTTCGATCGCATGATTACGACACAAGAAATACAAACTTAATTTTAAAATTCGCACAGCCGCCATCTTGAGGTTATGTAAACGATTGAACTAATTTAGATACCAGAGCATTACAATGTGTGTAAACATTTCCTGTACCAGATTTCATTGAGTTTGGAACATTAAATCGCGAGTAAAGTCTATTTAAAATTTTCAAATTCGCTTGTCGCCATGTTCGTTTTGTAGTTAACCGGTTTTTGAAAGTCTTATAGATGAACTTCCAGTAGTGCTCTTTATCTCCGTACAAAATTTCAGGGTGATACCGCTAATAGTTTCAGAGATATAGAATGCCGGTGAAATATTTCGCACATCCGCCATCTTGTGGTTATGTAAACAATTGAACGAAGTTAGATATCGGAGCATTACAATGTGTATAAACATATTCTGTACCAAGTTTTATTGCGTTTGGATGGTTAAATCGCGAGAAACGTCTATTTAAAAGTCGCAAATTCGCGTGGCCGCCATGTTGGTTTTGTAGTAACCAGGTTTTCAAAGGTCACATAGGTGAACTTGTAGTAGTTCCTTTTATCACCGTAATAAATTGCAGGGTGATATCGGGAATAGTTTCGTAGATATTGAATGCTGGTGAAATATTTCGCACAGCCGCCATGTTGGATTGGTGAGACGTAACAAAATTTGAAGGGCACGGTCGGGGTCGCCCGGAATAGTGCTATGAACTTACCGAGTTTCATTGAAATCGCTCCAGCCGTTTAGAATTTATTAGGGGGGGGGGGGGGGGGACACACACACACGGACAAAAGGTGATCTCATAAGCTTTTTTTTTTTTTTCAAAATTGAAAATAGGCTAAAAACAAGTTTGAATGACGGGTCCCTGACCACGTTTAACGCATTTTGATGTTGCCTATAAATGCATATTTCGCCCATTTTTATTGTTTTGGTCATATTTGGTCATATTTTAGCGATATAAGGTCATATTTGGTTATAATTTCAGCATTTGTGTTTAAATTGAGGCGCCGTTAACAAGGTACGTGTTATCTGGGGCGAGTTTCAAAAACAGGATTTCCGAACAGTGTAGTAGAAGGAGATTTCTTTTCGACAGCCTGAGAATGCATATCGTCGTGATGTGCAATGCTGGCATAAAAGAAGATTAAGAGGTATGTTCGATAATGAACTCGATAAACTTCCTGTTAGGCAGTGTCTTTTAACTTACGCCGACAGATATCATAAAGCATGCTAATACTTGGTGTTTTTAGGAAAACCGAGCAAGAACTGCACCTCAAGGCTATGATAGTGAATGAATGTTGAAAATTCTAATGTACTGTAGCTCTCTGTCAGCGTGTACGATTAAATGTGTCTGGTGTATTATCGCTGATCATGTTTTGGCACTTAAGACGTTTACTGAATGTTAGTGATACTCTACCTATCCCAAAAATTCACGTCATATCTCATAGTTTTTAGGTCATATTTTATAGTTTTTAGGTCATACTTACCTAGTTTTTAGGGCATATTTTCTTGCATATTTTGTACTTCTTTCGGTCTTAAACTTCCGAACCCTAATTATGAAATTTGTTATCGGAGTGATCAGAAGACTTCGTAGCGTTAGTTTCGATAAATCTTATTTCGTAAAAGACTCTATGTCACTGAAAAATATGATCAAAATAATTTGAAAAACTAGTCACTTAATAGTTCATTTGACCTTTGCACAGGTTGCAATGACTAATACACACTTCCTACCAAAATACAGTACTCAAATCATTATCTTTCTGTTATGTTTCGTAATAATAAAATTCTGATCTGAATTTTAATTTAAAATTATTATTCCAACGCCAAAGCTCAAAGGGATAAGTGGTAGACCAGGACACTGGAGATCCGAAGTTCATATCTAGGTGCAGACATATGGAAGTGATTACAGTTATACGTAGACAATACAATAACACAGATTATAAGTTACGTATATGCCCACACAAGGCTGATGATCTTGGTGTGCCTATTTAGTAAAAATAAAATAAAACAAAACGCGAATAGAATTAAATTCTTCTTGACAGACGAACTTAAACTCATTCTACAGCTCGTACAATGATGTGTTATACAGTGGACGGCAAGCATGGTGTCTCTGTTGTCTCGTGAGGCTACCTGATGAGTGCCATCCCATCACGGTACAACACCCATTAGGTCCACTAAAGCAGATGTCGCTTTATCAACATGTCATAGGGGTACGAACGGTGACAGGACGCTGGAAGCTAATGCAGCGGAAGTGTCTCAACACTATTTTTCAAAATAAATTGTATATATTCTAAAAACAAAAACAATAAATCAATGTGTACAATTAAGGATGATATCTTCGTATAAAGGATCTGATGATGATCGCTTGACGATCGACACTGGTCATCCAAGTGTATTTATTAATCTCATGCAATTCTTTTCACGGTTAGAGAACCACTGATTGCGATTGGGTACAATCGTGTTGACTGCCAGACATTAAATTTCGATTACTAAGGCAACACTGAAAAATGGTTTCCGGCACAATAAGATATATTGTATTTCAAAGACTGTAGAGAACGTTCGTATAGTGTGAGAGTTTGTGTTCTTATAATTATACACTACAGATACAATCAATGTGTTTGGTTTCCTTTTCTAAGACTTACCGTAGATGATCTTCGAATACGGTATAACATTGGGAAGGAAATATACACACATCAAAAAAAGTTTTGCATCACCTCGGTTCCCAGATCTCCGGAATATAGACGTTGACTGTGTATATTGTATCCAAGATACAGTCCCTTTGACTGTTCATAGATGTCACTAAAACTGCTCAAAGATGTAAACAACCATGCATGAGCAGGGCCTATTAGACGGAGGGGGTACGACAGCCGATCAGTTCCAGTCATTCCACCAGGACGAAGGTACGCTGCTCATGTTGTCTGTAGTTCTACCATGCCTAGAAGGTCAATACCGCAGTTCGATCGCGTCCGCATTGTTACTTTGTGTCAAGAAGGGCTCTCAACAAGGGAAGTTTCCAGGCGTCTCAGAGTGAACCAAAGCGATGTTGTTCGGACATGGAGGAGGTACAGAGATACAGGAACTGTCGATGACAGGCCTCGCTCAGGCCGCCCAAGGGCTACTACTGTAGTGGATGACCGCTACTTACGGATTGCCGCTCGGAGGAACCCTGACAGCAATGCCACCATGTTGAATAATGCGTTTCGTTCAGCCACAGGACGTCGTGTTTCAACTCAAACTGTGCGCAATAGGCTGCATGATGCGCAACTTCACTCCCGACGTCCATGGCGAGGTCCAGCTTTGCAACCCCGACACCATGCAGCGCGGTACAGATGGGCCCAACAACATGCTGAATGGACCCCACGGAATTGGCATCACGTTCTCTTCACCGATGAGTGTCGCATATGCCTTCAACCAGACAATCGTCGGAGACGTGTTTGGAGGCACCCTGGTCAGGCTGAACGTCTTAGACACACTGTCCAGCGAGTGTAGCAAGGTGGTGGTTCCCTGATGTTTTGGGGTGGCATTATGTGGGGCCGACGTACGCCACTGGTGGTCATGGAAGGCTCCGAAACGGCTTTACGATACCTGAATGACATCCTCCGACCCATAGTGCAACCATATCGGCAGAATATTGGAGAGGCATTTGTCTTCATGGACGACAATTCTCGACCTCATCGTGCACATCTTGTGAATGCGTTCCTTCAAGATAACGACATCGCTCGACTACAGTGGCCAGCATGTTCGCCAGACATGAACCCTATCGAACATGCCTGGGATATGTTGAAAAGGGCTGTTTATGGACGTCTTGACCCACCAACCACTCTGAGAGATTTACGCCGAATTGTCGTTGAGGAGTGGGACAATTTAGACCAACAGTGTCTTGATGAACTTGTGGATAGTATGCCACTGCGAATACAGGCATGCATCAATGCAAGAGGACGTGCTACTGGGTATTAGAGGTAGTGGTGTGTACTGCAATCTGGACCACAAATGCTGAAAGTCTAGCTGTATGATGGTACAACATGCAATGTGTGGGTCTCATGAGCAATAAAACGAGCTGAAATGTTGTTTGTGTTGATCTCTATTCCCTTTGTATTTAACGGTTCCGGAACTCTTGGAACCGAGGTGATGCAAAACTTTTTTTGATGTGTGTATGTGGCCTATAAAATTATAAGTTTCTCATGTAACTTATAAATAAAAGAGGTGTTTACGTACTATCTGGAACGCCAGCCCTGAAATATATCCACTGCACTGAAAGACTGCAGCTATGTAGCATGACATGAGTAGCTATCGGATACGCAATTATTATTCTTATTATTATTATTATTAATAGCGAATAGACCACTGAGGGTCACGCTACAATTTCATTTCCTCTTCCTCCAGTATTCCTTCATACTGACGCTGTGTTGCTGCTTCTGTTCATCCGTCCAGGTTCTTCCAGTCTTCGCAGTTCCTCCGTGCTGAAGCCCTTCCGAATTTTGATTAAAGGTCCGAAATGTGTCCGTATCTAACATCTGAACTTCCTGAATGTTGGACTTTCCTAAATCTTGACTAACTTCTTTAATTATTATTATTATTCACTTGCACAGCATCCTAAATATGTACGTATACTATGAGTGGAGACAGAGTTTAGTATAAAATACCCGTAACTCAGCAGTGTGTCTGTCACCACATAAACGTATATACACTCAGCGGTGACGTTCTCGCTTGCTGGGCCCAAGGTTGCAGGTTCGTATCCTGGCACAGTCATATGGCATTTGAGGGTGCGCAAATGCGAGGGAGCCGTGTAGTAGATTTACTGGCACGTTGAAGCTCTCCTTCGGGGTGAAATTCCGGCACCCTGGCGTCTCTAAAAGCCAGAGTAGTTAAAAGGGACGTAAAACTAATAACATTATTATTATTTAACTTATATACACTCATATAAACACACGATCACAATGTGTAAAGAAAGGAAAGTTAAAATGTACAACCAGTAATCACTTAGCTCTCAGGGGAGCTTTGATTTGTAGTTATGTCCGAAGGAGGGAGTTCCAGGCTGCGTGCTGGTAGTAGTCTATGTGGTCTGGAATGCGGCAGTACGTCCCTGAATAGGGTACAAGGTCACTCCTCGTCCCCGAGATACGGATCTGTATCCTAGTTGTGGTACTAGAAGACCAGGTCACCTGAGGACACATTGATTAGACACCATTAATACAGACTCTAACCATCCGACCATCATCATCCTAGTTGTAGGTGATGTAAGGGTTAGGCACCAGAAAGCTTTTTTTAAAATAATTTTATTTTAGTTTTAGGAACATAAGATGTAAAAGTTTACAGGTTTAAGGTATTGGGAGTGTGGGATCTTTTGAGGGTTTGAATAAATTAATGAATGTTATGGCCCTGTTATCTAAGCTTTGAAGTTTCTTAATGTTTTCCCTCATTGGTCAACTATGCAGGTATACTTACAGAACGTGAATTAAACTGGAGATTTCTTTGTTTCTAACTTAACAGTGTGTATATTTAGATTTGCAAAGCTATTTTATTCTTGTAAGCTTGTAGTCAATTATACAGTATGCTGTTGTTTATTGTAAGTTCCGTGCGCTGCAAACCTTAGTTACAGACCTCATATACTTGAATGCTGCTATAAATTATCGGACACTTACAAGGTTATTTGCTTTGGCTGTTTCTTAAATTACTTCCATTCACTAATCTAAACATCACTTAAGTGTGAAGTGGCGTGTGGTCCATCTGCGCTTAGGCAAATAAATACTTCACGTTTTGTTAAGTGCCATGGTGACAGGTAATGGCTCAGTCCTTGGGATGTTCCAGATAGTTAACTGCAAGAGGTTCTGCATTTTCAGTATATTTGGTACTAGTTATTCGTACTTGTCATTGAACTGTTCACACTGTATGAATTCATTGACAAAACCAAGAGTTATGCGAATAACTATCAAGCCTATGGCTCCTAAAACGAAGACGTGTGCGCACCATTTCATATGAATACCGCAAAGAGCAAGCACCATCTAACTTCTGCTCGATAAATTGAAATTACACTTAGGAGTCGAAGACTAGGCAGGACTTGTTAACCTTTGTGATATTTTGTGGTTAAACTTACCAATTTAGACTACTGGTGTACAACTACAACAATTGTGTTTATTCGCCCTTTAACACCTGCACCTTACTCGAGCAGTAATATGGAGTACAAACCTTTAGTGATGTTATCTGATCCATACTGATGATAACGGCATGTTCCATATGAGAGCGTGACTAACATGTGATATCCTCTGTAAACTCTGCTTGCCACTGCCAATTAAACGCCTGTCACGGTAGGCAAGCCAACTTGCTGAGCTCAGTACATGCGTATAAATAATACAGATAAATATGAATAAATTATCATCATATACAAGTGTAACTAAATATGTGTGAAAGCTCCGGGGATTTGACCCGACAACAAGCAAAACATGTCCTGTAAACATATGGTGTATGTGTGTTCGTTGCCGTGTTAAAAGCATTGTCTGTGGTGTGTACAACACAGACTGCGGCACTAATGCTAGTTAGTCATTTTTGGAGGGCACACAGGCCACTTGTACGTTTTGCCGCTATTCAAGTCTCTCTCCATTCTCAAACAAATGGATAGGGCGTCAGGGACCGACATCGTGGCCTGCTTGTTCTCCCGATCTCAAACCATTAGACTCCTACTTATGGGGTCATTTAAAGGCCATTGTGTATGCCACACCTATTCATAACGTGGACATGCTGTGTCAGCGAATACAGCAAGCTTGTCAGCAGATACGACAGACGCCGGGAATATGGGAGCGTGAGAGACAGGCAATGATGCGGCGCATAGACGCCTTCATTACAGCTCGTGGTAGCCATTTCGAGCACCTTCTGTTGAGAACTGTAAGCAGTTGGTTGGTTGGTTCCTCAGTTTAGGGGCTGCGACAACGCGGTCATGTAGCCCCGTGTACTTAGGGTGTGTGTAGAATTTGTCTGATAACCGGTGTTAATTGTGATGACTGTATTAGTGTGTGTTATCTGTTTTCAATTCAAGTGAGGACTGCAGACATTGAAATTTTTCAAGTAGTTCCTACTTTTGCTGCCAAACGCCACCGTCAACGACTACTAGTTCAGAACTTGATTATCAGATGCCACCGCAGTAGGCTCCTGGCGACGAACGTCGGAACCTAAGAGCGGTTGTCGAATGTTTAACCTATATATAATTTAACTTCACACAGGTGTAATTAGTGGAAGGTTCTTTAACATGCCATAAATCTATGACATGGGACCGCCGGCTTTACTTCCCCTCCGAAGGAAGGCGTACTGAGGGTTTTTAACGCTCTTAAAATCGAACTATAAGTAGTAACGTACACTTTATCAACAGAAATGTCCAACCTGCATAGTGAAGTGGTCTGTGTTATGTACACCACCAACAATGCTTGTAACACGGAAACGAAAGCAAATACAACATAATTATGTTTACAGGACATGTTTTGCTTGTTGTCAGGTCCTCTATCGAATCCCCGGAGCTTTCACACATATTTAGTTACACCCTGTATTGTAACCGAAGGGCAAAATTTGAATGTAATTTTGAAGCATTTAAGACAGAAAGTTATGAATATATTATTTCGCTACTGGTAGAACATTGCCAGCTCAGAGCATTGTGTAGAGATGGGAAGGCACACCCACCCCAGGACAATAGAGCGCAGGTACGGACTAGCCCCTTTCCGAGAAGACTTGGCCAGCTCCATGTCATTGTTTGTGCTGAAGACTTATTGTATGCTAGTCACTGAAAATTTATAAGGAAAGAAGAGCTGTGTTCAGGAAGAGAAACTGTTTTCTTTGGTGCAAGAAATACCTTTAACTTTGGTAAGACACCGGAGATAGCACTCGGTATTGGTGGATTTTTAAGTTCGCAGGCGGAGTGATCTCCGAATCGGCGCGAAACTCAGCCTGGTGGGGGTGTACATGACGCTACTTGGGACTATTTGCTAGCGTCATGATGCAATGACATATGTAGAGTCTCCCCACGATCGAATCCTAATCAGAACTGGATATTCGGTACCTGCCCATTTAACGTGACAATATGAGCTATCGCTCGTGAATCTACGACCATTTCCTGAGGAGCGGATTCTTTGGCGGTAATATGTCCATTGTGTACCAACGGCCTGTTCTTTATCGGAGAGTTCTTTATCGAGCACCGCGTGGCCCCAGATCGCCAGCTCAGAGCAGTAGAGAAGCTACTTGACGAGGCACCACTGGAATGGTTCCAGAGTTTCCGGTACACCTTCCAAAACATGGAAGAATTCAGGGAAGCCTTCCTGAAGACGTACTGGAGAAATTGTTTAGGGGTCATATTTCCCCGGCCATTGTACTTTCGAGGGCGGTCATCCCCTGTCCGTATCACGTGGATTATGGGTTGTGTTTTTTTTTTAAGCCCAAAGCACGAGGAGCGGGGGTTCAGTTTTTCTTGTATAGACTTCATGGGACGGACTCTCTAAGTTAACACCTACGAAACTGTGGTTCGGTCCAGGTTAATCTTGTTTCAAATCCTGAGGGAATGCCGAACAAAACAGTACGGGTCCACCAACGCGAGACCAAGTGAACGAGGTTCGGAGCCCGATAGGACAAGTTCCACCAGCAAGAAGTGATAGGGGAGAATATTTTACTAGTGACTTCCGAGGTGTAAAAATAGGTGTTAAAAACCAGTGTAATTTCAGGGCATTTCAGTGAAATTCCAGTGTATGTGGAAAATACCAGTGCTGCCTGTGGTTGAGGCAGATATCCGTGTGTGTGAATCCCAGAGCGTAACCATGGGCAGGATTATGAAGTCCCATTGGCGACTCTGCACCATGGGCTAAGGCGGCCTTTGTGGATCTGAGCGAACCCAGGACACCATGCAGACCACCTCACCTGGACAGCAGAAATGATGAGTATTGACTTTCAAATTATGGGTATATAACTTACGAAAGGGGGGCGGACAGTAATGTAGATTCAGTAGCTTGCGTGACGATGTTAGTCACAGTCATTATAGATGCGGGAGGCAAGTTATTTAACGGTCAGCATGTTCTAGTTAGGAGTTGTGTGTGTACTCGCCATTATTAGTTTAATGCATGTCTTTGGGCTCAAATGGTACGAGTATGTCCATGTAGGTAAGATTGATTTGTGAGCCAGGGCTCGTAGATTAAATTCACGTGAAGTTTTGATGTTTGTTCGTGTGGCATTTAATGTAATGATGTTAATGACTTTGACCATAAGTTGGTTTATATTTGCTTATCGTGAGATTAATAAATTCCAGTGAGGATAGTTTTTCGCCACATATTGAGGTATATTGAGTGACCCTTTGCCCCTTGTATTTTTCCGTGAGACCGGCGAGGTCGAACCAGTGTCCGGCGAGAGGTTACGAGTGAGTTATGGTGAGTTGTTCCCACAGGAGCGTGTGTGATATTTATGTGTGATGGCGATTTAGGTTGCCGGCGAAGTTAGCCGAGGTTCGTACCACGTGCGGTAGACGTATGTTGATACGAAAGGCGTCGTGATGCACGTGATGGTACATTTGTTGTTGTTGTTTCTGTATGAGAGGGTCCATACCTCATAACAGAGAAAGTTCAGTCACACACGCATGGGAAAATATATATGTGTTTTTCAGGAACACCATGAAGAAACACTGGTTCAATCCCCTCGCCGACGTACACCGGCATATTATAAATTTACCATTTGTATATTCGCATAATGTAGGCACAGTAGAGGTTTGGTTTGTTTTGTCAGCTGGTCAGGTAGGGAGCTATTTATAGTTACGGCCGGCCCGCGCGAGCCATTGTGTATGCAGGGGGGGGGGGGGTTTCTGTCTCGTCTTGGTCAAAGCTGTAATTACCACTTACCGTTGTAAGCTAATTAATTTAAGGGGTGCATGTCGTTTTGCCATGCTGATTCGTATTTCTTTGCTTGTACTACTGTTCGTGAATAGTAGTAACTTTTGTTCATCCGGGTTCAGCCCGTGTTTATTTTGTAGTAATTTTGTCTTGTGCCTAGCCCCGTATATTTGGATATGATCCGCCCGCCCAAAATGTCGTAGTTATATTAGCCCGACGTAGGTTGGGCCCATGTGGTTCGAAGCCTGTCTATGAAAGGTACTCGTCATTATCTGTGTAAAAATTGTCCTTGTTCCCTGCTAGAGTGTATATTTGTGTGACATAAAAATCAGAATAACACTATTTGTTTATAATAAAATCAGTAAGTGCAACTGCAGTTTGTTTTTGACCCAAATTCGTGTTAGAGGCAGTTGACAGTCCATTTAAAGTAGTTTTGACCACCTCGCACAGCTGAGTAACGTGATGTAATGATTTAAAGTAAATTCTATGGTTGAACTCAGCTGTTTTTAAGGTTTCATCCTATGGGATGAGGTTTGTTCTAGTTTTTTTTAAGAGGGGCGCACTGGGATATCACATATTCTTTGTTTTTATATTTAATTTTGAAGGTGTTGGTTTTTATTTGTTGATGTCAGTTGGGTTTTTATTTGTTGTTTTTGTTCTGTAATTTCTTTCTGCAAGTTTTTTTTGTTGGAAATAAATTACGGACTCAGTAAGATGTGAGTGTACGCCATTTCTGTAATTGTTAGTCACCTGTTTCCTTCACTTTAGGCCTTTAAGTCAGTCACTATAACGAACGCACCACCCCCGAGATCAACTTATTTTATCCAGGCCTAAAGGATTGCCCTATCGGGTACAGTATATAAAACGCTAAGTTGTAATGTTTCACAAAACTCAAGCTCTTAAAACAGAGAGAATTACAAGGTGTGGTTTATACCAAAATCTTCCTAATCGTCTCAATAGTACAGACAAAATCTTACATTTCGTGAAAAGTCAACAGAAATATATTTATATGTTTATAAAGTACTTTTAATCAAATAAACAAGACGATAGCTCCTGTCATAACTGTATCACGTCCGACCCACATAACAGTAAAGCCTGGCGGGTGGTATTTACACATGAAACATATAATGGTGTTATTCTTTTACGTCCCTTCTAACTACTGAGACTTTTAGAAACACAAAGTGCCAGAGTTTTGCCCCGAATGGGACCTTTAACGTGCCAGTACATCTAATACCAAGGTTCCCTCACATTTGCGCACCCTGAAATGCCAACTGACTGCACCAGGATTCGATCTTGCAATCTTGAGCACAGCAGGCAGGAACGTTACCTATGCACCTCGCAGCCAGTCCACAAGTAACCGACCGTACCAAATGAGCATTCAAACGGAAGAAAATTAGCGAAGCAGGGACAAATTTCACTCTAATTTCATAATTATAGACATTTTGTTTAAAAGTGCGATTAACCAAATAAACAAGATGATATCCCCAGCCAGAACTGTGTCGCGTTGAGCCCGCATATCAATAAAGCTCGGTGGGTTGTTTACACAAATGCAAGAGTTCTCTCAGGTGTCGGCTAGTATAATATAAATATGAAAGTTGGCTGTTTGTCTGATAATCAGTGCTTCTTTCACGCAAAAAGTCCTTAACCAATTGAGGTGAAATTTTATGGTCGGTCAGCATGTACTGTGGGTCTATTCAGACGTTCATAAGGTCAATCATTTTAAAGTGCCGACTATTTATATGTAAAGTAGTTCCTAAAACAACTTGCTCATGTCTTATTTACTAAAAGTCCAACATAATGGGTAAATGGTGAATCCTATCAGGAAATATAGCTCAGCATGTGTGTACTTAAAATTCAAATTTCTACAAGAAAATTCCTATGCATTTTCATCGTAAATAAGATGGATTAAGAACAAGTAGTTCCGTGAACAACTGAATAGCCAATTTCATATACGGTATGCTACTTATGTTAATTGCCTCTATCAACATACAAAATTTCAGTTTGATTGCTATAATATATTCGTATATATTGAGAACCGTCTAAATATTTCGGATGATCGCCATGTTGGATGTTTATATATGTAAGCCATAGATTCATGTACTATTAAATGAAGATTATTGCGTAGGTTTATTATTCAAATTCAATCGCACGATTAGGACACAAGAAATAAAAACGAGCTGTTAAAATTTCGCACAGCCACCATATTGAGGTTATGAAAACATTTGAAATGTATAAGATGTCAGTGGATTAAAATGTGTACAAGCATTTACCGTACCAAGTTTCACTGCGCTCGGATGGTTAAATCGCGCTAAAGGTCTATTTAAATGTTTCAAATTTGCTTGGCCGCCATGTTCGTTTTGTACTTGACAGGTTTATGAAAGTTGCATAGGTCAACTTCTAGTAGTGTCCTTTATCACCGTACACAAGTTCAGGGTGATATCGGTAATATTATTTAAATCACTCATGATGGTTCCGTATTGATGTGCTTAAATAGTTTTTATTATTAAGAGATATAGAATGCCGGTGAAATATTTTGCACAGCCGCCATGCTGGATTGGTGAGACGTAATAAAATTTGAAGGGCACGGTCGTAGGTGGAGAAAATAGTACTATATCCTTACCGAGTTTTGTTGATATTGCTCTAGCCGTTTAGATTTTATTAGGACATACACACACATGGACAAACGGCGATCTCATGAGCCTATTTTTAGCCTACTTTTCACATTTTGCAAAAATGAGGAAAAATTAGACTTATGAGATCGATCCGGGAAAATGTGTGTCTGTCTGTCTGTCCTTCTGTCTGACTGGCTGTGTGTGTGTCTGTCCTTCTTTCTGACTGGCTGTGTGTGTGTGCCCCCCCCCCCCCCTATTAACCCCTAAACGGCTGCAGAAATCGAAACCAAATTTAGTATGAGTAAAGATGTATACCGGAATATCTCAAGGCCATATTTGAAAATGATGTCAGTGCTACCAACTGCTGAAAAAACGCACTCGAAATTTGAGCTCCATGTTGGATATCTTGGAAGGTATGCATGGGAGCTATTCCAAAATTGGCACACATGTAGATACTACTATTTCAGTTTAATTTCCAGGAGGCCATACATGACAGTGTTGCCAAAATAATGTTAAGCCTTCTGATAAGTCCAAATTTTAAATGCATATAACTTCTACACTATTAAGTGGATTTCAGCCAAATTTTGTATGTAATATGTGTACATAAACAGATAAGACTCGGTGTATTCTTACTAGCCACCAGGACTGCCAACTGTTAATATTTGCTCTCTCTATTTTCTTCATCCAAATACCAATATATCAGAAAGTATGCAAGCCGACTGCTTTAAACTATGCACACGTATAGTACCTGATATTTTAGATTAATTTTGGAGTAACTTATATACTTCAGTTCTACCAACATGATTCTAAGCCTGCTGATAGGGCCAATTTTTAAATACATGTAACTTCTATACCATCAGTTGGATTTCAACCAAATTTCGTATGTGCTATGTGTACCATAACAGATATGACTATAAGTATTCTTAAGAGCAATCAGGGCTGCCAACTGTTAATAAATGCTGTCTATATTTTTTTTAACCTAATATCAATATATCAGGAAATATGTAAGCCAACAACCCTATACTTTGCACACGTATAGCACCTGACATTGTAGATTAATTTGGAATAATTAATATAAGTCAGTGCTGCCAACATGATTCTATGCCTGCTGATAGGTCCAATTTTAAAATACATGTAACTTCTATACTAACAAATGGATTTCGTCCAAAATTGGCACAACAAGTTATCAAACTATTTCAGATTATGCTATTTCTGACCAGCACACGCATGACATTGTTGCCAACATGCTTTTACGCGCGCTGATAGATCCAATGTCTAACTGCATGTAACGTCCATTGGACTTCAACCAATTTCTTTATTCTGTACCTTAAGAGATGGAACTAAGAATATATTCAGTCACCAGGGCTGCCAATTGTAATGCTCTATTAGGCTACAGTATACCAGGTATATTTCGAACTAATTAGACATTTCGATATTACCAACTTAATTTCGTCATTATTTTACATAGGTTCATATACTGTAGAATAATCATTGGCATGAAGCTTAATTTTAAGAAAAGTAGGCTCTTTAGTTCGCCTCTGAACTAATTGTTTCATAAATGAAAGTAGGCTGAAGTCATGGTTTCTATGAACTTAGGAATTCTTACCTGTTAAAACAATATAATGACTAAACGGTCAATCCCTTCAGGAAACTAAACCCACCATTGGCACATAAGATTCAATTTTCTACGACAGGAAGTAATATGCACGTATGTAGGGGCAGTTGGCAAGGGCCCCTGTCCATAGCATAGCCACATAACGTTCCTAAATACGTATTACCGGATGCTCCCGAATCTACCAATGGCGTTCGTGCATAAAATACCGTATACAGTCATTATTCCTAAAATTTATAATACCTTTGAGATCCGTAAAATATCTTTATATATATAATTCTTCGACACGTGTGTATGTGACTGAACTCCTCCTAAACGACTGAACCGATTTTGATGGAATTTGGTATATATATTAGGGTGGGTCCATGTATGGTTTAGATTCACAATCTGACCCGGTAGGTGGAATGAACACAATTTTAGAACCACAATTTACACACAATTTTAGAACCACAATATACAGTCAAAAACAGTCGTCATGGAAACCACTAGCCTTGGCCTTCGTGAAAGCTGATGTCTTTGGACGGTTTGTCTCTGCACGTTAGAGCCACCTGGTCGCAACCTGTGCAACTACCGCCATTACATACACTCCGCCGGTGGCGAAAAGTTGTGTTATACCAAAGGTGGCAGTGATGTCGAATTCTACTGTTTGTCTCTGCACGTTAGAGCGTTTTAAAGTCCCGTATGCGTTCATATACCATTCATCCGATTGCCATGAAACTTGGGGGATATGTTGAGTGAGCTCCAGGGAAGGTGTTTGGCTTAGTAAATCCATTTTACATTAGATAGCGCACGAATAGATTCAACAAATGAGCGACGACGCGCGAAGCGTTTTAAAAAGGTCCCGTATGCGATAAAATACCATTCGTCCGATAGCGATGAAACTTGGGTGAGATGTTGTATACACTCCAGGGAAGGCTTCTGGCTTATTAAATCAATTTCACATTAGGTAGCGCACGATTAGATTCAACAAATGAGTGACGACGAGCGAAGCGTTTCAACAAAATTCCGTATAAGTTTATATTCCATTCATAGATTGAGATGAAACTTTGATGAGTTGTTGTGTAAACTTAAGTGAAGGCTTCTAACTTAGTAATCCATTTCACAGGAGTTTGCGCACGAATAGATTCAACAAATGAGCGGCGACGTGCGAAGCGTTTCAATAAAGTCCCGTATACGTTCAAATACCATTCGTCCGATAGCGATGAAACTTGGGTGAGATGTTGTGTACACTTACGTGAGTGTTTCTAACTTAGTAAATCCATTTTACAATAGGTAGCTCACGAGTAGATTCAACAAATGAGCAACGACGCGCGAACTTTTAATCAATGTCCCGTATGCGTTCATAGGTTATACCATTCATCCGATTGCAATGAAACTTGGGTGAGATGTTGTCTACACTTACGTGAGGGTTTCTAACTTAGTAAATCCATTTCACAGGAGGTTTCGCACGAGTAGATTCAACAAATGAGCGATGACGCGCGAAGCGTTTCAATAAGGTCCCAAATGCGTTCAAATACCATTCGTCCGATTACGATGAAACTTGGGTGAGATGTTGTGTATACCCTACGGAAGGTTTCTGGCTTAATAAATCCATTTTACAATAGGTAGCGCACGAGTAGATTCATCAAATGTGTGACGGCACGCGAATCATTTCAACAAAGTACCGTATGCGTCCATATACAATTTATCCGATTGCGATGAAACTTTGGTGAAATGTTGTGTACACTCCAGGAATTGTTTCTGTCTTAGTAATTCCAGCTGTTTTTAATAAGTAGCGCACCAACAAATGAGCGACGGTGCGCGAATCGTTTCCACAATGTCCCGTATGCGGTCATATATCATTCATCCGATTGCGATCAAACCTTGGTGAATCATTGAGTACACGCCAGAGAAGGTTTCAGGCTTCGTAAATCTATTTTACAATAGGTAGCGCATGAGTAGATTCAACAAATGAGTAACGGCACGCGAATCGTTTAAAGACTTTGATGAGTTGTTGTGTATACGCCAGGAAAGGTGTTCAACTTGGTAAATCCATTTTACAACATTGGTAGCGCACGAGTGGATGTAACAAATGAGTGACGACGCGCGAAGCGTTCCAACAAAATCCTGTATGCGTTCATATACTATTCATCGATTGCGATGAAACTTTGATGAGTTGTTGTGTACACTTACGTGAAGCTTTCTGACTTAGTAAATCCATTTCACAGTTGGTAGAGCACGAGTAGATTCAACAAATGAGTGACAGCGCACGAATCATTTAAACCAAATCCCGTATGCGTTAAATGCCATTTATCCGTTTGCGATGAAACTTTGGAGAGTTGTTGTGCACGCTCCAACGAATGTTTCTAAATTAGTTAATTCAATTCACGATAGTTTAGAGGCAGTTAACAGAAATTGAAAAAAATATTGTGTATCCAAAAGCACTTCAAGAAACTAAGTTACAACACTTTCTTTGATTGGCAGGACAACGTCTGCCGGGTCAGCTTGTATAATATAAAAAGTAGGTTAGCACAGGCAAGGAAGGCATTTCTACAAAAAAGGAATCTGTTGACATCGGATATAGATTTAGGTATTAGGAAGTTATTTTTGAAGGCCTTTGTCTGGAGCGTTGCGCTCTACGGAAGTGAAACTTGGACTGTTGGAGCAGCTGAAAAGATGAGAATTGAAGCATTTGAAATGTGGTGTTGCAGGATAATGATGAATAACAGATGGAAAGATAGGGTTACGAATGAAGAGGTATTAATACGAGTGGGAAAGGAGAAATGTCTCTGGCGACTGCTAATAATGAGAAGAGATAGGAATAGCAAACTTAGTTATAGAAGGAAGGGTGGAGGATAAGAACTGTACGGGGTAGACCATGGTTAGAATATGTTAAACAGATTGCCTCGGATGTAGGTTGTGGTAGCTATGTAGTGATGAAACGATTAGCTCAGGACAGGGAAGCATGGATAGCTGCATCAAACCAGTCGAAAGACTGAAGACTCAAACTACAACAACAAAATATTGAACCCGAGGGGCTTATGCTGACTGATATCGAACGTGGTTTTCAGAGACTGTAATCTCAGTATAAAGGTTCCACCAGGGAACGAACCCGAGGTCTGTGGAGGGAGTTTCATTGTAAAAAAAAAAACCTAGAGAGAAGTGTATATTTAATCACTGGTGTGATTTCAGTTATAATGACATTATTTATTAAAATAATGCAGGGAAATTGAGCAGAATACAGCATTATTAGACTACTTGGTGTAGGCTATACGGGGCTTGGAGCACAGAAACTGCAGAGTTTGACGTTTACTAATAGGCTCAGAATTGTTGGAGGTGTTCCTTGGAGCCACGTCAATCTCTCTGACCTCGTTATGTCGTCTGGAGGAGGTTGGGGGCGTGAATAATGACCCAGTTTTTCCCCGACGGAGAATAGGATGGAGAAGGGTGGGGAGAGATCACAAGGAAAATCATTGATTACTCGTGATTGGAGTAACGAAATGACATGAGAGTTGCCCACAGGTGAATCTTTAGACAGGAGGCTAATTTTAGAGCCTTTAATCTGCGAAATTGACGCATATTTAATGGAGTGCGGAAGGACCGTAGGACTATGGTTGTTCGCGGCTGGATTTGAGGAGGTTGCCAGGGATTCCCAGGGAGATAGCGTCCCCACGCTATGGAGAAAGGAATTAATATTAATTAATTGGCCGAGCGATTCTTCAGCACGCAGACAGTTCTGGGATCAGTGGAGAAAAACGGACCCAATGAACATGGTTTCGAGACCAGAATCATGCTGGGAGAGGAGCCGAGATAACGCGGGAAAATTTCGCTCTACTTTTCGTGTGAATCCGATATAAGGGAGTCGACCCTTGGCAGAGCAGTCAGTCTTAGCCAGTTGGAGTCAGTCTTACCCAATCAGTCGTAGCCAGTTGCAGCCAGTCTTACCCCAGTTGGAGCTAGTAGCCCGTTGCAGCCAGTCTTACGCAGTTTACACAGTTTGTCAAGAGAGTCGCAGACAGTCGTCAAGGCGGAACGATGGCGGTCCTGCTCATGAAAGGACGCCCGAACAAGGACTTGTACCTTTGAGTGAAACTTTAATAAGCTTTTATTAATAATAATCGCACTGCAGGTATACTCAGCAGTACGAACAACGGCGTGTTCACTTAGGAAGCACCGTGTAAGATGAGTGGCAGAACTATTGTAAATAATAATTTGTGTAAAGTTATGGACAGTGTAAAGCGCAATGTATAATACAGTGACTGATCATACAGATCTAATTACGCTGGAATGCGCTGGGAGAAACTTTACGAAGCATTTGGTAATGTTCTAAGAATACCAAATAGTAACGCTCAGGACGGAAGAGCATATTTATGCAAAGCAGGAAGCTTACCGTAGGAGTATGGATAAAAACTGTTGGTGAATTCCGAGGGCAGGTGAACCAGACTTTCAATCAGGAGTTGGTAGGAGCACGGGAGATGCCGTTGACACCTGCAATTTTGATACCTTTGCTAGGGAATTTCAACCAATGAAAAGTGTACAAAGTGACGTGTGTTATGTATAAAGCATATGTGAATTATCTTTTAAATTAATGGTTTAATAAATGTTATAAAGTGTCATGTGTTTTGGGAGCAATAGCTTCTTTATAGAAATGCAAAGTGTCGTGTGGTTAACGGAAAATATGTGTCATAAATTGTGTGTATTCAAGATGCGAATGTCACGCTAAACCTGCATATGGCAGGCGACTTGGAAGGATATGATTGGTTGAAGCCACCATGAAGAGCTTAGATATGTGAGTACCCCACATATTATGTTGAAGTAGAAATATAGGCCACTGCATGTTATGTGATTTCAGAGTTATAAAGATGCCAGTAAGAATCAGATTAGGAGGTAGACCCTCCAGGTTTAATCATTATTGTATTGATTTTTATAGAGTTGAGATGTTATTTGCATCAATAAGTGGATTAATCGTTACCACTATTAATTAAAAATGGCAATCAGTTATATAAATGAAACGAACACGGTTGTTCGATTTTTATGATGTTTAGTTGTGTCGGATTCTGGTAATTTATGTCAGTGAGAATAATAATAATGAATATTAAAGGTATGAATGAACGCATCAGGTAAATGTTGTAAGCAAGAAATAGTTACGCTAATTGCAAGACTTATCGATCTAAGCAGTAAGATTATACAGTAAGATTACATTAAGGGATTAAGAAAAGAGTTTTATATCAGAATATTGTATTCATGGGAATATAATTATGCCAGGAATGGAAGAGCTTTTAGTGAATTGAATTTGCAGCTTATGTGAGAAGCTTATAGAGTAATTGATAGATTTCTCTTAATATTATAGGACGAAGGTCGTGGCATTAGGTCAGGAACTAGGTGGTCTATTCTTCGTATGAAATCTCGTATGCCATGGGCATAATTGGAGATATACTTTGTGCCAGAGTGTTTAGTATTGGACCCTAACTCTGATGATGGATATGAAATGTTCCAGGTTGGAATCCCGTGATAGGTGAGAGGCAAACGATGGATATCTCTACACTCTATCTGATTCCCCGAGAACTTATTGTTGAGTGATTCGGCTTGTTGGAGCAAACCTCATGTCGGCAGCGTGGGCTGGCCGCATCATTTATTTAAGACACCGGTTGCCTACTAGACCAATGTTTTATGAACCTCGTACCTTTATGTTGAAATGGGCCTGATTGGTGCCAGTTATTATTATCCTCGGGGTAGGAATAAATGTAAAGCTCATTCACTACATGTTTGCATAATATTCAGTTAAAATCCATTGGGATATGTGTGTCATTGGGAGCACAGTATTTGTCTTGTAAAATCTTATACTGCTTAAGTGAGAGAAAGCCTTCAGTCAGGAAGCGAGGGTCGAGCTAATGGTGGAACCCCATCCCACTGCTATTGTGTGCAGACCGCTCGGGAAGAGGGTCCGGACGGTCATTCGAACCGTGAAAGCAAGTTTTAAAAGAACAGATTTTAGACCCTGTTAATGACATGAAATGAAATATTGTTATGTTGAGTAATGGAGCTATGTGGGTTAAGAACACATTGATAATTATAGATCACCCTGATGGTTCATGATTTTAGCTATCTAACGAATGGTTAGACGTTGCATTTGTACTGTCACTGACAACTTTTTCAGAAGTTGGTTACTAGATTCCACAGGCTACGCGCGCAAGGTAGTGTAATTGTACCATCCGACACAGCAATAACTTAACGTTCTTAAGATGAAATCACAAACGGCATGCAGTGGAACTATATAAATAGTGGGAGTGTAGGGGTAGCTTACATAATTATGGAGTTGCACGTTGACTGCGGTGCAACACCAGAATAGGCTAATGCATGCAAAGCATTTGGTGGGAAGAGAAAGATCAAAACACACACGGTACACATAATTGTCAAATTAAGAAGGTTTAATGAATAAGTAATTTTGTGAAATTAAAGAAGTCACATTGTATGACAGAAGTATCAATGTACAGTTTGTTTCTGAAGTTGTATGTGCATCAGCGCACTAGAGTATTTTGTGAAACTCATATAAGGGTAAAGGTTTGTGTTATGATATGATTTTATTATGATCATATTTTGTTCATATTAGTGGATTGTGGAAGTAATTTTTGTTTGCTTTTGTTTTATGGTTATGGGGATTGTTTTGTTTGTTTGAAGCCATGATTTTATTTACTGAATTAAAGTTTTAGAATAGAGTTGTGCCTTATCATTGTAGAGTTGATACCTTTTAGCCTCAAATCCAAAGTATGCAACTGCTACATGGGAGAACGGTACACGCTCGAGTCCTGATGCTAGCTGGAGGCAGAAGCATATTTTCCATCGAGATTACTCACATGGGTACAATATATATCCACGATATACGCTAACTTGTTAGTCACTATGGCATGGCATGATACATGAAGTTGTATGCAGGCGTGAAGTGTACGTAAGCTTAAGTTTAATTACCGGCACCACTCAAAATGACAACATTAACGTTCAACTATTTTCTCGTCGGTAGTTAAGCATGAGTATTCCAGCCAGTAGACACCCCGCTAAAGCAGGTGACAGCACCATTCATGTAGATGTGCTGTTAGCAGCTTGGCGTTACTGTATAACTTAGCGACAATGCATTCACTGATATAAAGTGCGGCTACGGTGACGTAGTTGGTAGCATGTTGAGATTCTGTGCCCAAGATCGCGGATTAAAATCCGGCCGAAGGGGTCAGATTTTTAATAGCGTTAAAACTACCTCAGTATGCCTTCCTTCGGAGGGGAAGTAAAGCCGGTAGACCCATGTAATAGATTTATGGCATGTAAAAGAACCTGCCGCTATCTACAATTGAGTAAAGCTAAATATGTAGGTTAGATTTCATTACCGCTCTATTAAGTACCAACGTTCGCCGCCAGTTGGCGGTTGCGGTGGCATCTAGTAGAAAAGTTCACAGTTAGGTGTCGTTGACGGTAACATTTGGTAGAAAACGTACAAACTACTTGAAATTGATCGTCTGCAGTACTTACCTGAATTACAGATAACACACACTAATACAGCCGTCAAAATTAACACCAGTTATCAGACAGATTCTACACAAACGGGGCTACATGACCGCGTTGTAGCAGCCCCTAAACTGAGGAACCAACCTACTGATATAAAGAGAAACATTTAAGCTTGCATTTCACACGTTGATGTTGACTCATTACTGCAAATTATGAGCGTCGCATGGAAGGGCTGCTGTAAAAATCGATTTACTTGTACTAGATACACATATTTTAATTAAGTAAAGAGTCTGGAGCAAGTTCTGTAAGCGTCACTTGACCAGTCGCTAGGCCTGTACGCTACACTTCACCCCTTTAGCTTGTCTCAGTGAGAATCCGGTATTAGTTGATGATGAGGATAATTATTGTTTTAAGTGGACTAACATCTAGATTATCGGCCCTAATGGTTTGGGTGATAGTGAAACATGAGAATGCAAGGTAAACTATAACTATAACTAACTACACACTTACAGGCTAGTAGAAGAAATGGAAAACAAAAGGAGAATAAGGCAACTAAAGGACAGGAGGAAAAGAAGTGCCCTCAACCCTCGAAGAATGAGGCTTGAGGGACTTGTAAGTAAGGAAGGAAGGACGGAAGGAAGGAAGGAAGGAAGGAAGGAAGGAAGGAAGGAAGGAAGAAAGGAGAGCCATGAAAGGCAGGTAGGAAAGGGAAAGAGGAGAGGGTCCAACCCCAAAGGCAATGGAAAAAGGGGGAAAACCGGACCCAGCTCAGTAATCCCTCAGGGTTGCCAACTCCCGAACTCACTAGCCGTGAGCCCTTGTGGGTGTAGCACTATCGAGGGTGCACCAGAAGTGGTGGGGCTACACACACCCTGCCTCCTTAAGGGCCTTGAGCAGAAGGCAGGAGATATGAAGAGAACAGAAGAGGTCTGACCCCTCGAAGAATGAGGGGTCGGAAAAGATGAAACAAGGGTCCATTAAGGTGGGAAAGTGAAAGACTCCCTAGGCCTCGGATACCCTAATACAGTCGGGGTCTATCTGGTATTAGTATTTGACTGTTACGGTATTGGGAATAGAGACGTGTCGGAAAGCGGCCGCTGTTTTACGAAACCTTGGGAAGCCGCCAGCTGTACCCCTTCAGCTTGTCCATGAGTATCCGGTATTAGTATTTGATTGTTACGGTATTAGGAATTAGAGACGTGTCGGAAAGCGGCCGCTCTCTTACGACACCTCGGGAAGTCGCCAGCTAGCTAGTCGCAAATAGAATTGCTCACCTTAACCTTTTTATACTAACACAAAGGCGACGACTGGCACTTTGTTGCCAGCTGTAATGTTGGTTGCATACCCGTGTACCGCAGGCAATTGCTCGGCCAACCCCATGATGGCAGTCCTTATAGACCATATCCAAGTGGTTTTGTTGCTTCAAATTCATTTTAGCGAGATATTGGTCATCAACTCAGTTTGTGTGTTAGATATGTCTGATACCATTGCTCCTGAGCTTACTATAGTAGTGGGCGCACCAATCATTATCAGGGTCTTGTATTAAAGTAATTGCCCCAGAACAGATACCATTCCGGCATTTCGATTTAGCAAGTGTTGATATTACTGGCATGTTTTTATGATCTCTTTCATTACAAAATTAGCCAGCAGCACCACCAATATCACTTCAGTAAAATTATGATAAAATTATATAATTATTATTAATAATACTAGTAATTGCCCAGATATTGAGAGATCTATAGACTAAAATAATGTCATGCGACGTAACTGAGTGGAATAATCCACTTTGTACAACAGGATTTCAGAGCCTTAAGTCTTGAGTTTCAAATCCCACAGCTAATGGTGACAATTATTCGACTGATTTTTCCCAGGCCACCTTGACACGTACACTTCTATGAAATGCTGAGTTTGTAACTCATACTGTTAGTCCTCAATGCGCCACAAATCGCTATTTATTCGAACAGGCAACAATTTTAGATTCTGCGATGAACCAACGATAACAACTGCATATTATGCAATCGTATTGGTGTTTTTGACCCCCTCGTAGTGTAGTGGCTAGCATGCTTGGCTGTCACCTTGGAGATACGGGTTTGTTTCCTGGCCCTGCCTAGAAGTTTAATTCTGGTCCGAGGGCTGGAACGAGATACTCTCAGCCTCGTGACGCGCGCGAAACTGAGAATAGATGGGTTCAGTACCCACTTGAGCCATGTAATAAGTGGTTTTCCTTGGTTTGTCCACTTCTCTTTCAGAGAAATGCTGGGATGGTTTCTAAGGTAAGGCCATGGCCATCTCCTTCCCAACAGCGATAACAATAAAGATAGGTTATCAGACTAACCTCACACACACTCAAGTACACGGGAATACTTGACCACGATGTCGCAAAGCTCCTAAATAAATCAAGAATAACGTATTAGTGTTCACTACGTGGCGATCTCTGATATATTCCAGTCCACCTTCTGGTGTAGTGGCTAGCGTTGTTGAATGTCGTCCTGGAGGTCGGGGGTTGAATTCCTACCTCAGCCATCCTAGAAGTTGTTTATCGTGGTTTCCCCACTTTTTCTCCAGGCGAATGCCGAGATGGTACCTAAATTAAGGTCACAGCCGCCTCCTTCCCAAATACTAGCCCTAATTCAAATACACACAGTAGTAGGCTATAGCCATCTCAATGAAATACACTTATCAGACAGATTCCACACACACCCAAGTACACGGGGCTGTGTGACCACGATATCGCAAAGCTACATAATGAATCTCCTACTAACTTACTACCATCTACAGGGGGTTACCGGAAACTACTTTAGGAGCTAGAGACTAAGCGGGAGGAACGGAACGGATGCAATGATCAGTGAAAATCGGATGCAAGCAAACTACAAGGTAAGACATGTGTTGACGTTTCGCTACTCAATGTTTCCATCGTCACGTCTGTACTACCGACAAGTATCACCAACCAGATGAAAAATGCATATGTAAATTCCGCGACAGTGACTGTGATCGATATCACGCATCATATTGAGAGCAAAGATAGCGATCTTGCGTACTTTCACAATTTTCAGGATGTAGCCTAACTGATATATTGGATCGAAACTTACGACGGTAACAGAGACATGTTATGTGAGAGGCCTCGCTTGGACACTACTATAAAGAAATGTAACACATAACCACCCTATTGATAATTGAGTTTCAATTAACACAAAGAAATTTGTACAATATCCAGCTTACTCTACAAGGAACTTGGTAAGTGTGATTATTATTTTTATAAAGCCAATGGACATATGCGACGATATTGGACAATATTACCTTCTTGCTCAGTTTCAAAATTTATAGCTTATTAGACGGTGAGTAATTAATATTAACATTTCATACAGGCCTATGCAAGATGGCGGTAGTGCACAATAATTTAGTCTGATAGTATGTGACTTTTGAAAGTAAAGTCACTAATAAAATACTTACCTTTCCATAACGTTTAAGGTAATTGCTCAACTATAACCTGCGATGAATATATATTTCAAAAGTACGCATGACCGTCATCTTCAGTGTATCAGTCGAGGACATGTGCTCTCAGCGGAGTGAAGAACTTGCAAGATATTGGCTTCTTGCCAAGTTTAGAAATTGCTACTGAATTAGTTGGTGAATTTTCATTTTAGGTATTCAAGATGGTGGTTGTGCGTAATGTTAAAGTCAAGTGGCTTACACAAGATAATGTTTCACCAAATTTCTTGTCGTTTGCCAAATACACCCTTCAATATGTATTTTTAAGTTTCAATGCAATACATGATCGCCATCTTGAATGTAAGTCGGTCGGCTTTTGCCTTCAGTGGAGTGGTATCTTGCACGATGGTACCTTTTTTGACATGCTTGGAAATCGTAAGTATAATCGTGGTGATTAATACATTTCGAAATTGTGTTTATTCGAGATGGTGGTTTCTTAAAATACCGAACTTATTATGGTCCTCTAGTGACGAAATGTAATAGAAATTGTATTACTATATCCTTTTATATATGTTTCTACGTTTTAATAGTACGCATGCCCGTTGTCACTAATTATATAGACTTCTTTTTTCATCAGAGTGAAGCTATGCCTGGTCCTACTTTATTGTCAAGTTTCGACGCTGATTGTTTATTAAGTTGTCGAATAATTTTTTTCAATATTATATATAATATTCAAGATGGCGGATGTTGAGGGATTTTCAAAGAAATGCATTTGGAATTTCACCAAATTACATTTCCTTGCGTTTTGTACTAATGTGTTGATTTTTTGAATGGTTTCAGAGCTGCGCACTTAAATGTTAAAATTCAAAATGGCGTATTATTTGAAGTTTGCAGCAATGTTGCACTTGAAAGTATAACAAAGTTAATGTTCTTAAATAGAACTTGATACAAACCAATGTTTGTGGAATTCTAGGCTGGTGTTCAAAATTTATAAAAGTAGGAAACGCAGACAGACGTACAGGTGCCGTATAGGCTACAAGAAGCCGCTGTTTGATTGCATATATCTAATTTTACATAGAGTACAGTATACATTTTAGGTAGCTTTCATTTGGAATGGGTATCCATGTCGTGACTACCGGAATATTTCGACACAACTTCGCGTTTCACATCCCCCAGACACGAAAACCACCGTCAATTCTAAGGTGTATAAACTTATATAATTTTTATACAGGGTGTCACTAAATTCTCATTACAGACTCGAAGGCTTGTATTGGGGACCAAGACAGTTAAGTTTAGCATAATAACTTGTCTCCGGAAACGTACCGTCTTCCTGCTACCCGCAAGAAATCACCACAGTACACGTTCAAATCTCCCGCAATTTCGGCGCCACTGACTAGAGTAGCCTACAGTACATACGTCATTGAACGATCACCTGATGGCACATATACCCTACAGGTGGTATCCCCTACCTTGTTCAACGAAAACTCACGGGTGCCACGTACTTGGTATTCTTTGAAGATGTACTGCATACCTTCTTATACGATGTGCCATTACACGTGCGTCAAAACATCTGGTTTCAGCACGATGGCACATCATCTTATTTTTCACGTGCGATCCGAGATAATCTGCACCACAGATTTGGGCAACAGTAGATAGGTCGTGGTAGCCCGATTGCTTGGCTTGCTCGTTCACCCGTTCACGTTCACTTGACACCGCTAGACCACTACCTGTGGGTCTTATGATAACCTTGATTTACGAGACCCCTGTCCAATCCGAGGAAGACCTACTGGCGCGGGTTATTGTTACGGCGGATGTTGGTGGACCAGGGGTTGGTGATCGTGTGTACCAGAACATGGCACGGAGGAACCATGTCTGTGTTGACGTGAAGGTCGTCACATCGAGTCCCACCTGTAATTGGACCCAGACGACAAGCAGCAGGGGTCGCACAGAGCGCTGAAAATGCGAGAGTTTTGAACGTGTGCTCTGGTGGTATTTTAGCGGGTAGCGGGGACACTGTACATCTCCGGACACAAGCTCCCATGCTAAACTTAACAGTCTTGGTCCCCAATACAAGCCCTCAAAGTCTGTAATGGGAATTTAGAAGCACCCTGTATGTATACCTCTATATACTATACTGTACAGGATGAAGAAAAAAAAACGCACATGGAGGTGAGGATGCAGTTCCTCGTCGAAATTCACGATAAAGGTTTATCTAGCAAAATCTAGTCCCACCAATAGGTTTAATAGAAATGCGAGTTAAGAAACGCGGCTCTGGCAACGTTGTAAGTGCGTGCAGCGTGGCCAATAACAGGTCGTATGAACTCGGTGCTGTGGTGAAGTTGTCTCATTAGCTCAGTGGGACGAGGTAATGCCATGACCACCGGTTATGCGGACGCGCCGATGGTCGGGTCAAGTTCGCGCCGAACATTTGTTTCAGTTAATGTATCAAATTGTACCCAATGTACACCTCCACAATGCAATACAATATGTGTTGTGTTTACATGAACTTCTTACAGACGTAAACGACCACTTTGTTTCGACCATGGCACAAATAAAGCCGATAGAACATAATAGTGGATACAGTACCATCGTATTTATCCAATGAGGTACAAAACACAACAACTAAGCTACACTAGGTTCCTCCCATGAGGTACAAAACACAATAGGTAAGCTACTCTAGATTGCTCATTATGCTACGCACAATAATTACATTATGAACGTTGGACGTCCAGTCTTCTCTTCACACAGCTGGTACGTACACTGGCACATGTTCAAAGCAACCACGACCATGTGTTAGGCAATTGTCATGTGACAAAATGATGTCTGGCTTATAAACGCACATAGACGACGGGAACTCACGTCTCTCACGCGCACACACACAAATAACGTCCTAAAGTAGATTCGAACCGTAGCTCCATGGTAGATGTGGGTTTGATAACCCAGCAGTCTACTCAGTGAGCGACGAAGGCTCATGTGGTAGTGCGGGGTGATACACATTCCTCTATACATTCTTATGTGCTGCAGGATGGGACAGTGTTGCCAGCTTCTCGATTTCATACTTGTGTTTTCAAACTATAACCGCTCCGATTTTACTATGGAAACTTTTGTCTTGCATTTAGATGAGAAGTCGCTTGTCGACCTCCAAGTGCGACATTTTTCTTCATCCTCTATATCAATTTCTTGAGGACTCGATAACTATCGTCATTTTAAACCAATCACTTTTAAATTCATACATAAAATATAACCCATCACATTCTCGGTGGAGTGTGTTACTGGGCAAAATCGGACCAAGGGGATGGAAATGGGGGAGGGGGGGGGGGGCTATTAATTCGAAAAAGTGAAATATCGCTATAACTTTCTTGATATGTGAAACATCGAATGCTTTCAAAGTTCATACTATTCTTCGGATAAGGGGCAAAAACGTTACTTGTCCTTTAAAAATTACCCAAAACGTTTGACTGAAATATGTTTGATATGTGACGGCCTTACGCCAAGACCGATTTGTTTTTGGAATTACAGTAGGCATCTTCGTCCCTTGCCTAGCCTTTACTGATGACCTCATTCTACTGGCAAATCATTTAGAGGAGGCTACCTACAACTTAAAGAGTCTTTATGGTGTAGCGATTAAGACTGGTTTGAAGATCAACATCCAGAAGACTGAATTTATGATCAATATCAAACAGACCCCTTCTAATATTCCTCTCACAGATACTACAATACGAAAGTTACCTGCAGTTAAGTAGGCCTACTTGGCAGAATAGATTTCTGCGAATCAGAGCGAGAACCTAGCCATAGATGCCAGATTTACCAAGTTTGAAAGGACTTATCATTCCTGTCATATTACCGGAGTCTATTCATCTAAGTGCCTCTCCAAGAACCTCAAACTCAGAGAGTATAACTCGGTCGTCAAGCCATCTGTTTTGTATGCTTCTGAGTGCCTTTTAATGACCAGGAAGGACCCACTCAGAAAACTGGAGTTAAAAGAGAGGAAGATCCTGCTAGGTCCAATTAGAGAGGAAGGAGGCATTTACAGAATCCGTCATAATGATGAATTGTATGAACACCAGGAGGACATCATCACGTCTATAAGGAAAAGACGCCGGACCTTTTATAGACACTTGGCACGTCTGGATTCTGAAGGACTCACAAACAGGATATCCACAGTAACAGGAAGAGACAAGGGTTCTAAGAACAACTGGATTGCGTCAGTTAGGTCAGATATGGAACAACTAGATATCCCATTGGAAAATCTCGTGACCGTCTGATGTTTCGTTAGATCGTCCGAAAGGGCGTTTTCCCAACGTCCCTTACAAGTAAGGAGACTACAGGAGCTAAGTGGACAGAAGAAAGAAGACTGACTCATAGTCAGAAAATAAGGGACTATTGGAAGAAGAACAAAGCAACAACTTTACCGAAGAATTGATACGAGCCCCGTGGTCCTAAGTTGGCCTAAACGATAAAGAGAGAAAGAAAGAAAGAAAGAAAGAAAGAAAGAAAGGAAGAATAAAAGTAGGTCTATAAGAAGATAGGACTTCTCGTATGCTAAACATGTAGAACGTTTGTAGGTATAAACCAATTGGCAAACTTAGTGAATACGAAATATTTTTCTTTGCCCGGTGAAATCTACTTCCGCCTTCCGGAGTGCGGAAGGGGATTTTTTAAATGAGTCGTCCAGTTACAAAACTCGTTTAATCCACTTGTGAATAAGGATCATGTCGTAAAATTATTTATTTAATTATTTTATTTTATTTTGCTTTATTTTATTTTATTTTATTTTATTTTAGTTTGTTTTTCTTTGTTTAATTTAATTTAATTTGGTTTATTTTTTTTATTTTTTTTATTTTTTTTTGTTTATTTTGTTTTATTTTATTTTGCTTTTATTTTGATTTTGTTTTGTTTATTTTTTACTTTATTTTGATTTTCCAGAAAACCAATACAAAACAAATAAAAAAGAGTAAGTAAGAAGCAAAATTCAAAAACAAAAGCAAAAGCAGAAAAAACAAGGAACACAAAGCAAAAAATCAAAATTCAAGAAAAGCAAAAGCAGAAAACAAACACAAAACCTAAACCAAGACAGAAAAGCAAAATGTAAAATTCAAAAGCAAATGCACAAAGCAAACACAAAACCACAAACAAACAAAAAAAAAACACGTTTGATTCTTATTCACAAGTGGATTAAACGAGTTTTGCAACTCGACGACTCAAATGTTAAAAGTACGCTAAATACTGTATAACAGCTAATTGTATGACGTGAACATGATACCATTTCCTAATAGATCTGATACTGATTGAAGTTTGAATGAACGTTATCGGGAAGGTGGGCGATAAACGGGGTGGAGTTTATGCAAACTACTCGGTGGAAAGATTAGATAGTGGAACACGTGTTATCATAAAAATGAACATACGCTTCATTAGGTCTTGTGAAAGATAGCCTCACTTTATAGCAGATGATTCAGTGTTTGCTTTTGTGTAATTTGGAGCGATAACGTAATGCACAGTACATGTCCATCAACAATACAAGAGGTGGCCCACTCAGCAATGATAACAACACATCGTTTACAAAGACAACACGGCGCATGACAGCACGACATAACTCGATTCAATATCCACAAGAATGTGCATTCAGCTCGTCTTCTCTTGAATACTACTCATGGTATTTTCGACATACGTTTCAGTATTTTTATAGTGCACAAGTGTAGGAAAAATGTTCTTAACCCTGTAGTGGTCGCGCTCAAATTTCTCGCATAGAAGGTCGCGTGGCGCCTGAGAGACACCATTAATATTCTTAGTAATTTATTAAATTCCAAGTTTCAACTGAGAATTTAAATGAATTCCTGAACATTTCTGAAGTATTAGCATCTATTATGTCATGGAAATTCAGGCCGTACATAAAAAGGTACATTGTATAAATAATCTTCTGTTTGAGTGATTGATTGTCTCACCGAATTAATGAATGTATGGAGTGATTGAGGTGATGAAAGCGCGTGCGTGAGAGAGTAAGTGAACTATGTTAATCTTCTAAATATGTAAATAATGCAAATATATTTGTAAAACATGTAAACATTGCCAAACCAAATGTAGATGTAAATTGTGCCAGTGAAGCATGTAATAGCCTATGTAAGTGGGGCTTGCCCTTTTCACTAGGCCTTCCATACTTGTGTTTGATTTATGGTTAATAAATAGTAATAAAGAATTGATAGAAATGCAATTTTTTATATAATTACTTCTTATATAAATAATATACAGCAATTGCTGTACAATTATGCAGATTTTAGTCCTACAAAGTCTGTCATTACAGAAACAGAACACTGTATATAAACAAATGTAAAGAACAGTGGCGGATTGCACCACGTCCGGTTGGGTAGCTGCAGCAAGTCCGGTGATCAGAGGTTCAAATCCCGGCGCTGACAGCGGCTGTCCTGAGTGTGGTTTTCCCCGGAGTTTCCCACACTCCCTCCAGGCAGATGCCGGGATAGTACCTTACTTCAAGTCCCGGGGCATCTACTGTTGCTATACACAGTACTACAGTCATCACAGAAATACAGGTTATCAGACTTGCTCTACACACACACAATTGCACGGGGCTGATAACCAAGATGTCCCAAGTCCCTCTCAGTTATGCTGATTATGAATAGTTACTTTAAAGGTTGATGACAGTTCAGTTCAATGACCTTGCGGGATTTCCTACAATGACAAAATTAAGTGACGTGGCGTCTGTCAAGTCACCGCGCGATCACTGAAGGATTAATATTGTAGCTTTAAGTCAGTCAACACCAAATCATTCCAATTACTGGAATATGTGAAAAATAACCTGAAATAAATTGCATGTGATATATAATATACTGTGTATATATTGTTATGGACTATTAAAGAAGAAGAAAACTAAGGGTTGACATGTTTCGCTCACCAAGAGGCATCATCGGATCCAAATATGCAAGACAAAAAGCTCTACAAAACACTTCACAGTGACACCCACAGATATATAGTCTCTGCCCTCTAAAAACAAAATACAAGAAAATCTTTCAGAAAACTTAGTAAGTGCGGTAATTATTACTGAAAGGCATTAAGCACCGAAAAGAGAACTAATTATTTTAATGATTCAAAACTTAGTGATTACAAACCCATCAGCAAAAACAAGTCTTTCTCTCCCTAACTTATCTATGAAGGTGTAGAGCTCGACGAGCGTAACATGTCATCCCTTAGTTTTCTTCTTCTTCTCCTTCAATAGTTATTATATATATATATATAAATCTTAATCACATGTAATTTATTTCAGTTGCATTTGTACGCCTACTCACCATCCTGAATGTACCTATGGAATCGTCGATCTTGTACGTTGTTAGGATAATTGGTACATCAGTCACCTTAACACTTGTAATGTGGACAGTCCTATACACAGACTGGTGAAATTGTTGTTGACAGTATTTGAGATGATAATTATCACAATTAAAGCAATCCTAATTCATTGCCGACCCACTGTACTGACTATTAACTCTTTAGAGGATCATGTGGACAATATACGAGTGTATACGAAAAATGAGTGTGTTATAAATGTTAACCAGGTGGTTGATTGGTCAAAGTGTAATGTGTTCCTGACTGGAGTGGTTTGTCACAACTGCGCTGTATAATTGAAATGTGCCATCACTTTTAGAGCCACACTTCTCCTGCATGCTCTGTGTGAATAATGAGTGGAATACTGGTTTCCGCCCGCGAACAGTTATCAATGTCCTCTGACTGACTGGGGCAATATATACAGGATGATGCTGCACCTATGTGCCCAGCGTCACGATCAATCAGATGCGGGTGTGACTGTGCGAGGAATATTTCATGAGAAGCATTGTGTGATTGCTGTGTGGATAATTTTCGATTTATAAACGATTGTTCTCTATCCGAAGAGGATCAAGATGCTCTCAACTTCACCGTATGTGCAACCTTGATCCCACACTTATCCTTGAACTGTCAAATATCCCAAGAAGGAGTTGCAAAAAAAAAAAAAAAAAAAAAAAAAACCGAGCCTTACAGTAGTCGCATATGATGTGTAATATCTGACATAGAAGAAACCCCACGTGAAATTGTTGATACACCGGTATTTTATACTATTATTGGCACAAATATTAATCTATTGTAAAAGGGAGTGTTTTACAGATACAGTATTATAGTTTATAATACGGAACTCATTTTATTAGATGATTTGTAGCTTCCACCAGCACTAGCCTAAATAAAGAATACGATATGGATCAACTAGATTAATAGACGCGACACCGCTCATAACTTTAAATTCCTTATAAATAGGCCAACTTGCAAGTAAATGCATTGTGCACAGCAGTAGATCATGAAAGGCTTGCCCAGTTCCCGGACCTGTTGATTCACAGACTAATACGTAATTTCATATGGATTCTGTTAAAATGAGTCATTTGATATGATGAATATCGTTTAAAATGATAATCTGGTAGCAAAAATACCTATCCCGACCAGTATTCGAACCCGAGATCTCCAGATTTACAGTCAGGGTCGCTAACACCACGGCTATTTCGACCACGCAAATATTATGCACAAAATGGTGACTTATTTCCACGTTTCAATAATACTTCATTACGGAATTAAGTTTCACTTATATTTTGCTTGTTTCGATAATGTTCCTGCGTGAAATTGAGTTTAAAATGCCTTATGAATAGGCCCTCTTGTGAGTAAAGAGACTGTATTCAGCAATAGTTCATGAAGGCTTGCCTAGTTCCCGTATAAAATGTTCTTCAATCAGTTGACACCAGAGTTCGCATGAGCGTTTACTGTCAGAAATGGTATCAATTCCCGACACCGCGCGCTCATTGTTTCCTGGATCTTCTCCACTGCCAGCTGGATCGATCGATCCAGCTGGCAGTGCGTGTTACACACTTTCGTTCGATCCACCACTGCGAGCTGGATCGTTCCGATCCACTTCCGTCTCATTTTTCAAAATCACTCCCAGAAAAATATCCAGCAACCGAGTGGAAAGATGTTACACATCAATAAAACAAATCTCCTAAATGAAAAAGCACGGAATCATGAAAACATTTACTACTTTCTGACTTCTGGGCTTCTTTGAATATTTGAAACGCTTTGTACTTACCTACATCGGTAGTTGTAGAGGAGAAGAGTGTGTCGAGGATGAAGTTATGGAACTCATTTTCTTCTTTCTCTGCATGTTTTCTTTCGCGATGATGTTTACGTTTTCTAATTATACGAAACAAATAAATTCTTAGCCAAACAAACAATACGTAACTAAGACACGCAATGAGGAGCTTGTGTACGGGTGACGATACTGACCTAGTATGCATATATGAACATATAAACATATAACTAAGAGCTTGCGTTCTTATAACAACCTACAGTTGACGCTACTGACCTAGTATAAGTAGATGACCAACACTGGTTGCCATGGTTACCATGATATCGGGAAATTGATGATCCAGATAGATCCCCAACCGAAACCCTATCCATTCTAAAAGCCTATCACAAAGAGAACTGCCATAGCCATAGCCTCCAGAGTAATTTTATTTTGTGACCTGCACTACCGAAGGAATTTGTGTGTGAAATATGTTTGAGTATCAGTCTATTGTAGTATATGCTCTTGTAATTAACGGGGGCTTAAAGTTGGGAAGTATGCCTTCCTTCGGAGGGGAAGAAAAGCCGGCAGTCCCATGTAATAGATTTATGGCATGTAAAAGAACCTTCCACTTATTTATTATTTATTCGAGTCAAAAGCATTACAACATACACAGAGGGATGATACACATTATTAAAAAGAAATAATACATACAACAATGTCTCGAATTAGATTGTCTTTGCCCAGAAACGGGCCACTGTCACACCCTTTTCATGACCTTCCATTAACTCCTGCGTTGTGCAAGAGCACGGGCACAGTTCACAGGAACACAGGTGTATCATGGTCTGTCTCTCCCCACACTCACAGAGTTCTGATTCCTGTAGGTATCCCCATTTGTGGAGATTAACTTTGCATCTCCCAACACCAGTCCGAAGTCTGTTGAGTGACCGCCAAGTTTCCCAGTTGTTGTTGTGGCCTGCTGGAAGCCTTTCCATGGCCTTCATCCAATCTGGTGGTATGGTGGATTGCCATAGCTGTATCCCGGCTACTTCGGGTTTTGTAGTAGGCATCGATGTAGTTTGCAGGAAGCTTTTCCTTGATTTTAGCCGCCTTCTTGGAGGCTGGTGACCAAAAAGAGGGTGAGCATGGTCCTCTGCGGACTTTTTTCGTTCCGTTTGTGCTATGACCTCACGGCGTACCTCAGGAGGGGCTATTCCTGCCACTAATTACTCATGTGTGAAGCTAAATTATAGGTTAGATTCAACTAACGTTCTTAGGGTCCAACGTTCGTCACTAAGAGCCGACTTCGGTGGCATCTAGTAACCCAGTTCACAACTAGTTGTCGTTGACGGTTGCGTTTGGTAGCAAAAGTGGGAACTACTTGAAAATTGAATGTCTACAGTCCTTACTTGAATTATAAACAGATAACACACACTAATGCAGCCATCACAATTAACACCGGTTATCAGACAGATTCTACACACACCCAAAGTACACGGGGCTACATAACCGCGTTGTCGCAGCCCCTAAACTGAGGAACTAACCAACCAACCAACCAACCAACCAGAGTTGGGAAGTAGAGGATTTAGTACAATTATCAAAAGAGGACGCTTTTCCGTGAGAGCTGAACCATTATCAGGGGAGTAAACCTATCCATATGATTAGTACTGTAATGATGATGATAATGATTCAATTTGGATATGAACGTCTGTGTGGACCATTGAGTTAGACAATACTTTCCCACTTTTTGTGCGCATTGATTAATATTCCGTCTGTTTTTGATGATGCTTGTCCAGTCAATAACAGGTAATAATTCACAATGATCACTGCAGAGGACTGAAAGCAACTAATTGTACAGTACAAATGAGTATACACTCAAGTTGTTGTTCTTGTTGTTGTTGTTGTTGTTGTTAATAATTCATTTAGGGGCTTTGCGAGCTAGTGGCCCCGTGTCCTTGCGGTGTGTGGAATTAGTCTGAAAAACAGTGTTATTGTGATCGCTGTATTAGTGGATATACTTGTTATTGGGGCGTGGACCTTAAGTTAGGAACCATCCCAATATTTGTCTGGGGAAACCGCAGAATACACACTTCCAGGACAGCTGAGGTGGGAATTGAATGGATCTCTTCTCAGTTTTGCCTCATGATGCTTCGTGTACCCCGTTGCAGCCCCAAAACGAGAATTAATTATTTTGGTATAGCCGAGAATCGAACCCAGATCTCAGGGGTGGCAGCCAAGAATGCTAGCCACTGTGCCTCGAGGTGATCTCATATTCATTCAAACTATAGCTAATGACAATTTGTGATCAATTACTAAGTCAAGAGTTGATTGAAAATGAAAATCCACAGCCTGCTTCCAGTCTCCGACCGGGTCAGGAATGGAATGAATGAAGCCCCCATCTAGCGGCGAGGATATGAACTGTGCCGGCTGCCGAGGCCTGACCCACTCCTCTGGGGACAATGATTAAATGAATGACAGATGAAATGAAATGATAGTGGAGAGTGTTGCTGGAATGAAATTGTGACAGGAAAAACCGGAGTACCCGGAGAAAAACCTGTCTGCCTCCGTTTTGTCCAGCAGAGATCTCACATGGAGTGACCGGGATTTGAACCACGGACCCAGCGGTGAGAGGCCGGCGTGCTGCCGCCTAAGCCATGGAGGCTTCTGTCAAGAGTTGATTAATGTAATCAATTGCTTACTTTATTGAATGGTACGTGAACGACACCACTGTTATGAAATTCGAAGGAAATTGAAGAATATAGCAATAAACGATAGTAAATAAATAACAATTAGTGGTTTTGAAGACTAGTAGCGGTGTTTGCTGTTTTATGAAACGGCACATCGATATTAACTGCTCCAATATTGTTCAAAGGCTTCTCGTAGTCGATGTTATAATCCTGATTCCCCTGGAGATACTGTTATCTTGTGCAGGTTCCACACATTTTCGTCTATCGTGCTGTGAATCATTTCAGTCATATCTCCTCTGAGTTTAAACGTGATTGTAACATGCCAGAGTACTGCTCATCCTCCAATCCAATTATATTCTGACATTCAGCATTATGAGCATGTCAGAATTCAAAGACATTGACAAGCTTGACTCTCAAGGAACAATATAAAATACGTGAGGAACTCGGGCGTAGGCAGGTAAAATACTAGCTGACAAATGTTGGAGGTTTGTAGGAAAATTATTAACTTACCAAAAATATCACACACGCGAACTCCTGGTTGCTGATGAGACTTTGCACACATGTCGGTGAGGGCATAAAGGAAACATCTGTGTTGGATTTCCCGTCCCCAATTTCGCCTAGCCAGTACTAGTGAGGATGAAATTGTGCGAGCGTACCCGGCAAGACAAGTGCAAAGTCCATTGCAAATTGCGATCATTTCTTTTATAAACCTCGTTTCTTTATCAGCCTGAATTCTACAGCGTGAAATTCATAAAGAAAGGAGCTTGACCACTGAGTTTGTGTACTTAGGTGTGTGTAATAATGTCTGATAACTTTTGTTGTTGTGGTGTATGTATTTGAAGTTGAGGCTAGAATTTGAAAGGAGGGAATCGATTCTCAACTGAAAGCCACAGAGTTCTCCTTTCAAATATTCTTTACAACTTTAAACCATTGTGAAGAAGGATACTTCTTAATCGCCCTCTTCCATGAGGATTATATTAATTATTTGTAAACAATCAACAACTATCTCCGTGTCGTTGCAGCCCATGAAGGGCCTACCAAGGAACCGCTGTTCAGCCATTTGGCCTGCAGATTGTGAGGTGACGCGTGGTTAGCGCGTCGGGTCCCCTTGGCCGTTAATCTTGGTTTTCGTGCCCGGGGTGGTGCATCACTGTCAGACTGCTATTCAATTGTCCTCATGAGGCTGAGTGTACCTCCTTTCAGCCCTCACGACAGTTTGTAAACTCCCTCATGGACTCGGGAACCAAACCCGGGGCGTCCGGTTGAGGCAAGCTCACTATTCCAACACCACGGGACCGGCAATTATTTATTTGTAGCTTAGTTCTATTTTGGAGCTGCCTTCTTATTAAATAGAACTTTCAAAGCTATTCATCCAAGTAGTCTGACGTCAACCTATGACGGACAGACAGACAGACATACATACTTATGGTATATTTGATCATTATACTGTATGCCTCATAGGGGCTATAAACAAAATTTTAGCTGAAATCCGCAATGCTCAGACAAAAAAAAGTATTGAGAAAGACTGCATTTTAAATTTACTCACACTCACTTCACATATCGTACATGTCACTTGTTTTCCGCATGAAGCGCCCGAAGTTTTGATATTGTCCTGTCACTGATAGAAATAACACTATTTATTTATTTATTTATTTATTTATCGTATGGCTTTTAGTGCCGGGAGTGTCCGAGGACATGTTCGGCTCGCCTGAGTCTGTAGCTGCTTCCAGCGGACACCCTAAAGGGCGAGCTACAAGTTCCGTTCAATTTCAAGTAGTTCCAACTTTCGCCACCAGATATCAATGATACCTAGTGATGAACGTTGGAACTTTGATAGAGCGTTCTGACGAAATCTAACCTAACAAATTTTGCTTTACACAAGTTTAGTCTGTGAAAGGATCTTTAACATGCCATAAATCTATGACATGGGACCGCCGGCTTTACTTCCCCTCCGAAGGAAGGCATACTGAAGGATTTTTAACGCTGTTAAAAAATCCGACGACTTCGGCCGGGTTTGAACCCGCTATCTTGGGCATAGCAGTTCAGCATGCTACCGACTACGCCACTGCTGAAGGCCGTCTCTGTCTTGGCCATGTGATGGGCCTGTTACCAAAGTTTAGAACGCCACAATGTGGGTGAAGTCCGAGGTCAGCGAGGACATGCTCCGGTTATAGAATGAGGATATGTTTAAAGAGATCAGCGGGAACATCATATCCTTAGTTCAGTGCTGGTCGACGCCATTCTTAGGGTCAGATGACCTCGTAGTTCCGCAGTTTAAAACAACAATAACTAACGACTCCTCCCTTGGAGTAATTCTTCCTTTCGTCCGATATGTGACATAAAATTAGTGTAAGTTTTTAAACGATTGTAATAATGAATCCACAATAGGCTATATGTTTTAATAACATTAGTCTGTACATCTCTTAGAAATAATACGGGAAAAACTGCTGAATTCGCAGTTCTTGAAATACAATTTTGCCACTGATATACCCCAGCGCTAGAGAAAGGTTATCACACCACATGTGTTGAATGAACTATTCATTATCATTGAGTATGAATTTCTAAACAACAAATGCAAGCAAATGGTGGTAGAATTGTGGAAGCCTATAGTTTGAGTTGTATTTTGTTCTCGAAAATAAAGTAAATACTTTTTAATGTATTTTAGTGATGCACTTATGCAGTAATATTACTTATGAGTCATATAATTCTATTCATCATATTGCGGATTCAGCCCTAATGTGGCTTTTTGTATTATGATTTAGACAATTTATGCCAGATGAAACGTTAATTTTAAGAAGTGAATTTTTGTCACGAACATATACTGATTTACTTTAGATATTAATTATCTGAAACCCTTTCCTTAATTTATCATGTTTACGATCAGCCCCTTATTTAACCGAGTCTTGCTTATATTTTCGTTTGGTTTTGTATTTCGTGCCCAAAGGATATAACGGGTTCCGTCGGTGCAATCTCCGTTTGGATATTTCTATCTAGGCTAATGTGTGTGTCACGCGCAAAAGGTTTCATGGATTTAGTATTTTAGTTCAAGGCAATTAGGGAAAGAATCTATGCTGAAAAGTGTTTGAAGATAGGATGCGGATAAGGACATTCATATTGATTTTCGTCTTGATTTTCGTAATGATTGAGTTTATAAAGAAATCGTGTGCACAGTTTATATACTGTATATAAAAACTGTTCAGTAACTGTTATAAACATATTGAGGTCTATCCTTTTTCTATCATGGAGTTATGATGTTATCGACTGAGTACGACGGTGGTTTTAGAGATTTGATAAATCTCTGCGTAGGAAAGAATGTGGCCGATACCGTGCTCTGGTTTGTGCGGTAAAGGAAACTTCACTCACAATCTTTGATAGTAATTTCTTTCTTTCTTTCTTTCTTTCTTTCTTTCTTTGTATGTATATTCTCTCCATAATGGCCATTAGCTGCGATAAATCTGTTAAACAATGGCATTACTAGGTTAGAATAAAATCATTTTAGTGTTCTTGGTCAAGAGATGTGAGTAAATCAACGAGTTATAGCATTACATAACCAACAAGCATTACGACCTATTAAGAAAAATGTTGTAAAGAAAACCCCAAATGTAGCTGGAGGATAGGCTATAGTCTATACTTAGTTATTTTGCTAATTATTTGTATTTAATTTTGAACTAGCCACCTTTCTGTATTTTCATTACGAGTACTTTTTAAGTAAAGCAGGGTGCGAATATCTCAAAAATAAAGCAAGATTTCTGTTTGAATGTTTTGAATTCTTGGCTAAAACTTGGTATTTATCCCGGGTCTGGTTAATAATCACCTTGTCCGTCTTGTTGCGTAATGGCTAACATTCTTGGTGGAGGCCCGGGTTTGATTTACGGCTCTGCCAAGAAATGTAATTCTGGTCCGAGAGCTGTAACGGGATTCACTCAGCCTCGTGAGGCAAAACTGAGAAAAGGTGGGTTCGATTCCTACCTCAGCCATCCTGAAAGTGGTTTTCCGTGGTTTATCACCTGTACTCCAGGTACATGCCGGGATGGTACCTTTCTTAAGTCAACGGCCGCTTCCTACCCAAATTCTACCTCAATTACGAATACACACACTAGTACAGACATAACAGAGGCACAGGTTATCGGACAAATTCCATACACACCCAAATACACGGGATTACATGTCCACGATGTCGCGAAGTCCCTAAAAGGACCAACAACACATACTTTCTGCGTCGTTTATGACCACAAACTGGGATCATATTCCAAATCTTTACGGGAGTTGATCCGCACCGTGTCCTTGCTAGTTCCCAATATGCCACACTTTCTTGATCATGACTGGGCTTTTGCCTGTCGACGACCTTCACTGGTGTGTTCTTTCCGTCATGAAAGCATTCGTACCAGTTGTGATTATAAATTCTGTTAACGAATTTGGTTTCGTACACCTACACCAACATTTCATGCATATCCATCACTGTTTTCCACAATTTGTAGCAGAACTTGATATTTACTCGTTGCTCACTGCTCTGTTTCACTGAATCTCCCGCTGACCACACTTTACTACTCACATTGTGTTAACCCTGACAGCCACACTTGGTGATCTTATCGACATGTCTCTGGATAGCCATGTGCATGCGCGAGCCACTCACCAATATTATCGTTTAGAGATCCCACCATTTACTGAACATTTTAGACACACATATTCCGTAACGTCTGCTAATGGACGTATTTAATATGTATTGCAGTAGGTAACAGCCCTTGATGTCCATGCGGTTATAGAAAAACATCTACACAGCTTTTAGAGGTAATGCACAGTAAGCTTGTTGATTGACGGTTATTGATAGAGATCATAATTCCAAGTGCAGTACTCGCCACATCAAATTGAAGTGCTTAATGAATTCATTTATCCACTGCAGGATCATCAGTCTTCAGTTAGAAAAACTACAGAGCTGAGACGCATAGTAACGGCTCACAATGCAGTGACCAATCTAACAACAGACATACAAATAGGAGGTTCGGTGAACAAATAGATGTTCTCCATTTATCTGCCTGACAAAAAATGAAATTATCTTTTTCAAATGTGATGCTTGTGGTGGTAATTAATCATCCTGTGGTCAGCACGAAAATTATGTCGTTTTAAATAAACGTAACATTTAGGAAAGGATTGAAACAATTTGTCATCTTTGAAATATACAGTACTTCGGTCATGTAAGATGAAACTAGCCTTGACTACCCCAAAGGTCAGAGGTTGAGAAGTAGGACACCGATACGTTAGTTGAAAAAAAATCATTTTAAGTTGTTGTAGTTTTTCTCTCATTGTATTTTGGTATGATCCACAATCTGGAAGTTAGATTATGGGTCAAGACTCTTCAGTCATAAGGAAAGTGGACTAACAGAAGAACTGGTCTTCAGTGAAAATTTCGCGGAATTCAATGCACGCATTTGGCTACAATCAGAGACCATTTTGGGTTAATAATAATTTCCCTGTCCCCACTCATGTGCCTGAACTAGCTCCAACAGTTGGTAAGTATTTTTTATCTCAACCAAACTCTTCAAAAGATTGAAAACTCTCCATAACATAATGATTTAAAATGAAAAGGAACTTATCTTCTTTGTCCTCAAATTTACCCTCTTTTGTCAAGTGTTGTCAGATCTAGAATCGTGGAGCTAGATCTATCAAGATACCATCTAACATCTCAGTGTTATCTGTGCCAAAATCAATCAGAATAGTGAATACTTCACGTTATCAAGAAACATCAATGTATTAATTTTACTTTCTTGAGTACAGTATATAAACCTCGACAGGGGATGAATGAAGTCAAATTAGTTACTTGATATAGACGTGCAAATTATTAGACTGATTATTTAGACTAGAACTAATTACGTCTCAGACTTCTTTGAACTTGCCTATTTGTTACTTGTTATTATATACTATTCTTTAACTTAATTGCAGCTAATGTCAAATCCATTACATGCCTGCTTAGCAGGAAATGAATTCAGTTATTTTGTTGAAATATCCATCAAATTATTCCCAGAAATGTTGGAAGAGTGTAAATAAAATAATCGGAAAATAATAAATTGACAACCCAGTGATCAGTAAGAAACTTTGGTTGGTTGGTTGGTTGGTTGGTTGGTTGGTTCTTAAGTTTAGGGGCTGCGACAACGCGGTCATGTAGCCCCGTGTACTTTGGGTGTGTGTAGAATCTGTCTGATAACCGGTGTTAATTGTGATGACTGTATTAGTGTGTGTTATCTGTTTTTTTAAATTTAAGTACTGCAACTTAGAATTTTTCAAATAGTTCCTACTTTTGCCACCAAGCGCCACCGTCAACGACTACTAGACTAAGTTCACAACTTAGCTGCTAGACGCCACCGCAGTCGGCTCTTGGCAACGAACTTAGAAACCTAAGAGCGTTGTTTACAATAACCTATCCAATTTAGCTTCACACAGGTGCAATTAGTGGAAGGATCTTTAACATGCCATAAATCTATGACATGGGACCGCCGGCTTTACTTCCCCTCCGAAGGAAGGCATACTGAGGGATTTTTAACGCTCTTAAAAAATCCGACGGCTTCGGCCGGGTTTGAACCCGCTATCTTGGGCATAGAAGCTCAGCATGCTGCCGACTACGCCACCGAAGCCGCTTTGATCGCATGACTGGCAAGACTAAAACCACACAAGAAGACACTTATGACCTTCATATTCGTTCTGTTAATTGTTCCCTTAGAAATCATTAATAATACAGCATACCTAGAAACAGATATGTCAAACTATACAAAGTTAATAATTATTGTGCACTAGATGACCCGGTGAAATTCGTACCACCTGAAATTGATTTGATTGTAACTCTTCATAAGTGATTTTTAATCCTAATCAACCTTCCAACTCCAATTAATTGAGATCGATAATATTAGCCGCATCGTGTACGGTTTGAGTCTTCTTTGGTAATTAAGTGAAACTCGTTTGTAATTCAAATAAATTCAATGTATTTTACTTACATGAAAGATAAATGCAGTTAACATTCAATGCAAAGTTTTCTGGAAAACTACGTGTTTAGTTTAGTTTACCGGCGCGTTAATATACTAAGATGACGGCTTTCCGACACGCGAACACGTGGCATACAGTTATCCATGCGTGAAACACGGAAACTCCAAGTTAATTTCACAAACATCCAACGAGTGGCCTTGTGATTTGTTGATGGCCATTGCGAAGGCCAGATGCACGGGGAATTGCAACCGTTTAAAATCGAATGGCACGTCCATTGGAATCATCGGAATGCGCGGAATCAAAACATCCTCTCCTTTGTACTTTCCCTTGATTATTGTCGCATCGATGACGTTGTTCGTATGCTTTTTCACAGCCAGTCTCGTTCCATTGCATAGTCAAGGTTGATTGATGTTACGCAACATGATCCTACTGTTAATTGCAAATTGTGAGGCGGTAATCCAGGAAATTCCAGCGAATTCAAAAATGCTGTGTGATAGTTGACTGCAGTACTTCATCCTGGGTAACCGTATCAACCGATTTGAAGGAAAGCAACTGTCCCGGAATGAAGTGTTGAATGGCCTTGTTGAGATCTTTGTTTCGCTGCCGATATGTCTCCTTCGCTCAGCCAATTATGGATTTTGAAGTTCTGCGCTACGTTCGGAAAAACACGCCGAATGAGCTCGTCTTTTGATGTGGTTAACTGACGTCCCAGGTTCACAGGATCATCGCGTCGGCGCAATCGGTCATGTTCATTGCGTCGTGCTCGCTGGCTTAGTGTTTGATGTTCATGAACTCGTTGCATTCTGAATCTATTCGCTTGCCGTTGATTTTCAGTCACTCTCGAACGTAAATCAGACATGCTAATACGACTATTTGCATTATCCGTCACTCGTTGGTCATCAGTGCGGTTTGCGCGTGAAGTAGCTCGCCACGCATTTCACTGACTTCGACGACCTATTTCAACTCGTCCTCTCCTTTGCATTGTAATAAACACTGTAAAACGACACGGAATTGTTTTCGTAGTAACTCAAATCTGTCGAACTAAACTTGAGAATTTCATAGTATAGACATCCTTTCCGTTAGTAGTACAGGGTTATTATGGGTGTGCGCGATAGTAAACACGGCAAACTAAGCCGGCTGTGACTAGCACAGATCGCGGCCACGCGCACCCGGTCCAGCCGGCGGTGGTGCGCTCCACTGACTCATATCGTTAGTTCACACGTGTTTTGTCATTCATATGGGCGTGTATTTGCAAAGCTTAGGCGTTAGTGTTGCACGTTTAGTGAGTATTGAGATTACTGTGATTGTTGGTCATGCCTAGACACCAATTCACATTGCGCGAACATGTGTACATCCATAATTCGTATATGAAAAGCAGAAAATCTTGTTCTGAAACGGGAAGAAAATTTCGAATCAAGTTTCCAGGAAGACCTGTGCCTAATGCCAGTACAATTAGGAGGCTCGCTAAACGATTCAAGGAAACAGGCTCCGTAAATCATAAAAGAGTTGACAGACATTCTTTCATCAGAAGATGTCAGTTGTGTGTTACAAGAGAGGGAGGACATTTTCAGCATCGCCTATGAGCACCGTAAGTACACATTATTGAACATGTTTGGTAAAAGTGTGATAGTACACGCTGACCGCCCGCAGACCGGGTGCGCTTGGCCATGATCTGCGCTAGTCACAGCCGGCTTAGCTTGCCGTGTTTACTGGCTCGCACAAACATAATGGCCCTGTACGTTCTCACATTAGAGATGTTGGTCTAAACACATTAACGTGAAATGTAATATTATTATAACATACGCCAGCCCCGTGGTGTTGGGGTAGTGCGCCTACCTCTCACCCGGAGGCCCCGGATTCGATCCCCGGCTCTGTCAGGGATTTTAAAACTGACGTGAGGGTTGGAACAGGGAGCACTCAGCCTCGTGAGGACAATTGAGTAGCTGTCTGACAGTGAGACAGCGCCCCGATCACGAATACCAAGATTAACGGCCGAGGGGACCCGACGCGCTGATCACGCGTCACCCCAATATCTGCAGGCCAAAATGGCTGGGCAGCGGTCGCTTGGTCGGCCTTAGCCCGTGGAACGTCATGGGGCTCCTCTGCATCAACACTTCGTACTTCAGCTCTGGGATTGGTCTACCCTGTTGCGGAATACTGCTCCACAGCTTGGATGAATAGCACTCACACAAGACTTGTTGACACTCAGCTCAACCATACCATGCGTCTTATAACTGGTACAATCAGACCTACACCTACTTTTTGGCTACCCATACTTAGCCACATACCACCTCCATCTCTGCGACGGGAGAGTGCACTTGTCCGTGAATACAAACATCTACAGAAAAATCCTAACCTCCCTGTTCATGCAGACATCCCAACCATCGGTAAAGGAAGGCTTTGTTCTCGCAATCCACCTTTAGAAACTGGAAGGATGCTAGTTAAAAACGGCTTTAATATCAATGACTGCTGGAGACACACATGGCAGAGTAATACTACTACAGAACAACTGAAGATGCCATGTATATCGACCAAACCACCTGGTTTTGATTTACCACGCAAGATCTGGTCGGTTCTTAACCGTATAAGAACCAACACTGGCAGGTGTGCCGATTCTTTGTTCAAGTGGAAGAAAATAGCTTCTCCATGTTGTGACTGTGGTGCTGAAAAGCAGACTGTTCAGCATGTAATTTCAGAATGTCCTCTGAGAGCTTTTCCTGGCGATCCAACAGAGTTCCTGGTGATGACGGAGGGATCAATAGACTATATTCGTGGCCTGGACATTAATTTGTAATTTGTTATCATTGTAAATAGTATTTTTAGTGATGTTTGTAGCCATACGCTAAATAATAAATGGGCTGTATAGTGCCAGGGGTTGTTGTTTTATTACAACATACTTTAATACGCTGTAATTGGATCATGCAGTATATAGAGATGTGAATGAGGGGGAGCGTGATGGCGCAGTGGCTTAGCTGCTCGCCCTTCACACGGACGACCGGGGTTCGAATCCTGGTGACAACGGGGTGGAATTTTCACCGGAAAAATCAAGTGGCATCAGGAAGGGCATCCGGCCTTAAATCCCCGGCCAAATACAAAATGAGCTTGGTTGGCTCCGGCGACCCCAATTAATTGGGAAAAGCCGAAGAAAGTTATACGTTAAGTATTATTTTATTACACGTATTGATCGAAGTGATTATAGTATGGGATGTTTTCTTTGCTCATAGAAGATTTTGAAGTGGATGAACTATGTCGCCATCTGTCCGTCAAGTTATTAGATTCAATTGTGGTGTGGCTTTGTAATTTAAATTAATTAAAAACTACCTATTTGATTACGTTCAAACCACTTTCTAAACACTAACCACCATAATGAGAACAAATTGTAAAATTTTCAGCGAAATCGGAGCATTTTTTGCGAGACTAATGCATGTGTATATTATAGATAGAGATTAGGAAATGAACTCTATGTACAAGAGAACAGGAATTCACTCATGTTGTATAATTAGCCATGACCTAACTTAATTTGTTATTCGAAATACTTGGCGTGAAGAATCCTTGAGAGGTAGAAGGGCTCCGAGGAGAATTTGTTTGAAGTTTCCTCCACAATGCACTCCACTAAGGCTCGTTGTGTATGCGGAAGTAATACATTGGCCGTCGGTTTGGCTTTAAGGCTATTTGTATGTAGAACACAAATCCAATTTAAAGCTCTGTATATTGATTTTGTGACTCGTAAACTTGAGAAGTCGCTAGCTACTCTTTCCACTTTCTTTAATTAGATATTATCCACGCAACTCGTATCATATCTCAATGCACAAGGGATCACTAGTGCTGGCTTAACCAGTCAACATACCGCTGCGCTGGTCTGAGCGGGTTTAATCCTAGTTTAGCGTCATAGCTAAAATAGCTAAACATATGTCATTTTCAACGTAGGCTATCCAAACACTAGTTACTGTCGCAATTTTGATTGAGTTGGAGGTATACACGATGTATTTATGATATCCATAATATAAAGAAATATGTTTGTAAGCCCCATTCAATTTAAACTGAATAAACGCAAAGAAATCTAACCCGTTGGTTATGAAACTTGACAGTCTTGAAGTACAAACGTCCACTAGTCATTGCACTTAGTATTATTACAGCCCACAAAGTAGAAGCTCATAAATTGCACTATAATTTTAAACTAACAATGCTGCCTGTCATCCAGTAAAAATTATTTCATTTACTTCATATCATAACTTCTTACAATTTTCGGTATTATTCAGTTATACGAAAGACCACAAACGCAATTTACACGCGTGCCAAGCTGCCGAGAGAAACCCAAAGGGGATAGTCGTCCATAGCTAAGGGTTATCATGAAACGAATCCCATTTCGGAACTCTTAAAAGTGATTTTTCGCAATTGGCAATGAATCGCTGAAAACATTTAGAAATAGTGACTGCAATTTCCAACAATTGATACCAAGTTTTCTGAAAATATTAGCTGTGAATTTCGAAACCACTCCTCTAGCTCTGTAGACGGGCAGATGACCTCACAGTTCCGCCCCTTAAAACTAACTAACTAACTAACTAGCTCTGTAAAATAATCTAATGACTTTTCAGTTTTAATATTCTATACTTCTCTTGCATGTAACCGATGCAAATGGGATATCGTTTCTAAATCAACCTCCATGGCTTGATCTACGTTCTGCTCGAATCGTACTCTTGGACCAGTGCATATCCCCAGTTGGTTATTGTATGGTCATTAACCACAATGTTGGACTTTTTCATTGATCCCGTGTCCGATACGCTGGAGAAGTTTTCAAGCACGTCATACTTTGTAAGACCTTTCAGAGAATCGCTGATAGCGGATAGCAGTCTATGGTGTCTGTTGTTGTGAAGGATGATAAAAGTCAAGAGCGTGGGGAAGGGTTTCATACTCGCTACACTGAGGGGATACTTTACTCTTCTCACTGCAATCACACCACAGTTCCTTTCTATTGCGCCCGAACACTGTGATGAAAGTGTTTTAGTGAGCACTAATAATCTATGCACGATTATCTTCTCTCTGAGTGAACCTCTGAATCATAACACTAATATGCATTTTTTCTGCTACAATGGAAAATGTTACGATTCTTGTCAAGTTAAGTATCCTGAATCCATATTTGTGTTCAAATTTTCTGTATCTCGTCAGCCTTTTTTGTAATTTTGAAAATAAAATCGAAAAAACATCAAAATTGGCCTAGCTCATCATTAAAAATTACATAGCCTATATATTAATAAGGCAATATACCGTACTTGAAATGACTGGTTAAGTATTGAGGAATTGGAATACAAGTCTGTATTAAATTTTCTCTATTGTGCCCCGATTTATGTAATTTTTAGAAATAAGAACGAAATACTTCTAAATTTGAACAAGAATTTCAATAAAGAAAAATTAAATTATTTTTGAAAACGTGTTTTAACACTTCAATATAAAATTCCAGTGTATAACGTTAACTATAAAACTTTGAAATATATTAAAACCAAGTGCTTACAGTCATTCAGACGTTCAATTTGTCGGTTGCAATGTAGAAATTTTGCACGGTTGTGATGCCCTGCTGTGGCTTTGAGTTGTACTCCTCTTTATGCGACAAAAATAATCCACTAACATTTCTACATTCCACTTACCCTGGTATCTTATTTCCATATAGATGAAATCTTTCACCCTGCTCCTCAATTAAAATATTAGTGTAAAATGACCTTTCATGGTTGTATCTAATAATTATTAAATAAATAAATAAATAAATAAAAAACAAAGCTTTTGGGGAAGTAGTTAATTTGGTTGTGTATATAATGACGTTTTACACTCATGTTATAACCTAGAGATTTTAAGTTAGTTAACATTTTCTCTACAATTTCCTTGTAATTGAAAATGAAAATGAAATGAAATGGTTATGTTACGCTATACAGGTAACCAATGCTTCTCCGCCAGTGTTCCCCCGACTCTACCTCATTTCAACAGGAAGTAATTTTATGACACCACTTAACCTCCTCAGATATTCACTGCGCTGGGTAAATTACACACAAATTGAATTCACAACTAAGAATTATATCTACCAGATTCAAGGAATGGCATTCATACAAATCTAGAAATGCATTGAGTTGTTTTTTAAAGTTTCCTTGCAACATGCAAGAAATACATACCTTAATTATAGAGATACTTTATTCATAATTTTTAGTTCCTGTTGTTTTATAAGATTTTGGTGATTCCATTGTGTATAGATTACCAGTTTTACGCAATAATAATAATAATAATAATAATAATAATAATAATAATAATAATAATAATAATAATGATAATAATAATGATTGATGGAAAGATATATACGGTATTAATTTCAGTATTTACACATTTTCATGTATTTCAAAAGACCTTTTTTTAATTTAATTGGTCATGATGAAACGAAATTGCATATGCACTTTGCAACTACCCATAGGTGGGAAATGAAAAATATTAACAGTTTCCCTGTAGAAAAATGATTACATATCAGTGTAATTGAGGAAATATTTGAAAGATTAACGAGATCGATAACAATTACAAGACGCAAAGTTATTACCCAACTGATGAGCAATTCAGCTGTTGGTTATGCAGCTGTATGACAGACTGTTACTGGGAATTTGCATATGACAGCGGTGTCATATTACCGTCGTGCATATTTCTAAGTGTGCAAACCACAAACAGCAGAGCCTTTGTAATCCGAGTTGGAGATATTGACAGTAACCTAGCTAATATGGATTGTCAGAAAGTACATCTCACATAAAATAGAACTCAATGAAACTTTTATAGATTTGTGCAACGTCAAAATCTCTCTTCCTTCGGGATATGGACCGTTATGGCGTATGTAGGAAACGTTTCTGTCCGTAATGTACGAGACTTCGGTTCGAGTACTGACTGTGATTTCATTTTCAAGCTCTACTCTAAAGATGCCACAACATCCAGTACTCACAAGTCATTTCTATGACTGTCCACAGATAGTTTATGAATCCATCAATAATGTTCAGGAAATTAACTGCATCTCTTGATGAATACAGTACATTTGCATTTGTCAGTTGGAACAGGCTAGAGTAAAAGGTGGCTTTTCACCAACGTCTCAGTCTCACTCATGGCTGTGATTATATGGAAGCTACTGAGGTATGGGTGTGCTTAGTAATGGCATTCAGGGCACAGTCAGTGCCTGTGAATGCTGTGAAAGATTCTACTCATAGGGTTAGGAGTAATGTTCTGACTCAGTGAGGAAAGCAATGGCAAACTACCTCACTCCTCTTCTTGCCTAGAACGCCTCAATATAGCACTGCCTTGGGTTTTTGTGGGTATCGACTCACATAACGTAACGGCGGTGCTTTTTGAGGATCCAACCAGCCTTCGGGCTGACTACCTAACAGACAGACAGACAGACAGACAATAATAATGTTAATAATAATGGCAGGTGGTGCAAGCTTTCTAGATGCCCAGCGTTTCGTGATGAGGATGAAATGATTGAAGCAGATGCCATAAACACCAAGACCCCAAGCGAGGGGAAAGACAGTACGAAGTTTAAACCTACGACCCGAGGCCCTTAGTATCAAAGGAAATCGAACATTCCATTTGCCACAAAGTCCTACAAGTTCATCTCATATATTTTTACTCAACGTGATGCAGAGGGAAAAGTTAGGATAGCTGAACTTAAAATTATCGGAACGCGAACAACGTCCAAGATAAAACACCAAATAAAACGGATTTGCACAACCATTACAATACTGAAACGTGTATCTTGACGAGCTACATATTTTAGCTCGTTATGAGAGTCTGTTAAGCGTTGGCCTTTAATACGCAAAATAGTAAGTTCGAACCCAACTCAGTCCGAAGGCATTTAAGGGTGTTCAAATTCGACAATCTTGGATCGGTAAGCGGGACATAAAAATCCGCCCTGAGGGTGGGATTGCGATATGTCGACGTCTCTAAAGCCACAGATGTTAAAGGAGACAACAAACCTATAAAATTATTACGAATAGTTCTAACAGGATGTGCTTGTAACAAGACTTATTTCCGGCTTACTGATTGGAATCATGAGGGACAGTCGAGATCTCTTTGATCTGTGAAATGCTATCTACGTCTGTGATTTCTGAGGGTTTAACATCCAGGCCATCGCCCTAGAGTCCTCGAAGTTTATACAGTTTTTCAATTTTATTGAAAGCTAAATCATTATACAAATCATTAACTTCTCGCTTACAAAGGCCTCGTCAATTTCTCAGCGTCTAGGCGATGAAAGAAACTGTGAAGTTGAACTTTTTTATTTGTTTAGCACTCGGTTGAAGCCTTTCAAAAGAGCCTTTGCTAAGACCAGAAACTTTTATAACTGGAAATGAAAACTGCTGGCTTACTTTGAACATTCTTTACACGTGTTCTTCTGCCACAGTGTGAAACAAAATTATGAGTAACACTACAAGTCGACTTCTCTACAAACTTTGGTTACTCTCTTGTACTCCAGGTGAATGCCGGGATGGTTCCTTAAATTAAGGCCACGGCCGCCTACTTTCCAATCCTCATCTGGAATACAAATACACACTCAAATATAGCCATCACAATAAGACGGGTTATCAGACAAATTCCACACACACACGGGGCTACATGACCACGATGAGAACTCTCGTGTGTGTATAAACCACCCGACCTGCTTTATTGGTATGCAGGCTCGACACGACACAGTTTATGGTAGGGGCTATCGTCGTGTTTAATCTTTTAAACACACTTTATAAATAAATAAATATATTTCCGTTGACTTTTCATGAAATGCAAGATTTTTCTTGCACTGTTGAGACGATTTGAAAGATTTTGGCACAGTTCGCATCTTGTAACACCGTCTAGCTTGAATTTTGTGAAACATACACTTGAGCGTTATGTGTATAAAATACCAGGTGAATCAGCTGCCCCTAATGATATTGTTGTATGCAGCCCAACTAACGCTTGTTGTCACGAAGGTCGATATTTCTCTGCTATATAACATCCCGTATGGTACTAATGCACTGCAAGCAAATCCCGCAAACGACACTGAATACTATTTGATACGTTACGAGATAGTCAGCATCGTGAGGCAAAACTGAGAAAAGGCGGGTTCGATTCCTACCTCAGCCATCCTGGAAGTGGTTTTCCGTGGGTTTTCACTTCTACTCCAGGTGAATTAAATTAAATACCTAAATTATCACCTCCTTCCCAATCCTCATCTGAATTGCAAACACACACACGAATACAGCTATTATACAAATTCCACACACACCAAAGTACACGAGACTACATAATCACGATGTAACAAAGCCCCTTAAATGAATCATCAACAACAACTTCTTTCTTTCAGAGGTTGTGTCGAGTTGTACAGGATTTATCCTAAGCAATCGCTCACCTTGTCCGTGGCCAGTCCCCCTCAATTCTTCTAAAACCTTGCGTGAGATTTTAAATATGACGTCAGAATGCATATTGCATGATAATGTAGCATATCACATCAATCACCTGTCGAGCACCGCACCCAAATACAAGAAAGAAATGGAAATAACAATGTTCTAGAGAGCCTTAACCTTCCCTTATACACAGTCCATGAGTCTGATGTAATACCATGCTCGTTAATTCCATTTCAGTGGGAAACAACTGCCCTTAATAGTAATATTTATTGCGTGATTGATTAAATCCTTTCTCATTTGTTTCAGGTATGTATTGAAATATTGGAGCTCGTTGCTACTCTCTGTGCACTGTTTGGCTTCATGACCAGGTAGGAGAAAGCCAGTTCACTTGCTCACTATGTAGTTCTACCCCTTGTGATAGCTCTTAACCTTAAATAACTTCTGTTGGGCGCCACTCATTACTATAATGAGAAAATGTAGAATACACAAGACAGTATTCCCGGGTAGCAGGACAATAAGCTTGTTTTTACAGCAATTCACTTTACCCTCCCCTTTCCTATAATCAGATGACTTAAAAATAACGGTAAAAAATAATCTCAGTACAAGGTGATTGCAAGATAACTTTACAATGCTTTATAAATTGAACTACTCTTGTAACGTGTTTTTCGAGGGGTTTTATGCAACTGGCATAAGTCAGTAGGAAGCCATTCTATATTTATTTACGCGGCAAATTGTTCAGCCAAGACAATTTTTCATGGTAATTTATTATTATTATTAATTTATTATAATTATTATTAAGGTATTTTCGGAGCATTTTATAAAAATTATTAGCATTCAGATAGGTTTTCTATGTCTTAGAAAACGCTATCAAGCAAATTATTACGAACGACGATATCATAGAAAATTATCTGATTACGGAATTTTACGGAGTTTTTGTCAGTTAGGGTATTTGAGAGAGATGACTCACTGGGATTTCAAGTACACGCTGATTCTTGTCGAGAAGCATGACGCAATCTTGGGTCGCATCGTCAAGAAAAGGCGAATTGTTGAAACGGAAATCGACTTCTCCCTCCCGCGGAGTGTAATGAGGAAGGAGTGGGGATCTAGCGCGTAGGGTGCAGCCAAGCAGTGAGGACGACGTAAGCTAGATGTCGGTACCATGGTGGGGGAGCCAACGTGTGGATATATCGTTCGACGCGCCGTGAAACGAGGACTATCTGTGAAATACTTGAGGAGTATGGATGCGCGTGCGAGTCGCTCCGATGTTCAGTGGAGTTAGGGACAATCTGTGTAGAACTTGCAGAGTACGGTCGCAAGTGCGTGTCGCTCCGATGTTCAGTGGAGTTAGCGACGAACTTTTGTAAAACTTGGTTGTACGAGTGTTTGGGTCCGAGGTACGGACCATAGAATTATCTAATCTACCAGAATATCATCAAATTCCGACGGAGATGGCGACGTCCAGGAGACTGTGGGAAGCTCACAACATCATCAAGAACGAGGGAAATGCCTTGGCAATTTCCAATGGTAAGCGCAAATGACGCAGAAATACGCAATCTCTCATTTTTCTTTGTTTTACATTTCATATTTCAGTAACTTCATAGCTTGGAAATAAGAGTAAAATCAATTTATCAGACTCCGTTTTCACGTAATTTTCTATCGGTAATATTCAAATCACAACGCTCCAATTTAAATTTTATACTTATTATTTTTTATTAATTTTGCTATACTTGTTTTATATAATAAATTCATTTCTTTTACAATGCAATCTTTGCTTTCAGTAGGTAGCATTAGATATAGACCAATTCCTTCTCCTGATACAATTGTTTGTTGGGTTAATGATCAAATCATACCACGATCTGAGTGAATAGAGTCTTGAATGTGTTCTGCCAGAGCTAGACGTTGTTAAATACAAATTTAGATTTCAACATTGCGTTGAGGTCTTGGCGCCCATTAAAACAACATAGCTTAGGCAAAGGTAAACAGTTACATTTCTCACCCAACAGTTAGGAGCTAGCAAAACGTTTCATTTGTACGCTCAACGTGGAGCAAAGTAAATACCGTTTCACTTGTCATCCCAGCCTAAGCAACGCGTTTCATTTGTCGCCGACAACTTGGGGCTGAAAACCTAATAACATTTGTGGAAGGAGAAGGGTATATATTTCTGTGCCTGTATTTTGGGGGTTATTTGTCTTTATCAGTGTATATCATTATGGGGGATGAGAAAGAAAGACAGATGAGGTTACGTAGTGGTCATCAACGGGAAAGTGATGATACGAGCAGTATGTCGAGTGATGGTAGTACCGGGGTAGCGGAGGTAAATCCCGATACTGAAACAGGGAGTGTAGGCGGCCAACCAGAATTAAAAACTTTACTTCTCGAGTTCATGTATCAGAACAAAGTTAGTAGTGATGCCTTAAACGCAAAATTAGAACAAAACAGTAGGGAAAATAAAGAAAGTACAGAAGCTTTAAATGCAAAGTTAGAACAGAATAACGCTAAATTAGAACAAAACAGTAGGGAAAATAAAGAAAGTACAGAAGCTTTAAATGCAAAGTTGGAACAGAATAACGCTAAACTAGAACAAAACAGTAGGGAAAATAAAGAGAGTAATAGGGAATTGAGCGATAGTTTAAACGCCAAATTAGAACAAAACAGTAGGGAAATGAGTGACAAATTCGAACTGATTAGAGATGAGATCAGGGGGGTGATGGAAGAAAAGGCTAAAGAGATTATTGCAGATGTAGACAGAAAATTAGGAAAAGTACAGGAGGAGTTGGAAATTAGAATCAGTACACAGGCTGAAAATTTAAAAGAACTAGTGCAACTGGAAACACAGCAGGTCAAAAAGCAATTGGGGGGAGAAATTGACAAAATTCAGGTAGCTACTAAAGAGGTTAAGGAACAGCTGGGGGGTAGAATTGAGAAAGTCCACTCACAAATAGTTGCAGAAGTAAATGATTTAAGAGAGAGTAATAGAGAGAGCATTAGCAAGATTGAGGAGAAACAAGCAAAGCTATATGATAAAGTAGAAGAATCAGAAGGAAACATTAAATTAACAGTAAACAGTATTGAGAGGAAGGCTGAGGAGAAAATCGCAGAATTAGAGTTAAAATTAAAAGCTAGGATCAGGCAAGAAAATAGTCAGAATAGGCCAGTTTTTGTGAATAGCACACACAGGGAGGTAGAACTGGGTAAGTTCAGCAATCGACAGGGGTGCCCAATGGAGTTCATGAACACTATAGAAAATAAATTCGGGGAGAGGTTGGAAAATGGTTGTATTGAGTGGTGCCAGGTAGTTGAAATTTTAGAACAAGTGTTTGTGGGGGAAACGAGGAATTGGTTTGCTGTCTACAGAGACAAGTTTACTGATATTAATGATTTTAAAATGAAATTCTGTGAAAAGTTCTGGAATGAGGTTATTCAGTCGCAGCATCGTGAGGGAGTAGTGTGTGGTAAATATAACCCTAAAGGAAGCTCCACCATGACCGAATACTTTTTAGGGCAGGTATTAGTGTGTAAATATCTGGATGGCTTGAAGGAGGAATGTGATGTGGTGAGGTTGCTACTTAGGCACTTTCCCTATAGGATCAAGGAGGCTGCTTGTATCCAGAATGTAAAGACAATATCACAAGTAGAAAATTTGTTAAGCACATTTGATGCACTAGGGAGAGGGGGTTATGAGGACAATTTCAATCGGAACCAGGGTAATAATAATAATAGACCTAATGAAGCCAGGCATCAAGAAGTTCAAGGGAACGGTGGCGAAGGGGCCAACGCTCAAAATAGAAATAATAATAATCAGCTATATCAGAACAGAGGAAATGGCTATGGTAATCAGTATCAAGGGAGGAACAATGATTTCAGGGGAAATCAAGGGAGGAACAATGATTACAGGGGAAATCAAGGGAGAAACAATGATTTCAGGGGAAATCAAGGGAGAAATTATAATGACAATAATTACAACCAGAATAGGGGTCAAGGAAGAGGACAGCCTAGTGGTAGTAATATACAGCCAAACAATGACAACACAGCCCAGAACAACCAGACCAGTTCAGTAGTTAGTAGTACTACGGCCAGCTGTAGCGGTTCTTTAAACACGAACCAGGCTGCGAAGTAAGGTCAGAATCTCAGTCTGTAGCATGCCCTGTCCATACAATTATACAGGAACCCTATGACCTAAATGTAAGAAATGAATTATTACATGAACTAAATGATGAAGGTATTATTCAGGAAGTGGTTAGTAAGAGCCCCATAGTTAAATTTAACGTGTCCGAGGCGTACACAGATGTTTTAATTGATAGTGGTTGTATGAATAGTTGCATAAGTAGTGCATTTTATGATAAAATGAAAGGAACTGGAGTAAATTTTGAGGAGATTCCAATTAAAAGCACTTTTGTTATCACAGCTGTTGGGAAGAGGTCTAAAGTAATTTCTAAGCAAGTTTTAGTAGACATTAAAATTAATAATCATGTAGAGAAGCAGATTTGTCTTGTAATTCCAAATTTAGTATTCGGTGTTATCTTGGGTTCAGAGTGGCTAAGTAGAGTGTCTGGTAACTTATGTTATGATGTAGGGAGTTTGAAATTTAAATGGGGAGATTCTGAAGTAGAAGTAGCGTTCAATGACCATATTCAGAGAAGTAGTATTGTAGGTGTGATTTGTACTTTAAATGAGATATCGCCAGCCGTAGAGCGGGGTTCTCCATGTTTTGTGGGCAGTGTGATTACGAACGGAAGTCTAGAGGACTCGTTACGTGAGGCTGCATTTCAGGGAAATATAGAGGATGAACAGTGTGTTCGGCTCTATGATGTGTTATGGTGTAATAGGAGAGTTTTTGAGGATCGCATTGGTATGGCCAATTGCTATACACATTCATTGAACGTTATTGATAGGTCAGTATTCACAGGACATAGATATCCTGTACCTTTCGCTTATCAGAGTGCAGTTGAGGCACAAATTAACCAGATGCTTGAAGATGGGATTATTGAGCACTCGAACAGTCCATATGTTAATTCTTTGATAACGGTACCCAAGACCGACGGCACTGTTCGTATTTGCTTAGACGCTCGTTTGGTTAACAGTAGAATTAGTTCAGATCAGCTGAAATCTATGTCAATAGAGGAATTAATGCAAACATTTGAGGGGAAGAAGTATTTCACTTGTGTAGATTTGAGTTCCAGTTTTGGCAAGTGCCACTTATGTACGAAGATAGACCATTTACAGCTTTTAGTCATAAATATAACCTTTATCAATTTTGTAGAACACCTTATGGGTTAAAGAGTAGTTCAGCAGCTTTAATTAGGGCTTTAAACATCGCATTAGGGGATGACACAGGAGAGTTTGTAACCATTTACATTGATGATATGGTAATTAGTTCACGCAATTTTGAGGAGCATCTATGTCATTTAAATATAGTTTTTCAGAAGTTAGATCAGGCAGGGTTCACTTTGAAGCTGTCTAAGTCGTCATTCTGTCAGTCAGAAGTGACATTTTTAGGTCATAGAGTGTCGAGTAGAGGTGTAACACCAGAGGAAAGTAGGGTTAGCATGTGTGGACAGTAGCAACAGGGCATCGTTACAGACACTGAGAAATATGCTAGGTAGAGCAACGTGATGAGGTTCATTTAAAGGGAGCCACTTGCAAGGTTGGAAGCAGGTGACACAGAAACATTTATAGTTTCCAAACTAATTGGCAAAACAGCATATGTGCTGGAGGATAGTAAGGGAAACAGATTATACGGGACGTATAATATACATAGTCTACGAAAATATGTGTCATAAAGTGAGTGTGTTTAGCTGGCGAGCCAGCCTATCAAATGAGTAAGTGTGGTATTTGGTGCGTGGAAGATCTGGTCTTCAAGGCAGGCGTATCAGAAGTCACACAGGGGGGTAGTATGTAAGTAAATGAGAGTTTTTAAGGTACAGGGAAATATGACAGGATTGTCGGATGCTCTTGAGCACTAAATTGTCTCGATGCACCAAGGCCATTTTTGGCAGCGCTGATGGGTTCCCATTTATCTCCAAGAGATGGGGGAGCGCTTGTATAGGGCTTGTTAGCTTAAGGCGTCCACGAGATAAAAGATGGGCCATCAGAATGCGATACAGTCCTTCATGAAACTCATACATATCAGCACACGTGATTTCTGTTTACGGCCTCGCCATGTAAGATTTGTAAGTGTGTAATTTAAGATAATTTGTACAATGGTATTATTTGTGTGAGGAGAAATGGTCTGTGTTGAGAACTAGTATTAAGTAGAATATGGTTAACGGGAACTTAACAAGACAGGGCGATTACGGCACAGAAATATTTGGTGTTATATGTAATGCGCATTTACTGTTTTTTTTTTCAGAAGTCAATATTAATTTAATCATCTTTTAAAGAGAGATTAAGTATTATGGTCACGAGGCGCTGCCACAATAGTGTGATCGTGTGCTCAGTGATAAGTGGAATTAAATGTCACCATAAGGAGGGGACCTCCAGTGAAATTAGGAAGTTCTATGGTGATATAAATATATCAGAACACCTTCAATGCGTGTGATATGACATCATAAATACATAGTGCTCACACATTTATTATGTCTATTTCTCCAACATAGAGGAATTTGAGAGGCGGAAATATCCGTGGAACACTATTTTATATGAGAAACATTGGACTGGTTGCAAAGTGCAATCCATAGTGACAACAAACTTTGACGCAAAGTGCGTGAAGAAAAAATATGAGTGTATATATCTGTAATTTAGGGTGATTTCGTTTATGTAATACGTATTTTGGATGGGGTGTATTAACGTGTCTGGGATAATCGGATAATGGACCGTCGTCACGGTAAATCATCCGATGATCCGAGGCGAATATGTAACGTGTTTTTCGAGGGGTTTTATGCAACTGGCATAAGTCAGTAGGAAGCCATTCTATATTTATTTACGCGGCAAATTGTTCAGCCAAGACAATTTTTCATGGTAATTTATTATTATTATTAATTTATTATAATTATTATTAAGGTATTTTCGGAGCATTTTATAAAAATTATTAGCATTCAGATAGGTTTTCTATGTCATAGAAAACGCTATCAAGCAAATTATTACGAACGACGATATCATAGAAAATTATCTGATTACGGAATTTTACTGAGTTTTTGTCAGTTAGGGTATTTGAGAGAGATGACTCACTGGGATTTCAAGTACACGCTGATTCTTGTCGAGAAGCATGACGCAATCTTGGGTCGCATCGTCAAGAAAAGGCGAATTGTTGAAACGGAAATCGACTTCTCCCTCCCGCGGAGTGTAATGAGGAAGGAGTGGGGATCTAGCGCGTAGGGTGCAGCCAAGCAGTGAGGACGACGTAAGCTAGATGTCGGTACCATGGTGGGGGAGCCAACGTGTGGATATATCGTTCGACGCGCCGTGAAACGAGGACTATCTGTGAAATACTTGAGGAGTATGGATGCGCGTGCGAGTCGCTCCGATGTTCAGTGGAGTTAGGGACAATCTGTGTAGAACTTGCAGAGTACGGTCGCAAGTGCGTGTCGCTCCGATGTTCAGTGGAGTTAGCGACGAACTTTTGTAAAACTTGGTTGTACGAGTGTTTGGGTCCGAGGTACGGACCATAGAATTATCTAATCTACCAGAATATCATCAAATTCCGACGGAGATGACGACGTCCAGGAGACTGTGGGAAGCTCACAACATCATCAAGAACGAGGGAAATGCCTTGGCAATTTCCAATGGTAAGCGCAAATGACGCAGAAATACGCAATCTCTCATTTTTCTTTGTTTTACATTTCATATTTCAGTAACTTCATAGCTTGGAAATAAGAGTAAAATCAATTTATCAGACTCCGTTTTCACGTAATTTTCTATCGGTAATATTCAAATCACAACGCTCCAATTTAAATTTTATACTTATTATTTTTTATTAATTTTGCTATACTTGTTTTATATAATAAATTCATTTCTTTTACAATGCAATCTTTGCTTTCAGTAGGTAGCATTAGATATAGACCAATTCCTTCTCCTGATACAATTGTTTGTTGGGTTAATGATCAAATCATACCACGATCTGAGTGAATAGAGTCTTGAATGTGTTCTGCCAGAGCTAGACGTTGTTAAATACAAATTTAGATTTCAACATTGCGTTGAGGTCTTGGCGCCCATTAAAACAACATAGCTTAGGCAAAGGTAAACAGTTACATTTCTCACCCAACAGTTAGGAGCTAGCAAAACGTTTCATTTGTACGCTCAACGTGGAGCAAAGTAAATACCGTTTCACTTGTCATCCCAGCCTAAGCAACGCGTTTCACTCTTACTTATCGGAAAGCGCCGTACATTACTGTCTATCATGGTGAACCTTGTCTTACTTGTACTTTGGGCATTATATTCCTATATATGCTCTTTATTTCCATCCACATACGTATTTTTGAGGGTGCCTTCATATACAGTGTGGTTCACCAGCCCCTTATTATTTTTGGAGGAAGGCAACCCAACTAACGCGTATATCACAGTCATCCTAAAAACATTAGTACCTGCACTTTACTTCCATTTTACAACTTTACCGCTGAGTACATCCTCGCGAATATAGTAGAAATCAATAGTGGCAGTGTTCTTTCAATGACCTCATATTTAATGCATGATTGAAACGATCAGAGCTCCGAATAACACCTTCTTACGTTTGGACAGGAAATGTCTACAAATTGATTCAATAAGTGCCAGCAATACGCCATGGTTCTCGGTAGCTATGGTGGCTAAATCAGGAATTGCTAGTAGGTTCGAACCTTGAACTAGTACCTTTTTTTGCTTAATGTCGTTTATTGTGGATGTATTATGGACGCATATCTATCTGTTCCAACGAGTGATTTTTTATTTGGGCCTCAAAAGCACCGTACTTATCCTATGGTACGCAGCCAGATTGGGCGACGACATAATAATCTGTAGAACGAAAGCAAGCTATCCTGTATATTCAAGGTAGCATGTGTTCGAAATTTTGACCACATTTGTTTAAAGGAAAACTCCGACTCACTCAGACGACCCACATAACAAATACATTTGTTATATGGGTAGGCTCACGAATAAATACATCAGACCGAAACTATAATTTCTTTCAATGGCGTCTGTGCGAAAAGCGCTTGCTATACACTTACAATAATAGTTATTTAGTGAGGTTTTCAAGGGCGGAACTACGAGGTCATCTGCCCCAAACATGCAGTAAATACAGATAATTATAACATTATTGGTTTTACGTCCCTTTTAACTGCTCTGGCTTTTGGATACCCCGGGGTGCCGGAAGTTTGCTCCGAAGGGGATCTTCAACGTGCCAGTAAATCTACTGACACGATTCCCTCGCATTTGCGCACCCTAGAATGCCAGCTGACTGCGCCAGGATACGAACCTGCAACCTTGGGCACAGCAAGCGAGAACGTTACCGCAGAGCCTCGCAGCAAGCCAGTAATTACAGAACGTGTCTTATCATTATAAATATTGAACTATTAAAATTCTAATTATCACGAAAAGAGTCGCCTCCGTTGCGTAGTGGTCAGCGTGATTAGCTGCCATCCCGGACGTCCTGGGTTCGATTCCCGTCTCTGCCATGAAATTTGAAAAGTGGTATGAGGACGGGGACGGGATCTACTCAGCCTCGGGTGGTCCAAATGAGTAGAGGGGGTTCGATTCCCACCTCAGCCATCCTCAAAGTGGTTTTCCGTGGTTTCCCACTTCGCCTTCGGGCAAATGCCGGGATGTTACGGCCACGGCCGCCTCCTTCCGTCTTCCTTGCCTATCCCTCCCGATCCGCTCCTCCCTTCCCATCCCTCAAAGGACCCTGTTCGGTTTGCAGGCCGCCTGGGCGAGGTGCTGATCTCACCTCCCCAGTTTCATCCCCCAGACGAGATGTTTCAAGCTCCAGGACACTGCCCGTAGAGGCGGTAATGATGGGATCCCTCGCTGAGTCCGTGGGAAAACCTAACCAGGAGGGTAAAATCGACTAAAATAATAATAATTATAACGAATAGAAGTCGCCTCCGTAGCGTAGCGGTCAGCATGGTTAGCTGCCACCCCGGAGGTCCTGGGTTCGATTCCCGGCTCTGCCACGAAATTTGAAAAGTGGTATGAGGACTGGAACGGCGTCTACTCAGCCTCGGGTGGTCCAAATGAGTAGAGGGGGTTCGATTCCCACCTTAACCATCCTCGAAGTGGTTTTCCGTGGTTTCCCACTTCGTCTTCGGGCAAATGTCGGGATGGTACTGCCCCCGTAAATTGAATTATATTGAGACCACGATGGCTGTATTGGCATAAATGAATAAAGTTATGGCTGTCATAGTTGTGACGTGTATATTCATGACGTAGGCACGGATGACGAAGAATTCATGCAAGTAAGCTGGTGGAGCTGAGATTCTTGGTGACGTCATGATTTTGTTCGAGAAAGATCTGAGATTTACGACGCAGTCGCAGGAAACAAGGTATTGTGCTAAGGAAGAAGTTACGCTATTGGAGGAGAGACTCGAACCAATGAACGATAGTTTGGAAGGAAGACGGAGATTGCTGAAACTACGATATTTGATTGCTTTTGGCATGCAGAATTGTGGAAAACTATTTTCAGTTATGGCATTGATTTGGAATTTTGCAGAAATTAATTTTGAGTTTGTGAAATTTGAAAATCCGTCAAGTATAGCCAAAGTTAAAACTTCTAGCAATGACGGAGCAACAGGCTATGGAAGGGATGGATACGCCCCTTAAGAAGTTGATAAAAGGTCGTGCACAGGATAGAGGAGCTCTCATATCTCTCATATCTCTCATACCGCATATATATTTCAGATGTTATATAGTCATTTTCGAGTGAATAAGTGAAGCAAGTTGTCTTTAGCGTGTGGTTAAAGCCCGGCGCATCGAACGAACACGGAGCAGTTCCATTTTACGCTGTTTGAAACTAGGTGAAGTTGTAACGCTTACATTAACGTTTCTACGAGATAAGATATCAAGAGTTAACTTCTGCCTTTATTATAATTCAATTGGGCAGTACAACATTGAGGTGTGTAGAAGATTTGAACAATTTCACAGTTATACATTGAAAGATATTGACATTTTAAGACTGCAGACAAAAGTGATTTTCTCGCCACCTGAGAAGCACTTTTAAAATTCCACATTATACACTACGGCTGACACGTATATCGCAACCGTGATCTTGGAGTATACGTTTGGTAATACGACGATACATTCTACCATGGAACATTATAATCTTGCAGTGCTTTCAATGATTATAACAGAAGTTGAGATGGAAGGCTAAGGCTTTAATGCAATTGGGACATATATCGATGGAGTGAAATAACAGCATGGAACTTCGTTAATCGTCTTTCTACAAAAGCGAGCATGTAGTGAACATCCAACTACACTCATGCATCGTGAATCCATCGCTGAATTATATCAAATGACAGTGGAAATATCATCATACTCCACGATTATGAATATTTCTGCGGAAATAACTGCAATAAACTTCATGGCGAATTGCGACCAGAACTTCAGGGAATTTTCAAGAGAGGCCAGGGTGGACCCGGCTCACAAAGAAGAATTTTGCCAGAAGGATGTCTTTCGTATACATGGAGCAGTGCAATTTCCGGAGGAGGAAGCAGTTCGATTCTCCGAGGACGCTGATTCCAGGTTCGAGGGCGGAGCACATCTTTACGCTGGTGAAATGGAACCAACAGCAGTTTTCTTTGGGAAACTTTCCTCTAGAACTTCAATCAACAGATAAGGTAGTCGTGAACGTTTCTTGTATTATTTGAGTCATGTAGCGATATCTGAGCAACAATTTTTCCCATATTTTCTGTCCTATCTTTTGCCCCATTTTCTTGATTAACATTTCTGTACTCAGTACACTTCGATGATTTATGCCTTTTTCTACGATTTGTTGAGGCATTGTTATGTCATTGGCATACTTAAATAATTTTGGATCAGTTGAGACTGATAATTAGATTCTTTCAGTAATTTGCATATTTTTGTAGTCACGATTTGACTGTAAAGTTAACGATTTGCTATGGCAGATTTGAATTCAGACAGCGTGTCATTTTATTAAAGTAATTCTATTCGGTAAATTACTTTGACCAATTTTCTGTCATCCTCAAGAAAGAAGAATGATTAAAAGATTTTAGAGCGTTAAAATCTAATACGTTATCGACGATCTTTGAAATACTAGTCGTCTTATGAACATGATTGCAACATAGACATTTATCATTGCATTATAGACAATTTTATGAAATATGAACTTTGATTACGATTTATTGAATACATTATAGTAATGAACTTTTGATAGGAGTTTTTCTCAATTATAGATTGGAACAATAATGTTTGCATTCCACAGTCTAATTATATTCTATTCGACTATTTATGCAGTTTAGATGAACTTTGATTAAAGATAGTATTTTTATACTGCGTTACTTTGAAGATATTAATCTCAATTTTGATAGACCAGGGAGGAGTGTCTAATCGTATTTGCTATTAAATTTATTTGTGATTGGCAAATTTTTACTTCATATCGATTCATGAACCCACGAAGGTTAAATAATAACAGTCATTAATACAATTGATGAATATAAGAATTTTTAAAGAGGAACAATGGATGTATAATCGTTAGTTCAGTGGATGTGTAAAAGTCGCTGATGAATAATGCCCTTGAATAATGAAGGAGGTTCCCACAGTAATTAATGAAGTTGATGAATTTATAAGTGGAGGTTTTTGTATGTAGTGTGGAAGATTTTTATGCCATATATATTGAGATATATGATGAATTCTGGGCCTATTTTTGTGCAATTTTGTGCATTTTGAGCGAAGTATTTTCCCGCTGAATGTATTGTCCTGGTTCTTTGAAAGTTATTCATATGAAGATACTGTTAAAATTAACAAGAGTGTTAAATAATTTGAGATGAAGATTTTGAATGGAGGTTACCGTCACAAATAATTATAATTATTATTAAACCTTATTAAACCTGAATTTGACATTTAAATATAACTAACCTTCATTGGTCGATTATATCAACACAATTTAAGTAATTATCAACCGGATAAACGTGTGGTTTAATGTATTTCTTGTATAAATAAGATAAACAATATTAATATTGTAAATAATTATGTAAATATCTTTGATAATAATTTGAAATGAAAGGGATTAATAGAGGCGTGTATAAAATTTTCAATTGTCGTTTGACATTGTTATAAACAATTTATTATTGTTATAAATAATTAATGAACTTTTGTTATTAACATTAAGAGTTTTGTTATTATACTCTAAACAACGCTAATTAAGCAGGTGGATTGAACAATTAAACATGATTTGGGATTGTTGGAGTAATCCACTGGTGTTTGAATGGAGCATTTAAAAAGATTTGCGTGATAATATTTCAGTTGAGAAGTGGACATTTAACGTGTTTTGAAAGGAGAGCTAAGCTCTGATGTAACTCGCATATGCTAGGGTTGAACGGACGGGTGAGTCCACTTTGACGATGCAGGGGCATTGCAGCTGGCCCGAACAACTGTATGATAGAGGCCAAGGACGTCTCCATAATAGCCTTGTGGCTATAAATAAAATGTGATGTGTATAAACACGCAAAACAATTGATATATGTGTCTCGTCCCAAATCCCGTTTCCATTCCAAGTGCATTATTATAATTACGTTATTTTGAGCTTGAGAAAGCTGAAACATTGTATGTAGAGTATATCAGTCCTACAGGAGGACATGGTTATGTGGTCGATGGCTTTTGATTGCCACGTAGATTTTGTAGTTTTATTTTTGTTAAATTCATTCTTTATGTGAAATAAATTATTGTGCAGTTTAAAGTTTCTCGTCTTCGTTATGGTTCATTTTTAATATCATGGTGGAGGTTATTGTGAGGGCATACTTTTAAGTGATCCAGTTGACAACCCAGTCCCCGAGATAAATTTAAAAGGTAAGTAAAGGTAAGTATGAACCCCCGTATATTTTGGTGTGTTCCACAATAATTTCTTGTTAACTATTGTGCTCTAATCTCGATAGTATCTGTCAGTGCCATTTTCATTGATGTAGCTGTGCCGGTGCGTTTGATTATTGGCAATCCGATTGAGGGGGCGGATATCTGACAGCCTACTATCCTGATAACGGGGACAGTACCTACTGTAAGGCCAAGGCCACCTCCTTCCCTCTTCCTCGCTTCTCCATCCCAATCCTCCATCCCTTCCCATCCCTCATGAGGCCCCTGTTCGATTTGCAGGTGAGGCCGCCTGGGCGAAGTGCTGATCACACCTCCCCAGTTGTATCCCTCCCGACCAGATGTTCCAGGCTCCAGAACACTGACCATAGAGGGGGTAGTGGTGAGTTCCCTCGCTGAGTCCGTGGGTTCCACCAACCTAGAGGGTAAATTGACTAAATAAAAAAATAAAATAACGAATAGAATCCATCCATGGTTTTGAACAGTAGTCTATTTAGGGAAAATAGCCATTTAAATGAGACAAGAAAATAACTTTCCCTATCGTCTTCGGAGATAATGTGAACAAAACCAAGTTGAATTCTTGCTGTACGAGGTATGGTGGGTATAATAAAATAGTTAAAAAGAATTTAAAAAATCTGCCGTTGGATAGTCTTGAACCCGGGATCTTCGAAAGAGCGAGCGGACGCAATAACACTTGCACACATTACCAACACTTTCTGGAGGTTTTTATTGCGCTTCTTATTAACGCGTATGGTAAAATAATCAATTATTACAGTTAGATCTTAAATATTGATTGGAATGCATCCATTCAGTACCTGGCATGTCTTCTAATTTACTTAAAGGAAGTTTCGCGACCACTTTACGTTAATAAGGTGACAGAACAGCAAATAATGCCCTCAAACGACAGCCCTTCGGTTTTATTTCATACAACTTAGCGTCCAAAATGCTAGCGTGTGATACACTTTGGTCATACAAGCAGGTGTACTGACGAAGAGAACAGAATCATACAGGATTTTGTACCAGCGATCACAGCAGCTTCCTTGCCAGCGAATGTCGTGTAATACGAGCCTAAAGATATGCTATGACTTTTTGTTAAAATTTAATAACGAAACAAGATGTTCGGTAAAGAACGTATTGCCTACTTTCTCCTAAATGCATGGGTATCGTTATAACTCTTTGTCCTTTTCAAGGAGTATAATTGAATGTTGGTTGTAGTAGCTTCTTAAAATACAACGTGCTATGCGGATAGTATACATGTATATGATGTGCCCTTTGCTAGTGCTACCTCTGTAAAGAAAATATTCAATTCTGTTTCACCGTGTTTGAATTGATGTGGGGAATCGATTTGCACACATACATGGCCGCTATCTGCAAACTATTGGGCGGATGACCTTGTAGTTCTGTAAAATGATGCTTCCCACAGAAAGGTATGTTGCTGAAATATTTGGTAGATATCAAATGAATAGGTTGGTCGTAATTTGATTTAAGCTTTTAACATTTGGGTGGCCGCCATTCCGTTTCCGTCAAGATGGCGGCGATTTAAAACATGGCACTGAGGTGGCCTTTGCTAGTGCTACCCCTGTACCTAACTTCGTTCCATTCGGTTTCACCGTGTCTGAAAAGATAGGGGGAATCGATTTGCACACATACATGGCCGCTATCCGCACATTATTGGCCTGATGTCCTTGTAGTGTGGTCAAAAGATTATCTATACATAGAGGTATGTTGTTGCAAAATTTGGTAGAGATCAGATTATTAGATTGGTCGTAATTTGATTCAAGCTTTTAATATTAGGATGGCCGCCATTTCGTTGTCGTCAAGGTGGCGGCGATATAAAACATGACACTGGAGTTCACTTTGCTAGTGCTACCCCTGTACCAAATTTCGTTCAATTCAGTTTCACCATGTTTGAATTGATAGGGGGAATCAATTTGCACACATACATGGCCGTCATCTGCAAACGAATGGGCTAATGACCTTGTAGTTCAGTCAAACGACGCTCGCCATACAAGTATACGTTGTTGCAAAATTTTGTAGAGATCGGATTATTAAGTGAGTCGTAATTTGATTTAAGCTTTGAACATTTGGGTGGCCACCATTACGTTTCCGTCAAGATGGTGGCGATATAAAACATGACACTGAGGTGTTCTACTCTAGTGCTACCTCTGTACCAAATTCCGTTCAATTCAGTTTCACCGTGTTCGAATTGATAGAGGGGGCAGAGATTCAGAGTACACACACTCGCACACAAACAGAGACACAGACAGACACACAATTTTTGGCCCTGTGTAGATCTCATAAGTCTACTTTCATTTTTTGCAAAAATCGAAAGTATACTAATAATACCATGGGCATTTCTAAGGAATACGTATACTTCGATGCAAGCACTGGCGATCAGAATATCCTTCGATATGTAGTTGTTTTGTTTCATTTGAGGGGCTAGAACATCGCGGTCACATAGCCCCGTTTACTTGGGTGTGCGTGTAGAATTTGTCTGATAACCTGAGCTATTGCGGACTTGTAATGATGTGTGTATTTGCAATTAAGGATTGGGAAGGTGGCGGCCGTGGCCTTAAGATAGAATCCGTCCCGGAATTTGGCCGGAGTAGAAGTGGGAAACCACGGAAAACCATTTCCAGGGTGGCTGAGCTGGGAATCAAACCCACTTCTTCTCATATTTGTTTCACGAGGCTACTTGTACCCAATTTCAGCCCTCAGCCAAGTATTACATTTCTTGGCAGAGCTGTGAATCGAACCCGGACCTCCGGAGCAACACTTCGATATGTTATGTTAATATTCATGCCAGTTTTTTAATTTTCTGCCATTACAGGTCACGTGGCATATCGTACCAATTCGATCGTATTTTCTTTATAAATCATCAAAATTCAACGTACTCTTCACAAAAATGAGTCGTAAGGCAATAAATGAGGCAATGTAGTTACATCCCGACTAAAATGGAATGTGGGCTTTCGTTCAAATAAAGTATGCCAACTACTGGATTCGAAGCAGCATTCTACGCGCTAGCGCCCACCACGTAAGGTCAGGCTTTAGACTTCACAGCCACCAACACATGGCAGACACCGCCCTCGAAACGTATGTAGTCACTGTAGCAGTCCCACCTCAAACGTTTAAGTCCATCTCAAAGTCTTCAATCACGGTTTATGGTGTTCATTTAACCTTTTACTATTACAGATCACGTGGCGTAAGCTATTAATTCGATCCTATTACGTGTATGTGTGTTATTTCAAGTAGCAGTAAGTCATATGTTAGTAGAATGGACCATAGTATTTGGCGGGGAAAAGTTTAAGGTCGGTTTTTCTTTGCTAGACCCATGACCCAATTACATTGCGGTCACACAGTCAGAGCGCAGAGCAATATCGACCATCGGGAGAATTGAGATGTTAGTTGGGTTTCATAAAACTAAATAATAAGGGGCGGGTGGACCACACTGTATAACTCCAAGTTTACGAAAACTTTCCCGTAATGTAACAGAATGTGAATCCTTCCTGTGGTTTATTTCTATTCACGACTATATAAAGCAGCTGGTTGTATTTTTTTTATCAATAAGCATCAATTCAATGCCAAACAATCAACTAATAAACTTTTCTCAGAGCATCAATCTCCCATCTCACTGCCACCTAGATCCGTATTGGTTTCAAACCCATTACAAGTTCTTCATTCTGCCGTGTCGCTTCTAGTCCATTTTATAACATATGACACAAGGCCACTAGACAACCGCCTAAGTACTACATCCACACTATACATCTGGGCACTTTCCGATTATAAAAACATAAACTATAACTATACACATATACAATAATAAACAGTGATGAGGGGTGTCTGTGCATATCTATGATCTGTCACACCCTATAGAGTCAGGGATACAGTGAAATCAGTTTATACAACCTCTGACTGAAAAGTTCGATGAATGGGTCTATATTACGAAATGGCCGTTACTGTCCTTCGAAGTAATCCCCGTGGATAGTTATGCTCATCTTAGAACGGCTGTACAAGTCCTTGAAATTCCTGGCATAGTCTTCTTTAGCGATAGCCCTCAGTTGGGTCGTCACATTATGTTGGATGTCCGAAATGTCCCTTCAGGGCTTTTCGGTGACCCTGGACCCTGGACCCCGCCACTCCAAACTTTGACGCTTGCCTTCGAGGTCGTACCTCAGGCACCGGGTTTCGTCACTCGTGACAGTAATTTTCAGGACCATTCCATTCCGCGGAACATTCACCCTTCTCACTGCCACCCGTCGAACAGTTGTGCAAGGCAGGTTGCATAAATTCACGCTTCTCTCTCGCTTTCAATTTAGAGTTTTGACGACCCAAACTGAAGGCTATCCCTAAAGAAGACTATGCCAGGAATTTCCAGGACTTGTTCAGTCGTTCTCAGAAGTGCATAACCATCCACGGAGAATACTTCGAAGGACAGTAACTGCTGTTTCAGGTAAGCCAAAAATCCGTTCGTATTATAGACCCATTCACCGAACGTTTCAGACAGAGGTTGCATATGGCTAATGGTTGTTACGCCTGGATGTCCTTTCTCACGTCGAACTCATTAAATGTAAAATGCTTGAAGATGGATGAAACTGGGGAGGAAGTTGAGAGAAAACGACCGTGGCCTATTAGAAAGATCCATCCCGACATTTGTCTGAAGCTAAAAACAAATAGTATATCTGAGATAACCATGAAAGAATGGATGACGATGGGGTTCGAACCAACTTGTCTATCGAGTGCGGCTATGGCCTGCCCATGACCCTGCTCGATAGTTCACCTGCATACTACGGAGTTATAAAAGAGATCACTAAGTCGAACAGTTATTAGGACGGAGGGTCTGCCGTCAATAATGTGTTTCTTATGTAAATGTGAGGGGTTCGTTGAGCTCAGCATGCTGCAGCTGACAGTTACTTGCACAGTGTGCCATCGTGTTGGACCGATTACCGGCAGTGCAGGATGTCATAGTGGAGAGAACCTGAGTGATTTTGGGATACATTTAATTGCAAATGCTATCATCATCCTCGTATAAAACGCTAAGGTATATGCTTGACAAAACTTGCTGCAGCTTCCCATCTCTGTTGTGGGACATGAGTTAACGCTTCGCCGTTGGTTACTGTACAGTATGTATAATACGAATGGCGGTTAAATCGCTCGGTTTGGTAAACTCTCTGATGATAAATATAGAGACAGGTAGGTCAGACGGAGACGGGAGTGACAGTGAATATGCCAAGGAAGACCAAGAATTGGCAGGAAACGATAAGTTATTACACTCGATACTTGCCATAGTATGTTTGGCGTGACAAAAATATAACCAATGCCACTCGTAAATTTCCTGCAAGGGACATTCAATGTGTTTCGGATACATCAATGTTGTTCTTGATCAACAACACCATAAGATATGCAGAACAATGCAGCAAGAGCTCTTTACCAAAACCAAGCGGCTTCGGTTGCGTAGTTGGTAGCATGCTGAACTGCTATGTCAAAGTTCGCGGGTACAAACCTGGCCGAAGTCGTCGGATATTTTAAGAGCGTTAAAATCCTGCAGTATGCCTCCCTTCGGAGGGGAAGTAGAGCCGGCGGGCCCATGTCATAGATTTATGTCATGTAAAAGAACCTACCATTACAATTGGTAGTGTGTAGCTAAATTTGTTGGTTATATTTCGTTAGAAAAGCTCTATCGAGTTCCAACGTTCGCCGCTAGGTGTCAGTGGCATCTGGTAGCCAGAGTTGGAACTACTTGGTATTAAACTTGCTCATTCATCTTCATTCATTTCATCTCATCCACATGAGAGGGTACTTGTAGCTCATCCCGTGGGTGTCCACATAGAAGCAGCTACAAACTCTGGCGAGCCGAACATGTCCTCGGACACTCCCGGCACTAAAAGCCATGCACTAAATAAAGAAATTAACAAAAACCAAAGTACGCATGAATTAGTGAGAGGGCCATTTGTCGTTTTGATAGGAATTTTACAGAAATGGCCTTGAAGAGTACTATTGAAAATTGCATTTACTTATCTGGATTCATTTTGAAAATTGTTATTATTTCCCTTGATGCAGCAAGTTGTAATTCTGGTATCGCGTGGCGACTGACCTGTTGCCCTTTCAAAACTGGCTTCAAGGTTAAGCGAAAACCTCATATCTATATCTGAATCTAGTAGTTTTAAACCGTTTCTAAATAAAGTGAGGCATTTGAACTAGTGAAGAATTCACGCACAACACGCAGTTCTTCAAGAGTACATGGTATTATATCACCCATCTTACTTAATACTGTAGATTAGACTGGCTGCATTATCGCCTGCTGTCCTCAAGGGTTGCAGGATTGAATCCTGGCGCAGTCAGTTGGCATTTGAGGGTGCGCAACTGTGAGGGAGCTTTGTCAGTATATTTACTGTCAAGTTAAAGATCCCCTTCAGGGCAGAATTCCGGCACCACGGCGCGGCGTCTCTATAAGCCGCAGTAATTAAAACCAATAACATTATTATATTAATAGATTACATTCTTGATTGATAAGTTCTTTAATGAATCCATGGTGCAATGTATTTATTTATAGATTTAATTACTCATCATCATCATCATCATCATCTTCATTTCCCCTTTTCCATCTGACACTGGGTAGGGGCAAATATGGTTCCTCTCCACTTTGTTCTGTCGTTCCACCATTCCTCTTCCGATACGGTGTTCCAATCCAGGTTCCGTTTTCTAATGCTATACTTCACCGAGTCCATCCAACGCATTCCTGGTCTTCTTCGTCCTCTCTTCCCTGCCATCCGTCGTACCATTGCTCGTATTGGTAGCCTTACTTCATTCAACCGCTTGACAATTCCAAACCATCTCAGTCTGTTTTGCTCCAGTTTGTCATTTAGTTTCTGTGCTCCTAGTTCTTTCCGTATATCTTCATTTCTCACTCTGTCTCTCCTCGTTTTCTGGACCATACTTCCCAGGAATCTCATCTCAGCTGCCTGTACTCTGCTCTCATCCCTCTTAGTCATTGTCCAAGTTTCTGCTGCATATGTCTTTATAGGAACAGAATATGCCTTGTACATAACTTCTTTAGCCTTAATTGGTGGGATCCTTGTTCCATACTAGTCCCCGTACCTGTTAATAGAAAGCACTCCCGAGTTGTATTCTTCTGCTAATTTCCAAAACTAGTCTTCCAACTTCAGTCAGTTCACTTCTCAAGTATTTGAAGTGTTTCACCACTTCCAATTCCTTATCTCCGACTTTGATTACTTCTTTCTTACCTCTACTCATCACCACTGTTTTACTCTTCTCCACATTTATATTCAATGCCCAATGCTCAATCTTTTCATTTATTACATCTAACTGTTCTTGTACCTCCATCTCATCCATGCCCCAGATCACAACATCGTCTGCAAATAGCATTGCCTTCATCTTTGCACTACTATATTCTTTCATTGCTGCCTTCATGATGTCATCCATCACCATTAAGAACAATACGGGTGACAACACACTTCCTTGCTTTAGTCCAGTACCCATTTTAAACCATTCCGATGTCCCGACTCTTGTCTTTACACTACTGTAGCAATCCATGCACATTCCATTTATCATGTCTCTCAGTTCCTTCCTAGCCCCCTATTCGTTAAGCCTTCCCAAACTTTTGTTCTAGGGATGCTATCATAGGCCTTTTCTAGATCAATAAAAGTCATTACCATATCCTCCCCATATCCCCAACTCTTTTCAATGTTCTGTCTCAGAATGAAAATGGGTTCCACTGTTGACCTGTCCCCTCTAAATTCAAACTGCTCCTCCTCTATTTGGCTTTCTACCTTTACTTTAATTCTTTTTTCTAGGTATCTTTCCATTACTTTGGCAACATGCGAGATGATGGTGATTTCTCGGTAGTTACCACACACCTTCCTGTCTCCTTTCTTGATTATTGGCAATATTATTCCCTTTTTCCAGTCTTCAGGAACTTTCTTCTCTCTCCACACACTCCTGAGAAGTCTGTATGTCCACTGCAGCCCCACTGGTCCTGCCGCCTTGATAATTTCTATTGCCACTTCGTCAATTCACACAGCTTTCCCCATCTTCATCTTCCTAACTGCCCATTCCACTTCTGTCCTAGTAATGTCTGTTTTTATTTTATTTTTTCCTCCACCGTTTTGGCTGTTTGCATAACTTCTCCGCATGCCTGACGTCTCACCTTCAACAGCTCGCTGAAATATTATTTCCATCTATCCATTATCTCTTCTGGTTTTGTCAATATTTCACCTTCTTTGTTTTTCACGAACCCAGTGTTCACCTTTTCATTCCTTCTACTTTTTATAATACCAAATAGCAATTTTTTCCACAATTTAAATCCTCCCTTATTTCCTGGGTGAATACTTCCCAGATTTTCTTCTTTTCCTCAGCAATTACTTTCTTGCAATATCTGTTTGCTTCTATATACATGTATTTTGCTCTACTTTCTTCAGTCTTTTTTGTTTCCTATTCCTTCCAAGTTTTCGTCTTCTCTCTTACCTTTTCTTTCACTCTATCATTCCACCATTCTGTCGCCTTTTCCTGATTTTCTACCACATGTTTTCCCTGCACTGTTGGAATGGTAACACTTATCTACTTATTCTATTTATTTGATTATACTTTATTTAATTTGAACTTATTTTGAAATAATTTTATTTTTGCTTGTTTTTATTTTAATGATTTTTATTAATTTTAATTTTATTTTTTATTTTTTATTTTATATTTTTATTTTGTAATTTGTAATTTTAAATATTATTTTAATTTAATTTTTTAATATTTTATTTTTATCTTTTATTTATTATTTTAAATATTATTTTGAATTTAAATTTTTGTATTTAATTTTAATCTTTGATTTATAATTTTCTTATTAAAAATAAGTGTTTTGTCATTTTATAAAAATTGTGTTTATTTAAAAAAATATATATAAAAAGAATAATCTTTATATTGTTTAATTATTAAAAATCTATTTTCATCATATGAAATGTAGGCTTTTGAGATCAACATTTGTGCGTGTCTATACGTATCTATACGTATGAGTGCGTGTGTATCCTTATATATTTCGATTGGCTGAGGTGATTTCAATAAAATTTAATAAAGACTTCCAACTATTCTGGTCGATCTCGACCATGACTTTAAATTGAGATAAGTGTTACCATTCCAACATGACAGTCGCGTGAATTTTATCACCAGTATTCATTAACAACTTGTGTTCAATATGTACAATATATAAACATATTATTTTCTGAACGTGTTTAGGGATGTGTTAAATATTTTTTCACTCATAAATGAAATATATTGTGTCGAACGTTTTAGTTCGTTGACTTTTATTTGTCATCTGTAATCTTTGTACATGAGCACTACCAGGGTTTAGTTTTAAATGTAATGCTGAATTATATTTGAAAGAAGAAATTTTGCAGACCAACATATGCACTTTTTGGGAGTGAACCCATTTTTGGTCATACAAACAAATATATATTGAAAATCATATCTTTCAATTTGCATTAAAAGTAATCCAGGTATTATTGAGTCTTCGATCACCGAACCATGTGAATTTAGCACCTACATGTGCATTTTCTGAGATATGAACTTCGACCGTGAACCGCGGGTTGGAGACATTTGTCTTAAACCATTGAGCGAACATCCTGTATCGCTACTATCACTAGAGGAGAATGGTCGTGTGTTTTTACTCGGCTCGTTCATTATACAACACACACATTCTCGGTTTGTGTTACGTTTGTAATGTTATAAATTGTGTCTCTAATTTGTGTTCATTGTGACATTCGTTTCTTTTAATATTAATCAGACTGTGTACTGTGAATTTCATATGACGTTCATTTATATGAAAAAAGGATTTTGTTTTACAATTGCATTCTGCATTCTTATTATAATTTCAGAGAACGGATTATAAAAATAGTTCTATATTCAGAGTCGCACTAATTGGAACCATAAGCCAGCATTTTCTCTACGCTGTGGGCACCATATTAGTTTCCAACCTTGTCTACGCGTGGTACAAGGTTCCTGCATTTCAATTATATTTGCCAAAGAGCAATTTTCAAATTACCGTAAGTTCCCGAGGGCTATAATTAGAATCTTAAACAAGAGATACCATACAGTATTTGGGGCGAAACACAACCCCCTCCCGTACGGAATTTGACCTTCTTATACCTCATACCATACTAGCGCCATTACAAACGGCCAACCCACAACACTTGTATCTTGCTCTGTTCCCTGGTTGGTAGGCAGGGTGTTCATTGGAGGGAAAATAGGGAAGAAGTCCGGCGTAGCTATTGTTGTTCCGAATACACAACTATTACTACAGACAGCGTGCATTGAAGTCACACCATCTTAAAAAGCGTGTGGTGACACCACGTTTGTCTCCTGTCACTAAACAACGTAGAAATTGATATCGACATTGGCGTAGCGCGTAAAATGTTGCTAACTGATAGTTTTTCACTGTTCGATCAGCATCCAGGACATCCATCGGCTACACACATTCTGGTATTTCAAATTACAGGAGACAACGTTGTGTAAGTTACAGTACCGACAAAAATGTCAAACTCTCTTGCCAAGGCACGAATGCTTCGTCGACGGTCCATCTTGATCGGACATGTTACTGTAGCCGTTAGGTACGACAGTGGGAGGCTGCGGCATCTCGACCTGTCATTTGGGAGAGGTGCTGCACAGCAATCCGGTAGAGATGCTTCATTGATATATTTTAAAAGCGATCTGAAAACATTTGAACTATTCAGAGGATACATGCATACTATTCGAGTATTTTATTATCTCATGATTCATAAGATACCAATAGCCAACTATTTCATTGGTTTCGTTGTTAACTTTGCTCGGGAGAGATGCCGCACGTAAAATAATTAATAACATCAAATGTATGCTAATTTCTTCAACTTTAATACAATTCAGTATTAGAACATCTAACAAGAAAATTATAGGCTATTTTGAACAAGTAGTTCCGTGAAGAACTATACAGCCTATTTTCATATATCCTAGTCATGTTAATTGCTTCTATCAACATACAAAATTTCAGTTTGATTGTTGTGATAGATTCGTAGATATTGAGAACCGTCAAAATATTTCGGATGCTGGCCGTTTTGGATTGTTATATGTGTAGGCCATAGAGTTATTAATGCGTAGCTTCATTATTCAAACTTTCACTTCGATCGCATGATTACGACACAAGAAATAAAAACTTAATTTTAAAATTTCGCACAGCCTCCATCTTGAGGTTCTGTAAACAATTGAACCAAATTAGATGCCATTGCATTACAATACATACAATCATTTACTGTACCACATTTCACTGCGCTCAGATGGTTAAATCACGAGAAAAATCTATTAAAATATTTCAACTTTGCTTGGCCATTATGTTCGTTTTGTACTTTACCGATTTTTGAGTGTTAAATAGGTAAATTTGTAGCAGTTCCCTTTATCACCGTACAAAATTTCAGGGTGATATCTGTAATAGTTTCGGAGATATAGAATGCCAGTGAAATATTTCGCACAGCCGCCATTTTGAGGTTATGTAAACAATTGAACTAAATTAGACGACATTGCATTTCAATGTGTATAAACATTTGCTGTACCAAGTTTCATTACGTTTGAATGGTTAAATCGTGAGAAAAGTCTATTTAAAAGTCTCAACTTCGCTTGGCCGTCATGTTAGTTTTGTAGTTACCAGGTTTTTGAAAGTCTCATAGGTGAATTTCTAGTAGTGCCCTTTACCATCGTACAAAATTTCAGGGTGATATCGGTAATAGTTTCGGAGATACTGAATGCTGGTGAAATATTTCGCACAGCCGCCATGTTAGATTAGTGCGACACGATACAATTTGAAGGGCACGGTCAGGGTCGGTCAGAACGGTACTATGATCTTACCGAGTTTCATTGAAATTTCTCCAGCCGTTTAGAAGTTATTAGGGGACACACACACACATACACACGAATCCCACACACGCACACACAGGCAGACACACGGACAAAAGGTGATCTCATAAGCCTATTTTTTCTTCGTAAAGTGAAAATAGGCTAAAAATAGAATTTATCTTTTGAAAATACCCCGCATTTCGATACAAACTATGATTTATTTTAATTCACATTATACATGTTATATGTGTTTGCACAGGCTTCATTTAACTTATCCAGATTTTCGGAATCCATTCTTCGTTTTAATGTTCATGCCTGAATTCCATTGCAGCTGTCTGCTTTCCTGAATAGTATTTCCTTTGCTTTCAGCCTCTTTACAACTTCTCTCAAAAACTTTCTCTCCCACTGAGCTCTTTTGACTGCGCCCTTACTATTGTACTGAGTAGGCGTGCCATAAATGTTTCTTTCTGAAAATAATATAATTGTATATAGTAACAATGATGGTAACAATCTATCCAATGAAATAAATGAGGTAATTTAAGACTCATAAGATGATGAACTACTCGAATAGAGGATTGCTGTGCGGCAACTCTCCCATATGTGAGGTAGAGACGTCCACCCTCCTGTTGTTGTACCGCAAGGCGAATATGGCCGAAAATAGGCTTACCATCTACTACAATAACAGTTAAGACTTAATTCGTATCAAAACCGGCTTTTTTTTAGCGTTTGAAACCATTCGTACCAAAACCGGCTGCTATTTAGCGTTTGAATCCAAGCTAATATATAATAAATGAACACAAGGAAAACGTTTGTCAGGGGGAAACATACACTCGCCTCACGTTATCGACTACATTTTGCGTAATATCCGTGCAACTTGTATCCAACCTGCAGACAGTGGTTATTGCTTAAATACTGAAATAGCTTACTAACTGCCATCTAGCTGCAACGAACGGGACTAACGGCTATAGTGAATGCGGCGGCGTGTCTGCCGAGCGGCATCTGTCCAGGAATTACCTTATAGGAGTGTGTTACGTAGCAGCGTGCCCAAACGCGTTAAATGCCATTCCTAGACTGCAATGGGAGCTGCTAGTTTGGAGATCCGAGGTTTGAATCGTTGCCTGTGCTGATAGCGGACATTTTGGATTTTTCAACAGTCCTTGCTGAAGAACTCCGCTGTGGTTCCTTAATGTATCTGAAGTCCGACGTACCTATCTCAAACCTTGCGAAGAATTCTGGTGTGGTTCTTATTTGAAGTCCGACGCACCTACCTCAATGTTTGAAATAGAATTCTGGCGTGTCTTCTTATTTGAAGTACCACGTACCTACCTCAATGCTAGTCCCTTATAGTTATAGCTACACACACTCGTGCAGGCACCACGTGGTATCAGTGAGATTCAAAATAACACACCCAGATATACCGAGCTGATATACAAAATGTCTTAATCCCAAAGTGATGTTATATTAAAGAAGTACTATACATGTAGAGTCTCCACAAGCCGATGATCTCTCTAATGCGGAGTTATTTGAAATGATGAGATAATTTAAGTTAATTTCTTATATTGGTCACTCCTGGTGGTGGACGCTGCTGCAACTCGGAGACGGGAGAATATTATATATGAGCAGTGGACAGGACAGCTTGTAATCTGATTAAAGTTTCCAACTTAACCATCAACAAGCATTGGAAAATAGGACGGTGCGAAACTCTCAAACAAGCTTATTTCGTTAATAAACTTTATGGATCGTTACTTGCCAACAAACTCGAAATTAAACGTTCCGCTCTTAACGAGACCAGAATATCCACTGCTGTAACATTATACAACGCTTGCCATATTAGTGTTGTTTAATTTCCTTAACAGCTGAAAAATCAAGCACTGAAGGCTGGGCTTCAAATCTCATTTGAGAAGACACAATTCATGACAAACATAAAATCAGCGCCCAGGGAATTGGAGGTCGGACTAGGAAAAGTTCAGAAGGCAGGAAAGTTTAAATACCTCGGTGAATGGATAGAGCCTAACCTATCAGAGAAGGAAGCCTTCATGTCAAGCATTAATAAAATGGGAATAGCATACAACCTGACTAAAGACATCTACAATAAGAGATCGATATCCTTAAACGCCAAAAGTAGACATTACTGCACTGTTATTCACCAGAAGCACTGTATGCGGCTGAGACTCTAATAACGAACAAGAACGGTCTAATGGAAAAACTAGAGGCTAAAGAAAGGAAGATTTTGAGGAAAATCCTGGGTCCCATCAAAGAAAATAGCGAGTACAGAAGGCGTCACAACCACGAATTTTACAAGCACGTGGAGAAGATCAGTGACACGATTCGAAAAAGAAGGATTGCCTTTTATAGCCACGTGACACGAATGAACCCAGGCAGGATATCGAAACGGATATTGACGTACTTTCAAGATAAGAAAACCAAAGGGGCATGGTTTACGGAAGTTGAGGAAGATCTACGTGAAATGGAAATTTCCCCTAATGATATCCAGAAGCGTGTTCCACTTCAGGAAAAACTACGTACGCACAAAGGTTTCCAGGAAAAGCCGAAGCTGAAGACAGGGAAGGTGAGGTCCGAAGAGAGAAAAGAACAACACAGGGGACGAATGCGGGAACACTGGGCGGTAGTTAGAGCTCGGAAGAAGAGACAGTTGAACTGACGTGGTCCCTAGTTGGCCGAATCGAAGAAAGAAAGAAGAAGAAGAAGAATAACGGGGTCGGGGATGAGATGCGATGAATGTCTATCTGGAGGATGCTATTTATGGCCAGATGCCCTTCCTGATTCCTACCTCATGAGAGGAGTTAATGAGAGATGAAATGAATGAAACTGGGCAAGGATGTGGAAGGAAGTTGCCGTGGCCTGTCAGAAGGTACTGTCCCAGCATTTGTTTGGAGTTGAAAATTGGGAAACCACGGAAAACCATTTCAAGGACGGCTGACGGTGGGGCTCGAACCCACGTTTGCTGAGTCCGCAGGTAGCTTGGTCCCATGGTCTAGCGCTGCGCATTAGTGAGCGTAGCTACTGATGTTTGTAATAATCATAATAATGATATAATAAGATAAGATAACAATGAGACTTTTATGGGCACATATACAGAATTGATGACAACAAGCTGACAAAGGAAATGTTAAACCTAGCACTATATCTGAAAACACTCAACAATTGGCTGGTAGAAATGTCACAATATCTACAAGAGATTGGCATTAAAGAAGAAATAATTCACAATAGTACAAAATTTAGAGCCTTAATAAACTGAATTTGCCGAGAATCATATACGGAAGAATACAGTACAAGATAGACAAAAGGACGCAAAGGAGAGCACAGTGAACGGATGAAGTGATATTGGAAAGAAAAGAGGAAACATTGTGCTAGATAAATTCTAACGTGCTTCTTCATTGGACAAAACTAATAATAATAATAATAATAATAAATACGAGTGTGGTGTCCAAATTTACCAGCCTGTCAACGTGCTTGAAAATGAGTGCCATAAAATGTATTGTGATAGACCTATTTCAACCGACCAGAAAAATCTTAGCCAATCGATCCGATATTGTCTATCTCAATAAATGAATTCAAAAGGCCTACTTGATAGACGTTGCCAAAATATGCTAACTACCCAGGCTAAAGAAACAAAGAAGTCCGCACCGTTAGCTGAAGAAATACGAAAACAATGGGGATTAAAATGCGTGAGAATTTTGCCAGTGATGATCTCACCCACCGGAGTTGTTCCAAACACGTTGGTAATGGCTTTGGAAGAACTGCAAATGAAACACTTGATAGCCAGAATACAGAGGGCAGTGCTGCTGGATACCTGTCATATTGTTAGGCTATTTTTTTTATCTCAGTAAGATTTGCACGATACTTGATTGCAAAATCCGTGTATTTTAGACTGAGTTGTATCATATTGATGAGAAATTACAGATAATAATAGTGTCGTGTTGCCTCCTGAGAGGCCTAGTGCAAGTCTTTCTAGTTGACGCCAGTGACCGACTTGCGTGTCGTAAAGAGGATCGAGTGATGATGAAGACACCAAATCCCCGGATGAGGGGACATAACCCCAGGAGATTAATATTCTGGATGTCCCAGCCTGGAATCAAATCTGATATAAATGGTTTGTTTATCTTCGCTCGTCACAACTGTTAAGGGCAGATGGCCTCACTGTTTCGCTCCTTAAAATATCATCATCAAATACATTTCTCATTGATAGCACAAATGTTTGTAGATATCCGTATTGATAGATGAATTCAAAGTTTAAATTATATGTAAGTATTGATTGGCGTAGGCCTATAATTTAAACTTTGAAATCATCAATGTTAATTTTCCTCGCATCTGGTACCGTGTACTCGGCGTTACTTGTTATTTATTCACTATGGTGTGTGTGGAATTTGTCTGTCAACCTGTTTGATTGTGATGGTTGTACTAGTATGTGTGTTTGCAAGTGGGGCGTGGATTGGGAGACACCCGTGGTCTTAATCTAGGCACCATCTTAGCATTCCTCTGGAGAAGTAGTATACTATGGGAACCACGAAAAACATTTTTAGGATGGCTGTCACCCCTTTAGGTCCAGCCACTGACGAGAAATTTAATTCCCGTTTTAGGGTTGGAACAGGGTATACTCAGCCTCGTGAGGCAGAACTGAGAAGAGGTAGGATCTCCTCCCACCTTAGCCATTCTGGAAATGGTTTTTAGTGGTTTCTTACTTCTACTCCAGACAAATGCTTGGATGATTCTTAACTTAAGGTCACGATTGACTCCTTCCCAATCCTATCCCCAATTTACAAATATACACACTAGTACAGCCATCACAATAACACAGGTTATTACAAACATTACACACACACACACGAAATACACCCGGCTATGTGACCATAATGTCACACCTCCTAAAATAAGCAACAACAACAAGAACAATTCGTAGCTAGAATGGGTGCAGAGGAGATGGAGCAAGTGAGATTACATCCGAACCTGGTCCTAAAGGCTTGGGGTAAGAAATGTCGAAGGCTCAACCGTGTGTCACCATGGCCACCGGAGGCCACGTATTACAACTGGGCTCCCTCTGACACTTGTAGCGCGATTTACTCTGTGGAAAGTCCACGTTTGGAAACACCCTATATAAAATTCTGGTTTGGTAAAGGTTGATCCGTATTGACTGTTGCTAATTATTGGTGTTATATAATCCACCTTGCCAATACTAAAATATGTACTGTAGTTTATTATTATTATTACATAAACGAACATGTTTCGATATTCAATGATATCTCCTTCAGCGTTCAAATTAATAGAATTTAACTTCAATAAAATACAAATGGATATCCTTACAATAATTTGATTAAAATGGAAGTTCCAAATTCATAAACAAAATTTTCAAACATAAGAAGATGATGTTTGATAATTTTATATATTGAATTGCAGCCATTGGCCATAGCAGAGTATTTTAATTGCACGCCCGTGGGCTCCCAACACGTTCAATTTCAAGTAGTTACAACTTTGGATATTAGATGCTACTGTCACTAACACCTAGCGGCGAACGTTGGAACTCGATAGAGCGTTTATAACCAGTCAAATACAACCTACAAAGTTTTCTCCACACTACCAATTGCAGTGGTAGGTTCTTTTACATGTCATAAATCTATGGCATGGGCCCACCGGCTTTACTTCCCCTCCGAAGGAAGGCTAAACACTATCAGTTTGAATGCAGAAGAAGATATCATTGTATACCGAAACCTCTTCGTTTAAATAATAATAATCTACATATTTTAGTGGGGGATTAAATAACATAAATATTTAAACACCCCATATAACATAGTCGCAGGTAAAAAGTTAGCATACTACAGTCATCACAAAAACACAGGTTGTCAGAGACGTTCAATACACATCCAACTACACGGTGTTGATGTCCAAGATTGCCCAAGTCAAACAGGAAGAAAGTAATGTTTGGTTGGTTCTTCAGTTTAGGGGCTGCGACAAGGCGTTCATGTAGCCCCGTGTACTTTGGGTGTGTGTAGGATCAGCCTGGATAAACGTTGTTAATTGTGATGGCTGTATTAGTGTGTGTTATCTGTAATTCAGGTAAGGACTGCAGACGATCAATTTCAGTTCCTAATTTTGCTAACAAATGCTACCATCAACGACAACTAGCTGTGAACTTGGCTACTAGATGCCATCGCAACCGGCACATGGGGGCAAACGTTTGGAACTTAATAGACCATTAATCAAATCTAAGCTACAAATTTAGCTTCACACAATTGTAGTTAGTGGAAGGTTCTTTTACATGCCATAAATCTATTAGACGGGCTCGCCGGCTTTACTTCCCCACTAAAGGAAGGCATACGGACGGATGTTTAACGCTCTTAAAATCCGACGACTTCGGCGGGTTTGAACCTGCGATCTTGGGCATAGAAGCTCATCATGCTACCAACTGCGCCACCGAAGCCGCCTAATAGCCCGGTCAAGTTAGCCAGAAAAATAGGGTACCCTTGCATGAATTCCCATGGAGCTGAATTTTTACATGAACGTTAGTGATGCCATTATCATGAAATTGTGAAGACTCCCCATCGATCCCATGTGTGCAAAAATATTATATGCAAGGTCAAAGTTCGCAAAGATGCCGATGTTTTTGCCGCGTGGAGACGTTGTTCTGCGGCTTTAATAAAAGGACAAGAAGAAGAAGAAGTTGAATGAGAAGACCTTACTCTCTAGTAAAATTAAGTAAAACAGACCGTGGAGAAGGCCTACTGGGGAAACCACGTTAAGAACAAGTAGTTCCGTGAAGAACTATACAGCCTATTTTCATATATCCAACTTATGTTAATGGCCACTATCAACATACAAAATTTCAGTTTGATTGCTGTAATAGATTCGTAGATATTGAGAACCGACTAAATATTTTGGATGGTCGCCATGTTGGATTTTATATATGTAGGTCTCAGAGTTATGTACTATTACATAATGATTATTGTGTACGTGTAGCATTCAAACTTCAAATGCATGATTAGGACACAAGATGTAACAAGGAGACTTTAAAATTTCGCTCAGCTGCCATCTTGTGGTTATGGAAACAATTGAAATAAATTAGATGCCAGTGGATTAACATTCGTATAAGGATTTACTGTACCAAGTTTCACTGCACTTGGATGGTTATATTGCGAGAAACGTCCATGTGAATATTTATATTTCGCATCGCCGTCATGTTGGATTTGTGATCACCAGGTTATTTAAAGTCCTATAGGTGAACTTAAGTTCATTGCCCCTATGAACATAAACACATTCAGTTTGATTGCTATAATAGATTAGTAGATATGCAGAACCATCTAAATATTTCGGATGGTCGCCATGATGGATTGTTAAATGTATAGTCCATAGAGGCATGCACCATTAAAGGAAAATTATTGCGTAGGTTCATTAGTCAAACTTTCACTTCGATCGCATGACTACGACACAAGAAATAAAAACTTAATTTTAAAATTCGCACAGCCGCCATCTTCAAGTTATTTAAACAATTGAACTAAATTAGATACTAGCGCATTACAATATGTATAAACATTTCCTGTACCAGATTTCATTGCGTTTGGAACTTTAAATTGCGAGAAAGTTCTATTTAAAATTTTCAAATTCGCTTGGCCGCCATGTTCGTTTTGTATTTAACCGGTTGTTCAAAGTCTTATAGATGAACTTCCAGTAGTGCCCTCTATCTCCGTACAAAATATCAGGGTGATACCGCTAATAGTTTCAGAGATATGGAAAGCCGGTGAAATATTTCGCACATCCGCCATCTTGTGGTTATGTAATCAATTGAATGAAGTTAGATGTCGGTGCATTGCAATGTGTAAAAACATATACTGTACCAGGTTTTATTGCGTTTGGTTGGTTAAATCGCGAGAAACGTCTATTTAGAAGTCGCAAATTCGCGTGGCCGCCATATTGGTTTCGTAGTTACCAGTTTTTCAAAAGTCACATAGGTGAACTTCTAGTAGCCCCTTTATCACCGAAAAAAATTCCAGGGTAATATCGGTAATAGTTTCGGAGATATTGAATGCTGGTGAAATAATTTGCACAGCCGCCATGTTGGATTGGTGAGACGTAACAATATTTGAAGGGCACGGTCGGGGTCGTCCGGAATAGTGCTATGAACTTACTGACTTTCATTGAAATCGCTCCGGCCGATCAAATGTTATTAGGGGGGTACACACACACACCTCACACACACACACCCACACTCACACACGCGCACACACACACGGACAAAAGGTGATCTCATAAGCATATTTTTTTTTCAAAATTGAAAATAGGCTAAAAAACGCGTCTAGTACACTACCTCATAGGTGGCGTGGAAACATGCGCATATTATGGGGAGTACAACTTTAGTAGATTTTAGAATCGCTTTTTCTCAGAAATGGTGAATCTTATGGGGAAACAAGAAGTTCCGTGAAGAACTATACAGCCTATTTTCATATATCCTGCTCATGTTAATTGCCTCTATCAACATACAAAATTTCAGTTTAATTGCTGTAACACATTCGTAGATATTGAGAACCGTCTAAATATTTCAGATGGTCGCCAGGTTGGATTTTTATTTTTGTACTATTACATTAAGATTATTGTGTACGTGTGGTATTCAAACTTCAATAGCATGATTAGAACACAAGAAGTAAAAACGAGATTTTAAAATTACGCACAGCTGCCATTTTGTGATTATGCAAACAATAGAAATAAATTAGATGCCAGTGGATCAACATTAGTATAAGCATTTAACGTGCAACGTTTCACGGCACTCGGATAGTTAATTCGCGAGAAACGTCCATTTAAATATTTATACTTCGCGTCGCCGCCATGTTGGATTTGTGCTCACCAGGTTACTGAAAGTCCTATAGGTGGACATATGTTCATAGTCTCTATGAACATTAAAAAAATCAGTTTGGTTGCTGTAAAAGATTCATAGATATTGAGAACCGTTAAATATTTCGGAAGCTCGCTATTTAGGATTGTTATATACACACATCAAAAAAAGTTTTGCATCACCTCGGTTCCAAGAGTTCCGGAACCGTTAAATACAAAGGGAATAGAGATCAACACAAACAACATTTCAGCTCGTTTTATTGCTCATGAGACCCACACATTGCATGTTGTACCATCATACAGCTAGACTTTCAGCATTTGTGGTCCAGATTGCAGTACACACCACTACCTCTAATACCCAGTAGCACGTCCTCTTGCATTGATGCATGCCTGTATTCGCCGTGGCATACTATCCACAAGTTCATCAAGACACTGTTGATCCAAATTGTCCCACTCCTCAACGACAATTCGGCGTAAATCTCTCAGAGTGGTTGGTGGGTCAAGACGTCCATAAACAGTCCTTTTCAACATATCCCAGGCATGTTCGATAGGGTTCATGTCTGGCGAACATGCTGGCCACTGTAGTCGAGCGATGTCGTTATCTTGAAGGAACGCATTCACAAGATGTGCACGATGAGGTCGAGAATTGTCGTCCATGAAGACAAATGCCTCTCCAATATTCTGCCGATATGGTTGCACTATGGGTCGGAGGATGTCATTCAGGTATCGTAAAGCCGTTTCGGAGCCTTCCATGACCACCAGTGGCGTACGTCGGCCCCACATAATGCCACCCCAAAACATCAGGGAACCACCACCTTGCTGCACTCGCTGGACAGTGTGTCTAAGACGTTCAGCCTGACCAGGGTGCCTCCAAACACGTCTCCGACGATTGTCTGGTTGAAGGCATATGCGACACTCATCGGTGAAGAGAACGTGATGCCAATTCCGTGGGGTCCATTCAGCATGTTGTTGGGCCCATCTGTACCGCGCTGCATGGTGTCGGGGTTGCAAAGCTGGACCTCGCCATGGACGTCGGGAGTGAAGTTGCGCATCATGCAGCCTATTGCGCACAGTTTGAGTTGAAACACGACGTCCTGTGGCTGAACGAAACGCATTATTCAACATGGTGGCATTGCTGTCAGGGTTCCTCCGAGCGGCAATCCGTAAGTAGCGGTCATCCACTACAGTAGTAGCCCTTGGGCGGCCTGAGCGAGGCCTGTCATCGACAGTTCCTGTATCTCTGTACCTCCTCCATGTCCGAACAACATCGCTTTGGTTCACTCTGAGACGCCTGGAAACTTCCCTTGTTGAGAGCCCTTCTTGACACAAAGTAACAATGCGGACGCGATCGAACTGCGGTATTGACCTTCTAGGCATGGTAGAACTACAGACAACATGAGCAGCGTACCTTCGTCCTGGTGGAATGACTGGAACTGATCGGCTGTCGTACCCCCTCCGTCTAATAGGCCCTGCTCATGCATGGTTGTTTACATCTTTGAGCAGTTTTAGTGACATCTATGAACAGTCAAAGGGACTGTATCTTGGATACAATATACACAGTCAACGTCTATATGCCGGAGATCTGGGAACCGAGGTGATGCAAAACTTTTTTTGATGTGTGTATATAGGCCATAGAGTTATCTACCATTCAAGGACAATTATTGCCTAGGTTCATTATTCAAACTTTCACTTCGATCGCATGATTACGACACAAGAAATAAAAACTTAATTTTAAAATTTCACACAGCCGCCATCTTGAGGTTATGTAAACAATTGAATTCAATTAGATGGCAGTGCATTACAATCTGCAAAATCATTTACTGTACCACATTTCACTGCGCTCAGAGAGTTAAATCACGAGAAAAGTCTATTAAAATATTTCAAATTCGCTTGGTCGCCATGTTCGTTTTGTACTTTACAGGTTTATGAAATACTAGCAGGTACCCGCGGCTTCGCTCGCGTCATAGTCTTGTCATATTTTTATTCAATGAAATGCAGGTTTAAACCCGTTCACACCCCTTTAGAACCCGAATACCCATAATTCCCTCCTTATTAGACGTTTTCGACACACAACAAACATATCCCCAAACTATCATTCTTCTAACTTTAATAGATTTGGTTGGTCGATGAGAGTGAATATACAAAAATCCTTCCTTAGTGGACGTTTTTCTTCCAGAATTTCACCCCTCCCCAAGGGACCCTTAAATTGGATCTATGAAAAGACGGTCGAACACCTATTTATTTAATTATTTATTTATTAATTATTAAGCTGATTGTTTTCCTCTGAGTTTCAAACTCCTCGCCTATGTCGATTAAGAGATGCACGCTCCGATAGGAATCCTTTAACCCCCACTTTTCACCCCTTTCACTCAAAATATACACCACATCGAAAAACCATTAGACATGTGTCAGCTTATTTTTAATGATTAGTTTTTATGCCAAGTGTCACATCCCCAAATGAATCCACTCGTGAGATGTTATTCAATGAAATGCACGTTTACACCATTAACACCCCTTTAGAACCTGTATGTCCAAAAATCTTTCCGTTGTAGAAGTTTTCGACATACAACGAACATATCCAAAAAAATTCATGTTTCTAACTGCAATAATTTTGGCTGGGCGATGATGAGTGAGTGAGTCAGTCAGGACATTTTCTTTCATTTATTTTTGAGAATTTCACCCCTCCCCATGAACCCCTGAAATGGGATTTATGAAAAGAAAAAAAAACATTTAAACACCTATTTACTTATTTATTAAGCTGATTTTTTCCGCTGAATTTCAAACTTCTCGCTTATGTCGTTTCAATATACACGCTCCGTTAATAATCCTTAGACCCCAATTTTTACCCCTTTAACCTCATAATATACACCACATCGATAAACCCTTAGACATATGTTTGCATATTTTATTAATTAATTTATATGCCTAATATCACATCCCCAAATGAAACAACTCGTGAGATATTGTTAATCAATGAAATGCAAGTTTTACCCCATTAACACCCCTTCAGAACATGAATATCCAAAAATCCATCCTTAGTGGACGTTTTCGACATACAACGAACATACCCCCCCCCCCAATTGTCTTAAGTTTCTAACTGCAATAGGTTTGGCTGGGGGATGAGTGAATATCCAAAAATCCTTCCTTAGTGGACTTCCTTCCACAGAATTTCACCCCTCCCCATGGGCCTCTTAAATTGGATTTATGAAACAACGGTCGACCACCTATTATTTTTCAAGCTGATTTTCCCCCTGAGTTTCGTACTGTATGCCTCTGTCTTTTAAGAGATACTTGCTCCGTTAGGATACCTTCAACCCCCACTTTTCACACATACACCTCATAATATACACTACATCGAAAAACCCTCAGACATGTGTCTTCTTATTCTTAATGATGAGTTTATATGCCGAGTATCGCATCTTCCAAGGAAACCAATCAGGAGATATTGTTATTCAATTAAATGCAGTCCACCCCCTTAACACCCCTTTAGAACCTGAATATCCAAAAATCCTTCCTTAGTGGACGTTTTCTACATACAACGAACATAACCCCAAAATTTCATGTTTCTAACTTCAATAAGTTTGGCTGGGCGATGATGAGTGAGTGAGTGAGTGAGTGAGTGAGGACATTTGTTTCATTTTTCTTCCAGAATTTCACCCCTCCCCAAGAAACCCTTAAATTTGATTTATTAAGAAAATCCTGTCGAACATTTATTTACTTATTTTAAGCAGTTTTCTGTCCCTGAGTTTGAGGAGTGAGTCAGTCAGTCAATCAGTTAGGACACTTTCTTTCCTGTTCCCCCCTTCCCCCCCCCCCAGAATTTCACCCCTCCCTATGGGCCCCTTAAATTGGTTTTATGAAAAAAAAAGAATGGTCGAACTCCTATTTACTTATCTTTTAAGCTGATTTTTTTCCGCTGAGTTTCAAACTCCTGGCCTATGTCTTTTAAAGATACACGCTCCGTTAGGAATCCTTCAACCCTCACTTTTCACCCCTTTCACCTCATAATATACACCTAATCGAAAAACCCTCAGACACGTGCCTTCTTATTTTTAATGATGTATTTATATGCCGAGTATCACATCCCCCAATGTAACCAATCGTGAGTTATTGTTATTCAATGAAATGCAGGTTTAACCCCCTTAAGACCCCTTTAGAAACTGAATATCAGAAAATCCTCCCTTAGTGGACGGTTTCGACATACAATGATCATTTCCCCAAAATGTTATGTTTCTAACTTCAATAATTTTGGTTGGGCGATGGTGAGTGCGTCAGGACTTTTCTTTCAATTTCCATTTTTCAGAATTTCACCCCACCCCATGATCCCCTTAAATTGGGCTTATAAAAACTGTCGAACACCTATTTACTTACTTTTAAGCAGTTTTCCCTCCTTAGTTTGATGAGTGAGTCTGTCAGTCAATCAGTTAGGACACTTTCTTTCCTGTTTTTCCCCCCAGAATTTCACCCCTCTGCATGGGCCCCTTAAATTGGATTTATGAAAAAACGGTCAAACACCTATTTACTTATTTTTTAAGCTGATTTTTTTTCGCTGAGTTTCAAACTCCTCGCTTATGTCGTTTAAGAGATACACGCTCCGTTAGGAATCCTTCAACCCCCTCTTTTCACCCCTTTCACCTCATAATATATACCTCATCGAAAAATCCTCAGACAAATGTCTTCTTATTTTTAATGGTGAGTTTATATGCCGAGTATCACATCCCTCAATGAAACCAAGCCGGAGATATTGTTATTCAATGAAATGCAGGTGTACCCCCTTAACACCCCTTTAGAACCTGAATATCCAAAAATCCTTCCTTAGTGGGCGTTTTCGACTTACAACGAACATATCCCCAAAATTTCATGTTTCTAACTTTAATAGTTTTGGCTGGGCGATGATGAGTCAGTCAGTCAGTCAGTCAGGACACTTGTTTTTATATAAGAGATTCATAGGTAAACTTGAATCAGTACCCTTTATCACCGTACAAAATTTCAGGGTGATATCTGTAATAGTTTCGGAGATATAGAATGTCAGTGAAATATTTCGCACAACCGCCATTTTGAAGTTATGTAAACAATTGAACTATATTAGACCCCAGTGCATTACAATGTGTATAAACATTTGCTGTACCAAGTTTCATTACGTTTGGATAGTTAAATCGCGAGAAAAGTCTATTTAAAAGTCTCAACTTCGCTTGACCGCTATGTTGGTTTTGTAGTCACCAGGTTTTTGAAAGTCTCATAGGTTAACTTCCAGTAGTGCCCTTATCACCGTACACAATTTCAGGGCGATATCGGTAATAGTTTCGGAGATATTGAATGCTAGTGAAATATTTCGCACAGCCGCCATGTTGGATTGGTGAGACGTAACAAAATTTGAAGGGCACGGTCGAGGTCGCCGGGAATATTGCTATGAACTTACCGAGTTTCATCGAAATCGCTCCAGCCGTTTAGATTTTATTAGGGGGGGGGCACACACACACCTCATACACACACACACACACACACACACGCGCACACACACACGGACAAGAGGTGATCTCATAAGCCTATTTTTTCAAAATTGAAAATAGGCTAAAATGTATGGACAATTTTTGTAGATAATTGCACGATCTACAATTTTGTATGATCTATAAAAAATAAAAAATAAACATTTTTGCGAACTTTGACCTTGCATACACATTTTTGCACACATGGGATCGTTTGGGACTTTTCACAATTTCATTATAATGGTAACCCTAACGTTCATGTAAAAAATCAGCTTCTTGGGAATTTATGGAAGGGTGAATGTTTATTTTGACCGGACTATAAGAAGAAAGTAAGCAGTTATCTCTGGCTGTACATACAGTACAGTAGCTATCTCTGGAGCTCCATCCCCTCACCTGTTGCTGATGATGGCCTGCTCGGTTGATATACAGTACGTTAACATGCGATGGAGGAGGCGCTTTTTCTGGAGCCATGAATAATGGAGGTGTTAATGGCCATCAGCGAAGGTGATTTGTGTGAAATACGTGCACCTCCCTTCGATCGCAGCAACCCACTAAATGGGAGTCGATGCATTATGGAAGACACTGAACACAAGGGGGAGAACGTAAATGAAACCAGATTCTTCTCGGTAAAACACGAGTGTGTGGCCATTTGGGAACCAGTTAGTTGTGGTGAACCAGAGTTAAGGGTTAAGGCTGTGCAGAGAAACTGCAGAGGAACATTTATTGGATGTCAAATTAAACAGTAATGGATTTGTAAGTAACAAGGGTTTGAATTTTATTCAGATTAATTAGTGTTTTCCATTAAATAACGAATATTGTAGGATTACCCCACTAAAGCATTTTGCGATGCACTCAAAACCCATGACGACTCCGATATCGGGTGAAGACCCCTCACAACCATAACTAGACGGCATGAAGGAGGACTGGCAGGGATGGTGTTATTAGAATCAGATTGTCAGAGAGTGGGGAAAGAGTATATTTTCTTGAAATTATTGCATGTGATATATGCTATAATTTCTTCAACCCTATATAGAATTCAAAGAAGTTTTATAAAGTTCAAAGCATCCATATTGAACTCAGTAATCATCCCTGATTGTCTGCCAATTCACGCGCAAAACACGGCGTGGTGACGCTTATCCTCTCATTGGCTGACGCTGAAACGCCCCCACATCAGGCATTTTATACTGAATTAAATCAGTCTTACATCCAAATTGCACCAAATTACATATCTGGGAGGTTGAGAGTCTCCCGCTTCCATTTATGCAACTCTCATTGCTCTCCGGTCATTAATTCTTAAGTAGGTCGTACCTGGGTGGTACCAAAATTGAAGCTGTGTCCTTGCCAAACTGCAATTTTCTCACACAAATTCCTGCGTTCAACGACCTGCCGGCCCAGCCCTCGCTTGTCTTCTCACGGTGCACGACCACCCTTGGCACTCCCTCGAATCCTGCTAAGTGGTTTTATGACCACTCATCCCTCCTGCTATTCTTCGCTCACGTTTCTCCACATCTCCAATAAAGGTATTGGCCACCTCTGTACTCTGCATCTGCTGTGCCGGTCTGCGTATAGAATTAATGTTGGAAATATAAAACTTGAGACCAGATGGATGTGCAATATGAATTAAGGTCTCAATATACTATAAGAACATAATCTATCTTTATATATATAATTCTTCGACACGTGTGTATGTGACTGAACTCCTCCTAAACGACTGAACCGATTTCGATGGAATTTGGTATGTATATTAGTGTGGGTCCATGTATGGTTTAGATTCACAATCCGACCCGGTAGGTGGAATGAACACAATTTTAGAACCACAATTTACACACAATTTTAGAACCACAATAAACAGTCAAAAACAGTCGTCATGGAAACCACTAGCCTTGGCCTTCGTGAAAGCTGATGTCTTTGGACGGTTCGTCTCTGCACGTTAGAGCCACCTGGTCGCAATCTGTGCAACAACCGCCATTACTTACACTCCGCCCGTGGCGAAAAGTTGTGTTTTATACCAAAGGTGGCAGTGATGTCGAATTCTACTGTTTGTCTCTGCACGTTAGAGCGTTTCTAAGTCCCGTATGCTTTCATATACCATTCATCCGATTGCCATGAAACTTGGGTGATATGTTGAGTGAGCTCCAGGGAAGGTGTTTGGCTTAGTAAATCCATTTTACAATAGATAGCGCACGAATAGATTCAGCAAATGAGCGACGACGCGCGAAGCGTTTCAAAAAGGTCCCGTATGCGTTCAATTACCATTCGTCCGATAGCGATGAAACTTGGGTGAGATGTTGTGTACTCTCCAGGGAAGGCTTCTGGCTTAGTAAATCAATTTCACATTAGGTAGCGCACGACTAGATTCAACAAATGAGTGACGACGCGCGAAGCGTTTCAACAAAATCCCGTAAAAGCTTATATTCCATTCATAGATTGAGATGAAACTTTGATGAGTTGTTGTGTACACTTAAGTGAAGGCTTCTAACTTAGTAATCCATTTCACAGGAGGTTGCGAACGAGTTGATTCAACAAATAAGCGACGACGCGCGAAGCGTTTCAATAAGGTCCCGTATGCGTTCAAATACCATTCGTCCGATTACGATGAAACTTGGGTGAGATGTTGTGTACACTTACGTGAGGGTTTCTAACTTAGTAAATCCATTTTACAATAGGTAGCTCACGAGTAAATTCAACAAATGAGCAACGACGCGCGAACTTTTAATCTATCCCGTATGCGTTCAAATACCGATTGCAATGAAACTTGGGTGAGATGTTGTGTACACTTACGTGAGGGTTTCTAACTTAGTAAATCCATTTCACAGGAGGTTTCGCACGAGTAGATTCAACAAATAAGCGACGACGCGCGAAGCGTTTCAATAAGGTCCCGTATGCGTTCAAATACCATTCGTCCGATTACGATGAAACTTAGGTGAGATGTTGTGTACACCCTACGGAAGTTTTCTGGCTTAATAAATCCATTTTACAATAGGTAGCCCACGAGTAGTTTCAACAAATGTGTGACGGCACGCGAATCATTTCAACAAAGTACCATATGCGTCCATATACCATTTATCCGATTGCGATGAAACTTTGGCGAATTGTTGTGTACACTCCAGGAAATGTTTCTGTCTTAGTAAATCCAGTTTTTAATAAGTAGCGCACGAGTAGATTCAACAAATGAGCGACGGCGAGCGAATCGTTTCCACAATGTCCCGTATGCGGTCATATATAATTCATCCGATTGCGATCAAACCTTGGTGAATCATTGAGTACACGCCTGAGAAGGTTTCAGGCTTAGTAAATCTATTTTACAATAGGTTTCGCAGGAGTAGATTCAACAAATAAGTGACGACGTGCGAAGCGTTTCAATAAGGTCCCGTATGCGTTCAAATACCATTCGTCCGATTCCGATGAAACTTTGATGAGTTGTTGTGTACACGCCAGGGAAGGTGTTCAACTTGGTAAATCCATTTTACAATATTGGTAGCGCACGAGTAGATGTAACAAATGAGTGACGACGCGCGAAGCGTTCCAACAAAATCCTGTATGCGTTCATATACTATTCATCGATTGCGATGAAACATTGATGAGTTGTTGTGTACACTTACGTGAAGCTTTCTAACTTAGTAAATCCATTTCGCAGTTGGAAGAGCGCGAGTAGATTCAACAAATGAGTGACAGCGCACGAATCATTTAAACCAAATCGAGTATGCGTTAAATGCCATTAATCCATTTGCAATGAAACTTTGGAGAGTTGTTGTGCACGCTCCAACGAATGTTTCTAAATTAGTTAATTCAAGACACGATAGTTCAGAGGCAGTTAACAGAAATTGAAAAAAATATCGTGTATCCAAAAGCACTTCAAGAAACAAAGTTACAGCACTTTCTTTGATTGGCAGGACAACGTCTGCCGGGTCAGCTAGTTATACATATAAAAATAAATGTTTGTTTGTTTGTTCGTCTTCTATGCGTTCATATTCCATTCATCCGATTGCGATGAAACTTTGGTGAGTTGTTGTGCACTCTCCCGCGAATGTTTCTGAATTAGTAAATCCATTTTACATAAGTTTAGAGGCAATTGACGGAAAAAAGAAAGGAAATATTGTGTATCCAATAGCACTGCAACAAACAACGCCAACACTTTCTTTGAATGGCATTGCAATGCATGCCGGGTACAGCTAGTATTATATACTTTTTAAATATGAAACAAGAAGGAACACGCAGATACAAAAAAGTTAATTGTTGTAGTTCTATTCAGGAGATTTGTGACATGGTGGTCATGTAGCCCCGTGTACTTGAGTGTGTAAGTTATGTATATACCAGGTGAATCAGCTGCCCCTAATAATATTGTTATCAGAAGGTCGATATTTCTTTGCTTGCAGCCCGTATAGTACTAATGTACTGCAAGCATATCCTGCAAGCGATTCTGAACTCTATTATTTTCCGTCGATGTGACTACAGACTAATACGAGGGAGAAATATTAGTGTTCAGTATTGTTTGTGGGATATGGTTGTGTGCATTAGTACCATACGGGATGTGAGCAGAGAAATATCGACCCTCCTGACAATACACGTAAGTTGGGCTGCATAAGACAGTATTATTAGGGACAGCTTATTCACCCCGTATATACAGTACTAGCAGGTACCCGCGGCTTCGCCCGCGATCAAGACAATGGGGACGATGCATTATTGGTGATAATTGGTCTATTCTATTACAGCAATCGCGGCTATAGGTGTGTCCATTCTAATTCTGAATATTCTGATACACACAGTATATTGATATGATTAGCAAAGTGGGAATTTTATAGAGTTGTGAACGTCTGCAGGGTTCGATGTTACATTATGTTAACACATTTTAAAATTACGTTTATGGTTTTGCCATCTTCTGCTGAGACATAACGATTTTGTTGTCCGGATGCTCGCGAGCACGCCACATACAGTTGGCCATGGGAAAAAATGGTTTTGTCTAAATGCACACGTGCTACTGTTAAGTGTGTGTCATTGCGCTTTGTTAAAGAAATTGCGAATATTGTTTGAAGAGGGAACAGCACTCTAGCACACTGGAATGGCAAATCTATCGGAATATGGGGAATTAAAAGTATTCTTACTTAAGCTATTCTGAATGTAATTTGGCCATACTAATTGATGATTTGAACGTAAACATATCCCTATTAATAGACCTATAGTTAAATATCGCTCACCTTGGCCGCTGATGTACATTATGCAGTCTCTTCCAGTGTTACATCCCAGGGATTGAAATTCTCCAACGACCCTTTTGCCCCACATGCCTCTCTAAGTAATTAAAATTCCTGATTGTTGTTGTTTGAGTCTTCAGTTTTTTTACTGGTTTGATGCAGCCCTCCATGTCTCCCTCTCCTGAGCTAATCGTTTCATTTCTACATAGCTACCACACCCTACATCCGAGGCAATCTGTTTAACCCTGGTTTACCCCTACAGTTCTAGTCCGCGACCCTCCCATCCATAACTACTGTCGACCAAACTATTATGTGTACTCGAGTTTGAAGTTTGTTTGTGAAGTAACCGATAGACCTTTATAAAATCCAATAACATCATCATTTTCGTCGTTCTATTTTACGTTAGATCATGTAGGTTTGGAATTTTTAATTTATATTTTAATATTTTTTATCGCAGTTGGAACACAAGAAGTGCCCGTTTTTAAGCGTTTTTCAACCATGCGTCACATTTAAGAATTATTATCTCACAAACCCATCATCAGATCGAATCCAAATTTTAACACAATATACACTGGAATGTTGTATAACAGGTTTATTAATTTTAAAATTTTGTGTGTCCAAGAAACAAAGTTATTATCATTTTTGTAACGTAACTTTTCCTCGGCTCGGGATGGTTTGAAAATGTAGTTCTTGGTCGCGTTGTAATCCTTATACATCAAAACGGTATGCTGTATGATTGTGAAATACGTAAATTAATTCACTTATTTTATATCGGTTTGTATTTGTACGGAGAATTAAGACATGGTTCACCAGTTAGCCGCTCCGGTGAAAGCAGAACATCATTGCCAAGATGGGCTACATCACACGTCATGGCGCGTCTCGCTCGGAAGTGATGGGCTCCATATCAGCAACGCTGTACAGCATTTCCCGGAGCGGCTAGCTGGTCAACCATGTCTTAATTCTCCGTACAAATACAAACCGATATAAAATAAGTGAATTAATTTACCTATTTCACAGTCATACAGCATAACTTTTTGATGTATAAGGATTACAACGCAACCAAGAACTACATTTTCCAACGACCCCGAGCCGAGAAAGAGTTACCTTACAAAAATAATAACAACATTCGTTCCTGAACACACAAAATTTTGAAATTAATAAACCAGTTATACAACATTCCAATGTATATTGAGTTAAAATTTGGATTCGATCTGATGACGGGTTCGTGAGATAATAATTCTTAAATCTGACGCATGATTGAAACACGCTTAAAATCGGGCACTTTTTGTGTTTCAACTGCGATAAAAAAATATTAAAATATAAATTAAAAATTCCAAACCTACATGAACTAACGTAAAATCGAACGACGAAAATGATGATGTCATTGGATTTTATGAAGGTCTATTGGTTACTTCACAAACAACCTTCAAACTCGAGTTTACATAATATTTTGGTCGACAGTAAGCTTGCTATTCCTGGGTGTCATAATCGGTGTCCTACCCTCCTATCTCTTCTCTTCATTAGCAGTCGCCAGAAACATCTCTCCTCTCCCACTCGTCTTAAAACCTCTTCATTTGTTACCCTATCTACCCATCTGATCATCATTCTCCTGTATCACCACATTTCAAAAGCTTCAATTCTCCTCTTTTCTGCTGCACCATTAGTCCATTAGTACAACTCAGCAAATTTTCTAGGTTTAAATCCCCGGCCTTGTGCGGGGATTCAATGCCCGTGAAAGACAAAATACCAACTTTATTGAAATAAGTTTGCCCAATTCCTCAGTAAGAGTAATTAAGAAACAATAATAATTAACGTGACAGCCGGATACGTTGCAGATCATGGTTAAAAACGAAAAAGAGCAGATCAAAATTGGCAAACAAAAATATTCAGTTAACAAAAAACAAATTTATAAAGAAAATGAAAGCATACCGTGCAAAATAGAAAGTATCTTAACATTGTAAATTCGAGTAAACTTCTGAAAGCTCGCTTACAACAACCAGCTGAAAGAGTATAAAATTAGACTCAAAATCACGATCGTATCCGAGCCCGGAAAGCAACCTCTATAAATAAAATATATATCATTTTATGCGTATCAATGCGAGGAGCAACGTTCGAGGTTAGAAGTGGGAACCGAACCCAGCGTTTTAAGGCCCTAAAACGAACGGTTTTCGAGATATTGCCAGAAAACTATCCCCGGTCTGTGAAATTTCAGCGGTTGCCATGGTAACGGTGATCTGTTTCTCAGAGGGAACACAGTTATTTGGGAATATCTCCGAAACCGTTCATTTTAGGAACTTAAAAAGTGTGTTTCGGGGTCCCTACAGGACCTCCGAGTATTGTTTCTCGTATCTGGCGGCTTAAAATGAGCTAAATCCGAACTTTGTACCGACTGCCCTTGCTCAGTGCCAAAGGGCCGAAAAAAGTTACTTACAAATTGAAATTTCAAAAACCGTTTCTTAGTGGGCCTCTACATACTCTGATCAACCAACATGCAAAATTTCAGCTTTCTAGGTCTAGTGGTTTGAGCCCTGCGTCGATGAGTCAATTTTGGATTGTCAATGCCAAAGGGCCGAAAAAAGTCCCTTACAAATTGAATTTTCAAAAACCGTTTCTTAGTGCGCCTCTACATACTCGGATCAACCAACATGCAAAATTTCAGCTTTCTAGGTCTAGTGGTTTGAGCCCTGCGGTGATGAGTCAATTTTGGATTATACACACATCAAAAAGAGTTTTGCATCACCTCGGTTCCAAGAGTTCCGGAACCTTTAAATACAAAGGGAATAGAGATCAACACAAACAACATTTCAGCTCGTTTTATTGCTCATGAGACCCACACATTGCATGTTGTGCCATCATACAGCTAGACTTTCAGCATTTGTGGTCCAGATTGCAGTACACACCACTACCTCTAATACCCAGTAGCACGTCCTCTTGCATTGATGCATGCCTGTATTCGTCGTGGCATACTATCCACAAGTTCATCAAGACACTGTTGGTCCAAATTGTCCCACTCCTCAACGACAATTCGGCGTAAATCTCTCAGAGTGGTTGGTGGGTCAAGACGTCCATAAACAGCCCTTTTCAACATATCCCAGGCATGTTCGATAGGGTTCATGTCTGGCGAACATTCTGGCCACTGTAGTCGAGCGATGTCGTTATCTTGAAGGAACGCATTCACAAGATGTGCACGATGAGGTCGAGAATTGTCGTCCATGAAGACAAATGCCTCTCCAATATGCTGCCGATATGGGTGCACTATGGGTCGGAGGATGTCATTCAGGTATCGTAAAGCCGTTTCGGAGCCTTCCATGACCACCAGTGGCGTACGTCGGCCCCACATAATGCCACCCCAAAACATCAGGGAACCACCACCTTGCTGCACTCGCTGGACAGTGTGTCTAAGACGTTCAGCCTGACCAGGGTGCCTCCAAACACGTCTCCGACGATTGTCTGGTTGAAGGCATATGCGACACTCATCGGTGAAGAGAACGTGATGCCAATTCTGTGGGGTCCATTCAGCATGTTGTTGGGCCCATCTGTACCGCGCTGCATGGTGTCGGGGTTGCAAAGCTGGACCTCGCCATGGACGTCGGGAGTGAAGTTGCGCATCATGCAGCCTATTGCGCACAGTTTGAGTTGAAACACGACGTCCTGTGGCTGGACGAAACGCATTATTCAACATGGTGGCATTGCTGTCAGGGTTCCTCCGAGCGGCAATCCGTAAGTAGCGGTCATCCACTACAGTAGTAGCCCTTGGGCGGCCTGAGCGAGGCCTGTCATCGACAGTTCCTGTATCTCTGTACCTCCTCCATGTCCGAACAACATCGCTTTGGTTCACTCTGAGACGCCTGGAAACTTCCCTTGTTGAGAGCCCTTCTTGACACAAAGTAACAATGCGGACGCGATCGAACTGCGGTATTGACCTTCTAGGCATGGTAGAACTACAGACAACATGAGCAGCGTACCTTCGTCCTGGTGGAATGACTGGAACTGATCGGCTGTCGTACCCCCTCCGTCTAATAGGCCCTGCTCATGCATGGTTGTTTACATCTTTGAGCAGTTTTAGTGACATCTATGAACAGTCAAAGGGACTGTATCTTTGATACAATATACACAGTCAACGTCTATATGCCGGAGATCTGGGAACCGAGGTGATGCAAAACTTTTTTTGATGTGTGTATATAAGAGATGAGACTTTCCAAGTCGATTTGCTCGTAGAAATATGGATTATAGCTCTTTTTGCGCGTATCAATGTGAGGAGCAATGTTCGTGGTACCGAAGTCAGCGTTTTAAGGCCCTAAAACGAACGGTTTTCGAGATATTGCCAGAAAACTATCCCCGGTCTGCGAAATTTCAGCGGTTGCCATAGTAACGTTGATCTGTTTCTCAGAGGGAACACAGTTATTTGGGAATATCTCCGAAACCGTTCATTTTAGGAACTTAAAAAGTGTGTTTCGGGGTCCCTACAGGACCTCCGAGTATTGTTTCTCGTATCTGGCGGCTTAAAATGAGCTAAATCTGAACTTTGTACCGACTGCCCTTGCTCAGTGCCAAAGGGCCGAAAAAAGTCACTTACAAATTGAATTTTCAAAAACCGTTTCTTAGTGGGCCTCTACATACTCGGATCAACCAACATGCAAAATTTCAGCTTTCTAGGTCTAGTGGTTTGAGCCCTGCGTCGATGAGTCAATTTTGGATTGTCAATGCCAAAGGGCCGAAAAATGTCCCTTACAAATTGAATTTTCAAAAACCGTTTCTTAGTGCGCCTCTACATACTCGGATCAACCAACATGCAAAATTTCAGCTTTCTAGGTCTCGTGGTTTGAGCCCTGCGGTGATGAGTCAATTTTGGATTATATATACGAGATGAGACTTTCCAAGTCGATTTGCTCGTAGAAATATGGATTATAGCTCTTTTTGCGCGTATCAATGTGAGGAGCAATGTTCGTGGTTTCCACTTCGAATTCGAAGAAGTAGGAACCGAACCCAGCGTTTTAAGGCCCTAAAACGAACGGTTTTCGAGATATTGCCAGAAAACTATCCCCGGTCTGCGAAATTTCAGCGGCTGCCATAGTAACGTTGATCTGTTTCTTAGAGGGAACACAGTTATTTGGGAATATCTCCGAAACCGTTCATTTTAGGAACTTAAAAAGTGTGTTTCGGGGTCCCTACAGGACCTCCGAGTATTGTTTCTCGTATCTGGCGGCTTAAAATGAGCTAAATCCGAACTTTGTACCGACTGCCCTTGCTCAGTGCCAAAGGGCCGAAAAAAGTCACTTACAAATTGAATTTTCAAAAACCGTTTCTTAGTGGGCCTCTACATACTCGGATCAACCAACATGCAAAATTTCAGCTTTCTAGGTCTAGTGGTTTGAGCCCTGCGTCGATGAGTCAATTTTGGATTGTCAATGCCAAAGGGCCGAAGAAAGTCCCTTACAAATTGAATTTTCAAAAACCGTTTCTTAGTGCGCCTCTACATACTCGGATCAACCAACATGCAAAATTTCAGCTTTCTAGGTCTAGTGGTTGGAGCCCTGCGTTGAAGAGTCAATTTTGGATTATATATAAGAGATTGTTATGGATTATTCAAAAAGGAGATGACATGTTTCGCTCATCAAGTTAGCATCATCAGAACTAAATTTACAAGACAGCTTTGCAAAACACTTGGTAGTGTTTTGTAGATCCATTTGTCTTGTAAATTTGGATATAGATAGTTATCCCGCCTGATCTAATTGGACAAAAGCAAGTACCGATTGAAAAGTATAAATTGACAGTTTGGCTAAAATAGCTTCAAAACGTTGTAACATCTCGGTGACCGAAGGCCATAACTTGTTTGATGCTGTTCAAAGGATCTGTTAGTGTACAGAAGTGTGCTGGAACTCTCCTCTGGAATTGTCTGGCGAGTGATGGTTTTATTGCTACGATTTTTTAATGTAATTTTACAGCCAACAGAAGATTCTTATTGCCACTTCCAGAGGTGATAAAATATACACTTAGTTAACATGTGTCTAAGTCATGTTCATTTTCGTTTGAGTGAAACACGTGGAGTCACATACCTCACAACATCGCATGTGATACAACAGGCCCGTATAGAAGCCATATGAGTACGCACGAGCGAGTAGATTTAGTAGCAAGCAGTTCGCATTTCCCTCCACGTGTCCATTTCCCTCAATGCGCTGTGAATAGCGCATTCTCCTTTTGGACTCTCTCCTACATGGTCATTATGTGTGTGCGCGCCAGTAAACACGGAAAGCTAAGCCGGCTGTGACTAGCGCAGTTCGCGGGCGCGCTACCCGGTTCAGCCGGTGGTCTGCGCACTCCGCTGATTCATATCGTAAATTCACACGTATTTTGTCATTCATATGGGCGTGTATTTGCAAATCTTAGACGTTAGTGTTGCACGTTTAGTGAGTATTGTGATTACTGTGATTGTTGGTCATGCCTAGACACCAATTCACATTACGCGAACATGTGTATATCCATAATTCGTATATGAAAAGAAGAAAATCTTGTTCTGAAACGAGACAAAAGTTTCGAATCAAGTTTCCAGAATGACCTGTGCCTAATGCCAGTACAATTAGGAGGCTCGCTAAACGATTCAAGGAAACAGACTCCGTAAATAATAAAAGAGTTGACGGACATTCTTTCATCAGAAGATGTCAGGTGTGTATTACAAGAGAGGGAGGACATTTTCAGCATCGCCTGTGAGCACTGTAAGTACACATTATTGAACATGTTTGGTAAAAGTGTGAAAGTGCGCGCCGACCGCCGGCTGAACCCGGTGAGTGCGGCCGCGATCTGCGCTAGTCACAGCCGGCTTAGCTTGCCGTGTTTACTGGCGCGTACACACATAATGACCCTGTATACCACTGTCAGGAAACAGACAGAGAGGGAAAGTGAGCAAGGAGCTTGCTAGTACTGGGCCTGCGAGCCCGAGCAACCTCCATGAGCTGCTCATCTGCTCAGCCCTGTGGACTCGCTTCTAGTGGAAGATATTGTGAATACATATAAGACGTGATCAAAACTTTTCTGCTTGAGGGCGTTGCTGCCGCCAACGTATATTCCTGGCGTTGAATGCCGAACAAGAAGCACACCGGGTGGCTGTTTGCCTGCAGCACCTGATGCCTTTCAATGTTGAAGGCAACACGTTCCTGGAGCGCATTGCTGCAGGTGATGAAAGTCGGTGCCACCACTGGGAACCTGAATCGAAAGTGTCGACGGTGCAGTGGTGGCATCCAATGTCCCTTCGTCCCAAGAAGTTCAAGAGTCAACCATCTGCTGGAAAGGTGATGCTAACCCTGTTCTTTGATTACCCTGGCTCATTGGTTATTGATTTCAAGGAACTTGGTGTCTCCATCACATGGGAACGGTACTGCGCAACACTGGAGAAGTTACAGCGTGTAATTAAGGCCAAACGTCCAGGAGAATTGCGACAATAGGTGCTAATTCATGATAACGCACTGTGCCCTTGGCCTATGTCTTAGGCCATGGACACATTATGTCACTGGAGTACTTATATGGGGCAATGTCATGATGTTAATGAGAATGAAATCATCATTATGTAATGATCATAAGAAATAACTAGGATCTTTCTGCCGTAGTGAGACCACATATACTGTATATGGCTTGGCAGTTCTGACAGGGAGAAATTTATGGTTTTCACACAATGGACAGAGCAGGTGCATTCCAAGTCGCTTGCCTGCAAGTTTCAGAGCAGGAGCACCCCAGCGAATTCTGAGAATCTTGCCAAAACGCAGTAACTATCTCAAGTTAGCACGCAGTAGATGCCTGACTCCGCCCTTAAAGAGTACGCTTCAGTTAGTTACAAGAGATCAAGGCATTACAGGAATGATCTGAAACGCCCATGATGAATCTAATTATTATCAAGAATTTTGGGAATGCGGTAACGGATTAAATATCTCTGTGTTCATCGAATGAAAGTAGTCCCTGCGCAAGGAAATCTGACAACGTCGAGTGTGTGAGAGAGAGAACATAGCGTCCTTCAACAAGAAATTAGTTCTACCCAAGCGCTGATGATATAAACTTAGCCTATGATCGAGTTCCGTCGTGAATCATATGATTAGCAAGGCCATATTTTTGTGTATAAATTAAGGTACCTGATTACTGTAGCCTATGATTGTGAAGGGAGCATTTGGTGTCGTATGTGCAAAACTGTGAATTGGCAACCATTTTGTCATATATGTGGGTAAAGTCTGTGCCAGGAACATTGTTCATCTTTCAGCCAACGTTAGTGGATGCGGGCCATATGTAGCACCACGCCAGGCATTAATGTACGAGACGCATAGTCCATTGTTCGGCTGATGCGAAATAATATTAAAAATGAATACTAAGTTGTGAATGTGTATAACAGAAAGGAAAGATGTGAAATCATATATATAATTCGAGTGAAAATGTATAACAGAAAAGGTGCTGGCTTATAGCGACCTAGTGATAATGGAGGGTTGCAGTGATATTATCGAGTGGTTCTACATCATCGTGATGGGATTCGAACCGGCCATGGAGGTCATGTGTTAAGTTATACTGTTGCGGGCCTCTGGTCCAACTCTTGCAAATGATGAAGGAAGTCTTCAATATGATAAGTACCATTTGATTATATTTTAAAGTGTCAAATAATTCATGGATTTCATCGCCATAATGTTAGCATGTTATTTGTTTTCTTTTGATTTGTTTTATCTTGTGTGTACAATGACTGTGTCAATGGCGACCATAGTTGTGCATCTGACGGAGCTGGGTACGCTCATAAGGATTAATGATCAGAATAATTATTTTAATGAATTAAAAGTGCCTAACTTAACGTATGGATGTTGCTAGGTAATCGTATCCGTACATAAAACACATGGTAGAACTCCCTATTTTATTTATAAATGTGTGTTAGAAATATCCCCTGTGTTTTTCCCCCGAATAGGACGAACGAAGCATGGTATTTCGATAGATGTCCTTTCCAGGCAAAATCTCATTATTTCGTGTAATTGACCAGAGATAGTAATTTATGTATTTACATACCGGATGAATTAATAGCCGATGATTTTTTTTTGGGACGATATTTAAAGGACCATGGTGTATTGTGATGGATGATATGCAGTATTATGGTGTAGCAATGAGTAAAGTTTATAGGACAGTTTACAAAGGCGTGAATTATGTCAGATGAGAGTTAGTATGATAAGTTTACAATGATATAAGTGACGGCTGACCCAGCCTCACTAATTGTTATATTAGTTTTTATTGAACGCGTGTGATATTTAAGGCCATACAGGTAAGATGTTGTAAGGAGGAATCTACGATGAAATAAGATAAAATAGATAATGATGCCAGGTAATAAGACCTGAGGGAAGATGACAGATGAGAGTTAGTATGATAAGTTTACAATGATATGAGTGACGGCTGACCCAGCCTCACTAATTGTTATATTAGTTTTTATTGAACGCGTGTGATATTTAAGGCCATACAGGTAAGATGTTGTAAGGAGGAATCTACGATGAAATAAGATAAAATAGATAATGATGCCAGGTAATAAGACCTGAGGGAAGATGTCGGATGAAAGTATGATAAGTTGTATGTGTAAGGTAGTGGCCATCAAGCGCAGATAAAATAATGCTATAATTAATCTATATCCAAATGAGAGCGTCCCGCTCCACTTTTAGAATACTAAGATCCAGCCCGATCAGCTGGTGAGAATACAGTCAAATATTAGCCCGGGGGAAGGGGTGAAGACTTGCATTTCTACCTTTCACGGTCAAGGTCAGCCAGCAGGCGAGGCCAGTCCATTGTCACTTGCCACAAAGAGAAGGAGGGGTCCACTCTGGACTCGGGTGTTTGCCGCAGCGATTCATTTAAATTTTTCTTATGTTTGGTCCCAAGTTTAATATTCACGTAAGGGTATGTTAGGTCACTACCCTGATGCCTCCAATCGATAGCGTTTCTTTTACTGGTCATTTTGATATAAGGGACGGTTTTGTCTGTTGACCATACAGTCCCGGGTTCGATATCCTTTTGTTGTGCCTGGTCCAGACGCTATTTTTAAACGGGTACTAGATAGGCAATAACCTTGCGGTCCCGTGTTCGAAATCCTTTTATTCATACCTGGTCGATCAGTCTTTTTAAATGGGTACTAGCTAGACAGTGACCTTAGAGTCCTGTGTTCATGAATAATTATTTTCGGTCCTGGAAAATAATTATTATTAGTTTTTTTTATAGTTAATATTGGTTCAAAATTATCTTGAGATTTCTTTTTCTCGATAATTGTTGAACGGACCATGCTTTGTTCTATTGTAACCTCGTTCTGCGAGATAAGGCATTCAAGGTAAGAAATGTGTAGGTAGCGAATACCCCTAAATACATATTGACCCTATTGAATAATCCGCTAAGAACATGTTTGTGCCATGTCTATCTTTTTCAGGGGTCGCGGCTTCAAATACATTCACCGTTGCTTAACATAACACTGATACAAGGTATTTCTTCTGTGCCATGTCTATCTTTTTCAGGGGTCGCGGCTTCAAATACATTCACCGTTGCCTAACGTGACTCTGACACGATACGATTACTTTAATAATGTTTGGTTGGAATTATTAATTGTTTTTCATGTTTATCCAACCCAAGTTTGAAAGGCAAATGATTAGTCATCATTTTTTTTATGATGCTATTTTTGTCTGTTTTTAAGGCATTTTTCTTAGTTTGTTTATTATATATCCATGAATTATTTGACAAGGCATCGAGTGCTTGGTTCGAGAATGTATCACGTCGAACGCAAGGGCCGAAGCCAGGCTTATCATATTGCTAATATGTTAATGTAATATGTGACAATTTGTAAGGGTGTTTCAAGGATAAGTAAATTCAATGGCTTCATTGATTCAGCTAATTTGTTTTAAAGCTAAGACGTCCAAAGTAACGTCGGGATTGAACATTAAGATTCCGTACGGAAAGGCTTCCATGATTAATTTACAAGAGTATGTAAATAAGATGCATAAATCATATTCATGTTCGCAGATAGAAATACATAATTAATGCCATGAAGGTTAAGATTTGATATGAGGGTAAACTTTTATTTAACGGAGGGATTCTAGTAAATGTTAATTAAACGCCATTAATAATTAAATAAGCCAATGGCTAGGCTATAATGTATACTTCGGAATGGCCATGGATGTCTCTGATATTTGAACATACCATGTATCTGAAATGTAATTGGATGATATTAGACTCAATGATTATTATGTTTACTCAGATTAATGATTGATTAATTCCGTATAAATGGATTTCTTTTTCTTAATCCATACTGTTGTTACAGTTGACCGGACCCTCTTGATCCATCATCTCTTAATAACTTAACCTTCTTATGATATCTTATCATCGTAATTAATAAATTTGATTTTGGCAATTAATGCTAATTGGTGTTAACCAGATTTCATTTTGATTCATTTTCTTTATTTTGCCACATGATTGGTTTTTATTTGTCAATAAATTTGATTGTAATCATACATCATAACTACTATGATAAGTATTAATTGATGCTGATTAGCATTTAATTGGTGGTTTTTGGACATTAATTAGTCCATTGTTTATATTTTTGATTTTGACTTAATTTTATTGATTCCGTATTTGATTTATTTTACCTGTGAGTTATTATTATTATTATTATTATTATTTTAAATTTCATTTCTACTATTTTGGTTTTATTTCATTTATTTGTTTTTGCTGTACTGGTGTTGGTGCATTAAATTTGTTTATTTTCATTCAGAATCTGTGTGTGATGAATTTTATTCAGCCCTAGTGATCTTCCTATAATATCCAGAACAGTTTCATATTCAAGCTAGTGTACCGTTCATGCCCCGACGACAGAGTCCTGTTCTGAAGGCCTTGTGCAAGGGTACATGGCAAAGGATAGATTATTCTCTATTCTTCTTCGATTTTTCTATTCTGGAAGATCCTAGTGGTTAACATACACAGATGCACCCGGGTTTTGTGCTTGTTTGATTAAGTTTGGCTTGCCTACTCGTTTGGCATGTTAGTTATTTTTTTGACTTTATGCTGAGCGGGTAAACGCTGGAAGATACCCATAAGTCACTTATCAATTCAAACCCGAATCCAAACCGTATTCCATTCATTTCATACCCGTTATTTTTCCGTGAGGATCAGCCTTGCCCTTTTTCCGCTTGCCACATTCATTTAATACCAAACCCTGTTCTCCCCACCACCAGTGTAAAGTGCAAAATGGCGCCCAACGGTGTGACTTAAGCTTGAAACAATAGCAGCCCAACATAAGGTCGAAATGGAGCTCAATTAATTGAATGAGAGTTACTGTAATTAAATTTTCATTTATATAAATTTTTATAGTATCATACAGTAATCTCAAGGAGTCACTTGCAATTTTTATAGCATTGAGCATCCATCAGATAGTTAATTAAGGCTCATTAGTGGCCTGATGAGAAACATTAATCACTTTAATTAATGTTTGATTAAATTAAATTAATTAATTAATTTTTCTTTGAGTGATAAGTCAAATATTTAATGACACCAATGGATTACAATCAAATTTTGAATCGTTTTACTGTTGCAATATCACTGTAGGTGATTGCAAATTCGAAGGATAGGGGAAGGAAGCCTTGAAAGCTTTGAAATACACTTACATTGCATGGTGTGTTGATGTGTATATTTGCATGAGTTGGGACAAGCCCGCATATTCTCCTATTGATAATTATGTCATCGACAGAGGACCTGATGGTCGTATTGCAAGAATTTAAGGACAGTAGTTATAAGCAGATGCAGGAAATAAAAGACAGTAATCAGGAACTTAGAGTTAGTACTGAACAGCAATTGTCACAGATGCAGGAAATAAAAGACAGTAATCAGGAACTTAGAGTTAGTACTGAACAGCAATTGTCACAGATGCAGGAAATAAAAGACAGTAATCAGGAACTTAGAGTTAGTACTGAACAGCAATTGTCACAGATGCAGAGAAATATAGAACATGTAGGCCGCATTTGCAATCAGAGTACTGAGAAAATAGAAATTCATATGGTCACGATCGAGAACGAGATCAGGAACGTGTCTCAGAGAATGGCTAGTATGGAAATTCGAGTCCAAGCGCAGGTAGCGAAATGTGAAGTGGGAATCGCAGCAACTCAGGCAGATGTCGACAAGCTGAGAGATGAGAATAAGTCAACGCAAGCTAAGATAGGAGTGATCGAGACCGACATCTCTACATTTAAGGACGAGATTAAGGATTCATTGCAGCTCATACGAGATGATATGGATGGCCAACATGACGAATGTAAGAAATCATGGGAAAAGGATAAGGAAGGATTGAAGAGAGATGTCGAATTAGCATACGATGACATGAGCCAGGAGGCTAAGGAAGAAAGGATAGCTGTACTCCGTAAATTAGAAGAGAGCAAATTAAAGATGAATAAGGTCGAGATGGAGCTTTTGTCAAGGATGGAACGACAAGAAAATAAACAAGTCAAAAGCGACCTCAAGATGCTGATCCAAGAAGAGGTCATCGCCGACTTACAAAAAGGATTGGCCAAGTCCATTACAGAAACCCGTATGGAAGGGAAAGTAGGATTTCAGGAGCATACGACCATAGATGAGGGGATGGAACCTCACAGTCAGGAATTCAGGGGTCGTACTTCGACACCCGTCGAGTCTAACGCAGCTGCTCAGGTCATTCACGTTATAAAAATGAGTGATGACCGGCCGAACAAATTTTCAGGGAACAATAACTTTACTCCTAAGAGTTTCCTCAGAGAATTGATGGAATACATCAAAGAAAGCAAGATCTCAGAAGACCGACAGTTAAGGACAGTGGAGAAACTGTTGACTGGACACGCGTTACAATGGTTCCGTAGCTTCAGGTATACCTTTGACACTATGGGAGAATTCCGTGAAGCATTTCTGAAGAAGTATTGGAGCCTTGCCTCGCAACAGAACCTGAGGATGGAACTATACGCGCGCCGCTATAGTACCACATCACCCACAAAATATTCAGAATATTTCATCACACAGCTACACCGGATGAAAGAGTTGGATATGCCTCCATCAGAAGAAGAGATGATCACCGCCATTGAGAAGCAACTGCCAGTCGGGGTTCAACAGATTATGGCGGCAGCGAACGTACGGACAGCGGTACATGCCGAGGAGATATTAAGAAACCTCGATGAGACGACGATCCACAGTCCACAAAGATCAGGTCGAATGACTGAAAATGTAAACGTGGTCGGCCTAGAAGAAGCACCTAGACGACGCATGAAAGACCAAAGTACAGACGCCATGGACATGAGGCAGAACTGGGAACGTCGGGAATACCAAGATCAAGAACTGAGGCCCCCGTGGTATGGTAACCGAGGAAATAATAACTGGAGGTCGTCCCAAAGACAAAATGAACCACGGAGAGGACATCGTGGATCATACAGGCCGTATAACAAGAGAGGTGGGCGTTTTCAACGCGGAAGGCCACCGTGGGACCAAAACAGAGAGCCAGAAGTGAGATGGGACTTGCCAGATGACCACAGAGAGGAAATGGAAAGGTGGCACAGCGATTCGGAGCGGTATTTGGCAGAATTACGTGCCAAAGAATCGGCCGAACAAAGTAAGAAAGACAGATGGAACAGGGGAATGAATGATCGAAGGGATCCAGATGTCATCGAACAGGGAGCTGAGAGCCTGGAACTCCAGAATGCCCGGAGGAACAGCAATCAATCATCCGGAGGTACACCAGATAGGAATGGCAACAACGAGAAAAAAAAACGCCAATTTTAGAAGATGGGAACGTCGCTAGTGCACAGAACAGTCACAATGCAAAGCATATGGTAGTAGCGCAGATCAGTGATTGGGTCATCAAAGAAGAGGATTTGACGGAGGACACAACAGGGCCAAAGATTAATACAATTAGAGAATTACCCATAATTTACGCCCGAGTGGGAGGTCTAACGGTACGATGTATGGTAGATACGGGTGCCAGCATCAGTATAGCTTCCCAAGCATTAGTTAAAGAGTTGGAGAGATTGGGGAAGGTTCCCGTGATGCCAATTTCTAACATCACAGTCAAGGGCATTATCCCAGACAAGTCCGCAGTCTGTAAGTTCCAAGCATTGTTGGACATTACACTGCAAGGACATAATATGCCGCATTCGTTCATCATAATGAACAAGATAAATTATAACATTATCTTGGGAGCGGACTTCATTCGAGAATATAAAGCAGTCATCAACCTATATGAAAACACCATTTGTTTTAAAGATATTGGAGAGGAAAATCATTTGGACATGCAATTAAATACGGATATTCCAAGAGATGGCGAAGAGATATGGACATTGTGCACCACTGAAGAGATGGAAGCATATGAGAAAATCGACGAAAGGTTAAGGGATATTGAGGATGATTTAATGGAACCTGAATCCTGGGTCATGGCGCTAGAAGAATTGGAGGACAGAGTTACTGACTATTTTGAGGAGAAGGCTCGTGAAGCAAAGATAAATGAGGAGAGCAGGATCAAATTGATGGACATGTTAAAGCGACACGAACCGGTTTTTAATTCTAAACCCGGTAAGATAGAACATTTCAAGTACCAAATGCAGGTCAACGATTGGTCACCGTTTAGGAAAAAGCCTTATCCGATAGCCGAAAAACATATGAATGAGGTGAAAGAAACCATCAAGCAAATGGAGGATGCTGGAGTCATAGTTAAGATGGCTACCCCATTCGTGAGTCCGTTGGTAGTAGTCAAGAAACCCAATGGCTCTGTCCGAATATGTCTGGACGCCAGGACAATTAATGAACGATTGATTCCTGAATATGACCAAGCTCCAGCGATCAAAGAGGTCATAAACAAATTCCAGAACAAGATATATTTTTCATCAATAGACTTGACTAGTAGCTATCACCATTTGGAACTGGATGACAAGTCAAGGTTATTGACTGGATTCCTATTTAATCAGCAAACTTATGCATTTCAAAGATTACCATTCGGTATCAAAACAGCAGGTTCGGCACTCATACGAGCGTTAGACCGGAACCTGACGTCGGAAGTCAAGGATGCCACTGTAAGATATGTCGATGACATACTCTTGGCGTCTGATAATTTGGATGATCACCTCACGAATTTAGAGAAATTACTAGACAATTTGGAGAAAGCCAATTTCAAAATTAACATCCAAAAATCTCATTTTTGCCAGAAGGAGGTACTCTATTTAGGCCACATCATCGATGGTGAAGGAGTACGCCCAAATCCTGCGAAACTAGAGGCTATTCGGAACTTTCCTAAACCAAACAGGGTAAAACACGTCCGCCAATTTCTGGGCATTTGCAATTTCTTTGCAAATCATTGTCCCGGGTATACTGAGGCTGTGGCGCCACTACAGGATATGCTTCGTAAGAACAGCAAATGGGCATGGAAGGAAGAATGCGACGCGGCTTTTCGGAAAACGAAGGAATTACTAATCAATAGCATTAAATTGGGTTACCCGGATTTCTCAAGAAAATTTATAATTCAAACCGACGCCTCACGGATTGGAATTGGATGCATGCTGTACCAAGAGGATCCAAACAACCCTCGAGAACGATCTTACTTGGCATTTTCTAGCCGTAAGCTAAAGACACACGAGCGGAATTACACAGTAACGGAATTGGAACTTCTATCCATCATTTTTGCTTTACAACAATGGAGGAAGACTGTCTATGGTTTCGAGATTTTGATAAGAACCGACCACAAGAGCCTTATCTTCCTATTGAAAACTCCCATGGCTAGCGAGCGAGTGAACAGATGGTCGTTGTATGTTCAACAGTTCAATATTGACATTGAACACTGCCCAGGAAGATTCAATGTGATACCCGACGCATTAAGTCGAAACCCAGAACGAGGAGAAGGAGTAGTATCTGTACATCAAGTCGAGCTCACTCAGGCAGATCAGGAATTTTTGGTTAAACTGGGAGAAATTCAGGCTGAACAAGTTAAGGATCCGTGGATGAATATGATCATCGATTATTTAAGAGGAAGATTGCAACGAGGAACGCCCGCGTATTTGGAAGCGGAGAAAATTTCGACGAGCTATATTTGGTATAATAACCTGCTGCACAAGTACGTGGATCCCGATCGCGTGAAATCAAGGATTGTGGTGCCACCTTCTTTACAGAGAGGTCTAGTCTGGCACGCACATAGCATATCTGGACATGGAGGAATCGATAAGACAAGTGCTCTTATTCAAGAAGCATTTGTATGGCCCAAATTAAGGGAAACCATTCGCAGTGTTTTGAAGACCTGTGACAAATGTCAAAGGGTTAAGCCAAACTCATTCCTCATGAAGCAATATCCCAAACCTCTACTGCCACAGAAGCCGTGCGAACTGGTCGCCATGGACGGTTATGGTCCATTACCGAAAGGCAGAAGAGGATGCAAATACATTCTCGTCAGCATCGATGTATTTACAAAATACGTGGTGTTATGTCCAGTTCAGAAGTTAAACACTAAACAGGTACTGAACAGAATTAAGGCAAGGGTAATTCCAACGTTAGGGAAGATGGAATTCTGTCTTACGGACCACGGCAGTTATTTCACTAGTGCCGAGTTTAGGAGTGAGATGGTGAGGTTAGATGTCCGGCACGTGTTGAGTTCAGTGCGCCATCCTGAGGGAAATCCATCAGAAAGAATAATGCGGGAGATCGCAAAATATTGCCGAATTTACTGTTCTGATCAGCATTGGAAGTGGGTCGACGTATTACACATAATGGAATTCTGTATAAACAATACGATCCATGAGAGCACAGGACAGATCCCCACGGTCCTTCACTTAAATCGATGTCCGGATCGACCGTGGAAGAACATCTTGCCTTGTCCGTTGGACGCTCGACCAAGCCATGAATTAACCATACAGGCCACGGCAACTTATTTGAAGAAACAAGCTGATCGTCGATTACGTAGAGTGCGTAATAAAAGATTTCACCGTCCTTTGGAATTGGAAGAATTGGTCTTGGTGAAACGACCAGCAGTGTCCGATCCAGCGAAGCGAATATACTCAAAATTTTGCGAGATATTCTATGGACCGTACCGAGTCATAAAGGTGATTGGAAATAATGCCTATAAAGTAAAACACCTACGCACTGGAGTCGAGTCTGTCTATAACGCACAGAATCTAAAACTATACTACCCCGCCGAAGAAGATGAGGTCCAACATCGAGTCAACGTAGTGGAGAAGAAAGAAGAAGGGGATGATCCGGTCCAAGTAGAAGAACCATCGGAAGGAGAAGAAGAGATCCAGCGAACAAATAATCACGACTGTCAATGAATAACGCTGCGTGAAGAATTTGATAATGCTAAGGGAGAGTGAACTAAGGATAAATGCAGAATTTAAAGCTGAGAATAAGAGGCTGCTTGAAGAATTTCACGATCCGAATTAATTTAGAGTCCATCAGAAAGCCAACTTCGAAAGAAGGTCGATGAGGAAGACATGACATTGTTAAAATGGATTATGTTGCCGAGTATTGTTGAATTGTAAAAACTCTTCGTAACCTCAGCAGTTTTTCCAAACTAAGAAGGAGGGAGATGTGCCCTTGGCCTATGTCTTAGGCCATGGACACATTATGTCACTGGAGTACTTATATGGGGCAATGTCATGATGTTAATGAGAATGAAATCATCATTATGTAATGATCATAAGAAATAACTAGGATCTTTCTGCCGTAGTGAGACCACATATACTGTATATGGCTTGGCAGTTCTGACAGGGAGAAATTTATGGTTTTCACACAATGGACAGAGCAGGTGCATTCCAAGTCGCTTGCCTGCAAGTTTCAGAGCAGGAGCACCCCAGCGAATTCTGAGAATCTTGCCAAAACGCAGTAACTATCTCAAGTTAGCACGCAGTAGATGCCTGACTCCGCCCTTAAAGAGTACGCTTCAGTTAGTTACAAGAGATCAAGGCATTACAGGAATGATCTGAAACGCCCATGATGAATCTAATTATTATCAAGAATTTTGGGAATGCGGTAACGGATTAAATATCTCTGTGTTCATCGAATGAAAGTAGTCCCTGCGCAAGGAAATCTGACAACGTCGAGTGTGTGAGAGAGAGAACATAGCGTCCTTCAACAAGAAATTAGTTCTACCCAAGCGCTGATGATATAAACTTAGCCTATGATCGAGTTCCGTCGTGAATCATATGATTAGCAAGGCCATATTTTTGTGTATAAATTAAGGTACCTGATTACTGTAGCCTATGATTGTGAAGGGAGCATTTGGTGTCGTATGTGCAAAACTGTGAATTGGCAACCATTTTGTCATATATGTGGGTAAAGTCTGTGCCAGGAACATTGTTCATCTTTCAGCCAACGTTAGTGGATGCGGGCCATATGTAGCACCACGCCAGGCATTAATGTACGAGACGCATAGTCCATTGTTCGGCTGATGCGAAATAATATTAAAAATGAATACTAAGTTGTGAATGTGTATAACAGAAAGGAAAGATGTGAAATCATATATATAATTCGAGTGAAAATGTATAACAGAAAAGGTGCTGGCTTATAGCGACCTAGTGATAATGGAGGGTTGCAGTGATATTATCGAGTGGTTCTACATCATCGTGATGGGATTCGAACCGGCCATGGAGGTCATGTGTTAAGTTATACTGTTGCGGGCCTCTGGTCCAACTCTTGCAAATGATGAAGGAAGTCTTCAATATGATAAGTACCATTTGATTATATTTTAAAGTGTCAAATAATTCATGGATTTCATCGCCATAATGTTAGCATGTTATTTGTTTTCTTTTGATTTGTTTTATCTTGTGTGTACAATGACTGTGTCAATGGCGACCATAGTTGTGCATCTGACGGAGCTGGGTACGCTCATAAGGATTAATGATCAGAATAATTATTTTAATGAATTAAAAGTGCCTAACTTAACGTATGGATGTTGCTAGGTAATCGTATCCGTACATAAAACACATGGTAGAACTCCCTATTTTATTTATAAATGTGTGTTAGAAATATCCCCTGTGTTTTTCCCCCGAATAGGACGAACGAAGCATGGTATTTCGATAGATGTCCTTTCCAGGCAAAATCTCATTATTTCGTGTAATTGACCAGAGATAGTAATTTATGTATTTACATACCGGATGAATTAATAGCCGATGATTTTTTTTGGGACGATATTTAAAGGACCATGGTGTATTGTGATGGATGATATGCAGTATTATGGTGTAGCAATGAGTAAAGTTTATAGGACAGTTTACAAAGGCGTGAATTATGTCAGATGAGAGTTAGTATGATAAGTTTACAATGATATAAGTGACGGCTGACCCAGCCTCACTAATTGTTATATTAGTTTTTATTGAACGCGTGTGATATTTAAGGCCATACAGGTAAGATGTTGTAAGGAGGAATCTACGATGAAATAAGATAAAATAGATAATGATGCCAGGTAATAAGACCTGAGGGAAGATGACAGATGAGAGTTAGTATGATAAGTTTACAATGATATGAGTGACGGCTGACCCAGCCTCACTAATTGTTATATTAGTTTTTATTGAACGCGTGTGATATTTAAGGCCATACAGGTAAGATGTTGTAAGGAGGAATCTACGATGAAATAAGATAAAATAGATAATGATGCCAGGTAATAAGACCTGAGGGAAGATGTCGGATGAAAGTATGATAAGTTGTATGTGTAAGGTAGTGGCCATCAAGCGCAGATAAAATAATGCTATAATTAATCTATATCCAAATGAGAGCGTCCCGCTCCACTTTTAGAATACTAAGATCCAGCCCGATCAGCTGGTGAGAATACAGTCAAATATTAGCCCGGGGGAAGGGGTGAAGACTTGCATTTCTACCTTTCACGGTCAAGGTCAGCCAGCAGGCGAGGCCAGTCCATTGTCACTTGCCACAAAGAGAAGGAGGGGTCCACTCTGGACTCGGGTGTTTGCCGCAGCGATTCATTTAAATTTTTCTTATGTTTGGTCCCAAGTTTAATATTCACGTAAGGGTATGTTAGGTCACTACCCTGATGCCTCCAATCGATAGCGTTTCTTTTACTGGTCATTTTGATATAAGGGACGGTTTTGTCTGTTGACCATACAGTCCCGGGTTCGATATCCTTTTGTTGTGCCTGGTCCAGACGCTATTTTTAAACGGGTACTAGATAGGCAATAACCTTGCGGTCCCGTGTTCGAAATCCTTTTATTCATACCTGGTCGATCAGTCTTTTTAAATGGGTACTAGCTAGACAGTGACCTTAGAGTCCTGTGTTCATGAATAATTATTTTCGGTCCTGGAAAATAATTATTATTAGTTTTTTTTATAGTTAATATTGGTTCAAAATTATCTTGAGATTTCTTTTTCTCGATAATTGTTGAACGGACCATGCTTTGTTCTATTGTAACCTCGTTCTGCGAGATAAGGCATTCAAGGTAAGAAATGTGTAGGTAGCGAATACCCCTAAATACATATTGACCCTATTGAATAATCCGCTAAGAACATGTTTGTGCCATGTCTATCTTTTTCAGGGGTCGCGGCTTCAAATACATTCACCGTTGCTTAACATAACACTGATACAAGGTATTTCTTCTGTGCCATGTCTATCTTTTTCAGGGGTCGCGGCTTCAAATACATTCACCGTTGCCTAACGTGACTCTGACACGATACGATTACTTTAATAATGTTTGGTTGGAATTATTAATTGTTTTTCATGTTTATCCAACCCAAGTTTGAAAGGCAAATGATTAGTCATCATTTTTTTTATGATGCTATTTTTGTCTGTTTTTAAGGCATTTTTCTTAGTTTGTTTATTATATATCCATGAATTATTTGACAAGGCATCGAGTGCTTGGTTCGAGAATGTATCACGTCGAACGCAAGGGCCGAAGCCAGGCTTATCATATTGCTAATATGTTAATGTAATATGTGACAATTTGTAAGGGTGTTTCAAGGCTAAGTAAATTCAATGGCTTCATTGATTCAGCTAATTTGTTTTAAAGCTAAGACGTCCAAAGTAACGTCGGGATTGAACATTAAGATTCCGTACGGAAAGGCTTCCATGATTAATTTACAAGAGTATGTAAATAAGATGCATAAATCATATTCATGTTCGCAGATAGAAATACATAATTAATGCCATGAAGGTTAAGATTTGATATGAGGGTAAACTTTTATTTAACGGAGGGATTCTAGTAAATGTTAATTAAACGCCATTAATAATTAAATAAGCCAATGGCTAGGCTATAATGTATACTTCGGAATGGCCATGGATGTCTCTGATATTTGAACATACCATGTATCTGAAATGTAATTGGATGATATTAGACTCAATGATTATTATGTTTACTCAGATTAATGATTGATTAATTCCGTATAAATGGATTTCTTTTTCTTAATCCATACTGTTGTTACAGTTGACCGGACCCTCTTGATCCATCATCTCTTAATAACTTAACCTTCTTATGATATCTTATCATCGTAATTAATAAATTTGATTTTGGCAATTAATGCTAATTGGTGTTAACCAGATTTCATTTTGATTCATTTTCTTTATTTTGCCACATGATTGGTTTTTATTTGTCAATAAATTTGATTGTAATCATACATCATAACTACTATGATAAGTATTAATTGATGCTGATTAGCATTTAATTGGTGGTTTTTGGACATTAATTAGTCCATTGTTTATATTTTTGATTTTGACTTAATTTTATTGATTCCGTATTTGATTTATTTTACCTGTGAGTTATTATTATTATTATTATTATTATTTTAAATTTCATTTCTACTATTTTGGTTTTATTTCATTTATTTGTTTTTGCTGTACTGGTGTTGGTGCATTAAATTTGTTTATTTTCATTCAGAATCTGTGTGTGATGAATTTTATTCAGCCCTAGTGATCTTCCTATAATATCCAGAACAGTTTCATATTCAAGCTAGTGTACCGTTCATGCCCCGACGACAGAGTCCTGTTCTGAAGGCCTTGTGCAAGGGTACAGCACGTCCCCATACTCTAAAGGTCGTAACGCAAAAGGTACACCAACTCAAGTGGAAAAACACTTGACCATCCGCCGTGAAGTCCTGATCTCTCACCATGCAATTATCACGCCTTCGATCCCTTAAAGAAGTCCTTGAATGGTCGACAATTCCTGTCGGACGAGGACGTGCAGCAGGTGGTTACGAACGTCTTCACGCAGCAGCTCACAGTGTTTTACCACTCGGGGATATGAACCGGGTGCATCGGTAGGATGAGTGACTCAATGCTCAGGGCAATGTGTCCTGATGGGCGTAACGATTCTAGGCTGTACGGCCGTCAAACGGAAACTTTTTGATCACGCCTTATAACATAATTTTGAAATGGCAACAAGAAGTACTGTATGTAAATCAAAATAAACCACAATATTACCCTTCAACCTTCCTAGAAATACTGCAGTTTTGTGAAACCGCAGCCGCCGCTTTAGAATCGTTATTACGAGACTGTTCCTTCCAGAGCAGAATACACACCGTTTTATATTAGCCGATGACGTGGTGGCTGCTGATCTCATTATCCGCTTTAAAAGTGAGAGTGGATTAAGGCCAGAAATCTAAATTAACAAGTATGTAATTACTCAAAGAACGTTCTTTTTTGAATTTCCGATTTATTGTATTTGGTAAGTTTATGCTTATGATTATATTAATTCGTTTTTATTTATTTTTGTTTTATTAATATTATGCCCTTTTACATTTAGGAATCCTACTATAAATGTTTACTCCAATGTATATCTACCCCTTATTATTCCAATTTTTTCGACTGCGTCGGGGATAGATGCGATGAAAGGCGATGTGGTGGGTGGTTATTACGACTGGATGCCCTTCATGACACTAACCTCATGAGAGGAGTTAATGAGAGATGAAATGAATTAAGTTGAATGATACTGGGCAAGGATGTGGAAAGAAGCGGCCGTGGCCTGTCAGAAGGTACCATCCCAGCATTTTCCTGGAGTTAAAAATGGGAAACCACGGAAAACCAATTTAAGGACGGCCAAAATTTTTATCTCGAATGAATTTGTATTATATTGTGTTAAGATGTTTCTCTTGTTTTCAATTTGTGTCAATTTGTATTCATATTTACAATATGCTCAATGTTCGGTACATGCTTAGCATTAAAAAGTCAGAAATATTGATAAGGAATCATGGGAGTCATTTAAGGCATTGCAATTTCGGTCACATTTTTGTTTCTCTGTGGGAGCTGTTTCGCCTCTTATAACAACAACAAAAACTAACTAATGCAGTATGGTGAGTCTTGTTGAGAGATATGCAGGGTGAGGCTGCCGTGTAGATAGAAGAGCGCACGTAGCTCTGCTGTTAGCCAAGCCAGCTCGGGCCGCTGCTTGCGCTCATTGTAGGCAAGGCAGGTGCAACTGTCCGAGTTGGTCTCGCTGATGGCCACAATGTGCACGCTTTTGACTAGCCGACAGTCGTACTCCAAGAAAATAATCCCCGTATATAGTAGTTTAAATGGTTGAGAGAATAGTCTTACTGTAATATCATCATAGTTTCTGGCTTCAAGTCATTTTTGGTACTTGGGTACTGCCCCCATGAATACGGTGTGAAATCCCGGCTCATTCGGTCGAATTTTTATAATGCATACATGCAAGAAAATCAGTTGATTTAGTGACTTTTTCTAGGACAGGGGCGGCCAGTCTTAGCACGCTCGGCGAGCCAGCTATGCTGTGCTGTACGCTGCACCGGCAGGGTGGCTTCTGCCTCTCTTGGCTGAGCTGCCTGCCCTCGCGTCGGACCGAGTCAAGTTGGGATCGCCTTTGCACCGGACGTATTGTAAACAACAAACTGTTCGTCCAATGCGTTGGTTGTTCGACACATGTAGTGCACATTGTGTTTCGCGCATTTCTCCGTACAGGTTACATGCTTAGCATTAAAAAGTCAGAAATATTGATAAGGAATCATGGGAGTCATTTAAGGCATTGCAATTTCGGTCACATTTTTGTTTCTCTTGTTTTCAATTTGTGTCAATTTGTATTCATATTTACAATATGCTCAATGTTCGGTACGTTTGTTTGAAAAGCAATAAACCGGAGGCTGTTTCGCAGGTTATCGTCAGACATCAGAGCGCGATGCCGTTTTACTGACATACGTTGCTTCAAACATTGATTGCGGCCTGCCTGTGCAATTTCGGATATTCTTGCTGCAGTAATTTTGAATAGATATTATTGTTGTTGATTCATTTAGGGGCTTTGCGACACCGTGGTCATGCAGTCCCGTTTAGTTGGGTGTGTGTGTGAAATTTGTATGATAACCTGTGTTATTAGTATAAATATTTGGAAACGTTCCGCCTAATCAATACCTTTATTGCATTATATATAAATGATCACTTAGTGGTCATTGGTACATGTTTCGAAGCCTATTTGTTTTGGCCCCTTCATCAGCCGATATAGATAAAATGTGGTTGGATAGCTTAACACTAATAAACATTCCCTTCAAAACACTATTATAGTGCACCATAATGAAAGGTGAAAATGTTTACCCCAAAGATACAAAAGAAAATAATATACATAAAGAAAGAAAGAAAGAAAGAAAGAAAGGAAGAAAGAAATAGTTGAAATCTGAAAAATCACAAATATAATGTGAACACACACAAAATTTCACCCTTCCTTGCTGATCACTGAAATTGTGCACTCTTCATGTAGTCCAGATATCCATCAATACGGAACCAGAATGAACCATTCAAATACTAAAACCTGTGTTATTGTGATGGCTGTATTAGTGTGTGTATTTGTAATTCAAATTAGGATTGGGAAGGAGGTGGCCTTGGCAACAAGTTAGGAACCATCCCGGGGTTTCTTGTATTTTGCTTTTGGAGGTCAGGGACCCTCTGTGGGAGTCACTGTAGGTTTGGTAGTGTCTTTAAGAGCTATTTATCATGTATATTTGGATCTGATGATGCTCGCTTGACGAGCGAAACATGTCATCCCTTAGTTTTCTTCTTCTCCAATAGCCTGTAACAATATATATAAATCTTAATCACATGTAATATATTTCAGGTTATATTTTCCCATATTCCAGTACTTGTAATGATTTTGTGTTGACCGAATGAAAGTTACAATATTACTAGAAATAATAACAATGGCGGAGGAACTGACGGTATCTATCTCTGCGTCACGTGATATCCATGAGTATCCATCTCTGGCGCTACAAGAACAAAGAGAATCATCAATACTCGCTAGCAGAGCACAATAGAAGTAGGATGTCTTCATTTCTTCCATCCCTTGTCTCTTTCCTTATGAGAAATCAACAGGGCTGACAACCTCAACGTTCCCCTTTTAACCATATGCACTCAGTTAATCAACGAATTAGTATTAAACAAGTTGTTCCGTTAAGAACTAAAGCCTATTTTCATACATCCTGCTCATGTTAATTGCCTCTATCAACATACAAAATTTCAGTTTGATTGCTGTAATAGATTCGTAGATATTGAGAACCGACTAAATATTTCGGATGGTCACCATGTTGAATTTTTATATATGTATGTCCTAGAGTTATGTACTGTTACATAAAGATTATTGTGTACGTGTAGCATTCAAACTTCAATCGCATCATTAGGACTCAAGAAGTAAAAACGAGATTTCAACATTTCCCACAACTGCCATCTTGTGGTTATGGAAAAAATTGAAATAAATTAGATGCCAGTGGATTAACATTTGTATAAGCATTTACTGTACCAAGTTTCACTGCACTCGGATGGTTAAATTGCGAGAAACGTCCATGTGAATATTTATAATTCGCGTCGCCGCCATGTTGGATTTGTGATCACCAGGTTATTCAATGTCCAATAGGTGAACTTATGTGCATAGCCCCTATGAACATAAAAAATTCAGATTGCTATAATACTGTAGATTCGCAGATATTCAGACCCGTCTAAATATTTCGGATGGTCGCCATGTTGGATTGTTATATGTATAGGCCATAGAGTTATGTACCATTAAAGAAAAAATTATTGCGTAGGTTCATTATTTAAACTTTCACATCGATCGCATGATTACAACACAAGAAATAAAAACTTAATTTTAAAATTCGCACAGCCACCATCTTGAGGTTTTGTAATCAATTGAAATAAATTAGATACCAGTGCATTACAATGTGTATAGACATTTGCTGTATCAAGTTTCATTGCGTTTGGATAATTAAATCGCGAGAAAGGTCTATTTAAAATTTTCAACTTCGCTTGACCGCCATATTCGTTTTGTAGTTAACCGGTTTTAGAAAGTCTTATAGATGAACTTTCAGTAGTGCCCTTTATCTCCGTACAAAATTTCAGGGTGATATCGATAATATTTTCAGAGATATAGAATGCTGGTGAAATATTTCGCACAGCCGCCATCTTGAGGTTATGTAAACAATTGAACGAAGTTTGATGTCGGTGCATTACAATGTGTATAAACATATAGTGTACCAAGGTTCATTGCGTTTGGTTGGTTGAATCGCGAGAAACGTCTATTTAAAAGTCGCAACTTCGCTTGGCCGCCATGTTGGTTTTGTAGTTACCAGGTTTTCAAAAGTCTGATAGGTGAACTTCTAGTAGTTCTCTTTATCACCATAAAAAATTCCAGGGTGATATCCGTAATAGTTTCGGAGATATTGAATGGTGGTGAAATATTTCGCACAGCCGCCATGTTGGATTGGAGAGACGTAACAACATTTGAAGGGCACGGTCGGGGTCGTCCGGAATAATGCTATGAACTTACCGAGTTTCATTGAAATCGCTCCATCCGTTTAAAAGTTATTAGGGGGGACACACGCCCACCATCACACACACACGCACACACACAGACCCACGGACAAAAGGTGATCTCATAAGCCTTTTTTTTTTTCATAAATGAAAATAGGCTAAAAAAGAACGTCAACTACTTGATGTTGAGGGGCCATGCAAGTAATCGGCTTATGAATTTTAACGTTACATTTTCTTCAATCATCTAGCAGCAAAAACTGAAACTCTACGCGGATGACCTGTGAATGAGATTTAATAATCAGTAGGTTCTTGAGACTATTGATCGTTGGTTCCTTTGCCAATAAAATGAACCTACAATGTGCTGTCGTTTGAGCTGATAGAAACCAATAGCACTAAATATCTCAGCCAAGAGGATTGATTCCAAAACATCAACTTTGCCAGGGTGGTGTCATTGCTTCTTGAAATTGAGAGCTATCTCTGATTAAATTCTGGCTATCGGACACCACTGCCACTGGAGCCGAAGACCTGAAGGAATTCTGGCCGTGTTGCCTCTCACTCTCCGTCGCAACAAAAGATCTTGTGGAGCAATTTCGCTAAGAGCTAGTGAAATGTACTGCTTATAGATGGTAGTTTTTCCTCGCGATGTGAAGAATCGCAACCAACTAACTCTACGGCCACGGCAGTAAATTATCCATAGTTTACATTTACTGAATTTCAAACATGTGGAACCACTGCATTACGCACAAGACTGGTTGGTTGGTTCCTCAGTTTAGGGGCAACGACAACGCGGTCATGTAGGCCCGTGTACATTCGGTGTGTGTAGAATCTGTCTGATAACCAGTGTTAATTGTGATGACTGTATTAGTGTGTGTTAACTGTTTTTAGCCTATTTTCATTTTATGAAAAAATAGGCTTATGAGTTCACCTTTTGTTCGTGTGTCTGTGTGTGCGTGTGTGATTCGTGTGTGTGTCCCCTAATAACTTCTAAACGGCTGGAGCGATTTCAATGAAACTCGGTAAGATCATAGCACCATTCTGGCCGATCCCGACCGTGCCCTTCAAATTTAATTGTGTCTTACCAATCCAACATGGCGGCTGTGCGAAATATTTCACCAGCATTCAGTATCTCCAAGACTATTACAGATATCACCCTGATATTTTTTACGGTGATAAAGGGCACTACTAGAAGTTCACCTATGAGACTTTCAAAATCCTGGTAACTACAAAACCAACATGGTGGCCAAGCAAATTCGAGACTTTTAAATAGACATATCTCGTGATATAACCATCCAAAGGTAATGAAACCTGGTACAGCAAATGTTTATACAAATTGTAATGCACTGGCATCTAATTTAGTTCAATTGTTTACATAACTTCAAAATGGCGGCCGTGCAAAATATTTCACTGGCATTCTATATCTCCGAAACTATTACAGATATCACCGTGAAATGTTGTACGGTGATAAAGGGCACTGCTACAAGTATATATATATATATATGCAACTTTCAAAAACCTCTATACGTACAAAACGAACATGGCGGCCAAGCGAATTTGAAACATTTTAATAGACATTTATCGTGATTTAACCATCTTATCGCAGTGAAATGTGGTACAGTAAATTATTATACAAATTGTAATGCACTGGCATCTAATTTAGTTCAATTGTTTACATAACCTCAAGATGGAGACTGTGCGAAATTTTAAAATTATGTTTTTATTTTTTGTATCGTAATCATGCGATCGAATTGAAAGTTTGAATAATGAAGCTACGCAATAATTTTCCTTTAATAGTGTTAACTCTATTACCGACAGTAGTGGCTACGCTGGCTAAAGCGCAGCATTAGGTCATGGGGCCAAGCTCTCTGCTGACTCGGTAGACGCGTGGGTTCGAGCCCCACCGTCGGCCGTCCTTGAAATGGTTTTCCGTGGTTTCCCATTTTCAACACAAGGCAAATGCTGGGACGGTACCTTCTGACAGGCCACGGCCGCTTCCTTCCACATCCTTGCCCAGTTTCATTCACCATCATTCATTTCATCTCTCATTAACTCCTCTCATGAGGTTGGCGTCAGGAAGGGCATCCGGCCGTAAAAACCATCGCCACGAAGTCTTCCATCGCATCACATCCCCGACCCCGTTGGAAAACGGGACTAATAAGGGGTAGACATACATACATACAGTGTTAACTCTATTGCCTATACATATAACTATCCAAAATGGCGAGCATCCAAAATATTTTGACGGTTCTCAGTATCTAAGAATATTTTACAGCAATCAAACTGAAATTTTTATGTTCATAGAGGCTATCAACATAAGTTCACCTATAGGACTTTCAGTAACCTGGTGAGCACAAATCCAACAAGGCGCTGACGCGATGTATAAATATTTAAATGGATTTTTCTTGCGATTTAACTATCCGAGTGCAGTGTAACTTTGCACGTTAAATGCTAATACAAATGTTAATCCACTGCCATCTAATTTATTTCAATTTTTTTCATAACCAATAAATGGCAGCTGTGCGAAATTTTAAAATCTCGTTTTTACTTCCTGTGTTCTAATCATACGATTGAAGTTTGAATACCACACGTACAAAATAATCTTTATGTAATAGTTCAAAAATAAAAATCCAACCTGGCGACCATCTGAAATATTTAGACGGTTCTCAATATTTACGATCTATCACAACAATCACACTGAAATTTTGTATGTTGATAGAGGCAATTAACATGAGTAGGTTATATGAAAATAGGCTGTATAGTTCTTCACGGAACTTCTTGCTTAAATTCAAGTAAGGACTGCATACATTCAATTTTCAAGTAGTTCCTACTTTTGCTACCAAACGCCACCGTCGATGACAACTAGTTCTGAACTTGGTTACTAGATGCCACCGCAGTTGGCTCCTGGCGACAAACGCTCAACAAGACTGACGAATACTATTAAAATTATTCATATTTTTGGGATATTGCCGTGAAAAAAAATCCTAGATGTTTGGAGATGGACCTTGCCTCCTTTTTCAATATAATTAAAACAATGTGCCCAAATAATGTGTGTCAATTACCTTACAAGAAAACTAGAGAAATTCCTCCGTTCGTTACCAGATAGCAGCCAGAAACTACTGAATGGACCTTGTTAGAAAATCGCGCATTATTAAGTAGAATGGCGGAAAGAGTAGTAAGGAAGGACAAGGAAAAGGCGGAGGGGGAAAAATTGAGACTCTCCCCTTATATTCACAACTCCACTTACCCCGTTGCTAATTCTCTCCACAAGCACAAGATAAAAACAGTTTTTGGCACTGTGACGAAAATTAGTCAACGTTTAAGATTAAACAATGATAAATTGTCCCCCATACTACAATCTGGGGTGTATGAAGTCCCTTGTACTTGCGGAAAAGTCTACGTTGGACAAACAAAACGGTCGGTCCATTGCGACGCGCATTAAGGAGCATCAAAGGAACATCCGTCTAAACCAATCTGACAAATCAGCTATTGCTGAACATGCCCTGTCTTCTGGGCACGATGTATGTTTCAAGAATGCTCATGCAGTTGCTCTTGTTAAGCACAACTGGTCTAGAATTATAAGGGAGCAGTTGAAATTCGTAAAAACCCCAATAACTTTAACAGAGACACTGGCTATCAGCTAAGTGACACTTGGCTGCCAGTTATTTAAGATCTGGGAAGATATTTCCTCTCAGTTTCTCTGGTTTCTCTATTTCTTCACCTGTTTAAAATTGTTTCGTTTCCTCTACGGCTCCTTGATCTCCTTTGTTCGTCAATGGTGCCGGGTGCAAGCTTTGCTATTTGACACCGAAAGGGTAGCTTGTATGTCGAATTTCGTTGTTCCTTGAAGCACTATGAAGGTCAAGGAGATAAGCTATCTAAGCTCCTTGAACACTATGGCGCTTTCTAGTAGAGAAATGAGGAACTTTGTGTTGGCGGAAAATCCCGAGATTAATTTTGACATTATGAACACGGCCTACTGAATTCAACTGGGTATGACATGGTGTCGTATTTTTTGCCACCTTCCAAAAATCACTTACCACGGCCAGGAGCGAACCTGCAAGCTTGGGGTTTAGTTGCCCTGGCACCCATCCGGGCAGCTCACATTTCGTTTAAGACCTTTATCATCGAGTAAACATTCACAGCTATAGACAACTTTGACTGTAATTGATTATAATCGTTATGATAATTATTTTAAAACTCTCATCTAGAAAATCAGCCTTAACTGACGCTGGAAATTAGTAATATCTGCTTTGAGAGAACGTTGGAGGGGTGGGTGCCGAACTGATGATCCCTTGGGAGCATATGATACCCTAGAGGTAGGGATGCAAATGGACTGGGAGATTACAAATCAAGCCTAATTAACCACTGTGGAAGGGGATTAGGGGGCGCTAAATGCAGTTCCTCGTGCTCACTGCTTCCGGACATTGCACGGGTGCTGTCATGAATTACAGTAAGCAGTTCTACGCGTCATTTTACCGACCACTGTCTTCCAGACTTATTACTCGATTTTGAATTATTGTTCTCTTAGTTTTAGCTGTACTGAAATATTATGGCACGTTATTACCCAACGTTCTTATGTTTGTTATTTAGCAGTAATGAAAACGAAAGAAACTACGTTGTCAAATAGAAAGAAATGTTAATGCCGTCCTTCGATTATTATTAATGCTTAGAATGAAGGAAGGAGGCTTGTAGTTTTACGTGACCGTTAATCTCGAGATCATGAGCCACGGGACCTCCTTTTTACGTGGAATCCCAACTACAGGACATGGCATTTCACTTTGAAAATCTCATATGCATTGACCGGGAATCGAACCTGGTCCGCCATGATGAGAGGCCAACAGCTTGACCGCTGCACCACCACGCCCCTAAATGCTTAGAATGACATTATGACGTAATGAAAATGATTGGAATTAACTTTCTTCGGCTTTTCCCAATTAATTGGGGTCGCCGGAGCCAACAGGCTCATTTTGGTTTTGGCCGGAGATTTAATGCCGGATGCCCTTCCTGACGCCACGTGAGTGTTCAGGTGAAAATTCCACCCCACTGTCGCCGGGATTCGAACGTAATGAAAATGTAATACGTACTATAATGTTATCGGTGTTAATGCTGTAACGTTCGTAATGAGAGGCTACGGACATTTGGCCGTACAGTAGAGTGGGGTCATAGCGGCTTCGGTGGCGTAGTCGGTAGCATGCTGAGCTTCTATGCCCAAGATAGCGGGTTCAAGAGCGTTAAAAATCCCTCAGTATGCCTTCCTTCGGAGGGGAAGTAAAGCCGTCGGTCCCATGTCATAGATTTATGGCATGTTAAAAAACCTTCCACTAATTACACCTGTGTGAAGCAAAATTATATAGGTTAGGAATGTAAACAACGCTCTCAGGTTTCTCCGTTCGTTGCCAAGAGCCGACTGCGGTGGCGTCTAGTAGTCTAGTTCTGAACTAGGCCTAGTAGTCATTGACGGTGGCGTTTGGCGGCAAAAGTAGGAACTATTTGAAAAATTCAAAGTTGCAGTTCTTACTTGAATTAAAAAACAGATACACACACTAATACAGCCATCACAATTAACACCGGTCATCAGACAGATTGTACACACACCCAAAGTACACGGGGCTACATGACCGCGTTGACGCAGCCCCTAAACTAAAGAACCAACCAACCAGAGTGGGGTCACCAGTGCCAGCATACTTCTCCCAACTGTCTGATAGCCTCTTTTTCCATCTTGCAATGTTTGTGCGAGCATGTAGCCCAGGCATTCTAAACCTGGTACTTGTGTTCTTTAAATGGACTTTGGTGCTCTCGTCATTCGAGGCAAAGAGTGCTCGTGAGCACCAGCTCCCCTAAGAGCCATTCTTCAATTAAAATGTTGTTGCACGAACCAGAGCGATAGTGTTTTCCTTAATAGTTTTGACAGTCAGAGATGTTATCATTATCTAAAATGATTTTTTTTTATTCTACAGTAAAAATAAATGGACATTCCTGTTTTATTAGTTGGCTAACATGAAAGATTCTGATTCGACTCGACTATCCATACGCCAATGTATCTCATCTGTATAAGTCATACAAGCAGTTGCAGCATGCCTGGTGAGTGGTGAATCTCTTGCTATTACAGCACTTCAGTGGGAGAGACAGATAGGAAAAGAGCTGGTTTCGGTGGCGTAGTTGGAAGCATTCTGAGCTTCTATGCCCAAGTTCACGGGTTATAATCCGGCCAATGTCGTCGAAGGTTTTAAGAGCGTTAAAAATCCCTCAGTATGCCTTCCTTCGGAGGGGAAGTAAAGCCGGCGGTCCCATGTCATAGATTTATGGCATGCAAAAAACCTTCCACTAATTACATTTGTGTGAAGCTAAATTATAGGTTAAATTTAACCAACGCTCTTAGGTTCCAACGTTCGTCGAGAGGAAGCCGACTGTGGTGGCATCTAGTAACCACGTTCTGAACTAGTAGTCGTTGATGGTGGCGTTTGGCGGCAAGAGTAGGAACTACTTGAAAATTCAATGTCTATAGTCCTAACTTGAATTTTAAGACACATAACTCACACGAATGCAGCCATCACAATAAACACCGGTTATCAGAAAGATTCTACACACACCCAAAGTACACGGGGCTACATGACCGCGTTGTCGCAGCCCCTTAACTGAGGAACCAACCAACGAACCAGATAGGAAAAGGAATGAGAAACGCTTGCTTTGTTGCGTTATTATTATTATTATTATTATTGTATTGGGTTCTATTTAATGGTGCTCGGTTACTTGGTCTCAAAAGAGATTGAGAACGCCTGGTCTAGACCAATACACCACTCAGCCTGCTCCCTTGAATGAATTCTTCATTACAGATTTTAAGATTCTAGACGACCAGGATGTTCCATTCCTTAAAATACCAACAAAAAAGCAACAACAACAAATGCCACTGTCTCCACCACCTCATACTTAAAGTAAATCTTGTTCATTAACTTCCAGAAAGCACGATGTGAATGAGGAATGCCACTACAGAGATTTGATAAGGCACAACGCACAACCAAATTAATTTAGATACGAGCTTAATAACCATGCTATGAATATACAAGTGAGATAAGTTATGCAGTGTGCACACAATTCAAGTATAATCAAGCACACTCAAGTTCGAAACGCTTTCTCTCATCAGACTTTAGTGTGTGCACTAGCAAGGAGTAGCAATGAAAGTAGGAAGGTTCTAATTTTAAGAGTAATGAGTACTACCACGAATTATTACCACGTTTGAAGAGTTTAATCTCAAGATTAGTTTGAATAAGACAGTGGCAATGCCTGTGACTGGGAGAAATATATCGGCTACAATTAAACTACGAGACCATCAACTGGAATGTGTGGACAGATTCACCTACCTTGGTAGTGTAGTCTCCAAAGATGCCCTAGCTAACAATGAAGTCCCCCATAAAGTACAGAAGAGTTCTCTTTTCTACCAGCAAGTGAGGACGCTACTCTGGGAAACGAAAGTCCCAAGAAAGACTCTCTTCAAGAGTTTCTTCACACCAACATTGACCGATGGCATAGAAACATGTTCCCTCACCGCAAGAGACATGTAAAGAATACAGGCATCAGAGATGAAGTTCCTTAGGTCCACTATCCTAAGGACCAAATTGGACAAGATTATTATTATTAGCGTATGGCACAACATAAAACAAACAACATAAGCAATAGACATACATACAATAGGTAACACATTACAGCTGTAACAATCATGCAAGGGAAAGGGTGTTCAAAGATTAATGTCTAAATTTTCTAGCCATCTTATGGCTTTAGTTGAGGCTATTACAAAGTCCTGTGCTGATCCAGTGAATGCCCTACTAATACACTCAGTGACAATATGGTTCATAGTCTGTCTAACTGCACCACAATCATAGGTTGGGGATAACGCATACTGCATTTAAACATCATTGATCCGCATCTCCCGTGGTTAGTGCGGACTCTGTTGAGAGTTACCCATGTCTTTGGACAAGATAAGGAACGAGAAGGTAAGGAGAGAGGCTGGATCACAGGATCAGAACATCTAGACTACGGTGGTTTGGACATGTGGAGAGGGTAGAACAGTCAAGAATAGCCCAAGTAAACTTGGAAAGGGAGGTGGAAGGAAGGCGACCTGTGGGAAGACCTAGAACCCATTAGGATGGACTTTACACTTATGGGGCGGCTTCGGTGGCGTAGTTGGTAGCATGCTGAGCTTCTATGCCCAAGGTCGCGGGTTCAAACCCGAAGTCGTCGGATTTTTAAGAGCGTTAAAAATCCCTCAGTATGCTTTTCTTCGGAGGGGAAGTAAAGCCAGCCGCCCCATGTCGAAGATTTATTGCATGATAAAGAACCTTCCACTAATTACTAATTATTTGGAGTGAGTGTGGAATAGCTTGGAAAAGGACACCATCATGGCCGCCGTCACTGTCAGGATTTGAACCTTCAATCTCTGAACTGCGGCTCCACATTGTAAGAGACATGCAGACTTAACGCTCTCGGCTAAGTTGTTGTTTAATGAGAAGAAAAGTAGTTGAACTAGTATTTTCAGCATCTGCCTCGTTGCATAGTGGCTAGCATTCTTGTATATCACAGTGGAGGCCCGGGTTTGATTCCCGGCTCTGCCAAGACATTTAATTCTGGCTTGATGGCTGGAACGGGGTACATGTAGCCTCGTGAGGCAAAACTGAGAAGAGGTGAGTTCGATTCCTACCTCAGCCATCCTGGAAGTGGTTTTCTATGGTTTCCCTCTTCAACTCCAGACAAAGTCCCTCGCTGGTTGCGTGGCTCAGCGGTAACGTTCTCGCTTGCTGGGCCCAAGGTTCAGGTTCGTATCCTTGCGTAGTCAGCTGGCAATTGAGGGTTGCGCAAATGTGAGGGAGCCGTGTCAGTATATTTACTGGCACGTTAAAGATCCCCTTCGGGGCAAGATTCCGCCACCCCGGCGTCTCTAGAAGCCACGGTAGTTAAAAGGGACGTAAAACCAATGACATTATTATTAACAACGTCTCTAAATAATCAACAATAACAACAAGGTTTTTATACCATCACACGTGTGTTCCTGCTAATCTCGTATATTTTACACCCTATATACGATTTGAATATGTCTATTTGAGTGACTGAATCTTATTCCAGTTATGATTCCCAGTGTACCTCTCTAAGGAGCTCGCTCACAAGTTGGATGGTAATGCTATCTCATTCCAAAGAAAACTTCTGAACTGGGTGAGCCTTGCTGAATACTTCGCTGACTTCTCAGACGGAGAGGAGATTGTAGACGCTTCTAGAAATACCGTGGGAAATACACACACGTAGAGATTAACTATTTAGAAGGATTCTCAGCAAAAAGAATTCTCTGAGGAGTTCACAGCAGGAACGTATGTATTTTAATAGTGCTATTGAGAGCTAAACGAAGATTAGCAGAATGACGTACTGTAAGTCGAGTACATGTATAATCTTCCGAATCATTTAAGTGTACTGGCACGAATTCCTCAAGCATCAAAACTTAAACTGTTTGTTGGTTAACACGTAAAAATGGTATTAAATATTATTATTAATATTAATAGGTACTGTTACAGTTAGGAAAAACCTGGTGGTAACAAGATACTGTATTTACAGATATCTCAATTAAACTGTTAAGGGATGGTTCTAAGACTTCTTCAGGCAATGCCCCTGCTTATAAAAGAATGCTTAGCTGAATTTGTTTATTAAATTTTGGACCTAATTTTGTTAGCGTGATCACTCCTACCCAACCCACATAATCTGGCTTATGCATTCTGTTTCGAAATTCATTCCAGGTTGGCTCCCCCGTGTATGATTTGTACATCTTCTTTTATGTCTTCTGCTGTGTAGGGATTCTCATCCCAATGATTTTAACATGACAAGAGACACTGTCAGTTTCGGAAAATTTGCCAAGTACGAATCATGCAGTTTTCCTTTGCACCATCTCCAATTTGTTCCTTAGGGCTGATAGGTAGGGCTTCTACACACTCGTGGCATATTCCAAAACTATTCTTACAAGACATTTGTAAGCCAATTCTTTGCCCTGAGTATTGCTACCCTTCATGTTTCTCATAACGAAGTATAACGATTTTTGCGCCTGGTATTTCCATTTTGTTGGTGTTTGTGTGGCCTCCTGAGAGGCCAGGTGCAGGTCTTTCTAGTCGACGCCCGTGGGCAACCTGCGCGTCGGAATGAGAGATGGAATGGATGCAAGTGGACAAGGATGTGGAAGGAAGCGGCCGTGGCCTGTCAGAAGGTACCATCCCATTATTTGCTTGGTGTTGAAAATGGAGAAACTAATGAAAACCCACGCGTCTACCGAGTAAGCAGAGAGCTTGGCACCATGACATAACGCCACGCTTTAGCGATCATAGGTACCACTGTCGATATTTCCACGGTATTTCAAATATAATAATGATATAAATAATAATAACAATGTTACGTGCTCATGTACCATTGAATTACTGTGACTTCAGAGTGCCGTAAATTTGCTCTGAAGCTTTGAAGCCATTCTTCAGTGTTACCTGTACAGACTGTCAGTTTATACTTTTCTATTGCTCAACACGATTTTTGATTAATATGACTGGCTGGGTTTCACTATAAACTGTATGTATAACACTGGTCCTGAAAAGAAAAATACATTTCATAATATTATTCATATTAGCTCGAAAAGGTATCTTGGGCTCGAAATTTCCCCCCTCTACTGCAAGCTCCTCGGTCCGCCTATACTGCGGCAACTACTCTTAGTACGAGCTGACGCCTGGCTCATTGCAAATAACTGTGAATGTATCCTGTTGCAACAAATAAACTAGAATTGAATATTTTGGCAGAACCGTGAATCGAATCCGGAATTCAGGGTTGACAGCCTAGATGCTATCCACTACACCACGAGGAGTTTAAAAAAGGAAAGGAAGCGTGTAGTTTAACGTGACCGTTAATCTCAAGATCATGAGCCACGGGACCTCTTTTTTACGTGGAATCCGAACCACAGTTCATGGCATTTCACCTCGAAAATCTCACATGCATTGGCCGGGAATTGAACCCGGACCGCCTTGGTGAGAGGCATACAAGCGAGGAGTTTAAAAAATATTTGTAGGTATTATGTACGTTATATGGAACTGAAAAATTTATATTTTCGCTTTTGAAACAATAATCACCACCTGTGATTTAAACGTGATGTCATGGAAGTTATGACGAAATTGTACGTTTCGCAGGATAAGATTAGTTTTCATTAACTATCGAAAGATTTCTGGTAGAGCAGTTAAATTCCCGGACTGAACATATAGCCTACAAGCGTAAAGCGGTTATCACACTCCACTTCCTTTTTATTTGGACGCGAGAGCGCGTCGCCTGACGTCGTGCGATACTATCTTGAGAGTGTAACTGCCCGCATCTCATCATCTTGTGGTCGATGGGAGGCAGATGTTTCTGTCAGACACTGTCGATAAGGAGACTGCATATACTTAGCGAATACCACATTCAGCCTGAGACGAGTTGGAGCAGCGTGAATATCGTTGCCTGGATACTTTACACTGTCAATTTTATCTGATATCCTACGAACGAAGGCTTCTTTTAGGTAATATCTGTTTTCCTATACAATATGAACTGCAAAATATTTATAACAGACCACCACGTGGTTAGCATTCTTAGCTGTCACTTCTGAGGTCGGGGTTGGATTCCCGACTCTCTCAATGAAATATAAGTTTGGCCTGAGGGCTGCAACGGAGTGCACTCTGCCTCGCGAGGCAAAACTGAGGAAAGGTGGAAGGAAGGAAGGAAGGAAGATTGTAGTTTTACGTGACCGTGAATCTTGTGATTATGAGCCACGGGACCTCCTTTTTACGTGGAATCCGAACCACAGGACATGGCATTTCACTTCGAAAATCTCACATGCATTGACCGGGAATTGAACCCGGACCGCCTTGGTGAGAGGCATACAGCTAGACCGCTGAGCCACCACGCCCCTAGGAAAGGTGGGCTTGATACCCCCTCAGCCATCCAGGAAGTGGTTTTACGAGGTTTCTCATTTCTACCCTAGGCAAATGCGGGGATGGTACCTAAATTAAGGCTAAGGTCACCCACTTCCCCAATCCTAGCCACAATTACAAATACACACACTAATACATCCATCACAATAGCACAGGTTATCAGACAAATTCCACACTCACACCCAAGACACAAGAACACGAAGTCGCAAAGCCTCTAAGTGAATCAACAATAATTACTTCTCCATGCCTTTAATCCACACACCTCATGTGGTACCTGTATTTATTAAATTATGTTATTTTCAAATTTGATTTATTTTTCATTTTAGGGGGAACCTGCAGCTTAAGAAACCAAAACTGTAACAATATTCATCTTATAACCGTGCTTGTTATAGATCTTGTACAACAATTATATACATTTCCAAGGGAACACACATCCTGCTGTTAGAAGCAAAGTTCTAAAATTTTCAAAATTGAAATCTTAACTATTATTCACTTTCAGCCTATTTTCAATTTTGAAAAAATAGGCATATGAGATCACCTTTTGTCCGTGTGTCTGTGTGTGTGTGCGTGTGTGTGTGTGTGTGAGAGAGAGAGGTGTGTGTCCCCCCTAATAACTTCTATACGGCTGGAGCGATTTCAATGAAACTCGGTAAATTCATAGCACTACTCCGGGCTACCCCGTCCGTGCCCTTCAAATTTTGTTACGTCTCACCAATCCAACATGGCGGCTGTGCGAAATATTTCACCAGCATTCAATATCTCCGAAACTATTCCCGATATCACCCTGGATTTTTTTACGGTGATAAAGGGAACTACTAGAAGTTCATCTATGTGACTTTTGAAAATCTGGTAACTACAAAACCAACATGGCGGCCACGCGATTTTGCGACTTTTAAATAGACATTTCTCGCGATTTAACCAACCAAACGCAATAAAACTTGGTACAGTATATGTTTATACACATTGTAATGCACCGATATCAAACTTCGTTCAATTGTTTACATATCCACAAGATGGCGGATGTGCAAAATATTTCACCGGCATTGTATATCTCTGAAACTATTAGCGGTATCACCCTGGAATTTTGTACGGAGATAAAGGGCACTATTGGAAGTTCATATGTAAGACTTTCAAAAACCGGTTAACTACAAAACGAACATGGCGGACAAGCGAATTAAAAATTTTAATAGACCTTTCTCGCGATTTAATGTTCCAAACGCAATGAAATCTGGTAGAGGAAATGTTAATACACATTGTAATGCACTGGTATCCAATTTTGTTCAATTGTTTACATAACCTCAAAATGGCGGCTGTGTGAATTTTAAAATTAAGTTTTTATTTCTTGTGTCGTATTCATGCGATCGAAGTGAAAGTTTGAATAATGAACCTACGCAATAATTTTCCTTTAATGGTACATGACTCTATGGCCTATACATTTAACAATCCAAAATGACGACCATCCGAAATATTTAGACGGGTCTAAATATCTTCGAATATATTATAGCAATCAAACTGAATTTCTTTATGTTCATAGGGGCTATGAACATAAGTTCACCTATAGGACTTTCAATAACCTGGTGATCACAAATCCAACATGGCGGTGACGCGAAGTATAAATATTCACAAGGGTGTTTCTCGTAATTTAACCATCAGAGTGCAGTGAAACTTGGTACAGTAAATCCTTATACGAATATGAATCCACTGGCAACTAATTTATTTCAATTGTTTCCATAACCACAAGATGGTAGCTGTGTGAAAATTTAAAATCTCCTTGTTACTTCTTGTGTCCTAATAATGCGATTGAAGTTTGAATGTTACACGTACACAATAATCTTCATGTAACAGTACATAACTCTAGGACGTACATATATTAAATCCAACATGGCAACCATCCGAAATATTTAGTCGGTTCTCAATATCTACGAATCTATTACAGCAATAAACTGAAATGTTGTATGTAGATAGAGGCAATTAACATAAGTAGGATATATGAAAATAGGCTGTATAGTTCTTCACGGAACTACTTGTTTAAAATACGGTTCTTGTTTTGTTCACCGTTTACCTCATCTCCCGCGTTTTTAGGAGTTTTTGGACTTTTAATTCTTTAAAGCGGGTGTTAAACCTTCAGATACAAAATGAATCTCACTCAGTTCCACAATAAGAATTTATTAAGTGTTATTGTTCCTTTTTTATTTTGAGCATTCAAAAAAAATTGTCGTTTCATTGAAATACTACCGGTAATTAAAGCCACAAAGATATGAGTGAGTTTCATTTTGTAACTAAAGGTTTGACACCCAATTTAAAAATATACAATTCCACAAATTCCTATAAACACGGGAGATATGAGGGAAACGGTGAAGGTCTGCACAAAAAAAAAAAAAAAAAATGAAAAAGGGACAGAAATAGTTACGATTTGAATTATGAAAATGTGAAATTTTGTATTTAATATCATGATGTGTGTTATTCCTTGAAAATGTATACAATGGTTGCACAAGATTTATGACAGGTACAGTTATCACATTAAAATCGTTAATGTATTGGCTCCTTATCTCTATGTTCACCCTTAACTTTATTTTATTTTATTTACTTATTATGTTATTAGCCTACTTTCGATTTTTGCAAAAATAATGAAAGTAGACTTATGAGATCAACACAAGGCCGAAAATTGAGTGTCTGTATGTGTGTGTGTGTGAGTGCGTGTACTCTGAATGTCTCTCCCCGTATCAATTCGAATATGGTGAAACCGAATTGAACAAAATTTAGTACTGAGGTAGCACAAGCAAAGGGCACCTCAGTGGCATGTTATATATCGCCGCCATCTAGACGGAAACGTAATGGCGGCCACCCAAATGTTCAAAGCCTAAATCAAATTACGACTAACCTAATCATCCAATCTCTACCAAAATTTTCAACAACATATATTTATACGGCGAGCGTCTTTTGACTAAACTACAAGGTCATCAGCCCAATAGTTTGCAGATAGCGGCCATGTAGGTGTGCAAATCAATTCCCCCTATTTATTCAAACACGGTGAAACCGAATTGAACGAAATTTAGTACTGAGGTAGCACAAGCAAAGGGCACCTCCGTGGCATGTTTTATATCGCCGCCATCTAGACGGAAACGTAATGGCGGCCACCCAAATTTTCAAAGCCTAAATCTAATTACGACTAACCTAATCATCCGATCTCTACCAAAATTTGCAACAACATATATTTATATGGCGAGCGTCTTTTGACTAAACTACAAGGTCATCAGCCCAATAGTTTGCAGAAAGCGGCCATGTAGGTGTGCAAATCAATTCCCCCTATCTATTGAAACACGGTGAAACCGAATTGAACGACATTTAGTACAGAGGTAGCACCAGCAAAGGGAACCTAAGTGTCATGTTTTATATCGCCGCCATATTGACGAAAACGTAATGGCGGCCACCCAAATAGTAAAAGTTTAAATCAACTTACGACTAACCTAATCACACGATCTCTACCAAATTTTGCAATGACATATATTTATATGACGAGCGTCTTTCGACTGAACTATAAGGTCATCAGCCCAATAATTTGCGGATAGCGGCCATGTATGTGTGCAAATCGATTCCCCCTATCTATTCAAACACGATGAAACAGAATTGAACGAATTTTGGTACAGAGGTAGCACTAGCAAAGGGCACCTCAGTGTCTTGTTTTATATAGCCGCCATCTTGACGAAAACGTAATGGCGGCCACCCAAATGTTAAAAGCTTAAATCAAATTACGACCAACCTAATGATCTAATCTCTACCAAGTTTTGCAATAATATACCTTCATGTATGAAGGATCTTTTGACAAAACTACAAGGTCATCGGCCTAATCATTTGCGGATGGCGGCCATGTATGAGTGCAAATAGATTTCCCCTATGTATTAAAACATGGTGAAACCGAATTGAACGAAATTTGGTACAAATGTAGCACTAGCAAAGAGCACCTCGGTGTCATATTTTATATCGCCGCCATCTTGACGAAAACGTAATGGCGGTCAGCCAAACGTTAAAAGCTTAAATCAAATTACGAGCAACCTAATCATCTAATCTCTACTGAATTTTCCAACAACAAACCTTTATGTGGTAAGCATGTTTTGACTAAACTACAAGGTCGTCAGCCCAATAGTTAGCAGATAGTGGCCATGTATGCGTGCGAATCGATTCCCCCTATCAATTCACTGTGAAACCGAATTGAACGTCATTTGGTACAGAGGTAGCACTCGCAAAAGGCAACTCAGTGTCATGTATTATATCGTCGCCATCATGACGGAAACGTAATGCCGGCCACCCAAATGTCAAAAGCTTAAATCAAATTACGAGCAACCTAATCCTCTGATCTCTACCAAATTTTGCAATAACATATCACTTTGTGGGGAGCATCTTATGACTTTACTAAAAGTTCATCAGCCCAATAGTTTGCTGATAGCGGCCATGTATGTGTGCAAATCAATTCCCCCTATCAATTCAAACACGGTGAAACCGAATTGAACGAAATTTGGTACAGAGGTAGCACTAGCAAAGGGCACCTCAGTGGCATGTTTTATATCACCGCCATCTTGACGGAAACGGAATGGCGGCAACCCAATTGTTAAAAGCTTAAATCAAATTACGGCCAACCTAATCGTTTGATCTCTACCAAATTTTGCAACAACATACCACTTTGTAGGAAGTATCTTTTGACTTAACTACAAGGTCATCAGCCCAATAGTTTGCAGATAGCGGCATGTATGTGTGCAAATCAATTCACCATATTAATTCAAACACGGTGAAACCGAATTGAATGAAATTTTGTACAGAGGTAGCAGTAGCAAAGGGCACCTCATATTCATGTTTAATATCCGTACAACATGTTGTATTTAAACAAGCTACTACAACCAACATTCAATTATACTCCTTGAAAAGGACAAAGAGTTGTAACAATACCCATGCATTTAGGAGAAAGTAGGCTATATGTTCTCTACTGAACGTCTTGTATTCAATTTTAAATATTTAATTTTTTGATCTATTTAATTTATTTTTAATTTAATTTATTTGATTTTTTGTTTAATTTAATTACTTTTTTATTTTAATTTTTTATGTTTTATTTTCTGTGTTTTTGTTTTGTATTTTATATTTTATTTTTTATGCTTTTATTTTTGTTTGTGTTTTTGTTTTATGTTTTATGTTTTATGTTTGATATTTTATGTTTCATGTTTCATGTTTCATGTGTTATGTGTTATGTGTTATATTTAAGTTTTAAGTTTTATGTATTATGTTTTAATTTTTATGTTTTATGTTTTATGATTTATGATTTTGTATTTGTGTTATGTTTTATTATTTATGTTTTTGTTTTTGTGTTATGTTTTAAGGTTTATGTTTTTGTTTATGTGTTATATTTTATGTTTTTGTTTTTCTTGTTTTGGTTTTTCATGTTTTATTTTTTGTTTTATTTTTGTTTATGTTTAGTTTTTTGTGTTATGTGTTATTTTTTATGTTTTTGTCTTTGTTATGTATTATGTTTTTGTTTGTGTTTTAGTTTTATGTTTTGTGTTTTGTGTTTCGTGTTTTGTGTTTTATAGTTTATGTATTACAGTATGTTTTATGGTTTATATTTTTTTGCTTTGGTTTTTCGTTTACTGTTTTAGAACCGAGAACACGTAGCAATGCCACTAAGTGAATCAACAACTACAATATTTGTTAGGGAGTCAGCAATGACTTGTAGCACAGTCCTCACTAGTTGATTGCCTGCGAGAAAATATTTCACCCCTGATAATTTGCTGCTGTGTTTACTTGCTGCTCCACATTGAAAACGTTATTGCATTTAATGGTCCACACACATGACTAGCCATTTGCGGCCATTCTTTTTTTGTGGTCGCATAGTTGAGCAAACCACAAACCCGCCATTGGCAATCACATCAGCTGGAAGTGCGCCTCATTGGCTCCAAACTGGAAAAAGAGTCCCATTGAACAGCAGTCCGTACCGCATTAACATAATAAAGTTAAAAACAAACATTGTTCGGCTTCTCCCAGTTATTGCCGATCAACCTGGCCCATTTTGTTTTAGTCTTTGGAGTTTAGGTTGATTGCCCTTTCTGACTCCAGAAAATTCTACCGAAATTTGAATCCAAGTTCTTGAAGTTCCACAAGCAACTACGCCACTGTGTAATCTCCAGCCCGGCTATTTAAATAATACTGTAATAATTATATTATTTTCCATTTAATTTTATATTCTTCTTGCATACATTGTGCAAGTTGCCGTGATGACAAAGAGTACCAAATACAACATTTCGCCAGTCACTTCAATACCTAGGTTATATTTGTTATGAAGTCGTTCTATGGGCCGTAGACATAACTCCTGTACATGTTACAAGAATCTTTTTAACTTGATGTCAGCTATCAAATCCTTCCTCAAGCGTGAAATGGTTTCTCTTGCTCTGATTAGAAGATCAATTATGTTAATTGTCGCGAGATGATACTTGTCTCGGTAGTACGGAATCGTGCTTTCATAGTATTGTCTCTTTTCCTCATCCACGTCTATGATACAAGCCTTAGAATTAGACACAGCATGAGTGACTTGCATGTCAACGACACCGTGCCTCAAACCAGAATTAATTTGAGAGAGTTGAGAATTGACCCAAAGCCTCCGGAGTTCGTCTATTATAACCACTACACCACAAGTTGTACATTATATCCAATTGAGTCACACGATACGATTCATCTGATGTATTTGTTTTATCATTCTCTCAAAATCAAAACTACTCTCTGAAAATTTTATTGTGTTCCTCTGTCTAGGATTTGATAGCCTACTTTCGATATTTGCAAAAAATGAAAGTGGACTTATGAGATCTACACAGGGCCAAAAATTGTGTGTGTGTGAGTGTGTGTACTCTGAATGTCTGCCCCCCCCCCCTATCAATTAAAACACGGTCAAACCGAATGGAACAAAATTTGCTACAGAGGTAGGACTAGCAAAGGGCACCTCATTGTCATGTTTTATATCGCCGCCATCTTTATCAAAACTGAATGGCGGCCACTCAAACGTTCAAAACGTAAAATGAAATAACGACTAAACAAATCATCTGATCTCTACCAAATTTGGTAAAAACATACCTTCATATAGGACGCGTCTTGTGACCAAACTACAAGGTCATCCGCCGTACCATTTCATGATGGCGGCCGTGTGAATTATGCAAACTTTGTAATCCATATCATGGGACCCACCAGTTACGATTATCGAACCGAGAATCGTTTTAACTGTTCTAAAGGAAGAGGCCCGTTCGCAATTAAAAGTTTATTTTGTAACACTATAGTGCAGAAGTGATTTTAAAAAGCTGAGCCGTCTCAGTTACAAGGCAAGATTGCAGCGGATATCTTGTGCCTGACTTATTTTTCACTAATTTGAGTATTGCATGCAATATAGCGTACTGATATAAAATAAATAAACTTTGTATGAAATGCTTTATATATAAATAATATACTCCACTGATGAAATCGTTTAGTCTAAATCATTATTTGCTAACACGTTCTATGTAACTCATTTGATATCGGACGTTGTTCGTTGGTACGTTTGACTGCGTGGTAAAGCGTAGGCCTATCACTCTTATAGCTAAGGTTCAATCCCCATCAGAGTTAGGTTTTTACGCTTGAAATTGTTTATATTTATTGTTTTGCAATGACTCGGACGTTTTAAAATTAAGCGTTATATTGTGCATATTACGATGGAAAATATATATTTTCTTCTTCTTTTTTTTCTTAGTCGTTTACCCTCCAGGTTGGTGGAATCCACGGACTCAGCGAGGGAACGCACCACTACCGCCTCTACGAGCAGTGTCCTAGAGCTGGGAACATCTAATCGCAGTGGATACAACTGGGGAGGTGTGATTGGCACCTCGCCCAGGCGGCCTCACCTGCAAAGCGAACAGGGGCCTCATGAGGGAAGGTAAAGGATGGTCAGGATGGATAGGCAAGGAAGACGGAAGGAGGCGGCCGTGGCATTGAAGAAGGTACTGTCCCCGTTTACCTGGATAGTAGGCTGTCAGATATCCGCCCCCTCGATCGGATTGCCAATTATCAATCGCACCGGCACAGTTACATCAATGAAAATGGCACTGACAGATACTATCGAGATAAGAGCACAGAAGTTCACAGGAAATCATTGTGGAACACACCAAAATAGACGGGGGTTCATACTTACCGTTACTTACCTCTTAATTATCTCGGGGTTTGAGTTGACAACAGGATCACTAAAGTCTGTTCACACAATAACCTCCACCATGACATTTAAAATTGAACCAAGACGAAGACGAGAACTTTGAACTGTACAAAAGCTTTATTTCTAATAAAGGGTATGATTTTGATAACACAACAAAATCAACGTGGCTATTAATAGCCCAAGTCAATCTGACTACGTCCTCCTATATGACTTGCAAAATTATTATACAACATGATATTAAACATTTTAGCTCCCAAGAGCTCCAAGTAACGTAATATTCATAACACTATTGGATTGGAAAAGGATGTCGGGGTGTGACATATATAGAGCATTTGGTTTCCTTTTAATAAACATGAGAATGGTATTTATAGTCGCAAGGCCAGAGTGTGTACGACCTCACTCTCTGAGAACCAGATGTTGGCACAGCTGCGGGCTACCCTCGAACCTGTTGCATACTGGTCAAATGCACTCCCTTCTCACATGCTATGTTACGTAAGAATACAGCTTGTTCTCTCAAACTTTTAAATGTCTATAAGACAACTCACATTATTTACGCAAATCTTTCAAGTACTTTACTCACATCCTATTGGATCATTATATTAATTTCTTAAACTTGTTAACTTCAATCCAAATGTTTAATTAGCTCTTAAATGTTTATAACAAAATCACACAAATTATTTATAACAATTAGAAATTGTTTATAATATTTGTCAAAGACAATAAAAATATTATAAGCACGCCTTTAACATCACTCTCGTTTCACATTATTTTCAAAAATATTTACAGCAATTATTTACAATATTAACATTTAAATTGTTTAAATTATTAATTTAAGAAATACATTAACCACATGTTCATTCGGTTGGTAATTTTATAATCCTGTTTAATATAATCGACCAATGAAGGTTAGTTATACATATTAATGTCACAATCTAGTTTAATAAAGGTTTTAATAATGATTTGTGACGGCAACCTTCATTCAAAATCTTATCTCAAATTCTTTCAAAACTCGTGTTAATTATAACAGTAACTCACTTGATTAATTTTCAACGAACTATAACAATCTTACTCCAGCGGAAAATCCTTCGCTAACAAGTTAATGCACAATCTGCATTAAAAATATGCCCAAAATCATCATATATTAATTTATATGGCATTAAAAACTTCCACAAAACTTACAAAACTTCCACCAATAATTCATTAACTTTAATTCCTGTGGGAACTTCCTTCATATTCAAGGGCATTATACCTCAGCGACTTTCAACACGCGCTGCACTAGCGATTATACATTCATAGTTCCACTTAAAAAATTTTATAATCATATATAGTTTCAAAACTGTTTTTCTATTTAACCTTCGTGGATTTCATTCATGAACCGAAATGAAGTCAAAACTTGCCAATCACAAACAAATTTAATAGTGAATACGCTTATATACGCCTGTCTGGTCTATCAAAATTTAAGATTAACATCTTAAAAAAAATTGTAGTATGAAAATACTATCTTCAAATAAAGTGCGACTAAAATGCAAAGTAGTCGAATAGAATCCAATTAGACTGGGGAATGCAAACATCGTTATATAATTCTCTAATTGAGAAAAACTCCTAACAAAAGTACTTGACTTTAATGCATTCAAAAATTCATTATTAAAGTTACTCTTTCACAAAGTGTCTATAATGCAATGTTCATTCATAACTGACGATAAATGTCTGTGTTGCAATCAATACAAATAACGACTAGTATTTCCAAGATCGTCGACAACGTAAGAGATTTTTAACGCTCTAAAATCATTTAAATGTTCTTCCTTCTTGATGATGACAGAAAATTGGTCAAAGTAATTAAACTGGGGTAGAATTACTTTAATAAAATGACACGCTGTCTGAATTTAAATCTGCCATAAAAATCATTAACTTACAGCCAAATCGTGACTACAAAAAATATTAATTACTGAATATTCTAAATATCAGTCTCAACTGATTCAAAATCGTTAACTATGCCCATGACATAACAATGTCTTAATAAATCGTCGAAAAAGGCATAACTCATCAAGGTGTACTGAGAATAAGAATCTCAAACAAGAAAATAGGGCAAAATACATGAGGATAAAAATATGGGAAAAATGGTTGCTCAAACATTATTAATAAACTCAAATACAATAAACGTTCACGACTACCTTATCTGCCGATTGACGTTCCAGAGGAAAATTCCCCAAAGAAGACTGCTGATGGATCCATTTCACCACGTTAAAGTTGAGCTCCATCCTCGAAATAGGAAATAGCACCCTCGGAGAATCGAACTGCTTCCTTCTCCGGAAATCGCTCTGCTCCTCGAAGACGAATAGACATCCTTCCGGCAATAATCTTCTTTGTGAGTCGGGATATCCCTGACCTCTCTTGAAAAATTCCCTGAAGTTCCAGCAGACAATCGCCATGAAGTTTTGTAGAAATTTCCGAAGAAATTATTCATATTCAGAGTATGAAATTGTTTCTATGGCTGTTCGATGGTATTCAGCCTTTAATTACGAAACATGGGTGTAGATGGTATTTACCGCATGTTCGCTTGTGTGGAATAGCAATTAGCGAAGTTCCATGTCGCTATCTTACTCCGTTGAAATATGTCCCAATTACAATAAGCCCTCTTAGCCTTCCATCTGCTCTTCGGTTGTAGTGTCAGAAGAACAAACTGCCGTATTCAATTGCTCCATTATACTGTATCGTTCTGTAACCAAGCAATCTGAAGTCTTTCTATTCCACTCGCAGCGTCAGCCGTTGCGTTGATTCTGGCTATACAAAAGTGCTTCTCTAGTGGCGAGATAATCACTTTTGTCAGTCGTATAAAACTGCTAATATCTTTTTAACTAATCGGTCGAAATTGTTCAGTTTTTCTCTATAACTGCATGTAGCACTGCACAATACAATTAGCTTATCGGAGACCGCTAACTGTTCGAAGCTAAACTTGTAGAAGCTTTCTAAGGTCCGTTTCAACTTCACCTAGTTTGACTTGGATCTCGTTAATATAGTGGCCTCGCCACGCGTTCTAAAGACGATTCTTTTCACTGCTGTTCACTTCGACGTCTCACTATAATGAATGTATAAGAAAAGAACTTTCACAAATATACTTCGATGATCTGAGCAAGAGATCTCAGAATAATCGGAGAACGAAAAAGGCTCCTCTCTTCTGCGCAAGCCCTTTTATTAACTTCACGAGGGGCGTTTCCATCCCTTCCAAAGCGTGGTACTGCGTCATCGCTAAAAGTTCCAACTTCGTTAATACATGACGGATTTTCAAAATTCAAAAACTGAAAATAAATTTCACCAAAATTCCAAATCAATGCTTTTACTGCAAATGGATTTCCACAATTCTGCATTCCAAAAGTAATAAAAATACCATAGTTTCAGCAATCTCCGTCTTCCTTTAAACTATCGTTGATTGGTTCATGCCTCTCCTCCAATAGCATAGTTTCTTCCTCATCAGAATTCCTCGTTTCCTGCGACTGCGTCGTAAATCTTGGAACATTCTGGACTAAAAGCTGACGTCACTGAGAATCTCAGCTCAAGTAGCCTGCTGGTATAACATTTACGTCATCCGTGCTTACGTCATGACTACCCACGTCATAACTATGACAGCCATAACTCTAATTATAATTTCAAATATAGCCACCGTGGTCTCTATATAATTCAATTACGGGGGCATTCTCCTCTCACCACGTTTTAAAAACAGTTGCAAATTGTTTTTAAACCCAATGTTACAAGTATCTCAACTCTCTTGAACACGAAATTGAATTATTACTGGCTTACTCTAGGATAGTATCTTTTTAAATTTCCAGCATTGAACTTGCCGTAAACGACATTATTCTCATCATCGTAGAGTTCATAACAGTTGTTTCCATAAGCGTTCGTAATCCTAAACGGCCCCAGGAACACTAATCCAAATTTGGGGTAGATTTTCTTGGTCATATCAGCCTTGACAGGTCTGCGTAATAATACAAGATTTCCAACTTGAAAGGGTGTACCAAAACGTTTTCCAGCTACTCTCTTCAATCGTTTCTCTGCTGCTTTCTGGAGTTGTTCCTTTGCCTTGTCAATCCTCTGCTGTCTTCCTATGTCGGGATCTCTCGGTATGTGGTTGAAAAGATTATCCCACGGCCTTTCTGGGTTTCTTCCTAGATGAAGTCGCATTGGCACTTCTCCTGTGCTCTCCTGCACTGTAGAGTTCAGACATTCCTCAATAAGGGGTACAAATCTCACCCAACCAGAATGATCATTTGGACAGAAAATTCGACAGAATTTCGAAAATTCAGCCATATATCTTTCTGAGGAATTCGATTCAGGGTAACGCACGCTTGAAAATAAGTGCTTAATGCCAAGCCTTTCCATGTCCGCTGCAAATTCCACGGACGTAAACTGCGTTCCATGATCTGACAGTAGATATTCCGGTATACCAGCTTTAGGAAATACAGCATTTTCCAGTCTGCTTACAACGTTCCTTGTGTTAGCTTTCTGCATGGGACTCATTGTAACAAATTTTGAGAAAACATCCACGGTCACCAACAAGTATTGGTTACCCTGGTATCCCTTCGGACAGGGGCCAAATATATCCGTCGCCATAAGTTCGTTTGGCTTAGAAGGAATCATCGCCTTCGGTTTTCCCTTTAATAAAGCAGAAGCATACTTTGCTCTTTGACATTTGTCACAGGATCGAATGACCTTGGCAATGCTGGAACGCATGTTAGTCCAGATAAATCTCTCTTTAAGTGTATTAAGAGTTTTATCTAAACCGGCATGTCCAGTTGCATGATGAGCTACCCACACTAAATTGACAACAAGTTTAGGTGGCACGACTATTCGAAGTTTTGTATGCGCAGAGTCAGCATACTTGCATACGATGTCTCCACTCAAGACAAAGTGTCGTGAATTTCTCCGTGTAGCTTCATAGTCAACATCCGTATTGTCCATGTAACCCTTGAGGAACCTGTACATTTTCCTTATTGGAGCGTGTCTCTTCTGTGACACACCGATTCGGGCTAACCTCCTAACGGTTTCTTCATCTTCTTGCTCTAATTGTACATGGTGTATCTGCACATTTTAATAGGGTTACGTGATAGAGCATCAGCCAGTAAGTTATCTTTCCCAGGCTGGTGGACGATAGTAGCGTTAAACTGTTGGGTGAACAAAGCCCAACGTGTCAATCTATCACTCGACATGTCAGTTTGCAACATAAACTGTAGTGCTTTATGGTCAGTAATAATGATGACCTTATGTCCCAGCAGGATTTTCTTCCAGGCTTGTAAAGCTGTCACAAAAGCTAACGCTTCAAGCTCTGTCGTGAAGTAGTTTTCCTCGTGCTTTTTCAACTTCCGACTAGTGAACGCAATGTAGTGCTTGTTGCCTGCCTCGTCTTTCTGGTATAAGACTGCACTAATGCCTATTCTCGATGCATCAGACTCAATATAGAACACCTTCTCAAAGTCTGGGTACTCCATTTTCACATTATTTTTGAGCATCTCTTTTGCTTTCTCAAAAGCCTCGTCTGCAGCGGTACTCCATTTCCATCTGTTGTTCTTCTTGAGTAAGTCATACAGAGGAGCCATAATTTCCGAGTATCTTGGACAGTGGCTGCTAATAAATTGGCATGCACCTACAAATTCTCTGACTTGTTTCACCTTAGTTGGCTTTGGAAATCTCGTGATCGCATCTACTTTTTTCATGTTTGGATGATATCCATCTTTATCAATAGTATGCCCCAAGTAATTTATCTCCTTCTTCAAGAATTGACATTTTCCAAAGTTCACCTTGATATTGGCCTCCCTTAAATTCTCGAACAACTTTCTCAAGTGCACTAAATGTTCTGCGGCGCTGGGTGAAGATACGATTAAATCGTCAATGTAGCAGATTACATTTTCTTTCACATCGTCAGTGAGCTTACTATCAAGTGCTCGAATAAGTGCTGGTCCACTGTTAACCATTCCAAAAGGCATTCTGGCAAAGACCCATGACGTCTGGTCAAATAGGAATCCAGTGTACTGCATACTATCCTCTTCTAGTTGAACTTGATAAAATGAAGACGTCAAGTCAAGAACGCTGAAACATGCTCTTCCTTTGAATTTTCGAAGCAGATCTCTAATCTTGGGTGGTCTGTCATTTTCTGGAAGAATCTTCAAGTTGATGGTCCTGGCATCGAGACAAAGACGTATCTGACCATTACTTTTCTTCACTACTGTGATGGGGTTTATATAAGACGACGCCTGTTTTCTAATAATCCCGTCTACCTCCATTTTTCTGATTAACCCTCGTACTTCTTGATAGTATTTCTCAGGAATGGGGTATATTCTCTTCTGGTAAGGGGTTTCATCTGTCAGCCTTATCTTGTACTTATAATCCTTAATCAATCCAGGCTTTTCATCGAAAATATCTTGGAATTCCTTTATCAGATCCTCAAATTCCCCCTGAATTTCTTCAAATCCTTCAGTTTTTCTACTGGGTATTTCTTCTAAATTTTCCACTTCATTAATTATTGTATTCAAAATTTCTTCCCTAAGGTCTATTTCCAGACTGTTTTTCACGTCCTGTTCTTCTATCTCTTCTGTGATTATGTACCCATCATTAAAGCTAATACTTCTGTTCTTCATGTCAATAATAGCTCCGACCTTCGATATAAAATCGATTCCAAGCACCATATCAAAATTGATCTTGCTCACCACAATGAAGATCTGTTCATAATTCCTTCCATTGATCTCAAAGTTCAATAACACTTGAATCTTGCATTTCACTGCCTTATCTTGGAATATCCCTCTCACTTTGACGGTAGAAACAGGTAGAACTGTCATGTTCTCTCCTCTTAGCAGACTTTGATAACATTCCTCTGAAATGATGGAAATAATAGCACCAGTATCCATCAGGGCTTTGTACTGCTGTCCATCTATCCGTACAGCAATAATAGGTAAGGCACATGGTCTTTCCTCTTTAACAATACCCCTCTCTTCTAGTAAATCTTCATCGGTAACTTCGTATATCTCATTAATCGTAATCAGGTGTGGTGTGGCAATGTATTTACAGGTTCTCACTGACGTTGAGAAATCGGCGTTTTTTTTTTGGTGTTACCGACCTCAAAATTCTGCTGGCTCGTAGAAGGCCCAGGATCGATTACAACATCCTGCCTTTTCTTTTGATTGTCAGCTTCTTTATCCCTTAATTCTTTTAAGTATTGCTGGCTTTCCTTCTCTCTTTGCTGATACTGATCAGGTGTCATAACCTGACCTTGAGTATTCTGGTTTCTATTTTGGTTTTGGTTATTCCTATTATAGTTACGGTTATACCCATTATTGTTGCAATATCTGCCTCTTCCATTGTAGTTTCCTCGGTTGTAGTTCCAACCTCTTCTCTGTTGATACGGTCGGTAACCTTGTGATCTGTAATTTCTAAACTGATTATTCCTGTGAGGACCTACATTGTCAGTTTTCTCCTGCTCTGGCTTGTCAGTTTGTTGGACTTGGTCCATATATACCGTATTGATTTCTTTAAATTCCTGCCTTTGACCTTTCTGGACTACGTTAGGCATTGGACTTGTGTAGTCTAACCTTCTCAGTAATTCATCCATGCTGGATAAATCCCTGATGTTGGACGAAATTATAAGTCTTCTCACCTCAACTGGCAGCATACGAGAAATCGCATCTATTAGTTGCTCCGTGGACAATGGGGGTTGCAAAAATCTCAAGCGGGACAACTGACTCGTAAAGAAATCAGCGTACCTCGTTGGAAGAGTACCTGAGTATTTTCTTGAATACACCTCCGCTCTTAACGAATTCTGCGCTTCTATGGACCAAAATCGTTTGATTAATGCCTCTGCAAACTCGTCAAAGTTACTGAATGTGTATCTAAATGCGCAAAACCATTCAAGGGGTCCTCCAATCAGATATCTCTCTACTATCTTCATCTCTCTCTCTCTGGGAATGTGAGCTTCGATGAAATAATCTTTGAGATTCCTTACATACTCTATAGGTGTCAAACTATCAGTGTTACTGAATTTTTGTGGTTTGTCTTCGAAATTCCTAATGACCGTCACGTTCCTCGGATATGAATCCGGATAGTTTTTCCCACTATCTCGGTAATTCCACTCAGGTTCCATATTCCTCTCGTCATCCTCCTCTCTGAATCTGGATACACGTTCTTCAGGAGTCACGTCTCTTTCTTCTGGCTCTAGGTTATGTCTTCTAGTATAATTCCTATTCAATTCGCAAGCTAAGCCTTCTGTATCCTTGTCGGTGATTTCTGTTAAGACTTTCTTGACTATCTCTTCTTTGTAGTTCTCCATTAAACTAGCCTCTCCTAACTTCAAATTTTTCAGTTTACTCGTCGTTTCATTTACATCCGAGACAACTTTATGCATCTGTTCCTCTAATGTAGATTTTAAAGATTGCATATCCTGATCTAGTTGTGTTCTATCGTCAACTTGTTTTTCGGATAGCGAATTTATCCTGACGCTTAAATCTTTCCTAATCTGTATTACTTCATTGTTAATTTCTACCTGCGTACTGGCAAGTTTTCTTTCAATCCTTTCCTGATTTTGGGTTACATGTTCCCCACTTGACTTATTCCACTCGTCTTTCCATACCGCTACGTTTGCTGTTAACATTTCGGCTATGTCTACTTAGATATCCTCTTTTAATACTCTATTGTGGTCTAATACCTGTGTTCTCATGACCTCTACATCATACTTCAACTCTGCTAAAGACGTTGTTGTTCTAACTGATTCATCGACTAACCTAGTCGCTAATGCAGTTATATTACGCGTACAAAGAGTTTTTGAGTTTTCGATTTCTTCCCTGACTTTATTTACATCAGTTTGGACTTTAGTAATATCTACGAAAACTGTGTTGACCTCTACCTGAATCTTAGTTATGTCACTTTGCACCTCAGTTATATCCGCATGAATGTTATTAATGTCTACCTGAACATTGGATACATCAGTTCTAGCTTTTTGAATTTCTTTTTGGACTTCCTCGACCTTGTCTTGGACAGTCGCTACATCGTTTTTGACAACAACTACTTCGGCTCTAGCACAAGAAATATCCCCTCGGACATTAGCTACATCTAAATTTAACATTGTAAGGTCTTTCTGTACCTTAGACACATCATTTTTAACATCATCAACACTTTTATGCACAATAGACACATCTTTATGGACATTAGACACCTCTGTGCGCATGTCCGTTACAGTATTCTCAATTCCTAGGGTATTAATCTGTAAACGCGACATATTATCCTCCAAATTAGCAGCACTAGTCTGAAGAACCTTCAAACTTTCACCCATGCTAGCTTTCAAATTACTAGCATTCTCCTCCATTCGACTAGTATTCCTAGCTTCCATCTCCTTCATACTACTATTCAAATTAGCAGACATATTACTAGCATTCTCCTCCATTCGACTATTATTCTCCTTCATGCTTTCATTCAGCATCTGTTTCATACTATTGTTCATGCTAGCTTTCAAGTTAGCAGACATCTCCTCTAGCATCAACCTCAAACTTTCATCTGCCATTACAATATTATTCAAAAATGGATTGCTGTAGGGACATACATCAAAAGAGCAAAATAACAACATTTGAGCAACACTTTTCACCATATATAATTTTGATCAATTTTCTGTCTTAAATCTAATTTATAACTACCTTATAATTAACCTTCGAAGATACTTCATGTTGAAACAAACTCAAGCACATGTTCAAATTTCTCTGGCTCATTTTAAAATATCCTAACACAAATAATTTACATTTATAATCCAAATACTTTAATTTTATCTTTAATATGACTGAAATGTCATAAGCCGGTCAAATAAAATAAGATTCCAGATCATAGGCGATTTTTCTAAGTTTCCAGCCTATTTAACCTTTCCCAAGTTGTATAAGATCTGATCTTTTCTGAGTGTAATTTTCCTAACACAATACAACATTTAATTTCTATATAATCACACTCTTAAATACTACAATTGGCCTAGACATCTAACAAAGAATCAACCTCTTTATTTGAGTCTAATCGAACCTCACGTTTTAGGTTTGCCACTCTTTCTGGCGTTCAACCTGGTAATCCAGTTATGTTGAATCGAGCCCCAACGTTTTAGGTGCGCCAATCTTTCCGTTGACTCAGCCCCACGTTCTTGGGTCGCCAATCTTTCTGTTGGATAGTAGGCTGTCAGATATCCGCCCCCTCGATCGGATTGCCAATTATCAATCGCACCGGCACAGTTACATCAATGAAAATGGCACTGACAGATACTATCGAGATAAGAGCACAGAAGTTCACAGGAAATCATTGTGGAACACACCAAAATAGACGGGGGTTCATACTTACCGTTACTTACCTCTTAATTATCTCGGGGTTTGAGTTGACAACAGGATCACTAAAGTCTGTTCACACAATAACCTCCACCATGACATTTAAAAATGAACCAAGACGAAGACGAGAACTTTGAACTGTACAAAAGCTTTATTTCTAATAAAGGGTATGATTTTGATAACACAACAAAATCAACGTGGCTATTAATAGCCCAAGTCAATCTGACTACGTCCTCCTATATGACTTGCAAAATTATTATACAACATGATATTAAACATTTTATCTCCCAAGAGCTCCAAGTAACGTAATATTCATAACACTATTGGATTGGAAAAGGATGTCGGGTTGTGACATATATAGAGCATTTGGTTTCCTTTTAATAAACATGAGAATGGTATTTATAGTCGCAAGGCCAGAGTGTGTACGACCTCACTCTCTGAGAACCAGATGTTGGCACAGCTGCGGGCTACCCTCGAACCTGTTGCATACTGGTCAAATGCACTCCCTTCTCACATGCTATGTTACGTAAGAATACAGCTTGTTCTCTCAAACTTTTAAATGTCTATAAGACAACTCACATTATTTACGCAAATCTTTCAAGTACTTTACTCACATCCTATTGGATCATTATATTAATTTCTTAAACTTGTTAACTTCAATCCAAATGTTTAATTAGCTCTTAAATGTTTATAACAAAATCACACAAATAAATTTATAACAATTAGAAATTGTTTATAATATTTGTCAAAGACAATAAAAATATTATAAGCACGCCTTTAACATCACTCTCGTTTCACATTATTTTCAAAAGTATTTACAGCAATTATTTACAATATTAACATTTAAATTGTTTAAATTATTAATTTAAGAAATACATTAACTACATGTTCATTCGGTTGGTAATTTTATAATCCTGTTTAATATAATCGACCAATGAAGGTTAGTTATACATATTAATGTCACAATCTAGTTTAATAAAGGTTTTAATAATGATTTGTGACGGCAACCTTCATTCAAAATCTTATCTCAAATTCTTTCAAAACTCGTGTTAATTATAACAGTAACTCACTTGATTAATTTTCAACGAACTATAACAATCTTACTCCAGCGGAAAATCCTTCGCTAACAAGTTAATGCACAATCTGCATTAAAAATATGCCCAAAATCATCATATATTAATTTATATGGCATTAAAAACTTCCACAAAACTTACAAAACTTCCACCAATAATTCATTAACTTTAATTCCTGTGGGAACTTCCTTCATATTCAAGGGCATTATACCTCAGCGACTTTCAACACGCGCTGCACTAGCGATTATACATTCATAGTTCCACTTAAAAAAATTTATAATCATATATAGTTTCAAAACTGTTTTTCTATTTAACCTTCGTGGATTTCATTCATGAACCGAAATGAAGTCAAAACTTGCCAATCACAAACAAATTTAATAGTGAATACGCTTATATACGCCTGTCTGGTCTATCAAAATTTAAGATTAACATCTTAAAAAAAAATTGTAGTATGAAAATACTATCTTCAAATAAAGTGCGACTAAAATGCAAAGTAGTCGAATAGAATCCAATTAGACTGGGGAATGCAAACATCGTTATATAATTCTCTAATTGAGAAAAACTCCTAACAAAAGTACTTGACTTTAATGCATTCAAAAATTCATTATTAAAGTTACTCTTTCACAAAGTGTCTATAATGCAATGTTCATTCATAACTGACGATAAATGTCTGTGTTGCAATCAATACAAATAACGACTAGTATTTCCAAGATCGTCGACAACGTAAGAGATTTTTAACGCTCTAAAATCATTTAAATGTTCTTCCTTCTTGATGATGACAGAAAATTGGTCAAAGTAATTAAACTGGGGTAGAATTACTTTAATAAAATGACACGTTGTCTGAATTTAAATCTGCCATAAAAATCATTAACTTACAGCCAAATCGTGACTACAAAAAATATTAATTACTGAATATTCTAAATATCAGTCTCAACTGATTCAAAATCGTTAACTATGCCCATGACATAACAATGTCTTAATAAATCGTCGAAAAAGGCATAACTCATCAAGGTGTACTGAGAATAAGAATCTCAAACAAGAAAATAGGGCAAAATACATGAGGATAAAAATATGGGAAAAATGGTTGCTCAAACATTATTAATAAACTCAAATACAATAAACGTTCACGACTACCTTATCTGCCGATTGACGTTCCAGAGGAAAATTCCCCAAAGAAGACTGCTGATGGATCCATTTCACCACGTTAAAGTTGAGCTCCATCCTCGAAATAGGAAATAGCACCCTCGGAGAATCGAACTGCTTCCTTCTCCGGAAATCGCTCTGCTCCTCGAAGACGAATAGACATCCTTCCGGCAATAATCTTCTTTGTGAGTCGGGATATCCCTGACCTCTCTTGAAAAATTCCCTGAAGTTCCAGCAGACAATCGCCATGAAGTTTTGTAGAAATTTCCGAAGAAATTATTCATATTCAGAGTATGAAATTGTTTCTATGGCTGTTCGATGGTATTCAGCCTTTAATTACGAAACATGGGTGTAGATGGTATTCACCGCATGTTCGCTTGTGTGGAATAGCAATTAGCGAAGTTCCATGTCGCTATCTTACTCCGTTGAAATATGTCCCAATTGCAATAAGCCCTCTTAGCCTTCCATCTGCTCTTCGGTTGTAGTGTCAGAAGAACAAACTGCCGTATTCAATTGCTCCATTATACTGTATCGTTCTGTAACCAAGCAATCTGAAGTCTTTCTATTCCACTCGCAGCGTCAGCCGTTGCGTTGATTCTGGCTATACAAAAGTGCTTCTCTAGTGGCGAGATAATCACTTTTGTCAGTCGTATAAAACTGCTAATATCTTTTTAACTAATCGGTCGAAATTGTTCAGCTTTTCTCTATAACTGCATGTAGCACTGCACAATACAATTAGCTTATCGGAGACAGCTAACTGTTCGAAGCTAAACTTGTAGAAGCTTTCTAAGGTCCGTTTCAACTTCACCTAGTTTGACTTGGATCTCGTTAATATAGTGGCCTCGCCACGCGTTCTAAAGACGATTCTTTTCACTGCTGTTCACTTCGACGTCTCACTATAATGAATGTATAAGAAAAGAACTTTCACAAATATACTTCGATGATCTGAGCATGAGATCTCAGAATAATCGGAGAACGAAAAAGGCTCCTCTCTTCTGCGCAAGCCCTTTTATTAACTTCACGAGGGGCGTTTCCATCCCTTCCAAAGCGTGGTACTGCGTCATCGCTAAAAGTTCCAACTTCGTTAATACATGACGGATTTTCAAAATTCAAAAACTGAAAATAAATTTCACCAAAATTCCAAATCAATGCTTTTACTGCAAATGGATTTCCACAATTCTGCATTCCAAAAGTAATAAAAATACCATAGTTTCAGCAATCTCCGTCTTCCTTTAAACTATCGTTGATTGGTTCATGCCTCTCCTCCAATAGCATAGTTTCTTCCTCATCAGAATTCCTCGTTTCCTGCGACTGCGTCGTAAATCTTGGAACATTCTGGACTAAAAGCTGACGTCACTGAGAATCTCAGCTCAAGTAGCCTGCTGGTATAACATTTACGTCATCCGTGCTTACGTCATGACTACCCACGTCATAACTATGACAGCCATAACTCTAATTATAATTTCAAATATAGCCACCGTGGTCTCTATATAATTCAATTACGGGGGCAGTACCATCCAGGCATTTGCCCGAAGACGAAGTGGGAAACCACGGAAAACCACTTCGAGGATGGCTGAGGTGGGAATCGAACCCCTCTACTCATTTGGAACACCCGAGGCTGAGTAGACCCCGTTCCAGTCCTCATACCACTTTTCAAATTTCGTGGCAGAGCCGGGAATCGAACCCAGGCCCTCCGGGGTGGCAGCTAACTGCTACGCTACGGAGGCGAATGGAAAATATATATTTAATTAAAACATAATTCGCCAGCAGGTTTGCACGAGACATCTAGCAGCAAAAAAGTGAATTATCATGGCCAACTGCCGGCGAACTGCACGCCGGCGTACATTTAACTTACAGATTTTATTGAAAAGTTTCTTATTATGGCCGCTAGAATACACTCGCCTTGTTAGGATTATCTTGTTCCATACTTCTCCACTAGATGTCACGACTGGTCTACGTGGGACTCCATTGATTAGCATACCATTGTCATTCTATGCGCATCGAATTTGAAGAATGATAAGATGATACTACGATACATTTATACTTTTTATTTTAAAGGATTTGTTACAGCCTGTTGTGCGTTATTTGAAAATGTTATTTGAAGTAAAGAACAAAACGATTTCACATAGTACCTGAACTCTAGCAGTTGCTGCTATACTTTTATTGCAGCCAAATAGCAATCGAAAATATCCACATAGTTGGTATACACACGTCTCTGTAGGGTCATGGAAAGATTTGTTAATTCAATTAGGGTGTTGGAAGACATGGACAGCCAGACGTGTAAACACATGCCTCTACTCAAATTTGGATGTTGCCCACGTCAGGTCGATTATGTAATAATAATAATAATAATAATGTTATTGGTTTTACGTCCCTTTTAACTACTGTGGCTTTTAGAGACGCCGGGGTGCCGGAATTTTGCCCCGATGGGGATCTTTAACGTGCCAGTAAATCTACTGACACGGTTCCCTTGCATTTGTGCACCCTCAAATGCCAGCTGGCTGTGCCAGGATACGAACCTGCAACCTAGGGCCCAGCAAGAGAGAACGTTACCGCTGAGCCACGCAGCCAGTCTGGTTGATTATGTCTCCAAATCCATAACATTCTAGAGATACTTCTTATCTTTATTTCATCAATGATGGTAGCAGTGTTTTCGAGGTTGATGGTGTTTGGTAGAGGTAAATAGTTTCTAAGGTCTTCAACCAAGAAATGATTCTATTATACTCTCTGATAAAAACGAGTTATAACTATAATTATACATATAGGAGAAAGTAGGCTATATGTTCTTTACTGAACATCTTGTCGATTCTTGTTTGGCGTTTGTCTGAAACTTGATTTTGTTAAATAGTGTTCAGAGCGGTAATCTGTCCCGAGCAGTCTGCTTTGGAACTCCAATTTCCCGGAGGTTTCTATCAATTTTAGTTAGCCAATATTGTTCTTGACTTTCAGTGAGAGGGCAAGGTTGAGAATTCTATACCATTGCTCATGCGGAAAATATGATCGTAAAACTTTAATTGCCTCTTTGTTTCATTCCCAAGGTTTATTATCCGATATAACTTCAGAGATTTTCTCTTCTGCCTTAATTCTTATGAGCAAACTTTGTTTAAGATTAACATTTTCCTTTCTTGCTTTTCTATGTCCTTAATTAGTGATTTACTATAGTGATCAAATTCTTTTTATGATGATGATCTTCTTCTACTTCTTCTCTTCATCATAATCGGGGTGGTGGTGGTGGTGTTATGTAATAAAATCACGCATCCCTCATAATACCAAACAAGAGACTTAACACATTATTGAAGTATTTGAAATCAGATTTAATCCTTCTCTGTAGTTCAAGCTTGTCCAACACGTCAATAATGGTTGACCTGAATTAGTTAAATTCTATAAATGCTTCAGTAGCAGACTGACGCTTTCCTCTTTGACCACAAGGTGACATAGTTCCTATGCACCTTGGGTTGTGATAAATCTTAGAGATCAAAGTTTTTCAACATGCATCCTGTTCCTGGCTTTATTTGCAGCGCTGTGATCGCAGATGTTAACACTACTTTAGATGCAATGTCTATCGGTGAGATATGTATCAGCACAAGTGGTATCCCGTGAGATCGGTGAGCTCTAGAAGCGAGATAGGAAACTCTCTCTAGTTGCAACTTGTGCTCTCACTCATTCAAGGAAGAGTTTAAGCTATCATGTTTATAAACTGTTTGTTCCAACAATAAGTGTGTTTCAGCTGTATGTGCAGTTCCTACGCAAAAATGGACTTCGTAGTTTGTACTAAAATTTCAAGTCAGTATTTGTTAAGAGAAGTTTGGAAATTGTGATTGGTATTCAATTCGAATCTTGAGATCTGGGTAGTGTGTGTTGTTTCCCATTTCAATGAAGAGTTTCCACTATCCTTATATACACTATTTGGTGTCGTGTTCTGATCACACACCGTAGTGTAGCTGTGCGCTTTGAATCGGCGCAATCGAGAGGTGCAGGAATTCTGGATATCAGACCTTCATCGCACAGCTGACAACGGTTATCCTGAGAGTGGTTTCTCCCCACACTCCCTCCAGGCAAATACCGGAATAGCACTTTATTTGAAGTCCCAAGGCACCTATCGCATCCCTGTGAGTAATTCAGGTGCAGAATATTTCCATGAAAATATCATACTGAGGCCAGCAAGTACACGCCACATTGTTACCAAGGCTATAACATCCATATATACTGATTTTCACTTATATACTTTTTATGAAGGTGCACCTTAAATCTTCCTTTCCAAGCAATATTTTGGAAAACAGTATTTCAAATTAACTTTCAGAGAAATAGGTAAAAATGTGGTGTGTGACTGACCACGGTATGACATTTTCGTGGAATCATTCTACACAACTACTGCTGTCATTACAGAAGCACAAGTTATCAGATGAACTCAAAATACACTCATGTACACGAGTCCCAAAAATCCACTAGTAACACTCGAGGAGGACCCTATGGTGCTTAAATTACGAGGTTCATCATATAAATATATGCGAACACTGTGAAGCCTGAATATTGAGTACAATAATACTCGGCCAAAGTGTATTAAAACAAGCAGTTCCGTGAAGAATTAAACAGCCTATTTTCATATATCCTACTTATCAAGAGTTTAGTGCTTTTCAGTCGGTCAACACGAATGTACCCAAAAGAGATGGGTTATGCCCTAATCCTGAAATAAATTACATGAGATTAATAAAACACTAGGATGACCAGTTTCGATCGTCAAGCGATCATCATCAGATCCAATACACTTAGGCTACAAAATCTATGTTTGAAATACAGGTGAAAATATTTACAATATGTACAATTATTTAGTTGCAGTGTTGGTACTGCAACTGTCAGTGTATGCTAAATGCAGTATACAGGGTGCTTCAAAAAATGTATACACACTTTAAACTATCGTAGTTTTCCCGCTCTACAAGGCTAATGTTATATTTCTTCGCCAGGTGACAGCATAATCGTCCCTCTATGTTATATTGTCAGTTAGAATTTGTAATATCAACATGGCGGACGTACGTTTGAGTTTTGAAGAACGTAAGCAGGTTATTAAGTGGTACTGGAAGTTTGAGAATGTAAATGAAGTTCAAAGACAGTGGAGAAGGGAGTATGATACAGAACCACCTTCAAGATTAAAAATTACACGCATACGAGACAAATTCGAAGTTCATGGAACAGTGTGTGATGTGCATAAAGGTCATTCAGGTCGACCTCGAACAGCTACAAGTGATGAGTCATCAACGGCAGTCTTGGAACTGTTTCAACGCTCTCCTAACAAATCTTCAAGGCAAGGGGCACGTGAAAGTGATGTAAGTGCTAGCAGCGTGCTACGCATTCTGAAGAGAGGCAAGTATCGTGTTTACATTCCAAGGCTGGTGCAACTGCTAAGTGACGACGATCCAGATCGAAGGTTGCAATTTTGTGAATGGGTTCAGGAGATGGTGATACGTGAACCGGGATTTATGGGTAGCATCATTTGGTCGGATGAAGCCCAATTCATACTTAATGGAACTGTCAATAGGCACTGGGGTGAAGAAAATCCTCACATTACAATTGAAAAAGCTGTAAATTTGCCTGGTGTAAATGTGTGGTGCGGTTTGTCTTCAAGGGGACTCATTGGACCTTTTCGATTTGAAGGCACTGTAACTGGTATAACTTACCTAACAATGCTTGCTGATTCCATATTTCCTGCCATTCGTGCATTATACGGTAATGATAATTTTTATTTTCAACAAGATGGTGCCCCGCCGCACTATCACAGGGACGTACGAGCTTACCTGGATCAAAATTTGCCGGGCCAGTGGATAGGACGCAGGGGGCCAATCGAGTTTCTAGTACGCTCTCCAGACCTGACACCACTGGATTTCTTCTTATGGGGCACAGTAAAAGATGAGGTGTACAAACGTAAACCACGCAACCTAGACATTCTTTGGAATGAGATTCAAGCCATGTGTAGAGAAATCTCATTGGACGTTTTGATACGATGTACAGAATCAGTGGTGACTCGTACTCAGAATTGTATTGATGCTGCAGGTCGCCAATTTGAACAGTATTAACATCTGTTATTTATGTTTCATTTACATTGGACTTTCAGCTTTCTAAATTCCTGAAATCTAACTTTGTAGAACGGTAAATAAATTTTCTATGGAAGTTCAAAGTGTGTATACATTTTTTGAAGCACCCTGTATATGTTAGGTGAAATGCTAAATGGTGATAGCTATCCGTAGATTGTACTTTAGAGAGATTATGTGGTTGTAAACTATGGTTAAACTATAAAATTTTTAGGCTAACTACTTATCTGATTGTCTTCCGTACAACAGCTTCTCGCAGTTTTCGTGCTCACTGGAACGCACTGTGCGGTCGACTGCGGTGGTTATCTTAACGACTGGTTTTTCCCTGCTTTCTCCCCCCCTGCTCCTACGTTCTGTGGGGAGTGATAGCGATGTGTTTATGTGAGGTGTTGCCAACCTAGATAAGATGTATGTTATTGAATGAGGTGGGTCTTCCAATTATTAAAGACCGTGGATTAGCCCTCGCCACGCGTGGAGCATAACCCATTCGAACTAAGCGTTGACGGTCTTATGAGGACGTCCCGGCACCTTTAATACTGCCGCGAATATGGGCCTTGGTTTATTGCAGAAGAAAAGTACATCGTACACCTGATCCAGATAACATTTACCTATTAATAACCCCCTAATTTCCCCCCTTTTTTGTCTAGCTTGGCTGTGTCGCTAAATTGTGTTTTGTTTCCGACAGGGTGTGTTTTTTAGTAGCGTGAAGAGGGGTGGGCTCTCCATGAAAGTGTGTTCATTTAGATTTAGATCTTTTGGGTACATTCGTGTTGACCGACTGAAAAGCACTAAACTCTTGTTTACTAAGGCAACACTGAAAATATGGCTTCAAACACCACAATATCCTACTTATGTTAATTGCCTCTATTAACATACAAAATTTCAGTTTGATTCCTGTAAAGGATTCGTAGATATTGAGAATCATCTAAATATTTCGGATGGTCGCCACGTTGGATTTTATATACGTAGGTATTAGAGTTATGTATTATTAGATGAAGATTATTGCGTAGGTTTATTCAATCGCATGACTAGGACACAAATAAAAAACGAGATTTTAAAATTTCGCACAGCCGTCATCTTGTGGACATGAAAACAATTGAAATAATTGAGATGTAAGTGGATTAAAATTTGTGTAAGAATTTACCGTACCATGTTTCACTGAGCTGGTTGGATAAATCGCGAGAAACATCCATTTAAATATTCAAATTTCGCGTCACCGCCATGTTGGATTTGTGCTCACCAGGTTATTGAAAGTCCCACAAGTGAACTTACGCTCATAGCCTTTATCAACATGCAAAATTTCAGTTTGATTGCTGTCATAGATTAATAGATATTGAGAACCCTCTAAATATTTCGTATGGTCACCATGTTGGATTTTTATACATGTAGGCCAAAGAGTCATGTACTATTTGATGACGATTATTGCTTAGCTTCATTATTCAAACGTTGACATTGATCACATGATTAGGACACATGAATAAAAACTCAATTTTAAAATTTTGTAAAGCCACCATCTTGAGGTTATATAAACAATTGAACTAAATTAGATATCAGTGAATTGCAATGCGAATAAAAATTTGCTGTACCATGTTTCACTACGCTCAGATAGTTAAATCGCGAGATTAGTCTATTTAAATGTTTACATTGGACGCCATGTACGTTTAGTACTTACAAGGTATTTGAAAGTCACATAGTTCAATTTCTAGTAGTGCCCTCTATAACCGTATAAAATGTCATGGCCATATCAGTACTAGTTTCGGAGATATAGAATGCCAGTGAAATATTTTGCACAGTCGCAATGTTGGATTGGTGAGACGTAAGAAACTTTGAAGGGTACGGTCAGGATCGGCCAAAATCGCTCCAGCTGTTTAGATTTTATTAGGGGGACACACACATAGACAAAAGGTGATCTCATAAGCCTATTTTTCATAAATGAAAATAGGCTAATACCCATATTACCGTAAAGGTAATGGGAGAAACGGGCATTACATTGACATTCATAAAAATTACACGTTTCGCTGTCCCCTGTCATCATCATCCTGTTTTTCAGTCAAGTGACTGGTCTGCCCCTACAATGAGTCTTTTCCACGTTGTTCGCTCTTGTGCTGTCCTTTTGACCACTTCGTAACTTTGTAGGCCAGAGCTATGTAGGAAAGATCTCATGAAAGTGTTCCGTGGCCTCCCGCGAGGGCGTTTTCCATGTATTTTGCCTTCTACAGTTGTATTATCCAGAGTTGGAATCTGACAGTTCGGCGCCAGTGGGCAAAAACAGTTGACGACTAGATCCCACGCAAGGCTTGTTGCCATGGAAACCATACAGCGCTGCCAATTAGAATGGCGCTATTTGGCCACGTGCTTGTCGCTTGACCAGTCCCTTGTTTGGTTGCCTCCCAAGTGCACACTGACCATGCTGCATTATAATTGTATTGAATTAATTAGTTAATTACTTTCTCGTGTAGCATTTATACTTATTTATACTTTTATTTATAATTCATTAGTGTACGTGATTTATTTATTTAGTGTAAGTTTAAGCTTAGATTCGTGTGAATTAGATAAAGGTTACATCCAGCTTTCTTTTTGTTTGCGAGTGGTGACGCGATGGTTTGGAGAGCTTTTTCCATGATGCAGGTCTTGGCAGCATAGGTTGCGATTAGGATGAGGGTGTTGACAGCTGAAAACTGGGCGAAGGTGGTGTCGCATGTGGAAAGAGTATTAAGTGAAGCTCGGGAACGTGAAGGTGTTATTGACACAGCTGTGGACGACCTCATAATTTCCCTCGGCGATTCCTCACCCACCAGAACGGGATCCAGTGACGGAGAGGACCGAGATGATGATGATATGGATGGGATAGAGCCTTTTCCCAGTGATTAGCTTCTCTCTTGTAAAGGGTGAGTTAATAGCCTATACAATGAACGTATATTTTGTAATACATTTATATGTTTTTGTGCCTTGAAACTTATTCTGCAGGAGATATAAATTGCTAAATAACACGGAAACAATCACGTTCTGTCGTTTCGCTTTGAACATTTTTGCTTTATGATTGTAGGCTACCGGTATTCGTACCGGTAATATTGCTATTCATTACAATATTTTAGGCCTCTCCTCAATTTGACGGCCTATTATTTTATTTTACAGTGTGCACCGAACAGTTTTAAGCATAGCTTTGTTTAAAATTTTTGAAAACCATCTGAGTAAAAATTTAATAAATGTAATAACGATGCTAATGATATTATGAGCATGAGGAAAAGGACGGGAAGGTGGAAATACGCACGTGGTGGCCAGTAGCATACGTGGCAACGCTGCCTTTAGTTCAACGGTTCTCCGCCGAACTGTCAGATTCCAACTCTGGAAAATACACCTGTAGTATGTCGATCATCAGCCCACCAAGTCGTATACTGTGGCCAAGCCAGGTGGATCTCCTTCTATATATCTGGCGGATCATTTGCCGTTTTTCCTTTATTCGATCCAGTACCGTTATGTTGGTCATTTTCTCTACCCAGCTGATCTTTTCCATTCGGCGCCAACACCACATCTCAAACGCTTCTGGTCGTTTAATGCCACCTCTATTCATTGCCCAGGTCTCACTGCAGTACATTGCAACTGGCCATATGTACGTCTTAACCAGTTGTTTTCTAAGGCTGAGGGACATCGAGCTTTGACTAATTAGAGAATGCTTTTCACGGGATGCCTGCTTGGCCATGGCTATACGGCTCCTGATTTCAACTTCACATCGTAGGTCTTCTGTGAAGATCTGACAAAGGTATTTAAATCGACTGACCTGTTGTACTGGTTCTTTATTCATGGTTATATTTAGTTAGTGTTGATGCTTACTTATCACCAGAATCTTGGTCTTCTTGAAATTGATTTTCATTCCGTATTCTGTAGCTGTATCATTTAAACATTGCAACATGTTTGTTAATGTATGCGGATTTACTGCAAGTAATGCCAGATCATCAGCAAATTTAATATTCTGGATAAGTCTTCCACCAACTTTCACTCCCATATTAGAACCTTTAAAAGCCCACTTAGTTATAGCTTCAGCGAAGGCACAGAACATTCCAAGGGACAGCGAACAACCTTGTCGCACACCATTGCGGATCTTAGCGGGTTCTGATACGTCATTTCTAAGCCGAACAACTGCAGTTTGATTTATATACAGATCAAATATTAATCTGATTAATCGATGGGGACATACTATTTGATTCAGAAGAGGAAACAGCTTGTGACAGCTGACTTTATCAAATGCTTTTTCGAAGTCCACAAAGCACACGTAAAGGTTTCTGTTTACACATAACATCTTTTCTCCAAGACATCGCAAGGACCCGATAGCATCACGTGTAGACTTATTCTTTCGAAAACCAAATTGAGAATTGTCTAGATACTGTTCGATGTATATTTCCATCCTTTTCCTCAAAATCTGCAGAAGTATCCTTGATGCATGAGGGATGAGACTAATGGTTCGGTAGTCACTACATTCAACTGGTACAGTCTTCTTTGGAATTGGAATGATGACGCTGGTATAAAACTCCTGAGGCCATTTACCTTCTTCGAAAATTCTTACTACCAATTTGAATATCCATTCAAGTGTACTATCCCCACTATTCTTGATTAGTTCGGCAGGAACATTGTTAATACCTGGCGTTTTACCCATGGATATTGATTTTAGAGCTTCATCGAACTCTGATCTAATAATTCTATATTCTGCAATTGACCTGTCTTCCTCACCAAGTGTTGGTAAAACGAATGGAATTGGTTTTGCGTATAGATCTTCAACATACATCCTCCCGTGTTCCTTCTTGTAATTCAGGTCTGATATAGGATTCCCATGTGTATCACGGAACTGTCTAGTGCGGAATCCTTTTTGTTTCTTAGTAGTTTCCCTGATCTTTTGGTAGGCTAAATCTGTTCTTCCTTGGTTTTGCAGAAGTTCTATTTCTTCGCATTTTGACTGCCATCACTCCATTTTCTTCTCCCGACAGAGTCGATCAATCTGGTTCTTTAGCATTCGGTAGTTATTTCTGCCTACTTCTGAAGAGTCGTTTTTAAATTTTCTTCTTTCGTCCATCTTTAAGAGAATGTCCTGTGTGATCCATGGTTTGCGATTCACTCTTTCCACAAATCCCACATATTCTTCAGCAGCCTTTTCGATGGAGAATTTGGCTATTGACCATAAATGATCAACAGTTTTTGAGTTGCTTGCATATGATGATATGTTGTCATCAGAAGCTTCCTGATATTGCTTATTAGTCCGCTCGCTTTTAAATGCTTCGAGATTCCACTTCTTTGTTAGTTTTCCCTGAACCCTGCGTTTAAATTTCAGTGCCGTACTCGTTACTAGTAGAGAATGATCAGAACAGATGTCAGCGCCCGGATATGCCATGGATTTCTTCACTTGATTTCTGTATCTTTCCTTGACAAGAATATAGTCAATCTGGTAACGTTGATCATCACCTGTTTTTTCCAAGTATATCTCCGCCTCTTTGGTGAGGTAAACGAAGTGTTACTTATAACGAGCCTCTCTTGTTCACAGAATTCGAGAAGACGTTGACCACGTGAATTTCTTCTACCAAGACCATACACTCCTACTGCAAATCCTCCTTTTCCCCTCACCAATCACTGCATTCCAGTCTCCCATCATAATAACGTTCTCGCTAGCCTTTGTCTTACGCAGTAATTCTTCCAGCTTCTCATACATTTCTTCGACCTCATCATCAGCACTGCTGGACTTAGGCATATATACCTGCACCATAACTAAATTTACGGGTGTTGCCAGAAAACGTGCTATGATAATTCTGTTACCAATGGCTTCAACATCCTGTAGGGCTCTAGAAGAGTTAGCATTTAGTACCAAACCTACACCGCCTTGACCATTCTCACTTCCGCTTGTGAGCTCTCGTTTTTCTCTCCAACGTGTTTCAGCTAATCCTAAAATATCTAATTTATGTCGGTCTATTTCTCTTTTCAAGTTCTCCAGTTTCCCAGATTGTAACATAGTTCGAACATTCCATGTTCCAATTTTAAAATAGGGATTTCTCCTGATAACGACCTGAGAGGCCCCATTTCCTCTCCTGCCGGGCCCGACATTATTCCTTTGAGGTGTGATCCCGCTGTTGCCAACTTCACTAACATTTGTCTTTGGACTCATCATAGGTTTTCTTGGGATACATATAAAGGTCTTTAATGGAGTGGTTTCCCGTTGCCTTCTCCATTCTTATGCTGTTGACCAAATCCTGCTGGTTCATCCACCTTTAGAAGCGATTTCTCACTCCAAGGACCAAACGAGTGCCCTGGCCCTATCTGCAATATGCGAAAGAGGGGAGCCACTTATACCGGCGGCTGCTCGGTCACCTTTTAGTCGCCTTTTACGACAGGCAGGGAATAACGTGGGTCTATTCTACAGCCCCAACCCACAGAGGTCAAGATATCAAAATATGTTAATGAAAGAAAGATATTTAGTCTCGTAGTTTTCTGACTTAGGCCTATATAGGGCAATTGAAAATTTTCTTCATGAGTTGTCAGTTAATCTGAGTTTATCCTGTTCAATATTTTGACAGAGCAGGGCCTACGGGACAAGAATATCAGTATGTACCACTAGACCACGGAGATGGCAGGAACCAGTAATCCAACCCTTTCTCAATAAATCTGTTTTGAACTCGAGGCTGGAAAAGTAATTTTACAGAGTGAGTTTGCTAGACAAGGATCGATGTATCAAAATGTGAGAGCGAGAATAACAGCTCGCCATTTAATTATGGCACGGTGTAAACAACGCGGGAAATTACAGGGCCATTAATGAGTAATGAAGCGTCAGTTATTGGCCCTCAATGGGCGTTTGCTGCAGTCTCTGCCAACAAACCGGCATGTTTCATTGAACTTTGAGCCCTTTCAGCGTACGACTGCATGAAAGATGAGCTTCGAAATAAATTTAATTCTTTCACCTGCCATCATATTGAAGCTATTTAATTTGTGAGATCATCGCGATGAATATTGAAATATTAGAAGCCATTTTTCAGTGTTGTCTAGGTTTCAGTCGGTCAACATGATTATACCCAATTAGATTGGACGGGGTTTATCAATTAATTTACTAGCACATGAAATAATAATAATAATAATAATAATAATAGATTAGACGGGGTTTATCAATTAATTTACTAGCACATGAAATAAATAGTCGAAATTTAATGTTTTCATTTGTACCCAATTATAATGGGTGGTTCCCTAATTCTGAAAATAAATTACTACATGAGATTAATAAATACACTTGGATGACCAGTTTTGATCATCAAGCGATCCTCAGATCCATTACACTTAGGCTATTAAATTTATGTCTACAAATGTGGGTGATAATATTTACAATGAAAATGAAAATCCACAGCCTGCTTCCAGTCTCCGACCGGGTCAGGAATGGAATGAATGAAGCCCCCCATCTAGCGGCGAGGATATGAACTGTGCCGGCTGCCGAGGCCTGACGCACTCCTCTGGGGCAATGATTAAATGAATGACAGATGAAATGAAATGATAGTGGAGAGTGTTGATGGAATGAAATTTCGACAGGGAAAACCGGAGTACCCGGAGAAAAACCTGTCTGCCTCCGTTTCGTCCAGCACAGATCTCGCATGGAGTGACCGGGATTTGAACCACGGACGCAGCGGTGAGAGGCCGGCGTGCTGCCGCCTAAGCTACGGAGGCTTCCTAATATTTACAATATGTACACTTATTTAATTGCAGTAGTAAGTAAACTGACGCCTCCGTGGCTTAGGAGGCAGCACGCCGGCCTCTCACCACTAGGTCCGTGGTTCAAATCCCGGCCACTCCATGTGAGATCTGTGCTGGACAAAACGGAAGCAGACAAGTTTTTCTCCGGGTACTCCGGTTTTCCCTGTCAAAATTTCATTCCAGCAACACTCTCCACTATCATTTCATTTCATCTGTCATTCATTTAAACATTGCCCCAGAGGAGTGCGTCAGGCCTCAGCAGCCGGCACAGTCCATATCCTCGCCGCTAGATGGGGGCTTCATTCATTCCATTCCTGATCCGGTCGGAGACTGGAAGCAGGCTGTGGATTTTCATTTTTCAGTGGTTAAACTAACACAACTAGTCAATATTTGTTAGTTATATGTCATAGTTTGTTAAGATACGGAATCTGGTGATTGACATTCAAATTTGTTTGCTTAGTGTGAATATTATAATTATTGTTATATGGTCATTTCGGAGTGGTTTATGTACTGTAGCTGCTTGAGTTGCACGCGGTCCGGCTAAGAGCAGTTGACCTCGTCACTGCCTACACTGAACTGTTGTTCTAAAAATCACCACCAAAAGGTTTCGCAGTGATGTTTCTCAATAACAAACGTCCTCAAAAAATTGGTCAGTCATTTTCTGTAATTATATGTTTGTTTTACCTTCTTATCTTCGTTATTCATGGTTCACCTGAATTAATAGAAGGCTAATCCAGTCTAAATTAAAAAGTGGATGACGCGATCATCCTGGAAGTGGTTTTCCGTGGTTTCTCCTTTCTACTTCAGGCAAATGCTGAGATGGTAACTAAGATAAAGCTACGGCCGCTTCTTACCCTAATCCTAGCTCGATTACAAGTACACACATAAGGACAGACATTACAGTAGCCCAGGTTATCACACACCCAAGTACACGAGGCTACATGACCACAATAGCACAAAGCCCCAAAAGAATCAACAACAACTCTAATTTGACTGAAATTCATCATCAGCAAAGAAATGTTGATAAACTTATAATAGCGAGGACGGAATTCCCGTATCTATATTTGTGGTACAGGATCTGTATTCTAGCTGAAACACATGGCCGGTGTCTGGTGAGGTGAGCGAGAAAGGGGATTGTGTGGTTGGCGGAATTTGTACAAGCCAGACGTTTCTTTTAGGCGATTGCTCTTGATCTTGAAGCTTGCGAGTGAGCCTGTACACAGTCTATCGCTCCCTCGCTTCACAATTGTCACCACCGGTCTGATGTAATGAAATTCTAGACTTGCGCATGTGACGACACCATCGTGCAGACAGTACAGTCCACGTCGAAGTATTGTGTGAGTCGGAAGTACACGTTACATAGTTACGAAAAGAACACCATTATATTTGTCAATGTCTGTACTTCAGCAGTAGCATGAGATAGTTTTGTCAATCATCTGACCGCATGGGGCAGCTGACAACAACACAGGTACTGTAGTAACTCGCCTCCAGGCTTCCGTTAAGATTTTTCACTCGTCTAAAACAAACGTCCGACCTGTAAACGCTGTGTTTGGATGTGATTTGACCACTAGCACTGTCGTCCCAATAATAATAAGACCTGCATTGCACCGCTCCGAATTCTTATACTTGACCTTGAGACGCCATAATGCAGCCTTGTTACAATTAAAAAAAAAACACGTTAAATACGTCCAGTTCCGCTCCGTCTGTTTTGTTCCAATTTTTTAAGCGGAACGTTGCGAACTGTAACGTATCGCATATCCCTCTGTTAATTTACAGTAGGTAAGAACACTCCACGACTGCCGCGGCTACATGACCATGACCATGGGCTCGGGGCGTGGTGGCGCATCGGTCATGCTGTATGTAGGCCTCTCACCAATGTAGACCGGGTTCGATTCCAGGTCAATACATGTGAGATTTTCGAAGTGAAATGCCATGCCCTGTGGTTCGGATTCCGCGCAATAAGGAGGTCCTGTGGCTCATGACCGCAAGATTAACAGTCACGTAAAACTACGAGGGCGGATCAAATATAAACGGGAATTTGAATGTACCGCCGGCGTTAGCAATAAATCTAAGGCGGGGCTTTGCCAGAATGTTGGTAATAATAATATCGTATGTCCTCGGGTGCCTGGTGCAAGCTTTGTAATTTGACACCCAGAGGGTAGCTTGCATGTCGAATTTCGTTGTTCCTTGAATCACTATGAAAGTCAAGGAGGTTAGATAATAGATATCTAAGCTCCTTGAACATTATAGTGCTTTCTAGTAGAGAAATGAGGAACTTTGTGTTGGCGGAAACTCCCGAGATTAATTTTGCCATTATGAACTCCGCCTACTGAATTCAAATGGGTTATTTGACATGCCAACATCGTATGACATGCGTATCGCATTTTTGCCGCTTTTCAAAAATCACTTACCACGGCCAGGGGCGAATCTGCAATCTTGGTGTTAGTAGACCGACACGCTATCCACTCACCCACCGTGGCAAGCTAGAATGTTGGTGGGAGTGTCTGAAGAAGGGGTTTGCGCACGGCAGGGAGCTGGGCTGCTTCAGTACGCTATGAGTGAGCAATAGGTGCACATGCACTATTGCTCAACGCATCATTATCAGATTTCTCGCAAAAGAGGGCACCAAACCTTCCGAAATTTTGAGACGTCTTCTCCACGACAAGGCCGCATAATGCCGTTGTAACGCGGGAAAAACTGAAGGAAATTCATTGGACACCTTTGGAACATCCTCCCTACAGTCCAGATTTATCGCCTTGCGACTACCATTTGTTTGGACCAATTAAACACGACCTAGGAGGACAGCGGTTCGATGATGATGCAAGTGTAGAAGAGTTTGTGCGCAAGTGGCTCCTTACACGTCCATCTTCTTTCTACCAGGACGGCATTAAAAACTTACCAATCCGATGGAGAATATGTTTGTTGAAGGCAGGACACTATCTAGAAAAGTGATCTCTATATGGGCATATTTTTTGTGTGATGCAATAAATGTAAAAAAATAATTCCCGTTTATATTTGATCTCCCCTTAGAAGCTTCCTTCCTTCCAGTTATGGGCTCAGTCGTATGTGCTATGTGTGTGTCCGCCTATTTGCGCAGTGGCTAGCATACTTGGCTGTCACCGCGGAGGCCTGGACTCGATCCCCGTGTCTGTCAAGAAATGTAATTCTGGTTTAAGGGCTGGAACGCGTACTCTCAACCTCGTGAGGCAAAAATGAAGAGGGATCAGACAAATTCACACATACATACATACACACACACACACAAGTACATGGGGCTACATTACCACGATGTCGCAAAGCCTCTAAACGAATCAACAACTCAACTCCATGTCGGCAATTGGGAAGTTGCAGTTCGAAAATCTCAGGTTACAATCTTGGCGCTGACAATGAGCATAATGAGTGTGGCTTTTCGTGGGTTTTTCGTGCCAATTTCAGGGCTGGTATCACTTTTCAAGTCCCAGGACACCTACCGTAAATTATCCTAATAATACAGTTGCACGTACTTCTACAATCATCACAGCAACGTAGGTTGTGAGAAAACTTCAATACACAAAGAACACGGGAGTGATGACGAAGGATGAGCCAAGGCTCTAACTGCAGCAGTAGCACCAACAGACTGATGCTTACAGCAGCTGTGGCCAAGAAGTAGTTCACATGCGCTAAGGTTTCACCCAATTTGGTGGACACACATCCTGGCCTGTGGAGGGTAATAATTTGTCCGTTTTCATCTTGCTCCGGGGCGGCGATTACTTTTCATTTATACTTGTTATTCTGAAGGAAACTAATTCTTCTCTTTTACGCTCTGCTCGACTCGACTCGACTTTAGCCGTGTAGATTGAGTTTCATAACCGCAGGGGTAATTGCTTCTCCTCTTTTCGAATGAACATTTATTTTAGAGTTGGATCCTCGGTAACGATTCCTCTCTCCATTATCGTCCAGCCGTAGCACACTATTTAGGAAGCTATAAATCTAGGTGCGTGCCTCTGTCCGGGAATGGTTCTCACAAAGGAATTTCACACACGAGCTCGTTGACAAGTTGTAGCACACGTCAACGACAATACACGAGTATATATACTCGCACAGAAATATAGTAAATTATTTGAGGGGCAGATAATCTCACTGTTCCTCTCCTTTAAATAACAATCATCATCGCCATCACACACATAGCTCTTGTTGTTGTTGTTGTTGTTGTTGTTTTTGTTGTTGTTGTTGTTGTTGTTGTTGTTGTTGTTGATTCATTGAGGGGCTCTGCGACACCGTAGTCATATAGCCTCGTGTACTTGGGTGTGGGTAATGTATCTGATAGCTTGATTATTGTGATGGCTGTATTAGTGTGTGTAGTTATAATTCAGATGACGATTGGGAAGGAGGCAGCCATGGACTTAATTTAGGTAGAAGTGGGAAAATGCTGAGCTAAGCCCAAGATCGCGAGTTCAACCCGGAAGTCGTCGGATTTTTTTAAGAGCGTAAATGATCCCTCAGTATGTCTTCCATCGGAGGGGAAGTAAAGCCGGCGGCTCCATGTCATAGATTTACGGCATGATAAAGAACCTTCCACTAATTACACCTGTGTGAAGCTAAATTATAGGTTATATTTTACTAACACTTAGGTTCCAACGTTCGTCACCAGGATCCGACTGCGATGGCATCTAGTAACACAGTTCGGAACTAGTTGGTCGTTGACGATGGCGTTTGGTAGTGAAAGTAGGAACTACTTGAAATTATTGTCTGCATTCCTTACTTGAATTAAAAACAGATAACACACACTAATTCTGCCATCACAATTAACACCGGTAATCAGACAGATTCTACACACACCCAAAGTACACGGGAATACATGACCGCGTTGTCGCAGCCCCTAAACTGAGGAACCAACAAACGAGAAGTGCAAAACCACTGAAAACCACTTCCAGGGAGGTTGAGGTGGGAATCGAAACTACTTCTCTTTATTTTTTCCTCACGAAGCTGTGTGAGCCCCATTCCAGCCCTCAGACCAGAATTACATATCTTAACAGAGCCGGAAATCGAACACGGGCCTGCGTGGAGGCAGCCGAGAGTTCTAGCCACTGCGCAAATAGGGGAACATACACACAGCACATAACTGGAAGGAAGGAAGCTTGTAGGTTTACGATACTGTAAACCTCGCGATCACGAGCCACGGGACCTCCTTTTTACGTGGAAACCGAACCACAGGACATGGCATTTCCCTCCGAAAATCTCACATGAATTGACCAATAATCGAACCCGGTTTACCTTGTTGAGAGGCATACAGCTTGACCACTGCGCCACGACGCACAGTGTGTCGAATCCCAATTCTAGGTGGAAAAAATTAATAACTTCGTTAATAGTGCTGGGATTCTATTAAAAGTTGGCAATATACCGTTTTCGAGGTCGCTGAATTCATTTCTGGCATCGTCTAAAATGTGCGATCTTCGGGGGTAAATATATAGGGGTGAGGGGTAAGGTGAGGTGTAAAAAAAATGACCGAAAGCAACAAAAAAAATCATCAATTTTTGGTAGTAAAAATCACAATTTGGATGTTTATATGATAGTTTATGACAGTGGTAAACATACTGTACTATTTAAAACTGGATAAAATATGAATAACAATGAGACTTTCAGTCAAGTATTCTTGTTACACCTTATTTGAGGGAATAGACGAAGTCACTGTAGGCCTATGTAAAATCATCCAGATTAAAAACGTATATTAATTTGTTATTAAACATAGAACAACGAAATAAGCACAAAAAATACATTTATTTCCTAAAAATAAAATAAAAAATCGTCAAAATCATACAAACAATTTATTTATAACAAAATGTCATTTTACAGTCCTGTTAATGACGTTGTTTTACTAAACATACTTCACACACGAAAACAATATTATTTCTCTAGAAAGCATGGAAGTAAAGACAACATATATTGAATATTAAGCCTATTTCTCCCATTGCAAATAAAAAGAAAACGTCAATTCGTCAAGTAATGTTCTCATTAATCTCATTCCCCAAAATAATAACAAAATGTCTAATGTTCTTTCGTCACCTGATTCTTCTGTAGAGTCCAGAGCATCGTAGCCATTGCTATACTGGTCTTCATCATTTGATGTCAAAGTTCCTTGGGAGTCATTAAGTAACTCAATAGCTTCCATAGTTCGATTACCAGGAGTTTTACTTGGCATTGTTCTTCCTGCACTCTCCCATTTTTGTTAATATTATGGGATATCAACTTAATTTTGTTTCTTATTTCCTGCACCTGAGCGCCAGTAAGAGTTGTAGGATCAAATTTATTCATAACATATTGAAATATGACGTCTGTACGCCCCTCTTTACGAAAACTTCTTATCGCGGTAATGCACACATAGTCACTGAAAATAAGAAAATAAACCATCATGCACATTCGTGCGCAACCAAACCGCTACAGATCCTGAATCTACATTAAATTTCCTATCGAATGACATTTAAATTAAAGTGGCACTATAAGGCACTCATAAAGTAAATAATTTATTTAGTGCATAAAGCTTGTATTACGCATAAAAGTGCGAACACTTACCTCTTTTCACTATTCCATGAGCCGCAGAAGACAACACCTCGTTGAACTCTCTAGAATCACAAGGTTCTATTCACTCCGACACCTCCTTACAAATGACCTGATGACTGGCAGAAAGACGTTTCAGCACCTATACCCTCCCTCCTACGCACCAGACAGCGGAAAGGAAGACCGAAGGTCACCATCTGGTTTGTTCACTACCGAATGAGCCAGTTTTCGATTTCATTTGTGACAGTGAATTTTTTCCACCTAGATATGGGATCCGACACACTGTGCGACGCCCCGAGCCCATAACTGTAACAACAACAACAACAACAACAACAACAACAACAACATTATTCACATTGCCTTGTCTAATCCTTTAACCAACTTTACTCTTTCTCAAACATACTTCCCAAACTCTGCTTACTACAGTGCGTTCCACCCCCAGCTAGTAAAAATTATTTCGACACACTACAAATAGCGGGTGGCAAATGTTTTACGCTGCAGTAGTACGCAGGGGGCAAGGGCAGAGCTCTCTGCCGGTAACTGTTTGTATCACATGTAATTGTTTTCAGGGTATGTTTCCCATGTCCCAGTAATTGGGATTATATTGTGTTGATGAACTGGAAAATATAAATGAGCCTACTAGCGGACCCGTGCGATAAATCTCGCATGTTCATAAACCACACTTTCCCCAATCTTTTATATTAAAATATATTTCAAAAAATTTCACCCTTTACTAAAACTGAAATATCTCGGGAAGTATTTGCGCTATGACGACGTTTGTTGTCTTAAAATGTAATGCCCGTCAAGCACCGTAGATTGATACCCACCTTACTTGATTATATCATTCGAGTATTAAAATAATTGCGAATATTACTTCCTTCAAGGTCTCACGAAAGTGGAATATCGAATGACTTGACGGACATATTGTCGCTAGGCGACAACGACTAACGCTGTATTGTGCCCGTTTAGACCGGAGTCCGCACGACCACATATGCATTTTACCAATAATCAGTCAGCACGAGAGTCAAAATATCCCGGAGCGCCAGATGGGTTAAATCAAATCGCAAAAACGACATCAAATGAAAAAAATGCTTTACTGATTTTTGGCTCAATGCAACAATAAGGATAGAAGGAGATTCAATTGGGCGTAACACATCAAGTAAAATTATCTCAGTTTATTTTGAATTTAAAATTGACTGCAAAAATGCTCAAAGCAGCATCACTCACGTGTGGCGACCCACACTCCTATTTACACAATATACAGAAATTTTCCAAACACATTTGACAATTATTTTTGGAGACACAAGTCTGATTATTAGTCCTGTAGACTGTGTTCCAAAATTATTTATGATTAAATCCAGTTCAAATTTAATTGTCTCTACTGGAAATATCGTAGTTCACTGTTTGAATTTTTACATAATATTAACACTCGTAGAATAAATGTTCATAGAATTTTTAACTTTCACTTATTTTTCCAGTTTCAAAAAATATATATTGTCGAAAAATATTATCATCATTGAAGCAACACAAATTATTTACACATATTAATAACATCTGAAAAGTATTTGACCTTGAGCATAGCATCGAAGAACTTGTGCGAAGCACAACAAAAATTAATTGTTCTTCTGACATTAAACATTTCGAGAAGTGACTCGATTATGAACTTCAAGTTCCTCACAAAATATATGATTTCTGAATCATCAACTTGATCAATAAATGGTTGAACCATTCAACTATTTGATTTTCCACTTGGAATCATTATTATGAAAAATATTTATATTCATGGCCATTTTAGCAATTTTCACAACTTGCAATTCTTCGACAGAATGCGGAAATAAGAATTGTAGCTTCATAATAAATTCATTTAGTTCATGGCACTAGGATTGAAAATATCCTTCAAATTATTCGTGGTTAAAGAATTATTTTTAATTGGCAGTGGCCCATTCTATTATTTGTGTAAGAACACAATATTACAACAACAACGGCAAAGGTCTTCCTCTGAAGAAGAATAAACTACTATCATGACAAATCCGGGTTCTAGCAAGATCAAAGTCTAAATGGAATTCGTAAACAAGGTTGAAATAAGAACTGATGGTTTTAAAGAAATAACCTTCGGGTCATTCATACGACGAAATGTGTAGTTCCAATACTCCTTCTATAAACCTGAGCCATCGAACCTACTATTTGATTGATGCTCGAAAAAATCTCCTCATTCCTGCGACTTAAACATGCGCACCTGGGAATGGCATTTCAACTACTCCACACATATAAATTTTCTTCCCAAAATTTATACAATAAATCAAGCCTCTGCTTGTTATCAACACTGGAAGATTAATAAACTTACAAGTTTATTTTATTTTACCATTCAGTTCAACCCGTGAATTTACCATACTTATGAAAATCTTTATTTCACTTTCGAGTGTATTTACGTCATGATTTTATATAAACACAAAAATATCCTATTTGATACAAATATCATTTGCTTCCCGTTTCATGCCTCTCCGTGTTATCTGAAAAATATACTTTGCTCATTGCAAAATTTAACTGTTCAACCAGAACTGAAATGTTGGTTGAATGCGGGCTTGCGCTAACCACTCTCCTTCGGAAAATCTCCTGTTCCAAACTAGAAATGATTAAACTACTTCATAGGCTCTCTCTCAATACATATGATTATTATAAAATATAATATCCCAGAATTATTTAGAAAAATTATGAAAATTATTATTATTATTATTAGTGGATTATTATTATTATTATTATTAATTATATTATTTTAAATATGCTTAATTATCATCTCATTATGTGAGAATCCACATGTTCGAACCTTCGAACAAGGAAAAAATATCCATTCCTCAACAAAAATAATTATTAACTTTTACAGTTACATCGGCTGATTACCGTGATTTCCCAAAAATATGAAATATTCAAATAAATGCTCGAAATGCTCAGTCATCGATCCTAAACTGTTCTGAGTGCTGAAAATATTCAGAATAACTCTAACAAGTCTTGCGTAAATCATTGCAAGATTTAAATACGAAGAAAAATAAATAAATGTGTTGGTCATCTGCAGAAAAAAAATAGTTTGTTCCAATTAGCTAGGCATAATATAATTCAAATGTGGCTTACATTTCTTGATGGTCTTGAAGCGTAGCGAACCTGGTCTGTACCAGATTTATCCATAGACATGCCCTATCGGACAAGCATGTATAATCCTTGTATCGGCCGCCATTATATACCCACAATCCGTCTAGTAAGACATAGTGGTAGTATCTCTTGACGTTTGAATTAACTGTTGTTCCATTTTAATATGGGCTTCTATCAAAGCCATAACAGTTTGTTTAAATGGGGTCAGATCTAAGTGATCTATTCTTAGATATGTCAATTGTAACATAACTCACGGTAATCTTATCAATACAAGAAGACACTGACAGTCTAACCAATCAACGGCTGTCCTGAAGATCGTTCCCTGGGCATGGCTTCTCGCCATCTACCATGCGCTAAGCAACCTGTAGTTTCCCTTGCGTAGACTAATGAACACCACCGTGATAGACTGGTCTTCAGTGTACTGATAGATCGAAGTGGTTAACAAGTTACCAATATGAAAACTGACTGAAATGGACTTAAACATCCAAGTATTAGGTTATTACTGGACTGTGACAAAGTACTAATTCTAGACAAAGTCTAGCATATGTCCATGTAGAAACATAAATATTTCCACTAATGTCTGTAGAAAAAAAATTCAATCACCTCAGTGATTCTCCTCGCCGGAAACTTACTAAGTTCCACTTCGTAGCGCAGCACTTTTGTGACTATCACAACTTTGAAAATTACTTCTGCGTAGATCCGGCAACCATGTGTCTTGGCTCAGCGTAGCAGTAACTTGCTCGGCAAATGCTTGTGTTGGAATGAGCTATCGATGCCTCGGCCGGCCGGCTTTTATTCAAAACTGCCAGGGTCACGCGTCATCAGCTGAAATCTGGAAATCCTCATATCTCTGGTATCCCTGGTCCGATTTACTTGATACTAATTGCATTCTCATTCATTTGGCCGTGCCAGTAATCTGATCCAAGTCTCAAGTCTCTACTCCATGGCTAACTATTTAATCAATAAATAGCCTCGACCTCTGCTATTACTCGCTACGTCACTTGACATGCAAGTATCGGTATATTCTTTCCAATTGCTTCGAGAAGCAATGTAGCGCGATATTCAAATATCTCAACTTTCAAAAGCGGCTGTAGCCTTTCCCTTGATATCTAGGTGTCTGAATCTTGGAATACCCATTCCTAGAGTTGGGCACAGTATCATGATATTCAACGCCGCCCCAATAATAAATATAACTTGATATTAACAGAGAGTTCCCTAATTACGTCATGATATCGTTAACTTCTACCTGCTCCACTCGGGCGCTAATGTCGCATGTATCCATGCATGATATCGTTAACTTCTACCTGTTCCACTCGGGCGCTAACGTCGCATATATCCATACAATAAGTAGAAGGAGATTCTGTGCACATAATTTTATTAAAACTTCTCAATGAATGGATTACTTTGATACTGAAAAGCTCATGCACAATCAGCAGTCAATTTGCTAATGACACTGTCATGTCAACATCTGTTTGAATGACAACAAATTTTGTATACGAAAGACAACTAATTTCACGAAGATGCCGCTACAGTCGAATGTTGGATCCGCCATTTTGTATTGTGTATCCGATCTTTCTGTTATATAGTCTTTGGTCTCACCAGCTACAAACCAAGACCAACTACAATACTCAGACCTTAATGCAGGTATCGAAAGTGTGAAAATGGCGAATGCGGAAGCCCGAGATATTGTTTGTTTACATTCGTTGCTGGGATACAATGTTAGCTTTGATTAGCTTCGTTTGATGAAAGTTGGGATAAACTATTGCTCATCTGTAATTGTTAGTGTCTTCAGTATGTCTGTTAAGTTCAGTTCGCGTTAATGTACTGCAATCGTGTGTAAATATGTGATAATACGCTTAATATGGACTGGTTCGTTTGTGTGATGATTGTGTCATTTACTGCAGATGTTGAAGTACCTAAGACTAAAGCATTAATAGAAGTGTCTCAAGAATATACACCGCAATGATTTGCTAGTTAGTGACAATATAATAATAGCTTTTCAGTACCGGTAGTGTCGAACTTAAGTACGTAAAGGGAAAACTCAATGAGCATCTTTGGCAAGACCAAAGTGTTGACGTTATCTTGAACGCTCAGATTCATGTGCCTCCGTAAAGTCTTACCAGTCTAGCAGATGTTCTACACTGCCTTGTTTACACGCCAAATATTACAGAGAACTTCTGTTTTATTGATTAAGGAAGATGTTTCCCCTGTGCCAAACATTGAACTCATTGTCTTCCGTCATTATTCATACTTTTGTGATTCTTACAGCTTGCAAGTTATTTTTTATTATGATGTGTGTAATAGAGTGTTGTGAGTAACTAGCCAATTATGTACTTATATTACGAGATGGTGTGCCGCGATAATTCCGTAAGAGGGAGATGGTGCTTTCCTACCTACATTACTTTACTAAATCTAATATTTCCAGCGTACAACTATTCCAAACGGTAACAGCGAATGTTTAATAGGTTAGATGGTAACATATTATCGTGTCCTTTGTGTGTGGTAATCTCTAAAATTATGTTCAGATATCCACACGACGACTTCTTTGCATATTTCAATCAACTAATTCGGTGTGATGTTTTAGCCGAGATTTTAGACAATTCTACGAGAGGTCTTAATTGAATTGTATCACTGTAGCGTTGGTTCGATTATTTCAGGCAACTATTCTCATTCCGTGTGTACACAAATACTCTGCATGTGCTGGGACATCACTTCAATAACCGGGTACTTTCTTCTCTCCTACTTCAGAATCTGTTTGATTTTTGCTAATAATATTAATCTATAATTACTGAACTTAAATACAAATCGTGATAACTCGCCAAAAAAGCGTCTTATTCAACCACAGAAACAGTGAGACTATTGTATCTGCCCCTTGGGTGAAGACGAAGAAACCTATAATTCGAGGCCAGCACTATATAGATAAATTAATTCAGGTAAGTCTAAATTATTGATGCACATTTCTTCGGAACCTAGTCTCGACTTATAATGTCTTTTATGCTCTTAGGTGAGTAAAAATAATAATTTACACGAACTGTGACAAGCCCAATGACATGATCTTAGCTATTAGTAGGGCAACCGTCGCCGCCATGTTTTTTCTACATTAAGGTCTGAGGATTGTAGTTGGTCTTGTACAAACTGTCTTCTTTTCGTTTCATTATTCGTCCTAATAGGTTGTGTGTTCAATCAAAACAATGAATCATATTATGATGAATGAGAGGCGACACTCAATTACAAATGTTATAAAGATTAAAGGTGACGGTAATTGTCTGTTCAGGTCATTGGCATATTGTGAGTACAACAATCAGAGTTTATTTCCACAGGTTAGAAAGCGAATTGTAAAACATGTTACAGACAAGTGGAATAATTATTCTTCCTTTATTGTTGGCAACAGCGATATGTACGAAACTGCTATCAATACGAGCCATGATTACAAAATGTGTATGTCTATGAATGGTGTTCATGGAGGTCATGTTGAGTTAGTTGTCGCTGCTCAAGTTTGCAAAATGGATATTTATTCGTGGATTACTACTGTCGTATGGAAGGTGACTGGTTAAAATATATACGTCATCAACAAACGAAGTTACGAGTTGATACATATGCCGGTTTAGCAGACGCCTTGCATGTACGAGCAGAAAATGAAAATCTCAAGAGTCGGCCGAATTGTAGTTTTGCCATCTTCTTTTACAGGTAGCCCAAGGAAAACATGGCAAAATTATCAGGATACGATGGCGATAGTGAGGAAGTTTGGAATGCCAGATTTATTCATTACGTTCACCTGTAATGCGGGCTGGCCAGAAATACTTAACAGCATTCATCTCTGGGAAACGGCTAATAATAGGCCTGATATTGAAGTGAGAGTTTTCCATTGCAAAGTAAAGGAATTGCTACGATTGATTAATGTTAAGCAAATGTTCGGTAAAAGCATATCTATATACAGTGGAATTTCAAAAACGAGCTATCCCGCACATCCATTTACTCTTAACATTAACGGAAGATTGTAAGTTTCAAGAAATTTCTGACATTGACAGTGTGGTGTCAGCCGAAATACCAGATCTCGAGTATGAAGCGCTATACGAGTTGGTAAGGCGTCATATGTTACATGGTCCTCGCGGATCTTTGAATCCTGCTTCAGTCTGTTTGAAAAATGGCGTATGTAAGGAAGATTTCCCTAAACAGTTTCAGGAAGAGACCAAAGATAATGCCAATGTTTATCCTTCGTATAGGAGAAGAAATAATGGACGGATTATTATAAAAACAATTCGAGGCATTGACATTGAAGTCGATAGTCGATTCATTGTTCCCTACAATCCATTTCTTTTACTTTACGTGCAAGCTCATATTAATGTTGAAATATGCTCAAGTGTTCGGAGTGTTAAATACATCCACAAATATCTTATATATTAAAATCCACAAGTATGTGTATAAAGGTCATGACTGCTGAGTAGGGGAGCAGTAGGGGTTCTAACCCACTCGAGAACCCTCCTTGCCCCACTACTAAGCCTCAGCCATGTTAAATAAGTGGATATCTCGCGAACCCATGGTCGGATTTGGGCATATGAGGTGTCGTTGAACTCGGGATGACGTCCTCTTTCCTATGGACCACTCGTAGGTTTATAATGAGAGAATTAAGGAGAAAGGTTTTTATGTTGTTGTTTTTTTTTCAACCAAAAGATTATAGAACACTATTCACATTTTAGTTCTATAACATTCACCGGTTATTCGATATTTATGGAATTATACAATGTGAGTAGGTATTCATTCCTTTGATTTATAATAACTAAATAACCCCTGGGAAGCCTCCGTGGCTCAGGCGGCAGCACGCCGGCCTCTCACCGCTGGGTCCGTGGTTCAAATCCCGGTCACTCCATGTGAGATCTGTGCTGGACAAAACGGTGGCAGACCGGTTTTTCTCCGGGTACTCCGGTTTTCCCTGTTAAAATTTCATTCCAGCAACACTCTCCACTATCATTTCATTTCATCTGTCATTCATTTAATCATTGCCCCAGAGGAGTGCGTCAGGCCTCGGCAGCCGGCACAGTTAATATCCTCGCCGCTAGATGGGGGCTTCATTCATTCCATTCCTGACCCGGTCGGAGACTGGAAGCAGGCTGTGGATTTTCATTTCAAATAACCCCTGGCACTACAGCCCGTGGAGGGCCTAGGCATACCATGCGACCATTTACTGTTTCTGAAATCCATGCAAAATGATAATGGAAAGACCTCTGAATATTAAAATGACATGAAACAGGCGTCACAGTGGCCAAAATGTGTAGTGGACAGCATTCCTACAGCAACAGTATTTACAAATCGTACACTACGTACATTTTTTAAAGTAATTTTTTAAATAATTTATGGATAATTATGAAATTAAGAGTACCTTTCGTCACTGCTAATGTCTATTCTCTTTCATTTGAATGTTCATTAGTCACGATCGGTCGCTTGTGAGCGCCGCAGGAGGGATCTACACTACTCAAATAGTATATATGATCAACGAGCATCCCGTTATTCCCGTTTCCCACCCTGTTTCAGTACCTATTCCTGACCAGAGACCAGTAGCCAGGCACGATAGACATACCAAACATGGCTTTGACACACGCTAGCTTTAATGGCGTAACATAAAGCAGTTGGGCGGGCGGGGCTTCACAACAGAAGGAAGGATGTGACCGTATTATTGCTGCCAACACATACCATAGCACACTAGGGGGTATTTTTAACTGGTACGAAGAAACGACCCAGATGCAGGATCAGGGGAAGGAAAATGGGGCGATTCCGTTTCCTCTTCTTGTTTATTTCGAGGTAAACAGGGCACAAAGAAGACGCGCCATTAAGAGGAAGCCAGGCTTATAGCCCGTGTCGAATGGACGACAGACATGTATTACACGTGTAGAAACATCCCCAGGGTCACATACAGTGAGAACTCCATGTTACCATAGGCGTGGTTAGCTTGTTTTTAGACGTGGCCGTCAATCTTGCGTTCATGAGCCATGGTACCTTCATTGTTACGTGGAATCCGAACCACAGGACGTAATATGACACTTCGAAAATGGGCGTGGTTATATTCAATCCAGTTTAAGTTACACTTTATAGTATAATTGTTGTTGATTCATAATAATAATAATAATATTGGTTTTACGCCCCTTTTAACTACTGCGGCTTTTAGAGACGCCAGGGTGCCGGAATTTTGCCTCGAAGGGAATCTTTAACGTGCCAGTAAATCTACTGACACGGCTCTCTCGCATTTGCGCACCCAGCTGACTGCGCCAGGATTCGATCCTGCAACCTCAGTTCCAGCAGGCGTTACTGCTGGGCCACGCTGTTGTTGATTCACTTAGGAGGTTTGTGACGTGTTGGTCATGAGTACTTGGGTGTGTGTGAAATCTTTCTGACAGCATGTGTCATTGTTATGGCTATACTAACGTGTGTATTAGTAACTGTGAAGGGAGGCGACCATCGCATTAAAATCGAACCATTGTCGTATTTGCTTAGAGTAGAGGTGGTGAAACCATGGAAAACCATTCTGAGGTGGGAAACGAACCCATCTCGTCTCAGTTTTGCTGCACGATTATTATGGTGATCTAAACCTCACCGGAAACAGAAAAGAATGGGTCATTCAAGAAAGAGTTCCATCAAGAACATGCTTATATTTTCTTCTAAGTTTAATACTGTAAATGTTTCATTGTGAAACAAAATATCAGTTTCCATTAAGGGACATATAACTGGGTAACAAATGCGAACTTAAATCTATAGAGTGTGTGTGAATTGCGTACATATATGAATGGAACTAAATTTCTAGTCAGAGCCGGCGATCGAATCTTAGACCTCTGAATCTGGCGGCTTTATCACGTACAGGGGTTCTCACGTTTATACACGAGAGGTATTCTTAAGTTAGCCGTGGTCGTTACGGTAAGGCTGCTGGCAGTCGCTCACATCCGGGAGGCGAGGAGGTTCGAATCCCCCCGTCGGCAACCTTGAAGATGGTCTTCTGTGGTTTCCCATCTTCCTTCCAGGCAAATGCCAGGGTTGGTCCCTAACTATAGGCCACAGCCGCTACCTTCCAACTCCTCGTCCTCACATTCAAACTTTCCTCCCCAGACAACACTCCACACGCGACGGTACTTGTAGCTCATCCTATGGGTGTCCGCATAGAAGCAGCTACAAACTGACAAGCCGAACATGTCCTCGAACACTCCCTGTACTAAAAGCCATACGCTTAAAAAAAAACTTAAGTATGGTCTGTTTCGCAATTAAGACACCTCGCTGCGTAGTGGCTAGCAGTCATTGCTGTCACCGTGGAGGCCCGGGTCCGATTCCCAGCTCTACCAAGAATTTTAATTCTGGTCTGAGGGCTGGAACGGGCTACACTCAATCTCGTGAGGCGAAACTGAGTAGAGGCGGGTTCGATTCCCTCCTCAGCCATCCTGGAAGTAATTTTCCGTGGTTTCACTCTTCTACTCCGTGTGAATGCTGGAATGATTCCTAAATTAAGGGCAAGGCCACCTCCCTCCCAATCATCTTCGTAATTACAACTACACACTAATACAGTCATCACTAAAACACAGGTTATCAGATAAATTCCACACACTTCCAACTGCACGGAGCTATATGACCACGATGTCGCAAAGCCCCTAAATGAATCAACAACAAAAAAGCAATTTAGACTGATCTGACAGGTTTTTATAATTTGTTGAATAAGATTGTACTGTCTTGGCCTAATCTTCCATAGTTTTTATGGTTAATTCATCACTTGTCGTAGCGTGTGCCGAGCGTCTGCCTACTCCTCTCATAAGATTCTGTCACTAGTAAGAGAGCCATTCCCCATCTATCGTCTCCACTTCACTATCCGTGCCTAAACGCCTACCACCAAGGAAATTCATGAGACGCTGGTAGATATAGTAGTCCACAAGGCACTGAGTCCCAGCTGTCCCAAAACATTGTTGTCAAAATCCTTTACGTTGAATATATCTCAGCTTCACTTTGGTGGTAGATGGTGTGCGTCACTATGCCTTCTGTTTGGATTGAGGATTCAAATGGGACACCCACGTCTCATCCCCTCTGATGAAGTGGTCCAGTGTCCAATGGTATCCCACAGTCTTCTTGAGCATTGCAATCACACAGCACAAAGCGCATACACTAACAACGTGCTTGTGAGCAGGAGACACTGGAACATTGACAGGCTTAACTAAAAACGTTCCTTGTATCTACGGTTGATTCACTGAATTCGCTCTATATGTTATTGGACAGCGTAAACCCTTACTTTCATTTTTTTGTCAGTATGTATGCCTGTCAGTCTAATTTTCGTCCTGGAGGATTACGAATAAAACTGTAACTGCAAATCCTGCTATGTGGTCATATTGCTCCCTTCCGTTCTACCCTGATCTCCTCCAGAAGCTCACAACTCGTGGGACTGGGTTCGCGACCACCGGTTCCCAGCTGAGTCCGGCATTGCTTGCACATAATTGTGCCGGGCTCCTGTCTGTCATCTTTCCTGCCGATCTCCCTTGATCAACTCTTGTTCTCTTCCGACCCCGTCGGTATTAGGGTATCCATGGCCTAAGGAATCTTTCCCTTTCCCGCCCTTGTCTCGTCTTTCCTGATATACTCATTCTTCAAGGGCTCAGACCTCTTGTTTTTATTTTCATGATATCTCCTGCCTTCTGCTCAAGGCCCTAAAGGAGATAGGGTGTTTGTGTAGCCCCGCCATTTATGGTACACCCTCAAGGGATCACGACTGGTGAGATCGGGAGTTGGCTACCCCAAGGAATCCTGAGCTGGGTTCGGTTATTCCCATTTCTCCATTCCCTTTGAGGCGGATCCTCTTCTCTTTCCTTTCCTATCTGCCTTTCATGGCTCTAGTTATTTCCTAGACCCTCAGTCCACATTTTTCGAGGGCTGAGGACATTTCTTTTCTGTCTGTTTGTTTCCTTTTTCCTTAAATATTTGTCCTTTCCTCCTCCTAGTACTACCCTCCCAGGGAATTGTTACCGCTAGACGTGGAGCGCAGATGTTGTGTATACATTACGTTATCTCGCCTCGTTATGGCTGCCGCGAGTGGTTGCGGAGAAAGAGGAGGAGCGCATGTACAGTCATACAATGAGAACACACCACACAGCGCAAGACCCAGCATGAATCAAGCACACAAAAGACACGCGATGAGGTTTCGCTGGCGACAACTGCACGTCTATCGCAGGCGTGTGGCTGGGCGGTGCACATTAGTTCCGATTTCCGCCACCGGTAACAATTCGCTACTAGGGTAGCAAGTAAGTTAGTTATTGTTGTCTTAAGGGGTGGAACTACGAGGTCATCTGCTCCTCTCCTAGTAAGTATGTTAGTTGATAAGTCAGTAGTTAGTTTTAGTTAAAGGATTCGTGTTATTATCTTTCATTTTCACTATCCCCTAACCATTAGGTGCCGATAACCTCGATGTTATTCCCCTTCAAGCATCAAATATAATCATCATCGGCCTGACCGATCACAAGCACACAGGGGCCGTGGTGACGCAGTGGTGACGGTTTCGATTCCTGGTCAATACATATGAGTTTTTCAAAGTGAAATGCCATGTCCTTTGGTTTGGAATCCACGTAAAATGGAGGTCCCGTGGCTCATGATCGCGAGATTAACGGTAACGTAACATTATAAGCTTCTTTCCTCTTTCCTTCAAAAGCACCCAACCATATGCTGATGCACTATCCCACGCACAACAATTCACTATTTACCTCTATACTATAACATTTCAAACGGTCCTTAAGAAATGTGATTCTCCGAACTATTCACCAAGGGTTATATTTCCTACACAATGCCATCAATAAATAACACTAGCGAAATATGGGCGCCTGTTATCCACATGTGGCTATGGGCTGGTGAGCAGATGTTGAGAAAAGAAAGGTAGGGATAACATTAACATTAATACAGATTAGTACTGGCCGCGATAGCGCTAACTCGCCTCCTCGTGTCTCGCTGGCATCGGGAGAGCGTGGTTTCGAATCACCCCTCGGCCGTCCTGAAAATGGTTTTCGTCGTTTCCCATTTTATCCTCCAGGCAAATGCCAGAACGGTTCCTTTCAACAGTCCACGGCCGATTTCCTTCTAATATCCCGTCACTGACTCATCCTGGAAAGAAAAGTACATGGTATTTATCTGCATTAATACAATTATTAATAATACAGATTTGTTTGCAGGTGTAGCGACGATGGGTCCACATTACGGTGATCTAAACCTCCTCGTAATTATCAAAGATTAAGTCATTCAAGAAAAAACTCCAACTTTTTCTTCTAAGTTTAATAAATTCTCTATTGTGAAACAAAATATCAGCTTCCATTTGAAGGACATTTTAAGTGACAAATATCTTAGAATGACATAAAAAGTAGTTCCGTGAATAACTAAATAGCCTATTTTCATATATCCTACTAATATCAATTGCCTCTATCACCATACAAATAGTCAGTTTGATTGCTGTAATAGATTCGTAGATATTGAAAACCGTCTAAATATTTTGGATGGTCAACATGTTGGATTTTTATATTATAGGCCTTAGATTTATGTACTATTACATGAAGATTATTGTGTAGGTGTTTTATTCAAACTTCAATCGCATGATTAGGACACAAGAAATAAAAGCGGGATTTAAAAAACTTAACTTTCGAAATTCGCACAGCCGCCATCTTGAGGTTATATAAACAATTGAACTAAAATAGATACCAGTGCATTACAATGTGTATAGACATTTGCTGTATCAAGTTTCATTGCGTTTGGATAATTAAATCGCGAGAAAGGTCTATTTAAAATTTTCAACTTCGCTTGACCGCCATATTCGTTTTGTAGTTAACCGGTTTTAGAAAGTCTTATAGATGAACTTCCAGTAGTGCCCTTTATCTCCGTACAAAATTTCATGGTGATACCGGTAATAGTTTCAGAGATATAGAATGCCGGTGAAATATTTCGCACAGCCGCCATCTTGAGGTTATGCAAACAATTGAACGAAGTTAGATTTAGGTGCATTACAATGTGTACAAACATATACTGTACCAAGTTTCATTGTGTTTGGTTGGTTAAAAAGCGTGAAACGTCTATTTAAAAGTCGCAACTTTGCTTGGCCGCCATGTTGGTTATGTAGTTACCAGGTTTTCAAAGGTCACATAGGTACACTTCTAGTAGGTCCCTTTATGACTGCACAAAATTCCAGGGTGATATCGGTAATAGTTTCGGAGATATTGAATGCTGGTTAAATATTTCGCACAGCCGCCATGTTGGATTGCTGAGACGTAAACAATTTGAAGGGCACGGTCGGGGTTGCCCGGAATAGAGCTATGAACTTACCGAGTTTCATTGAAATCGCTCCAGTCGTTTAGAAGTTATTAGGGGGGGGGGGTGCACACAAAAATCCATCACACAGACACCATCACACACACACGCACACACGCACACACAGACAGACACACGGACAGAAGGTGATCTCATAAGCCTATTTTTTCATAAATGAAGATACGTTGAAAATGGCCATGATAGCCCGATACCTTATTGAAGTGTTAATTGAGTCGTCCAGTTGCAAATCTCGTTTAATCCACTTGTGAATGAGAATCATTTTCATGAGAAACATTTCTCTGGACTTTGCCTCACGTATCTTTTGTGTTTGTTGTTTTCTACTTTTTTCTTTGTGTTTTTGGTTTTGTGTTTGCTTTGTGCTTTTGCTTTTGAATTTTACTTTTTTCTTGTCTTTCTTGGTTTTGGTTTTGTGTTTGTTTTCTGCTTTTGCTTTTTTTGAATTTTGCTTTTTGCTTTGTGTTCCTTGTTTTTTTTTTGTTTTCTGCTTTTGCTTTTTGCTTCGTGTTTTGTTTTGTTTTGTGTTTGTTTTCTGTAAAATAAACAAAACAAAATACAATAAAAATCAACAAAACAAAATCAAAATAAAACAAATTAAACAAAACAAAATAAAAACAATAAAATAAAATAAAACAAAACAAAAATTAAACAAAACAATTTGAAAATGAAAATCCACAGCCTGCTTCCAGTCTCCGACCGGGTCAGGAATGGAATGAATGAAGCCCCCATCTAGCGGCGAGGATATGAACTGTGCCGGCTGCCGAGGCCTGACGCACTCCTCTGGGGCTATGATTCAATGAATGACAGATGAAATGAAATGATAGTGGCGAGTGTTGCTGGAATGAAATGTTGACAGGGAAAACCGGAGTACCCGGAGAAAAACCTGTCTGCCTCCGTTTTGTCCAGCACAGATCTCACATGGAGTGACCGGGATTTGAACCACGGACTCAGCGGTGAGAGGCCGGCGTGCTGCCGCCTAAGCCACGGAGGCTCTAACAAAACAATTTAAAATAAAAAATAAAAAAATAAAAAACAAAATTAAATTAAACAAAGAAAAACAAAATAAAATAAACTAAAATAATAAAATAAATAATTTTACGACATGATCCTTATTGACAAGTGGATTAAACGAGTTTTTCAACTGGACGACTCAATTATAAATTAATTATTTTCACCTAAAGTCAATATTTATTTTATTGAAAACCGTACAGGTTTCGGTCACATTGAGACCTTCTTCAGCTGGTATATGATGAGTAGTCCTACATATCTGAAGTTCACATAGCAAAATTTTCCAAAAGAAAACCAGATCTGTTACAATAAATGTTGTAAATTAAGCATACAAAATTGTCTTAAAACAGCGTAGAAATGAGGAATGTGTATGTGAAAATATGTAGCCTACTCTTTGTAGAAACAGTTAGGTTATAACAAATTCTTGATGAGTATTAGCTGGGTATAGTATAGAAAAACATTGTAATATGTGGCGAAGTTACGATGAACATGTATCTGTTTTTGTATTTGCCAAGAACCGGTGCGGTTTTCAATGAAATAAATATTGACTTCAGGAGAAAATAAATAGTTAATGACAAATATCTGGTTAACAAATGCTCAATTCTGTTCAATTGCTGTCATGAGCCAAATGATCGACAGAAAACAGGGATTCTTTTATTATTATTTTTTTAGCGTATGGCTTTTAGTGCCGGGAGTGTCCGAGGCCATGTTCGGCTCGCCAGTTTTGTAGCTGCTTCGAGGCGGACACCCAATGGGTGAGCTACACGTTCCGTCGCGTGTGGAATGTTGTCTGGGGGAGGAATGTTTGAATGTAAGGACAAGGAGTTGGAAGGTAGCGGCTGTGGCCTATAGTTAGGGACCAACCCCGGCATTTGCATGGAAGGAAGATGGGAAACCACAGAACACCATCTTCAAGTTTGCCGGCGGGGGGATTCGAACCTCCTTGCCTCCCGGATGTTAGCGACTGCCAGCAGTCATGCCGTAACGACCACGGCTAACTCACCCGGTAGTGATTCCATATTCAACCTTTACTAGACCTTACTTACTGTGTAATTTGTCCAATTTAAGGGGGTCCTATCACCACTTCCTAAAAGGAAGGAACTTCGTTGTTTAATGTGACGCCTTATCCCGCTATCATGAGTTATTTTTAGCCTACTTTTCACATTTTGCAAAAATGAGGAAAAAGTAGTCTTATGAGATCGATCTGGGAAAATGTGTGTCTGTCTGTCTGTCTGTCCTTCTGTCTGTCTGTCTGTCTGGCTGGCTGTGTGTGTGTGTGTGTGTGTGTGTGTGTGTGTGTCCTATCAACTCCTAAACGGCTGGAGCAATCGAAATAAAATTTGGTAGGAGTAAAGATCTATACCTGAATATCTCACGGCCATATTTGAAAATGATGTCAGTGCTACCAACTGCTGAAAAATCGCAATTGAAATTTGAGCTCCATATAGGATATCTTGGAAGGTATGAATGGGAGCTATTTCAAAATCGGCACACATATAGATAATAATATTGCAGTTTAATTTCCAGAAGGCCATATATGGCAGTGTTGCCAAAATGATTATAAGCCTACTGATAGGTCCAATATTTAAATGCATATAACTTCTACACTATCAATTGGAATTCAACCAAATTTCGTATGTTGTATGTGCACATAACCAGATATGACTGAACGTATTCTTATGAACCACCAGTGCTGCCAACTGTTAAAAAATGCTCTTAATTTCTTTTATCCAAATACCAATATATATGAGAAAGTATGCAAGCCGACAGCTTTAAACTATGCACACGTATAGTACATGACATTCTATATTAATTTGGAGTAACTTATATACGTCAGTGCTACCAACATGATTCTAAGCCTGCTGAGAGGTCCAACTTTAAATACATATAACTTCCATACTATCATTTGGATTTCAACCAAATTTCGTATGTGCTATGTGTACCAGGACAGCTATGACTATATGTATTCTTAAGAGCAACCAGGGCTGCCAACTGTTAATAAATGCTGTCTCTATTTTTGTTACCCTAATATCAATATATCAGAAAGAATGCAAGCCAATAGCTCTAAACTTTGCACACGTATAGTACCTGGCATTCTAGATTACTTTGGAGTAACTAATATACGTCAGTGCTGCCAACATGATTCTAAGCCTGCTGATAGGTCCAATTTTAAAATGCATGTAACTTCTATACTAACTAATGGATTTCATTAAAAATTGGCACAACAATAGATCATATTATTTCAGATTATTTCTGACCAATACATGCATGACACTGTTGCCAACATGATTTTACGCGCGCTGTTAGAACCAATGTTTAACTGCATGTAACGTCCATGCTATTCATTGGACTCCAACCAAATTTTGTATTCTGTACTTTAAGAGATGGAACTAAGAATATATTCAGTCACCAGGGCTGCCAACTGTAGTGCTCTATTAGGCTACATTATGCCAGGTATACAGTATTTCAAACTAATTAGAAATTTCGATATTACCAACTTAATTTCGTCATTATTCTAGATAGATCCATATCGATTAATCATTGGCATGAATCTTAAATTTTAAGAAAAGTAGGCTCTTTAGTTCGTCACGGAACTTCTTGTTTTTACATGTAATATGAACCCCGGACGTAAAATTTTACCTCCAATAGCTCACAAGCCTTATCTTGGAATTGAACCCTGTCCGCCTTGGTCAGAGGCAAGTAGCCTGACCGCTACACCATCACGCTTTCTCAGTATCCTTGGTAGTGTAATAGCGGCCTCAGTGAACTACTCTATAGTATGCCATATTAGCACATTTTCTTCTTGTTGTGGTTCTCATCCCTTGGATTGGTTTGCAGCAGAGTTTTTGAGCTTTAATCTGTAGTTCTTTGTAGGTCACACATCCCAAGTATAATTCAGTCATGGTCTTTCTCACCGATTCCGCCCTTCTATGTAGTCCTCTGCTGTTCTTGTCAGCAGTAAGTAACCTATTAGTTAATCTCGCCCCATCTGAATCTGATGTCAGAGAAATATCAATCCTCCTGCTCGACACAACGCATCTTCATGTGTTATTCTGTTCAATTAGCTGCGGTAACACTAGGCTTCTAAATCTTAAAGTTTCCTCTTTTCGTCTGTCTCCTTCGTCCATGTCTCTCAACCATAAATGGCAACACTCCAGAAATACGTTTCGACAATCTCTTCCTTAGTCCTAAGTTGAGATTATTGGATGTCAGCAAGTTCCTCTTTAAGATGAAAGCGTTATGGCTTTAATCGTGTTATTTGGGCAAACTCTACCGAAACCCCGTGTATGTAGTGTCTGATCTTCGTGAGATGTGATATCGATACTTTATATGAACGTAGGATTGTTCCTCAGGTTTCCCCAAGCAATAAATTGCACCTGAAGTTAGTTCCTCCCTCTACAGTACAGTAGTCTTATCGCCTTCACTGAAACAAGCCGGCTTGCTGTTGACTTATGGCCCTGGGGGAAGAACGGACAAAATAAACGTTGACTCCTTGTAAGAAACAAGTAGGAAATGAAAGAAGGTTCTGTAAATATTATACACAGATACACACAGCAGTTCATCACATGCTATCACATAGATATCATACACGCAACAAGCACAGGGCTATTCCCCATGTACTAGACTTTAGCTAATATGAAAATCGTCAACATTTAAAACAGTTGTTCAAATGAAACATTGACTGTAAAACGTATGCATTGGACAATGTATGCTACATCACAACGACAGCATACTATCCCCGTTCACTTGTTCATAAACCATGCCGAGATCCGAATTCTACGTCAGACCACGTGACAACACCGAATCATACTCCGAGATTATAAGCTGAGTACAACTATGAAAACAGCGCATGGAGAAAGATACTTGTGAAGGCTGTGAAAGGATCGAGAGAGTCGTGAACTGCATTGGAATCACGGGATCGAAATTAATTTTAAGGATTGAAGAAATCGACAGTAAAAAAATTGCTGGTATATTGGCTTTCACGGTCGGTGAATTAAAACTCAGCAATTCTTCTAGGTTTGTGCCGTGTCTTGTGTGGGGCGGGCGGGGACACCAAGAGCCCGCCGATGAGCCAGCTTGGTGTCCTAGGCGAAACCCCACACAAGACACGGCACAAACCTAGAAGAATTGCTGAGTTAAAAAAAGAGTTAGAAATTTACCGTAGAATATTTAGATATAATTTATGTGGTGATATGAGCAGCCAGGAAGGAAGATAAAGAAGTAGATTGGCTCCAGAACGATGAAGTCGGAAACACTTAGACTACTTCATGCTACACAGTACGAGTACAGTACTTGTCAAACGCCTGAGAGCGTGAATGCGGGATCATACCGCATGGTCACCTTAAGTGGATATAATTGAGAATAAGCTGTAAAATATAGTACAGAACATTTATTATTTACTGCGGAATATGATAAAAGTTGCGCCTTGGACGATTTAATACGAAGGTTTGTGAACTTATTGAACGTTGCGAACTGTGGACCGCATGGTCAATTTACGATATTTTTAGCACAATTGATAAATATTGGAAGTGTTACATCGGCATTAAAGAATTGAAATATTGCGCAGAATTATTGTTTTGTGCTGTATAAATTAATTGTTGGAGGCATTGAAAACACGATTACTGCGTTAAAAACTGATAAAAGTGACAGTGAATTTTACGTTTAATTGAGCGCGTACTAGAAGTGCACGAGAATAAATATTGAATGTGGTACAATACTAGAATTATTGATGAATCTTAAAGCAGAGCATTTATTTACTACAATTGAACCAAGTGTAGAAGTTGTGATCGAACTATGATGAAATTTCACACAATGGAGAAGATTGATGTCCAACCGATGATTCCAACCAACACTATGAACAACTAAGATTCCACATTGGGAGAGAAGGAGATTTGTTAATCATTATGGCAATCCAATTCGTGCATGGAGGGTGAGTAAAAACGAGATGCGTTGAACGAACTTTTGGAGATGGTTGGTTGGTTGGTTGGTTGGTTCCTTAGTTTAGGGGCTGCGACAACGCGGTCATGTAGCCCCGTGTACTTTGGGTGTGTGTAGAATCTGTCTGATAACCGGTGTTAATTGTGATGACTGTATTAGTGTGTGTTATCTGTTTTCAATTCAAGTGAGGACTGCAGACATTTAATTTCAAGTAGTTCCTACTTTTGCCACCAAACGCCACCGTCAACGACTACTAGGACTAATTCAGAACTTAGCTACTAGACGCCACCGCAGTCGGCTCTTGGCAACGAACGTAGCAACCTAAGAGCGTTGTTTACATTCCTAACCTATACAATTTAGTTTCACACAGGTGTAATTAGTGGAAAGTTCTTTAACATGCCATAAATCTATGACATGGGACCGCCGGCTTTACTTCCCCTCCGAAGGAAGGCATACTGGAAATGCTGAATTGAGACGGTACAGATGTGACCTAATCTATCTTATTGTAATTTTATGGAACGTTGATTTATTTAGTATTTTCTTGAGTAGTCAGGTAGGCCAAACGTGTATATAATATCTGCTGTACAAAACACTAGGTAGGCATTTATCTCGTATTTATCACATTTATTATGTGTGAAGTTAGCGCAGCCACAATGCGAGAGAGAATTCAAGTTTTGAATATAATCAAGAGGGAGGTGCAGTGACCGTGGAAACGTGTTTTAGATGCAGGTTATATGAACAATGTAGAAATTGCTATATTTAAGCAAGCTGAATGAATAACAAACCACTTCCAGACGAACATTGACAGATCTTACTGCAGACTAGGAGGAAGGCATTGTGTGAAGCCGAAAATGATGTGAATTTAGATTCTGTCAGTAAGGTAGTCAGCCCAGAGGCTGGTTGGATCCTCAGATAGGCCTAGTACCGCCATATGTAGCACTATAATGATGAGGTCTAGGCAAGATGAGGAGTGAGGTAGTTTGCCATTGTTTTCCTCACCGAGTCAGGACAATTGCAGAATTTAGATTATGAGAGGTTATATTAAAACAAGCTGGATGGAAGCAAATGCTAACACAATTTATATGAGATGATATGACGTGTATGAGGAATGTATATGAACTGTGGAAGAAACATTGTCCCCCATATCATGCCAATATGTGTAAAAAGAGAAAACCATAAAAAATCTGTGCAGTAAATAACTTTGATGTATTTACCTTGGCTATTAGCTGCAATAAATATTTCTTTCATATGACGTCTTTATTGAAGAGAGAGGTTATACAGTGCGTTATGAAAATCATGTTTTAAATAGAATTATAAGAATACTACAGAAGCTGTGTTAACTGAAATTGCACATTACTGTGAGGTAATACGTAAGTCAGGCATGTGTTGTCGTGACATAATAAATGATTTATGTAGCTGTGAGAGCTTAAGTTGGTAATTGAAAATGAATCTGAATGTACAAGTGAAAAATTATATTAGATTGTGGGAATGAAGCCACAGACCGCAGGTTTACTATGTGATGACTGTTGAAGGTTAGATCAGATGACAGAGCTTCTACTGGAGTATTGCAGTGTTGTGTCGAAGAGTGTCGATTCAGCTCGATTGAGAAGTGTAGATATAGAATAAGATGCGAACTAAGAATTTGAGATAGAGATGGTACGCAGTTCATTTCCAGGACCTGACAGACTCAACGCTGAAAAGGAAAAAAGGAAGCTTGTAGTTTAACGTGACCGTTAATCTCGCGATCATGAGCCACGGGACCTCCTTTTTTACGTGGAATCCGAACCACAGGACATGGTATTTCACTTCGAAAATCTCACATGCATTGACCGGGAATCGAGCCCGGTCCGCCTTGGTGAGAGGCATACAGCTTGACCACTGCCCCCCCCCCCCCCCGCTGAAAAGGATAGTGTCTATGATAATGAATACACATTGGCTTCTGAAAAGAGCTCTTTATTTATTCGTTAATTCCCCATAAGGAGAGTGCTACAACACAATCAATTTTTATGATTTATTCTGGTTCTTTCTTCTTTTTTCCCAAAAAACTCTCATATATACACTATGCTTCCCCTTTTTCTCTTCTGTCCACTTCTTTCCTGGTTTTCTCTCTTTGGGAGTTTGCTCAAATTTCTGTTGTCCAAGTTTTTCTATGCATGTGCTCCTATCTGTCATGTCTTCTGTAGAGATGTTCAGTTTCTTGAGGTCTTCCACCTTTTCCTTTACCCAATTGGTTTTTAGTGTACTATTCGTAACTATATTAAAAATGTTCTTGGTCAGTCCATCTTCGGTCATCTTATGTATATGTCCATAACATTTTGCCCTTGTTTTCCTTATGTTGTTTGTAATCGTCTCTGTCTGTTTGTACAGTTCTATTGTCGGTCTCTTTATCCATATTTCCTCTTTCTGACCTGGCCCGTTGATCTTTCTCAGAATTTTTCTCTCTTGTTTTTATAATTCCTTGATTTTTGTTCGTCTCTTGATTGCTGTCGTTTCTGAAGCGTATAAGGTCTCTGGTATGACCGAAAATAATTGTTTATTATTATTATTTCTGTAGTTCAATTGTTCCGATGAGGTTGGCGTCAGGAAGAGCATCCGACCGTAATAACCATTCACCACTTAATGTGTTAACTTACTTCACCATCGAAATCGTAGAGAGTGAAGTAATAAACGCCATATTAAATCTTTAACTGATGTACTAGTGATAAGCTCTTCCTGCTAAATTCCAACATTTGTAACACACAGACGCTGTGTCTCCACAAAGCCAGAAGACTTCGGCGATTAAACAATAATCCCCACTGACTGACTGCTGTGATACTGTAGGGTAGATAGCTTGAATATCAAAACCTGTGCTTTTGACTACTAATTACATAACAGGAAAGGGGTTATATTCCTCCAGCTAGCCAGTAATTCTATTCATTATCCAAACGATTGTGCATTTAGTCCGTCATTCCATAATGTATTATATGGCTCTTGTAATTATATCGTATATTTCAATGACGGGCGATAACAGCGGATATGTTGCTCGCAATAAGCGCAAATACATAATACGCCCTAGGCTATATTATGATTTAAAGCTAATTGATATCAAACACTCACAGAGAAGACCATCTAGGTGACAGTCAGTGTGGGCTTAAGATCTACAGTACACTGTGATTTATTTATAGTCTGGCAATTCTCTGCTAGCATTGTGAGAGGTACAATAGCAACCAACATCCTGCCAGACTAAATGCAAGAAATAAACAGGTCCTGCCTTTTCCTCATCGTCCTATAGGACAGGTCTCAAACTTTTTTGTCGCGCCCCCCTTCTAAAACATGAAATGTATAGCCCCCCTCCTTATTCCCCTTTTCTTTCTTAGCACTTCTAAGAAAAGAAAATACTATCACAAGATATACAGCATTTGGTTGTGTCTACGTACTACAACTACCAGTTACAATGAAAAATCCACAGCCTGCTTCCAGTCTCCGATCGGGTCAGGAATGGAATGAATGAAGCCCCCATCTAGCGGCGAGGATATGGACTGTGCCGGCTGCCGAGGCCTGACGCACTCCTCTGGGGCAATGATTAAATGCATGACAGATGAAATGAAATGATAGTGGAGAGTGTTGCTGGAATGAAATTTTGACAGGGAAAACCGGAGTACCCGGAGAAAAACCTGTCTGCCTCCGTTTTGTCCAGCACAGATCTCACATGGAGTGACCGGGATTTGAACCACGGACCCAGCGGTGAGAGGCCAGCGTGCTGCCGCCTAAGCCACGGAGGCTTCACCAGTTACAATACTAACCTTAATTATAATAACGAGTTACTATCCTAACACAACATCAATATCCAACAGCTTCTTGTGTCTTTTTACCACTGCTAATAAGCCATGGGTAATGGTGACACTTGTATCTGTTTATTGTAAATCGGGCTACCCCTTCCACTGTTCTGTCGTTTCTTTCCCGTCGTGGAACCGTTAGTATCGCTCGTAAACACACGGCTTCCATCCTGTGCACGTGCACCAACATTTCATGAGCCTCCGTCGCTATTTATCCTTCCTTACCCGTAGCAATCTAAATTTATAACTGATCATTGACTCAAAGACTCTTTTTTTAAATTATGTTTTTTGGAATTTCGTAAATTTTTGTCTATTATTACAATAATTATTAGTTTGATTTATTTATTTCTTAAAATTAATTTTAGGCTGGTATATTGGCTTTCACGGCCAGTGAATTAAAACCCAGCAATTTTTCCCAGGTTTGTGCCGTGTCTTGTGTAGGGTTTCACCTAGGACACCAAGCTGGCTCATCAGCGGGCTCTTGGTGTCCCCACCCGGACACCCACAGGAGTAGCGAACTGCGTGCTACCTCCCATTTTATGAAGCGCACCTGCGCCTCTTTACCGCGAGAACTATAAGCTCCAGTAGCCATAAGCTCTCTATGAAGGCTTCCAAAAAGATGGTATATTGGCTTTCACGGCCAGTGAATTAAAACTCAGCAATTTTTCTAGGTTTGTGCCGTGTCTTATGTGGGGATTCACCTAAATTTGTAAACTTTATAAATTTGTGTTACGAGCGGCAGATGACCTCTCTGTTCTGCCCCTTAAAACAACAATTTACTTTCTTCCTTACACCCACTTCGACCGCAGGTCAATTATTCAGACATTCGCAATGGTCTTGGGGGGTTTCTTATTTAAAAGAATGGAACATCAAGGTCATTTTTACCATTCAAAGGTTTAACATACAGGTGGCCAAGCTATGTAAACATTCACGTGGACGGAGTGTGTTGATCGCGTGAGAGGACAAGCTACTTGTCAGGCGTGTCCTATCAAGCTTGCCACCGCTCTGTCATGCGAACTCGGTCAAGCTGCTCGTTTCTGACTGAGGCGAAGTGGAAAGAGAGGGTAGAAGGTGCAGTGAAAGACCTCAGCACACGAGTAAAGTTTCTGGTCGACCCTTGTAACATTAAGAATGAACTTCACGAACTAACAAAACCAACCACTAACTGTCTTCGATTCGTTCTGACAAGGCACCGACCTGATCGATTACGAATCCACTAATGACGCTGGAATATAAAATAATGATGATGTTCGAGACTAATGGCTAAATGTAATGAATAGTTAATTGTTAGATATTGCAATTCACTAATGAGACTTGACGAACTTTACCAATTAATGCCGTCTAATTTTATCAACAAGATGTTGAAATATTACATTTACCAGGTTTTGGAAGTAAATACCTCATTATTGTAAGAATTCCACAAAAACTTTATTAATTGATGGCGTGGATAAGAAGATCCGATAAGTATACAGATGATCTTGGTGGCGGTGGCGATGGTGGTGGTGAAGACAGGATGACGGCCCCACCACTCGTCGATAAGAGGCCTCTCAAAATATATCAAGTTCGTGAACATACAGACGTTCAAACAAAGAACTGTTAACTGCACAATCTTTCTTTCTTTCTTTCTTTCTTTCTTTCTTTCTTTATGTTTGTCTGCCTTAATCTCTGATTGCCTGTCTATGTTTGTTTGTTTCTTTCTTTCTTTAATTATTATTTATGTTCGACTATGGCGAAATCTAAATATTATATGTCAGAAAACTGTACTATAATGAGGCTCATTATAGTACAAGTTTTCATCATGGTACAGTTTCTCCAACCAATCAGAGCTCAAGATGTAAGATGTGTGACCAATTAGGTACTTGATAGCTTCGCACTTGAACACAGAACCCAACGTGTTGGATATGAATTACATGATTTGAGAGTTGACAATGTAAAATATATCCGATCAACCATTCTAGGCCTAGTTATGATGGCAAACTCAAAGACAACATCACCGACAAGGAAAGTGCACCGTCCAATATCTTCGCGTAAACAAACTGGCGAATATGAGAAAAGAAATAGCACTGTACCATAATATCCCCAACTCCAATTTCTACACAGGGTATTCTTTCATACAACTTCGGTGACAGTTTGAGTGAATGCTGGTGCAGACGGCAGGCTGTAAACATATGACATTGGCAATCAGACAGAGCGCATGCGTGGGTCAGCGAACTTGGAAAGCACAGAGAACAAACTCGGCACTTGCACTCCGATCACTAAATTCAAGTGCTGAATCTCGACAGATATTTATGAATATTTCTGTTCCAACATAAAATTAAATAAAATAAAGTTTTAATTATCGCCGAACATAAACAGTCGTATGCAACTCGCCTATAATGGTAATTAAGACACTCATATGGAAATTATGAACATACTCGTCTCTTAATTATAGCCATTATAGGCTCGTTGCATAATGTACTATTTTAGTTCCGTTTGGGCCGGCTGTGGACCATGTGGTTCTTATCTCTGACAGCTGTCATCTTAGCCCAGTATTCCTTCATCCTGGCACAGTAAATATCCTTCCACTCCTGAGTCCATTTCACACCTACTCCTGGACGCACTGCTTTTGTTGTCAGTGACTGGAGAGTCTGATGTTCTGATCAAAGTTCTGTATTTATTCCTGTCGTAGATGTTACTGGGGTCAATATCCTATTGTTCAAGGTCTTTCCTTACTAGTTTCGTCCACTTGGCATTAGTTTCTTTTCCTCTAGAGTCAGTCTTGAAAATTCTGGAGGTGAGCCTCTGATTATCCAATCTCACAATATGACCATAGAAGATCAGCCTCCTCTTCCTCATAGCTGTTGTAATGCTCTCCACGTGTTCATACAGTTCATTGTTGTGCCTGGTTCTGTACGCGCTTCCTCTTTAATAGTGCCTGTGATTTTTCGCAGAATCTTCCGGCCCTTCAGCTCCAATTTCCGGAGTTGTCCTTTTCTGACCATATTGAGGCATTCTGACGCATATACAGTGCTGTATTTTAGAAAGTGTAACACACAGAAGAAATGGTCGGAGACACTCCCATAACAGGGGTCGTGTAGGCCTGCGGTACCATACTGTACTAGGTGATTGAAATCGCAGAGAGATGGCATGCACATTGGCCCACCAGTACCCTCTGTCGTGGGACCGGACAGGTCAGTGTTCCGCACAGCTCTGTCGGCGTGGGGCCGTTATACCAAGTGGAATCGTGTAAGCAAGTGCAACGATGCCTCGCCGACATCACAGGGTGGACTATCGGCATGTGAGAGCGGTTGAACGGGGCAGAATGCTTGGGCTCCGGGAGGCGGGTCTGTCGTTCCGGGACATTGCGGCTCGTACAGGGCACGCTGCGTCAAGAGTAAGGCGTATATGGATCAGTGGAGAGAGGAGGGTCGTACACAGCAACGACAGGGTACAGGATGACGCAATGTGACCACAGCGCGAGACGACCGCCATCTTCTCCGCATGGCCATATCGGACAAAACAGCGTCGTCCTCGATGTTGGCTCAACGTTGGAGCACTGCAACGGGGGTGGACATGTCTGCGTCGACGGTGTGGCGCCGTCTTTTGAGGGCCGGACTGGTAGCACGCATGCCACTGCGTCGGCTTCCATTGACTGGGAACTACCGACGCCTCCGACTACAATGGGCACGTGCACGCCGACACTGGCAGACTGAGTGGCGAAAGGTAGTGTTTTCGGACGAGCCCCGCTTCAACCTGTCCTACAGTGATGGCCGCATACGCGTTCGACGCCGCCGTGGAAACCGCAATCAGGCAGACTGTATTGTTGAGTGGCATAGCGGACAAACACCAGGTGTAATGGTTAGGGGCTCAATTGCCTATAACAGGCAATCGCGCCTCGTACGTCTTGCGGGCAATCTGAACAGTGACCGCTACATCAGCGACTTTTTACAGCCCGCGGTACTGCCCCTCTTGCTGGCCGGTCCACAGGCCATATTTCAGCAGGACAACGCCCGCCCGCAAGTGGCGAGGAATGTGCAAGCCTTCTTCGCAGAACGACAGATACCTCTGCTTTCCTGGCCTGCCCGTTCGCGTGACATGTCGCTCATCGAACATGTCTGGGATATGGTCGGTCGGCAACTTGTTCGTGTAGGTCCACCTGCCGCCACTGTTGATGCTTTGTGGACGTGCCTACAAACCGAGTGGGACAGTATTCCCCAGCAGCGTATTCAAGCGCTGTATGATTCCATTCCACGACATCTAGCGGCTCTGAGTGCAGCACGTGGTGGCACGACGCCATACTGAAGATCGACCGTCAACGTGCATGTACCGAACTGTCCTTCTAATCAGTAATGTATTGCCTTGTCCCTAATCTGTGGTATAAAGTGCAATGTGGTCACATCTCTTGTTCTTGGTGTTTCACTTTCTACAAACAGTAGTGCAGTACTGATGGTCTCACTACAGTACTGTAATGTCTGAGTTTGAGATTCATTGCGAGGGATTTTGACTTGTACATATTCTTCAGTTTGGTGCATCTGTCGTTCATGGCCAGGCCTTCATTGATGTTTGGGGTTATCCATTCCCCTAAGTATTTGAGGAAGGTAGTCCTTCGTACTACTTTGCCCCCCAGTGGGATTGACTCGGGCGCATCTCTGATGTTTCTGATAAACTGTGTTTTGTTGATGGCGATCTTTAAGCCTACTTTAGCTGCTATGTAATTCAGAAAGGATAGTTGATGGTTAGCTTCCTCCACACTGGACGCTATGATTGCAAGGTCGTCTGCAAAGGCTAAACAGGGGACGTTACCGTTCTAGGGCTAAGAAAGAACGATCTCTTGTAAGCATAGCACACGTTCATACGTCACGAAGTAATGTGAGGGTCAGTCAGTCACTGCTGTTATATATGGTGTTTATTTCAATGGAATAATAAATCACAGAGAGAACGGCCACCTCTCGTCACTGTGTTCATTTGTGCCACCCAGGTTCCACTCATTGTTGTTGTTGATTCATTTAGGGACTTTCCGACAGCGTATACTTGGGTGTGTATGGAATCTGTGTGATAACCAGTATCATCGTGATGGCTGTACTAGTGTGTGCGCTTGAAATTAGGGCTAGGATTAGGGTAGGAGGCATTCGCCTGGAGTAGAAGTGGGAAATCACGGAAAACTACTTCGAGAATGGCTGAAGTAGGAATCGAACCCATCTCTTCTCAGTTTTTCCTCACCAGACTGAGTGTACCCCGTTCCAGTCCTCAGAGTAGAATTACATTTATTGGCAGAGCCGGGAATCTAACCTGGGCCTCCGCGGTGACAGCCAACTGAGACATTTTATGCTGAGATGTGTGATGAAGTTGTTTTATAACCTGTGGTTCTGTAGTGTGGGTAATTGTAATTATTTGTGTTTGAGATTGGAGTAGGTGGCCGGAACTTGAAATGAGGAACCTCCTCCAATTAGCTCTGGAGGTAGTGTGGAAAACCACATTCAACATGGCCGCTATCAGCACAAAGGCTTAATTCTCAATCCCGTGGCTTTCGGTGGTTGGTTGGTTCGTAAGTTTAGATGCTGCGACAACGCGGTCATGTAGCCCCGGGTACTTTGGGTGTGTGTAGAATCTGTCTGATAACCGGTGTTAATTGTGATGACTGTATTAGTGTGTGTTATCTGTTATTTAATTCAAGTAAGGACTACGTTTCTAGACACAGGAATAAAATAGGCAAATAGGCAAATTCTCGTCTCTAGTGATGAGTAGGCCTGTTTGCCATCTCTTGATGAATACAGTACATTTGCATTTGTCAGTTGGCACAGGCTAGAGTAAAAGGTGGCTTTTCACCGATGTCTCAGTCTCACTCATGGCTGTAATTATATGGAAGCTACTGAGGTATGGGTGGTGCTTAGTAATGCCAATCAGGGCACAGTCAGTGCCTATGGATGTTGTGAAAGGTTCTACCCATAGGGTTAGTACTACTATTCTGACTCAGTGAGGAAAGCAATGACAAACTACCTCACTCCTCTTCTTGCCTAGAACGCCTCAATATAGCGCTGCCTTGGGTTTTTGTGGGTATCTACTCACATAACGTAACGGCGGTGCTTTTTGAGGATCCAACCAGCCTTCGGGCTGACTACCTAACAGACATCTGTTTTTTAATTCAAGTAAGGACTGCAGACTTTTGAATTTTTCAAATAGTTCCTACTTTTGCCGCCAAACGCCACCGTCAAAGACTACTAGTTCAGAACTTAGCTACCAGACGCCACCGCAGTCGGTTCTTGGCAACGAACGTAGGAACCTAAGAGCGTTCTTTACATTCTTAACCTATACAATTTAGCTTCACACAGGAGTAATTAGTGGAAGGTTATATAAACAATTCATGCTTTTGGGCTAATGCCGTGTGTATTTTTAATTTAAACCATACGTTTCGGAGAAACCTTGCCTCCTTTTTCAATGGAAATAAACAATGTGGCCAAAGAAAGTATATCAATGAGATTACAAAAAATATAGATAAATTCCTCTGTTCGTCACCAGAGAGCAGCTGCCAGAAATTACTGTATGGACCATGGTGGAACGGCGGACAAAGTAGTAAGTAACCAGAAGGTAAAGGGGTCGGTGTGAAAATATAGAAACTCCTCGAAGAATGAGGAGGGGGGGGGGGAGATGGGGGGGTTAGATGGATATAAGGAAACATAAACAAAAGGGAAGTGTATCTGAACAATACCTAACGTCATACAGTCAACGGCGAAAAAACAGATGGAAACTCCTCCAGTGACGAACAAAGGAGATCAAATCCAGGCTCTGAGCCCTAGAGGGAAAATGTACAATTTTAAATATGTGAAGAACAGAGAGACTGAGAGGAACTATCTCCCTAGATCCTTAATAACTGGTAGCCAAGTGTCACTTAGCTGATATCCAGTGTCTCTGTTAAAATTATTGGGATTTTTACGAATTTCAACTGCCTCCCTTATAATTCTAGACCAGTTGTGCTTAACAAGGGCAAGCGCATGAGCATCCTTGAAACATACATCGTGCCCTGAAGACAGGGCATGTTCAGCTATAGCTGATTTGTCAGGTTGGTTTAGACGGATGTTCCTTTGATGCTCTTTGATGCGAGTTGCAATGGAACGTTTTGTTTGTCCAATGTAGACTTTTCCGCAAGTACAAGGGACTTCATACACCCCAGGTTGTAGTATTGGAGACAATTTATCTTTGTTTAATGCTAAACGTTGATCAATTTTCGTCATAGTGCCGAAAACTGTTTTTATCTTGTGCTTGCGGAGAATCTTAGCAACGCGGTCAGTGGTGTTGTGAATATAAGGGAGGTAAGCAGTTCCTCTCACGTCGGAGGTCTGAGAAGGTGGTCTATCCCTCCTTCTGGGATGTAGGGACCTATATATAGTGGATTCATTATAGCCATTACCCTTAAACATGGTTTGTAAGGCATGTAACTCTTCCTGAAGAGTTGATGCCTCACAAATACGTTCCGCTCTTTTGGCTAGAGTTGTTATAATTCCTTGTTTTTGTGTTGGGTGGTGGTGGGAGTCCGCATGTAAATAACTGTTAGTGTGAGTTGGCTTACGGTAGACGCTGTGCCCCATGGAGCCATCCGCCTTCCTCCTCACAAGAACATCCAAAAAAGGTAAGCATCCATCTGACTCTAGCTCCATTGTGAAGTGGATTGAAGGATGCAGCTGATTTAGGTGGTTCAGAAAGTGGTTCAGTTTCTCAGAACCCTCCTCCCACACCACGAACGTATCATCCACATACCTCCACCAAATCACAGGTTTGAAAGACGCCGAAGATATAGCCTCCCCCTCAAAATGTTCCATGAAAAAATTTGCCACGACAGGCGAGAGTGGACTTCCCATGGCCACACCATCAGTCTGCTCGTAATATTTACCATCCCACAAGAAATAACTGGAACACAAGCAGTGGTGGAATAATCGGGCAATGTCCTCAGGAAACAAATCCTTGATGAGTGACATGACCGAGTCCACCGGTACTCTGGTAAACAAGGACTCTACATCAAAACTCACCAAAATAGCATTTGGTTGAACGGCGATGGTTGACAATTTTTCGACGAAATGGGTTGAATCCCTAATGTAGGACTGTGTGCGCCCCAAATGCGGATGAAGCAACTTGCTGAGATATTGCGCAAGAGCATAAGTTGGAGAACCTATTGTGCTAACAATTGGTCGAAGAGGGACGTCTTGCTTATGGATTTTTGGAAGATCATACAATCTCGGAGGAACAGCATCTCTCGGAATAAGACATCTTCCCTCTTCTTTTGGAATAGATGACAGTTTAACAAGCTTAGCAGTGGCATTGGATACACGAGTGGTTGGATCACGAGTGCACAGTGTGTAGACAGGATCAGATAACAGAATCGAGATTTTACTTTTATATTCTACGGTATCCATCACCACTGTCGCATTTCCCTTGTCAGCATGAAGAATAGAAATGGTGTCATTATTTCTTAGTTCCTTCAATGCCTTTCTTTCACCCCGAGTTAAATTGGGTGCGGGTACTTTCGAGGATCTTAATATCCTCACACTTTCTTGTCTAACTTCTTCAGCTTCATCTGGAGGTAAATTGTAGATGGCAGCCTCAACGGATGTGATCAACTCCTCTGTAGGAATTTTGAAGGGTGCGAGAGCAAAGTTGAGACCTCTGCTTAGTAAAGTTGTTTGATAGTCGTCTAAAGGCGTATTAGAAAGATTGACTACAACTTTACTAGTATCAAGAACCGTACGAGGAGCTGTTTGTCTCGAGGACAATCGAAGGAACTTAGCTCTTTGTCTATCTACAGCCCGACAAAAATTATTCTCGGCCTGAATAGCGGAGATACGTTCAAAGAACAGCCACAATTCCTCTGAGAGAATGCTACTAAGAAGCAGATGTAAGTGTAATAACTCACGGGAAACTGCGTCCAATTCAGTACGAGAGTTCTGGATCCTCTCGATAACGAGTGCCTTGCTAGCGCGCTGATAAATTCTCATAGCTTTATGAGTGTGTATAGTTTGCTTCAATTTTACACAGTTGGGAATGATGTTATGATCCCTGCATCTAAGAAAGAAGGACAACGATGAAAGGAGAGAGCTCCTTCTTCGCCTCAACTTACTAAATTTAGATGATTGTCGAACAACTTCCTCCCCATAGAAGTTTCTAATTTGCATATTAAGGCTTTCACGGCCCGGATTATTATATAAACAATTCATGCTTTTGGGCTAATGCCGTGTGTATTTTTAATTTAAACCAAACGTTTCGGAGAAACCTTGCCTCCTTTTTCAATGGAAATAAACAATGTGGCCAAAGAAAGTATATCAATGAGATTACAAAAAATATAGATAAATTCCTCTGTTCGTCACCAGAGAGCAGCTGCCAGAAATTACTGTATGGACCATGGTGGAACGGCGGACAAAGTAGTAAGTAACCAGAAGGTAAAGGGGTCGGTGTGAAAATATAGAAACTCCTCGAAGAATGAGGAGGGGGGGGGGAGATGGGGGGGTTAGATGGATATAAGGAAACATAAACAAAAGGGAAGTGTATCTGAACAATACCTAACGTCATACAGTCAACGGCGAAAAAACAGATGGAAACTCCTCCAGTGACGAACAAAGGAGATCAAATCCAGGCTCTGAGCCCTAGAGGGAAAATGTACAATTTTAAATATGTGAAGAACAGAGAGACTGAGAGGAACTATCTCCCTAGATCCTTAATAACTGGTAGCCAAGTGTCACTTAGCTGATATCCAGTGTCTCTGTTAAAATTATTGGGATTTTTACGAATTTCAACTGCCTCCCTTATAATTCTAGACCAGTTGTGCTTAACAAGGGCAAGCGCATGAGCATCCTTGAAACATACATCGTGCCCTGAAGACAGGGCATGTTCAGCTATAGCTGATTTGTCAGGTTGGTTTAGACGGATGCTCCTTTGATGCTCTTTGATGCGAGTTGCAATGGAACGTTTTGTTTGTCCAATGTAGACTTTTCCGCAAGTACAAGGGACTTCATACACCCCAGGTTGTAGTACTGGAGACAATTTATCTTTGTTTAATGCTAAACGTTGACCAATTTTCGTCATAGTGCCGAAAACTGTTTTTATCTTGTGCTTGCGGAGAATCTTAGCAACGCGGTCAGTGGTGTTGTGAATATAAGGGAGGTAAGCAGTTCCTCTCACGTCGGAGCTCTGAGAAGGTGGTCTATCCCTCCTTCTGGGATGTAGGGACCTATATATAGTGGATTCATTATAGCCATTACCCTTAAACATGGTTTGTAAGGCATGTAACTCTTCCTGAAGAGTTGATGCCTCACAAATACGTTCCGCTCTTTTGGCTAGAGTTGTTATAATTCCTTGTTTTTGTGTTGGGTGGTGGTGGGAGTCCGCATGTAAATAACGGTTAGTGTGAGTTGGCTTACGGTAGACGCTGTGCCCCATGGAGCCATCCGCTTTCCTCCTCACAAGAACATCCAAAAAAGGTAAGCATCCACCTGACTCTAGCTCCATTGTGAAGTGGATTGAAGGATGCAGCTGATTTAGGTGGTTCAGAAAGTGGTTCAGTTTCTCAGAACCCTCCTCCCACACCACGAACGTATCATCCACATACCTCCACCAAATCACAGGTTTGAAAGACGCCGAAGATATAGCCTCCCCCTCAAAATGTTCCATGAAAAAATTTGCCACGACAGGCGAGAGTGGACTTCCCATGGCCACACCATCAGTCTGCTCGTAATATTTACCATCCCACAAGAAATAACTGGAACACAAGCAGTGGTGGAATAATCGGGCAATGTCCTCAGGAAACAAATCCTTGATGAGTGACATGACCGAGTCCACCGGTACTCTGGTAAACAAGGACTCTACATCAAAACTCACCAAAATAGCATTTGGTTGAACGGCGATGGTTGACAATTTTTCGACGAAATGGGTTGAATCCCTAATGTAGGACTGTGTGAGCCCCAAATGCGGATGAAGCAACTTGCTGAGATATTGCGCAAGAGCATAAGTTGGAGAACCTATTGTGCTAACAATTGGTCGAAGAGGGACGTCTTGCTTATGGATTTTTGGAAGACCATACAATCTCGGAGGAACAGCATCTCTCGGAATAAGACATCTTCCCTCTTCTTTTGGAATAGATGACAGTTTAACAAGCTTAGCAGTGGCATTGGATACACGAGTGGTTGGATCACGAGTGCACAGTGTGTAGACAGGATCAGATAACAGAATCGAGATTTTACTTTTATATTCTACGGTATCCATCGCCACTGTCGCATTTCCCTTGTCAGCATGAAGAATAGAAATGGTGTCATTATTTCTTAGTTCCTTCAATGCCTTTCTTTCACCCCGAGTTAAATTGGGTGCGGGTACTTTCGAGGATCTTAATATCCTCACACTTTCTTGTCTAACTTCTTCAGCTTCATCTGGAGGTAAATTGTAGATGGCAGCCTCAACGGATGTGATCAACTCCCCTGTAGGAATTTTGAAGGCTGCGAGAGCAAAGTTGAGACCTCTGCTTAGTAAAGTTGTTTGATAGTCATCTAAAGGGGTATTAGAAAGATTGACTACAACTTTACTAGTATCAAGAACCGTACGAGGAGCTGTTTGTCTCGAGGACAATCGAAGGAACTTAGCTCTTTGTCTATCTACAGCCCGACAAAAATTATTCTCGGCCTGAATAGCGGAGATACGTTCAAAGAACAGCCACAATTCCTCTGAGAGAATGCTACTAAGAAGCAGATGTAAGTGTAATAACTCACGGGAAACTGCGTCCAATTCAGTACGAGAGTTCTGGATCCTCTCGATAACGAGTGCCTTGCTAGCGCGCTGATAAATTCTCATAGCTTTATGAGTGTGTATAGTTTGCTTCAATTTTACACAGTTGGGAATGATGTTATGATCCCTGCATCTAAGAAATCTTTCTAATACCCCTTTAGATGACTATCAAACAACTTTACTAAGCAGAGGTCTCAACTTTGCTCTCGCACCCTTCAAAATTCCTACAGAGGAGTTGATCACATCCGTTGAGGCTGCCATCTACAATTTACCTCCAGATGAAGCTGAAGAAGTTAGACAAGAAAGTGTGAGGATATTAAGATCCTCGAAAGTACCCGCACCCAATTTAACTCGGGGTGAAAGAAAGGCATTGAAGGAACTAAGAAATAATGACACAATTTCTATTCTTCATGCTGACAAGGGAAATGCGACAGTGGTGATGGATACCGTAGAATATAAAAGTAAAATATCGATTCTGTTATCAGATCCTGTCTACAGACTGTGCACTCGTGATCCAACCACTCGTGTATCCAATGCCACTGCTAAGCTTGTTAAACTGTCATCTATTCCAAAAGAAGAGGGAAGATGTCTTATTCCGAGAGATGCTGTTCCTCCGAGATTGTATGGTCTTCCAAAAATCCATAAGCAAGACGTCCCTCTTCGACCAATTGTTAGCACAATAGGTTCTCCAACTTATGCTCTTGCGCAATATCTCAGCAAGTTGCTTCAGCCGCATTTGGGGCGCACACAGTCCTACATTAGGGATTCAACCCATTTCGTCGAGAAATTGTCAACCATCGCCGTTCAACCAAATGCTATTTTGGTGAGTTTTGATGTAGAGTCCTTGTTTACCAGAGTACCGGTGGACTCGGTCATGTCACTCATCAAGGATTTGTTTCCTGAGGACATTGCCCGATTATTCCACCACTGCTTGTGTTCCAGTTATTTCTTGTGGGATGGTAAATATTACGAGCAGACTGATGGTGTGGCCATGGGAAGTCCACTCTCGCCTGTCGTGGCAAATTTTTTCATGGAACATTTTGAGGGGGAGGCTATATCTTCGGCGTCTTTCAAACCTGTGATTTGGTGGAGGTATGTGGATGATACGTTCGTGGTGTGGGAGGAGTGTTCTGAGAAACTGAACCACTTTCTGAACCACCTAAATCAGCTGCATCCTTCAATCCACTTCACAATGGAGCTAGAGTCAGGTGGATGCTTACCTTTTTTGGATGTTCTTGTGAGGAGGAAAGCGGATGGCTCCATGGGGCACAGCGTCTACCGTAAGCCAACTCACACTAACCGTTATTTACATGCGGACTCCCACCACCACCCAACACAAAAACAAGGAATTATAACAACTCTAGCCAAAAGAGCGGAACGTATTTGTGAGGCATCAACTCTTCAGGAAGAGTTACATGCCTTACAAACCATGTTTAAGGGTAATGGCTATAATGAATCCACTATATATAGGTCCCTACATCCCAGAAGGAGGGATAGACCATCTTCTCAGAGCTCCGACGTGAGAGGAACTGCTTACCTCCCTTATATTCACAACACCACTGACCGCGTTGCTAAGATTCTCCGCAAGCACAAGATAAAAACAGTTTTCGGCACTGTGACGAAAATTGGTCAACGTTTAGCATTAAACAAAGATAAATTGTCTCCAATACTACAACCTGGGGTGTATGAAGTCCCTTGTACTTGCGGAAAAGTCTACATTGGACAAACAAAACGTTCCATTGCAACTCGCATCAAAGAGCATCAAAGGAACATCCGTCTAAACCAACCTGACAAATCAGCTATAGCTGAACATGCCCTGTCTTCAGGGCACGATGTATGTTTCAAGGATGCTCATGCGCTTGCCCTTGTTAAGCACAACTGGTCTAGAATTATAAGGGAGGCAGTTGAAATTCGTAAAAATCCCAATAATTTTAACAGAGACACTGGATATCAGCTAAGTGACACTTGGCTACCAGTTATTAAGGATCTAGGGAGATAGTTCCTCTCAGTCTCTCTGTTCTTCACATATTTAAAATTGTACATTTTCCCTCTAGGGCTCAGAGCCTGGATTTGATCTCCTTTGTTCGTCACTGGAGGAGTTTCCATCTGTTTTTTCGCCGTTGACTGTATGACGTTAGGTATTGTTCAGATACACTTCCCTTTTGTTTATGTTTCCTTATATCCATCTAACCCCCCCATCTCCCCCCCCCCTCCTCATTCTTCGAGGAGTTTCTATATTTTCACACCGACCCCTTTACCTTCTGGTTACTTACTACTTTGTCCGCCGTTCCACCATGGTCCATACAGTAATTTCTGGCAGCTGCTCTCTGGTGACGAACAGAGGAATTTATCTATATTTTTTGTAATCTCATTGATATACTTTCTTTGGCCACATTGTTTATTTCCATTGAAAAAGGAGGCAAGGTTTCTCCGAAACGTTAGGTTTAAATTAAAAATACACACGGCATTAGCCCAAAAGCATGAATTGTTTATATAATAATCCGGGCCGTGAAAGCCTTAATATGCAAATTAGAAACCTCTATGGGGAGGAAGTTGTTCGACAATCATCTAAATTTAGTAAGTTGAGGCGAAGAAGGAGCTCTCTCCTTTCATCGTTGTCCTTCTTTCTTAGATGCAGGGATCATAACATCATTCCCAACTGTGTAAAATTAAAGCAAACTATACACACTCATAAAGCTATGAGAATTTATCAGCGCGCTAGCAAGGCACTCGTTATCGAGAGGATCCAGAACTCTCGTACTGAATTGGACGCAGTTTCCCGTGAGTTATTACACTTACATCTGCTTCTTAGTAGCATTCTCTCAGAGGAATTGTGGCTGTTCTTTGAACGTATCTCCGCTATTCAGGCCGAGAATAATTTTTGTCGGGCTGTAGATAGACAAAGAGCTAAGTTCCTTCGATTGACCTCGAGACAAACAGCTCCTCGTACGGTTCTTGATACTAGTAAAGTTGTAGTCAATCTTTCTAATACCCCTTTAGATGACTATCAAACAACTTTACTAAGCAGAGGTCTCAACTTTGCTCTCGCAGCCTTCAAAATTCCTACAGAGGAGTTGATCACATCCGTTGAGGCTGCCATCTACAATTTACCTCCAGATGAAGCTGAAGAAGTTAGACAAGAAAGTGTGAGGATATTAAGATCCTCGAAAGTACCCGCACCCAATTTAACTCGGGGTGAAAGAAAGGCATTGAAGGAACTAAGAAATAATGACACCATTTCTATTCTTCATGCTGACAAGGGAAATGCGACAGTGGTGATGGATACCGTAGAATATAAAAGTAAAATCTCAATTCTGTTATCTGATCCTGTCTACACACTGTGCACTCGTGATCCAACCACTCGTGTATCCAATGCCACTGCTAAGCTTGTTAAACTGTCATCTATTCCAAAAGAAGAGGGAAGATGTCTTATTCCGAGAGATGCTGTTCCTCCGAGATTGTATGGTCTTCCAAAAATCCATAAGCAAGACGTCCCTTTTCGACCAATTGTTAGCACAAGAGGTTCTCCAACTTATGCTCTTGCGCAATATCTCAGCAAGTTGCTTCAGCCGCATTTGGGGCGCACACAGTCCTCATTAGGGATTCAACCCATTTCGTCGAAAAATTGTCAACCATCGCCGTTCAACCAAATGCTATTTTGGTGAGTTTTGATGTAGAGTCCTTGTTTACCAGAGTACCGGTGGACTCGGTCATGTCACTCATCAAGGATTTGTTTCCTGAGGACATTGCCCGATTATTCCACCACTGCTTGTGTTCCAGTTATTTCTTGTGGGATGGTAAATATTACGAGCAGACTGATGGTGTGGCCATGGGAAGTCCACTCTCGCCTGTCGTGGCAAATTTTTTCATGGAACATTTTGAGGGGGAGGCTATATCTTCGGCGTCTTTCAAACCTGTGATTTGGTGGAGGTATGTGGATGATACGTTCGTGGTGTGGGAGGAGGGTTCTGAGAAACTGAACCACTTTCTGAACCACCTAAATCAGCTGCATCCTTCAATCCACTTCACAATGGAGCTAGAGTCAGGTGGATGCTTACCTTTTTTGGATGTTCTTGTGAGGAGGAAAGCGGATGGCTCCATGGAGCACAGCGTCTACCGTAAGCCAACTCACACTAACAGTTATTTACATGCGGACTCCCACCACCACCCAGCACAAAAACAAGGAATTATAACAACTCTAGCCAAAAGAGCGGAACGTATTTGTGAGGCATCAACTCTTCAGGAAGAGTTACATGCCTTACAAACCATGTTTAAGGGTAATGGCTATAATGAATCCACTATATAGAGGTCCCTACATCCCAGAAGGAGGGATAGACCACCTTCTCAGAGCTCCGACGTGAGAGGAACTGCTTACCTCCCTTATATTCACAACACCACTGACCGCGTTGCTAAGATTCTCCGCAAGCACAAGATAAAAACAGTTTTCGGCACTATGACGAAAATTGGTCAACGTTTAGCATTAAACAAAGATAAATTGTCTCCAATACTACAACCTGGGGTGTATGAAGTCCCTTGTACTTGCGGAAAAGTCTACATTGGACAAACAAAACGTTCCATTGCAACTCGCATCAAAGAGCATCAAAGGAACATCCGTCTAAACCAACCTGACAAATCAGCTATAGCTGAACATGCCCTGTCTTCAGGGCACGATGTATGTTTCAAGGATGCTCATGCGCTTGCCCTTGTTAAGCACAACTGGTCTAGAATTATAAGGGAGGCAGTTGAAATTCGTAAAAATCCCAATAATTTTAACAGAGACACTGGATATCAGCTAAGTGACACTTGGCTACCAGTTATTAAGGATCTAGGGAGATAGTTCCTCTCAGTCTCTCTGTTCTTCACATATTTAAAATTGTACATTTTCCCTCTAGGGCTCAGAGCCTGGATTTGATCTCCTTTGTTCGTCACTGGAGGAGTTTCCATCTGTTTTTTCGCCGTTGACTGTATGACGTTAGGTATTGTTCAGATACACTTCCCTTTTGTTTATGTTTCCTTATATCCATCTAACCCCCCCATCTCCCCCCCCCCCCCTCCTCATTCTTCGAGGAGTTTCTATATTTTCACACCGACCCCTTTACCTTCTGGTTACTTACTACTTTGTCCGCCGTTCCACCATGGTCCATACAGTAATTTCTGGCAGCTGCTCTCTGGTGACGAACAGAGGAATTTATCTATATTTTTTGTAATCTCATTGATATACTTTCTTTGGCCACATTGTTTATTTCCATTGAAAAAGGAGGCAAGGTTTCTCCGAAACGTATGGTTTAAATTAAAAATACACACGGCATTAGCCCAAAAGCATGAATTGTTTATATAATAATCCGGGCCGTGAAAGCCTTAATATGCAAATTAGTGGAAGGTTCTTTAACATGCCATAAATCTATGACATGTGACCGCCGGCTTTACTTCCCCTCCGAAGGAAGGCATACTGAGCGATTTTTAACGCTCTTAAAAATCCGACGGCTTCGACCGGATTTGAACCCGCTATCTTGGGCATAGAAGCTCAGCATGCTACCAACTGCGCCACCGAAGCAGCCAAACCGTGACTTTCAAATCCTATGAACAGGCGTCAGCTCCGTGTAGTTGAATGTGGGTTGACCAACGAGCTTTAAAGATACTATAGAGAGGCTAAGGCACCGTTCACAGCGCTCTTAGCGGAAGATATTGGTAAGAACGTCCGCCATGTTTTCTGGAGTCATCGAGTCAAAACATTCAGTCAGCTGATTGCGGGGGAAGAGTTCAGTGAATTGTGATTTCTATTGTCGTTTGTGTTACTAGGTTGAAATCTACCGCATATTAATTTCCGCAGCGATGCCTGCTGTATGTTCAGCGTACGGCTGTACTAATCGAAGCAATAAAACAACGGATATATCCTATTTTACGTAAGTATAGCCTAATTGTGCTACTAATATACTTCACTGCACGGATACAGTAAGGATATTACTATCAATTTTCCAGAACATCTGGTCTCCATTGCTTTCTATTAATGTCTGATACAGGCCTATACGGTATACGATATATATTTGTACTGGTTCCGTAACAGAAGGAATTGTTTCTGTTCCAGATTCCCGTTGAAAAATACGGATTTGACAAAAAGATGGGTAACTGCTATGAGGAGGGATAATTGGTATCCAACTCAGGCTAGTCGTATATGTTCTACCCACTTCCTTGAAAAGTACATTTATAAAGTGAACACTCAGAGACGTCTGTTGGCTAGTGCCGTCCCAAGTATATTCTCCTTCCCAGTACACTTGCAAAGGAAATACGTTGAGAGACATCCACCACGAAAACGCTCATTTGATGAAACTTGTAACGCTGGAAATATAGAGGTTATATCAAATAAATGTAAGTAGACTACGTGGCACGGGTACTAGACAACATTTTGTATACGAATAATTTTATTTAGGCTAACTTACATATCGGATATTTATTTATATTTTACAGGTGCTGCTGAGGTTGTTAGCCATGAACATAGTTCTAGCCTTCCAAGCCCTCAAAAAATGAAGAAGTTGCAGGACACCACCACAGAGAGGATTAAAGCACTGAGGAAGAAATTGAAAATTACTTCACAGAGAGCAAAAAGACAGAAGCTGAAAGTGAACAATCAGCAACAAATAATTTCAGGGCTTACGAAAAGACTTTGTTCGCCTGGCAGCAATCTTCTTCGGGGCTGTTTTCAGGGTGTGGTTAAAGAGCTCATAGATCTTAATGTAAAAGTGAAAGTTCATGAATATAGTGTCACAATTAAGAAGTTTGCTTTGACAGTTCACTTCTATTCAGCTCAGGCATACAGATATTTGCGGAAGTTCTTTAAATTGCCACATCCAAGGACTCTTCGTCACTGGGCCACCTCAATAGATGGAAGTCCAGGTTTTAGAGAAGAAAGTTTTCTAAAAATTGGTGAAGATGTCAAAAATAGTTCTAGCCCAATTCTAGGTGCTCTCATGTTCGATGAGATGGCCATTAAGAAACACATCATTTGGGATGGGAAACAGATCTGTGGTTATGTTGATTTAGGGCAAGGGGATCTAAATAGTGAAGACTGTGATGTTGCTAAGGAGGCACTTGTGTTCATGGTGACAGCCCTGAATAGGAACTGGAAAATACCGGTGGGCTACTGTTTAATAAATGGCCTGTCATCAGAAGTAAAATATAATTTGGTGAACCAATATTTGAGAAAGTTACATGAGACTGGTATTAAGATTGTTGCTACTACCTGTGATGGAACTGCTACAAACAGGACTGTTTTGCAAAAGTTAGGTGTGAAATTTGCTGTGCAGAACCCTCAGAGTTGGTTTCCCCATCCTGCAGATCCTCAACTTAAAGTATATTCTTTACTGGATGCTGTGCACCTAATTAAGCTGACCAGGAATTTGTTAGCAGAAAAGAGAGTGCTTGTTCATGGCAGCGATAAAATTAAATGGGAATATTTTGAGAAACTTGTTGAGCTACAAGAATCAGAGGGGCTTCATGCAGGAAATAAGTTAAAGAGAAGACATATTGAATGTGAAAGACAGAAAATGAAGGTATCTTTAGTCGCAGAAACTCTAAGTAATTCTGTAGCCAATGCTATGCAATTCTGCCTGAATCTGAAACTTGAACAATTCAAAGATTGTGAGAGCACAATCAATTTTGTTAAGGTCATAGATTTAGCTCTAGATTTTCTGAATTCATGCCATCCAATGGGCAAAGGGACGAAATCACCTATTAGGAGGTCAAATAAAGCTATGACATGTCAGAATATAGTTAAATGTATAGACTATTTAAAAGATCTCAAACTTACTGATGGCACATCCTTACACAACTCTTCTAAAAGAATTGCTGTTAGTGGATTGATCTTGGACCTTTTGAGTGTTAAGGGCCTTGCAGAAACTTATGTTTGGGAATCAGGTTCAATTCTAAAATTTATACTTACTCGTAAGTTAAGTCAAGACCATTTAGAATTGTTCTTTTCTTGTTTGAGAAGTAGGGGTGGAAACAGAAACAATCCCAATGCCTTAGAATTCAAAGCTGCATACAGGAAATGCTTAATTGCTCAAATTGATCCTTCCCCTAAAGCTAATGTGAAGACAGATGATAGTCTAATACTAAGTCCTCCCATTATGCGGCCTATTGCAATTAATGTTGATGTAGGCCTAAGTGATGTAGAGTGTTTTGAAACCCTTTCCACTTTCAGTGATCAAGTGGTAGAATATGTTGCAGATAGTGTTGTAAGAAATGTGTCGAAGAAAATCAAATGTGTGGAATGTTTAAATGTTCTACTGACAATGAGTAATGACGCAAAGTGTGGTCTCATAAAATGCAAAGATGTGGGCAACTCATTGTATAATCCATCCGCTGACCTGAAATACTTGTGTAAGACAGCAGAATGTGTTTTCAGGAGTAATGCTCTTATCTTGGACAAAAACTGCAAAAATATCTTGCTCAAACTAGAGACCAAGGTATTTACAAGGTTAAACTGTTGTTTGTTCTCTTCCTTTGAACACCTATTCACTGCAGTAGAACCATGTGAAGAATCGCATTATGTGAAGCTGATAAGGCATATATTGAAGTATTACTTCACTTGCAGAGTATATCATGCACTCAGAGAAAAGTCCTTTTGAATCCGAGGACGGCAAGTGAGACAAGTTTTAACAAAGCTGATTCTATTTAAGGGACAGTAATTACAATTGTGCAATGTAAATAGCCTACAGCACTATTGTTGTAACTTGAAACTATTCTGAATGTTTAAGAAGTGATTGGACTTCATAATTTGTCGTAAATAGGTTTCTTATTAATGTTCCAACATGCCCTGCTCTGATACTTCAACATATGGCATAGCTCCTCCCACTTTCTCTTGACTACAGAGAAAATGGCGGACACAGTTTCAAGTAGCTTCAGTCTTGCGGCGCTCCTGCCACTCTATAGTAATGTTTAAGCTCGTTGGGGTTGACCTTGTCTGATAACTAGAGACGAGAATTATAGGCACTAAAAACTGTTCAAATAGGCAGGCATATAGGCTCTTAAAATAGCCAAAATAGGCATGTAAATAGGCACTAACGTGTAAAATAGGCAACAAAATAGGCATGAAAATATTTCTTATAATTTAATAACATATTTAATTACTATAATAAGAATTAACAACAAGCAAATTTTCAATGTTTTATGGTAATAAGTTTGTTCTCCTGTCATGAAGAATGTTTTTTTATTGAGAGAAAGATCTCTCAACATCACATGAAGTGATTGAGCAAAACTTTAACGAAGCCACTGCATCTGGTTTTAGGTCAATTACTTCATCTACCTCACCTCGTAGCACACTGGCTACCTTTACCACTGCTTCCCATCCTGGATTCCTCTGCAGGACCCTATCAAACTTTTCCCTGACAGCAGCCATCTTCCCAGAGGTTCCTTCCAAACTTCCCCTGACTAATTCAACAATCCTACATGACTCCACCAGGGGTATTCCACTCTTCTCTATTTTCTGTTGCCTGCAATAGATCCTGCATTATGTGTGTCCACAAGCCTGCAATCCTCGTTGAAAATTAGAAAACCGCGTAATTTGAAATTGTGGCATTCGCCCATAACCTTACTTTTTGCCACAATTTAGCAAAACTCTAGAGGGGATGCTAGAGGCTTTTTGGCAGCTTCGCGGCCCTAACCTGGGAGCTTAACGCTCCCCCAGACTAGAGCCACACATAGCGCTGGTGAAAGTTACTCGCGACTTAAAAAAAAAAAAAAATGTATTTAAGTTGTAAATCTCTATGTTCACAGGGAATGCGTCAGAGTTCAAAATACCGATTTTTAATTCTCATCCACTCTGGGACAAGAGACCACCAGCGTTCTAACTCCTCGTTCAGTAATTAAATGATTATTTACATTTTATATATACATTATTGAGAGGTCATGTCTAATACAGCATTGCAACAAAACAACTTGCCACAATACATAAATTAATAGGCCTATAAATGCTACAATGAAATGTGATCGTACTTCTCAATCACATAAACAAAAGAAACAAACGAATTAACTCTTTACAGCAAGCTTGGCAGAAGACTCCTCTTCCAACGGTAGTGAAATTGGTATCCCCTGTGATCCACTGCTTCAGCCAGTAAGACTTCGATAATTTATCTTTCGGCATTGCCACGGACACACTTCTTCTTCGCAATAAATCACACAAAGATTTGAAGTGAAGATAAAGCGTACGCTTACACAGTTCGCATCGAGAGGGAGGTAGGGGATACGGTTTGTGTAACATAATTCGACGTTGATTGGTTCTCGCATGTGTCTTGCAAGGTAGGAGGGGTTGAAGGCCTCGAGGTCAAATTGTTCCTTGTTTCTTCTGTTGGAAATTTCCCAAGCGCTATTTCTGGTGACTTCCGAGAATTCCCATTTTTGTTTGTGGGGTAAACACATATTGAGAAATGAGAATATAATTCTGTCGAGCACACCAGCTGCAATATAATACCATTTAAAATTCAGTCAAAATACATCAAATAGGCAATTATTCTCCAAATAGGCACAAACCCTTGAAATAGGCATTTATAGGCACAATAAAACCAACGAAATCTAGCCTAAAAGAACCTAAAACGGATTTATTTCTCGAAAGCTTACGTTTCTAAACATAGGAGTAAAATAGGCAAATAGGCAAATTTCCGTCTCTACTGATAACCTTTGTGCCTGTGGTGTGTGTAACTACTGTAGCCTATATAGGGTCGGGAATGTGGTAAGTGTCCCGGGTTTTGAAATAAGGTGCTGCACCGGCATTTGCCAGGAGCGAGTTGGAAGAACCAGGGAAGACCTCACTCAGGCTGACCACTGTCAGCAGTGGAAATGAAACCTCTGATCTCCGAACGTGTTACTCCTCCCCGTCGTATTTGTTGTGCGTGATTTTACGCCACGGCAATAAGGGAGAGGAAAGACATGAGTAGGCCTACAGTAAAGGAAGGAAGGAGGTATGTTTGTAGTGTTTAAAGTAACTGTTAATCCCGTGATCATGAGCCACGGGGCCTCGTTCTTACATGGAATCCGAACCACAGGACATGGCATTTCACGTAGAATATCTCACATGCATTGACCGGGAATCGAACCTGGTCCGCCGTGGTGAGAAGTCAAAAGCTCGACCGCGGTGCTACCACGCCCCACTACAGTAAAGGAGTTGACGTCAAAGAAGTTTATACATGATCACTTGTTAGACTTTCTAGTCAGCAAAAGGCCTTCCGTTCAATTCCCAAACTGGTAACTTACTGTCCCCCAGCGTAGTCGTGCTCGTAAAATCGTGCACCACGACCGCGTGGGCAGTTGCAGAAATTCAGGAGATCGTAGGTTTGAATCACGGCGCTGACAGCGGCTATCCTGTGTGTGGTATCTCTCCGGGTTTCTCTACACTCCCTCCAGGCACACGTAGTATAGTGCATTATATTAAGCCCCGGGGCATCTACTCCATCCCTGTCCTTAAAATGCATGCACTTACACTGTAACAGTCACCACATATATCCAGGTTATCAGATACATTCATCACACACCCAAAAATATGGGATTGATGACCAAGATGTTCCAAGCCCCTAAATTAAATCAACAACAACATAGTAACTTACTGAGTGTTACATGAACATGCCGTTTACAATTACAGCATTACAAATTACAAATGGTTTGTCAGTATTCGAATCGATGCGGTGTACGATTTCCTGAATGGATGCGGGGGGGGGGGGGGGGGGGGGGGGAAGCCGCGGATATGTGGTCAGGTCTGTGTAATGTCCCCACCTCGTATGGAACGACATATGGAATGTTTGATATGGCCAAGGGTATTTACAGTAACATTAACGAGCTTCATACATTGATGAACTGCTTGTGTTTTCCATTTTTTCCGTCAAGTGCTCATGAGCTACGAGATTTGGCAAATCTCTCAAATCATCCTCCTCCATTTCAGTTACTTATACAGGGGTACTTATTACCATCCCTGAGGTCCCACGCTGCGAAAACAAATGATTGTCTCGTTGCATGAATGAGTATCCGAATGCAAAGAATAAACGAAAGAATAATTGAATGAATGAACGAATGAATGATTGAATGAACGAGTGAATGATTGAATGAATGAACGAATGAATGAACGAGTGAATGATTGAATGAATAAACGAATGATTTAATGCACGAGTGAATGATTGAATGAATGAACGAATGAATGATTGTATGAACGAGTGAATGATTGAATGAATGAACGAATGAATGATTGAATGAACGAATGAATGATTGATTGAACGAAAGAATGATTGAACGAATGAATGATCAATTAATCAAATGAATGAATGAACGAATGAATGATCGAATGAATATACTAATGAATGATTGATTGAACGAAAGAATGATTGAACGAATGAATGATTGATTGATCGAATGAATGATCGAATGAATGATCGAATGAATAAACTAATGAATGATTGATTGAACGAATGAATGAAATATTGAATGAACGAATTCATGAATGAACGAATGAATGGTTGGTTGAATGAATGAATGAATGAATGAAGGCATGAATGAATGAATGAATGAATGAATGATTGAATGAATAAACGAATGAATGATTGATTGAATGATTGAATAAATTAACGAATGATTGAATGGATGAATGATTGATTGAATGAATGATTGAATGAACGAATGAATGATTGATTGAATGAATGAATGATTGAATGATTGAATGAATTAAAGAATGATTGAATGGATGAATGATTGATTGAATGAATGATTGAATGAACGAATGAATGATTGGATGAATGACTGAATGAATGATTGATTGCATGAATGAATAAATGATTGAATGAATGACCGAATGGATTGAGATGACGAAAGTGCGTTTTCCAGTTTTCTGTGGTGTCCTATTCCTACGACAGGTTTGTTGTTTAGGTTTTGGTTTAGGGCCTAGACATCGTGATCATGACATCCCCGTATACTTGGACGTGTGTTGAATTTGTCTGATAAACTTTGTTTATTTTGCCTGGATTAGAAGTGGGGAAAACCACAGAGAAACTACTTCTAGGATGGCTGAGGAGGGGATGCAAACCACCTCTTCTCAGTTTTGCCTCATCAGAATGAGTGTACCCCACCGCGCGGTGTAGCCTTGCGTTAAATCGCTCACCACATCCGCGATGGAAAACTCCAGCAATTTATGAGATCGGAGGTTTGAATCCCGGTGGCGATAACAGCTATCCTCAGTGTGCTTTCTTTACACTCATCCCAGAAAAATGCCGCGATAGTACCTTACTTCAAGTCCTGGGGTGAACGGTTAACATGTCGGTCGACTAACCTCAAGCTTTCAGGTTCGCTCCTGGCCGTGGAAAGTGATTATTGAAAGGCAGCAAAAATTACGACACGCATGTCACACGATGTTGGCATGTCAAAGAACCCATTTGAATTCAGTAGGCCATGTTCATAATGGCAAAATTAATCTCGGGAGTTTCCGCCAACACAAAGTTCCTCATTTCTCCACAAGAAAGCGCTATAGTGTTCAAGGAGCTTAGATATCTAACCTCCTTGACTTTCATAGTGCTTCAAGGAACAATGAAATTCGACATGCAAGCTACCCTATCGGTGGAAATTAACAAAGCTTGCCCCCGGCACCCGAGGCCATACGATATTATTATGATTTTTATTATCCCATTCTGTAAACTAATAATAATAATTACAGTAACACCCACTACTATAGTCAACACAGAAACACAGGTTATCATACAAATCCAGCTCATACCCAAGTGAAAGCCGTGAAAGACTAAGATGTTATAATTATCTGAACATGTGTTCCCAAAATTTGGTACTGAGCGATCCCGGAAATAATGACTTTTTCCGATAATTAGAAATGCAACTGGGAGAACTTCCATTCCTATCAATCATTCCCAGACACACACTTGGGGCCTGAAGGCGGCTAACGGTCTAAAACGAATTTTCTTTCGCACATTACCGTACAACATACGAGGGCAGTTCGGAAATGTAACGCACAATCATTTTTTCTCCCCTGGTATTGCATCTGGAATGTCGAAATTTCACGACGATATAGTTTGAATTTTGCGCTACAGAGGGTATTTTGTTTTCATGTGGAGCTATTTGGGAGAAGCCTGACCTACGGAACAACAAGTAGTTCCGTGAAGAACTATACAGCCTATTTTCATATATCCTACTTATGTTAACTACCATCATCAACATACTACATTTCAGTTTGATTGCTATAATAGATTCGTAGATATTCAGAGCCGTCTAAATATTTCGGATGGTCGCCATGTTGGATTGTTAAATGTATAGGCCATAGAGTCATGTACCATTAAAGGAAAATTATTCCGTAGGTTCATTATTCAAACTTTCACTTTGATCGCATGATTAAGACACAAGAAATAAAAACTTAATTTTAAAATTCGCACAGCCGCCATCTTAAGGTTATGTAAACAATTGAACTAAATTAGATACCAGTGCATTACAATGTGTATATACATTTCCTGTACCAGATTTCATTGCGTTTGAAACTTTAAATCGCGAGAAAGGTGTATTTATAGTTTTCAAATTCGCTTGGCCGCCATGTTCGTTTTGTAGTTAACCGGTATTTGATAGTCTTATAGAGGAACGTTCAGTAGTGCCCTTTATCTCCGTACAAAATTTCAGGATGATACTGCTAATAGTTTCAGAGATATAGAATGCCGGTGAAATATTTCGCACATCCGCCATCTTGTGGTTATGTAAACAGTGGAACGAAGTTAGATGTCGGTGCATTACAATATGTATAAACATATACTGTACCAAGTTTTATTGCGTTTGGTTGGTTAAATCGCGAGAAACGTTTATTTAAAAGTCGCAAATTCGCGTGGCCGCCATGTTGGTTTTGTAGTTACCAGTTTTTCAAAAGTCACATAGGTGAACTTCTAGTAGTTTTCTTTATCACCGTAATAAGTTCCAGGATGAAATCGGTAATAGTTTCGGAGATATTGAATGCTGGTGAAATATTTTGCACAACCGCCATGTTGTATTGGTGAGACGTAACAAAATTTGAAGGGCACAGTCGGGGTCGCCTGGAATAGTGCTATGAACCTACCGAGTTTCATTGAAATCGCTCCAGCCGTTTAGAAGTTATTTGGGAGGACACACACACACTCCTTACACACACACACGCACACACATTCGGACAAAAGGTGATCTCATAAGCCTATTTTTTTTTCAATTGAAAATAGGCTAAAAATGGCGCGCATGTTACTGTCGTCAACTTGTGAAGAGCAGCGAAGTAAAGTCGGATGTGTGTGCGCCAATGGCCATAAAGCGAGTGAAATTCACAGGAACCGCGTGGCGTGTATGGGGCGAGTGTTTAGACCTTAGCAATGTGCCTTGGTGGTGTGCATTCTTACGAGAGGTCCTTGTGAACCTTAGTGATTCATAACGCTCAGGGCGGTCGGTAACAGATGCAACCCCGCAGAATGAAGCCATTGAAGAAATTCCCATGAAGAAATTCCTGGTCGGGCAACACTTTGCGACAGAGACGGAAGTGAAATCAGCAGTCCGCAGATGGCTATACTCCAACCAAACGGACTTCTACGAACAGGGCATATTAAAACTGGTAACACGATGGCAGAAATGTGTTGAGTAAGTTGGTGACTTTGTAGAAAATTAGGTCAAAGATGTAAGTTCATTTGTGATTTGTTTGGTTTTGTTACCTATTAAACAATTTGGGAAACAAAATATTGTGCGTTACATTCCGATCTGCCTTCGTATACTATTGTGATAAAGTCTTGCTAGAGCAGAACCCGTAACATATTTACGGGAGATTCTAAAGAGATGGGAGCTTTATTCTGATCAATAACCAGTGGTAATTGGTCATCCAAAGAAGGCTTTGTACTATTGACAAAATGTATATACTAAGGTACTCCAAGTAGAAGTATGAAGGCAGCCAAATGAAAAAGTGTTTGTCGCAGAGAATAGTAGGACCGAGAGAGAGCGTCACGTACTAGGCCGTGTTATACACATTGAATAGACACGATATGGATGCAATGCAGAGAATTCTGTTATTGGGAGTGTAGGAATCGATCGCGAAATCATTGGCTTTGTCTGCCTATGCTCTACCAATATTGAACTAAGGCGGCACGACAATTAACTCTCTTTGGTATGATTGCTGTTTACTATCCTAAAGGACAGCCTGAACTAGTTTGTTTGTTTGTTGGTTGGAGGTAACGTGTGTTTGTCTATTCACATACAAGCGATTACAGAGTTACGAGTAGGGGACAACAATCAGTGAAACACTTTGACTTTGATGTTTCACCATTGAAAGCAACAATCACTAGTACTCATCATACGGCCTGAACCTCCAAGAGTAACATGGACAACTCTGTACCCCATACAGTTTGGCCAGATTGTTTGCAGTCGATGACCATACATAATGAGAGAAAGTACGGTAGTGTAATGTGCATAACCACGGTTACTTATCATTATGTAATTTTGACAACAACACCTCTCCTTCATACCATAGAACGTGATACAACATAAACCAGAAAATCAATGGCTTATAAATTGTTATGGACTATTGAAGAAGGAGAAACTAAGGGATGACAATGTTTCGCTCGTCAAACGAGCATCATCAGATCCAAATCACAAGACAAGTAGCTTTACAAATCACAACCAAACCTGCAATGACACCCACATACAGTCTCTGAACTTCAGAAACAAAAACAAAAAAACATAACAATATAATACTGTATACTAGGAGACCCGGCGAACTCTGTTCCGCCTTAGAGGCAATAAATAAGCAGATTTTCGATTTTATTAAGTTCAATTTTTTATTAGGAAATACAAATAAAAAAATAAGTATTTTGATGAGTCTTTATTGTTCATGTATTTTGGTGCATAGGTTGCACTCTTCAGTGAAGTACCTTGTGACACACGACAATTTTTGTTTTATTATCAGGCGCAAAAACAAACAACGCAGATGGTCTTCCGACCCGTGAACATGCCACATATAATTGACCATGGGAAAAACATGGATATTCCAGATTCAAACCATAAACTTTCAAGGATTTGGCCTTGTGATTTGTTAATGGTCATGACGAATGCTAGACGGATGGGAAATTGAAGTCTTTTAAACTCAAACGGCATATCGGTTGGGATCATCGGGATCCTCGGAATGAGAACTTCCTCACCTTCGAGTTTTCCTTTGAGTATCGTCGCGTAAATCACATTGTTCATCAATTTGCTTATCACCAAACGCGTACCGTTGCACAGTTTAGGTTGGTTTATGTTTCGAAGCATGATTACTACGGAGCCAACCTTTAGGCGTAAATTGTGCGGTGGTTAGCCAGGCACATCCAAGGAGTTTAAAAATTCAATTGGATAGTTTGTGGCTTCATCTTCATTTGTTACACAGTCAATAGATTTGAATGAATGCATTGTTCCAATGATCTCATTCTGAATTAAGTAGTTTAGGTCATCTACATCTTTATTCTTGGCCGCTAAAATTGCTCGCTCACTCAACCATTCATTATAATTGTAATTAGTAATGATGTTTGGGAATACTTTGTTGATAAGTTCGTCTTTCGATGAGACAAAGTTACAGAAATGAGGAAATGAAATCAATCCGCTCGATTCATCGACAGGTACTCGACCATTACCGATAGTCAGCAATTGCTCAGAGAAATCTTCAGCAGATGTATCATTAAGCAATGCAACTCTCATGTTTGTTGTCAGCTGAAGTTTCTTCACATAGCGCCATAGATTCGATGATTTGAGGCAAGTGTTTATTTCTTCGGCAGTCGTTGATCTTGGAATTATTGGCAGTGTTTGGCGGAAATCGCCAGACAGTAAAATCATTGCTCCTCCAAAACATCTGGAGTCATTGCGTAGATCTTTCAATGTTCGGTTAAGTGCATCTAATGCACGTTTATGCGCCATTGTGCATTCGTCCCAGATGATGATTTTCGATGCTGATAAAACTTTGGCCATTGCTGAATTTTTTGCAATATTACATGTTGGTTCTTCAATATTTGAAGATTTAACGGCAATTTTAATGCTGAATGAGCCGTACGACATCCTTCTAACAATGTGGCTGCTATTCCTGAAGAAGCTTCTGGAACCGCAATGTTGTATTTCGCACGAACAGTGGCTAAAACTACTGACATGAGGAATGTTTTACCAGTTCCATCAGGGACATCCAGGAAATATAAACCACCATTTCCATCATCAATTGCCTTCATTAATGAATCATAAACTTCCTTTTGTTGGGGATTCAACAGGGGTACATTCGTTTGAACTACTAAATCTAATTCGTGGTGATCATATTCACGTTCCCGTTCCAATTCTTGATTAATTGCATCATTCATTTCACGATTTGGCGCTGGCATTCCTAACGTGACTAATAAACTACAGCACATGAGGTAACACATGTCTTCGATCAAGAGTAAAGCCCGATTATGTATTTCCTCATTCATCTCAAGATCGTGATTTCTGGAACTGACACGAATTTGATGTAAAATATCTTCTGACATATTATCCTTGTATTTGTGCCACTGGTTAGATGGGTTCGATGAAAAGCATGTCGAAATGATGATAGCAAATAATGTGCGTATCTGACTTGGAGATGCAGAGATAATGGCTTTAACAATTGTCGTATCCCAATGGGTATTTTTTCTAGTAAATTGAGTTCTTCACATGCAGCACGATATGTTGAGAATATTATACCATTAACAGTCCGTAGTGTCTCAAATGACGTTGGCCCACGCACATTTACCAGCGACAACCGCAAATAGAAGCATTCATCATGCTTTGGATGAACTATATACATACGACCAAGAGCATCAGTAAAGCGCACATCCGGATAACTATGAACCGCATCGACTTGCTTCCGTCGTTGAAAATTCTTCGATGAAGCATTCCAAGTGTAATAACGTGGCATCTCCGAGAAAAGCAGATCGCAATGAAACTGGTCAATGTTGTCGCTGGAGGTGTTTCAGCACGTTGAACAACATTCGAAGCCGTGAAATATAATCGTTGACCATTCTCCAGATGCACCGCCAAATGCACAACAGTAGGATGACATGCGTGAATAGGGAATGCGAATATACGCCAAATCCTTTCTTTACAGTTAACATAACGACCAACTTGATAGCGCGCAATTTCATCGTTGGTATTGGAGGATAGGATGCCAAAAACCGCCATATCGCTGCCTTTCGTGACATATTTGCAAATGTATTTTATGGACTTTACTGAATTGCAATACTCAAAGTTGCAATGTGTCTTGAACGTTTTGGAAATAATTGGCGAATATGGAACAATCCAACTGTTGTCGACAACGAAATCCATTCTTTTCACTTTTGTTGTGATAGTTCGACCGTTATTATCGGGTGATCGACGCAGATACAGTGGATAACCATCGTTGCCAATGACGGTCTCCGCCGTTAATTTCCGTGGATATCGTTTGGAACACTTTCCGTCTACCATGCAAGGTGATTGTGGATTGATGGTGCCACACGGTCCATGCATCATATTTGTAATTACACAATCATGTAGGTCTGGATCGGCTTCGTGATCGGGAATCTCGGCACATATGATATCATCTATTAGGTCTGGTTGAATTCTTTCCACTAACCAAATAAGAATGTGTGCGTGCGGCAGGCCTCATTTTTGCCATTCAATTGAATACATCCAGCATCGAGTATTTCCAAAGACGCGTTGTTTAACAATTTAGAACATCAGGGACCGCATTTTTTTGCCTGAATACACGTGCTGTGATATCGTGTCGATCACTTGATGTTTGTCCGGGAAGCAGCAATTGAACACTTTCTATCCATTTTGGATTACAGGTAAAAGTAATAAAGAGATCTGGCCGACCGTAATGACGAACATATGTCATTGCATCTTGCGCATATTCATGCATATGACGTGGACTACCTATGTACGTCGACGGCTGAATAGTTAATCGACCAATATTAGCTGCATTTCCTTCAATACGAATTGCATCACGTAAATGGATATACTCCTCAGAACGCAGTTTGACTTGGTTCAACCTAATGAAAGTTAAACGCTCCGTTTCTATTTGACGTACATGTCGACGCAATACTGATGAAACAATCGACGAAACCGCAGCAAATAGTTGTCAGCATTTTGACGAATCATCAAACGATATGCGTAGTAATTCATCGAGCTAACTTTCTTTGTAGTTTCTTCACCTGAAATTAAAACAATAGATTTAGTATTTCGTATGTAAATTTTTAGCATAATTATAAAGGGGTGAAGATAAATGATTTTAAATCGGTTGCCAGTCATTTGTCCAATTTTATCTATACAAACTACCCCTAATATTTTCCTGGTAATAAGGAGTGTAATTGGTCTTTTATTGTAGACCAAAACCAAACAATGTAAAATGTACGTCATGTTGAACTATGATATTGATACTCACCATTCAATGGATTTATCATTTTGATATTAAAATAATATCCATGTTCTCCTTGCCAAAACATCAGCGGGTGTTGCAACGTGTCATATGTTTCAGATATTTGTTTCCGTTGCCCAGTATCGCGACGTGTAAGCACAATATCGCGTGTTTCCGAGTGTTCACCAACAATCAGGATGGCAACTTCATCTATTGTTGGAGCGTTAAATGTGCGTTCGTGTGTTCCAGATGGTCGTTTATCTGCTCTGATCACGACTTTGTAGTCATCATTTGGCATGCGCTCCAAAGCACTCTTGAACAGCCTGACCAACGCATGATGTTCATGAAGTAGTTGCTGCAAATCTTGAAGAATTGCTCTTTTCATTGCTGCATTGATCTCTTGACGTCCATCAAGTTGTTCTTCCATGTTGCCCATGAAGTATATTTGTAAAAATTTATGCTGTGCATCTTCGAGAGGTTGCAATGATCCAATTCGATGGTGAATCTGTCCTTGTATCTACAAAATAAAAAGCAAAGACAGTATTACTGATTTATAAAGACTTTTTTTAGAATTAGCAAATAAGTACGGTATAGTAAGTTATTATTCTACTATATTGTGTGTAAGTACAAAACTCTATATATAAATACCTTGAATGTCGGATTAAATCCTCGTTCTTCGATAATGTCTGCCCCAAATGAGGTCATTTGGAAACAACCATTGTATTTTTGAGTGCTTGCAAGAAAATGACATGATTCGGGTGTTTCGCCACAAAGCAATGAACGCAATGGCTCAGGTGGCGGAGTCAATAATGGCAATTTCACTTTCCCACAAAGGCAGCACAATCCGGGCGTTTCTACGGAAAACTTCAATGCGCCACAATACTCGCAAACAATGTCCATTGGCCCCATGCAAACGCTAGGATGCAAGCAGTAATCAGAGCTGCAATCGTATCGAAACGCTGCGCGATTCAAATCAACACTTGATAAATCGCTTCTTGTGCGTCGAAAATTATCTACTTCTTGATCTCTGTTGTTCGCTCGACGATTTCGCATTGCCAACCGAGCCGTTTAACGGGCTGCCTCACTTTGCTCTTGTGATTGAGAAGCACGAAGTCGGGCCATACTAACGCGGCGCTCTTCACGGCCAATTTCTTGTTCTTCTTCAGTCCTTTCATTCGCAATGTTTCGTATCCTTCTTGCATTAAGGCTTTGTCGGGAAAGATTAGATCGTCTTTGTCGCGGCATTGTTAATGATGATTCAAAGAGAATACAAATTACGTTGAGCAACTAACGTGATTTCATGTTAAGAGCCTCATTTTCTATGCCGGTAGTGGAGAGCGCTACTCACATCCAGTCGTCCGTGTCTCTTCAAGAGCTACTGTTGCCTGGAAACGACTTGATTTGCCATTCCTTCTTGAGTTTATTTTAGCTGTCATTTGCGTTACGTTTTATAGTGACTTGTATTCTCTTTGACGTTTTATGTCACGTCACGGGTTAAAGAGTATCCTATATCCGTCTCCTGGTTCTAAGCTACCTCCACACCAATTTTCAGCCAAATCTGTTCAGCCGTTCTTGAGTTATAAATAGAGTAACTAACACGACTTTTTTATATATATAGACTAGCTGTTCCCGGCATCCGATGCAATGCCAATCAAAGAAAGTGTTGGCGTTGTAACTTTGTTGAAGTGCTTTCGGATTCCCAATATTATTTCCTTTTTCCGTTAACCACCTCTAAACTATTGTAAAATTGATTTACTATCTCAAAAAACATCCTGGGAGCGTGCTTAACAACTCACCAAAGTTTCATCGCAATGAAATGAATGGCATATGAACGCATACGGGACTTTGTTGAAACGATTCAAGTGCCGTCACACATTTGTTGAATATACTCGTACGCTACCTATTGTAAAATGGATTTACTAATTCGAAAACCTTCCCTGGCGTGTACACAACTCATCAAAGTTTCATCACAATCGAATGATTGCCATATGAACGCATACGGGATTTTGTATAAACGATATGCGCGCTGTTACTCATTTGTTGAATCTACTTGTGCGCCACCCATTGAAAAACGGATTTACTAATTCATACACCTTCGCAGGACTGTACCCAACTCACCAAAGTTTTATCACAATCGGATGAATGGTATATGAACGCATACGGTACTTTGTTGAAACGATTCACGCGCTGTCGCACATTAGTTGAATCTACTCGTTCGCTACCATATTGTAAAATGGATTTACAAAATCAGAAATCTTCGCGGGAGTGGAAACAACATTTCACCAAATTTCATTGCAATCGCATGAATGGTATATGAACGCATACGGAACTTTTTTTAAACGATACGCGCGCCGTTACTCATTTGTTGAATCTACTCGTGCGCTACCTATTGTAAAAATGATTTACTAAGTCAGAAACCGTTCTTGGAGGGTGCACAACAATTCACCAAAATTTCATAGCAATCGGATGAATGGTATATGAACGCATACGGGACTTTGTATAAACGATTCGCGTGCCGTCGCTCATTTGTTGAATCTACTTGTGTGATACCTATTGTAAAGTGGATTTACTAAGCCAGAAACCTTCCCTAAAGTGTACACAACATCTCACCCAAGTTTCATCGCTATCGGACGAATGGTATATGAACGCATTCGGGACTATGTTGAAACACTTCGTGCGTCGTCGCTCATTTGTTTAATATACTTGTGCGATACCTATTGTAAAGTGGATTTAGTAAGCCAGAAACCTTCCCTGAAGTGTACACAACATCTCACCCAAGTTTCATCGCTATCAGACGAATAGTATATGAACGCATACGGGACATTGTTGAAACGCTTCACGCATCGTCGCTCATTTGTTAAATCTACTCGTGCGCTACCTATCATAACATGGATTTACTAAGCCAGAAACCTTGCCTGTAGTGTACACAACCTCTCACCCAAGTTTCATCGCTATCGGACGAATGGTATGTGAACGCATACAGGACTTTGTTGATACACTTCGCCCGTCGTCACTCATTTGTTGAATCTACTCGTGCGCTACCAATTGTTAAGTGGATTTACTCAGCCAGAAACCTTACCTGAAGTGTACAGAACATCTCACCCAAGTTTCATCGCAATGAGATGAATGGTATATGAACGCATGTGGGACTTCCTTGAAAAAAACGCACGCCATTTTGTTCAAGCTACTCGCGCCATCTATTGTAAATTGGATTTACTACCCCTATACAAATTACGTTGAATAACTAACGGGATTTCATATTAAGAGGCTCATTTTCTATACCGGGAGTGGAGAGTGCTACTCGCATCCAGTCGGCCGTGTCACGTCAAGAGCTACTGTTGCCTGGAAACGACTTGCCTTAGCTGTCATTTCCGTTACGTTTTATGTCACGTCACGGGATAGAAAGTATCCTATGTCCGGCTCCTGGTCCTAAGCTACCTCCATACCAATTTTCAGCCAAATCGTTTCAGCCGTTCTTGAGTTATAAATAGTGTAACTAACACGACTTTCTTTTATATATATAGATATAAATATGTACGTTATGCATAGTATTATAATATCTCAATAATATGTATTATATTCTCGTTATTCTTCGCATATTCCAGTAGGCTAATTGGAATTATTTTGTGTTGTCCGACTGCAAGTTACAATATCAACTGCGTGGTTTAGTTCTCTAACTTCCCCCGTTAAAATTCGGCGAATCAAACTTCAACAGCAGCACGCGTCGACAATAATCATTGTTCGCTGCTGACCAAAAGCATGCTTGCTCTGTGACTCCACGTGGAGTCCAAGTCCAGTCGTGGCTGCCAGCTTGCTTGTCAGGACTCCAGTGTTGCACAGTTGCACACAGTTCTGTCCAGTCTCACTGCTTGCTCTCACTGGCTACGGTGACAACACTGTGTCTCGAGCTGGGAAAGCCTTGGCTTCACGCAGACATGGATGGGATGTAAACATGCCGGTCGTTAACGAGGGAAGTGAGAGATCTAAACAAGCCAGGTTCATGACAAACCAGCCATCTTTAAAATTAATTTGTTTTTATTCATTCCATTGACACCGACATTTCATGAGCTTCGTGTAACTTATTCCCTCTAATCTAATGCTTACATGATTGAGTGTTGATGTTTACATACAGTACATGAACACAGTGTCATTGCTGAAGCTTGGGAAACACTGTAGTATGTTTGTGAGATAGAGAGCGTGGCAGATGCGTTGAATGGCCGTGCCCCTCTACCTACTTTCCCGACACTCACTCCTGTACGCGCGAAGTTCAAATGTGAAAATTTTATCAATGTAAAACCGGCGCCAAATACAGAATTCTGATATGATTTTGATATCGCTGAATAAAACATTCCTACTGAAGTTGTACCAGATCTCAATTCAATCACAGTTGAAAAAGTTTCCGTGCAAGTATGGTTGTAGCTCTATCAGCGACTTCTACAAGAAGTGGCTCAGCTGCTTGCCTCTTTCCAAGGTAGATCGATTTCAATTCCTGGTTAATGCATATGAGATTTTTAAAATTAAACTTCTTGCCCCGTGATGCAGATTCCATGTAAAAAGGAGGTGGCCCTCTGGCTTATCGCCATAAGGTTAAGAACTATGTCAATCCACAAGCATGCATTGTGTCCCATCTCCCTGTACGATAAAATAAAATGACATGATAGCCCCATTCCTTATTTACGATGTAATTATAATAATGTTTATGTTCGATGATGTCGAAATGTAAATATTATATGTCAGAAAACTGTATCATAATGAGGCTCATTATAGTACAAGTTTTCATTATGATACAGAGCTCAAGAAACAGTTGTGTGACCAATTAGGAAAGGATAGCATCGCACCTGCGCTGAGTTCCAAGGCCTTCTAATTTAAATTTCACTGCGTGACCTAGTGTCATAGTGGGGTAATCGAGGAGACCATGACCAAATACAAGGTATTCTCTGCGTCCCATGTGCTCTGTTCAGTACATAAAACTGGCGAAATCTCGACAGATATTTATGAATATTTATGTTCGAACATAAAATAGTTATAATAATTATCATCGAACATAAACAGTCGTATGCAACTCGCCTATAATAGTAATTAAGACACTCGTATGAAAATTATAAAACTCGCATACGCTCGTTTTATAAACATACTCGTGTCTTAATTATTGCCATTATAGGCTCGTTGCATAATGTACTATTTGTATAACCATGTGTCAATATTAGATTGTACTTTGTAACAGATCTGTTTTTGTTTTAAATTTTAATGTATAAGCTTTTGGACGAAGAATATTTTTAGAATTTTGGATAACATCCTCTGTTATGGCAAATTTATATTAAGTACATGTTCTTGCACCTTTTCATGTCCACAATTACGCTGAGGAAGGACATAATGTGACTGAAACTGGTACAAGTACAATATATTATTCACTTATGGTTATATAAATGTTATTATAGTAAAATAATGTACTAACAGTTAGGCATATTACGGTACTTTTGAGGCAAGAAATTTTCCGCAATTGGAGCTAAGCCGCATTGGTGTAAGTGGATAAATATTCACTCACATTCTACAACCTACTAGCTGGGTTGTGCAGCGCTGTCACTCGAATCGCCTTTCAGTGGCTTCCAAGCCACATGGGCATTGTGAGAAATGAGTTAGTGGATCAAGCTGCCAGATAGGCGAGATCACTTCCTCCTCGACCAATGAAGGTATTAGTCAGAGATATTCGCTCTCAGTTACGCCGGCAAGTACTGGCATTCTGGGAGAGTCCGTGGCTAGCTTACCCAATGCCCAGTCAACTGAGAGTGATCAAGGGAATTACTCTCGTGTGGTGGAGCTCTTTCCGATCGCGGAGGGATTTCGTAATTTTGTGTAGACCAAGGTTAGTTCATGCAAGATCTACCCACTCGTATCTATTGAGAATCCTTGTACCTGTAGAACCGTATTCACCGTGGCCCACATTTTAACCGAGTGTGTGGATCTTGCTGATTCACGAAGAAACCTTGGTTTGCAGATGACACTCGATATAATATTAGTCGATGACGTGGTGGCTGCTGATCTCGTCACTCTCTTTATAAGTGAGAGTGGGTTAGGGCCAGCAATATGAATTTTCAACTGTACTTATTTACTCAAATAACTTGTTCGTTTCTGAATTTCAGATTTTTTATTTTCCGTATTTTATTATTTTTATTATTATTTTATTATTATTAATAATTCAGTTTAATTTAAAATTTAGCAAGATTTGTATAATTGTATTTGTGTTAAGAGGGGCAGATGACCTCGCTGTTCAGCCACAATCAATCAATCAACTCTTTCGCAAGTGACCTGATTGTCCCTTGTGCTACCGTGGCACCCTGGGAGAGTGGTTGGCGATGGCTGCAGAGCGTATATTGTTGTGGTGACTACCAAATAAGACGGGAGATGTTCTGTGGATTCCAATTACCGCACAGTGGAGCTTCTCTTGACCCAGCCCGCTGAGTGTTACAATAACGGAATATCAGGACAATTGCAGGGAAAATGGACATCCCCACAAGGCTCGGCCACTGTGTATTGAGCCCGCTAACAATGAGAGCGATATTTATAGCCCGCCCAACCTGTTCTCCATTCCAGAATAGTGTTTCGTTTTTACTGTGCGGAGTTATCATTCATACGTCCCTGCGGGGTTCCCCAACTCTGCGGTACAGCCACTCACTGCTGCGCGAGATTCTATTCGGCAACGAATATCTATCGAAACAACAATGAATATGTCGTTACAAAATGTTGTTTATTTGAGTCTTCAGTCTTTTAACTGCTTTGGTGCAGCTCTCCACACCTCCCTATCCTGCATTAATCGTTTCATTTCTACATAGCTAGCACATCTGACATCCGAGGCAATATGTTTAAAATGTTCTAACCTTGGTCTACCTTTACAGTTCATGTCCTCGAAACTTACTTCCATAACTATGTTTGCTATCCCTGGGTCACCTAGGCCCATGTGACCCACCAACCATCTCATCATTAGCAGTCACCAGAAACATCACTCCTCTCCCACTCGTCCTAATACTTCTTCAATTGTTACTCTATCTACCTATCAGATCTTCTTCATTCTCTAGTAACGCCTCTTTTCAATTGTTTCTATTCTCCCCTTTTCTGCTGCGCCAACAGACCAAGTTTTACCTCCATAGAGCGCCACGCTCCAGACAAAGGCTTTTGGAAATGATTTTCTAATATCGAAATCTATATTTAACAACAGATTTCTTTTATGTAGAAATTCTTTTCTTGCCTGAGCCAACCTACGTTTTATATTCTCTTTGCTTCGTCCATCACCACTTATTTTGATAACTATGTATCAGAAGTCTCGTACTTCCATTACCTCTTCACCTGCCAATCTGACGTCCATAGGGGGTTCTGATTTCTTGCGGCTTCTTATCATTATTTTTGATTGAATTTCATCATGAATTCTTTACTTAAATCCTTAGGTGAATCAGCTAAGATAACATCAGCAAATCTCAGAGTTAAAATTATTTCCCCTTCAATTTTATACTTTAAATTTTGCTCTAATTTCCTCCGCCACAATGTGTAGATTGAGACGCATAAGTGATAAGTTGCAGCCTTGTCTTACGCCTCTCTGAATATCACACGAAAGATAATCGCCTATATTTGTGATTCTTCCAAATAAGTACTTAGTGCAGCCCCTCATGTTTGGGCCACCTTCTGTGGTCTCAAGGCACGTATTGAAACTCGAGATCAAGATGTCCTCGATTCTATTCCTGGCTCTGATAAGAAATATTATTATGGTATAAGGCTTGGATCCGGGTATTTAGTCTATTACGTAGAAATGAGAAAGGTTGGGTTCGATTTCCACGTCCGCTGTCCTAGAAGTGGTTTTCCACTTTAACTCCAGGCAAATGTTGGAATGGTTCCTGACTAAAATCCACGCCTCCTTCGAAATTCTGGCTTCCATTACAAATACAACAGCCACTACGGCCATCACAATGCCACAGGTTATCAGACAGATTACACACATGACCCACGCACACGGGGCTATATGATCACAATGTCGTAAAGTCCCTAAATAAATCAGCAATAACAAGCTTACATCTCCGATCGTTTATGTACTGTACTTGTAAATGGACAAGGGTTTGGGAGGAGGCAACAGTGGCCTTATATTAGGTGACATTTTGGCAATTGCCTTGTGCTGAATTGGAAAACTTTGTATAATTACTTCTAATGTGCGTAGGATAGAATTTGAACCCATCTAGTCTAATCTAGTCCTCAATACTTCTCAGAGTCGGGGATCAAACCAGGTTTTTTGGGTATGAGTCTAAATCAGGAGCTTTAGACCACCTCGGCAGCGTTTAGTTATACCTTTATGAACATATACCGTAATTCAGGTTTACAATATGTCCGTGGAACTAGAATTTGGAATAATTGTCTTCGCGACGTTAGAGATTTTACTTCACTAACAACTTTCAAACGTGCATGTAAAGAGTTCCTCTTGAATTCGTAGACCAACTAGAACATTTATTGTGAGTGAATGAATATAGTTATACTTTCATACATTGTTATTACAATATGTACATTTTTATAGCTTACTTAATATTAGAACATGCCAAACACGTAATTGCCACTTCAATTCTAGTACATAAGTTTAGTATTTAAGTTTGGTAGGCTAAGAATGACATATTTGTAATAAGTATTGTGCCCAACTGGCCACGGCAGTCTGGCATCGAACTCAGGTCTCATCAGAAAAGACCAGGCACATGGTTATGCCTAGAGTCGAACCATTGATCTCTGCGGGGGAGCAATTATTGGGAACCCAAAGAGCAATGAGAGGTACACTGGCATATAACATGGTAGCGTGATTTCACGATCTATAGGTGAATATCATAGCAATTTAAGGGAAGAACTGTAGCCAAATGCAAGGAAATATACATTTTCAGAGCATACGAAAGTGAGAGAAGGCCAGTTTGAAGTTTTACAAATGACCCTTAGCAAGTGGGCGGAGTAGTCTAGGCGCCTACCGAACTACTTACGTCTGGAGCGGAGAGACAGCTCAGAATTAATGACTCGGGTATCCACCGCTTGACAACGGTGCAAGCTATGGCGGGATCGACTGCACATGGAAATAAATTGATTACAGCTAAATAGAGCATTGAAATGCATTGAAATATACACCCAGGTGAATATATTCACGGAGAGGTAATTTAGGAATGGTTTTTCACCTAAATTAAGGCCTTTATCTCGAAATGAATGCATCACAACCTACCCTACGCTCAAGAGCATTGACTTAGTGACCAGTCAACGGGGAAGTACCAGGATAGCGTGCCCACGCGCTGAACTAAGGCAATTAATTGTAATTAATTGGCCGAAGCGATCGCCGGCACGCGAATGTTTTTGAAACCTCCACAGCTAAATAAACAAGATGTAGATGTCATTTCGGCTGAAGAGGCATTATTTCAAGAAAGGAGTCGCTCTCATGTGTCCAGTGGACTATTTCGTACAATAATCCTTTATATAGGGGGAGCGAGGCAAGCCAAGCCAGTCTTCTTCTAAGTTCATCACAAGTCTTCTGCAGTTCGTCACCAGTTCTTTACCAGTCTTCTACAGTACACACGTAACTAAGACGTTGCTAGTAGCGCGCCAAATGTTAAAGTATCAACGCGCCGTCGTTGGAGAACAATAGAAGCAAGTTATAAAGCTTCGTAAATAATCATGAAGTGCGTCGAAAGTAAAGTATTACAGATATTTACATATTATCTGACGCAAATATAAATTCGCCACAGCGAAAAGGAACTTATAATGTTTTTGAACAGTTCTGATACCGGGAGGTATTGTCAGAATTAAATATGACAGCATCATCAGAAACACTACAATGATGGGAGCTTGGAAACCATTGCCACCTAATTTGGATAGTGAGCTGAACAAGATTGCAGGGAACGAGGATGGAACGTCCGTAAAACGCTGTTAGATTGTCACGGAGACCAGCGGTTGTCATAATTACAGCGCATCTCTGAGATCAGGCGTAGGAGAAGTCCAATTTAAGGATCAACATGTGAAGTAGTGGATAAATGTATATAAATTGTGAAATAGTGTTTTAAAGTGTTCATGTGTATAGTGATTAATATGCAGTGTATTGCAATGATAAAAACCACTGATAAAAATATGTGTATCATGTGGAAAGTGTATGAATCTAAGTGTTGTGTCAAGGATAACATGATGGCTTAAGTCAAGCGTTATGGTAGCGCTACAGCTGAGGCGCTGGCACTATCCAGCAAAGAGGAAAAAAATGAGTACCCATTTTTTATAATGTAATTATAACTAAGTAGTTCACCATGTAACGATTTATCACTTTGAGTAAGATGTAATAGTCACTTACTGAACGAGTTTTCACCACTCGTCTTGAATGAAATATGGCTTGGAAGGTGATTTGTTTGAGGCCATTCAGGCAAAAATAGTGATGGATGTAACGGTAACGTTAAATGATAATAATAAATAATATTATGGGTCGGCAAACAGTAAAGTAATAGGCATTTTTGGCCTAAATGACGTTCAAATAGTGTCATGTCTAATGTAAAGATACTGTATTTGGTAAACAGCGAGAGTATAACGTGAAATATAAAGAAATACGAGAGCTTTTGCAGTGTCAGTGAAATATGAATGAATATTTGATATGGTCAATCCTTAGGATTATTGTTTGAGGACCATTAAAGTAAAGTAAGCCAGTAAATTTTGATACATTTGTGTTAGGAGCTATGTAAAGCTTTGGCTTAAGTGGTATGACAGAGAACGCGGGTGCCTTAATAATGGAGTCATATATGTGAAGTATTGTTTGAGCCGCTTGTAAGCGTGCAGAATTAACGTAGAATCCAGTGATTTACGTAATAAATATAGCGGGGACAACTAGTATAGCTTGCACGTTAGGTGAGAAGTTGGCCAAATCTACGAGTAGTATCGCCCTTGTGCATACTGTATTATGTCGCAGCGAATTGGACAGAGGCTGTCTGTATCCAACGCTTGCTTGAATTATGCCACTATTGACGTCCGTCGAGACGCTGTGAGCATGTGTGTGTTAATGACCCACCCTGTGAGGTAGAGGATCATATTCGTCGTTTAGGAACGCAGGTTTCCTTATATTTTATTGACAGCTGCTGGTGAAAGTCGTTGGATTTCCACTATGATGCGCGTCTAAAAGCCACTAGTCGTCACCATAGAACGGCAAGACTATCACTAGAATGCCACCCCAGCCATGAATGTTAATTAAGGAGCCAGTTTGAGCCCAAGACACTATAAGGATAGATGTTAAATATTTAAATTGACTACACTCAGTGTTACTCTATTCTGCACTTTGTAAACAAACCTGACCTTGATCTTGACAGAGTGAGAGAGAGGGGAATGGTAGACCAATTCTGTAGCGGCCATCTTGGAGAGCCGGCTGGAACGAATTTTATTACCTGCTAAGGGGGAGGAAGGTCGTCCGACCGGTCCCTTGTAAATTAGTCACACTAGGACACTGAGAAATCTCGATATTTAAATATGCAAGTAAGATATGATTATTTTGATGATGCCAAGTGAATTGAACGGTGGGTTGCAACTCACATACGTTGTTGAATCATAGAAATCAGATAATATTTGGCTCAATTATTCTCTGAGGAGAAAAGCTGAACCAAAATAATGTAGGCATCTTCTTTTAGAGTGCATTTTGCCATTCCTGCTAATTTATGCAGACGGGTATGTGTTCTTCCCAGAACATGACACATTTGTAACAATGATAAGCCCGACAAGACCCAGAAAATCGTTATATGGTGAAACTATAAAATTAAGTACCACTTTTCCTAAGGCGTTCATATGCATGGAAGGAGGGAAGATGATTCACGCAACACAAAAAAAAATATCTGATAATGATTGCAGAAAGTAATGTATTCATGTTAATCAAGGTAAATGCCATAAGAAATGGGAAAATGTTTATTTAGTATCATTTTATGTGATATGTGATTTTTGTGTTATGATACTCCCATTAACTAAAGTTGTGTTAGTTCACTATGGAAACCCATGGAAGTCTGAAAATATCATTGACAGGATGTTAGAATTAGATTTGAGTGCAGTGCAGCACTATTTTACGAAGAAAGCTCACAGAATTACCCTATTTTATTTGTGGGAATTAAATGTAATTTGTCCTTTGTTTTGTATTTGTTGTGTAGCCATTGATTTTAGACCAGTAAATGTGTTACCTTTAGGAATATGTTGTGTATTTCCTGTAGAGTAGTTACCTGGTAGACTCAAATCCTGAGCATGTGGTCGTATGGTGGGCAGGAACGTCCCATACCTCGAAAGACCGTGAGCTAGTTGGGATACGAACACATGGTCCACATGATGACAATCGGGTACAGTATTGTGTGTGGTTGTGTATGAGATGATCAAGGGCCCTAACGTCACCACAATAAAAGCATGAATAATAATAATAATAATAATAATAATAATAATAATAATGTATCAATTAAGAAGAAACGGCTACTATTTTACGGTCTCCTTTAGAGGATGACTGATGATCGATTAACGAAAAGAATATGGAGTTTCATTAAGTCTAAGGCAGCAAGGCCGAGATGGTTCGAGGAATGCGAAATAGATCTCAGGCAAATTGTTATTCTAGACCGACAAATTCCTGACAGGAACACATTTAGAAGATTGGTGAAAAACTACCAAGGTTTTACAATCGTATCAACTTCGGGAAGACGGAGAGGACCTTTGTCCGATGAACATAAACAGTCACTCGTCGCTGGGGTCAAGAGATACTGGCAGGAAGTCAAACCCGGAACAAGAACAAGACCTAGATACTAAAGTGAAGTTGGTTGTTACTACGCAGTACATAGAGGCTCAACTCGATGTAATAAAAAAAGAAAAGAAAATTATGCGCAAGAAAATAAATTGGCTGGAGGAAACGAGGGGGGAACTGAATGAGATGAACATCGGAGGGAACATGATGAAAAACCGAGATATCTTCAGAACCTCCGTAAATAAGCAGACATTTAGAGTGAAATCCTGCAGCAGGACTGGTACAAGATGGACAGAAGACGCAACACAGTGAGTTCATGTAGAGGTTTTGGGAGAAGAAGAAGATGGAGGAGAACTAGCAAGTTCCAACAAGCTCCATAATTGTGCATAACGAAGAAAGTCGAATATTAAAATAATATAACTATATAACTAATGCACATGTCTGTTATGTGGTGCCCTATAATTGTGTATGGTGGTCGTTCTCAGTTTTCATGTAGTATTTATTGCTCTGACATGTGAGCTATCAAGGTGACCACACAGAATCTTGATTTGACGAAGGGAAAGTTCATGGGAAAGAATGGATCTCAAGAATGTGGTTCTAACAATGCCCTTCTTGACTCTTTGTATAAGAGAGAATTATAGGGACGGTTTCTTGAAGAATTCATTGCTTACCTTGTCCTCTAAACACACACACATAATGTCTATGATCAAGCTCTCACACAGGGAGCCTAGGTCAAGAGGGTGGATAATTGTACGTTTTCCTAATTTGTTTTTTCAAACAAATATGATTGCATGAGGTCTGAGCAGAAGGAGCACGCGAGGGGATTTATCGCCTCTGCACATGTAACACAGGAAAATGGTAGTTGTCACCAGCATATTACACTAAATTACTGCACGGGGGTGCACTCATGGACTGCTAAAAAGTCCAACGGTTCAAATCAGATTTTAGAACAGGGACCACCAAGAATTTGTCACGTGTGCAGACGTCTGCTTGGACACTTCCGCCACTGTTATCCTTTCTCCTCAGAATTACCTAAGCAAACGATTGTGTGAGAAATGTTCGGGGCCGAAGTAAAATGTATGCTTTCAAGATGATGATCGCGTGAGGCATTCGAACATTATAATTGGTAATTCTTGCACTAATAGAACAATCTTCACAACAGTTGGCATAGAGAGAGTCTTATATTCTGCCCAAGAGTTGACCCTGCGAATATATTGCTACACCATCAAGTTACTAACCAACCACTGGGCATTACAGTCCATTGAGAGCCTTAGCCTACCAAGCGGCTGCTGGTTAGCCGTAAGGCCACGTGGCGACGTGTAGTAAGCGTCATGTGTCCCCTAGGTGATTAATCTAGACCTTCTATATCGGGGCCACTGCCTCTCAGGTCAGGCAAATACTCACTTGTCCTTGCGAGGCTGAATACACCCCGTTCCCTGACGGAGCCAGTGATTGAACGCGGAGAATCGTGCACCATGGAGACATTATAGTGTTTCACTCTGTATTAATTGTCTCCAGAAAAGTCCACGGTCTGAAACTCAACCTAATGCTCCTTGAAAATCTTTCACTCATATTCCGCTTGCCACGGTGGGTGTGTGGTTATAGTGTCGGACTACCAACCCCAAGCTTGCAGGTTCGCTCCTGGCCATGGTAAGTGATTCCTGAAATGCGACAAAAATCACGATACTCTTGTCATACGTTGTTGGCATGTTAAAGAACCCATTTGAATTCAGTAGGCCGTGTTCATATTTGCAAAATTAATCTTGGGATTTTCCTCATTTCTCTACTAGAAAGCGGTATAGCGTGAAGGAGCTTAGATATCTAACCTCCTTGACATACATAGCGCTCCAAGGAGCATTAAATTCGACACGCAAGCTGCCCTCTGGGTGTCATTAACAAAGCTTGAACCTGGCACCCGCAGCCATATGATATTATTATTATTATTATTACTAATATTCCGACCGTAATGGGTACATTCTCGTTACCTTCATGCTCTTGGAGAGGCGAGCACCACGGTGGTATTTCACTGAAACCTGGTGCTCTCGTTATACGAGCCAAAAGTGCTCGCGGGCACAAGATCTCCTGAGATCCATTCTTCAATACAAATCCCGTTGCACGAACAGAAATAATCGTGTTTTCACAGTCAGAAATGATATCTATTGGTGAAATATACATACTAAATACTATATATAATTGGATATCCCCATTTTATGAGTGACACGAAAGATGCTGAATCCACGCCACTGTCCACGAGTAAATGTATCTTAACTGCATGAGGCATGCAAGTAGTTGCAGCATGCCTGGTGACCGGTGAATTCCTACCTACATCAGCCCTTCTGAGGGAGAGATAGGAAAACGAAAGCGAGGCCCGTGCTTGTAAGATTATTCTTCTTCTTCTGTCGATTTTGGCCTATTGTGGACCACGTTGAACAATCGGCCGACTTGCCATTCTGTTCTTCTCCTCCTCTTCATGCGTTCGCTGAGTCTCCTTCTTTCTTCAGATCAGATGACCTTGGTTTTTGAGCTAGATTGTTCCTGAAACCCTTTAAATTTATCAACCTTGTAAGATTATTATTAGACTATTATTACTTAAATTATTGTTAGTATTATTATTACGGAGAGCCTCCGTGGCTTAGGCGGTAGCACGCCGGCCTCTCACCGCTGGGTCCGTGGTTCAAATCCCGGTCACTCCATGTGAGATATGTGCTGGACAAAACGGAGGCAGACAGGTTTTTCTCCGGGTACTCCGGTTTTCCCTGTCAAAATTTCATTCCAGCAACACTCTCCACTATCATTTCATTTCATCTGTCATTCATTTAATCATTGCCCCAGAGGAGTGCGTCAGGCCTCGGCAGCCGGCACAGTTCATATCCTCGCCGCTAGATGGGGGCTTCATTCATTCCATTCCTGACCCGGTCGGAGACTGGAAGCAGTCTGTGGATTTTCATTTTCATTATTATTACGAGTTTTTTCGATTTAATGGTGCTCGGGCACTTGATATAACATAAGAGTGGTGCACAAAGTCTCAAAAAGATTGAGAACCTCTGCTTTAGATCCTTATTCAGAAGAGGAAGTATTGCTGCCAACAATTCCTGATTGGCGTATATTCAAAACTTTAGAATTAGTTCTTGGTGGCAAAAGTGCAGTAAAACTACAATTTAAAATATGTGTATACAGAATTGTTGTAGTTGAATCTTTAAGGGGCTTTGTGACATCGTGGTCATGTAGCCCCGTGTACTTGGGTAAGTGTAGAATTTGTCTGATAACCGGTGTCACTGTGATGTCCGTAGTAGAGTATTCGTAATTGGGGTTGAAATTGGGTAGGAAGTAACGGTGGCCCTAAGTTAGGTGCCATCCCGGCATTTGCCTGGAGTAGTAGTGGGAAACCACTTCAAGGATGGCTCAGGTAAGAATCAAACCCTCCTCTTCTCAGTTTTTCCTCACGAGGCTGAGGGCATCCCATTCCAGCCCTCAAACCAGAATGACATTTCTTGGCAGAACCGGAAATCAAACCCGGGCCTCCGCAGTGACAGCCAAGAATGCTAGTCAATACGCAATAAGGTGGACTGCACATAAAGATTATGATCAACAGATACATTTTCTGCAAAAAGAAATAAGAACAAAAGTTGTGCTGTTTCCAGTCATGTGACCTTCGTTACACACGAGTTTTCACAGGGTGTCAGGAAAGGTACGATACTTGTTACCGGATCTTGGCAAATTGATTTCCAGTATTAAGAAGATCTTTCTGACCATACAGTACATTCACAGACATTGTTCCAGATTTACTGAACCACTGCACCTCATCATAACGAGATAGGGAAGTTGCCACAAGTGGTCTATAACAGCCTCCTACGAACTATCAGTTTATACTTTCTAGTCGGTCAACAAGTGTTTGCCCAATTAGATTAGATGGGGTAACTATATACAGGATGTCACAAAAATATGCGGCACAAAATGCAGGAAACATTCCCCACACTTAGGCGAAGAAATTATGTATGAACGCTTCGTTCCCATTTAACACCTCTTTGTCTCCAACTCATTAATCATGGGAACACACAAGAACAGAACGTACCAGCATACCACCTGTAGCTCTTTATCACAGGAGAGGTTCAATATGCCCTCCGTGCCCATTGATGTATGCATCAACCCGCCATTGTAGTGAATCTCGGATGAGCTGATGTATCCCTGAAGTATTGCGGATGGTTTCGCAGCCTTCCATGATACGGGCACGCAGACTCTGTACATCTTGTACACGGGCTCGATACAGAAGAGCTTTCAAATGTCCACACAAATAAAAGTCAAGTGGGTTTAGGTCCGGAGAGCGTGGAGGCCAGGCCATTGGCCCACTTCTACCTATCCATCTGTCACCGAATCTGTTATTTAGAAACCGACGGACTTTAACACTAAAATGAGGTCGTACTGATCACTGGAACAGTTGATGATACCGTAAGTCACATGGCAACAGGGCCATGTTAAACAAAACACTGGCGGTGGACCTAAGATAATGACAACGTAACCAGACGTAACCAACAGTGCATGTTTCATATTATTCGAATGTTCTATTCTTGTGTGTTTCCCATGATTAATGAGTTGGAGACAAAGAGGTGTAACATGGAAGCAAAGCGTTTCTGGACCCATGTTCTTATAACATAATTTCTTCGTCTTCGTGTGAGGAATGTGTCATGCAATTTGTGCCGTATATTTTTGTGACACCCTGTACATAAGATTCACTAATCCTAAAAAGAAAATTACATATATTTATATTATTAATTGATAGAGGAGAAATTTACCGTCACGTGGTCATCATCAGATCCTGGTCACTAGGGTGTCAAAAAGTAATGTTTAAAAAGTAATGAAGACTACGATCAGCTGAATAAGGGCTGAAACATGCACTGATTTTAGCACAAACAAGAAAGATATTTTATTGACTGGGGCGGAAGAAAAGTTACGCTTTATACTTGAGTCTTATAAATGTACATTTTCAAGGACGAAACTGTGTAATGATGTTTGTTTTCTCTTTGTTTTCAGGTAAGTGACCCTGCATTCAGTTTGCAAGATTTCACCAGCTTACGTGAGTATTTTAATGCTGCAACTCATAGGGTTTGGACTACTGTTCTGACTCAGTGAGGAAAGCAATGGCAAACTACCTCACTCCTCTTCTTGCCTAGAATGCCTCAAAATAGTGCTGCCTTGGGTTTTTGTGGGTATCTACTCACATAACGTAACGGCGGTACTTTTTGAGGATCCAACCAGCCTTCGGGCTGACTACCTAACAGACAGACTCTGTGGAAGAGAAAACATTTGCTTCGGTTCCTTAGGGAATGATTTAAAAGGCAAGCACATGCGACATACCCTTAAATAAATTATCACAATATTGTATGTTATTGTTGTTGTCTCATTTGAAGGACTTAGGCATCGTGGTCATTTTACCACGGTGGGTGAGAGGTTAACGTGTCGGTCTACTAACCCCAAGCTCGCAGGTTCACTCCTGGCCGTGGTAAGTGATTTTTGAAAGGCGGCAAAAATTACGACACGCTTGTCATACGATATTGGCATGTCAAATAATCCATTTGAATTCAGTAGGCCGTGTTCATAATGGCAAAATTAATCGCGGGAGTTTCGACCAACACAAAGTTCCTCATTTCTTTACTAGAAAGAGCTACAGTGTCAAGGCGCTTAGATATCTAACCTCCTTGACGTTCTTAGTGCTTCAAGGAACAACGACATGCAAGCTACCCTCTGGGTGTCAAATAACGAAGCTTGCACTCGGCACACGAGGCCATACGATATTATTATTATTATTATTATCCCGTGTACTTCTGTGATTGTAGGATTTGTGTGATAACCCGTGTAATTGTGATGTCTGTACTAGTGTGTATATTTACAATTGGGTATTTGTATTTCTTAACATAGTTTTTAAGATTCTTTTCCTTTAATCTACGCTGACGAAGGTATCGTTGTGTACCGAAACATGTACGTTTTAATTTAATTATTAAACTTCTTAGTGTTTGACAAGGTGGATTTTATAATTGGAGATTAATTGGGGAGAGGATTGCAAAGGAGGTGGCCGTGGATGTACGTTAGGAACTAACTCGGCATTTGCCTCATGTATAAGTGGGAAACCACGGAAAACCACTTCCACTTATTTATTTATTTATTTATTTATTTTTGATTTGTTTATTAAGTTTTGGAAGCCTCGTAGCTAATAAGTCTGCTTTGTACCCTAATAAGACTCATTTTGTTTTGTAATGTTGTTTTCTGCATGGTAAAAATTGAGTGTGTGTCCATCAAGTTATGCGCAGTGAGCACTTTAAAGGTAGCGTTCACTTGGCATGTGTTCTCATGTAAAATGTTAATGCTACAGTATCTCCCAATATAGTATGAACATTATTGGCCTAACGCCAATCATGCACCTTCACTGTGTGTGTTGCCACTTGCCAGGCCGTGAAGGTGTACCTGGTTCCCGCGCGACCTCTGACCTACGTGGGCTGACAGGGCACGAGCGTTGTGTATGCAACCTCTCTAACACGTCTGTATAACAGGTACGCTCAGTGAGGAAGATGAACTGGCCGCTAAAGTAATCGATACTCAGCTAAGCTGAAGAAGTCTGTTTGTTCTGCTCGAGTGTGCTTTCAAGAGGATTTAAAGAGCATTCAGATTTAAGTAGTAGATAACTGGGCACTCTCTTCATGCACTTCAACACTCTAAATCTTTCGTAAAACAAATTTGATTTAACGAGTATATTATGCATATCCAAATTAATATGGCTCGGAGTGTGTGCTATTTGTAAATGAAAACAAAGGAAGCTTGTAGTTTCACGCGACCGTTAATCTCGAGATTATGAGTCAAAGGACCTCCTTTTTACGTGGAATCCAAACCACAGAACATGCAATTTCACTTCAAAAATCTTACATCTCTGGACCGGGAATCGAAACAGGTCTGCCTTGGTGCGAGGCAAACAGCTTTACCGCTGCACCACCACTCCCTTATTTGTACTTGAGATGGCCATTGTCTTAGGTTAGGAATCATCCTGTCGTTTTCCTGGATAATAAGAGTGAAACCACAGAACCAAGGTTGCTGACTTGGTTTCGAAATCACCTCTTCTCAGTATAGCCTAACAAGGCAAAGAGTATCCCGTTCCAAACCCCAGACCAGAATCCCTGAAACTGGTAGAGGTTAGAAAGAGATATCCCTGGCCTACTATTAAGTCATTGAAGCGGAATTTCACTACAGTTGAATAATTATGGAATATTATCTCAATTTGTTTTAAAGGATGGCCGACACTGGGGATTGAACCCAATTGCCTCGCGAGTTCTGAATTTAGACTGGTCCTCATGGCCTTAAACATTAAAGAGTGTAACTGAACAGATCTGTATCTTTATTGTGGATATAAGTGAGGTTAATGTGAACATCTATTCTCTCTCTCTCTCTCTGAGCTTGTTTCCAATAATCTTGCGGTCTATGGGGACATTCTCGCTACATTCATGGTCTAGGATGTGATAAACTCTATAATCAGAGGTCTTGGGATCAATTTCTGACTCTACAAAGTATTTAAATTCTGATCTGGGAACTGCAATTTGTTTCAGGAAGCTTCGTGAGGACAACTGAGAAGAAAAGGACTCGAAAGCTTCTTCTGCAATTTTTTTAGTGGTTGTCTGTGATTTCTCTCTTGTATGCTCTTGCAGAGAAATGGTGGCTTCGGTTGCGCAGTCAGTAGCATGCTGAACTACTATGCCCAAGATGGTGGGTTCAAACCCAGCTGAAGTCGTCGGATTTTTAAGAGCGTTAAAATCCTTCAGTATGCCTTCCTTCGGAGGGGAAGTAAAGCCGGCGGGCCCATGTCATAGATTTATGGCATGATAAAGAACCTACCACTAAAATTGGTATTAAAAACCAAAAGCAACGCAAACTCCGTACAGACCATGGAGGCCCTGGGAGTAGTGGAAGGTAGAGGCTTCCACTCTTTGTGACATCGGCACTAGATGGGATGGAGTTGTAAGCTTCATGCCCGGCCGTCTTTGCTCCCAGGAATCACCCTGGTACTCATTTCTGGTATAGGCTGAGTGAACCCCGGGGCTATTTGCGTTTCCGAAAGTGGTAGTTTTGTTTCTATAATCCACTACCTGGGTTGGGATCGAACCCACTCCCTTTCAGTTAGAAGCTCAGCGCCTCTACCGACTGCGCCACGCAACCCCCTCTACAATAGGTAGTGTGTAGGTAAATGTGTAGGTAATTTGGTTTTGATGCGCTATCTAGTTCCAACGTTCGCCGCTGGGTAACAGTGACAGTGACATCTGGTAGCCAATGTTGGAACTACTTGAAATTGGACTTCCATTCATCTTCATTAATTTCATCTCTCATTAACTTCTCTCGTGGGGTTGGCGTCAGGAAGGGCATCCGGCCGTAGAAACAATAAGTCACGTGTTTTTTCATTGCATCTCATCCCCGACCCCGTTAAAACGGGTAGACATTGGATGCTCTGGCAGAGATATATAGATACCACCTACTTGGAGGCTACAACCATCTCTTTCCAAATCCCAGCCTCAATATACACACTGGTTGATTGGTTCCTCAGTTTAGGGGCTGCGACAACGCGGTCATGTAGCCCCGTGTGCTATGGGTGTGTGTAGAATTTGTCTGATAACCGGTGTTAATTTTGATGGCTGTATTTGTGTGTGTTATCTGTGATTCAGGTAGAAGGACTGCAGACGATTTATATTTTCTAGCAGTTCCTACTTTGGCCACAAAATGCTACCATCCACGACACCTAGCTGCGGACGTGGCTACTAAATGCCATCGCAGTCAGCACCCAATGGCGAAGGTTGGAACTAATAGAACGTTATCAAACTAACCTACACATTTTAGCTTCCACAAGTGTAATTAGTGGAAGGTTCTTTTTCATGCCATAAATCTATGACATGGGACCACCGGCTTTTCTTCCCCTCCGAAGGAAGGCATAGTGAGGGATTTTTAACGCTCTTAAAAATTCCGACGACTTCGGCCGGGTTAATATACACACTATTATTGGTATAACAATAACCGTAGCTAAGTGAATATAGCTCAAGCCTAATGGTTCAATAAGCTCCGGTTTTGATTCTCTACTGAGACGTGGTGTTTCAACTTCGGTGTGGTTAATCACACTAGATCAGGAACTAGAAAGATCTGCACCAAGCCTCTATGGAAACCTCATGTAGTTTGATTTAATTTAGATAAGCTAACAACACTTTGAAATATACGAAATTGATAAGCATATGACAAAAATCAACAACAACGATACTTCAGTTGACATTATTATAACTTTGTTTGAAGCAACGTCCCAGTCTGAATAGCACACTCACTCTTGAACTGGAATCGAATAATGTTGTGGAGTAAAACACAAATTGATCACATGGTTTGCATGAATACCATAATCAATGTAATGTCTAGCCCTGACATACCATGTTCGGTATGGCGTGATGCAAAATGGGGCATTATCGAACTATAAAGTGGATGGTTGGATTTTCCCTGTGGCTAACACGTGATAGAAGGACTATTCTCTTCTATTCGCCCTGTAATGTACGTGCCAAGTAAAGACATCATTATAAGTAGCTCGTTTATTATTCTCTCGACATACTGTCTGTAAATATGTGTTTCGGGCTGTGTGGCGCAGTGGTAATGTTGACGTATGCTATGCCAAAGGTTGCAGGATCGATTCCTGATGCAGTCAATTTGCATTTGAGGGTGCTTAAATGTGAAGAAGCCGTGTCGGTAGATATACCGACACGTTAAAGATACTCTTTGGGGCACAATTTCGGCATATCGACGTCTATAGAAGCCACAGTAGTTAAATGGGACGTAAAACTAATAACATTATTATTATTATTATTATTATTATTATTATTATTATTATTATTATTATTATTATTATTAGTCTTTTATTTTCTCAACTTAGAGTTCATAACATGACTCAAATCGTTACATCAAAAAACCTGAGTATAGTCACACTTAGAAGAGCCTAGAATTTTCAAACTATATACCATGAAAGTTTGACGGTGAAATTATTTATAGGAATGGCATCTACCAGGTCTCCTGTCACAAGAGTGTCCAAGAAAATCCTAGTGCGTATTCAGCTCCACATAAATTGCATAGACTAGTAAGTTAATTTGATAGTCACCCTGTACGGCATATTCATCGTGATCCATTATGTGGTTTACAAAAGCATAAGTTCCTTCGATGTTTAATCATTGTTGAGTTCACAAAACATCAGAGCATATTCACAAGAAACAAGTACTCCAGCCTGATGCCCAGGTTGTGAAGTTTTAGAATATTTCATAACATGAATATTATCCTCATTGAGATACTTATTCAACAAAACGCAATATAAACTAGAGCTAATCTGTAATGAGAAAATACTCCGGATCCGGAATTAGAAGTTCTGAAAGATCTACTTTTGATGTATTAACAACTTTTAATTCGAAACCTCAAGTCTCTAGCACAGCAAAATGTAATGGTTTTGTAATCATTCGATCGCATCGACCTGAAGAACTTCTAGCCGGCTGTGTAGACGAACCACGTAGGTCGTCCAGCTGTAGTGTCTTAACATTCAAGATACGGGATTACAGTTGTCATATCTAAAGTTGGTCCTGACTGCGACAGAAGAATCCTTGAATTACCTGCTTGGTCTTACTAGGTACCCTTTAATTATATTCGTGACTTCCTGCGAGCAAATTGTCAGCTCTTAACGTCGTCTATTCGCACGGTATTTCATATTAATCTGCTTTTTTTAAATAATAGATCCATCCGCATAAGTAACTTTTAAAATTACGGCTATAGCCAGGGAAACAACAATTGGCCACGAAAGCCAATATACAGTCTCTTGGTACCTCTGTAGAGAGGAGGTAATGTTGTGGGAGCTCTTAGTACCCGCAGCAAGGGAGTAAGGTGCGCTACACGTATATGGAACTACCCCAGTGGCGGTCCGGGCAGGGTGTACCAAGGGCCTGCTAATAAGCCCTACTTGGTGCATCTAGGCGAAACCCCAAACTAGACACGGCAAAACGTACATGAATTGCTGAATTTTAACTATAGGACTATGAAAGTATGTAGTACGGTTTTGGGACAGCGATATAAAACCTGTGTGTTGGCAAAGGAAGTGAGGGAATTGCATCGAATCGGCTGTGCTGATTATTTATTGTTTCTTCTTCTTTCCTCGTTTTTGGACATCTTTGGACCGCGTAAAATAACACATTGCATTCACTGTCTCTTTCCTTTATCCTTTCTTGCCTTCCAGTAGTTCTTCATTACTTCACTTTGTCTCCTTCATCTCTCTTCCGTCCAGATGTTAATCCGCTTGTTCTTTTCCTTCTCATGGAAACCCTTGACATTTTTTATCATATTTCTGAAAAGTGGTCTGTCCTGAATAATACCTATTGTTACTTCCATCTCTTCCATATCCCGTTTTTATACTTTGTACCCATTGATTACCATTCTTGCTTTTGTATACATGACTGAAAATTTGTTTTGTGAGTCTGGTGTTATTCATCCTCATTACGTGTCCAAAGAAATTAACCATCCTTTTTCTGATTGTATCGTAGATTTTTTTCAATTTCTTTATTTTGGTAGAGGTCATCATTTTTTTGTATCTGAACTCTCCACTTTCTGTTCTTAATGGTCCCAATATTTTTCTAAGTATCCTTCTTTCCTTTTTCTCTAGCACTTCTATTTCGCCTTTTTTTTTACGAAAAACATACATTCTGAAGCATAGAGACTTTCGGGTTTAATTACCGTATTGTAATGTCGGATTTTAGTTGCAATAGAAAGATTTTTCTTATTGTAGGTATCCTTTGTCAGTTGAAAAGCTTGTTCCAATTTTCGTATTCTTACTCTATTTGCTTCTTTGTCTAACCCATTAATTTAAAATTATTTCTCCCAAATACTTAAAATTTTCTACCTTGTCAATTTTTCCGGAGTCTGTTATTAAAACTGTTAGAGAAGTTTTAATGTTAGTCATAAATTTGGTCTTCTCAAAAGTCCAACTTTCTCTGCTATCTTTCTCAAATTGTTTATTTGGACACAAGCAGTTTGTATATTATTTATTATTTATTATTTATTATTTATTATTTATTATTTAATATTTATTATTTATTATTTATTATTTATTATTTATTATTTATTATTTATTATTTATTATTTATTATTTATTATTTATTATTTATTATTTATTATTTATTATTTATTATTTATTATTTATTATTTATTATTTATTATTTATTATTTATTATTTATTATTTATTATTTATTATTTATTATTTATTATTTATTATTTATTATTTATTATTTATTATTTATTATTTATTATTTATTATTTATTATTTATTATTTATTATTTATTATTTATTATTTATTATTTATTATTTATTATTTATTATTTATTATTTATTATTTATTATTTATTATTTATTATTTATTATTTATTATTTATTATTTATTATTTATTATTTATTATTTATTATTTATTATTTATTATTTATTATTTATTATTTATTATTTATTATTTATTATTTATTATTTATTATTTATTATTTATTATTTATTATTTATTATTTATTATTTATTATTTACCGTCGCGTATGGATGAGATGAAATGATGAAGATAACAAGAAGTTCCGTGACGAACTAAAGAGCCTACTTTTCTTAAAATTTAAGATTGATGCCAATGATTAATTGATATGGATCTATCTAGAATAATGATGAAATTAAGTTGGTAATATCGAAATTTCTAATTAGTTCGAAATACTGTATACCTGGCATAATGTAGCCTAATAGAGCACTACAGTTGGCAGCCCTGGTGACTGAATATATTCTTAGTTCCATCTCTTAAGGTACAGAATACAAAATTTGGTTGGAGTCCAATGAATAGCATGGACGTTACATGCAGTTAAACATTGGATCTAACAGCGCGCGTAAAATCATGTTGGCAACAGTGTCATGCATGTATTGGTCAGAAATAATCTGAAATAATATGATCTATTGTTGTGCCAATTTTGAATGAAATCCATTAGTTAGTATAGAAGTTACATGCATTTTAAAATTGGACCTATCAGCAGGCTTAGAATCATGTTGGCAGCACTGACGTATATTAGTTACTCCAAAGTAATCTAGAATGCCAGGTACTATACGTGTGCAAAGTTCAGAGCTATTAGCTTGCATTCTTTCTGATATATTGATATTAGGGTAACAAAAATAGAGATAGCATTTATTAACAGTTGGCAGCCCTGGTTGCTCTTAAGAATACGCATAGTCATAGCTGTTATGGTACACATAGCACATACGAAATTTGGCTGAAATCCAAATGATAGTATGGAAGTTACATGTATTTAAATTTGGACCTCTAAGCAGGCTTAGAATCATGTTGGTAGGATTGACGTATATAAGTTACTCCAAATTAATATAGAATGTCATGTACTATACGTGTGCATAGTTTAAAGCTGTCGGCTTGCATACTTTCTCATATATATTGGTATTTGGATAAAAGAAATTAAGAGCATTTTTTAACAGTTGGCAGCACTAGTGGTTCATAAGAATACGTTCAGTCATATCTGGTTATGTACACATACAACATACGAAATTTGGTTGAATTCCAATTGATAGTGTAGAAGTTATATGCATTTAAATATTGGACTCATCAGTAGACTTATAATCATTTAGGCAACACTGCCATGTCTGGAAATTAAACTGCAATATTATTATCTATATGTGTGCCGATTTTGAAATAGCTCCCATTCATACCTTCCATGATATCCAACATGGAGCTCAAATTTCAATTGCGATTTTTCAGCAATTGGTAGCACTGACATCATTTTCAAATATGGCCGTGAGATATTCAGGTATAGATCTTTACTCCTACCAAATTTTATTTCGATTGCTCCAGCCGTTTAGGAGTTGATAGGGGGGGGGGACACACACACAGCCAGACAGACAGACAGACAGACACACATTTTCCCGGATCGATCTCATAAGACTACTTTTTCCTCATTTTTGCAAAATGTGAAAAGTAGGCTAAAAATCCACAGCCTGCTTCCAGTCTCCGACCGGGTCAGGAATGGAATGAATGAAGCCCCCATCTAGCGACGAGGATATGAACTGTGTCGGCTGCCGAGGCCTGACGCACTCCTCTGGGGCAATGATTAAATGAATGGCAGATGAAATGAAATTATAGTGGAGAGTGTTGCTGGAATGAAATTTTGACAGGGAAAACCGGAGTACCCGGAGAAAAACCTGTCTGCCTCCATTTTGTCCAGCACAGATCTCACATGGAGTGACCGGGAAATGAGAAAAATCAATTTCAAGTAGTTCCAACTTTGGCTACCATATGCCACTGACACCTAGAAACAAACGTTGGAACTTGATAGAGCGTTTCTAACGAAATATAACCTTCAACGTTGGCTACACACTACCAATATAGAGGTAGGTACATTTTCATGCCATAAATCTATGGCATGGGCACGCTGACTTTACTTCCCCTCCAAAAGAAGGCATACTGAAGGATTTTAACGCTCTTAAAAAAATCCGACGACTTCGGCTGGGTTTGAACCCACGATCTTGGGCATAGCAGTTTAGCATGCTGGGCCGATGGGTGTTAGAGAAGGTAATAGTGTGGAAGGCAACAGAGGATGCCGTTATCCTAAGGGTGAATGCTCTACTGCAAATACAGGAAGTTGTGTTTTTGGTCACAAGATGTCAGGATATCATTTGCATCAGAGAGTAATGTAGTTAAGCAATGGTGGTTGATTTTGTCATTATTTTGACAAGTGAACAATTAAGAGATTATGTTGAAATATATGAGAATTAATTACAACAGTGAAAAATCCATAAACATGCAACATAATTTTTATAAGTTTTCATTACAAGTTAAGCATTCATGTTTTCAAAAGTGTAAAATCTTAATTTCTATTTGCAATAGTGTTCCAGTTTCTAAAAATCCCTTGTCCCTGCTTGTCTCCGCTAAGAAATGATCGCACTCTGCCTGAAGACCAAAAGGCATCGTTGATAAACAAAATAATGATGCTATATATGAAGAGTAACATGTAACGCAGTGGTCAGTCATTCGTTAACATCTGAATAAGCTGTCAGATGGCAGTGAAACTTCTTTTTATGTTTAGCTAATAGTAACATAAATGCGTTATTAATTTCCTCCCCCTCAGACCTAGTTAGCCTATTTTCAATTTTGAAAAAATAGGCTTATGAGATCACCTTTTGTCCGTGTGTGTGTGTGAGTGTCCCCCTAATAAATTCTAAACGGCTGGAGCGATTTCAATGAAACTCGGTAAGTGCATAGCACTATTCCGGGCGGCATAATTTTTTTTTCAGCCCGAGCCTAGCCACAGTATGTAATTCTGAGCCTCTTATTGGCTGTTATGTCATGCCATTCTCCTGGTTCCGAATAGAGACGGTAGGTAGTAACAGGGGTCACATCCGATCAAACATGGAGGAAAGTTATCGAGTGAGATGTGGATAATATTCGATGTTGAATTGCATTATTAGCGTGAAACAGGCATGAAACGTGCTTTAGATCTAGTTTAAAACAACCCACGCAGCAAATGAATGCGTTTCAATCAACATTTAAGGTCCAAGTGAAATCATTCGACATTTATCCACATGTATTAAGACCTATGATAATATACTTCCATTACTAGCGGTAATGTGCACGAGTGGTAACGTGCGTGCTTGGTAACTTTGTGTCTCGGTTTCAAGACTGCTCGAGGGCAGAAATTTTTATTTCTTTCGAATTATCTTATTATATCCTCCCTCCTTTTTACTGCATGTTTTATGCCTTGCTTTATTGAAATTATCTGTATGGGTGATTGAAATAATAAACATTGTTAGGCGGAACTCTTCCATGTTCTCACTTCAATATATAATCCTCTCCTTACTGTTCAACGCTGCTAGCGTTCTTGGCTTTCTCCCCAGAGGTCCGGGTTCGATTCCCAGCTCTGCCGATTTATTTATTTATTTATTTACAAGTAGGTGGGCTCAATGACCACCATGTCCAATTTGCTCAAATGAACAAGAGCAATATCAGCGTCGACTTCTACAGTGGTCAAGCTGCTTGCCTCACCAAGGTGGACCGGGTTCGATTCCCAGCTCTGCCGATAAATTTCAATTCTGGTGTGAGGACTGCAACGAGGTACTGCCCCCGTAAATTGAATTATATTGAGACCACGATGGCTATATTGGCATATATGAATAAAGTTATGGATGTCATAGTTGTGACGTGGATATCCATGACGTAGGCACGGATGACGTAGAATTCATGCAAGTAGGCTGATTGAGCTGAGATTCTTGGTGACGTCATGATTTTGTTCGAGAAAGATTTGAAATTTACGACGCAGTCGCAGGAAACCAGGTATTGTGCTAAGGAAGAAGTTACGCTATTGGAGGAGAGACTCGAACCAATGAACGATAGTTTGGAAGGAAGACGGAGATTGCTGAAACTACGATATTTAATTACTTTTGGCATGCAGATTTGTGGAAAACTATTTTCAGTTATGGCATTGATTTGGAATTTTGAAGAAATTAATTTTGAGTTTTTGAAATTCGAAAATCCGTCAAGTATAGCCAAAGTTAAAACTTCTAGCAATGACGGAGGAACGAACTATGGAAGGGATGGATACGCCCCTTAAGAAGTTGATAAAAGGTCGTGCACAGGATAGAGGAGCTCTCATATTCTCTCATATCTCTCATACCGCTGATACCGCATATATATTTCAGATGTTATATAGTCATTTTCGAGTGAATAAGTGAAGCAAGTCATCTTTAGCGTGTGGTTAAAGCCCGGCGCATCGAACGAACACGGAGCAGTTCCATTTTACGCTGTTCGAAACTAGGTGAAGTTGTAACGCTCACATTAACGTTTCTACCAGATAAGATATAAAGAGTTAACTTCTGCCTTCATTATAATTCAATTGGGCAGTACAACATTGAGGTGTGTAGAAGATTTGAACAATTTCACAGTTATACTTTGAAAGATATTGACACTTTAAGGCTGCAGACAAAAGTGATTTTCTCGCCACCTGAGAAGCACTTTTAAAATTCTACATTATACACTACGGCTGACACGTGTTACAACCGTGATATTGGAGAATACGTTTGGTAATACAACGATACATTCTACTATGGAACATTATAATCTTGCAGTGCTTTCAATGATTATAACAGAAGTTGAGATGGAAGGCTAAGGCTTTAATGCAATTGGGACATATATCGATGGAGTGAAGTAACAGCATGGAACTTCGTTAATCGTCATTCTACAAAAGCGAGCATGTAGTGAACATCCAACTACACTCATGCATCGTGAATCCATCGCTGAATTATATCAAATGACAGTGGAAATATCATCATACTCCACGCTTATGAATATTTCTGCGGAAATAACTGCAATAAACTTCATGGCGAATTGCGACCAGAACTTCAGGGAATTTTCAAGAGAGGCCAGGGTGGACCCGGCTCATAAAGAAGAGTTTTGCCAGAAGGATGTCTTTCGTATACACGGAGCAGTGCAATTTCCGGAGAAGGAAGCAGTTCGATTCTCCGAGGACGCTGATTCCAGGTTCGAGGACGGAGCACATCTTCACGCTGGTGAAATGGAACCAACAGCAGTTTTCTTTGAAAACTTTCCTCTAGAACTTCAATCAACTGATAAGGTAGTCGTGAACGTTTCTTGTATTATTTGAGTCATGTAGCGATATCTGAGCAACCATTTTTCCCATATTTTTTGTCCTATCTTTTGCCCCATTTTCTTGATTAACATTTCTGTACTCAGTACACTTCGATGATTTATGCCTTTTTCTTCGATTTGTTGAGACATTGTTATGTCATTGGCATAGTTAAATAATTTTGGATCAGTTGAGACTGATAATTTACATTCTTTCAATAATTTGCATATTTTTGTAGTCACGATTTGACTGTAAAGTTAACGATTTGCTATGGCAGATTTGAATTCAGACAGCGTGTCATTTTATTAAAGTAATTCTATTCAGTAAATTACTTTGACCAATTTTCTGTCATCCTCAAGAAAGAAGAATAATTAAATGATTTTAGAGCGTTAAAATCTATTACGATATCGACGATCTTTGAAATACTAGTCGTCTTATGAACATGATTGCAACATAGACATTTATCATTGCATTATAGACAATTTTATGAAATATGAACTTTGATTACGATTTATTGAATACACTATTGTAATGAACATTTGATAGGAATTTTTCTCAATTATAGATTGGAACAATAATGTTTGCATTCCACAGTCTAATTGTATTCTATTCGACTATTTATGCAGTTTAGATGAACTTTGATTGAAGATAGTATTTTTATACTGCGTTACTTTGAAGATATTAATCTCAATTTTGATAGACCAGGGAGGAGTGTCTAATCGTATTTGCTATTAAATTTATTTGTGATTGGCAAAATTTTACTTCATATCGATTCATGAATGAAACCCACGAAGGTTAAATAATAACAGACATTAATACAATTGATGAATATAAGAATTTTTAAAGAGGAACAATGGATGTATAATCGTTATTTCAGTGGACCTGTAAAAGTCGCTGATGAGTAATGCCCTTGAATAATGAAGGAGGTTCCCACAGTAATAAATGAAGTTGTTGAATAGATGAGTGGAGGTTTTTGTATGTAGTTTGGAAGATTTTGATGCCATATATATGAAGATATATGATGAATTCTGGGCCTATTTTTGTGCAATTTTGTGCGTTTTGAGCGAAGTATTTTTCCGCTGAATGTATTGTCCTGGTTCTTTGAAAGTTATTCATGTGAAGATACTGTTAAAGTTAACAAGAGTGTTAAATAATTTGAGATGAAGATTTTGAATGGAGATTACCGTCACAAATATTAATAATAATTATTAAACCTTATTAAACCTGAATTTGACATTTAAATATAACTAACCTTCATTGGTCGATTATATCATCATGATTTGAGTAATTATCAACCGGATAAACGTGTGGTTTAATGAATTTCTTGTATAAATAATATAAACAATATTTAATATTGTAAATAATTTTGTAAATATCTTTGTTAAACAATTTGTAATGAAAGGGATTAATAGAGGCGTGTATAAAATTTTCAATTGTCGTTTGACATTGTTATAAACAATTTATTATTGTTATAAATAATTAATGAACTTTTGTTATTAACATTAAGAGTTTTGTTTTTATACTCTAAACAACGCTAATTAAACAAGTGGTTTGAACAATTAAACATGATTTAGGATTGTTGGAGTAATCCACTGGTGTTTGAATGGAGCATTTAAAAGATTTGCGTGATAATATTTCAGTTGAGATGTGGACATTTAACGTGTTTTGAAAGGAGAGCTAAGCTCTGATGGAACTCGCTTATGCTAGGGTTGAACGGACAAGTGAGTCCACTTTGACGATGCAGGTGCATTGCAGCTGGCCCGGACAACTGTATGATAGAGGCCAAGGACGTTTACATAAGAGCCTTGTGGCTATAAATAAAATGTGATATGTATAAACACGCAAACCAATTGATATATGTGTCTCGTCCCAAATCCCGTTTCCATTCCAAGTGCATTATTATTTTTACGTTATTTTGAGCTTGAGAAAGCTGAAACATTGTATGTAGAGTATACAAGTCCTACAGGAGGACATGGTTATGTGGACAATGGCTTCTGATTGCCACGTGGATTTTGTTGTTTATTTTTGTTAAATTCATTCTTTATGTGAAATAAATTATTGTGCAGTTTAAAGTTTCTCGTCTTCGTTTTGGTTCATTTTAAATATCATGGTGGAGGTTATTGTGAGGGCATACTTTAAGTGATCCAGTTGACAACCCAGTCCCCGAGATAAATTTAAGAGGTAAGTAAAGGTAAGTATGAACCCCCGTATATTTTGGTGTGTTCCACAATAATTTTCTTGTTAACTATTGTGCTCTAATCTCGATAGTATCTGTCAGTGCCATTTTCATTGATGTAGCTGTGCCGGTGCGTTTGATTATTGGCAATCCGATTGAGGGGGCGGATATCTGACAGCCTACTATCCGGATAACGGGGACAGTACATTCAGCCTCGTGAGCCAAAACTGAGTAGAGGTTGGTTCGATTCCCACCTCAGCGATCTTGGAAGTGATTTTCCATAGATTTCCACTTCTACTCCAGACAAATGCCGAAATTGTTCATATCAATGCCACGACCGCCTCCTTGCGAATCCTCACCTGAATATCAAATACTCACCATACTACATACACCACAATGACACAGGTTATCAGAGAAATGTATTTATTTATTTATTTATTTATTTACAAGTAGGAGGGCTCATTGACCACCATGTCCAATTTGATCAAATTAACAAGAGCAACATCAGCGTCAACTTCTGCTTGCCTCTCCCCAAGGTGGACAGGGTTCGATTCCCGGTCAATTCACGTGAGATTTACGAAAGGAATAATCACGTTCTGAGTTTTGGTTTCTAACTAAATTGGAGGTTCCGTGTCTAATGATCGCGAGATTGTGTGTTTGAGTCTTCAGTCTTTTGACAGGTTTGATGCAGCCGTCCATGTCTCCCTGTCCTGAGTTAATCTTTTCATCTCTACATAGCTACCACACCCTACATCCGAGGCAATCTGTTTGACATATTCTAACCTTGGTCTACCCGTACAGTTCTCGACCCTTCCGTCTAACAATATTTATTATTTCAATCACCCATACAGATAATTTCAATAAAGCAAGGCATAAAACATGCAGTAAAAAGAAGGGAGGATATAATAAGATAATTCGAAAGAAATAAAAATTTCTGCCCTCGAGCAGTCTTGAACCCCAGACACAAAGTTACCAAGCTCGAACGTTACCACTCGTGCACATTTTCGCTGGTAAAGGAAGTATATTATCATAGGTCTTACTTAATACATGTGGATAAATGTCGAATGATTTCACTTGGACCTTAAATGTTGATTGGAACGCATTCATTTGCTGCGTGGGTTGTTTTAAACTTGATCTAAAGCAAGTTTCATGCCAGTTTCATGCCTGTTTCACGCTAATAATGCAATTCAACATCGAATATTATCCACATCTCACTCGATAACTTTCCTCCATGTTTGATCGGATGTGACCCCTGCTACTACCTACCGTGTCTATTCGGAACCAGGAGAATGGCATGACATAACAGCCAATAAGAGGCTCAGAATTACATACTGTGGCTAGGCTCGGGCTGAAAAAAAATTATGCTTCCGGGCGACCCCGACCGTGCCCTTCAAATTTTGTTACGTCACACCAATCCAACATGGCGGCCGTGCGAAATATTTAACTAGCATTCAATATCTCCGAAACTATTCCCGATATCACCCTGGATTTTTTGCGGTGATGAAGGGAACTACTAGAAGTTCACCTATGTGACTTTTGAAAATCTGGTAACTACAAAACCAACATGGCAGCCACGCGAATTTGCGACTTTTAAATAGACGTTTCTCGCGATTTAACCAACCAAACGCAAGAAAACTTGGTACAGTATATACACATTGTAATGCACCGACATCTAACTTGGTTCAATTGTTTACATAACCCCAAGATGGCGGATGTGCGAAATATTTCACCGGCATTCTATATCTCTGAAACTATTAGCGGTATCACCCTGAAATTTTGTACGGAAATAAAGGGCACTACTAGAAGTTCATCTATAAGACTTTCAAAAACCGGTTAACTACATAACAAACATGACGGCCAAGCGAATTTGAAAACTTTAAATTGACATTTCTCGCGATTTAATGTTCCAAACGCAATGAAATCTGGTACAGGAAATTTTTATACACATTGTAATGCACTGGTATCTAATTTAGTTCAATTGTTTATATAACCTCAGGATAGTGGCTGTGCGAATTTTAAAATTTAGTTTTTTATTACTTGTGTCGTAATCATGCGATCGAAGTGAAAGTTTGAATAATGAACCTCCGCAATAATTTTCCTTTAATGGTACTGAACCCAACGGTGTTAGGCTGACTGGTTTCGAACGTGGATCTCTGAGATAGATGAGCTCAGAATAGAGATTCCAGCAAGGAACGAACACGAGATCCTTTGAGGGAGTTTAAGCTATAAAAACCCATAGAGAAAATACATATTACATCACTGTTGTGATATGAACTAATTCTGACATTATTTGTTAATATAATGCAGGGAATAATAGCAGAATACTGCGTTATTGGGCTGTATGGTGTATACAATTCTGGACTGAGTGCAGAAAGTTTGTGCGCTTGGCAGTTGTTAAATGACTCTAGAATGTAGGCGTGGTTTCTTGGAGCCGTGTCACTCACTGTGACCTACTTATGCCGTCTGGAGTAGGTCAGGAGGGTAATATATGGTCAAGTTATTCCCCGTTACAGAATAGAGAGGCCAGGGGGATGAGAAGATACCAGCGTAACTTAATGATTACTCGTGATTGGAGTAACTCAGAGACATGAGGATTGCACCTATGAGAATGTATATCCGGGAGGCTAATTATGAAGCCATTAAACATTGAAATCGAGGACGATTTAATGGAACGCGCAGTAACACAGTAGAACTGAGGTTAGCGACAAGATCTGACCATGTCTTCGGGGATTTACCAATGACGCCGCGTGGGGAAGCGCTGGCAAAGGCAATTAATATTAATTAATTGGCTGATCGATCCTCGAGCACGCAGACCGATCTGTGATCAGCGAGGAAAAATGAACCATATAAACGTTATTTCAAGACCAGAAACGTACTGAGAGAGAAAAGGAAGCTGCAAGGAAATTTTCGGTCTACTTTTTCTCTCCAAACGGATATAAGGGCTGGAGGAAGGACAGTTGTAGTCAGTTGAACCATACTTGAGCGCAGAGAGCACGTCACCCGAGCTCAGAAAGGGGGCGCGCGGACTTTAACAGTTAAGTGCAGCAACATAATAATCATGCGGTAAGGCATGAATTAATAACGATTAATGTAGTCAGTTGAACCGCAGTCTAGTGCGAAGTGCACGTCACCGAGTACAGAAAGGAGCACTCGGACTTCAACATGAAGAGCCATGCAGTAAGGCATTTATTAATAACAACTTATTAAGGACAGTCGTGCCATACGTTTATAGTCGGCATTACGAGGGACTTCTATCGAGCACGCAGGAAATGTACCGTGTGATATACAAGGTAGGACAATTGAAAGTGGTAATTTGTACAAGTACAATGTACAATGGTTGAGCGCAGTATGTAAACTATTGGTTAGACATATCATAGGATGTCGAATTGCACAGATATAAACTTTGTTATGCGATTGGTGAAATTTCGCAGGAATACCACTGTAATTAATGCTCAGGACGATGTGCAAGCATATTTACGCGATATCAGGAGATTTTTGTAAGGATAGAAATTGATAGACAGATTGGGGGACCGCTAGGAATCCTTAGGCAGAGAATCGAGACTTTCAGACGAGATGCGGGGCAGAAATGGAGGAGAGATCTTCAACGTCTGCATTTCTAATATTCTGCAATGAAATGTCAACCATTAAGAAATGTACATTGTGATCTTGTGATTGTAGTGATGATCATTTAAATATATGTAAAATTAATAGTGTAATAAGTGATATAACGTGTTGTGTGAATAAGGAAGCAACAGCTTCAACATGGAAAAGCAAAGTGCCGTGTGTTTTTTAAGGCAAAAGTTATGTAAAATGTGTGTGGGAAGTGTAAGAATGCCTTGCTAATTTGCAAATGATGGCGGGCATTACTGGAAGAAATGCGTGGTTGGAGCCACCGGATTAACCAATGTGAGTACCCAAAAACCATGATTTCGTAGTAATTATAGTCCACTGTATGTTGAGTGACTTCAAAATGTATAGAATATGCCAATAAGAGTCAAATTTTGAAGGTAGAACCTCAATATATTAATGTTGTGTTGATATTAGTCAAGTTGAGATGTCTTTGTACATCATTGAGTGGATAAATCGTTACCACTAATGTAAAAATGGCAATTCAGTTATATAGAAAGTTAACGTAACGAACACGGATGTTCGGTTATTGAAAATGGTTACGTTGTGTCGGTTATGGTAATGTAGGTCAGTAATAATAATAATAAGAAGAAGAATAAAAGAATACACATCAGGGAAAAATGGTTGTAAGCAAAATATATATGCTAATTGGAATATTTGTATATCGAAGCGGTAATATTATATGTGAAGGACTAAGCAAAGCAATTTAATATCAGAGTATATTATGATAATGGAAATAAATATGCAAGAATCTAGGAAATGGAAGGGTATAATAGAGAATTGAATTTGCAGCTTGTGAAGAAGTTTGTAAGAGTAATTGATAGATTTAACTTACTAATTAAAGGACGGGATCATATCACCATGGTCACGGGAGCCAGGTAATCTATTCGACGTGTGAAATCTCGTATAGCCTAGGGCATACAGAGATATTTATTATTGCCAGAGCGTAATTAATGATTGACCCTAGCTCTGTGGATTGATATGAAATGTTCCGGGTTCGAATCCAGTGGTGTTGTATGGGAGGATAACAATGGAAACCTCAGCATGACTCCTGATATCGACCGAGAACTAGCTAATGAATAAATTCAGCTCCTGGGAGTGAATTTTGGCGGCAGGGTGTGCCTGACCGTGACATTTAATGAGATGCCGGCTAGCCAATTCGACCGGTGAATGATGAATCTCGTTCCTTCATATAATGTAAATGGACCTGTTGAGGCCAGTTATTAATATCCTAAGGTTAGGAATAAATGATTAAACAAGTCCATACCCTATCTTGCATACAGTCTAGTTAAATCATATGGGATGTGTAGGTCAGTGAGACTGCAATATTGTATTTAAAGCCACAAGTTACTGCTTGGAGATAAAGAGAGAGGGAATATAGGAAGGGACAGGGCACGTGTTTTGTTACCGCCCGACTCAGTCCCATTGTATACATGAAGAACCGAGGGAGAGATGTTAAACGACCCTTGGAGCGTGACATTTAGAGTGGAAAGACTTTGAAACCCTGTTTGTAATAAAAGAATCATTGTTGTATTGTATAATGAATGTGTGTGGTTTGAAACACATTGATAATTAAGGATCGTTCTGATGACTTAATACTTGGCACACTTATCAGTGGTTGAAAGTTGCATTTTTATACTGACATTGTCACTTCGTTCCGAAGGCGGACACTAGATGGCATGGGCTATGCCCACGTAAGGGTAGCATAATATACCATCCGACACAGCGGTAACGGAATCTTCGAAATTGAACTCACAACGGCATACAGTGGAACTGTAGAAAGTGGAACTGCAGAAAGGGGTATAATTACAAGTAACAGTGGAGTTGCAAGTAAATATGATGTGCAACCCATAAATTGGTTAATGCATGGTAAAGCATTTTGGTGGGAAGAGAGATACAGAACACAATTGTACGCATAATGTAAATTAGGATGTGTTGAGAGTAAACAATTAAGATTGTGAAATTAAAGAGGTCACAATAGGTGACATATAATTATAAGTACAGTTTATGTGTAATTTACCAGTTCATTAGCGCACTTGAGAATGAATTTTGTGTTAATCTCATGGTAAATGAATGAATAATCATTTGGATTTGCAAGGATAAAATGCGAATGTTAGTGGATTGAAGGAATAATTTTGCATTGTTTGTGTTATATTGTTGGGTTTATGTTTTTGTTTGTTTGAAGCCATGATTTAGAGCTTAATTAAAGTCTTTCGAATAGAGTTGTGCTTTATTATTGTAGAGTTGATATCTTTTAGTCTCAGATCAAAAATATGCAACTGCTCAGTGGGTGAACGGTACACGCCTGAGGACTGATGCTGGCTGGAGGCAGAAGCATGTTTTCCATGGGAATTATTCACATGGGTACAGTACATGACTCTATGGTCTATACATTTAACAATCCAACATGGCGAACATCCAAAATATTTAGACGGCTCTGATTATCTACGAATCTATTATAGCAATCAAACTGATTTTTTTTTCATAGGGGCTATGAACTTAAGTTCACCTATAGGGTTTAAAAACGTGGTGATCACAAATCCAACATGGCGGCGACGCGAAGTATAAATATTCACATGGACGTTTCTCGCAATTTAACCATCCGAGTGCAATGAAACTTGGTACAGTAAATCCTTATACGAATGTTAATCCACTGGCATCTAATTTATTTCAATTGTTTCCATAACCACAAGATGGCAGCTGTGCGAAATTTTACAATCTCCTTGTTGCTTCTTGTGTCCTAATCATGCGATTGAAGTTTGAATGCTACACGTACACAATAATCTTCATGTAACAGTACATAACTCTGGGAATTACATACATAAAATCCAACATGGCGACCATCCGAAATATTTAGTCGGTTCTCAATATCTACGAATCTATTACAGCAATCAAACTGAAATTTTGTATGTTGATAGTGGCAATTAACATAAGTAGGATATATGAAAATAGGCTGTATAGTTCTTCACGGAACTACTTGTTTTCTTTCGGGTTACCTAGCCTACTGTCAGAGGCCCTAAAATGGCAGATGTGTTAGCGCATAATATATGGTACGCTCTGGGTAAGCCACCTCGTGGTATAGTGGCTACCTTTCTTGGCTGTCGCCCCAGAGGGCAGGGTTCGATTCTAGGCCCGGCCACGAAATTTAATTCTGATGGAATGGGGGTATCGCAGCCTCGTGAGGTTAAACTGAGAAAAGGTGAGTTCGATTCCCATCTCAGCCATCCTGGAAGTGGTTTTCGTGGTTTCCGATTTCTACTCGATGAAAATGCCGGGATGTTTCCTAACATAAGAACCGCCTCGTTCCCAATGTTTACCTAAATTACAAACACTCACACACTCTAATTCAGCCACCACAATAACACAGGTTATATCAGACAAAATCACACACATTCAAGTACACGGAGCTAAGTGACTGCGATGTCCAAGCTCCTCAAATGGAACAACAGCATTCTGGGTAACACCAAGAGGTCTACACTCTCGAGTGATCGTGGCTAGTGAGCTCGGAGTTTGGTGGCTCTAAAGGATTTCTGAACTGGATCCCATTTCCCATTATTGCATTGACTTTGAGACGGTACCTCCTCTCTGTCCCTTTCCATCTTTTCGTGGCTCTAGGGGCAGATGCCCTCGAAACAACAACAACAAAAATGATAATCATCACCCATAATGAAGTAAACTGCTTCCTACAGGATCCAGGATATGTTTTATAGGGAATGAGCTTAATGATCCTGCATCAAATTTCTTTTCGAAGTGAAATGCCATGTCCTGTGGTTCGGATTCCACGTAAAAAGGAGGTCCCGTGGCTTATGATCTCGAGATTAACGGTCACGTTAAACTACAAGCTTTTTTTCAAATATTTCGAAAATTTGATCCGGTTACCTCAAATCAGAATTTCCAGCGTTTCACCTCAGTGTACCATTAAGCTTATGAGTTGGTATGGTGCATATTACCTAGACGCTTGGCGAATACGTTTTGGGAAGGCCACTACAAGGCTACTATGACGTCACGAACAGTGCCAATGTATTATGAGAGCTGTACTTTCTCAGTTCTCACTCTTTGAGGGTTGCGGGCAATTTTATCTTTACTGCCAATTCGTTCTTCTAGTCTGTGGGATGGTGGAGATAGTAGTAGCTTCGGTGGCGTAGTTGGTAGCAGTCTGAACTGCTGCGCCCAAGATAGGGGATTCAAACCCGACCCAAGTTGTCGGATTTTTTAACGGCGTTAACATCCTTCAGTATGCCTTCCTTCAGAGGGGAAGTAAAGCCGGCGGTCCCATGTCATAGATTTATGGCATGTAAAAGATCCTTCCACAGACTAAACTTGTGTGAAGCTAAATTTCTAGGTTAGATTTCGTTGGAATGCTCTATCAAAGTTCCAACGTTCACCACTAGGTATCACTGACATCTTGTATTGAAATTTGGAACTACTTAAATTTGATCGGAACTTGTAGCTCACCCTAAGGGTAACCGCTAGAAGCAGTACAGCCTCATTCAATCCGAGCATGTCCTCGGACACTCCCGGCACCAAAAACCATAGATAAATAAAAAAGTAAATAAATAAATAGGAGCCTAAACATTTTGATTACAATCTTACCAATAAGATAGATAATCTCGATGTTCCCCTCTTGAAACAACAATCAACTGCCAACTACCGCACAGTCCACCCTCAGTAGATATTCGTCAAAGTGGACACCTACAGTATCGACAAAGTGAGGAACAGATACAGCACATTCATCTCTACAACACGCCTTGGCATAAATGGCTAGATGCATCCTTCTTCATACTTTTCCTGGCCTTAAAGTCGGGACATTCCATGTTTTACAAATGTATTGCCAACCCTACTGGCAGTCACAAACACACTGTCACGAGGTCCCCTGTTATCTGTGAGGGACGTAAATGGTGCTTCAGAAAAGAGGAGAATTGAAACGTTTGAAATGTGGTGTTACAAGAGAATGATGAAGATCAGATGGGTAGATAGGGTTACAAACGAAGAGGTATTAAGACTAGTGGGAGAGGAGAGATGTTTCTGGCGACTGCTAATGAAGAGAAGAGAGAGGTTGGTAGGACACATATTAAGACACCCAGGAATAGCGAGCTTAGTTATGGAAGGAAGGGTCGAGGGCAAGAACTGTAGGGGTAGATCAAGGTTAGAATATGTTAAACAGATTGCCCCGGATGTAAGGTGTGGTGGCTATGTAGAGATGAAACGATTAGCTCAGGACAGGGAGGCATGGAGGGCTGCATCAAACCAGTCAAAAGACTGAAGACTTATACAACAACAACAACAACAACAACAACAACAACAACAACAACAACAACGTAAATGCGTATATGGTTGCATTACTGTTCTTACAACCACCTGATACTAACGCAACTGGTCGGAACTCTTGTATTTGTATGTAGTTTGGGCTGGAGTTATGACTGGAAAGGTGAATTGAATTGTATCCGCCAGATCAGCCCAATATAGCGGGATTGAATCCTGGAGCAGTCAGTTGGAATTTGAGGGTGCTTAAATGCCAAGAATCCGTGTCAATAAATTTACTGGCACGTTAAAGAACCTCTTCGGGACAAAATTCCGGTACACCGGCGTCTCTAAAAGACGTAGTAGTTAAAAGGGGCGTAAAATCCATAATAATAGTATTACTATTATTGGATTGTATTGTTGTAAGAACAATAATGCTACCATTCTATTCACGTCCCTTACAGTTAACTGGGGGACACCGGGTGAGTTAGGCGTGGTCGTTACGGCATGACTGCTGGCAGTCGCTCACATCCGGGAGGCGAGAAGGTTCGAATCCCCCAGCCGGCAACCTTGAAGATGGTCTTCTGTGGTTTCCCATCTTAATTCCAGGCAAATTTCGGGGTTGGTCCCTAACTATAGGCCACAGCCGCTACCTTCCAACTCCTCGTCCTTACATTCCAACTTTCCTCCCCAACGGTACTTGTAGCTCACCCATTGGGTGTCCGTCTCGAAGCAGCTACAAAACTGGCGAGGCGAACATGTCCTCGGACACTCCCGGCACTAAAAGCCATACGCAAAAAAAAAAAAGTACAGTCCACCCTCAGTATGATATTCGTCAAAGTGGACACCTACAGTATCGACAAAGCACATTCATCTCTACAACACGCCTTGACATAAATGACTACATGTGTCCTTCTTCGTACTTTACCTGGCCATGAAAGTCGGAACATTCCATGTTTTACAAATGTATTGCCAACCCTACTGGCAGTCACAAACACACTGTCACGAGGTCCCCAGTTATCTGTGAGGGACGTAAATGGTGCAGCAGAAAAGAGGAGAATTGAAACGTTTGAAATGTGGTGTTACAAGAGAATGATGAAGATCAGATGGGTAGATAGGGTTACAAACGAAGAGGTATTAAGACTAGTGGGAGAGGAGAGATGTTTCTGGCGACTGCTAATGAAAGAAGAGATAGGTTGGTAGGACACATACTAAGACACCCAGGAATAGCAAGCTTACTTATGGAAGGAAGGATCGAGGACAAGAACTGTAGGGGTAGACCAAGGTTAGAATATGTTAAACAGATTGCCCCGGATGTAGGTTGTGGTAGCTATGTAGAGATGAAACGATTAGCTCGGGACAGGGAGCCATGGAGGGCTGCATCAAACCAGTCAAAAGACTGAAGACTCATACAACAACAACGTAAATGGGTATATGGATGCATAGTGATGTAAAATGTCTAGGCATTTATAAGTCGGGGCAAATGTCCAGGATAAATGTCCGGGCAAATGCCCAAAACCCATAAATGCCCAGGCATTTTGGGCATTTACCTCTTTTAAAAACATATTCATAATGCAACGCTTATATAAATATTGTTTTAGCCATTATATGTATCTACATACATGTATTCTATATATTTATCCATAAAAACAGGAGTTGAGGCCAAAATAGGCTGCGGAATTCACTGAAAAACTTGATTTTGGTTCTGAGGCTGAGCTTGTGCTTGGTACTGCAGATTTGTTGTTGAAATCATCCACTTCAATTAGTAAAGGTTCATAAGGGGGATTTCTTGCAAAAAGGTTTTTCAACCACTGTAATTGTACCTAACTGAAGCACTTTTTAGCCTACTTTTCACATTTTGCAAAAATGAGGAAAAAGTAGTTTTATGAGATCGATCCGGGAAAATGTGTGTCTGTCTGTCTGTCTATCCTGTCTGTCTGTCTGGCTGTGTGTCTGTCCCCCCCCCCCCTATCAACTCCTAAACGGCTGCAGAAATCAAAACCAAATTTAGTATGAGTAAAGATGTTCACCGGAATAGCTCACGTCCATATTTGAAAATGATGTCAGTGCTACCAGCTGCTGAAAAAACGCACTAGAAATTTGAGCTCCATGTTGGATATCTTGCAAGGTATGCATGGGAGCTATTCCAAAATTGGCACACATGTAGATAATACTATTTCAGTTTAATTTCCAGCAGGCCAACCATGACAGTGTTGCCAAAATAATTTTAAGCCTTCTGATAAGTCCAATGTTTAAATGCATATAACTTCTACACTATAAACTGGATTTCAACCAAATTTTGTACATAAACAGATATGACTGAGCGTATTCTTAAGAGCCACCAGGGCTTCCAACTGTTAATAATTGCTCTCTCTATTTTTTAAAATCCAAATACCAATATATCAGAAAGTATGCAAGCCAACAGCTTTAAACTATGCACACGTATATTCTGACATTTTAGATTAATTTGGAGTAACTTATATACGTCAGTTCTACCAACATGATTGTAAGCCTGCTGATAGTACCAATTTTTAAATACATGTAACTTCTATACTATCAGTTGGATTTCAACCAAATTTCGTATGTGCAATGTGTACCTTAACAGATATGACTATAAGTATTGTTAAGAGCAATCAGGGCTGCCAACTGTTAATAAATGCTGTCTATATTCTTTTTACCCTAATATCAATATATCAGTAAGTATGCAAGCCAAGAGCTCTATACTTTGCACACGTATAGCACCTGACATTCTATATTAATTTGGAGTAATTAATACAAGGTGGTGCTGCCAACATGATTCTATGCCTGCTGATATGTCCAGTTTTAAAATACATGTAACTTCTATACTAACAAATGGATTTCATCCAAAATTGGCACAACAAGATATCATAATAATTCAGATTATTTCTGACCAGCACACGCATGGTAGTGTTGGCAACATGCTTTTACGCGTGCTGATAGATCCAGTGTCTAACTGCATGTAACGTCCATTGGACTTCAACCAAATTTTGTATTCTGTACCTTAAGAGGTGGAACTAAGAATATATTCAGTCACCAGGGCTGCCAACTGTAGTGCTCTATTAGGCTACATTATACCAGGTATATTTTGAACTAAATAGATATTTCGATATTACCAACTTAATTTCGTCATTATTCTAGATAGGTTCATATACTGTAGAACAGGGGTTCCCAACCTGGGGGGCGCGCCCCACTAGGGGGGCGTGGGGCTTTATCAAGGGGGGCGTGATGTGATTCTCTAATTAAGTTTTTTTTAACTCGAATATTACAATTTTGGAAAATAAACATTTTTCAATCTCTCCAAGTGATTGTCGCACCAAGTCAATCGTTCAAAAGCACTGGTAATTGCCAACTGTCGGCACAAATCTCTACAGAGCCGCGAGGTTGGAGGTGAAATAAGGAATTTGATGTGTTGTAAGGAGAAAAATCATGCCAATTTTATCGTTTCGTTGGCATATCTTTGTGATTTCTTTGAAGCTTTGAACAGTTTAAACTTAAAGCTCCGAGTCAAAAACTCAAATATCATTCATTCCTGGATAAAATACAGTTATGGAAACGCCGGCTTCAGTTGAACAACTTCTCATCCTTTCACCGCCTTAATGAAATTTTCCCGGAAAATGAACGTGATCGTTATAAACTTAGGTGCAAATTCAGTCTCATTTGGATTCCCTGGCACAAGAATTCGACTTCTACTTTCCTGATATCTCGTCGGAAGAATGACCCTGGATGTTAACAAGAAATTCGTTTGCCATTGACATTGAAACACTGCCAGCACAGCTTCAAGAATAAGCCATAGATTTGAAGTGTGAATCAAAGCTAAGAGATAATTCTAAAATATTATGACTGGGTGACTTTTGGGTAAACTGTGATGCAATGGATCCTGTAATAGCCAAATTTGCACTGCGTGTCATTGTCCCATTTTCAAGGACATATTTATGCGAGTCAGGATTTTCAACGCTGAGTGTCATAGAAACAAAGCAGCGCTGTCGGCTTGATGTTGCAAGTGATCTCCGCTGTGCTCTAAGGTCAAACCAAACATACCGAATCTTACCAAGAGAAAACAGTGTCAACCCTCTCACTAACATTTGTTGACTAATTTAAGGATTTGTTGTAAAAGTGTGTTCTTTGTATTGTGCTAAAATGAAGTTAGTATGTAATAGATAGGCCTATTCCATTATGTAGTGTTATTAGGTTAGGTCTATATCCTCCGCGTCAATCGAAGAGGTTATAGAAGCGATTAGTGGTGGGTTGGAGGGGTAGAGGGGGGCGCGATGAACTCCCGTATATGAAAAGGGGGGCGTCAGCTGACAAAGGTTGGGAACCACTGCTGTAGAATAATCATTGGCATGAAAAGTAGGCTGTATAGTTCTTCACGGAACTTCTTGTTTTAAGATCCTGAGGGCACTTAAAACACTTCTTTATGTGCTTTTCCATTTTGTTACAATGTGACTGTTAATAGTCCTTATTACAATATTTATAAGATACTCCTTTCCTTTTCAAATTAAAAAAGTTCCAAATAGGTCCTTTTTCCTAAGCATTTTGTAATGATGTAATCTAACACTTAAAATATAATAGCCTAAGGAAGAAGTGATGTTATCTCAGACTCAACCACTCAACAGATTGCTCTACTTCACAACTAACTGGGCTGCTGGTGGTAGAATACCTCGCCAATCTCAAGGCCACAACCACCCTACCCGCATTCCAAGATCATAGCACAATGGCTGCCCAGGGCCTAGCCCATTCACCTTCCTTCCAAAGCCACTATTCACACCATAATCAAACTCCTACCTAATTTTCCTAAATATAAATGAGTAGGTCTGCAGGCCTAACTCAGTAATACAATGTTTTATTCAAACCAGATATACATAATTCCAATTTAGATGTTATTGACAACATTGACACAGGATAATTAAATTATTATTAGCAATATTCAGGCATTACTAGTTGATCCATGAAATGTACCTTTGATTAATGGTTTTTATTATGTTTTAGATGCTCTAGTAACAATCACAAGTAGTAAAAAGTAAAAAAGAAGAAGTTTTCTTAAATGCCCAGATTTTGGGCACTTAAAACTGCTTTGGGCAAATGTCCATTTATAGATGTCCTGCCCACTGGGCATTTACCCGGCCCACATCACTATGGATGCATTACTTTTCTTACAACCACCTGATACTAACACAACTGGTCGGAACTCCTGTATTTGTATGTAGTTTGGGCTGGAGTTATGAATGGAAAGGTGAATTGAATTGTATCCGCCAGATCAGCCCAATATAGCGGGATTGAATCCCAGCGCAGTCAGTTGGTATTTGAGGGGGCTTAAATACGAAGAAGCCGTGCCAATAGAATTACTGGCACTTTAAAGATCCCCTTCGGGACACCGGTGTCTCTAAAAGCCGCAGTAGTTAAAAGGGGCGTAAAATCCATAACAATAATATTACTATTATTGAATTGTATTGTTGTAAGAACAGTAATGCCACCATTCCATTCACGTTGCTTACAGTTAACTGGGGGACCTCATGTTCGAGTGGGGGTGTGGTAGCGCAGCGGTCAAGCTGTTCGCCTCTCACCAAGGAGGACCGAGTTGTTCGATTCCTGGTCAATGCATGTGCCATGTCCTGTGGTTCGGTCTCCAAGTAAAAAGGAGGTCCCGTGGCTCATGATGGCGATGAACGGTCACGTAAAACTAAAAGCTTCCTATTCATGTTCGTGTCTCAGATGAGTCGAACATATTCAGCTCGATGTGTTTCGGAAGGAAGTCTTGGCTTCAGGCTTGTATCTCACTGAGTATTAGCAGCTAATTTTGTTCTGTGAGGAGCTAGGTCTTCACAGGGAGTCGACGTGCCCCCTGTGATAGTAAGAGGCACACTCTGGCTAGACAGTGCCAACTCGTGTCCACCGTGTGAGCTGTTGATCCTCCTCCATTCACATCGCGTGAGGCCCCATGGCAGATGACGTCATTATCATAATTACTGTGCTGGCTTGTGCCCTTTTATTTTGTACTCAATAGAAACAGCCAACTCGATCTGATACCAGTCACGTGGTCTCGCTCCATTTCCGGCAGCTTCTGGAGTAGCTGTGAAGAGTGATCATATCTGCGTCTCCCACACGAGGGCGTGATGATGTATTCTTCAAGAGTTCATTCCTCGTTAATTAGTGCGAGGTTCTCACTTCCAGTGGTTTATGTTTGTCAAGTATAGAGCCACATAAAACTGCAAGGTTGCTTGCTTACTTACTTGCAGTAGCGGATCAAGACCTTGCGGGACCCTGGGCGATATGATAAGGTGGGGCCCACAACAATAGGAAATTAAAAAAATCAAATCAAATGCAAAATAGATTTGTAATAATAATAAAAAATAGAATAGTTACAATATTTTGAATACACTACAGTACATTTTTTAAATAATATGAAAGAAACCTTTAAGTACCCTTGAAGAATATTATGTAAACTATGAAATATTAAAATATTACTTTGCGACATTTTTCCCGGCAGAAGTCTTCCATCATTTCACTGAAATATAAACTTGCTAAACGATCACGGGAGGTCATAGCTGCACTGAAAAAAGAATATTATGAATTATAAATTAGTTTGAAAAGTATAATTAATTAATCAATTATATTTAAAACAATCCATGGTGCGGGCCCCCCCCCCCCGGAACGCGGGGCCCTGGGCGGTCGCCCTCCTTGCCCTCCCCTAGATCCGCCCCTGCTTACTTGCTTGATTTCTTGCGTCCTTCCTTACTTGCTTGCTCACTCACTGACGTCTTTCGTCCTGCTTCTTGGAGCAGTATACCTCTCACATCTGATTACTGCATTATGTTAAAATACTATTATTAGTTCAATTATAACATCAGGAGAATAGCTGACAACCTACCTACTTTAATAGCTTTTCTTTTATATGGTGTTTGTTTTTCGGGCTGTTAGTCTGCATGCTCTCTTTTGTGTATAATTTCTCCATTCTTCTTCTTTAATCGTATCGGCCAACTAAGGACCACGTTATTTCTACTGGCTTCTCTGGGCTTTGATCTTTGCCCAGTGTTCCTTCATACGTTGCCGGTGTTGCTATTTTCTTTCTTCCGTCCACATCTTTCCCGTCTTCAACTTCGGTTTTTCCTGAAAACCCTGGTGGTCGTGTAGTTTCTTCCTGAGGGAATTGCGTTCTTGAATATCCCCACAGGTAATTTCTATCTCTTGCAGGTCACTTTCCACCTCTTCGAACCAGACTGGCTTGGTCTTCTTATTTTTAAAATAGTTAACGATCCGGTTCGTCAATCGTGTGGGTTTCATTCTAAGCAAGTGGCCATAAAATGCAATCCTCTTTTTCCTCATTACATCAGAGATCTTCTGGACATGAATATACAGCTCATAGTTATGCCGCCGTCTATATTCACCGTTGTCTTTAATCGGGCCAAGAATTTTCCTCAAGATCTTTCTTTCCTTGATCTCCAATTTTTCTACCAGGCCTTTCTTGTTCATGGTGAGGCATTCCGCTGCGTACAGAGCCTCTGGTCGCATGACAGCGCAATAATGCCTAAGTTTTGCGTTCAGGGATATTGACTTTTTGTTGTAAACGTCCTTGGTGAGTTAGTACGCCATTTCCATTTTGTTCATGCGCGAAGTGAAGGTTTCTTTCTCACATACGTTGGGTTCTACCCACTCGCCAAGATATTTAAACTTATCTGTCCGTTTGATTTTCCCCTGGTTTACTTTTAGTTCCCTTGGTGCTGGCTTGATGTTAGTTATGAAGTGTGTTTTCTCCAAAGAGATCTGAAGACCAACTTTTGTTGCCTGTACCTGTAGCTGGTTAATTTGTTTTGTGGCCATATCTAAAGAGTCGGAGAAAATTGCAATATCATCTGCAAAAGCTAGGCAATCAATAGAAAGGTTCATGTTCTTGTAACCCAGTAGTACTCCATTTTGGACCCCATCGTTCATTTCTTTGCGCCACTCGCGGATGACTTTTTCAAGTGCACAGTTGAAGAGCAGGGGTGAAAGCCCATCTCCCTGCCTAACTCCTGTCTTAATTTCGAAAGAGTCTGAAATTTCTCCTCTGAACTTGACTCTGGAGGTTGTGTTAGCTAAAGACTGTTGAATGATTGCCCTGGTTTTATTATCCAATCCAAATTCCTTTAGAATTTGAATAAGAGCTATTCTATCAATCTAATCATTGGCCTTTTTGAAGTCGACGAAGGTTACCACAAATTTCTTGTTCCTTTGCTTCAGATAGAAAAGGATGGATTTCAGATTCATAATTTGTTCGGCACATGAGCGCTCTTTCCTGAACCCTCCTTGGTACTCTCCTAATTGTGGATCAATCTGTTGTTCTGCCCTAATCTGCAGAGCTTTTGAAATAATTTTGTAAGTTATCAGTAGGAGGGAAATGCCGCAGTAGTTGTTAACGTCCGTTTTGTCACCTTTCTTATGCAGGGGATGAATCAAGGCAGAAGTCCAGTCACGTGGAAGTTTCTCAGTTTCCCAAATCTCCTTGATAATGTCAGTCAATTATCAATCATCTTTTCACCAGCATACTTCCACAATGCGGCGATTATCGAGTCCTCAGCTGGTGCCTTGTTGTTCTTAAGTAACTGGATAATCTGTTTGATTTCTTCTTTCGTTGGAGGGGATGAATCTGGATGGACTTGCATGTTGTCTTCAAATGAGAAAGTGGAGTTTGGAGTCTCACAATTAAGGAGGGATTCAAAGTATTTCGCTAGAATCTGGCAATTTTCTCTCTCATTGTAAGCTAGTCTCCCATTTGAGTCTTTGAACTGTAGACTCGGAGGATTGTATTTGCTTAGATTGCGTTTGAAGGTTCTGTAGAAGTCCCTTGTGTTGTTCCTCTGAAAGTCTAGCTCAATTTGAGTTAGTTGGCTCTTGTTGTAGGCACGTTTTACATTGCGGATGATTTTTGCAGCGCGTTGTCTCTCGTTCACGAAGTTTTCTCAATTATCTTGGTTCTTTCCCGAGTTCCATTTCTGCCAGGCAAGTTGTCTTTGCTTTACCACTGAATCACATGCATTATTCCACCACGCATGTTTCTTTGACTTCGTCAGTGGAACTGTCTCCTGTGCTGTTGTAGTTCATCCCAGTTTTCGGGATTCCAAGATTCTAATTTTTGAGTAAATTCAGAGCACAATCGTAGTTTTTCAGTATCAAATCGATTGATCTTTTTTAAGACGGCCTTTCTGGTGTTTCTCGGAATCAGTTTAACTTTGATTTTGGATAGATAGTGATCCGAATCTAGATTGGCATTTCTTAGAAACTTCACATTCTGTATTTCTCTCTGAGCTTTACGTGCAATTGCGACGTGATCAATTTGAAATTCGCCGAGATTTGGATTCGGAGATGTTCAAGTCTTCTGTTTTCTGGGAAGGTGTTTGAACGCTGTGGATTTTATAACAAGATTGAAAGCCTTACATAGTTCTGCGAGCCTCTCACCATTGCGATTTGTTCTCTGATGAGCTGGATAGTTTCCGATAATATTTTGGAACTTTATTTCCTTACCCAGCTGTGCATTGAAATCTCCAAGAACAAGCATAATCGTGTGTTTGTCTGGAATCTTACAGAGAACAGCTTCAAGGTCTTCCCAGAATCTATCCGTTCCTTCCGGGTCTCTCTTATTCGCTTGATTGAATGGCGCATGGACATTCACAACAGTATAAACTTAGTTTGTGCTCCGGAAGGAGAGAGTTGAAACTCGACTGCCAGGCGAGTTGAAGCCAATGATTGAATCCAAAATCTTCCTACTGACGATGAATCCTGTTCCAAGGTTGGGAACTGTTTTTATTACACGTTTTCCAGTTTTACCTTTAACAATTCTGTAGCCTTCTGACTCAAAGGCTTGTTCATCTGTGAATCTCGTTTCTTGAATTGCTGCAATCAGGATTTGATGTTGGGATAAGGAATCAGTTAGTTGTTTCAATTTACCAATCTTCCGAAGGGAATTCGTGTTAAAGGTAGCAAAGTAATTCCGGCGTTTGTGTTGGATCTTTCCTGGAGTCTCCGATACCTCCAAGCATGTCGGCGCAGGCTCCCCAGATACCGAAGGCCTGCATGCTTCGCTCAAGGCGAAGGTGGATTGGTTACTACCTGGGGTATTAGCTTTTGCTGAACTTTCCTCCATGCTTTGAACAGTTGAAAAACTGTAGTTTGGGGTCAGTGATGTTTCACACTGACCAGGGTACTACCAAGGTTGTGAGCCTTGGAGCCCCCAGCACTGATCGGCTCGCCGACCCAGTTTCCCGCTGGGATTGGTTACCCAACCTTCCACTGAGTTGCTCGACTTAACACGGGCACCTCTTGTAGGTTATGTGCTGGAGTTGGAGTGAAAGAGGCTAGTCGGATTCTCTTGCTGAATCCAATATGATATGGTTGCAGTTGACGGGCAACGACGCATTTCACTCCCATTTGCCCAGAGCCACAAGGACTCCTCCCAGGTTAATTCCTGGGACCATAATTTCTCCATTATTATTATTATTATTATTATTATCATTATAATTATATAGTGAAAGTAAATGAAATGTTTTATTTTTATAAGCCCTAATCTTATTTTATGTAGGGCGCTACTGGAAAGGAGATCTTAAGCTCTGACTGTAGCCGTGAAAATAAAATCAATCAATCACTCACTCACTTGCTTGCCTCTTCACGTGCTTGTTTCCGTAGAGCTTGCTCTCGAATGCTTGCATGCTTGCTTGCTCAGCCACTTGCTCGACTGTTTGCTTGCTCACTTGCTTGCCTCTTCGCTTGCTTGTTTACTTTTTGCCTGCTCGATTGCTTGCATGCGTGCTTGCTCAGCCACTTTCTCGACTGTTTGCTTGCTCACTTGCTTGCCTCTTCGCTTGCTTGTTTACTTTTTGCCTGCTCGATTGCTTGCATGCTTGCTTGCTCAGTCACTTGCTCGACTGCTTGCTTGCTCACTTGCTTGCCTCTTCGCTTGCTTGTTTACTTTTTGCCTGCTCGATTGCTTGCATGCTTGCTTGCTCAGCCACTTTCTCGACTGTTTGCTTGCTCACTTGCTTGCCTCTTCGCTTGCTTGTTTACTTTTTGCCTGCTCGATTGCTTACATGCTTGCTTGCTCAGTCACTTGCTCGACTGTTTGCTTGCTCACTTGCTTGCCTCTTCGCTTGCTTGTTTACTTTTTGCCTGCTCGATTGCTTGCATGCTTGCTTTTCAGTCACTTGCTCGACTGTTTGCTTGCTCACTTGCTTGCCTCTTCGCTTGCTTGTTTACTTTTTGCCTGCTCGATTGCTTGCATGCTTGCTTGCTCAGCCACTATCTCGACTGTTTGCTTGCTCGCTTGCTTGCCTCTTCGCTTGCTTGTTTACTTTTTGCCTGCTCGATTGCTTGCATGCTTGCTTGCTCAGCCACTTGCTCGACTGTTTGCTTGCTCACTTGCTTGCCTCTACGCTTGCTTGTTTACTTTTTGCCTGCTCGATTGCTTGCATGCTTGCTTGCTCAGTCACTTTCTCGACTGTTTGCTTGCTCGCTTGCTTGCCTCTTCGCTTGCTTGTTTACTTTTTGCCTGCTCGATTGCTTGCATGCTTGCTTGCTCAGCCACTTGCTCGACTGTTTGCTTGCTCACTTGCTTGCCTCTTCGCTTGCTTGTTTACTTTTTGCCTGCTCGATTGCTTACATGCTTGCTTGCTCAGCCACTTGCTCGACTGTTTGCTTGCTCACTTGCTTGCCTCTTCGCTTGCTTGTTTACTGTTTGCCTGCTCGATTGCTTGCATGCTTGCTTGCTCAGCCACTTTCTCGACTGTTTGCTTGCTCACTTACTTGCCTCTTCGCTTGCTTGTTTACTTTTTGCCTGCTCGATTGCTTGCATGCTTGCTTGCTCAGCCACTTGCTCGACTGTTTGCTTGCTCATTTGCTTGCCTCTTCGCTTGCTTGTTTACTTTTTGCCTGCTCGATTGCTTGCATGCTTGCTTGCTCAGCCACTTGCTCGACTGTTTGCTTGCTCACTTGCTTGCCTCTTCGCTTGCTTGTTTACTTTTTTCCTGCTCGATTGCTTGCATGCTCGCTTGCTCAGCCACTTTCTCGACTGTTTGCTTGCTCACTTGCTTGCCTCTTCGCTTGCTTGTTTACTTTTTGCCTGCTCGATTGCTTGCATGCTTGCTTGCTCAGCCACTTTCTCGACTGTTTGCTTGCTCGCTTGCTTGCCTCTTCGCTTGCTTGTTTACTTTTTGCCTGCTCGATTGCTTACGTGCTTGCTTGCTCAGCCACTTGCTCGACTGTTTGCTTGCTCACTTGCTTGCCTCTTCGCTTGCTTGTTTACTTTTTGCCTGCTCGATTGCTTGCATGCTTGCTTGCTCAGCCACTTTCTCGACTGTTTGCTTGCTCGCTTGCTTGCCTCTTCGCTTGCTGGTTTACTTTTTGCCTGCTCGATTGCTTACGTGCTTGCTTGCTCAGCCACTTGCTCGACTGTTTGGTTGCTCACTTGCTTGCCTCTTCGCTTGCTTGTTTACTTTTTGCCTGCTCGATTGCTTACGTGCTTGCTTGCTCAGTCACTTGCTCGACTGTTTGCTTGCTCACTTGCTTGCCTCTTCGCTTGCTTGTTTACTTTTTGCCTGCTCGATTGCTTGCATGCTTGCTCAGCCACTTGCTCGACTGTTTGCTTGCTCACTTGCTTGCCTCTTCGCTTGCTTGTTTACTTTTTGCCTGCTCGATTGCTTGCATGCTTGCTTGCTCAGTCACTTGCTCGACTGTTTGCTTGCTCACTTGCTTGCCTCTTCGCTTGCTTGTTTACTTTTTGCTTGCTCGATTGCTTGCATGCTTGCTTGCTCAGTCACTTGCTCGACTGTTTGCTTGCTCACTTGCTTGCCTCTTCGCTTGCTTGTTTACTTTTTGCCTGCTCGATTGCTTGCATGCTTGCTTGCTCAGCCACTTTCTCGACTGTTTGCTTGCTCGCTTGCTTGCCTCTTCGCTTGCTTGTTTACTTTTTGCCTGCTCGATTGCTTGCATGCTTGCTTGCTCAGCCACTTGCTCGACTGTTTGCTTGCTCACTTGCTTGCCTCTTCGCTTGCTTGTTTACTTTTTGCCTGCTCGATTGCTTGCATGCTTGCTTGCTCAGTCACTTTCTCGACTGTTTGCTTGCTCGCTTGCTTGCCTCTTCGCTTGCTTGTTTACTTTTTGCCTGCTCGATTGCTTGCATGCTTGCTTGCTCAGCCACTTGCTCGACTGTTTGCTTGCTCACTTGCTTGCCTCTTCGCTTGCTTGTTTACTTTTTGCCTGCTCGATTGCTTACATGCTTGCTTGCTCAGCCACTTGCTCGACTGTTTGCTTGCTCACTTGCTTGCCTCTTCGCTTGCTTGTTTACTTTTTGCCTGCTCGATTGCTTGCATGCTTGCGTGCTCAGCCATTTTCTCGACTGTTTGCTTGCTCACTTACTTTCCTCTTCGCTTGCTTGTTTACTTTTTGCCTGCTCGATTGCTTGCATGCTTGCTTGCTCAGCCACTTGCTCGACTGTTTGCTTGCTCATTTGCTTGCCTCTTCGCTTGCTTGTTTACTTTTTGCCTGCTCGATTGCTTGCATGATGCTTGCTCAGCCACTTGCTCGACTATTTGATTGCTCACTTGCTTGCCTCTTCGCTTGCTTGTTTACTTTTTGCCTGCTCGATTGCTTGCATGCTCGCTTGCTCAGCCACTTTCTCGACTGTTTGGTTGCTCACTTGCTTGCCTCTTCGCTTGCTTGTTTACTTTTTGCCTGCTCAATTGCTTGCATGCTTGCTTGCTCAGCCACTTTCTCGACTGTTTGCTTGCTCGCTTGCTTGCCTCTTCGCTTGCTTGTTTACTTTTTGCCTGCTCGATTGCTTACGTGCTTGCTTGCTCAGCCACTTGCTCGACTGTTTGCTTGCTCACTTGCTTGCATCTTCGCTTGCTTGTTTACTTTTTGCCTGCTCGATTGCTTACGTGCTTGCTTGCTCAGTCACTTGCTCGACTGTTTGCTTGCTCACTTGCTTGCCTCTTCGCTTGCTTGTTTACTTTTTGCCTGCTCGATTGCTTGCATGCTTGCTTGCTCAGCCACTTGCTCTCCTGTTTGCTTGCTCACTTGCTTGCCTCTTCGCTTGCTTGTTTACTTTTTGCCTGCTCGATTGCTTGCATGCTTGCTTGCTCAGTCACTTTCTCGACTGTTTGCTTGCTCACTTGCTTGCCTCTTCGCTTGCTTGTTTACTCTTTGCCTGCTCGATTGCTTACGTGCTTGCTTGCTCAGCCACTTGCTCGACTGTTTGCTTGCTCACTTGCTTGCCTCTTCGCTTGCTTGTTTACTTTTTGCCTGCTCGATTGCTTACGTGCTTGCTTGCTCAGCCACTTTCTCGACTGTTTGCTTGCTCACTTGCTTGCCTCTTCGCTTGCTTGTTTACTTTTTGCCTGCTCGATTGCTTGCATGCGTGCTTGCTCAGTCACTTGCTCGACTGCTTGCTTTCTCGCTTGCTTCCTTACTTGCTTGCTCACTCACTCACCCACTCACTTGCTCACTCCATTCCTTGCTGGGTTGTTCACTTGAGTTTCTTCACAATCATCAGAACCGGTAACTACTAAATTTTACGTAACAAATATTTCCTGGTATCACATTTACAAGGCACCTTCGTCAGAATATGAAATCAAAATATCTGCGAGTACTTTAATATGGATTTACGAGACTTCAACCATTATTTCATCTAGGAACTGACTTCGTAGTCTCTCGGTAATAGAGGTGCTTAGGATATCGTGGTCATCAGCTCCGTGTAGTTGGTTGTGTGTTGAGCTTGTCTGAAACCTGTATTTATCTGATGACTGTAGTATTGAGTGTAGCTGTAGTAGGGTCAGGGATGAGGTTGGTGTCCCAGGAATTTGGAGTAAAGTACTATCCCGGTATTTGCCTGGAAGAAGGGCGTGAAATCGGTGGGAAAACCACATTCAGGATAACCGCTGTCAGCGCCGGGATTGGAAACTTCCCACTGCGGTCTGAAGCACGATTTAACGCGCACCGCGGGGTGTTGTCCATCATAGTTTTACACTAAAATAATTGGCATGTACGAAAGGATTGCCACGGTTCATCACTCTTTCGTTTCAAACGAGTGGTTTTATACAGAAATGTGTGCAAAATAGTCGCAGGATATTTAATTTGGAAGATTTTCTTTATTATTATTTTTGCTCTTATAAATGAAAAAAAACCAATGCAGAGAAGGAAGATAATTGGACAATCTCCATTCGCTGCCATTTGATGACACGCGCTTAGTGAAGGAGTACTTTCATCGTGAGGAAATACGGAGGTGAGATTGGTGGTGGTGATCGTTCAAATACATAGTCTACTGAACGAGTTTCGGCCACGAGTTAAACCTATGACTAAACAATATGGTATAGTGAACACTGCTGAATGACAAAGCAAACAAATAAAACTAATTTCAGATTAAAAGACAAGGGAGAATTTAGGGAATCGTGGAGATAATGAATTTAACAAATAAATGCAAATCTTATACAGCGCTTATCACAGATTAATTATAACCCATGAAGAAAACTGGTGGCCGAGGTGGGAACTATTCTTTGTTCACTTGTTCACAAAGCTCCTGCTGCTATAAACAACAAATGCGGGCGCTGCCAAGATTAGCGGCAGTCGGATATCGAAAGGCTACTAGGCTTGGGTCACAAGCAGCTTAGTTTCTAGCAGATCTCTTCAACAAGATCATCAATGAAAATGAAGCCCCTCTTACGTGGCTCAGCAATGTAACAAAACCAATTTGGAAAGGTAAAGGAGATGTGCATAACTGCTCAAATTATCGACCGATTCGCCTGCGTTGCCACACTATGAATATATTTGAGCGTATCGTGAATACACGCCTTCGTGACATAATCAAGATTGCCTCAAACCAGTGTGGTTTTATGAAAGGTACAGGGACAATCGATGCTATTCACGCCGCTCGTCTTTTGATGGAAAGACACCTAGAAAAGAGGAAACCACTCCAAATAGCCTCCTTGGATCTTGAAAAGGCCTTCGACAGGGTACCTCGTGATCTAATATGGTATGCACTACGACAGCAAACTCCGCAACTTTTCCCATCAGAGTTGGTGTTCATCAGGGGCCAGCTTTGTCCCCGTTCCTGTTCATCATCTGTCTTGACACCTTCGCAGCCGAGCTACTGCAACCACATCCCTGGACCTTGCTCTATGCTGACGATATCATTGTAGCCTGCAAGTCTCACCAAGAATTGGAACAAGATGTTCAATGTAGGTAAACTGCACTAGACACCCATGGCCTACGACTTAATATTGGGAAGACAGAGTCTATGGAGTGTGGAGTACCAAGTGAAGGATCTATTCACATTGATGGCACTGAACTCCGAAAATCATCTGTATTCAAATATTTGGGTACGCTAATCTGTTCAGATGGCCAAACACTCCCAGATGTCCGAAACAGAGTCAACGCTGCAAGGCTGAAATGGCGCCAAGTTACTGGAGTCCTTTTTGACCGGAATGTGCCACTATATCTGAAGTCGAAAATTTACAGAACCATCGTTCGACCAGTAGCACTGTTTGGTACTGAATGCTAGCCAGTAACGAAGAGACATGAACAACAACTACATGTCATGGAGATGAAGATGATTCGCTGGACACAGGGACTTACTAGACGGACCGTATCAGGAATGATAGTGTTCGAGCTACATTTGGTGTGGCTCCAATCCCTGAAAAATGCGGGAGAGCCGTCTGCGTTGGTATGGCCATGTACTGCGTAGCAATCACTCTTCATTCGCGAGAACTGCACTTGACATCAGTCCAGAAGGCCGACGACCACTAGGGCGACAGAAAAAGCGCTGGCTGGATACTATGCGGGAGGACATGCAACTAGTGAATGCCACAACTAGAGACGCTCAAGATCGATCAGTATGGAAGAAAAAGTGCAGAAAAGCAGACCCTGCTATAAGGCGGGATTAATGTTAGGAAGATGATGATGATGATGATGAATAGGCTAACTGCAGATTATCTTCTGATATTGGCTGTTAGTACCACTTAGGTATACCGTTAATGCCCTCACGTTGGCAGCACTGAAGGATGTGCTACAATAGTTGGGAACAAAACATAGGGAAGTGCATTATTTACTATTTTGCTCGGTGTTGTTCCGGTTGGTATGTTCGTGCATTGAGAGACATGCTATAGGATTTATGACAATCACTGCAGCCAATGATTGATGAATGACCATCCTTTTGAAGTTTATTCCCATTCCCTCTTTACAATGTAGTGATATCTCGGCCATTGATGACATGGAACAATACGCCGTAACGCTGAATAATATTACAGAACACCTCGTGGCGTAGCGGCTAGAATTTTTGACTGTCGCCCTGTACGTTCTTGATCGATCACCGGCTCTGTCAAGAAATTTGAAGCTCATTGATCTGTAGGCCTATACAATTACCAAGGGAGAGGTTATAAACATATACAATATAACGTCACATGAAGAATTTACACATGATATGTTAAAGAAGATTCATAAGTAACCAAACATTGTATACTGCATTCGGAAGAATTGATATCCAAATTGTATTACACGTGACCCATTTGATATACTAAACACTTGTTGCTTAAATTCCTAATTGCCACCTAGCTATGCAATAACTGACGATATCCACAGGCTACATAAAAGTAACATACCAATAGGCTACTTCAATTCCGATTGCGGCATCATTAACGTTAGTCACTGAGAATATAATTGACTTTTCTTACGAACATGATAAAAGAGGACAAATGTTTAGATGATAACTCTGCCAATGTGATGTGTGTGCCTTAGTTTGGGAATATGATTGTGACTTCAAATGAGTTACTATTCAAACATTTGTGTGGCTTCAGGGTGAAGAATAACTTGGGCAAAACTGCACTCAATTCGGTCGTTTGTGTCAGGACTGGAACAGCGCAGCTCTCCATTCTTCTTGAAAAGCACTAGCTATCAATGTTAGTCACTTCTCGATGTATCGCATTATTGTCTATGGATTGTGAAAGTATCTAGCGGTCTCTGCACAAGGGACGTACGTGATCCCTTTAGAGCCCTTGAGGTCGCTAGAAGGGCATCAAGAGTTAGAGTTTACGTGTGGTAGGGGGGTTGGTAACTTTTTACTCCTCTTCCTGTCAGAGCATCTGACTGATATCACTTTGGCATCACGAGGGTGAATGACCTTGCCAAGACTTATAAATACTTGTCGTCACCGAGAATCGAATACAGGATCTCAGCGATCGCAATCAATAACACTAGCTACTGCAACACTACGTGGTCCCAATTGTGAAAGCAACAGTCACTTTTATCCAGCTACCGTAATTCAAAACTTGTCACTCTCCGCAATTTACGTTAATGAAATATAATTCCATTGGTAGTAGTGAAGATGGTGTGAGTGTGTGTGTGTGTGTGTGTGTAATATACGCGCACATTTTAATGCAAATAGCGTAAATCTGGAGCAATGAAATATTCAGTGCACTAGACTCTGGCACCACGCTAGATTCCAATCTGCACCCATTTACTGCCTTCAACTTCCTGTCTCGCTATGGGGAAATTTTTGATTTATCACCGTGTGATGCGGACCTATGGCCCAGGAGTAGCTTAACTTTCCCGCTGTCTTTCAGTTTTTTTTTTTCGTATGGCTTTTAGTGCCGGGAGTGTCCGAGGACATGTTCGGCTCGCCAGTTTTGTAGCTGCTTCGAGATGGACACCCAATGGGTGAGCTACAAGTACCGTTGGGGAGGGAAGGAGGGAAGTTGGAATGTAAGGACGAGGAGTTGGAAGGTAGCGGCTGTGGCCTATAGTTAGGGACCAACCCCGGCATTTGCCTGGAAGGAAGATGGGAAACCACAGAAGACCATCTTCAAGGTTGCCGGCGGGGGGATTCGAACCTCCTCGCCTCCCGGATGTGAGTGACTGCCATCAGTCATGCCGTAACCACCACGGCTAACTCACCCGGTTGTCTTTCAGTTATTTGTCGTCATCTCCAGATTGTTGTTTCACATAATAGCTATAACCTGCTGTCTTGTAACCTCGCAGTGTAGGCATGCTGATCAGATCATGCACCACGGCCACGAGGGCAGATGCAGCATATTTGGAGATCGCAAGTTCGAATCCCGACGCTGACAGCGGCTATCTTGAGTGTGGATTTTCCCGATTCTTTCCTCACTCCCTCCAGGCGAAATCCGGGATATTACCTTTCTTCATGTTCCGGGGCACCTGTCCGTAAACATACTACTACAGTCATCATAGAGGAATACAGGTCATCAGACAAGTTCAACACACACCCAGATACACGCGACTGATGGCCACGATGTCCCAAGCCCCTACGTGGTGCAGTTGTAACGTTCTCGTCTGTTGTGCTCAAGGATACGGAATAGAATCCCAGCGTTGGCGGCTTGTGTGGCGTAGTTGGTAGCATGCTGAGCTTCTACGCCCAAGATTGCGAGGTCAAACCCAGCTGAAGTTGTCGGATTTTTAAGAGAGTTTAAAACCCCTCAGTATGCCTTCCTTCGGAGGGGAAGTAAAGCCGGCGGACCCATGTCATAGATTTATGGCATGTACGCGTAAGAGAACCTTCCACTAACTGCAATTGTCTGAAGCAAAATTTGTAGGTTAGATTTGATCAACGCTCTATTAGTTCCAACGTTCGTCGCCAGGTGCTGGTTGCGGTAGCATCTAGTAGCCAAGTTCATAACTAGGTGTAGTTGATGGTAACATTTGTTAGCAAAAGCAGGAACTACTTGAAATTGATCGTCTGCAGCCCTTACCTGAATCACAGATGACACACACTAATACAGCCATCACAATGAACACCGGTTATCAGACAGATTCTACACACACCCAAAGTACACGGGGCTACATGACCGCGTTGTCCCAACCATTAAACTGAGGAACCAACCACCCAGAATTCCACCGCAGTAAGTTAGTTCTTGTTGTTGTTGTTGTTGTTGTTACATTTGGGGGGGGGGGGGGCTTGAATATCGTGATCATTTAGCCACGAGTGACTGTGAAACTTTGTCTGATAACCTGTGATTTTGTGATGGCTGTATTAGTGTGTGTATTTGTAATTTATACGTGAGAATTGGGAAAGAAGCGGCCATGGCCTTACGTTAGGAATCATCCTAGCATTCATCTGGAGTAGAAGTGGGAAACCACGGAAAACTACTTCCAGGATGGCTGAGGTGGGAATCGAACCCACGTCTTCTCAGTTTTGCCTCACGAGGTGGAGTGGACCTCGTTTCAGTCCTCAAACCAGAATTATTATTTTTGTCATAGCCGGGACCTCTAAGGTGGCAGCCGCAACACCGGGATATGGAGTAAGGTAGCATTTGAGGGTGTTTACATGCGGAAGTGTATTTACTGGCTCATAAATTCTAGCACCCTGGCGTCTCTACAACCAAGGACATAATAAAACCTGTAACATTAAGATGGCATATTGACTTGCACTGCAAAATAATAAAACTCAGCATATCCTCTAGGCTTTTTGCCATGTCTCTTGCACCAAGTTAGGCTCTTCTAATTAATTAATTAATTAATTATTTTAATTACTTGGATGTGGAAGTCATCTTTTTGGGAACCTCTATAGATAGGAGAAAAGCTGTAAGAGCTCTCATCTCCCACAGTAAAGAGCACTTCATATGAGGGTACGTAGTGAATAGTCCACTACCCCTGCGGTGGTTAAATAATAAATAAATTAAAAATAAAACCAAATAAAATAAATTTAAAAAATACAGTAACATACAGTAAAATAATATAAAATAAAATAATATACAGTAAAATAAAATAAACTAAATTAAAATTAAAATAAAAAAATAAAATAAAATACATTAAAATAAAGATGGTCCAATCGAATCCGTGCCTACTTTGTGGGAAAGAAAACCAAAGGGATCTGGTTTACAGAGGTGGAAAAGGACCTACAAGAACTGGGGATATCACATGAGGATATCTTGCAACGTGACTCTTTGAAGAAGAAACTTGGGGAGATACAGAGTTTTCAGCCGAAACCTATATTGAAAACCGACAAGAAGTGGACCGAGGAACGAAGGGAAGCTCACCGAAGAAGAATGTGCGAATACTGGGCCAATGTGAAAGAACGAGGGAAAAGGCAGTTGAAATAACGTGGTCCATAGACGACCGAAACGATAAAAAAAGTACAGTAAAATAAAATAAAATAAAATAAATTAAAATAAAATACAGTAAAATAAAATAATCTACAGTAAAATAAAATAAAATAAAGTACAGTAAAATAAAATAAAATGAAATACATTAAAATAAAATAAAGTACAGTAAAATAAAATAAAATACATTAAAATAAAATAAAATCCAGTAAAATAAAATAAAATAAAATACAGTAAAATAAAATAAACTACAGTAAAATAAAATAAAATAAAATACAGTAAAATAAAATAAAATGAAATACATTAAAATAAAATAAAGTACAGTAAAATAAAATAAAATAAAATACATTAAAATAAAATAAAATCCAGTAAAATAAAATAAAATAAAATACAGTAAAATAAAATAAACTACAGTAAAATAAAATAAAATAAAATAAATTAAAATAAATAAAATAAAATACAGTACTGTAAAATAAAATAAAGTACAGTAAAATAAAATAAAATAAAATACAGTAAAATAAAATAAAATAAAAATAAAATAAAATACAGTAAAATAAAATAAACTACAGTAAAATAAAATAAAATAAAATACATTAAAATAAAATAAAATAAAGTACAGTAAAATAAAATAAAATAAAATACAGTAAAATAAAATAAAGTACAGTAAAATAAAATAAAATAAAATAAAATACATTAAAATAAAATAAAGTACAGTAAAATAAAATAGAATAAAATAAAATAAGATACTTCTTCTTCTTCTTCTTCTTCTTCTACCTTATCCGATACGGACGTTGGCTACCACCATGGCTAACACCTTCTTATCCTGTGCAATCCTGAAGAGTTCCGTGGAAGACAGCCCAAACCACGTTCTTAGATTATCCATCCAAGTTATTCGTCTCCTTCCCGGTCCACGCTGACTTTCAATTTTACCCTGAAGTATAACTTGGAGCAGACGGTATTTTGGATTCCTCATCATGTGTCCTAAGTATTCCAATTTCCTCTTCTTAATTGTGTTTAACAGCTCCGGTTGGCTGCTCACACGCTGAAGAACCTCGGCATTACTCACATGTTCTGTCCACGAAATTTTAAGAATCCGCCGGTATATCCACATTTCAAAAGCTCGAATCTTCTTTTATGTAGCTACGGACAAGGTCCAAGCTTCAACACCATAAAGAAGGGTGGAGACAACATAACACTTCACAATTCTTTTCTTAAGCGTCATACTGAGATCTCGACAGCATAGTAGTTGTTTCGTTGTCATAAAGATGGATCTAGCCTTCTCTATACGGCATCTTATTTCAACCGAAGGATCCCAATTCTCATTAATATTCTGTCCTAAATAAACCAAACTCTTGACTCCCTCAATATGATGTCCATCGACTAAAAGGACTTGTGACAATGCTGGTTTTCGCGATATTATCATATATTTTGTTTTCTTAATGTTGAGGTCAAGGCCATATTGTTTACTCTTTTGATACACCAAAGTAACAATCTCTTTAAGTCCTTCGAAACTATTTGCAATCAATACAGTATCATCTGTGTACCGTATATTATTAATATAATTACCATTGACCTTAATACCTTGTTGAATGCCATCAAGTGCCTCAGAGAAAATCTGTTCTGCATAGATATTAAAAAGAAATAGTGAAAGAATGCTTCCTTGTCTCACACCACGCATTATTTCCACTGATCTCGGTATATGTCCATCAATTCTGATACTAGCCTTTTGACCCCAGTATAAATTAATGATGATCCGAATGTCTTTCTCATCTATTCCTGAGTTCTTGAGTGCATTATACAACTTATCATGCTGACAACGGTCAAAGGCTTTTGCATAGTCCAGAAAATATGCATATACATCCTGATTTACCTCACGGCATCTCTGGAAAAGAACTTGAAGCGCAAATAATGCCTCACGGGTTCCTAGACCGTTGCGGAACCCAAACTGCGTGTCACTGATATTCATCTAGCATTTCCTGTATATGCGATTATGGATAACTTTGAGAAATATCTTGAGCACATGACTCATAAGACTGATTGTCCTGAAGTCACTACATGACTTAGCCATCGGTTTCTTCGGAAGAGCAATAAATGTAGACAAGAGCCAGTCTTCTGGTAATATGCCTGTGTCGTATATCTTGTTATATAAATTAGTGAGCGTCACAATGCTATCATCATCCAAGATCTTCAATAATTCCACTGGAATGTCATCTTGACCAGGAGCCTTACCATTTTTTGCTATCCTAATCGCATATTTCACTTCATCCATGGTGATCATGGATCCAACAACTGAAGGAATTTCAGGTCGGGAAGGACGATGGTCATCATTAAAAAGCTCTTGTATATAGTTCTCCCAAACCTGTATTTTTTCTTCAACTTCAAATACCGTGTTGCCTTGACTATCAACTAACTTGACTGTGTTTCTTTTCCTGTGTCTACCTGAAACTTCTTTGATTTTCTTATGGACCTGGAAAGTATCATATTTACTATTAAGTTCTTCAATTTATTTGCACCTATCTGACATCCAAGCTTCCTTGGCTTGTCTGATCTTATTCTTTATCAATCTATGAATCAACCAATATTCTTCATTATCTCTTCCTTTGACTTCTCTTCGTTTATTCATTAGATTCAATATTTCATCCGTAATCCATGCCTTCCTTTTTTTTATATTGTCTCTTGTTCTTAAGAAAATGATCTCAATGAGATTTTAAAAGTGTCCCAAAGTTCCAAGGGCTGCATGTCATTTGAATACAACGTCTTAAGATCAGTGGCAAGAGCAGCAGCCACCTGTGACCTTGTATTTATTTCCCGAAGGGCATCAGTATCATATTTCTTTTGTGTTGTTTTTATCGGAATCTTGTTAAGCCGGACACAAATCTTGCTAATGAGAGGATTGTGGTCAGAAGGAACATCTGCTCCTGGATAGGTGTTTGCAAAAATCACGCTGTTTCTAAATCTGTTTTGAATTATAATGAAATCAATTTGATTTCTTATTATGTTGTCTGGACTATCAGCAGGTGCTTTCCACGTATAAAGTCTCCTGGCAGGAAGTTTAAACCAAGTATTAGCAATGACAAAGTTCTCCTGTCTACAAAACTGCACTAAACGATCCCCTCTGTTGTTTCTTTGTCCGAGACCCCACTGGCCCACAATGTGTTCTTCAGAACCTTTCCCAACTTTTGCATTAAAATCTCCCATAACAAGGGTTACATCATGTTCTTTGGTGTCTTTGAGGACGGTCTGAATTTGGGCATAGAATTCCTCAACATCTTCATCGCTTTTGTCACTAGTAGGGGCATACACTTGAATGAGATTAATGTGGAAAGGTTTACCACGTAACTTTAACATCATTATTCTACTGGAGAATGGTATACAACTGATTACAGCAGACTGCAAACTTTTGTCCACTATAAAACCCACTCCATGCAAATGCCTGGCATCATTATTACCACTGTAGTATACCATGCAATCCTCCACATTACAATCTCCTGTCCCCGGCCATCTCATCTCACTTATACCCATTATGGACACATTCATCCTCTTCATCTCATGAATTGTATTGTGAATCTTTCCTGCTTCAAACATACTCCGTACATTCCACGTCCCTATCTTCAGGGCTGACCGGGAGATTCTTCGCACCCTCTGACCACTTAAGGTCTGCCCGGGACTAAGGGCCAATGTAATTGGGTTTTCAGCCATGAAGATTATCCTGGGGAAAAATAATTGAGGTGGTTTCCCGTTGCCTTCCTCAAGATAAATACAAGAAAAATAAAGGGCAAGAAATCAGTATTAAGAAATTGGATTAAAGGGTCAGATGACCTCGCTGTTCTGCCCCTTAACACCTCAATAACTAACTAACTAACTAAAAGATACAGTACATTAAAATAAAGTACAGTAAAATAATATAAAATACAGTAAAATAAAATAAACTACAGTAAAATAAAATAAAATAAGATACAGTAAATTAAAATAAAATAAGATACAGTAAATTAAAATAAAATAAAGTACAGTTAAATAAATTAAAATAAAATACAGTAATATAAAATAAAATACAATTAAATACAGTAAAATGAATAAAATAAAACAAAATAAAATAGGCTAATATACAGTAAAATAAAATAAAATACTGTAAAATATAATGAAATACAGTAATATAAAATAAAATACAATTAAATACAGTAAAATGAATAAAATAAAACAAAATAAAATAGGGTAATATACAGTAAAATAAAATAAAATACTGTAAAATATAATGAAATACAGTAAAATAAAATAAAATACAATTAAATACAGTAAAATGAATAAAATAAAACAAAATAAAATAGGCTAATATACAGTAAAATAAAATAAAATACTGTAAAATATAATGAAATACAGTAAAATAAAATAATATACAGTAAAATAAAATAAAATGAAATGCAGTAAAATAAAATAAAATATAGTAAAATAAAATAAAATGAAATGCAGTAAAATAAAATAAAATATAGTAAAATAAAATAAAATGAAATGCAGTAAAATAAAATAATATACAGTAAAATAAAATAAAATGAAATGCAGTAAAATAAAATAAAATATAGTAAAATAAAATAAAATGAAATGCAGTAAAATAAAATAAAATAAATTCAAACAAAATAAATAAAACATACTGCGCAATTTTATTTACTGTACAGTATTTGTATGCAGTTGTGTAGTAAGTTTTATCAACCTTTGAATAATTCTTCACAAGGAGCACTTTATAGAAAGATAAATACAAGAAAAATAAAGGGCAAGAAATCAGTATTAAGAAATTGGATTAAAGGGTCAGATGACCTCGCTGTTCTTCCCCTTAAAACCTCAATAACTAACTAACTAACTAAAATTGGATGACTAAATTTCCTCTAATATCCTCCTACTGTAGTCTATACGTTGGTCCCTCAGATGTCTTCTTGCTCTTCACTTCTATTTTACAGCAGTAAAATGCTAATTTGTAAAAGTTTACGAAATAATAATAGTTTTATTGCTGTCAATTTCCATTGAAAATCAAATACAATACATCAATCCTCAAGGCAACATTTTGCCAGTGACATATTATGTCTTCCTTTACAGTCGATATCTGTCACACGCCACGTCACACATGAACATACACATCCTTCACATTGTAACGTGTTTTTCGAGGGGTTTTTATGCCACTGGCATAAGTCAATAGGAAGCCAGTCTATATTTATTTACGCGGCAAATTGTTCAGCCAAGAGAAGTTTTCATGTTAATTTATTATTATTATTAATTTATTATAATTATTATTAAGGTATTTTCGGAGCATTTTATAAAAATTATAAGCATACAGATAGGTAAGTTATGTACTTGTCCACTTTACAATACAAAATATCTTTTTATTTATACATTTTGATACATGTTTCGGCCCTGTGAGCCTTCTTCAGTCAAAATCAATAAAATTCTCCTAGATCATTCTAAAGGTTGGTCTCTCATAAAAAAATTCTGTAAATCAATTTTACATCGTCAGGATGCTTAAAATACATGAATATAAAATCCTTAAAGAAATTAAAAGATTTAAAAATGCACGAAATTTTGAGACGTGGGCTCCATTCTTGTTAATCTATTTTCAAAACGAGGGACCTGGAACAATAAAAAATTACCTAACAATCTATGGTCCTACTTGGAAACATGAAGAAATGTTGACTTTAGTTATGTAGAAAACTTACCCCATTGTACAAGCATCTTGAAAAGGGAAGTAGAAATAGGAATCGAACGTTGTTTATTTAGAGCTTTGCCAAAATGTTTTTCAACAACCTGTAAAGCGAAAAACTAAATGAAAATGAAAAATTGAAATTATAACACAAACCCACGCACAAATGACCAATGTTTACATACCGCAGTTTGGAAACCATAAACTGTCACCTCACAACTTGAAAGAGCTACTACATATGTGTCCGTCTTGTTGTTCACCTTTGATCACATGTTGACTAGAATACTGCAAGTGTGAGGTCAACGGACGCAGAAGGGGAGGTGTAGCATACGTCAGAACCTTACGTTATGGAGGAGGGAGGGCCGCTTCTTGTTTATGTCGGTCTCTTCGCCTTAATATCGAGATCGTGTTAAATAATATGTTGTCGTTGAGAGTTAATTCGTTCAAATTGTTTACAGGGTCTGTTTTTTGGGCGATATAAATTTCTATGTTCTCTAATACATTAAGTTTTTTACTTTTATTAACAATATGTACAATTTCCAAATCCTTATCTATCGAACTGAAATTATGTTTTTTCTCGTCCATGTGGTTCGCCATGGCCGAGAACTTGTTATATTTCAGCGCACTGGTATGTTCCCCGTATCTTACGTTGAACGCTCTACCCGTTTGTCCAAAATAGGTGGAATCGCAATCCTTACATTTTAGTTTGTACACTCCCGATTTGCTGAATTTATTGGTCTTATTTACACTATTATGATTAAAGAAGATGTTGCTGTTATTATTTTGTGTTTTGTATGCAATATTAATATCAAATTTTCTAAATGAGTTTGTTATTGTATGTGCTTTTGGGTTTACATACGTGAAAGTAGCGAACTTTTGGTTCTTTTTGCGATCTTTTTCTAAAGTTGTTTCAAATTTGTTAATAATATTATTTTTGATTCTGTTTACGTAATTTTGTGAAAATCCATTTTTCTTTGCGATGTTGGCTATGATTTTTAGTTCCTTGTTTAAACTTTCTTCACCGAGTGGAATATTTAGCGCTCTATTAATTAAGCTGTAAAAGGCGGCTTTCTTATGGCTCTCTGGGTGATTAGAATCATCATCTTCTTTAATCATAATAGTGTAAATAAGACCAATAAATTCAGCAAATCGGGAGTGTACAAACTAAAATGTAAGGATTGCGATTCCACCTATTTTGGACAAACGGGTAGAGCGTTCAACGTAAGATACGGGGAACATACCAGTGCGCTGAAATATAACAAGTTCTCGGCCATGGCGAACCACATGGACGAGAAAAAACATAATTTCAGTTCGATAGATAAGGATTTGGAAATTGTACATATTGTTAATAAAAGTAAAAAACTTAATGTATTAGAGAACATAGAAATTTATATCGCCCAAAAAACAGACCCTGTAAACAATTTGAACGAATTAACTCTCAACGACAACATATTATTTAACACGATCTCGATATTAAGGCGAAGAGACCGACATAAACAAGAAGCGGCCCTCCCTCCTCCATAACGTAAGGTTCTGACGTATGCTACACCTCCCCTTCTGCGTCCGTTGACCTCACACTTGCAGTATTCTAGTCAACATGTGATCAAAGGTGAACAACAAGACGGACACATATGTAGTAGCTCTTTCAAGTTGTGAGGTGACAGTTTATGGTTTCCAAACTGCGGTATGTAAACATTGGTCATTTGTGCGTGGGTTTGTGTTATAATTTCAATTTTTCATTTTCATTTAGTTTTTCGCTTTACAGGTTGTTGAAAAACATTTTGGCAAAGCTCTAAATAAACAACGTTCGATTCCTATTTCTACTTCCCTTTTCAAGATGCTTGTACAATGGGGTAAGTTTTCTACATAACTAAAGTCAACATTTCTTCATGTTTCCAAGTAGGACCATAGATTGTTAGGTAATTTTTTATTGTTCCGGGTCCCTCGTTTTGAAAATAGATTAACAAGAATGGAGCCCACGTCTCAAAATTTCGTGCATTTTTAAATCTTTTAATTTCTTTAAGCATTTTATATTCATGTATTTTAAGCATCCTGACGATGTAAAATTGATTCACAATTTTTTTTTATGAGAGACCAACCTTTAGAATGATCTAGGAGAATTTTATTGATTTTGACTGAAGAAGGCTCACAGGGCCGAAACATGTATCAAAATGTATAAATAAAAAGATATTTTGTATTGTAAAGTGGACAAGTACATAACTTATCAAAATCAATACGGAAAAACTTGAAAAAATGACTAAAGTCATAGATATTCATACAGATAGGTTTTCTATGTCTTAGAAAACGCTATCAGGCAAATTATTACGAACGACAATATCATAGAAAATTATGTGATTACGGAATTTTACGGAGTTTCATCAGTTAGGATATTATGAGAGACATGACTCACTGGAAATTCAGATACAGGCTGATTCTTGTCAAGAAGTATTACGCAAGGCTGGGTCGCAGCGTCAAGAAAAGGCGGATAGTTGGAACGGAAATCGACTTCATCATCCGCGGGCCGTGTGTAATGAGCCAGAGAAGGGGAAGTAGCGCGTGGGGAGCAGCCAATCAGTGGAGACCACGTAAGCTGGAAATCGGCACGGAGGTGGGGAGCCGACGGGTGCATATATCGTTCGGCGCGCCGTGGAGAGAGGACAATCTGTGAAAGACTTGACTAGTTCGGTTGCAAGTGTGTGTCGCTCCGATGTTCCGTGGAGTGGAGAACTATCTGTTTAAAACTTAACCAGTGTGGTTGTACGAGGGTATGGCTCCGATGCTAGGACCATAAAGTCACCAAATCTACAAGTATATCATCAAATATCGACGGAGATGACGACGTCCAGGAGACTGTGGGAAGCACACAGCATCATCCAGTACGAGGGAAATGCTTTGGCAATTTCCAGTGGTAAGCGCAAATGACACAGAAGTACGCAATCTCTCGTTTCTCTTTGATTTAAATTCAGTATTTCAGTAACTTCATAGCTTGGGAATAAGAGTAAAATCAATAATTTATCAGACTCCGTTTTCACGTAATTTTCTATCGGTAATATTAAAATCGCAACGCTCCAATTTAAATTTTAAACTTATTATTATTATTATTAATTTTGCAATACTTGTTTTATATAATAAATTCATTTCTTTTACAATGCAATCTTTGCTTTCAGTAGGTAGCATTAGATATAGACCAATTCCTTCTCCTGATACAATTGTTTGTTGGGTTAATGATCAAATCATACCACGATCTGAGTGAATAGATTCTTGAAGGTGTTCTATCAGAGCTAGACGTTGTTAAATACAAATTTAGATTTCAACATTGCGTTGAGGTCTTGGCGCCCATTAAAACAACATAGCTTAGGCAAAGGAAAACAGTTACATTTATCACCCAACAGTTAGGGGCAGTCAAACCGTTACACTTGTCGTTCAACGTGTGGGCTAGCGAAACTGCTACATTTGTCGCTACCAACATGGGGCATTAATTAACGTTACAACATGGTTCATGGAATCGTTCCGTGCGGCATATTCCATGGACTGCGAGCCTCGTGATAAAATGTCTCATCTTCCTTCCTTCCATTCGTCCCGACTCATAGCATCCGTGGTGTAGAAATTGAGCCATATTTCAGTCTTCTTCCTTTGGTGTTCTTCCTTGTACGCTGGTGTGGATGGTAGAAGATGTCGTAAACAATGATCAGTCATCATCATTGTTTCCCTGCTAAATACGTATAGGCCTACAAGTCTTGACGGTGACAACTTTGAGACACAAAGAACTCGCTTCAAAAAAGTTCCATTGCTGTCTGAAGAGAGATTAAGGGGAGATGCTTAATGACATTCATAGCTAGTACAGCTGCTTCTACCCTCTCCTTTACATGCTCTGTAAATGTTGTTCCAAAGGGCTGCGGTGTGATCCCCAGGTATTCGAATTTCCTCACATTTATGAGCGGTTCTTTCTCTAACAGAATAATATCTTCTGCCGCTTGCCTACCACCTCTTTTGAATGTCATTTCCACCGTCTTTGCATTATAAAGTTTCAAGTAATTGTCTCTGCTCATGCCGTCAACCTACAAAATGGGCGTACATGGAGTTTCAGAATCTGAGTGACATTAAAACACGCCGTAGAAACTTAATAAATGCGCTGAGACGCAGATGATGAACTATTGAAACAAAGACAATTCTGGTTTATTTTGTATTGTAAAAACATTTTTATCATGTTTCTCAAAGCTTTAGTCATTATAACTTTATGTGGCCTTGTGTATCTTCAGGACAAGTATTTCCACATACATATCCTCGTGCAGGGTGTCACGTTATCGCTTGTTCGGTTCCCCTCGTGATCTTCGGCCGAAATTTAATTTTAAAAACATTTTTTCAAATTATTTTTTATAAATTTAAAAAATGTTTGTTAGGATTTTTCTTATATTATAACCCAATAATAATTTAGAAAGTGGTTACTCGTCTGTCATTATCCATTCCCGTTTGTGAAAAAAATGCGAGAGTATTTGTTCGGTAAAGAACTGAGGAATGTGTGCCTGAAATAACTAGTACAATCTTTTTTCTGAAATTATCTATGTCAAAATTCGTACAATACTCATTTCAAACATTCTATAAAACAAAGTAGCTTTTCGTGGCCATAATCAGCTTAGAATATACTACTATTTACATGTTACAAGAATCATAGCTGTACCTTTACCATAAACCCAGAAAGTGCATAATATAATGATGCCAGATAATGTGCACAATGCGTATGCCCAAGAGTACATGGTGTCCTTAAGCCTAATAAGGGGCTCCATAAGGCTGAAAATCTTCAACATGTTTTTTTTTAATGTTTACGTCATATTAAGCTACCGACCCTTACCTTTCTAACGGTACATTTATTTTATTGAGGGTTCATTTTTAAGACTACTTCCTCATACTTTCCCACAACCGTGCGCCTTGTTAATAAACCCACAACATAGCATTTTATTTTCCTCTAGATTTCATTAAATTACTATCTATCTATTTAGCGTTCTCTGTATTAGAAAATAGACATATTAGCATTTTTAAGAAAGCTAAACAGTTGTTGCGATGTCGGGGCACACCTCGTCCTGAAACCAAAACTGTCGCTGTTTCCTCACCTGGCAGAAAAAACATCGGCTCCACTTTCTTGCTAAAATACATTTCTTAATTTAGAAAGTCCCTTTCTTCTGCAACTTTTCAACTTGCAAAGCTGTGAAAGCTTGAGAAGTAGTTCTCTCTTATGTGTGTTATATTTTAACACAGCCATTTTTAAAACAATTACTGTGGTTTAATTTTTCAGATGGAAATGTTCATGGAAATGCAGTTAAAATTACGCTATTTTTAAGACATCTACAAAAAATCAAATCTTTTTAAATTTTCAAAAAGCTTGTGTTACAGTAAGACGAGAGCATCAGAGATCATTACTGAAATATTTCAATACGTTCCTGTTAATAATTCCTGATAGAATGCTAAATAATAGTTAAAGAGTAAAATAAATATGTAGACTATTTTCATATATACTACTCATGTTAATTGCCTCTATCAACATTTTCAGTTGATTGCTGTAATAGATCAGTAGATAATGAGAAACGTTTAAATATTTCGGATGGTCGCTATGTCAGATTTTTATATATGTAGGCCATAGAGTTATGTATTAATATATGACGATTATTGCGTAGGTTCATTATTCAAACGTTGACTTCAATCGCATGATTAGGGCACAATAAATACAAAATTTAGTTTTAAAATTTCGCACAGCCAACATATTGTGGTTGTGTAAACAATTGAACTAAATTGGATGTCAGTGTATTACAATGTGTTGGACCATGTTTTACTGCACTCGGAGGGTTAAATGGCGAGTAAAGTCTTTTTCAATGTTTCAACTTCCCTTGGCCACCATGATCTTTTTATACTTAACAGGGTTTTGAAAATCACATAGGTAAACTTCTAGTAGTGCTCGTGATTACCGTAAAAATATCATAGTGATTTCAATAATAGTTTCGTAGATATACCTATAGAATGCCGGTGGAATATTTCACACAGCCGCCATATTGGATTGGAGAGACGTAATAAAATTTGAAGGTCACGGTTGGGGTAGAACAAAATAGTACTATTACCTTACCGAGTTGTATTGAACTCCCACCAGCCGTTTAGATTTTATTAGAGACACACACATACACACACGGACAAAAGGTGATCTCATAGGCCTGTATATTGATAAATTAAAAGAGGCTAAAAATTAACATGGAAAGCATAGGACAATTGTGAATATCTTTACCAAAGGAATTACTACCATGATGAAGTGAAGTATTTTGTCTACAGTACAACGAACACAGAATCGTTTCAGTGTAATAGATTCAAATGTTTCTTGTGTAGGAGAGGAAAACGATTTATTCAACCTATTTCTTCCACGAACCTCCATGTTTCCTTTGTGAATGCTGATCAAGAGACTCGGTGAGTTGGCAAATTTGCTATCCAGCACAGAGGCATTCAAGTTCTCTATGTCATGCTCTGTCAATTGTTATGAATCCGTAATGATGTTATCTCAGTCCTGTCTAGAATCTTCCGACTGCCTGTATCAAAAGAACTCCACTTCTATTTACCGAACCATTGGTCTTGATCAAACAAACGCTGTCGTGCAGTACAACACGAGGTCCATCAGAATCTTGCTAGAAGAGGACGGTTTATCGTCAACACTGGAATGGGGTTTCAAAAACTCTACGTTCTGTGTGAGCAATCCTTGATAACCTGTGCTGTTATGTCGAGTTTAACAGTAAAATAATCAGGGCCTATGGCTTCCAGGGTTGTCAGTGGTAATTTCCACCTCCAAATCCCAAGATCATGGGCACGATTTCCGGACGAGGAAGTCGGATTATTGAATGGTGGAAAAAATATACGCCAAAATTTATTTTTTCTCGTAGTTAGTTTACCCTCCAGGTAGGATTTTCCCACAGACTCAGCGAGGGATCCCAACTTTACCGCCTCTACGGGCAGTGTCCTGGATCTTGACATTGAGTCCTGGGATACAACTGGGGAGGCGGGACCATCTCCTCGCCCAGGTGGCATCACCTACAAAGCTAACAGGGTCCTCTTGAGGGATGGGAAGGGATGGATGAATGGGAGGGATATACACACATGAAAAAAAGTTTTGCATCACCTCGGTTCCCAGATCTCCGGCATATAGACGTTGACTGTGTATATTGTATCCAAGATACAGTCCCTTTGACTGTTCATAGATGTCACTAAAACTGCTCAAAGATGTAAACAACCATGCATGAGCAGGGCCTATTAGACGGAGGGGGTACGACAGCCGATCAGTTCCAGTCATTCCACCAGGACGAAGGTACGCTGCTCATGTTGTCTGTAGTTCTACCATGCCTAGAAGGTCAATACCGCAGTTCGATCGCGTCCGCATTGTTACTTTGTGTCAAGAAGGGCTCTCAACAAGGGAAGTTTCCAGGCGTCTCAGAGTGAACCAAAGCGATGTTGTTCGGACATGGAGGAGGTACAGAGATACAGGAACTGTCGATGACAGGCCTCGCTCAGGCCGCCCAAGGGCTACTACTGTAGTGGATGACCGCTACTTACGGATTGCCGCTCGGAGGAACCCTGACAGCAATGCCACCATGTTGAATAATGCGTTTCGTTCAGCCACAGGACGTCGTGTTTCAACTCAAACTGTGCGCAATAGGCTGCATGATGCGCAACTTCACTCCCGACGTCCATGGCGAGGTCCAGCTTTGCAACCCCGACACCATGCACCGCGGTACAGATGGGCCCAACAACATGCTGAATGGATTGATGAACTTGTGGATAGTATGCCACGGCGAATACAGGCATGCATCAATGCAAGAGGACGTGCTACTGGGTATTAGAGGTAGTGGTGTGTACTGCAATCTGGACCACAAATGCTGAAAGTCTAGCTGTATGATGGTACAACATGCAATGTGTGGGTCTCATGAGCAATAAAACGAGCTGAAATGTTGTTTGTGTTGATCTCTATTCCCTTTGTATTTAACGGTTCCGGAACTCTTGGAACCGAGGTGATGCAAAACTTTTTTTGATGTGTGTACATGGAAGAGGGAAGGTGGCAGCCGTGGCCTGACGATAGGTACCATCCCGGCATTTTCCCGAACACGAAGTGGGAAACCACGGAAAACCACGAGGATGGCTGAGATGGGAATTTAACCCCCTCTACTCATTTGGACCACCCGAGGCTGAGTAGACCCCGTTACGGTCCTCATACCACTTTTCAAATTTAGTGGCAGAGCCGGGAATCGAACCTCGGACCTCTGGGGTGGCAGCTAAGCACGCTGACCACTACACCATGTAAGCGACTATGCCAACATATACAGTACGTGTGTAATATCGCTAAATTCCTCCAGATTTTTTTGCTGTGCTGCGGACAGCCCTTCTAGGAGCTGGACTCTAGATTAGAACTTAACCCAGCTCCCCTACGAAGAGCTGCAACAAGCCCGGAGATCGGAGTTCAGAATCCCTTTGCTGACAGCGCCTATCCTGGGTGTGGTTTTCTCCCGAGTTTTCCCACGTTCTCTCCAAGTAAATACCGGGATGATACCTTATTCCAAGCGTTCGAGCACCTACCCCAACTCTGACCGTAATACAGCTACACAAACTACTTCGTCAGCACATAAACACAGGTTATAATATCAGACAAATATCAGACAATTGGGGCTGATGGCCAAGGATGTCCCATGCCTCTAATATGAATTAACAAAGTATTAACAGTGATCTGATTTCACCCTCTCTTGTTGGTTGGTTGGTTGGTTGGTTCCTCAGTTTAGGGGCGACAACGTGGTCATGTAGCCCCGTGTACTTGGGGTGTGTGTAGAATCTGTCTGACAACCGGAGTTAATTGTGATGGCTACATTAATGTGGGTTATCTGTTTTTAATTCAAGTAAGGACTACAGCCATTCGAATTTCAAGTAGTTCCAACTTTTGCTACCAAACGCCACCGTCAACGACCAACAGGTTCTGAACTTTGTTACTAGATGCCACCACAGTCGGCTCCTGGTGACGAACGTTGGAACCTAAGAGCGGTAGTCAAATATAACCTATAATTTAGCTTCACACATGTGTAATTAGTGGAAGGTTCTTTATCATGCCATAAATCTATGACATGGGACCGCCGGGTTTACTTCCCCTCCGAAGGAAGGCATACAGAGGGATTTTAACGCTCTTAAAAAACTGACGACTTCGGCCTGGTTTGACCCCGTGACGTTGGGCATAGAAACTCAGCATGCTACCAACTACGCCACCGAGCCCGCTCACGCTCCCGAGGAATGGTCCATAAACACTGGGGATGACATACTATCACGACCGTAGTGTCGAGCTTGCAATATAACCAAGTAGCCTATAAAACAAGAGTTTAGTGCTTTTTAGTCGGTCAACACGAATGTACCCAAAAGAGCTGGGTTATGCCCTAATCCTGAAATAAATTACATGAGATTAATAAATACACTAGGGTGATCAGTTTCGATCGTCAAGCGATCATCATCAGATCCATTACACTTAGGCTATAAAATCTATGTTTGAAAATATTTACAATATGTACAATTATATAGTTGCAGTATTGGTACTGCAACTGTCGATGTATGCTAAATGCAGTACATATGATGTTAGGTGAAATGCTGAATGGTGATAGATATCCGGAGTTTGTAATTTGGAGTGATTATATGGTTGTAAAAAATCAACTATGGTTAAACTGTAATATTACAGGCTACTACTTATCTGGTTGTCTTCCTTGCTGGAGCTACGCGCAGTTTTCTTGTTCACTGCTACTCCAGGTGTGGTTGACTGAGATTGGCTGTTATCTCAAGGACACTGGTTTTTCCCTTCCTACCCCCTGTTCATATGTGCTGTGCCAGTGTGATGTGTTTATGTGGGGTGTTGCCAACCTAGATAAGATGAATGTTATTGAATGAGGTGGGTCTACAACTATCAAAGACCGTGGAACATTCCTCACCACGCGTGGGCCATAAGCCATTCAAACTAAGCGCTGCCCGGTCTTATGAGGACGTCCCGGCACCTTTACTACTGCCACGAATACGGGCCTTGGTTTATTGCAGAAGAAAAGTACATCGTACACCTGATCCAGATAACATTTACCTATTAAAACCCCCTAATTTCCCTCCCTTTTTTTATCTAGCTTGGCTGTATCGGTAAGTTGTGTCGTGTTTCCGACAGGGTGTATTTCTTAGTAGCGTGAAGAGGGATGAGCTCTCCATAAACGTGTGTTCATTTAGATTGTTGGGATTGTTTCTTTTGGCTAGGTGTATCTCGATTGCTTCCTTTATGTCCTTTGCCTTTCGATTCGTGATGAATTATTTTTAGGTCCATCTCGACGTTAGTAAAGCTGTGCCCCGCGTCACACATATGTTCGCATACGGCTGAATGTGTTTCGTATCTTATCGCATTTCTATGTTCATTATAACGTGTGTCTACTCGTCTTCCACTCTGTCCGATGTAATTAGCTTGACAGCCGGTGTCTTGGCACGTTATAGAATATACCCCTGACTTTGAATACGGGTCATGCTTATTTAGATTATTATTTTGTAGGTGCCTACCGGTTGTGATTTTCGTCATGAAAGCTATTTTTATGCCTTGCTTTTTGAATAGATTAGTGATTTTATATGTATTCGCATTCACATAGTTCAAACGCGCAAATTTTTTCTCATTACTGTCCGGTTTGAGAATCGTTTTATCTTTATTTTTATGTTTGGCTATTGGTTTATTTTGCTTGGCGGGAAATTGTTTTCCTTTGCTATTTGCTTAGTGGTTCTTATTTTCTTATTATAGTTGTCTTTTGACATGGGTATGTTTAAATCCCCGTGCATCACTGAATTGAACCTCGCTAATTTGTGCGTACTGGGGTGATTAGACTGATTGTCGATTGCATGCGAGGTTTGTGTGGCTTTCTGGAATATGGAATATGAAAGCGCGTTGTCTTTACGTTCAATAGTTATGTCGAGATAATTTATTTTTCGGTCTGTTTCGGATTCCATAGTGAATTTGATTGAGTGGTGTAGGCTATTAATGGATTGGAGAATTGTTTCTTCGCTTGTTAGTTCAGTATCGTAGATGCAAATTACATCATCTACGTACCTTTTCCATATTACTATTCCCTTTGTTGAAGTCTTTTCTAAGAACGCATTTTCTAGTGCATTAAATGAAGATGTCAGCGATTAACTCGCTTAGTGGGGATCCCATCGCTAGGCCTTCTCTCTGTGTGTACATTTTATTGTCGAATTGAAACACGTTTTGGCTGAGAACGACCCTCAGTAATCTCACAATCTCTTCAGTTTCTTTTGCCAAATTGATGGATTTTAAGTTGTTTTCGATGGTGTTGATTGCTTCAACAATCGGAATATTGGTGTACATGTTAGTTACATCGAAGGATACTAGCCTCAAGCTAGGTTTAATTTGTAGGGTGTTCAATGCTGTTACTAGTTCTGTTGTGTTCTTTACAGAGTTGTTTTTGTCGTTGGAAAGACGGCATTTTAAGATTTTTAGTAACTCTCTGCTGATTTTGTAATTAGGGGCATTCCTACAATTGGCTATTGGTCTCATTGGGCACTCCTTTTTGTGTATGTTTGGTTGTCCCCTCAATGACGCTCTTTTCGGGTTCATGTTTATTAGTTTTGATTATTCGGCTTTGGTCAGTATGTATTCTGTTTCTTTTAGCGCAACTTATTATTTGTTTTTGGAATTTGTTGGTGGGGTCTTTTGTTAATTCCTTGATTTCGTTGTTGTTTAGGAATTCGACTGTTTTTTCAATGTATTCTGTTTTGTTCAAAATTACTGTAGTGTTTCCCTTATCTGCTTTTGTGATGATTAAGTCATGTTCTTTTATTTTTTTGTTTCATTGACTTTATTTCTTTGAGTTGTTTGTTGTTTTGAATGTTATTGCTTTCGCCCTCTCGTTTGAGGATTTTTTTGGCTTCGTTGGTGGCAAGATTTTTGGTTAATTCCCTGTCTTCAGATGTGAGCTTGTGACTGGCTATCTCAATATCTGTGATTAACTGTTTTATATTGCGGTTCGTGTGTGTTCTGTGCAGTTGTATTTCAAACCTTTGTCTAACATATTTATTTCATCTTGAGAAAAGGTTACGTTCGCTCTGTTGTTACCTCTGCTGTGGAAATTGAATTCATTGTTATTCGTGTGTTGTTCATTAGATCGATTGTTCTGTGTTTCTCCTAGTTATCTTAACTTATTTTCCAGCGTTTCGTGCTTCCTCGTTGCTCTGATTTTGATAGTGTCATGTAGGTGCTCGGTGAATCTGTTCCATTGGGATGCGTGCCAGAAGTTACTTAGTTGCCCCATAGTTTGCTAATGGCCGCCATGCATGTGTGCAAATCGATTCCTCTTATCTATTCAAACACGGTGAAACCGAATTGAACGAAATATGGCACAGAGGTAGCACTAACAAATGGCACCTCAGTGTCATGTTTTATATCATTGAACGAAATATGGCACAGAGGTAGCACTAACAAATGGCACCTCAGTGTCATGTTTTATATCACCGCCATCTTGACGAAAACGTAATGGCGGCCACCCAAATGTTAAAAGCTTAACTCAAATTACGACCAACCTAATCATCTGATCACTACCATATTTTGCACCATTATACCTTTATGTACAAAGAATCTTATGAACGAACTACAAGGTTATGAGCCCAATAATTTGCGGATGGCGGCCATGTATGTATGCATATCGATTCCCCCTATCTATTCAAACACGGTTATACCGAATTGAATGAAATTAGGTACACAGGTAGCACTAGCAAAGGGCACCTCAGTGTAATGTTTTATATCGCCGTCATCTTGACGAAAACGTAATGGCGGCCACCCAAATGTTAAAAGCTTAAATCAAATAACGACCAACCTGATCATCTGATCTTTACTAAATTTTGCAACAACATACCTTTATAGGGTAAGCATCTTCTGACTAAACAACAAGGTCATCAGCCCAATACTTTGCAGATAGCGGCCATCTATGTGTGAAAATCGATTCCCCCTATCAATTCAAACACGGTGAACCCGAATTGAACGAAATTAGGTACAGAGTTAGCAGTAGCAAAGGGCACCTCATATTCATGTTTAATGTCCGTATAACATGTTGTATTTCAACAAGCTACTACAACCAACATTCAATTGTACTCCTTGAAAAGGACAGAGAGTTATAACAATACCCATGCATTTAGGCGAAAGTAGGCTATGTGTTCTTTACTGAACATCTTGTTGTAATCTTACGAGTTAGTCACATTTATAATTATATTTGTTTTTTTCCATTGCTTTATTTTTAGACACCATATACTTTGAGCTAACCTCTTTACTTTCCACCACGTCGTGTTACTTGAAGCCGTTTTGATTAAAAAAGGCTTATGGATCTTTAAGCATACAGGCTCTTCATTAATTATACACGGATTGGTGAAGTATTGATATTCCATGTCTGCCATTTCAAGCTTTTGACTTATCTTACCAAATACTTTAGGGGCTAAAGAAGAAGCCCAATGTGTTCCCAATCAATGCATCTCATTTGACATTATATTGGGATTATACGTTGCTGCATTTACTTTAACAAGGTGAGATAGATTAGTTGGTTCCTCGGTTTAGGGGCTGCGACATCGCGGTCATGCAGCCCCGTGTACTTTGGATGTGTGTAGAATCTGCCTGATAACCGGTGTTAATTGTGATGGCTGTATTATTGTGTGTTATATGTAATTCAGGTAAGGACTAGAGACAGTCAGTTTTAAGTAGTTCCTACTTATGCTACCAAATGCTACCGTCAACGACACCTAGCTGCAAAGTTGCCTAATAGATACTCCCACAACCAGACGGTGACGGTTGGAACTTAATAGCGTTAATCAAATTTTACTTTCACACGAGTGTAGTTAGTGGAAGGTTCTTTTACAACACATAAATCTATAACGTATGACTTCCCCTCTGAAGGAAGGCATACTGAGGGATTTTTAACGCTCTTCAAAACTCCGATGACTTCGGCCGGGTTTGAACCCGCGACCTTGGGCATAGAAGCTCAGCATGCTACCAACTACGCCACCAAAGCCTCCCAATATGAGATAATAGGCATGTAAATACAGCAATACTATTCCCTAAGATGCAGCTATCGTAGCCTACACAATGCCTTATGCACATGAATAAGCCATTTCTCATTGATCATACTATTTGTGCGGGGTTAAAAATCGTAACAAGACGTCTAAATTACACCCATTATAAACAAGAAGTTCCGTGACGAACTAAAGAGCCTACTTTTCATGCCAATGATTATTCTACAGTATATGAACCTATCTAGAATAATGACGAAATTAAGTTGCTAATATCGAAATTTTTAATTAGTTCGAAATAGAGCACCACAGTTGGCAGCCCTGATGACTGAATATATTCTTAGTTCCATCTCTTAAGGTACAGAATACAAAATTTGGTTGAAGTCCAATGAATAGCATGGACGTTACATGCAGTTAAACATTGGATCTAACAGCGCGCGTAAAATCATGTTGGCACCAATGTCATACATGTATTGGTCAGAAATAATCTGAAATAATATGATCTATTGTTGTGCCAATTTTGAATGAAATCCATTAGTTAGTATTGAAGTTACATGAATTTTAAAATTGGGCCTATCAGCAGGCTTAGAATCATGTTGGCAGCACTGACGTATATTAGTTACTCCAAATTCATCTAGAATGCCAGGTACTTTACGTGTGCAAAGTTTAGAGCTGTTGGCTTGCATACTTTCTGATATATTGATATTAATAAAAACGAATAGAGACAGCATTTATTAACAGTTGGCAGCCCTGGTTGCTCCTAAGAATGCGCATAGTAATATCTGTTATGGTACACATTGCACATAAGAAATTTGATTGAAATACAATTGATAGTATATAAGTTACATGTATTTAAAGTTGGACCTGTCAGCAGGCTTAGAATCATGTTGGTAGCACTGACGTATATAAGTTACTCCAAATTAATATAGAATGTCAGGTACTATTCGTGTGCATAGTTTGAAGCTGTCGGCTTGCATACTTTCTGATATATTGGTATTTGGATAAAATAAATTAGGAGCATTTATTAACAGTTGGCAGCCCTGGTGGGTCTTAAGAATACGCTCAGTCATATCTGGTTATGTACACATACAACATACGAAATTTGGTTGAATTCCAATTGATAGTGTAGAAGTTATATGCATTTAAAAATTGGACCTATCAGCAGGCTTATAATCATTTTGGCAACACTGCCATGTATGGCCTCCTGGAAATTAAACTGCAATATTATTATCTATACGTGTGCGAATTTTGAAATAGCTTTCATTCATACCTTCCAAGATATCCAACATGGAGCTCAAATTTCAATTGTGATTTTTTAGCAGTTGGTAACACTGACATCATTTTCAAATATGGCCGTGAGATATTCAGGTATATATCTTTACTCCTACCAAATTTTGTTTCGATTGCTCCAGCCGTTTAGGAGTTGATAGGGGGGGGACACAAACACAGCCAGACAGACAGAAGGACAGGCAGACAGACAGAAGGACAGACAGACCGACAGACACACATTTGCCCGATCTCATAAGTCTACTTTTTCCTCATTTTTGCAAAATGTGAAAAGTAGGCTAAAAATAAAATTAAAAGACTATCAGGAAAGTACTGTAATTGTGAGACTAGGTCCTTGAGAAATGTGCATATACAGCCCTTTTTGTTATTGATGCATTCTCTACTACGTTATTGTACTCCACAGTAACCTTCGCCTAGATTTACAGCGAGTTAATATTGCACTTGATTAACTTCAGAGCCCAGGAGAACTATGTTTTAAACTCACTTAGGGGCAATGTGAATACACCTTGCGCAATATATTGGCATGTATCTTTCTATAACATGTAAATACACCTCTCGGGCAACGTCGGGTAAATTAGCTAGTCTACTATATATTTGTCAAATACCACTCACTCACTCACTCACTCACTCATTCATTCATTCATCACGAAATCTCAGAAACCACCGAACGGATTGGAATGAAATTTGGTATGCAGCTTCCTCAATGGCCGTAGGTGCTCACTAATAAAGGTTTTCAAAAAATTCACTCAGGATCATGGTCAAACCGCGAAAACCGCGATTATATGAGGCAATGCGGGCTGCATCGCCCCTACCAGTGTTCTGGCGCTTTGCAGGCAGTGTGAGCCTACTGTCAAAACGTGCACGTCATTGTAATCTGCGCTCCCGACCTTTACCCACTCTCTCTGTTCAAACAGAACTTCTATGTAATTTCTGTTTGTACTTTATACTTTCACCATCACTTTATAATCATCATATTGCATTATATATTAGCCTTTAGTTGAAGTAACTGTAGTTATAATGAAAAGTAGACTTTGGTAAAAGAAAATTACCTCTACCAACGTTAATTTTGTTAAGTTAGGCTAGGTCTATTCCATTTATCAGGTTTTTTAAAGTAGAGATTTGTTTTATTACGTTAGGAGAAGATGCCTACTGCATTAATATCCCTCAACGTCACCACAGCACTCAAGCACCTTTGAAGAAGACAGTGTCTGCCGCTAACTTTTATAGCTTCAGAATATTTGAGCTTGAGGGTGATAATTCTTATCTTTTGTTATTTCGCAATCTTCTCAATCAGTTTCTGGTTGATATATATGCAAAGATTGGATTCGCATCAATCAGAAAAAGTTGAGAAGTGAGAAATATGTGCACCTTAAGGACTCAATGAGTAATGCTGTCAGCCGTTTGTCAGTTATTGGTATAATGGATATCGCAGGCTGCCCACTTCGGAGGGTGGGGTTTCTATTATTAAAAAGGGAGTGGAAATTGACAACAGCTGGGTGGTACCCAATAACCCCGTCGTATCTCGCACCTTCTCAGTTCATATCAATGTTGAGTACTGCAACTCTGTAAAGTCAATAAATTACGTTTGCAAGTATGTTAACAAAGGTTCCGACCAAGCTACATTTAGCATCGGAGAGTTTGACGAAGATGCGAGACATGAATCAGGACGTTACATCAGCAGCTCAGAGGCGGCTTGGCGCATATTCTGCTTCCTCATACATGAACGCTATCCTTCGGTCATGCAAATTGCCGTCCACCTCGAGAACGGCCAGTGGGTTTACTTTAATGAAGACGACGTTCGTGATCAGTTTAACAGCGCTCCAAACACAACTCTTCTTGCTTTCTTCGAACTATGCCGATCCGATAAATTTGCTTCAACACTTTTATAGTGTGAAGTTCCATCCTATTTCGTTTGGAACGGTAAGAAGTTCTGTAGAAGGAAACAAGGAAAGCCAGTCCCAGGCCATCCTGGTGTAAAAATGGATCATACCCTTGGCAGAGTTTACACCGTTCACCCTGGTAATGCCGAGTGCTACTTCCTTCGCCTCCTTTACATAAAATCCCTGGCCCTCAGCCTTTAACTGACCTCAAAACCGTGGCAGGGGTGATTCAACCAACATTTCAAGCGCAATGTAAAGCACTTCGCTTGCTAGAGGATGATGCGCACTGGGACCGCACACTAGAGAAAGCGTCCTCCACCGACTCTCCCCACAAGATACGCGAGCTGTTTGCCATCTTACTGGTGTTTTGATAAGTGAGTGATCCCATCATGCTCTGGAAAAAAAACACAAAGACAGCCTCGCGGAAGATGTGGTGAGAGAGGTTCAGAGGCAGTTTGCTCATGTCAACCTGGTCATAAGTGTTATCTACAACAGGTGTCTGGTGCTTCTTGAGGATTTGGTACTAAAAATGTCTCGTCAACAACTGGAACGCTTTGGACTTCCGTCGCCTTCTCGAGAACAAGACTCCGTCGGTGTTCACCGAGAATATGTCAGTGAACTATCTTACGACACAATTAAGTTGTCCACAGTGGTTGCTGATTATGTTCCAAAATTGATCAACGAGCAGAGATTGGCCTATGACGAAATAATACGAAGTGTTGTTTCAGAATGTGGTCAGCTCTTTCTTCTGGATGCACCAGGTGGAACTGGCGAAACCTTCCTGATTAATCTCCTGTTCAGTACATTTAGAAGTCGACAGAACATAGCCATCTCAGTCGCCTCCTCGGTTATTGCAGCAACCCCACTGGATGGTGGAAGAACAGCGCATTCTGTCTTCAAGCTCCCTCTTAACCTCCGTCACGCTGTATCTGCCCTTTGTAACATCTCTGCAGTTTCCTTTGAAAGTCTGCTACGCCACGACAATTAACAAGGCTCAGGGGCGGAGTTTAAAAGTAGCTGGTGTGGATCTGAGAAGTGACTGTTTCTCACATGGTCAACTGTACGTTGCATGCTCCAGAGTCAGTTCTTCTGGTGGCTTAGCCATTCTGCAGCCTGAGAGAAAGACCAGAAATGTAGTTTACCGAGAAGTACTTAGGCGTTAAAAACACTGTCAATAGACATGGCAGTAGGCTAGGGGACCTGCTTTAATCAAAGCCGTCGTATATTGCACCCGATTTCCAATTTCAACGCTCCATGTTGCCGTCATTATCTTCCACTACAGGAAAAAAGTATATAACTAATGTTATAACGGGATTTCAAATGTTATTTCGGGCGAAGCCGCGGGTAACAGCTAGTAGCTTAATAAATGAAATCAGTTTTCTGGGTATATCTCAAAAACTGCTGGTTTTAGGACCTTAAAATGTGTATTTCGGGGCCCGTAGGGCTCCCGAGTTTTGTTTCTCACATTGAGACGCTGAAAATAAGCTTTGTCTCGTCTTTCTACGCCCATTTCAACATGCATTTTAAGGGGGTAGGCCTTCTTTTATGAGAGGTATGGATAAGAGTTACATCAATGATTACTTTCGTGCCTCTGATGGGCATCTGTACCAAATTTTACGTTGATCTACTCTGCCGTTCTCGAGTGATGCGCGTGCAAAGTTGTACACACACAGACAAACAGAAAAAAATTTGTTTTTGCGCGCAACCGTCATAAACCAGTCTGAAACGCGTAAATAACTCAAATTTCCGTGGAAATAAAAAAAACAGTCAAACTTTCATTTATATATATATAGAGATAGCCTAAGTGTAATGAATCTGATGAAGATCGCTTGACGATCGAAACTGGTCATCCTAGTGTATTTGTTAATCTCATGTAATTTATTTCAGGGTTAGGGCATAACCCAGCTCTATTGGGTACATTCGTGTTGACCGACTGAAAAGCACTAAACTCTTGTTTACTAAGGCAACACTGAAGAAATGGCTTCAAACCCCACAACAAGTAGCCTATACTAAGTTTCCGCGAGATTGGGGGTTCACGTTCGTGGTTATTTATTTATCGTATGTTTTTTTGTGCCGGTAGTGTCCGAGGACATGTTCGGTTCGCCTGAGTCTGTAGATGCTTCCAGCGGACACCCTTAGGGTGAGCTACAAGTTCCGTTCAAATTCAAGTAGTTCCAACTTTCGCCACCAGATATCAATGATACCTAGAGGTGAACGTTTGAACTTTGATATAGCGTTCCGACGAAATCTAACCTAAAAATTTAGCTTCAGACAAGTTTAGTCTGTGGAAGGATCTTTTAAATGCCATAAATCTATGGCATGGGACCGCTGGCTTTACTTCCCCTCCGAAGGAAGGCATACTGAAGGATTTGTAGCGCTCTTAAAAATCCAACGATTTCGGTCGAGTTTGAACCCGCTATCTTGGAAACAGCAGTTCAGCTTGCTACCGACTACGCCAACTACGTTCGAGGTATTTCCTAGCTACAGTGCTCGGCTACAGTGCTCATGAAGAGGAGGCGATTTGTAAACAAATACAATTGTGACAAAATAAGTACAACTTATGCTACTACATTACTTTCAAATATGTTGAATGTTGTGAAAATACCTTGCTTTTAACATTAAAGTAATAAGAACGTCAAATAAGGGTCTCTCGAGCAGACTGGAGAGGCATAGTTCTTTTGTCTGTGTATCATCAGAAGGTCGTAATTAAGAAGGACGTTGCGCTGTCAGGAAGCAGACGCCAAGTGTCATAAGTAGACTTTTATTAAGGGAGATCTCCGCTGTTGTGCACTGTAATGTGCTTTTAAAATGTACTCTGTGCAGGTTCTCTACACCCGAGAGAAATCGTATGGCGAGGAATAAATAGCAAGTGACTTAAGGTTATAGTCTACGGCTTTAAGTCACCCTACATGACTAGAATGAGAAGCTGCTGCAAGGTTCGAGATCCCATGTTCAAATCCATGCACAGACAGTGGCCATCCTGAACGTGCTTTTTAATTGACATTCTCTCCAGGAAAGTGCCGAGCTGGTGCCTTATTGAAGTCCAGGATCCTTGACCATAATATATATAGTTACACACACTACTTCAATCAACACAGACCGGGGATGTCAAACAAATTCAATGCATACTCAACTACCAGTTGGTACCTTCGGTGGCGAAGTTGGTAGCGTGCTTGAGCTTCTATGCCCCAGGTCGCGGGTTAATACCCGGCCAAAGTCGTTGGATTTTTAAGAGCGTTAAAATCCCTCAGTTTGCCTTCCTTCAGAGGGGAAGGTAAGCCGGCGGTCCCATATCATAGATATATTGGAAGAAAAAGAACCTTCCACTAACTACACTTGTGTGAAGCCAAAATTTGTAGGTTAGAATTGATAACGCTCTATTAGTTCCAACGTTCGCCGCCAGGTGCTGATTGCGATGACATCTAGTAGCCTAGTGCGCAAGCTAGGAGTTGTGGACGGTTAGCATTTGGTAGCAAAAGTAGAAACTACTTGAAATTATTGTCTACAGTCCTTACTTGAATTAAAACAAATAACACACACTAATACAGTCATCACAATTAACACCGGTTATCAGACAGATTCTAAACCCACCCAAAGTACACGGGGCTACATGACCGCGTTGTCGCAGCCGCTAAGCCATGGAACCAACCAACCAAGAACTACCCGTAGTTGGTGACCACGATGTGGAAAAGTTCGTCACGGTTTTGTTCTGGTCCGTTCTGTTCTGTTGTGTTCTAGATACAATGGTGTGTACCACGTCAGGCGATTGACAACAAGGAAAAATACCTGGAAATAAATCTCTAAATATTATTTATGTAGATGTGATTTTCTTTGACCGTGGGTGACGTCTCACGTAGCAAACGCAATGTGACTTCTCCCAGCCTAAACCCATGTCACACTTCTATTGGCAATTTTGGAATGTGGGTGGCTTCTCTTCTTGTCTTACGCACAAGGACTGAGTGGTTTATAGAGGTCTGTACTCATGCCAACATTTGCCTGGAGTAGAAGTGGGGAAACCACGGTAAACCACAGGCTGACTGACGTGGAAATCGAACCCGTCTCTTCTGAGCTCTGCCTCACAGGACTCAGTAAACCCAGTTCTAACCCTCAAATTGGACTTGAATTTCTAAATAGAGTCGGGAATCGAAACAGGACCTCCACGGTGAATGGCACGAATGCTAGTCGCTACGGTACAAAGTAGACTGCTTTAGTTCAAATGGAACACTCACATCCCTACCCTCATCCCATCCGCGCCAGGGAGGGATATTATTGTGTGTCTAAATTAGTGGGAGCTCTTCTCTCGACCAATGTCTGGTTATTAGTTATTGTTTTCTTAAGGGGAGGAACAGCGAGGTCATCTACCCCGCATGACCAATGTCTAATTCCCTTGCAGAGATACATGTCATCGCAGAGATATACCAATAAAATAATTTACCGGGGGGATAATAATAATTATTATTATATATTTTATATAGGCTATTATATATATCCCCCAAATCCCAACTCTGGGTACGTGCCTGATATGTATAATTTGGTGGCAAATAATATAACAATTTATTTGGTTTGAAGCCATTTTTAGTGTTGCCTTAGTAAACAGAAGTTTGGTGCTTTTCAGTCGGTCAACACGAATGTACCAAACGAGTTGGGTTATGCCCTAATCCTGAAAAAAAAAAAATACATGAGATTAATAAATACAATATAATTATTACAATTAATATCTTGTATTTTTTCAGGATTAGGGCATAACCCAACTCGTTTGGTACATTCGTGTTGACCGACTGAAAAGCACCAAACTTCTAATGTAACAATGTATTATAACAACGGTGTGTCGGAACTCGCAAGAACAACAGGATCTAAGACCAAAAAAAGAAAACTTATTTGGTATTGATGTGACCGTGAGAAATACAATACATTTGAACTCTGCCTGAAACATACATTTTTAATATAGTTCAGGTGAGTCGACAGCACTGATGTACCGTAACCATGCAGAGAGAAAGTGATAGTTCGCGATAAATTAATGAGACAGACAAATTCATTTCAACTCCCTGTTTAGCATTTATATGGTGTATAAAACACGATCTAATAGCTCAGGAATCTTAGTGTGTATTAATGCGCTGGTAAGCAAATACATACAGTATTTCGATTGTTAATATTGTGCTTGGGACAATATTTCAGTCGCCGAAACCTCTGTAAAACCAGTTCATAGACTGCACAATTGAGTGGGACTGAGACGAATCAACAAACAGTAAGGTTGTGTCAAACGGGTCAAACTGGATTTTCCCATTATGTAGTACATACTGCAACGAGCCTATAATGGCAATAATTAGGAAGACACGAATATGTTTATAAAACGTTTATAAAGAGTAGCGAGTTTTATAATTTCCATACGAGTGTCGTAATTAGTCTACCATTATAGGCGAGTTGCATACGACTGTTTATGTTCGACGATAATTATAACTATTTTATGTTCGAACATAAATATTCATAAATATCTGTCGAGATTTCACCATTTTTATGTACTGAACAGAGCGCATGGGACTCAGAGAATGCCTTGTATTTGAACATGGCCTCCAGGAATACCTCACTATGACACTCGCCACGCAGTGAAATTTAAAATGGGGCCATGGAAGTGAGCGCAGGTGCGATGCTATCCTCACCTAATTGGTCACACAATTGTTTCTTGAGCTCTGATTGGTGGGAGAAACTGGTATCATAATCAAAACTTGTACTATAATGAGCCTCATTATAGTACAGTTTTCTGACATATAATATTTACATTTCACCAGGGTCGAACACAAAATACTTTGCGTGCTAGCGCATGACCACTTTCTCCTTTTAAATGTTTAATTCGCTTAATACAACAACAGTAGGCACTTGGCGAGCGCTCATTATTAACAATGGCTTTGTTATGTACTGCGCTATTGTTTCCACGTGGGCAGCGGAGACAGGAGTGCTGGGGTCAATATTCCTGACTATACCCATACACTACAGTCAACACTAAGAGCTAATTGCTATAACAGCTACTCAATAACTGTGTGTGTATTATTTACACCTAATATCGTCCAAATTCAAAACGGAGGCAGACAGGTTTTTCTCCGGGTTCTCCGGTTTTCCCTGTCAAAATTCCATTCCAGCAACACTCTCCACTATCATTTCATTCCATCTGTCATTCATCTAATCATTGCCCCAGAGGAGTGCGTCAGGCCTCGGCAGCCGGCACAGTTCATATCCTCGCTGCTAGATGGGGGCTTCATTCATTCCATTCCTGACCCGGTCGGAGACTGGAAGCAGGCTGTGGATTTTCATCATCCAAATTAATTTATGGTCGACGATGTCGAAATGTAAATATTATATGTCAGAAAACTGTATCATAATGAGGGTCATTATAGCACTATTCTTCATTATGAGACAGATTCTCCAGCCAATCAGAGCTCATTCATTGGCCAATTAGGTAAGGATAGCTTCGCGCATGCGCTCAAAATCCAACATGCCGGACATGAATTACATGATTTGAAAGTTCAAATTGGATATTGCATCAACCATTGTAGTTACAATCCCAAACACAAAGACAAAATCAGCACGAACCTTTACGGTAAGAAGAAAATACTATGACATATGCAAGAAATTTATGAAACTACGTCGAGAAGTTAGCAACACAGCATTCCTTCTACATAAATTACCGACATGGAAAGTGCACCGTCCCATATGTTCGCGTAAATAAACTGGCGAATATGAGACAAGAAATAGCACTGTATCTTAATATGCCCAACTCCAATTTCTACACAGCGCTTATGTTTTCAAATGACTTCGGTGACATTGTTAGTGAATACTAGTTCTGATCGGCACTAGACATCATGCAGGCTGTAAACAATAGCATTGCCAAGCAAAGTAAATGGTGTCTGCTTTCGAAATTCTTTGACCCACGCATGCGCTCTGTTCAGTCAGCAAACCACCCAGCGCGCTCTGTTCACTAACTGAAGTTACTGAATCCCACAGATATCTATGAATATTTACGTTAAAACGTATAATAAAGTTATAATTATCGTCGAACATTTAAATCAGTAGTGTTAACACCCATGTACGACTGTTTATTACTTGAGAATCAATTTACTTTAGGTTAATATTAACGTGTTTCAAGAAATTAAACTAGGTAGTCTAGAAGACTAATTATTTAACACATAGACTTTATGTCACCTAATTAGTCCTACCTAGTTCAAAACTTTCATCCCGAATCGTTATAAATCGTTAATAATTATCATCATTACTAATGGCATAATAAATTAGAGTGTTGAAAAAATATTATTGTATTTTAATTTATTAAAGATTATCACATCAAGTCAGCTTCTAAAATATTTCTATTTATTTTTATTTACTACTGCCAGACTCCCTTTGCTAATAATGTGAAACTCGTCTTGGATTGAACACGGTGATTTCTATAATTTAGATATATTGCTATTTGATTTTGTCATTTGCAATTTTTAACGAAAGAGTGTACAACATCTAGTTTTTGTAGAGAAGAGACGGGCTCGATTCCCACCTCAGTCATTCTACAAGTGGTTTAACGTGGTTTACCTACTTCTACTCCAGGTGAATACCGGAATGGTACCTAAATTAAAGCCACGGCCACCTCTTATTCATAAAACTACCCCCAATTACCAATGTACACATTAGTACTGCAATCACAATGACATAGACTATGAGTCAACATTCTCCACACGCACCCAAGGACACGGGGCTACAATACCACGTTACTCAAAGCAGTTGCTGTTGTTTATTTATTTAGGTCCCTTGCCACATCGTGGTCATGTAGCCCCGTGTACTTAAGTGTGTGAGAAATTTGTCTGGTAACCTGTCTTATTGTGATGGCTTTATTAGTGTGTGTATTTATAATTTAGGTGAGGATTGGAAAAGTGATGGCTGTTACCTTAAGTTAGGAGCCATCCTGGCAATTGCCTGGTGTACTGTAGAAGTGGAAACCATGGAAAACCGCTTCCAAGTTGGCTGAGATGAGAATCGAACTCTCCTCTTCTCAGTTTCACCTCACGATGTTGAGTGTATCCCGTTCCAGCCCAAATACCAGAATTCAATTTCTTGGCAGATCTGGGAATTGAACCCAGACCCCCGAAGCGATAGACAAACATGAATGAAGGAATCAAAAACAAGAGCAACTCGTACTGAAGTAGCAATAAATCTAGTATGTTTACAACCAGACTCTGATCGCCCTAAGAGCTCTTCTCAAAACAAATAGATCGGAAGGGGGACGCAGAAAATAACTCGTGTTTTACAGTGCCGGGGCTTCCCCGACAGTCAAAGGTCGAATGGTATCGATGTTGCGCGGGGGTTTATTTTAATACTCTCCCTTGACTGCTCCCTTTGATGCACGTCCTCCCTTGTTTGTTCGGCGTTGAGTTATATGTGCCCATCTCAAGTGTAGAGCGGGGGAAACGGATTTGCCCCGTGAGTGTCTGGAGCCGGCTGGGAAATTGAAAAGATTGCTCCAACAGCCTGAGTCCTTGTTGCTTTGGCGCCGCGATGCTTTTTTTTTTATCTGAACAGCTCCTCCTATGAAAGAACTTGAAATCGAAAGATTTACTCTTCACACAAACATGGCCTTATTTTCTGCGACTCAACTCTCTTCTTCTAATACCCTACAGAATTATAGCGATCACTCTTACGTCAGATGTTCTTATCAAATGGTCCGCCTCATTGCGCAGTGGATATGAAGCATTTGGACTCATTTTCTTTAGAATTTTATGTAGAATTCAAAACACTTGAAAATTTTAAATTTAAACTTGAAGTAAGAAAAGTTTTAGTGCTGTATGACAGCGCCAGTAGGTGAGTCATTGTTCACCGGGTCGGGAGGGTGAGTGAGTGACGTCAGTTGAGTTCCGAGAGGTCCCTTAATCCTCTGGGTATCATGGCCAAACGGAAAGTCTATAGTACAGTACAGACATTATAGTGATAAAGGTTATCAGACAAATTTTACACACATCCAAGCACATGGGTCTACATCACCATGATGTCAAAATAGACCGTAAAAGAATCAACAACTCTCATAAAAATGTAATCCTTTATTAATTCTCCTTCCTCAATCTTTGGATTAGCAAGTGACTTCATGCCGGCGCCATTTTCTTGAGGGACTTCAGAATACCAAAAAACTTCAAAGGTTTCGAAATATCGTTTTTTATTTAAAAATAATAAGCTAGGGACTCTTAACGGATCTGTGTATGATTTTAATAGCACATTATGCAACGAGCCTAGGCTATAATGGCAATAATTAAGACACGAGTGTCTTAATTACCATTATAGGCGAGTTGCATACGACTGTTTATGTTCGACGATAATTATGCCTTTATTATGTTTTAACATAAATATTCATAAATATCTGTGGGATTCAGTTACTTCAGTTAGTGAGCAGGGCGCACTGGCTTTGCTGACTGAACAAAGCGCATGCGTGGGTCAAAGCACTTCGAAAGCAGAGACCATTTACTTTGCTTGGCAATGCTATTGTTTACAGTCTGCATGATGACTAGTGCCGTCCAGCTCTAGTATTCACTATTATTGTCACCGAAGTCGTTTAGCAATGCGCTGTGTCGACATTGGAGTTGGGGATATTAAGGTACAGTGCTATTTCTTGTCTCATATTCGCCAGTTTTCTTACGCGAACATATGGACGATGCACTTTCCATGTCGGTAATGTATATAGAAGGATGCTGTGTTGCTTACTTCTGGACGTAGATTCATAAATTTCTTACATATGTCATTGTATTGTATTGTTACCGTAAAGGTTCGTGCTGATTTTGCCTTTGTGTTTGGGATTGTAACTACAATGGTTGATCCGATATCCAATTCGACCTTTCAAATCATGTAACTCATGTCCGACCTGTTGGATTTTGAGCACATGCGCGAAGGTATCCTTACCTAATTGGTCAATGAATGAGTTCTGATTGGCTGGAGAAACTGTTTCATAATGAAAAACAGTACTATAATGACCATCATTATGATACATTCTTCTGACGTATAATATTTACATTTTGACATTGTCGATCATAAACTGTTTTATGTTCGAACATAAATATTCATAACAATCTGTCGAGATTTCAGCAGTTTTATGCACTGAACAGAGCGCATGGGACGCAGAGAATACCTTGTATTTGACCATGGCCTCCTGAAATACCTCACTATGACACTCGCCACGCAGTGAAATTTAAAATAGCGGGCTATGGAAGTAAGCGCAGGTGTGATACTATCCTCACCTAATTGGTCAAACAACTGTTTCTTGAGCTCTGATTGGTGGGAGAAACTGTATCATAATGAAAACCTGAACTATAATGAGCCTCATTATAGTACAGTCTTCTGACATATAATATTTACATTTCACGAGGGTCGAATATAAAATAGTTTAAAGGAAGCACAAAAGGGCAAAGGAACATAGCAGAACTCCAAAATGCTTCAAATGGAGCTCGTGCTGGCTTGTGATAGAAACGAGAAAATATTATTTCCAATTTTTCGCAAAATTGCATTTCTTAGTATAAACATTACCTTTCTTTCCGGAAGTTTTTAACATGGAAAACTGACATTTTTAGATACAAATCTTCTTTTTATGTGTTAAAATTCAACACTGCCATTTTTATAAATGTATTTCTTGTTAAAAATTGCCAGATGGAAATGTTCGTAGAAATACCATAATAATTAAAATCAAAATCAAAACGAACATCCCTAAAATAATATTGATTAGTTTCTGGTAATAGTTTCTGAGAAAAATGTAAATAATAAGTAGATAATTAACATGGGAGTATAGAACATTCTTAATGAACCTCAAAAGTGACAAGTATTGATGTTGTTGATTCATTTAGGGGATTTGTGACATCGTGTTAATACAGCCCCGCACTTGTGTAGAATCTGCCTGATAACCTGTCTCTTTGTGATTCCTATATCAGTGTGTGTATTTGTAATTACGACTAGAATTTGGAAGGAGACGGCCGTGGCCTTAATTTAGAAACAATCCTGGCATTTTCCAGAGAAACCATGCATAACCACTTCTAAGATAACTCAGCCGTTTTGCCCCACAGGGCTGAGTGTACCCCGTTAGAACTCTCAGATCAGAATTACATTTCTTGGCAGAACCTGGAATCGAACCAAGGACCTCTGGATTCGGAGCCTCAACAGAGACTTAACCCGAGGTCACAGAAGTTGGCGTGTGAAGAAATATTAAATGCGCACATTGAAATACAATCAGCAATGATTAAAAACTGTCTAAAATAACATGAATATAATCAAGGGGCTTAGCGGTCAAGCTGATATTTCACCGAGGTGGACCGGGTTCAATTCTCGATTAATGGATGTGGGATTTTCAAGGGGAAATGTCACGTCTGGTGTTTAGGATTCCACATTATTGGCTAATAATAGTGAGATTGAAGGTCACGTAAAATGATAAGCTTCTTATCTTCAATTCTAGTTAGATAGGCTAACCATCAAGGAACTCAAATGATGTACTTTTGAAAGTAGACCTCTCTGCTCGCACTGAGAGTAGGCCACTGTACGCATCTTATCTGGCGGGTGGGTTGCTGACAAGGCACACGCTAATGAGCTCTCTAAGAGTGCAGCGTGCTTGTGCTTCTTGAAACAACACGTTAATTACTCTCGGCGTAGTCCAGCGTATGTACCACTACAAGGAGTATACCCTAAAATAGATATAACTAGACATTTTCTAGAGGGGAGTGAGCTTAGGGAGGTAAGAATGCAGACTTCTTCAATGCCTGGTTGTGTCGTCAGATCAAGTGCTTGGACAATAATGGTGACTGTGGAAAATTATATATTATATATTATATATATATTGTTACGTGCCACCCCCTAGTGGCACTTTTGTTAACTGGATTACGGTGGGGGTACAAAGCACAACACCAATTACTGCTTAAAGAAATAATTAACTTTATTGTGGCCAGAAAATTACACTAGTCAGCAAATACAAGCAATTAGGAGCCTTACTCCAGTTTCCTCAAGTCTCTTCCTTGAGCGCTCTTGGCCCATCCACTTGTCAACAGATCACAGAAGTTAATCCGTCCTAATGAGTACGGTGGCCTTGACAGAAACTACCTGCTCCTCTCCTTTATGTTCTCCGACCACAATTACTTACGATCACTTGCTGCAGGCTATTTCGCTGTCCACAAGCTGGAGAAACAATGTCACTGGATTTCGTAACTCGCACAGCACTTCGTCACCACACTTCTGTCGCACAAGATAATCGCTCGCACTAGCTCGTAAAACACAACAACAACAACTGCTAGACAGGTCGCACTTATATAGCAGGCCGGTGACTCAATAAATGCTTCTAGATCCATCCAGGGTTCACGGCTTCTCGAGGTTTCCATCGCTGGTCCAGTCACGAATATTCTGGACTATCCCTTTGTCTTAGTAGCCCTGTTGCATAAGGCGCGCGCAATACAGGAGGCAGGACACAGCCCAGCCCTGGGGCAGTTGTGACTCATGCGGCGAGTGATGACACAAACTCACAGCCGTAACAATATATATTATATTATATATATATTATATATTATATATATTTATATATTTATGTTTGTATGTCGAAGGATACCAGTGCTAACAAAGGGACGTCCATATGATCACTCTTGTTATATTCAGTTCGAGTCTGTCTCATGGCGCAATGCCTAGCATTCATGGCTGTTACCATCAAGGTCCGGGTTCGATTCCCGACTCTGTCAATAAATTCAATGTATTGAAATGAAATTCATCAATTTCATGTATTTGTCCGAATTGACGTATACATTAAAGTTTATATCTGTGAATAGGCAAAATGAATGATCCAACTTATAGTCAATAATGTATTGGAAAACAGTTATGTTACAATACCAGTTTCGGTTACAAGATAACTTTAAGAAATTAAATTCTGGTCTGGGGAGCTGGAATGGGGTACACTCAGCCTCGTGAGGTAAAACTGAGAAGAAGTGGGTTCGATTTCCACTTCACCTATCCTGTAAGTGGTTTCCCGTGATTTCCCCACTTCTACTCCAAGCAAATGTCGGGACGATTCCTACCATAAGGCCACGGCCACCTCCTTCCCAATCCTCATATAAATTACAAATACATACACTTCTACAGAAACCACAATAACACTTGTTATTAGACAAACTCTATATATAACCCAGTACACGGGGCAAATTGACAAGCATGTCGAAAGCCCTCAAACGAAACAACAACTACATTCTGTTCGAGCATTCTTCAGGAATGTGCTCCAGAAAATAAGATGTTTCCCATTCATGCATAATTGACCTAAGTTTACCATGGCTGCACCTTGTGAGGTTTAGTCGATACAAAGTGAAGGGCCATTGTCTTGGTGGTAACTAAAAATAGATTTTAATGGAAAGCTTTTTAATTACCTCAACAAGGATGGATCATTAGGATGTTCATATTTTTGTTATAGCGTGACCATACTGTAATTAATCTTAATTATCTTCAATGAGGATTCTTAGTAATGTAATTATTGTTATAAGCATTGAAGGTAGGCACAGGCTCGGGAAGGAAACATAAACAATATTGCAACTTCAAATGAGTGTGAAATAAAATTATCGCTCAAAATACAATACTAAACATCAAAATGCTCTATCAGCTGTAGGCTATACCAAGTGAATCAGTTGCCCCTAATAATATTGTTTTATGCAGCCCATCTAACGCGTGTTATCAGGAAGGTCGATCTTTCTCCGCTTGCGTCTCGCATGCCACTAGAAAAAAGGGGCGCAGTCCAATTCGGCCAGTTAATTACACTGATAAAATCGGACAGACTTTTCTGGCCAGCATGATCTGCCCCTTTGATAAGTCATAGTCCAATTCGGCCAGCGATAGCTCATTAGCAATCTCCCCTCTCTTCCCCCACTCTGCAGCCAACACAAACCATACTGTACACAAGTTCCAACCTTTCCTCATTAAACTGTTGGAGGGAAGGTGACTCTCAGTTTGACGGTCCCAGGGATGTCAATTACTATAAAGTCGCATATGTATGACCCAGCGTTCAGGATATGGTAATTGAGTAGTGAATAAAACAGGATTGCTTTGATGAATCCTCGGTAAAACGGTTGCCATATTTCAGTTTGATCGATTTTTTTAAAGTCAGTCTTTTCAGATTACATTTCATTGAGCATTATGTGTCCACCTCATTGCGTACTGGCTGTCACCACGGAGACTCGGGTTCGATTCCTGGCTATGCCAAGAAATTCAATTCTGGTATGAGGCCTGGAACGGGGTACACACAGCCTCGTGAGGTAAAACTGAGAAGAGGTGTATTCGATTCCTAATCCCGCCATCCTGGAAGTGGTTTTTGTGGTTTCCCACTTCTACTCCAAGCAAATGCCGGATTGGGTCCTAACTGAAGGCCACGGCCGCCTCCTTCCCAATCCTCATCTGAATTACACTAGGCCTACACACAATAATACAGCCATCACAGAACCACAGGTTATCAGACAATTCCCCCCCCCCCCCACACACACACACACCCAATTACGTGGGGTTACATGACCACGATGTCGCAAAGCCCCTCAATCAACAACAACATTGAGCATTAGGCAGTAGGCGAATTTTCAAGGCATCAACATCAGCCCTCAGGTGAAGACCATTCACATCATGTACTATATTTACGTTCATATATGCTCAATCATCATCATCTATCTATTTAAAACAGTAAGGTGATTTTTGTTATCACGAGATTGAGAGAACGACAGAACCGATTTACTTCGTAGAGCACTCTAACGAAAGCTCTTGGTCTGTAGTTTGGCAGAGTGTCTCTAAAATAAACAAATATATTACGGTATATTTTTAAATTAATATAGAAAATAGCAGAATTCTTATCCCTCACGCATGCGCACAATCCGCCTGGGCTCATGACAAAATGGCGGTGAGAAGTCCATTAAAATGTAAGTTATTTAATAAGCTTCCATGTAATTGAAATCATACATTAGCCAAGTTATGACTATAAAATATAATAACAGTATGAACGTATACGAATGTGCAACATTGATTTTTTTGATAACGAAATGGATTATTTCCTTCAGACAGCGGCTTTTGAATGTAGTGAATGCTTTTGTCTGCTGCTGGTTGAGAGTGCGCGAGTAGCTATGTGGTTAAGGCGACTGACTGTTGTTCCAAGGAGCACAGGTTCGATCCCAGCCCTCGCCAGTATTTTTTTTACCACTGAAATATTGTTTAATCAAGGAGTATTAGTAAGGTTTTATGTCTGTTAAAGATACATAGTTCTACATTCCCTCTAAATACGTTTTATTTCCGTTTTACCATTGCATTGCAGCATGTGATCAAAAGAGCAAACTGTTGTCCGCAGTACGCCGTTTAAATATCTGCAATCAGTTCCTATAACTGACAACAGATGGCAGTACATCGTCCAACACAAGACATGGCACGTTTTCACGTGATGGAAACTTATAAAGGAGGGGGATATTTAAGAAGGGAAATGTTGAGGAACATTAACCGACAGTTGAATGTGTAGGCTAGGTTGTTTATGTACCTTAATATTGCAATTTCTTCCCAATGCTTCGGTGGTCAAGTTATTAGCGTCCTACACTAAAAGTTATAATTATGCATCGTCGATATACTCTTAAATTATTAAAGAAAAAAGTAGTTTTCCAGGCACTCGCGCGTGTCCACAATTGCTTTCGCCATGAGAGATACTTGGCAAATATAATTCGTTTGAAGTGCTCTGACATCGTGGTCAATCATCCCCGTGTACTTGGGTGTGTATGTGTGAAATTTTCTCTGATAACCTGAGTTATTGTGATGGCTGCATTACTGTGTGTATTTGTAATTAAGGTGGTAAATGACAAGGAGACGGCCAAGGCCTTAAGTTAGGAACCATCCCGGTATTTGCCTTAAGTGGAAGTGGGAAACCACGGAAAACCACATCCAAGATTGTCGAGGTGGGAATTAAACCTTCTTCTTCTTAGTTATACCTCAAGAGACTGAATGTGCCCCGTTTTTGCCCTCAGACCAGAATTAAATTTCTTGGCAGAGCAGGAAATGTAACCCGGGTCTCCGGGGCGATAGACAAGAATAGGTGGGCCTCCATGTGTTAATACGATTTTTGACATGCACGGGACATAGAATTCAAAAACTGCCTCCATCAGGGTGACTTTCAAAATGAGTATTGAGTATAGGCCTATGGTCATTCCAGTAGTTGGCGAAGTGATGCGATGTTCCCCTGCAAAATGTACTGCCATAACCTATAACAGGTGATGGAAATTGCTTATTTAGAGCAGTTTCGTACTGTTTATAACAAAATGAAGAACGTCATTCAGAGCTGCGTTTTCAAGCTATTGCAAAAAATTTCGCTGGCAGGAACAATTATAAGGAATTTATTTTAAGCGATCAGTCTCATCGCATTCTCCTCACCAACCAACTTGATTATGACAGTCTCTGGACGGTCATGTTGAACTTCATTGTATAAGATGATGATGATGATAATTGTTGTTTTAAGGGGCCTAACATCGAGGTTATCGGCCCCTAATGATCTGGGTGATAGCGAAAATGATAATGAAATGGAAACCAGAACAAAATTATCGAAGACGGAAAATACGTACAAAAAGGAACTCACATGGAAACAATTCACAATATGGTCTTACAAAAGGGAATTTAGAACGAAAAGTTGCACAATAAGAATAGATTGAAAAAGACCCACAAAACGTAGGCTAGATTCAAAATACGTACAAAATGCAAAGTAGCGCCGAAATACTTATAAAATGCAACTGAAATTCAAAATACTTACAAAATGCAAATGAGATCGAAATTACGTACAAAATGCAATTGAGGTTCAAAATACTTACAAAATGCAATTGAAATTGAAAATACACAATGCAATTCAGATTGAAATATCCCAGTTCCAATCCAAATTATTCACAAAGTGCAATTGAAATACAAAATCCTTACAAAATGCAATTGAAATTGAAAATGCTTACAAAATGTACGGTAGATTCAAACGACTCATGTGGATTGACAATACTTACAAAAAGCAATTTAGATTGAAAATACTTGACAAATGTAATTTAGATTCAAAATACCCACAAAATGCAATTGAGAATCAAAATATGTGCAAAATGCCCACCAAACAAAATGCAATTTAGATTCAAAATTCGTGCGAAATGCGGTTTTGGTTGAAAATACTTACAAAATGCAATTGAAATTCAAAATACTCACTAAAAGGCCCGGCAACCTGCATTGAAAGACTTACTAAAAAGCAATTTAGATTGTCAATCTTTACAAAATGCAATTGAGGTTGAAAACAATTGCGAGATGTAATTTAGATCGAAAAAACTTACAAAATGCAACATAGATCAAAAATGCCTTAAAAATCGCTAAAAGGGAATTTAGATACACGGTGATTCGAGTAACAAAAACAGTGCGGGAATCTTAAAGAAAAAAGGAAATAGAAGGAAAAGAGGAGAGGAGAGGCGAGAGAAGAGAAGGTCCGCCCCAAAGGGAAGGGACAAAAAGGGGAAAACGGACCCAGCTCAGGAATCCCTCGGGGTCGCCAACGCCCGAACTCACCAGCCGTGAGCCCCTGAGGGTGTAGCATTATCGACGGTGCACCAGAAGTGGTGGGGCTACTTACACCCTGCCTCCTTAAGGGCCTTGAGCACAAGGCAGGAGGTAAAAGGAAAAGAACAAGAAGGCTGACCCCTCACAGAAAGAGGGTATCAGGAAAGATGAGACAAGGGCCAATTAAGGCGGGAAAGTGAAAGACTCCCTAGGCCTCGGATAACCTAATACCGTCGGGGTCGGAAGAGAACAAGAGTTGACCAAGGAAGGTCGACAGGAAAGAAGAAAGAGAGGAGCCCGGCACAAGTAAGTGGAAGCAATGCCGGACTCAGCTGGGGCCCCGTGGTCGCCAACCCACAACCCACTAGATGTGAGCCCCTGGGGGGCATTGTATAAGACAATTGTTTAATGACTATTTGTTTAGAGTACTGAGTCTAACTACGCAGTTGATTTCGGCAATGGAAGTATTATTTGCCATTTAATATTTAGCGGCTCCGTTATTGCAGGACACTATAGTGCTATCGAATAATACGAAGCCACATTTAAAATCCAATATAAATAGGCCATTTCAGAAACAATTCCAGATATTATGCAGTACAGTGTACTGTAAGGTCTTTGACGATCAAATGTAAACATTGTTCTACTTTGTATTTCTCTTGCGTAAAATCTATGCGTGGTTACTTTAGTCTTTACTGTTGTGAGGGTAAAATTGATCTGCTGGAATATAAAATATTTGCCAAGCTGCAACAATGTAATGATATTAATTTAAAAGTCATCGAACTTATATCCAGTAGTTCAAACACATACATCAGCGTTAACAGATTGGATACTGAAGATGAAAGCCAGCTACTTCATTTCCCTATTATTGAATTTTTCAATTCCTTGGAATTAAGTGATTCGCCTCCACATACTCCGAACGTTTGAGCCGTAGTTATGCTCCTTAGAAATCTGAACGTTTCCCAAGGACTCATATATGGTAATATATTAATTGTAAGAAATATGTAAGAAATTGTTTGGATTCGGATATAATAGGTGCAGTAATATTAGGCAGAGAGTTCAAATCCTACGACTTGATTCAACACCTTCCGATAAAACACTTGCAGGTACAGTACATTTTCTTTTAATAGGCAACAATGTCCTATTCGCTCGGCCTACTTTATCACAATCAATCAAGCTCAAGGAGAAACTCTTGAACGTATTGGGCTATTTACCTCATCACGTTTTCAGTCATGACCAGCAGGATAGTGAAGTTACAAAAAAGGTCCTGTATGGGATGGTAAAGAATAAGGGGCGGAAAGATCCTACGGATTATGTTAGAATGGTGATCGAAAGGGGACAAGAGATAGAAAATAGGGAAGAACTGAAGAAAATGTGGAAAGAATATTTTGAAGAACTCCTGAACCAAAATGGAAACCACGGCGAGGAGGAAGAAATCGGGGAAGAGGTACAGTAGATGAACTGCAGACAGAAAAGGAAAGAAGTGGAAGATGCAGTGAGGAAGATGAAAGGAGGGAAGGCACCGGGTGTGGATGAGTTGAGTGTGGAGATGGTGAGAGCAGCAGGAGAGGTGGGGATACAATGGTTGTACCGACTGATGAAGACAGCATGGAAGGAAAGGAAGACCCTAGAAGACTGGAAAAAGGGAATAATTGTCCCGATCTTCAAGAAAGGTAGTAGAACAGAATGCAGAAACTATCGGGGAATAACACTGATGAGTCATTGTGCAAAGTTGTTTGAGAAAGTTTTGGAAAGGAGAATTAGGACAAAGATATAAGGAGGGATGAGGGGAGAACAACATGGCTTCAGAGCAGGAAGGTCCACAGTGGATTTGATTTTTGCTCTAAGGCAGCACTATGAGTATGGAACAGATCTACTGATGGCCTTCCTGAACATTGAGAAAGCATATGACAGTGTATGCAGAAACAAAGTATGGAAGTCCCTGGAGGATAGAGGAATAGAAAAATGGACTATAAGGAGGATAAAGGAGATGTACAAGGGAAGCGTGAGCTGTGTGAAAGTGGGAGGAGAGAGATCAGACTGGTTGGAACAGAGAAACGGCCTGAAACAAGGAAGTGGACTGTCACCGTTACTTTTCATTGTGGTGATGGATGACATAATGACCCGAGTGGCACAAGTAATTGGGGAAGGAAAGATGAAAGAAATGGTGCCTGCAGATGATTTGATGATTTGGGGAAACAAGGAGGAGGAGGTACAGGAACAGTTGGACGTGTGGGAAGGAATAATACAAGGTTATGGGATGAAATTTAGCATAAATAAGAGTGAGATGGTGATCACAACAAGGAAGAAGGAAAGAACCACAACAGAAATAACAATTGGTGGGGAACAGCTGAAGGAAGTGGAGAGTTTCAAGTATCTGGGAAGCCTGATGCAAGAGAATGGAAGAAACGATAGAGAAATAAATGAGCGGGGGAGACAGGCAGAAGCATTCCGGAGGAGTGTGAGTAGCATGTTATGGAGCAAGGATGTCCCTCAGAACAGCAAAAAGATCATATATCGGACGTACTATGTCCCTACCCTGACGTATGCCTCGGAGGCCTGGGTTATGAAAGGAAGGGAGAAGAGCAAAATACAGGCCAGTGAGATGAGGTTCTTGAGAAGCAGTATTGGAGCTACAAAGAGGGACAGAATAAGAAATGAGAGGACCAGAGAATTAATGAAGGAGGAACGATTACAGGATGGTATAGAGAAATCTAGACTTGGATGGTATAGACATATAAAACGAATGGAGGAGAAGAGGATACCCAGGAGGATACATGAGACGAAGTGGGAAGGAAAGGGACCGAGAGACAGATGGCTGAAGGGGGTGGAAGAAAGCGTGAAGAAGAGAGGAGAAGACTGGACAAGGGTGGAGGCTGAGAGATGGTGGGAAGACAGAAGACGTTGGAGAGGCTTGTGTTCCAAACAGACCCGGCCAGTGGCTGGAAACTGTGCAAGATGATGATGACCACATCACGTTTTCAGTCATGACCAGCAATATGTTGCAATGCTGAGAGTGCTATCTTTTGACGCCCTTAAAGTTGCAATAGTGCTAAAAAGTAATCGTACAAAGAATGTAACATACATAAGAAGCTTCTTCAGTAATTTTGTTTTCCATTGTCCGTCATGTTTTGACGGGTTTCATCTAGTATATATTATTTCAGTAGTGTAGATCCCTCCTGCGGTGCTCACAAGCCACCGAGCGTGAAATATGAACATTCAAATGAAAGAGAATATACATTACCAGTGACGCATTGCACTCTAATTTCATAAATATCTATAATTTCTTTAAAGAATGACTTTTAGAAAACTGTACGAAGTGTGCGATTTGCAGATACTGTTACCTGGGATACCAGGGTGAAGCTTATGGACACTTATCCACAACTGTAGGGATAAACTGAACCACTTCTCATCTCGTTCCCGTCAACATATTTAGTTTTTTTTTCTTTTCGTGTGACCTCCTGAGAGGCCGAGTGCAGGTCTTTCTAGTCGACGCCCGTGGGCGACCTGCGCGTCGGGATGATGGATGGAATAGATGAAGATGAATGAAACTGGGCAAGGATGTGGAAGGAATCGGCCGTGGCCTGTCAGAAGGTACCGTCCCAGCGTTTGCCTGATGTTGAAAATGGGAAACCACGGAAAACCATTTCAAGGACGGCCGACGGTGGGGCTCGAACCCACGCGTCTACCGAGTCAGCAGAGAGCTTGGCCTCATGACCTAACGCTGCACTTTTAGCGAGCATAGCCACTGCTGTCGGTAACATATTTAGTTGAAAAAGGATTTAATTCTGTTATCCAGCTCCTCACAAAACAAAGAAATAAGTTGAACATGCCTCAAAGGAGACTTGCCCGTGAACTTAACGAACATAAAACCGGATATTCAAGCTTTAACTGAAATCCAGCAAGCACAAGGTAGCCATTGAAAAGGTAAAATAAAACAATAACAAAGTTTTCTAACTGTCAATCTTTTTCCAGATTCTAATTTAAAAAAGAAACACGAATTCCTATTTTTAAATGTACGTCAATGATCTTAGTTAATTATTTCAATTCTTTGTTCTTAAAAAAATCCGTAAAAAATGTACATTTTTTTCAGTGTTATTTAAGAGTGACCGGATAAAACTGCTTCGGTTGTTTTTATATACGGTAGTAAAATTGTTTAAAATAATAAATGAAAATGAAAAGGGGGCGATAGGTTATTATTATTATTATTATTATTATTATTATTATTTATTAAATCGTTACAAATACACACATTTTACAAAATTCAGATTAACTGGACATATTTTATGAATTTCCTTACACTTCCTACTCATTGTTTAACCTGTCAATTTACAATTATTAAATTATATTGTTACAATATGATAAAGACAGGTCGAAATAGGATACAAATTCATACAGAGCAGGAAGAGATATCACATATGCCACTAAAAGGTGCAACCTTGTGTGTGGCATGCATATCATTGATTACTATTTCAAAATATTGTAGAATGGCTTAGCCGAATAACACGTTTAATGTAAATGATGTATACACTAAACAAGATGTTCAGTAAAGAACATACAGCCTACTTTCTCCTAAATGCATGGGTATTGTTATAACTCTTTGTCCTTTCCAAGGAGTATATTTGACTGTTGGTTGTAGTAGCTTGTTGAAATAAGTGTCATACGGATATTAAACATGAATATGAGGTGCCCTTTGCTAGTGCTACCTCTGTACCAAATTTCGTTCAATTCGGTTTCACCGTGTTTGAATAGATAGGGGGAATCGATTGGCACACATATATGGCCGCCAGCCGCAAATTATTGGGCAGATGACCTAGTAGTTTGGTCAAAAGACTCTTCATACATAAAGGTATAATGCTACAAAATTTGGTAGAGATCAGATAAAAAGGTTGGTCGTATTTTGATTTAAGCTTTGAACATTTGGGTGGCCGCCATTACGTTTCCGTCAAGATTGCGGCGATATAAAACAACATGACACTGAGGTGCTCTTTGCTTGTGCTACCTCTGTACCAAATTTCGTTCAATTCGGTTTCACCGTGTTTGAATAGATAGGGGGAATCAGTTGACACACATACATGGCCGCCATCCGCAAATTATTGGGCAGATGACCTCGTAGTTAGGTCAAAAGAGTCTTCATACATAAAGGTATAACGTTGCAAAATTTGGTAGAGATCAGATGATTAGGTTGGTCGTAATATTATTTAAGCTTTTAACATTTGGGTGACCGCCATTACGTTTTCGTCAAGATGGCGGTGATATAAAACATGACACTGAGATACCCTTTGCTAGTGTTACCTCTGTACCATATTTCGTTCAATTCGGATTCACCGTGTTTGAAAAGATAGGGGGAATCGATTTGCACACAAATATGGCCACCATCCGCAAATTATTATGCAGATGACCTCGTAGTATGGTCCAAGGATTCTTCATACTTAAAGGTATAATGTTACAAAATTTGGAAGAGATCAGATGAATGGGTTGGTCGTTATTTGATTTAAGCTTTGAACATTTGAGTGGCCGCCATTACGTTTACGTCAAGATGGCGGCGATATAAAACATGACACTGAGGTGCCCTTTGCTAGTGCTAACTCTGTACCAAATGTCGTTCAATTCGGATTCACCATGTTCGAATTGATAGGGGGGGACAGACATTCAGAGTACTCACACTCACACTCACACACACACACACACACAGACAGACACACAATTTTTGGCCTTGTAGTGATCTCAAAGTCTACTTTCATTTTTTTTTGCAAAAATCGAAAGTAGGCTAAAAATAATGAATATGAAGGAAAATTGAATTTGTGTTTGTATAAACTTGTAGGCTCAACTAATTATATTTTCAATTTTAATTTTGTTTTCTCTGAGAAAATGTTTTATATGCATCTTGAGGTTTGCAGGATTTCCTTTAAATTCTTTTAGTTTAATTGGGAGAATATTATATAATTTTGGTGAGAAATACAGAAAGTTACGTTTGGCTATACATAACTTAGGTTGATATAAAATAGAGTGATCAACATTATTCGCAGTATGAGATTCTACACTATCTGAACACTTTTTAGTACATTTTTATAAGCGCCTCCCCAGGCAAGAACTGACTGGGCTAGAGCATGGGAGATGTCTCTTATTAATTTGTAATTGACAATATGTTTTAAATTGTGAAATATATTGATTGTTCTTCTTATTTTACTTGTAAGGTGTTTGCATTCGGTGTTAGTCAACCTCTAGAAAGGGGAGATGGGCCACAAAAGGTTGAGAACCACTGGGCTACGCCTACCGTTGATGAATTTCAAAATTAGAGAAAAATAAATGTGCATGTAATTTGCAGGATAAGAATGATTATGTAACAAGTTTGATGATGATAATGATGATGATGATGATGATGATTGGTGTCTTAACGGTCGGAACAGCAAGGCCATCTGCCCAAACATAGGCTAATGTTATGCAAATAGTGTCAGTCTGAGTGAAACAGCTGGTTAAGAACTTATTTTCTATCAGTTACAACACATAGCGAGAGCATTTGAATGCAAATATCTCTAGACGAATTTTAATCCACGCAAAATAACTCGAACCACCCCGTGGCACTACAGCCCATGTTTGAACCTGGCCTAACAACCGACCGCTGCCCAGCCATTCGGCCTACAGATTGAAGGGTGAAGCGAGGTCAGGTCGCGTCACCTCGCCCGTTAATTTTTGTCTCCGTGACCGGGGCGCTGCCCCACTGTCAGACAACTACTCAATTGTCCTAACGAGGCTGAGTGTACACTTTTCCTTCTCCTGATGCAGAATTGAGAAGAGGCAGGTTCGATTCCCACCTCAGCCATCCTGGAAGTGGTTTCCAAGGTTTCTCATTTCTACTCTACGCAGATGCCGAGATTGTACCTAAATTAAGACCATGGACACCTCCTAACCATATCCTAGACCAATTACAAGTACACAATAGTACGCTACATCAGTCACTATAACACAAATTATCAGACAGATTCCACATACACCAAAGTATTACATAATCGCAAAGCCTTTAAAATGAATAAACGACCAAAAGTACCCCTTTTCAGCCCTCGAGTCAGATCTTATGTATGACTGGCTGCGTTGCTCAGTGGTAACGTTCTCGCATGCTGTGCCCAAGGTTACAGGATCGAATTCTGGCGCAGTTAGTTGGCATTTGTGGGTGCGTAAATGCGATGGAGCCAGTGCCGTGTCAGTAGTTTTACTGGCACGTTAAAGATCTCCTTCGGGACAACATTCCTACACCCCGGCGTCTATAGATCATACGTTTCTGGCTGGAATCTAACCCAGAGCCTCCTCGGTAAGAGAATAGCGTGCTATCCATACACCACGGGGGACAATAATAATAATAATAATAATAATAATAATAATAATAATAATAATAATAATAATAATAATAATAATGTAAGGGGTTTAAGGTACCTTTTAACTGTTGTGGCCTTTTAAAAGAATAAAGGCATAAAGTTTGTTTCACTGAAAGTGTGCAAAACCCATTTTGTACAATCCTACATGGAAGTGTGTTTACGGGAAATACCAGAGCCAGTGGGTCATTCTGCAAGATCAAGTAAGTTATCTTAGCTTTTGGGTTTTGACAATGGTAGTGGTGGGGGACCGAAAGGAGAAGGATCTCAGCGGAAGAACCAGAACTTGGCCTGGGGCAATTGGCCAGAAAGGACTGTGCGATGGAATGACAAGATAAGAAAGATCCACTCAGAAGATTAGCTGGCTCAATTCGCCAACTCCCGAAAAAAGCTCGCGTCAACCCGGAAGGCGGCCGGCTCTCTGGGATATGCGCAGAGAGAGAAAGAGATACATGTCCACTGTTTCAACAGGTCCACCATGTCCGAGCCCCACACCGCAGGCTGCTGCCATGAGTTCCTGCAGTATGGCAACACCGTCGCTTAGCTCATCGAGCTTGTCTCTTTCACGCTGCTTTACACTTGGCTTTCCTGACAACACACTAGCTCAGATTCTCAAGACAGACTGACTGTGATTGGTGGGATGGAAGTGAGGCATGACGCAATGGTAGCGTTGTGTTCTGCGCACCGCCTTCCCGGCTGGCTCGAGCTCTAATGCACTGCAAGCACATCCCGCAAACGATACTGAACACTATTGTGTTTCCCTCGTATTCTTCTGTAGTCACACTGAGAGACAGTTTCCTATTGCCTAGTTTTGATGAATTATATATAATTTTAGGTATCGATCCAATCCAGTCCCGTCCCGTCCCGTCCCGTAGCGTCCATCCATCCACCCTTTTCTAATCTTTATTATGTTGCAGATTCATCTACTTATTTCAGATCTACCAGGTAACCATTCATGATATCCTACATTCAAGTAAGTTACACATTTATAATTCTTGGGGAAATAACCTATAATAACTCTTGCAGTCCGTGATGACCTTCCAGGCTAGTTTCCTAGAATGAAAATGAAAATCCACAACCTGCTTCCAGTCTCCGACCGGGTCAGGAATGGAATGAATGAGGCCCCCATCTAGCGGCGAGGATATGAACTGTGCCGACTGCCGAGGCCTGACGCACTCCTCCGGGGCAATGATTAAATGAATAACAGATGAAATGAAATGATAGTGGAGAGTGTTGCTGGAATGAAACGTTGACAGGGAAAACCGGAGTACCCGGAGAAAAACCTGTCTGCCTCCGTTTTGTCCAGCACATATCTCACATGGAGTGACCGGGATTTGAACCACGGACCCAGCGGTGAGAGGCCGGCGTGCTGCCGCCTAAGCCACGGAGGCTCAGTTTCCTAGAATATTCTCAGCAAATTAGCACATGGCCATATTTGTTTTCTCCTACATCCAGCAGCGTAGTGGAACTCGTTAAGTCGCGTTACAAGATTGCTCTGGAGAGCTGCAGGTCGGAGATGCAAGGGTCCCATCCTAGCGCTGACATTGGCCATTCTGATTATTCTCCTGGCGTTTTTGATGTGTAACATCTTTCCACTCGGTTGCTGGGTATTTTTGTGGGAGTGATTTTGAAAAATTGGACGGAAGTGTGTAAGACGCACTGCCAGCTGGATTGCATTGCTCAACACTTTCATTCTGACGGTAAACGCTCATGCGAACTCTGGGGTCAACTGATTGAAACATGGTGTCGAAATCTTCATATGAGTATTTAAATGATGATATCCCTTAATTTGAAACATTGTAAGTAGTCGGCAATGCCGGTATTATGTTTCTGCACAATGGCTATTCAAATATTAACCCACATAACGGTAATGCAGTCATCAATATCTTTATATATATAATTCTTCGACACGTGTGTATGTGACTAAACTCCTCCTAAATGGCTGGGCCGATTTCGATGAAATTTTGTATGTATGTTAGCGTGGGTCCATGTATGGTTTGGATTCACAATTTGACCAGGTAGGTGGAATTTTAGAATTTTAGAACCACAATTAACACACAATTTTAGAAACACAATATACAGTCATAAACAGTCGTCATGGAAACCACTAGCCTTGGCCTTCGTGAAAGCTGATGTCTTTGGACGGTTTGTCTCTGCACGTTAGAGCCACCTGGTCGCAACCTGTGCAACTACCGCCATAACATACACTCCGCCCGTGGCGGAAATTTGTGTTTTATACCAAAGGTGGCAGTGATGTCGAATTCTACTGTTTGTCTCTGCACTTTGGAGCGTTTCAAAGTCACGTATGCGTTCATATACCGTTCATCCCATTGCGATGAAACTTGGGTGAGATGTTGAGTGTACTCCAGGGAAGGTGTTTGGCTTAGTAAATTATTTTACAATAGATAGCGCACGACTAGATTCAACAAACGAGCGACGACGCACGAAGAGTTTCAAGAAGGTCCCGTATGCGTTCAAATACCATTCGTCCGATAGCGATGAAACTTGGGTGAGATGTTGTGTACACTCCAGGGGGAGGCTTCTGGATTAGTAAATCCATTTTACCATAGGTAGCGCACGAGTAGATTCAACAAATGAGCACGACGCGCGAAGTGTTTCAACAAAATCCCGTATAAGTTTATATACCATTCATCGATTTAGATGAAACTTTAATGAGTTTTTGTGTACACTTACCTGAAGGTTTCTAACTTAGTAAATCCATTTCACAGGAGGTTGCTCACGAGTAGATTAAACAAATGAGCGACGACGTGTGAAGCGTTTCAACAAGGTCCCGTATGCGTTCAAATACCATTCGTCCGATCACGATGAAACTTGGGTGAGATGTTGTGTACACTCTAGGGAGAGGCTTCTGGATTAGTAAATACATTTTACCATAGGTAGCGCACGAGTAGATTCAACAAATAAGCGACGACGCGCGAACGTTTAAACTAAGTCCCGTATGCGTTCATATACCATTCATCCGATTGCAATGAAACTATGGTGAGATATTGTGTACACTTACGTGAGGGTTTCTAACTTAGTAAATCCATTTCACAGGAGGTTGCGCACGAGTACATTCAACAAATGGGCGACGACACGCGAAGCGTTTCAATAAGGTCCCGTATGCGTTCAAATACCATTCGTCCGATTACGATGAAACTTGGGTGAGATATTGAGTACACGCTACGGAAGGTTTCTGGCTTAATAAATCCATTTTACAATAGGTAGCCCACGAGTAGATTCAACAAATGAGTGACGGCACGCGAATCATTTCAACAAAGTACCGTATGCGTCCATATACCATTTATTCGATTGCGATGAAACGTTGGTGAATTGTTGTGTACACTTCAGTAAAGGTTTCAGGAGTAAATTCATTTTACAATAGGTAGCGCACGAGTAGATTCAACAAATGTGCGATGGCGCGAGAATCGTTTCAAAAAGTCCTGTAGGTCTTCATATACCATTTATCCGATTGCGATGAAACTTTGGTGAATTGTTGTGTACTCTCCAGGAAAGGTTTCTGGCTTAGTAAATTCAGTTTTTAATAAGTAGCGCATGAGTAGATTCAACAAATGAGTGATGGCATGCGAATCGTTTAAAGAAAATCCCGTATGCGTTCATATGTCATTCATCCGATTCCGATGAAACGTTGATGAGTTGTTGTGTACACGCCAGGGAAGGTGTTCAACTTGGTAAATCCATTTTACAATATTGGTAGCGCACGAGTAGATGTAACAAATGAGTGACGACGCACGAAGCATTCCAACAAAGTCCTGTATGCGTTCATATACTATTCTTCGATTGCGATGAAACTTTGATGAGTTGTTGTGTACACTTACATGAAGCTTTTTATGTTAGTAAATCCATTTCACAGTTGGTAGAGCACGAGTAGATTCAACAAATGAGTGACCGCGCACGAATCATTTGAACAAAATCCCGTATGCGTTATATGCCATTTATCCGATTGCGATGAAACTTTGGAGAATTGTTGTGCACGCTCTCACGAATGTTTCTAGATTAGTTAATTCATTTCACGATAGTTTAGAGGCAGTTAACAGAAATTGAAAAAAATATTGTGCATCCAAAAGCACTCCAAGAAACACTGTCACAACACTTTCTTTGATTGGCAGGACAACGTCTGCCGGGTCAGCTAGTAATATATAAATCGTTGTGTTTATATGGGAACTGGGCAAACCTTCGTGAACTATTGCTGAATACATTCTCTTTACTCACAAGAGAGCCTATTCATAAGGCATTTTAAACTCAATTTCACGCAGGAACATTATCGAAACAAGCAAAATATAAGTGAAACTTAATTCCATAATGCAGTATTATTGGTACGTGAAAATAAGTCACCATCTTGTGCGGAATATTTGCGCGGTCGAAATAGCCGTGGTGTTAGCGTCTTTGATTGTGAATCTAGAGATCTAGGGTTCGAGTCCCGGACGGGATAGATATTTTTGCTACCAGATTATCGTTTTAAACGATATTTATCATATCTATATGACTCATTTTAACAGAATCCATATGAAACTACGTGTTGGTCTGTGAATCAAGAGGTCCGGGAACTGGGCAAGCCTTTCATGATCTACTGCTGTGCACATTGCATTTACTCGCAAGTTGGCCTATTTATAAGGAATGTGCGGTGTCGCGTCTATTAATCTAGTTGTTCTATATCGTATTCTTTATTTAGGTTTGTGCTGGTGGAAGCTAAAAACTCTAATAAAATGAGTTCCGTATTATAAACTACAATATCTTTAAAACACTCCCTTTTACAATAGATTAATATTTGTGCCAATAATATTACAAAATACCGGTATATCAACAATTTGACGTGAGGTTTCTTCTATGTCAGATGTTACACATTATATGCGACTACAGTAAGGCTCGTAAAGTTTTTTCTTCAGTCCCTCTAGGGAAAATCCGGGATGGTTCTTTATTTCAATTTGTTGATTATTCTTTAGGGGCTTTGTGACATCGTGGGCATGCAGCCCCGTGTACTTGAACATGTGTAGAATTTGTCTGATAACGAGAGTCACTGTGATGCCTGTACTAGTGTTTATATTTATAATTGAGGTGGTATTTGGGTAGTTTGCGGCCGTTAGCTAACATCGCAAGATTTGCCTGGAGTAGAAGTGTGAAACCGAGGGAATCCACTTCCAAGATGGCTGTGATAGGAATCGAACCCGCCACATCTCAGTTTGCCTCAAGAGGCTGACTGTACCCCGTTCCAGCCCTCTAACCAGAATTTAATTTCTTAGAAGAGCCTGAAATTGAGTACGGGTTTCCACAGTGGCAGTCAAGAACGTTAGCTACCACGCAATTTATTTCAAGTACCGGGTACTTTACTTGAGTAATTTGAGTTACATAGAATACTTCAAGCAACAGAGGTTACCAGGCACGTTAAATACGATGCCATGTGCACGAGAATAATGATCAATATGTCCCAATACTTTAAATGAACTAACAGAAGCAGACAATGGCAATGTTGATGACAAATGTAAGCTTTTATCTGTTAGCACGTATATTGTAAAAAATAATTAAAAATGAAGACCCCACTGAAAGAACGGGGTAAGTCCATTTTTTTTTTTTTTTTTTTTGGAAATGAGTTTATGGCGCAATCTGGTGGCCAGCCATCTTCACTACAGATCAGTTGAAATTAATGTCAACAAAGCGGAATGTCAACGAGATACAGAGATTTTTATATTCAGTGGAAACGGAAAGAACGTCCCATATACTCTCACGTTTTCATAATTTAACTTAAGTTTTTTTTTTTGTTTTTCATGTACTCGCTTTATAAGAAATGAATTTGGCAAACAAACTATATTGCTTACCCTCAATAGGGGTATTTTGAACATTTCCTTTTAGTGTTGAATGTTTAAATTCGCTCTTCTGAAAAATTTACAGAATGTGACTTAACCCGTTTTCCCATGGAGTCTTCATATGACCAAAGCGGGACTCGAAGCAAGGTTGTAAGTTGTTAGCTAATGGAATGCGGGTTCTGGCATCCGAAGCCAACAGTGGTCTTATATTACAATGTGATAGTGCCAAGCATATGTTGGCTTCACATAATTAAAATGCCTGCCTCACTAGGTCAGTGTTCAGAGTAGCAACGTACAAAGCTGAAAGTCACGGGTTGGAATTCCACATGGGTCAGGACCTTTAACTCACTTTATTTCATCTAAATTGCTACTTTAACTCTGATAGTGAAGAAGTTATTAGAGTTTGAGTTTAGGATTCCTGCTTGGTCGGTGACATTTCAGATATGCCATGGAAGGTAGCCGCAGCAAGGTAATTTACATCTAGAGTGAAGTTGGTTTGGATCTACACACTGTGTAACAGTACTACATCTACAGAATGGACGTTGGGCAAATTTGGGAGGTAGTCGCTTGCAGATCGACATATGCCTTTAATAGTAAGTTGGAGATAAGGGCCTACATTCTGATCCATGCGCAGCACCGCTTGGTTTCAATTTATTAAGAAAGAAATATACATCCTTGAACAGGGTCCGTACAATTCATGGAAGATGCAATTTCTAGCTGCAAAAGTGGAGTTAAACCTAAAGCCTGTTCTGCTACTGTGCCCATGTTCCTCACACCATTCAGCATGTTGCCCTAGACTAGAGTGTACAAGGAGGAGATTTGAAGCAACCATCCAAGACCTACACATTACTATCCTTGATGTTGTGAACTGATTGGATACTCTGGGCATTGTGTATTAATTTCCTAAACTGCTACCTACAATCTACTTTTTAAATATTGTATTATTGTAAACCTATTGTGATCGTTTATTTTCAATTCTTTGCCAAAATGTATCCTCATTTTGCCATACGAAATAAATAAATCTAAATCTCTTATGCTTTCTCTACAATACAAGAGAAAATAGCAGAGAGCTTCTGTATGTCATTAATACAGTGGTGAAAATCCAATTGTGGAACAGTATTTTTTGAAAAGGCATCAATCCTCACAAGTGAACGTACGGATAATAATGAGAATGACGTGTACATTCATGAATGAGTATAATTACAGAGCCTTTGAACACTCTAACCTATACATACACTCATTGCTGTAATGTGGCCAATATTTCTAGTAATTAGATCAATCAGTAAATTATATATGGAATTTCAAAAGTCAGGGACTGATGCCCTTTCAAAAAATTGGACTTAATAGACACTGAGACCTGAAGAAAAGAATGTTAAACACTATATTTTACAATAATTTCAGATGATCAATACCATAGGAGTACAACATTCTGTTAATATGACAAATTAATCAAGTCCATTCTTCCGTTTGTTGCACATGTTATAGCATAAAACAACTGTATCAAAAGTCGATAAGACTCTATTCTCATTCCCTTCCCAGAGACGCTAAACGTCAGTTCTTCAAACGTTCAGTTAATAGTGCAGTGTGCTCTGTTGGTGCGTAATCTAGAAGTGTTCACAAATCTGCCAATTTAGCATCTTGTATTGGTACTTTCCCTCCCAGGTGGTTGAATCACCTGATGACGCTGGAGTGCTAGTTGAAAAGTGTGCACAAGTAAACCGGCAATGGTTGTGTCCGCTTTCACATAACCTTTACAATCCTTTTAAAAATAAAAAATGAAGAAAACTGATCATTGAGAAAAACAAACGTTCGTTCGTCGATTTATGTCAATTTTCAAGATATGCTGGCATTTTCTTGTAATAGTCTTTCCACCAATCACTGTAGCCGTAAATTTGAGATGCTATAGCAATTATTGAGGAACAGTATTTTCCTCGATTGTAGTAACGAAGTGATTTTCCACCAATTAGAGAGACGATTTGCTGACGAAGCAGTAGAGTAGATAGAGTGCGTGTTGACTCCAAGCGCCACGCTATCCCCTTTAGTGTCTGGCACAATCAAGTCCGTCCAGCTCCCCTGAAGGACTACTCCGTCCCTGGAGGAACCCGTGCACTGTCAGCTCCATTCCCTACCAAATGATGGGGAAATGAGGTTAGACAGTGCTGACACGTGCAGTCAAAGCCACAAGAAACTCATTCGAAACAAATTATTCTGTTCAACACGTCTACCGGACTATCGCAAACTATCCCTGGTATTATTGTCAACCTCTCGATGTAGCACGCTTGTCTCTTACCAAGGAGGTCTCAGTTTCTATTCTAGGTATTTTAGAACTGACCTGAGGGACGGAATAAGGTTATTCAGCCTCGTGATGATAATTGATTAGATGTCTGATCTCTGAGACACATAAAACCCAATTCCCGTGGTGGTACGGTCCATGAAGGGCCTAGACCTACCAAGCGACCGCTGTCCAGCCATTTGACTGACGTTTATGGGGTGAATTTTGGTCAGCGCGTCGGGTCCTCTCAGCCGTAAATCTTGGTCTCCGTGACCGGGGCACTGCCTCAGTGTCAGACAGCTATTCAATAAATTGTCCTCACCAGCCAGAGTGCACGCCGTTCTAGCCCTCACATCAGTTTCTAAAATCCCTCCAGGTGCGAGGCAGGCGCACTACACCAACACTACGGGTACGGCTTAGAGGCACATACCATGAACAAGAAAGCGAAGTTTATCTCTTGAGGGAATGCATCACATGACCACATAATCACTCCACAGTATGCAGGCCGTATGGCTGAGTAACGGTCACTTCGTAGGCTAAGGCCCTCTATGGGTTGATGAGCCAAGGAGAGGTGGGCGAGGGGTTGGATTATTACTTTCCATTATCTGTGCTCACACAGAACGTACGGACTTGTAAGAATCAACATGCGTTGCTTTATATTGTTGACTCTTCTGTCCTCACCGCTTTATGATAGTTCATGGTTACCGTTACTCAGGCACTATAAAGTCAACTCCAACTGAATGGCTTCCTGTGCTCAGTCACATTGCTCCTCCACGAATTCGCAGACATCATGCTTTGGTAAGGGAATATCATAGGCTATCAATTAATCGACAGTGGCCTATTCATTCTCATATTGCTGATCTACAATTTAGGAGGCTCAAATCGAGGAACCCACCATTACATTCAGCTCCGAAAGTAGTGGATGCAAACTTTGACGTCATGAATCAATGAAATACGGACTGAAACTCAACTTGTACTGCAGAGCTCCGTGATATGCCATCCGTAACTGTGAAGGACCCTGGATTCAATCTACCCAGAAGGACATGTACTAGACTGAACAGAATACGGACTGGCTATGGTGTTTGTGCTGATGCGATGTTCAAATGGAACAAATTACCATCTCCTGTATGTGATTGTGGTGATATTGTACGTGATTGTTCTTTGAGGGCATATCCAGGCGCTCTCGAGGATTTTGTGCGTGTGACTCCAGATTCAAAAGATTATTTGAGGAACTTGGACATTAATTTGTAAATAAGTTGTTCTTTTGTGATCTAATATTACTATATGCAATACGAATAATAATATATGTGGTAAATACATTTAAGTATTATGACCGTATACCCCATCGTAATTGAATTAACTGACTTTCCCTTTGGATGCTCAGGTCTGCACTTTCAGCATACATCCTGCCAGAATGGGAATTTAAAGTCATTTCAACAGTGAACATTTCCCTGTAGAGACATTGAGTTATTTATTTAATGAGTAATTGCAAAGACTTAGGGAATGTGTGCCGCTACATATAAAAACAAGTAGTTCCGTGAAGAACTATACAGCCTATTTTCATATATGCTACTAATGTTAACTGCCACTATCAACATACAATATTTCAGTTTGATTGCTGTAATAGATTCGTAGATATTGAGTACCGTCTAAATATTTCGGATGGTTGCCATGTTGGATTTTATATATGTAGGTCCTAGAGTTATGTACTGTTACATGAAGACTATTGTGTACGTGTAGCATTCAAACTTCAATCGCATAATTAGGACACAAGAAGTAATAAGGAGATTTTAAAATTTCGCACAACTGCCATCTTGTGGTTATGGAAACAATTGAAATAAATTAAATGCCAGTGGATTAACATTCGTAAAAGGATTTACTGTACCAAGTTTCACTGCACTCGGATGGTTAAATTGCGAGAAACGTCCATGTGAATATTTATACTTCGCATCGCCGCCATGTTGGATTTGTGATCACCAGGTTATTTAAAGTCCTATAGGTGAACTTAAGTTCATAGCCCCTATCAACATAAAAAATCAGTTTGATTGCTATAATAAATTCGTAGATATTCAGAGACGTCTGAATATTTTGGATGGTCACCATGTTGGATTGATAAATGTATAGGCCATAGAGGCATGTACCATTGAAGGAAAATTATTGCGTAGGTTCATTATTCAAACTTTCACTTCGATCGCTTGATTACGGCACAAGAAATAAAAACTTAATTTTAAAATTCGCACAGCCGCCATCTTGAGGTTATGTAAACAATTTAACTAAATTAGATACCAGTGCATTGCAATGTGTATAAAAATTTCCTGTACCAGATTTCATTGCGTTTGGAACATTAAATCGCGAGAAAGGTCTATTTAAAATTTTCAAATTCGCTTGGCCGCCATGTTCGTTTTGTAGTTAACCGCTTTTTGAGTCTTATAGGTGAACGTCCAGTAGTGCCCTTTATCTCCGTATAAAATTTCAGGGTGATACAGCTAATAGTTTCAGATATATAGAATGCCGGTGAAATATTTCGCTCATCCGCCATCTTGTGGTTATATAAACAATTGAACCAAGTTAGATGTCGGTGCATTACAATGTGTATAAACATATACTGTACCAAGTTTTATTGCGTTTGGTTGCTTAAATCGCGAGAAACGTCTATTTAAAAGTCGCGAATTCGCGTGGCCGCCATGTTGGTTTTGTAGTGGCCAGTTTTTCAAAAGTCACATAGGTGAACCTCTAGTAGTTCCCTTTGTCACCGTACTAAATTCCAGGGTGATATCGGTAATAGTTTCGGAGATATTGAATGCTGGTGAAATATTTCGCACAGCCGCCATGTAGGATTGGTGAGACGTAACAAAATTTGAGGGGCACGGTCGAGGTCACCCGGAATAGTACTATGAACTTACCGAGTTTCATAGAAATCTCTCCAGCCGTTCAAAAGTTATTAGGGACACACACACACACACGGACAAAAGGTGATCTCATAAGCCTATTTTTTCAAAATTGAAAATAGGCTAACAAGATTATCATAGTTTAATAGTTCTTATGCTGCGTGATTCTATCGATATGGCTGCCTTGGCATGTTTATAGTTGAACAGGACTTGAGAAGTGGTTGGAAACCATTTGTGCCCCCAGAAAATATGCCTCTTTCATTATCGTAGGGGTTCAAAATTGTTGGCACATTACAAATGGAATAAGTGGCCAACACTTTAGAGCTATTGCGGAGATCCACGTAAGACAATCTCGCACATTGTAAGTGAATGACAGCTGATGAGTTTCTTCAGGCAACTGAGGAAGCACTGCTGAGGAAGAAGTGCCTTGACATCCAGTTGGGATCAACAATTAATACATTTGAAATGAAAATCCACAGCCTGCTTCCAGTCTTCGACCGGGTCAGGAATGGAATGAATGGAGCCCCTATCTAGCGGCGAGGATATGAACTGTGCCGGCTGCCGAGGCCTGACGCACTCCTCTGGGGCAATGATTAAATGAATGACAGATGAAATGAAATGTTAGTGGAGAGTGTTGCTGGAATGAAATTTTGACAGGGAAAACCGGAGTACCCGGAGAAAAACCTGTCTGCCTCCGTTTTGTCCAGCACAGATCTCACATGGAGTGGCCGGGATTTGAACCACGGACCCAGCGGTGAGAGGCCGGCGTGCTGCCTCCTAAGCCACGGAGGCTTCACAACAATTAATACATTTAAAGAACTTAAATTTTACGACCACAGTGATACAAACGAAGGATTTGAGCTATTATGCACAAATAGTGCAAGCGATGTAGATAAAATTTAGATAAATAAAAAGTCTGACCCATAGCGGGATTCAAACCTACGATCTGCAGCTTTATACGCCAATGCTCTGACCATTTAGCTAGAGGAGAACACTTTGGCAAAGATATATCTATGACGCTGACGTGCGTCAGAATTCAAGTGTTCCTCAGCAATCAGAGTATTGGGGTACAAAGCCGGAGCTGGTGGCTTTGGTGGCGTAGTTGGTAGCATGCTGAGCTTCTATGCCCAAGATCGCGGGTTCAAACCCAGACGAAGTCTTTGGATTTTTTAAGAGCGTTAAACATTCCTCTGTATGCCTTCCTTCTGAGGGAAAGAAAGCCGGCGGGCCCATGTCATAGATTTATGCCATGTAAATGAACCACCCACTAACAACAATTGTGCGAAGCTAAATTTGTTGGTTAGATTTGATTAACGCTCTATTAAGTTCCTACGTTCACCACCAGGTGCCAGTTGCGGTGGCATCTAGTAACCAAGTTTACAGCTAGGTGTCGTTGACAGTAGCATTTGGTAACAAAAGTAGGAAGTACTTGAAATTGATCGTCTGCAGTCCTTATCTGAATTACAGATAACACACACAAAGCCATCACAATTAACACCGTTTATCAGACAGATTCTACACACACACCCAAAGTACACGGGGCTACATGACCGCTTTGTCGCAGCCCCTAAACTGAAGAACCAACCAACCAAAGCCGGAGGTCACGGATTCGTTTCTCGCTCGAGTCAGACGTTTTAATTCTCTAGCTTCCATATGCATTACACGACCGATTAGCTGAAAACTTTCATTTCTAACTAAATGATTGTTTCCTTGCGTCAAACGCTGAATAAGTAAGTAAAACACCTACGGTACTATTCAGATACATTATTAAAATATCTCTCATCGTCTTATATCAAATAAAATAACTTGTGCTACTATTTATAAGAAAAGTTTCTGAGCAAATCTCGTCTGTGATTCCTTGCCTGTAAGTTACTTATTGATATCGCGCCAGGAGATGGCAGTTGGATTTGAACTGCAGATGTCTTCCCGCTCACTGCGTATCGCGCATTCCAAAAACATTAACTTGCTTCACTCACTCAGTACATTTCTCCTTTCACTGGCTGCGTGTCGCCTGCTGCGATAACAACCATTGGCATACGGGAAGCCGATATATTTTGGTTTGGAATAGGTGGGCCGCGCATGCGTACTGCAAGACCCCCCTCCCCCGCAGCCAGTCACAGCGTGTTGAACTTACATACTAACTTACTTATATACTTACTTAATTTCTTACTTACTTACATACAAACTTACCTTCATACTTATATACTTACTTACTTACTTACTTACTTGCTTACTTAGTTGCTTGCTTGTTTTCTTACTTATTTACTTGCTTACTTATCTAGTTATGGATGGACCTAGTCCGACCACTAAAATATTAATATTTCTCACTCTCTCTATAAGGGTGATGTAGGTACAATGCTCTCTGTTTTGAGCTGTTATACTGGGTATACATTTTGAATGCTGGTCATATTAAAGGAAGTCTTTGTGAGTATTCAAGCAGGGGTAAGCTAAATGAGAATGAATGCCTAGAAGGTGAAATGACAAAAAGCTCGTTCTGAATAGAGGAGTAAGTAAGTGAGAGGAAGATAGCATGCACAACCTAGCCAGATACCGCAGAAAAGATGTGCTTAGAAACTTGAATCAACAGTTCTTGGCGCCTATCTTCGAAGAGTTTAACCACAAATTCTTCCTGTGGAGCAGTGGGATCCCTTAGGCCTGTCTGCACAATTTGTATGATATCCATTTAAGGTTATATCTACCACTTCCCAACTTAAATGGTAAGTTTCGATTCCGAACTGAACCGTGGAGATTTTAATTCTCCTGGCATGGAGAGTGTGTGTTTACGACGTACTTCATTTATTCCTCACAATGACACTCACTGGCCCATGGACGCCAAATCGCCAAGTCGGCCTCGTCAAATGACGTACTGATTTTTAAAGAGGCGGAATATCGACGTCGTCTGCTCCTAGAGGCCACTATTAATACCTGATCATAAGCCTGGAGTGGTTTCAAAAATGTATTGCAGCTTCCTCTTTGGTTGTTTGGGCCATCTTGGGACCACGGTGCTTGTGTCTTAGCTATTGTCTGCCACTTCTCGTGTTTTCGGTAGATTGATTGGCGGCTGCTTTCGTGCTGAAATCATGAGCCTTTCTATTGGACCAGCGATCTTTCATTTTCTTTCTGAACTCTATCTTACGTTCCTCGGATCATTTCCTGGACGCTTTGTGGTGAACTTCTGTAATGCATGCGAAGAAAGGTCTGGTTTCAACTGTCAGACGGTAGTGACTCCTGTCATTTATTGTGTCTTGCTGAATATTAAGTTCAGCAAGATCCTTCTTAATTTGCTTGATCGACAAGTACCCAGTGGGCACCTTAAAAATCTTATAAGACAGCATGTAGCTATATTATTTGATAAAACTTATTTGAACAAAACTTGACACTCATATAGAAAAACGAACCAATTTTTGTATTATTGTTTTAGATTCATTCGTGGACTTTTCGATATCATGGCGATGTAGCACCGTATATGGTGTGTGTGTGTGTGCAATCTGTCTGATAACCTGTGTTATTTTGATGACTGCACTAGTGTGTGTATTTGGAACTTATACGAGGATCGGGGGTAGAGGTGGCCGATGCCTTAATTTAGGAACCATCCTGGCATTTACCTGGGGTAGAAGTGGGGATACCACGGAATCCACTTCTAGGATGTCTGAGATGGGAATAAAAACCTTCTCTTCTCAGATTCGCCTCACGGGGCTGAGTGAACTTAGTTACAGCCTTCAGACCAGAATTGAATTTCTTGTCAGAGCAGGGAATCCAACGCAGATCTCAGAGGTGACAGCCAAGAGAAATGCTAGCCACTGCACCTTGAGGTTTATTGCAGACGCATTTCGGCATTCTGTCACAAGATGATGATGATAATTGTTGTTTTAAGGGGCCTAACATCTAGGTTATCGGCCCCGTCTGTCACAAGAGCGCAGCAGTTAGTAAATATGGTGATTGCCGCCATTATATGACACACGTATCTGGACACAATGGGATATTGGCTCATGCCACAGATAGATACCAACAGTTTGGATTTCATCAACAGGATATGACGCTTCACCTCACTTCTATCACAAAGCTCGTGAATCTTAAACATGCCGTTTGGAAACTATAAATCCTTCATGGTGTCATCAGAGAGTCTTGTCATGGCCTCATGCTCTCCCGATTTGACTCCAAGTGATATCTTCTCGTGGCTTATGTGAGAGATTGATATTTAGTGTCACCTTTACTAGCAGACACAACAGAACTGCAAGCTCGCATCGACAGAGTCTTTCAATAGATTGGTGGATGTTGCATGCTAGTTTACTATACACGTGAAACTTTGTAAATTAGTGAGTTTATCTATTTTCTCATTATATAATATGCCAAGGTGTATGTTTCCCAAAACTCAAGCTCCTAAACCAGAGGGAGTTAGAAGGTGTGGTTTGAACCAAAATCTTCCAAATCGTCTCAATAGTACAGGGAAAATCTTGCATTTCTTGATAAGTCAACGGAAATATATTTATTTGCTAATAAAGTTATTTTGAACAAATAAACAAGACGATAGCTCCTGGCAGAACTGTGTCGCGTAGAGCAAGCATAGCACTAGATCCGGGCGGGTAGTCTATACACATGGGGCGCACACAACCCCTCATGCGAGAGTTCTCGCACGGGTCCGCTAGTACGATCATTTAGTCTTGTTACAGTATTTCAGATAATGTAGCTCGAGTAGATTTGTATAGTCTTCATAACTATTGTAACCGTTTGTGTGTGATGTAGACTTGTATATACAATAAAAGTAAAATCAATAATTAAATTATATCAGTCGAATACTCGGGTTCGTAGCCGAGTTAGAATCACGATGGCACAGGTTCAACTCTATATTTGGGATCTTAAGATACTTAAAAGACACACACCTTGGGTGGATATATGGATATATAAACTAATTCAATTAACTGAGTATGACATTAATATAAGATTCAAATGGCACAAATATGACTGGGTAAACCACCTTCCACAGTAAAAACCTTAACGGTTTAAACAATGTAATTACAATAACTCTTCTCCCTTTACGCATACAACTCATATACAACTTACTGTACGTAATTACATTCTCGAATACAATAGGGTACACTATATTATCTACAATACGAGCTGGACTAATATGAAAGGCGTCGTTCTCACGATATTTCAAATTGTACGCATTCACAAAATGGTCTGACGTCGTACTGACAGTTTTACTAAATTTTACTAAAGACAATTTTAGTTTATAATAAATGTCCAGTTTTTTAGATTCCACCTCACAGTAATGGATGAGATACTTCTAGTGACACCTCCCTCAATGTCCAACAACACCGCGAACGTGAGTTGATATGTTTAAAAGTTCCAGACTGGATAATGACATGTGACGTGGGCTATTACGATCGTGTGTAGACTTAGTGTTTGTTAGAAACGTATCTCGTATGTAAACTTGATATCCGTTACTTCAGTCACCATATCGTAACCCTATCATAACTGTCCATACGTAAATTGTACATGCAGTATAAACATTAGAATAAATGAGGCTAAACAAAAGTGTAACGAAAGTTTGCGTCACATTACAGTATTTTCACCCAACAGAAACATAGTTCTACGTAAATCCCTGCGGTCCAATCAAAACGGGAACCTGGGGCCGATAACCCAGATTAGGTCCATTAAACAACAATATTATCATCATCATCATCATCATGATCATCATCAAATCTTTCCCACCGTGGAATGTTATTGCCACATTTTTATCATTAGTAACATGATTTATGCTCCGTCAATGAACGCCGTGACGTACTTAAAATAGACAGCCCTTTAAACAAATGTGTTACGCGGGTTGCCTGTCCTGCATACGGTGACGGCTGTAGCCTGGTGACGGTAAGACCCGATCCGAAGTTGCGATTTACCGTGTAAGTAGTCCAAAGGCTATCTGTCCTTCCCCCAACACCCAGGTTAACTTCCCCAGAGAAACTGCCTGTCTCGTAGACTATTTTACAGAACATTGCAGTATATTAGCGACGCAGAAGATGAAAGCGATATGGAGGGCATGTTTGCTATTTGAAGATGTATCAACAAACACATCACGATATCCCTTGCACAAAGGTGTCCATGAGCCAGTAAGAACTACTATATAAATATTTTGGTGGTCCGTGCTACCATAATATTTACGGTATGGCAAGGCCAGGTACTCAATACTTCCGGAACTCATACTCACAGCAAGTAGCAAATAAAGCGATAGAAGCCATTTTCACTGTTGCCTAGTTCTATTAAACCGGCCCCGTGGTGTTGGGGTAGACGCCTGCCTCTCACCCAGAGGCCCCGGGTTCGATTTCCGGCTCCGTCAGGGATTTATGAACTGATGTGGGGGCTGGAACGGGGTGCACTCAGCCTCGTGAGGACAATCGAGTAGCTGTCTGACAGTGAGGCAGCGCCCCGGCCACGAAAGCCAAGATTAACTGCTGGGGACCCGACGCGCTGACCACGCATCACCCCAATATCTGCAGGCCAAATGGCTGGGCAGTGGTCGCTTCTTAGGCCTAGGCCCTCATGAGCTGTAGTGCCAGGGGTTATTATTTAGTTCTATTAAAGAAAGCTCTCCAGTCGGTCAACATAAATTTATGTTTTGATTGCGTCATGTACCATACCGTTGGCAAATCTGTCCCATTGGACCAGATGCCAAAAATTACTTAGTTCTGATTGAATGTCATATAGTTGTTGGTTAATTTTCTGTTCCCTTATGTACGTATGTACGAGGGCAGATCAAAAAATAAGTTGCTCTTCCCAGTTATGGCCATTTATTACACCACCTATACAACAGCAACACGCCTACAATGACATACAATGTAACGTCACTTTTCCACATAGTTTCCAAGAGACTCCAAACATTTCTGCGAACGCACAACCAACTTGTCGATGCCGGATGCATAGAAAGTTCCTCCAGCGTTCTGCAACAGCGGCCTTCACCTCCTTATCGGTCTGGAAATGTCGACCACCGAGCTCCGTTTTGAGCTTACCGAACAGATGAAAGTCACATGGTGCTAGGTCGGGACTGTAGGGTGGATGTTGCCAGACCTCCCACTTGAAATCTGCAGCAGTTCGCTTGTTTGGTGGGCCTTGTGAGGTGCTGCGTTATCTTGCAACAAAATCACACCGGCACTCAATTTCCCCCGGCGCTTCTCTTTAATCGCTTTACGCAACCGGAGCAACGTTTGACAATACGACGCCGCGTTGATCGTCGTTCCTTTCGGCATGAATTCCACGTGCAGCAAACCCTCCATGTCAAAGAACACTGTCGCCATAACCTTACCGGCAGAAGGCCTTCTTTCGTTGTGGTGATGAGGGGTGCACCCATTCCATTGATGTTCTCTTCGTTTCGGGGGTGAAGTGGTGGACACACGTTTCATCGCCTGTGACGATTCGCCACAGAAACCCGTTGCCGTCTGCGGCATAGCGTTGCCGAAATGCCAGTGAGGATAGGAAACGTTGTCCCTTGAGATCATCGGTGAGAAGACGTGGGATCCATCTTTGGAGTGAGCGTCCAGTCGACGCGCCATTGCATTTGGCCGCTATTCACACCATACAAGACGTGGCACCACAGCGACCTGCCTAACAGACGTGTGGGCAGTGTCTGTCCCTTTCTCCGCTGAGCCCACGTTTGCGACACACAGTGCGCTGCAGCAGCGCGTTACTGCAAATAACTTTTTGATCCACCTTCGTATGCATGCCGAAAGTTTTCGGCCATTTCATCCGGCGAGACGGTATTAAGAAGTGTATCATCCAGGGTAAAGTTGACGGTAAACGGCTGAGGGGACGTGCCTTGAACCGGTACCTTGACCAGATAGAGAGTCTGACTGATCTACCACTTCAGAAATTAATGCATGGCGGGGTACTGTTAACAGGATTGCATGAAGGGTCACGACGTTCGAAATCGAACTACGACCAAGAAGTAGAAGAAGAAGTGATGTTCACAAAACTAATTTCGTTTATTATCCATATGGTCGTGGCTTGTTTAGTTGAAATGATGATGATGTTTTCGGGTTAGCTTTCAACGGTACATATTTCAGGGTTCAATTCAATTCTAAAGAATGTTTGTTGAACCAAATATTCTTGTCTAAGTTGATGACTTTTAGCCTGGGTGATTTGAATCTTTTGGCTTCACGATACGCCTGACTGGTGGTGAAAATTGAATTGATAGAAGCCATTCTATTACAGTCGGTCAACACAAATTAGCAAGAAGCAACTCAGTTACCACAGTGTGTACATCTCGTTTCATCATATGGAATATAGGCTTATAAGATAACTATTTGTACGTATGTGTGTCCCTGACTGGCTGGAGCGATTGCATTGCAACATTGCCTGATCATGAGCGTGTCTTTCAGATTTCAATTAGAGTCACCAATCCAACATGCTGGCCGTGCGAAATTTGTCATCGTTTCTCAATATCTCGGAGCCTATTGCAGCAAACAAACTAATATTTTTTATAATACCATAAAACAAACTCACATAAATGAATTCACATAGGGGGGGGGGGGCTTCGAAAACATGATAAACGCAAAACCAACATGGCGATTAAGCAAAATTGAAATCTGTACTAATATAATAAAGCTGAAGAGTTTGTGTGTTTGTGTGTTTGTAGGTTTAAACGCGCTAATCTCTGGAACTACCAGTCGGATTCGAAAAATTCTTTATGTATATGGTAGCCAGATTCAAGAGGAAAAGTTTAGGCTATGTTAAATTTCGGATAGACCCCTCCATTCCCTGCATATAGGCCCTTTGGCACAAATCTACACCGTTTCACCGATCTGAACCAAAATTTGTATACTTACCCTTTCGAACCCTGCGAGTAACACTGTCCACATTAATTTTCGGACAGACCATTCCATTCCCTGCATTTAGGCCCTTTGGCACAAATCTACGCCGTTTCACCGATCTAAACCAAAATGTGCATACTTACCCTTTGGAACCCTGCGAGTAACACTGTCTACATGATATTTATGACAGACCAGTCCATTACCTGCATTAAGGCTCTTGGGCACAAATCTACACCATTTCACCAATCTGAACCAAAATGTGTATACTTACCCTTTGGAACCCGGCGAGTAACACCGTCTACATGAAATTTATGAAAGACCAGTCCATTCCCTGCATTTAGGCCCTTGGCACAAATCTACACTTTTTCACCGATCTGAACCAAAATTTGTATACTTACTCTTTGGAACCCTGCGAGTAAAACTGTTTACATGACATTTTCGACAGACCACTCCATTCCCTGCATTTATGCCCTTCGGCACAAATCTACACCTTTTCACCGATCTGAACCACATTTTGTGCACTTACCCTTCGGAACCCTGCGGGTGACACTGCCCAATTTAAATTTCGGACAGACCACTCCATTCCCTGCATTTAGGCCATTTATCACAAATCGACACCGTTCCTCCTAATTGCACCAAATTTTACATACACTTTGAAATCCTGCTGGTAACACTGTCCACTTGATATTTTGGACAACGCTCTCCATTCCTTACATTTAGAATAACAAACAAACTGAACTTGAAAACCACGTATTAAAGCCCTAGAACCATTCATGTCCGTAGTAGTGTAACTGCACGAGTATTTTAATAAGTCTATTGTTGGCTGGCAATTCGGGCTGCATCACATCGCCCCTACCAGTGTTCTGGTTCAGAATTGCGAAAATAGTTAAATCTTGCGCTGCTAATAAATTGCATCATATTACATATTATGCCTCTGTATAAGTGCAATGGTGTTGGTGCAGTACATTGAGGTTATCAGCTGCAATAAGCGTTGGTGCTTTCAAATTTACCTTCATTTATTCCGAAATTTATCGTTGAGCACTATGTGGCAATAAATGAGCTCGGGACAGCCGAAGTTTTCCAAAGTGTTCTGATTATTTTCCTATGGCGCTATTCGACAAAAGATGACACTATTGGTCTCTACATTTCTAACAGCCAATGAGATATAGGCCCTAGGCAGTGTCTTTTATTTCACTTATTCCTCTTTCTAATCTTTTTAGAAATTTGTTTGTAAATTACATGTGGCAGTGCTGTAGTTAGTAAATAGCCGTTTCCCTATTCATTATTATCAATATTATCATTACGGGAAATTGACCTAAATGTTACGTCCATTATACTGTACTGCTTATCACCCCCACTACAACCACCACCACCACCACCACCACCACCACCACCACCACCACCACCACCACCACCACCACCACAAAAATGTATACTTAAAACATATTTCTTTCCTGGTAGTTTAAGTATCATGTGCCAGTTCTGTAGTAGTATTCATTATCATTCATAAAACAAATAAATCCACCGGGCGAAGCCGAGCACTACTGCTAGTATTTATATATACGTTCCTGTTGGCTTAATCATCCAAGTGCATAGAAACGTGTCTTAGTACGGTAAATCTTCATACGGAGTTTGATACATTGATATCTAATGTAATTCAAATGTATTGAAAAGTTCAAACTGGCCCCTGTATGATTTTTCATATTTTTCTTACAACGTAATCAAGAAATCATAATGAAACCTTCTATAACGAACAACTGCTATAATATTTATCTACTGGTATATAAATCACAACTTGGCCATCATCACTGAGTACTTGGTTGAGTGTTGAATTTATCCGATAACCCATTTCTCCGAGATGATTGCTGTTCATTTTTTCATTTAAGGGCCTTGTGACATCGTGGCCATGTTTCCTCATGTACTTAGGTATGTATGGAATTTCCCTGATAACCTGTGTTATTGTGATGGCTGAATTAGTGTGCGTATTTGTAATTGAGAGTAGGATTTGAATAGGAGGTGGCCGTCTCCTTAAATTAAGTACCATCCCGACATTTGTCTGGCTAAGAAGTGGGAAACCACGGAAAATCACTTCCAGGACGACCAAGGAGAGATTTTCAACCCACTTTTTATCTTCACGAGACTGAGTGTACCCTGTTCCAACCCTCAGACCAGATTAAATTTCATGGCAGAGCCGATATCGAATTCGGACCTCCGCCTCCGGGGCGACATTCAAGAATATTTGCCACTACATCAGAGATTTTGGAGATTTCTTTAGTAGTGCGTATAACTGAAATTATTAGGGTCTGGGATTAAATTTGGCGCTCCGTAACGCAAATAAAATAGCCTCAAGAGATTGAGGAAAAATAAATCATGAAATACCATTTAGAATGGCGGCAATCAGCGACGGGAATTGGACCCCGGATCTCCAAATATTCAATTCTGACAGTTGTAACCCTTCAATCGGCAAAACGAATTCACCCAATAACTGGGCGGGGCACAATGCATATAATATGTGACCAATAAGTAAATAACCCTCCGGGAAAAATGCATGTATTAGTTAAGATCATCATTATAGTATGAGATTTTAGGATTACGTGTTTCGACCTGCCTACGCATGCGATAACGCAACAACTGTACCACCAACGGCTCGCGAGATAAATGCATGCTCTAATTTTATTTTTATTGTGTGTATTATATTATGTTGTTCTAATTTGTATACACACGTATTATACGTAATTCACAAACCTCTATAGAAAACTGGTTGGTTCCTCAGTTTAGGGGCTGTGACAACGTGGTCATGTAGCCCCGTGAACTTGGGTGTGTGTAGCATCTGTCTGATAACCGGTGTTAATTGTGAAGACTGTATTAGTGTGTGTTATCTGTAATTCAGGTAAGGGCTTCAGTCGATCAATTACAAGTAGTTCCTACTTTTGCTACCAAATGTTACCATCAACAACACCTAGCTGTAAACTTGGCTACTAAATGCCATCGCAACCAGCACCTGTCAGAGAACTTTGGATCTTTAAGAGCGTTAATCAAATCTAACCTACAAATTTAGCTTCACACAATTGTAGTTAGTGGAAGTTTTTTTAATGCCATACATCTATGACATGGGTCCGCCGGCTTTACTGTACTTCCCCTCTGAAGGAAGGCATACTGAGGGATTTTTAACGCTCTTAGAAAATCCGACAAATTTGACCGGGTTTGAACCTGCGATCTTAGGCATAGAGGCTCAGTATGATACCAACTACGCCACCGAAGCCACTATAAAAATAATATGAAACTTAAAAAACTAACCTTATATAACAAGGTTCAAACTGTGAAACGTAATAAATACACCAACTAAACGCACTATACTTTTGGTAGTTGATAATATTTGTATGAGAAGATGATCAGGATCTGATAATGACCGCTTGAAGGTCTGGCTTCTGTCTCATTAAGATAACCAGCCAATGTCGGCTTCGGTGGCGTAGTTGGTAGCATTCTGAACTGCTGTGCCCAAGAAAGCGGGTTCAAACCCGGCCAAAGTCGTCGGATTTTTTATGAGCTTTGAAAATTCTTCAGTATGCCTTCCTTCGGAGGGGAAGTAAAGCCGGCGGTACCATGTCATAGATTTATGGCATGATAAAGAACCTTCCACTAAATACACTTGTGCGAAGCTAAATTGTTAGGTTAGATTTCGTCGGAACGCTCTATCAATGTTCCAACGTTCACCACTAGGTATCAATGATATCTGGTAGCGAAAGTTGGAACTACTTGAAATTGAACGGAACTTGTAGCTCACCCTAAGGGTGTCCGCTGAAGCAGTTACAGGCTCAGGCGAGCCGAACATGTCCTCGGACACTCCCAGCACTAAAATACATACGATAACTAACTAAATAACCAACCAATTCTGTGTGCCAGGGATTCCTTCACCAAATACATCGTACCCCGCCCAGTCATCGGGCAAATTCATGTCGACCGACTGAAGAGTTACAACTGAATGAATAGCTTTAAGGGGGGGCCCTACACCTTTAAGAATCAAAATTTGTCATTTTTCATTTTTTTCTACGTTTATTGATTCTTCCTCTTCAAATCACTGCAACAAATTCTTTGATACGTATAATCCTTCGAAGTTATGACCAAAAACGTGCAGGGGAGTTTAGGAAGTTTACCTACACATTGGTAACTTTGTTGCTCGTTTCCCGAAACTTGGATTTTCAAATCCGTTTCCTTAGTAACTGCCAGAGTTTTCAAGATAATGAAGTGAAATTTATTATAGTAGTGTACCTTATAGGGAAGAACAATATGACCCAGAACTGTTGTTGTACATGTCATAGTTTCGGTTTCAAAAAAAAAATCTTTGAAAAAAATTGCAAAAAAGTTACACTTTAATATAAGCTTTAAAAAATAGTTTTTCTTTATAGATTCCAATGATTCTAGGTCAATCTCTAGCTACCGTATTAGTAATTACAATGAAAAAAGAATTTTTGAAAAACAATGATATTTGTGTAAAATATTAAGGAAACGGTGGATCAGTGCACAATATGCAGCCGCCATTTTAAATGCCTAATTTGTTGAAATGCATTCGCCATATGACTTGTAAATACACGAACATATTGGCAAAGCATAGTGTGATTGGCAGAACAAATCACAATTCTTTAGTACTTTCTGTTGCTGAGGAATAAAAAAAGTGAAACATACATGATTTTCAGATCCCCCCTTAAAACTATACATTACAATATTCAATTCCCCATTACAGTGACTTAATGTTGCGGGTGAGACATAAAGAGACAAACACTTAAGCATGATTGCTCCACCTATTCGTTAGTTGGCTGTCGTTTCAGTTTTCTTACCGTTAACCTAATAGCCTATCTGCTCTGCACTTAGCCTGCTCCTTTGAGTCAAAGAGTACGTCCTGCGGCGGGGTCGAACCAATTCTCCACACCTCTCCCCATCAAATCGAGTTTGCTCCTCGTGGGCTGCCGTTCGATCGCGCTATTGTGCGCGGTTCCGATCAACCACATACAGCCTCTGGCTTATTAAGGTAACCAACAAGCCAGAGCGACCTTTACGAAGAGTGGCTGGCTGCGGGGCGTAGGGCTGTGCCCAAGGTTGCAGGATCAAATCATGGTGCAGTCAGTTGGCATTTGAGTGTGCGCAAATGCGTGGGAGCCGTGTCATTAGATTTATTGGCTCGTTAAAGATCCTCTTCTGGGCAAACTTCCGACACCCCGGTGCGGCGTCTCTAAAAGCCGCAGTTGTTAAAGGGGACATAAAACATTAACATTATTATTATATATAAATTGTAGCCAATGGCCATAGCAGGGTATTTTAATTGAACAACCGTCTGCTCCCCACCAAGTTCAATTTCAAGTAGTTCCAACCTTGGCTACCGGAGATGCCACTGTCACTGAAACCTAGCGGCAATCGGAGAAACTTGATTGAACGTTTCTAACCAAATAAACTACAAATTTAGCTACACACTGCCAATTGTAGTGGTAGGATCTTTTACATCCAAACATCTATGACATGTAATAATAATAATGTTATTGGTTTTACGTCCCTTTTAACTACACTGGCTTTTAGAGACGCCGGGGTGCCGGAATTTTGCCCCGAAGGGGATCTTTAACGTGCCAGTAAATCTACTGACACGGCTGCCTCGCATTTGCGCACCCTCAAATGCCAGCTGACTGCGCCAGGTTTCGAAACTGCAACCTTGGGCTCAGCAAGCGAGAACGTTACCCCTGAGCCACGCAGCCAGACACATCTATGACATGGGCCCGCCAGCTTTACTTCCCCTCCGAACGCTGTTAACATTATTATTATTATTATTATTATTATTATTATTATTATTATTATTATTATTATTATTATTATTATTATTATTATTATTATGTATTCACCAACAGTTCTGTTAAGATTTTAAAGACTTATTTTGTAAAATGCAGCTCGTTTCAGATTATCAAAGTTAATGTTGTAGCTGATTCATTTGAGGGGTTTGGACATCGTGGTCATATAGCCCCGTGTAGTTGAGTATGTGTGGAATTTTGCCTGATAACGTGTGTTCTTATAATGACTGTATAAGTGAGTGTACTGTATTTATAATTCAGGTAAGGATTGGGAAGGAGGCGGCCGTGGTCTTGAGTTAGGAAACACCCCGGCATTTGCGTGCAATACAATGAGTAACCACGGAAAACAAATTCCAGGATGGTTGAGGTGAGAATCGACCCAAATGTTTCTCAATTTCGCCTCACAAGGCTGAACAAACTACGTTATAGCCCTCAAACCAGAAATAGATTTCATAGCTGAGCCGGAAATTGAATCCGGACCTCCGGGACAGGCGATAGCATAACAACTGTACGATCAACGCCTCCGCTGAAATAAGTAACCATGTACATAATACAGGGAGATTCTTTTTCTGGAGTGGGGCCGGTGACCGGCTGTCGAGCGCGCGCGCCTTTCGGCAGCCAACCGAGCTCACTCTGCGGATTGCGCGCAGGTGGAAACCGTAACAAAGTACATTAATTAATGGTAAATTCAGCAGCAAATCATGATTAAAGAACTTATCCTTACTCAGAAGATACTGAGAGTGTTCTTCAACTGACAGACAGGCGTTGTACCGTGTAAATAAATTAGCGTTTATACGTTGTAATTCCCTTCTGTTGTGAGGGATATCTGCTGCCGTATATTGTTCTCCAGCTCCACTAGAGTACGGGTAATTGATCTGTACACTTTGTACTTTAAATTACCCCACAATTAAACATCAAACGGGCTTAGGTCCGTGCTTCGATTAATTGCACAATGTAACGATGTAACTTCCAAAGTTACTGTCTGTCAGCTGAAGGAGAACATTTTCAGCATCTTCTGTGAAAAGGTAATTTTTAACCTTTAACTGGTGACGTGAGGTCATCCAGATTCCCAATAAATTAAAGAAACATCTGTGCTTCTTTAATTAAATCTTGCAGCTGTTGTTTATGTTACCTTCTTATCTGTGCACTGACACTTCACACCCTCGTTGATGAAAGTTTAGTGACTTAATGACTTCAATGACCCTGGTTAGCTCGCCTCCGCGCAACTCTGCGGCCCAGGTTCGGTTGGCTGGCGGAAGGCGCGCGCGCCCAGCAGCCGGCCGTCAGCCCCGCTCCAGCAAAGGAATCTCACTGTAGAATTCAAGTGTATGCTCTTATTTTATTTTTATTGTATTAATTTATTACCGACAGTAGTGGCTACGCTGGCTAAAGCGCAGCATTAAGTCATGGGACCAAGCTCTCTGCTGACTCGGTAGACGCGTGGGTTCGAGCCCCACCGTCGGCCGTCCTTGAAATGGTTTTCCGTGGTTTCCCATTTTCAACACCAGGCAAATCCTGGGACGGTACCGTCTGACAGGCCACGGCCGTTTCATTCCACATCCTTGCCCAGTTTCATTCACCATCATTCATTTCATCTCTCAATAACTCCTCTCATGAGGTTGGCGTCAGGAAGGGCATCAGGCCGTAAAAACCATCGTCACAAAGACTTCCGTCGCATCTCATCCCCGACCCCGTTGGAAAACGGGAATAATAAGGGGTAGACATACACATTGTATTCATTTGAAAATGAAAATCCACAGCCTGCTCCAGTCTCCGACGGGGTCAGGAATGGAATGAATGGAGCCCCCAACTAGCGGCGAGGATATGAACGTGTGCCGGCTGCCGAGGCCTGACGCACTCCTCTGGGGCAATGATTAAATGAATGACAGATGATATGAACTGATAGTGGAGAGTGTTGCTGGCATGAAATTTTGATAGGGAAAACCGGAGTACCCGGAGAAAAACCTGTCTGCCTCCGTTTTGTCCAGCACAGATCTCACATGGAGTGACCGGGATTTGAACCACGGACCCAGCGGTGAGAGGCCGGCGTGCTGCCGCCTAAGCCACGGAGGCTTGTGTATTCATTTATGTGTTCTAATTTTTATACACGTGCATAATACTCGTACGTAATTCACAAACTTTTATAAACAAACTAATCTTACAACCTATGACGAGATTCAAACTGTGAATCGTAATATAAACACAACTAAACGCACTACACGTTTTGAATTTAGATAATATTCGTATATAAATTAGAACCTCAACACAGTGATCCGGATCTGATAATGATCACTTGAAGGTAGAAACGTGTAATCCCAAAATTGCCCCATTATAATTGTGATCATTACTAATACACGTAATTTTTACAGGAGTGTTATTTAGGCAACTTGAAATGAAAATCCACAGCCTGCTTCCAGTCTCCGACCGGGTCAGAAATGGAATGAATGAAGCCCCCATCTAGCGGCGAGGATATGAACTGTGCCGGCTGCCGAGACCTGACGCACTCCCCTGGGGCAATGATTAAATGAATGACAGATGAAATGAAATGATAGTGGAGAGTGTTGCTGGAATGAAATTTTGACAGGGAAAACCGGAGTACCCGGAGAAAAACCTGTCTGCCTCCGTTTTGTCCAGCACAGATCTCACATCGAGTGACCGGGATTTCAACCACGGACCCAGCGGTGAGAGGCCGGCGTGCTGCCGCCTAAGCCACGGAGGCTCTATTATTTAGCCTACTTATTATTCATATTTTATGTACATTGTACATTGGGCAAATTTGTGTTGACCGACTAAAGAGTTACAACTGGCAGATATTTTAATATATTATTATTATTATTATTATTATTATAGTCCCAATTGTCATGTAATGACAGAGAACGAGTATAAAATGACACTTACCATTAAAATGTCACTCAGGCATAAGCTAGAATTCTATGAGTATAGATCGCCAAGTTAGTTGACGATCACTGAGTGTATAGAGCTTTTAATTAGCGGGAGTAGGTTGACCTCTGACCTACCCGCTTAAGTGGGGAGTGCGTGTGACAGTTGGAGTGGAGAGGATAGTCCAGGAAGCGGATTGTTCTGCCCCCATTGTGCAGGCATGTCACTGGGCTGTCACACTCTTCAAGAACTCGGCGAACCACTAAGAGCCCATTGATGTCCACAGGCGTCTACGTTGTCAAAATTTGGTGAACATCTATCGCTTTCTCAAAAAGACATTATTTAACCAATAGATTGCTTTTACCCTTAGATTGAACTGGATGTAAATGAGAGATACTGCCTAGGCCGGTATTACACTATGAAAGAAATTTGTCAAATGTATTTTATGAATATATAGGCCTAAATGAAGTTTGTCTGTTTTTTTTCTGAATTTCTACGGGAATTTGCGTTATTTACGCGTTTCAGACTTTTTTATGACGGATGCGCGTGTTTTTTTTGTCTGTCTGTCTATCTGTGGACAATTTTGTTCCCTTATTACTCGAGAACGACTGGCTGGATCAACGTAAAATTTGGTACAGATATCCTTCAGAGGCACGACACTATTCATTGATGTAACTATTCTCTGTATCTCTCGTAAAAGGGGGCCTACATCCTTAAAATACTTGCTGAAGTAGGTATAGAAGGGCGAGACAAAGTTCATTTTCAGCCCCACAATGTGAGAAAAGAAACTCGGGGGCCCTAAAACCAATAGTTTTTGAGATATTTCCAGAAAACTAATTTAATTTAATACAATAATGAAAGAATGCAAGCCGGTAACCATGGCAACAGAATTTCACAGGTCCATCTATTGCTGTAAGACGCAATGCAATTCCATTTATTACATTACTGAGGTAGTTTTCAAACGGTTAGAAGGTTATAACGGAACCAAATTAAGCTGTAAAACTCATCAATACGTCTAATGCGTTTAAGGAGGTCAAGGGGTACTCTAGAATTTTTTCACGCGATTTACACGTGCGGATGTGGTACGGAAGGCTTATTATATCCCTATCCCTATATTGTTATATTATTATTATTAATATACTACGGCCTACAACGACGAGACAACGCTTATTTTCAGCTCCTTGGTGTCAGGAACAAAACTCGGGGCCCCTAAATAGCCGTAAAGGGTCCCCGAAAACTACATTTTAAGGCTCTAAAACCAACAGTTTCAGAGATATACCCAGAAAACGAACTTCATTTAATAAACTAATGAAGGAATGCAAGCCAGTAACCATGACAACAGAATCTCAAAAGGTGACATCCAACATTCCATCTATTTCTGCAAGAAGTAATGCCACTCCATTTTATAATTTCTGTGAAAGTTTGCAAATGGCTATAAGGTTATGACGGAACCAACGAAAACTGTAAAATTCATAAATGCGCTTAAGGGGGTCAAGGGGTACCCTAGATTTTTAGCCTACTTTTCACATTTTGCAAAAATGAGGAAAAAGTAGACTTATGAGATCGATCCGGGAAAATGTGTGTCTGTCTGTCTGTCTGTCTGTGTGTGTGTCCCCCCTATCAACTCCTAAACGGCTGCAGCAATCAAAACCAAATTTAGTATGAGTAAAGATGTGCACCGGAATATCTCACGTCCATATTTGAAAATGATGTCAGTGCTACCAACTGCTGAAAAAACGCACTAGAAATTTGAGCTCAATGTTGGATATCTTGCAAGGTATGCATGGGAGCTATTTAAAAATTGGCACACATGTAGATAATATTATTTCAGTTTAATTTCCAGGAGGCCAACCATGACAGTGTTGCCAAAATAATTTTAAGCCTTCTGATAAGTCCAATGTTTAAAAGCATATAACTTCTACACTATCAATTGGATTTCAACCAAATTTTGTAAGTAATATCTGTACATAAACAGATATGACTGAGCGTATTCTTAAGAGCCACCAGGGCTGCCAACTGTTAATAATTGCTCTATATATTTTTTATCCAAAATACCAATATATCAGAAAGTATGCAAGCCAACAGCTTTAAACTATGCACACGTATATTCTGACATTTTAGATTAATTTGGAGTAACTTATATACGTCAGTTCTACCAACATGAGTATAAGCCTGCTGATAATACCAATTTTTAAATACATCTAACTTCTATACTATCAGTTGGATTTCAACCATATTTTGTATGTGCTATGTGTACCATAACAGATATGACTATAAGTATTGTTAATAGCAATCAGGGCTGCCAACTGTTAATAAATGCTGTCTATATTTTCTTACCCTAATATGAATATATCAGAAAATATGCAAGCCAACAGCTCTATACTTTGCACACGTATACCACCTGACATTCTAGATTAATTTGGAGTAATTAATATAAGGCAGTGCTGCCAACATGATTCTATGCCTGCTGATATGTCCAATTTTAAAATACATGTAACTTCTATACTAACAAATGGATTTCATCCAAAATTGGCACAACAAGTTATAATATTTCAGATTATTTCTGACCAGCACACGCATGGTATTGTTGGCAACATGCTTTTACGCGTGCTGATAGATCCAGTGTCTAACTGCATGTAACGTCCATTGGACTTCAACCAAAATTTGTATGCTGTACCTTAAGAGATGGATCTAAGAATATATTCAGTCACCAGGGATGCCAACTGAAGTGCTCTATGAGGCTACATTATACCAGGTATATTTTGAACTAATTAGATATTTCGATATTACCCACTTAATTTCGTCATTATTCTTGATAGGTTCATATACTGTTGAATAATCATTGGCATGAAAAGTAGGCTGTATAGTTCTTTACGGAACTTCTTGTTTCACACGACTTAAACGTGCGATATGTCGTACAGAAGGTCTATTATATCTCCAAACAGCAACATTATTTTCAAAAATTCCTGAATTGAAGTAGTTTTTTTTTCTTTTAGGAATTTGGCCCATAGGAGGCTAAAAAACTGAATTTTCATGCACCACAAGCCTTTATAATTTATTAAAGGGGTCTTCCTCTGGATGGGGACTTTACACAACTGTGAGGGTCGGTTTTTATGTGACGTGTATTGCGTTTCGTCTACGAGGTTTTCAATTTTATTTTCACGTCAGGAAGTACACGTTAGGTAAATTTAGTTTCAGAGCATAATTTAACTAATAATTTTTCTTTGTCAACAAACAGGTTCCAAGCCCTTAACCATTGCAACAGTAGCTCAATTGATTACGTCTGGTTATTAATAACGAAGAACGTTCGAAGAATGGGTACTTCTGCTAGTACTTATATAAAAGTTACACAAAGCAATCATCACACCATTACAATACATAAAATATTTTATCATAGTTCAGCAAAATGGACGAAGGACAGTTCATTGTTGGTGTACTGTTGGTATAAATGGCTTGTCAGTCAAAACGAAAGTAGATACGTTGATATTGATTTGACCATGTCTGGGTCATCTCTAGCGCTCATAGTGATAGATTCAGTGAACTGCAGACGACAAAGGATGTGGTCTAAAGCTTGGTGTCCATGACTTGTCAGTTTAGTGTGTGTCACCATGCCGCCAACACGTAAGTGGTGTTTGGTTAACATACAAAATATTCAAAAGTGGAATAATAAAATTAAAAAGCAGAAAGTACAGGGTCATTGTCTTTGTGCGCCCCGGTAAAGACGGCAAGCTAAGCCGGCGCTGACTGGCGCAGATCGCGGGCGCTCGTTCACGTTTCAGTCGGTGTTTGGCGCGCACTTTTACACTTTTACCAAACATGTTCAATAATGTGTATTTACAGTGCTCATGGCCGATGCTGAAAATATCCCCTCTCTCTTGTAACGCACCTGACATCTTCTGATGAAAGAATGGACAACAACCTCATCTAAGTTTTGTGCTGTAAGAACAAAACGTTGTGTGTTAACCTTTTTGTTATTTACGGAGGCTGTTTCCTTGCATCGTTTAGCGAGCCTCCTAATTGTACTGGCATTAGGCACAGGTCTTCTTGGAAACTTGATTCGAAATTTTCGTCTTGTTTCAGAACAAGACTTTCTGCTATTCATATACGAATTATGGATATACAAACGTTCGTACAATGTGAATTGGTGTCAAGGCATGACCAACAATCACAGTAATTACAATACTCACTAAACATGCAACACTAACGTCTAAGCTTTGCAGATACTCGTCCATATGAATTACAAAACACGTGTGAACTAACGATATGGGTCAGCAGAGCGCGCCAGTCACCGGCTGAACCATGTACGAGTCGGCAACATGATGCAGACGTTGTAATGATTGAACGATCAACAACTTCAAATGAAATTGCTTCAAAGAAACGCAAAACTCGCCAACAAAAGACGAGAACAGACGATACTCTCAAACAATACATGGACACCAAGCGTTAGAGCACATCCTTTGTCATATGTAGTTCACTAATTCTATCACTACGAGCGCTATTGTTGACCCATACATGTCTGTCTGTTAGGTAGTCAGCCCCGAGGCTGGTTGGATCCTCAAAAAGTACCACTATCGGTTATGTGGGCTGAAACCAAAGGGAGCACTATAATGAGGCGTACTAAGCCAGGTGGGGAGTGAGGTAGTTTGCGATTGCTTTCCTCACTTGAGTTGGTACCGCAGTACCAACCCTACGAGTAGTTCACAACATTCACAGGCTCTAGTTGTGCCCTGAAGGCCATTACTCAGCACCACTCATACCTCAGTAGCTTCCATAAAATCACAGCCATGAATAAGACTGAGATATCGGTGAAAAGCCACATTTTACTCTAGTCTGTGCCAACAGACAAATGCAAATATACTGCATCCGTCAAGAGCTGGTAAACAGGTGTGATCCATACATGGTCAAATTAAAATCGAAATATCATTTTGACTGACAAGTCATGCACACCAAGAGTTAGACCACATTTTTTGTCGTATGTTGTTCACTAACTTGATGTAAAGTTTATTAATTCCTTTCTTTTATGTTATCCTAAAATGTTAATGTTGAAAACATGACTTGAGAATCAAGTTCCTAGCCTGAAGGACTAGAACTGTGAGAATTTCCTTATCGCTAGCGCACGTGGGCGGGCCTCCAAACCATATATAATCCCTATCGCTCTAATTTTCCTAATGGCTGCTGCATGATTCAAGGTCTTCAGTCTATGTCCATTGTTAGGGTTTAACGTCCTTTAGGTGCTGTGGCCATAGACACTCCTGTATGCTGTCAGTTTTCCCTGGAAGAGAATGCAAGTAGATGTACTGGCACGGGTCTGTTGCATTTTCATTCCCTGAAATGCCAAGAAACCCTATTGAGGTTACATACCACAATCTAAGACACCATAGGCTTACCGAATACACCACAGATCTGCATATATGAAGGGAGATGTGTTGTCAAAGCAATAGCTCACTCAGCTGTTAAATTCAGCTTTCAGGCAGCTCCTTAATGGTCCTCATAGAACCGCGTCAGCTGTCTATCTTAGTTAGTGGTATGAATCGAACTGAAGACGACCAGGTCAGGAAATGCTCCGCTACTCCTAGACCGCTATTTCTATAAGATGGTCATAAATCTCACTTGCCATGTAACATAAATGTGGTCTCGTAAGCGATCAGGACGTGGAGGGAACAAACACAGCTTAAAGTAAAAGAGTTTCGCTAGAAAGGCGCTTCAGTGTTATTAAGTGCTTTTACGTGAGCGATAAATCCATCCCATGGCTCGGTGACTGCGAGAGTTTCTCAAACAAGGTCTCTCCATGCATGTGTGTGCACGAGAAGACTCCAGTTCTCTTGTAGTTGTACAATCCAAAATAGAATCCCATCTACCAGATCTATTCATTGATAGATCATAGACGCAGACTTTGGAAATCAAGACACTTCCTAAAAATCTCCCAGGGTCTCACGACTAGTAGGACATAGGTTGGCGACCACGGGACCCCGGAATTGCCTCCACTTACTTGTGCCGGGCTCCACTCTGTCGTCTTTCCTGTCGCATTCCCTTGGTCAACTCTTGTTCTTTTCCTACCCTGACGGTATTAGGATATCCAAGGCCTAGGAAATCTTTTAATTTCCCGCCTTAATTGGCCCTCATCTTGTTTCCTGGTAGTTTCATTATTCGAGGGGTCAGACCTCTTGTTTTCTTTTCATTGTATCTCCTGCCTTCTGCTTACGGCCCTAAAGGAGGCAGGGTGTATTTACCCCCACCACGTATGGTGCACCCTGTATAGTGTTATACCACCAAGGGCTGGTGAGCCCGGGAGTTGGCAACCCTGAGGGATTCCTGAGCTGTGTCCGAATTTTCCACTGACTCTGGGGCGAAACCTCTCCTCCTTCCCTTTTCCTATCTGCCTTTCATGGCTCTATTTCCTTCCAAGTTTCTCAATCCTCATTCTTCGAGAGTTGAGAACATTTCTTTATCCTGTCTTTTATTTCCCTAGTTCCTATTTTGCCCATTTCTTCTTCTAGATTATACATTAGATTTATGTGAATAGTTAGTTGTTGTAGTAAGTAGATTTCATTTTCATTTTCGTTCTATTTCATTTCATTAGGAGACGATAACCTAGATGTTACGCCCCTTAAAACAACAACAATTATTATCATCATCATCACTTTCTAAAAACAAAAGTAAAAAGTTATATGGCTCAACAGCAGTGTTTCACATTTGATAGAAATTACACGCATGCATGACGCCATGTTGCAAACGTTTAAAATAACAAGAAGGCCTACTTCGACAAACTTTTTGATATAGTATACTGGTCATATCTCTATCAATTAACTGAAGTACCCGTGTGTTGGCCAACCATAGGAAAAGAGAAATAGAAATATATTTCTAGTTATTCGAACGACTACAATCTTTTTATATTTAAACTAGCAACCCGTCCCGGCTTCGCCCGGGAACAGTTATGAATGCATTATGTGATAAGCGCTTTTTTCTTCGATGTCAATGAACTACGACCTATATCCGTTTTACGTCTCTACTTGATGGATTAAAATCACTGACTGGACTTTTAATTATATTATCATGGAGATGCATGTGCAACGAATTCTTATCAGACGTAATTTAAGAATGACGAGGTGCATGAAACACAAATCCCCCTTCCGTCCAATCTAACTTGTCTGTGTATTTCACGGAACGATAATTTCACAGCCGAAATGAAGAAAAGCCGAGTTGCACTTCCAGGGAAACTCCAAACACAACCACTCTTCACTGAAGTCTTAACTCAACACGACTAGGGAGTCTCTTCCTTTACCGCCTTAATTGGCTCTTCTCTCATCTTTCCTAATTCCTCATTCTTCAAGGGTCAGACCTCTTGTTTTTCTTTCAGGTATCTCCTGCCTTCTGTTGGCAGGATGTGTGTACCCCCACCACTTATGGTGCACCCTGGATAGTGCTACACCCTCAAGGGCTCACGGCTGGTGAGTTCGGGAGTTGGCGACCCCGAGGGACTCTTGAACTAGGTCCAGTTTTTCCTTTTTCCACTGACTTTGGGTCGGAATCTCTCCTCTTTCCCTTTCCTATCTCCCTTTCCTTCTTTCTAAGTCCCTTATTCGTCATTCTTCTAGGGTTGAGGGCATAATCTCTCACTTTCTTTTATTTCCCTTACTCTTCTTTTGTTTTTCTTCTTCAAGTGTGTATGCTGTACTTAGTTTTAATTGTAAGTTTGTAGTTAGATATACTTAAAGGTTCATTTTCATTTTTCATGATTCCCCAAACCATTAGGGGCCGATAACCTAGATGTAAAGCCCCTTAAAACACAAATTAATATCATCAACTATTATTATTGTTATTATTATTATCAACTCTTCACGTTGAGTTTTCAGAAGCAATAAACTAAATCAAAACCTATTATTGTACCTCATTTGCTCTTTATTCTATTGCACGCAAAGACTAAGACTTGTGTTCGGTGAATTTCGCAGTTTCCAGAAATCATCCTCACACTCCCGTTAGCAAACACGTTTCGTAAATTAAACTTGAGGAGCTCTTGAAGTGAAACAACAGGCAGAGGAGCTTTGGATGTTCTTCTCTCAGCGTTCGCCCTGTTTCTACCAGCAGGCCCTACATCAATTCTATTAATTTACAGTAGAAATGGCGAGAAAAGTGTTGTTCTTTTATTAAAGGCTTGGGTGTACATATAATTGGCCTGATAACCTTAATTTTAGAAACCCTGGTATATCAATCAAAATCATCAAAGGCTTTCGGTCATTAAGCTATCATTATACGTATCGAGGTGGTCAACATATTATGTTCACCATTGGATACAGTATTCCATAATAGTGCAGCCTTGCTTATACTTCATTTTTGCTGCTCCTGAAAATGTATGAATATATACTGAGCAACTGTTGGAATCATACTCTTCAATTTCAATAGAAAATACAGTTTTGTTTAACCGGGCAGTGGTCGCGTGGTTGTCGCGTCTGAGGGTTTCCCTCACCCAGTAGTTTTTATATTTTTGTGATAAGTAGTTTGCTTAAATGCATATGTTAATGATATGGAAGTGTTCACGGGTACGGGTGATATGAAAGCGAATAGTTCGGCAATTATTTACAGTGCTAGTTTCCAGCATAATATTCTAGTCTGAGAATTGTGATGTCATTCCGATACAAATGTGGTCGCGTCATGAGCATTTCGCTCTCTTCAAAACCAATTCTAAAATCGGTGCTGTTTATTGTTTATTTTGCTATTTTCCATTATTTTGTCATAAGGAACAGCAAATTGGGCCAAATCATCTTCACCAGCCGTATTTCTTACTTGCTTTAGTTCCTATTCCACTTCGTCCATCCATTGAAGGATTTGCTGTTCTTGTGGATTAGCCATTGAATAACTACAAATTGTTCAAAACGCAATAAATCACTAATGAAAGAACACCCTAACAATCAAAACAATCCACTGGAGATACATTGTTTTGTTGTAATAGTAAAAAAGTGTTGTAATAGTAAAATGGTAACACTAGTGGTCGCGTGCTGAGCAAATCCCTCACCAAACGCACTGCATACTAAGATCAAAAATAACTTCTCTGTAGTGAACAGCTGACTAAAACTGAACATCCTGCAAGGAAGACAAGGGATTGGCCGAGGAATAACTGGAGGGGAGGGGAACTGCGCGCAAGAATTGAGCAATGACGACACTCCATTTCGAGAAGTGAGGGATTCACTCACCACGCGACCTCTGCCGGGTTAAAAGATATACTGTACCTATCTTTTAAATACTGTAGTTAATAACCGTATGAAGGAACACAGTGGAGGATCATGATGGCGTAAAGTATGGCTACTTGTCTATCAATTTGTACTTTTCAGTCGGTCAACACGCTACTTGTCTGGCAACCAAACGACTGAGGTTCAATTTCAGGTGACACCAGAGTGAAATTTTCACCTTAAAAACATGTATCTTTAGGAAGGGCTTCCAGGCTTAAATACCCCGCCTTAAACAAAATGAGCCATTTTGGTTCCGATGAACCAAATTAAAATTGGGAAAAGCCGAAAAAAGTCTGTATGAGACCAGAGTAAGAGTAATGTTAATCACGCACTTTGACTGAGCAGTAATGAATTCAGTTAAGGGTTCTTTATATCGAACGGAGCACAATGATTCTATTCCGTGCATACAAATCAGCAAGGTAGAATACGACCTCTTACATCTGTAATACCAGGTGCTTTACACAAGTGTCGCGGTCTAAGGTCGACGACTTATTTCGTTGTGATTCGAATAAAAGGCTGATGCCGTTCACCTTGCAGGCACCATTCAGACAACTTTCAAATATACAATGGAATTTATGACAAACTTTTAGCAGTTCTTGAGAGCAGAAACTTGAAGAAAAACGGAGCTGAACATATTGAAGTGTAGTTAACTAGCTTTTAGACTTTTATTGAAAAGTTTATTTTTAAGTGATTGAGAAATTGCGAAGTGGAGCATAATCAATCGTTCGTAACGCTGTATACATTGAGTGGTTTGGTGCTTTCCTCTCTTATAGTCGGGTCAACTATGCTACTGTTATATTATTACAAATGATGATAGCCTACTGTTTCTCGCATACTACACCAGGAAAATACCGGTATGGTACCTTGCCTCAAGTCCCGAGGCGCTTGTTTGTCAAATCCTTTCAGACTTTACTTCAAACAATACTGGACACAATTTCGTCCCTACAATATCCAGGAAAATGCCGGAATTTCACCTTATTTTCAGTTTTGGAGCATAGCCTATATGCCAATCCTAGGTTCTAAACCCCAGACCTTAAGCACGGAGATAGTCTCTGTTTTTAACTATCTTGGCTCACAGATTTCTGCTGATGGTGACTGCAGTCATGAGATCAAAATACGATTGCTACTTGGTAGACAGGCATTTTCAAATCTGGACAATATCTTAAGGAGTAGAGACCTAACCTTAACAACAAAGATCCGTATAATAAGGGCTATGGTTTTTCCAGTTGTGATGTACGGATGTGAGACCTGGACCATAAGAAAAGCTGAACGCCGTAGAATAGATTCCTTCGAATTATGGTGTTGGAGAAGAGTTCTTAGAGTTCCATGGACTCCGAAGAGGTAAGTTTTACAGCAAATTAAACCTGTTTGTTCCTTGGAGGGCTTAATCCTGAAACAAAAACTGGGCTACTTTGGACACATCATGAGAAGACATAATTCATTAGAGAAGACCTTAATGCTGGGGAAGATAGAAGGCACAAGAAGAAGAGGGAGGCAAAGAATGAGATGGATGGATGACATCACAGAAGCACTAAATTCCAGCTGGGAAAATCTTCGAGAGGCAGTGCAGGACAGGAGAAATTGGCGTAGTGTAGTACATGGGGCCACGGAGAGTCGGAATCGACTAAACGAATAGAGAGAAAGAGCGTAAATAGGTTCATGATGAACGTATTTAGATAGTTTCACTCTCTTCATGGCTATGGAGTGAGGAATTGACAGCAGCAGCGAGGAATAAAGGATGTGATGTTGAAGGAACATAACATATTATGTTTATAAAGGCCTACACATCAAAAAAGTTTTGCATATACTTACCCCATCGAGCGGCGGTGGTACAAAACTTCCTCCAGGAATCCGCCATTGCACGAATGGAATGGCCTGCGATGTCGCCGGACATGAACTGTATCGAACATGTCTGAGATATGCTGAAGCGTGATATTGCTCAGCGTCCACGCCCTCCCATAACCCGCCAAGGAATCATGGAGGCCCCCATTGAAGAGTGGGATCGCCTGCCTCAAGAGGACCAGGACAACTTAACCTGCGGCATGCAACGGCGATTAAGAGCCCTGCTGAACGCCCGTGGTGGCCATGTTCCTTATTGAAACGACACAGGATCGGAAGAATACAACACGTATCAGTTCCTGTGTAACAGGCCAATTTTCTTCCTGTTTGTAATTTTCTTTTCACACACGAATAAAGTGTACAGGATTTATCAGAATGCCATCTCTTTTGTAGTAACCTCGCCCACAATCCCACATACGCTCTGCTTCCTGGCAAACAAGTGTTATGCAAAAGCTTTTTTGATGAGTATATAACGAGAGCGCTAAAGAGCCCACAGCTGATGAATCCTCATCTAACTCCCTTAAGGGCAAGTCAGGGTCATTGCGATGAGACGGAATGGGCAAGCGTTTCATCTCCATGAGCGTGGACATCAACAAGGCGAGCTCTCGGGCTGTCTCCAACTCGTGGCTCAGTGGTGAATACCAGGCCATTTCAACTCGACGCTGAGCGATACGGAGCCTAGGGCCTCAACTGCACTCTGTCGTCTACCTCGTAGCGTGATGACTAGCATTATTGGCTTTCCTTGCAGACGTATTTTATGCCAAGAAATGTAATTCTGTCTGAGGAATGGAAGGGGGTACATTTATCTCGTGAGGCAAAACTGTGAATATGTGTGTTCGATTCCCACGACAGTCATCCTAGAAGTTGTATTCCATGGTTTCTCACTTTTACCCCCAGTAAAATGTTGGAATAGTCCCAATTAGAAATACACACACTACTACAGCCATCACAATGGCACAGGTTATCAGTACGGCCCTGCGCGGATGCGGATATCTGCCGATAAACCCGCAGATATCTTCAACCTTTTTCTCCATGTGGGTATAGTTTGCATGGCTGTGCGGATAATGTTTGGAGTAAATTTGCGGATAGTTTGTAGAATACAATCCGAACTTGTTGAATATCATTACTAGGACACAGATGTTTATGACATATCATATTTTTTACGTTATGTTTTTACATGACAAATGTAAGATGATGATTTACGCTAATTCATTCAAATTATGTATTAAGTATTATTAACACTCAGAACTGAAAAGGGTTGCAATACTGGCTGTATAACATTCATTTCAAACAAAGCATATGGCATACATAGCTTAAGGGAACGATTTTCTCCTCAAATGTCTAAGTGTGTTTCTTTAATACTTTATGCATTATCTAATTAAAATATTATTCTAATGCCAGTAGATTCGGATAACAAGCGTGCAGATGCGGATAAAAGCCGTGCGGATGTGGGGCGGATACGGATAACAGTCCTGCGGATGCGGGTAATTTTTTGTTTATCCGCGCAGGGCTATAGTTATCAGACATATTTCACACACACTCAAGTGCACGGTGCTAAATGATCACGATCTCCCAAACCCCTAAAATGAATCAACAACAACAATAGTAGTAAGAAAAAAAATTGAACATCCTCATTTCAAAATATTATTTTAATGATATTTATTAGACTACTAGCAGTAGTACCCGGCTTCGCCCGGTGGAATGATGATAATGTTTTAAGGTCTCCTTAGAAATATAATGGACTTAAAATCTAAGTCATTTGCCCCCAAAGACAATGAGGGAGTAATATCTAGGCCATTTGCCCTTTTGATAAGGATGATAATAAAAACTACTGTTGAATTGACACGTCAAACTTACAAACTACCGTAATAGAAATACATATTTCAAAATTCACAGGCGAGGAAGACTTATTGTGTGTGGTGATTAATGGTGTAATGGGCGTAACATCTACTGTAGGTCATTTGCTCTTATGATGAGGATGATAAGGGAAACTACTACCGGTATTGAATTGACACTTCAACGTATAATGTACACAACGTACTGTAATAAAAATAACTATATGGCGGCTTCGGTGGCGTATTTGGTAGCATGCTGAGCTTCTATGCCCAAGATAGCGGGTTCAAACCCGGCCGAAGCCGTCGGATATTTTAAGAGCGTTAAAAATCCGTCAGTATGCCTTTCTTCGGAGGGGAAGTAAAGCCGGCGGTCCCATGTCAGATTTATGGCATGTTAAAGAACCTTCCACTAATTACACCTGTGTGAAGCTAAATTGGATAGGTAAACAACGCGCATAGATGTCTACGTCCGTTGCCAAGAGCCGACTGCAGTGGCGTCTAGTAGCTAAGTTCCGAACTTGGCCTAGTAGTCGTTGACGGTGGCGCTTGGCGGCAAAAGTACGAACTATTTGAAGAATTCTAAGTTGCAGTTTGTACTTAAATTAAAAAACAGATAACACACACTAATACAGTCATCACAATTAACACCGGTTATCAGACAGATTCTACACACACCCAAAGTACACGGGGCTACATGACCGCGTTGTCGCAGCCCCTAAACTTAAGAACCAACCAAAAATAAATATTTTAAAAATCACAGTCGAGAAAGACTTTATGCGGCGGTGATTATTGGTATGATACGCGTAACATCTAGGTCATTTGCACTTATGATGATAATAATAAGGTAATGAAAAAATGACTACTAAACGAACATGGTGTTATTTTAAAACTGATATAGGTAATTTAGGTGTCTAGCTTCGATGTCTTCCAAAGTCGCAACCTTATTTTCTGGCTTAGGCCTGTACTGGATGCGTCTAGTGAATGAGCGTACTGCTCGGCAAAGACAAAGAATATAGGTCCAAGCTGCACGAACCTGAGATGATCACAGATGATGACGAAATATGATGACACACGTTCGGGGTTCCCCGTCCTATACAGATTGACCGGGAATCACTCACTGTTTCGCAACGGCCCTGTGCTGGCATCAGTATAGACAGCAGGAGATAACACGGCGGGCTCTGGAAAGTACTCTCAAGTCACCTCGCGATGAATCAGCAAGCTATTCTCACAACTGACCCCCCCCCAGGGTCTCACAACTTGTGGGACGTGGGTTGGCGACCGCGGAACCCCAGCTGAGTCTGGCATCGCTTCTACTTCCTGGTGCCGGGCTCATTTCAGTTCTCTTTCCTGTCGGCCTCCCTTGGTCAACTCTTGTTCTCTTCCGACCCAGACTGTATTAGGGTATCCGAGGGCTAGGGAGTCTTTCAATTTCCCGCCTTAATTGGCTTTGTCTCATCTTTCCTGATACCCTCATTCTTCGAGGGGTCTGTCTTCTTTTCCTTTTCATAATATCTCCTGTCTTCTGCTCAAGGCCCTCAAGGAGGCAGGGTGTGTGTAGACCCACCACTTCTGGTACACCCTCAAGGGCTCATGACTGGTGAGTTAGGAAGCTGGCAACCCCGAGGAATTCCTGAGCTACATGCAGGGAATGGAGTGGTAGGCCTATGCCAGAAATTTCAAGTGGACAGTGTTACGCATCGGGTTCCAAAGGGTAAGTAAGTATACACACTTTGTTTTCGATCGGTGAACGATGTAGATTTGTACCAAAGGGCCTTAATGCGGGAAATGGAGTGGTCTATCCGAAATTTCGAGTGAACAGTGTTACTCGTCGAGTTCCAAACGGTAATTATGTAAAATCTGGTTGAGATCGGTGAAACTGTGTAGTTTTGTGCCAAGGGCCAAAATGCAGGGAATGGAGTGGCCTGTCCAAATTTTAAAGTGGACAGTGTTACTCATCATCATCATCATGTTGTACAGTTTCCAGCCCCAGGCTGGGTCTGTTTGGAACATCGGGATACTCATCGGGTTCCAAAGGGTAAGTATACACATTTTGTTTTCGATCGGTGAACGATGTAGATTTGTGCCAAAGGGCCTAAATGCGTGAAATGGAGTGGTCTGTCCGAAATTTTGAGTGGACAGTGTTACTCGTCGAGTTCCAATGGGTAATTATGTAAAATCTGGTTGAGATCGGTGAAACGGTGTAGTTTTCTGCCAAAGGGCCAAAAAGCAGGGAATAGTGTGGTCTGTCCGAAATTTAAAGTGAACAGTGTTACTTGTCGGGTTCTACGGGTAAGTATATAAAATTTGGGTCAAATCGGTGAAACGGTATGGATTTGTGCCAAACAGCCTAAATGCAAGGGATGGAGTGGCCTCGCCGCAATTTCAAGCAGACAGTGTTAGTCGCAGTGTTCCAAAGGGTAAATATACAAATTTTGGTTGAGATCGGTGAAACGGTGTAGATTTGGGACAAAGGGCCTAAATGCAGGGAATGGAGTGGTCTGTCCGCAATTTCAAGCAGACAGTGTTACTCGCTGGGTATCAAAGGGTAAGTTTCCGAATATTGGTTCTTATCGGTAAACGGTGTAGATTTGTGCCAAAGTGCCCAAATGCAGGGAATGGGGTGGTCTGTCCGAAATTTTAAGTGGACAGTGTTACTCGCAGGGTTCCAAAGGGTAAGTATACAAAGTTTGGTTCAGATCGGTGAAACGGTGTAGATTTGTGCCAAAGGGCCTAAATGCAGGGGATGGAGTAGCCTCTCCGCAATTTCAAGCAGACAGTGTTAGTCGCAGTGTTCCAAAGGGTAAATATACAAATTTTGGTTGAGATCGGTGGAACGGTGTAGATTTGGGCCAAAGGGCCTAAATGCAGGGAATGGAGTGGTCTGTCCGCAATTTCAAGCAGACAGTGTTACTCGCAGGGTTCCAAAGGGTAAGTATACACATTTTGGTTCAGATCGGTGAAACGGTGTAGATTTGTGCAAAAAGGGCCTAAATGCAGGGAATGGCGTGGTCTGTCCAAAATTTCAAGCAGACAGTGTTACTCGCAGGGCACCAAAGGGTAAGAATACGAATTTTGGTTCTGATCGGTGAAACGGTGTAGATTTGGTCCAAAGGGCCTAAATGCAGGGAATGGGGTGGTCTGTCCGAAATTTTAAGTGGTCAGTGTTACTCGCAGGGTTCCAAAGGGTAAATATACAAATTTTGGTTGAGATCGGTGAAACGGTGTGGATTTGGACCAAAGGGCCTAAATGCAGGGAATGGGGTGGTCTGTCCGAAATTTCAAGTGGACAGTGTTACTCGCAGGGTTCCAAAGGTTAAATATACAACTTTTGGTTCAGATCGGTGAAACGGTGTAGATTTGTGCAAAAGGGCCTAAATGCAGGGCATGGGGTGGTCTGTCCGAAATTTAATGTTGACAGGGTTACCCGCAGGGTTCCAAAGGGTAAGTATACAAATTTTGGTTCAGATCGGTGAAACGGTGTAGATTTGTATACATAACAGACAGACAGACAGACAGACAGACAGACAGACAAACTTTGTGCTTTATATATATAGATGGGCCATGTGGCACATTCAAGGATCACAACTTCACAAATATTTTTCTTTTGGAATACAGCCAATGGCCATTTATTTTACTTACACGAAGAGTCACGGAAGGAATTTTGAAAGAAAATCAGAAAATAGCTTGAAAGGAACAATTCCGGCATTTGCCTGGTGGTAAAAATGGGAAACCACGAAAACCAGTTTTAGGATGGTCGAGGTGGAATTCGATGCCAGCGAGACACGAGTTAGCGCGCTTTCGCTCTCTCCCACCGTGGCTGGTACAAATCGGGTTTTAGATCTCGTTACAATAGAGCTTATTTCTCGTAAATCAAGCAAGAACGTCGAATTAGAAAGTGGACTGATGTTTTTAGAACAGAATACAGCGTGCTGCCCATTCATTGCCCACGTTAATTCACACGCGAGACCAGTGTTCTTCATCGTCAATTTTACGGAAGCTATAAACCAACCCCATTGTTTGCCGAATATAATCTCCTAACAAATGACACTAAGTGCCCGATAGCGTCAATTTGGAGGGTCGTACAGTTCATCATATAATTCCATTCTTCTGTCTGCTCAAATGTTCCTCGTCATATCAATGTAACGCGCAGATAATTAGAAGCTTGAATATTTTCATAAATATCTCTTAACCTCTGACCATCTGTCAACTTTATCAACTAGCTGTCACTGGTTCCCACAAAAGGGAAATTTGTCTTGACTGTCTATAGCACGGACTAATCTAAACTGCAAGTTGCATAATTTTAAAATTAGACTGCACTTACTTCGCTCTAATATGGCCTAGTTCCAGTTCATAGACATTGTATTCGTGGTTTTGTGATATCTGGAACTATGAAAAGTCGATTATATTGGAGTACATTTTCCCCCAGTTCCAATGACTGCAGAAACGGCTTAGTATTTAGTATCTTCTTCCTCCTCACCTTTTCCCGTTACGCAGGGTCGGCTTTCTTAATCCTGAGGAGCCTGTCATTTCGTTGTAAAGCATCATCAGCAGATAGGCCCAATACTCATGTCCCTCTGGACATTCGTCATCCATGTCGTTTGAGGTCTGCCGCTCCCTCTCTTTTGCGTAGTCATGGAAAGGCACTTCTTCACTGCATGATTCTCCGGTCTTCGCATAACATGTCCATATCAGCTTAGCCTGGTTTCTAAAAGTTTCTCAGTTAAAGGCGCTACTTTGAAAATGCCCCGCACATGTTCATTACGGATTTTATCTTTGAGAGTAACTCCACCTGCCCAAAGTAACCTACGCATTTCAGTGGTATGTAGCTTTTGCTCATGTGCCTAAGTAGTAGCCCATGTTTCACATAAAACTCCTGTTAGTTCGCGCCATTTGTTCCACCCAGACGTGGCCCTATGGATTATATCGGCGGTTATCGTGCCATCTTCAGCAATGACAGAACCTAGATATTTGAATGTTGTTACTATCTAGCACTGAGCTGATAATATGAAGAAATGGGTTGTAATTGTTTTTAATTCATTTGAGGGGCTTGGGACATCTGTAAGTGGCCCATGTCTGATGACCTGTATTGCTGTGATGTTTGCATCAGGGATGGGATAGGCACCCCGGTACTTAAATTAAGGTACTATACTGGCATTTTCCTGGAGGGAGTGTGGGGAAAACCCTCGGGAATAGCACACTCAGGATAGCCTCTGTTAGAGCTGGGATTCGAGCCTACTTGTTGCAGCTGCCTTCGCGGCCGTGTTGTGTAGAAATAGATGCCGAAGACCTCACTAGTGGGCACTGGACTGCTTTCTTATTCCTTGCTCGCCGAGTTACAGATTGGTTTCAGGCTGGATTGTCTCACAGTTCTTCTACTATGCACGTGAGGCAAGAGCGCAAATTGCTGTCCACACTACCTCAGCGTTCTGTCTCACCAGGTGGGTCAAGTTTGCTTTCATTGGTCTCCGGTATGGCTCCACTCCATGCACCTTCACTTGCTTGGCTCACACTTGACTGATCAGTCCCGAGCCGACCAGCCGACAGTTGAGCTGGAGAGCCTTGCTCTTAGTCCATCAGTGTAAACCCCTCAACCCCAATGACACACCAGTGCAAAAGTTTCTGTCCATCCAGATGCAATAGCCTGCTTTTTCTTCTATGGTTTTCACGAGAGACCTTGCTGGTATAGTATTTTTTAAAATTAAAGAACAGAAGATGTTGAAGGGTGGTAGATTGAGATCAACCACTCCTATTATTTTATTGAAACTGTCCAGACGTTTTAAAATATGATCTACAGATAAATATATGTTTCAACTGCTCCCTCTTGTACTTGTAGGTTTACAGTGTGATGAAAAGCATCTTTAGGATGGACTGTACTTTTACCATCACCTAGAAAGTGAGCAAACCTCATGTGATTCCATACAACTTCTCCATAGTTGGTCCAATCGTAAGCAGCTGCTAGCTCAGTGCACATGTGTGAACGCGAGGTGGTTGATCAGATATTAGTTTTTCCTTATTCCTCTATCAGAAGAATCTGTGGCTTGCAGCATCGACGATAGGTGCGAAATGTGTCCAAAACACATCACGTAATGTATGCTTCGATCGGTGTTCAATTGAGGGGTGACGCTGTAAGCCACGGTAAGTGACAATTCATTTTTGCTTTGTCACAACATTGAAATATTTGAAGTCATTTTTCAGTGTTGCTTAGTAATCTATTACAATAGAACGCTTTTCAGTCAATCAACACGATTGTACCCATTATATAATGTGGGTAGTACAAATATTTAAGCACCCTAACCTGAAATAAATAATACATAAATTATTTATGACTTAATTAACACACAAACATGGGGGAGGGAAGAATTATTTAGATGCCATAGTTCGATCGCCACGCGATGATCATCAGATCCTGTTCACCTAGGTTTAGATAAGGTACCGAGGATATGTTTACACTTATGTACAAATACATTTACAATTATCAAAGTACAAAAGTTTTTTTTAATATACCTTGGTATAGACGAACTGAACGACATCAATCCTCTACGCAGCTGAGTGCCTATTTCTAACTAACAACGCCCCTTAAGGGCCCTAGAAGTACAGGAAAGGAAATTATTGCGGAAAATAGTGGAACCAAGTATCTTACCAGATGGAAGACGATGGTACAAACCAAATTGTGAATTCTACAAACACCAGAAAAACCTCATCGATGCCATCAGGAGGAGACGCCTGGCTTTCTACGACCACCTGTATAGAATGGACCACCACAGGCTGTCATATAAGATCTTCAAGGTAGCCAAGAAGAGTAAAGTCCTTGTGGATCAAACAAATTGAGATGGATCTTGCTCAACTTAATATTCAGCAAGACACAATAAATGACAGGAGTCACTACCGTCTGACAGTTGAAACCAGGCCTTTCCTCACATGCATTACAGAAGCTCACCACAACGTGTCCAGGAAATGGTCCGAGGAACGTAAGATAGAGTTCAGCAAGAACATGAAAGATTGCTGGGCCAATAGAAAGGCTCAAAGTTTCAACACAAAGTCAGCCGCCAAACAATCGACCAAAAACACCAGAAGTGGCAGACAACAGCTAAAGCAAAAGCACCGTGGTCCATAGGTGGCGCAAGCAACCAAAACAAGAAGACAAACTGAACAATACTATTCTGTAAATAAGAAGGACACATTATACAAGTTATAGGAAACTTTCGTAGTGAAACCAATCATTTTTATAGAAAAAACGAAAACGATTGAACGTTTTCTCTTAACCCACTCATCCTTCAGAACTATGTCTTAGGTTTATTGTAGAGATGTCTTCCACTTAGATACAAATTTTCATATCATTCACTTCTGTAGTTTTGGCGCCAATCCATATCAAGCTCTGATGAGCCTGAAGTGACACACCTAAGCGAAACCCCGCAAAAGACAGGCAAACATTTAGATGATTTGCTAAGTTTCAATTATTTGACCGTACTTGAATAATTGTTATTCCCCACCTATCTAATTGGGCACAATTCGTGTTGACTGTATGAAAAGTATTTCCTTTGATAGATATCCCGTGGTTCGACAATTTCCTTTCCGAAACCTTGTTGAGATGTAGTGAGTGTAGAGGCTCGAACTAAAGTGGTTCAAGTCTTACAAATGTCTGATAAAATTTGATGTGAGCGACTTGACGACATGTTCTTTGAATAAGAAAATGTGATTCAGAAGCATGTATTTTTTTCGAACTTAATTGTTAATCAAGGAATCACAAGTAAAGAAGTCTGCGCTGGCAATTTCCCATATTGGAGCAAAGAAATAATTTGGTGGGCGAGCATACGTAGTCTCTATAGAACGCTAGTTACTGCCATTATCCATATTGTAAGTCTGTGTCTTCTCACTGCTACGCCTCCAGTTAAATAAAAGAGCAACAAGTATCTCGACGGATCGATGCCAATTAAGCTTCATCTTCTCGTGAATGAAATCCTCTTCCCGTTTATTCTTGCCTCATCAACATGTACTATGGAAGTCACTTCAGTTTTGCCGAGGTCCGCTTTAAGAAAATAAAATCGGTCAAGTACAGAGTCAATATCAAGGGTCTGTGCTCGAGAATCTGTTTAAGCTAGCGCAGTTTTAGAAAACAGTCTAATATTAAATTTTTAAAAGAAGATCCGTTGATGTAAGAAAAGATTTCGAAGCCCAATAATAGTTTGCAAGAGACGAAAGTTGTTCGATAATCTTTCTCAGCTCCTCCTTAAAAATAAAAACACCACCACCATTTGTTTTCACACTTTTAACTTGATAACGACTGGTGGAAACAATATAAAATTTAGTAGCTGTATTATCACAGGCATCGCTCCTATCATGGTTATATCTCTCATCGTATCACCGCCAAGTCGGGCGAACGTGTAGGCCAAGCTATCGGGCCATCACGACCTATCAACTGTTGCCCAAATCCGTGGTGCAGATGATCTCTTACCGCAAGTGAAAAATGAGGAGGTGTGCCATCGTGCTGGAACCACATGTTTTGACGCACATGCAGCGGCACATCATCTAAGAACTCGTGCAGTACGTCTCCAAGGCTACGCGGCACCCGTAAAATTTCGTGGAAGAAGGTATGGAATGTCAACAAATCTGTAGGGGATATGGGACATCAGGTTATTATTATTTATTTATTTATTTAGCGTATCGCTTTTAGTGCCGGGAGTGTCCGAGAACATGTTCGGCTCGCCAGAGGCTATAGCTGCTTCAATGCGGACACCCATGGGTGAGCTACAGTTCCGTTCAATTTTAAGTAGTTCCATTTTTTGCTACCAAATGTCACTGACACCTAGTGGTGAACGTTGGAACTTTGATTGAGCGTTTCAACGAAATCTAACCTGAAAATTTAGCTTCACACAAGTTTAATTAGTGGAAGGTTCTTTTACATGCCATAAATCTATGACATGGGACCGCTGGCTTTACTTCCCCTCTTAAGGAAGGCATAGTGAAGGATTTTAACATCAGGCGATCGTTCAATGACGTATGTACTCTCGTTAGTAGCGCCGAAATTGCGGGAGATTTGAACGTGTACTGTGGTGGTTTTTTGCGGGTAGCGGGAAGACGGTACATTTCCGGACACAAGTTCCTACGCTAAACATAACCGTCTTGGTCCCCATTACAAGCCCTCAAAGTCTGTCATTGGAATTTATAAACAGCCTTTAGAGAGAAGCACTCTGCCTGTGACAGAACATTCGTGTGGAAAGTCAGTACCAATGTTCACCAACTCAAAGTTTCTCTGCCACAGGACAGGAAGGTCACCACACACAGAAAGCTAAGCTAAGTAAGCTACGCTATGCTATGCTAAACAATGCCAAGCTATGGTGTGCTATGACACGAACAAAAAGCTAAGCTAAACTAAGCTAGGCAGCATATTTCTTATTACATGCTTTCCTACTACGGTAATGAAAATGTATAGTATCTGTATTGGAAGATATCCTGCAGGATTAAATTAGATTAATAATATTATTTTAATACTGCTTTCTAAATTAATTTTTGTGTAATACTGTATGTAACTTAAAATTAGGAACGAAGCCAGGATTCTGTTTAGGTGGGGGTCCAGGTGTTGCTATTTTATTAATAAGAATTGTGGCCCACTATAGCTATGTATAAGATACGTGTTTTTTTCTAAAACTACCTATTCAAATTTGCCTATACGTATATAAAATTGCAATAGAGTAGATACTTCTATATTACCGTATTTGAATAGCCTATGTCTTCATTTAAAAATGATATTATTAGATTCTTTGCGTTACCAACTATATTCAATACTATAAGGGTTACCGTATTTGACAAAATGAATTTAAAACGGTAATAATACCTGCACTACTAACAAGAAAATAAGAATAATACGATAATATCACAATTGTCAAACGATAAGTTTGCCTCTTGGTTTAATTTCGGAGAGAATCCGGACCTGCCCCCCCCCCCCCTCCTCTGACTACGTCTCTACTACAAATTAAAACTAAACACTTAATTAATTAATTGATTAATTAATTAATTAATTAATTGCCTCCGTCTTATTCGTTAGTTATAATTACATTTTGTTGTTGGAGGCTGGATGGACCAGTATGGGTATTATGTGAAGATAATACAAGAAGATTATTATTTCTAAAAGCTAAATATTCCTCTTCTGCAGTGGATACACTAAATACTTTAATGGAGAAAGGGGAAGAAAACATATTGAAACTTATAACATTCTCCATGAAGTCTTGAAATCTAACGCGGAATTCGGTTCTTAATTCTGATATAATTTCTGCGTACTTTTGAGAATTTTGATTATCACAGTTTTGTAGGGCTGGGAAATGAACAAAGTTGTTCTTTTGGCCTGTCACTCATTGTATAAATAAAGCGAAGTACGGTACTACCTGAATCACTACACTACACTCACACGACACCATTCTTTGCACGACACGGCTACGCACACAACTCAAAGGTCTGCGACAGCCCGCCAGATCAACTGTTCCGGAATGAAAAAGCGCATGCGCCAGGCCAGCTACAGCCAAGAAAATCGCCTGCCTAGCGATCTGTCTTGCTTAGCTTAGCATCGCTTCGCATAGTATAGCTTCATAGCTTAGCATAGCGGGCTGTGTGTGTCACTCTACTTAAATGCATTGAGAGCGATATTTTTCATAACACCGCGTAGCTTAGCTTAGCTTAGCCTAGCTTTCTGTGTGAGGAGGCCTTAATGTCACAGCTACAACTGGAGTGCAATGTACTTCGCTAGTGGCAGTTCATACGCACGAGGTACGTTTATTTTTGGGCAGGGCTCAAGTCAAAATTTGTTGATATACATTGAAAGGTCTTCCTAGGTCTGGCAAATCCTTCATGTGCCCTGTGGATTCCACCTTGTCAATGGCGTCCTCCTTCCCAAACAATGGCCTATCCGTCCCCACAGTCTACGGTTTATATTCAGTTGTACCCGTTTCAAGTTTCCTATTTCCGTATGGCCCAGCATCATATTCTAGTGACCATTTTCTTGCCAAAATTTTTCATCTTTCTTATCCGGCCGGTTTCTCCTTCTTGTAGTTTCAATAATAACGGTTTCTGTAAAGCCCTGCGCGGGTTTGTCCGCAGATATCCGCAAAATGTCCCGCCACGTGGATATAGTGTGTATGACTTTGTGGATATCGGAAGAGCTGCGGATAATGTGTAGAATAAATTTGTATGACTTTGTGGATATCGGATAAGCTGCGGATAATGTGTAGAATAAATTTGCGGATAGTGTTTAGTATACAATGTTGAAATGGATATATTAAATTTAATTTTAGTTTCTGCTGAGCTCTGCGTCTTTCACGTTTCTTGCCATTTTCCTATTTGCTTTCGCTTGGATTGTATGCGAATAATACAGAAGTGAAAGATGCCAGTCATGGAAATACCCTCAATTATTGTTGTATACAGCATGCCAAAACAAATAAGTCCTTGCGCTTGCCTGCATGGGTTCATCCGATGACTAAGTAGGTGCTAAAATTAGCCATCCCCTCATTCACATGCCTTTACTCACAGGGACAAAACTCAGTCAACATTGTCTTGAGATTCACATATAGCCTAGGGGAACGAATTGCTGCTCAAATTACTAAATGTGTTGCTTTACTTTATCTAATAAATGAAAATATTTTTGTAATGTCAGTGAATTTGGATAACAAACTTGCGGAAGCGGATAAAATTCGTGCGGATGCGGGAAGGATGCGGATACCAGTCATGTGGATGCGGGAAGGATGCGGATACCAGTCATGTGGATGCGGGAAGGATGCGGATACCAGTCGTGCGGATGCGGGAAGGATGCGGATACCAGTCATGTGGATGCGGGAAGGATGCGGATACCAGTCATGTGGATGCGGGAAGGATGCGGATACCAGTCGTGTGGATTCGGGAAGGATGCGGATACCAGTCATGTGGATGCGGTAAGGATGTGGATACCAGTCATGCGGATGCGGGAAGGATGCGGATACCAGTCGTGTGGATGCGGTAAGGATGTGGATACCAGTCATGTGGATGCGGTAAGGATGCGGATACCAGTCGTGTGGATGCGGGAAGGATGCGGATACCAGTCGTGTGGATGCGGGAAGGATGCGGATACCAGTCGTGTGGATTCGGGAAGGATGCGGATACCAGTCATGTGGATGCGGTAAGGATGTGGATACCAGTCATGCGGATGCGGGAAGGATGCGGATACCAGTCATGCGGATGCGGGAAGGATGCGGATACCAGTCATGCGGATGCGGGAAGGATGCGGATACCAGTCATGCGGATGCGGGAAGGATGCGGATACCAGTCGTGTGGATGCGGGAAGGATGCGGATACCAGTCGTGTGGATGCGGGAAGGATGCGGATACCAGTCGTGTGGATTCGGGAAGGATGCGGATACCAGTCATGCGGATGCGGGAAGGATGCGGATACCAGTCATGCGGATGCGGGAAGGATGCGGATACCAGTCATGCGGATGCGGGAAGGATGCGGATACCAGTCGTGTGGATGCGGGAAGGATGCGGATACCAGTCGTGTGGATGCGGGAAGGATGCGGATACCAGTCATGCGGATGCGGGAAGGATGCGGATACCAGTCATGCGGATGCGGGAAGGATGCGGATATCAGTCGTGTGGATGCGGGAAGGATGCGGATACCAGTCGTGTGGATGCGGGAAGGATGCGGATACCAGTCGTGTGGATGCGGTAAGGATGTGGATACCAGTCATGCGGATGCGGGAAGGATGCGGATACCAGTCGTGTGGATGCGGGAAGGATGCGGATACCAGTCGTGTGGATGCGGGAAGGATGCGGATACCAGTCATGTGGATGCGGTAAGGATGTGGATACCAGTCATGCGGATGCGGGAAGGATGCGGATACCAGTCATGTGGATGCGGGAAGGATGCGGATACCAGTCGTGTGGATTCGGGAAGGATGCGGATACCAGTCATGTGGATGCGGTAAGGATGTGGATACCAGTCATGCGGATGCGGGAAGGATGCGGATACCAGTCATGTGGATGCGGTAAGGATGTGGATACCAGTCATGTGGATGCGGTAAGGATGTGGATACCAGTCATGCGGATGCGGGAAGGATGCGGATACCAGTCGTGTGGATGCGGTAAGGATGTGGATACCAGTCATGTGGATGCGGTAAGGATGCGGATACCAGTCGTGTGGATGCGGGAAGGATGCGGATACCAGTCGTGTGGATGCGGGAAGGATGCGGATACCAGTCGTGTGGATTCGGGAAGGATGCGGATACCAGTCATGTGGATGCGGTAAGGATGTGGATACCAGTCATGCGGATGCGGGAAGGATGCGGATACCAGTCATGCGGATGCGGGAAGGATGCGGATACCAGTCATGCGGATGCGGGAAGGATGCGGATACCAGTCATGCGGATGCGGGAAGGATGCGGATACCAGTCGTGTGGATGCGGGAAGGATGCGGATACCAGTCGTGTGGATGCGGGAAGGATGCGGATACCAGTCGTGTGGATTCGGGAAGGATGCGGATACCAGTCATGCGGATGCGGGAAGGATGCGGATACCAGTCATGCGGATGCGGGAAGGATGCGGATACCAGTCATGCGGATGCGGGAAGGATGCGGATACCAGTCGTGTGGATGCGGGAAGGATGCGGATACCAGTCGTGTGGATGCGGGAAGGATGCGGATACCAGTCATGCGGATGCGGGAAGGATGCGGATACCAGTCATGCGGATGCGGGAAGGATGCGGATATCAGTCGTGTGGATGCGGGAAGGATGCGGATACCAGTCGTGTGGATGCGGGAAGGATGCGGATACCAGTCGTGTGGATGCGGTAAGGATGTGGATACCAGTCATGCGGATGCGGGAAGGATGCGGATACCAGTCGTGTGGATGCGGGAAGGATGCGGATACCAGTCGTGTGGATGCGGGAAGGATGCGGATACCAGTCATGTGGATGCGGTAAGGATGTGGATACCAGTCATGCGGATGCGGGAAGGATGCGGATACCAGTCGTGTGGATGCGGGAAGGATGCGGATACCAGTCATGCGGATGCGGGAAGGATGCGGATACCAGTCGTGTGGATGCGGGAAGGATGCGGATACCAGTCATGCGGATGCGGGAAGGATGCGGATACCAGTCATGCGGATGCGGGAAGGATGCGGATACAGTCGTGTGGATGCGGGAAGGATGCGGATACCAGTCGTGTGGATGCGGGAAGGATGCGGATACCAGTCATGCGGATGCGGGAAGGATGCGGATACCAGTCATGCGGATGCGGGAAGGATGCGGATACCAGTCGTGTGGATGCGGGAAGGATGCGGATACCAGTCGTGTGGATGCGGGAAGGATGCGGATACCAGTCGTGTGGATGCGGTAAGGATGTGGATACCAGTCATGTGGATGCGGGAAGGATGCGGATACCAGTCGTGTGGATGCGGGAAGGATGCGGATACCAGTCATGTGGATGCGGTAAGGATGTGGATACCAGTCATGCGGATGCGGGAAGGATGCGGATACCAGTCGTGTGGATGCGGGAAGGATGCGGATACCAGTCATGCGGATGCGGGAAGGATGCGGATACCAGTCGTGTGGATGCGGGAAGGATGCGGATACCAGTCATGCGGATGCGGGAAGGATGCGGATACCAGTCATGCGGATGCGGGAAGGATGCGGATACAGTCGTGTGGATGCGGGAAGGATGCGGATACCAGTCGTGTGGATGCGGGAAGGATGCGGATACCAGTCGTGTGGATTCGGGAAGGATGCGGATACCAGTCGTGTGGATGCGGGAAGGATGCGGATACCAGTCATGCGGATGCGGGAAGGATGTGGATACCAGTCATGCGGATGCGGGAAGGATGCGGATACCAGTCATGCGGATGCGGGAAGGATGCGGATACTAGTCGTGTGGATGCGGGAAGGATGCGGATACCAGTCGTGCGGATGCGGGAAGGATGCGGATACCAGTCGTGCGGATGCGGGAAGGATGCGGATACCAGTCGTGTGGATGCGGGAAGGATGCGGATACCAGTCGTGTGGATGCGGGAAGGATGCGGATACCAGTCGTGTGGATGCGGGAAGGATGTGGATACCAGTCATGCGGATGCGGGAAGGATGCGGATACCAGTCGTGTGGATGCGGGAAGGATGCGGATACCAGTCGTGTGGATTCGGGAAGGATGCGGATACCAGTCGTGTGGATGCGGGAAGGATGCGGATACCAGTCATGCGGATGCGGGAAGGATGCGGATACCAGTCGTGTGGATGCGGGAAGGAAGCGGATACCAGTCATGCGGATGCGGGAAGGATGCGGATACCAGTCGTGTGGATGCGGGAAGGATGCGGATACCAGTCGTGTGGATGCGGGAAGGATGCGGATACCAGTCGTGTGGATGCGGGAAGGATGCGGATACCAGTCATGCGGATGCGGGAAGGATGCGGATACCAGTCATGCGGATGCGGGAAGGATGCGGATACCAGTCGTGTGGATGCGGGAAGGATGCGGATACCAGTCGTGTGGATGCGGGAAGGATGCGGATGCGGGAAGGATGCGGATACCAGTCGTGTGGATGCGGGCCGGATGCGAATAACGTTTTGTTTATCCGCTCAGGGGCTCTATTTCTCGGGCATGCGAGTTGTTGACCCGTAGTTCAACGAGGACAGTGTAGTGGCTTCCTCTGGGCACGCCCTCAGGTTCCTTCACAATATCAGTTTGTTGCTACTCCTTGGGGCGGATAATAGTATTTCATTTGAAGTTCCTACAGGTTATAACCAGGATCCCTCCTCCTTTCTTAACCGAGCTTGGGACCGGCTATGGTGGAGTTACCTCGTTGTGGTGTAGCGGCTAGCATTCTTGGCTGTCGCTCTGGAGATCCGGGTTCGGTTCGTGGCTCTGCCAAGAAATCTAAATCTGATCTAAGGCCTGGAATGGGACTACACTAATCCTTGTGAGGTAAACTACGACGGGATGGTCGAACTCCGCTGATTAGGTTTAACCCAAACAGTCCTGTCAGCTCACGCTAATGGGTTTGGGAAGAGAGTAGGGGTTGGCAACCTCTCCTGAAATGTTTGTAAGTCATGAGTTGACTGACAGCTACATACACCTGGACCCCTTGGGGTTTCTGTACAGTCAAAGAGTTGGAGAATTGAGAATTATAGGAAACTCTAAATTTCATAAGTGTGAGTTGTCAAAATGGGGCCAACAGTGGAGGTGTCAAGGAATGTTCTGCCCATTTATTTACAAATGGTGGTAACATTCTGTCATGTGGGTCTCACCATCACGAACCATGTACGACGATTAATTAAGAATTTATTTCGAACAGTGTAAAAAGAAATGTACGTGACAATATATGTGAACGACCATCGAAGTTGATGAGAAAGGATATACTTGCTGCCCCTAAGCAATTGTCTGATAATTTACTATCAAATGGCAGAGAGAGGATTTAAAATAATATTGCGACTGAGAAACTCACCACCTCTGCCTCAAAATAAGCAAGAAGTTCATGATACTCTAGCCATTATGGACATTCGATCGAACTTAGAAGAAAATATAATAATAACCCCTGGCACTACAGCCCGTGAAGGGCCTAGGCTTACCAAGAGACCGCTGCGCTGCCATTTGACCTGCAGATATTGGGGTGACGCATGATCAGCGCATCGGGTACCCTCGGCCGTTAATATCGGCTGAGTGAACCGCGTTCCAGCCCTAACGTCAGTTTCTAAAATCCCTGACGGAGCCGGGAATCGAACCCGGGGCCTCCGGGTGAGAGGCAGACGCGCTATCCCAACACCACGGGGCCGACTAAAAGAAAATATGCTTCTGGTTAAAGACAGAGAGAATAACATTATTATGTTTTCTACTGCATCAAATTTGAAATACTTGTGTAAAAGGGAAACTATTTTTATAGACGGAACATTTAAGTATTGTTGTATGTAAATGAAGAGAAACAGGATAAGTTAGAAATAAACACGCCAGATGTTCGTATGAGCCGACTCAGATGGTGGGGGTCATGTGAAGAGAATGGGGGAGGAGAGATTACCTAAGAGGTTAATGCGTTCGGCTGTAGAGCGTAAGAGAAGTAGAGGTAGACCTAGGAGGCGATGGTTAGATTCAGTGTTGAACGATTTCAGTGTAGAGGTGTAGAAGCAGAGGAGGCCGCAGTGCAAACTGCTAATAGGAGATCATGGAGGCGACTTGTTCACAAACGGAGGCTTGCAGACTAGACTGGAGGATTGGGAAGGAGGTGGCCGTGACCTTAAGTTAGGAACCTTCCAGCATTTGCCTGGAGTAGAAGTGGGGACACCACAGAAAACAACTTTCTGGATGGCTGAGGTGGGAATTGAACCCATCTCTTCTCAGTGTTTCCTCGCGTGGCTGAGTGTACCCTGTTCCAACCCATAGACCAGAATTAAATTTCTTGGCAGAGCCGGGAATAAAACATGGACCTCCGTCAAAAAAAAAAAAAAATAACGGGGAGCTCTCAGTATTAACGTTGTAACCTGTTTTATAAGCTTTAAAATGATATAGACTATACATTAACATTTTGGTTTTCATTATATTAATCTCAAATTAGAATAGCCGCCTTGCCAAACACTTAAAAGACGTTTAATATTTAAATTAATACGTACATGTTTCGGTATACAATGATAATCGTCAGCGTAGATTGAAATAATAAAAGAATCTTAAAAACTATGTTAACAAATGCCAAAGTGAAAATGGATATCTTTACAAAGTACACATTAAAATTTAAATAAAATGAAAGGTCGCAAAAAAAAAACAAGAAAAATACATAAACGAAACAAGACTAAAGTTAATATAAATCTACCTTAATAGATTGTCTACATTATACTTCTTCATTATGGTTCAATATAATGAATCGGATCTCCTGTTTATTGCAAAAAGATGTTTCCACGTATAAAGAATTGGTGAAATGCGTAACATTGTTGACTGATAAAGTCCTCTAACCTTGAAAAACGTTCTAGTTGAACCCAAACTTTCTATATTAGGCCTATATTAAACTAGATTTCTTCAATACGGCTCAATAATAATATATTGCTTGCCACGGTGGGTGAGTGGTTATAGTGTCGGATTACTAACCCCAAGCTTGCAGGTTCGCTCCTGGCCGGGGTAAGTGATTTTTGAAAAGCGGCAAAAATTACGACATGTCATACGATGTTGGCATGTCAAAGAACCCATTTGAAATCAGTAGGCCATGTTCATAATGACAAAGTTAACCTCGTTGACTTTCATAGTGCTTCAAGGAACAACAAAATTCGACATGCAAGCTACCCTCTGGGTGTCAAATAACAAAGCTTTCACCCGGCACCCGAGGCCATGAAAATGAAAATCCACAGCCTGCTTCCAGTCTCCGACCGGGTCAGGAATGGAATGAATGAAGCCCCCATCTAGCGGCGAGGATACGGACTGTGCCGGCTGCCGAGGCCTGACGCACTCCACTATGATATTATTATTATTATTATTATTATTATTATATATTGAAACGGATGTCGCTGATGGATGCTATGAGATGTTGTTTCCAGCCAGGCATACTGATATGGAACAATGCGTAAAATTTTTGAAGTCATCTAACCTTATAAAGAGTCCTGTTGAAATATATTTGTGGTAACAATATGTTGTTTTCAGATGGTCGAACACCATAAAACCATCTAACTAACTAACCTCGAATGAAACCAGAGGATTCTACTTCTAGGTTAGCTCTGTAGAACTAGCTGTCCAAACGGGTGATTAATTTCATATCATAATTCAATTTGCCAAGTATATTTATAGGTTGAATGAAATACTTGGACATTGATGGGCCAAAATATATGGATAAGTCGAGAATAAACTCAACTAAGTATCTTCAAGAAACAGTGTGCACCAACAAGGAATATGCAAATGAAATGTAATGCAATGTGACAATAACAAGGTTTCGTTTAGGTATATTGCCACTAAATGTAGTTTAGTGGGGCTACCAGTGCGGTGACAAATTTCACACCCCACCAAAAAAAAAGCGGTTGTTATATGAAATATTAGTAGAATGAGTATTTTGGTTAGTTATTGGACTAATACAGGAGGTACATTTAAACACAATTCCCCCCCACCATGATCGTTTCACTTTGATCCCCCAATTTACACATTTGCAGACTTTAAGAAATGACCTTGTGGGAAAGATTATTTTTATTCTCTTTAAGACTTAAACGATGTGTCATAAAATTTCTACATTCAATTTTGTTCTTATACCAGTACTTCGTCTTGATTGAATGAAAATACTAAGAAGATGAATTATTTTCATACCGTAAAAGTTTCAACGTTAACTCCACGAACTGTCAGTGGAAGTAAAGCTTTTGTCTGCAGTTTTGCACCTCGTAGCAGAATATCGTTGTAATGCTCATACTGCTGGTTATAACTTTCATATGATAACATTTTTTACAAAGCTACAACATACAAATTAAAATGTGCATATTGATTTGTATAGTACGCCTAGAATTTCTAATGAGTGGTATGGACTACGTGTTTGAGATAACAAGAGTAGATAGTGAAGATCATCGCAGGTTGACACTTTCCGTTAATATTACTACCTTCACGTCCAGTTTGGAGTGGGGGGCAGTAAAACACGCCTCAGGCCACTTCCCCTAATTGACCCCCGTGGAGAGAACTCATTAGCGGAGCTCGGTATCACCCAACTACGAGGGCTGTTTCTTTTTCAACTTCCGAAAGGTCATAAATGAAAGACAAGTGTACATATCCAAATGAATTTAGTACCAAAAGTTAGGTACACATGTGGTTACTTTTCAACATAATCACCATGAAAGTTGAGGCATTTGTCATACCTGTGGACAAGCTTTTCGATCCCCTCTGCACAGTATGTTGCCGCCAGTGAGTTCAGATAGGCCCGAACGTTGGTTTGAAGATCTTCATCCGCCTCGAACTTCTGCCCTCCCAGCCACTTTTTCAGTCCCGGGAAGAGGTGGAAGTCACTCGGCGCTAAATCGGGACTGTACGGTGGGTGGTCAAAAACGTCCCACCGAAATTCCTGCAGAAGTTGTTGGGTGACATGGATATGTACACTTGTCTTTCATTTATGACCTTTCGGAGGTTGAAAAAAAAAACTGCCTTCGTACTTGGTAGAGGTGAGTTCGATTCCCACCTTAGCCATCCTAGAAATGGCGTTCCGTGGTTCCCCATTTTACTCCTGGCAAATGCCAGGATGTTTCCTAACATTGGTAACTCTCCATCTCAATCCATGCCTCAATGACAAATACCCCCACTGATACAGACACCACAAGTGCTTAGGTTAACAGACAAATTCTACACACTCTCAAAGTGCACGGGACTGAACTGATACAAGTGATAAAGTTCTTAAATGAGGCAACAACAACACGTTGAGTTTTTTTTTTTTTTTGTCGTATGGTCTCCTCAGAGACCGAGTGCAAGTCTTTCTATTCGACGCCCGTGGGCGACCTGCGCATCGGGATGAGAGATGGAATTGATGAATGTGAATGAAATTGGAGAAGGATGTGGTAGGAAGCGGCCGTGGCCTGTCAGAAGGTACCGTCCCAGCATTTGCCTGGTGTTGAAAATGGGGAAACCACGGAAAACCATTTCAAGGACGGCCGACGGTGGGGCTCGAACCCATGCGTCTACCGAGTCAGCAGAGAGCTTGGCCCCATTACCTAACGCTGCGCTTTAGCCAGCTTAGCCACTGCTGTCGGTTACGATAAGGATTAAAGTATATGAATATTTTCAAAAATCTTCACTGGATACACAGGTGCGTTTTCCGTGGCTTTCTACCTCTTAGTGGGTTAAATTTTAGGATCCTCAAGGTCTATCAGTAGGAACGAGCTATGGTGGAGTTACCTCGTTGTGGTGTAGCGGCTAGCATTCTTGGCTAGGAACGAGCTTACAGAAATGTTGACTATGTTTTCAAATAAAGAGCATTTACTTTCTATATCAATTGTCTGTATATCATCATCATTAGGACCCGGATTTTTAGGTTTTCAAAATTGTCATTTCTGGTTTTTAAAACATAAACTATTTTTTTAGGTTTATAATACGTAGAATAGGATTTAAATAAGTTTTTATGTTTAAATCACATCAAAAGTTGACAAAATGCGTAAAGCTTAAAATTAATGAATTAGTAGAAAAACTGATTGCAACGAGAATGTAAATATCTTACATAATGATACGTCATTTGTCAAATTATCACCCGGAACTTAACACTTTTAGGCAATATTTGCTCTCCTGAAATATGTTAATTATTCAAATTCAATAAAACCAAAGATGACAGAGGTGATTTTCACATTGCAGCCCGTTTAATTAACTTTGAAACAATAAGTGATTTATCCCCACTTTCCTGCCAGTAAGAATATGATATGATATTTAGGCGCACTTTTCTTGATTACAGTAAATAACCAAATATCTCTTTAAAAGTATGGGCTAAAGATTCAAATATACTACAATAAATGGAGCAAAACTACAATTAGGTATTTCTAGGTAGGCCTACTCGAATTTCATTTAGGTAATTTTAGGTACTACAGAATTCATGAATATGCTAATTTCGAGTGTGATTCGGATAAGTAGGCCTATTAAAAATGTTCGTGTTTAGAATTAAGGAAAAATGTTGGTAATAACCTAAGAATCTGGTCCCTAATCATCATCATCATCATCATCATCATCATCATCGCCACCATAATCTTCATCAGGACCTAATAAGCCCTGTCAAAGCTCGTAAAACAATTATAAAATTGACACTACATCGTTTCAGTGCATATCATAAATTCAGAAATATATTGTTGTCGCTGTTGTTAATTCGGTTTAGGGGTTTGGGTTGTATTGGGTAACAGCCCCGTTTACTTTGGTGTATGTTAATTTTTCTGATAACCTGTGTTTTTGTGGTGACTGTAGTAGTGTGTGTAACTGTAATTATTAGGGTCCGGAATGGGGTAGGTGCCCCAGAACTTGAAAAGTAGCTGTATTTTCTTGGAGGTAATGTGGAAAAACCTGTAGAAAACCTCACTCAGAATAGCCGCTGTTATTGCTCGGACTCAAACCAGCAATCACCGGATAGGCTACTGAACTCATCGCGGGCGTGATGAGCGATTTAACACGCATGGCTATGTCGCGGTGTATGGATCCAGGTATCTGACCGACTGGTCAGTATGAGACATCACATCTCAGAAATTCCCTCATGAGATCGTTTTCTTCACAGTTATGTAAGATAAGGAGGTTGTCGACGCATCATTAAACTCATTCACGTCTCATCTTGCATCATTTCACCGCAGAACTGTCCTATCTCGTTCGTTCATTTTTATCACCGTCTATAAAAGAGCATTATGTGAAGTAATGCGGGCATTCACCTCAGACCGTATTCCTTACACAATAGTAATATGGCCAAATTAGGAACCCTTCATTTCATAAATCAAGTGATGTAGTTTGCCATTCCTTTCCTCACTGAGTCAGGAATGGCAGTACTAACCCAATGAGTAGAACCTTTCACAGCATCCACAGGCACTAACTGTGCCCTGAATGTCATTACTCAGCACCACCCATACCTCAGTAGCTTCCATATAATCACAGTCATGAGTGAGACTAACACATCGGTGAAAAGCCACATTTTACTCTAGCCTGTGCCAACAGACAAATGCAAATGTACTGCATTCATCAAGAGATGGCAAACAGGCCAATTTGTGCCATTATTAAATAAGAAACATTGAGAAAGGGAATTTCAGCGGACATATTTGTCTTGGGTCTGAAGAGGGTAGGGTAGCTAAGCGCTAAGGTACAAAGCCATGGCACAAGGCTGTCTCCAGACTTGGAAAACGAGTGAGTTCAAACTCGACCGTCAGCCGTCTTTGAAATTCTCGCGATTTCCTTTTTAAATTGCAGACGAATGCTGGAATGGTTCTTCTAATAGACCAAGATCGTCTCCTTCCAATTCTTTCCCCAGTTCCATTAATCTTTCATCAGCTGCTCTGATGGCGTTGGGGTCTGGGAGGGTATACAAATGAGCTACTTCATATCATCACAACGTTTCACCAAGCCTGTGCTAACGGGTAAAACTACACTGTATCTTTAAAATAATATTTTTAATTTTAATCATGCTTTGAATCCTTGTTTATAATTGTTTTCTGTACACCGCAGAATTTATAGTTGGAACCGGCCAATATTCTGAAGTAATTGTTTAACCATAATATCATATTTGAACTGCAGCCAATCGCCATAGCGGGGTATTTTAATTGAACGCTCCCCATCAAGTGTACCCATCTGATATTAGCTATATGGAGAACATGTGTTCGCGTCCCGACAGCTCACGGTCTTTCGGGGTATGTTACGTCCACCCACTTTGCGACCACATGCTCAGAATTTGATGACTACCAGGTGACTACTCTACAGGAAAAACAAACATATTCCTAAAATAACTGAATTTAATTTTAAATCAAGGCAAAACAACAACAAAACATAATTACATTTACATTAAATCCCAACAAATACAAATCAAAATTTGGAGCACACAGATGATGGCTCTAAAAGGGTCACAAATCCTAACTTGAATCATCTGTGCTCCACAGCTTAGATCAAAAGATGATCTCATCAGGCATGCTGCAACACTTTCTCTTCACTTGTGAGTCCTTGAGTCTGTGTGTGGTGTCTCAATACTCCCAAATCTACACTTCACTAATAAAATTTCACTCATAAAATGCATTCATGTCATTTGACGAATGTTCATAGATCGTTGCACATTCCTTATCAACAATAATCTATATATATAACAAGTAGTTCCGTGAAGAACTATACAGCCTATTTTCATATATCCTACTTATGTTAATTGCCACTATCAACATACACAATTTCAGTTTGATTGCTGTAATAGATTCGTAGATATTGAGAACCGACTAAATATTTCGGATGGTCACCATGTTGGATTTTATATATGTAGGTCCTAGAGTTATGTACTGTTACATGCAGATTATTGTGAACGTCTAGTATTCAAACTTCAATCGCATAGTTAGGACACAAGAGAAAACAAGGAGAGTTTAAAATTTTTCACAGCTGCCATCTTGAAGTTATGGAAACAATTGAAATAAATTAGATGCCAGTGGATTAACATTTGTATAAGGGTTTACTGTACCAAGTTTCACTGCACGCGGATGGTTAAATTGCGAGAAACGTCCATGTGAATATTTATAATTCGCGTCACCGCCATGTTGGATTTGTGATCACCAGGTTATTTAAAGTCCTATAGGTGAACTTAAGTTCATAGCCCCTATGAACATTAAAAAATGCAGTTTGATTGCTAAAATAGATTCGTAGATATTCAGTATCGTCTAAATATTTCGGATGGTCGCCATGTTGGATTGTTAAATGTATAGGCCATAGAGTCATGTACCATTAAAGGAAAATTATTGCGTAGGTTCATTATTCAAAATTTCACTTCGATCGCATGACTACATCACAATAAATAAAATCTTAATTTTAAAATTCGCACTGCCGCCATCTTGAGGTTATGTAAACAATTGAACTAAATTAGATACCAGTGCATTACAATGTGTATAAATATTTCCTGTGCCAGGTTTCAGTGCGCTTGGAACATTAAATCGCCAGAAAGGTCTATTTAAAATTTTCAAATTCGCTTGGCCGCCATGTTCGTTTTGTAGTTAACCGGTTTTTGAAAGTCTTATAGATGGACTTCCAGTAGTGCCCTTTATCTCCGTACAAAATTTCAGGGGTTTACCGCTAATAGTTTCTGAGATATAGAATGCCGGTGAAATATTTCGCACATCCGCCATCTTGTGATTATGTAAACAATTGAACGAAGTTAGATGTCGGTGCATTACAATGTATATAAACATATACTGTACCAAGTTTCATTGCGTTTGGTTGGTCAAATCGCGAGAAACGTCTATTTAAAAGTCGCAAATTCGCTTGGCCGCCATGTTGGTTTTGTTGTTACCAGGTTTTCAAAAGTCACATAAGTGAATTTATAGTAGTTCCCTCTATCACCATAGAAAATGCCAGGGTAATATCGGTAATAGTTTCGGAGATATTGAATGCCGGTGAAATATTTCGCACAGCCGCCATGTTGGATTGGTGAGTCGTAACAAAATTTGAAGGGCACGGTCGAGGTCGCCGGGAATAGTGCTATGAACTTTCCGAGTTTCATTGAAATCGCTCCAGCCGTTTAGATTTTATTAGGGGGGGACACACACACGAATCACACACACACACACACACACACACGCACACACACACGGACAAAAGGTGATCTCATAAGCCTATTTTTTCAAAATTGAAAATAGGGTGTGTGTGTATGTCTCCTATGCATTCAAATACCACTCAACCGATTGCGATGAAACTTGGGTGAGATGTTGAGTACACTCGAAGGAAGGTTTCTGACTTAGTAAATCCATTTTACAATAGGTAGCGCACGCGTAGATTCAACAAATGAGTGACGATGCGCGAAGCGTTTCAAACAAGTCCCGTATGTGTTCATATACCATTCGTCCGATAGCGATGAAACTTGGGTGAGATGTTGAGTACACTCCAAGGAAGGTTTCTGACTTAGTAAATCCATTTTACAATAGGTAGCGCACGCGTAGATTCAACAAATGAGCGACGATGCGCGAAGCATTTCAACAAAGTCCCGTATGTGTTCATATACCATTCGTCCGATTGCGATGAAACTTGGGTGAGATGTTGAGTACACTCCAAGGAAGGTTTCTGACTTAGTAAATCCATTTTACAATAGGTAGCGCACGCGTAGATTCAACAAATGAGCGACGATGCGCGAAGCATTTCAACAAAGTCCCGTATGCATTCATATACCATTCGTCCGATAGCTATGAAACTTGCGTAAAATGTTGTGTACACTGCAGGAAAATTTTCTGGCTTAGTACATCCACTTTACAATAGGCAGCGCACGATTAGATTCAACAAATGAGCTACGACGCGCGAAGCATTTCAACAAAGTCACGTTTGCGTTCATATACCATTCGTCCGATAGCGATGAAACTAGGCTGAGATTTTGTGTGCACTCCAGGGAAGGTTTTTGGATAGTAAATCCCTTTAAAAATAGGTAGAGCACGAGTAGAATCAACAAATGAGCAACGGCGCGCGAAGCGTTTCAACAAAGTCCCATTTAATTTCATATACCATTCATCCGATAGCGATGAAACTTGGGTGAGATGCTGTGTACACTCCAGGGAAGGTTTCTGGCTTAGTACATACATTTTACAATAGGTAGCGCACCAGTAGATTCAACAAATGAGCGATGACACGCGAAGCGTTTCAACAAAGTCCCGTATAAAGTCATATACCATTCGTCTGATAGTGATAAATGTTTGGTGAATTGTTGTGTACACTCCAGGAAAGGTTTCTGGCTAAGTAAATCCATTTTACAATACGAAGCGCACGTTTATGTTCAACAAATGAGTGACTACGCGCGAAGCGTTTCGACAAAGTCCCGTATACGTTCACATACCATTCATCCGATTGCGATGAAACTTGGGTGAGATGTTGTGTACACTCCAGGGAAGGTTTCTGGCTGAGTACATCCATATTACAATATGTAGCGCAAGAGAAGAATCAACAAATGAGCGACGACACGCGAAGCGTTTCAACCAAGTCCCGTATGCATACATGTACCATTCGTCCGTAGCTATGAAACTTGGGTGAGATGTTGTGTACACGTCATGGAAAATTTCTGGCTTAGTAAATCCCCTATACAATATGCAGCGCACAAGTTGATTCAACAAATGAGGGACGACGCGCGAAGTGTTTCAATAAAGTCCCGTATAAGGTCATATACCATTCTGCCGTTAGCGGTGAAACTTGGGTGAAATATGGTTGACACTCCAAGGAAGGTTTCTGGCTTAGTAAATACATTTCACAGTAGGTAGCACACGAGTAGATTCGACAAATGAACGACGATAGCGATGAAACTTGAGTGAGATATTGTGGACACTTACGTGACGGTTTCTAACTTAGTAAATACATTTTACAGTAGGTAGCGCACGAGTAGATTCAACAAATGAGTGACGGAGTGCGAATCGTTTAAACAAAATCAGGTATGCGTTCATATACTATTCATCCGATTGCGATGAAACATTGATCAGTTATTTTGTACCCGCCAGGGAAGGGGACTTAGTAAATCCATTTCACAATAAGTAGCGCAAGAGTAGATGCAACAAATGGGTGACGACGCGCGAAGCGTTTCAGCAAAATTCCCAATTGCGTTCATATAACATTCTTCGATTGCGATGAAACCTTGATGAGTTATTGTGTACACGCCAGGGAAGGGCTTCGACTTAGTAATACATTTCTCAATAGGTAGCGCACGAGTAGATTCAACAAATGAGTGACAGCGCACGAATCGTTTAAACAAAAACCCTTATACGTGCATATACCATTCATCCGATTGCGATGAATCATTGATGAGTCATTGTGTACACGCCAGGGAAGGGTTTCGACTTAGTAAATCCATTTCACAATTGGTAGCGTACGATTAGATTCAACAAATGAGTGACAGCGATGAAACTTTTTGAAAGTTGTTGTGCACGCTCCCACGAATGGTTCTAAATTAGAAAATCCATTTTATGATAGCTTAGAGGCAGTTAACATGTTGCGTATCCAAAAGCACTTCAAGAAACAGAATTTCAACGCCAACACTTTCTTTGATTGGCATTGCAACGCATGCCGGGTACAGCTTGTAACCAATAAAAAAACACATTAAAGCGAAACATAAGCATATACATTTATAGCACTTCCTATCTTTAATTACAACTGTACTTGAATCAGTCTTACTGTCCTTTGTGCTTACGGTGCATTTATATTTATTTTATGATCCAACAATGCATTTATCGTTATTACGTTTGGTTACTTGTTCACTGTTTGTGTAACAATCATCCTCCTTTTCCATACTCTAAACGCGGATTATAGTACCTTCTCTACTCTACAATAACAATGTTTATTAGTTATGAGCTACACCATATGTCAACTGTCAAACTGCCTCCGGATCTAGGTTCTTGGCTAAGATTCTGTATGTTATACCTAGAGCCCTGCGCGGATAAACAAAACGTTATCCGCATCCGCCCCGCATTCGCAAGACTTGTATAAAAATCCGCTGATATTTCAATTCTGGTTTCCTGACCTCCGCTTTAGACAAAAAAAACTGGCTATACTTCTTTGGCTACTATCGCACTTGTGCCGCAGTAGGTTTGATGTGCCTGATTTGTGTCCTGAGTCCGCGCAGGGCTTTAGTTATTCCACTAACCATACAATCTTTCTCCATAAAATTGCTTATAATTCCTTACGGATAAATGGAATTAAGCTGTGATTACTTCAGTAATCATCATTTACATGTGTCTCGGGTTCCATGTGGTTATTCCCCCTCAGAGACCTCGGGTTCGATACTCTGTAAAATCATAATCATGATTCCTCCTTCTCAGAGTACCAGGTTCAATGTCAACCAGCATCCATACCCTCGGGTACACAAGTTCAGTTTGAAGTATTTACGACTTTGGCTGCCAGAGATGCCACTGTCACTGACACCTAGCGTTGAACGTAGGAAATTGATAGAGTGTTTGTAACCAAATAACCTACAAATTTAGCTACCAATTGTAGTGGTGGGTGCTTTTACATGCCATAAATCTATGACATGGGACCACCGGCTTTACTTCACCTCCGAAGGAAGGCATACTGAAGGATTTAACATTCTTAAAAATCCGACGACTTCAGCCGGGTTTGAACCAGCGATCTCGGACATAGCAGATCAGCATGCTACGGACTACGCCACTGAAGAACCATATTGAATAAGTAAAATTTTCAAAAACAGCGTTTCAAGTAAAACAAGTAGGTCTAATCATGAAATTATCGATAGAATTTCAAAACAATGAGTTGTAGCCTATAAACTGGAATAAATGGTTAATGAAACCCTGTAACTTCTCGGGAGAATAGGCTATCATATTCAATATTACTGTCTGATCAGAATTGCCGTGTTTTAATGTATTCAGAAACTGTAAAAAAAAGAACGACGAAATTTAATAATAATGTTATTGGTTTTACGTCCCTTTTAACTACTCCGACGTTTTGAGACGCCGGGGGAATTTCGCCCCGAAGGCAATCTTTAACGTGTCAGTAAATTTACTGGTTCCTCACATTTGCGCACTCTCAAATGCCAACTGACTGCGCCAGGATTCGATCCTGCAACCTTGGGAAAAGGAGGCGAGAAAGTTAACGCTGCGCCACGCAGCCAGTCACGACGAAATATGTTGCCGATGTAAGCTTGTGAGGACATCACTAAGATCGAGCAATAAACCATTAGCATTTTATTAGTGTTCTTTGTAAACACTAATCAGTAAAATGGAAGGTGTAATAAAGGCTCAGTGATAACAGGCATGCTGCATTATTATCATAATAGAGCTCTATAATTGGTTCATTTTAATCAAGTTCTTACACGCAATTGGTCCATATTTATAGAGAGACTTATTATCGTGTTGCTTGCCACGGTGGGTGAGTGGTTATCGTGTCGGACTACCAACCAAAGCTTGCAGGTTCGTCCCTGGCTGTGGTAAGTGATATTAGAAAGGCGACAAAAATCACGACACGCATGTCATACGTTGTTGGCATGTTAAAGAACCCATTTGAATTCAGTAGACCATGTTCCTATAGGCAAAATTAATCTCGGAATTTTCCGCCAACAGTAAGTTCCTCCATTCTCTACCAGAAAGCGCTATAGTGTCAAGGAGCTTACATATCTAACTCATTGACTTTCATAGTGTTCAAAGGAGCAACAAAATTCGACATTCAAGCTTTCCTCTGGGCGCTAAATAACAAAGCTAGCACCCGGCATCCGAGGCCATACGATATTATTATCGTGTTGGAAGCCATTATCGTGTCGGGAGCAGGGGCAGATGACGTTGGAGTTCCGCTCCGCTCGGGAGCCATTTTTCAGTGTTGCTTTAGTAATGTAAATTTTTGGGGCAGATGACCTCGTAGTTCTGCCATTTAAAACAACAACAACTAATAACTAATAGAAATTTAATATTTTTCAGTATTTACTTATGAGAGGAATAATCAATTATAAATACTTTTGAGGATCCACCTAGCCTTCCGGCTGACTACCTAACAGACTAGAATTATAATTATCGAGAATGTTTGGCTTTAATTGACGCTTGCCTGATATGAGTTGGTTTCTATTTTCTGCCTATTATTACGCTATATTCTAACGTTACACATCGGCAGTGTGTGGGGGACCTCGATAGTTGACTGCTGAGTCGAGGAATGTCCGGCTGGCTGGCTAATTGTGAGAAGATCGGCGCCAGGTGGCTGCTTCATTATTACCCTGATCACATCAACAGGGGTGGCCATGCCTGTATCGCAGCATCTTTAAGTCCTGAGTAGTGAATTCTTTATAAATACGTCAGACCTATTCTTTCTCTACCTTCCATTTACTGTACATGGCTTTGTACAATACACGGCATAAATTCCTTGGCCAAAATGTGAGGACCTCGCAAACAGTGTGTTACAGCATGTGCTTGAGGACCGAAGGAGCGTTGTTACATAGAATGAATAAAACCTAACGCACCGGGAAAATTAGGGACGGGCACCAGATCCGTTTACCTGTAACGCTGGTGGCAATGCCGAGGACTTGGCCGCCCACAATTGGGCCAGTTAGGAGGCGTAACTATGCAGTAATAATCTAGTTTAAATGTTTTGCTTTACGTGAGCTTTGCAGAAAATGATGAAAAAAATCACCAGCCATATCTCAGTACAATTCACAGTGTGATGATCGTGTGGCCTCCAGAGAGGCCGAGTGCAGGTCTTTCTAGTTGACGCCCGTGGGCGACCTGCGCGTCGTGATGAGGATGAAGTGATGATGAAGACGTCGCATACACCCAGTCCCCGAGCCACGGGAATAAACCCCAGGAGATTAAAATCCCTGATGGCTCGGCCGGGAATCGAACCCGGGGCACTTCGGACCAAAGCCTAGCACGCTAACCATTTAGCCACGGAGCCGGACAACTCACAGTGGCGCAAACATTTTTGGAAAAAAAAACTTCCTGTAACACTGGCTCTGGCCCAGTTGTGGTCGGCCAACCTCTAGGCCAGTGGTTCCCAACCTGCAGATGACTACGGACCATTCAACCTGAAATTGAATAATCTACGGACCACCCCCATCCCTCACCATTCCCTGTATCAGCGCCTTCTCCATAACAAAATTCAAATACAGCGCGTCTCTTGCATTGGGGCATATCTGCAGGAAAAGTATATGTATTTAAGGTACTGCGGAATTAGCCGTACTGCAGAGTTAGCAAAGTCTCCCCTATAGGCGGAGCTAGTTTACTAGTTAGCGAGCGAGCCTATCAGCCCAGCTTCGGCTAGCATCAAACTGTCGAGTCGTGTCGAGATAAGGCTTCAGAGAAGAATTTGGAGTTTCGCTGTTCACCTCAGCTTTCCTTAATTGCGTCTGGGCCCTGCCGACCGTGAGCCTTTTAAGGTTACGCTGGTTACACAGTTAAAGATACCGGGCGAAGCCGGGGTTTGTTTCTAGTAACCTCATCGATGCATGAAGGGTCCAATCAGCAGGAAGAACCCTTTTTGAAATTTAAAAGGCATGTCGGGCTTCACATCGGGTTTTTAGCCACGAAAGGGAACATTTTTTTTTAATCGTAAAATTCGATGTAGAAATTTTTGAAAATAATAATGCTGTTTGTAGCTATAAAGAACCTACCGTACGACAAGTTAATTACCTTTCAGCCATTGATCGCCCAAGAGATTTACGGTTTTGCTGCCAGATGGCGGTGTTATTCCGAACATCGAATTGTAGAGCGTTACATCATGCACCACGACAGTGATGGGAAGCTGCACCAAACCCGAAGATCAGAGATTCGAATCCTAGCGCTGATGGCAGCTATACTAAGTGTGGTTTTTCCACGCACCCTCCAAGCAAATGCCAGAATAGTGCGTTATTTCAAGCTGCGTGACACCTACCCCATCCACGACCATTATAATTACAGCTACATCCTACTAGAGTCACCACAGAAACACAGGTTATCAGCCAAATTCATGCTAATATTTTTTATCGTATGGCTTTTAGTGCCGGGAATGTCCGAGGTCATGTTCGGCTCACCATAGGCTGTAGCTGCTTCTAGCGGACACCCATAGGGTGAGCTACAAATTCCGTTCAATTTCAATTAGTTCCAACTTTCGCTACCAGATGTCAATGATACCTAGTGGTGAAATATGAACTTTGATAGAGCGTTCCGACGAAATCTAACCTATAATTTAGCTTCACACAAGTTTAGTCTGTGGAAGGATCTTTTACATGACATAAAACTATGGCATGGGACCGCCGGCTTTACTTCCCCTCCGAAGGAAGGCATACCGAATGATTTTTAACACTCTTAAAAAATCCGACGACTTTGGCAGGGTATGAACCCACTATCTTGGCCACAGCAGTTCAGCATGCTACCGACTACGCCACTGAAGCCGCTATGATAATAATTATATTGCTTTTACGTCCCTTTTAACTACTGCGGCTTTTAGAGACGCCGGGGTGCCAAAATTTTGGCCTGAAGGGGGTCTTTAACGTGCCAGTAAATCTACTGACACGGCTCCCTTACATTTACGCACCCTCAAATGCCAGCTGACTGTGCCAGAATTCGATCCTGCAACCTTGGACACAGCAGGTGAGAACTTTACCGCTGAGTCACGCAGCCAGTCAGAGTCAAATTCAACACTCACCTAAGCTACACGTGGATGACCAAAGATGTCCCTAGCACTTAATACCAATATAGTCTACTTATAAAACAACATCAACAAAACAACTACTAAAACAAGAAAGTATTCCCTAACATCCTATTCTTTGGCCATCTGTGTAGCACAAGTTGGATTCCCTTGGTTCTAAAGCTCAAGTTTGAGGGATCTAGTCCCCAAACGGTCGATTGGCAACTGCGAATGATTACAGAAACGGTAGAGTTACTGGCACGATATAGAATCCATCCAGGGTAAAATCTCGGCACCCTGACGTTTTCGAAATCAAAGCAATTAAATGCGATGTTAAACCCGTATGCAGTGGCTGGCCACAAGATCTTGCTACCCCTGACTGCTGTTGCACCGGAAGTGACAGCGCTAATTTTCACGCCAGTCATGACGTCACAGACTCAACGGGACGCGCCCTGCTTGTCAATTGATGTCGCCTGCGCCACTAAAAGGTTTTTCATTTATCGTGTCGCGCTTGATTGACATCTCTCCATTTGTTTACTGGAGCATGTTCGACTCTTAGACGGGTCGTCCATAACATGGCTTATTGAATGACTACATTTACGTTTTAAGTACATTGTGAAGCATTATAAGGAAGTACCGAGATATTTCCCAACGGTGTGGAAATACGAAACATTACCACCTACCGTCTTTTCAGGGATCCTCCCAGCTCAGCTTCACCCACAAACTCTGTACCGTCGCAAGGACGGTGTTTGGGAGCTGAACACACTTTAACAGCAGATACAACTGGGGATGGTGACAAGTCGACCGCTAACTTGCGCCTAATTAAGGAAGGGTTAGGGAAGGGGTTTTAGAAGAAAGTTGGCCGTGGACCTGTTGATAGTAGGCGTCTCGGCATTTGCCTGGTGGTGAAAATGGGCAATCATGAAAACAATTTTCAGGACGGCTAAGGTAAGGTTTGAACCAACGCTCAGCCGATGTCAGTGGGGCACGAGCTACCGCATTACCATGGCCAGCTGTTAAGGACATATACGACTGTAAATATTACTAACTGACAAATGGTTAAGATTATTGATCATTCTCCCTCAGTTCCATACTTAGACTGAGACGAAAGTTATAGGCGAACATCAAAACACAATAATGAACTGTTTGAAGTTGACTTTAGCATGTTTTTAGTAAATATTTTTAGAATTATTTCTTGATTTATTCGGGTTGGCATCGAAGGCAAAGCATATCTAACGAAGAACAAACAATACAGAGCGATAATGTGTATGAATACCTTAAGGTACAGCCCTACGCGGATGCGGAACTAGTTTGCATGGCTGTGCAGATAGCGGTTAAGTTATGGAGTAAATAGTATTTAGAATACAATGTTGAACTGGATATTTTAAAATATAATTTTAGTTTTTGCAAAGATTTGCGTCTTTCACGTTTCTTGTTATTTCCCTATTTGCTTTCGTTTGGATTGTATGAGAATAATAGAGAAGTGAGAGAAGCCAGTCATGGAAATAACCTCAATTAGTGTTGACTTTCGCCAGGAAAGAAGGTCCTTTATAATAATATGTTTATTGCAGCAAAATTGCCATATAAATTAACATAAACACTAATCACAACAAAACTTGATCAATGATATATATCTTTCTGTACATGTATCGACATGATATCTGTCACATAACTCTCCACAGAGACGACATATACAGGTCGCGCATGGGTCATGGAATCTCTCTGTCCGGCATAACTTATGGTGGAAACCATGCACCGCAAGCCTTGTGACAAGATGTCTAAGATGGTAATTCGCCTCCTTCCAATCCTTTCTAGTCATAACATTTTTACTGTAGAAATCGAGCCATATTTCTCGTTTTTTATTCTTGGTGTTCAAGTACTAATTCTTCATAATCTGGCGGGGATGGTAGCAGCATTTTCAATCGTAGATCTTCAAGCAACATTGTTTCATTCGTCATCTCGTAAACCAGTCTGGATGGCGTAAATTTAGAAAGGCAAAGTGCTCGCTTCAGGAACGTCGCTTTAATTTTCTCAATGTCTTTTAAATCATTTCTTGTAAGGTACTGCCAAATTACTTGTATACCATAAGTGATTATTGGTACAATTTTGGTATTAAAAAGCTTCATCGCAGTTTGGATTGAAATCTTGGAGAGGTGTTGAATGTCGTTCATGGCCAGCACAGCTGTTATGCCTTTGTCCTTCACATGCGCCGTATAGGTGGTTCCTGATGTTTGCAGTATAACGCCCAGGTATTTGAATTTATACACATTGTTAACTGGTTGGTGATCTAGGATGATTACATCATCCATCGCTTTTCTGCCTCCTCTTCTGAACGTCATTTTTACCGTCTTATTCCTGTTTATAGTTAGGTCTGTTTCTTTGGCCCATGACGTCAACTTGTCAACAGCTGTTTGTAGGGAAATTCTCGACACCTTTATACCTGCGCTTGCCTGTTTGGGTAAATCCGACGACTAAGTAAGTACTATAATTAGCCACCCGCCATTACTCAGAGGGACAAATCTCAGTCAACATTTTCTTGCGATTCACACGTAGCCTAGGGGAACGAATTTCTCCGCAAATGTCTAAATGTGTTGCTTTATAATTTATGCTTTATCTAATAATTCTTTAAAAATATTGTAGGCTTATTGACAGTGGATTCGGATAATAAACGTGCAGATGTGAATAAAAGTCGTGCGGATGCGTTTTGTTTCTCCACGCTGAGCCTACGTATAGAGCCAGCCATATAAAACAAAAAACTTTACGAGCCTTACAGGAGTCACATATGATGTGTAACATCTGACATAGAAGACACCTCACGTGAAATTGTCGATACACCGGTATTTTATAATATTATTGGCACAAATATTAATCTATTGTAAAAGGGAGCGTTTTACAGATATTGTAGTTTATAATACGGAACTCATTTTATTAGATGATCTGTAGCTTCCACCAGCACAAGCCTAAATAAAGAATACGATCTGGATCAACTAGATTAATAGACGCGACACCGCTCATAACCTTAAATTCCTTATAAATAGGCCAACTTGCGAGTAAATGCAATGTGCACAGCAGTAGATCATGAAAGGCCTGCCCAGTTCCCGGACCTCTTGATTCACAGACCGACACGTAATTTCATGTAGATTCTGTTAAAATGAGTCATATTGATATGATTAGCAGCAGAGTATCATGAAGGCAGTGCAAGAACAATCAAGAAGGCTGTGCGAGAGTAGAAATATCAAGTAGGCATTGAAGAAAAAAAAGAGTGTCATGGAATTGTTATGTATTATTAGTGTGTAATGTGCCCAATGGGACACGGCTGACTAGCATCGAACTGGGGTCTTTATCACAAGGAAGACCAGGCCCATGATTCTGCGAAGAATCGAACCATTGATCTCTGAGGGGGAACAGCCACAATGAACCCGAGGAACAATGAGTTATAACTGTGTATAATTATAACAGCATGATGTCACGGCCAGAACGGGAATAGTATAGCATTAAAGGTGGATTATTGGAGAAAATACAAGCCTATGTACGTTTAAGATGCTAAGAGCTCAAGAAATCGGGCCAGCTTGACAGTTGACAAGTCGTGAATAGCAAGGGGGCGTTACTAGGTGACGCCAAGGAACTATTTTTCGTCGGCACTGGGGGAGCAACCAAAGATTAATGGCTTTGGGAACCACAGTCTTACAAGGCAGAGAAGCGGAGTGGGGGTGGTCGCCCACAGAAATTAATTAATTACGGCCAAATGGAGTAATAAATTGAGATGAAACTTACACCCAGATGCATGTATTCTAGGAAAGATAATTTAGGAGTGTCCACACGCCTAAATTAAAGCCTGCATCTATAAAGGAGCTTATGCACAGACCTAATCCGCGGCAGAGTCAGGATTTGTAATGTAGCAGTAGGGGAAGAACCGGAGTAGCATCATGACGCTGAAACGTCTTTTTAATGCCCCATGTTGGTAGCGACAAATGAAACGTTTTGCTAGCTCCTAACTGTTGGGTGAGAAATGTAACTGTTTACCTTTGCCTAAGCTATGTTGTTTTAATGGGCGCCAAGACCTCAACGCAATGTTGAAATCTAAATTTGTATTTAACAACGTCTAGCTCTGGCAGAACACCTTCAAGACTCTATTCACTCAGATCGTGGTATGATTTGATCATTAACCCAACAAACAATTGTATCAGGAGAAGGAATTGGTCTATATCTAATGCTACCTACTGAAAGCAAAGATTGCATTGTAAAAGAAATGAATTTATTATATAAAACAAGAATAGCAAAATTAATAATAATAAGTATAAAATTTAAATTGGAGCGTTGTGATTTGAATATTACCGATAGAAAATTACGTGAAAACGGAGTCTGATAAATTGATTTTACTCTTATTTCCAAGCTATGAAGTTACTGAAATATGAAATGTAAAACAAAGAAAAATGAGAGATTGCGTATTTCTGCGTCATTGGCGCTTACCACTGGAAATTGCCAAAGCATTTCCCTCGTTCTTGATGATGTTGTGAGCTTCCCACAGTCTCCTGGACGTCGTCATCTCCGTCGGAATTTGATGATATTCTGGTAGATTAGTTAATTCTATGGTCCGTACCTCGGACCCAAACACTCGTACAACCAAGTTTTACAAAAGTTCGTCGCTAACTCCACTGAACATCGGAGCGACACGCACGCGCATCCATACTCCTCAAGTATTTCACAGATAGTTCTCGTCCCACGGAACATCGGAGCGACTCCCGCGTATATCCACACTCGGCAAGAACTATACAGATTGTTCTCGTTTCACGGCGCGTCGAACGATATATCCACACGCCGGCTCCCCACTCTTCAGTCCCAACTAGCTTACGTCGTCTCCCCTGATTGGCTGACCCACCACGCGATCTACTCCTCCTCCGGGTCATTACACTCGGCGGGAGGGTTCCGTTCCAACAATTCGTCTTTTCTAGACCTTACGACCCAAGATTGCGTCATGCTTCTCGACAAGATTAAGCGTGTACTTGAAATCCCAGTGAGTCACGTCTCTCGATATACCCTAACTGACGAAAACTCCGTAAAATTCCGTAATCAGATAATTTTCTATGATATCGTCGTTCGTAATAATTTGCTGGATAGCGTTTTCTAAGACATAGAAAACCTATCTGAATGCTAATAATTTTTATAAAATGCTCCGAAAATACCTTAATAATAATTATAATAAAATAATAATAATAATAAATTACCATGAAAAATTCTCTTGGCTGAACACTTTGCCGCGTAAATAAATATAGAATGGCTTCCTACTGACTTATGCCAGTTGCATAAAACCCCTCGAAAAACACGTTACATATTCGCCTCGGATCATCGGATGATTTACCGTGACGACGGTCCATTATCCGATTATCCCAGACACGTTAATAAACCCCATCCAAAATACATATTACATAAATGAAATCACCCTAAATTACAGATATATACACTCATATTTTTTCTTCACGCACTTTGCGTCAATGTTTGTTGTCACAATGGATTGCACTTTGCAACCAGTCCAATGTTTTACATATGGAATAGTGTTCCACGGATATTTCCGCCTCTCAAATTTCTCTATGTTGGAGAAATAGACATAATTAATGTGTGAGCACTATGTATTTATGATGTCATATCACACGCATTGAAGGTGTTCTGATATATTTATATCACCCTAGAACTTCCTAATTTCACTGGAGGTCCCCTCCTTATGGTGACATTTAATTCCACTTATCACTGAGCACACGATCACACTACTGTGGCAGCGCCTCGTGACCATAATACTTAATCTCTCTTTGAAGTAGATTAAATTAATATTGACTTCTGAAAAAAAAACAGTAAATGTGCATTACATATAACACCAAATATCTCTGTGCCGTAATCGCCCTGTCTTGTTAAGTTCCCGTTAACCATATTCTACTTAATACTAGCTCCCAACACAGACCATTTCTCCTCACACTAATAATACCATTGTACAAATTATCTTAAATTACACACTTACAAATCTTACATGGCGAGGCCGTAAACAGAAATCACGTGTGCTGATATGTATGAGTTTCATGAAGGACTGTCTCGCATTCTGATGGCCCATCTTTTATCTCGTGGACGCCTTAAGCTAACAAGCCCTATTCAAGCGCTCCCCCATCTCTTGGAGATAAATGGGAACCCATCAGCGCTGCCAAAATGGCCTTGGTGCATCGAGACAATTTAGTGCTCAACAGCATCCGACAATCCCGTCATATTTCCCTGTACCTTAAAAACTCTCATTTACTTACATACTACCCCCCTGTGTGACTTCTGATACGCCTGCCTTAAGACCAGATCTTCCACGCACCAGACACCACACTTACTCATTTGATAGGCTGGCTCGCCAGCTAAACACACTCACTTTATGACACATATTTTCGTAGACTATGTATATTATACGTTCCGTATAATCTGTTTCCCTCACTATTCTCCAGCACATATGCTGTTTTCCCAATACGTTTGGAAACTATAAATGCTACTGCATCACCTGCTTCCAACCTTGCAAGTGGCTCCCTTAAATGAACGTCATCACGTTGCTCTACCTAGCGTATTTCTCAGTGTCTGTAACGATGCCCTGTTGCTACTGTCCACACATACTAACCCTACCTTCCTATGGTGTCACACCTCTACTCGACACTCTATGACCTAAAAATGTCACTTCTGACTGACAGAATGACGACTTAGACAGCTTCAAAGTGAACCCTGCCTGATCTAACTTCTGAAAAACTATATTTAAATGACGTAGATGCTCCTCAAAACTGCGTGAACTAATTACCATATCATCTATGTAAATGGTTACAAACTCTCCTGTGTCATCCCCTAATGCGATGTTTAAAGCCCTAATTAAAGCTGCTGAACTACTCTTTAACCCATAAGGTGTTCTACAAAATTGACAAAGGTTATATTTATGACTAAAAGCTGTAAATGGTCTATCTTCGTACATAAGTGGCACTTGCCAAAAACTGGAACTCAAATCTACACAAGGGAAATACTTCTTCCCCTCAAATGTTTGCATTAATTCCTCTATTGACATAGATTTCAGCTGATCTGAACTAATTCTACTGTTAACCAAACGAGCGTCTAAACAAATACGAACAGTGCCGTCGGTCTTGGGTACCGTGATCAAAGAATTAACATATGGACTGTTAGAGTGCTCAATAATCCCATCTTCAAGCATCTGATTAATTTGTGCCTCAACTGCACTCTGATAAGCGAAAGGTACAGGATATCTATGTCCTGTGAATACTGACCTATCAATAACGTTCAATGAATGTGTATAGCAATTGGCCATACCAATGCGATCCTCAAAAACTCTCCTATTACACAATAACACATCATAGAGCCGAACACACTGTTCATCCTCTATATTTCCCTGAAATGCAGCCTCCCGTAACGAGTCCTCTAGACTTCCGTTCGTAATCACACTGCCCACAAAACATGGAGAACCCCGCTCTACGGCTGGCGATATCTCATTTAAAGTACAAATCACACCTACAATACTACTCCTCTGAATACGGTCATTGAACGCTACTTCTACTTCAGAATCTCCCCATTTAAATTTCAAACTCCCTACATCATAACATAAGTTACCAGACACTCTACTTAGCCACTCTGAACCCAAGATAACACTGAATACTAAATTTGGAATTACAAGGCAAATCTGCTTCTCTACATGATTATTAATTTTAATGTCTACTAAAACTTGCTTAGAAATTACTTTAGACCTCTTCCCAACAGCTGTGATAACAAAAGTGCTTTTAATTGGCATCTCCTCAAAATTTACTCCAGTTCCTTTCATTTTATCATAAAATGCACTACTTATGCAACTCTTCATACAACCACTATCAATTAAAACATCTGTGTACGCCTCGGACACGTTAAATTTAACTATGGGGCTCTTACTAACCACTTCCTGAATAATACCTTCATCATTTAGTTCATGTAATAATTCATTTCTTACATTTAGGTCATAGGGTTCCTGTATAATTGTATGGACAGGGCATGCTACAGACTGAGATTCTGACCTTACTTCGCAGCCTGGTTCGCGTTTAAAGAACCGCTACAGCTGGCCGTAGTACTAGTTACTACTGCACTGGTCTGGTTGTTCTGAGTTGTGTTGTCATTGTTTGGCTGTATATTACTACCACTAGGCTGTTCTCTTCCTTGACCCCTATTCTGGTTGTAATTATTGTCATTATAATTTCTCCCTTGATTTCCCCTGAAATCATTGTTTCTCCCTTGATTTCCCCTGTAATCATTGTTCCTCCCTTGATACTGATTACCATAGCCATTTCCTCTGTTCTGATTTAGCTGATTATTATTATTTCTATTTTGAGCATTGGCCCCTTCGCCACCGTTCCCTTGAACTTCCTGATGCCTGGCTTCATTAGGTCTATTATTATTATTACCCTGGTTCCTATTAAAATTGTCCTCATAACCCCCTCTCCCTAGTGCATCAAATGTGCTTAACAAATTTTCTACTTGTGATATAGTCTTTACATTCTGGATACAAGCAGCCTCCTTGATCCTATAGGGAAAGTGCCTAAGTAGCAACCTTACCACATCACTTTCCTCCTTCAAGCCATCCAGATATTTACACACTAATACCTGCCCTAAAAAGTATTCGGTCATGGTGGAGCTTCCTTTAGGGTTATATTTACCACACACTACTCCCTCACGATGCTGCGACTGAATAACCTCATTCCAGAACTTTTCACAGAATTTCATTTTAAAATCATTCATATCAGTAAACTTGTCTCTGTAGACAGCAAACCAATTCCTCGTTTCCCCCACAAACACTTGTTCTAAAATTTCAACTACCTGGCACCACTCAATACTACCATTTTCCAACCTCTCCCCGAATTTATTTTCTATAGTGTTCATGAACTCCATTCTGCACCCCTGTCGATTGCTGAACTTACCCAGTTCTACCTCCCTGTGTGTGCTATTCACAAAAACTGGTCTATTCTGACTATTTTCTTGCCTGATCCTAGCTTTTAATTTTAATTCTAATTCTGCGATTTTCTCCTCAGCCTTCCTCTCAATACTCTTTACTGTTAATTTAATGTTTCCTTCTGATTCTTCTACTTTATCATATAGCTTTGCTTGTTTCTCCTCAATCTTGCTAATGCTCTCTTTATTACTCTCTCTTAAATCATTTACTTCTGCAACTATTTGTGAGTGGACTTTCTCAATTCTACCCCCCAGCTGTTCCTTAACCTCTTTAGTAGCTACCTGAATTTTGTCAATTTCTCCCCCCAATTGCTTTTTGACCTGCTGTGTTTCCAGTTGCACTAGTTCTTTTAAATTTTCAGCCTGTGTACTGATTCTAATTTCCAACTCCTCCTGTACTTTTCCTAATTTTCTGTCTACATCTGCAATAATCTCTTTAGCCTTTTCTTCCATCACCCCCCTGATCTCACCTCTAATCAGTTCGAATTTGTCACTCATTTCCCTACTGTTTTGTTCTAATTTAGCATTTAAAGTTTCAGTACTCTCTCTATTTTCCTTGCTGTTTTGTTCTAATCTGGCGTTTAAACTATCGCTCAATTCCCTATTACTCTCTTTATTTTCCCTACTGTTTTGTTCTAGTTTAGCGTTATTCTGTTCTAACTTTGCATTTAAAGCTTCTGTACTTTCTTTATTTTCCCTACTGTTTTGTTCTAGTTTAGCGTTATTCTGTTCTAACTTTGCATTTAAAGCTTCTGTACTTTCTTTATTTTCCCTACTGTTTTGTTCTAATTTAGCGTTATTCTGTTCTAACTTTGCATTTAAGGCATCACTACTAACTTTGTTCTGATACATAAACTCGAGAAGTAAAGTTTTTAATTCTGGTTGGCCGCCTACACTCCCTGTTTCAGTATCGGGATTTACCTCCGCTACCCCGGTACTACCATCACTCGACATACTGCTCGTATCATCACTCTCCCGTTGATGACCACTACGTAACCTCATCTGTCTTTCTTTCTCATCCCCCATAATGATATACACTGATACAGACAAATAACCCCCAAAATACAGGCACAGAAATATATACCCTTCTCCTTCCACAAATGTTATTAGGTTTTCAGCCCCAAGTTGTCGGCGACAAGTGAAACGTCTTTTTAATGCCCCATGTTGGTAGCGACAAATGAAACGTTTTGCTAGCTCCTAACTGTTGGGTGAGAAATGTAACTGTTTACCTTTGCCTAAGCTATGTTGTTTTAATGGGCGCCAAGACCTCAACGCAATGTTGAAATCTAAATTTGTATTTAACAACGTCTAGCTCTGGCAGAACACCTTCAAGACTCTATTCACTCAGATCGTGGTATGATTTGATCATTAACCCAACAAACAATTGTATCAGGAGAAGGAATTGGTCTATATCTAATGCTACCTACTGAAAGCAAAGATTGCATTGTAAAAGAAATGAATTTATTATATAAAACAAGAATAGCAAAATTAATAATAATAAGTATAAAATTTAAATTGGAGCGTTGTGATTTGAATATTACCGATAGAAAATTACGTGAAAACGGAGTCTGATAAATTGATTTTACTCTTATTTCCAAGCTATGAAGTTACTGAAATATGAAATGTAAAACAAAGAAAAATGAGAGATTGCGTATTTCTGCGTCATTGGCGCTTACCACTGGAAATTGCCAAAGCATTTCCCTCGTTCTTGATGATGTTGTGAGCTTCCCACAGTCTCCTGGACGTCGTCATCTCCGTCGGAATTTGATGATATTCTGGTAGATTAGTTAATTCTATGGTCCGTACCTCGGACCCAAACACTCGTACAACCAAGTTTTACAAAAGTTCGTCGCTAACTCCACTGAACATCGGAGCGACACGCACGCGCATCCATACTCCTCAAGTATTTCACAGATAGTTCTCGTCCCACGGAACATCGGAGCGACTCCCGCGTATATCCACACTCGGCAAGAACTATACAGATTGTTCTCGTTTCACGGCGCGTCGAACGATATATCCACACGCCGGCTCCCCACTCTTCAGTCCCAACTAGCTTACGTCGTCTCCCCTGATTGGCTGACCCACCACGCGATCTACTCCTCCTCCGGGTCATTACACTCGGCGGGAGGGTTCCGTTCCAACAATTCGTCTTTTCTAGACCTTACGACCCAAGATTGCGTCATGCTTCTCGACAAGATTAAGCGTGTACTTGAAATCCCAGTGAGTCACGTCTCTCGATATACCCTAACTGACGAAAACTCCGTAAAATTCCGTAATCAGATAATTTTCTATGATATCGTCGTTCGTAATAATTTGCTGGATAGCGTTTTCTAAGACATAGAAAACCTATCTGAATGCTAATAATTTTTATAAAATGCTCCGAAAATACCTTAATAATAATTATAATAAAATAATAATAATAATAAATTACCATGAAAAATTCTCTTGGCTGAACACTTTGCCGCGTAAATAAATATAGAATGGCTTCCTACTGACTTATGCCAGTTGCATAAAACCCCTCGAAAAACACGTTACAACGCCATGGAAGAAAGCAATTAATTATAATTAATTGGCCAAAGCAATTGCCTGCACGCGAGTGAATTTGGAACCTCCATGAATAGACAAATAAGGATCTCACTTCACTTTGTCTGAAAACAGATTATTTTAAGAAGAGAGTCGCTCCTGGAAATCCATTGAACTACTTTTCATCAGGGAGCTTTATATGGGGGAAGCTGAAGCAGAGAGTCAGTTCTTCTTGACTCAACTCGTGGGATGACACGATGTCGGATCACGCAAGAAAGTGCGCGGAATTTATAAAGTATTGACGCTCAAGTGTATTAGCAATGAACAATGAAAGGCGCACCATGCAGCTTAATAACAGTAATTCTGCATCATATAATAATTAGTCTACAGCAGACGTATAAGCAACAGTATACGCGAGTATAGAATCAGTACAGCGTAGAGATATTTTAGGATGATGTTTACAGACAATGAACATAACCACAGGAAGTGTTATCATGGGTAAAATAACACATACTATTGGAATGAACACTACAGTTACGGGAACCTGGAAGGTATCACAAGTAGTTGTGATCTAGGATTGAACAACTTTGCAGTAGAGGAGACATAAACTGTAGGTGACGGGAGACGAACACACACACGCAAGATAGACTTTCAAGGAGACCAGCGGTTGTCAGGATTTAGCTGCATCGCATCTCTGAGGTCAGGCGATAGTGGGAATCCGATCAAGGATCCGTGTGTGAAAATTGTGTATAAAGTTAGATTACAGTGATAGTTAAAATTGTATGTTTATATGGTAAAAGAATGTGTATTGTGTTAAAGTGAAAATGCCAGTAGTGAAATATATAATTACTATGTGTAAATTATATGCAATGTGTCGTGTGAAAAATATCATGATTGCTTAAAGCAAGCATTATGGTGGGTGAATGGCTGTCATGCTGGACTAATCAAGCTAGAATGAAAGTGAGTACAAATTTAATATGTTGATATGATTTAATAGCTCACCATACAACGAATCATTTCCTCAACGATTAAGAATTAACAGTCATTTGTGTACGAGATCACATCCCTCGTATTTTGGTAAAAATATGTCTTTGAGGATGACAAGCTCACGACCATTCAGGCGTAAGACATTGATGAAAGTAACGGTAACGTTAAATAATAATAATAATCTAGGTCGGTAACAATAATAAATATATAAATCGGCATGTCAGGCCTATAGTACGTGCAAAGTGTGTCATATCCATTGTAAGAATACTGTGTTTTTATGAAGAGTAAGAAAGAAAGATAAATATCGAGATAAAGAGAGCTTTTTCAGTGTCATTGAAATGTTAGATAAATGTTTTATTATGGTATATTCTACATGGTTGTATTTGAGAGCCATTAAGATAGTCAATGTAAATGCCAGTAAATTTATGCTTGTTTTGGAGCTACGTAGAACTTTGGCTTATGAGTAAATGTATAGAGGACGTAAGTGCTTTAAGAATTGAGTCATCTGTAAGAAATATTGTTTGAGCCGCGATCAGCGAGCATGTAACGTAGAATCAAGAGATTTACGTCAATAAGTTGCGGGGATCATCCGAATATAGTTCGCGCGTTGTTGAATCTAGTCGGCTAATCTTCGAAGCTACGATATAGTATTGCCTTAGAGCATACATGTGTATTCGCAACAGAGTTGGGACAGAGTCTGTCTGTATCCACTGTTAGCAGAGTTTTCGCCACCAGGGATAACTGCTAGGCACCCTAGGTAGGCCAATATATTAATTGATCTGCCCCTAGAGGTAAGACAAATGGTTCTTCGTGTAGGAAACGTGGATTTCCTCTAGTTTTATGCATGCCCGTCCAGTGAGATAACAATTTGAAACTCAGCTGAGACGCGCGCAAAGCCACTGATTACGACCATAGAACGGCGAAGCTATTTCGTGATCCATCCCTTGCCTTGAATAGTAATTAGGAGCCGATATGAGCCCATTAAATACTCTAAGTGTAGGTATTAAGTAATTAGATTGACTCAATTCGTAATGACACGATCCATTCAGGGTACCTCAAGCACAGCTGCACCATTGAGTGAGCATATGGCCATGCGGGAAGTCAGGCGAGGTAGCAGGTATAATCCACTAACCCGGCAGCCATCTTGCATAGGACGGCCCGTGACAAATCCATTGTTCGCACGAAAGGAAGTCAATAGACCGGATCCTTTTATTTTAAGATTGTAGTGGGACACTGAAGAAACTCTATATTTCGAAAAGTAATTAAGATGTGCTTGATATGATGGTATCAATTAAATTAGATGCACTGTTTCCATTCATATGCAATGTTGGAATGAAGTAATCGGATAACATTTGGCCAAGTTATTATCCGAGGAGAAACTAACTACACCAAATAAATAGAAGCATTTTGTAAAGAGTATTTACCAAGTTCACACTAATTTATTCATACGGGTAGCGTGATTTGAATGATATGACACATTTGTAACGATAATGTTTTGACCAGACCCAGAAAATCGTTGCATGGTGAAGCTATAAAATATCTATAACTATGTGTATTTTGGATGGGAAAGTGTACCACTTCAGCGTTTGAAACTTATGGGAAAGGAATACGATTCGCGCGGAAAAACAACACTTATTAAATAAGGCAGAAGCTAATGAATCAATGTTATTTAAAGTAAATGTTCCGTGTAAAACGGATAAATGATTGATAATTGAATATTTAATGTCATTTAAATGTAATTTGTGTTTGTTGTGTTGTGATATTCAAATTTGTGTTAAATTGTGCCACGTGAAGAACAATATGGACACTCGCAAATGTCAAGGAGTATCAACAATAGGATGTTTAGGATAGATATGAGTGCGGTGGAGCACCGATCTTGATGAGAAGAGACTCAAAGATAATTTTGATTTTTGTTATGGGAAGTAAGTGTAAAATATTTTTTGTGTTTTGTGTTTTCTTTCGCCATGAAGTAGTACCATTAAATGTTATACTTAGGAATATGTTGTTTATTTCAAGTAGAGTAGTCACCTGACAGACTCAAATCCTGAATATGTGGTCGTATAGTGGGTTGAACGCCCCATGCCTCGAAAGACCGTGAGTTAGCTGGGATACGAGCACATGTTCCATATTGTAAGGTACCTGTGAGGGTAGCCTGTACAAAGAATTAACCTAAGGGATGAAATAAATGTGTTTAGGGGGAAAGCTTGGCAATTACTGTAAGAGGTATGGATTATCTAGTGGTTTGCGATCGTCAGTACGATCTGCAAGGAGAACTCCCCAATGTACTGCTTGGCGGGGTAGTTCCGGGTGAGGGTGTGTAAGGAAGGGTAATTTAATTATTACTCTGTGTGCGATAGCGGTACACAGCGGTCTAAAGTAAGTAGTAAGCAGGCGAGCTAACAGGGAGCCTGCTTGTGTCAGCGCTATGCGGTGGCGCTTTGCTGACGTCACGAAGCAATTAAATAGTAGAGCTAATTCTAGATCCTACCTAATGGGGAAGCTAAGAGGGTAGGATCTTATCAGCTAATTAAATAAAGGGCAAGACCAATGACTTCTATTGTGTTTGAATTTAATAAGTACTTCGATTTGGAAGTACTCTGGCAAATAGCAGTTCAGTTAATATAAATAGATAATTATTACAATCCAAGCACAGGGGAATGGGAGTGTAATGTGACTGAGTGTTTGTGATCGCTTGAGACACTTACGCTTCAGCTAGCAGCAGCGGTTCATCACGTAGGTAGCACTGCGACAGACTGATCCGGGGGCATGACCTTCCGGAGTTCTTATAGACGCCTCATGCTACGTCTGCGGAATCCGCACATTTCTCCTAAGTCATAGCCCTCCCTTGGGTCATTGGCTGGGACACGAGGCTACCTGAGTTCATAGAGGTGATAATTTATTGGGTTTATAATTCTGTAACTGTATTTGTAGATTTCTGAAGTAAGTGTTTGGCTTTTGGATTTGTCGGGGGTTTTAGTATTAGGGGATGATGGTGGCGTACACTAGGGGTACAACAATATGATGACGAATGGGTACAGTAAATAAAAAGATTGTTGTGTGTTGTTGAATGTCCAGGAGGGATACGATCCAGCTGGCAGTGCGTCTTACACACTTCCGTCCGATCCACTTCCGTCCCATTTTTCCAAATCACTCCCACAAAAATATCCAGCAACCGAGTGGAAAGATGTTACACATCAAAAAGAGTTGATAATTAAGAAGAATGAGTGGAAGATATCTGGATCGACACGTTCAGAGCCTCGAGAGCGGCAAGTCTCTGTCTGGATCCCTACGGACTTAAGAACTGGACAACAGATTTCGGGATTGTCCCACGGCTTCCTATCATAAGTCCATCAACACGTATTTCCCTCACGTTGTACGCTTGATGGAACCGATAGGAAACTACTTACTGAAGACTGACATTGTTTCTTTTTGAATCGTACCTTGGGATCAATAATAAATCCACTTCCACATGTCCTGTCCAACGAGATGATATCTACTGGATCGGGTGCTTCCTCCTTCAGCAATACAGTGAACCTCAAAACCTGCAGTCTGTAGGAGCTTTTTTTCTTAGCGTATGGCTATTAGTGCCGGGAGTGTCCGAGGAGATGTTCAGCTCGCCAGAGTTTGTAGCTGCCTCTATGCGAACACCCATGGGGTGAGCTACGAGTACCGTCGCGTGTGGAGTGTTGTCTGGGGAGGAAGGTAGGGGCTGTGGTTTATAGTTAGGGACCAACCCCTGTATTTGCCTGGAAGGAAGATGGGACACCACAGAAGACCGTCTTCAAGGTTGCCGGTGGGGGATTCAAACCTCCTCACCTCCCGGATGTGAGCGCCTGCCTGCAGCCATGCCGTAACGACCACGGCTAACTCACCCAGTTTTAGGAGCTAATAACCCCTTTATTACCTCTGACAATGTTTGATTAAGTCACAACACATCCATAATCCAACTATTATTTCAGCGAGTGACTAATACTGACGGATTATCCCTTCAGGTGACATAATGAGAGCATCCAGCGATAGTAACTCACATCACTTATGAGCAGTTGATCACTAACCATTGTGACAGAGTAAACAAGGCTATTCCTTTGACAGCTGTTGCGACCCTTATGAGGGCTCCAGGCTTGCTGTATTTACTATGGCATCAGACGGGGTAATATAGACCATCACAGAGCGAAATTGCCTCGCATTTATGATTATGGCGCATGATATCTCTGTATTTCATGAATGCAGTTGTTGTTGATTCATTTAGGGCAGAGGTGGGCACAATTCGGCTCAATGAGCAGCGCTCCTGCTCCGGCAGTAGAAAGAGCCGAGTATGCGCTCTCACCGGAGTTAACCTTGTAGTTGCTTGCACAGCTTCCCGTTACAAGCGGCGTATCACAACAGCTTTATACTTGTGCCCTGATTGTTGTGCATTAAATGATTAGAGTATGGTGCTACGTACATACGCTTTATTGTATTCCTTTTATTAGGTTCTGTGTAGGAAACATAAATAATTACTTTGACAGCTGATAAGTACACACTCCTTTGCTCACTACCGATAGTCTTAAAACTACAATAAGCCAACCTAACAACTTGTTTAGAACACAAGGAACGAAAACTTGCTGTGGAGTACAGAAATAAATACATGAATAAATATCATTCACTATAAACAAAACATAGGCCTAGGCCTATGTATTCTTATTATCTGAACTGTCATTCTGCAGATGATGAGGAGGTGTGCGTATCCTTTCGCTGAAGCAGACGGGTGATTCTACCTATGCTTGCGCCTTGACTGCGCATATTGCCATCTAGTCGTTCCAGCACAAACTATTAGCGAGCAGTCAGCTGGTCCCGGCTCCTTGGCTCCGCTCGTGCTCATGCAGTTGGCTCCAGGAGCTGCGCGCTCTCATTGCCCACCTATGATTTAGGGGTTCGCGACATCGTGGACATCTAGCCCCATGTGCATAGGAATGTGTGGAATCTGACTGATGACCTGTGTTATTATGATGACTGTATTAGTATGTGTATTTGTACAGGTCGGACGTTTGTTTTAGACGAGTGAAAAATCTTAATGGAAGCCTGGAGGCGAGTTACTACAGTACCTGTGTTGTTATCAGCTGCCCCAAGCGGTCCGATGATTGACAAAGCTGCTTCACACTACTGGTCAAGTACAATCATTGGCAAATATAATGACGTTCTGTTCGCAAATACGTAACGTGTCACACAATACTGTACTGTCTGCTCAAGTCTGGGATTCCATTAAATCAGATCGGTGGTGACAAGTGTGAGGCGCTAGGGTGAGAGAGTGTGTGTAGGCTCACCGGCAGGCTTCAAGGTCAAGGGCAATCGTCTAAAACAAACGTCCGGCCTGTAATTGCGGCAAGGATAGGGTAAATTACGGCCATGGCCTCAAGTCAAGTATCATCGTGGAATTTTCCAAAGTGGAAACCAGTCGCCTTCGTGGTGTAGTGGTCAGCGTGCTTAGCTGCCACCCCGGATGTCCGTGGTCCGATTCCCGGCTCTACCACGAAATTTGAAAAGTGTTATGAGGACTGGAACGGGGTCTACTCGGCCTCCGGTGGTCCAAATGAGTAGAGGGGGTTTGATTTCCACCTCAGCCATCTTCGAAGTGGTTTTCCGTAGTTTCCCACTTCGTCTCCATGCAAATGCAGGGATGGCATCTACCGTAAGGCCACGGCCGTCTCCTTCCCCGTTTCTCGCCTATCCCTTCCAATCTTCCCATCCCCCATAAGCAAACGCTTTGCAGGTGAGGCGCCTGGGCGAGGTGTTCGTCCCACCTCCCCAGTTGTATCCCCCGACACTCAATGTCAAGCTCAAGAACACTGCCCTGGAGGAGGTAAAAGGTGGGAGTCAGAGGGAAACGACAACCCTGGAGGGTAAAACGACTACGAAAAAAAGAAAGAAAAGTGGAAACCACAGGAAACGACTTATAAATTGGCTGATGTAGAAATCAAACCCACCTCTTCTCAGTTCTGCCTCACGAGGCTGAGTGTATCCCGTCCCAACCCTAGACCAAAAATAATTTCTTGGCAGAGCCGCGATCGAACCTAGGCCTGAGGAGTTACAGCCAAGAATGCTAGGCAATGCGCCATGAAATGATATTTTATAAATGCTTCCTTATTTTGAACATCTTTGTGATTTTCTACGATTTATCAGTGCCCAATGGTGACTATTTTATATAAAGTAGCTTGTTGTGAGTTCACTAGTAGATATTCAGCAAATAATTCAAAACCATTTTCCTTAAACCACCTACTACCCAGTAATATTTTTTTGTGTAAATGTGAGTTGGAGATATCGGGTAGTTTAAATCAACACACACCCAACTACATGGGGCAGATGATTAGGATGACCCAAGCCACAAAAATGAATTAACAATCTTCTGATAGTAGTACACGACTAAAACTTTCAAAGTAAACCATGGATTACGATCACATGCAATCTTCTTATACAACAAGATAAAAGGAATCATTATGAAACATCCGCCAGGTTTGTTCCTTCTTGCTAACCCTACTGAGAGTGTCCAGGATGAGCTCGTCGTTAACGTGTTCTTCGCCAACTTGGGGCAGCCAATGAATTCCTGACGGGCAAGGTGCTTATACAATAGCCAGCATGTTATTTGTTGAAATACCAGCTATAAAAGCAATTTTCTGTAAAGGACTTCGCTTTATACCTCCACAATAACGTGATACCGCCAGCATTACAGCCTATCCCCGCCTACAAACGACGTCATTTTCACAACCACATGCGAGCAAGGCATGCAATGGGCCCCTTCGTCTGCCCATAACAAGCCCCTGTACTGGCATTCACAGCTGCTAACAATGTGCTTTAGTATACATGTTTTAGAGCATTCATTTCAAATATTTACGAGCATCATTTAAAAGGCAAGTTACAATGATTAAGGCAGGCCAATTAACGTTTACTGAGAGATGAAGTACAATGCAATGTGACAAAGATACACCGGCCCTTTTTATCTGCAACAGTCATCAGGACTTCGTAAATGACGATCTGAGCGTTCAACTAATGCAATATTCCAATTCCTTAATGACAGAAGCCTTCGTGTTGGTCGTGCAGCCACCAGAAAGCATCTGGATGAAGCTGTAAGGTAAATCATCTTCCATCCATTTGTAGACTACATTCAGCTTGTCGAACGTTTCGAGTCCAAGCGCGCAACGTATTCGTAGGGAGAGGGCCGTTATAGCACAGTGGTCAAACTGCTTGAGTGACGTCAATTGGACTTCCGGTGACGCATGATCGCGAAATTAATGGTTACGTAAAATTACACGCCTCGTTCCTTGACTGGGAATCAATTCCACTCCGCCTCAGTGGCAGGCAAGCCGCTTGACTACTGCACGAACAAGCCCATGAATTTGCCTGCCCTGTCTTTTAGTGGTGACCATGTTGTTGTTGTTATTGTTGTTGATTTATTAGGGTATTTGGGACATCTTGGTCATGTAGCCCGTGTGCTTGGGTGGGAGTAGAAATTGTCTGATAAACTGTGTCACTGTGATGTCTGTACTAGTGTATGTATTTGTAATCCAGGTAAAATGTGGGTAGGAAGTGGCCGTGGCTTTAAGTTAGGTACCATACCAGCATTTGCCTGGAGTAGAAGTGAGGAAATCACAGAAACCAATTGCAGAATAGCTGAGGTAGGAGTCGAACTCTCCTCTTCTCAGTTTTTCCTCACAAGGCTGAGTGGACCCCGTTCCATTCCCCATATCAGAAATAAATTTCTTGGCAAAACCGGGAATCGACCCGTGGCCTCTGTGGTGACAGCCAACAATGCCAGCCACTACGCAACGAGCAGCAGATACAACTGGAGAAGGTGACAGGCCGATCGCCCAGACGACCGCCAACTTGGCTCTAATTAATTAAGGAAGGCGTTACTATAAAATGACATAAACATGACCATGATAGCCTGATTCCTTATTGACGATGTAATTCTTCTTCTTTCTTCGTTTTGCCCACTTAGGGAGCGCGTTTGAACTTTTTGACTCGGGTTGATGGTGTTTTCCTCTTCTTCTCCTCCCAAAATCTCCTCATGATCTCACTAAGCCCCTACTTACGTTCCTCCGTCCATTTTTTTCCAGTGGTCTTTTTAGTTTTTTCGGCGAAAGAGTGATTTGAAACTAGAATTCCAAAAGTCTTGCGATTCATGATGATATCTTCTGTAATGTTTATTTCTTTTAAGTCCTGTTTGATTTCTTCTAACCAACTGATTTTGACCTTTTTTGAATTAATTATATCAAGCATTTTTTTTTTGCATATCTGGAGTTGTCCATTCTGCTGATGTGGCCATAACATTTCAATCGTCTCTTACGCACGGTATCAGTGAACTTATTGAATACTGTGTACTAGTCTGTGGTTTTCCTTTTAATCCATATTGAACCCGCTGAGCTAAGGTTCATGTGATATTTTTTATAACAGCACATTTATGATGGGATGTAGTACCTTTGAACACACCCAGAAAGCCACGTGGAGCTGAGAGCTCACGCTATACTCTTTGAAGTAGCGGTGAATCGCACTTTTGACTTTGGTGAAGTCTGCTAATTATTTATCTGAGGTCTTATTAATTAATTTTATCATTCCACGAGACTCAGAATATTCCATTTCGTCATGCTGCATTATTAAAACATTTTGGAGAATGTTATTTTCGCTTAAGGTAAGGTAATACCCTTGCAGATACGCATACAGGAATGTAAGTAGTCGCTCAACGACTTCGTTTTGACGACCTACTTCCTAGAGGAACTCAGTGCCTTGCACTACGTCTGGAGAATCCGCCCCGTGTAGGCGTGAAATTGCATCCGTCCTATAAGACGTAGAAAATATCCGCTGTTTAGCGTGGAAGTTATTATCAGGTGCCATCGTGCACGAATATACTGCAAATCACTGTTATTTATGCACAGTGAGCCACAAGAAGCATATTGGGAAATAATTGGCAAGTATAGTGAATTTTATAACAGCGGGAAACTGGGTCGGTGAACAGATGGGTGTTTGGGGGGCTGAGAATTTTATTTCTCAGCTGAATAGTAAGCCTGAAAAGTTGGAAACGGGTTGGCGTCAGGAAGGGCATCCGGCCATAAAACTAAATAGCCAAAACCGTACAAATATGACAAGTTCTACAAGCTTAGCCTCGGAAACTGCTAGGGCGTTCCCCGGAAGCGACGCGCAAGGATTCCGCCTGTCCCTTGTGAGAAATGAGCGAAGGCTACCGGGCCATGGGCGGGCCTGGCTAAAGAAGCAAGTCCAAATGAGAATTGGTACCCTGAATGTTGGATCTATGACTGGTAAAGGTAGAGAGGTTGTGGACCTAATGATAAGGAGAAGGATTGGAATCCTGTGTGTTCAAGAAACTAGGTGGAAGGGTAATAAAGCAAGAGAGCTTGGCTGTGGCTTTAAGTTGATACAGTGGAGCAAACAGTGCAGGTAGAAATGGTGTTGGAATTATCCTTTCAAATGACTTTGCCACCTGCCTGGTCAGTGTAAACAGAAGAAATGACAGAATAACGAGTGTGAAGCTGTGCCTTGGGGAGGAGTTCACAATTGTAGCTGCTTATGCTCCACAAGTTGGTTGTGAAGAGCAAGAAAAGGACGACTTCTGGAGAGACCTGGAAGAAGAACTTTCCAGCATACCAGCAAATGAAAAAGTATTTTTGGGTGGAGATCTGAATGGACACGTTGGAACCAGTATCGAAGAAGAAGGAATGAGAAGAGTACATGGAGGTTGGGGATTTGATGCGAGAAATGAAGAAGGCGAGAGAGTGATAAATTTTGCCTTGGCTTCAGATCTGGCAATTTGTAACACCTTCTTCCAGAAAAGCGAGAGGCATCTATTGACATACAAAAGTGGAGGACGGGAAAGCCGAATAGATTTCCTCTTGTGCAGAAGAATACATCTGAAGGAGGTAAAGAACTGCAAAGTCATACTAGGGGAAGACGTGACTCCACAGCACAGAGTGCTGGTGCTGGACTATGAATGCACAGGCATGAAGAAAAGAGCAGTACGGAAAATGACTCCAAGAATCAAATGGTGGAGATTAAAAGATCCAATTTTGGGAAGTGAATTCAAGGACAAGGTGCTCCAAGAAACACATTTAGTGGAGGGAGTTCAGAAATGGTGGACAGTAAATGCTGAGGCTATCAGGAAAGTTGGTGTGGAAGTTCTGGGTAAGACGTCTGGGAAAGGCGCTCCACTTGATAAAGAAACATGGTGGTGGAATGATGAGGTCCAGGATACGATCAAGGCGAAAAAACAAGCCAAGAAGGCCTGGGAAGAATCTGGAATGACCAAAGACAGAGAACACTACAGACAAGCAAACAAAGCTGCGAAAAGAGCAGTTGGAAGAGCAAAGGCAATGGCATGGAATGAAGTCTACGAAAATCTAGAGACCAAAGAAGGCGAGGCAAAGCTCTTCAGAATTGCTAAGGCACAGGACAGAGCATCAAAAGATCTTACCCACATCAAGCAAATAAAGAATGAACAAGGAATGGTAATTCGAGATGAGAACCAAATTACGAAGAGATGGGAGGAGTACTTTGAAAAGCTGCTTAATGAGGAGAATAAAAGGCTTGTGTTTGAAGATGGTATTCAAAATTATAATTTAACAACTAACATTTGCAGGGTAGAGATTGTAACTGCTATGAAGAAAATGAAAAGTGGAAAAGCAACGGGCCCCGATGAAATCCCCGTAGAGGCCTGGAAATGCCTGGGAGAAGAGGGAATAGATATGTTGCTGAGCCTATTCCAACAAATATTTCAAGAGGAAATAATGCCCAACGAATGGCGGAAGAGTACCATAATTCCCATCTATAAAGAAAAGGGGGACATTCAGGATTGTGCAAATTACAGAGGAATAAAACTCATGTCGCACACTATGAAGATCTGGGAAAAAGTCATTGAGGTAGGCTTAGGAAAGAGACAACAATAGCAGAAGAACAGTTTGGATTTATGCCAGGGAAAGGAACCACAGATGCCATTTTTTCTCTGAGACAGCTCATGGAAAAACACAGGGAAAAGAAGAAAGAATTGCATATGGTGTTCATAGATCTAGAGAAGGCTTATGATCGTGTCCCCCGTCAAGAAGTATGGAGATGCATGAGATTCAAGGGAGTACCAGAGAAGTATGTGCGCATTATCCAGGACATGTACCATGGGGCAAAGACGCAAGTTAGAAGCAGTGTAGGGCTAACGGGAACCATACCAGTTGAAGTTGGTCTCCATCAAGGATCTGCACTGAGTCCCTATATCTTTGATCTGATAATGGATGTTATCTCTGAAAGCCTTAGAGAACCTGCTCCTTGGTGCATGCTATTTGCAGATGACATTGTACTATGTAGCACTAATCAAGAACAACTCGAACTTAAACTAGAACACTGGAGAAAAGCATTAGAGGACAGGGGTCTTAAAATCAGCCGGAATAAGACTGAATACATGTGCCTCGGTGGAAAGGGAAATGACAGTGTGAAGATGGACGGAAATCAGCTCCAAGCAAGTAATAGTTTCAAGTACCTTGGATCAACGGTATCTGACGATGGCAATCTAGACCTGGAAATTACCCACCGAATTCAGGCTGCCTGGTTAAACTGGAAAAGGTTGTCTGGTGTCCTCTGTGACAGGAGACTAAATGTCCAAGTAAAGGGGAGAGCCTATAAAAGTGTGGTGAGACCTGCGATGCTATATGGAGCAGAAACTTGGCCAATAGTACAGTCGCAAAATAAACGGCTGGATGTAGCCGAAATGAAAATGCTGAGATGGATGTGTGGTGTTACTAGGAAAGACCACATCAAGAACAGCTTCATACGAGGAAGTGTCAAGGTAACCCAAGCATCAAGGAAAGTTCAAGAAAGGCGGTTGCTCTGGTATGGTCACATTAAGCGCAGGGATGAGACCTATGTGGGAAGAAGAGTGCTGGATCTTGAGCTGGAGGGCAGGAGGGAGAGAGGCAGACCTAGAAGAAGATGGATGGACTGCGTGCGGGAAGACTTCGCAGAAAAGCAGTTAACCGAAAACACCATTTGGGACCGACGGAAATGGAAAAGACTTGCCAAAAACGTCGACCCCGCATGAGCGGGAAAAGATGATGAAGAAGAAGAAGAAGTGAATTTTATAACATTACCGTAACACCACATTTTTGTACCCACGTGTTTGTGGAGGGCCGAGTGCCTGGTGAAAAATATAGAGGTAAACGTGTTATAACTACTTTGAATAAGTGTGATTATGAATGTATAACATATTTGAATTGCCCCAGTGAATTTTTCAATTCCAAAACGACGCACATTTCACGGATGCCACGTGATGTAAAAGTGGCGTCAGCACACGTGAAGAACCACAGAACAGTGCTTGCCCACGTATTAATTCATATCTGCGAAATAAAGGCTGTGTTATCTATTGCAATTAAAGCCTGTAACATTTACTACGAACATTGTATTTTTGAAGTGAAAGAATGAACTACTACACGATTTATTTTACCACCCACGTGATCAGACTATTCTACACCATGTTTGAGACTGACATCATGGGCTAATACCGCTATGGTATGAGGGTGATGTTTCTATTGGAACCAGCATGATGGTGGAACTTCCAGAACAGCGAACGAGGAGGTAGGAAACCAGGATGCCATTCCCAGGCATGTCCAGTACATCCACGAGGTTATCGACAGGGACAGATCGAACCCTGGTCTTTGGAGGAGTCCAAATGGGAATCCTGATGAGGATGATACCGTTCCGGAGAGCCAGAAATGAATTTGTACAACCCTTGTCGTTGAACAGAGGGCTGAGTGAGAGCTCCTCCATTTCGTGAGTTTTTGTACACCCTTTCCCGTTCTAGTTTCTGGTGGTATAGTAGGTTTAATGTAGTTTGTGAACCAACCGAACTCAGTGTCAGCCATTTTTATAGGTAGGGAATGTAACTAGTCTAATTAGATGTCATTTATTTCAGTTAGAGTGAGACACCCTTGGGTCAGACATTTTGGTCAATCCTGGTGCAGCTTGATGAACGTCGTAGAACGTCAAAGCCTATCTTTTGCTAAACGTGACCGTAGTCATTTGAGGCTACTTTGTTTAACCCTATGTGGGGTGATTTTTCAAGTCTTTGCTGACTTTAGTTATGGCAATCAGATGTCATGGTTATTTCTTTAACTGCATTCTTTGCAGCCAGTCTTTGTTACACCCCTGACTTTCGTTAGAACAGTCGTATCAGTTAGGTAATCGACTGTAATTACCAGTTTTGTAACTGCATTATATTTCATTTGAAATGAGCTCAGAAGCCATTCTTGGTCAAGTGTGGACCTAATAAGTAGAAGGAATGTTTCGTTGTCTAGCATCGAACCCAGTTCCCAACGTATCATTAAGCAGATCCAGAGTGTGGGATCTGCACCACAATTATTATTTTGTTAGTGTCATGTGAAGACACGTATTTATTTGATGTTGTACAAGCAACTACTGAATTATATCTTTGTAAGCAAAGAGCTCCAGCAGTGTGACATTGCTATCATTTAGATGTCTTTGGTTTGAAAGACGGAATTATATTATTGTATTCAGATTTATAGCGTGTTTTTTATACACGTATTCTTCGAGGTTTATAACCTATGGTAAAGATTTTATGATGATGCCAGATGTACAGTTTTTATTTTTGTTTAAATCGCTGGCCTTGATAATTAGTGTGTTGTGTCAGATGAGCGCAGGAATGTTGTAGCCTGCCAGCGACACAAACTGGTTTGTGACCCAGTGCCCTTGAGAGCACGCCTGTATTGTGAGACAGAATTACTTTGACATGAGACAGAATGCTTGTTGTATTCGCTTTTCCTTTCATTGCAACTTAGCTCATGGAACCCAGTGTCCATTCTTGTATCTGATCACATGTTTTTATAGATTGTTTTTTGTTAGTTAAACGCACTGTTGCGTGTACCGTCGTTTGACGTGTACAGTTATGTCAGGTTTTCTATAGTATGTTGTAGGCTACCCTGTTATAGGAGGAATTTATTGTATAAAGGTATTTTGTGTGTACCTTGTCCGGGATTGTTCCCGTTGACCAGATGTTATTGGAGGGTTACTGAGTGTGCGGGCCCATCCCAGAGTTATTGAACGCGAGCTGTGCGCCGCTGGTAACTTGTGTTATTGTGTGTCCGAGTTGTTATTGCTCGTTGATTGTATTCCGAATTTTAGGTCGAGGCTTTTGGTGGAGATTGATCCCAGTGGAGACACTCCGTGCCCAGGCTATTGTCAGTATTATTCGCCATAAACCAACGTTAAACCTAAACCGACATCTTAATAATAAAACGCATAATTTTGGTAAAACAAAAGCTAACTAACGAATTCTTTCTATCTAACTTTGTTCTTTTGCATTTGGAACCTGCTGACATGGCCGTGCAGATGAAGGTATTTTCTTTTGAGGAAATGACTAAGACAGCTGACACTATTGAAGCGACCTGAAGCATGCTCGAACCTTGAGTTCGTAGCTTGTGGAGCGCAGGCCATGCGATGTTAGACGTAGTCTTTACTACGCAGTCGTCACCGTAACTACACACATTAGATGACTATGGCTTACAAAGAGTAAACCAAGGTGCAGGCAGGCATTTTAATAAAACTGTTGTCTCTTTCATTACTTATTTATGATGTAAAAGTGTATGAATCCTACATGTTACCCTATTGTGTGCTGTTAGCACGTAGTTCCTAAGAATAATTTAATATTTTTTTTATATGGCTGTTCACTTAGCTTTCAATGTAATTGTTTTCTGTTACGGACGTCATCGCCGTAAATTTTGTTATTAACTGATAGGACTTAGCTAGATGAATTAACGTTAAATGTAAATATGGAGATAGTATCATCCTAACTTAGATTTGTTTTGCTACCCTGTTAAATGTAAATTCAGATATTAGCTTGATCTTGTAACTTGACCTAGGGATTTGCGTCGTACCATTTTCCTAGAGTTGCTGTTGTTGCTTTATTATTGTGAGATAGATCTTTCGCGAGGGTTTTCCGTAACTTCTCAGGTAGGGACCTGCTCTTTATTTTTGATTTTTGATTTGTGATTGCGGATTAGCCGATTGAAACCCCTACGAACTAGGCTAGGGGCTTGTGAATTTTAACAATAAATTTTCACGGTGTTTTACATAAGTCTGGATGTTTATTTTCTCAGTCTAGTTTTTAAGGTGAACCTTTCCTTAGGCAGTCTATGACCATCGTCACCATGTACCACGATCCCTGTGGACTACAGTTTCTCGTGCCGCTTTGGCCTATTTGGAAGTTCACCTGATCCTCACGGCAATTGTGTCCGACGGATGAGATGTTAGGGAAGTCATTTCGGCTGTTGGCTATCCTGACAGCTCCGCCGACGGTCCCAATATACCATTAACATAAACGGGGCCATATATTTTCCTGAGAATTTTACGTTCCTGGATTTTGATTTCACCAATTTGAGAGTGGCTTCCTAGAGATATAGTTTCGGAGGCGTACAATGCTTCCAGAAGAACAACTGTCTGGTAGTGCCGTAGTTTTGCATTTCGTGAAATCACTCTTTTATTACAGTGATTCCATGTTATTCGGAGTTATTTTGGAGTTTGGTAGCTCTTTCTAAATTAGCTTTCCTGTCCAATCCAGATGGTACAATAATTTCTCCTAAATATTTGAAGGAAGGTACGTGTCTGAATATTCCATAGTTCGTCTGTAGTGGGGATCTTGGGATATTTTGGTGTCCATTGACTATGAAATGCATCTTCCCATACGATATTTGGAGTCCTGTCTTTGATGCTAGCTCACGTAACTTCTCTATGACATACTTGGTTTCTTCACTAGTCTTGGTAAAGATAGCTAGATCATCAGCAAAAGCTAGGCATTTTACTTTGATTTTCTGTCCCAAAGTAGCAATGCTTATGCCTTTGATGTTGTTTCCCCACTCCCTGATGACTATGTCTAACACTGAGTTCAAAAGCAGTGGCGATAGGCCGTCACCTTGTCGAACTCCTGTATGTACTTCGAAAGTCTCAGATAGTTCACCTAGAAACTTCACTTGAGTTGTTGTGTCAGTGAGAGTGTGGCGGATTAAATCCCTGGTCTTCATGTCCACTCTGAGCTCTTCTTGGGTGTTCAGAACAGTTTGTCTGTCAATAGAATCATATGCCTTCTTAAAATCCACGAAGGTGACAAATGTTTTGGTACTGCGGCGTATCCTTAATATCGTCTTTAGGCTCCAAATCTGCTCCGAACACGATCTACCTTTCCTGAAGCGTGCTTGGTATTCACCAATCAAATGATCAGTTTGTTGTTCAACTCGGTTTAAGAGCTCTTTAGATAATGCCTTGTATATAATTGGTAAAAGTGATATACCTCTGTAGTTGTTGGGGTCCGCTCGGTCGCCTTTTTATGTAACGGATGAATAATGGCAATCTTCCAGTCCATCGGAATTATTTCGCTTTCCCATATTCCTGTTAGGAGTTTATGCATTCTCCTTATGAGGTCATCTCCTCCTATTTTCAACATCTCGGCAGTTATGCCATCGTTCCCAGGGGCTTTGTTATTTTTGAGCGATTTGATTATCTCTTTTATTTCTTGAGTTGTTGGGGGAAGTAAGTCTGGGTTTGGTACAGGTTTTTCAAACTGTAGCCTTTCCTCTGGAGGATCACAGTTCAGTAGAGTTTGGAAATAATTGACGAAGTAATTAAAATAAAATGTATTTAACCATTAGTCAGTATATGTTGTACAATAAAACCGTACCGGTTTCAGGCACATTGTGACCTTCCTTAGCGTAATCATGTAAATGTGCAAGAACATACACTTAATATAAATTTTGCCATAACAGAGGATTCTAAAGGTATTCTTGTTCCAAAAGCTCACAAATTAAAATTAAAAAAGAACAGATCTGTTACAAAATGTTTTAAGAAAAACATGAAAACGTCTTGATAAAAACAGCGTGGAATAGAAGAGATGTGGATGTGAAAATAGATAAGTTGAAATAATTAGGTTATAACTGGTAGTTTGGTATGTTTGGTATATACTGTGTTTTAGATCTTTTTTTAAATTTCAATTTGTGAGATTTTGGAACAAGAATATTTTTTGAATCCTCTGTTATGGCAAAATTTATATTAAGTGTATGTTCTTGCACATTTACATAATTACGCTGAGGAAGGTCACAATGGAAGTCATCGGATTTTTAACAGCGTTAAAGATCCCTCAGTATGCCTTCCTTCGGAGGGGAAGTAAAGCCGGCGGTCCCATGTCATAGATTTATGGCATGTTAAAGAACCTTCCACTAATTACACCTGTGTGAAGCTAAATTATAGTTAAACATTTGACAAACGCTCTTAGGTTCCTACGTTCGTCGCCAGTAGTCGTTGACGATGGAGTTTGGCGGCAAAAGTAGGAACTACTTAAAAAAAACTATGACTGCAGTCCTTACTTGAATTAAAACAGAAACACACACTAATTCAGCCATCACAATTAACACTGGTTATCAGACAGATTCTACATACACCCATGGGGTTGTAGTTACACCATGCATACACCCAAAGTACACGGGGCTACATGACCACGTTGTCGCAGCTCCTAAACTGAGGAACCAACCAAAAAGGTGACTGGAACCGGTAGGGTTTAAATGTAGCCTACTATATATATTGACTTATGGTTAAATACATTTTCTTCTTCTTCTTTCTTCGATTCGGCCAACTAGGGACCACGTCAGTTCAACTGTCTCTTCTTCCGAGCTCTAACTACCGCCCAGTGTACCCGCATTCATCTCCGGTGTTGTTCTGTTCTCTCTTTGGACCACGCCTTCCCTGTCTTCAGCTTCGGCTTTTCCTGGAAACCTTTGTGCGTACGTAGTTTTTCCTGAAGTGGAACACGCTCCTGGATATCTTTAGGGGAAATTTCCATTTCACGTAGATCTTTCTCAACTCCCGTGAACCATGTCCCTTTGGTTTTCTTATCTTGAAAGTACGTCAATATCCGTTTTGATATTCTGCCTGGGCTCATTCGTGACACGTGGCTATAAAAGGCAATCCTTCTTTTTCGAATCATGTCACTGATCTTCTCCACGTTCTTGTATAATTCGTGGTTATGACGCCTTCTGTACTCGCTGTTTTCTTTGATGGGTGGTTAAATACATTTTATTATAATTAAGGAAAGTTCAGGGAAGGGATTTTAAAAGGAAGTTGGCTGTGGACCTGTTGAAAGGAATCGTCCTGGCATTTACCTGGTGGTGAAAATGGAAACCGCGGAAACCATTTTCAGAATGGCTGAACTCACGCTCTACTGATGCCAGTGAGGCACGAACTAGGGAGTTATCGCTCTCGGCCACCGTGGGCAGTAAATTTTTAATGACAAAAGCTATTCACTGATGTAGAATTGGAGCATGTGTAACGCGTGCTATGTTATTGGAGCTGCTAATTGAGTTATACACAGCGTGTCATCACCGTAACACCGGTTATAAAATTATAGTGTCGGAACATGTCACTAGTTCACACGCACACTGTGTGGGATATAGACCGACACATTAATTCTATTCCATGTCGACCACAGACAGAGGCACAGAATGTCCAGTGGCTGAGCACTCATTAACTAGACCTAGACGTCTTGATCAACATGTGGCGGCTTCGGTGACGTAGTTGGTAGCAAGCTGAGTTTATATGCCCAAGGTCACGGGTTCGAACCCGGCCGAAGTCGTCGGATTTTTAACAGCGTTAAAAATCCCTCAGTATGCCTTCCTTCGGAGGGGAAATAAAGCCGGGGGTCCCATGTCATAGATTTATGGCATGAAAAAGAACCTTCCACTAACTACACTTGTGTGAAGCCAAAATTTGTAGGTTAAAATTGCTAACGCTCTATTAGTTCCAACGTTCGCCGACAGGTGCTGACTGCGACGCCATCTAGTAGCCATGTCCGCAAGCTAGGTGTCATGGACGGTAGCATTTGGTAACAAAAGTAGGAATTAGGCCTACTTGAAATTATTGTCTGCAGTCCTTACTTGAATTAAAACAGATAACACACACTAACACAGTCATCACAATTAACACCGGTTATCAGACAGATTCTACACACACCCAAAGTACACGGGCTACATGACCGCGTTGTTGCAGCCCCTAAACTAAGGAACCAACCAACCTTTAATCCAGATGTAAGAGGAGTTGTTATATTTTGGGGTCTTGGACATAGTGGCCATTTAGCTTCCCGTCTACTTAAATGTGTGTGAAATTTTGCCTGATAACCCGTGTTACTGTGGTAGCTGCATTAGTGTGTTAGTTATGGAAGGAAGGATTTGATAGAGTTAACCTAAATTGAAGTTATAGAAGCCATTGTCCAGTGTTGCCTAGTTCTATTAAAGAAAGCTTGCCAGTCGGTCAACACTAATTGTGCCCAAATACATTAGGCGGGAAACAAGTATTTACATGCCCCAACATGAAAGAAATAAGATATTATTACAAAGTAGCACGCTTTTATGTACAAATATGAGAGTACCTAATTGGATGACATGCTTCGATCGACAAGCTTTCATCTTCAGATCCTGCTCACTTAGGCTTAGTTAATAGAATTATTAATTAACTACGCTTAAGTAAACAGGATCTGAAGATGCACGCTTGTCGATCGAAACATGTCATCCGATTCATTCATTCAGGTTCTCAATCTGTAGATTGGTCGGCAGCAATCCTCCTCTTCCATTCTTCCCTGTCGCCAGTCAGACTCTTCATGTCTCTGTATGAATGGGCATTAACATCTGTTTGATGTATTGCAGTCTCGGTCTCCCTCTTCCTTTCTTGCCCCGAATTATGCCATTTGAGACAGTTACCATAAAGTTATTGTGGCGATAGACATGTCCTATCAGTTGGTCTCGTCGTTTCCGTATTGTTTTGAGAAATGCTCTCTGTTCATTAATGTTTTTGAGCACTTCGTCATTCGTCACTCTTGCGGTCCATGGAATTTTTCCCATCCGCCGCCAACACCACATTTCAAAAGCTGCAAGTCTTCTTTTGTCAGGATATCCCATTGTCCAAGCTTCTGAGCCACACAAGGCTACACTCCACACATAACATTTGATAAATTTTATCCGATTAAGTTCATAAAAGCGTGTTACTTTATAATAATAACTTATTTCTTTCAAGTCAAGGCATGTAAATACTTGTTTCCCCGCCTAATTAGCACAACTTTTGTTGACCAACTGGAAAGCTTTCTTTAAGAGTTAACTTAATAATGCCAGTAGTAAGAACTTGGATTTTTAGGAATCAGAGCGAGAACCTAGCAATAGATGCCAGATGTACCAAGTCGTGCCTCTCCAAGAACCTCAAACTCAGACACTATAACTAGGTCGTCAAGCCATCTGTTCTGTATGCTTCTGAGTGCCTTGTAATGACCAGAAAGGGCCCACTCAGGAAACTGGAGTCAAAAGCGAGGAAGATCCCGAGGAGGATATTACTGTAGGTTCAATTAGAGAAGAAGGAGGCATTTTCAGAATCCGTCATAATGATGAATTGTATGAACACCAGGAGGACATCATCACGTCTGTAAGGAAAAGACGCCTGACCTTGTATGGACATTTGGCACGTCTTGATTCTGAATTACTCACAACAGGAAGAGGCAAGGCTTTTAAGAGGAAATGGATTGAGTCAGTTAAGTCACATATGGAACAACTAGATATCCCACTGGAACAAACTCGTGACCGTCTGATGTTCCGTCAGGGCGTTTTCGCAACGTCCCTTACAAGTAAGTGGAACAGAAGAAAGAAGACTGACTCATAATCAGAAAACGAGGGACTATTTGAAGAAGAAGAAGAAGAAGAAGAAGAAGAAGAAAGCAACAACTTTACTGAAGAGTCGATACGAGTCCTGTGGTCTTAAGTTGGCCTAAACGAGAAAGAAAGAAAGAAAGAAAGAAAGAAAGAAAGAAAAAAGAAAGAATGCTTTCCAGTAGTACAGTGCATAGTATATTTTAACTGGGCATTTTCATTTTATACATGTGCACTCTGTAACTACACAAACACGCAATATTATTTTACATGAGGTTAATGATCAAGATATCCCAAGCCCCTAAATGAAGTAGTAGCAAGTATGCAGTGTGATTTTTGCCCACGAGGGTTTCCGTACCTTGTCAATAATTTTGCTGGTGCGATGATCACGTAGCCTGCCGAACTTGGCAGTGTTTTTGTCTCAACGTTGAGCAGTGCAGAGTGCCAGATGATGTGGATATGTTATGTTGTTACAGTTTATAGCAAATGTGGAATTGACATTACTGCTCTTTCAGACCATTTATGCACTGTAAATCATTAGGGAACGCGACGACAAACTTGGTCGCTGGCACGCTGAAGGAATGGCTGGAAGTGCGCTCAACCGTTTATCATTTGTTTTGGCAGTTTAACATATAAAAGCGCTTCTCTTTCACTCTGCGGCCTCATTCTTCAAGCGGATTATGAATGAGAGTCTGATTGCGGCCACAATCTTTAGAGTAGCGAGTGTGATTGTGTTATATTGAGCTGGGATCTCCCTGGCGTTAACATGTCCTTTTATTTCTTACGTAAAGTAAAAATTACAGAACCGAATTCCTGACTGAGGAAGTAATAATGGCATGCTTCTCTAAAGAGGAGTATTCAAACAACAAGCACCATACGAGAGGTGATCAGAAACTAAGGATACAAAGCCTGCAGAGAAACGCGTACATTTTATTTTATACAAGCAATACAACCAACTGATAGTTCATACATTGGGATATTTTTCGACATAGTCTCCAATCCGTTTAGTCACTTGTTCGTGGAATGAGTTTGATTAGTCCCTCTTGGTAACAATCCTGTCATTGCGTGTTCAGCCACGTTGTTGCAAAGTGTTTCACCGTCTCGTCTGAAGCAAATCTCCGATCATCTAGGTGCTCGTTTAAGTGAGGAAACAGGTGAAAGTCGCTTGGAGCCACGTCCGGACTGTAGGGAGGGTCGTCACGCAACTTGTCAACATTCAGTGTGAAGGTCAAGGAAAAAGATAGATGTACTGCTCGGGTCTAAGCTCTGTGAACTTGAGGGGTGAAGGGCAGAGGCAGAGAAGATCAGGTGAGAATAGAGAAGCCTGTCAACAGTCCGCCGTGTTACGTGATATTTCCGTCTATTCCAATACTGCTAACATAGGGTCTTTGCTGAAACCAGTGTGGCGCTGGCGTTGCGAATGAGTGAGTGAGTCACCGACCAATGTATTTGGTTCTGTTACTAACAAGTATGCACGGACCGGGAAACCTAATCACTCGTCACCATCACTTCTCATAGTGCGCGATTCACATTCCTCTCAGGTTCACGCAGTTTGGACCCGAGCAGCACATACAAGTTCTTGCTATCATCATGATTCAGTCTTCCGTCGTCAAGCTTGATGATGCTTGTGCATTAGTTACGGAAGGAAAGGTCCTTATAGTGTTAACAAACATTTGTCACGTAAGGCACGGCAAAAATGTGGATGTTTTCTGTCCTAGAATATAATGTCAGCATGGTTACGAGCTGAGTCATTTTGTGTCAAATGAAATCCTATATCCCCCCTGTAAGCACATATTCCTCTTGCAGCCTGTACCATGATAATGGATTTTGATAAATGTACAGTATGGCAAATTTTCTGGAAATTTGTCAAATTTTGGAATTAAATGGGATGATAATGAGGATGGGAACAGAATCAAAATTTATGAAGTAGAGAGGATGCTGAATAAAGAAGCTATAAAAGCAGCAGTGGTAGTTTAAGTTCCTCCAGAAATTAAGTGTAGTAGGAAGGCAGAGATGAAATGGTTGCATATGATAATTCAATTGACATGAAACACAAAACACTAAATCTGCAAATGTAGAAATTTAAGAGCATATACTGGATGTCATACCAGGGAGTTTCCCCAGTGTTTATGAAGATGTCCTTAATTAATTTTAGACTATTTTCATTTATGAATAAAAATGTCCCTAATGCAATCTAAACGGCCAAAGCGATTTGAATGGAACTCGGTATGTGCATACTAAAATCTTGTCCGACCTCGACCATGCCTTTCAAATTTCAATACGTTTCACTAATCCAACATGGTAGCCGCGAGAAATATTTCACTGACATTCTATATCTCCGCAATAGTAACAGAAATCACCCTGAAAGTTTGTACAGTGATAAAGGGTAAGAATATAAGTTTATTTATGTGACTTTTATTAAGCTGTTAAGTACGAAACGAACAAGGCGGCCAAGCAAAGTTGAAACATTTAAATAGACTTTTCTAGTGATTTAACCATCCTAGCGCAATGAAACTTAGCACAGCAATTGTTTATACGTATTGTAATGCTCTGATCTAACTTATTTCAATTGTTTACATGACCTCAAGATCGCGTCTGTGCACAATTTCAAAATCAAGTAGTTATTTCTTGTGTCCTAATTATGCGATCAAAGTGAACGTTTGAATAATGAACCTACGCAATAATCTTCATCTAATGGTTCATAACTATTTGACCTACACATAGTCTATAACAATCCAACATGGCGACCATCTGAATCTATTACAGCAATCAAACTGAAATTTTGTGTGTTGATAGTGGCCATTAACTTATGGTCACCTATGGATTATTCAATAACCTAATGAGCACAAAACTAACATGGCGGCGACGCGAAATTCAAATAGTTAAATAAATTTATCTCGCGACTTTTCATCCGAGCGCTGTGAAGGTAAGCTTGGCACGGGTTTTCTTCATACAAGCCTTAATATACTGACGTCTAATTTAATGTAATTTTATTGAGAACATAAGAATGGCGGTTGTGATATTTTTTAAATTCTCGTTTTAATTTCTCGAGTCCTAAGTAAGACCAGTGGGATATATGAAAATAGGCTATTTAGCTCTCCACGGAACTACTTGTTTAAATGAGTAGCTTGAGTCATCCCAAATGAACACAACTACATCTTATATGCAAAACCTGTGGCACAGAATACAAATTCTAGTTTAAAGTCAAATGTTATGCCAGCAATCGATTGATACATTACTCTACTGCGATATCATTTGAAGGATGTTCGTGCCGATGATTGTGCAACAGGGGAAACATTTGTGTTTAAATTAGTTGCTGGGTGAAACAGGCCTGCACCGCCAGTGGCGGATCCAGGCCTTGCGAGGCCCGGGGCGATATGATAAGGTGGGGCACACAACAATAGGAAATAATAATAATAATAAAAAACAAATCAAATGGAAAATAGTTTTGTAATAATAATAAAATAAAGAATAGTTACCATATTTTGAATACACTACAGTACATTATTTTAACAAAATGAAAGAAACCTATAGGACCCCTTGATGAAGATTATGTGTGAACTATGAAATATTAAAATACCACTTTGTGACTTCTTTTCCCGGCTGAAGTCTTATATTATTTCACTGAAATCTAAACTTGCTAAACGGTTACGAGAGGGCATAGCTGCACTGAAAAAAGAATATGAATTATAACTCAGTTTGAAAAGTTTGAAACGTATAATTAATTAATTAATTAATTACATTTTAAAAATCCTTGTCGCGGTGCCCCTGGAGCGCGGGGCCCTGGGCGGTCGCCCTACTCGCCCATCCCTAGATCCGCCCCTGCCTGCACGGCACCTTGCTATCAAGAAATTGCAAATACAAACTTTGCTCTACTTTACACAGGAACCTCGTTTGTCCGGATTAAGTGGGACCGAAACAGATTCGGATTACCGAAAATCCGGATAATCCGAAAGAAAAAAAGAAAAAAGCAAATAGGCGTACATGTTATATAATCTACATAGGTTTTTTTTAGTTTTGGCACCTTAGTTATAACTGGATTAATAACTCACTTAGATGGTTCCAAGTTTCACAGGCCATCGATGTATCCCCACCGTTGCGTACAACGTGTTCCCAGCGATGCGGAAGTCGTTGGATCCCATTGGCACTGCCCAATCTATTGATGGTACGAAGAGAGCGCTCGGCAGTCTGCTTAACGTCATTGTCATCTTCATCTTCGGGATGAGATCATAGTCGCAGGGACTGATGTCGGGAGAATATGGGGGGTGATAGAGGACCTCCTAGCCCCAGCGATCCAACAATGCCGACACAACGCCTGCTGTGTGTGCCCTAGCATTGTCATGCAGAAGGATGGGCGGTGTAACCATGTGGTGGCGCCGTTTCCTTCTCAGAGCTTCTCGGAGATGCAGAAACGAACAATAGTACGCCGCATTAACGGTTTGCCCTCGGGGAACAGTAAGGCAGCGCTTCCGTACCATTGAAGACGTTAAGCAGGCTGCCGAGCCCTCTCTTCGTACCATCAATAGATTGGGCAGTGCCAACGGGATCCAACGACTTCCGCATCGCTGGGAACACGTTGTACGCAACGGTGGGGACTACATCGAGGGCCTGTGAAACATGGAACCATCTAAGTGAGTTATTAATCCAGTTATAACTAAGGTGCCAAAAGTAAAAAAAACAACCCATGTATAAGTTGTAATATGTTTCTTCAAGTGTACGAAAAGTATACGAACACTTTTCTTACATTTACGACTCTCTTATAGACCTATGCACTAAAATAATGTGTGACTTTTTTTCTGTTTAACATTATTTATATAGCGTTTGCGCGCAGCACGAATACGAAGTCGCTTCACTAAGATCAGTACGTAATTCCACACAAATACCGAGAAGGTACCTTTATTACACCGTGGCCGAATTACTTCAAATTTATCTCCTTAACTATCCTTGGCGGAAAATACATTCAAGAGAGTCGACCCAGTGAGAGAAAAATACTGTACAGTAAACATATTTTTTATTATTTCTGATCCGGATAAACCGGACATCCAGATTAATTAGGGCCGGATAAACGAGGTTCTTGTGTATCGCAATAGAATAATCTTATGCCACCAGACTTTGTTTTTAATGGCAAACAGAATTACATTTTGTATTTAACGCAAGATGTTGCCGACGAACAAGATTTATTTGGGATCACTCTTTCTACACATTAAAAAGCTCAACTGAAACACGGCAGGAAAAGCGTCTGACAGAGAATATTGCAGCACGTTTCGCCGTGTCTCTTGCCTTCCAGTGCCAGACTTCACTCAGTAGCATATGTTTTGACTTAGGAATATTAGAACATTAACCACCTTGCAAGTTGTAACAATAGTCTGTCTTGTGTTGCAGTGTCGGACTTCACCCAGCAGCTGTCGCAGGTATACGAGCAGCATGCCGAAGAGCTGCAACTGTTAGTGGCCAGCTTCCGTAAGAGGAATGCCGAGCTGCGCAAAGAACGGTGAGTGTACCAAGTACTGTACAGTATGTCTTATGTACTACAAAATCCTCAGGCAAAATTCAGGCAACCAACTCAATGTTAATACAGTGGAATTAGGATAATTCGAACCACAAGGGACCAGTAAGAAATTTCGAATTATCCAATAATTCGAATTAAGAAAGTTCTTTGAAAAGGGTAGAGAAAAGATAATGTACTGTATTACGTTTACATAATGATTTACGTTCCTACAAAGCAGATTAACAGACAACGGCACTGCATAATGACTGTATCGTGAATAACCTCAAGTTTCAAATTATAAAATAAAATCAAAATGTACTAGCCTATTCACCTATTTCACGACAGTAGTAATCCAGCAATCTAGTTAAGTCATAGAGGAATGTACTGTATTTCAAAAAGTTTGAGATTTTTACCTGTTTCCTACAATTAAGTCTCTTGGCCATTACAAAAGAATCTAACAAATTTAAGAAACGGAAAAAGAATCACTTACTTCATTTCTACTTTCAAAAAAAAACGCCTAAGGTCTGTGATATGGTTTGTTGCTTGGGCTGCACTCGGAACAGTTTTTTCGGGAACCATATTGTTTTTCAGAGTTTTTACTCTTAAAACTTCGAAAAACGTAGCGGGCAGCATGGTTAGCTGCCGCCCCGGAGGTCCTAGGTTCGATTCCCGGCTCTGCAAAGAAATTTGAAAAGTGGCATGAGGACTGGAACGGGGTCTACTCAGCCTCGGGTGGCCCAAATGAGTATAGGGGGTTCGATTCCCACCTCAGCCTTCTTCGAAATGGTTTTCCGTGGTTTCCCACTTCGTCTTCGGGCAAATGCCGGGATGGTCCCTACTGTAAGGCCACGTCCGCCTACCTCCCGCTTCCTTACCTATCCATCCCAATCTTCCCTTCCCATCCCTCAAAAGGTCCCTGTTCGCTTTGCAGGTGAGACCACCTGGGCGAGGTGCTGATCACACCTCCTCAGTTGTGTCCACTCCGACCAGAGGTTCCCAGCTCTAGGACACTGGCCGTAGTGGCGGTGGTGGTGAGGGGAAGATTGGGATGGAGAGGCAAGGAAGAGGGAAGGAGGCGGCCGTGGCCTTTCAGGAGGTACCATCCCGGCATTTTCCCGATGACGAAGTGCGAAACCACGGAAAACCAATTCGAGGATGGATGAGTTGGGAATTGAACCCCTTCTTCTCATTTGGACCACCCGAGGCTGAGTAGACCCCGTCCCAGTCCTCATACCACTTTTCAAAGTTCGTGGAAGAGCCGGGAATCGAACCCAGAACCTCCGGTGCAGCAGCTAACCATGCTGACCGCTACGCTACGGAGGCGACATATTAAATAAATAATTATGTAATTAAGTAAATTTAGCTAGGAATTGAATCAAAAAGAAAAAACTGAGTAAAGAAACAAGCGATTTGAGTCTGTTCTTCCGGAACAGCATTGAGGCCACAAGTAATTTTCGGAATTCGGTTTTTAAGTTTGATAAAGCTTTCCAAGACTCACAATTTTAAACCATTTCGGGCCCTTTAGCCCTTCAACCTTTGGCACAATAATTGAGGAAATTGCTTAAATGTAGGTTGTTTTACTTTGTTTGCTAAGAAATGTTTCAACATTAAATAAATACGCAAGATTGCCGTACATATTGTGTACGACGTGTATTAGAAAACCCTCAAACGTGTTTCCATAGATCAGGAGAGGAAGTCATCGTTATTATCTTCTCATACAGTTAGCCTTTTCCTTTGCAAATACCTCCACATCTAGTGGGATGTGGTTTGGCGACCACGGGACCCCTGGTGAGTCTGATATTGCCTCCACTAACTTGTGCCGGGCTCCTCTCCGTCTCTTTCCTGTCGGCCGCTCTTGGTCAACTCTTGTTCTCTTCCGACCCCGACGGTATTAGGATATCCGAGGCCTAGGGAGTTTCTTTCTTTTCCGCCTTATTTGGCCCTTCTCTCATCATTGTTCTAGGGATCAGCCTTCTTTTTCTTTTAATTATATTTCCTTTTCTCTTTAAGATTCCCGCACTGTTTTTGTGAATTCATTTGCATCTTCATGTTTGAATGATTTCCTTTAAATTATTTTAATTTCATTTGGAGAATGTTATATAATTTTGGTGAGAAATACAGAAAGTTACGTTTCGCTATACTTAGGTTGAAATAAAATAGAGTGATTCTCTGTAATATTTCTGGTTTCATACCCTTATTTATAACTTGATTTTTAGCCTACTTTCGATTTTTGCAAAAAATGAAAGTAGACTTATGAGATCAACACAGGGCGAAAAAAGTGTGTCTGTCTGTGTGTGTGTATGTGTGTGTGTGAGTCTGTGTGTGTGTGTGTATGTGTGTGTGTGAGTCTGTGTGTGTGTGTGTGTGTGTGTCTGTGTGTGTGTGAGTGTGTGTACTCTGAATGTCTGTCCCCCCCTATCAATTCGAACACGGTAAATGCGAATTGAACGAAATTTGGTACAAAGGTAGCACTAGCAAAGGACACCTCAGTGTCATGTTTTATATCGCCGCCATCTTGACGGAAACGTAATGGCGGCCACACAAATGTTCAAAGCTTAAATCAAATTACGACTAACCTAATCATCCGATCTCTACCAAATTTTGCAACAACGTACCTTTATGGGGGGAGCATCCTTTGACCAAACCAATAGGTCATCAGCGTAACAGTTTGCGGATGGCGGCCATCTTTGTGTGAAAATCGATTCCCCCTATTAATTCGAACACGGTGCAACCGAATGGAATGAAATTTGGTACAGAGGTAGTACTAACAAAAGGCACCTCAGTGTCATGTTTTATATCGCCGCCTTCTTGACAGAAACGTAATGGCGGCCACACAAATGTTCAAAGCTTAAATCAAATTACGATTAACCTAATCATTCGATCTCTACCAAATTTTGCAACAACATACCCTTATAGAGGAAGCATCCTTTGACCAAATGAATAGGTCATTAGCCTAATAGTTTGCGGATGGCGGCCATCTTTGTGTGAAAATCAATTCCCCCTATTAATTCAAACACGGTGAAACCGAATGGAACGAAATTTGGTACAGAGGTAGTACTAACAAAAGGCACCTCAGTGTCATGTTTTATATCGCCGCCATCTTGACGGAAACGCAATGGCGGCCACACAAATGTTCAAAGCTTAAGTTAAATTACGACTAATATAACCATCCGATCTCTACCAAACTTTGCAACAACATACCTTTATGGAGGGAGCATCCTTTGACCAATCTAATAGGTTATTAGCTTAATAGTTTGCGGATGGCGGCCATCATTATGTCAAAATTGATTCCCCCTATTAATTCGAACACGGTGCAACCGAATGGAACGAAATTTGGTACAGAGGTAGCACTAGCAAAGGGCACCTCAGTGTCATGTTTTATATCGCCGCCATCTTGACTGAAACGTAATGGCGGCCACACGAATGTTCAAAGCTTGAATCAAATTACGATTAACCTAATCATCCGATCTCTACCAAACTTTGTAACTGCATACCTTTTAAGAGGGAGCAGCCTTTGACCAATCTAATAGATCATCAGCGTAATAGTTTACGGATGGCGGCCATCTTGGTGTGAAAATGGATTCCCCCCATTAATTCGAACACGGTGCAACCGAATGGAACGAAATCTGGTACAGAGGTAGTACTAAAAAAGGCACCTCAGTGTCATGTTTTATATCGCCGCCATCTTGACGGAAACGTAATGGCGGCCACACAAATGTTCAAAGCTTAAATCAAATTACGATTAACTTAATCATCCGATCTCTACCAAATTTTGCAACAACATACCCTTGTAGAGGAAGCATCCTTTGACCAAATGAATAGGTCATTAGCCTAATAGTTTGCGGATGGCGGCCATCTTTGTGTGAAAATCAATTCCCCCTATTAATTCAAACACGGTGAAACCGAATGGAACGAAATTTGGTACAGAGGTAGCACTAGCAAAGGGCATCTCAGTGTCATGTTTTATATCGCCGCCATTTTGACAGAAACGTAATGGCGGCAACACAAATGTTCAAAGCTTAAGTTAAATTACGACTATCATTACCATCCGATCTCTACCAAACTTTGCAACAACATACCTTTATGGAGGGAGCATCCTTTGAAAAATCTTATAGGTTATTAGCTTAATAGCTTGCGGATGGCGGCCATCTTTATGTCAAAATTGATCCCCCCTATTATTTTGAACACAGTGGAACCGAATGGAACGAAATTTGGTACAGAGGTAGCACTAGCAAAGGGCACCTCAGTGTCATGTTTTATATCGCCACCATCTTGACTGAAACGTAATGGCGGCCACACGAATGTTCAAAGCTTAAATCAAATTACGATTAACCTAATCATCCGATCTCTACTAAATTTTGCAACTACATACCTTTATGGAGGGAGCATCCTTTGACCAATCTAATAGGTCATTCGCCTAATAGTTTGCGGATGGCGGCCATCTTTGTGTCAGAATCGATTCCCCCTATTAATTCAAACACGGTGAAACCGAATGGAACGAAATTTGGTACAAAGATAGCACTAGCAAAGGGCATCTCAGTGTCATGATTAATATCGCCGCCATATTGACAGAAACGTAATGGCGGCCACATACATGTTTAAAGCTAAAATCAAATTACGACTAACATAACCATCCGATCTCTACCAAACTTTGCAACAACCTACCTTTACGGAGGGAACATCCTTTGACCAATCTAATAGATCATTAGCCTAATAGTTTGCGGATGGCGGCCATCTTTATGTCAAAATTGATTCCCCCTATTAATTCGAACACGGTGGAACCGAATGAACGAAATTTGGTACAGAGGTAACACCAGCAAAAGGCACCTCAGTGTCATGTTTTATATCACCGCTATCTTGTCGGAAACGTAATCGCGGCCACCCGAATGTTAAAAGCTAAAATGTAAGTACGACCAACCTAATAATCTAGTCTCTACCAAATTTTGCAACACCATATCTTTATGTGGGAAACATATTCTGACCAAACTGCAAGAACATGAGCCCAATAGTTTGCAGATGGTGGCCAAGTATGTGTGCAAATCGATTCCCCCTATCAATTCAAACACGGTGAAACCGAATTGAACGAAATTTGGTACAGAGGTAGCACTAGCAAAGGGCACCTCATATTCATGTTTAATATCCCTATAGCACGTTGTATTTCAACAAGCTACTACAACCAACATTCAATCATACTCCTTGAAAAGGACAAAGAGTTATAACAATACCCATGCATTTAGGAGAAAGTAGGCTATATGTTCTTTACTGAACATCTTGTTATTTCTATCTTTAAAAATGCATTTATATATTTCCAAAGCAAACAATTATTTAATGTTGAAGATCCTTGCCTCGGCATACAGTCTCATATTCGGATATAATATATCTCTCTATATCTATCTATAGTCACAGACTGCTATTTTTAGCCTATTTTCATCAACAGGTTGAGGACTGGACATGGGTGTTGTAATTATTTCAGGTACAAGTGGGGCTGGATCAGTTCACCAATGTGTGAATGTAACTTAGAAGAACAGACGATTGAACACCTGGTCCTACGCTGTCCTCTTCATTCATACCCTGGAATTCCTGACGACTTGTTTGATCTCACACCTAGTCTAACCGAATGGTTGAAAAGGAAGGACTTTAAAGTTTAATTTTGTCTTATTTGTATTCTGTATTGTATCACCATACGATTAAATAAATAAATTTATGAAAAAAAATAGGCTTATGAGATCACCTTTTGTCCGTGTGTCTGTGTGTGCGTGCGTGTGTGTGAGGATTTTTGTGTGTCCCCGTAATAACTTCTAAACGGCTGGAGCTATTTTCAATAAAACTTGGTAAGTTCATAGCACTATTCCGGGTAACCCCGACCGTACCCTTCAAATTTTGTTACATCTCACCAATCCAACATGGCGGCTGTGCGAAATATTTCACCAGCATTCAATATCTCCGAAACTATTACCGATATCTCCCTGGAATTTTGTACGGTGATAAAGGGAACTACTAGAAGTTTATCTATGTGACTTTTGAAAACCTGGTAACTACAAATCCAACATTGCGGCCAAGCGAAGTTGCGACTTTTAAATAGACGTTTCCCGCGATTTAACCAACGAAACGCGATGAAACTTGGTACAGTATATGTTTATACACATTGTAATGCACCGACATCTAACTTCGTTCAATTGTTTACATAACCTCAAGATGGCGGCTGTGCGAATTATTTCACTGCCATTCTATATCTCTGAAACTATTAGCGCTATCACCATGAAATTTTGTACGAAGATAAAAGGCACTACTGGAAGTTCATCTATGAGACATTCCAAAACCGGTTAACAACAAAACGAACATGGCGGCCAAGTGAAGTTGAAAGTTTGAAATAGACTTTTCTCGCCATTTAATGATCCAAACGCAATGAAACTTCGTACAACAAATGTTTATATACATTGTAATGCACTAGTATGTATTTTAGTTCAATTGTTTACGTAACCTCAAGATGGCGGCTGTGTGAATTTCAAAAATTACGTTTTTATTTCTTGCGTTCCAATCATGCGATCGAAATCAACATTTGCATAATGAACGTACACAATAATCATCATCATCTAATAGTATATAACTCTATATTAAAATCGAACAAGGCGACCATCCGAAATATTTAGACGGTTCTCAATATCTATTAATCTACTACAGCGATCAAACTGAAATTCTGTAAGTGTTTAGAGGCTATAAACATAAGTTTAACTACGGGACGTTCAATAACCTGGCGAGCATAAAGCCAACATGGGGGCGACGCGAAATTTAAATATTCAAATGGACGTTTCTTGCGTTTCAACCATCCGAGCGCAGTGAAACTTGATACGGTATATGCTTATACAAATTTTAATCGACTGGCATCTAATTCATTTAAATTATTTTCATAACCACAAGATGGCGGCTGAGCGAAATTTTAAAATCCCGCTTTTATTTCTTGTGTCGTAATCATGCGATTGAAATTTGGATAAAACACATACACAATAATCTTCATGTAATAGTAGGCTACATAAATCTAAGGCATATAATATAAAAATACAACATGGTGACCATCCAAAATATTTAGACGGTTCTCAATATCTACGAATCTATTACAGCAATCAAACTGACAATTTGTATGTTGATAGAGGCAATTAATATTAGTAGGATATATGAAAATAGGCTATTTAGTTATTCACGGAACTACTTGTTGTAAATGTTAAAGTAATTTTATCTTTATTGTTCGATTATAACCGATCAATTAACTGTTTCTGAACAAACGTGTTCCTCATCCTGTGTTTATCTGGTGTACCAGCATAATCCTTGCAAAGTAAAGCCTCAATCGGCCCAGTTGTGTCTGTTTAATTTACCGCCAAAGAGAGAATAATTCAGATATTATGTTTAACTCCTCTACCTGTCTTATTTGGTGCTAGTGAATCGGTGTAAATGAGTTGCCGTAACATGCCAACCAATTGACCAGAATACATTATTTAGCATGCATACTTAAAGCTACATTACGATTATTAGTTTGTGATACTCTCTGGGTATGAGGAGAGATGTGCCAGCACGGCGCGCGCCGCTAATAGAGCATTTTGCTGGGATCAATCAGGCACAACGTGGAGATAAAGTGTGATGAGATGCCATCACGTTAATGAGACAGCGTCACCTGTTATTACACTCACTGACACATTTTATTACATCCCTCTTTGGCATGTTTTGAGTCAGTGATGACATAGTACATTATCTGCCACGGCCGATTCCTTCCCAATCCGTTATTTAATACAAATACACACACTAATGCAGCCATTACAGTATACACAGGTTATCGAAAAAAATGACACTCACACTCAAGTACACGGGGATAAATGGCCACAATGCCCAAGCCCATCAAGTGAAACAACAGGAGCAACTGATTACCATCGTATACAGTATTCCCTTATCTTCGGACCGATGAAGAAGCACCTGTGCGATAAGAGCCCCAATGAATATACTGCCGAGCAAGCCTTCATGGCGGGACTTCAGGTAACTTACCTTTCGTGCCAAAATCGATGCCTTCCTGTACCGTTGGATCAAGTGCTTGGAGGAGAATGGTGACTTTGTTGAACAGTGATACGTTTCAGTACCCCACCATTGTGTATCCGTACATCTGCCTGAGACATACAGACTTATCTCTGTCCAAGCTCTAGGTTCCCTGTTTTAAGTTCCTTTGTTCACACGCACAAACAGACAAAAGCATGCACATCTCGTCCAAGATTAATGTCATAAAACTACTTTTCCATTTTACATGAGAAAATTACATCAATAGTACAATTAATTTAAATTGCTCTATAATCATACATCATGATCACCGATAATCTAATCGATCATTGTGTGAGTTCGATAACGAAATTATTTTACTAATTTATTACCCAACTTAATCGATCACCCCCAACACTGGTGGAAACCCTACAGCCCTTAGGTATAGCTTTATGTATGCTGAATGCTTTTGTTAACATAACATAAATGCCCGTACTTCATTACTTGGTAACATTTCACTGCTATATGTCAAGCGAGAATTTGTTGTTGTTGTTGTTGTTGTTGTTTGAGTCTTCAGTCTTTTGACTGGTTTGATGCAGCTCTCCTTTACTCCCTGCCCTGAGCTAATCGTTTCATCTCTACATAGCTAACACACATTACACTCGAAGCAATCTGTTTCACATGTTCTAACCTTGGTCTAACCCTACAGTGCTTGCCCTCAACCATTTCTTCCATATCTAACTTAGCTATTCCTGGGTGTCTTAATATGTGCCTTACCAATCTATCTCTTCTCTTCATTAGCAGTCTGGCTGCGTGGCTCAGGGGTAACGTTCTCGCTTGCTGAGCCCAAGGTTGCAGGTTCGAAACCTGGCGCAGTCAGTTGGCATTTGAGGGTGCGCAAATGCGAGGGAGCCGTGTCAGTAGATTTACTGGCACGTTAAAGATCCCCTTCGGGGCAAAATTCCGGCACCCCGGCGTATCTAAAAGCCAGTGTAGTTAAAAGGGACGTAAAACCAATAACATTATTATTATTATTATTATTATTATTCATTAGCAGTCGCCAGAATCATCTCTCCTCGCTCATTCGTCTTAATACTTCTTCATTTGTTACTCTATCCACCCATGTGATCTTCATCATTTTCCTGTAACACCACATTGCAAACGCTTCTATTCTCCTCTTTTTTGCTCTGCCAACAGTCCACGTTTCATTTCATTACAGCACCACACTCAAGACAAAGGCTTTCAAAGAAGACTTTCTAATACCTAAATCTATATTTGATGTCAACAGATTTCTTTTATGTAAAAATGCTTTCCTTGTCTGAACGAACCTACAATACTTCCTATATCCTCGTTGCTTTATCAGTAGTTATTTTTCTTCGTAAGTAGCAGAAATCTCCAACTTCCTTTAGATTTTCACCTAGCAGGTTGGCTCCTGGCCGTGGTAAGTGATTTTTGAAAGGCAGCAAAAATTACGACACCATGTCATACGATGTTGCCATGTCAAAGAACCCATTTGAATTCAGTAGGCTGTGTTCATAATGGCAAAATTAATCACGGGGGTTTCCGACAACACAAAGTTTCTCATTTCTCTTCTAGAAAGCGCAATAGTGTTCAAGGAGCTTAGATATCTAACCTCCTTGACTTTCATGGTGCTTCAAGGAACAACGAAATTCAACATGCAAGTTACCCTTTGGGTGTCAAATAACAAAGCTTGCACCCGACACCCGAGGCCATACGATATTATTATTATTATTATTATTATTATTATTATTATTATTATTATTATTATTATTATTACCTAGCAATTTATCGTCATTAGGGGTTTCTGATTTATATCGGCTGCATTCCAAAAAAAATATTTTTGATTTTTGATTTTCATCATGAATTTTTTCCTCAAGATGGAGTCCATTCTTTAGGTACAAATAAAGTTCAAATCTTGAAAAAGGAAGAAAGACTGAAAGTACAGTATTTACGTTTCCTTCAAATAAAAGAATTCATGAGACTTCAGGAAATATTTTAGATTTTTTTTTTCGTGTCTGTTCCACCTAGGTGTATCAAGTTAGGTTCATCAGCAGGTTTGAGGCACAACCTGTCTGGACCCCACCTTGCACTATTTCTTATATAATAATCTTGAAGAAGCTCTTATTTCCCCCAGCAAAGTAGTACGTGTGCTTCATTCGTAGGACGTAGAGCAAGGTGTGTAGAGTGTGCCAAAAGCCCGCTACTGACCCTAACATGGTACACCTAGGCGTAGCCCCGCAATATTTACGGCAAAACCAAGAATATTTGCTGGAGTCTAATTACTTGACTGTGATAGCCAATATTCCATCAATTCATGAATATATTCTGTTTATTAGTAACCCGTTTACTTTAGGACACGCGTTCTCAACCTTTTGAGTCTGTGAGCACCACTCTCATGTCATACCAAGTACTAGAGCACCAAAAAATGAAAAATGAAAATCCACAGCCTGCTTCCAGTCTCCGACCGGGTCAGGAATGGAATGAATGAAGCCCCTATCTAGCGGCGAGGATAGGAACTGTGCCGGCTGCCGAGGCCTGACGTACTCCTCTGGAGCCATGATTAAATGAATGACAGATGAAATGAAATGATAGTGGAGAGTGTTGCTGGAATGAAATTTTGACAGGGAAAGCCGGAGTAGCCGGAGAAAAACCTGTTTGCCTCCGTTTTTTCCAGCACAGATCTCACATGGAGTGACCGGGATTTGAATCACGGACCGAGCGGTGAGAGGCCGGCGTGATGCCGCCGCGTCAGAGGCTTCAGCACCAATAAATACAATATAATAATAATAATAATAATAATAATGTACTGTATGTCTACCCCTTATTATTCCCGATTCCTACGGGGTCGGAGATGAGATGCGATGGAAGTCTTTATGGCGGATGGTTTCTACAGCCAGATGCCCTTCCTTACGCCAACCTCATGAGAAGAGTCAATGAGAACTGAAATGAATGAAGATGAATGAAACTGGGCAAGGATGTGGAAGGAAGCAGCCGTGGCCTGTTAGAAGGTACCGTCCAGCAATTGCCTGGAGTTGAAAATAGGAAATCACGGAAAGCCATTTTAAGGACGGCCGACGGTGGGGATTGAACCGAGTCCACAGAGAGCTTGGCCCCATGCGCGTTAGTGAGCGTAGCTACTGCTGTCGGTAATAGTAATAATAGTATTATTAATAATAATAATAATTATAATTATAATAAGAATGCAACAATCATGCTGCTCTCTATCCGTTGTCTATATCTCTCTCTCTCTGCTGAAATTGCTGGGGATACACCAATCAACAGGCATGCTGCAACTGCTTGCATGACTTGTGGAGATCAGATACTTTTATGTATGAACAGTGGAGTCCAAGCAGCATCTTTCGTGTTACTTATAAAAGAGGGATGTTCAACTAGTTTTACTGTAGATTAAAAATAGTCTACTACAGTATTACACACAATGACACAATTTCTGACTGTCAAGACATGTACGGTAATGAAAACACTATTATTTCGGTTACTTCAACAAATTTTGAATTGAAGAATGGATCTCTTGGGGAGCTTGTGATTGCGAGCACTTTTTTGGCTCGTATTACGAGAACACCTGGCGGCCTGGAAAGAATTGCGAAACAAAATGCATGAGCCAGATTATACGGGTAGGAGAGATCACGAACACAAAATTAGGCCAAATTTAAAATAAAAAAAAGAAAAGCTAAGTATTCTTTTATTAACAGGGGAATTAAAACATGGAATGAGTTACCTGAAGAAGTCTTAGAACCTTTTCCTAACAGTTTAAACGTTTTCTAGATGAAAATAAATGTTGTATTCAGGGAACACAGATATATTATGTAGAGAAATTGAGATATACAGCGGTGTTACGGGTGTGGGGTTGCTTCATTCCCTCGCGCGTGACTCACAGCCGCCCGAGGCTACCCCCGGGCTCTGTGTCGGCTGACCGCTTGCGCATCGAGAACAAAAGGCATGGTCCATAATGTTCGTAGCCCAACTAGTGTTGGAAATCTCGAGAAGGTCTGAGAGTAGCTGTGAACCCTGGTCCACTCTAAAAACATCCGCGAGTCGTCAGCCCCGATATATAAAGAGCGACCCTGGTCAGTGTCAGTGATTGTGTTTATACCTGTGCGAAAGAGGTATTGCGGTGACGTGGGAATTGCGAAACTGTGTGTGGTATTCAAGAACAGTGAGTGTCAGACTGTGACTTGTGAACTTGAGGAAGAGTTGTTGTTATTTCTAGCGCGGACACCGGTCTCATTAGTGAGGGATTAACTGCATGAGCAAGTGAAAGGGTGAGTGTTCTCCATAAGGGAGCAAACTTGAGTAAGACAGCTAATGGTTTTATGTGCCTATTGTGTGGTGAATATTTATGATCTGCAATATATATTTTAAAGGACCATTTGTATTGTGCTTTACCTACTTTGATCTAATTAACGAACTTGCTACTAGGGGTAGCACGTATCAGTATGTAAATATCGTATTAGCATCAGGTTTTGCCTAACTGTAACAGTGTTGTTGTTAGGTAGTCAGCCCGAAGGCTGGTTGGATCCTCAAAAAGTACCGCCGTTACGTTATGTGAGTAGATACCCACAAAAACCCAAGGCAGCGCTATATTGAGGCGTTCTAGGCAAGAAGAGGAGTGAGGTAGTTTGCCATTGCTTTCCTCACTGAGTCAGAACAGTAGTCCTAACTCTATGAGTAGAACCTTTCACAGCCTACACAGGCACTCACTGTGCCCTGAATGCCATTACTAAGCACCACCCATACCTCAGTAGTTTCCATATAATCACAGCCATGAGTGAGACTGAGACATCGGTGAAAAGCCACCTTTTACTCTAGCCTGTGCCAACAGACAAATGCAAATGTACTGTATTCATCAAGAGATGGCAAACAGGCCAACTGTAACAGTACTTAGTATTAAATAAAAAGTCCTCTCGGCACGCCGGAAGGCGGAGGTAGATTTCACCGGACAAACTTGGGGATAGGCGAAAATAGGCAGAATATGCAGGTTTTCGTAGAAGGATCAGACCTCATTTATTGCGAGAAAGTATTTTATAATTGGAGATTAATTAACTTTGTTTTTCGTCATTTTATGCATATTTTAAACATTTTATTGTCTTATTATGACGGTAACCTTCTTGTCATTTGGAGTCCATTTTTATACTTGTGGACACACTGTCCTTATGTAAGGTTTCGACACTGATGTGTAACTATGTAACGGTCTGTTACTTCTTCACGCAAAATTATATCTCCCGCAGAGATTTTGGTTGGTTCCTCAGTTTAGGGGCTGCGACAAAAGGGAAGCATACTGGGGGATTTTTTGCGCTCTTAGAAAATCCGACGACTTTGGCCGGCTTTGAACCCGCGACCTTGGGCATAGTAGTTCAGCATGCTACCAGTTACGTCTCCGAAGCCGCTTCACACTTAGTCAGATGGAAATATGAATCTGATCTCGTGCAAGTGCGTTGTCATGGCAACGTCTGATGGCTCACCCCTCATCAATTTAGTAGTGTTGCCATGGCAACCACTGATAGCTCTTGGCATTTTCGTATAATTCCGAAATCATTTTTCTCATCCCTTGGCTTAATGGTGGGTCATATCAAAAATTCTTTCAGACCAAAGTTTTAGGTAATTATTAGGGGAATATTGTCCATTTTGTACGGTTTTGACATTGTGTCTATTAAGAGAGATATGATTAATGTTTCCCGAAAAACCCACTTTTTCCCACCCCTTTGGTCAATGGTTGGTGCTATAAAAAAAACTCTTCAAACATAAATTTTTGGGCTTTATCCGACACATTTATGAACTTTGAAAGGATTCGATATTTCACATATTAAGAGAGTTATAGCAATATTTCACTTTTTCGAAAAAAGCCCCCCATTTTCGCCCCCTTCGACCGATTTAGCCCAGTAACGAACTCGACCGAGATTTTATAAGTATATATATTCGGTAAAAAATTCAAAGTGATTGATGCAAAATTACGGCAGTTATCGTGTCCACAAGAAACTGATATACATATATATATACATATATAATATATACATACATAAATTATATATAAACTTTTGTGTTTGGGGGTCTGGGGGATGTGAAACGCGAAGATATGTCGAAATTTTCCGGAAGTCGAAACATGGTACCCATTGCAATAGTTAGCTTTCTAATGAAATCTACCTAAAATAACCAAATTTCATTTAGAGAACACCATGGTGCTTGCAAGCACTTTAAGGCTCGTACGACGAGAGCACCAAATTTCAGTTAAAGAGCACTACTGTAGGTTGAGAAAGCCTGCTTCAGGACACAGCCAGTTGAACGGACAACCGTGTGATTACGGACATTCTACTGTACTTGTCTCGCGGCTGAAAATGGATGAACCCGCTTGAAAAGAGTTGGTGCATCTTGGAAATGAAGGCAATTGGAAATGTGTGGCGTGGAGTGGACAATTACAGTGGATACCTGAGGGGGCGTGCGAACGTTGCTATGGCAACCACATTTAATAGACAGCTGCTCTTCCAAGTACATGTTCGATTGGTTGGCTCGGCCCATCTTCTTCAAGAGTGGATGTTCCATTGTATTGCTCCATCAATTTGTCTCACAAGGTGTCAGTATTACTTCCAGAGGAAAATAGGTGTAACATACTAAGGAGATTCAAAAAATATGATAACAAGTGCTCGCACGGAGCAAGTTCATTTTACTATTTTACTAGTCAAGCATTTGTTCCAACGATACATCGAGGCATCGATGCTGACACCGAAGAGATCTCCAATAGTGCCTAAAGCATATCATTGTAGCATGCTGAATGACCGTATCGTGTTTGAGTCTCTTACCAGCGGTGTGTTACTGACAGGCAAACTCGTAAACATGTCCTTCGTCCTGAAACTTTGCTAACAGTTTGGTCATATCACAACGGAAAATCTGTATGCTAAATATGAACCCTGCATAATTTAAATTGGATAAGAGGATCTGTCTTACAGTCCCATGCGAATTGATCGGAACAATGGATTTTATTTTTCCAATGGTTGGCAACAGTGTGCTACACATGACTTATTTTATGTTCGACGATGTCGAAATGTAAATATTATATGTCAGAAAACTGTATCATAATGAGGGTCATTATAACACTATTTTTCATTATGAAACAGTATCTCCCACCAATCAGAGCTCAAGGAAAGAATGTTAGTTAGTTATTGTTGTTTTAAGGGGAGGAACTACGAGGTCATCTGCCTCTAAGAAAAAGTTGGGTAGCCAATTAGGTAAGGATAGCATCGCAGCTGCGCTGACTTCCAAGGCCTCCTATTTTAAATTTCACTGCGTGGTTCGTGTCATAATGGGGTATTTGAGAAGGCAATGGTCAAATACAAGGTATTCTCTGCGTCCCATGCGCTGTGTTCAGTGCATAAAACTGGCGAAATCTCGACAGATAGTTATGAATATTTATGTTCGAGCATAAAATAGTTATAATTATCGTCGAACATAAACAGTCGTATGCAACTCGCCTATAATGGTAATTAAGACACTCGTATGGAATTTATATTGCCATTATAGGCTCTTTGCATAATGTACTATTTTGTTCCTGCGCTCTTTACACGTCATTTGCACTGTTATTCAGTGTTGTTTAATTTATGTGGCGATTGTTGTGGATACAAGTGGTATTTATTTTGAAGTGAGTCACTTAGGAGGATTTTTGAGGTGGTAGTAATACCTATTTCTTCAATGGATACGACCCCAGGAAACGTAGTGCGATTATAGCATTATCTCAAAATACTTCTATGACACAAAGAGTAGGTTGGTTCCTCAGTTTAGGTACTGCAACAACACGGTCATATAGCCCCGTGTACTTTGGGTATGTGTAGAATCTGTCTGAATACCGGAGTTAATTGTGATGGCTCTATTAGTGTGTGTTAATTGTAATTCGGGTAAGGACTGCAGACGATCAATTTCAAGTAGTTCCTACTTTTGCTACCAAATACTACCATCAACGACACCTAGCTGTAAGCTTGGTTACTAGATGCCACCAAAACAGGCACCTGGCGACGAACGTTGAATCTTAATAGAGCGTTAATCAAATCTAACCTACAAAGTTAGCATCACACAATTGTAGTTAGTGGAAGGCTCTTTACATGCCATAAATCTATGCCATGGCCCACCGGCTTTACTTTCCCTTCGGTGGAAGGCTTGGGGAGGGATTTTGAACGCTCTTAAAAATCCGAGACTTTGGCCGGATTTGAACCCTCAATCGACACAAGGAGAGTTAACTACTAAATTTGGTTGCGGAGTATGCACTATAAATAGAATTATTCTGTGATGATACAAACTGGATGAATTTCACCGAAGAAAACGGGGAACTGTGACAGGTAAAAGAAAACGTCGGCAACTGATGACCATTTTCTCCTCAGGAGAAGTAAAATAAACCCTAGGCTAACTGCAGTGGACTTGGCTCGTGAATTGGGGAGAAGGGGAGTGAATCTAGTTAGTTATTGTTGTTTTAAGGGGCAGAACTACGAGGTCATCTGCCCCGGAGTGAATCTCCACGTTTCTAATGTTCACCTTAGACTTCTGTTAGCTGGAAGGCAAACCCACAAACCTGTAAATAAAAACCTTCTAACAGGATAAATGCGCAAGAAACGTCCCTTGTGGGCACGTATTCATCAATACTGGACAATGGAACACTGGAAGACAGTTCTTTTCTCTGATGAGAGTTATTTTCAAGCAGAGGGTTCTATATGTGCGCCGAGCAAATGATGAGGCAACAACTTCACAACATATGCAACAGCCTGTAAAACTTCCTGTGCAGAAGATGTTTTGGGTGTGTTTCACACATAAAGGATTGGGACCTTTAATACCAGTTGAAAGGATGATGAAATATGACCAGTACATCCAAATACTGCAAAGAAGAGTTGTTCCTGAGCTGCAGAAGAGGTTTCTAGGCGGTGATGGCATTTTTCAGCAAGATTTTCTCCTTGCCACACTTCAAAGAAAGTGAAAAAAAATCATTGAGAACAATATTCGTGTTTTAGAGTGGCCAGGGAAATCTCCTGTTATAAATCCCACAGAAAACGTGAGGGCTATTCGGAAAAGGAAACTCGAAAACTTGACTGTTCCACTAATGTACACTTGCTAGAATCTCTAATTAAAGTGTAGTTTCATGATGATGAAGAACTGAAAAACATGTGCTCAAAGCTTGTGGAATCAATGCCAAATCATGTGATAGAACTTATAAAACACAAAGGAGGACATATCAGCTATTAGAAAAGACTCAAGGAATGTGAATAAATTAAAAATGTGTACTTAATTGTCGCGTTCCGATTAATACGTACGAAATTGTGCATATGTTTACCACATTTGCTGGCATTTCCAATCCTCCACATTAAAGTGACTGGCTCTCATCCCCTTGTGTTTCTGCAGGCCCGCAGTACCGTGTTTGAGAGGTTGCAGTACATGCACGGTAGGCTGTGTGTGATGGATGGAGGGTACTTTTTTCATGTCCTGACAGCAAAATATTACAAAGTGCTTATCCACAACATAGCTGTTGCGTGCGTCTATCTGGGGCGCCTAGCTGGCTACTGCAGACATTACTTGGGAGCCACAAATATCATAAACAATGTATACTTTTGGACAGTGGCGTGCGGTGACCCTCAAATCTAGTGATGCACTGTATTAAAGTGACGAGCAACTTATTGGATACCCACCATAACAACAATAATAATATCATCATTGCATAATAAATATTTTGAAGTCATCTTTATACAACAAATTCAGTACTGCGCATGTAGTAGGCTATACTAATTATTAAAATAACAATTTCAATAATAATAATAATAATAATATCGTATGGCCTCGGGTGCCGGGTGCAGGCTTTGTAATTTGACACCCAGAGGGTAGCTTGCATGTCGAATTTCGTCGTTCCTTGAATCACTATGAAAGTCAAGGAGGTTAGATATCTAAGCTCCTTGAACACTATAGCGCTTTCTAGTAGAGAAATGAGGAACTTTGTGTTGGCGGAAACTCCCGAGATTAATTTTGCCATTATGAACACGACCTACTGAATTCAAATGGGTTCTTTGACATGCCAACATCGTATGACATGCGTGTCGTATTTTTGCCGCCTTTCAAAAAATCACTTACCACGGCCAGGAGCGAACCTGCAATCTTGGGGTTGGTAGACCGACACGCTATCCACCAACCCACCGTGATATAATATCATTATATTTTTGAAGACACGCCCATGCAGTGCAATGCCTCAATTTTAGGACATTCAGTGTTCAAAGAAATAGTTATTGTTGTTTTAAGGGGCGGAACTACGAGGTCATCTGCCCCAATGCTCAAAGAAAGGTTTGCATATTGCGATTTAGTGACTTGTTTATTTTTCTATGTGCATGTAATCACATTATACACAATATAGGGTATAGAAACAACTTTACGAGCCTTACAGTAATCGCGTATGATGTGTAACATCTGACATAGAAGAAACCTCACGTGAATTGCTGATACACCGGTATTTTATAATATTATTGGCACAAATATTAATCTATTGTAAAAGGGAGTGTTTTACAGATATTGTAGTTTATAATACGGAACAAATTTTATTAGATGATTTGTAGCTTCCACCAGCACAAGCCTAAATAAAGAATACGATATGGATCAACTAGATTAATAGACGCGACACCGCTCATAACCTTAAATTCCTTATAAATAGGCCAACTTGTGAGTAAATGCAATGTGCACAGCAGTAGATCATGAAAGGCTTGCCCAGTTCCCGGACCTCTTGATTCACAGACCAACACATAATTCATAAATGGATTCTGTTAAAATGCGTCATATTGATATGATTAGCAGCAGAGTATCAAGAAGGCAATGCGAGAACAATCAAGAAGGCAGTGCGAGTGTAGAAATATTATCATGTAGGCAGTGAAGAAAAAAAAGAGAGTCCTGGAATTGTTATGTATTATTAGTTTGTAAATAAAAAGAATTTTGTGTGTTGATGAATGTCCAGGAGGGATACGATCCAGCTGGCAGTGCGTCTTACACACATCCGTCCGATCCACTTCCGTTCCATTTTTCAAAATCACTCCCACAAAAATATCCAGCTACCGAGTGGATAGATGTTACACATCAAAAACAACACACAATCTGCTGTGAAAACAGACAGGAACACAAAAGGAATAACAAAAGTAATAATGCGGGACTTGGTACACGCGTATTTTTCATGTTGGGGCATATCAATATCGAGGCCTAAGGCATGCTTGCAGACGACGAGGCATACTGAGAAACAACGGATCCAACCTGGCTTGGGCAGATTATTCCACTCTTTGAAAGCAGCTTAAATCAGCTGCTGAATGTTTGTTGGGAGACTGGGACAGTGCCAAATTGTCCTCACGATCTTTTCATGCATGTTCAATACAGTTCATGTCCACAGAATATGCAGGCCACTCAATTCTCTGTACGTCATGCATCTAAAGGAACTGATTGATGGGGTCGAGCAATATCGTCCACTAGTGTAAATCCCTCGCTCACTGTGGCAGCGAAACCAGTAACAACAGGTGTAGGCTGTTCCAAATCCTCGAGTTTGAGTAAGCGTACACGCGAGTACTCAGCAGTAATGCTCGGAGCACGGTTGGAGACGGACTGGGGGTGATAGCCAAAACGTCACTGGGCGAAGGTCATAGTACAAGTCCATGCACTTCCTGTCAATCATGATGTTTCCACCGCTTAGTAACGGCCGCCCCTACAGCAGAGCTGTATTGCATATTGCATGTTGTCTCACACAAGGCGGCGAGTACTCGGCTACTCACGGGCGAGTCGCTCGGCTGGAACATCCTAGGTTTGAGGACGTTGTCTCTGTACACCTGACCAGTCATGTTACCGTGGATAGGAATTAGACACGTACGTCGACCAATTATGATCCCACTCTAAAACATGACTGAACTTCCTTGCTGTTGGTGGAGTTCCTGGATGAAATGCTCGTGAAATCTCACCCCCACTCGTCACCACACTCGACTGCTCCTACTGTATGGGTGCAAACCAATGGAGACGGTGGGCTAATATAATAATCATAATCTAATGGCACACTTTTGTAGCTTACTTATCGCAAATGATAATGGCCGTGCATTAACATTTCTTAAAGTAACCTCCCGTGACTCTTTACTGAGAGATGCCATCACATGGGAGGCCAATAGGCCTACTGAAAGTTCAATCTAAAACACAATTTCTCAATGAAACAATTCAAAGTGAAAATATTGCCAGTACTAACTTACGGTATAGAAATTATCTGGCCAGATCTTACCAGAAACAAGAAGTTCCGTGAAGAACTATACAGCCTACTTTTCATGCCAATGATTATTCTACAGAATATGAACCTATCTAGAATAATGACGAAATTAAGTTGCTAATATCGGAATTTCCAATTAGTTCGAAATACTGTATACCTGGCATAATGTATTCTAATAGAGCACTACAGTTTGCAGCCCTGATGACTGAATATATTCTTAGTTCCGTCTCTTAAGGTACAAAATACAAAATTTGGTTGAAGTCCAATGAATAGCATGGACGTTACATGCAGTTAAACATTGGATCTAACAGCGCGCGTAACATCATGTTGGCAACAATGTCATGCATGTATTGGTCAGAATTAATCTGAAATAATATGATCTATTGTTGTGCCAATTTTGAATGAAATCCATTAGTTAGTATAGATGTTACATGCATTTTAAAATTGGTCCTATCAGCAGGCTTAGAATCATGTTGGCAGCACTGACGTATATTAGTTACTCCAAATTCGTCTAGAATGCCAGGTACTATACGTGTGCAAAGTTTAGAGCTATTGGCTTGCATACTTTCTGATATATTGATATTAGGGTAACAAAAATAGGGACAGCACATATTAACAGTTGGCAGCACTGGTTGCTCCTTAGAATACGCATAGTCATATCTGTTATGGTACACATAGCACATACGAAATGTGGTTGAAATCCAAATGATAGTATGGAAGTTACATGTATTTAAAGTTGGACCTGTCAGCAGGTTTAGAATCATGTTGGTAGCACTGACGTATATAAGTTACTCCAAATTAATATAGAATGTCAGGGACTATACGTGTGCATAGTTTAAAGCTGTCGGCTTGCATACTTTCTGATATATTGGTATTTGGATAAAATCAATTAGGAGCATTTATTAACAGTTGGCAGCCCTGGTAGGTCTGAAGAATACGCTCAGTCATATCTGGTTATGTACACATACAACATACGAAATTTGGTTGAATTCCAATTGATAGTATAGAAGTTATATGTATTTAAAAATTGGACCTATCAGGAGGCTTATAATCATTTTGGCAACACTGCCATGTTTAGCCTCCTGGAAATTAAACTGAAATATTATGATCTGTACGTGTGCCAATTTTGAAATAGCTCCCATTCATACTTTCTAAGATATCCAACATGGAGCTCAAATTTCAATTGCGATTTTTTAGCAGTTGGTAGCACTGACATCATTTTCAAATATGGCCGTGAGATATTCAGGTATAGATCTTTACTCCTACCAAATTTTGTTTCGATTGCTGCAGCCGTTTAGGAGTTGATAGGGGGGGACACACACACAGCCAGACAGACAGACAGACAGACAGACAGACTGACAGACAGACAGACAGACAGACAGACACACATTTGCCCGATCTCATAAGTCTACTTTTTCCTCATTTTTGCAAAATGTGAAAAGTAGGCTAACAAGAAGTTCCGTGAAGAACTATACAGCCTACTTTTCATGCCAATGATTATTCTACAGAATATGAACCTATCTAGAATAATGACGAAATTAAGTTGCTAATATCGGAATTTCCAATTAGTTCGAAATACTGTATACCTGGCATAATGTATTCTAATAGAGCACTACAGTTTGCAGCCCTGATGACTGAATATATTCTTAGTTCCGTCTCTTAAGGTACAAAATACATAATTTGGTTGAAGTCCAATGAATAGCATGGACGTTACATGCAGTTAAACATTGGATCTAACAGCGCGCGTAAAATCATGTTGGCAACAATGTCATGCATGTATTGGTCAGAATTAATCTGAAATAATATGATCTATTGTTGTGCCAATTTTGAATGAAATCCATTAGTTAGTATAGATGTTACATGCATTTTAAAATTGGACCTATCAGCAGGCTTAGAATCATGTTGGCAGCACTGACATATATTAGTTACTCCAAATTCGTCTAGAATGCCAGGTACTATACGTGTGCAAAGTTTAGAGCTATTGGCTTGCATACTTTCTGATATATTGATATTAGGGTAACAAAAATAGGGACAGCACATATTAACAGTTGGCAGCACTGGTTGCTCCTTAGAATACGCATAGTCATATCTGTTATGGTACACATAGCACATACGAAATGTGGTTGAAATCCAAATGATAGTATGGAAGTTACATGTATTTAAAGTTGGACCTGTCAGCAGGTTTAGAATCATGTTGGTAGCACTGACGTATATAAGTTACTCCAAATTAATATAGAATGTCAGGGACTATACGTGTGCATAGTTTAAAGCTGTCGGCTTGCATACTTTCTGATATATTGGTATTTGGATAAAATCAATTAGGAGCATTTATTAACAGTTGGCAGCCCTGGTAGGTCTGAAGAATACGCTCAGTCATATCTGGTTATGTACACATACAACATACGAAATTTGGTTGAATTCCAATTGATAGTATAGAAGTTATATGTATTTAAAAATTGGACCTATCAGGAGGCTTATAATCATTTTGGCAACACTGCCATGTTTAGCCTCCTGGAAATTAAACTGAAATATTATGATCTGTACGTGTGCCAATTTTGAAATAGCTCCCATTCATACTTTCTAAGATATCCAACATGGAGCTCAAATTTCAATTGCGATTTTTTAGCAGTTGGTAGCACTGACATCATTTTCAAATATGGCCGTGAGATATTCAGGTATAGATCTTTACTCCTACCAAATTTTGTTTCGATTGCTGCAGCCGTTTAGGAGTTGATAGGGGGGGACACACACACAGCCAGACAGACAGACAGAAGGACAGACAGACAGACAGACAGACTGACAGACAGACACACACACATTTGCCCGATCTCATAAGTCTACTTTTTCCTCATTTTTGCAAAATGTGAAAAGTAGGCTAAAAATTTATATACACTGGAGAAAGTTAAAGCATTTAAAAAAAAAAGAGTTGGTTGGTTGGTTCCTTAGTTTAGGGGCTGCGACAACGCGGTCATGTAGCCCCGTGTACTGTGGGTGTGTGTAGAATCTGTCTGATAACCGGTGTTAATTGTGATGACTGTATTAGTGTGTGTATCTGTTTTTTTAATTCAAGTAGGGACTGCAACTTTGAATTTTCAAATAGTTCCTACTTTTGCCGCCAAGCGCCACCGTCAACGACTACTAGGCCTAGTTCAGAACTAGCTACTAGACGCCACCGCAGTCGGCTCTTGGCAACGAACGTAGCAACCTAAGAGCGTTGTTTACATTCTTAACCTATCCAATTTAGTTTCACACAGGTGTAATTAGTGGAAAGATCTTTAACATGCCATAAATCTATGACATGGGACCGCCGGCTTTACTTCCCCTCCGAAGGAAGGCATACTGAGGGATTTTTAACGCTCTTAAAAAATCCGACGGCTTCGGCCGGGTTTGAACCCGGAAAAAAAACAACAACCAGATCTCGCACAGTATACGAGCTGTCAAGAGAGCCGTTCCTAATTGAAGAACTTCGAATGAAGATGCTCCAGCCATCTAGTGCCAGCTACACGCAAGCGCTTGCTGAGATACAGCGGAAGAAAGAAGATATATGGAGTGAGTTCTACGCTACAGATGCTATGATGGCACAGGATTGGACACAAGCAAACTACGAGCTGCGTCACCTGGTGACCCGATTAGCAGTACACGGTTTCCATCACCGCCTATGCTTCACTAAATCGTATCACACACCGTGCTCAGAATGCGTGTGTAAGCGATGCAACAATTTCTGTGAACGATATCATGTGCTGAAGTGTCCAGACAGGAGAGAGACTCTAACACAGTTCTGCTTGGATGAATAAAACCAATGCACATTGCGCGCAATTTTAACGTTATAATTAATGTATTTAGGTATTACGTTAGTATTTATGTTCTTTGGCCATTGGTTGCAATAAATGGTTATTAATTTCTCAATGTAATTGTGCTGGTGGATACACAGGTCGTGTGCCATAACATGGGAATTCCTTGCAATAAGTGAGCGAATTCTTAATGGAAAACATCAGTAGGATATATGAATACTTGTTATTTAGTTTTTCACGGAACTACTTGTTTTGAGTTGCATGGAGACATAATGTCATTTGGAGACAGTCCGATAAGTGTCTGCTCACGTGCGAGGGGAAGTGTGCAATCCAACTCGCACGGCGCGTAATCTCGGCCGAGCTTCTAGTCGATCCACTGAGGTAAAAAGGAACTCGCCTTACTGCGTACGAGGCTGACAACCTTCTCCCGTCGTTCACTGGAATACCACTCTTCTGCAGTGATAGTACACATCTCAAACCTATTGATCTCGTCACTGCCCAGTGCCTTTTAATTTTTGAACACATCACGACGGATATACTCCGACTAATACTGTAGTTACTGAATGATGTTATAATCAATATTTGTACCAGTTTTAATCAACCTCGTTCCCCGCTTTATTATATCAACTGTAATATGAAATTTCCAATATTGTAAATTAATTGAATGACTGAAATTGTTTCATTAGTGCTTCGCGTAGCGGGAGAGTCAACTCCATCACATTAACTTTGTATCGGGTGAACAAAATCATTTTTCACTTATAACGTTTTCGGTTTTCAAAGTTATTAAATTAGCAGAGGAAGTTCTCTTGTTTTCCAATGTCCATTAACTTAAGGTTTTCTTCGTGATATAGCTATTTAACATTATGGGGAGTTCTGATAGCCCGCTACATTCATGTGGCAAATCTTTGCAGATATTTCATTGACAGGTTACCACACAAATCACACACACATAACTGCACGACAATGATTATTATGTGCCCCTAACTGACGAAACAACATTTTTTGAAAATATTGTTGAAGAAACTCCATGGGATAAAAGCTACAGCTTCGTCTACAGAACCCAAGGCTTAATACCCGGAGAGTTGGTAGGCGTTTAAGGTATCAAATGCGAGATCCATATCAGTATACACAAGCACGTTAAAATTCCCATCATAGAATGAATTCCACGTCTCTAAAAACACAGTACTTAAAGGTGAAATTAAAACCCAGATTTTTACTTTTTGGCCTAAGCTTGTTATTATAATTATAAGTAGTAGTGGTAGTAGTAGTAGTAGTATTTCTATGATTTCTACATATTGTAGTTGTTAGAATCAGTGTATTGACTGCTTTGGTGTAGACAGTTCAACTACTTGGTCTAGAGAAGAAGACCAAGGTTCGAATGCCGAAATCATTTAGGATTTTCAGCACTCCTCTTCAAATATTTTCCGGCTCCGTGGCGACGGGGGTAGTATACTTTTCTCTTACCTCAGAAGTCCTGAGTTCAATTCCAGCTCTTCAAATATTTAAGAACTGGCGTTAGGGCTGGTATAGGGTGAACTTAGCCTCGAGAGGCCAACTGAGTAGATGTTTGGTACGAGAGGTAGCAATCTATGGCCTTTTATGAAGGTAATGCGGCTGAAAGTGTTGCCACATTGACAAGAATTTGATGAGACCCCAATATGGGTCACCAAATTAGACCAAGTGTACCATACACACATTGAAAATTAAAAAGAACCATTACAATTATAAAATACCTCCAAAATCCTGCCACATAATTTCAATAATGGAGGTTGCAGCGTCTTACAACACACTACGTTACGTTACCTCCAAGGCTTACACGGGAAAATATTTTTGTTGATGTATGTGGGGATTGATTATTCATATTGTCCCTTCAAGGGCAGCATGAGATACGCTTATCTTTGAAAGTTCTGTTTTTGAAAACTGTCCGTACTGTTGGCGTCAACCATAGCTTTAATCCTCTTGATTTTTTAAAATCTCCAGGGTAGTAATAAATCGACGGTATACTAAATTTTCCATTTCATCCACTTCAGTAGGTCGGTTAACGTGAGACACGCATCTGATCGTCAGGTCGAGTATGAGTGCAGTCCACCCACAGGCCTTTTTATATGCAACTAGCAGAAGTACCCGTTCTTCGAACGGTCTTCGGTGTTAACACCATACATTATCAATTGAGCTACTGTTGCAATGGTTAGCGGTTTGTCATTCCTTCATAAGTTTATCAGAACAAAGTTAGTTTTCAGGGAATATCACACACACTGTTACTTTAAGGGCCTAAAAATGTGGTTTTCGGAGACCCTTTATAGACTCCCGAATTTTGTGCCTCACAGCTTTTACAAGGTCTTGCGATTGCTTGTAGACCTTCTTGGGGTCTGAACTCCGATGTTTTACGAATAATATTTTATACAGCTTTTGTGCCTTTGATTCTGTACTGCGTGTCCGCTTTCCGTACTACCCTGGAAAAGAAATAGGCTCGGGTTAAGTTATTACAAATCCAAGAGGCTTCGCTCTAAGAATTTCTCGAGCATACCGCACTACATCTACATATGCAACACTTTAGATTGCTGGAATAGAACCACTATATTTAACAGGAATAGGGAAAGCAGGGCTGACATTACTGAAGAAGAACAGAACATCTCTTATGCCGATTTTCGACATTATCGTTGAGCAAAAGTGCCGTTTCTTGGAAACTTCTCATCCTAGTCAATTCTATAAACTTCTGCATAAAAATTGTTTCAGCACCCATGTCTGTTTCATCTATACTGATGGCTCCTGTACACCAAGCTCCGATGGAAATGACAGTGTTGGTTGAGCCTTTGTCGTTTATGAGAATGATACTGAAATATTTCCAGCTCAGTATAAGCTCTCTCCCAGTTGTTCAATTTTCCAGGCAGAACTTTGGGCCTTAAAGTGCGCAATAGAATGGGTTAAAGCTAACAATAAAAGAGTGAGGATTTTCAGTGATTCACAATCCGCATTGTATTATATAAATGCCAAATATCATTCTAATCCAATAGCTGTCTACATCAGGGCAACAGTTCGGGAGTGCTCACATATATGCACATCATGGATAAGGGGACACACTGTATTGGCTGGTAATGAAAGAGCAGATCAATTATCAATATCAGCGGCTACGACACATCTTGAAATAACATATAGTAAGTCTCCAATATGTTACGTTAAAAGGCAGATAAGGAAATACATATTACACGAATGGAATATTGCATGGCCATGTAGCCTGAAAGGATCTGTAACAAGAGAAATATTCTTCCCGGAAGTACAACATCGACTGATATCAAAATTATTAGAGCCAAACTTTGTCCTCACACGATTTTTAACTGGTCATGGAAAATTCAAGTCTTATTTTGAACGTTTAAAAATAGCAACAGACGACTATTCATGTTTTTGTGTATTGTATCAATCGGTGTGTCACCTTATATTTGAGTGTCCTGTTTTTGAAAAGGAAAGATACTATTTACAATACCACCTTAATACCTGTACCATATTTTCAAGAGACAATTTCACACTTTCATCAATATTTTTTTTTTGTCAACTATATCTATATATATAAAGCACAAAGTTTGTCTGTCTGTCTGTCTGTCTGTCTGTCTGTCTGTCTGTTATGTATACAAATCTACACCGTTTCACCGATCTGAACCAAAATTTGTATACTTACGCTTTGGAACCCTGCGGGTAACCCTGTCAACATTAAATTTCGGACAGACCACCCCATGCCCTGCATTTAGGCCCTTTTGCACAAATCTACACCGTTTCACCGATCTGAACCAAAAGTTGTATATTTAACCTTTGGAACCCTGCGAGTAACACTGTCCACTTGAAATTTCGGACAGACCACCCCATTCCCTGCATTTAGGCCCTTTGGTCCAAATCCACACCGTTTCACCGATCTCAACCAAAATATGTATATTTACCCTTTGGAGCCCTGCGAGTAACACTGACCACTTAAAATTTCGGACAGACCACCCCATTCCCTGCATTAAGGCCCTTTGGTCCAAATCTACACCGTTTCACCGATCAGAACCAAAATTCGTATTCTTACCCTTTGGTGCCCTGCGAGTAACACTGTCTGCTTGAAATTGCGGACAGACCACTCCATTCCCTGCATTTAGGCCCTTTGGCCCAAATCTACACCGTTTCACCGATCTCAACCAAAATTTGTATATTTACCCTATGGAACACTGCGACTAACACTGTCTGCTTGAAATTTCAGACAGACCACGCCATTCCCTGCATTTAGGCCCTTTTTGCACAAATCTACACCGTTTCACCGATCTGAACCAAAATGTGTATACTTACACTTTGGAATCCTGCTAGTAACACTGTCTGCTTGAAATTGCGGACAGACCACTCCATTCCCTGCATTTAGGCCCTTTGGCCCAAATCTACACCGTTTCACCGATCTCAACCAAAATTGTTATATTTACCCTTTGGAACACTGCGACTAACACTGTCTGCTTGAAATTGCGGAGAGGCTACTCCATCCCCTGCATTTAGGCCCTTTGGCACAAATCTACACCGTTTCACCGATCTGAACCAAAATTTGTATACTTACCCTTTGGAATCCTGCGAGTAACACTGTCTGCTTGAAATTGCGGACAGACCACTCTATTCCCTGCATTTAGGCACTTTGGCACAAATCTACACCGTTTCACCGATCAGAACCAATATTCGGAAACTTACCCTTTGGAACCCAGCGAGTAACACTGTCCACTTGAAATTTCGGACAGACCACCCCATTCCCTGCATTTAGGCCCTTTGGTTCAAATCCACACCGTTTCACCGATCTCAACCAAAATTTGTATATTTACCCTTTGGAACCCTGCGAGTAACACTGACCACTTAAAATTTCGGACAGACCACCCCTTTTCCTGCATTTAGGCCCTTTGGTCCAAATCTACACCGTTTCACCGATCAGAACCAAAATTCGTATTCTTACCCTTTGGTGCCCTGCGAGTAACACTGTCTACTTGAAATTGCGGACAGACCACTCCATTCCCTGCATTTAGGCCCTTTAGCCCAAATCTACACCGTTTCACCGATCTCAACCAAAATTTGTATATTTACCCTATGGAACACTGCGACTAACACTGTCTGCTTGAAATTTCGGACAGACCACGCCATTCCCTGCATTTAGGCCCTTTTTGCACAAATCTACACCGTTTCACCGATCTCAACCAAAATTTGTATATTTACCCTTTGGAACACTGCGACTAACACTGTCTGCTTGAAATTGCGGAGAGGCTACTCCATCCCCTGCATTTAGGCCCTTTGGCACAAATCTACACCGTTTCACCGATCTGAACCAAACTTTGTATACTTACCCTTTGGAACCCTGCGAGTAACACTGTCCACTTTAAATTTCGGACAGACCACCCCATTCCCTGCATTTAGGCACTTTGGCACAAATCTACACCGTTTCACCGATCAGAACCAATATTCGGAAACTTACCCTTTGGTACCCAGCGAGTAACACTGTCTGCTTGAAATTGCGGACAGACCACTCCATTCCCTGCATTTAGGCCCTTTGTCCCAAATCTACACCGTTTCACCGATCTCAACCAAAATTTGTATATTTACACTTTGGAACACTGCGACTAACACTGTCTGCTTGAAATTGCGGCGAGGCCACTCCATCCCTTGCATTTAGGCTGTTTGGCACAAATCTACACCGTTTCACCGATCTGACCCCAATTTTATATACTTACCCGTAGAACCCGACAAGTTACACTGTTCACTTTAAATTTCGGACAGACCACACATATTCTCTGCTTTTTGGCCCTTTGGCAGAAAACTACACTGTTTCACCGATCTCAACCAGATTTTACATAATTACCCTTTGGAACTCGACGAGTAACACTGTCCACTCGATATTTCGGACAGGCCACTCCATTTCCCGCATTAAGGCCCTTTGGTACAAATCTACATCGTTCACCGATCGAAAACAAAGTGTGTATACTTACCCTTTGGAACCCGATGCGTAACACTGTCCACTTGAAATTTCTGACATACCACTCCATTCCCTGCATGTAGCCCAGGAATTCCTCGGGGTTGCCAGCTTCCTAACTCACCAGTCATGAGCCCTTGAGGGTGTACCAGAAGTGGTTGGTCTACACACACCCTGCCTCTTTGAGGGCCTTGAGCAGAAGACAGGAGATATTATGAAAAGGAAAAGAAGGCAGACCCCTCGAAGAATGAGGGTATCAGGAAAGATGAGACAAAGCCAGTTAAGGCGGGAAATTGAAAGACTCCTTAGCCCTCGGATACCCTAATACAGTCTGGGTCGGAAGAGCACAAGAGTTGACCAAGGGAGGCCGACAGGAAAGAGAACTGAAATGAGCCCGGCACTAGGAAGTAGAAGCGATGCCAGACTCAGCTGGAGTTCCGTGGTCGCCAACCCACGTCCCACAAGTTGTGAGACCCTGGGGTCAGTTGTGAGAATAGCTTGCTGATTCATCGCGAGGTGACTTGAGAGTACTTTCCAGAGTCCGCCGTGTTATCTCCTGCTGTCTATGCTGATGCCAGCACAGGGCCGTTGCGAAACAGTGAGTGATTCCCGGTCAATCTGTATAGGACGGGGAACCCCGAACGTGTGTCATCATATTTCGTCATCATCTGCGATCATCTCATTTTCGTGCAGCTTGGACCTATATTCTTTGTCTTTGCCGAGCAGTACGCTCTTTCACTAGACCCATCCAGTACAGGCCTAAGCCAGAAAATAAGGTTGAGACTTTGGAAGACATCGAAGCTAGACACCTGAATTACCTATATCAGTTTTAAAATAACACCATGTTCGTTTAGTAGTCATTTTTTCATTACCTTATTATTATCATCATAAGTGCAAATGACGTAGATTTTACGCGCATCACACCAATAATCACCGCCGCATAAAGTCTTTCTCGACTGTGATTTTTAAAATATTTATTTTTGGTTGGTTGGTTCTTAAGTTTAGGGGCTGCGACAACGTAGTCATGTAGCCCCGTGTACTTTGGGTGTGTGTAGAATCTGTCTGATAACCGGTGTTAATTGTGATGACTGTATTAGTGTGTGTTATCTGTTTTTTAATTTAAGTACAAACTGCAACTTAGAATTCTTCAAATAGTTCGTACTTTTGCCGCCAAGCGCCACCGTTAACGACTACTAGGCCAAGTTCGGAACTTAGCTACTAGACGCCACTGCAGTCGGATCTTGGCAACGGACGTAGACATCTATGAGCGTTGTTTACCTATCCAATTTAGCTTCACACAGGTGTAATTAGTGGAAGGTTCTTTAACATGGCATAAATCTGACATGGGACCGCCGGCTTTACTTACCCTCCGAAGAAAGCCATACTGAGGGATTCTTAACGCTCTTAAAAAAATCCGCCGGCTTCGGCCTGGTTTGAATCCGCTATCTTGGGCATAGAAGCTCAGCATGCTACCAAATACGCCACCGAAGCCGCCATATAGCTATTTTTATTGCAGTACATTGTGTACATTATACGTTGAAGTGTCAATTCAATACCGATAGTAGTTTCCCTTATCATCCTCATCATAAGAGCAAATGACCTACAGTAGATGTTACGCCCATTACACCATTAATCACCACACACAATAAGTCTTCCTCGCCTGTGAATTTTGAAATATGTATTTCTATTACGGTAGTTTGTAAGTTTGACGTGTCAATTCAACAGTAGTTTTTATTATCATCCTTATCTAAAGGGCAAATGACCTAGATATTACTCCCTCATTGTCTTTGGGGGCAAATGACTTAGATTTTAAGTCCATTATATTTCTAAGGAGACCTTAAAACATTATCATCATTCCACCTGGCGAAGCCGGGTACTACTGCTAGTTAGTTATATTTGTATTTGCTTTGTTTTTAATCTAATGTACCTCTGGTAAAATAGGGTTTCTGTATTGTTTTTGGATATTCAATAACAATAAATAATAATAGTTTATTTAATGAAATTCGTTTTCTGGGAATATCTCAAATATGGTTGGTTTTAGGACCTTAAAATATGGTTTTGGGGGACCCTTTAGGGCCCCCGAGTTTTGTCTCTCACATTGAGGGGATTTGTCTCGTCCTTCTACGCCTATCTTAGCATGTATTTTAAGGTGGTAGACCCCCTTTTATGAGAGGTACGGAGAAGAGTTACATAAATGATTAGTGTCGTGCCTCTGATGGATATCTGCACCAAATTTTACGTTGATACACTCAGCCATTCTCGAGTTATAAGGGAACAACTCTGTCCACAGACAAAGAAACAAACAAACAGACAGACAGACAGACAAAACAAATCGCGTGCATCCATCATAAAACAGTCCGAAACACGTAAATAACTCAAATTTCCGTAGAAATTCCGAAAAAACAGACACACTTTCATTTATATATACCTATAGAGAGATACTGCACGGCTCGGTGTTAACCGTGTTTTATAGCACAAATTTAGGTTTTACTCGCTAACCGTTGGAGATACACGGAAAGTGAGCAGAACCTTTCGGATAGAAAATTAAATTTTAAAGCTCGTGTATGCCATCAAACGTTTGTTATTTCTTAGCGTTCTCTTTTTATTTGAAATGGAAATATGAAATTTTGAAACCAAAGGGTGTATTGACGTCACTAAAATGGTCGCCATTTGTAAATAGTGCGAAATATCGAAATCAAAAGTAGCCTATATGTAAACCTGGTAAATCAGCTACATCCATGAAAAATTTCATTAAAATCGGACCAGTGGTTCTTGCATGATTGAGTAACAGACAGACAGACAGACACACACCATCTCATTTTTATATATTAGTATGATTGCGTTGATTCGCTTCGTTCTTCTTAAAAGTGAATGTTAGCAATGAATTATACACTTAGCTTATTTCTGGCTCTCACACTTGAGGTCCGGGTTCCATTTCAAGCTCTGATCAGAAATATAATTATGGTCTAAGGACTGAAACGGGGTACGCTCAGCCTTGTGATTGATACCTGAGAAGAGCTGGATTTGATTCTCACCTCAACCATAATAAAATGATTTTTCTCAGTTTTTCCTTTCTACTCCAGGTAAATGCCAAAATGGTGTTAAATTTAAGGCCAGAACCACCCTCTACCGTATCTTAACGTGAATTACACATGCACTAGTGCAGCCATCAAAACGACACAGGTTATCAGGCAAATTCCATCAGGACAAAGTACACTGGGCTAAATGAAGACTGTATTTGAAAACTGTTGGTACTGTTTTCTTCAACCATAGCTTTAATCCTCGTGATTTTATAATTTCCAGGGTAATAATAAATCGATGGTATACAACTTTTCCATTTCATCACAATGTTCCAAGTCCCTAAAATGAATCAACAACAGTTATTATAGAAATGACTTTGAGGACTAGCTCCCATTTCTTGAGTAAAACTTGAAACTGTGACCACAGTCTAGATTTGAGCCTTCACCAGCTGGGCAGCGGTTGATCCTCGTTTGAATCTGACAGTGGGCATTTTCGTTAAACCGCAACAGCGACAAAATTCAGCTTATCTTTAACCCGTTGAGTGCTTCGCCCGTCTATAAACGGTACAATTCTTTTCCATATTCGCCATTTGTTTTCGAGTGCCGAGTCGATCTCTGGCATGTTCTGTTATCTATTGGGCATTATGTTGTACTACGTGAGTTTGTAGTTTTGTTTCCGAAAGTAGCTAACAGAGTATTTTGTATACGTTTGTCCTCTACAGCTGGAGTTCATCTGAGATGTAAACAGCATGGCGGAATAACAAGCAAATCCTTCACGCCGAGTAGTGATTTCAGATCAAAGAATATCCATTTTTGTACTAGCAAGGGGCAACAAGTATTACTTGACTAATGATTTTAGGAAATCATTTTATTTTGGGTCCTGGTATGGTGATGATACAAGTACACGCACAAAAATTTCAATTTCGATTCGTCTCAAAATGAAAATTTTTACATTTAGATTAATAATGAGCCATAAATCTTCTGGTAAATTAAATATTACGACTTCTACAATTTATTTTTATATTTGAACTAGCAGAAGTACCCATTCTTCGAACGGAATTCGGTATTAATAACCAGACGTAATCAATTGAGCTACTGTTGCAATGGTTAGGGGCTTGGAACCTGTTTGTCGACATAGATAAATGAATAGTTGAAATATGCGCTGAAACTAATTTACCTACCGTGCACTTCCTGACGTGAAAATAAAATTGAAAACCTCGTAGACGAAACGCAATACACGTCACATAAAAACTGACCCTAACTGTTGTGTCAAGTGCGCATCCAGAGGAAGACCCCTTTAATAAATTATAAAGGCTTGTGGTGCATGAAAATTCAGGTTTTTTAGCCTCCAATGGCCCAAATTCCTAAAAGCAAAAAAAAATCAAATAAACAATAAACTATTTCAATTCAGGAATTTTTAAAAATAATGTTGCTGTTTGAAGATATAGGTAATAGACCTTCTGTACGACACATCGCACGTTGAAGTCTTGTGAAAAAATCGAGGGTACCCCTTGACCCCCTTACGCACATTGATGAATTTTACAGTTTTTGTTGGTTCCGTGATAACCTTATAGCCATTTGTAAACTTTCACAGAAATTTAATAAATGGAGTGGCATTACTTCATGCAGAAATAGATGGAAAGTTGGATGTACCGTTTTGAGAGACTGTTTTCATGGTTACAGACTTGCATTCCTACATTAGTTTATGAAGAGAAATTAGTTTTCTGGGAATATCTCAGAAACTCTTGGTTTTAGAGCATTAAAATGTAGTTCTCGGGGACCCTTTACGGCTGTTTAGGGGCCCCGAGGTTTTTTCTGACACCAAGGGGCTGAAAATGAGCTTTGTCTCGTCGTTGTAGGCCGTGTTTCATCATCATCATCATCTTGCACAGTTTCCAGCCACTGGTCGGGTCTGTTTGGAACACAGGCCTCTCCAACGTCTTCTGTCTTCACACCATCTCTCAGCCTCCACCCCTGTCCAGTCTTCTCCTCTCTTCTTCACGCTTTCTTCCACCCCCTTCAGCCACCTGTCTCTCAGTCTCTTTCCTTCCCACTTCGTCTCGTGTTTCCTCCTGGGTATCCTCTTATCCTCCATTCGTTTTACATGTCCATACCATCTAATTGTAAGTCTAGATGTCTCTATACCATCCTGTAATGGTTCCTCCTTTATTAATTCTCTGGTCCTCTCATTTCTTATTCTGTCCATCTTTGTAGCTCCAATACTGCTTCTCAAGAACCTCATCTCACTGGCCTGTATTTTGCTCTTCTCCCTTCCTTTCATAGCCCAGGTCTCCGAAGCATACGTCAGGATAGGGACATAGTACGTCCGATATATAATCTTTTTTTCTGTTCTGAGGGACATCCTTGCGCCATAACATGCTTCTCACACTCCTCCGGAATGCTTCTGCCTGTCTCTCCCGCTACTTTTTTCTCTATCGTTTCTTCCATTATCTTGTATCAGGCTTCCCAGATACTTGAATCTCTCCACTTTCTTCAGCTGTTCCCCACCAATTGTTATTCCCGTTGTGGTTCTTTCCTTCTTCCTTGTTGTGATCACTATCTCACTGTTATTTATGCTAAATTTCATCCTATATCCTTGTATTATTCCTTCCCATACGTCCAACTGTTCCTGTACCTCCTCCTCCTTGTTTCCCCAAATCATCAAATCATCCACTAACACCATTGCTTTCATCTTTCCTTCCCCAATTACTTGTGCCACTCGGGTCATTATGTCATACATCACCACAATGAAAAGTAATGGTGCCAGTGCACTTCCTTGTTTCAGGCCATTTCTCTGTTCCACCCAGTCCGATCTCTCTCCTCCCACTTTCACACAGCCCACGCTTCCCTTGTACATTTCCTTTATCCTCCTTATAGTCCATTTTTCTACTCCTCTATCCTCCAGGGACTTCCATACTTTGTTTCTGCAAACACTGTCATATGCCTTCTCAATGTCCAGGAAGGCCATCAGTAGATCTGTTCCATACTCATAGTGCTGTTTTTGTAACTGCCTTACAGCAAAAAATCAAATCCACTGTGGACCTACCTGCTCTGAAGCCATGTTGTTCTTCCCTCATCCCTCCTTCCGTCCTTGTCCTAATTCTCCTTTCCAAAACTTTCTCAAACATCTTTGCACAATGACTCATCAGTGTTATTCACCGATAGTTTATGCATTCTGTTCTACTACCTTTCTTGAAGATCGGGACAATTATTCCCTTTTTTCAGTCCTCTGGGGTCTTCCTTTCCGTAGTGTAATAATAATAATTATAATAATAATAATATAGGGATAGGGATATAATAGACCTTCCGTACCACACCAGCTCGTGTAAATCGCGTGAAAAAAGTCTAGAGTACCCCTTGACCCCCTTAAGCGCATTATATTTATTGATGAATTTTACAGCTTAATTTGGTTCCGTTATAACCTTATAGCCGTTTGCAAACTGTCTCAGTAATGTAATAAATGGAATTGTATTGCGTCTCACAGCAATAGATGGACCTGTGAGTTTCTGTTGCCATGGTTACCGGCTTGCTTTCTTTCATTATTGTATTAAATGAAATTAATTTTCTGGGAATATCTCAAAAACTGTTGGTTTTATGGCCTTAAAATGTGGTTTCGTTTCTCACATTGAGGGGCTGAAAATGAGCTTTGTCTCACCCTTCTACGCCTATTTCAGCAAGTATTTTAAGGGGCTAGGCCCCCTTTTATGAGAGGTACAGAGAAGAGTTACATCAATGATTAGTGTCGTGCCTCTGAAGGATATCTGTACCAAATTTTACGTTGATCCACCCAGCCGTTCTCGAGTTATAAGGGAACAACCACTTTGTCCACAGACAGACAAACAGACATACATACAGACAGACAGACAAAAAAAATATTTTCGCGCGCATCCGTCATAAAACAGTCTGAAACGCGTAAATAACGCAAATTTCCATATAAATTCAGAAAAAACATACAAACTTTCATTCTTATATATATATATATATATATATATAGAGAGAGAGAGAGAGAGAGAGAGAGATGAAATCTTCAATGAGGTGTCAAATAGCAAACTGAGCTTTCTGTCATAGCAATAAGCTGAAAATAATGGGCACTCCTGGGACTCAAACCCTAAATAATATCGTATGGTCTCGGGTGCCTGGTGCAAGCTTTGTTAATTGACACCCAGAGGGTAGCTTGCATGTCGAATTTCGTCGTTCCTTTGAACGCTATGAAAGTCAAGGAGGTTAGATATCTAAACTCCTTGACACTACAGCGCTTTCAAGTAGAGAATGGAGGAACTTTGTGTTGGCGGAAAATACCGAGATTAATTTTGCCATTGAGCACGGCCTACTGAATTCAAATGGGTTCTTTAACATGCCAACATCGTATGACATGAGTGTCGTGATTTTTGTCGCCTTCAAAAGTCACTTACCATGGCCAGGAGCGAACCTGCAATCTTGGGGTTGGTAGTCCGACACTATAACCACTCACCCACCGTGGCAAGCACTCAAACCCTCAGATTATGATATTACCTTAGAGACCGTACGAGTGTAGTTCAAGAAAGTCTTATGGTACTGTTATAATGATTATGATGATCTTGTGGCCTCCGGAGAGGGTGAGTGCAGGTCTTTCTAGTTGACGCCCGTGGGCGGCCTGCGCGTGTGATGATGAAGACGTCACATACACCCAGTCCCCGAGCTACGGGAATTAACCCCAGGAGATTAAAATCCCTGATGGCTCGGCCGGGAATTTAACCCGGGGCACTTCGGGCCAAAGCCTAGCGCGCTAACCATTCAGCCACGGAGCCGGACACTGTTACAATGATAATAATAATAATAATAATAATAATAATAATAATAATAATATAATAATAACAAATATAATGTAATGGCCTCTGAAAGACTGATCATTGAGGGCAGATCACTATTAAAAATGTACAAAAACAAGAAAGAAAAATATTGAGGAAGATTTTTGGCCCAGTTTGTACAGAGAGAATGAGGACGAAAAGGAAATTCCAGGAGCTTTATCAGCATTCGGAGAAAATCCCGGACACATTCAAGAAAAGATGTTTGAAATTTCATGGGCATATTCTCAAAATGAGCGATCATAGGCTGACTGAAATAATTCTGAATGTTACTCTATCAAATAAAGCTAAGAACGACTGGCTGCTTGAAGTTGAAAAGGACCTTCAGGAAATACATATCTGAAATGATAAGTTATTGGTCAGATTTAAATTCAGAGAACTAGTTGAGAATCATCAATTTTCAGACCACTCAATCGTTTCATCCAACAGAACCTGGACGGAGGAGCGCAGAAAGAGCCATAGCGAGAAGATGAAGAGGTTTTGAGAAGACAAGAAAGCAAGGTCAGCTTCACTCACTGGCATAAAAAGCGAAACATTACGAATATCAGACAAGACTCAACAATTGACCATTTCATACCTGGTATAAATTGAATGTTGTGACTTTGCAGCGATATGGAAATGTGCTGTGATTTAATTAACTCATTTGAGAAGTTTGAGCGCAACAATTGATAAACTTTGTTGATCGTGATAATCACCACACCAATGTTACCGTTTCCCGCCTTCGGACAATAATAACCACAAACGGCTGTCTTAAGGTTTATTGCTGTGAATTCTCGTGTTACGTATTTTTGTGAACATTACGATTTGTCTACAACATTCGTGATCACACAGTGCAACAGATTGGAGGACAGTACGATGAATTCCAGGTTTCAACATTACCTAATTCGTGTTTGTGCACTGTTGTGATTATCGTGGTCAATAATGTTTATCAATTATTGTGCTAATTAGGGTAATTAACTTATGATACATTGCCATATTGTTGTAGTGTCATAGCATTTGATTAATGCAAGGTTTGGAACGGTCGAAATTTGAGTTTAGTCTGAAATTCCTAGTGTTTCGCATTTATTGCCGGTGAGTGTAGATAGATTCAATCGCTATCCTTAGACGGGCAGGACGATGTAAAAGGAAATAATGTAATGGCATTCACTCCCAGGTGTAGATCTCTGCAATCTGGATGTGAAACCGAAGTTTTACTCCGATGACCCATGACTGTGATGTGACACGAAAAGTCTTATTAAGGTAACCTGTTCGACATGGAGAGACATGGACTTTCTCCGCCCTTCAAGAACATGACTCCCACATCTAGGAGTTGCCCGAAAAACTGTATTTATTTATTTATTTACCGTATGGCTTTTAGTCCCGGTAGTGTCCGAGGACATGTTCGGCTCGCCAGAGCTCTTAGCGGATTCTATGCAGACATCCATGGGGTGAGCTACAAGTACCATTCAATTTCAAGTAGTTCCGACTTTAGCTACCAGATGTCACTGACACCTGGTAGCTAACGTTGGAACTTGAGAGCGCATTAACGAAATATAACCTACAAACTTGGCTACACACTACCAATTGTAGTGGTAGGATCTTTTACATGCTATAAATCTATGACATGGGCCCGCTGGCTTTACTTCCCCTCCGAAGGAAGGCATAACTGTACTGAAGGATTTTTTACGCTCTTAAGCAATCCGACGACTTCGGCCGGGTTTGAACCCGCGATCTCGGGCATAGCAGTTCAGCATGCTACTGACTACGCGAGCGAAGCCACTCGCAATACTGTAATATTGAACCACTGAACTGGCACTGAGTTAAGAATGTAGTGAAATAAGTAGCAATCAAGTGTGTGTATAACTGCATGAACTCGCGAGTGTGTGGCGCTTTATGCAGAATGAAATGTAGTTCACTCTTCATTGCTTCCGCTTTTAAAATTCTGTAATATTGGATCAATTTACCAGCTTTTACCATTAATTGGTGTGGAGTTTCACAAATTGGTGAACTCTCCATCGGAGCTGGTTTGCTATCTCGTGTTGAAATGTTTCATATTTCATTTCTCTGTTTTCTGGCTGGGTTACAATGCCTATTGCTTGTAGGGCTAACCTTCGGTCAAAATATTCTAGTATCCACCTTAGCAATGTAATGTAACACTTAATGACCACGTTTCAAACAAAGGCTTTCAAATATGACTCTCAAAAACTTAAATCTATATTTGACGTCAACAGATTCTTTTCTGTAGAAATGCTTTCCTTGCCTGTGCTAACCTACATTTTATATCCTCTTTGCTCCATCCATCACTGGTTATTTTGATTCCTAAGTAGCAGACGTCTCCTACTTCCTTTAGTTTTACTATAGTGTACACAATATTTAATGTATAGTTTTGGATGTTGTGGTATAATCAGCCCGTCTATAAAAAGCATAAGAATTTATCACTTATCTAATATATAAAAGTGAAAGTCTGTATGTGGGTATGTATGTGGGTGGGTCTGTTCCGTATACAAATCTACACCATTCCACCAATCTCAACCAAATTTTGCATACACATAGTTTAGGACCCGGAAGGAACCGCTGGCTACATGAATTTTCGATAGTCTTTCTCATTCTTTTGATTTAGGCCCTTTTGGACTCAAGCACAGGCTAATCAAATCATAAAATATACTCATGAAGGAATGAAAAGGCAGATAGTTTCCATGGCAACATAGCTCAAGTCGAGACACGGCCGTCTGGATGACAGTTGCGCTCTGCACTACTGGTATAGAAAATGAGCATCTTTACTTGAAATCCCGTTAGTTACTCACCTACTCACACAGCACTGTCAACCGAGTTTAGCATAACAAAGACTTGACACTATCTTCTACTATGTATTTGTCAAATACCACTCACTCACTCATTCATTCATCACGAAATCTCAGAAACCACCGAACGGATTGGAATGAAATTTGGTATGCAGCTTTCCCAAGGACCGCAAATGCCCACTAAGAAAGGATTTTTGTATATTCAGGTTCTAAAGGGGTGTTAAGGGGGTAGACCTGCATTTCATTGACTAGCAATATCTCCCGATTGGTTTCATTGGGGGATGTGATACTCGGCACATAAACTCATCATTAAAAATAAGAAGACCCGAGTCTCAGGGTTTTTCGATGTGGTGTATATTATGAGGTGAAAGGGGTGAAAAGAGGGGATTGAAATATTCCTAAATGAGCGTGTATCTCTTAAACGACAAAGGCGAGGAGTTTGAAACTCAGCGAAAAAAAATCAGCATAAAAAATAAATAAATAAATAAATATTTGTTTGACCGTTTTTTTATAAATCCAATTTAAGGGGCCCATGGGGAAGGGTGAAATTCTGGTGGGGGGGACAGGAAAGAAAGTGTCCTAACTGATTGACTGACTGACTCACTCATCAAACTCAGGGGGAAAAACTGCTTTAAAGTAAGTAAATAGCTGTTCGACAGGTTTTTTTTCATAAACCAAATTTAAGGGGTTCATGGGGAGGGGTGAAATTCTGAAAAAAGAAAATTGAAAGAAAATGTCCTGACTCACTCACTCACTCACTCACTCATCATCATCGCCCTGCCAAAATTATTGAAGTTAGAAACATGACAGTTTGGGGATATGTTCATTGTATGTCAAAACAGTCTACTAAGGGAGGATTTTCGGATATTCAGGTTCTAAAGGGGTCTTAAGGGGGTAAACCTGCATTTCATTGAATAACAATATCTCTCGAATGGTTTCATTGGGGGATGTGATTCACGGCATATAAACTCATCATTAAAAAGTAAGAAGACACGTGCCTGACGGTTTTTTGATGTGGTGTATATTATGAGGTGAAAGGGGTGAAAAGTAGGGATTGAAAGATTCCTAACGGAGCGTGTATCTCTTAAACGACATAGGCGAGGAGTTTGAAACTCAGCGGAAAGAAATCAGCATACAAAATAAGTAAATATTTGTTTGACCGTTTTTTCATAAATCCAATTTAAGGAGCCCATGGGGAGGGGTGAAATTCAGGGGGGAAAAAAAAACTGGAAAGAAAGTGTCCTAACCGATTGACTGACTGACTCACTCATCAAACTCAGGGGGAAAAACTGCTTTAAAGTAAGTAAATAGCTGTTCGACAGTTTTTTTTGGATCAATCAAATTGAAGGGGTTCATCGGGAGGGGTGAAATTCTGAAGAAAAACAAATGAAAGAAAATGTCCTGACTCATTCACTCACTCATCATCGCCCAGCCAAAAATGTTGAAGTTGGAAACATGGCATTTTGGAGATATGTTCGTTGTATGTCAAAACCGTACACTAAGGGAGGATTTTTGGATATTCAGGCTCTAAAGGGGTCTTAAGGGGGTTAAACCTGCATTTCATTGAATAACAATATCTCAAGAGTGGTTTCATTTGTGGATGTGATACTCGGCATATAAACTAATCATTAAAAATAAGCAGACAGGTGTCTAAGGGTTTTTCGATATGGTGTATTATTATGAGGTGCAAGGGGTGAAAAGTGGGGGTTGAAGGATTCCTAACGGAGCGTGAAGGCCTATCTCTTAAACGACATAGGTGAGAAATTTGAAACTCAGAGAAAGAAAATCAGCTAAATAAATAAGTAAATCGGTGTTCGACCGGTTTTTTTCATAAATTAATTTAAGGGGCCAATGGGGAGGGGTGAAATTCTGGGGGAAAAAAGGAGAGAAATTGTCCTAACTGACTGACTGACTCACTCACTCATCAAACTCAGGGGAAATATAGACAGCTTAAAAAATAAGTTAATAGGTGTTCAAGAGTTTTTTCATCAATCCAATTTAAGGGGCCCATGGGGAAGGGTGAAATTCTGGTAAAAATAATTGAAAGAAAATGTCCTGTCTGACTCACTCACTCATCACGCCCAGCGAAAACTATTAATGTTGGAAACATGAAATTTTGGGAATATGTTCGTTGTATGTCGAAAACGTCAACTAAGGAATGATTTGTGTTTATTCGGGATTTAAAGAGGTGTTAAGGGGGTAAAGATGCATTTCATTGAATAACGATATCACATGATTTGTTTCTTTGGGGATGTGATATTCGGTATAGAAACTAATCATTAAAAATAATCAGACATATGTCTAAGGGTTTGTCGATGTGATGTATATTATGAGGCGAAACGGGTGAAAATTGGGGGTTGAGGGATTCTTAACGGAGCGTGTATCTCTGAAACGACATAGGCGAAAAAATTTAAATTCGGCGGGAAAAACAGCTTAAAATACAAGTAAATAGGTGATCGACCGTTTTTTTTTCATAAATCCAATTTCAGGAGCCCTTGGAGAGGGGAGAAATTCCGGGGGGGGAAACAGGAAAGAAAGTGTCCTAAATGATTGACTCTCTTAGTCACTCATCAAACTCAGGGGGAAAACAGCTTTAAATAAGTAAATAGGCGTTCGACAGTTTGTTTCATAAATCCAATTTAAGGGGTTCATGGGGAGGGGTGAAATTATCAAAAATAAATGAAAAAATGTCCTGACTGACTCACTCACTCATCATCGCCCCGCCAAAATTATTAAAATTAGAAACATGAAATGTTGGGGATATGTTCATTGTATGTCGAAAACGTCCACTAAGGAAAGAGTTTTGGATATTCAGGTTCTAAAGAGGTGTTAAGGGGGTAAACGTGCATTTCATTGAATAACAATATCTGACGAGTGGTTTCATTTGGGGATGTGATACTTGGCATATATACTAATCATTACAAATAAGCTGACACATGTCTAATGGTTTTTCCATGTAGTGTATGTTATGAGGTTAAAGGAATGAAAAGTGGGGGTTGAAAGATTCCTAACGGAGCGTGTATCTCTTAAAATACATAGGCGAGGAGTTTGAAACTCCTCGGAAATCAATCAGCTTAAAAATAAATAAATAAATAAATAAATAAATAAATAAATAAAATAAATAGGTGTTCGACCGTTTTTTCATAAATGCAATTTAAGGGGCCTATGGGGAGGGGTGAAATTTTGGAAGAAAAACGTCCACTAAGGAATGATTTTTGGATGTTCACTCTCATCGACCAACAAAAACTATTAAAGTTAGAAGAATTACATTTTGGGGATATGTTCGTTGTGTGTCGAAAACGTATACTAAGGAGGGATTTTTGGATATTCAGGTTCTAAAGGGGTGTTAACGGGGTTAAAACTGCATTTCATTATATAACAATATGACACTCATTCGTTCATTCATTCATTTATTTGCAATGGAGGGTGTGGCCCCCGGAGGCAAATTGGATATACATATCAAATAAATAATTACACATAACAATTCAATAACAATTATACAACAATTAAACTGGAGTATTTACACAAATAGTCAGTCTTTTCTTAAACACACCTATATGTTTGGGAAAAGGCTCTAAGACTGCGGCAGGTAGAGAGTTCCAGTTATCAATGGCACGGTTTACAAAAGAATATTTACCATAATTGGTTCGCTGTGGTCGGCCCTTAACTTTGAAAGGATGATCGCTCCTACCCTTGTAAGTAATGTAAGTAATGACGCGAGCGAAGCAAGGATAAAAATGAGATGGTGTGTGTCTGTGTATTACTCAATCTGGCAAGTACCACTGGTCCGATATACGTGAATTTTACATGGAAGTAGCTGATTTACCTGGTTAATATATAGGTTACTTTTGATTACAATACTTTGCACTATTTAAAGATGGCGACCATTTTAGTGACGTCACTACACCCTTTGGTTTCAAACTCATATTTCCATTTGAAATAAAAAGAGAACGCTAAGAAATAGCAAACTTTTGATGGCATATACGAGGTTTAAAATTACATTTTCTATCCGAAATGTATCTCCAACGGTTAGCGAGTAAAATCTAAATTTGTGCTATAAAACACGGTCAACGCCGAGCGTTGTAGTTGGACAAAATGTTTCATCCTTAATCTCCCTCTGCGCAGCACCTAGCCTATCCCCTGTTTTAACTGTCACCTTCACATTTTAATTTATTTATGACGCGTAGCGAAGCACGGGTACTTCAGCTATAAAAGATAAACTAAAACTTAGAATAGTCATTTTGAAAAACATAAATGTCACCGATCACTCTTGAATTCGTTGACATAATTTGCAATTGATAAACAATCAAGTCTCAAGGAAATACTCCAGATTAACATTCGCAAATTGATCTGCAATTAATTTTAACGGGTTCATGAGTGTTCCATGTTTTTCAAAGTGACTATTCAGTTTTAGATTATCTGCGTGTCATTATTCTTTAAGTGCTAATTTTGTTATGCACTTAAGTGACGGTCTGATGAATTGGTATATCATTACCTGAAAGATGTGCCAATAGGGATCATGATGGTTGTTGTTTCAAGGGGATAAACAGTGGGGTCATCTGCTCCACCGATAGGCATATAGCCTACATTTAATGTTGGCAATGCGGATCATATATTATATTTTTTTTAAATGTAGCGTTTTTGCTTAATTAATTGAAGTCGAATTTCTGCCACTACTGATGTTACTGCTGCTATTAAGTAAACGCTTTTGTTTCATTTGTTTGCTTTACCCTGTCCGTTGCCAACATTCCGCCAACATTACAGTAGCGACGTCATGGCAGAATGGCAGGTGACTTCTCACTCATATATATTCTGCAGTGTCGGACTCCGTAGGGATCCTCTTGCTGCCTGTGGCTGGCTGGAACTATTTTTGCATTCGTGATGACTATTTAATGCCAATTTCAAGACATTGGAGAGATATACGCAATGTGTGGAGAATCTCGGGGACGGTCGCTTTTACGATTGAGATTCAAATCTTCTATCTTTGGACTTCCAGCTCTCTTGTGCAATTATGGTATCATCGTAGATAGAATACGATAATGAAGAGAAGACTAAAATGTACGAAAACTGTAAAATTGATGAGGGGCATATTAACAGATCGGGATTTCCAGCACACCTCCAATCTACTGTCATCTAGCGTCTTATACATGTATTTGCGAAGAACGAGCTTGGGTTTGGATGTTAGGTGGCCACAGTAGATCTAGACTTCTCTTCAAATTTTCTACCGAGAACCAGTTACCATCATTTTGAAGATCGGCTTTCGTTCCTGAGGCGATGAACCGATAAAAGCTGATGGCTTGGTAATTCCAAGTCTGATTTCCTCTGTCTTCGTCTCTCACATTAGCCCCAGCTGAGAACGCTCAAAGCCAACTACTGTCGCTATGTCGCAGCTGACAGCCGTAATGTGGACAGACGAAGAGCGAGCAGCAGATCAGCGCTCCACAGGAGCATTAAAAACTTTCAACCACATAGCGCCATCTCATCCTTCTCCTAATAGCGTGAGGTTCTCATTTAATCACTGAAAATAAACCGGTTACAAGAAGCCCTCCTTGTTACTGACATGTTTACGAACGTTTTAAGTCGGTTACAATAGCCAAAAGTACATTATTTTGCCAATGAGAATGGTGGCGCAGTGGTCAAGCTATTCACCTCTCACCAAGGTGGACCGTGTTCGATTCCTGGCCAATGCATGTGAGATTTTCGAAGTGAAATGCCATGTCCTGTGGTTTGGATTCCATGTAAAAAGGAGATCCCGTGGCTCATGATCATCAAACTACAAGCTTCCTTCCTTCCTTCCTTCCTTTAAGAACACCCCTATTAGCTTAGTGATCAATGCAATGGCGGACAAAACCGGGAATCATAGGTTCGAGTCCCGCCAGGCATTTTAATTCTTTGGGGGACGTGGTGGTGCAGTGGTCAAGATACTTGCCTCTCACCAAGGTGGACCAGACTTGATTCCCGTTCAATGCATATGAGACTATGCACTGTGATAGTACGCCACTACAGTTACCGCAGCTCAGAAACACACCCAACTAAAGGGGAACTGAAGGTGAAGATGTCCCAATCCTCTGAACTACAAGCATCTTCACATCATTTTTGAACTCGGTAACATTGCGATCTCCATCAGATGAAAGGGAAAGGTCAGAGCACCTTACCTTCGTGTTTACACAGTGGCATGACGGATATGTCGCTCCAGCAACTGTGTCAGCTGTTACTGCGACACACGGTTGTGCAATTCTGCGGCAAAGCATTGCCAAAATATGATGGAATATTAATTAGATTAAATTAATAAAATAAAATTGTTATTTTAATTAATGAATGTTAAGTTACTGACACACTCGAATCACCTTTCTGTGGCTTTCAAGCCACTTGAGAAATGCGGGAAATAAGTTAGCGCATCAAGCTGTAAACGAGGCGGTATCACTACCACCTCGGACAATGGAGGTATCCCCTAGAGATATTCTATGCCGACAAGTATTAGCCTTTAAAGATTTGATTGCCGCTGAACTTGGCTGTGCTAGTGGTTGTTGTTTATTGCAGCAGGAACCTTGCGGGACAAGCAGGAGGGGACAGCGTTGATGGAGTGCAGTCGCCACATAAGTCAAGCAGCATTGCGTGCGCTACTTGTGTTAGACAGAAGTTATGTTGTGAATTGTGAACGGAAGCATTAATAAATATGGGTGAATTATGAATGTTTCCTTTCTAATATTGCTTTATTTAGGAATTAGGGTTATCGCATCACAGGGGCTCACGTCACCACGGACAGTTGAACGATGACTGAGGCTACTGGAACTGAGTAATATCCTAATCGCGCAACTGTACTTGTCAACCAAGCATGCTAACAGTGTGACACAAGTTTGGTTGGTTCTTAAATTTATGGGCTGCGACAACGCGGTCATGTAGCCCTGTGTAGTTTGGGTGTGTGTAGAATCTGTCTGATAACCGGTCTTAATTGTGATGATTGTAATAGTGTGTGTTATCTGTTTTTTAATTCAAGTAAGAACTGCTGACTTTTGAATTTTTTAAATAATTCCCACTTTTGCTGCCAAACGCCACCGTCAACGACTACTAGTTCAGAACTTAGCTACCAGACGCCACCGCAGTCGGCTCTTGGCAACGAACGTAGGAACCTAAGAGCCTTGTTTACATTCTTAACTTATACAATTTAGCTTCACACAGGTGTAATTAGTGGAAGGTTCTTTAACATGCCATAAATCTATGACATGGGACCGCCGGCTTTACTTCCCCTCCGAAGGAAGGCATACCGAGGGATTTTTAACACTCTTAAAAAATCCGACGACTTCGGTCGGATTTGAACCCGGAAACAAAGAATAGTTCTCATCTCGACCGCTGACAAACAAATCTTGAAAGGCTAATACAGGCATTCTGAGAGAGTCAGTAGCAAGCTGACCAAATGCCCAGTAAACTATGAGCGATCAAGGGAACTACTCGCGTTTGGCGGAGCTATTTCCAGTCACGGAGAGAGTCCGTCATTTTGTGTAGGCTAAGGATAGGTCATACAAGATTCACCCACTCGTACCTAATGAGAAGGGAAGACCCCCTCACTTTGTACCTGTGGAGTCGTTTTCACCGTGGCCCATATTTTAATTGAGTGTGTGGATCTTGTTGATCTACGAAAAAAACCTTGGTTTGCAGATCACACTCGAACTTATATTAGCGGATGACGTGGTGGCTGCTGATCTCGTCATCCGCTTCATAAGTGAAACTGGGTTAGGGCCAGCCATCTATATTTTCAAGTGATCATTGACTCAAAGACTGAATTCTGAATTGTTTGTTTTCCGTAAATTTTTCGATTCCTGGCTCTGCCAAGAAATTTAATTCTGGTATGAGGGCTGGAACGGGGTACACTCAGCCTCGTGGGGCAAAATTAAGAATAGGAATGTTTGATTATCGTCTCAGCCACCCTGGAAGTGGTTTTCCGTAGTTTCACATTGCTACTCCAGGTAAAAGACGGGATGGTTCCTAGCTTAGGCTACGGCCATCTTTTTCCCAATCGTCACCTGAATTAAAAATACACACACTAATACAGCCATCACAATAAGGCAGGTTATCAGACAAATTCCACACGTGGTTCGCATGCCAGAATTTTTGTGGCTGGAGGAAGTTGGAATGAGGATTGAGGCAACTGGCTCCCTACTTTTCCGTCAGTCTTTCAAAGAGGACCATATTAGCCTTTTTTGTGCTGAGATAGGAGCATTTTCCACTGGTAACGTAGCCTACTTGAATATCTCAACAGAAGAATTATCCCTGAAACAGGGTTTTTTATTCAATATGAAACACAAATTCTACTTAGCGGGACGTAGTCAGCAAACAATTTTCATTTGAACAGTCTATATATACACGTTCGAAGGAAGGAAGACGAAGTCATGGTGTTGCAGAGTCAAGACATAGTATCAATGATATGTTTGTATTTGTCCGTATATTCGTAGTCTATTATATAGAGGTGGCCAAATTATTATAGCAAAGCTGAATAGAACCAAATAGAACCAATAGAACCAAATTTAGAAGCAAATTTAGAGGACTCCGAAAAAGTTAAAGTGTTGTTGCTCCATGTTGGGACGAACGATTTAAAGAAGAGGGCTACAGCTGATTACATCATGGGGGAGCTATACGAACTAGGCAGAAAAGCTAAATACAAGTTTAGGAATGCGAAAATTATAATGAGTGTCATTGTACGACGGGGAGATGTTCCGTTAAGACGAGTTAAGTCTGTAAATGACCGCATGGACTGGGTATCTATACAGAAACCAGACAGCAGTCATTCGAGCTGATGGACATGAGAGAGAAGCTGGTATTCAGAAAGGTGTGAGGCAAGGCTGCAACTTATCACCCATACTTTTCAATCTTTACATTGAACAAGCAATGAAGGAAATTAGAGAGAAATTTAAAGTGGGAGTGAAGATTCAAGGAGAAATCATTTCAACTCTGAGATTTGCTGATGACATCGTCATCTTGGCCGACAAGCCTGAGGATCTAAATGAGTTTTTGAATGGTATGGACTCCGTCTTGAGGAAAGAATTCATGATGAAAATTAATAAATGTAAAACAAAAATATTGGAATGTAGTCGTAATAAACCAGAAACCTCTATGGACATCAAATTGGTAGGAGAAAAACTAAAGGAAGTAGGAGACTTCTGTTACTTAGGAAGCAAATTAACTACTGATGTACGAAGCAAAGAGTATATAAGAAGTAGGTTGGCTCAGGCAAGGAAAGCATTTCTATAGAAAAGGAATCTGTTGACATCGAATATAGATTTAGGTACTAGGAAGACATTCTTGAAAACCTTTGTCTGGAGCGTGGCACTATATGGAAGTGAAACTTGGACTATTGGTGCAGCAGAAAAGAGGAGAATTGAAGCGTTTGAAATGTGGTGTTACAGGAGAATGATGAAGATCAGATGGGTAGATAGGGTTACAAACGAAGAGGTATTAAGACGAGTGGGAGAGGAGAGATGTTTCTGGCGACTGCTAATGAAGAGAAGAGATAGGTTGGTAGGACACATAATAAGACACCCAGGAATAGCAAGCTTAGTTATGGAAGGAAGGGTCGACGACAAGAACTGTAGGGGTAGACCAAGGTTAGAGTATGTTGAACAGATTGCCTGGAATGTAGGGTGTGGTTGCTATGTAGAGATGAAACGATTAGCTCAGGACAGGGAGGCATGGAGAGCTGTATCAAACCAGTCAAAAGACTGAAGACTCAAACACACCTGAATAAATATACGTTCGTTTTATAAAAATCAGACTGTTAGTTTTTAGGCTATTTTCATTTATGAAGAAATAGGCTTATGAGATCACATTTTGTCCGTGTGTCTGTCTGTGTGTGCGTGTGTGATTCGTGTGTGTGTGTCTCTAATAACTTCTAAACGGCTGGAGCGATTTCAATGAAACTCGGTAAGTTCATAGCACTATTCCGGACATGTGCGAATATTTCACCAGCATTCAATCTCTCCGAAACTATTACCGATATCACCCTGGAATTTTGTACGGTGATGAAGGGAACTACTGGAAGTCCACCTATATGACGTTTGAAAACCTGGTAGCTAAAAAACCAACATGGCGGCCAAGCGAAGTTGCGACTTTTAAATAGACGTTTCTCGCGATTTAACCAACCAAACGCATTGAAACTTGGTATAGTATATGTTTATACACATTGAAATGCACCGACATCTAACTTCGTTCATTTGTTTACATAACCTCAAAATGGCGGCTGTGCGAAATATTTCACCAGCATTCTATATCTCTGAAACTATTACCGGTATCACCCTGAAATTTTGCACAGAGATAAAGGACACTACTGGAAGTTCATCTATAAGACTTTCAAGAAACGCTTAACTACAAAACGAACATGGTGGCCAAGCGAAGATGAAGGTTTTAAATAGACTTTTCTCGCGGTTTAATGATCCAAATGCAATGAAACTTGGTATAGCAAATGTTTATACACATTGTAATGCACTGGTATCTAATTTAGTTCAATTGCTTACATAACCTCTAGATGGCAGCTGTGCGAAGTTTAAAATTAAGTTTTTATTTCTTGGGTCGTAATCATGCGTTCGAAGTGAAAGTTTGAATAATGAACCTACGCAATAATTTTCCTTTAATGGTACATGACACTATGGCCTATACATAAAACAATCCAACATGGCGACCATCCGAAATATTTAGACTGCTCTGAATATCTACGAATCTATTATAGCAATCAAACTGAATTTTGTATGTTCATAGGGGCTATGAACATAAGTTCACCTATAGGACTTTCAATAACCTGGTGATCACAAATCCATCATGGCGGCGACGCGAAATATAAATATTCACAAGGACGTTTCTCGCAATTTAACCATCCTAGTGCAGTGAAACTTGGTACTGTAAATGATTTTACAAATGTTAATCCACTGGTAGCTAATTTATTTCAATTGTTTCCATAACCACAAGATGACAGCTGTGCGAAATTTTAAAATCTCGTTTTTACTTCTTGTGTCCTAATCATGCGATTGAAGTTTGAATACTAGACGTACACAATAATCTTCATGTAACAGTACATAACTCTAGGACCTACGTATATAAAAACCCAATATGGCGACCATCCGAAATATTTGTTCGGTTCTCAATATCTACGAATCTATTACAGCAATCAAACTGAAATTTTGTATATTGATAGTGGCAATTGACTTAAGTAGGATATATGAAAATAGGCTTTAGTTCTTCACGGAACTACTTGTTTAAATATAAAGTATTTTCTTCCCATGTGCGCGTCACCTCTAGCTGTGTTCTAATTGTGGCGGTAATAGAGAATTATTATAATTTGATAACTTTTGGATTGAAGTTACCATAAGAGTGATTGTCTTTAGTTTTAGTTGCATATTTCTTGGAAAGGAAGAGGGAAGTATGAAACTTAGACAGCTTACTCTTCTTACACAAATAATACAAGTTGTGTTGATTTATCACAATCTGTTGCGTAGAAGGGAAAATACTTGAGTAACAAACACTGAAAATTTGACTTTTATTTTAAAGAAATTAATCGCATTGTTATTTAATTTATATCTGAGAATTCATCAGTGCTAGTGTATTAAATCTGCATGGAATTGTTCAACATATAATAATATCCCACATACATTATTGTTTTGAAAATATTCTAGTGGACATTTTGTCTACCAAGTGTACTATCGCGTGCATAAATAACGGGCCGCCTTGCCGTGCGGGAGTTGAGTTTCCGAGCCATCAGGTTGCCATCACTTGGTGTGTTCTCGGGAGGGGAATGCTGAGAGCCGTGGTTGGGCAGCTGTCCTTGTTGGCAAGGGGGAGAGGAGGGGGGAGTGTGGTATCACCTGTTAATCACAAGAGGCTGACAGTGGCTCAGTAACACGACAGTGAACTCAATTTTGAGGTCCGTGATCTTTAATATGAACGACCGTTTGGTGAGGAGGGGGCAGATGGTTGGGCTCTATGAAGCTGGCGTCGGAATAACAGAAATATAATTAGTTCATGACGTTTGCGATTTCTTATTTTCCTCCTTATTAAACTGCGTTTAGTCCCTAACTGTGAAAACTCGATTCTCAAAAGAACTCACACACAGTAATACTCAACAGAGCATTTCTTAAGAGATTTAACAATTAATGGGCTACTTGGAATTTCAATTTAGATTTATTAAAACCGTCTCGTTATCCGTAACAATCTTCCAAGTGCGAAACTAAAGAAAATCAAAGTTGGCGCTGCGCTCCTCGATCTGTCCCCCTCCCTCCCCCCCCCCCCCCTCCCCTCTGCCTACAATGGCAGGTGTCCAACCACGGCTCTGAGCATTCCCCTCCCGAGAACACCCCAAGTGATGGCAACATGATGGCTCGAAAACTCAACTCCCGCTCGGCAAAGCGGCCCGTTATTTATGCACGCGATAGTACCTAAATATGTTAAACTTTTAGCATTGGATTAAATAGAATATTCGTTACATACATGGTCCCCTTAAAACAAAGTCTTCAAGAACTCTGGAGAAAAGATGCCTGACAGGTAACACATCCGATAAGATTATCAAAGAAGGCTTTCCAGTCGGTCAACACAAATCATATTTTGTGATTTGTGTGGTCCGACTGTAGAGCTTTCTTTAATGGAATTAGACAACACTGAAAATGACTTGTAATATTTCAACAACCGGTGAGATTAATTTCGAGATGTTCATGCTACTGAGTTGAGGGTAAGAATGTGTTCTTTGTTGTCAGGGCGGCTTGTCCCAGCGCGCTCTTCCACACCTGGGAAACGCTCCTTCAAGAGGTGGAGGTGGACTCACAGGCCCACGCGGACATCGCCTCTGTTCTGGGGCGGCAGGTGTCGCGACCCTTGCTGGAGCGCTCCTTCCACAGGAAGATCCAGTCCCGCAAGGTGTTTACCCACCGGGAGAGCTACGAGACGATATTGACCAAGACAGAGGACAAGCTGGCCAAGGTAGGCATTCCTCTATCATAACATGTTGTTAAACCTTACACTCTGACTTTGGTATTTTGAGACATCTCCCAGTGGGGATATGTCGAGTTGGTCCCATGGAACTGACCCTAGTAGTCACGGACACGTTTGAGTTGAGCCACTATAGTCAAAACATTCCTAGGTTAAGTTAGGTGACGTGAAGTGAGTGAGGTTATTAACCTGGTTGTTTTACTATAAGTTTATTAATGCAGCCAATAGCCATGTACATTTCCTTTCAGGATGGGCCAGGGAAGGGATATTGGAAGGAAATCCTCCGTGAACCTAATGAAAGGAACAGTCCCGGTGGTTGCCTGGTGGTGAAAAGGGAAAACCACGAAAGCCATTATCAGGACGGCTGAGGTGGGACTACCACCCACGCTCTCCCGATGCCAGCGAGGCACGAGGTAGCGCGTTAGCGCTATCGGTCACCGCGGCCGGTGAATATTATATATATTATATTATATTATAACTACCAAATTCAGAGGTTATTATAGTGTGTATGTGTGTATGTATGTATGTATTCGTTATTGTCAGACAAATAGACTTCACGTGTGACAATATAAAAATTAACAATAAAATTTACAAGTATAAACAAAACTAAAACAACAAACAGGAACTCAAATAGAAAGGCATTATTTTCAATCAACAATCACAACCATACAGACACGCACTTAAACATACGGGAGGAAAATTTGCTTCAGCTTTCATTCATCCGTACAATCCCATATGCACAAGAAACGTTAAAAATAATTATTTACAGAAAATTAAAAACTGTCTACAGTACAGTACACGGAAAGAGGCAAAACCTCAAATGAACAGATAGGAAGAAAAAGTTAATAAACTGGGAGAAAAGAAAACATAATACTAAAAAGACATTTGAGGATCTAGAAAACATCAAAAGATTACATTACTTCTGTCACTCGAATATTCGATCAAAAAATCAATCAACCATTCTTTCATCCACATATTCAATCAATCCATCAATCAACCAATCAAACACAAATAGAAATGAACAGTATGCACATTACAATATGTTATATTCCACTTGAGATATTTCTCTTAACCGATGACTGAGAGTCGAAGTGAATGAATAATTAATTAGTAGCCAAATCATTGGACGGGAATATAATCATTTCAATAATTGTCATAGATATTGAAATGTACTATTAATAGGCTACTTGTTAATATGTATAGGTATTTACCATATCTGAAACAAATAGGTCCTTTTGACAAAATCCAATTGAAATCTAAACAAAGCCACATATAGTCAATAAATATATTATTATAGGTTGTTCAATGTGCTAGGACAGTTTCAACCACATGGTGTCATCTTCAGCAATCTTAACAAGTTACCATAAGCAACTATTAAAACATATGGCATCGACTGATTGAATATTGATTATTTTTATTGGATTATGCTGTTGGTCAGAATCAAATTTGTTCCGTATCTGAAGATAATCTGAATAATATCAAAACTGTGGAAAATTTTGGATGCAAGGATTCTATGAAAATAACTATGTTGTAATTTGGGATGCTCTTAAAATATTCCAATAGTATCGAAATATGATCTGTTACAAAGATATTTAACAAAAAAGTATTTTTATTGACAGGAATGAAATTATTTGTAAGTAATTGAAGTATCAAATAAAATATATGTGGTTTATAGTAAATTATCTCCTAAAAACTCTAAAAGTACTGCGTGGTTTGATTTAAAATCCAATTGAATTTGTAATTTTCACTCATAACAGTAAAAGTAATATTAAACCATGGTTATAACGTATATGTAACATTTCCTTTATACGTAAAATTTACCAATCCAATTTGATTTTGAATCTTGAGAATCACGCAGTACATTCAGAGTTTTAGGAGATAATTAACTAGAAACCACATATATTTTATTTGATACTTTCAAATAATTTCATTCCTGTCAGTAACAAGAAGTTCCGTGACGAACTAAAGAGCCTACTTTTCTTAAAATTTAAGATTCATGCCAATGATTAATCTATATGGACCTATCTAGAATAATGACGAAATTAAGTTGGTAATATCAAAATTTCTAATTAGTTCGAAATACAGTATACCTGGCATAATATAGCCTAATAGAGCACTACAGTTGGCAGCCCTGGTGACTGAATATATTCTTAGTTCCATCTCTTAAGATACAGAATACAAAATTTGGTTTATGTCCAATGGATATCATGGACGTTACATGCAGTTAGACATTGGATCTATCAGTGCGCGTAAAGTCATGTTGGCAACAATGTCATGCATGTGTTGGTCAGAAATAATCTGAAATATTATGATCTCTTGTTGTGCCAATTTTGGATGAAATCCATTTGCTAGTATAGAAGTTACTTGTATTTAAAAATTGGACCTATCAGCAGGCTTAGAATCATGTTGGCAGCACTGACATATATTAGTTACTCCAAATTATACTAGAGTGTCAGATACTAAACGTGTGCAAAGTTTAGAGATGTTGGCTTGCATACTTTCTGATATATTGATATTAGGGTAAAAAAATATAAACAGCATTTATTAACAGTTGGCAGCCCTGATTGCTCTTAAAAATACGCATAGTCATATCCGTTGTGGTATACATAGCACATACGAAATTTGGTGGAAATCCAATTGATAGTATAGAAGTTACATGTATTTAAAAATTGGTCTCATCAGCAGGCTTAAAATCATGTTGGTAGCACTGACATACATAAGTTGCTCCAAATTATTCCAGAATATCAGGCACTATACGTGTGCAAAGTTTGTTGGCTCGCATACTTTCTGAAATATTGGTATTTGGATGAAAAATAGAGAGAACATTTATTGACAGTTGGCATTCCTGGTGGCTCTACAGAATACGCTCAGTCATATCTGTTTATGTACACATAGTACATACGAAATTTGGTTGAAATCCAACTGATAGCGTAGGAGTTATAGGCATTTAAAAATTTGACCTATGAGTAGCCTTAGAATCATTTTGGCAACAATGTCATGTATGGCCTCCTGAAAATTAAACTGAAGTATTATTATCTATACGTGTGCCAATTTTGGAATAGATTCCATGTATACATTCCAAGATATCCAACATGGAGCTCAAATTTCAATTGTGATTTTTCAGCAGTTGGTAGCACTAACATCATTTTCAAGTATGACATTGAGATGTTCCTGTATAGATCTTTACTCATACCAAATTTGGTTCCGATTGCTGCAGCCATTTAGGAGTTGATAGGGGACTGGGTAGATTATTGGCTGAGGAATAACCCACCCACCAAGGGAAGATGATTAAGAAAAGGAAGTGGGTTTCGGACTGGAGAAAAAGGATAGAGAAATAGGATGAGAGTTCCACAAAAGTTATAAATTTAACCTTTAATGCACTTAGAGGCGGTTTCCACTGAAAATCCGTTCTCTGATACCTAAAATGGGTAAGAGCTTGGTCTAAGCTGACGGGAAATACAGCTAGGACTTGGGCGGTTTGCAAGAGAGTGGCCTTAGTATATTCCCTCTCAGACAGGCATAAGACTACTATGGGGAAGGGTGTTGGTCTGGCAAGACTGAGAGTAACAGATTTATTGTATGTCTTTTCAAAGAAATTCGTTTTTGCAAAGTAATTCGAAGAATGCCAATAATTTGAATCAAGTTTGGTATTTCCAGTTTTTGAAGTTATAGAGTTCTTGAAAAAGCGACCAAGTGCTTCCAGGAAGGATAGTGATAAAAATTATACCTTGGAGAGTAATTTTGGTAAGTGAACCAATGGTTGCATTTGGAAATGGCTAAGCTTTTACTCAGCGAGAGGCCGGCTAAAAGTTTAGACAAAGAAAAACACTTATCTTTTGGAAAACTGACCATAAGTTTTCGGAGAGGATCTCCACAAGCAGGTAGCTGGCGTAGCGAGCTTTAATTGCCTTACTGGCCAGTTAGAATTAGCTATTAAAGCTAAGAGAAACATTAACGAGATTGCCACTAAGAGTTCTTGCTCAAATGCAACGAGTGGTGAAAGCCCTATCAATAGATTTAATGGCATCGAGTAGGGAGAGCCAAGGAGGACAGGATCTTGCCTAACCGTTGTATTAGAAAAATGAAAAGGCAGAAAGAAACGCTTGATTTATTTAACAATTCAAAAGAAGTTGATAGCTTTAATAAATATATATTTTCAATTTGGTTAACAATTTTTAAGTCACAGACCTCAGAAGACATTAAACGTTTGCTCCAGGCAATTGACAATTCTTTAGGTTTCAAACCTTATAGATGTACTAAAATCTTTGTAAGATTTAAAAAAGACAAATGAAATGATTAAAGTTTAGACATTCAATTGAGTACAAGGAGTGTACTTTAAGAAATTTCCAGGTAACTGTTTTAGAAAAAGTTACAACTTCGAAAATAACAATAAGAAAAACATGAAGAATAAGATAGAAGTTCCTACAACTTCTTATATTTATACAGAATTACTGTTGGTTAATTATACCAATAAGGGCAGGTCACTTACTGTGAAACCTGAAGAGATAATCAAAAGGAAGGTTCTCGACCTCCTATGTTTTAAGTCAGAATCACGAGCCAAATGGGGCAGTTTCCATTTCGTGAGACCTAGAAATAACTCACTCAAGAGTTGAAAGAATTGTTTTCCCTGATTATAAGGTAGAAACAATGTAAGTTTGAACCGTGTATAAAACACGTAGTTATGCAGAAATTAAGTAATGCTAAACAAACAAGATGGAAGGGCACTTCGTTGAGTGACACCTTATAGTAAAGTTACAATTTTATTAATATGGTTTGTTAGTAGAAGGTTTAGGGAAGCCTCCGTGGCTTAGGCGGCAGCACGCCGGCCTCTCAACACTGGGTCCGTGGTTCAAATCCCGGTCACTCCATGTGAGATCTGTGCCGGACAAAACGGAGGCAGACAGGTTTTTCTCCGGGTACTCCGGTTTTCCCTGTCAAAATTTCATTCCAGCAACACTCTCCACTATCATTTCATTTCATCTGTCATTCATTTAATCATTGCCCCAGAGGAGTGCGTCAGGCCTCGGCAGCCGGCACAGTTCATATCCTCGCCGCTAGATGGGGGCTTCATTCATTCCATTCCTGACCCGGTCGGAGACTGGAAGCAGTCTGTGGATTTTCATTTTCAGTAGAAGGTTCAGAAAAGATCGATTGGGATGGAGGATAAATGTTCATGGCCTTATTTAATGTAAACGAACGATCGCGACGCGGAAGAAATACTGAAAGCACTGTTTCTCACTATAGTCTTTTGAATAGATGAAAAATTCACTGTAGTAACACGAAAGTTTATGGCAAAGAAAGTTATTGCAATGATGAAAAAGGACTGGTTGCACTAGATAGGCGAGAGTCTATTTCTTGAGAAGTTTGGGAATTACAATTAAATGCGCCATAGAACATTCCAGCGGTGGAAGAAAATTCGCTATTTTAGTAATTTAGAAGTAAGATTCTTCAATTTTAAATAGTATTTTCACAAGTGAGTGAAAAATACATGACGACAGGACTTGTACACACATCAAAAAAAGTTTTGCATCACCTCGGTTCCCAGATCTCCGGCATATAGACGTTGACTGTGTATATTGTATCAAAGATACAGTCCCTTTGACTGTTCATAGATGTCACTAAAACTGTTCAAAGATGTAAACAACCATGCATGAGCAGGGCCTATTAGACGGAGGGGGTACGACAGCCGATCAGTTCCAGTCATTCCACCAGGACGAAGGTACGCTGCTCATGTTGTCTGTAGTTCTACCATGCCTAGAAGGTCAATACCGCAGTTCGATCGCGTCCGCATTGTTACTTTGTGTCAAGAAGGGCTCTCAACAAGGGAAGTTTCCAGGCGTCTCAGAGTGAACCAAAGCGATGTTGTTCGGACATGGAGGAGGTACAGAGATACAGGAACTGTCGATGACAGGCCTCGCTCAGGCCGCCCAAGGGCTACTACTGTAGTGGATGACCGCTACTTACGGATTGCCGCTCGGAGGAACCCTGACAGCAATGCCACCATGTTGAATAATGCGTTTCGTTCAGCCACAGGACGTCGTGTTTCAACTCAAACTGTGCGCAATAGGCTGCATGATGCGCAACTTCACTCCCGACGTCCATGGCGAGGTCCAGCTTTGCAACCCCGACACCATGCAGCGCGGTACAGATGGGCCCAACAACATGCTGAATGGACCCCACAGAATTTGCATCACGTTCTCTTCACCGATGAGTGTCGCATATGCCTTCAACCAGACAATCGTCGGAGACGTGTTTGGAGGCACCCTGGTCAGGCTGAACGTCTTAGACACACTGTCCAGCGAGTGCAGCAAGGTGGTGGTTCCCTGATGTTTTGGGGTGGCATTATGTGGGGCAGACGTACGCCACTGGTGGTCATGGAAGGCTCCGAAACGGCTTTACGATACCTGAATGACATCCTCCGACCCATAGTGCACCCATATCGGCAGAATATTGGAGAGGCATTTGTCTTCATGGACGACAATTCTCGACCTCATCGTGCACATCTTGTGAATGCGTTCCTTCAAGATAACGACATCGCTCGGCTACAGTGGCCAGCATGTTCGCCAGACATGAACCCTATCGAACATGCCTGGGATATGTTGAAAAGGGCTGTTTATGGACGTCTTGACCCACCAACCACTCTGAGAGATTTACGCCGAATTGTCGTTGAGGAGTGGGACAATTTGGACCAACAGTGTCTTGATGAACTTGTGGATAGTATGCCACGACGAATACAGGCATGCATCAATGCAAGAGGACGTGCTACTGGGTATTAGAGGTAGTGGTGTGTACTGCAATCTGGACCACAAATGCTGAAAGTCTAGCTGTATGATGGTACAACATGCAATGTGTGGGTCTCATGAGCAATAAAACGAGCTGAAATGTTGTTTGTGTTGATCTCTATTCCCTTTGTATTTAAAGGTTCCGGAACTCTTGGAACCGAGGTGATGCAAAACTTTTTTTGATGTGTGTAGATAAAGTACAGGATCTGGAAGGTTCCAGAACGATCTTAATAGAAGAATGGGGCCAAAGTTAATCCAGCGGAGGAACTAGCTTGGTGAATTATAGACAGCGGGTATTAGATAATATCCCACGTGGTGAGAAGATTTCTCATTTAAAGAACTTAAGAAAAGCTACTTTCTGTTAAAGTTGACTTAGACAGACAAAAGCTCAACATGGCAAATCCCACGAAGAATGATTACCACCCCAAATAAGTAATCTCACGCTGTCTATAAAATATCGTTAAAAACATGTAGAAGTTAAAACCATGAAGATGAGGTTAAAACTTGAAGCTGTACTTATCTTGGCTGCATGTCGAAGGTGAAGTTCCCTTTGATGGATGCCTAGAGTGCCAACATGGCGTAGAGAGTAGAGAGTGCCTCTTGGTTTGAGGAGACTGGCTCTAGTTGAGCCCTGACTGATCGAGTCAACTGCCGATTTACAAGTGAGACCCGCTCAGCAAAGCGCGGAGGGTCCAAGGAAGGGAAAGAGTGGGGGTAGGAGACAAAAGGAATACATATCAGAATAACCAACATAAGAAATTAAATTCTCTTGAGGAGATGGTCTTCAAAGAGGTGATAGCAGGCGATACTGGCACAGCATGGTGAATGAAAAAGTAAACGAGTTCTCTTGCTCATGGAGATAATAGCTGGCGATGTTAGCAAAATCTGTTGGCCAGATGGATAAGTAAATCCTCTTGCACCAGGAAGAATTGAGGAGCTTCAGAGATTCGCTGCTAGATGACGCTAGGTGGGTAATGGAAGATATATATCTAGAACAGACTCATAAAAGATATAAGCGACATGATCACCAAAGAGAAAATAGAAGATCACTGTTGGTGTTTGACAAAGAGGAAGGAATGAACAAGCAAAGAGCATTAAACTTTATATTCTCTCGTACCGTGTATTCCAAGAATACACCATACTGGGAGGGACAAACACCAACAGAGAACAAATAAGCAGTTAAACATTTAAAGGTAATGGAGCGATCAAAGAAAGTGGTCTTGTAATCGGACCATTAGTGGTCAAGATTTTGGCCACCCTGACTCTCCCATCTCTTCCAGGATAACACTCGGTCACTCTACCAGAGGTCCATACTAGGGGGGGGGGGGAGAAAAATCCCTAACCAAGACCAAGTCCCCCACTTTAATGTCGGGACTGGAAAGAAACCACTTCTGTCTCCGCTGCAAGGAAGTTAAATATTCCAAGTTCCACCTCTTCCAAAAAGAATTACGGAGGGCTTCAAGTTTACGCCAAACGATAGGTAGATTAGAATCCCTGTAAGAATTGGGAAGAGGAGGAGGAGCAGCAGAAAGAGAAGTGCCGATAAGGAAATGACCAGGTGTAAGTGGAAGCAGGTCATCAGGGTCATTGGAAAGAGGAGTTAAAGGGCGAGAGTTTACTACACCCTCGATCAGAACGGATAGTGAATAGAATTCTTCATAAGTCAGAATGCGATTACCGAAGACTTTTCTTAAATGACGTTTAGTGAGCTTTACGCAAGATTCCCACCTACCACCGTGATGAGGAGCGTAGGGAGATATAAAGCGCCATTTGAAACCCTTTGAGTAGGAAAAATTAGAAATTTGTTCCATGGCAGGAGAGGAAGTGAGAGCTTTCTTCCACAGGGAAGCTGCGCCCTGAAAAGTGGAAGCGTTACCAGAGAACATCTCGGAAGGAACACCACGCCTAGCAGTGAAGCGAGAGACAGCTGATAAAAAGTAAGAAGTAGAAGCATTCGTTACTAGTTCCAAGTGGATTGCGCCAGTAACCATGCAAACAAAGAGAGAAACATAAAGCTTACCAAACAATTTGCGTTTAGCTTCAGGAGAATTTCGTTGATATTGGAACGGACCCATATAGTCCACACCAGTTAAAGCAAATGGGCGTATAGGAGAAGAGCGAAAAGAGGGCAGATCGCGCATTAATTGAGTATTGATTTTAGGTTTCGCTTTGAAACAAGGAATGCACTTGTGAATTACAGAAGAAACTTCATGAATTCCATTTATGATCCAGTACTTTTCCCTTAAGAGGCAAAGCAGAGTGCGTGTACCAACATGCAGATTACGATAATGAAAGTCACGTATAATTAAGGAAGTTACGTGATGTTTGGAAGGCAAAATAACGGGATGCTTTTTGTCCTCAGAGAGCAAAGATTGCGACAGCCTTCCACCTACCCTGAGTAACCCATGGTCATCAAGGAACGGGGCCAAAGCACGAAGACGACTGGATTTGGGAAGATCCCTTTTAGAAGAAAGTAAAGACACTTCAGAAGAAAAGGCTTCTTGCTGTGTCAGTTGTAAAACCTTAATGGTAGCGAGATTCAATTCATGATAGGTAAGGTGTGGTTTGGGGAGAAGAGGTTGGTCAACCACAAGATATTTCCATCTAAGGAGATAGGCGACAATTCGTATTAATTTATGAAAAGAAGAATAACGGGATAACAAAGGATGAGAAGCGTTGGAAACAAGACACGAAGCAATGGATAGAGGTACTTTAGCGTCAGGCAAGTTGGAGTTTGTAGCTGGAGGTTTAGAAGGCCATGAAGAAGAATCTTCGAGTAACCACGAGGGCCCATGCCAGTACAACTGGGAAGCTGCCAATTGAGAAGGTAAACAACCACGAGAGATAATATCGGCTGGGTTATCAGCACTGGGCACATGCCTCCATTGACATCCAGAAGAAAGAGTTTGAATTTTGGAAACCCTGTTTGAAACAAAAGTTTGCAAGTGAGAGGGGTTCTTGGCGATCCAAGAAAGGGTGATCATGGAATCGCTCCAGAGATAGATTTGCGAGAATTCGACTTTTAATACCTCCCGTAATTTCGTAACAATTTCTGCAGCCATGAGTGCAGCGCACAATTCAAGCCTAGGCAAAGTGATAGTTTTAAGAGGAGCAACCTTCGATTTGGCACAAACAAGGTTGGAAACTGGAGAACCATAGAATGAACCGTGATAAACTCAATATGCGCAGCAACCGTAAGCTTTCTCGGAACTGTCCGCGAACACATGAAGGAAAAAGCATGCATTAGAATGAGCATTAATTAAATTCCTGGGAATTTCAATAAGGGAAAGATCCAACAAATTGCTGCGAAACGAGAGCCAACGATTAAGAAAAGAAAGAGGGACAGTGTCATCCCATTCACACTTGAGCGACCACAGCTCTTGCATGAAGAGTTTGGCTATAACGATAACTGGGGCAAGGAATTGAAGCGGATCAAAAAATTTTGCAATTTCAGAGAGAATTTGTCTTTTTGTGTTAGGAAGCTCTTCTTCGAGCGAAACTTTATAGATGAGAGTGTCAGTGCTAGTGCACCAATGAACTCCTAGAGTTTTTATGGATTCGGAGTTTCCACAAATTTCGACAGAAGAAGGATCTACGTCTTCGATGGGAAACTGGGCGAGAAACTCAGGGGAGTTGGAATTCCACTTATGAAGTGGGAAACCTCCATTCCTTAGCAATGCCTGAAGTTCTAAAGACACAAAAGAAGCTTCCTCCAAAGTGGGGAAGGACTGCAAATAATCGTCAACATAGAATGACGTAGTTAGTACTTCAGAGGCTTTGGAATTAAATAAATGACCATCTTGTGAGGCTAGCAAGTGTAGGGATCGGATAGCAAGAAAAGCAGAGGGTTTTAAGCCATAAGTAACCGTTTTTAAGCGGAATATCTCAATGGGCTTACTGATTTCATCACGCCACAAGATTCTTTGGAGATCTCGTTGTACGGGTTGAATTAACACTTGACGGTACATCTGTTTTATATCAGCTATGACAGCTATGGGAAATAATCGAAAGTTTAAGAGTATAGCAGATAGATCTGACTGAATAGCAGGACCAGAATAAAGAGTGTCGTTAAGGCTGTTGCCATTAACGTCGGGTGATGAACCATTGAAAACAACTCGGATTTTATATTTTACAAGAGGGTTTTTCCACACGGGATGATGATTTAAATAAACCGTTTCAATTGGGGGGTGCAATTCATCATCAGATTTGTTAACAACTTCCATATGATCTAAGCTTTCATACTCATCCATGAAATCAGTGTACTGCTGTTTGACAAGGGGTTCTTTCTTGAATTTGCTCTCGATAGCAAAGAGAGCTTTTCGAGCTTTGGGCTGAGAGTTAATAAGTTTGGGGGGATTATGTAATCTTGGCATTTGAACAACGAACCGGCCATCAGAAGAACGAGTGGTGGTGTTCAAAAAAAGTTGCTCACAGAATTCATTTTCTGAAGAGGTTACATTAGGAGGATCAACGCTTTCAAGCTTCCAGAACTGTTCCAGGTCAGTATTGGAGAAGTAACATTGCGATGCGGGTTGGGGAGAATAATGGGGAAGTTGACCTGTGACGATCCATCCAAAATTAGTGTCTCTGGCGATCACGTTTGAGGATAACTTGCGAACCTGTTTACGAAGGCAATTCCAGAAAACATTGGCACTAAAGAGTATGTCAATAGGATTTTGCATGTTGAACAAAGGATCGGCTAGCCTTAAATGCGAGGGAATGTTTAACCCTGAAATATCCACCGAGTGACTTGGAGTGTCTTCTCCAATGCTATTGAGAATTAGACAATTAAGTTTAAAGAAGTTGTTTTTATGACAAATATCTCTTATGGTTAGCTTCGAGAATTGTAAAGCTTGCGATTTTGAGCTGTTGATGTCCGACACATTGATAGAAGTGGGGTTTACAGGTAGGCCTAGTTTTCTAATCAAGGAATTAGACACAAAAATCATGAGTTGCCGCTGAATCTAGAAGACCGCGTGCACGGACCCAGTTGCCAAAGTTATCCTGAACTTCGATTTGGACAGTAGACAACAATACTTGAGCACTGCGAATGGACTTGGCATTTTGAATATACGATGAAGCATTAGAACTGTTAGCACTATCATTTTTCGGAGAAGTAGATGCTGTCGATGACCTTGCCTGATCATGACGATGTAGCAAAGTGTGATGAGCCTTTTCACAATGGTAGCAAAGTCTTGTGGACTTGCAATTAGAAGCAGAATGAGTAGGCGCTAGGCAATTGAAGCAATGTTTGTTCTGGGAAACTAATTTTCTTCTGTCGTCGACTGACATTTCTTTAAAGGATTTACAGAGGTATAGGGCATGGGGATCTTTACAAAGTATGCACTTTAAAGGTTCGTTTAAACTCTTGCGAGGTTCGCTTTGAGTGTTTAAAACCATAGAGCTAGCAACACGACGTTCACTAGACCTAGTTGGGTAACCAGTAGTGTTTGATTTAAATTTAGATGAGCTGGACCCGGTTTTTTGGGTATTAGACGCTAAGCGTTCGCTTTTAGGTTTGATAGACATTAATTCAAATTTGGAACTCGGGGAAGAGGGTTCACTTTGATTAGCTAGAGGGGTTAAGAGTTGGCATCTAGCGTTTATGAAAGTGACTAAATGCTCGTAAGAGTAGTCGTCTTCTTTAGAAAGTTCAATTTCCCAAGCTTTGAGGGTAGCAGCATCAACTTTAGAAACCACTAAATATATTAGGAAAGTATCCCAATGTTCAGTAGGTTGATCTAATTGGGACAAAGCCTTAAAGTGAAGTTGTGTAGTATCAACTAGAGTACGCAAACTAGTGACGTCATTGTGCTGTGACGCAGGTAGGTTGAATAGAGCCTTAATATGGCGTTGAATACGTAACCGTAAATTTCCATATCTTTCTTTTAATAAGTTAAAGGCAATGGGGTAATTTTCGGCACGTAGAGGAAGTGCTTCAACTAATTGCAAAGCTTGACCTCGGAGGATAGATCTCAAGTAATGAAACTTGTAAATGACTTGAATGTCTTCATTGTCATGAACAAGGGAGCAAAATAATTCATAGAAAGAATCCCAAGTAGATTCATCTCCAGAGAAATGGGGTAAATCAATTTTAGGTAAAATTAGTTTGGGCTTATGAGAACCTTCACGGAAAGAAGTTTGTGGTTCGTGAGGGGAACCAAGAACTGAAGCGTCCTTTTTCTGCTCCTCTTCGAGTTGGCGTATTATTTTGAAAGCAGAACCTATGCCTTCGTAATATTGGTTTTCTACTTCGACTCGATCTTCGGTTTGATTGAGCATACAAGTTTCTATTTCAGTTTGAATGTTACAATAATTTTCATAAGAACGTTCAAAATCCCTTACACGATGTTTCAACAAGTCTAATTGAGCTTCTGAGGGATCTAACTCTTTTATGTACTTTCTGAAACGAGTAATTTGCCCTTTATAGGATGCTCGTTTAGAAGTAAGTTTTTCATCCTTATCCTTTTCAGTAGGAGCCATGTTAAAGAAAATAGATTGAAATGTAACTCACGAAACTGTGGAACCTTGGAAATGCTGTCAAGCTGGCAGCAGCAATAAGTAGAAAGAACGGGACACACCAAAGGAGACAGGAGCGGCCTCTTTCCCCTTCACAGGCTTTGCACGATGTGGTTATAGCTGAAAGATTCAAAGCAGATATTAATAATTTTCAAAGTATTGCCAAATGATCTTTTAAACAGAAAAATGACAAATGGACTCTCCCGGGTTTCGGCACCAAATTTTGGGTAGATTATTGGCTGAGGAATAACCCACCCACCAAGGGAAGATGATTAAGAAAAGGAAGTGGGTTTCGGACTGGAGAAAAAGGATAGAGAAATAGGATGAGAGTTCCACAAAAGTTATAAATTTAACCTTTAATGCACTTAGAGGCGAAATCCGTTCTCTGATACCTAAAATGGGTAAGAGCTTGGTCTAAGCTGACGGGAAATACAGCTAGGACTTGGGCGGTTTGCAAGAGAGTGGCCTTAGTATATTCCCTCTCAAGCAGGCATAAGACTACTATGGGGAAGGGTGTTGGTCTGGCAAGACTGAGAGTAACAGATTTATTGTATGTCTTTTCAAAGAAATTCGTTTTTGCAAAGTAATTCGAAGAATGCCAATAATTTGAATCAAGTTTGGTATTTCCAGTTTTTGAAGTTATAGAGTTCCTGAAAAAGCGACCAAGTGCTTCCAGGAAGGATAGTGATAAAAATTATACCTTGGAGAGTAATTTTGGTAAGTGAACCAATGGTTGCATTTGGAAATGGCTAAGCTTTTACTCAGCGAGAGGCCGGCTAAAAGTTTAGACAAAGAAAAACACTTATCTTTTGGAAAACTGACCATAAGTTTTCGGAGAGGATCTCCACAAGCAGGTAGCTGGCGTAGCGAGCTTTACTTGCCTTACTGGCCAGTTGGAATTAGCTATTGAAGCTAAGAGAAACATTAACGAGATTGCCACTAAGAGTTCTTGCTCAAATGCAACGAGTGGTGAAAGCCCTATCAATAGATTTAATGGCATCGAGTAGGGAGAGCCAAGGAGGACAGGATCTTGCCTAACCGTTGTATTAGAAAAATGAAAAGGCAGAAAGAAACGCTTGATTTATTTAACAATTCAAAAGAAGTTGATAACTTTAATAAATATATATTTTCAATTTGGTTAACAATTTTTAAGTCACAGACCTCAGAAGACATTAAACGTTTGCTCCAGGCAATTGACAATTCTTTAGGTTTCAAACCTTATAGATGTACTAAAATCTTTGTAAGATTTATAAAAGACAAATGAAATGATTAAAGTTTAGACATTCAATTGAGTACAAGGAGTGTACTTTAAGAAATTTCCAGGTAACTGTTTTAGAAAAAGTTACAACTTCGAAAATAACAATAAGAAAAACAGGAAGAATAAGATAGAAGTTCCTACAACTTCTTATATTTATACAGAATTACTGTTGGTTAATTATACCAATAAGGGCAGGTCACTTACTGTGAAACCTGAAGAGATAATCAAAAGGAAGGTTCTCGACCTCCTATGTTTTAAGTCAGAATCACGAGCCAAATGGGGCAGTTTCCATTTCGTGAGACCTAGAAATAACTCACTCAAGAGTTGAAAGAATTGTTTTCCCTGATTATAAGGTAGAAACAATGTAAGTTTGAACCGTGTATAAAACACGTAGTTATGCAGAAATTAAGTAATGCTAAACAAACAAGATGGAAGGGCACTTCGTTGAGTGACACCTTATAGTAAAGTTACAATTTTATTAATATGGTTTGTTAGTAGAAGGTTTAGGAAAGATCGATTGGGATGGAGGATAAATGTTCATGGCCTTATTTAATGTAAACGAACGATCGCGACGCGGAAGAAATACTGAAAGCACTGTTTCTCACTATAGTCTTTTGAATAGATGAAAAATTCACTGTAGTAACACGAAAGTTTATGGCAAAGAAAGCTATTGCAATGATGAAAAAGGACTGGTTGCACTAGATAGGCGAGAGTCTATTTCTTGAGAAGTTTGTGAATTACAATTAAATGCGCCATAGAACATTCCAGCGGTGGAAGAAAATTCGCTATTGTAGTAATTTAGAAGTAAGATTCTTCAATTTTAAATAGTATTTTCACAAGTGAGTGAAAAATACATGACGACAGGACTTGTAGATAAAGTACAGGATCTGGAAGGTTCCAGAACGATCTTAATAGAAGAATGGGGCCAAAGTTAATCCAGCGGAGGAACTAGCTTGGTGAATTATAGACAGCGGGTATTAGATAATATCCCACGTGGTGAGAAGATTTCTCATTTAAAGAGCTTAAGAAAAGCTACTTTCTGTTAAAGTTGACTTAGACAGGCAAAAGCTCAACATGGCAAATCCCACGAAGAATGATTACCACCCCAAATAAGTAATCTCACGCTGTCTATAAAATATCTTTAAAAACATGTAGAAGTTAAAACCATGAAGATGAGGTTAAAACTTGATGCTGTACTTATCTTGGTTGCATGTCGAAGGTGAAGTTCCCTTTGACGGATGCCTAGAGTGCCAACATGGCGTAGAGAGTAGAGAGTGCCTCTTGGTTTGAGGAGACTGGCTCTAGTTGAGCCCTGACTGATCGAGTCAACTGCCGATTTACAAGTGAGACCCGCTCAGCAAAGCGCGGAGGGTCCAAGGAAGGGAAAGAGTGGGGGTAGGAGACAAAAGGAATACATATCAGAATAACCAACATAAGAAATTAAATTCTCTTGAGGAGATGGTCTTCAAAGAGGTGATAGCAGGCGATACTAGCACAGCATGGTGAATGAAAAAGTAAACGACGTTCTCTTGCTCATGGAGATAATAGCTGGCGATGGTAGCAAAATCTGTTGGCCAGATGGATAAGTAAATCCTCTTGCACCAGGAAGAATTGAGGAGCTTCAGAGATTCGCTGCTAGATGACGCTAGGTGGGTAATGGAAGATATATATCTAGAACAGACTCATAAAAGATATAAGCGACATGATCACCAAAGAGAAAATAGAAGATCACTGTTGGTGTTTGACAAAGAGGAAGGAATGAACAAGCAAAGAGCATTAAACTTTATATTCTCTCGTACCGTGTATTCCAAGAATACACCAGGGACACACACACACGCACACAGATAGACAGATAGACAGACAGACTTTTTCCCGGATTGATCTCATAAGTCTACTTTTTCCTCATTTTTGCAAAATGTGAAAAGTATATCTTTGTAACAGATCAGATTTCGATACTATTTGAAAATTTTAGGAGCATCTCAAAATACAACATAGTTATTTTCATACAAATTTTCCACAGTCTTGATATTATTAACAAATTTGATGCTGACGAAGAACATAATCCATTAGAAATAATCAATATTCAATTACTCACAACATTATTTTTTAAAAGTTTCTTCCAACAACTTGTTAGGTTTACTTTTGATGACCTCATTGTGGTAAGAACTAGTTATAAAGTGCATTACATAACCAATAATAATATATTTACTGACTATTGGTGATTTTGTTTAATGCCATTTTCATTTCAACACTTGTTAATACCAAGAAATACATTCAAATAAAAACGAGCGGCCCAACACTGAGAAGAAACCTACCTTACTGAGCAGGGGCCAACTAGACCCGGACCCTTAGAGGATGGATGGTATTCCACAGAGGAATATTTTGAACGTGGGCCCAACTCAAACTTGTCCTCCCAGAGGAAACATTAGATAACAACGCGCTGTGTTTGTTGTCCACAGTGTCGGCAGGACTACAAGACAGTGTACCTCGCCTACCTGGGGGCGCCCTCAACCTCCACCCTGGCAGCCTATTTGGATGCCCACAACGACTACGTGACTCAGCTGCACGCGACCAACGGCATGTTGGAGCGATACCACCAGGAGGCCCTGCCGCAGCTGCTACAGGTAGGGACAGTTAATTGAATTTATATTAGCACTCAACCGATTGGCATTTTGAGAAAAGTACGTAGACTATGTTTTACGGACATCAGTTGTTTGTGGACGAACCATTGGCTTTCCATTCAGTAGATTCCTCTCTGATTTAGCGGTATATTGTTAACCATCTGAACATCATAGGTTTGATTCCCGGTCGGCGAAGTTTGACTTTCGAAGAACGGAAAGAATCCACTCCATGTTGGCTATTCGTATCAAATTTGGAGATTATAAGACAAAGCTCTGTAAATCTCAGCCGCAGGTCACCAACTAAATAAAGTACCAATTTCACACGGAACCCTTGGATGGCTCCAATACTAAGAATCTACAACAAGCAGCTTGAGACTATACAGCCTATACAAATCTTCTTCGTCGTCGTCTTCGTCTTCTTCTTCCTCCTCGTATTATTATTATTATTATTATTACTATATATACTAATATACTGTATATAAATATAGTGGTGTCTCTCCGTCTGATTGTCGGTTATTTTTCTCACGAGAACTACTCAACAGATTAAGGGGTTAGGTACAGCTTATGATCTTAAAAAAATCAATTTTTCAATTTTGTTAATATTTTATGCTCCTAAATTTTAGGAACATTTTGCTGAAAGAAATGTGTCATTATGCGCCTTAGATTTTGAGTTATGATTTAGGAGGCAAAGCTCTGCACCCAATGTTCGTCCTGGAGTGCAAATGTTTATCGTTCATTTTCTCAGAATTGTGTTTTTGACACCCGTTTTAGTGATAACTCAAAACCTAATTGACATACACTAATGAAACTTTTTGTGTGTATTTCTGCTTACTATATCTACAAAATAATGTAAATTCATGTCTCTCTAAATTGGTTACTATATCTACAAAATAATGTAAATTCATGTCTCTCTAAATTGGTTTCTTAAAAAAGAATGTTGCAAGAATATTGTAAAATTGTGATATTTTCTTTTCAATACAAAAGTAAAACTGTTTGTTGTTAAGATATGTTGCTGAAAGTACTTGCATTACTAGAGGAATATCTTTGCAATAAAATAAAATTAACAGAACCTAAAAATGTTGAACATTTCAGGAGTTATCACTTAAACGCTGCAGACTTGTAGTCTATGATGAAAAACCACCATTTGAATTTTGAAAAAAACAAGTAGTTCCGTGAAGAACTATACAGCCTATTTTCATATATCCTACTTATGTTAATTGCCTCTATCAACATACACAATTTCAGTTTGATTGCTATAATAGATTCGTTGATAATGAGAACCGACTAAATATTTCGGATGGTCGCCATGTTGGATTTTATATATGTAGGTCCTAGAGTTATGTACTGTTACATGCAGATTATTGTGTACGTGTAGCATTCAGACTTCAATCGCATAATTAGGACACAAGAAAAAACAAGGAGATTTAAAAATTTTCACAGCTGCCATCTTTAGGTTATGGAAACAATTGAAATAAATTAGATGCCAGTGGATTAACATTCGGATAAAGATTTACTGTACCAAGTTTCACTGCACGCGGATGGTTAAATTGCGAGAAACGTCCATGTGAATATTTATAATTTGCGTCACCGCCATGATGGATTTGTGATCACCAGGTTATTTAAAGTCCTATAGGTGAACTTAAGTTCATAGCCCCTATGAACATTAAAAAATGCAGTTTGATTGTTAAATAGATTCGTAGATATTCAGTATCGTCTAAATATTTCGGATGGTCGCCATGTTGGATTGTTAAATGTATTGGCCATAGAGTCATGTACCATTAAAGGAAAATTATTGCGTAGGTTCAGTATTCAAACTTTCACTTCGAACGCATGACTACATCACAAGAAATAAAAACTTAATTTTAAAATTCGCACTGCCGCCATCTTGAGGTTATGTAAACAATTGAACTAAATTAGATACCAGTGGATTACAATGTGTATAAATATTTCCTGTGCCAGGTTTCAGTGCGCTTGGAACATTAAATCGCTAGAAAGGTCTATTTAAAATGTTCAAATTCGCTTAGCCGCCATGTTCGTTTTGTAGTTAACCGGTTTTTGAAAATCTTATAGATGGACTTCCAGTAGTGCCCTTTATCTCCGTACAAAATTTTAGGGAGATACCGCTAATAGTTTCAGAGATATAGAATAACGGTGAAATATTTTGCACATCCGCCATCTTGTGATTATGTAAACAATTGAACGAAGCTAGATGTCGGTGCATTACAATGTATATAAACATATACTGTACCAAGTTTCATTGCGTTTGGTTGGTCAAATCGCGAGAAACGTCTATTTAAAAGTCGCAAATTCGCTTGGCCGCCATGTTGGTTTTGTAGTTACCATGTTATCAAAAGTCACATAAGTGAACTTATAGTAGTCCCCTCTATCACCATAGAAAATGTCAGGGTAATATCGGTAATAGTTTCGGAGATATTGAATGCTGGTGAAATATTTCGCACAGCCGCCATGTTGGAGTGGTGAGTCGTAACAAAATTTGAAGGGCACGGTCGAGGTCGCCGAGAATAGTGCTATGAACTTTCCGAGTTTCATTGAAATCGCTCCTTCCGTTTAGATTTTATTAGGGGGGGGACACACACACGAATCACACACACACACACACACACACACACGCACACACACACGGACAAAAGGTGATCTCATAAGCCTATTTTTTCAAAATTGAAAATAGGCTAAAAATATGACAGGAATGTAATGCTGTTTTTCATATAGAATAATGCCAGTGTTTGATGTGCACAAACTTTCATTGGTTTAACTGTTGTGGTTTTGAAGGGGAAAAAGATAATTGTTAAAATTTTGCTGTGGTAACCTGTACCTAATCCCATAAGCTGAAATTTTACATAAATATTCTCATCCCTAGAAAGAACAAATAACTATTGCCATTTTGAAATAAAATATATTATTTTGATTTCGGACATTAGTTAGTTATATTATTGTTACGCTCGTCTGTGCGATAAACTATACTCGACAGGCACATGTAAAACCATATTTTAAGGCTCTAGAACCAACCGCTTGCACGATATTTCCATAGCCACATTTTAAGGTCCTAGAACCAACCGTTTGCGAGATATTTCCAGAACCGTCTATATTTAGGATATTGGGAGGGACTGGAGGTTAAATATCAATCTGAAATTTTGACTGCTGTAATAGTTTCAGAGATAATCAGTACTAGTGAGGTATTTTGTACTGCCGCCATATTGGACTAGCGATACTGAAATGAATGAAAATCCACAGCCTGCTTCCAGTCGACTGACTGGGTCAGGGAATGGAATGAATGAAGCCCCCATCTAGCGGCGGGGATATGAACTGTGCCGGCTGCCGAAGCCTGTCGCACTCCCCTGGGGCAATGATTAAATGAATGACAGAATAAATGAAATGATAGTGGAGAGTGTTGCTGGAAAGAAGTTGTGACAGGGAAAATCGGAGTACCCGAAGGAGAAACCTGTCTGCCTCCGCTTTGTCCAGCACAAATCTCACATGGAGTGACAGGGATTTGAACCACGGACCCAGCGGTGAGAGGCCGGCGTGCTGCCGCTTAAGCCACGGAGGCTTCAGACTAGCGATACTAATGAAGGCAAACATTCCAGCACCCCGGCGTCTCTAAAAGCCGCAGGAGTTAAAATGGACGTAAAACCAATATTATTATTATTATTTTCCATTCATTGTGCCCAACTAAGGAGCGCGTTTGAAATTATTAGCTCATTTTCTTCTTCCCGTCCCAAGATCTCTTCATCCTCTCACTGTGTTCCCTTTTACGCTGCTCTGTCCATCCTGCATTTTGTCGGTGAGCTTCTCAGAAAATTTGTGTTTGTGAATTAAAGTTCTGAATTATGTTCTATATTGAATGGTTTCATGACAGCAAATTTCATTTATGTCCTCACTCATATATTTTAGTCAGTTTCGATTTTTTATTAATAAGGTTAGGTTGAAAATTTTATTGTGGTGTTTGAAGCCATATTTTCAGTGTTGCCTTAGTAAACAAGAGTTTAGTGCTTTTCAGTCGGTCAAAGCACTAAACTCTTGTTGAAAATTTCATTTGTGAGTCTGTTATTATCCATTCTATATAGGTGTCCGTAAAACTGTAACCGCCGTTTCCTTATGGTATCTGTGATTTCTTCTGTAACTTGATGAATTTCATGTGATTTTTATTTCATCCAAATTCCATTTTCACACTTTGGTCTTAAGATTATCCTGAGGATTTTCCTTTCTTGTTTTTCAATCGTTTTTATTCGATATTTGCCACATTATTAGGATATTATTACTTTCCACTGCTGGAGGAATTCTGAAAAGAATTGTCTTCAGCAAGAATGAAAGCTTTGTTCTAAGGCAGTGCAAGCGCTAATAGCATAGTAGCTAGTAGCATTTTGCTATCATAAAAATTATTATTTTTTGTCTAAAATAAGTGAATTATTTGGATGTTGATTTTTGAATTTGAAATTGTTGCAGTGTATTTAATCCCAATAGAAAATTAAATTAATTGTCGGGAGAGTTTTGAGTTGGAAAATATCAGTAGAATTTGTGAAAATAACTTGTGTTAATTCTTCATAGAAATGCGTGTTTCACATTCTTTTGCCACTCCAAGGACTGGAAAATATATGATAACAGTGAGAAATTTGAAATACTAGCGGACCCGTGCTAGAAATCTCGCATGTTCATAATCCACACTTTCCCCAATAGGTTTTGCAAATCGAACACTTCTTACAAAAATTGATATTTAAGAAATTAGAATGCAATTTGTCACTGATAATGTCATTTGTGTGCCGAGTGTGCTGTATCACTCACCGGTTATTTGATATTTATGAAATTATACGATTTGAGTACTCATTCTTTTGATTTACTGTTTTTGAAATACATGCAAAATGATAAAGGAAAGACCTCATAATGTTAAAATGACAGGAAACGGGAGTCACCGCGACCAAAATGTTAAGTGGACTGCAATTATGGAGTGTATTTTCATACATCAACAGTATCTGCAAATCGCACACTTCGTACATTTTTTAAAAGTCTTTTTTTTAAGAATTATTGATATTTATGGAATTAGAGTGTAATTCGTCACTGCGAATGTCTAGTCTCTTTCATTTGAATGCTCATTTTCACGATCGGTCGCTTGTGAGTGCCGCAGGAGGGATCTATACTACTGAAATAATATATATGAGATTTGTAACTGGACAAAGATACCGGTAACGTTTAAGATGGTTGGAACCACATGGAATGCCATTCGTTACTGAAGCGCCTGAAAATGGATTTTTTTCATTCTGCTCTTATTCGGAGGTAAATTGAGGACTATAACTCAAATTATCTGAAAAATTTAACACAGATCTATATGAAACTAGCTGATAACTACGGTATCCTAAGACTTTAAACCGACCCACGCTACACGACACGTCATGTTACAGAACAGTACCCGATATTGTTGTTTTGCCCAATACTTGAGCTTCCTGTCAAGCAGTTGGTTTATTAAAATTCAGAAACTTGTACAACTACATGAATATGTATCCTCTCTCTCCGCTCGTGTAAAGTCAGGAGTCGAGTGTTTTACATTCGCACGGGGTGTGCCCGCCTTTGACTAATAGTACCCAGGCGACTTTATCACATAGGCAGATTTTCATTATTTGAATATGGAAATTGGTCTTCCACGGTCATTCTATGACTGTGTTTATTTATTCATGAAGTTAGCCTGAAGGATTTCGTAACTGTTGGAGATACCTATCTTGGCAGGAAAAGAGCACATATGATTGTGAGGTTTGCAAATATTCACCACTAGTTTCATATTATTATTATTTAAAACACAAAATGTTTCAAACATTCGTAAAGACTATTGTTGACATACTAGCCGACCGATTTTAAAGGTTTTGTAATAATTGAATAGTTTTATGGCATTTTGCTATGCTGTATTTAAAAATACGAGCATTAAAAAACTACTATTTCTGGTGTTTTATCCGAGCGAATTTAATTATTTTTTTGCAACGATTGAAACCTTCTACTGCCTACGTTTGCCATTAATTCCTAATGTGCAGATTTAATCGGTACGGTATTAGCATTTTCACCTGCAAGTTTAGTATTATTACATCTAGGACTGCACGCTCTCTCTCGATTGTTGCGCATGCGTACTACTCATCACACTGGACATGCTTCCGCAAGTGCTTTGAATGTAACATCCAGTAAATGTATCATAATTTACTCCACTGTTAGTGGTTTAGAGGGCATGGCCATCCTCCATTTTTAGCCTACTTTCGATTTTTGCAAAAAATGAAAGTAGACTTATGAGATCAACACAGGGCGAAAAAAAGTGTGTCTGTCTGTGTGTGTATGTGTGTGTGTGAGTCTGTGTGTGTGTGAGTGTGTGTACTCTGAATGTCGGTCCCCCCCCCCCCTATCAATTCGAACACGGTGAACGCGAATTGAACGAAATTTGGTACAAAGGTAGCACTAGCAAAGGACACCTCAGTGTCATGTTTTATATCGCCGCCATCTTGACGGAAACGTAATGGCGGCCACACAAATGTTCAAAGCTTAACTCAAATTACGATTAACCTAATCATTCGATCCCCACCAAATTTTTCAACAACATACCTTTAAGGAGGGAGCATCCTTTGACCAATCAAATAGGTCATTAGCCTAATAGTTTACGGATGGCGGCCATATTTGTGTCAAAATCGATTCCCCCTATTAAATCGAACACGGTGAAACCGAATGGAACGAAATTTGGTACAGAGGTAGCTCTAGCAAAGGGCACCTCAGTGTCATGTTTTATATCGCCACCATCTTGACGGAAACGTAATGGCGGCCACACAAATATTCAAGGCTTAAATCAAATTACGATTAACCTAATCATTCGATCTCTACCAAATTTTTCAACAACATACCTTTATGGAGGGAGCATCCTTTGACCAAACTAATAGGTCATTAGCCTAATATTTTGCGGATGGCGGCCATCTTTGTTTCAAAATCGATTCGCCCTATCAATTGGAACTCGGTGAAACCGAATGGAACGAAATTTGGTACAGAGGTAGCACTAGCAAAGGGCACCTTAGTGTCATGTTTTATATCACCGCCATCTTGACGGAAACGTAATCGCGGCCACCCAAATGTTAAAAGCTAAAATGTAATCACTACCAACCTGATAATTTAGTCTCCACCAAATTTTGCAACAACATATCTTTTTGTGGGAAGCATATTCTGACCAAACTGCAAGATCATCAGCCCAATAGTTTGCAGATGGTGGCCAAGTATGTGTGCAAATCGATTCCCCCTATCAATTCAAACACGGTGAAACCGAATTGAACGAAATTTGGTACAGAGGTAGCACTAGCAAAGGGCACCTCAGTGTCATGTTTTATATCGCCGCCATCTTGACTGAAACGGAATGACGGCCACGCAAATGTTAAAAGATTAAATCAATTTACGACCATCCTAATAATTTGATCTCTACCAGATTTTGCAACAAAATGCCTTTTTGTGGAAAGCATCTTATGACGGACTACAAGGTCATCAGCCCAATAGTTTGCAAATAGTGGCCATGTATGTGTGCAAATCCATTCCCGATATCAATTCAAACACGGTGAAACCGAATTGAATGATTTTTTTTACAGAGGTAGCACTAGCAAAGGGCACCTCATATTCATGTTTAATATCCCTATAGCACGTTGTATTTCAACAAGCTACTACAACCAATATTCAATTATACTCCTTGAAAAGGACAAAGAGTTATAACAATACCCATGCATTTAGGAGAAAGTAGGCTATATGTTCTTTACTGAACATCTTGTCCTGTCATAGGACATCTCTTCGCAGAGTACGTTTCCTAACGCGCTGCCGTCCTTTGCTCTTTGAACCCGTCCAAGACGGGGAATCAAATCTATTTTTTTAGCCTATTTTCATTTATGAAACTCGTTAAGTTCATAGCACTATTCCGGACGACCCCGACCGTGCCCTTTAAATTTTGTTACAACTCACCAATCCAACATGGCGGCTGTGCGAAATATTTCACCAGCATTCAATGTCTCCGAAACTATTACCGATATCACCCTGAAATTTTGTACGGTGATCAAGGGAACTACTAGAAGTTCACCTATCAGACTTTTGAAAACCTGGTAACTACAAAACCAACATGGCGGCCAAGCAAATTTGCGACTTTTAAATAGACGATTCACGCGTTTTAACCAACCAAACGCAATGAAACTTGGTACAGTATATGTTTATACACATTGTATGCACCGAAATCTAACTTCGTTCAATTGTTTACATAACCTCAAGATGGTGGCTGTGCGAAATATTTCACCGGTATTCTATATCTCTGAAACTATTACCGGTTTCACCCTAAAATTTTGTACGGAGATAAAGGGCATTACTGGAAGTTCTACTATGAAGCTTTCAAAAACTGGTTAACTACAAAATGAACATGGCGGCCAAGCGAAGTAGAAAGTTTTAAATAGACTTTTCTCGCGATTTAATTATCCAAACGCAATGAAACTTGGTACAGCAAATGTTTATACACATTGTAATGCACTGGTATCTAATTTAGTTCAATTGTTTACATAACCTCAAGATGGCGGCTGTGCGAATTTTAAAATTAAGTTTTTATTTCTTGTGTCGTAATCATACGATCGAACTGAAAGTTTGAATAATGAACCTACGCATTAATTTTCCTTTAATGGTACATGATTCTGTACATATAACAATCCAACATGGCAACTATCGGAAATATTTTGACGGTTCTCAATATCTACGAATCTATTACAGCAATCGAACTGAATTTTTTAATGTTTGTAGGGGCTATGAACATAAGTTCACCCATAGGACTTTCAATAGCCTGGTAATCACAACTCCAACATGGCGGCAACGCGAATTATAAATATTCACATGGACGTTTCTCGCAATTTAACCATCCGAGTGCAGTGAAGCTTGGTACAGTAAATCCTTATAAAAATGTTAATCCACTGGCAGCAACGCGAATTATAAATATTCACATGGACGTTTCTCGCAATTTAACCATCCGAGTGCAGTGAAGCTTGGTACAGTAAATCCTTATAAAAATGTTAATCCACTGGCAGCTAATTTATTTCAATTGTTTCCATAACCACAAGTTGGCAGCTGTACGAAATTTTAAAATCTCGTTTTTACTTCTTGTGTCCTAATCATGCGATTGAAGTTTGAATACTAGACGTACACAATAATCTTCATGTAACAGTATATAACTCTAAGACCTAAATATATAAAAATCCAACATGGCGACCATCCGAAATATTTAGTCGGTTCTCAATATCTACGAATCTACTACAGCAATCAAACTGAAATTTTGTATGTTGATAGTGGCAATAAACGTAAGTACGACATATGAAAATAGGCTTTAGTTCTTCACGGAACTACTTGTTTATAACGTTATGCACAGCTAAGGAACGTGATTGGTCCTATTTAACAGATGAAATTGAATTTGTATTCTTCTTCTCTTTTCCCAAAATCTCTTCATTCACACACTATGTTTTTCATCCCTTCTTCTGTCCATGTACTGTAGTGGTGGCTCTCATGCTGGGGTTTGCAGCAAAGTGATGGTCGTTCACCAACGATCTGAAGCTAGGCCTATCCCATAAGAGTTCGTCTGTTACGTTGATTTCTGCATGGTCATTTTCACTTTCAATTGTCCAGTTATTCTTAGCTTTTAACGAGGAGGGGTGATTAAATATCCTTTTAGTTAGTCGTTCATTTACATTCTTTGTATATGTCTATATAATTTTAATCATCGTTTCCTATACTGTTTGATATTTTCTCGGAATGTCGGTACGACATGAGACTCATTTAATCTCCTTTCCTTCCACACTCCCGCTATGCATACCGGGCAAATATTTTCTTAAGGATTTTCCTTTGTTATTTTTCTAAATGTTTAGTTAGTGATCTGCCTCCAATGATCAGGGATTCTGATGCATAACATTTTTCAAATTGAATTACCGTGCAATACTGTGCAATTTTGCGATCCGAGATATTGATTTTTTTGTGGTATCAGTTCCAGAATATTCTATAGGCTTATTGTAATTTAGATTCTCTCTTTGTTTGCTTCATGATTTAATCCAGATGGTTGTATGATTTCACTTAAGTACTTGAAATGGTTTACCTGAGGGATCTTTCCAAACTGAGAAATCAGAGGTTATTTGTCTAAGTATCGAGGAGATCCTTCCATGTATTCTCGTGTTATTATTATTACGCTTTCTCGAATTGGAATTCCATAACGCTTCAACTGTCCAATTATTAGACTGGGCAAAGCAAGTCAGGGCAGAGAAGGCAAAGCATAATGTAAAGACTGCCAAGCGTGGTCCATAGAAGACCAAGACAAAAATAAATAAATAAAAATTATTATTATTATTATTATTATTAGTATTATTATTATTATTATTATTATTATTATTATATTCAGTGTCTACCACTGTCTCACTCATGTTGAATTCCCACTACGGAAACGTCCAGTCTAGTTTCCTCATATAAATTAAAGGCGATGCATGTGTTCGTCTATTTGTCCTTCCGTCCATGTGTACATTTCTCATCTCCTTATAACGCTTGAACTGCTTCACCAAACCAAACAAACATTGGCATGGTTTAATCTCAGCTCAGGAATATATAACCTTTGATACTTTTATTTACTATTACCTCTAAATTATGTTATCCATTTACCAGCTGTCTAAGACTTATTGATTGTTATTTACACTTATATTATCTGTGGGAAAACACCACTGTCAATGAACATTACGATGTTTCTACTCATGATTGATCTGTTGCTATGGTAACATGGGCTAGGATGTCAATACTATTAATGCCATTGTAATACGTTATTTTGCTTTGATTTGAAATGTGTCATATATGCAAGGTGTTCAAATAAAAGTATCCCATATATTTGGGGGTGAAGGTATGGGTCAGAACAAGAAAGAAATGCCTAATAAACTGGATTCCTACAATGTCTACTTTCTGAGATCTGAAGACTTATTCATAAGAGGCGCAGACCACCTCATATACACATTTGAAACCCCTGGCATGGAATACTGACACGTCGCAAGCAATAAAGAAATCAGATTTTGGTTGCAATATATGTAATACGAGTAATAGATTATGACCAAAGTCGTTGTATTGGCCCTCCTTCAAGCATTTCAGTTGTGTTAGTGTATGTTACTCTAACTCTGGGTATAAGTGTACCGTTCCTTCCAGGCCGGTACAATCTAAGTGCGCAATTGTGTCTCCGCGCACAGAGAGCCTACATACGTTTGTAACCAGTGCAAATGAGGTGCGCAATGTCTCCTCGCGCAGCGCATGCGCATATTCGGTCGCTCGGGCTGACAACAAGCGGACCTTGCGTAGAATAATGCAATATGTAAGTGCAGAGCATAGTGACGACGAGGTGCTCAGCGAGTGTGTGTGTCACATGGCATTGTGTAAACTCGCTCTAAAGTTCGGATGGGCATATGACCGGCCATGAATGGATGGCCCATTTATACGTATCAACCTTTCAAGATTCTACCCTGCAAGGGAATTGTTACCGCTAGACGTGGAGCGGGGCTGTTGTGTGTACATTACGTTAGCTGGTCACGTTATGGCCGCTGCGGGCGGGTGTGGGGCAAGAGGGGGAACGCTTGTACAGTCATACAATGAGAACACACTGCACAGCACACGACCCAGCACAAACCATGCCCATGCAAGACATGCAATGAGGTTTCGCTGGCTACGACTGCACGTCTATCGCAGGAGTGTGGCTGGGTGGAGCGCATTAGTTCCAATTTCCGCCACCAGCAACAATTCGCTGGCAGGGTAGTACGATTGATACTGAACTTGGCTACGCCAGCGTTTGTTGATAATAGCAACTGAAGCTATGCAGGGCGAGCAGAGGGGCAGAGTGACGACGGAGTGCAGTCTTCGCATAAGTCAAGCAGCATTGCTCGCGCTACTTGTGTTAGACAGAAGTTACATTGTGTGTAAATGGAACATACACGTTTTCTCCCTATGCGGTAGATTGTGATAACTCTCGTGAACAATTAGTAGAAGTGGTTTCAATAACAGAAGCATAGAAAGAGTACGCAGCAACTCCGAGGTTTTGTCCGCATGACTTCATACTCCATGTTTACTTCATGCTTCAACACCGACATTGAAATGAATGAATGGGATATCATTTCAGAAACATAGCTCCTGTCACTCTTGAGATCAGAGAACATGAACACCTGAGGTGGAAGAGTCAATGTTAATTCAGCGACCTCCTATCCAACATAGTTTAGTCTTCTCACAAAATCAGAGACAAATTACTTCGGATGTTCCATCCCTTTACACAAATATAGAAATGAACAGTAATTATTGTGTTAAAATTTATCAATTAAAGAAAGGTAAATATCAATCAGAGTGAAAGTGTCGTTTTACTATTGTATTATATGAAAGTGAGTCTATTTTGATTCCTGTTTGACTCATTATTTTATTAGCCTACTTTTGTTTTTTGTAAAAACATGGAAGACCTAAGATTTACACGGGTCAAATATCCGTGTGTCTGTGTGTGTGTGTGTGTGTGTTCCCCATATCAATTCCCAAACGACGAAACCGAATTGAATAAAATTTAGTATAGGACGCTCCAATTCCACGTTTCAGATTGCCACCATTTTATAGGTAAAAAACACAACATGGTGGTCACTCAAGTGTTCAATCCTCTTATAGAATTCCGACTAAACTGATCTTCGGATCTCTACCAAATTTTAAAAAGAAGCCTTCATGTGAGGTTCAAACTACATGGCCATCAGCAAAGTAACTTTAATATGGCAGCCGTGCAAATCATGCAAGCAATATAATCCATAACGGATGATTCCATGCATCAATGCTTACTGACTACTAAAACAAAAACAAGTCAATAACTCTGGACCCAATTGTGCAATTAACACGAACCTTTGTAAGGGAGGAGTGGTGTACCTTATAAGAGACGTCGCTTATATCACGCAGCCGTCATCTGAAAAATATAAGACAGTGATATCGATAATCATCTATTTGCTATAGTTACAATGACGAAACGCAGTAAGGAAGTAGTCACACAAGAGAGATCTCTGCAGAAGGCACAATTTCAAGGATTCCATGTATTGACGATGGTGGATGGGCCTACTTTTAAAATGTTAAGAGTCAATTTCTCTGGATGCAAGAGTGGCATTACAACGAAAGTTTGGAAATGGGGTCTTGATTATGGTATAATTCTTAACGCTCATCACAGAAACATTCAATTAATGATATTGCTTGATAAGGACAAAGAGTGGTTATAACCATACATTTAGGAGAAAGTAGGCTATATGTTTTATACTGAACATTCTTGTTTTATTGTTTCTGGTTAAAAATGTACATATATCTTTTTAAGGGAGTTGTATACAATTATTTATAACATTTTATGGTATTCTAGGTAAATGATATTACTTCCTTGTAAGGAATGTTTAATGAGCTCCTGTGAGCTGGAATTGTCTTGGTAATGGTAGACCGTTTCTTGATATTTTCCCGAGTTTAATAGTGTTTTGCAAATGTATCGGAAATGGTTGGTTTTCGGGGTACCTTTGGGACTTGCCAAGCTCTAGTTCTCTCACCGTGAGGCTAAAAATGAGCTTTGTCGTGTCCTTCTCCGAAAAAAATCGATATATCGACTATATTAGCCTTTGCTTGTGTGTCAATGGCCTAAATCTATAGAACGGACAGGGCTGTCCAAATTTCAAGCTGAGAAGGTCCTGAAAGGTATATCTGAAATACTTTGTTCATATTGGTCAAACGATGTAGATTCGTATTAGGAAAATAGACAGACAGACATGCTTCCTATATAAGAAAAATACTTCAATTGGACATTTTCATTGAATCTTCATGTCTAGTATACGAGTAGGCCTATTTCTTTCGTAGTAACCCTATAATATATACATGTCTTGTGAGCATCCTCGTCGTCTCGAACTTGTGGTGAGAATGATAGTAGAATAATGTTGTAAGCCAAGCTCAGACCACGCTACGTCTAAATTACACAACTCCAAGCTCTTGGCCACGAAGTAATTACATTTCCAACTCGCCAGACCCGTCCACAAGTTCAGACTGACCAGAGGAGATCTTATAAATCAAGTTACCGTCAAAGAGTAAACACGTGTATACACTGCTAAGATGTTCTATACACTGGAATGTAACTATTAGCCCATCGGTTCACAATCACTTTTAAGTCGTATAACAGCCACGTACAATGCAATTTATAGTGTTAGTTGAGTTAGTTATTGTTGTTTTAAGAGGCGGAACTATGAAGTCATCTGCCCCTCAATTTATAATGGTCAGGCTTCTTCCTGAAGAGAATCCCTCCCTATGTTATCATCCTCCCTATATTATTCTGCTAAGGTCCCATTCCAGTTTTTTACCGAAAATAAGGTCCCATTAACACGAACCTACACATATGGGACACCTACAGGTTCAGCATAGCCCAATGCGTAAGCGAAACGCACTCGCTCTTTAAATGCCTCACAATTAAATAAATTCCTTAAAACATGTATATTTACAATTAAATAATGAAAGAATGCAACACGGTAACCATGGTAACAGAATCTCACAGGTCCATCTATTTCTGTAAGACGCAATGCAATTCCAATTATTACATTACTGTGTAGGTTTCCAGACGGTTATAAGGTTATCTCTGAACCAAATTAAGCTGTAAAATTCATCAATACATACCGTATAATGCGCTTAAGGGGGTCAAGGGGCACTCTAGAATTTTTTCACGCAATTATCACGTGTGAGTGTGGTACGAAAGGTCTTTTTCACCCGACAATAAAGGGTCTCCGAAAACCACATTTAAAGGCCCTGTGATATTCCGAGAAAACTAACTTCGCTCTGATATACCTATGAAGGATTGACAAACCCCTAACCACTGCACCAGTAGCTGAATTGATAAAGTCTGATTATTCATACCAAGGATAAATCAGTCATAGCATTCATGATTGAGATTTTGCTAAGTGTACTCTTTACAACTAGAATATTCGCGGGCGAAGCCGCGACGGGTAATCCTAATCATATTTATTTCCTGACTGTGTGACGTAGTCGGCAAGGTTCTCGCCTACTTTGCCTTTGCAGGATCAAAGTTGGCTCAGCCCACGTTCAACCAGTAACATAATAACAATAATAATAATAATAATCATAATATATTTTATTATTATTATTATTATTATTATTATTATTATTAGTTAGTTACATAATTATTCATCGTTTTTTTATGGGGCGTAATAGCGAAATCATATTCCCCTGTTATTATTATTATCATTTTCAACATGAACATTGAAACCCTACTTTTGCTTTCGTTTTTAATAGGGAGAAAAGTAGATTTGTGGAATCAATCGAGGTCATTGTGTGTGTATGTGTGAGTATGTGGATTTTTCTTCTGAACGACTGCTTTAATTTCCACCAAAGTTGGTATCAATTAAATGCTATTTAAGGACATCTAGTTTTTGCTATATTAATTGCACTATTGCTCCCAACAGTAAATAATACTCTATATTATATTTTCATAGCAATCTGCTTACCTCCGAACTCATTCAGAGTACTGATACAAGAAAATTTAGAACTCGTCCACAAGACAAGATACTGTAGTTTTTAAAGCGTTGATTGACACTGTATATGAAGAGCTCGGAAATTTTACAGAAGTGGTAATAAAGAGGCAGATGACCTCGTAGTTCCGCCCCTTGAAACAACAATAACTAACAAACTAACTAACTAAGTGATAATAACTTCGAAACCATTCAATAGATCTACATGAAATTTGATACATGGCTTTCCAAGTCATATCGCTTAATTATTTGGACATCAAAAAGAGACTTACACGCAACTATCTTATTAAATATTATCTAAAATATTCAATTCGATAACTCACAATCTAATTAAGCAGCAGTGACGAAACCTGACAAGCAAGTTAACTCCTGTATGATACCTATGAGAGCAGGCCTGACGTTGGGTGTACGATAAGCTTGATTATAGCTGGGCGATTAGTGAAATACTGAACTGCGGGTGGATAGTCAAGCACATTGTCCATAACTACAAATGAGAAGGTCCTCGCTATACCAGCTGTGAGAGGACAATCAATATATCATCAGTCTGCCCAGTTGATGCTGACCACAATATCTATCTGATTGTCGAGCACAATAGGGGGGTCTTTATTTAGATAGTGCACGAATGTATTTATTTCACGAATGTCAGCTTATGATGGACAGTTCCGATAACTAGACCACTCGTCCTCCACAGAGCAAGTGGATTGAGACCACGCCAACTGCTGATAGCGTGTCAGGTGTTTGTTAGTGGCTCGTAGATTAGATTAACAGACCGTTGATATAAATTCACTGTGGAGAGTGGGACAAGTGCAGTGCCTCCAGAGGGATCCTCATATCAGAAAATAATAATAAAAAAGATAAACATTCATGGATTCATCATGAATTCTACATCTTTATGACTTTTGAGCTTATTTGAATCTTGGAAACCCTTTGTACTGTACTGCATTGGTACCGTAGTTGTAGTGGAGAAGGGCGTGCCGAGGATACAGTTTTGAAACTCAGTCTCTTCTTTCTCCTTAGGGGCCAATAGCCTAGATTTTAGGCTCCTTAAAACAACAAATATCATCATCGTCATCATCATCATCATCATCATCATCATCATGTTCTTCTTCTTCTTCTTCTTTCTCCACACGTTTCCATTCGCGATAATTTTTAACACTGTACGACACAAATTCATAACGGAACAAACTATGTGTAACTAAGACACGTAACTAAGAGTTTGCGTTCTAATAGCAACGTATAGATGACGCTACTAACCTAGTATGCATAGATGAACAAACAACGCGAAACTAAGAGTTTGCGTTCTTATAGCAACTTATAGATGACGCTACTGACCTAATATGTATATATGAAGAAACAACGCGTAACTAAGAGCTTGTATTCTTATAACAACGTATAGATGACGCTTCTGACCTACAGTAGTATGCATGGATGAACAGACAGCGCGTAATTAAGAGCTTGCGTTCTTATAACAACGTACAGATGACGTTTCTGCTCTTGTAAACATAGATTACGTAACTCAGACATGTAACTATGGTTAGTTAGTTAGTTAGTTATTGTTTTAAGGGGCGGAAATACGAGGTCATCTGCCCCTATGTAACTATGGATTTGCGTTCTGATAGCAACGTACAGACGATGCTACTGACCTAGGATAGGACGTGTAGGCATGACGTCACTTTAGTGTTGTTATTATCTGAGTACAGGCAGCGGTCATTCTGCAGGTCTCCTAGATTCATTAGCTGTATGTGTTTATCATACAAGGGGATTTTTGTGTTAGATGTATAACTTAAAACAGCTACCCGTTAATATAAAATAACTGTATATGTGCAATATTTAGTTGTCCATTAGGATCTAGGTAAGATCCAGTAGGCTAGTATTGTGGTGAGTGGGACAAGTGGGGTGTTTCCAGAGGGATCCTCATATCAGAAAATAATTATAAAAAAGTAAAACATTTCCCCCACGGAAAATAATACAATCATGGATTCTGCATCTTTATGACTTTTGAGCTTATTTGAATGTCAATACGATTAGTGTTATTGCACGAAGGATCTGTCCAAACATTAACATCAGTATTGCTCCCATGTGTTAACCGTACATGGATCAAAGGGCAGCAACTAACAGGAGAAGTAACAGGTTTCAGCAAGATCTTTGTTCTTGGCAAATAATAAACTTTAGTTCCTGCAGGCCTCGGCGTGGTGTTGACTATTGATATTGAGATTTAGGTAAACTATTTAATATTGGTATTTAGCAGTAACATATAGATTGATTGGTATCTTGGTTCAAGAAGACTTCTGGGTTACTGTACCAGTAAATCCTCGGCACCAACATTTTAGGTTATATACAGCGCCTATTATCACTCGCCTTTTAGGGCCCAATCACTAGCATACTTGGAAGCATTTTCATATTTTATAACATTAATATGAATGGATGATACCGTGTGTAACTCCAGGACTTAATAACTCTTCATTTTGCGAAGGGAACAGGTTTCAGTACCTAAGGATACGTATTTTATTCTACATCGCTTCTAAGATGTCTTCGCAGGTTAAGTATCAGGATGGTGCTATGACTTACCAATGATTGTTCTTGCAAAGCTCGTTTAGTGCGACATTTTTATACACATGCTTCATCATCAACTGATATCCTATGGTGTCGTAAATATTAGCGTAACGTATATTATTAAAACTTCGACATCACTTATATATAATTATTAACCCAAGGGATGACAGATGACATGAATAATGGCCGCTCGTGGTGAGAGTTTTGAGTAAATCCCCATCAGAGTGCGCTCGACCCGATGCCACGTACACATGGATGACGAACACTGATTACCATGGATACCATGGTATCGGAAATTGGTGACGTAAATTTCAGATAGTCCCCCAACCCAAAACACATATCCAATTTAAAATCCGCTTTACAGTTAGATCATCACCCACTCGTGCAGCGTATTCCTGACCCTGTTTTAAGGCTAGGATTTGGAAGGAGGAGAACTGGTGCAAGTATTTCCTGTTGATTCCCGTAAACGACCTGCGCTTGTTGATGAGGATGAAATACCCAGTCCTCATGCTAAGGGAATCAACCATAGTAAACTAAAAATCCCTCTAACTGCGAGAGAATCAAACCTGGAGCCATTCGGACCGAAATCTAGCGTTACAACCACCTTTACATAGAGCCGGACAACTGACAAATGATATGTAAACATTTGAAATATGGTGTTATCGCTTCATTCTCAAGATCCCCTGAACAGATTGACCCACAAATATAGAAAATCTTAATCTAGTTGGCGAAGTAAGAGGAGGCTATATTGCGTGAAAGACGACTCGCATGGATTTCACACTCGATTTGTTGTCCAGGCATGTAAGAAGGCGGATGGGTGGAACGAGGTGACAAGAAAAGCTACGTTGCATATAACCAGTTTTATTTCTTTATTTATCATATGGCTTTTAGTGCCGGGAGTGTCCGAGGACATGTTCGACTCCCCAGAGGCTGTAGCTGCTTCACGTGGACACCCCTAGGGTGAGCTACAGGTTTCGTTCAATTTCGAGTAGTTCCAACTTTCGCTACCAAATGTCAATGATACCTAGTGGTGAACGTTGGAGAGTTACAACGAAATCTAACCCAGAAATTTAGCTCCACACAAGTTTAGTCTGTTGAAGGATCTTTTACATGCCATAAATCTATGACATGGGACCACCGGCTTTACTTCCCCTCTGAAGGAAGGCATACTGAAGGATTTTAACGCTCTTAAAAAATCCGACGACTTTGGTCGGGTTTGAACCCGCTATCTTGGGCACAGCAGTTCAGTATGCTACCGACTACGCCACCGAAGCCGCTATATAACCAGTTGAAAAAAGATACGGGATCACATACGTTTGCAGAGCTGAAGAATAGGGCCCTCTGCTCCTTGAAGTTGATGAGCCATTGTTATAAGAACAAACCAACCGATGAGATGAATGTTCCCGTAAGTAATCCTTGCACACATGTGTAATAATCCTTTACGACGTTTAGCAAACTGATATCCCACACTGACTCCAGGAAATTGTTGAATCGATGCATTATTTCAAATTACAGGATATCCTAAACTTATACCGTAATAATTTCAGTGCACTCATTACTACAGTTGCCACAATAACAGGTACACTTCAAACGGCCACGTTGACCAAGAACGCTAAGGCGCTACATTGTGCCTCGCTGGCATCGGGAAAGCGTGGGTTCGAATCGCATCTCGGTCGTCCTGAAAATGGTTTTCGTGGTTTCCCATTTCACCACCAGGAAAATGCCGAGACAGTTCCTATCAATAGGTCCACGGCTGATTTCCTACCAAAGTCCCTTCCCTGACCCGTCCTGAAAATAAAGTATATGGCCATTGGCTACATTGATAAACTTCATACGAACAAGTGCATGGGACTAATCACCAATATGTCCATAGCACTTAAATAAACCACTGTGTACTGTTGATTCTGTTTTCATCAGCTACCGTCAGGTCTTCATGCATTTTATGTGTTGACGAGTTTAATCACTTCGTTCAATAAGAGGAAAGTTGAGGGTTTGATGGTACAGTGTCTTAGCTGCTGGCCTTTCAACAGGACGGCTAAGGTACGAATACCGATGTCTGTGGGGTGGAAGTTTTTCCTGGAAAGTCATATGCCGTTAGGAAATGCAGCAGGCCTCAGACCACGAGCAAAGTTAAAATGGAGCGGGTTGGCCCCAGTGATACAAAATTGGGGGTTGGTTAAAGAACTGTATAATTGGAAATAATAATTTACTGCGCGAGACAGATATCCCCTTAATGGTAAGGAAGTACTACAAATAATGAGGATCCGTGTGTGCTTCTCAATTATTGCTGCGCATAGTTACCGTGGAATTAGTTCAATCTTCCCGGAACAAACTGTGGAATGTTGTGGCACAGAAACACATTATAACGACCACCTGGGGAACTATACTGTATGTCCATTTTGTGTTAAGCCAGTTTCATGTGGTGCAGTAGTTGGTCATCAACATCAATGTTTTATAACGCAGCTTGCTAGGTGATGCATCGGGGCCAGATATATTTTTTCTCCCATATTTATTGTTAGTATGGTGCAGTGGTTGGCTCTCCTGTGGATCATATGGTTAGACGCCAACCTTTAAAATATCCTATGGTGTACAGAGTGTGGAATTTGTGTTCGACAAAGTGGAAGTGGGATAGGTTTTCTCCCAGATCTCCGGTATCCCCTGTCAATGTATTCCGTTATTCATTTCTCATAACCTCAGAGTAGTGTGGCAGGCCTCAGTGCCTTGAAGCTAGATGGCCCAATATCCCTGATTCGGCACTTCGATAGAAACAAGTTAATTTATTTTATGTCCCAGTGGTCTTCCTAATGAATACACTTTGGTGGGTGAAGCTAATTCACTGGTTGTTAGTATGCGAAAATATTAGCCTAATCATATTAATGTTTTGTCGATGGGTACGTATTAATATTTAACTATGTAAGATCAGTGATAGATACGCCTTGCTCAATACTTATATCATAATAACATGACCAATCAGAATATTTGCCCAAGTCAGACATATTTCGACATGAACGATGGTGTCATCATCAGCGAAAAGTTACTTAAGTATACAATTTCCTGAACTGGATACAAACAAATCCTATTATTAAATGCTTCTATTAAACTGTGAAGGTATTCAGATGATACGGTATTCAAAAATTGTAAATGTTAATTTTAACAATACCAAAATGTTTAGTAAAAATGGAATTTCTTACAATATGTTTCTTAAAAATTAATTAATGAGAATATTTCTTTAAACAATAATATTGTATCATTAGTTGTTGATTTAAAGCGCATAATTAATTAATCATATGGGTTTTGGACTCCTTGGTCATCAGCCCCGTGTGCTTGGATGTTTGTTGAACTTGTCTGAAAATTTGTGTTTCTGTAGTAATGTGTGTAGCCTATCTGTATTAGGGGTAGGTGACCCAGGACTAGAAATAAGGTATTATTCTGACATTCGCCTGGAAAAACTCGGGGAAATCCATACTCAGGGTAGTCGCAGTCAGCGCTGGGATCTTAACCTCCAATTTTCTGACTTGCTCCCCATCGTGGTCGTGCTTAGGTATTTGACGCGCAAAAACTACGTCGTGACTGATATTATCAATTCCCTTTAACATACGTTTGTTGCAGAAGGAGGAAAGGGAATTATTCTAAAATAGGCTAGCAGGCTTTTTGTTTCAAGCGGTGATAAGCTACGGTGCTTCCCTTTTACTCATACGTCGAATTCCAACAACTAGAGGTGGTTTACTGTACATTCCGAAAATCTTAAATTTATTGTTTTTAGTTGGAATATGTTGTGCTATCTGCATTGAAATCTCCTCTGTGAATCTATTGGTTTGGCCGAAGAAAACCGGTGTAGATATAATTGTGGGTACTTATGGTTGAGAATAAGTCAACAATGATACTCATCTTCATTCATTTTACCTGCCTGCTCATCATATGTTTTCTTTGTGCCCTTTTGCGTGATTCTTTACTTACAGGAGACGCAAGTGTGCACGAACCAACAATCATCAATAAACTCCCACGACGCAGGGGTGACTCCACGTACTTGCAGGAATTGAATATCTTCGTCTTGCAAGTAAAACGCACTAAGTCAGAAAACAAGTTTACGAGGAAATGAGCTGTACGTAAGCATACTAAAGCTCGTCTTCTCTGGCTCAGTGTCTCCCACTTGTAAGCCGATGAATGGTACCGCTGCTCGACATGAGGTGATTTTGTGTCCCTGGAGTCGCGTGTGCATTATACTACTTTAAAGTAACGTATTACATCAAAGAAACTCCGTGTCTTACCGCTAATGTGCAAAGGGTCTTAGACTCGAAACGAGCGAGTTTTAAGCGAGTCTGTAGCAATGTAAATTAATAAAGTGCCTGCCTGGAATGCAGGATATTTTAGTTCGAATCCCGACTGTGGTCTCATTTTCACGTTATGCTCCACACTTCCGTACCCAACATTACAAAGTCCACGATTATCATTCAGTATGATGATTTGCTGATTTTAGTTGGATAAATTTCATTATCGCGATCTCCAAGTGGCAATCACTAGACACGTACACTCCGCGACGACGTAGTCGTGCTCATTAAATCGTGCAGGGCAGCTACTGCAAGTACAGAGATCGGACGTTCGAATCTTAACGCTAACAGCGGATATGCTGAGTGTGGGTTTTCACCGGTTTATTCCACATTCCCTCCAGGCAAATTACTTCAAGTCCCGAGGCACCTACCCCATCCCTTCCCCTAATCCAATTACACACACTACTACAGTCATCACATAAATACAGGTTATCATACAAGTTCAACACACAGCTAACTACACGGGGCTGATGACAAAGTTGTCCCAAGTCCCTAAAATGAATTAACAACTAATCACGTACGATTCACAACACACTAGAACACATGCGTCAGGTCACTGTGCATGAAGTAGCTATTATATGATTGAAATGTAATGTTTTTGAGTCGATCAACATGATTGTACCCAATTGTAATGGGTGGTTTCCTAATCCTGAAAAAATGTACATGAGATTAATAAAAGTAATAACCGGCAGTGGTGGCCGAGAGCCTCGCTGGCATCGGGAGAGCGTAAGTTGGAATCCCACCTCGGCCGTCCTGAAAATGGTTTTCGTGGTTTCCCATTTTCACTACCAGGCAAATGCCGGGACGGTTCCTTTCGATAGGTCCACGGCCGATTTCCTTCCAATATCCCTTCCATGACCCGTCCTGAAAAGAAAAGTACATGGCCATTGGCTGCATTAATAAAATAAAATAAAAGCAATACACTTGGATGACCAGCTTCGATCATCAGCCGATCATCATCAGATCCTTTACACTTATCTATGTCTACAAGTATGGGTAATGGTATTTACAGTATATACACTTATTTTGTTCAGTGCAGGCAGTGGTGTCGGTAGCAGCACGGGAATTGACCTCACGTAGCTTGAACAGCTAAGTACACTATCCACACCAACCTGGCCGTTAATAACAATCACATAATCACGCTAAGGAAGCAAGCTTGAAGGTTAATCACGTCCATCAGTATCTCAACAAACGATCACATACAACTAGCAAAACTCGACTGGTTGTGCTAGTTTAATTACTACTGCAACTAAACAAGTGGATATAGGCCTTTTGTAAATACCATCACCCATACTTGAGAAGCTTATTTCCAAAAGGTACCAAATCCAAAAAGTAATATTTTACAGGAGAGAGGAAAAACGCTCAGAGTGTAAAATTTGAACTGAAAATCCATTTGAGCACTTTTATTATGTTCAGATAGAATAAATGCATTGTTATACCAAGTATTTCTGTTTAGGCTTTTGCAGTTTAGGAAATATTCATAGAAAATTATGGATTTGGTACTTTTTGGCACTGAAACTCTAAATACTTGCAACGGAAAGACATAAATTTCACTGCAGTCATCAGAATCTTCGAGAAAACTGATTGTATTTATTTATGCAATAATTAGATTTAAGGTATTTACAGTGAAGGCATAGATTATTTAAATAATATTAAATAAAATTGAACAAAACAATGAAAATCATGCAAAGTAACTTAGCAGTGCTGAACTTAAGGAATTATGATTGTAGTTTGAGTCTAAAGAACATGAATATCGTAAATAACTTGTGAACTGGACAACGGAAAATATTATCCAGTACTAAAAGAAATGGCCTCTCATTGGCTGCATGGATATGGTACGTATTGGCACATTTAGGCCACAGGATTTGGTACTTTTTGGCACCAAACGAGATTTTTAATGCCCTGTTTGTTATGGATTTAGGTCGTTTTGGCAATTTCTTTTTCTTTCATATGATGGAGCTTCCTACCAACGTACGTTTTCCATCATAATCTCAATTTCGACTTTTTGTATTTGGTATCTTCTCACTTGTAGGCATAGATTTAACCTAATAATAATAATAATAATGTTATTGGTTTTACGTCCCTTTTAACTACACTGGCTTTTAGAGACGACGGGGTGCCGGAATTTTGCCCCGAAGGGGATCTTTAACGTGCCAGCAAATCTACGGACACGGCTCCCTCGCATTTGCGCACCCTCAAATGCCAGCTGACTGCGCCAGGATACGAACCTGCAACCTCGGGCCCAGAAAGCGAGAACGTTACCCCTGAGCCACGCAGCCAGCCATATAGATTTAACCCTCGAGGACTGGCGCACGGGCATTTTTGACCCGAGGTTTAAATAATACTTTATATTTTCATTTTGGTCACCCCTTATTTCCTGTCACTTACATTACCTTCCTTCCTAGCCTTAAACTTCACCCCATGTCCATAGCTTTTTTATTTACGGTCAGGTCAGATTTACCCATGGCGCCAGTCCTCGCGTGACAATTTTCGACTTAGGTTAGTCGGGACAATCTGTAAAAATCAGGGGGGAAAATCCAACTATTTTTGAGCAGCTTCTTTGTTCAAAAATATGGAAGTGACTGCTTTACCGCTACTGTCAAGGCCAATTTCACTGTTACGAAAATCATTGCATGTTAAATTTGAAAAATATAGACAAAACTTAATTTTTATATTGGGAATAGTTCATAGGAAGACACCAGGTGTAAAATTCCTTCATTAAAATCCGTACGACAACGACAAAAACGGGATGTCACACTATGAGTCAAAATGAACCGGCGCCAGTCTCCATGTTATGATTTTTCACGCCAGTTCTCAGGGATTAATAGCCTAAGTGTAAAGGATCTGATGATGCTCGCTTGACGATTGAAACTGTCCATCCAAGTGTATTTATTAATCTCATGTAAATTCTCTTCAGGATTAGGGAACCACACATTACAATTGAGTACAATCGTGGAATGCAGCCGAAATAAATCAGAATCCTCTATGGACATCAAATTGGTAGGTGAAAAAACTAAAGGAAGTAGGGGACTTCTGTTACTTAGGAAGCAAAATAACCAGTGATGTACGAAGCAAAGAGGATATAAAAAGTAGGTTGGCTCAGGCAAGCAAAAACATTTCTACAGAAAAGATATCTGTTGACATCAAATTATAAAATATAGATTTAGGTGTTAGGAAGTCATTTTTGAAGCCCTTTGTCTGGAGCGTGGCGCTCTATGGAAGTGAAACTTGGACTATTGGTGCAGCATAAAAGAGGAGAATTGAAGAGTTTGAAATTTGGTGTTACAGGAGAATTATGAAGATCAGATGGGTAGATAGGGTTACAAACGAAGAGGTATTAAGACGAGGGGGAGAGGAGAGATGTTTCTGGCGACTGCTAATGAAGAGAAGAGATAGGTTGGTAGGACACATACTAAGATGCCCAGGAATAGCAAGCTTAGTTATGGAAGGAAGGGTCGAGGACAAGAACTGTAGGGGTAGACCAAGGTTAGAATATGTTAAAGAGATTGCCTCGGACGAAGGGTGTGGTAGCTATGTAGAGATGAAACGATTAGCTCAGGACAGGGAGGCATGGAGCGCTGCATCAAACCAGTCAAAAGACTGAAGACTTATACAACAATCATGTTGACCGACTGAAAAAATAAAATTTCGATTACTAAGGCAAAGCTGAAAAAAGATTTCCAACGCGATAATAATGTGTGATTCTCATTTATAAATCAAGGCAAAGTAGAGTAAGCCTTTGAATGACCGTGGAATGTCTCCAGTTCAATCGCTCCACTGAAAGGCCCCTAGATTGAAAGCCAGTGCTGGAGGACTATGATAGGGATGCCTCATAATGAAACTTGTGGATGTTAGTCACGTTTAATCATCAAAGCTAGAGCTGTCGCTGAGATACTGAAGGCGGATGTATCTTTCGTGGAATGGCAAATGAAGTTAATGAGACCGGGGCGCGCAGTGGAGCATAACTGAATTAGAGTAGCTACATTTTATAGAAATGGTGGAGATTACCTTTTTCAACGTTTAGACTGTGAGGAAGCTTCGACAAATGAGTGTGTGAGAAAGGACGGCAAATATTATACCCTGTGAGGCTCTTAACCTCGTGGTCATAAGCTAAGAGACTTCATTTTCTACTTGAAATCCAAACCTATGCACGAGTCTTCGAAATGTTTGAAAATCGTACATGCAATAACTAGTAATGAACCCGGCATTCCTTAGTTAGGGGCAAGCAACTTTACTGCTACGTCGCGTCGTCACACCCCTTGTGGTGACTTTTATAGTGTTGTTGTTGATTCATTTAGGGGTTTTGCGACATCGTAGTTATATAGTCGCCTTTACTTTGTGTTGTAAGTGTAATTAGTCTGATAACCTGTGTTGTTGTGGTGTCAGTATTATAGTGTGTGCATTTGTAATTAAAGGTAGGATTGGGAATGAGGCGGTCGTGCCCTTAAGTTAGGAACCTTCCCGGCATTTTCATGGAGTAAACGTGGGAAACCACGGAAAACACTTCCAGAATAGTTGAGGTGGGAATCGAATCCACCTTTTCTCAGTTTTTTTGGACTCCATCCCAGCTTTCAGACCAGAAGTAAATGTCTTGGCAGAACCGGGAATCGAACCAGGACCTCCGGGGCGACAGAGAAAATTACTAGCCCCTACACCGCAAAGTGAACTTCATAATAAGGATTAGGATTGGGAATGGGACATAAGTTACTCAGTAAAATTGTTAAGTTACGGAAAACTATTTAGATTAGCCTATGGATGAGGTGGGAATTGAACCCGTCACTTTCCAGTTGTCCTCATCGCCATAATTAAATTTCTTGGTCGAGCCAAGAAACGAACCAGGGGCCAGTGGGACAGGAGTCTCAGGATTCACCATGAAGGTGACAATATCTATAAATTTGGACTATGCTGCAGGTAGAAATGTTGTTCAACTGCATTCGGCTACACTGTTTGTGTTCCTTAAAACTGTTCTCGTCATTCTGTTAGCTTTGTCACTGGTGGTTACATTATTGGACGTTAATCTGCACGTAGTTTGGGATTACAATGTGTCATTTGAATGGTGCAGTCTGTGATTAAGCTATTAATGGTATATACCGTATAGCCTATCGTTGGCAATAGCACTTGGAGTGTAATATACCCCCAATTGGGCTGCAACCAGGATCACTTGAGCTACTCAATCCGTTAATGACAGTATTCAGCTATCACCATAGGCTAATCACTTGTTATAATGTATTCAGCCATGATTGGTGGCCTGTATTATGTTGAACCTCAAGTACCTATCCTTTCTCATCCATGTTCCTGTGTTTTCTGCGTACTTCTGTGCTTTAGAGTCAAGACTTGGTTTGATTTAGACTTAAAAAGAAGATGTGTTACTTTCGCCAGTGTTTTCAAACCCTAGCCATCAATCCAGAGTGGAGCTGTAAATGAGGTTTTGATTCCCCCTAACGTCATTATAGTTAAAAAGTTACAGGGGAATGAAATAAAATCATACTTGAGAAACTGATAGTTACTGATATTTGTATGTTATCACAATTATTGTTTGTATTCAAATGCAATAAAATTGAAGAAACAAAATAGTACATTATGCAACGAGCCTACAATGGCCATAATTAAGACACGAGTATTTTTATAAAACGAGCGTATGCGAGTTTTATAATTTCCATACGAGTGTCTTAATTACCATTATAGGCGAGTTGCATACGACTGTTTATGTTCGACGATAATTATAACTTTATTATATGTTTTAACATAAATATCTGTTCAGTCACTAGAATGTTGTGATCGGGTGCTGCGGTGGGTAGTATATCTCTGTTTCCTAAGCTCTCTAGACAACCGACGCATGCGCTCTGTGTGCTTCAATGCCATAAGTTCAGATTGTACTCCACTATTCAGTAAAACTGTCACCGAAGTCGTTTTAAAACCACGGGCTGTGTAGAAATTGATTTTGGGGGATATTAAGGTACAGTGCCATTTCTTGTCTCAGTTTATTTACGCGAACATATGGACGGTGCAATTTCGGTAATTTATATAGACATGTTGGATTTTGAACGCATGCGCGAAGGTATCCTTATCCAATTGGTCACACAACTGTTTCTTGAGCTCTGATTGGTGGGAGAAACTGTTTCATAATGACAAATAGTGTTTTAATGAGCCTCATTATGATACAGTTTTCTGACACATAATAGTTAGGGTCGAACATAAGAACCATTTCTAAATTGAAATTAAATAATTATATTATATTATATTATATTATATTATATTATATTATATTATATTATATTATATTATATTATATTATATTATATTATATTATATTATATTATATTATATTATATTATATTATATTATATTATATTATATTATATTATGTCGTGTCATTGATTCATTTAGAGGCTAATATATCGTAGTCACATCAGCCTCGTGTACTGTGGTGTGAGTCTATGTATATAAATACAATATAAATTGTCTGATAATCTGTGTTATTGTAGTGTCTGCAGTTTCCTATGTATTTGTATAGTTAAGATGGCCAACGAAACCCCAGGTGGCTTTATACGAATCATTATCCGATTGATCGTCAGTAGTATACTAGTGTTCTTCGCTCAGCAGTGGGGCGATGTTTTATGAAGGAAGTTGTCTTCAGGTTTCTCACTCCAAGACAAGTAGTTACAACCGCAGCACCTTTAAAACACGAGGGGCGTATGTTGTCGAGATAATCATATAGTGGGAAGAAACTAGGCGGAAATCTAAATTTTCAAGTGTTGTTTGCGTATATTGCTTATATTGTATTGTTATTGTTTTTAGGGATTAAAATTATATTCTGAATTAAATTCTCTCTCTATTGCATCCTCTCTTATATTGTTTCTTTACAAATCGTTTTTTGACTGCTTGAATCCTAGTTCAATAATTTAATCTGTCTTTTTAGGGGAGTCAGCTCTCTTTATATCGCCTATGTTAAGGCACTCCGGAATGTCCTATATTGCCCATGCTAATTCCCAACTTTTAATTTACCTTTTTCTAAGTAACAATCAATCCTAGAATGGTAGCGTCGCCTCCGCGACGAAAACGGGATATATTTCTGCTTCCCCCACTTCTCCATTTTGTCAAATCCCCACCAGTGTTGGCAGTCCTGAAATACAAAGCAAACTGGTCAAAAGACGTAATAATAATAATATAAAAAACACAAAAATATCAAAATTAGTTAAACCCAAAAAGCAATCCAAATTATTCAAAATTTGGCAAAGAAGCTCAAAGTAAAAAGAACAAATAAATACCGCACGGTATTTGGCAAAGAATCTCAAAGTAAAAAGAACAAATAAATACCGCAAGGTACCGTACATAAAAACTAAAAGACACACAAATCAAAATTAGTCAAGAAAGATCGAAAAGTCAAAAATAAAACAAATAAAAATAAAACAATCACAATTAGTGAACATTCGTGAAAACCAGCTCAAAAATTCAAATTAACTTAAATAAATAAATAAATAAAAAAGTAGTCAAAATAAAAAGAATAAAAAAATATTCAAAAACAGTCTCCATTCTGCTAGCCTATAGAGTGAAATAAGATTTGACGTAAGTTGTACTTATTATCAGTTTCTAGAATTGTAGTCATCCCCGATGCGAAGGGCTACCAAGAACTAGCTCTACCGTTCTACGGTTAACAGGAACTGATCGTTTTTTTTTTCTTAAGGAATGTTCTCAATGACTCTCTCCTTTCTTTACACAGGCTTTCGGAAAGTAAATTTATCTTTAAAACTTAATGAATCTTTTTAAACTTACATACCTATAACTTAAAAGTACTTTGAAGAACGTTTCCATCGAACAAAATTCAACTAAAGTAAATTTTAAAAGTTACCATTTTTTCTAGGTTTGTGCCGTGTCTTGTGTGGGGTTTCGCCTAGAACACCAAGCTGGCAAGACACCAAGATTCGGCATATACCTAGACAAATTTTTGAGTTTTATTTCACTGGCCGTGGAAGCCAAAATACCATATTTGAAGTAAATTTTGAAACACGAGCAAGTCGAAATATAACACATATAAGGAGGAATTACATATAAAATTTCAGCTTTGTATGTTGAAAAGTTGCGAAAACAAGGGAAATTTTATATACGGTATAGAAAGACATTTTAGCGAGAAATTGGAATCAAACATTTTTAGGTGTCTAGAACTTGCCAGCACCATAGGATTCACCTTCTTCCATTTGAAACACTAGCATTCATTTTGCTGTTGTTGTATGTCCCTTTGCCCTTGTTTCTAACTTATCCTCTTTCTCACAAGTTTCTTTGTATCTATCGTCTTATATAAATGGAAATAAACATTTACATTTCTGGGTTTACCGATAAAAATAGATATAAAATGTACTTTGGTGGGTTTACTAATATGATGCACGATTGTAGGAAAGTATAAGGAAAGTAGCCTCAGGAATGAGATATGAATAATATAAGTACCGTTAGAAATCCAATGATCCATAGCATAATATGATGCACAACAAATTTGAAATATTTAAAGGTTTTTGGTATTCTGGAGTCCCTTAAAACACAATGAATGAAGTCCCATTAACTCAGCAACTAATTAACACATTAAAATAATATGTGTACAGGTGTTAGTATGCACCTATTTCTATTCAGCCTGGTACAATAGTTAATCTACAGTTTACCGTTACACAACTATTTATTTTAATTTAAATTAAGGTGGTGCTATCTGAATAGTTGAACAAAACAGTGTTGTTTCTTAATATGATCCCACCACACAAACTACTGAATCACTTGTTATGAAAATATATCAACTTTCACCTTTATAAGATAAAATAGTTTAGTTACTGAATAGGCAATATCATTCACTGTTACCAACATTACAATTAGTCAATTCTTAAAAACAAAATATTAAGCAAAAGGTACATTTATGACCTTACTATTGTAGTTAAAGATTTGAAACTAAACACATTAAAAGAAGATTTCATTGCTTGCAATCCAACTTACAGTTAGAAGCACGTTTCTAGTTCTTCAAACTTATTGTTTGTAATTTTTTCTTCGATAAGTTTAGTTAGTTAGTTAGTTATTGTTGTTTTAAGGGGTGGAACTACGAGGTCATCTGCCCCTAACTTCGATAAGTTTTAAAGGAGCTTTGGTTTTGAAACAATGCATAAATACTGCTGCCATTATTCTAGGTCAGATTATTGAACAGAAATTGTGAAAATATTAAGTAGATCAATACAGTAATTTTTGAGATAATGCACCTTACTTGCATAAAAATAAAAGTTGTTAAAAATGGCCGTCTAAGAAATGCCTGCAAATAGATTAATAAGACAATTATAGATGTTTGCCAAGCATGACAAACTTCATAACCTCTTATTTTGGAAACAATTTAAAATTTTTGTTCCAAACAAACTTCGTATGATAATTCATTGTTCTGACAACCGAAAACAGCAAAAAAGAGGAAATTGATTTTTCCTCCAAAACCTAAGTAGGCGCCACCTAATATTTGGGGAAGACGTTTTGCACTTAAGGGATATTATACGTGATATTTTTTTAATTTGCCTGAATAATTTTACTAACAAAGAACAAACGCAGCATTGGTAAGATTTTCAACTCTCTACCTCAATTAATTCCTGGGGAACTTGTTCAAATATGCAGAAAAATTATATTTTACAGAAATTCCTCCATTGGAGATTTAAGTTCCTGTCCTGGGCAAGAATATGCTATTTACTATCACAACAAACACAAGTACACTTTTGTTATTCTCTGATGGCACCATTGGTGTTGTTCCAACATTTGAAATGAAGTTTATTCTCCAAAAGAAAGTCCTTACATTTCTACACCAATTAGTTTTGAAATATAATATTTATGGTAAAAATGTGCACTTTCTTATAATATAGTCAAATACCACGTATGGATTCAAGGCAGTTAATAATATCTTAAAATTAAAACAGTCCGATATTGATTAGGTTACACCATTTTGTTCAGGGAACTTAACAGTTTCTTTTAACAAAACCAAAAAAAGCATATTTAACACCCCGCTGCGGGCTGACTTCCCATAAACATAGTGAGTTTAAAGCACAGGGTCTTGTGATTTGGGTAAGATAAACCTGTTCGATCCATCACTGCCGTACTGTTGCTCCGGGGAACCGACTTTTAAAGGAACAATAAACCTGGCTGCAAAAATAAAGGCTCAGTGCGTTGACTCCACCCCTTCGCCCGGGGGTGGTTTTGGCAAGAGGCGGCGGCGACATGAAGCCCGGCGTCGTGGTGGCTAGACCGAGCGTCCACAAACTGGCGTAGGAGTGGGATTAATATTTCTTCTCAGGTCCCTGGATTAGATTTCACTATCCTGGAGGAGATTACACACTGATTCCCACTTGCTTGGCCGGCACCCGTGTCTCATGTCAATGTTTCGGCTGAACGATCGCCTTTATCGGTGAATAGATCTCCTCTTTATGAGAACAGTACTTTGTATGCATAAGAGGATAATACTCTTCAGATTAACCACGTTCTCTAACCGTGAATGAACACCTGATAGGGTGTTACAAAGTGTTATTAATGTAGCTGTGCAATAGGCAAAAGATCACGTATTGCGCGTCTGATGGTTAATATCAAAGAACTAACAATGTGAATACTTAATTATGATGATGATTCATTCATTCGTTCATTTATTCATTTACCTTATTAAAATGTTGGAATTTCCCCGGTGGCAAAGTGTACACTTACAGAAAATCCATTGCAAAGTTTCATTGTGCGGGAAAAATCCATATAAGTATTTAAATTATGTGTCGCCACCATGTTGGATTTGTATTCATCAGGCTATTGAAAGGCACATACATGACTGTATGCCAATAGCCTCTATCAACTTACAACATTTAAGTTTAATTGCTGTAATAGATTCGTAGATAATTATTGAGAACTGTCTAAATATTTCGGAAGATCACCATGTTTCATTGTTATATATGTAGACCACAGAGTTATATACCATTAGATGAAGATTATTGGGTAGGTTCATTATACAAACGTTCACTTTGATCGCATGATTCACCAAAAAAAAAACTTAATTTTAAAATTTCGCGCAACCGCCATCTTGAGTTGATGAAAACAATTGAAATAAATTAGATGTCAATAGATTAAACCTTATTTAATCACTTAACGTACCACGTTTCACTGCGCTCGAATGATTCCATCGCGAGAAAATGCCATTCATATACTGTATTTTAACTTTGCTTGGCCGCCAGGTTGGTTTTGCACTTAACGGGTATTAAAGTGACACATAACGGAACTTACCTTAGTATTCTCTATCACCATACAACATTTTAGAGTGATATCAGTAATAGTTTTGGGGATATAGAATGCCAGTGAAATATTTCCCACAGTCGCTTTTTTTTTTTTAGCGTATGGCTTTTAGTGCCGGGAGTGTCCGAGGACATGTTCGGCTCGCCAGTTTTTTTGTAGCTGCTTCGAGGCGGACACCCAATGGGTGAGCTACAAGTACCGTTGGGGAGGAAAGTTGGAAGGGAAGGTCGAGGAGTTGGAAGGTAGCGGCTGTGGCCTAGAGTTAGGGACCAACCCCGGCATTTGCCTGGAAGGAGCGACTGCCAACAGTCATGCCGCAACGACCTCGGCTAACTCACCTCCCACAGTCGCTATGTTGGATTGATGAAACGTATTAAAATTTGAAGAGCACGGTATGGGTCGACGAAATAGTACAATGTTCTAACCGAAATAAATGAAATATTATTCCTGGATTTGGTGTGTGAAAGTGCAGAAGGAAAAAAATATATTTCATGCTAAGAATGGGTGTCGAAAGGCAGTGTGGCCCAGGGAGATAGGTTATCTCTCCGCACGTAGGCCTACTACATTTATCATTACTGCTCAGTATTAGAGAAGATATATAACTTCAGACTTTCCCCGAAAACCCAACATCCTACCCATCAAAAGAAAAGCACACCTAAATCTTGCAGTAGTTTTCAAGTTTAACGTAAAGCAACTGATAAACGGGCAGAAATCAAAACTTATAACACCTTTTTGATGAGTAACATCTTTCCGCTTGGTTGCTGGATATTTTTAATGTGTAACACCATTCCACTCGGTTGCTGTATATTTTTGTGTGTGTGTGATTTTGTAAAAAGGGACGGAAGTGGGACGGAAATGAAACTGAAGAAATGAACGCGCGTGGTGGCGCGCATGCGGTTTACTTCAAGGTTTGGAGGCCCCATTATAGATATTCCTACAATAAATCATGTTCAAACTGTCGTTCTTTGGTGTGAAAATATTCATTAAATAATACTTGCTGATAACAATTATGATTTATTAAATCTTACTACTTTTGCTGTGTTCTTATTTAATGTAAGCACTCGAGGTACTGTCGGCCAAAATACAGCCCTATTATATCATATTTGCTGAAAGGATTTGTCACTGGAGTTTTACAAGTAGCGCGCGGTGGCAAAGACTGGTACAACGATGTACTGTTGGCCATGTGGCTATATGGAATGTAAATTGCATACAGTTCACCTCAAGGTTTGGAGGTGCCATTACAGATATTCCTACAATAAATCATCTTCAAATTGTCATTCTTTGGTGTGAAAATATCCATTATGTCATATTTGCTGAAAGGATTCGTCACTGGAGTTTTACAAGTAGTTATTGCAGAAATAATAGTAATCAGAACTTACCGATGCTAATAACACGAAGGAATCCTTCATGATTGCTGGCACAAGGTAGCACTGTCAGTTCATTCTTTAAAAAAATGCGAGTAAGTAATATGGAATTATTCGAATAGCATGTCAGATGTTACACATCATAATATGCGACTACTTTAAGGCTCGTAATATTTTATTTTGTATTTGTATAGACTTTACTATACCGAGTGATTCAGCAGTCCCTACCAATATCGTTTGCTTTAACCCAACTAACGAGTGTTGTCAGGAAGGTCGATATTTCCCTGCTGCATCCCGTATGGTACCAATGCACTGCAAGCACATCCCGCAAACGATACTGAACACTATTATTTTCCCTCGTATTATTCTGTAGTCACATCGAAGGAAAGTAATGTGTTCAGTATCGCAACACGCGTTAGTTGGGTTGCAGCAAATGATATTGAAAGGGGTGGCTGAATCACCCGGTATAATAAAATTATCTTCCAAGATGGACCACGTCATTTTACGATGTTAAATGTCGGACGATTCACCTATTCTACGATGTGGTATTTTTGATGATTTTAAAAATAGGAGTTGGTGTCAAGGCTTTCCTATCATTAAAATGTCATCATAATCCGATATCAATCAGAAAATGTTGCACTAGTAGTGTTACACAGAAACATGATACTAGTGATTTTGTTTTCACACATGAACTAAATAGAATTTAATTGTTTTATGTTCACCTTGTCAAGCGGTTGTATTTATTTGTAATGGCTTCCCTGTAAACAAAGCGATTTCTTTCTCGTCATTAGGTATGGAATATTGGTTTAGTATTCCATCCATCCCATGCACTCAACGTGCAGGGCTTTGTTCCGATGTTAACGAGCTAAATTGAAACTCGACACGAACTCCAACAATAGAAGTACCACCACGTGTCCTGAACTTCAGCGGCGATGACATAACTTCTACCAATTTACGGCATCATCTATTCAAACAACAATAGGTCCTCATAATTTGGAGTTCCTATTACATTTCTCGAAATACAAATTATCTAATATGGATTTAGAGAATTGCTGGTATGTGTGCACGTACCACTGTTGATTAGTACCAGTAAACATGCTTCGTGCGCTCTCGTTCATTGATTGCTACACGAAATAATAATAATAATAATAATAATAATAATAATAATAATAATATATTAACTGGCTGACAAATTTCAGCTTCTGGAACGTCATAGATTTCCATACTATTAGGACCTCCCAGAGTGCATCATGGAAAATGAAACTTATTGTCTCTATTGGGATCGTACTCTATTAACCGAGAGAGCAGTCTGCTACAGTCCTGATATTGACGTCATCAATAAGAAGGTTAAGGAAGCAATCCTGGTTGAAGTAGCAGTTCGCTATAGCAACAACTTCAAGGCAAAGCACGACGAAAAGATCTCCAAATATGTCAAGACCTAATGGAGTCGATCAGGAAGCAATAGCAGATTGGAATGGTGAAGATCTTACCAATTGTCACTGGCATTGTACCAAAGAGTTTACAGCATGGGTTGAAGGAACTTGATGTAGATAAAAATATATCCATATCCATATGTCCATGAAAAAGCAGTCATCTTTGCGACAACCAGATTAGATTGAAAATTCATGGACTAGTGCAAATAATTCTCTTTAAGGTGGTGATTATGCTCTGATTTCTTATATCTGAGAAGTTGTCATATGTTTTCCAGATAATGTTCTGACCGAAAAATAATAATATAATAATAATAATAATAGTTATGAATTTACCATCCCTAATGAAAGCGGTGGTTTTTAAGTCGTCAGGCTGGCTGCATTTGGATCTACAAAAACATTATATTATGTTTATATTTCTCGCAAACAAGAACTCGAAAGGATACCACCTGGGACAGGATTTGATACCGAAATGTTAGACATCGTAATCCTACCGATGACGCCACACAGATAATGATGTTCATTAATTAAAAATGAATTATGAACTTGGCGTGCAGAAGCTGAAATTAAGATCACCATCAAGAATCAAAACCCAAATCAAAAAATGCCACCGTATCTAAATCATTGATTGCATTTGATTAAACATCTAGTGAAGTGTGCCCCATTAATTTGGGCGGGGAATAACACTCATCTACTCGCATCTACTAACCAGAATTAAATGAACTGATTATATATTTTACATATAACTGTAAAATGGGAGTTAATTGGATTAATTATACATAGACATCTTTCACTCTTAAAGGCATGCCGTATGTTATTCTTTGTTAGAATCACCAAACAATCCCGCTACATGTTGGATTGGTGAAACGTATCAAGATCTGAAAGGCACAGTCGATGTTGGACCAGGTAGTAATATGCCCTTACCGAGTTTCATTGAAATCGTTCAAGCTGTTTCGATGTTATTATTGGGACACTCGTATATCGCACACACGGAGAAACGGTGATCTCATAAGCCTATAATTTATATGATGAAAACATGCTAATAATCAAAATACTGAAATTATTGTATAGTTACATGTCCGCCTCGTTGCGTAGTGACTAGCAATCTTAGCTGTCACCGCGGAGGCCCGGGTTCAATTCCCGGCCCCGTCAAGAAATTTAATTCTAGTCTGAGGGCTGGAACGAAGTACACTCGGCCTCGTGAGACAAAACTGATAAGTCATTCTGGAAGTGGCTTTCCGTGGTTTTCCACTTATACTCCAGGCAAATTCTTGGATGGTACCTAACGTAAGGCCACGGCCACTTCCTACCCAAATTCTACCTCGATTACAAACACTCACGCATACGCATACATAAATCACAGTGACACAGGTTATCAGACAACTACTACACACACCAAAGTACACGAGGATACATGACCACGATGCCGCAAAGCCCTTAAAGAATCAACAATGAATATGTATACATTTTGGACATTAAGAAAGAGAATATTATATATTTAAAAAAATGGATGTTTTTCAATTGAATCATTGGTTATTTTGACCATTAGCCGAGGGAGTTGGTAACCCTGCTCTCGACTGGAAAGGGAAAGTATAGTTCAAGGTCTTGGTCGAGGATCATGGGAAAGGTGAAACCTGGCGAGACGCACAATCGGCTACCTAATACAGAGAGTGTCTGTGCGGTATGAAGGTCGCCCCAGTTGGGGTAAAGAAAGTGAGCAGGGAATGTCAGAATCAGGGCGCACATGCCTGCCAACGCGAAAGTGCAATGTAGGTCCGCCGCATAGCGTAGCGCCTCGCGGCATCCTAATGGGGCGTATAGCGGGACGATAGTGACACTTAGCTGCTGGTAAGGAGCCACTTAGTTGCATTAATTAATATCACTGTACAGTATGTGTGTGGCATGCCCACCTCCTATCCCAAGATCACTAGACCAATTCCCGCTGAGGAAGTCAGGTTTCGAAGGTTCGAGAAGAATCCACTACATTCCGAGTTCTACGACGTCAGCTCGTAATAGGTCTTTCCTAACACGAGATGAAATAAATTAACCACAGGACGCTCAAAAGACTTCTGGTTGTGGTGCTAATAATTGTCAGTGCAAGCAGAACGTATATCGCCTAGATGACCCCAACTCAAAAGTTCAATACCATGTAGTTGTGGCAATGCGATGATAATGATAATGATGAGTATTATTATTATTATTATTATTATTATTATTATTATTATTATTATTATTATTATTATTATTATTATTATTATTATTCTCTTGTATAAACGTCTATTGGTTCATTCTAATGAAATTTTGTGATCTTCTATTTCATGTATGTGGTGGGGAGGTTCAAAACTTTCCAACTGTCGAGTAAGTGTTAAGAATGACAGAGTTTTGAACACATGTCACTGTTTGATAGGAAGTTCCAATACTTTCCGGTTCCTCTTCAGAGATGTTCGTACAATGCCTGTTGCCGAGAGGACAAGTGGAATAATAATAATAATAATAATAATAATAATAATAATTATTATTATTATTATTATTATTATTATTATTATTATTATTATTATTATTATTATTATTATGTGTCTTCATGTTAGCTGGCTGGCTGCGTGGCTCAGCGCCTGCTGGTCCCAAGGTTGCAGGATCGAATCCTGGCAAAGTCAGCTGGTATTTGAGTATGCGCAAATATGAGGGGGAGCCGAGTCAGTAGATTTACTGGCACGTTAGAGATCCCCTTCGGGGCAAAATTTCGGCATCCTGGCGTCACTAAAAGCCGCAGTAGTTAAAAGGGACGTGAACCAATAAAATTATTATCTTCTCAGTTTTCCCTCGCGAGCCAAAGTGTAGCCTACCCAGTTCTAGCCCTGAAACAAGAATTAGATTACATGGCAGAGCTGAGAATCAAACCCGGATCTCCAGAGCGACAGCCAAGAATGCTAACTGCTATACCACTAAAATTAGGGGAAGCCGTGTCAGTAGATTTACTGGCACGTTAGAGATCCCCTTCAGGGCAAAAATTCGGCATTGAGTCATTGCTGAACTTCCAATCACTTCAGTCCTCGAACCCTAACTTGAAGAGTCAGTCGACTGATCTGGCGCAAGGAAGTCTCACTGTTACCAGCTACTGACTTTATCGGTGCTATGCGGTTTTAAATTGCTGTGTTGGCACTATGAGAAGATCTGAGAGCCAAGCGATTGTTGGCATATGCCCGTACAGTGCTATCCTTGAGCTTGACTGATCGACATTGTCTAAAGCTATTGTCATACACGGTGTAACTGGCTGTTTCTAAATGACTCCTTTAGTCAGAGGTGATAGTTACCGGTTCGCACTTGTCTTCTTGGCCAGTTCCCAGTAACAGTTTGTTATTGAGCTCTTAGTAACCAAGTATTTTAAGTCCCCTAAACAAGTCTCACCCGTGGAGCCTCAGGATTAATTCCATCGGGCTCAGGGATGTTCTATTAATGTTAGTTATTGTTGTTTTAAGAGGTGAGTAGTTATCGTGTCGGTCTACTAACCCCAAGCTTTCAGATTCGCTCCTGGCCGTGGTAAGTGATTTTTGAAAGGTGGCAAAAATTACGACACGCACGTCATACGATGTTGGCATGTCAAAGAACCCATTTGAATTCTGTAGGCCGTGTTCATAATTGCAAAATTAATCTCGGGAGTTTCCGCCAACACAAAGTTCCTCATTTTTCTGCTAGAAAGTGCTATAGTGTTCAAGGAGCTTAGACATCTAACCTCCTTGACTTTCATAGTGCTTCAAGGAACAACGAAATTCGACATACAAGCTACCCTCTGGGTGTCCAATAACAAAGCTTGCACCTGGCACCCGAGGCCATACGATATTAAATTATTATAAGGGGCGGAACTACGAGGTCATCTGCCCCTACTATTTATGTTGATTTATTAAATTATTATATATGAATTGCAGCCAATGGCCATAGCTGGGTGTTTTATTTGAACGTCCGTAGGCTCCCCAGCAAGTTCAATTTCAAGTAGTTCCAACTTTGTCTACTCTTGATGCCACTGTCACTGACACCTAGTGGTGAACGTTGGAACTTGATAGAGCGTTTCTAACCAAATAACCTACAAATTTAGCAACACACTACCAATTGTAGTGGTAGGTTCTTTTACATGTCATAGATCTATGGCATGGGCCCGCTGGCTTTACTTCCCCTCTAAAGGAAGGCATACTGAAGGAAATTAATGCTTTTAAAAATCCGACGACTTCCGCCGGGTTTGAACCCATAGCAGTTCAGCATGCTACCGACCACGCCACCGAAATTTAAATTTAAAAATTTATATGTGTTGTTATTTAATTTAATGGGCTTAGACATCGTGGTGATTACCCTCGTGCACGTGTGTGTGTGTGTGTGTGTGTGTGTGTGTGTGTGTGTGTGTGTGTAGAATTGTCTGACAGCCTGTGTGCTCGCGATGTTTGTATTAATGTAATAATAATGTTATTGGTTTTACGTACCTTTTAACAACTGCGGCTTTTAGAGACGCCGGGGTGCCAGAATTGTGCCCTGAAAGGTATCTTTAACGAGTCAGTAAATCTACGTATACGGCTCCCTCACATTTGTGCACCCTTAAATGCCAACTGACTGCGACAGGATTGGATCCTACAACCTTGGAAACAGCGGGCGAGAACGTTATCGCTGCGCCACGCAGCCTGTCTTGTATTAGTGTGTGTCTTTTGAATTCAGGTTCTGCTGCTTCCCGCCCGGCAAACTGGTGTGCATGGCAAGGTGCAAATGTACACCCCTTTCGCTATTATATATATTCGTTTTCGATTCGGAGTTCATTTACGCATGATGGAACAATAAGATTTAAGTTAGTGGCTGAAGTGGGAATCGAACTCTCCCATTCTCGTCTCTGTTTTGCCTCACGAGGCTGAGTGTACCCCATTCCAGCCCTCAAACCAGAATTAAACTACAGTAATTGACAGTGCCGGGAACTGAACCCGGACCCCCGGGGCGACAGCTACTACACACAAGTACATTTTTGCACGACCACCTCGTGGTGTAGTGGCTAGCATTCTTGGCTGTCACCCCAGAGGTCTGGGTTTGATTCCCGGCTCTGCTAAGGAATTTAATTCTGGTCTGAGAGCTGAATCGGGGTACACTCAGCCTCGTCAGGCAGAACTGATACAAAATTGGTTCAATTTCCATCACAGCCATCCTGAAAGTAGTTTACCGTGGTTTATCACTTTTACTCCAGGCTAATGTTGGGATGGTTCATAATTTAAGGTCAAGGTCATCTCCTTCCCAATCTACAGCTAAATTGCAAATACACACACTTCTACAGCCACCATGATAACACAGGTTATTATACAAATTATACACACATCCTAGTACACGTGGCTAAAAGTCAACAACGACCAAGCCCCGCCTCCCCCTCCCTCCCCCTCCCTCCCCCTCCCCCTCCCCACCCGCCCCCAAATGTAACAACAAGAACAGTACTATTTAAGTACTGCGTGTCCTCCTTGCAAAACGAAGGCATGGGTGGCGTAGTTGGTAGCATGCTGAGCTTCTATGCCCAAGATCGTGGGTTCAAACCCGGCTGAAATTATCAGATTTTTTAAGAGCGTTAAAATCCCCTCAGTAAAGCCGGTGGGCCCATGGCATTAAAGAACCTTCCACTAACTACAATTGTGTGAAGTTAAATTTGTAGCTTAGATTTGAATAAAGCTTTATTAAGTTCCAACGTTCGATGCAAGGTGCCGGTTGTGGTGGGATCTAGTAGCGAAGTTCACATCTAGGCGTCGTTGACGGTAGCATTTGGTAGCAAAAGTTGGAACTATTTGAAATTGATCGTCTACAGTCGTTACCTGATTTTGTTAACCTGAATTAAAGATAACACACACTAATACAGCCATCACAATTAACACCGGTTATCAGACAGATTCTACACATACCCAAAGTACACGGGGCTACATGACCGCAGCAACCAACCGATTTCTTGCAAACTTGTTTGTAGTAGTGACGTCAACCACTTAATGTGTCTCTGAAGTTGGAGTAGTTATGAGAAACCTAAAACCCGCAACGTTCCTGTTACTTGCTCTGAGAGCGCCGCCTGCCACAGGACAACGCTTAGCTACTGTTGAGTATTAGCTCGGGACATGCACCGCTCTCTCTTTGATCGCATTGATGGGATTACGCGACACGTGAGGAGAACTGTAGCAAAGTCTTCGATAGGGGAAATTCAGTATTGTGTTTGCTTTGTACTTTTGCTTTTGAATTTTACTTTTTGCTTTTGTTTCTTGGTTTGGTTTTTTGTTTGTTTTCTTACATAACGGAAGCCATGACGAATAGGGTATGGACTGACACCAATCAAGACCTACGACACTTCGTTAACTCGATGGCGGTACATGGGTACCACCATAAACTGTGCATCATCGAGTACTTTCATGACATAGACGTATCCTGTACTTGTAAATTATGTGGTAAACAATGTAGTCGGTACCACATAATCACATGTAAGAACCGGGGTCCTTCCATTGTGAAATTTTGTGAAGGTGGAAACACTAATGTATATTCACATTTATTAACCCTATGCACAATTTGTGCTCTGTAATTTGTGCTCTGTATTTTCAATAATAAATCTTTCTTACTCCGATCACATGCACTGAACAAATATAAACTACAGTATACTAAAGAGTACACAAAGAGTCGTCCAGTTGCAAAACTCGTTTAATCCACTTGTGAATAAGGATCATTTTCATGAGAAACGTTTCTCTGGACTTTACCTCACGTATCTTTTGTGTTTGTTGTTTTTTACTTTTTGCTTTGTATTTTTGGTGTTTGGTATTGTGTTTGCTTTGTACTTTTGCTTTCGAATTTTACTTTTTGCTTTTGTTTCTTGGTTTTGGTTTTTTGTTTGTTTTCTGTTTTGCTTTTTTTGAATTTTGCTTTTTGCTTTGTGTTCCTTGTTTTTTGTTTATTGCCTTTGTTTTTGAATTTTGCTTTTTGCTTCGTGTTTTTTTGTTTTGTTTTGTGTTTGTTTTCTGGAAAATCAAAATAAAACAAAACAAAACAAAATAAAAATAAACAACACAAAATCAAAATAAAAGCAAAATTAAATAAAACAAAATAAAAATAAAACAAAAAACAATACAAAAAAATTAAACAAAACAATTTAAAATAAAACAAAACAAATTCAAAAAACAAAACAAAATAAAATAAAATTCAACAAAGATAAACAAAATAATATAAAATAAAGTAAAACAAAATAAAATAAATAAATAATTTTACGACATGATCCTTATTCACAAGTGGATTAAACGAGTTTTGCAACTGGAAGACTAATATATAAACACCCCCAGGGGCTCACTACTAGTGGGCCGTGGCTTTGCGACCACGGGACGCCAGCTGAGTCCAGCATTGCTTCCACTTACTTGTATTGGATTCCTCTCTGCAATCTTTTCTGTTGATCTCCCTTGGTCAATTCTTGTTCTCTTCTTCTTGAGATGGAAATTTTGACAAAGGGGAAGGGAACGGCGAACTATTAACCTCTCGGCGCTGTACACACTGCAACTTGTGATGTGAAATCTCAGAAGATATCAGGAAACGTTAGACACGGCCTAATAACTTGAAAGGCGGTTCTGAAAAATAACTCAACTGGTCGTAAAAGCTTACACATGTATGAAATTTAATAGCTTAAATTAGTACATTATGCAACGAGCCTATAATGGCAATAATTAAGACACGAGTGTGTTTATAAAATGAGCGTATGCGAGTTTTATAATTTCCATACGAGTGTCTTAATTACCATTATAGGCGAGTTGCATACGACTGTTTATGTTCGACGATAGTTATTATAACTATTTTATGTTCGAACATAAATATTCATAAATATCTGTAGAGATTTCGCCAGTTTTATGTACTGAACAGAGCGCATGAGACGCAGAGAATGCCTTGTATTTGACCATGGCCTCCTCGATTACCCTACTATGACACTAGGCCACGCAGTGAAATTTAAATGAGAAGGCCGTGGAACTCAGCGCAGGTGTGAAGCTATCGTTATCTAATTGGTCAAAGAACTGTTTCTTGAGCTCTGGGAGGAACTGTTTCATAATTTAAAATAGTGTTATAATGAGCCTCATTATAGTACAGTTTTCTGTCATATAATAGTCAGAGTCGAACATAAAATGTGTTATATAATCGACCTTGTCAATACTAAAACTTGTATGTAGCTTATTAATATCTAAACGAACATGTTTCGATATTCAATATCCTCTTTGTCGTTCAAATTAGCGTTTACCATTAAAAATAAGAATGGATACCCTTACAAATAATTTGAATTAAAATTAAAGTTCCGAATTCATACCGTAAATATTTTTTTGTTAACATTAGAAAGTGTTCTTTTTAAACTGGAGTTGCGATGAATTGTGGTGTTCTTATAAATATTGATGCTGGGAATTGAGACTTGTAGCATTTGATTGAATAGCTTATACCCTACAAAGACCCAACACTCGTGCGCTGATATATGAATGATTACAAGTTTTACTTCGACCAAAGTGCTGTGTCTATTATGCCAAGCAAGTTACACTTGCATCGGAGTGGTCTAACATTAAATTGTATCTAGAAACAACTGTTCCTGGAGGTATTACAATGTATGGTGTAGACTTAACATTAGGGCTCGAATTTTTAGGTAAATAAATATTTTTTAATGTAAATACATATTTTAAACATTTTTTTCTATAATTATAGTACATAAATTCCTGCTTTTCACTTATTACCACATAAAAAGACATCTTATATATTAAAATAGTTTTCAAAAAATTTCACCCTTTACTAAAACTGAAATATCTCGGGAAGTATTTGCGCTACGACGACGTTTCTTGTCTTAAAATGTAATGCCCGTTAAGCACTGTCGATTGATACCCACCTTACTTGATTATATCATTCGTGTATTAAAATAATTGAGAATATTAATCCCTTCAAGGTCTCACGAAAATAGAATCGAATGACTTGACGGATATATTGTCGCTAGGCGACAACGACTAACACTGTATCATGATATTCAACGCCACCCCAATAATAAATCTAACTTGATATTAACAGAGAGTTCCCTAATTACGCCATGATATCGTTAACTTCTACCTGCTCCACTCGGGCGCTAATGTCGCATGTATCCATACATGATATCGTTAAATTCTACCTGTTCCACTCGGGCACTAATGTCGCATGTATCAATATAATAAGCAGAAGGGGATTGTGTGCACATAATTTAATTAAAACTTCTCAAAGAATGGATTACTTTGAGACTGAAATGCTCATGCACAATCAGCAGTCATTTTGCTAATGACACTGTCATGTCAACATCTCTTTGAATGACAACAAATACTGCATACGAAAGACAGCTAATTTCACGAAGATAGTCTTTGGTCTCACCAGCTACAAACTGTCTTCTTTTCGTTTCATCATTCGTCATTATAATAAATCTCAATTGCTCAATCAATACAATGAATCATATTATGATGAATGAGAGGCGACACTCAATTACAAATGTTATAAAGATTAAAGGTGACGGTAATTGTCTGTTCAGGTCATTGGCATATTGTGAGTACAACAATCAGAGTTTATTTACACAGGTTAGAAAGCGAATTGTAAAACATGTTACAGACAAGTGGAATAATTATTCTTCCTTTATTGTTGGCAACAGCGATATGTACGAAACTGTTATCAATACGAGCGATGATTACAAAATGTATATGTCTATGAATGGTGTTCATGGAGGTCATGTTGAGTTAGTTGTCGCTGCTCAAGTTTGCAAAATGGATATTTATTCGTGGATTACTACTGTTGTATGGAAGGTGACCTGTTAAAATATATACGTCATCAACAAACGATTTTACGAGTTGATACATATGCCGGTTTAGCAGACGCCTTGCATGTACGAGCAGAAAATGAAAATCTCAGAGTCGGTCGTATTGTAGTTTTGCCATCTTCTTTTACAGGTAGCCCAAGGAAAATATTGCAAAATTATCAGGATGCGATGGCGATAGTGAGGAAGTTTGGAAAGCCAGATTTATTCATTACGTTCACCTATAATGCGGGCTGGCCAGAAATACTTAACAGCATTCATCTCTGGGAAACGGCTAATAATAGGCCTGATATTGAAGTGAGAGTTTTCCATTGCAAAGTAAAGGAATTGCTACGATTGATTAATGTTAAGGAAATTTTTCGGTAAAAGCATATCTATATCTTGGAATTTTAAAAACGAGGTCTCCCGCACATCCATTTACTCTTAACATTAACGGAAGATTGTAAGTTTCGAGAAATTTCTGACATTGACAGTGTGGTGTCAGCCGAAATACCAGATCTCGAGGATGAAGCGCTATACGAGTTGGTAAGGCGTCATATGGTACATGGTCCTCGCGTATCTTTGAATCCTTCTTCAGTCTATACGTAAGAAAGATTTCCCTAAACAGTTTCAGGAAGAGACACAAGATAATGCCAATGGTTATCCTTCGTATAAGAGAAGAAATAATGGACGGATTATTATAAAAACAATTCGAGGCATTGACATTGAAATCGATAGTCGATTTATTGTTCCCTACAATACTTTTCTTTTACTTTACTTGCAAGCTCATATTAATGTTGAAATATGCTCAAGTGTTCGGAGTGTTAAATACATCCACAAGTATCTTATATATTAAAATCCACAAGTATGTGTATAAAGATCATGACTGCTGCATTGTTAAAATATGTCCTGAAGGCGAAACGGTGAACTACGATGAAATTACTTCTTTCCTAAATGCTAGATATGTTGGTCCAACAGAAGCCGCATTCAGGATATTTTCATTTCACATGCATGAACAGTCACATTCTATAGTGTGATTACCAGTTCACTTGCCAAACTTGCAAAATATCTATTTTAAAAATTATAACGCTCCTGATATTTTACTTCAAGCACAGTTGCGCAACACGGAATTACAAGCGTGGTTCAAGTTAAATCAAGATTCGCAAGCCAGAAGTCCGTATATATATCATGAAACACCAGTACATTTTTCTGGAATAAGAGCAACTGCCAGTGGCAAAAAAGAAAAAAATGTTTCAAAAACTATAGGCAGAATGTATAATTAAAACTCAGCAATTCTTCTAGGTTTGTGCCGTGTCTTGTGTGGGGTTTCGCCTAGGACGCCAAGCTAGGCTCATCGGCGGGCTCTTGGTGTCCCCGCCCGGACCCCCACAGGAGTGACGAACTGCGCGCCACCTCCCTTTATATAAGGTGCAACTGCACCACTTGACTACGAGAACTAAAAGCTCAAGCAGCCTTAACCTCCCTATGAAGGCTTCCAAAAAGATGGTATATTGGCTTTAACGGCCGGTGAATTAAAACTCAGCAATTCTTCTAGGTTTGTGCCGTGTCTTGTGTGGGGTTTCGCTTAGGACACCAAGCTAGGCTCATCGGCGGGCTCTTGGTGTCCCCGCCCGGACCCCCACAGGAGTGACGAACTGCGCGCCACCTCCCTTTATATAAGGTGCAACTGCACCACTTGACTACGAGAACTAAAAGCTCAAGCAGCCTTAACCTCCCTATGAAGGCTTCCAAAAAGATGGTATATTGGCTTTCACGGCCGGTGAATTAAAACTCAGCAATTCTTCTAGGTTTGTGCCGTGTCTTGTGTGGGGTTTCGCCTAGGACACCAAGCTAGGCTCATCGGCGGGCTCTTGGTGTCCCCGCCCGGACCCCCACAGGAGTGACGAACTGCGCGCCACCTCCCTTTATATTAGGTGCAACTGCACCACTTGACTACGAGAACTAAAAGCTCAAGCAGCCTTAACCTCCCTATGAAGGCTTCCAAAAAGATGGTATATTGGCTTTCACGGCCGGTGAATTAAAACTCAGCAATTCTTCTAGGTTTGTGCCGTGTCTTGTGTGGGGTTTCGCCTAGGACACCAAGCTAGGCTCATCGGCGGGCTCTTGGTGTCCCCGCCCGGACCCCCACAGGAGTGACGAACTGCGCGCCACCTCCCTTTATATGAGGTGCAACTGCACCACTTGACTACGAGAACTAAAAGCTCAAGCAGCCTTAACCTCCCTATGAAGGCTTCCAAAAAGATGGTATATTGGCTTTCACGGCCGGTGAATTAAAACTCAGCAATTCTTCTAGGTTTGTGCCGTGTCTTGTGTAGGGTTTCGCCTAGGACACCAAGCTAGGCTCATCGGCGGGCTCTTGGTGTCCCCGCCCGGACCCCCACAGTAGTGACGAACTGCGCGCCACCTCCCTTTATATAAGGTGCAACTGCACCACTTGACTACGAGAACTAAAAGCTCAAGCAGCCTTAACCTCCCTATGAAGGCTTCCAAAAAGATGGTATATTGGCTTTAACGGCCGGTGAATTAAAACTCTGCAATTCTTCTAGGTTTGTGCCGTGTCTTGTGTGGGGTTTCGCCTAGGACACCAAGCTAGGCTCATCGGCGGGCTCTTGGTGTCCCCGCCCGGACCCCCACAGGAGTGACGAACTGCGCGCCACCTCCCTTTATATAAGGTGCAACTGCACCACTTGACTACGAGAACTAAAAGCTCAAGCAGCCTTAACCTCCCTATGAAGGCTTCCAAAAAGGTGGTATATTGGCTTTCACGGCCGGTGAATTAAAACTCAGCAATTCTTCTAGGTTTGTGCCGTGTCTTGTGTGAAAGCCAATATACCATCTTTTTGGAAATGAAATGATAGTGGAGAGTGTTGCTGGAATGAAATTTGACAGGGAAAACCGGAGTACCCGGAGAAAAACCTGTCTGCCTCCGTTCTGTCCAGCACAGATCTCACATGGAGTGACCGGGATTTGAACCACGGACCCAGCGGTGAGAGGCCGGCATGCTGCCGCCTAAGCCACGGAGGCTTCACAATTGCTTACACCTGGAAATTATTACTGGCGTAAATGTTGGAAAGAATGTCCTATTCCCTCGCCTTGACCTTACGATATCAGATACTTCTATGATATTTTCCTTCAAAAGGACGCAGTTTCCAGTACGTTAGGCGTTTTGTATAACTATCAATAAAGCTCAAGGTCAAACACTAGATCAAGTAGGCATTTATTTACCTCAACCGGTGTTTAGCCACGGACAACTTTACTGTATGTCGCACTATCGCGAGCAAAATACTTTCATGACGTCAAAGTTCAAATAGAACCAAAAGGCAAGCAAACAGCAAATGTCGAATGGAAGGAAGTGCTATTAGAATTTTGAAACGAATGTTGCGGAGGAGCACAGATCTCAGCAAACGGGGCACAGATTAAATAACAATTATACAAGGACGTCCGCATCCCTAATACGATAACTCTCATGTGGCAATGGAAAAAGAAATACTATTGTCCTATATCGGTGATTACTATCCAACATCCTGTTATTTCATTCCCTCAGTTCTATAACAAAGATATACTCAATCAAATTTACATCTTAATAAATATTAATACCTTCTGTGTGAGTTATCTTTTCATTTCTCATCAATCGCCTTTACTTACTATTCTATCTGTAGGGGTGGAGGCGATAGCTGTCTTTACAGAGATGTGCAAATTATTAGATTCGATGTCAGTTTTCCAAAATTGCATTTTTACTTTTCACGGTTTAATGCACTAAGTATGTTTACAAGGCGATGAAATTACTCCAAATGTTTAACCAAGACACTTAATTATATTTTCATTTAAGAAACTCAAATTAAAATTATTTTTTTGAATTTCCACTAACAGAGGAGTCTTGCAAATGCAAAATGCCACACGTTTCGTTTTTATTACTTCACTCCACTTGACGTGTGAATTTAGAGCGGAGGGATTTGGGGTCTTTTAACTGATGAACGCTATTGAACTATTCAAATATTCATGAACTATGCATTGAAATCACCTGACTTGAATTCTAAAGTCAATGAAAAATTGAAAATGGACCCAGCTCAGATACCCCTCGGAATCCAATAATCTGAAAGTTTCCAGACGCAATTCCTTATGGGAAAATGTGTAATTCCACGGGAGAGGAAACACTACTAAGTAGGACAACAAAAGAAGTTGGTCAATAAAATGATTTCGAATAAAAGTAATTATGACTAATTAAAATTATTTATTTAATTCTATTAATTTGCACACCTCTACAGTATATGTTAACCAAGAGTTACATCTCTAAATTCAAATATAAGAGACCCATCTTTTATTTTAAATTTATACCATTGTTCATAAGTAGACAAAACACCAAATTGTACCGCTGTAGCCTTAAATAGTGTGGATATCTCTATCTACTTAGTATAAAACAAAGTTCCCAATTCTTGGATGTAACGGGTAATCTCGAGAGCAACTTGATGAATTTTGATGCGGTTTTCACCATTCTGTAAAGGATTTCTCGATGAAGGATTAGGTAGAATAACATTTATTTATGACCAAAAGAAGCCGAGCATTTACGATTTCAGTAAATTAAGTTGAAGAAAAACCTAAAGTCCACGTGTCTTTAAAAAAAATCTATATTCTCTGAGAATTGTTAGCATGAAAAGTTCTGCAAGAAAGTCCGCGACAGCTCCCACATCGACCACTGTAAGTGTTTTTACGTTTTCATTTCTTCCAGCAATCTCCATTCAGTGGAAATTTAAATTACTAGCTTCAGAGTGAGTTTACAAGCTTGCGAGCGACTTATCACCCTAGCTTCAGCCAGCATCAAACTGCCGAGTCATGTCGAGTTCATTCTTCAGAGAAGAGTGTAGCTTATGTGTTTGGAGTTAGCTGTTCACCTCGGCTTTTCAGAATTGCGTCTGGAACCTGACGTCCGTGCGCCTTTTAAGCTTACGCAGGGTAAATAGTGGGGCACATACACAGAGGACAGGCAGACACCCACACATTTGATCTCATAAGTCTACTTCATTATTTACTCAAAAGCGACGGTACCGTAAATGTCTGTTCAGATCACTAGCATGAAGACATAAAAATGTCATATGGACAGAAGTGCTGTAGGATTGTTGAAGTGAATGCTGCGGAGCAACACGGGTCTTCTAGTAATATTTACATTAAAAAAAAATCAGTATGCTAGATCTTTCAGTTTATTGCATTTTTGTTCTGTGTTACTTAACGGGATAGAACCTGTGAGATATATAATCTTCATGCAGAGCGTGTCAGCTTGCAGCTGTGATTTTCTTATCTTGTCGTCCCGTCCCACTCACTGTGGAAGCCGGGGATTTCCTTGTCCATAGCCATATTGCACCACGTGCGAGACCTTCCCCTCCCGCTACCTGGAAACAGTGTCACTCACATGCAGTTCTTTTCTGGCACTGTGAATTGTACGGCAGTTCTACGGTGCCTAAAGTAAAAGCAACTGCAAGTTATCGTCTGCAGCAGTATATTGTAGAATTTAAGGATAATTTTACTTCTGATGGGGGCGTTCTGTCCTCCAACCATGTGATAAAACAATCAAGGCTGAACAGCGATCTCAAGTTATTTAACACCTCGAGGACAAGAGGCATATTGACGCAGTTTCGCGCCTTCAGAAGAAGTGTTTCGCGATAACCGTGGGTAATTTGTGATGGACAACCTGAAGATGTATCTCGTTGTGTATTGTAAATATTCAGCAGTCAATGAGACATACATAAATTGCATTTGTAAGAACTGAATATTGTTTATATTCACATTAGTAAACTAAATTCAATCAACTTCTAAAGGCAATGCCTTGTCTACGCAACCATTGCTCTCAGTCTTCAGCACCTCGTTTCATTTCACAGTAGGAACCATAATGAAGAGTTAGTGTGATGTCTTGCAGGAAATATTTTCTCGGTTGACCTCGGCCTTTCCTCCCTGTGATCTTTCCTTCTAGGAGATTAGTTAGGAAAGCGGTATGTCGCAAGGTGTGGCCCGTGAATTTCGCTTTTCTAAATTATAATTAAATATTTCTACTTTCTTTGTCACATATTTCAGTTATTTTCAATACACAAATAATAAATGTTGTCCAGATTTTCAGCACCTAAAAATCTGAGCCCTACTTATCATGTTATATGTACTTACAAGTACACTTGGTTGCATCATTTAAATGAGACTGGTAAATTACTGAGATCTTTAATTATTCAGATCATTGCTTCCTGATAACAGTATCGAGTCCATACGAGTTGGTTGTAATTTTTTTGACAGTTGATTAATAGATTGTCATGAAGCTAAGGTAAAATAAACAAATCGTATCTCCGACTGCAGAAGCGTTGTGATACTGTCACTGACGGACTTGTTCAACACCAGAATAATGCACTCAGACTGGCATTACCAACAAGGAAGACCAGAATATTTGACTGAAATCTTAGTTTGATCCAAATTGTACTTATGTCCAATTCTACCACTCTACCCTCCAGTGGTGAGCAAAGCTACGTCGCACAGTGGTCCTTTTAGCGTATCTGGCCGCGCAAAATACCTTTGCACATAGAAATGGTCTATAAACCTTAAAATAACTGTTCAAAATTATGTAAAACAATTTCCTTATTCTCATTTATAAGAATTTCAGTTTGACTGTCGCCCCGGAGGTCCAGGTTTGATTCCCGGCTCTGCCAAGAAATTTTAATTCTGGTGTGAGGCTGGTACGGGGTACACTAAGCTTCCTGGGGCAAAACTGAGAAGAGGAGGGTTCGATTCCCACATCAATCATCCTGGAAGTGGTCCCGGATGTCCGGGTTCGATTCCCGGCTTTGCCAAGAAATGTTACTTCTGGTGTGAGGGCTGGTACGGGGTACACTAAGATACCTGAGGCAAAACTGATAAGAGGAGGATTCGATTCCCAACCCAACCATCCTGGAATTGGTTTTCCGTGGTTTCCCCCACTTCTACTCCAGGAAAATGCTGAGATAGTTCCTAACTTAAGGCCACGGCCGCCATCTTCCCAATCCTATCCCAAATGTACAAATAGTAGTACAGGTATCACAATAACTCAGGTTATCACACAAATTACACATACACACCCAAAATACATGGGACTATACGACCACGATGTCGCAGCCCCTAAAATGAGCAACAACAACACGTTGAGGTTAAACTTGTCGTATTAGCCTAACAATAATAATAAAAATAATAATATTTTTCAACTGGATTAGGATTTTCCTTAACGCCACTAAACTGGGAGAAAATTCTGCATTTTTTCAATAAGTTCAGTGGTGTCTCTCCTTCCTTCTAAGCGAATACTCACTTGACTGGCTAACGCTAGTTCCTCCCTGCTGAGTTTTTGTATTAAAGGTCGCAATTTCCTTCGTTTCGAAAATTCACCACACTCCACGAATGATTGAGAAGGACGACCCACATTACCTGTATTGCCTCTCCATGTTCCCTTACAGACTATTCTTATTTTGTGACAAACTTTCTTAAGGCCCTGAGATTGGCAACCCACGTTTTTCTTAACTGCGCGGAAAAATTAATTCGATTTTTTTCTAACATTATCTTTAATAGACTGTCCAAGGGATTTCACATCACTGTTTTCTATTAGATAGGGTCAAATCCTTTCGCTTTTCCACCTACATGGCGCCAAGCATCGTAAAGATTGTTCCACGAAAATCCTTCCGACAACACTAAAAGGAGAGCAAAAGCCAAAGTTGCAAAACGTTGCAAATAATTTTTACACAGAATACATAATAGGGTGTAGGCTATAGGCTAATTGAAAGAAATTCACCAATGGTTGACAATTGTGAATTTCCTGGTCTGAAACCCCTTAAAAGAAGAATTATTTTATAACAAAAATTCACTATTTTCAAACGTTTATCACATAAACACAGCGATTTTTATAAGATTTTGCAATTTCATTAAGAAAGATCATATCATAGTCTGTCATATCCACTGGCAAACGATGAAGATAGCTGAACCAACAAGACTTTACAAGCACAAGATTCAAACACAAATAATCAGCTTTGCTTCCAGCTGTGGATGCGATAAGGAACGTCCTACTTCAGCGGTCTTTCACAATCCAGGGGGTGAACAAATAAGACATATAAGTACAGTTCTGAGGTCCTCTGACATTGCTGATACTAAAAATGTCATACAACATGAAAATACAAGACTTTTATTTTTTACATTTTGAGCGCCCAGATCGTGATCTCGGAACGTAATATGCTTGCTATTCCAATGCCAAACGATAAAGCTTGGAATAAAGTCCCAGGAGACCAGGCAGATGACAAATCACTCTTCTTGAGATAAATTGTTTTTGTAAACTGTATTTCAACACGCACACTGAATACTTATGCATGTTAGAGAATTGGCAATAGAAATCATGAAAGGGAGGGTGGTTTTAGTAAATAACTGAAATGCTTTTTCTGTCAGGTTGCTAATAATAAAAAGAAGAAGAAGAACTCTAAAGATATTCGACTACCTATGGAACAAAAAGACAACTACGGCATGGATTAAAGAAGTTCGTAAAGATCTAGTAAGGTCCAACATTCAGAAAGTTCAGATGTTAAATACGGATACATTTCGGTCCTTAATCAAAATTCGGAAGGGTTCCAAGACGAAAGAGCTGCGAAGACTGCAAGAACCTGGACGTATGTACAGAAGCAGCAGCACAGCGTCCGTATGAAAGAATACTGGAGGAGGAGGAAGCTTAAGATGAAGGAGAAATGAATTGTAGCGTGATCCTCAGTGGTCTATTCGTAAATAATAAATATAATAATAATAATAATAATTTCCTAGTCCAACTGGAAGTTCCACGTGCTTTAACGTGCAAGGCCACTGGATCAGGCTAGCTTCAGGCTCGGTAGATGATTGGGTTCTAGTTAAACCGTCGGTCATCCTTGAAATGAATATTCGAAGATTCCCCTTTCAACTCCTCGTAAATACCTGTTGTTGTTGTTGTTAATTCATTAGGGGCTTTGCGAATTCGTGTCCATCCATCCCCGTGTACTAGGGTGTGTGTAGTATCCGTCTGATAACCTGTGTCATTGTGATGTCTGTACTATTGCGTGAATTTTAAATGCAGGTAGAATTTGGGTAGGAAGTGTCCGTGGCCTTACGTTAGATACCATACCGGCATTTGCCTGGAATAGAAATGGGAAACCATGGGAAACCACTTTCAGGATGGCTGAGGTAGGAATCAAACCCACCTCTTCTTAGTTTTGACTCACGAGGCTGAGTGTACCCCGTTCCAGCCCTCAGACCAGAATTAAATTTCTTGGTAGACCTGAGAGTCGAATCCGGCCTTCTGCGCTGACATCCAAATATGCTAGCTGGTAAATACCAGGACGGCATGTAGTTGAAAGTAGAAAACCATGAAGAGCCGTCGATTACAGTGGGATTCGAACTCACCTCTATTATCAGTTGTCAATACCAGACTAAGTGTACTCCATTCGAATTCTCGTACCGTAATGTTAACCCTATAAGGCTGAGTGGAGAATCGAAAGCGGGCCATCTATGTAGAGTGCTACCATATTGAACCTTGGGCTTTGATGACACTACATAGGCTACCCTGTCACTACAAATTTATAAAACACCTCGTGGTGTAGCTCCATTCCCAATCCTCACTTACAAATACACACACTAATACAGCCATCACAATAAGACGAGATATCAGTAAAGGCCTGCGCGGATTCAAATATCCGCGGATAAACCCGCGGATATCCGCAAACGTTTTCGCCATGCGGATATAGTTTGCATGGCTGTGCGGATAGACTGCGCATAATGTTTGGAGTAAATTTGCGGATAGCTTTTGAATTACAATCCGAACTTGTTGAATATCATTACCCGGATGTTATGACACATATTTTTCAGTTTTCTTTTTCTTGACAAATATAAGGTGATGATTTTAAGCTTATATCATTCAAATTACAGTATACTGTATCATTAAGCATATTGAACGCTCCGAACTGAAAGGGTTGTAATTCTTGCTGTATAACATTCATTTTAAAAATAGCACATGACAAAGGCTACAGAGCCTAAGGGAATGACTATCACCTCGAATGTTGAAATGTGTTGCTTTATGCTTTATCTAATTAAACATTTTATTGTAATGCCAGTAGATTCGGATAACAAACGTGCGGATGCAGATAAAAGTCGTGCAGATGCGGGGCGGATGCGGATAACGTTTTGTTATTCCGCGCAGGGCTCTATATATCAGACAAATTCCACACACACCCAAGTACACGGGGCTACGATATCGTAAAGCCCCTAAATAAAGCAACAACAACACATTTGTAAACATCCTGTTAGAAAGTAACTAAGAGACTTTATCACTTCGCAAATTTGAAATATGTCTCCTGTATAAGAATAGCCTATTGTTGTTGTTGTTGTTGTTGTTGTTGTTGTTGTTGTTGTTTTGCGAATATGTTCATCCTCCTACAAACAAACCTCACGAACTTTAATCCTGGCTCCTTTCCCAATCCTATGCATAATTATAAATAGACACACTCAAATGCAGGGGAGCCGTGTCAGTAGATATACTGGCTTGTTAATGATCCCCTTTGGGGTAAAATTTCGGCACCCTGGCGTCTCTAAACGCCGCAGTTGTTAAAAGGGACGTAAAATCAATAACATTATTACTATTATTATTATTATTATTATTACAATTGGACACACTAATACAGCTGTCACAATAGCACGGGTTATCAGAAAAATAACACACACACCCATGTACACAGAACTACATGATCACGATATCGCAGAGCCCCTAAATCAATTAACAACAACAAACAACTACTTTTCTTCCCTGATGCTTATATTTGGTGGGATCAGACCTATCTTTTTCTTTTCATAGCGTCTGCAAAAGGCTTTAAAGGAGACAGAGACTGTGTAGCCCCCTGGACTACGCAACACCCTCAAGGGTTCACGGATGGTGACTCTGGGTGTTGACGACCCCCAGGAGTTCCTGAACTAGGTCCGGTTATTTCACTTTTTGCGTTACCTTTGGTGTCGACTACTACCTCTTTCCCCTTTTCTTTCTGCCTTTCATGGCTCTACTTCGTTCCAAGTCCTTCAGTACTCATTCTTCAAGGGTTGAGGACATTTCTTTTCCACTGTAAGTAGTGTGGTAAGGGGACTTCTGCTTACTAACTTATTGAGCCCTCTTCGTAGCGGCCCCTAACCTGATATCTCGCTAACCGATCATGGGATTTGAACATACAGGGTGTCCTAGCACTCGTAGTAATGCCCCCTACTTTCCTATAGCCTCTTTATTTCATTAAAAGACAAAAACTAAAAGGTCATTGGCGAGTAGTGGGGTAGTGTATGTTGTGTTGCAAGTCGCGTGTGTGCTTGAATACGTATGGCTATGTTGGGAAAAGGTTAGGTGGTGGGGGAGGACTAGGGTTGAGTGAGGGCTCGTTTAGATGGTATTTATTCCGCTCTATTTGATGGTGAGGTTACTTTTTTTTAATGGGTGGAATTTGGAAACGCAATTTGAGGTATACGTGTGTTTTTGACATTTTGGCGATTAGTGTTTTTTTATGCATGCGCACTTGAGGGCTTTTGTAAGAGAGCAGGCTTTTTAAATGATTATTTAGCCTATAGATGAGTTTTTTAAAGTATTTATTTAAATAAACTCAAAAACTAATAGGTCATTGGCTTTTTAGTATCTCGCTAACCAATAATGGGATTTAAACATATGAGGTGTCGTAGGACTCGAGGTGAACCCCCCTTTCCTATGGACGAGGTATGTCCACCCCAAAATAAAAACTACCCTTACCCGGGGGGTGAAATAGAACTTTTTTGTATGCATACGAACTTGGCGACTTTTGTAAGAGAGCGGGCGGCTTTTTAAATGATTGTCTGTCTGATAGGTAGTCAGCCCGAAGGCTGGTTGGATCCTCAAAAAGCACCGCCGTTAGGTTATGTGGGTAGATACCCACAAAAACCCAAGGCAGTGCTATATTGAGGCGTACTAAGCAAGATGAGGAGTGAGGTAGTTTGCCATTGCTTTCCTCACTGAGTCAGAACAGCAGTACTAACCCTATGAGTAGAACCTTTCACAGCATCCACAGGCACTGACTGTGGCCAGGATGTCATTACTAAGCACCACCCATACCTGAGTAGCTTCCATATAATCACAGCCATGAATGAGACTGAGACATCGGTGAAAAGCCACATTTTACTCTAGCCTGTGCCCACAGACAAATGCAAATGTACTGCATTCATCAAGATATGGCAAACAGGCCAATTTAAATGATTATTTATAGATTTATAGATTATTTATAGATGAACCCGGGACTACCGGCCTTTCGAACCGCAACGCTATCCATTACGCCAGCGCCACATGGTGAAATGAATCTTGCCAAGACTTAAAGGATTGAGAGAGGTAATAGAGGTTTGAGTCGGTAGCCTAACTTACAGGGTGGAGGGCCTGAATCAACCCTTATTTTAGGGGTTAAGGAGGCCGCTCCGACCCCAAGTTCCCTATCTCAAAATGCTTCTATATCCGTCCCCTACACGACCGATCATTCTCCAAAGGTACATAAAAGACACCCTGTCTAGTATTTATTTTATATTTATTTTCACTAGGCTATCATTCTTATCAATAAGGGCGGATGACCTTGATGATTGACCACCACACAAGTACATGAAACTTATGACCAAGTGTTTCAATTAAGCATCAACCAGCCACAAAACAGCCATACCATCACCAAGTGGCAGATATAATTTTTTCCTTAATCTCCAGTGACGATGTCTGGGTATGACACTGGAAGGGAAAGAGTCGAGTGGATGCCTGCCAGACGCACACTGCCAAGTGTATCATGGTGTCACTTTGTCTCCAAGCTAGCCTCATTTACTAATTCTCCTCATCTAACAACAACACGCTTCGATTTCTCTTTTCTTCATGTAGACCGGATATCAGTAGCTGAATGCCGCGCAAGTCAGGTAAACCAAGGCCCTGTAGTCACCGATTGAGTTCTCCCCCGAGCTGCCATGTAAAATTGTAATACATAATATTATAATAATAATAATTATTATGTACTGGTCGCCTCCGTAGCGTAGCGGTCAGCATGGTTAGCTGCCGCCCCAGGGGTCCCGGGTTCGATTCCCGGCTCTGCCACGAAATTTGAAAAGTGGTACGAGGACTGGAACGGGGTCTACTCAGCCTCGGGTGGCCCTAATGATTAGAGGGGGTTCGATTCCCCCTCAGCCATCCTCGCAGTGGTTTTCCGTGGTTTCCCACTTCATCTTCGGGCAAATGCCGGGATGGTACCTTCTTCAACGCCACGGCCGCCTCCTTCCCTCTTCCTCTTCTATCCATCCTAACCATCCCTTACCTTCCCTCATGAGGCCCCTGTTCGCTTTGCAGGTGAGGCCGCCTGGGCGAGGTGCCAATCACACCTCACCAGTTGTATCCCTTCCGATTCGATGTTCCCAGCTCTAGGACTCTGCCCGTAGAGGCGGTAGTGGTGAGTTCCCTCGCTGAGTCCATGGGTTCCACCAACCTGGAGGGTAAACGACTAAAAAAAATTATATATTATGTACTAGGATTAATGTCCCTTTTAACTACTGCGGCTTTTACAGGCGCCGGGTTGCCGGAATTTTGCCCCGAAGGGAATCTTTTACGTGCCAGTAAATATACTGACACGGCTCCCTCGCATTTGTGCACCCTCAAATGCCAAATGAATGTGCCAGGAATCGATCCTGCGATCTTGGGCACAGCAGGCGATAAAGTTCCCGTTGAGCCACGCAGCCAGTCTTCAGAGGAGTTTCAATCCTATCAATATAACTGTGGGACGTTAACAGTTCTGTGTTATTTGCAAGGTCACTCCACGATACTAAAAGTAACCGATGGACCCACTGAAAGTTATTAATAAAACAGAATTGTTAGCGTCCCACAGTTATATTGATAGCACTGAAGACTCTTCAAAAGATTGGGCAGAATCCTGAGCCAGCGAATGGCTTATTGTATCGGACATTGTTACTACAATACATTGCACTTACCAAAGCGGATGTGGTTAGATTCCTGGTAAATTCATGTGAACCATTTGAGGAAATTATGTTATATCCACGTAGAAAACAAGTTCCATAGCTTATAATAGTGCTCACAAAACAACGAGCTATTTTCTTTTTTCCTTTTAATATTCGAACCTTAGAATAATAAATAGTTGAATATTCTTGTGATATGAATGCTACTTGAATGGTTGATTCAAAGTTTGTAAAAATAAACAAGACTAATGGTGCAATGAAAATATAGATAAATATGGATAAAGGAGTTGGTTTTCAAATTTCTCCATACAAGAAGTTGTCTTGCCTGCCACGGCAGTGGGACATAACAGCTGGGTCTGTGACAGTGTTGTCAAGCTGTCTGCCACAAGTTGAAAGACGGCTCAATATCAATCAGACTTGATCATTGTGGCTGTCAAAAGCAACGATGAAACTGTCGGCTCCAAGCTATCCTACCAGCAAATAGAGGTAGGCTTGTTAACAAAAACTAAGACAGGTAAATTTAGGCGACGACGATAGTTATAATAATAATAATAATAATAATAATAATAATAATAATAATAATTGTATGCCTACCCCTTATCATTCCCGTTTTCAATGGAGCCGGGGATGAGATGCGATGAAAGGCCATGTGGCAGGTGTTTTTTGCGGCCGGATGATCATCCTGACGCTAATCTCATGAGAGGAGTTAATGCGAGATGAAATGAATGAAGATGAATTAAACTGGGCAAGGATGTGGAAGGAAGCAGCCGGTGCCTGTCAGAAGCTACCGTCCCAGCATTTGCCTTAAGTTGAAAATGGGGAAACCACAAAAACCATTTCAAAGGACGGCCAGCAGTGGGGCTAGAGCACACGTCTACCTTATCCGCAGATAGCTTGGCACCATGGCCTAGCTCTGCGTGCTAGCGAGCGTAGCTTCCGCTGCCAGAAATAATAATAATAATAATTTGATGGTAATTGCATCTAAACGCTACACCACGGATGGCCACGCTGCGCTGTTCACACGTTCGTGGGGATGGAGAGTGTTGCTCGCATGCTAGGTATACATAACAAGTGAATAGTCTTGCACAGTCTTTGGTTCATGAATGGTACTGTCGTCACGCCAGGATATGGCAGTTCAACCCGCTGCGATGGGGTGCGGGGAGTCTTGCAGTACGCATACGCGGCCCGCCTACAGTATTCCAAACCTAAATATATCGGCTTCCTGCATGCCAATGGTTGTCATTGCAGCAGACGACACGCAGCCAGAGAAAGAAGGAATGTGCTGAGTGAGTGAAGCAAGTAGTAACCAACTTAATGTTTTTGGAATGCACGATACGCAGTGAGCGGGAAGACATCTGCAGTTCAAACCCAACTGCCATCTCCTTGCGCGATATTAATATGATTTCCTTGATTTAGCCTATATTATGGTCGGCTGGGAACTTGGCTTGCGTTAAGAGCTCTTGCTAATGCTGTCGTTGGTACTCAGATATTGTATTTACTAAATTAAAGCAAAGACAAGTCTTAGTACGAGTAATTACATATTCATTTTTTTACACAATTCGCGTTTAAAGTATTAGCTCAATTCGTAGAATATTATTAGCCAAAACCGATGATTGCGGGTTGACTTCTTCATGCATCGGACACTTTAATTATTTACTCACCTCCGTAAGCCTATGACATGTACTCAATGTACATTATACAACGTAATGTTATAGCTTAACGCCCCATAAGTAAATTTGCTGCTCCCAAGGTTGCAGAATCGAATCCTGGCGCATTCAGTTGGCATTTGAGGGTGCGCAAATGTGAAGGAGCCGTGTCAGTATACCTTCTGGTACGTTAAAGATACCCTTAGGTAAACAATGTCGGCACCCCCGACGTCTCTAAAAGCCACGGTAGGCAAAAGAGACGTAAAACCAATAACATTATTATTATTATTATTATTATTATTATTATTATTATTATTATTGTCATATCTGAATTATATTTTTGAGCTTACAAAAACAAACCATAAAACTCAGCGTAAAACTGAGACTCCTCACTAGCCCAAAGGAATCATAGTTTACTAGCCGGTTAGTCAACTCTCGCCATCTGTTTATTGTGTCACTATCATAATTACTTTTGAGGGTGCGCAAATGCGAGGGAGCCGTTTCACTAGATTTATTGGCACTTTAAAAATCCCCTTCAGGGCACAATTCCAGCATCCCGGCGTCTCTAAAAGCCACAGTAGTATGTTAGTTAGTTAGTTATTGTTGTTTTAAGGGCGGGACTACGACGTCATCTGCCCCTACACATTATTATTATTATTATTATTATTATTATTATTATTATTATTATTATTATTATTATTATTATTATTATTATTATTATTATTATTATTATTATTATTATAGTAATTACTGTACTTGAGATACACTAACAGCGTACTGTATCCGCAGGCTTCGTCTATGTATGATCTTACCTAAACTGTACGAAATATAAGGTAAACCCGGAAAATATGTCGCACCGTTTTATTGTATGAAACAGCACGTAGGCTACAGCAGAAGTATGTACAGTCACTCAAACAAAGGATGAGCATACTCTTGACTTAATTAAGAAATTAAATAGAGCTAATATGAACATTGCGTCACTCCATTACTCAGAATAATCTAATAACGTAAGCCAGGAGCGTATGAACTTGTCTCTATGGACTCCCGCGAGAAGCTCATGAAATACCATACATTCATTGTTTTGGGAGTGGCTATACACGGTTCTACTAAAATAATTAACAAGAATACAAATCATTATCGCATTTGGAAGCTTTTTTCAGTGTTTCCTTAGTAGGCCTAATGGAAATTTTATGTTTTTCAGTCGTGTTGAGGGGCAGATGACCTCGTAGTTCCGCCCCTTAAAACAACAATAACTACTACTACTACTCAGTCGTGTTGACCAGCTCAAAAACATTACATTTTGGAATACAATTATTATATATTCTAATTAACAAAATTAAACAAGAAATATACTCATTTTTCATTGTTTCTCCTTTTGATGAACCTTATGGCGCTATGCATGGGTGTAATAATAATAATAATAATAATCCTATTAATGTCCGATCACAGACTGACTAAAATATGATGATGATGATGATGATGATGATGATTGTCATAGATTTATGGCATGTAAAAGATCCTTCCACAGACTAAACTTGTGTGAAGCTAAATTGTAAGGTTAGATTCCGTCGGAACGCTGTATCAAAGTTCCAACGTTCACCATTAGGTATCATTGATATGGTAGCGAAAGTTGGAACTACTTGAAATTGAACGGAATTTGTAGCTCACCCTAAGGGTGTCCGCTGGAAACAGCTACAGACTCAGGCGAGCCGAACATGTCCTAGGACACTCCCGGCACTAAAAACCATACGATAAATAAATAAATAAATAAATAAATAAAAAATTGTTGTTTTAAGGGGCCTAACATGGTTTGGAGGATAGTGAAAGTATAAATGAAATGAAACTAAACCTAAAACTAACTACATACTTACAAACTAGAAGAGGAAATGGAAAACAACAAGATGTTCAGTAAAGAACATATAGCCTACTTTCTCCTAAATGCATGGGTATTGTTATAACTCTTTGTCCTTTTCAAGGAGTATAATTGAATGTTGGTTGTAGTAGCTTGTTGAAATACAACGTGCTATAGGGATATTAAACATGAATATGACGTGCCCTTTGCTAGTGCTAGCTCTGTAAAAAATTTCATTCAATTCGGTTTCACCGTGTTTGAATTGATATGGGGAATCGATTTACACACATACATGGCCGCCATCCGCAAAGTATTGCGCTGATGACCTTCTAGTTTGGTAAAAAGATTCTACATACATAAAGGTAAAGTGTTGAAAAATTTGGTAGAGATCAGATGATTAGGTTGGTCATAATATGATTTAAGCTTTTAACACTTGGGTGGCCGCTATTACGTTTCCGTCAATATGGAGGCAATATAAAAGATGACACTGAGGTGCCCTTTGCTAGTGCTACCTCTGTACCAAATGTTGTTCAATTCGGTTCCACCGTGTTAGAATAGATAGGGGGAATCGATTTGCACACGTACACGGCCGCCATCCGCAAAGTTTTGAGCTGATGACCTTGTAGTTTGGTCAAAAGATTCTTCATACATAAAGGTATAATGTTGCAAAAGTTGGTTGAGATCAGATGATTAGGTTGATCGTAATTTGATTTAAGCTTTTAACATTTGGGTGGCCGCCATTACGTTTTCGTCAAGATGGTGGCGATATAAAACATGACAATGGAGTGCCCTTTGCTAGTGCTACTTCTGTACCAAATTTCATTCAAATCGGTTTCACCGAGTTTGAATAGATAGGGGGAATCGATTTGCACACATACATGGCCACCATCTGCAAAATATTGGGCTGATTACCTTGTAGTTTAGTCACAAGATGCTCGCCATATAAATATATGACGTTGCAAAATTTGGCAGAGATCGGATGATTAGGTTAGTCGTAATTTGATTTAAGCTTTGAACATTTGGGTTGCCGCCATTACGTTTTCGTCAAGATGGCGGCGATATAAAACATGACACTGAGGTGCCCTTTGCTAGTTCTACCCTGTACCAAATTTCGTTCAATTCGGTTTCACCGTGTTCGAATTGATAGGGGGGGGGCATACATTCAGAGTACGCACACTCACATACACGCGCGCACACACACACACACACACACACACAGACAGGCACACAATTATTGGCCCTGTGTAGGTCTCATAAGTCTACTTTCATTTTTTGCAAAAATGAAAGTAGGCTAAAAGTTAGAACAAGGGAAACAAAAGACATAAGGAAAGGAAATGCCCTCAACCCTCGAAGAATGAGAATTAAGGGACTTGGAAGAAAGGAGAGCCAGGAAAGGCAGACAGGAAAGGTAAAGAGGAGGGGGTCCGCCCCAAAGGCGGAGAATATTCGGACCCAGCTCAGGAAGGCCTCGGGGTCGCCAATTCCCGAACTCGCTAGACATGAGCCCTTGAGGGTGTAGTACAGTCCAGGGTGCACCATAAGTGGTGGGGCTACACACACCCTGCCTCCTTGAGGTCCTTGAGTAGAAGGCAGGAGATACAATGAAAAGAAAACAAGAGGCCTGACCCCTCGAAGAATGAGGGATCTGGAAACATGAGATAAGGGCCAATTAAGGCGGGAAAGTGAAAGACTCCGTAGGCCTCGGATACCCTAATACCATCGGGGTCGGAAATGAGCAAGAGTTGACCAAGGGAGGTTGACAGGAAAGATAAGAGAGAGGAATCCGGCACAAGTAAGTAGAAGCAATGCCGGACTCAGCTGGGGTCCCGTGGTCGCCAACCCATGTCCCACTTGATGTGAGCCCCTGGGGGCTGACTAAAAGAATTCTGAACCCTACCCTATCAATGAAAACTAACAAAAACTGGCTGCTTTTGTTGAAAAAGTCTTTCATTAACAGGCGTCTCAAGTGATACGGTACTGGACAAATTTAAATTCATAAAACCAGTCCACAATCATCAATTTTCAAACCACCCAAAGATTACAATCAGCGAAGCGCAGAAAGAGTCATAACGATTATATAAAGGGATTTGGGGAGAACAACAAAGCTAGACAGATTTAATCGCGCTCCTTCGACTTGCTTAACGATGTAACAATAATAATAATATGGTGCCGAATGCCTTGCTATGAGTAGAAAGGGTATGATCGAGAAGTTAGAAATAAGAGAAAGGCAGATCTTGAGAAAAATCCTTGGTCCAATCCAAGAAAATTGTGAGTTTAGAAGACGACACAATCATGAACTCTACTCTCATGTAGAAAAGATCACGGACACCATTCGTAAGAGAAGGATAGTTTTCTATGGTCACATTGCTCGTATGAGTTCTACAAGGTTGAGCAATAAGATCTTCAGTTTTCTTCTTAACAAGAAAACCAAGGCGGCGTGGTTCAACGAAGTAGAAAAAGACCTGCGTGAAGTGTGAATAACCCTGGAGGATATCCAGAAACGTGTTCCACTAAAGTCGAAACTCCAAGAACATCATGGATTCCATGAAAAGCCAAAACTAAAGACTGGCAAGACATGGACTGAAGCGAGGAAGGAACAGCATAGGAAACGAATGTGGGAATACTGGGCGAACGTTAAGGCCCAGGCGCAAAGACATGGACTGAAGCGAGGAAGGAACAGCATAGGAAACGAATGCGGGAATACTGGGCGAACGTTAAGGCCCAGGCGCAAAGACATGGACTGAAGCGAGAAAGGAACAGCATAGGAAACGAATGCGGGAATACTGGGCGAACGTTAAGGCCCAGGCGCAAAGACATGGACAAGGGCAGTTGAAATAGCGTGCTCCGTAGATGGCCGAAACGAGAGTAAGAAGAATATATATTTTAGTTAAATCAATATTTGTAACATTAACATACTTAATGGTTGAATAAATATTAACCCCGCAGCGTAGCTTTGCGCATTAAATCGCTCACTTTGACCGCGACGGGGAGCCGCAGAAAATCCGGATATTTGAGGTTCGAATCCCGGTGCTGACTGTAGCTATCCTGTGTGTGGTTTTCCCCTAGTTGTTCCACACACCCTCCAGGTAAATGCCGGGATAGTACCTTATTTCAAGTCCCGGAGCACCTACCACAACCCTGTCCCTAATACAGCTACACACACTACTACAGACATCTCGGAAACACAGGTTAGTAGAAAAGTTCAACACACGCTTATGTTCACGGGACTTTACCAAGGCAGTCCGGGTACCAAGGCAGTCCGGGTTCGATTCCCGGTTAATGCATGTGAGATTTTCGAAGTGAAATGCCATGTCCTGTGGTTCGGATTCCACGTAAAAAGGAGGTCCCGTGGCTCATGATCTCAAGATTAACGGTCACGTTAAACTACAAGCTTCCTTCCTTTTTCCTTTGTACACGGGACTAATAAACCAGATGTCCCAATACCCAAAAATGAATTTACAACAATAAGATCAACTGAGAAATTAGAAATCGTTCTCCTAAGCTTCACAGGAACATTTAAATCTTATTCAGAGATGCTACACTCTCAGGTTGTCTATAGTGAGAAGGCGCACGGTTACATTACATTACATAGACCTACTGCGCGTATTTTATGATCTGTTGTACAAATAGAACTGCTATTCACGCATAGACTTCCCATCATAGGTTACAGTGTCGACGTACAGTGAAAATTTCAGATATTGCGCAAGCTGTGACTTTCCACGCAGTCAGCGAGAGTTGTTCATCCTGCTAAGATTTTCCGATCGAAATCGCTTTGTTGTAGTCCTGTATGTTCCAAATGCAGATTGGTAAAGAAAGTGGATGAGCTCTTAATATTACGAATTGGTCGGGAAATACAAGAAAGCTTGACAGACATACCTTGCTAGGCACGCTATAGGCCGCGGGAATTTAAATCCCTGCAATTCTATTATCTCTTGAGATGACCCGGGTGAACATTGGGACGAAACGTCGTCCTTGTAGTTAAAGCCATTCGCGGTTGCGGATATAGGCGAGTAAACCCGCGGATATCCGCAAAATGTTTCACCTTGCGGATAAAGTTTGCATGGATGTGCGGATAGCGGATAAGCTGCGGATAATGTTTAGTGTAAATTTACGGATAGTTTTTAGAATAAAATGTTGAACTGGATTTTTTTAAATCTGCGTTTTTCACCTTCCTTGTAATTTCCCTATTTGCATTCACTTGATTTGTATGAGAATAATAGAGAAATGAGAGAAGGCAGTACGAAAATATCCTCAATTAGTGTTGACTTATGTCAATATAATAATATAAATAATAATGACCCCTGGCATTAAAGCCCATGAAAGGCCTAGGCCTACCAAGCGACCGCTGCCCAGCCATTTGGCCTGCAGATATTGGGGTGACGCGTGATCAGCCCATCTGGTCCCCTCAGCCGTTAATCTTGGTTTTCGTGATTGAGGTGCTGCCTCACTCTCAGACAGCTACTCAATTGTCCTCACGAGGCTGACGGCACCCCGTTCCAGACCTCACGTCAGTTTCTGAAATCCCTGATGGAGCCGGGAATTGAACCCAGGGCCTCCGGGTGGGAGGCAGGTGCGCTACCCCAACACCACGGGGCCAGTATAAGGGGAACGAATTTCTCCTCAAATGTCTAAATGTTTTGCTTTAATACTTTATGCTTAATTTAATAAATTAACAAGATGTTCAGTAAAGAACATATAGCCTACTTTCTCCTAAATGTATGAGTATAGTTATAACTCGTTGTTATTATCAAAGAGTATAATAGAATCATTTCTTGGTTGAAGACCTTAGAAACTATTTACCTCTACCAAACGCCACAACCTAGAAAAAAACTACTACCATCATTGAAGAAAGATAGATAAGAAGTATCTCAAGAATGTTATGGAACTGGAGACATAATCGACCGGACTGGCTGCGTGGCTCTGCGGTAACGTTCTCGCTTGCTGGGCCCTAGGTTGCAGGTTCGTATCCTGGCGCAGTCAGCTGGCATTTGAGGGTGCACAAATGCGAGGGAGCCGTGTCAGTAGATTTACTGGCACGTTAAAGATCCCCTTCGGGCCAAAATTCCGGCACCCCGGCGTATCTAAAAGCAGCAGTAATTAAAAGAGTCATAAAACAAATAACATTATTATTATTGTTATTATTACATAATCGACCTGCCGTGGGCAACATCCAACTTTGAGTTGAGGCATGTCTTTACACGTCTGGTTGTGCATGGCTTTCACAACCCTAATTGAATTAACAAATCTTTCCGTGTCCCTACAGAAACGTGTGTATACAAACTATGTGGATATTTTCTATTGCTATTTGCCTGAAATAAAAGTATTAATAACCTGAACTAGTACCAGCGGCTAGAATTCAGTTACTATGTGAAATCGTTTTGTTCTTTACTTCAAATAACATTTTCAAATAACGCACAATAGGCTGTAACAAACCCTTTAAAATAAGAAGTAAAAATGTATCATAGTACATCCTGTCATTCTTCAAATTCGATGCGCATAAAATGCCAATGGTATACTATCAATGGAGTCCCATGTAGACCAGTCGTGAAATCTAGTGGAGAAATATCGAACAATATAATCCTAACAGGACGAGTGCATTCTAGCGGTCATAAGAAGAAACTTTTCAATAAAATCTGGAAGTTAATAAGTAGGCCGGCGTGCAGTTACCTTTTTGGCTGCTAGATGTCTCGAGCAAATCTGCTGGCGAATTATATTTTAATTAAATATATGTTTTGCACCGTAATATGCACAATATAAGGCTTAATTTTAAAATGTCTGAGTCATTACATAGCAACAAATATGTAAAATTTCAAGCAATAAACCAAACTCTGATGGGGTTTGAACCATAGGCATATGAATGACAGACTAACGCTTTACTACGGAGCCATTTGTGCCAACGAACATTGATCTATATAAAATGACTTACATAGAACTTGTTAGCAAATAATGATTTAGACCTAACGATTTCATCAGTGGAGTATATTATTTATGTATAAAGCATTTCATACTAAGTTTATTTATTCTATATCAGTACGCTATATTGCATGCAATACTCAAATTAGTGAAATATAAGTCAGGCACAAGATATCCGCTGCCATCTTGTCTTCTTACCGAGACGGCTCAGCTTTTTAAAATCACTTCTGCACTATAGTATTACAAAATAAACTTTTAATTTCAAACGTGCCTCTTCCTTTAGAACAGTTAAATCGATTCTCGGCTCGATAATCGGAACTGGTGGGTCCCATGATATGGATTATAAAGTTTGCATAATTCGCACGGCCGCCATCCTGAAATGGTACGGCGGATGACCTTGTAGGTTGGTCACAAGACGCGTCCTATATGGAGGTATGTTATTACCAAATTTGGTAGAGATCGGATAATTTGGTTAGTCGCTATTTGATTTTACGTTTTGAACGTTTGAGTGGCCGCCATTCAGATTTGGTAAAGATGGCGGCGATATAAAATATGACACTGAGGTGCCCTTTGCTTGCTCTGTACCAAATTTCGTTCAATTCGGTTTCACCGTGTTCGAATTGATAGGGGGGACAGACATTCAGAGTACACACTCACACACACACACACACACACACAGACTCACACACACACACATACACACACACAGACAGACACACAATGTTTGGCCCTGTAGTGATCTCATAAGTCTACTTTCATTTTTTGCAAAAATCGAAAGTAGGCTATAAATATGATTGTAATGCCTGCGGATGCAGATAACAAACGTGCGGATGCGGATAACAGTCCTGCGGATGCGAGGCGGATGCGGATAACGTTTTGCCTATCCGTGCGGGGCTCTACGTAGTTTCACAAGTTTGATCAATGTAGGAATGTTCATGTGAGCAAAGTTACCTTATGAGCAAGCCCAAGGAGTACGACATTAATTCAGCCATTCTTATGCAGGCGGTAATTTGTCATGTAACAATACTTAGAAGTATTTAGGATATTTTATAATAATAATAATAATAATAATAATAATAATATCGTATGGCCTCGGGTGCCTGGTGCAAGCATTGTAATTTGACACCCAGAGGGTAGCTTGCATGTCGAATTTCGTTGTTCCTTGAATCACTATGAAAGTCAAGGAGGTTAGATAATAGATATCTACGCTCCTTGAACATTATAGCGCTTTCTAGTAGAGAAATGAGGAACTTCTTGTTGGCGGAAACTCCCGAGATTAATTTTGCCATTATGAACTCGGCCTACTGAATTCAAATGGGTTCTCTGACATGCCAACATCGTATGACATGCGTATCGTATTTTTGCCGCCTTTCAAAAATCACTTACCACAGCCAGGGGCGAACCTGCAATCTTGGGGTTAGTTGACCGACACGTTATCCTCTCACCCACCGTGGCAAGCTATTTTATAATAATGAAGTACTTTTACGACTAATATTTCATTTATTCACATAAAGTGGTACAACGTTTCAAATAGTGCAGATGGCTACTACGAATTACCACATTCATTTATTAGTCCAGTCAGCATCAAGAGCTGAAATTAAAGCGCAATTCTACACCCTGGACTGTTTTCAATATCCCTGGATTGTATCCCCAACCCACTCCTTTAGGAGCACAAATTAACTGTTCCCCATTATTGGGTGACTCGCGCTCTCTCATTCTCACTCTCCCTCTCTCTCTCTCTCTCTCTGAATGCGGGAACCAATCTTTGCCCAAAAAGCAGCTGCAAGGAATTACATATAGACTAATGAAGATTAAAAGAAGCATTAAAAAATTCACATGAGTAGGTAGTAGCTATATAACCTGTGGGGTTTTCTTCTGGTAACTACAGGACAGAGGAGTTATGTAAATAGAATATATGACAGTTTTTACTATACGGTATATTCTATTTACATAACAAATTGCCGTTAGCACAGGAGGACTCATGAAGGGTGAAACCACTCGCTTAACAAGTTAATGGAAGAGTTTACTGTACATACCCGTCATCAGATGTTTTTGCGCTCAAATGGAATCTTAAGAAAGAAATCTCCACTCCACTCTGATATACTCTAAGATGGTTAAAGTATAGTGTGCCCGTTTACCGAGGACGGCAAAGTGGTAATCCATTCCATTCCCATGAACAACTATACACATAACCTCTCATGCATCCAAACTGGGCTTTAAGGATGAGATTCCTGTTTTGGGGCAAACATTGGGAAAGTAAGTTGAGCCTCAATTAAGAATACATGCTACTCTTGACAAGAGAAATACAAAGAAGAAACCCAGTTTAAGATAAAGAAAAATCTCACCAGGATTATTTTCTATAAACATCCATAATATTTGCAAAATAAAACAATATTAATTAATTTGCTAATAAATCCAGTTTGTGAACCCTATCCTAAGCTCATATTCGGCAACAAAATTTAATCATACAAAATTTCTAACTAACATCACCCTCTGGAGCAAGAAAAACATCCTACTTGTAAGTTCTATAAAATCCCTCAGAGAAGTCCTATCAAACAAAAATATGCAAAGCTAGCATAGTGGCGGAAGAAAGTGACCTCGTAGTTACACCCTTTAAAACAACAATAACTAACTAACTAATGTATCCTTTTCAAATTTCTTTCTAAGATACAGGAATAGCAAGATAAGTAACAGTGGCATCAATCCTACGCCAGTCAAAATCTGATTCTAAAATATGTTGGCACCGATGGCACAACATGATCCAATTAAATCTAACAACTGAAACAAGAAGTTCCGTGACGAACTAAATAGCCTACTTTTCTTAAAATTTAAGATTCATGCCAATGATTAATCTATATGGATCTATCTAGAATAATGACGAAATTAAGTTGGTAATATCGAAATATCTAAGTAGTTCGAAATACTGTATACCTGGCATAATGTAGCCTAATAGAGAACTACAGTTGGCAGCCCTGGTGACTGAATATATTCTTAGTTCCATCTCTTAAGGTACAGAATACAAAATTTGGTTGAAGTCCATTGGACGTTACATGCAGTTTAACATTGGATCTAACAACGCGCGTAAAATCATGTTGGCATCAATGACATACATGTATATGTCAGAAATAATCTGAAATAATATGATCTATTGTTGTGTCAATTTTGAATGAAATCCATTAGTTAGTATAGAAGTTACATGCATTTTAAAATTAGACTTATCAGCAGGCTTAGAATCATGCTGGCAGCACTGACGTATATAAGTTACTCCAAATTAATATAGAATGTCAGGTACTATACGTGTGCATAGTTTAAAGCTGTCGGCTTGCATACTTTCTGATATATGGGTATTTTGATTAAAAAAATTGAGAGCATTTATTAATAGTTGGCAGCCCTGGTGACTCTTAAGAATACGCTCAGTCATATCTGTTTATGTTCACATAGCACATACGAAATTTGGTTGAAATCCAATTGATGGTGTATAAGTTATATGCATTTAAAATTCGGACCTATCAGCAGGCTTATAATCATTTTCGCAACACTGCCATGTATGGCCTCCTGGAAATTAAACTGCAATATTATTATATATACGTGTGTCAATTTTGAAATAGCTCTCATTCATACCTTCCAAGATATCCGACATGAAGCTCAAATTTCAATTGCGATTTTTCAGCAGTTGGTAGCACTGACATCATTTTCAAATATGGCCGTGAGATATTCAGGTATAGATCTTTACTCCTACCAAATTTTGTTTCGATTGCTGCAGCCGTTTAGGAGTTGATAGGGGGGTCACACACACAGCCAGCCAGCCAGACAGACAGACATTTGCCTGATCTCGTAAGTCTACTTTTTCCTCATTTTTGCAAAATGTGAAAAGTAGGCTAAAAATAACCGTATCTAAAATACAACAATTAAGTTACACGTTAATAAATACGAAATACCGACCACAGTGGCCGAGTACGCTAATTAGCAAACTATTGCCTCACTAAATTTGGGAGAGCGTAAATTCGAATCCCACTCGGCCATCCTGAAAATGGTTTTCGTGGTTGCATCATTTTTAGCACCAGGAAAATGCTAGGACGGTTGCTATCAATAGTTCCATGACCGATTTCCTTCCAAAACACCTTCCCTGTCCCGTCTTAATAAAGAAAATAAATGGCCATTGGCTGCATTAATAAAATTATAAAATAATGACGATGCATTCCACATCGGCCATAGACTGATCCATAGCATGTTGACATCTGAGGCACAACTGGATCCAATTAAGTATAATAATGTCAAATAATTTACGAAGTTCACCACTACAAACATAGGTAGGCCATTCCATAATAATAATCAAGCACACATTATTTGCAACGTTAAATACATAATCTTCTATTTACACAGTCATTGTTTCCATCATTCACTACAGATGGAGACTTCGGTCATTTTGTCATAATATTTCCTCTTGAGATTATTGTTTCACCATATAAACAAGAAGTTCCGTGACGAACTAAAGAGCCTACTCTTCATGCCAATGATTATTCTACAGTATATGAACCTATCCAGAATAATGACGAAATTAAGTTGGTAATATCGAAATGTCTAATTAGTTCAAAATATTCCTGGTATAATGTAGCCTAATAGAGCACTACAGTTGGCAGCCCTGATGACTGAATATATTCTTAGTTCCATCTCTTAAGGTACAGATTACAAAATTTGGTTGAAGTCCAATGGACGTTACATGCAGTTAGACATTGGAGCTATCAGCACGCGTAAAAGCATGTTGGCAACAATGTCATGCGTGTGCTGGTTAGAAATAATCGGAAATATTATGATATCTTGTTGTGCCAATTTTGGATGAAATCCATTTGTTAGTATAGAAGTTACATGTATTTTAAAATTGGCAAGCATATAATCATGCTGGCAGCACTGACATATTAGGCTATTAATTACTCCAAATTAATCCAGAATGTCTGGTGCTATACGTGTGCAAAGTATAGAGCTGTTGGCCTGCATACTTTCTGATATATTGATATTAGGGTAAAAAACATTATAAACAGTTGGCAGCCCTGATTGCTCTTAAGAATGCTTATAGTCATATATGTTATGTTACACATAGCACATACGAAATTTGGTTGAAATGCAACTGATAGTATAGAAGTTACATGCATTTAAAAATTGGTCCTATCAGCAGGCTTAGAATCGTGTTGGTAGAACTGACGTACAAGTTACTCCAAATTAATATTAAATGTCAGGTACTATACGTGTGCTTAGTTTAAAGCTGTCGGCTTGCATACTTTCAGATATATTGGCATTTGGATTTTAAAAAAGATAGAGCAATTATTAACTGTTGGCTGCCCTGGTGGCTCTTAAGAATACGCTCAGTCATATATGTTTATGTACACATATTACATGCAAAATTTGGTTGAAATCCAATTGATAGTGTAGAAGTTATATACATTTAAAAATTGGACCTATCAGAAGGCTTAAAATTATTTTGGCAACACTGTCATGTACTGTCTCCTGGAAATTAAACTGAAATAGTATTATCTACATGTTCGCCAATTTTGGAATAGCTCCCAATGCATACCTTCCAGGATATCCAACATGGAGCTCAAATTTCTAGTGAGTTTTTGCAGCAGTTGGTACCACTGACATCATTTTCAAATGTGCGTTTGAGATATTCCGGTATACATCTTTACTCATACTAAATTTGGTTTCGATTGCTGCAGCCGTTTAGGAGTTGTTAGTGGGGGGCACACACACAGCTAGACAGACAGACAGACAGGCAGAAGGACAGATAGACACATTTTTCCGGATCGATCTCATAAGTCTACTTTTTCCTCATTTTTGCAAAATGTGAAAAGTAGGTAAAAATATGTATCCAGGTAATCAGGTAATTATATTCAATTTTATCAAAATAATCTTCAGATTACATCCTCAGCCTTTCTGGTAGTGGTTTTGTATGGTTTCACCATTCTATTCCAGGCAAATGCCGGCATGGTTCTTAACTTAAGGCCACAGCCGGTTCCTTTCCAATCCTCACCAGAATTTCATATACATACAGTACACTTCTACAGCCATCACAGTGGCACCCAAGTACACGGGGCAAGTAGGCCTACATGACCACGAGTCCAAGTCCCTAAAATGAAACAACAACCACAACAACTAACCTTTCCTACACCTTCATTCGTTTATTCTCTTATTAATCTTTTGCATGAGGTTTCTGTCATAGAGGGCATCCTGCCATAAAACCCATGCACCGTGCAAAAACTCATCCTGTCTCAATTTCAGACTCCCGAGAAACGGTAATAACAAAATCTGAATTTCTATTATTGATGTCAATGAATCGTATATCCCATGGGTGACTGACTGCGTGACTCGGCGGTAACTTTCTTGCCTGCTGATCCCAAGATAGAGAGATCGAATCCAGGCGCAGTAAGTTGGCATTGGAGGGTGCTTAAATGTTGGGGAGCCGTGTCGGTTGATTCACTGGCATGTTAGAGATTCCCTTTGGGGCAAAATTCCGGCTCCCAGGTGTTTCTAAATGCCGCAGTAGTTAAAGAAGGACGTAAGCCAAACCCTTTGTAGTATCATTATTATTATTATAGATTGCATGGTCAACTGCAACTTTTCGCAGATGCAGGAAACTTTGTGATGTGAAATACAATGTTTCCATATTCACAACAGTATTTTGCTAGCAGAATGAAATCATTTCATATTTACTGTAATCTCATTAATACCCAAATAACACAAATTGAAATAATAAAATGCTGTTATTAAAAATGCATTAGTGGTTTTAGCTTTAACAGAGCAGTGTGAACACAAGTAGTCTGTCCGGACATTCCTGCTGTGGGTGTGTAAACTTATGGAAGATGAAAGTAAAAGAAAGCCTGTAGTTTTACGTGACCTTTAATCTCGAGATCATGAGCCACGGGACCTTCAATATTACGTGTAATCCTAACCACAGGACGTGATATTTCACTTCGATGTTCTCGCATTCATTGACCGTGAATCGAACCCGGTCTGTGTTGGTTAGAGGAAAGCAGGTTGATTTCAAGAAGTATGGTGATAATAATTGTTGTTTCAAGGGGTGTAACAGCGAGGTCATCTGCCCCATATTTCAAAAGAAAGAAGTGCTTGTATACAGCAGCGATGTCGAAACGTTTAAGGGCTTTACGATATCGTATTCATGTAGCCCAGTGTGTCTGTGGAAGACGTCTGATATAATCTGTGTCATTGAGATGCCTGTATTTGCAACTAAGGCCAGGATTTATGAGGAGGCACCATGGCTTTAAGTTAGGATCGATCCCGGCTTTTGCCTTGAGCAGAAGTGTGAACACCACAGAAAACCACTTTCAGAATGGCAGAGCCGGGAATTGAACCCGGACCTCCGGGACAACAGCCAAGGACGCTAACCGCTACACCACGAGATAGTCATGTGGAAACTGGTCCTCGCACTGGCACGGCTTACCACGGGTCACGCTCCAACATTCACAGGCAGTTGCTGATGTAGTCTCATCCCTTCCACTAATGGCTATGTTGCATGGTCGAATTATGGCGCAGTCAGTTGGCATTTGAGGTTACTCAAATGTGAGGAAGCCGTGTTAGTAAATTTACTGGTACGTTAAAGGTCCCCTTTGGGGCAAATTTCCGGCTCCCCGGTGACTAAAACCCGCAGTAATTAAAAATGGACCAAAAAACCAATAACATAATTACTCGTATTATTTTTAAGAGCGTTAAAATCCTTCAGAAAGCCTTCCTTCGGGGGAGGGAGTAAAGCCAGCAGGCCCATGTCATAAATTGATGGCACGTAAAGGAACCTACCACTGCAATTGGTAGTGTGTATCAAAATGTGTAGGTTATATTTGGCTATTTAGAAACGCTCTATCAAGTTCCAACATTCGCCACTAGGTATTAGTGACAGTAGCATCTGCTAGCCAAAGTTGGAACTACTTGAAATTGAACATGTTGAGAGCCCTCGGGCGTTCAATCAAAAATACCCAGCTATGGCCATTCGGCTGCAATTCATATATAATTAATATTCATATTGTTGTTATTATTATTATTACTACTAATGGCTTTGGGTATATAATTATCTCACTTTCCTTGTTAACAAGCGGCGTCTCAAACGTTAGGCAGTACCACAATAACCATTTTTCGCCGTTGACCAATAGCTGATGGTTCTTGACCAATAACATACTTGCTTTGTCTCTCCACGTAGAGTACAGGGTAAGGTCCTGGCTGCCGGCTCGCTTGTCAGGTGTCCAGCGTTGCACAGTTGCACGTAGTTCTGTCCAGACTCGCTATTTGCTCCCAGTGTCTACGATGGAGAGTTGACAACGCTGTATCTCGAGCTGGTAAAGCGATGTCTCTGAGCAAACATGGAATGTAAACATAGTCACCCAGCTAAAGCGAGCCGTCGTTAATGAGGATATGTGGATATGTGTCATGTGCAGAGGCATGATTTTTTTGCATTAACGATATTATGTTCGCGAATTAAAGCGATCAGGCAATTCTAAAGTAATTATTTCGCCATAAGCGTGATATTACACCGAAATCTGTAGTGAATAACGAGCTTGAAATTTTGTTTGAAGATTATGTATTAAAAGAAGGAGAAGTGCAAACAAAGATTCACCAAGTTGATATAATTCCGTCACTGCTAGCATTAAATTTAATTCAAAATCAGGAATATAATAAAATAATATTGGATGCTTACTGGTAATTTATACATATTTTTTATAGTTAATTTTACCCTCCAGGTTAGTGTTTTCCACGGACTCAGCGAGGTAACTCACCACTACCACCTTTCCACACAGTGTCCTAGAGCTGGGTACACTTGGTAGGAGTGGATACAACTGGGGAGGTGTGATCAGCACTTCGCCCAGGCGGCCTTACTTGCAAAGCGAACAGGGGCGTCATGAGGGATGGGAACGTAAGGGAAAATTGAGAGAGATAGGCAAGGAAGAAGGAAGGAGGCGGCCGTGGCCTTACAGTAGGTTCCATCCCGACATTTGCCCAAAAACGAAGTGGGAAACCACGGAAAGCCACATCGAGGATGGCTGAGGTGGGAATCGAACCCCCCCTAATCATTTGGACCACCCGAGGCTGAGTAGACCCCGTTTCAGTCCTCATACCACTTTTCAAATGTCGTGGCAGAGCCGGGAATCGAACCCAGGACCTCCGGGGCGGCAGCTAACCATGCTGAACGCTACGCTACGACAGTAATTTATACATATACCATTGATATAAATAATTCAGAACCACGATAATGAAACCTTTAATAATTAATTTTAGAATTTCATTAAAGCGATACAGCAATATCTATTTCGCGAAATAACGCGAAAATTATTATCCTTCTCGTGAAATTGTTCAAACGTTAGTGCAAAAAATTATGCCTCTAGTCATGTGGAATATCAGTGGTGTCGCTGTGGTTGATATCTCTCTCTCCTTATTGGGAGAGGTGCGAGAACTCAAATAGTCTACACCCTCGTAGTGAATCTGTATTCCACCTCCTCACTATACACCTCGGTATTTAATTCTAGTCTGAGGACTAGAATTACGTACACTCAGCCTCGTGAGGAAAAATTGGGAAGACCTGGGTTTAATTAGTACCTTAGCCATTCTAGACGTGATTTCCGTAGTGTCCCACCTCTGATCCTAGTGGATGGCTCGATGGTACCTAAATTAAGACTACGGCCGCCTCTTGCCCAAATCCCAGTCACAGTTACAAATGCACACACTAATAGATCCACCACATTAACACAGGTTATGAGACAAATCCTACACACACCCATGTGCAAGGGGATACATGGCCACGATAACCCAAAGCCCCTACATACATTAACAACAGTTCTTATGCCTCTTGTCTGTCTCTCTTGAACGTAGGGGGCGTGGTGGTGCAGTGGTCAAGCTGCTTACCTCTCACCAATGGAGACCGGGTTCAATTCCCGGTCAATCCATGCGAGAATTTTGAAGTGAAATACCACGTCCTGCGTAAAAACAAGTTGTTCCGTGAAGAACTATACAGCCTATTTGCATATATCCTACTTATGTTAATTGCCTCTGTCAACATACAAAATTTCAGTTTGATTGCTGTAATAGATTTGTAGATATTGAGAACCGTCTAAATATTTCGGATGGTCGCCATGTTGGATTTTTATATACAGTATGTAGGTCTTAGAGTTATGTACTATTACATGAAGATAATTGTGTTGGTATAGTATTCAAACTACAATTGCATGATTAGGCCACAAGAAATAAAATCGAGATTTTAAAATTTCGCACAGCTGCCATCTTGTGCTTATGAAAACAATTGAAATAAATTATATGCCAGTGGATTAAAATTTGTATAAGCATTTTCCGTGCCATGTTTCACTGCGCTCGGATTCTTAACTCGCGAGAAACGTTAATTTAAGTATTTACATTTCACGTCGCCGCCATGTTGAATTTGTGCTTATTAGGTTATTAAAAGTCTCATATGTAACCATATGTTCATAGCTTCTATCAGCATACAACATTTCAGTTTGATTGCTGTCATAAAATAATAGATATTGAGAACCGTCTAAATATTTCGGATGGTCGCCATGTTGGATTTTTATACATGTATGCCATAAAGTTATGTACTACTAGATGACAATTATTGCGTAAGTTCATTATTCAAACGTTCACTTTGATCGCATGATTATTGCACAAGAAATAAAAACTTAATTTTAAAATTTCGCACAGCCGCCATTTTGAGGTTATGTAAACAATTGAACTAAATTTGATGCCAGTGCATTACAATGTGTATAAACATTTTCTGTACCAAGTTCCATTCCGTTTGGATGGTGAAATAGCGAGAACAGTTCATTTAAATTTTTCAACATTGCTTGATCGCCATGTTCATTTTGTAGTTAACAGGATTTTGAAAGTCTTATAGGTGATCTTCTAGTAGTGCCCTCTATCAGCGTACAAAATTTCAAGGTGATATCAGTAATAGTTTCGGAGATATAGAATGCCAATGAAATATTTCGCACACCCGCCATGTTGGATTGGTGAGACGTAATAAAATTTGAAGGTCACGATCGGGGTCGGCCAAAATGGTGCTATGACATCACCGAGTTTCTTTAAAATCGCTCCAGCCGTTTATTTTATTAGGGGACACGCATACACATACGCTCACACACACACATACACACACGGACAAAAGGTGATCACATAAGCCTATTTTTTCATAAATGATAATTGGCTAAAAATAGCGGTCCTGCGCTCATGATCGCGAGATTAACGGTCACGTAAAACTACAAGCTTCCTCTACTTTGTTTTTTCTGTCTCGAGCGTACGTTACCCAGTGTGGAGATTCTCATTTATCAGTCACCTATCTACTTTATTTGCTGACACACTGTGTGGTATTGTTAAAATAGAAGTGCCACTTAAATGCTTGTTGCCCTAGATTTGAACATTAGTGTATATTTAGAGAAAGCAGTTCCGACTCGCAACTAGAACTGGAAGACAATACTCCTCAGCAAACTGTTCTGAACTCGACTGGCACACAATGCGTACATCACATTCAAAGCCTTTCTTAATTAAGGTAAACAATAGGGTGAATTGTCATGAAGATACTGTGCCAGTGAAGTACCGTATTTAATGTTATAATTAGGTGTGATAAATCCCTCACGCCTTCCGGAGTCCTTCCATACACTTGGCTATATACTACACACAGCAGAATATTAGCTTTAGAAAGAACAACACTTATTCTTGTCTAAGACCATCTCGTGGTGTATCGGCTAGCATTCTTGGCTGTTGCCCCGGATGTCTGGTTTCTATTCCCGGCTCTGCCAAGAAATTTTAATTCTCGTGTGAGGGCTGGACCACGGTACACTCAACCTGGTGATGCAAAATTGAGGAGAGGATGGTTCGATTCCCACCTCAGCAATCCTGGAAGTGGCTTTCCATGGTTTCCTCATTTTACTTCAGGCAAATGCTGGAATGGTTCCTAACTTATAGCCACGCCGCCTCCTTCTCAATCCCCCTGTTTACCAATATACATGTGGAGTTTTGTAGCCGTTTCTTCATTAATCCAAATACGTATATCATCTTCCAAATATAATGCTTTTCAGTCGGTCAACCCATTACATTTGGGTGCAATCGTGTTGACCGACTGGAAAACATTACATTTCGACCTGTGTTATATGATGTGCCAAGGTTGCAGGATGGAATCCTGGCGCAGCCAGCTGGCATTTGAGGGTAAGCGAAGGCTGGTCGGATCCTCAATCCTCAATAAGCACTGCCTCTGTTAGGAGGGTAGAAACTCCAAAAAGCCAAGGTAGTAAGGTGGTGGAGATTGTTGTTTCATGAGGAGAAACATCTAGGGCATTTTCTGCTAGTGAATTAGATGACAGTGAAAATGTATATGAAATGGAAAACTACGCACACCAATTCCAGATGGACCCCCCAGCCCAAACTAAAGTTCCTCCACTAGACCAATAAACATCGAACCATGGGTATGTTTTTGGTCTACTACCCCAGTGGTGTTCCAGGCAGGGTATGCCAAGAACCCGCTGAAGGTAAGCCCAGCTACAAACATGGCAATGCCATAGAAGATTTGGTGGAGGTTGGTCGTGTTAGGCCCCTTAAAAAAAAAAAAAAAAAAAACATGGTTGTGAAAGCCAATATTTCATTTTTGGAACCTCTATTTCAGATCTTCTCAATTAAATTTTCCCGATGGCTATACAGATTAATTTAATGATTATTTAAAGTACTCTGAGGGCAGGAATTTGAAAAAATAGATTGCAGAATTAACTGTATGTCAAAGAACTAACCGAAGTCGCAATAACAACGTATTCCATCTTTAGAAAAGCGGCAATTTTGAAAACAAGAAGGGATGTAACTTGTAAGAGTAATATTTAGAACCAGTAATTTTTTTAAATTATACAGACTTATTTTTTCTCGCTTTTCATGGCGGGCCAGCAGAAATCTCTCGGCGGGCCAGATTTGGCCCGCGGGCTGCCTATTGATAAGGGAGAAAACTTGCTGCCTTATTAACCATACTCTCAACCATCGAAGAATAAAGATTGAGGGACTTGGAAGAAAATAAAGGAATGAAAATGCAGATAGGAAAGGGAAGGAGGAGACGATCTCCGTATCCCCCCCGGCAAAGTCAATGGAAAAAGGGGGGGAAACAGACCCAACTCAAGAATCCCTCGAAGTCGTCAAATCCCGAACTCATCAGCCGTGAGCCGTTGAGAGTGTAGCGCCATCCAAGATGCACCATGTGTGGTGAGGCTACTCAGTCCTTGCCCCTTTAGAGTCTCTTATAGAAAGCAAGAGATACCATAAAAATACATAGGATAAGGTCAGACCCTTGGAGAATCAGTGTATCGGAATATCTCAACAGCAAATACGAAAGAGAGGAGCAATACAGGAGTCAGCTGAGGTGAGCCACTGGGCATACTAGGCAAGGTTGAGAGTTTGAAACTGCAGTTCACTGAGCGAGTGCAGCAGTACACCGTATACGGCATCATCAGACTAATTTATTAGACTGTGCCATTGCTTAGCATCATGTATACCTCACTAGCCTCCATAAAGTCACATCGGTATAAAACTACATTGTTTCCTCCAATGTGCCATATTGAAGATTTTTTCACTGCATAATTCTGGCAGCACGTAGAATCTGATATATCAACCGTTAGGAGCGACTTAAAACGAATGTAACTATTGCTATAAAATAATAGTAGTGTATGGTCTCAGCTACCTTGGTGTAGATCTTTGAGTTGGAGCCATCTACTCTCCAATTTTACGTTCGTATTGGCTCCACCTCTGGTAGGAAGACCAAACTCGATTTGGTGTCCTGTGACTTAAATTCAATTCATTCTTTCTTTTAATCATGAAATGAGATACGATAGGTCTTTTACGAGGTGACAACGTACGACTTGAAGTGCTATGGATTTTCCCACCCTTGAAAATTCCTTACTTCCTTTGCCCAAAATCATACCCGCGATGCAAATGTTATTCTTAAAGTATAGGCCCAGTGCTTAGGTACTTCCTGTAAGGTATTATCCCAGAGTGTTCGTGGTGTGAGGAACAGATCATTTCAGCAGTAAGTAATGATGTTGAAAGGAATCCTTTATTTCTGGAATAGTGTAAGATTTTTTTCATTTATTCTCAGTGTTTTAATATGAAAGTTGAACAGTAAGGAACTTTCGAACAGTTTTGTCCCTCACACGAGACTTGCGAACACTACTGTTAGTTTCCAATATGTACGTTTTGTGTAGAGGTAAATGAAATGTGTTATTATCTTCATTATATCGTGTGTTTCTCTTCTTCATATTTCAGGTAAGTGCAAATATAGAAAGGAAGCTTTCCCTGCCGATGACCTCCCTCGCTTACAGTAAGTATTGATCATTTTTTAACATCTTGAATCCAATTCCCAAGTGCGTAAGAATAAACTGTATTGTATTGACAATAACACTTTATTTAAATACAGATAAGATTACTATCAGGTTGGAGCATTCGATCATACCATCGAAATATCGGTCCAAAGGATGAACATCGTCAGCAGTTAGGTTCCATTCGGTGGGGGAAGCATATTAATAATTAATTTTGAAACTACCGTGCGATTTATACGCTCATGAATAGGCAGCGACTTGTAGCTCTGGTAGTGCCTTGGCATGCTTGTTTGTACAGCTTGTTATTTCGAAGAGTGGTCACGAGGTGTGTGTGTGTAATTGCTCAGCACATACTTATTCAGCTGAATGTGTTTAACCAGCAAACTATTTTTGCATAGACTGCACACACAGTTCAGCTACGAGACATGTTTGAGAAAATTTCTTCAGTGAAGTTCGAACAATAGCGTCTTTCATACCTCGAACATCACAGTTGAGAACATTTTGCAAGTTGAAGACATTATTTATGACGATATCAGCAGAACTCTTCATGGAATCGGTTCTAAAAGTAATTTTCCAGCAATTAAGGGGTACAAGACTTGATGCACAATTACCTATGTACCGGTTCAACAATGTTTATGAAAGATTAAATGCAGCTTCCAGTGCGGTGAAACAATGTGTAAACAATAGTAGAGGCTATATAGAAAAATATGAAGGGCGATCAGAAACTAAGGTTACAATGCCTGCAGTGAAACGAGTGCATTTTATTTCAAACAACCAATACAGGCAACTGGTAGTACATATATTAGGTTATTTTATGTTTGACGATGTCGTGATGTAAATATTATATGTCAGAAAACTGTATCATAATGAGGGTCATTATAGTAGGCTACTATTCTTCATTAAGAAACAGTTTATCCAGCCAATCAGAGCTCATTCATTGACCAATTAGGTAAGGATAGCTTCGCGCATGCGCTCAAAATCCAACATGTCGGACATGAATTACATGATTTGAAAGTTCAAATTGGCTATCGGATCAACCATTGTAGTTACAATCCAAACACAAAGACAAAATCAGCACGAACCGTTACGGTAACAAGAAAATACTATGACATATGCATGAAATTTATCAAACTACGTCCAGAAGTTAGCAAAACAGCATCCTTCTACATAAATTGCCGACATGGAAAGTGCACCGTCCCATATTTTCGCGTAAATAAACTGGCGAATATGAGACAAGAAATAGCACTGTACCTAAATATCCCCTCCTCCAATTTCTACAAAGCGCGTTGCTTTCAAACGATTTCGGTGACAATATAAATGAATGCTAGTTCTGATCGACACTATACATCATGCAGGCTGTAAACAATAGCATTGCCAAGCAAAGTAAATGGTGTCTGCTTTCGAAATTCTTTGACCCACGCATGCGCTCTGTTCAGTCAGCAAACCACCCAGCGCGCTCTTTTCACTAACTGAAGTTACTGAATCCCACAGATATTTATGAATATTTGTGTTAAAACATATAATAAAGTTATAATTATCGTCGAACATAACATTCGTATGCAACTCGCTTATAATGCTAATTAAGACACTCGTATGAAAATTATAAAACTCGCTCCACTCGTTTTATAAACATACTCGTGTCTTAATTATTGTCATTATAGGCTCGTTGTATAATGTACGGTGGGTGAGTGGATAGCGTGTCGGTCTACTAACTCCAAGATTGCAGGTTCGCTCCTGGCCGTGGTAAGTGTTTTTTTTTTTTTTTGAAAGGCGGCAAAAGTACGACACGCATCTCGTACGATGTTGGCATGTCAAAGAACCCATTTGAATTCAGTAGGCCGTGTTCATAATGGCAAAATTAATCTCGGGAGTTTCCGCCAACACAAAGTTCTTCATTTCTCTACTAGAAAGCGCTATAGTGTTCAAGGAGCTTAGATATCTAACCTCCTTGATTTTCACAGTGATTCAAGGAACAACGAAATTCGACATGCAAGCTACCCTCTGGGTGTCAAATTACAAAGCTTGCACCCGGCATCCGAGGCCATACGATATTATTATTATTATTATTATTATTATTATTATTATTATTATTATGTACTATTTGAACATAGTTTCCATATCTGTTTAGGCTCTTGTCGTTTCGTGGGATGAGTTTGATTATTCCCTCATGGTAACAATCCTGTCCTTGAGCGTTCAGCCACGTTGTTGCAAAGTGTTTCACCGCCTCGTCTGAAGCGAATCGTCAATCTCCTAGGTGCTCGTTCAAGTGAGGAAACAGTTGAAATTCACTTGGGGCGAGGTCCGGACTGTATGGAGGGTGGTCAATGATGTCGCAGTGAATCTGCTTCAGCGTGGTGGTCTACTGGCGTGTATGAGGTCACGTGTTATCATGAAGGAAGATGACGTCGTTGGTGAGAAGTCCTGGTCGTGGTTACATGTTTCGCCCACAGAAATCAAATTACTGAGCGAATCTCTTCGTGACCAAGTTTTCCAAATTACTCACCATTACTGAAGTTGCTTACCTTATAACTAGCGCTGTAGGTGGTGGGTGGATGAAACTCTGCACTGTTACCAACCGTGTGTGTTCAAATTACCCCACACGCTATAACAGATGAAACTCCAGAAATATCGGCTTTATAACCTTACTTTCTGATCTCCCCTCGTAAGTTTGAATTTATTTTGACATGCATTGCGGTTTAACTTATTAATACATCGAAATAGCTTTAAACTATCCTCATTTATAGAAAAAATACAGGGCATTTCTCTAATGGTGTCTTTGAGAATGGTGGTCAACATGTAATAAGGGAAGCCCAATTAATCGAAATCAAATTCTTCCCTGGCCCTAGGATCTTTCACTTAAATTTTCGGAATTGCGTGCATATTATTATCTAAAATTAACTAAATCTCAACGATTTATAATGTATTCACTGTATTTGCTAGCTCTGATTTAGTAACTCAATTTATGATCGGGAAAAGTCGTGCCAGAAATTATCTTGGAATTCCCTATTAGGTGTAGACTGACTGAAGAGCATTTTACATGTCAAATTTCCCATTAGGTATAGACAAACTGAAGATCATTTTAAATGTTGATTTCCCCATTAGTTGTACACCGACTGAAGATCAGTTTACATGTTGACTTACCCAAGAGCATGTTTTGTATAATATCCTCATTCATATTTGCCAGACGACCGTACACCAGCTGTTTGTAATAACTTAAGTATTGTAGTTGACTATAAGAGTTTTAGTATAGTTTCAGTTCTTCACGTGTGATATGTGCTCAACTTCAGAGGTTCCTCGTAAAGTAGTTTACTGCATGGCACTGAAACACTTGCCCACATTTTACTTGTGTGTGATTATGAGATTAATGGCGTCTACAGCTGTTCAGCGTTCTTCTCTTGGTCCACAAAATAATGTATACATACTTCGTGGAACTTAATTTAAATCTATTGTATCACAATGTAGGCAGCAAGAATAAAACAAGAACGAACTGGTTTATGCGTGAAGTTGTGAGCGCTGTTATATTGTGCATTGTTTAATATGGTTGGTTCTTAAGTTTAGGGGCTGCGACAACGTGGTCATGTAGCCCCGTGTACTTTGGGTGTGTGTAGAATCTGTCTGATACCCGGTGTTAATTGTGATGACTGTATTAGTGTGTGTTATCTGTTTTTTAATTTAAGTACAGACTGCAACTTAGAATTTTTCAAATAGTTCCTACTTTTGCCGCCAAGCGCCACCGTCAACGACTACTAGGCCAAGTTCAAAACTTAGCTACTAGACGCCACCGCTGTCGGCACTTGGTAACGAACGTAGAAACCTAAGAGCGATGTTTACATTCTTAACCTATCCAATTTAGCTTCACACAGGTGTAATTAGTGGAAGGTTCTTTAACATGTCATAAATCTATGACATAGGACCGCTGGCTTTACTTCCCCTCCGAAGGAAGGCATACTGAGGGATTTTTAACGCTCTTAAAAATCCGACGGCTTCGGCCGGGTTTGAACCCGCTAACTAGGGCATAGATGCTCAGCATGCTACCGACTACGCACCGAAGCCGCTTATTGTTTAATATATTAACTTAACAATTTGAATGCTAGCTGCTACGCTACGAGGTGGTTACGTAAACTTTGATCTGGGTGCTTCTATTATTCAAGGGCTCTAATCTAGTTGTATATTTGAATATTGGATAAATACCTCATAGGTGTAGCTGATGCATATTATTTTCTAAACTTTAATCCATTAGACTCATTATCTGAGGAACCACCCGCATCCGAGTTTGGTACCACTAAATTGCTACTTAGCGCTGATAGTGAATATTACTATAATCAACCGGCATCGAAAGCTAAATGTTTTGGTGCATAGTTCTCTGGTGAGGTGCTAATAAATTATAGCAAGATGAATGGGAATTCTTTACGTTGTAAGTTGAAAAAGTATGGATCAGGTCTCCAAAATCACTTATTTCTGCATACTTATATGCAGATTATGGTGGAATCACAGTTTATCAAGATTGGCCGTCAGTGACTTCTGCATTATGCCAGAGGAGCAACTTAGTTACACATTCCTGACAACACACTTGTCGAATCTTTAAAACCAGAGATATGTACTCGCTCAATATCAAGGCATATGTTTGTTGGATATTGTGCTTAGTTAGGGATTGCGATGTCCTTTAAGAGGATTTTCTTGTGTAGTTTATCAACAAAATATTGCCTGGCCTATTTTCTGGTATCCACTGGTTGCCAAATGAGATCCTATTTTTGACTGAACCTTTACACCGGCCACGGTGGCCAAGAGTGCTAACGCGCTATCTCGTGCCTCGTAAGCATCGAGAGTGCATGAGTTCGAATCCCACCTCAGCTGTCCTGAAAATGATTTTCGTGGTTTCCCATTTTCACCACCAGGCAAACGCCGGGGCGGTTCCTGTCAACAGATCCACGGCCGACTTCGTCCTTCCAAAATCTCTTCCCTTACTCTTCCTTAATTAGACTCAAGTTAGCGGTCACCTGGGCGATCGGCCTGTCACCATCCCCTGTTGTATCTGCTGACAAAGTGTGTTCATCTCCCAGACACGTCCTTGCGATGATAGAGGAATGATCACTCACAGACTCCATGGATAAAGCCAGTCGGAAGCATAAGTGACTTTTTAAACTGAACCTTTTCTCATGGAAGTATCTCCATCCTTAAAGATTAATTCCGTATCATGGCATCATCTTCTACAATGCTGTAATCATGACTCGATCAACTACGTTTATCTTGAAGGCTAGGATTGACCAGGAGTGTAGAAATGAATCAAAAGATTGTCAATCATATAAAAACTTCATATAATTTTGTATCTTTCCTCCAGAGTCAATGCACGATTATCAGCTTTTCCTTACATCTTTGAGATTTCTTCACGCATTAATTCTGCTTCCTCGCCCAAGATGTTATTACACTCCAGGACTTTGCAAATCTTATGTTTAATGTATGATGTAAATAGTTTATAGAGAGTACACAAGCAAGTTACAGACCAACAATATAAGGGATCGTTCACCATTCGACAGTAGGTATGTCTTCCCTCACATCAAGTTGTAGGCGATCAGTTGCGAAATTGCTAGGAGTGTGAATGAGGGATGGTGAACATCTGAGACGCAATATTTTGTATCCTGAATAGGTAATTAGACATGGAGATTAAAGGAGACCGCTGTCTGTCTCACACCATTCCTCACTTTTGAAGCTCTTTACAAAACCGCAGTAATTATGTTCTCGTTAGCAAATCGTAAGAGTTTTTACTGTGTATTTTCATTTCTTCCTTTGTAGCTGGATCTGAGAATAAGGAGAGAAACTAAGACACTGCAGACACTCATTAATCTCGTCTAGATTAATGTTTCTCATCCAGGGACCATAGCGTTGTTAGTCATGTTTCGTAGAAAAAACATATAATATATTAGAATATTGCTTTCACGGTCAAGTAATTAAACTACAGTTATTTGCCGTGTCTGTTGCGGGGTCTCGCTCAGGTGTACCAATTTTGGCTCATCACCAGGCTTCTGATACGCCCCACTGGGGTAGCGGACCTTGAGAGAGCGCTTAAAAGTACGAGGTGCTTCATATATTGGACGTAGTTCGGGGTGCGAATCTTGCGAAAGCTGCTAGTTCTTTTCCCCATCAGAGAAATAGACTGCAATGTGCTTCATACATGGGACGAAATGTAAGGTTCACTATCCCAGTAGCAGTAGGGCCCATGCAGGGTATACCAGAAGCCTGGCGATGAACCTAAGTTGGTACACCTGGGCGAGACCCCACAACAGACACCGCTAAAACCTAGAAATAATAATGCTTTTTTTATAAACGACTGAAATAAAGCAGGAAGTAAAATACTGCTGCAATGGACATGTGGTGTGAGAAGAACGAACATGCCTAGTAAAAGAAGAGTCCACTCCCTGATGTAGTGGCTGACACTCCGGAGGTCGAAGTACGATTCCCGACTCTGTCAATAAATTTAATTCTGGTGTGAGGTCTATAGCGGGGTCCACTCATCCTCGTGAGGCAGAACTGAGAAGAAGGTGGGTTCAATTTCCACCTCAGCTATCCTGGAGTGGTTTTCTGTGGCTTCCCACTTCTACTCCAAGCAAATGCAGGGATTGTTCCACACTTACGGCCACGGACGCCCCCTTTCGATTCCTTACCTGAATTACAAAAACACACACGAATACAGCCATTAAAATAACACAGGTTATCAAACAAAATTTCACACACACCCAAGGGTATAAATGAGCACGATGTCCAAGGCTCTCAAATAAAACAACAACAACAACAACAACAACAACAACATTAAAAGAAGAAAAATTCGCCTTCAAGAGAGTTCGAAGGTCACTAATAACTCGGTCCTTACAAATACAAATTCTGACAATGCTCGTATGTACAATAGGAATGAATATGCAAAAATGGCCCACGTTAGAGAATGCTCGCGTATCATAATTTGGACTAATAATGATGAGTATGAAAATAATTTGTCTTATATTGATTAAAAAGTCCTACATTTTGTTTAAATTCTCATTTCTTACTGATCTACTAAAATATTAATTTGCATACATACAATATAAACAAAAGATACCAACATTTTGGTTGATGATTGTTGTACTGCTTGGTTGTGTAACTTGAGGCAACGGCCACCTCCTGCCCCATCGTAGTTTCAATTACAAATACACGCGGGACCAAATGGCCCCGACCGTAAGCCCCTAAAAAGGAATGAACAAAGAAGCCTTATCATCAAATGTTAGATCGATTCCTAGCTTTGAGCAATGACCCATGGCATCTTCTTCCCGATCCGATCATTAGTAACAAATAAACACACAACTACATACAGCACAATAACACAGGTTATTGTAAAAATTACATACACGTACAAGCAGAGTTGGGAAAACTGCTCACAAAATATAATAACTGAATCCTTGAAAATACAAAATTGTGTTTCAAAATTAAATTAATTAATTAATTAAATTAAATTCAAGACACTGAACATTTTTAGTAAATTATGCTTGCAAACCATTGATTTGAAAAATTGTAGTGGAATGGAAATCTTCTTAGCTGGAAGTATTAGGTATTTGCATATTTATTTTATAATATAATTTTGTATTTTGAATGATACAGTTATTGCATTTTGAGATTTGTATCGAAAATATATTTTTTTAGTATTTTGCCCAACTTTGCATTCCAGTATCTGGAGCTGATGACCACAATCTTTCTGTAAATGAAACCGTAGCGGCAATGACTGCAACTGTTCTCCTTGAACTGAGAAAGTGACGCTGTAGTCTGGGAAAATGAGTTTATTGTTTTACAGGCGGAACAATCTGGGAGATACAGTGTTTGGTTTGTGAAGTTGTGCCAGCAAGCACCGCCCGAAGTTCTATTCAAGTAATGACGTTAATTTAACTTTGCCAAGAAGTCAACGTATCATACTCACAAACTATTCATGAGAGAACAAGACTCTATTTCCCGGTGTCTCAAAGTATCTTATGCATGTATCGTAAAACGTAACCATGTTTCTAAATTGTTCATTATATTTCAAAATCTACCAAATTCTTCATCGATCAAACATTCACTAGTACAGACCGCTCTAGACAATAACACAGATACAGTATAATCAGACAAATTCTACACCCAATCAAGTATACAGTACAAAGTTAATAATATCGGTCCGTCTCATGGCGCAGTGTCTGTAGCCTCTGAGGTCCGGTGTCGAATCCCGTCTCTGACAAGAAATTTTGTTCTGGTCTGAGGACTGGAAGAGGGTACACTCAAACTTGTGAGGCAAAACTGAGAAGAGTTGTCTTCGATTCCCGCTTCAGCCGTCCGGGTATTGGTTTTCCGTGGTTTTCCACTTCTTCTGCAGGCAAATGCTGGTTTGGTTCTTAACTTAAGGCCACGGCCGCCTCCTTCCCAATACTCTCCTGAATTGCAAATAAACTACTACAGATATCACAATAATACATGTTATCAGATTTTTAAATGTAACACCCTTGTACACGTGGATAAATTCTAGCGATATCCAAGTCCCTCAAATGAAACAACAACAACGTGGTAATCTCGATGTCCCAAAACACTTCAATGGAACAACTCCAACAATGTGAAGTTCTTAAGAAAATTGTAAATCTCCCGTCAAACTCCGTCAGGAATATATCCTGGTAAGTTCCACATCTTATATTCATGTATGGAAAGCTTTGAAACAATTTCCAATGTTGCCTAATCATAAAACACAGGTTAACATATAAAAAATTTCACACCCCGAAGCGCACGAGGATAAATTATTACGATGTCCAACCCCCTGAAATGAAAAAATAAAAACGAATTATTAATGTTTTGTCTGTCAAAACTTACGGCGCACGGGGTAGGCCAACCTGCTTTGAGCATTCTTTGTTCTTATCTGGGAGGTATGATAGCACAGTGGTCAAACTCTCGCTTCTCGCAACGTAGATTGGATCCCAGCCCATGTAAGTGGTATTTACAAAATTAAACATCACGCGCAGTAAACATAAGGTCTCGTGGCATTTGATTACAAAATGTCATTGTAACTTTTTATGTGTGTTGTTCTATTTTGTTTACAAAATTTACCTATCAGGTTCTGTGAGGTTGCTAAAACACGAAGTCTGTAGGGGCGCTTGGCTGTATAGATGTTGGCGGGTAGATGTGTAGGCGGAACGCAGGGACGTTAGAAACAATAAAGGTTCGTGTTTACTAGAATGATTTACAGTACAACGCGCATCAAAATATTCATTTTATGGTTCAGGAACTTCAGTTTCGCTAAGCTCGTCTTGTGGCTGCCTAATTCTTATTGAATACCTGGTATATGTCGATTCTCAGCTCGCTGGCCGTCTTGGAACCGACCACCTGCGAGGGAGCAGAGTGAATGTTCAGAGCGAGAGACAGAGATTTATTTATTTATATATTTACTAGCAGAAGTACCCATTCTTCGAACGGTCTTCGGTATTAATAACCAGATGTTATCAATTGAGCTACTGTTGCAATGTTTAGGGGCTTGGAACCTGTTTGTTGGCAAAGAAACATGATTAGTTAAAATGTGCTCTCAAACTAAATTTACCTAACGTGTTCTTCCTGGCGTGAAAATAAAATTGAAAACCTCGTAGACGAATCGCAATACACGCCACATACGAACTGACCCTAACCGTTGTGTCAAGTGCCCAACTACAGGAAGACCCCTTTTATAAATTATAAAGGCTTGTGGTTCATGAAAATTAAGTTTTTTTAGCCTCCAATGGCCCAAATTCCTAAAATCAGCAAAAAACAGTCTACTGTTTCAAATCAGGAATTTTTGAAAACATTGTTGTTGTTTGGAGATATAATAGACCTTCTGTACGACATATCGCACGTGTAAGTCGTGTGAAAAAAAATCTAGTGTACTCCTTGAACCCCTTAAGCGCATTGATGAATTTTACAGTTTTAGTTGGTTCCGTGATAACCTTATAGACATTTGCAACCTTTGGCAGAAATGTAGTAAATGGAGTGTCATTACTTATTCCAGAAATGGATGGAAAGTTGGATGCCACCTCTTGAGATACTGTTGTTATGGTTAGTGGCTTGCATTCCTTCTTTAGTTTATTAAATGAAATTAGTTTTCTGGGAATATCTAAGAAACTGTTGGGTTTAGAGCCTTAAAATATAGTTTTCGGGGACCCTTTATGGGTCTTGAGGGGCCCCGAGTTTTGTTTCTGTCACCAAGGGTTTGAAAATGAGCTTTGTCTAGTCGTTGTACGCCATAATAATGATAATAATTAAAAGAATAGTAATAATAATAATAATACTATTATATAGGGATAGGGATAAGTTATAATAGACCTTCCGTACCATACCCGTACGTGTAAATCGCGTTAAAAATTCTAGAGTACCCCTTGACCCCTTAAGCGCATTACATGTATTGATGAATATTTCAGCTTAATTTGGATCCGTTATAACCTTATTGCCGTTTGCAAACCTTCACAGTGCTGTAATGTAATAAATGGAATTGCATTGCGTCTTACAGAAATAGATGGACCTCTGAGATTCTGTTGCCATTGTTACCGGCATGCATTCCTTCATTAATTTATTAAGTGAAATTAGTTTTTTGGGAATATCTCAAAAACTGTTGGTTTTAGGGCCTTAAATGTGGTTTTCGGGGTCCTTTTGGGGCCCCTGAGTTTCGTTTCTCACATTGAGGGGCTGAAAATGCTTATTTCAGCATGTATTTTAATGGGGGTAGGCCCCCCTGTTATGAGAGGTACGGAGAAGAGTTACATCAATGATTTTGTCGTACCTCTGATAGATATCTGTATCAAATTTTACGTTAATCCACCCGGCCGTTCTCGAGTTATAAGGACACAAAAATTGTCCACAGACAAACAGACAGACAGACAAAAAAAATGCGTGCATCCGTCACAAAACAGTCTGAAACGGGCAAATATGTCAAATTACCGTGGAAATGCAGAAAAAACAGACAAACATTCATTTTTATATAATAGAGAAGGGATATAATAGACCTTCCGTACCACACCCGCACGTGTAAATCGCGTGAAAAAATTCTTGAGTACCCCTTGACCCCTTAAGCGCATTGTATGTATTGATGAATATTTCACCTTAATTCGGATCCGTTATAACCTTATAGCCGTTTGCAAACCTTCACAGTAATGTAATAAATGGAATTGCATTGCGTCTTACAGAAATAGATGGACCTCTGAGATTCAGTTGCCATGGTTACCGGCATGCATTCTTTCATTAATTTATTAAGTGAAATTAGTTTTCTGGGAATATCTCAAAAACTGTTGGTTTTAGGGCCTTAAAATGTGGTTTTCGGGGGCCCTTAGTTTCGTTTCTCACATTGAGGGGCTGAAAATGAGCTTTGTTTCACCCTTCTACGCCTATTTCAGCATGTATTTTAAGGGGGTAGGGCCCCTTTTATGAGAGGTACGGAGAAGAGTTACATCAATGATTGGTGTCGTGCCTCTGAAGGATATCTGTATCAAATTTTACGTTGATCCACTCAGCCGTTCTCGAGTTATAAGGACACAAAAAATTGTCCACAAACAAACAAACAAACAAACAAACAGACAGACAGACAAAAAAATATTTTTGCGTGCATCCATCATAAAACAGTCTGAAACGCGCAAATATCGTAAATTTTCTTGGAAATTCAGAAAAACAGACAAACTTTCATTTTTATATATAGAGAGATTTATTTACTTACTTGCTTGCTTACTTAGTTATTTGTTTATTTATTTACATGGGTGTGCGTAAAATTTGGCTAATAACCTGGTTCATTATGCTGTCTTCAGTAGTGAGTTTATTTTTAATTCAATATAATAATAATGTTATTTTTCTCACGTCCCCGAAGGGGATCTTTAACGTGCTAGAAAATCTTCTGACGCGGCTCCCTCGCATTTGCGCACCCTCAAATGCTAGCTGACTGCGCCAGGATTCTATCCTGCAACCTTGGATACAACAAGCGAGAACATTACCGCTGAGCCACGCAGCCAGCCATTTGTAATTCAGGTGAGGATTGGGAAGGAGGCGGCCTTGGCCTTCAGTTAGGAACCATCCCGGCATTTGCCTGGAGTAGAGATCGGAAACCACGGAAAACCGCTTCCAGGATGGCTGAGGTAGAAATCGAGGATTCCCCTTCTCAGTTTTGCCTCACGAGGCTGAGTGTACCCCGTTCCAGGTTTCAGACCAAAATTAAATTTCTGGGCAGATCGGGAATCAAACCCAGACCTCCGGGGTGACGGTCACAAATGCTAGCCGCTCCACCAGGAACTGGACTGGCATAAAATCAAGCGAACTTACACCCACAAGGTGAAGAATATTTAAGAATAAATACGATTATTTCTCCATCAATGTAAGGGTTGCGAACTCCTGAGAACTGTACAGCATGTGGATACATGTACAGTATGTATTCTCTTTCTTCAATAATGCGAATTGTTCCTTCAGCTGATAAGTGCCGACTGCTCCGAACGGTGATCTATTCCATTCTACTCTCCAGCCAGGTAATATCGGCGTTTGTGGGGCTTGGCTGCTGATAAGTATTTTATAACCTGCAATATATCTTGCTTGAGCCTACTCGCATTTCATTAAGATAGCAGCCAAACTAATATAGGTGATTGCGTTGGCTTCGTGAGATCTATGAGACTGTAAAAGCTTTGTGTGTAGTAATCCTTTTTATGGTTCTTCCGTTGATCACATGAGTTATATCGCATTGGCCAACTTTTAATAAGGCACGATTAGCCTCCGTTCTGTTTAGCCTACATTTCATTGATATTAGAATGTTTTACAGTTGTAATGTACATACTCTCTCTTCGTCTATTCACATCAACTCGCTGGTCGATGTGAAGTGCTAGTCCTTAACTTAAACTTTATATGTTCGTTATGAATACCATTGTTCCCATCAGATTGTTCCAAGAATCATTCATGCTATCTTCATATCTCTTATTTCCAGCTGACCCATCGGTTGAATACTGAGCGATATAGTAATAATGTGAATAGGTAGCCTCTAATGGACGAGTCCGGTGGCCCTTTCATCCATCATCACCTCTCCACTTCGTGAACTGCCACTGAGGGCAGATCCGTACGTGTCTCTGTGGGACGAGACAATATCACGCTCGAGGAACACCCAGTGGTTACTTATCAAGACTGATTGCCGCACATGAGCATATCCAAGAGGTACAGCTAATTTCCTTCTTATACTGGATGTTTAAACTAAAACGGCCATTCCCACCATTTGGCTCCAGTATCGGTGACGTCACCAACGAAAAGCGAGTTTAATATTATCATGGTAGAATAACTGGTAGGGGCGGCAGTAGTAGTGTGTTACTTGTAGGCTGCCATCATGTAAACAGAGACTAGGGAATATTAAACTGGACTTATAGTAACTTATAGCTTACTCGTACAGTATATACTGGGATTTCCCCGTGGCCTACTTGTCACTTCCCTCTCCTCACTCTCCCCAAACATTCCACGTTCTTATGTTGAAAACATGTCTTAGAAGACAAAGTAGAGATCCCCATCTTAGCAAAATTAAGTAATTTTGCCAATTAAGCCAAAATCTGAAGGGCTAAATGGCCATTAATAAAGGTTTAAAATTGTGAATCGTGGAGAATTCTATGAAACTAAAAAAACAAATTTCGAAAATCACTTATTTCCTAAATGCATTTCCGGAGAAACAGCCTAAAAATGCTTGTTTCTTTACACGCCTTCTTTTTTATTCAAATCCTAGCCAAATTAATTGATTTACATATTTTTTCTTTAATTATTTCCTTGGTTCAATAGCCTTAGACATTTTTTGATGTTTTGAAAAATCTTCACACCGGAAGTAGTTATAAGGGCTTAAGCGAAACTCTGCATTGGCTTACACTAGCGATCGTAGTGGTGGTAGAACAAGGCAAACTTCTAATCTAATTGACCGGATATGGTTGAGTTTCCAGTGAACAATCATCAGTGTACCGCGTGGCATAATGCCGGCACCACGTAAGAAACGTTTAGTGTGTCCTTTACATTTAGAAAAGTGGAGAAAACAAATTGCCTAAATATACATTCGATGATTAAGACTAGGATTGTAATTTTTGGGAATAAATAATATATTCTCATACTTTTCTTCCATCTTTCTTTCTTTCTTTCTTTCTTTCTTTATCGTACTTAGGACCACGCGGCTTGTATTTACTCTTCGGTAAATGTGTTGCTTTCTTCTTCTTCTTCTTCTTCTTCTTCTTCTTCTTCTTCCAATAGTTCCACATTTTCTGACAATGAGTCAGACTTCTTTCTTCTGTCCACTTAGCACCTGTAGTCTTCTTACTTGTACATTAATATTTATTTTACTAGTTTCAGCCTCAGCCCCAGCGTTTAGGATATGATAGCAACTACTGTCGACCAAATTATTATGTGTACTCGAGTTTGAAGGTTGTTTGTGAAGTAACCAATAGACCTACATAAAATCCAATAACATCATCATTTTTGTCGTTCTATTTTACGTTAGTTCATGTAGGTTGGGAATTTTTAATTTATATTTTAATATTTTTATCGCAGTTGGAACACAAAAAGTGCCCGTTTTTAAGCGTGTTTCAACCATGCGTCACATTTAAGAATTATTATCTCACAAATCCGTCATCAGATCGAATCCAAATTTTAACACAATATTCTTTGGAATGTTGTATAACTGGTTTATTAATTTTAAAATTTGGCGTGCCCAAGAAACAAAGTTGTTATCATTTCTGTAAGGTAACTTCTTCTCGGCTCGGGGTCGTTTGAAAATGTAGTTCTTGGTCGCGTTGTAATCCTTATACATCAAAAAGGTATGCTGTATGATTGTGAAATACGTAAATTAATTCACTTATTTTATATCGGTTTATACGGGGAATTAAGACATGGTTCACCAATTAGCCGCTCCGGTGCCAGCTGTATAAAATAAGTGAATTAATTTACGTATTTCACAGTCATGCAGCATAACTTTTTGATGTATAAGGATTTCAATGCAACCAAGAACTACAGTTTCCAACGACCCCGAGCCGAGAAAAGTTTACCTTACAAAAATGATAAGAACTTTCGTTCTTGAACACATCAAATTTTGAAATTAATAAACCAGTTATATAACATTCTCATGTATATTGTGTTAAAATTTGGATTCGATCTGATGACGGGTTTGTGAGATAATAATTCTTAAATGTGACCCATGGTTGAAACACGCTTAAAAACGGGCACTTTTTGTGTTTCAACTGCGATAAAAAATAATAAAATATAAATTAAAAATTCCAAATCTGCATGAACTAACGTAAAATTGAACGACGAAAAAGATGATGTTATTGGATTTTATGTAGGTGTATTGGTTACTTCAGAAACAACTTTCAAACTCGAGTGCACATAATATTTTGGTCGACAGTAGGCTATGTGGAAGAGCTTACCTAAAAAAAATACGGTATGTCTTCAGCAGTCGCACAAATATGAACGTCTGTGAGATTGTGTTCAATAAACTGACAGCTGGCAGACGTTGCTGAAGGCAACGTTTAGTTAGTTATTGTTGCTTTAAGGGGCGGAACAGCGAGGTCATCTGCCCCTTAAAGCCACATTTATATAACCTAATTGGACCTCAAAAATTATACCCAATTTTCATTGCAATAGCATATGAATTACGAAAAATAACTAATCATCAATTTTTATAGAATAGCCTAACTAGGGCCCATCTTACGGAAATCGCATCATTTATTACCAATTATGACCTATAACGGGAATATCTATACAGTAACCTTCCTTGGTATGCAGTGCGTTGAAATAAGGAAGGGGTTGTCAGAAAGAAGCTTCCCTGCTAGCCAAGTATTTGGTTATTTAATTCTCTATCACTTGGAGTACTACTGTATATAAATTTCATGGCATATCAAGCTGTTGGATTAACAAATGGAAACAAATGGTTCGGTCAGTTTGGATTATATCAGCAACATGTCAAAATAAAATTTAATGATTTAACAAACTACAGTACAGTAATTATCTGGTGTGCTTTGTGGATTCCGAGATAGAATCTCATGTACAAACTTACTCTTATTTTCATAAAATAGCCACATGTTGCGAGAAGTTTATTACTGACCTCACCACTCTGAGAAAACAATCAAAAGTTTACAAGCGTTGCTGACGGGAGAAGGGCTCCCATGACATCGTCGTTATTGTTAATTCATTTTAAGGGTTTGGGACGTCTTGGTCATCAGCCCCGTTTCGCTGGGTGCAGGGCCGTAGAGAGCAATCACAGGCCCTAGGACAAGGTCTTCTGGGCTCCTCCATGTTTAATCAGCCTGTGACATAATTTTGGAATTATGGTATTAAATTTACAAAAATTCAAACCCTCCTCTAAATTAAGTACCGTAGAATTTAGCCTGCCCAACAGAATATTAATTTACTCCGTGTTTAAATATTCAACCACTCTCCTTCTCTTTGGTTTTCATTGGTTGTAGTGATATGAACTTAATAATTTTAAAAACTTCGCTATTAACGTTTAAACTAAATGAAACACCATTGGCTATTTAATAATATTGTATTAATTGAATTAATTCTCTATGTAGTTTACAATTTCAATAATGTGTAATTATTTATTGGAACCACTTACAGACTTGGTTTATATGTCATTACATAGCAAAACACTTCAAGTTTTTTTGACAAATCCATTACGGCTCAATGTGTGCACTATTTGTCATCCTGGACACATCCCAACGAAAGTTGATTTCCTGCCACGTATGAACCAGCATTTCCGGGGTAATAGAGGCGATGGCTGTTGTGATACGATGTCTCCGTTCATCAAGATTTGCAGATAGGGGAGGAATGTATACCCTATCTTTCACAAATCCCCACAGGAAGAAGTCTAGGGGTGTGTAATCTGGGGACCGTGGCGGCCAGGTAATTATTTCTCTCAAACGTTCACTTTGGGGCTGTCACGTGGTGCCCATGTGGTTTTTCCATGCCCCAAATACGACAATTGTGTTGACTCGGCCAGAAAGGTGCAACGTTGATTCATCGCTGAAGACCACATTGTTCAAGAATGACTCATCACGGCTGATGCGATCCATCATATCAACACAGAATTCATGTCTGGTATGTTTAACTGCTTCACTTAGTGCTTGAACCAAGGGCAATCGGTATGCTTTCATGTCCAAATGTCGACGCAACACCCGCCAAACAGTGGCCTGAGGGATACCAGTTTCGATTTTTCCAGACTGCGGACGAACCTCTCCCTGTTTCCACCACATCGCCAGTCACAGGTGCGCGGCCTGGCACCTTTGTGTGTAGCACAGAACAACCTGTTTCGGTAAATGTCTGGTGCAATTTGTACACTGTTGGTCTGTTGGGTGGGTCTTTGCCAAATTCTGTGTGAAACCTCCGCTGTACACTCGTTGCTGACTTGGTTTCTTCAAACCTGAACACGCACTTCGCTCTTTCCGCTCCAGTGAAAGACGCCATTTCCAACAAGTGACAGGTGGCGCGCGTGGCGGACAACTGCAACTACAAACTACGTGAGTCAAAACTCGAAGTGTTTTGCAATATAATAACATATAAACCAAGTCTGTAAGTGGTTCCAATAAATAATTACACATTATTGAAGTTGTAAACTAGATAGAGAATAACCCTGTACATTAATTGATTATACTAGTTTCGGCCACATTATGGCCTATCAAAGCATTACCTTATAATACTTATTCCAACGTTTATACTCCATTATTTCTCCATTACTTCGCAAATACATACCCACCTACAGTTCTAACCTAGCTATTTCTACTTATATACTCATAGTATCACATACACATCACTTCTACTCCTCGCTGTTTGTATCAAGACTTATATTTTTCATATTTTTCTTACTTAATACATTTTTAACATATCTGTTTTCTTATTTTTTTATTTTAATGTGTGTGCTTTTGGACGAAGAATTTTTTTAGATTTTTTTATAATATCCTCTGTTATGGCAAATGTACAGTATATTAAGCACATGTTCTTGCACCTTTTCATCTCTTAATTTGCGCTGAGGAATGTCGCAATGTGACTGAAACCGGTATGACATTAAAGTACAATATATATTGACTTATGGTTTTATAATAGTACATTATGCAACGAGCCTATAATGGCAATAATTAAGACACGAGTATGTTTATAATTTCCATTACCATTATAGGCGAGTTGCATAGGCCTACGACTGTTTATGTTCGACGATAATTATTATAACTAGTCTATTTTATGTTCGAACATATATATATCCATAAATATCTGTCGAGACTTCACCAGTTTTATGTACTGAACAGAGCGCATGAGACGCAGAGAATGCCTTGTATTTGACCATGGCCTCCTCGATTACCCCACTATGACACTAGGTCACGCAGTGAAATTTAAATTAGAAGGCCGTGGAACTCAGCGCAGGCGCGATGAGTTCCTTATCTAATTGGTCAAACAACTGTTTCTTGAGCTCTGATTGGTGGGAGAAACTGTTTCATAATGAAAAATAGTGTATAATGAGCCTCATTATAGTACAGTTTTCTGACATATAATAGTCAGGGTCGAATATAATAGTACATTATGCAACGAGCCTATAATGGCTATAATTAAGACACGAGTGTGTTTATAAAACGAGCGTACGCGAGTTTTATAATTTTCAAACGAGTGTCTTAATTACCATTATAGGCGAGTTGCATACGATTGTTTATGTTCGACGATAATTATTATAACAATTTTATATTCGAACATAAATATTCATAAATATCTGTCGAGATTTCGCCAGTTTTATGTACTGAACAAAGCGCATGGGACGAAGTGAATACGTTGTATTCGACCATGGCCTCCTCGATTACCCCACCATGACACTAAGCCACGCAGTGAAACTTAAATTAGAAGGCCTTGGAACTCAACGCAGGTGCGATGCTATCCTTACGTAATTGGTCAGACAGCTGTTTCTTGAGCTCTGATGGGTGGGAGAAACTTTTTTATAATGAAAAATAGTGTTATAATGACCATCATTATGATACAGTTTTCTGACATATAATAGTCAGGGTCGAACATAAATCTTATTATAATTAGCCTACATCGTCAATAAGGAACAGGGCTAATATGGTCATATTCATGTCCTTTCATTTTTAAAAGAACTATTATAATTACTGAGGAGGGCCATAATGTGGCCTAAACTAGTATAACCAATTAATGTAATGTATATTAATTCAATTTATTGGCATTAGGTGTAATAGAATTATCAAATACCCATGGTATTTCATTTTGTTTCATTGGTTGTTCAAGATTTTGATCACTGTGCATTAGAATTCCATTTAATTTGTACCAGAACGCGTTCAAGCACCACAAGAAAAAGCCATACACCTTTCAGAAATGTACGAAGTAAAGAGTCATTTTTTTCCTGAGATTGAATTAAAAATTTTAATTCCGCAAAGAGATGTGGCATGTAATAAATTAAATGGATAACTCAGGCAACTTTCCCATTTCCCCGGAAGAAAAACGAATAACAAAATGGCATTTGTGAAATTAATTGTAAAATGTTGCCTTTATAATGTTTGGATAGTATTCACTGGCTGTATTTATATCGTACAGAGTCATAGGCTATCAGAAAATTTCATAATAGTTTAAACATTTAATTAAGGAAAGCTGCCCACCACCTCGGGCCCGTCAGCAAATCCGGGTTCCGGGGCTAGAGCCCCGACACCTCTCGTCCGGCCTGGTTGGATGTGTGTAATTTTCTATGCATTTATGTGATGACTAGGGCTCGGATAACCATGTGTTTTATGCTCGATAGATATGCTTAAAAAAACATTATATGCTCGATAGATATGCTCGAAAAAAACATTATATGCGGTTAAATATGCAGAATATGCTCGAAAAACACCGTTAAAAACTGTAGAAAGGAAAGTGAAACGAAAATAACCAATAACATATCTTTATATACGGGCTTTATTTTCTAATTGTATGTATGATACACTGCAATATACTCGCATTCAAGTTTCAAGTATATATAAGAGAAGTTTTCTTATAAAAGTTACAGTTTAAAGTTCATTTACAAAATGTTCAGAACTAGGCAAGTCAATGAAGTAGATCTGCATTGGTCTGTACAACAAGAAATTTTCTTTGTTTTCAGTTTTGAATGATTTTCTTAAATCAGTCAATAAAAGTTTCAATGATGAGAACGACCTCACTAAAGGTTAAAAACCTGAGGTTTTATTATCCGCACCAGATGGGCTTTTCAATCATTATTTCGGTTTTCGAACCTTAAGGATGGTCAGGGCTAGAATTCGGGGAAGGGGGGGGGGGGGGGGATGGATGAATTCGAAGGAAAACAAACTATTTAGACGAAAACCACACGAATATGCATTTATATGCTTCTATTATGAAAACATCGGTTTTATGCATTTATATGCTCGATAAATTTTAATTCTGTTGGTCCCAGAGAGGTGAAAATACCACCGAAAGGCTTCTTTCAATGTGTACTATTCAGAAAAAAAATATGCAAATATGCTCGAATCCGAGCCCTGGTGATGACTATAGCCGTGTGTGTAGCTGTATTAGGGACAGGGAGGGAGTAGGTGTCCCAGGACTTAATATCCCGGCATTTACCTGGAGGGAGTATGGAAAGCCTACAGCGCTGGGACTCCAACCTTCAATCTCCGAACTTGCTGCAGCTGCCCGAGCGGTCGTGGTGCTCGTTTTAACGACTGTGCCACGGGTCACCCATGAAATCGGTTACAACTGCATGTATAGTATAGTACTGGAAGAGAGAATTGAATGCGCTGTGTACAGTACTGATTTAGTACCGCCTGAGTCTGCCCCACAGAAAAGGATCGCAAACAATGAAAATCCTCCAAGTAAATGCTACTGTGAATTTAAGTCAACTGTAGCTGCGAGTATTATTTAACACAGAGTTCGCTAGGAAACCACAGGAGAAACATACATAGAAATGTTTCAGTCATACCCTTATACATAGTATCGACTGTTATAAATATATGTGTTGTTATTATTGTTGTTTTGTTTGAGGGCCTTCGACATCGTGGTCATGTATCCCCGTGTACTTTGGAGTGTGTAGAATTTTCAATCTTCCCTTTGTTGCACTGCTACCTAGCTACCAAACCCACTCTACGGTAAAGAGTGGTTCATGTCATAGATTTATGGCATGTTAAAGAACCTTCTTCTAATTGCACCTGTGTGAAGCTAAACTGGATAGGTTAAGAATGTAAACAACGCTCTTAGGTTTCTACGTTCGTTGCCAAGAGCCGACTGCGGTGGCGTCTAGTAGCTAAGTTCTGAACTTGGCCTAGTAGTCGTTGACGGTGGCGCTTGGCGGCAAAAGTAGGAAATATTTGAAGAATTCTAAGTTGCAGTACTTAAATTAAAAAACAGATAACACACACTAATACAGTCATCACTATTAACACCGGTTATCAGACAGATTCTACACACACCCAAAATACACGGGGCTACATGACCGCGTTGTCGCAGCCCCTGAACTTAAGAAGCAACCAACCAACCAACCAACCAAAGAGTGGTTCGGCAAACAAATCATCAGACACGTAGCCTAATACCCACTGCACTTGACTATAGCTCATTTTGAACTACTATTACTGCTACTTCTACTGCTACAACTACAAGCACACCAATAACACAGGTTATGAGACAACTTTTATTTATATACTGTATGTACACCCAAGTACTCAGAGATAAATGACCACGATGTCGGAAAGCCCATAAACGAATTAACATGAACATCAATTTGCTTGAGTGAGAAAGGAAGAGAATGTACAGAAGATGAATGATAGGCTGGTGCAGAACAGATTGGGGTGGTATGTGCCTGTGAAAAGATTGGATGATGAAACAAGTGATGGAGAGATGGATGACTGGAAAGAGAGGAGGAGTACGGTGTATGGATTTGGTGAAGGACAGTGTGAGAGAACAAAACCTGGAGTGGAGTTTAGCAGTTGAGGATGGATGGTGGACAGGCAGAGTAAAGTAAAGGGGCGTCATATTTGCTCCAACCCGGCGTAGGCTGTTAAACGGAAATTGATGATTATGATAATGATCAATGACCTGCACTTATAGGCCTATAGTTCTTAAATTTGGTTTTTATAACAGAAAAGACTTTTAAAGTAGCCTAATGCGGTTATAATTTTTGAACCGGGGAAGTATGTAAATTTGTGATCTATATATATAAAAATCAATGTAACGTTTGTGGGTATGTATGTCTCCTATGCGTTCATATACCATTCGTCCGATTGCGATGAAACTTGGGTGAGATGTTGAGTACACTCCAAGGAAGGTTTCTGACTTAGTAAATCCATTTTACAATAGGTAGCTCACGCGTACATTCAACAAATGAGCGACGATGCGCGAAGCATTTCAACAAAGTCCCGTATGTGTTCATATACCATTCGTCCGATAGCGATGAAACTTGGGTGAGATGTTGTGTACACTTACGTGAAGGTTTCAAAATTAGTGAATACATTTCACAGTAGATAGCGCACAAGTAGATTCAACAAATGAGCAACGACACACAATGCGTTTCAACAAAGTCCCGTATGCATTCATATACCATTCGTTCGATAGCTATGAAACTTGCGTAAAATGTTGTGTACACTGCAGGGAAATTTTCTGGCTTAGTACATCCACTTTACAATAGGCAGCGCACGAGTAGATTCAACAAATGAGCTACGACGCGCGAAGCATTTCAACAAAGTCACGTTTGCGTTCATATACCATTCGTCCGATAGCGATGAAACTAGGCTGAGATTTTGTGTGCACTCCAGGGAAGGTTTCTAGCTTAGTAAATCCCTTTAAAAATAGGTAGAGCACGAGTAGAATCAACAAATGAGCAACGGCGCACGAAGCGTTTCAACAAAGTCCCATATAATTTCATATACCATTCATCCGATAGCGATGAAACTTGGGTGAGATGTTGTGTACACGCCAGGGAAGGTTTCTGGCTTAGTACATACATTTTACAATAGGTATCGCACCAGTAGATTCAACAAATGAGCGATGACACGCGAAGCGTTTCAACAAAGTCCCGTATAAAGTCATATACCAGTCGTCTGATAGTGATAAATGTTTGGTGAATTGTTGTGTACACTCAAGGAAAGGTTTCTGGCTAAGTAAATCCATTTTACAATACGAAGCGCACGTTTATATTCAACAAATGAGTGACTACGCGCGAAGCGTTTCGACAACGTCCCGTATACGTTCACATACCATTCATCCGATTGCGATGAAACTTGGGTGAGATGTTGTGTACACTCCAGGGAAGGTTTCTGGCTGAGTACATCCATATTACAATATGTAGCGCAAGAGTAGAATCAACAAATGAGCGACGACACGCGAAGCGTTTCAACCCAGTCCCGTATGCATTCATGTACCATTCGTCCGTAGCTATGAAACTTGGATGAGATGTTGTGTACACGTCATGGAAAATTTCTGGTTTAGTAAATCCACTATACAATATGCAGCGCACAAGTTGATTCAACAAATGAGGGACGACGCGCGAAGCGTTTCAACAAAGTCCCGTATAAGGTCATATACCATTCTGCCGTTAGCGGTGAAACTTGGGTGAAATATGGTGGACACTCCAAGGAAGGTTTCTGGCTTAGTAAATACATTTCACAGTAGGTAGCACACGAGTAGATTCGACAAATGAACGACGACATGCGGAGCGTTTCAATACAGTCCCCTATGTCTTCATATCCCATTAGTCCGATAGCGATGAAACTTGGGTGAGATGTTGTGGACACTTACGTGACGGTTTCTAACTTAGTAAATACATTTTACAGTAGGTAGCGCACGAGTAGATTCAACAAATGAGTGACGGAGCGCGAATCGTTTAAACAAAATCAGGTATGCGTTCATATACTATTCATCCGATTGCGATGAAACATTGATCAGTTATTGTGTACCCGCCAGGGAAGGGGACTTAGTAAATCCATTTCACAATAAGTAGCGCAAGAGTAGATGCAACAAATGGGTGACGACGCGCGAAGCGTTTCAACAAAATCCCCTATTGCGTTCATATAACATTCTTCGATTGCGATGAAACCTTGATGAGTAATTGTGTACACGCCAGGGAAGGGCTTCGACTTAGTAATACATTTCTCAATAGGTAGCGCACGAGTAGATTCAACAAATGAGTGACAGCGCACGAATCGTTTAAACAAAACCCCGTATACGTGCATATACAATTCATCCGATTGCGATGAATCATTGATGAGTTGTTGTGTACACGCCAGGGAAGGGTTTCGACTTAGTAAATCCATTTCACAACAGGTAGCGTACGAGTAGATTCAACAAATGAGTGACGGCGATGAAACTTTTGAAAGTTGTTGTGCACGCTTCCACGAATGGTTCTAAATTAGAAAATCCATTTTACGATAGCTTAAAGGCAGTTAACATGTTGTGTATCCAAAAGCACTTCAAGAAACAGAATTTCAACGCCAACACTTTCTTTGATTGGCATTGCAACGCATGCCGGGTACAGCTTGTAAATAATAAATGAACACAGTACAAAAATTATATTTAAAGCAATAATTTTATAAATTAACCTCGTTTTCTGATATATTATCTTACCTATAAACGTGTGGCATTAACCCTCCAAAACAATAAAATAAACTGATAATGGTTTAATTTATTTCGGTGGACCATATCTTTAGGTAAATACGTTCTTTGATAAGTTATGTTTGGCATATTTAGGGATTCATGTAGCCTATAACACAGAAGCCTGTAAATGACAAAAACAATTAAATTGCAAAATAAGGCATTACCGCCATGCATATTGATGATACAGTATCATAAATAAATATTTACAGTCAATTTTGCATACAATTACTTAGTATTTTTCTAACTTCATCTTGGGCAGTAACATTCCGCATAAGTGACATTTGGTTAATAACATTATATTTAAATGCACTTTCCTAGCTCACTTTGAACTGAACACCCCAGTTGATGTGACATCTTGCCAAAGTCATGCATATAACCGAGCATTCTAAACACGCTTCATATAGGTCTACTCTGTTACAGACACTATATCAATGTAGTTCGCTTAAACAGTCCTTGAATTTGGTTTGTAGATTAGAAAATCTCACTAAGGTAATGCGACTTTTTGGTTGGCTGGTTGGTTGGTTCCTTAGTTTAGGGGCTGCGACAACGCCAGTCATGTAGCTCCGTGTACTTTGGGTGGGTGTAGAATTTGTCTGATAACCGGTGTTAATTATTGTGACGACCGTATGAGTGTGTGTTATCTGTGATTCAGGTGAGGACTGTAGACGATCAAGTAGTTCCTACTTTTGCTACCAAATGCTAACATCCACGACACCTAGTTGCGAACATGGCTACTAGAAGCCATCGCAGCCAGCAACTGGCTGCGAACATAAGAACTAATACAGCGTTATCAAATCTAACCTACAAATTTTAGTTTCACGCAAGCTTAGTTAGTGGAAGGTTCTTTTACATGCCATAAATCTATGACTTGGGCCCGCCGCATTTACTTCCCCTCCAAAGGAAGGCATACTGAGGGACTTTGAACGCTCTTAAAAAATCCGACGACTTCGGCCGGGTTTGACTGAGGAAATATGTGAATTTACTGTACGCATATTTATAGTTAACCTAAATGGGTTTTTTTTTTCGAAACACTGTAGCAGAGTAGAAACCCCATGGGCTCACAGATATTTCACAAAACATGAAATCAATCTAGGAATGTCACAGCCATCCGTGGTTATAATTGAACAACCGTAAATACTCTGTGGGTACTTTGAGTTGCAATTAAATTTTCCTTCTAAATATAACTTATGGCTGCACTTGTAATAGGACGCAGAACAGATCTTTGCAGTGGCGTTACTGGCGTTGGTGTCACCCCCTACCCCCCATGACCTCCTTCCGTTCAAAAATACGAAGAAATCTTGCCATTAAAATGTTTTGAAAAACATATGTCATGTGTTCGAAACGGCCTTGAAGGATTTTTTTTTTGGGGGGGGGGAGAGTTTGTGTTTTTTGTTTTGTTTTTTGTTTTCTACGAAAAGTTATTTGTGTTTGAAAAGAAGCAAATCATGAAATTTGGTGTCACCCGGTGCGGTCCGCACCCCCGCACCCTCTCGTTGCGCCACTTACCCATGTTCCTTCTGTTGTATAAAGATTATTTATAAAGATGATTTATAACTCGGTACAATGTATTACTACGTATTCATCAGTATTCTGTGTTTGGGCCAACAGAATGAAAGCTGAACATAAAGAGGACATTGAGCTGGCTGTAGTCGTGCTAAGACAGTCTGAGTCTAGCGAGAACTTTCGTTTGGAATTAGCGACGCGACGGACGCGGCGAGCCAGGCTAGTTAATATTCGGAGCAAGTTGGTGAGCCTACATTAGAGGTCGGTATGTGTACCATTAGGCCAGGCGCGGGGAGAGGGGGCGGGCCTTGTACTCTGCATGCCAATTGAAGACATCACTGGTGGGGTGAACACACTATAAAGACCTGACGTGATTTATTGCACCATCAATTCACAGCCTAACGATCTATCGTGTCCACCACGCCAGGGTGTCAAGTTGTTCAAATCAAATCACATCACATCATGTCGTGGAAGTGTATTGTCTTGCTCCCGCTAGTGGTCGCCGTTTGCATGGCCGCTGCAACTCCTGTCACTGACAACAATTCGCTGTGGCAACAGGAGGCTTTGGATGAGCTGCGCGCCGAGTGTACCAAAGGCAGTGAAGTGGCTTGTATGAAGCTCAAAGTCGTGGAGGTGATGGAAAATGTGCTCAAGAAGGATTCCTTCAAGGTAAGTCAGTTTAGCATTATTAATACAATACAATTTAAATAATTATTTATTTCATTAATTAATTATAATAGTCCATGTAGCGTACTTTAAATTATTTATTCGAGCGTATGTCTATAATGATTACGTTACGGTAAGTGAGAATATACTGAAGCGATAAAACTAGGGATTACTCAGAAAGTTATAGAGAATAATATTTAAATAAGTAGCCTAATATATATTAACAATCAGGTAGCCACCACTCAAATATAGGCAAGCTAGAAGGAAGGATAATCTACTCAAGCAAACTGTTAGAAAGGACCGATGGCCTAGGTCTCAGGCTTTCAAATAAGTATGATAATAAACTGTTGGAAACACTAGCGTCCTTGCAGCCTGCTATTGGTAGTATAGATATAACGCAGATGTAGGCTTACTGTCAACGAAGTGTTTAAAACCTCGAATGAAATCATTTATTGAGTTTTTAACACTCTTCATCACAGTGTGAAATACAGGTTGTGCGTAATGAGTCGCCTGATTTGATTCACGTCATATGACCGTGCTTTTCGCGCCTGCCCGTGAAACATATGTCAACTGGATCCGGAGACTGCCGCTAATAGTTGTAACACTACTGGGGTCGTCAGAACACCGTTATTTTGCTGTGAACAGTCTTTTCACAAATAATAAGTGTCTATGGTCAATGAACAAAGGTTTTAGGCGCCATTTCGAAGTCCTGGATTGGAAACCTCCAATGGCCATCAAGGTCAGCAGACTTAATCCCTTCAGACGTTTTCCTGTGGGAGGTACCTTGAGAGTAAAGTCTTAGCTACTCCATTGCCTATTCTTGGAAATCATTCGGTGTTTGTAAGAATGTGTCCAACGAAATGATCACCAACCCGGGGACATCGCAGTCATGTGGCCTCGTGTACTTGGGTGAGTGGGGAATCTGTCGGATAAAAGCAAACCAAACCTCGTGGCACTACAGCCCATAAAGTGCCTAGCGACCGCTGCCCAGCCATTTGGCCTGCAGATTATGGGGTGACGCGTGGTCAGCGCCGGATCCCCTCGGCCGTTAATCTTGGTTTTCGTGACCGGGGTGCTGCCTCACTGACAGACAGCTACTCGATTGTCCTCTCGAGGCTGGGTGCACCCCGTTGCAACCCTCACGTCAGTATCTTAAGTTCCTGATGGAGCCAGGAATCGAACCCGGAGCCTCCGGGTGTGAGGCAGGTGCGCTACTCCAACACGGAGCTAGCTATCTGCCTGGTAGGCTGTGTCATATTGGTGACTGTGTGTACTTCCACACACAAGTCCATAGTGATAGTAATCAGCAGTGTTACCAACGTAGGAACGCCTCCCGTGCATGTTGATCCGTTATTATTTAAATACTCCTTGGAACGATATCGCGAGCATTTACGTCTTAAGTCAGCGCTATGTTCAAAACAAGAAGCTAGCTGATGACCTTGCAGTTAAAAACACAATGTGTTTTACAAGGCAAGATAACCCCCAGCTAGCATGATTTACAAATGTAATGTTTTTGTTTTTTTGAAGCGTCGGCATGGACAGAGTGTATTGCGCCGAAGGGAGTTGATAGAATTGTCTTGTCCCCGAGCGGCGGACGGACGGTCGCGACTGCTAACACGTTTCCGGATGTACTCACCCGAGAGACATGTGATGAGAAGTCGCAGCACGTACAGTCATATCTCAGACAAACAATGACAAAGCCGCAACATTGCGAGCAGACGAGATCAACACGACAAGCTAAGGTCATGAGTTATTAATGTTTTAAGGAACGGAACAGTGAGGTCATCTGCCCTTAAAGTAATCGATTCAATTCTTCAGAAGCATTGCCTACACTAGATAGAAACTGAAGCAATCCAGTTCTCCTATCCTACTTTAACGAAGTTTGTTTAACCCTAGAATAATAGTGTTCGTCTCCGCGACCAAAACGGGATCACTTCTGCGTCCCCAGGTCTCCATTTTGTCCAATTCCCACCAGTGTTTAGCAGTCCTAAAATCCAAAGCAAACTGGTCAAAATAAAAAAAATTAAAAGAATTCGTCAAAATTCATAAAATCCCAAAAAATCAAAATTAGTCAAAATTTGTCAAAAAAAACTCAAAAAGTAAAAAACTGTAAAAATAATTATATTTAAAATATAAAAAACACGGCAAATCAAAATTAGTCAAAATACAGAAAAAAACAATCAAAATTAGTCAAAAAAATTCAAAAACTTCAAAAAGAAAACAAAATAAAATTTAATCAAAATCCAAAAAGAAAACAATCACAATTAATCAAAATTAGTGAAAAGCCAGATCAAAAAAGTCCAAATAAATAAATAAATAAATAAAGAAAGAAAGAAAGAAAGAAAGAAAGAAAGAGTCAAAATAAAATAAAAAATCGAACAAACTTATTCAAAACCAGTCCCCATTCTGCTGGCATAGAGAGTGAAATAATAGTTGACGTAAGTGGTATTTATTATCAGTTTCTGGAATCGTAGTCGTCGCCGATGCGAAGTGCTACCGATAACAACGTTGCAGTTAGCGCTACCGTTCTAGGGTTAAAGTCATTGTACAAGCTGCTTTTACGTCATCAATTGTTCTGTAACGAAGTCCTTTCAGGGGGGATTTCAAACGGGGATACAAATAAGTCTGGGGGAGCCAAATCCGGACTGTAGGGTGGCTAAGGCAGTGACTTGTACACAAGACGAAACCGAGGTTTACAAAATCTCCCGTCCTTCACCTCTGAGAGCTCGGAGACAACTGAGCAAGAATTCGCACTGAATTTGGCTTACCCCACCATTGATCCCGTCGGGTAGAGTGCGCTGTAACTTACAGTCGCTTATCAATAAAGTGGATGACAATTCTTCCCTAAAGACCTTGTATCTGGGATTAGCATGGACAGTTTTATATATCGGTACATTTGCGACACCTAGTTACCGAGGCAACAAGTGCAATTGTCCGCGATCACCATGCACAAGTCAAAGGCGGTACTTACAATAGACGAATAAAAGCATATCGATGATTCTATGTTTTGGTTCTGCAATACCACAATTTTTATTTTCAATCACTCTCTCTCTCTCCCTCTCTCTCTGATTCACACACGCACTGATATATATATATTCCCCATCTTATTACGAGTCATCAGCCTTCAAATCAGAGACAGCAGGACTTACTGCTCTGTTGTTCTACGTTCCTAAAATACGTTTTTGTTGATTCTTTAGGGGGGTTGAGACATTCACTGGTAGTTACTCCGCCGAATCTAATTGGACAAAAGCGTGTTGTATCCTACATTGATAGATCAATGTAGAACCCAAATAAAGAGGGCAGAGAGACTAAGCAGATTATCTTCCTCTAACCACTATATTCTCCATAAATATCCAGAACATTCTCACAGCTGACAAAGTGTGCAGCAGGGTTACGAACTCTGACGTCACAGTACACGATCCTGAGTTAAACTGATCCTTCAGTATTTCATTACAGTCAGCAATATTGGCTGTATTCAATATAAAGATTTTGTGTTACGGATTTGGAAATGTTTACATCAATCGATGCTAATCGGAACTGTGGCTTTGTTAGTAATGCATGTTGTTGTAAGCAATGTACACATTAAAATCCTATTATTACTGTCGCATTTAATAACCAATAACACGCTCGTACTTTCAATTAGAGGAAGTGTGTGTTTCAAGTTCCAAAATCCTCTATCCGCTCGTAATCTGTGTGATTCGTTTTTATTTCCGTGTCTGACGATCGATAGGTATTGGCTGCCATCCCAGAGGTCCAGGTTCAATTTCCACCTCATCCCTCCTAGAAATGGTTTTATGTGGTTTGCCTCTTCTACTACTGCCAAATGACAGGCTGCTTTAAGGGGTGGAACAGCGAGGTCATCTGTCCCTTTTAACAGAGATAAATTATACAAATTTAGATTTATTTAAAATGTATAGGTGGATGCCTAAATAAAAAGCCTAAAAATAATATAACAAAGAAAATATAGATAAAAAATAATAATTTTAGTATTAAACAAAAATAAAATAAACAAAAATTATACAAATTTAGATTTATTTAAAATGTATAGGTGGACGCCTAAATAAAAAGCCTAAAAATAATAAAACAAGAAAATATAGATAAAAATAATAATTATAGTAATAAACAAAAATATAGCCTACAGAAAAAAAAATCAAAAATTAAAACAGGAACAAGTTCTTTGAGTAAATACACACTTAAGAATGTAGTCCCAGATTGACTACTGTCAATTACAAATACGCACTCACTCTGATATGGACACTACAATACACATATTATTGGTGATGCCATGTAGATGATGTACGTATCAATAATATTGTTTCTTTTCCACTGCCTTCTAACTGAGAAACTGAAGTTATCCGGATGGACAGTTATCTTGTAGTCATCAATGTAGTCCACGAGAGAGCTTTTGCGTGCCACCCTGCACGGCAGAGAGTATCGGGGATTATATCTCCCCTACTTCCTCGGTCGGAATAGAACCTGTGATAGGCCTACCTGCAATTCAAAGATGTTAATATGCGTGCATTATAGTAGGCGATGCATGTATCAAGTACGTTTTGAAAGTCATTGTCTAGAGCGTGGCGCTCTATGGGAGTGACACATGGACTGTTGGAGAAGAGAAGCATTTGAAATGTGGTTTTACAGGAGAATGATGAAGATCAGATAGGTAGATAGAGTAACAGATGAAGAGACATTGAGACGAGTGGAGAGGATAGATGTTTCTGGCGCCTGCTAAGCAAGAGAAGAGATAGGTTGGTAGGACACATACTAAGACACCAGGAATAGCAAACTTAGTTATGAAAGGAAGGGTTGAAGAGGTAGGCTAAGGTTAGAATATGTCAGATTGCCTCAGATGCAAGGTGTGGTAGCTATGTAAAGATGAAACAATTAGCTCAGGACAGGGAGGCATGGAAGGCTGCATCAAACCACTCAAAAGACTAAAGACTCAAACAACAACAACAACAACAACAACATTGTAGTCTACAAAGGTGCAAAAGGCTAGCCGTCTTCCAAGCAGTGTGGATGGAAATTGCTTTTAAATGGTCGTCAGCTTATTATGACGCAATGCGCTCACCCTAATGTCGCTGTCAATTAAAACTATAATCTGCCGTAGATTAACGAACTTCCAATTGGTGGCGCGATCGCTTCCATTCTCTGAGTCGGGCGCGTCTTTTTAAAGCGGATATCCCCGTGTCAGCTCTGTTGCTTCACACATAAGGTGGATTAAGAGACTATTGTTACTTCCCTCGCTACCAGAATCAGGTTGGGACTTGGCTTGGAAGGCTCTTGTGAACAGAACTGGTTATCTATCTCATTTCAAACAAGCTTGATCTAGCTATGAAATTCAAGGCCAAAGCGAAAGATTTTAACAGACAAACGATTGTAAGATGCAAAATCCATTACAGCCGGAATTTATAAAAGTAACCTATGAAGCCAGTGCTGCTCTCGAAAAAAATAAAATAAAAATGAAGCGTTTAGTGGATGAGTGATTTTACGAGCAGACTGACTGCTCGCCCTATATCACGAATATGTACAGTATGTACGACATGTAGAGGATATGATAAGATGATGCAGTAATTTGGCGATTCGTTATTTACTTACAATCTTTGGAAACTGCTACTATAGACTATTGACGTTCAAGACTCTGAAGTTCATAATTCCTAGAATTTCCCCTAACCACCAGCGTAGCCGAGCGGTCTACTACACGCTCCAAACATGGACTGAGTAGCTGGCATTCGAAAATCCGAGGATCCAATCACGACTCTGAAAGCGATCATCCTAACTGTAGTTTTCCTCTCTCCCTCACTACAAATGCTGGTATGGTACCTGATATCAATTCTTGGGGCACGTAATACAGTGGCACACGCTGCTACAGACACCATAGAAATATATAATATCAGACGTGTAACTGGGACTAATGACCAAGATATCCCAAGTCTACAAATGAAGTACTGTAAATGTAACAAAATGAATTGTAATAATTACAAAAGATACCACAATGAAAACGGTTAAATCCATTAAATACAGTACAAGCTATTCATTCCTCGACAAGGTATTTTCAATTAATGATCTGTGATGTAATTGAAGCAACACGCTAATTAAGAGAACTAGTACGTGCCCTTAGTTAGAATGCAAGTTCTTTTTTTAGCGTATGACTTTTAGTACCGAGATTGTCCGAGGACATGTTCGGCTTGCCACAGTTTGTAGCTGCTTCTATGCGGACACCCATGGGGTGAGCTACAAGTACCGTCGCGTGTGGAGTGTTGTCTGGGGAGGAAAGTGTGAATGTAAGGACGAGGAATTGGAAGGTAGTGACTGTGGCCTATAGTTAGGGACCAATCCCGGCATTTGCCTGGAAGTAAGATGGGAAACCACAGAAGACCATCATCAAGGATGCCGGCGGGGGGATTTGAACCTCTTCGCCTCCCGGATGTAAGCGACTACCTGCAGCCTCGCCGTAACGACCACGGCTAACTCACCCGGTAGAATGCAAGTAAACCACGCCCTAGACCAGAATTAAATTTCTTGATAGAGCCAGGAATCGAACTCGGACCTCCAGGGCTACACCGCGAGGTGGTCGAGCAGCATAACGAAGCTCAGAAGTGATGTCTGGCATGGAACTGCAACCGGCAAATGATTCTCTTCAAAATCCCTGTTACTGCAAATACATTGTGGAGGATCGAAAACTGGCAACAGCACTAAAAATGTCGCATGTGCATGAGGGGAAGGGAGATTCAGTCCCCCTCCATTAAACCGGTTCACGTATGATCTGCCTGCACAACCTTCGACTGAATAGCAGATAGCTATCGCTTTATTTCCTGGCTGCCAGTGTTATTACAGTAGGCCTAGTAGATCTGCAAGCAGTGTTGCTGAATTCGACGTAATTTTCCTCTTGTTTTCTTCCAAGCCAAGCACCTTTTACTGTTAGTTTTTCGCGTCTTTTGGCACTTCTTGTCTTTGGGTGTCGTTATGTTCTCGGCTGCCTAGTCACACTTACCCACCCTATACAGTACTGTATAGTGTATATTGAGAAGATTTGAAAATAAGACCATCGGGATTCGAATCCGATTCTCCTGTACTACCGACGAGTGCGTCAGTCGACTGCACAATGAACGGCCTCCGCCTGACCACGGTTTATTTCCAAGGTGGTAGAGCTTTAACATACTTGCTCGGAATGCAGGATTGAAAGGAAAATCCACGTACACCTTGTTACACAAGATCGGTAGGTATGGTTTCGATTCATTTGCGGCACAACGGCACGATCCTATCATCGCTATTTATTTAATCGTATGGTAATTTATACAATATACAATTATACACAACAACATTATAATCAAACTTTAAAGTCATCGCTGCATTCTAGATTAAAATAGCAGTCAGTGCGTGCTAAATTTGAACTCCATACTGTTAGGTAGAACAAGATTTCTCTGTAATCCTAGAACATGTGTCACCTTTGTTCAAATATTACTCCATAAGCATTCAAACTAGCCTATAAAAATGGCTCATAGCACAGTTGCATCCCATGGCATTGATCCAGAATAAGAATAACAATGAATAATGTATCCACATTAACAAAATTCTCATCAGTGGCAACGGTTTTGCAATTCACATCGGTCTAAATCAACTGTTTAAATAAACAGGTAAATAAATACACAACATAATATATTTCTAAAACTAGTGGCAACGCAGTATTTTCCCTATCGTACACGCATGGAATAGAGCATGAGCACTGATAGTGATGGTATAAAACAGTGGTGGTGGTGGCACATTTATAAGTGTGTGTGCAATCATATAATAACATGTTATCATGACTTTCATTGTAACAAAGTTTAAGTTCGGTGTGCTTCAGGGACCGAATCGAGAGCAGATTAAGGTAATAGTGAGATGCTTAAAATAGTAAGGCAGAATGTTTCTACAAAAATATGATTCTTGTACCTTCTAAGTTCTAAAGTTTGTATCGTCAATAGATTTTAGATTCTATTGGGAGCACTACAAAGATACTATTCAGAAACAAATTTTCTAAGCTGAATGTTGTATTAAAATGCACTAATTCATAGTTACTACACCGAGTAATACAGTATGTCATGGTTTTAAATTTACCAACGAAATAAACATGTCAGAATTCCTGACCATAAAAACAAATTAATTGGGACTACCTTATGGTCATTAATATTCTCGTCTTCTTTTGCAGCTTTGCAAACATTACCTCTTTTGGATAACTTCACATCCATTGCAGAATTAAGGATTGCTAACATTGCCATGATCCAGCCCACCTGCAGTTATCTTATACAAAATGTTCTCCAACATTTTTCGATCATAAATTACTCTGTTTTAAGAAGATTAGACCTTTTTCTCAAAAAATGACCGTCGAACTAACTCCATCGGTTCAATTGAGCAGGAAATGGCTGTATTGAATAGAGGAAAGTCGAAATGATTGGATTCCTTGTCTCGAGGATTCACTCAAATAATGGGTGGCGCAGTTCACTGTACTTGTGACTCTTGTAGGTGTCTGACTCCCTGTCCGTGGTGCGGAACGGTGCTGAGGAGGAGTCCCGCGGTGCGTCCAGCTGGCTGGAGCGTGCGGTGGAGTACGTGAGGACACATGACGTGCTGCTCAACACCTTGGGCTCCAAGGTGACTCTCTCACCCCGCAACATCGAGCACGGGCAGCTCGACATGAAGGTGCAGTTCGACGAGGATGACGACAACACCGAGCAAGGTATTACTACTTCACACATACACACAGACATCGTGTTGGCCGTGAATGCTCGGGGTGTCCCTTAAAACACACACAATAAAGACAATCATGAGTTTCTTAGGCTCAGAATATGTCGCCTAAAATCATTAGAGAAATAAATATTGAATGAAGCGACACAAAATGCTCTCATTTTGCAGCATCACCTATATAGCCATGGGGATTGATATGATTAAAATTAGGTTTTAATTGATCTTGGTTAATTTTATGTTAATGATCTGATCACAATTAGTTTCGGTGTGAGGCACTTTTCTGTATCTAATATCAGTGTTATCAAAATGACACTACAGCATTACGTAAGGTGTAGGCCCTAATAGGCATATGAGATTCCCCTTGTACTCAGAAAAATACTGGTAGTGCGACATTTACACATACTTATTTGTCATATAAAGAATGTAAATTACTTTTATGTTCGACCCTGACTATTATCTGTCAGAAAACAGTACTATAATGAGGCTCATTATAACACTATTTTTCATTATGAGACCGTTTCTCCCACCAATCAGAGCTCAAGAAACAGTTGTTTGACGAATTAGATAATTAGATGCGCTGAGTTCCACGGCCTTCTATTGTAAATCACACTGCCTGGCCTAGTGTCATAGTAGAGTAATCGAGGTGGCCATGGTCTAATACAAGGCATTCCCTGCGTCTCATGCGCTCTGTTCAGTACATAAAACTGGCGAAATCTCAACAGATATTTATGAATATTTTTGTTCGAACAAAAAATAGTTATAATAATTATCGTCGAACATAAACAGTCATATGCAACTCGCCTATAATGGTAATTAAGACACTGGTATGGAAATTATAACTCGCATACGCTCGTTTTATTAACATACTTGTGTCTTAATTATTGCCATTGAAGGCTCGTTGCATAATGTACTATTATGCACTCCCTTCTTTCGTCGCCTGTAAAGAAGGCGTGACAAACTCAGGTTCAACATTACAAACTGAAGTAAAAGTACGCATGCCCAATGAAACCATAAACTACCGAAGCGTATTATTTGAAAAATAAAATCAGTCACGTAAGTTTTAACACAGTATAGAATAGACCTGACAGGGATGTCAGGATGCAATCGCGTGCGAGTCAAACGTGCCTGATCAAAGTGCGTACAGATTTGAGAGCTGAGCGGCTTATACCAGCGTTTCCATAGTGGACTAAGCCGTTGAACTACTCACTTTGAGCCAGCTGAAGTCGGTTTGTTTGGCGAGATCAAAGAGAAACTCAGTGTCGGTGTGGACTGCAAATTAATGTTTATCTCAAGTCTGTACCTGTTTCTTTAGGCCAAAGCATGGCGACCTGGTCAGATGAAGACGTGCTTGCTCTAATCGACACTTATCAGTCACATTCTGTTTTATGGGAACCGAAAAATGAGAAACACTTCACATACAAATGTGAAAGAGGATGTTGGACAAGGTCGGCCCCACTCTGTTTTGTTATTATTCTCATCAGTGCGTCAACGCCGAGGGGGGGGGGGGGTTGGTTTCCTTATTTAAATTACCCCAGAGCGTAGGAGTGTGCATTAAAACGCTCACCACTACCGTGATGGGAAGCTGAAGCAAGTTCGGAAATCGGAAGTTTGAATCCCAGCACTGACAGGGGTAATTTGGCTTTTCCCTGGATTTTTTCTCACTCCCTCCAGGTAAATGCCGAAATAGTAAATTATTTCAGTTACACACATAATCTTACTACTACAGTCACGTCACAAACACAGGTTATCAGGGAAATTCAATACACATCCAAGTACTGTATACGAGACTGATGGCGAAAATGTCCCAAGCCCCTAATACGAATTAACATTAACAACAACAACAACCAACTTATTTAAATGGTCCCTTATCATAGCTGTGCCACTTGCTACCATCATAGGGAGCAGATCTTTTGTTTAGAAGACATCTTGTGATCAAAGTGATCAATGGTTTAATCAGTACTCATGGGAAATCAGCTTCGATGGCGTAGTTGGTACGCTGAACTGCTATGCCCAAGATCGCGGATTCAAACCCGGTCGAAGTCGTTAAAATCCTTCAGTATGCCTTCCTTCGGACGGAAAGTAAAGCCGACGGGTCCATGTCGTAGATTTAGGGATGGCATGTAAAAGAACCTACCACTACAATTTGTAGTGTGTAGCCAAATGTGTAGGTTATTTAGTTAGAAACGCTCTACCAAGGTATCAGTGACAGTGTCATCCCTGGTAGCCGAAGTTGGAACTACTTGAAATTGAACTTGCTAGGAGCCTACAGGTGTTCAATTAAAATACCTCGCTATGGCCATTGGCTGCAATTCAAATATAATAAAGTACTCATGGGAGCCTCGGACATTTATTTCCTCCAAGTCTCTCGCAAGTCTATATGCGTCCAGCTCGCCACCACTTGTCACGTGATCGGGGGTTGTGCGTCTAGCTAGAGTTTCTGGGTGGCGCTACGTTAGGGGGACAAATACTGTAAGCTTTGCATAACACTTGCTTACTGCGTGACTCGCTCGCACTTTGCTTGTTTACTGTGGGGCACATACTTGCTCCTTTCTGCTTTAATTGCCATTAACACCAGACGTGGCCCACACGCATTAGACTACCAGCAACACACTACTTCTCGTAGATGCAAAGCTTAGGACCAGGTTCACTAACGCAGCATTAACAAGCCGTCAATAAATGCCCCTTTAATGTTAACATCAGAATTAAACACGTTGCCCTTTCATCAGTACATTCGCCGATTTGCATTAGCAAACGAATCGTTATGTTTAAGGACTGAACAAAATGAAAGATGATGATTGTGACGGTATTTTTAGTTTAATCAAGCAGGCCGTGAATTACAAAAAGTTTAAAAGTTATATACTCCTTGGTTAAAAACAAACATGGCTGAGGAGGAAAAGAGGAAGAAGAGTTTTTCTTTGGTTGAAAGAAACGTACAAATCGTTGAAAATAAAAGGACTGATGCCGTGACGTTTAGGGAGTCTTTTATTAAATTAGCTACATGTGCTATACCGTAATGCGTCACATGATACAGCACATAAATAAGAAATGGTACAATCTTACTTGTTGGTTAGGAATTCCAGGTTAGTTTCTATATTTTGTAGAACATTCAACACAGGAGGCGGGTTCCAACCCGTGCGAAGTCGTCTGAATTTTTAAGAGCGTTAAAAATCTGTCAGTGTGCCTGCCATCGGAGGGGAAGTAAATCTGGCGGTCCCATGTCATAGATTTATGGTATGGAAAAGAACCGTCCACTAACTAAAAATGTTTGAAGCCAAAATGTGTAGGTTAACTTTGACTGATGCTCTTAAGTTCCAACGTTCGTCACCAGGCGCTGGTTGCGATGGAATCTAGTAGTAGCCAAGTTCACAGCTAGGTGTCGTGGACGGTAGCATTTGGTAGCGAAAGTAGGAACTACTTGAAATTGTCGTCTGCAGTCCTTACTTGAATTATAATTGTACATTATGCAACGAGCCTATAATGGCAGCAATTAAGACACGAGTATGTTTATAAAACAAGCGAAGAGAGTTTTATAATTTCCATACGAGTGTCTTAATTACCATTATAGTCGAGTTGCATACAACTGTTTATGTTCGACGATCATTATAACTATTTTATGTTCGAACATTAATATTCATAAATATCTGTCGGGATTTCGCCAGTTTTATGTACTGAACAGAGCGCATGGGACGCAGAGAATACCTTGCATTTGACCATGGCCTCCTCGAATACCCCACTACGACATTCGCACGCAGTGAAATTTAAAATAGGGGGCCGTGGAAGTCGGCGCTGATGCGATGCTATCCTTACCTAATAGGTGGCACAACTGTTTCTTGAGCTCTGATTGGTTGGAGAAATAGTTTCATATTTTTTTTTCGGGTAGCCTCATAGAGGCCGAGTGCAGGTCTTTCTAGTCGACGCCCGTGGGCGACCTGCGCGTCGGGATGAGAAAGTGGGCAAGGATGTGGAAGGAAGCGGCCGTGGCCTGTCAGAAGCTACTGTCCCAGCATTTGCCTGGTGTTGAAAATGGGGAAACCACGGAAAACCATTTCAAGGACAGCCGACGGTGTGGCTCGAACCCACGCGTCTACCAAGTCAGCAGAGAGCTTGGCCCCATGACCTAACGCCGCGCTTTAGCCAGCGTAGCCACTACTGTCGGTAGTTTCATAATGAAAAATAGTGTTTTAATGACCCCCATTATGATACAGTTTTCTGGCATATAATATTTTCATTTCGACATCGTCGAACATAAACAGATAACTCACACTAATACAGTCATCACAGTTAACACCGGTTATCAGACACACCAAAGTACACGGGGCTACATGATCGCGTTGCCGCAGCCCCTAAACTAAGGAACACAGAAGGTTTTGACAACCAACATCAAATAATAAATTCGAGGCCGACGAATATCCAGCATGTATTCAAGAGCATCATCATCGTTGAGAGTAAAGTTTAATTCACGGACCATTTTGGATCGGAATACCACGTATATTGACCGTCAGCTGTTAATTGTGTGTGGGACACAGCAGTTGGTTCTAATGACTGGTTAGGGAAGCTAATGGATTGTTATAGTTTGGTGAGCCACGACATTTCGGTGATCACCCGTTAACGGTCTTTAATGGTTTGTTAACATTTGGACGAACTATGGTGAACCCGACTCTCAGTCTACTGTATGTCTCGACGTTGCCAGCAAACATTTTTAGTTCAATTTTCCCCGGGTTTTCAGTCTGATGTCACACACAAGTATAGGCACTGCAGTAACGTAGGTAATGAGCTGATCCACACATGTAAGTGTATAAGTCTTCAGTCTTGAGACTGGTTTAACGCAGCACTCCATGCCTTCCTATTTTGAGGTAGCTTGTCTCTCGGCTTTGCATGTTTACGCGCTACACTAGTTGGTAACAGCTTGCCACGGAAGTTGAGTGGATAGCGTGTCGGTCTACTAACCCCAAAATTGCAGGTTCGCTCCTGGCCGTGGTAAGTGATTTTTGAAAGGCGGCAAAAATACGACACGCATGTCATACGATGTTGGCATGTCAAAGAACCCATTTGAATTCAGTAGGCCGTGTTCATGATGGCAAAATTAATCTCGGGAGTTTCCGCCAACACAAATTTCCTCCTTTCTCTACTAGAAAGCGCTATGTGTTTCAGGAGCTTAGATATCTAACCTCCTTGGCTATCATAGTGATTCAACGAACAACGAAATTCGACATGCAAGCTACCCTCTGGGTGTCAAATTACAAATCTTGCACCAGGCACCCGAGGCCATACGATATTATTATTATTACTAGTTGGTAACGCCAAAATTGTCTTAAAGCAGTGGCGTCTAGCCTTTCACTCTCGGTGTACTCACTATGCTGCGCCACACGCTGGCAAGCTGGCTCCTGTCTCTCTTCGCTATGCTGCCTGCCCTAACTGCCTGCGACAGGCCCTAGCCGCGTCTGTTGGGATCGCTAGCGCACCAAATTTAATGTAAACAAACTATTCGTCCAATCCGATTCATCTACATTGTATTTCTAGCGTTTCTCCGTCTACCGGTACTTGAAGTGGCACACGGTCAGTGAATTCAGCTATGAGAACACAAGTAGTTGTTGTTGTTTGATTTGAGGGGCTTGAACATCGTGATCATTTAACCCCGTGTTTTTTGGGCGAGTGTCGAATTTTGAGTGATAACATAGTGTGAGTTTAATTCAGGTGAGAAGGAAGCGGTCGTGGCCTTAAGTAAAGAACCAACCCAGCATTGGACAGTAGAAGTTAGAAACTTCCAGGGGGGGTTGAGGTGGGAATCAAAACCACTTCTCCATGAGGCTGAGTGTACCCGTTCCAGCCCTCACACAAGAATTAAAGTTCCTCGTCAGAGCCGGGAATCGAACCCAGATCTCCAGGGTGACAGCCGCGAAACCACAAGGTGGACAGTACACAAGTAAAGTCGCGGTTCCCGCACATTGTAGCAGGGCTTGTACCCTCTACACGAGGTCTTGTAACCCGAGACAGTGTTTCAAGAGATAGTCCCGGACTTTGTGAGTCCTCGGAGGGAGTTCTCGATTAATAAATAATCGGGGTTCTTCGGTTTCACGACCTCAGGGCATGTCACCGGCTGAATTTCAATTTGCAGCTCGAATTGGATCAATATTTTACTAGGTTGAGTCAATAATGTTAAAACATGTCACGCCCCGGTCATATCCAAGACGTCGCGTCGGGACTTGCACAGTCATATCATCTCTCTTACGGTGGCAAGGATTTACCATTACATCAGTATTCGACAGCGTATCCTCCACCAATCAAGACCTTAGACGCTCATCGCCTCTGTCCATATTTGCCGGTCCGAATCTCGGGACAATCAGCTAGCATAAGAGATCACCTTTTGTCCGTGTGTGCGTGCGTGTATCTCCCCATAATAACTTCTAAACGGCTCGAGCTATTTCAATGAAACTCTGTAAATTCATAGCACCATTTTGGCTGACCCCGACCATGCCCTTCAAATATTATTACGTCTCACCAATCACACATGGCGGCTGTGCAAAATATTTCACCGGCATTCTATATCTCCGAAACTATTACCGATATCACCTGAAATTTTGTACGGTGATAAAAGGCACTACTCGAAGTTCACCTATGAGACTTTCAAAAACCTGTTAACTACAAAACGAACATGGCGGCCAAGTGAAGTTGAAACATTTAAATAGACTTTTCTCGTGATTTAACCATCCAAATGCAGTGAAACTTGGTACAGTAAATGTTTGTACACATTGTAATGCATTCGCATCTAATTTAGTTCAATTGTTTACATAACATCAAGATGGCGGCTGTGCGAAATCTTAAAATCTCGATTTCATTTCCTGTGCCCTAATCATGCGATTGAAGTTTGAATACAACACCTACACAATAATCTTTATGTAATAGTACATAACTCTAATACCTATGTATATAAAAATCCAACATGACGATCATCCAAAATATTTAGACGTTCTCAATATCTACGAATCTAAAACAGGAATCAAACTGAAATTTTGTATATTGATAGAGGCAATTAACATAAGTAGGATATATGAAAATAGGCTGTATCGTTATTCACGGAACTACTTGTTCAATCTCTATTGGTCCAGACATGTGTAAATACAAACTATACGTCAATAAACACTCGATTTAACGGACTAATTGGGACGGAGGTTCGTCCGTTAAATTAAAAGTTCATTAATACGCAGATTTGGAATTAAGAACATTTAATTTTAAATGTTTAAAAAAGTTATTTAAAAACAACGCAATTATTCTTACAAACTTCATCGACTTGCGCTTTAAGATGCGCGTTCTCAAAAACGCAGCTCTCGAGCGTTAAAAAATATCGACGTGGTACTAACGAATAATCGATATGTGTGAAATATCTAACGATTGCATTGTCCGCGGAACGATCGATTAGAAGTGTTCTATTTCAAAACTGGCTGTATTCTGTTCTTGCATCCACGATTATGGCCGATGTTTTAGGGAAAATTATTTCGTAGCTTCATTTTGGTTGTGCTAACAAACAGGAAATGTTTCACACGGTTTTATTTATCCCTTTCACAGTAAAAATTGCAATGGTTTTAAATTGGTTTATATCGTGTCGGTTAGTGATTTCTCCTTGTTTTGCGATAGTTTTCAATATGATCGGGGTTATTTCAACGATGTGAGTGTTATAGGTTATATTTAACGTCGTCCAGCGATTTCTCCTTGTATACCATTGCATTTAACTCTGATTCGGATGGTGTTGGATAGATTGTATTAATCAAGAGGTGTTAGAAGGCGTATTAGTACTTGCATGTTTCCATTGGACGCAAGGTTTAGGCTCTAAAGTTGTCGGAATTTTTAAGAGCGTTAAAAATCCCTGAGTATGCCTTTCATCGGATGGAAAGTAAAGCCGGTGGGCCCATGTCTTAGATTTATGGCATGTAAAAGTACCTTCCACTAACTACATTTGTGTGAAGCTAAATTTGTAGGATATATTCGATTAACGCTCTATTCAGTTCCAGCGTTCACTCCAAGGTGCCAGTTGCGGTGGCATCTAGTAGCCAAGTTCACAGCTAGGTGTCGTTGATGGTGGCATTCGGTAACAAAAGTAGTAACTACTTGAAATTGATCGTCTGCAGTCCTTACCTGAATTACAGATAATACACACTAATACAGCCATCACATTAACACCGGTTATCACACATCTAAAGTACACGGGGCTACATGACCGCGTTGTCGCAGCCCCTAAACTTAGGAACTAACCAAGGTTTAGGCTTTTGGGTGTTTTTGGCGGTGGGGAATTTCTTCGGTTAATTCGAAATTCTCTTTTTCCGTCCCGATCACTTCAAATCAACGAGCTTGTACTGTAATTAGTACGAGTATTCACTATTCGTTTTAAATAAGAAGTGTTTGGGGTGCACGAGCAGTAGATAACACTCCCGTTTCGTTGCGATCATGCGTACGTGGGCGTGCGGAACTTTAAAAAATATATCTCGGTTGCTGTAATTCTGTCCGTTAAATCCGAAGTCCGTTCAATCGAAGTCCGCTAAATCTAGGGTTTACTCTATTACCAAACCGTATGTACGCACGTGGTTACGTTCAGACATAATCACGGTGTAGATTGAAGTATTTGTGGTACATACAGTATCTGTGGTCGAGTTATCTAATCCTCTCTTCATAGAATGTTGTCTACAAGGAGCTTTGAAGCCATTTTTCAGCGTTGGCTAATTGACAATTGAAATTGCTGTTTTTCATTCGGTCAACACAATGACAATGAAATAAAAACAACCTGCCAAAAATTACCAGTTATAAAAAAAGTTATGTATTCCAAAGGGCTAGTAAGGAAGATATAATTCGAGTGTCAAGCGAGCATCATCAGATCAAAATATCCATGACAAAATCACTCGACGAAACATTACCAAACTCACAAGGACATCCACGAACGGTCGCTGACCTACCAAACAAAAACAAAGTGTCTATTAAACAGATTGAAATAAATAGTTCGTTTTTCGGATGCTTTATGTTTAAGTTTTTATCAGTAATCGTTGCCTCACATTCAATTTTTTTTCCGTGTGTTAAGTTTCTGGAGGATAGCGACCGTTTGTGGGTGGCATTGTGCGTTTGGTATTGTTTTGTAGAGATAGTTTGCCTTGTATATAATTTGGTCTGATGATGCTCGCTTGACAAACGAAATATGGCATCCTTATTAGTCTATATATATTTTAATCACATGTCTTTTATTTTCTGATTGTATTTCGCATATCTCAGTAATTAGGATTATATTGTGTTCCAAGAAATTCAATTTTCGTCTAAAGGCTGGGATGGGTACACTCAGGCTCGTGAGGCAAAACCAAGAGAGATGGAAGTGGATTTCCGTGGTTACTCACTTCTACACCAGGCGAATGTCGGGAAGGTTCCTAAATTAAGGCCATGGTTGTCTCCTTCCCATTCCTCATCTGAATTACAAATACACACACCAAGATAGCCATCAAAATAACACAGGTTATCAGACAAAATTCAACACTCACGCAAGTACATGGGGCTAAATGACCACGATGTCCAAGCCTCTCAAATGAATCAACAACTACAGCTTCCTACCCAAATCCTTCCTCGATTGCAAATACACACTAGTACAGACATCACAGTGACACTGGCTATCAGACAACTTCTACACATACCCAAGTACACGGGGCTACTTGACCGACTGATAAGTTGCAATATCAATAGATTATTGCCGTCAGGAGTTAATGTTGTTTTGAACCTCGCCTGGAATCTCTGCCACTTTTTCAGTTCAGGGAACGTCCATGACAAGCTACATATTATATTTCTCTAGCCTGCACCAACAGATAAATTCCGAAGTACTGCATTCATATGGAGTTGTAAACTGGCCAAGTTTAGCTCCTACATTATAAGTTAACTTGCTTTGATTCACACCACGATTCCGTTCACTTAAGTATGTAGCCAAAGTTGACCTCTTTACTCTGCTATGATGTGGAAACGCCCCGAACTGGTGGGGTAGAATTGAGCCGGAAACATACAGACAGTGTTCTTATCCACAGTTATCACACTTATCATGAAGAGTAGGGTAGGTACGAGGCATTAATGAAATGGAGAATACATGTTGTGCTGAATGGCGTGTATCCTCTACAGATAAATAATTGCTAGCTCATATCCCTGAAATTTGCTTAGTTCCGACATGGATTACAATGCTCCAGCTCTATGGTATCCATTTGTCTGTTAAACACATCATAGTGCAGTACTGCGACTAAGTACTCATGTCGCTGAGGCCAGCTAATTCAATTAACACGTTATGTCCCTGCAGCCTGTATTACACAGTTCCAGATAACATGGTTCGTCCCCCACAGGCGTAATTAGTGATTCTATTCTTCCTTCTACTAATTATGTTATTTACAATCTCACCACTCAAACGTTACGACTAGGGCTTGCATTTGGTGACAGGATTCGCCTGTTGTCTATAAATTAGTTCATGAGGAACTAAGGCCTAGTTGTTCTCCCGGTAATATCTATTGCATTGTTGTTAATGATTTGCAATATAACATTGGTTCGGAAATACTTGTAGAAGAAGATTCATACAAATATTTGGGCGTTCACGTAATAAATGATATGAAATAGAGTAGTCATATAGGATGTGTAGTTTATAAAGCTTACAAACCTTTGCACTTTGTAATGAGGGTATTAAAAGAAAGTAGTACCTCTACTAAAGAATTAGGATATTTGTCACTTGTGAGATCTATTCTGGAATACGCCACGGCGGTTTGGGATCCATATCAAGTAGGGCTCATCAATGAGTTGGAAATGGTACAAAATAAGGCCGCTAGATTTGTGCTCAGTGACTTTAATACCAGGAGCAGTGTGACCCGTATGTTAAAGAAACTTGGGTGGGAATCACTTGAGGCTAGGGAATGAAATCTAGACTCTGCGCTATGTACAACACGTATACAAATCAATGAGCATGGGGTGAGCTTAGAAAATGTAATCCCACTTACATGAGTTGAAGTGATCATTCCTTCTAAGTTACGGACCGACCACAGCGTACAAATTATTCCACACACACCCAAAGTACACGGGGCTACATGACCACGCTGTCGCAAAGCCCCTATAATAAGCAAGCTGTAAGAAAAGGAGGAAAGTAAACACTCACTCAGGATGGTATATATTAGCGCCAAGATTCGATTCCTCGAGCTCTGGAATCTCAGCTTTCCCAGGAAAATGCTGGGTTGAGATCTTATTTTCTCCAATTCCTGGGCGCCTACCCCAATCCTAGATGGTAATAATTACATGTATATTCAGTTACACGCTACAGAAGCACAGGTTATCAGCGAAGATTATCACACACCCAAGAACGTGGGTTTGAATATCAAGATGTTTCAAGTCATTAATATAAATCAAACACAACACAATGACTTTTTTAATACATGCATTTAAATGACACTTGATCTGGTAAATGAGGACATATGGAGATTATTTAATGTATGTTGTTTGTGGCAGGACGCAGCAAGCTGAAGAAGAAGATCAAGAAGAGCAAGCTGAAGAAGATCATCGTCCCTGTGGCCATCTTCCTGCTGCTCAAGGCTATGACTGTCATCCCACTGGTGCTCGGTATTCTGGGAGTCAAGGCATGGAACGCTCTCCAGCTCAGCTTCGGTTCCTTCGTCGTGTCGCTGGCCCTTGCCGTCTTCCACCTATGCAACAAGCTGGCCAAGGATGCTCACCCTCCCGCCCCCCAGATAGTGACAGCTCATGGGGGATGGGCGCCCGCCTCCAGTGGCTGGGAGAGCAGCGCCGCCCGCGAGCTCCAGACCGCCTACCGAGCATACCGCCGCCGATAAGCGTATCACGGTACGGCTCGCACATACTGACTAACGACGAGGCTCAGTTTGGCTGGGAGTGAAGAATGCTCTCCCAGGCCTGCTACCAGACTAACATGAGCTCGTACACTCCGACAAATGAAGAGAACCACGACGACAATGGTCTATTACCAGACTGACACGAGCTCGCACGCTGGGACCAATGAGGAGAGCCACGGTGGTGATGGCCTACTACCAGACTGACACGAACTTGCACACTCCAACAAATGAGAACTGCAACGGTGATTGTCATTACCAGACTGACATGAGCTTGCACACTCCGACCAATGAGGAGAGCCACGAGTGTGATGGCCTACTACCAGACTGACACGAGCTCGCACGCTGGAACCAATGAGGAGAGCCACGAGTGTGATGGCCTATTACCAGACTGACACGAGCTCGCACGCTGGAACCAATGAGGAGAGCCACGAGTGTGATGGCCTACTACCAGACTGACACGAGCTCGCACACTCCAACAAATGAGGAGAACCGCAACAGTGATTGCCATTATAGTTCCCTCACTTTCCTGGTTAACGAGCGGCGACTCAAACGTAAGGCAGTAGCACGCGCTGACAATAACCATTGTTCGCTACTGACCAATAGCTGACCGTTGTTGACCGATGAATGCTTCCTCTATCACTCCACGTGGACCCTCAAGTCCCGCCCTGGTGGCTAGCTTGTGTCTCCGATAGGTATCAGTGTCCAATGTTGCACATCTGCACATAGTTCTGTCCAGTCTCGCTGCTTGCCCTCAGTGGCTACGGTGGAAATTTGACAACGCTGTGCCCAGGTACCATGGAATGTAAACATATCCGGCCAGCTAGATTCCAAAGGCGAACCAGGAAAGTGAGGCAACTTTACCAGACTGACACGAGCTCGCACGCTGCGACCAATGAGGATAGCCACGGTGGTGATGGCCTAGTGCCAGACTGGTGCGAGCTTACACGCTGCAATAAAACAGGAAAGGAAGATTACCTATTACCAGACTGACTGAGATAAGACAATTATCTCGCTTACAAAACCAGTACTTAACATGATACCATGTTTGTAAATCAAACCAAAGTCGACTATCATTATGTCGAGTATTTATGTATTTATATTTTGTAATAAGGTATGTTTCACAATATATTTTCTGAATAAATTACTTTTCTAGAAGTTTTACTACTTTTCATGAGCTCTTCCTCCTTCACTCAACCTCCAAAAAATGCTATTTAATACTTTTGATAAACAGTAAGGTTACTAGAAACGGTAGTACAGCATGCGATATGAGAACTCGTATCCTTGTAGGGAGATAATGGAGTAAATAAGAACCAGTCCCTGACATATAATGCTGCGGTTACCGTTATTTATGGTATTGCTGTTTTAATGCTCGCTGAGAGCTGGCTTGTTAGAACACAAGACACATCAGAAATGTTTCACACAAATGGTAGACACATGAGCCGATGACCATGATGTCTATAACCGCTTAAGGCACTCTGGGATGTGTCCTATAGTGTCCATGTTGGTTTTCAACTTTTCATTTGCCATTCACTCAGAAACTATTGTCGTTTGTAGCTTTCCAGGCGGTCAACATGATTGCGGTCAACATGATTGAGTGGGGTACAATATATAAATATGTCAATACACTCTTGGAAGGGCGGCTTCGATGGCGTAGTTGGTAGCATGCAGAGCTCCTATGCCCAAGGTCGCGGGTTCAAACCCGGCCGAAGTCGTAGGATTTTTTAAGAGCGTTAGAGATCCCTCAGTATGCCTTCCTTCGGAGGGGAAATAAAGCCGGCGGTCCCACGTCATAGATTTATGGCATGATATAGAACCTTCCACTAATTGCACTTGTGTTAAGCTAAATTATATGTTATCTTTGACTAACGCTCTTAGGTTACAACGTTCGTCGCCAGGAGCCAACTGCGGTGGCATCTAGTAACAAAGTTCACAAATAGTAGGTCGTTGAAGGTGGCGTTTGGTAGCAAAAGTTAGAACTACTTGAAAATCGAATGTATGCAGTCCTTACCTGAATTACAGATAACACACACTAATACAGCTATCACAATTAACACCGGTTATCAGACAGATTCTACGCACACCCAAAGTACACGGGGCAACATTACCGCGTTGTCGCAGTCCCTAAACTAAGGAACCAACCAACCAACATTCCTGGATTAAGTTTCATGTATTAGTTAATTATCACACTTAAATGGGGCAATTGTACCCCGCCCATTCATTGGGCACTAACATTTTGACGGACTGAAAAGAATGGCTTCAAATCTCTACACTCAGAAACGATTAACGGAAACAACTTGTGAAGACATCTCTGGAACAGATCGACTACGTCACTACTAATTCTGTGGTTACTTAACCCAAAGATTCAGACCTGGCAAAACTTACTCCACTTAGTAAGCTCCAGCTGAATTTGAGGAATTAACTGAGAGGAATGGGATTCGCGGAGACAGAGATGCGCAAGTCGTCTGACGGTACATTTCCTATGCTTGTTGGAAATTGAGCTCGAAGCTGTTTGGCGTTTTAATCTTTTAGGTAGATATGCACTTGAACAACAATCATGCTTTCTTTACCGTGAGCCTATATAAAATATGTTCTGTACCGCACAGTCATTTACCTAAATACGAGTAAATACAGTACATACGCAAACAACTCATCCATAGGGCGTCAATACGGCGAGCTACAGTCTGTCGCGACACGCTTAATTTTGCAAACTACACTTTTTTGTCAGGACATATATTATCAGCAACACTCTTAATGCATTCTTTAACAAACTTGCCATCTGAAAATGGTTTACATTTTTTTGGCAATTATAATTTATGCTACTGCGTTACTCGCTTTTACCAGAGTTTCAGTTTGAAATGACACATTATTTAAGAATAACTGCCGTTCCGAAAGTATAATTTTAAGTTCAGATAGGCTACCTTGTCTTTACAAAATTGACCCTCTAATTTATCATATGAAGACGCATGTTTGGTGTCGCAATGTCTGAAACTGTTTCACTGCAAATTAAACACACTGCTTTCTTGTTTACTTCAATAAAACTGCAGATTTGCCCACTTTATTTGAATTATTTCATCTGAAACTTTTCTTTTCTTGCCGCTACTCTTAGAAGCCATAATTATCACTTATAAAAGATCAAGGAATTAATTATATTCTTCAAACCTCCCGCTTGCACTGAAAATACAATGTTTCGCACGATACGGAAATCTACTTTGATCCCGCTCACTCGGCACTAGGACACGTGTAAATTATTATTAATCTATATTTATCACGTTTCATTTCCTAAAGATAGGCTCATTAGGTCATTATTGTATAATTGTATATGAAGAAATATACTGTAGTAGAACGAATTAACATACACCCTGTATCATCTTTCTTAAATTGTAATAAGACATCATGCTAATTTCCTTTCAGAATTAGCGTATTATTAAGCTGAAATAAACTTGTGTTCGCATCCTTTCAACGAGTGCGCCATGCAGCTTGAGCCAAGTTTACCAGCATCACCAGGAAAATGCAACCGAAAAGCATCCTTTCAACGAGCGAACCATGCAGCTTGAGCCAAGTTTACCAGCATCACCAGGAAAATGCAACCGAAAAGCATCCTGCCAACGAGCGCACCATGCAGCTTGAGTGAAGTTTGCCAGCATCACCAGGCACATGCAACCGAAAAGCATCCTTTCAACGAGTGCGCCATGCAGCTTGAGCCAAGTTTACCAGCATCACCAGGAAAATGCAACCGAAAAGCATCCTGCCAACGAGCGCACCATGCAGCTTGAGTGAAGTTTGCCAGCATCACCAGGCACATGCAACCGAAAAGCATCCTGTCAACGAGTGCGCCATGCAGCTTGAGTGAAGTTTGCCAGCATCACCAGGCACATGCAACCGAAAAGCATCCTGCCAACGAGCGCACCATGCAGCTTGAGTGAAGTTTGCCAGCATCACCAGGCACATGCAACCGAAAAGTGTCCTGTCAACGAGTGCACCATGCAGCTTGAGTGAAGTTTACCAGCATCACCAGGCACATGCAACCGAAAAGCATCCTGTCAACGAGTGCACCATGCAGCTTGAGTGAAGTTTGCCAGCATCACCAGGCACATGCAACCGAAAAGCATCCTGTCAACGAGTGCGCCATGCAGCTTCAGTGAAGTTTGCCAGCATCACCAGGCACATGCAACCGAAAAGCATCCTGCCAACGAGCGCACCATGCAGCTTGAGTGAAGTTTGCCAGCATCACCAGGCACATGCAACCGAAAAGCATCCTGTCAACGAGTGCGCCATGCAGCTTGAGTGAAGTTTGCCAGCATCACCAGGCACATGCAACCGAAAAGCATCCTGTCAACGAGTGCACCATGCAGCTTGAGTGAAGTTTGCCAGCATCACCAGGCACATGCAACCGAAAAGTGTCCTGTCAACGAGTGCGCCATGCAGCTTGAGTGAAGTTTGCCAGCATCACCAGGCACATGCAACCGAAAAGCATCCTGCCAACGAGCGCACCATGCAGCTTGAGTGAAGTTTTCCAGCATCACCAGGCACATGCAACCGAAAAGCATCCTGTCAACGAGTGCGCCATGCAGCTTGAGTGAAGTTTGCCAGCATCACCAGGCACATGCAACCGAAAAGCATCCTGTCAACGAGTGCGCCATGCAGCTTGAGTGAAGTTTGCCAGCATCACCAGGCACATGCAACCGAAAAGTGTCCTGTCAACGAGTGCGCCATGCAGCTTGAGTGAAGTTTGCCAGCATCACCAGGCACATGCAACCGAAAAGTGTCCTGTCAACGAGTGCGCCATGCAGCTTGAGTGAAGTTTGCCAGCATCACCAGGCACATGCAACCGAAAAGCATCCTGCCAACGAGCGCACCATGCAGCTTGAGTGAAGTTTGCCAGCATCACCAGGCACATGCAACCGAAAAGCATCCTGCCAACGAGCGCACCATGCAGCTTGAGTGAAGTTTGCCAGCATCACCAGGCACATGCAACCGAAAAGCATCCTGTCAACGAGTGCGCCATGCAGCTTAAGTGAAGTTTGCCAGCATCACCAGGCACATGCAACCGAAAAGCATCCTGTCAACGAGTGCGCCATGCAGCTTGAGTGAAGTTTGCCAGCATCACCAGGCACATGCAACCGAAAAGTGTCCTGTCAACGAGTGCGCCATGCAGCTTGAGTGAAGTTTGCCAGCATCACCAGGCACATGCAACCGAAAAGTGTCCTGTCAACGAGTGCGCCATGCAGCTTGAGTGAAGTTTGCCAGCATCACCAGGCACATGCAACCGAAAAGCATCCTGCCAACGAGCGCACCATGCAGCTTGAGTGAAGTTTGCCAGCATCACCAGGCACATGCAACCGAAAAGCATCCTGCCAACGAGCGCACCATGCAGCTTGAGTGAAGTTTGCCAGCATCACCAGGCACATGCAACCGAAAAGCATCCTGTCAACGAGTGCGCCATGCAGCTTGAGTGAAGTTTGCCAGCATCACCAGGCACATGCAACCGAAAAGCATCCTGCCAACGAGCGCACCATGCAGCTTGAGTGAACTTTGCCAGCATCACCAGGCACATGCAACCGAAAAGTGTCCTGTCAACGAGTGCACCATGCAGCTTGAGTGAAGTTTACCAGCATCACCAGGCACATGCAACCGAAAAGTGTCCTGTCAACGAGTGCACCATGCAGCTTGAGTGAAGTTTACCAGCATCACCAGGCACATGCAACCGAAAAGTGTCCTGTCAACGAGTGCGCCATGCAGCTTGAGTGAAGTTTGCCAGCATCACCAGGCACATGCAACCGAAAAGTATCCTGTCAACGAGTGCGCCATGCAGCTTGAGTGAAGTTTGCCAGCATCACCAGGCACATGCAACCGAAAAGCATCCTGTCAACGAGTGCGCCATGCAGCTTGAGTGAAGTTTGCCAGCATCACCAGGCACATGCAACCGAAAAGCATCCTGTCAACGAGTGCGCCATGCAGCTTGAGTGAAGTTTGCCAGCATCACCAGGCACATGCAACCGAAAAGCATCCTGTCAACGAGTGCGCCATGCAGCTTGAGTGAAGTTTGCCAGCATCACCAGGCACATGCAACCGAAAAGCATCCTGTCAACGAGTGCGCCATGCAGCTTGAGTGAAGTTTGCCAGCATCACCAGGCACATGCAACCGAAAAGCATCCTGTCAACGAGCGCACCATGCAGCTTGAGTGAAGTTTGCCAGCATCACCAGGCACATGCAACCGAAAAACCAGGCCTCATCTCAGCAGTGGGAGCGTGACATCCAGGAGATCAGTGTGTATAACTCTGTAGCTGATGACGTCAGCCGCCTGGTGGTCTCACGCGACTACCAGCCGCCCAATCAGCCGCGTGAGTGGTCCGAGAAGCCGACTGCGAGTGAGGCCGCGTGGAGGAGGTCCCTCAGGCTCCACTCGGATGGCCAGCTCTAGCTCCTAGAGCGATGATTTCATCTTGTCAAACAGGGCAAATTGACTTCATCCGCATAGAAGATAACACTGCGTCGCTTCTCGACCATAGCCTTCCGCTGCATGGCCATGACTAGCTTTGAATGTTAAGATAGCTTTCAAGCCATTTTTCAGCGTTGCCTTAATAACAATAACTTTGAGTCGGTCAACACAAAAATTATTCCAATTACTGGAATATGTGAAAAATAACCAGAAATAAATTACATGTGATTAAGTTTTATATATAGGCCTATTGTTACGGACTATTGAAGAAGACGAAGAGGAAGAAGAAGAAGATAACTAAGGGATGATATATTTCGTTCGTCAAGTGAGCATCATCAGATCAAATAAGCAAGACAAATAGCTCTCATGGACACTATTGTTTGAATGTAACCTTGGATGCGGCATTAGGTGCATTCTTATAATAATATGCAGAATTTTCATGAGATGCATGCTTCTATGAAAGCTACTTAAATGCGAATCTATTTAATAATATTCACAAAACATACTATACACCAAACTTGGTTATCTGAGCAGCCTGTAGACATTCTAAACCTTCATATAAATATCAACAGTACAGTAGATCTTGTTCGTTGATTGCCCCTTCTGAAGGCTATGTTTATTTTACGCCACTGCGCCATAGCTTATTTGATCCCTCTCTGTTGCAAGGGGTTTGTATATATGGTGTACTACAACTCGGCTCTTTCTCCACTCATCAACTAGATGGCAACACACTCCTTGTGAAGGAGGAGGCCATGGAAGATGAGTTGCTTCTCTGTATTCCAGAGATGGTTGGTTGGTTGGTTCTTAAGTTTAGGGGCTGCGACAACGCGGTCATGTAGGCCCGTGTACTTAGGGTGTGTGTAGAATCTGTCTGATAACCGGTGTTAATTGTGATGACTGTATTAGTGTGTGTTATCTGTTTCTTTTATTTAAGTACAGACTGCAACTTAGACTTTTTCAAATAGTTCCTACTTTTGCCACCAAGCGCCACCGTCAACGACTACTAGGCCAAGTTCAGGACTTAGCTACTAAACGCCACCGCAGTCGGCTCTTGGCAACGAACGTAGAAACTTAAGAGCGTTGTTTACATTCTTAACCTAACCAATTTAGCTTCACACAGGTGTAATTAGTGGGAGGTTCTTTAACATGCCATAAATCTATGACATGGGACCGCCAGCTTTATTTCCCCTCCGAAGGAAGGCATACTGATTCCAGAGATGATACTTTGAATTGTTGCAGTTCTGGACTGAGACTGCAAGATGAAAGTAAGTTTTAAAACATGACTGCAACACATTGGTGGTAGAGAAGCAATATTTTGTGTTGTGATTATGGCTTTTAATCATCACAAGAGAGTGCCTGTAGTTCGTTTCCGCGAATTGGTTTATATTTCTACAGTAGTTTAGGGCGTATCACAGCAATAGTAGCTACACCTTCATAGATTAGTTTTAGGGGGGAGGAAGTATTGTTTGGTTGATGGGATGGCCATTTGTAGGTTTTTGCAATAAATAGTTTTTCGGTGCTTAATGCCTTAATGTTCATCAGAAATAATTACCACACTTACAAAATTTCTGTCAGGTTTTCTTGTATTTTTTTAGTACAGAGTCTATTTTGGCATTTGCAGATAATGTAATAATGGGGGAGACACATAATCAGGTGAGGGCTGATACTTGTAAGTTTATGGCAGAAGTGGGATTGGTGGTCAATTACGATCAAACCAAATATATGGTTATCTCACGACGACAAAATGTACCTGATACCATCCATATTGACGGACACAATCTGGGCTCAATACTATCCAGAAAAAGTGATATTGAGAAGGAGATACAACAGATGATTATGAATGCAAATCATGTCGTTTACAGTCTGAACAATCTATTTAAGTCACGTCTGATTTCACGAAATAGCAAAATCGACCTTTATATGGCTCTAGTAAAACCGGTACTCTTGTATGGGTGCGAGACATGAGCGACACCACAAACTAATCGCATTTGTTCCTTTGAAAGGAAAGTGTTGAGGAAGATATACGGGTCCGTACTCAATGTGGACGAAGGAAGATGGGAATGGAAGGAAGACCTATACCAACTATAGAATCAAATATTAGTAAAACCATCAAAGGGCGACGACTTCAGTGGCTGGGGCATGTTGTTAGATCAGAAGCATCTAACACTAACATAATTTTTAACTCCAGGATTGGCAAACGCCCAACAGGCCGTCCAAGGACTAGGTGGAGAGATAGAGTGATGGTGACACTGGAAGATATAAAACCTACAGCTTCCCTTGGTGATGATACAGATAGAAGGAGGTGGAACAGCATCTACAATAAATATTTGAAATTGTGACCGGAAGCATGCCTCTCGTGATTGAACCTTTGATTTTATTTTATTTTTTCCTTTATTGTTATTTCTTGGAATATCTTTTGTAATGGAGTGTATATTCTCTGTTTTCTGTCACGGGTATTCATGTCCTGTTGAGTACAGTAAATGATGATGAGGGTGTCACTGTAGATTTGGTAGTGTTTTGTAGAGCTATTTGTCTTGCTTATTTGGATCTGATGATGCTCGCTTGACGATCGAAACAGGTCATCCCTTAGTTTTCTTCTTCTTCAACAGTCCATAACAATATATATAAATGTTAATCACATGTAATTTACTTCAGGTTATTTTTCACATATTCCAGTACCGGTAATTGGAATGATTTTAGTGTTGACCAACTGAAAGCCATAATATTCATAGTTACTCATCCCTACAACCTGCTTTGCTTAACATAAAAGAACTAGCTGTATTGTTTTCGAACTGGGAGTCACGAAATACTGTGCCTGCTCCGGAATAAAGTGCCTGTCGAAGGTACGATTTCGTTTGCAGATGGGTATGTCCGAGTATTACATACCCTAAAAATGTTATACCACAGGTTTGACACATACATTATAGAATGGCCATTCTCACGCAGTTAAATGTGTAAAACGTTGCCAAAAATCCCGTTAAAATCATCACGTTATTGCCAATCTATATAATTCACGTCACTTGTCCTAATCCGTAATTAATAGTACCAACGACCATACGCTGGTTTATTTATTTATTGGGTGCTGCAGATACATACAAGACTTCTAGGGTGGTCAGTCCTCCTGCTTGGCGAACACAGGTGCTTGCGACGTGTATAAATAAATCAATACATTATTTTGTAATGTATTCCCAAAATAAATCCAGCTGCAACTGACAACAATCTCTCTCACACCCTCGTCAAGTTGTGTCTGAAAGATACATACATTAATTGCACAGGATCAGCAGGAAGTGACAGATAATGAGCGTACGTATTACCAGCCTGATTACCAGCATTTTCTGCAACATCTAATTTTTATGAGTCCATGTCCGTATTATCAATGGGTCTCAAGGGACACCCAGGAATAAAAATGAGGAAGACAGAACTTTTTTGAATTACCATTTAATATGACTTCACAGTTCCACCACAACACGATCTCCGTATTTCCTGTTGGCCTGACCTAATCTGTTCGAAAAACCTTACGTTCTATTAAGACAGAACAACATTTCGACGCAGGACATTATTATATATCGAATAGGTAATGTAACCCTACGAGTTGCACAAAAAAGCAACTGATCAAATAAATGATCATTTTAGTGATCAAACATGACACTGAACGTCAATATCGGTGAACAAAACGCATTCAACCAACAAACACAGCACATGGATTTTGTTAACGAAACAGAATTCGAGATTCATTGAACGTCTAAGTATCCTACATCCCGCTGGATATATGAGTGAAATTGAAGGAAGTCGGGACTGTCAGCTGACAGAATGCAAAACCTCCACTGTTCTTGATCTGTTTGCTCTCTGCGGCCGCTCGCCTTTGTTCTGCTAACAGCAGAACTTCCTGGAGGTCGCGTTGCTGCCGCGCGTTAAGGCTACTAGTCAGCGCGTCGTACCAGACAGAATCACGATCACGGACACTCAGAAGTGCTGTGCGAAACTTGACATATTCGTCCTCCTCATCAGTGGAGGTTGTGAATTTCTCTAAGTCCGTTTCTTCTTCGTCTTCGTCATCGACCAGGCTGGATCCAAACGAGCTGTTGGAAATTTCAGCGCGTAGTATCTCTTCTTCCTTGTTGCTAATGTGTGTGGTGCCGTCCACACGGCGCACTTTAGCTTGCCGCACCTTCTTAATGCCGTCAAACAGGTGCAGAAGGCAGGGGAGGATCTGCGACGCACATTCCACCAGTACTTCCGGTCGGGGATCTGGTGCACTGAGCAACGAGCAAAAACCTAGTATACAGATCTTACGGTCATGTATTCCACTGAAATATACAATGTCTTGTATCCACTGCCTCATAAAATTGCTCGTTATTGTATCGGTTGCTACCCTACCCATCTGAAGATGCTCCAAAATGTCGAAAAGTAATCTGGGATTATAGTAAAGCGCTGCGATAGCTACTTGCAAGCACATTGTACGTAATTCTGTAAGGTGAACATCTCGTATTAGTCTCTGAAGAGCTAGCTCAACTATCGATGGAATACAGGGAACTATTTTTTCTTTACACTGCAGCAGGATAACCTCGAGTAACTTGGCAGCATGACATTCAATATCCTCTCCAGCATCTCCGGTTAGTACTGCTTTACACATATTGAATACGGACAGAATATATCTCTCGTCTGATAAGAACGTATCTGTACCAACAGTTATGAAGTTATAGAGGACTGGCATGATGTCGGGGAAGTAATCAAATTCGTTCTTCTTCCATGCCTGGTTGATGAAGTCCAGTACCTTCCACATATCTGGCGAGACAGAACTCCGTGTCACCTCCTGGACAAGACTTAAAGCTTCTTTGTAGAAGTCTGAGATACCTCGAGAGAAGACGAGGCTGACGATGTCGAGGACGACAGGCTGGATCTCCGCCATGATATCAGACTTGTCCCGCATCACTGTGATAAGCGCCGCTAGGGTGCTCAGTAGAGAGTTCGGGGAAATGTCCTTTTCTTCGCCGGTCTCCAACATCTTAATGAAGGCGTTCCCTAGCTTTTGGTATATCTCCATCGCTAAGGAGAATAATCTTTCCGTGTAAACGTACATTACAGTCTGCAGAACACTGGTCATGTCCACTTTAGAAGTACAGATTAGACTGAGCAGTTCTAGCGTGATATCTTTGATGTTAGGCTCCAAATAGCCCTCGCATTGTTCCTGGAAGATGAATAGGCCATGGAGAGCATATGCCGCAGCAGCTTTCACCGGTAAATCACTCTCCTTCAGCAGAGCATTTGTCACCAGACTGATGGCCCTCTCGAGAACCGCCTCGGTGGAGAACTGAACTTCGCTGAAGCGCTCGATTAGCCAGCATATGCGCATCTTCAAATGACCGTTATTACTGTCAAATTCGGGGAAGACATACTGGCAAAGGAAATCCTCAAACTCCTGCTTTATCAATGCCTGATCATTCAATGCACCAACCATATGGAAGATACCGTCCTTTTGTCGGGGAAGAACTCCACGGGAGTTCAACTTGTCAGTAATGAAAGACATAGTACTGTCCAACATTACAGGGCGACGCAGACAGCAAGTCTGCAGCAGACTTCTCGCGGCAGATACAGGTGTTGAGAATTCTTCTAAAACACCAAATTTCTCTCGAGCGTATTCATGCGGATCTTTTATCCATAGTTGTTCATCCGAACTTGAATAACACAAAAGAGGAAATATGACGTTCTCCACTATGTGTAACATACGAGGTTCTACCAGCTCCCACCAGAATGTGTGGCCCATCCCTTGACCAATGTACTCTAACGTCTTGGTCAGCACTGCTGGGGATACAAACATGCGCTTCGTATAACGGTCGATGACTTTAAGCAGGACTGCCAACACCGCGGTAGAAAATGTTTCAAGATACCACGCAGCAAAACTGCTATACTCTTTGATCACGTTTCCTGGACTCCCATACTTTTGAAATACCTTCAGCAGAATTTGTAGAGACCATTTCTTGCATTTCCAGTCCATCTCTTCATTTTGCTCTGAAAGAGGCCTATCCATGACGCTCCAAAATATGTGCATCCATTGCGTAAAGACTTCTCGCGTAATCAATTCTTGATTCAAAGTCGTCTGAATGTAAGAGAAGAATGTTTTTAAGATGAGTTTCTGAAGCCACGCTGCTTCTACGGTGTGATCCTGCAGTATGTCATTGCATATCTCGCGTAGCCTCGGTAACATCTGCTGCATTACCTTGTTAAGTGGTTCTCTGTTGTCATTCTTTTTCAAGCGGTATATTTTGACCAGCTGGTGCAGGCAGATAATTGCTCCAGTGTAGCACGTGGATTCGGAACTCTGAAGGTAAATGTGGATCTTGTCAATCATCTGAGAGCTGTGCTGCGGGAAGTCGTGTTTGAGGATTACGCCGAAACACGAGCCTAGCTGCGATCTGATTGGCTCTTGAGTGTTTGCGATGACGTCCACGATGGCTTCTCTGATGGTGGTGCGGTCGTTCTCCTCCATGAGATCCATCCATCGCCTGGCCAGTAGACTTTTGAGATAGAGAGCAGCCGTGAGTGCAAGGGTAAACTCCGTCTCGGGTAGAACCACCAACTCCACCATCTTGGAAGGGAACCCCGGCACCTTCTCCAGCCTCACCAGCTGGTCCTCCGCTTCCTGGCGTTTCTCCGCATCAGTGGTACAGCGCAGGATAGCAGACAGGTGGTTGGTGTCCACACTGGGACTCGCTGATGCTGAAACAAAACGCATACGATACTCATTATCGTATTCTAACGTTCAGGATAGCTACTCCGTCATTGTTGTTTTAAGGGGCTGAAAAGCGAGGTCATCTGCCCCTCTTAACACAGATAAAAGGATATATTTTTGATTGAATTTAAATTTAGAGGTGACGCCTAAATATAGTATGAAAAGAAATTACGAGCCTTACAGTAGTCGCATATGGTGTGTAACATCTGACATATTGTCCCTTGTTAACAGTGAACTCTGTAGGTCATTGAAATGACTACTTGTAAAACTGCAGTGCCAAATCCTGACCGGTTTTCAGCAAATATGATATAATAAATATTTTCACACCAAACAACGACAACTTGAAGTTGATTTATTGTAGGAAGAATATCTTTAATGGGGCCTCCAAACCTTGAAGTAATTTTGTATGCGATATAGATTCCACATAGCCATATGGCTGACAGTACCTCGAGTGTTTACCTTAAATAAGAATACAGAAAAAGTATGAAGATTTAATAAATCATAATTGTTTTCAGCAAATATGATATAATGAATATTTTCACACCAAAGAACGACAACTTGAAGATGATTTATTGTAGGAATATCTATAATGGAGCCTCCAAACCTTGAGGTAAACCGTATGCGATGTTTCCTCTTTCACATTTCCGTCCCATTTCCAATCTCCGCCACCGCGCGCGCTCATTGTTTCTGTTGCATTGCCGTCCCATTTCCGTTCCATTTTTCAGAATCACCCCCACAAAAAATATACAACAACCGAGTGGAAAGATGTTACACATCAAAACCCTAATAAAAATAATAAAACAAACAAGTAGTTCCGTAAAGAACTACATAGCCTATTTACATTTTTTTTTTTAGTCAGCCCGAAGGCTGGTTGGATCCTCAAAAAGTACCGCCGTTACGTTATGTGAGTAGATACCCACAAAAACCCAAGGCAGCACTATTTTGAGGCGTTCTAGGCAAGAAGAGGAGTGAGGTAGTTTGCCATTGCTTTCCTCACTGAGTCAGAACAGTAGTCCTAACCCTATGAGTAGAACCTTTCACAGCATTCACAGGCACTGACTGTGCCCCGAATGCCATTACTAAGCCCCACCCATACCTCAGTAGCTTCCATATAATCACAGCCATGAGTGAGACTGAGACATCGGTGAAAAGCCACCTTTTACTCTAGCCTGTGCCAACTGACAAATGCAAAAGTACTGTATTCATCAAGAGATGGCGAACAGGCCATATTTACATATATCCTACTTATATTAATTGCCTCTAATAACACTCAACATTTCAGTTTGATTGCTGTGATAGATTCATGGATATTGAGAACCGGCTAAATATTTCGGATGGTCGCCATGTTCGATTTTTTTAAATGAAGGCCATAGAGATATGTAACCTACTATTACATTGAGATTATTACGTATGTGTAATATTCAAATTTAATCGCATGATAAGACGCAAGAAATAAAAACGAGATTTTAAAATTTCACTCAGCCACCATCTTGTGGTTATGAAAAAAATTAAAATAAATTAGATTTCAGTGGATTAAAATTTTTATAAGCATTTTCCGTACCAAGTTTCACTGCACTCGGATGGTTAAATCGCGAGAAACGTCCATTTAAATATTTACATTTTGCGTCGCCGCCAAGTTGGATTTGTTCTCCCCAAGTTATTGAAAGTACCATAGGTGAACTTATGTTAATAGCTTTTAACAACATAAAAAAATCAGTTTTATTATCATAGATTAGTAGACATTGAGAACCGACTAAATACAGTATTTCGGATGGTCACCAAGTTGGATGTTAATGTAGGCTATATATAGGCCATAGAGTTATGTTAGTTAATTATTGTTGTTTTAAGGGGCGGATCTACTTGGTCATTTTCCCCAGAGTTATGTTCTATTAGATGACAATTATTGCGTAGGTTCATTATTCAAACGTTGACTTCGATTGCATGATTAGGACTCAAGAAATTAAAACTTAATTTCAAAATTTCGCACAGCCGCCATCTTGAGGTTATGAAAACAATTGAAATAAATTAGATGTCAGTACAATGTGTACAAACATTTTCTGTACTAAGTTTCATGGCGTTCGGATAGTTAAATCGCGTGAAAATTATATTTAAATGTTTCAACTTCTCTTGGCCGCCATGTTAGTTTTGTACTTAACAGGCTTCATAAAGTCTCATTGGTAAACTTCTAGGAGAGTCCTTTATCACCGTAAAAATTAGGGTGATATCAGTAATGGTTTTGAGATATAGAATGCCGATGAAATATTTCGCACAGACGCCATGTTGGATTGATGAGACTAATAAAATATGAAAGGCACGGTCGGGATTGGCCAAAATAGTGCTATGTCCTTACTGAATTTCATTGAAATCGCTCCAGCCTTTTAGATTTTATTATAGGAACACACACAGACACACACACATACGCACAAACACACACACGGACAAAAGGTGATCTCATAGGCCTATTTTTTTTTCATAAATGAAAAAATGCTAAAAATATACAATGAAACTAATAATTGAATGGATGAAAACCATAACGGTATAAGTAACATTTTGTTCTTTCAGAGAAAAAGCCATTTAAACATTGTAACACTCATATAAAGCAGGCTATTTGTAGTTATACCACCTATCACTAGAGGGCAGAACAATACCGCAATCACTTGTCCCTCTCTACTATTCAAAAGATACATCATTCCTGGGTTACATCTTGCACTTAACTCATTTTTAATGACACTTATACCGTTATGATTTTCACCCATTCAGTTATAATAATAAACAAAATTATATGGTAAATAGTAATGTAAAATTAAACAATGAAGAAGTTCTTTGAGTAAATACACACTTGAGAATTCAGATTGCTGGCCCTAAACCACTCTCACTTACAAACCGGATGACGAGATAAGCATTCACTTCGACGTGGATGTTGCTTTAGGATGAAGATGATGATGATGATAATGGTTTATTTAAGAGGGAGAGATACAGATTAAAGAGCCAAAAAGGTAACCACATTAATTTTAAGATTGTGCCTGTTAAAAATCTTGTACAACAATTTGCATGGAAATGTAGGCTTCCACGACCAGTTGATTAATCTTCAGAGCAGATTTTTGGTTCATTAGGCCATATATAACGATTTTTGGTATCCAACGTTTCACGAGAAAGTGCGTCTAATATTTTCAAAAAATTGTTCTGAATCTTTGGAATGTTTGTGAAACGCCAAATATCAAGGAACGTTTTACACTGCCTAACAAATCAAAAAGTCGTTCTGAAGACTATAGGCATCTCCGCTAGCGGAAAAACATTGAACATTTTCAAAATCACAAACATAACTACAGTATTTGGATCTATTACTAAAAAGTGCCCTCGCTTTGAGTTGTACTGAGCCGTTTCGCTCATGTCTCCCATGTTCAAAGGATATTTTTAATTTTTCTTTTTGAAAACTCCAGTTCAAAGGTGAACTGCAGTCAAGAAGAAGTTTTCTTTCTTTTTCATTCAAGGAAGCTCACAGAATTAATTTATTGATTTAATTCCTTGGCTACGCTGCGAAACGTATATTCATGGATATGTTTTTAATGTCACAGGTCTAAATACATACCGATGGGTATTTGAAAAATGTATTACACCATAGACAATAGCCTCCGTGGCTTAGGCGGCAGCACGCCGGCCTCTCACCGCTGGGTCCGTGGTTCGAATCCCGGTCACTCCATGTGAGATCTGTGCTGGACAAAACGGAGGCAGACAGGTTTTTCTCCGGGTACTCCGGTTTTCCCTGTCAACATTTCATTCCAGCAACACTCTCCACTATCATTTCATTTTATCTGTCATTCATTTAATCATTGCCCCAGAGGAGTGCGTCAGGCCTCGGCAGCCGGCACAGTCCATATCCTCGCCGCTAGATGGGGGCTTCATTCATTCCATTCCTGACCCGGTCGGAGACTGGAAGCAGGCTGTGGATTTTCATTACACCATAGACAATAGTAATAAATTAATATACATTAATTAATGAAATGTACCAGTGCCTACTTCAGCGATGTTCTTAAGAAGAAAAAAAAACTAATGTAATTACGAGCAAAGCTTTATTATTAATAATTAACTTGGCTTTTGTATGAAGTATTTTATAATAGTACATTATGCAACGAGCCTATAATGGCTATAATTAAGACACGAGTATTTTTTATAAAACGAGCGTATGCGAGTTTTATAATTTCCATACGAGTGTCTTAATTACCATTATAGACGAGTTGCATACGACTGTTTATGTTCGACGATAATTATAACTTTATTGTATGTTTTAACATAAATATTCATAAATATCTGTTGAGAGTCAGCTACTGGAATTTTGTGATCGCAGAGCGAGCGTTGGGTGTTATATCTCTGCCTTTCAAGAGCTTTGAACGACCGACGCATGCGCTCTGTGTATTTGCAATGCCATATGCAAACCATATGTTTACATCTGCCGTCCCTCAGTAATATTGTCACCGGTGTCAGTTGAAGACAATGCGATGTGTAGAAATTAGTGTTGGTGATTTTAAGGTACAGTGCTATTTCTTGTCTCATATTCGCCAGTTTATTTACGCGAACACATGGACGGTGGGTATTCCATGTCGGTAATTTATTATAGTTCGATGTTGTGTTTATGTCCGACATGTTAGATTTTGAGCGCATGCGCGAAGTTATCGTTACCTAATTGGTCAATGAACGAGCTCTGATTGGCTGGAGAAACTGTATCATAATGGAAAACAGTGTTATAATGACCATCATTATGATACAGTTATTTGACACATAATAGTGAGGGTCGAACATAAAAAATAGTTAAAAACAGATCCTTAACAAATGTAGGCTTGAATGTTATGTTAATAAAGATAATCTTGAGAAAATGGCAGATCTTAATAGTTGGTATTTGTATATTCCTATAAATTAGTATAAAAATTTCTTTAAAAATATCTTGAGATGGTCAACAAGGTGTGAAGTGTGTTTTCTATGTGATGAATAAAGGCTCTTTTTGGAATGGTGTATACCTTGGAATATGTATTTATGTTCTTGCTCCAATGGAAATTTTGAACTGTTCCGAAATGAAGAAGGCCCTTGATAAAAGATTATTGTCTCTATGGACATCAAATTGGTAGGTGAAAACCTAAAGGAAGTAGGAGACTTCTGTTACTTAGGAAGCAAAATAACCAGTGATGGACGAAGCAAAGAGGATATAAAAAGTAGGTTAGCTCAGGCAAGGAACGCATTTCTACAGAAAAGAAATCCGTTGACATCGAATATAGATTTAGGTGTTAGGGAGTCATTTTTGTAGGCCTTTGTCTGGAGCGTGGCACTCGATGGAAGTGAAACTTGGACTGTTGGTGCAGCAGAAAAGAGGAAAATTGAAGCGTTTGAAATGTGGTGTTACAGGAGAATTATGAAGATCAGATGGGTGGATAGGGTTACAAATGAAGAGGTATTAAGACTAGTGGGAGAGGAGATATGTTTCTGGCGACTGCTAATGAAGAGAAGAGATAGGTTGGTAGGAAACATACTAAGACACCCAGGAATAGCAAGCTTAGTTACGGAAGGAAGGGTCGAGGACAAGAACAGTAGACCAAGGTTAGAATATGTTAAACAGATTGCCTCGGATGTAGATACGAAACGCTTCGCTCAGGACAGAGAGGCATGGATAGCTGCATCAAACCAGTCAAAAGCCTGAAGACTCAAACAACAACAACTCAACATCGATATTGAAATGAAGTCGGATTTTGTCATATCGTATGTGTTAGATTTTAATTGTAGTTCTTGTGATCCGGAATGAAAAAGGTCCTCCCTTCTAGCTACGTTATTTTAAGAAATACCATAATAATCTTCCATTCTACCTATGTTATTTTAAGAAATAATAATCCTTCCTTCTATCTATATTATTATTTCCCTGCCACTTTTGAATCATATAAGACTAAAATCACGCCATCCAACTCTACATGATGCTGCCGACAGGGATGCTAAGTATTTTAAATCTCTTTATGAATGGAAAGGTCGTTGGGAAGCAGCAAAAGATATGCGCCTGCATACTGAGCCGTAATTCACCCCAGCCCAAGTTATGGACAGAGTCGAGGATCGAACCGACCTGACAATTTTTCGAGTATTATGTGGAAATTGGAAATGAAAATTTATTTCATTGAAATAAATATTTTAGGAAGAGTTTGAAACCATTTAGAAACATTTTTGGAGAATTTTGGATGATTTTGGATTATTTGGATTTATAAGTTTTGAGGTGAATGTAAATTTAACCAAGGAAGTGTCTGAGCAAAGGACGCTGGGAATTGTCATAAGCTTCAAGTTAGCACTCTCAAGACCGGTTTTTGTCAGCCAGATCGACACAAACAAATTTTTCACACGACTTTGTGATAAGAGGCTAGGACAGGTAGAGTTTTGATAATAAACCTGCAGCCAATGAGGATTCAGCACATAATTTGTGTGGGAAACGCTATTTAATCATAACTTAGTTGCTTTATTAAGAGAGATCAGCATTCCCAGAGGTCAAGAAGAATATATTACATTGATTATGAAGAAGAGAATTATATAATTTTGGCCCAGAGAAGAGTAATTAGCATAATTCTACTACAAGTGGACCGGTTGCGAGGCTAGTATGTCCGCGCGCGCGAACCACGGACACACAGCAGAGACTCTTTCTGATACCGTCGAGGAGAGCGGACCTGTCGTGCAGCGCTCCGCAAAATTAACATTGAGTATCGACAAGCAGCATAATATATCAAGAAGCTAGCTAATGAAACAGTGAATAGAGAAGAAGATTGCTATACAATCGACAACATTCAACAGAAGCAAGCAATTTCGTTTTTAAAACGAATCTACACATCGCAGCATTATAACTTCAGTATTTGAGAAGCATATCATTTACAATTTCAACATGCTAAGATCTACGAGTCGAGGGGGATATTCTTATTCTGCACCCTCTAATATGTTTGGAATGATTCACTAAACAATGAAAGGAGGATAATCTACACTATGACACGGGAAGATTCAGAGTGGACTCCGAAGTCCTGAGATCGACGTCACCATTACTGCGATACCACCATGCAGTTTGCTGAACTTCAAAAGCTACGTTCGAATGTCCATAAAGAACTTGGAGAGATGTTAACTATGGACTCTCAAAGCTACTATTCAGACGCGGAGATGAAGAGAGAAGATGATGGTATCCGGTGTTCAATGTTCCTGGTACGAGCATCTAAACTCGCAAGTGTCGCGAAGCCAGAAGATTGCTGTACGCAGAGCACGAGTTCACTGAGGCCCGGTGGGCACCCGTCAAGCAGGCTCGGGGAGATCAGCTGTGAGGCGAGTGGCCGGCCAAGGGCACGCGTGGAGTGCGACCGACACGTGCCAACTTCGGAGCGGAACATCGAGGCCATCGTTCGAGGTATTTTCATCGCAGACCGTCAGAAAGGTACAGAATTGACAGCTCTAAGATCTCAGTAGTTTGTTGTAGTTTCTTGAGGATGTAGCCGGGTGACCTATTCATTATGTAGAAAATCTTTCTTATTACTCATGTTATTGTATGTCTATTTAGAAGTTGTTAGCTTTTTTTTTGCACGTCACCGTGTGTCGTTCAGACGTGATTTTATTAGCATTTGGAATTCAGATTACCGTTTTGGTCAGGTTTTATCCAGCGTCGTTTTTAACCTTCTCATTTTAACGAAAACTGTTCTATGTAAGGAGAATGCTTCGATCGTAACACATACGTTTTCAAACCATGCTATGCGTTAGATTGCTATAATACATTACTACTCACGATAAGATTTATTATGAGGCACTATGATACTGTAAATAACAAGTTTAACATGTATAAACATTTAATAACAAATGTAAAATGTTATCAATAATAATATTATGAAAATCCACAGCCTGCGTCCAGTCTCCGACCGGGTCAGGAATGGAATGAATGAAGCCCCCATCTAGCGGCGAGGATATGGAAGTGTGCCGGCTGCCGAAGCCTGTCGCACTCCTCTGGGGCAATGATTAAATGAATGACAGATGAAATGAAATGATAGTGGAGAGTGTTGCTGGAATGAAATTGTGACAGGGAAAACCGGAGTACCCGGAGAAAAACCCGTCTGCCTCCGTTTTGTCCAGCACAGATCTCACATGGAGTGACCGGGATTTGAACCACGGACCCAGCGGTAAGAGGCCGGCGTGCTGCCGCCTAAGCCACGGAGGCTCATCAATAATAACATTAACAGAATATTATTCTAATCGAAGAATACATTATTATGTGACGATAAGTAAGTCATGAATGATTTATGTAACCACTATTTATGTCAACAAAGGATCACTACAGTGACAACTTAAGTCAGGTGAGGCCTATTAATAGCAACAATTATTTGTTATAACATTGCCAATGCGAAATGAAGATAAGAAGACTTGTATGTCTATGGAAAGTCAGTAACATGTTTAAGCAAGTTGGTAAATGAAGATTTTGCTCATTCTTGTTTTGTAACAGAGAAACGAAAGTATTATTACTGTTATTAACTTTTAAACGAGCGGACTACAACCATTTTAATGTTTACATTTGAGTAAACGTGGTATTGTTGTACAATGCAATGGTTTATCATTAGATTGCATTATGATCAGTTACGTGGAATGTCAAACGAAAGACATTGTTGTAGACAAATGTATTGTCGAAGGTAATGAGCACGATGATTTTAAAAATAGAGAAGGAGGATAGCAGTGTTTCATGAACTGTATACACAGTAGTGTTGCATAGTAGGATCACTAATTTTGCTACAAGTTTGTAGACAGATGGGTTTGTTTTGAAGTATTCCGTGCAGTATTTTACGAGAGTTATTGTGGCAAGAGTAATGAAAATTTGTGTCGTATTTGGAAGCGCAGGAGACGCTATGAGTGTGTAAAGTCCACGTTATGTAATGAATTTGAGTATTGCAATGAGAGCAATTTGCTACTACGGAGTGTTAAGAAAGTCACTGACATTCTAGAGTGATTGTTTGTATTGTTTTGTCAGTTAGCGTTAATGCTATAGCCACGTCATCGTCGTATTAAGTTGGTGTAGTTCCGTCTCGATCTTTAATGTCATTATTATTCTTATGTAATCGATTTGTCTATACAGAGCTTTAACTAACTTCATTGTTCGTTAATATAGTTCATTTATTTTTGACGTATAACCAGAAGCTTTTAGAAGCTATCGTTTTGTGAACAAGTGTTTGTCTAGAAGTGAAGTTTGTAACAGGAGAGCTCTTTAAGTTGACATATCACGACAATTCTAGTCCAGATTCGAATACCGCGTTGGACGCGTGCAATTCAACATTGTATATAATTGTTAGTTATATATTTCATTGTTATTTTAGATTTGCTCACTTTTTTAAATAGCTGTATATTGTAGGGTATTTCATGATTGTTATTATTATGAGACGAACAGCTGATCGTAGATCAAGCTCACGAGTAACCAGTCACAGGATGACTAATAAGTTTTACTATTCGATCTTATTCGAAGATTAGGAAGTGGATATTTCATCTACAAGAGTAATTGTTTGTTTTGCAAGTTTCATGTTTTATTATGAATGACAGGGATATTTCTTGTATATATTTATTTTTGGGAATAAATCCCAGGCACATGTCGTTTGCCTGTTTTGTTTTTATAGAAACTGATCATTTTTTCACTTCGCAATCGCCGTGCGATAATTAGTTACTAGAACTCACTTGTCTCAACTTCACCGTTCACGTCCGAGATCCAAGATTCTCGCACTACCAAGTTATTTTGGAATTAGATTTGCTAGTAAATGTGTAACTAATTGTAGTCTTATTGTACGTCCGTATGCGTCAAGGGTTTCCTAGTCATTTATCCAGTGGGGATGCGTTGACGTATCTAGCTGGGTGTCAACGTCCCTACAATCCTTACCATCTCAGCGGATATGGGTGATGGCTAATGTGAGATTCGGGCGAAATACCTTCTTCTCAGGTCCCAGATTTCCAAGTGGATTCCAACTACCACGCAAGACCTGGACTGCCTGAACAGAATCAGAACAGGACATGGTCGGTGCAGAGACGCTCTTCACAAGTGGAAGAAACTACCTAATCCAGACTGTGACTGTGGAGCTCCACACCAGACTATTCATCACATTGTCAGAGAATGCAAGATTGGAGCCTATCACGGTGATGAAGCGGACTTCATGTTGGTAACTCCAGACGCTGTACGCTGGATTGAAAATCTGGACATTCAGTTGTGAAGCACAAATTAAGTTACTTTGTTTCTCATCTGTAAATATGTATATACAGTATATTTATATTACTCATAATGTCTGTATAAGCCATACGCTAATAATAATAATAGCTTAAGAAATAATAATCCTGCAATCTACCTATGTTATTTTAATAAATAATAATCATTCCATCTACCTATATTATTTTATGAAACAATAATCCCTTTCTTCTACCTATATTGTTTTAAGAGATAATAATCCGCCCTTCTACCTATATTATTTTATGAAAAAATAATCCTCCATTCTAACTATATTATTTTAAGAAATAATAATCCCCCATTCTACCTATATTATTTTAAGAAATAGTAACCCTTCCCTTTGCCTATATTGTTTTGGGAAATAAGAATCCTTCCTTCTATCTATATTATTAAAAAAAACAATAATCATTTCCCTTTGACTATATAATTCTATGAAACAATAATCCTCCATTCTAGCTATATTATTTTAAGAAACCAACGAACTACAACAACTACAGTACTATATACTGCAGTTGAAAATGTATGAAGAGTGCTGCTGCTTCATGTGTGTCATGGAGGATTGAAATCCTTTGTTTTCATTCAGTAATGTTTTGGAAGAGACAATTACGAATGGAAATCCTTTGTGCTAGAAGATGTACCAAATAAAAATGCGTGGACTGATATAAACCTCAAAATCTCTGAACCTTAATATATACCAGAGTTCGCTTTTTATGGAAACCGGAGATTGATTATCCCTTGTATTCACTGTATGGTTCCAGAGGATAAACGGAGTGAGTGAAGCAGTGATGATGTTGCATCAAAGAGAAGTGCTCAACGAGTTACAAATGCAAAGGAACCGTGCATGGTGGGAGATACGAAGGTCACCAGATTCTACTGACGCGGAATGAATGGGAAGGGAAGACCTCTAGTAACAAGAAAGTTAATACATGGCTCGCCTGATACCCTAACCCAGGGCCATCCAGACAGTGCTCCGGCCGCGCTCTAGGCCAGTGCTCCGATCGCTTTATTGGAAGGTAGTTTCAGAAGTGGAGGGAGGAGCTTGGCTGGCTGAGTGCGCTGAAGTGTGCAGCTGATCCATCAGTCGCTAGTCTAGTCCAATGCGCTTTACTGACAGCGCGTAAGTAAATCAGTTTCGCAGTGGTCATGACTGAACAGCATACAAAAAAGGAGTGGTGAAGAACCAGCAGTCTTTAAAGCAGAATGGAAAATTTCATTTTTATAAAGGGCATGTCAAAAGTTTAGTGTGCAACGGAGATGTAATGTGTTATAAAGAACACAATTTGTTGTTGAATTTTCCTATCTAATATGTTCACAATTTTCAGTTTGGAATAAATCACAATATTCTTTACTTAACACTTGTGTTCGTTTCCTGCACATTCCATACAACGGAGTACCATTCGATTTGTATATGCGGTATATTTGTTATGGCAAAACAGCCCTATTAATATGTCAACAATCCCACAAGAACCGTCGGCCGCACGACTGTACGTACGTATCTAGTCAGCGTGGTCCGAATCGTCCGTCTTCTCGCTGCCACAGTGTAGTGGTGGTAGGGGAAGGAGCGCTAGTCTGACTGCTCAGTGCTCCCCGAGCGCGATGACTGAATGGCCCTGACCTAACCTCTTCTCATAAAAGAACTGCCCTTGACGTGCGCAGCATAGAACAATATGTTGAAACTAATACTGTTGTTTTACTAGTCGCAAGGAGACAATCTGTAGGGTTGCACCCACGGGGGTAAGGAGCAAAAGGGCTCAGCCGTACCCTTTCCCCCAAAGACAAAAGTGAATTATGTGTATCATCTCTTCAGTGATTGCAAAACAACATCCGCCAGATGGCGTGCTGCAAAATCGTTGGGAGTTGGTACTACTTCAATCACTGATGTTGAGATGCCTGTCTCTGCATCACAATTAAATGAACATTACTCAAATGTAGCGTCAATTGGTGATGCATTAAGAGTATAGGAGACCGTCATTAACTACACATCCATCCCTCCTCCTGCCCATGAAAAATTGTCTTTATGTATGTTTACCCACACCAGATTATGAAAGCCATCAAATCAATTAGTACAAAAGCAAGAGTCCCTAATAGCATCCCAATTTATCTTATTTCTAACTGTCTTGAGGTATTTCTATGCCAATTATCCATCTACGTATTAAATTTCCCTCTACAAAGTGGAATATATCCGTCTCTTTGGAAGTGTGCTAACATACGTCCAGTGCCAAAACATAAAAATCCCACTAAATGTAGTGACTTTTGACCGATAAATATCCTGTGTGCCCTTAATAAAGTGCTTGAGAAAAAAAATCATGAACAAGTATGTGACTACCTAAATAAATGTAATATCTTCAATCCTTATCAATCTGGGTTTAAAGAGGGGGCATAGTACCACTACTGCATTGTTAATGGTCAGCGATGATTTACGCTCAGCTATGGACACACATCAGCTTACAATCCTTTGACTTTTTGATTTCTGTAAGGCTTTTGACTGGGTGAATCACAATCTTGCAGAGCTGAAATCTTTCGGCTTCTCTCAGAGTGCTCTTTCCTGGTCGAAATCCTACCTTTCCAGGAGTACACAGAGAGTGGTCCTTGCGGATGACTCCTCCTCAGACTGGAAATCGGTAGAAAGTGGAGTTCCTCAAGGATCTGTCTTAGGTCCAAAATGCTTCTCGATTTGCATATGAGATGTTCCTAATGAATTCCGAAATAGTTCTGTTCATATATACGCTGATGGCCTCGAAGCTTGTTTTCACCTCGCGCTGAACTCTGCATGCGATCATATAAATCTCTTCAATGAAGACATAGACAGCCTTTGTGAATGGGCCCTAAATCATAATCTTAACTTGAACATATCTAAATCACAACTTATATCCATTCGATATACAAAACGCCTATATTCAGTAGATTTTAATTCACAACCACCTATCAAGATACTAGATAATAATATTAAATACGGCAACACTATCAATAATTGTGGAGTGATATTTGATAGAACACTATCGTGGACAGAGCATACGTCTAATGTGGTAAAAATAGTTGTATCAACTATGCATGTCCTGAAAAGAACTGTTCTTACATTCCTCCTAACAAGGGCTTACTGTGATTGCCCCATCTTAGAAATAAAGATACCTCCTATCAACACATCTCCAGCATTGGAAAACGTGTGTTCGAAGTCACTTGATGAGATACTACGTACAATACAATGAATTAAATACTACATAAATATGTACCAGAGTCTTTGATTTGCCTTAAAGGTACATTTTATCAACTTTCTAGTGACTTATTCGTTGTAACAGAGAATCATATTCACACATTAATATTTGTATCACCGATAAATTACGATAACTACACTACAAAATTGAGGCAGATAATATTGATGTTTTACCCTTTGACCTTTTAAGTACTGAGTTACCACAGCTGCTTGCAACCCCAGTGCTGAGAATTTTCATTCGAATATAAAAGAACTAGCAACCCACCCCGGCTTTGCCCGGGAACAGTTATGAATGCATTACGTGATAAGCGCTTTTTCTTTTCGATGTCAATGAACTACGACCTCCATCCGTTTTGCGTCTCAGCATGATGGTTTAAAATCACTATTAATTATATTATCATGAAGATGCATGTGCAACGAATTCTTGTCAGACATAATTTAAGAAAGGCGAGGTGCATGAAACACAAATCCCCCATCCGTCCATTAACTTAACTGTGTTTTTTGCGGAACGAAAAGTTCACAGGCGAAATGAAGAAAAGCCGAGTTGCACTTGCAGGGAAACTCCAAACGCAACCACTCTTCTCTGAAGTCTTAACTCAACACAACTCGACAGTTTGCTGCTGGCTGTATCTGGGGTAAAAGTCTCGCCCGCTAGCTAGGCTGTAACTGGGGTGATAGGCTCACTACCGGCTAGCTCGTAAACTGTCGCCGCAGTAAATTGAATGGAGATTGTTAGAAGAAATGAAAACGTAAAACACTTATAGTAGGTGATGTATTGAAGATAGAGATATGCTCTCGCGGACTTTCTTGTAGAACTTTTCATGCTGAAATTTTTTTACATAGTATACTGTATTGATATTTTTAACGGTTTGCCCAGCGTAAGCTTAAAAAGCCCACGGATGCTAGATTATTTTCCGACTATTTCACTGAAATCATTACTGCTTGGCTTCCTTTGATCATAAAAATATTATTTTCCACAGAAACCTTCCTTGAGATATCCTTTACAGAATGGTGAAAACCGCATCAAAATCCATCCAGTGGTTCTCGAGGTTACCCGTGACACCCAAGTGTACTAAGTAAAGATATGTAAAACCCGTAACTTTAAACTCATCAGGGAAGTAATAAGCTTAAAATGTCCAGTGTAAGGTGTATATGTTTTAGGTCGTATTTAACCTAAATGCAAAATCAAAATCTTATGTTTATATTTATATTTACTTTTATTTTGAGATATATCAAAATTAGAATGTTTGTGTCCATGCTTACATTATCTCCATACCTGTTGTTGTTTTTTTTTTCGTGTGGTCTCCTCAGAGACCAAGTGCAGGTCTTTCTATTCGTTGCCCGTGGGCAACCTGCGCGTCGGGATGAGAGATGGAATTGGTTAAGGTGAATGAAATTGGAGAAGGATGTGGAAGGAAGCGGCCGTGGCCTGTCAGAAGGTACCGTCCCAGCATTTGCATGGTGTTGAAAATGGGAAACCACGGAGAACCATTTCAAGGACGGCCGACGGTGGGGCTCGAACCCACGCGTCTACCGAGTCAGCAGAGAGCTTGGCCCCATGACCTAACACTGCGCTTTAGCCAGCGTAGCCAGTACTGTCTCCATACCTGGTGAAGGACCCAAATTAAAGTATTTCCTAAAATCAATAGGCAAGTAATATTTGTTGCTCCTTAATAGTACAAAAATTTATATATTTTTTGATCCGAAATCACGACGCAACGAGAAAAATTTGAGTGTTATTCCGCCATGCTTGTTCACATCACAGATGAACTCCAGCTGTAGAGAACATAGCCTAAAAAATGCTCTGATAGCTACTTCAGGTTTAAAAAAAACTCAAATTGTACTAATAATGCCCAACAGCTGGCAGAATATGCCTGAGATCGACTAGGTACTTGAGAGCGAACGGGGACTATGAAAAATTGAAGTTCTTGTGCACCGTCTATAGATGGGCGTAGCAATCTACGAGTTAAAACAGCAGTCTTCACTACCAACACTCTTTGCAACATTGCGCACAAGAGTGTATAATTATTATTACCGTATCGGTTGATTATGACCAGCATCTTTCTGTGACTAATCACATGAGTTCATTTTAGGGAAAGCTGCAGTAATTCGATGTCTCCGAAACTGTTCCAGTAAGCAGCCTGAAATTTGTATGGTGATGAAGAGCTATAAGGTAAGTTCGGTACTTGTGACCTGATAACCACAAAACTAATATAAGATAGCGTCTACATGAAATTCAAATATTTAAATGGGGCTTTCTGGCGACCTAATCATCCAAGCGCAGTATATACGTAGCAAATATTTATTTATAGCTCAATATATTGCCATCTAACGTAATTCAATTGTTATGAAAAATTGAAGATGGCGGCTGAGATATTTTAAGAAACATGTTTATTGTGTCCTAATCAAGTGATAGAAGTAAATATTTGTTCAATAATAATAATAATTCGCTGCTATAATATTTACCTATTGGTATACTTCTTTGGCTTACATGTGACATATTGTATATAGCGTGCTTGTCAGTTTCAGAGATATGAATTGCCCTAACTATTCAAGGGATTAACCAATAGTAGTGAAATAGTGGTATAGTGAACGATTACTTTAGTCTAAACCTACAGGATCTGGAGACCCCGAGCGATGAAAGTCCCAAATGTTAATAGAAAATTGTGTGAACTGTTGCCTTGCTCAATAACAATGTTTCTAAAATATCGTCTGTGGTGATTCGCCTATTCTCTCTTATTCGAAATTTACCACACCATTTGAACACTGTCTGAGCCACAGACACATTCTTCATACGATGATAATAATGGCATCGTCTAACTGATATAAAAACAAGTAGTTCCGTGAAGAACTATACAGCCTATTTTCATATATCCTACTTATTTTAATTGCCACTATCAACATACAGAATTTCAGTTTGATTGCTGTAACAGATTCGTAGATATTGAGAATCGACTAAATATTTCGGATGGTCGCCATGTTGGATGTTAAATGTATATGCCATAGAGTCATGTACCATTAAAGGAAAATTATTGCGTAGGTCCATTATTCAAACTTTCACTTCGATCTCATGATTACGACACAAGAAATATAACTTAATATTAAAATTCGCACAGCCGCCATCTTGAGGTTATGTAAACAATTGAACTAAATTAGATACCAGTGCATTACAATGTGTCTAAACATTTCCTGTACCAAGTTTCAATGCGTTTGGATAATTAAATCGCGAGAAAGGTCTATTTAAAATTTTCAACTTCGCTTGGCCGCCATATTCGTTTTTTAGTCAACCGGATTTTGAAAGTCGTATAGATGAACTTCCAGTAGTGCCCTTTATCTCCGTACAAAATTTCAGGGCGATACCGCTGATAGTTTCAGAGATATAGAATGCAGGTGAAATATATTGCACAGCCGCCACCTAGTGGTTATGTAAACAATTGAACGAAGTTAGATGTCGGTGCATTACAATGTGTATAAACATATACTGTACCAAGTTTTATTGCGTTTGGTGGGTTAAATCGCGAGAAACGTCTATTTAAACGTCGCAACTTCGCTTGGCCGCCATGTTGGTTTTGTAGTTACCAGTTTTTCAAGAGTCACATAAGTGACCTTCTAGTAGTTCCCTTTATAACCGTAAAAAAATCCAGGGTGATACCGGTAATAGTTTCGGAGATATTGAATGCTGGTGTAATATTTCGCACAGCCGCCATGATGGATTGGTGAGACATATCACAATTTGAAGGTCACGGTCGAGGTCGCCCGGAATAGTGCTATGAACTTACCGAGTTTAATTGAAATCGCCCCAGCCGTTTAGAATTTATTAGGGGGGGGGGGGGGGACACACACACACACCTCACACACACACACGCACACACACACGGACAAAAGGTGATCTCATAACCCTATTTTTTCAAAATTGAAAATAGGCTAATGAACGAACATTTTCTCCAGTATAGGGAAAGGCATAGAACCATAAATGTGTTTACGACTTTCTGACCTCGGAGCTTATTAGCCTATTTTCAATTTTGAAAAAATAGGCTTATGAGATCACCTTTTGTCCGTGTGTGTGTGCGTGTGTGTGTGTGTGTGTGTGTGTGTGATTCGTGTGTGTGTCCCCCCCTAATAAAATCTAAACGGCTGGAGCGATTTTAATGAAACTCGGTATGTTCATAGCACTATTCCCGGCGACCTCGACCGTGCCCTTCAAATTTTGTTACGTCTCACCAATGCAAAATGGCGGCTGTGCGAAATATTTCACTAGCATTCAATATCTCCGAAACTATTACCGATATCGCCCTGAAATTGTGTACGGTGATAAAGGGTACTACTAGAAGTTCACCTATGAGACGTTCAAAAACCTTGTGACTACAAAACCAACATGGCGGTCAAGCGAAGTTGAGAATTTTAAATAGACTTTTCTCGCGATTTAACTATCCACACGTAATGAAACTTGGTACAGCAAATGTTTATACACATTGTAATGCACTGGAGTCTAATTTAGTTCAATTGTTTACATAACTTCAAAATGGCGGCTGTGCGAAATATTTCACTGATATTCTATATCTCCGAAACTATTACAGATATCACCCTGAAATTTAGTACGGTGATAAAGGGTACTGATACAAGTTTACCTATGTATATTTCATAAACTTGTAAAGTAGAAAACGAACATGGCGACCAAGCGAATTTGAGACTTTTAAATAGACTTTTCTCACGATTTAACCATCCAAACGTAATGAAAGTAGGTACAGCAAGTGTTTATACACATAGTAATGCACTGAAGTCTAATTTAGTTCAATTGTTTACATAACCTCAAAATGGCGGCTGTGCGAAATATTTCACTGACATTCTATATCTCCGAAACTATTACAGATATTACCCTGCAATTTTGTACGGTGATAAAGGGTACTGGTACAAGTTTATCTATGTATATTTCATGAACTTCTAAAGTAAAAAACGAACATGGTGACCAAGCGAATTTGAAATATTTTAATAGACTTTTCTCGTGATTTAACTCTCTGAGCGCAGTGAAATGTGGTACAGTAAATGATTTTGCAGATTGTAATGCACTGCCATCTAATTTAAATCAATTGTTTACATAACCTCAATATGGCGGCTGTGCGAAATTTTAAAATTAAGTTTTTATTGCTTGTGTCGTAATCATGCGATCGAAGTGAAAGTTTGAATAATGAACCTAGGCAATAATTGTCCATGAATGGTACATAATTCTATGGCCTATACATATAACAATCCTAAATGGCGAGCTTCCGAAATATTTAGACGGTTCTCAATATCTATGAATCTTTTACAGCAACCAAACTGAATTTTTTTATGTTCATAGAGACTATGATCATATGTTCACCTATAGGACTTTCATTAACCTGGTGAGCACAAATCCAACATGGCGGCGACACGAAGTATAAATATTTAAATGGACGATTCTCGCGAATTAACTATCCGAGTGCTGTGAAACGTTGCACGTTAAATGCTTATACATATGTTGATCCACTGGCATCTAATTTTTTCAATTGTTTGCATAATCACAAGATGGCTGCTGTGCGTAATTTTAAAATCTCGTTTTTACTTCTTGTGTTCTAATCATGCGATTGAAGTTTGAATACCACGCGTACACAATAATCTTAATGTAATAGTACAAAAATAAAAATCCAACCTGGCGACAATCTGAAATATTTAGACGGTTCTCAATATCTACGAATCTGTTACAGCAATTAAACTGAAATTTTGTATGTTGTTAGAAGAAATTAACATGAGCAGGATATATGAAAATAGGCTGTATAGTTCTTCACGGAACTACTTGTTTTAATGTACATTTTGAGTACCTATAGGCTACTTAGTAATGGATGGTTAATTTTGTTGCTTATTTTAGGGGCTGAGATATATTGGAAATATAGCCCCGTGCATTTGTGTGTGTATGTGTGTGTAATTTGTGTGATAACCTGTGTTATTGTGATGGCTGTACTTGTGTGTGTATTTGCAAATTTGGGTTTATGATTGGGAAGGAGGCATCCGAGGCCTTAGGTTAGGAACCATCCCAGAATTTGCCTGGAGTAGAAGTAAAGTAAACCATTTCCAGGATAGCTGAGGTGGGAGTCCAACCTATCTTCTCTCAGCTTTGCCTCACGAGGCTGCGTATACACCGTTCCAGCCCTCACACTAGAATTAACCCGGACCTCCAGGGCGACTGTCAAGAATGCCAGCCACTACACCACGAGGTGGTCGTAATGGACGGTGATTCGAAAGAATAATACATATACTGTTGGGTTGTAAAGTTGTTTATGTGGTGACTGAACACAACTACTCCTCGTGGTGGAAATGTAGTCCGTTGTTTAATTCGAGGGTGAACATATCACTCTTGGAGGAGAGAAACTCTCTCTTAGGTGCTGAATTTAGGTCGATGTTCAAATAACCAGCAAGTACTATAGGTACTCAGTCTCATGAACAACTTCGAAGATAATAGCAACGTTAGGACTGTGCACCATAAGGTTCAGTTCGAAAATATCCTTCAATTGGCGTGCTGTGGTACCTGGTGAAATGTATATGGTGACAATAAGGGCTCGTTTATCATAGATCTGAGTCGCAACGGTACAAATACTAGGCACGTCCAGAAAGTAACTTCCAATTTTATACGTTGACCCAGCATCGCAGTACGGCACATACTCTGTAGCTGCTCGGAGTCAAGGAGAAGGAGATGACGCCATTTTCATTTCGCTGTCTGTAGTTGACGCATTATAGTGCTTGGTTAGAATGGCGAATTTGATTGAAAATTCCCACCGCTTGTGAGATTATATGTGTTATTCGTTCTCTGGAGATGAAGATCACCAGTCGTCAATAATTGACAGATTTTCGAGATGTACGGAGAGATTATCATGAGTGATCCAATGGTAAGGAATCAGGATGAATACTTGTTGCCTTGGTAACACACTCTGTAGGCCTAGATCACAATTGTTGCCATATCCATGTTTCTTTACACACGTATACACATAGGCCAGGATTCATGAAGGATGTATCAATTGCACGATGACAAATGGAGTGGACGTCCATTGTTGGTTATTGAAGAACTGGTTCCTGCAGTTGAAGAACGCGTTAAGGATACTGTGTATTCTTAAGCATATGAATTGTGTAGGTGCATTATCAGGCAGCATTATACCAAGAATTTTCTCGTTTAGTGGTAAGGCCATAACTAACATTCCTGTACCGTGGAAAACACAACTTATTCTGAACTGGATGATAATTGATAACTGATAACCATATGATGATATTTTGAGGTTAGAAAATCAAGAAAATTAAGACAATTAACAAATAAAAGTAACATTAATTAATTCAGGAACACGTATCTCAGTTGTATTACAACCAAATGCTCTCACACTGAGAATGGCCAACTTCACTATGTATAGTTGTTAATACAGTAGTAGAATAGCATCCAAGAAAAAATATCTTAACCTAATTATTTATTTTGTAATTATTATCAGTGTGTTAAAAACTTAGACCCTATTTGGTTGAAAAACTAAGATAAGTGTTCCTGAAAAAAACAATGTTACTTTTTTCTGAATGTGCTTTTGTTATAGGCCTACTAAAATTTATATTTATTTATATTAATTTCCCAACCTCAATATATCATTATATGGTTTTCATCCAGTTCAGAATAAGTTTGGTTGGTTGGTTTCTCTGTTTAGGGGCTGTGATAATTCAAAGCTCCACGGGTACTCGTCCTTTCTCACCTTGCCTGAAAGCGTATGAGATGTGATAGTGGTTTCCAATTCGAAGATTCATTCACGTTTTTTATCCGTAAGCCATCGTACCTAGCGTTAATTTCGTATCAAACTGAAACCGTATAATCGGCATGATCTTTGTACATGCCCGTATGACAGTTTGATGCTTTGAATTATCACTTGTCACACACATTTTTTTTTTTTTTTGTAAAGGTCTTGCTTCCATGTCGTCATAAATCTTGTAAAGTCGTTTAGGGTCATTGTGGCTAGGCTATAGACGGGGAACCGTCGACCATGTTGGCATCAGACGTTGAAAGTGTGGGCGAAAACTAAAACAATAAGGGGCGGCTGACTCACCTGGTATAATATTATATCTTATCTATAGGTACCGGGTGAGTTAGCAGTGGTTGTTACGGCATGACTGCTGGCAGTCGCTCACATCCGGGAGGCGAGGAGGTTCGAATCCTCCCGCCGGCAACCTTGAAGATGGTCTTCTGTGGTTTCCCATCTTCCTTCCAGGAAAATGCCGGGGTTGGTCCCTAACTATAGGCCACAGCCGCTACCTTCCTACTCCTCGTCCTTCCCTTCCAACTTCCCTCCCCAACGGTACTTGTAGCTCACCCATCGGGTATCCGTCTCGAAGCAGCTACAAACCTGGCGAGCCGAACATGTCCTCGGGCACTCCCGGCACTAAAAGCCATACGCTAAAAAAATCTATAGGTGTAGATATTTGTTATATAATCCGCCTTGACAGTACAAAAATATGTAGTTTATTAATATTCAAACAAACATGTTTCAATATACAATAGCATCTTCTTCAGCGCTCAAATTAATAGCGTTTAACATTAATAAAATAAAAGTGGATATTCTTACAAATAATTTGAATTAAAATGTAATTCCAAATAGATAAATAGAATATTTCCAAACATTAGAAAGTGTTGCTTCTAAACTGGAGCTGCGATGGATTGGGGTGATCTTGTAAATACCGATACAGGTAAATGAGACTTCTACAATCGATATCCGCCAAAATCATAACCTCATTTGCCAGCCCACTCTCGCTGCATTTGTTCGAATAGCTTAACTTTGGCGGATATCGATGATAGAAGTCTCGATTCCCTGTATCAGTGTTTACAAGTTCACCACAATCGCATCGAAGTAACATTTTCTAATGTTTGAAAAAATGTATTCTTTAATATTAGGTGACGAGCCGTATACGAGAGTATTTTTCATGTGGAGATGATTGTGCTTCAGCTGAAAATAGGATGTACGAACAATAGCTTACAATTTAGAAAAACCATGACTCTTGTCCTATTAATGTCAATCCATTATTTGATGGCTCTCAGTGAAGCAATTAACGAGCAATGGATGGAGGTTACAATGCTTGTTTGGAGAGTTTGGAGAGTGAGCGGTCCAGTTTTGTGGTCAGAATACAAATTATTTTTTGTTCAACAACGCTAGGTCCGTATGTGCTTATATAACTGAATAAATCATTCGCTGATTAGTTATTATTGTGCCATTTGTGACGGTGGTTTACATAATATGAACCACTGTTGGGCTAGCAAATAAATCCCGCTCTGCTGTTCGTTCAATTTGTGAGGGGATTTATTCCTCATTATGATTATTATTATTATTATTATTAATAATGTTTAAAGAGTTAGATTAAGCATTCAGAGTCTGCTGGCTTCCTTGAAGACGAGAGTGTAACACGCAGTCATCTTTACGTACCACGTCTGTTCTTCCTATCCTAGATTTCCCTTCCCAATTTGGTCTACCGCGGCTATAACCAATATTGCTAAATTGCAGCCTACTTTCGATTTTTGCCAAAAAATAAAAGTAGACTTATGAGATCCGCACAGGGCCAAACAAATGTGTGTCTGTCTGTGTGTGGGTGTATGTGCGTGTGATTGAAACACGATGACAAAGAATTGAACGAAATTTGACACTGAGGTAGCACTAGCAAAGGGCACTTCAGTGTCATGTTTTATATTGCCATCATCTTAACAAAACGTAATGGCGGCCACTCAAATGGTCTAAACTTAACATTAATTTACGACCACAATAATCAACGGATCTCTACGAAATTTGGTAAAAGCATACGTTTATATGAGTCACGTCTTGTTCCCCAACTACAAGGTCATCAGCCATAAGATTTAAAGATGGTGGCCGTGTGAATTATGAAATCATCATAATCAATAGCTTAGGACCCACCAATTCCGATTATTGAGCCGAAGGTGGTCATTTATTACAATATTACACTTTATCGGTGACTTAAAAGAGCTGAGCCGTCTCTGTCACGTGACAAGATGGCAGCTGACCTATTGTGCCTGTCCTATATTTCAGTAGTTTGAGTATGTTGTATGCGATATAGCCCACTGATAGAAAAAATATGAACTTTGTATGACATGATTTATAATGAAGGTGTACTGCAGTGAATAAATCGTTTATTTCAATACATTATTTGCTGACACGTTTTATCTAAGTTGGTTAATAACACTGAGATGTTATGGACATGTTTGGCTCTGTGCTTGCTCATTAGTCTCTCACGTGGGCGACTGGGGTTCGGAACCTACTAGAGTTAACTCTTTTTTTACTTAAATTTTTTTACAAATGATGTGGAAGAGCTCTTTCCACAGATACTAAAATTTAAAATGCTATTTAGCTCGAGGGAGAGGCTAATATATACACTCGTTTATTAATAATCCCAGCTCTAGCATCACACATAAACAGAAGACATTAGAAAAAGGAGAATAGAATAACAAGATACACGTTGTCATCAACAGCCTTCTCAATGCCTCTGTACGGTGCTGTCCCCTAGCGGGTTACGTGGGTAATTGTTCCAAACCTTCCGCCTTATAAATCCCTGGCCTCCTGAAGTATTACAATTTAGTAATAGTTCAACTTCTAGCCATGACCGCACTACAATTACCTTTAACCACTGCCAGCTGGATCGCATCCCTCCAGGTTGCCTTAAACTGCCTGCCCATTCAACACTCAGAGGCGTGCAAGATATATATTAGGTTGCAGTACCAACCTACTGTGATCGCCGCGGATTTATAAAGGGGAAGATACCAGAAACGAAGGATTCTTAAGTTTGGAGGCTTTATGTCCAGATTGACGGACGTGAATGCATTACAATAAGTTAGTAATTTTGTTATTCAATCATAAAGTAACTTATATAATATTGATTTAGACACATACTGGCTAATCTCTACTTAGTATAAAACAAACTCCCCGATTCTTGGATGTTACGGGTAAACTCGAGAACCACTGGATGGATTTTGATGCGATTTTCACCATTCTGTAAAGGATATCTCGAGGATGATTTCTGTGGAAAATAATTTATTTATGATCAAAGGTAGCCGAGCAATAACTATTTCAGTGGAAAAGTCGAAAAAAAACCTGACGTCCGAGCGCTGTGTAAGCTTACGCTGGACCAAACCGTTAAAAATATCTAAATACTATGAGTGTAAGAATTGTTCAGCATGAAAAGTTCTACAAAAAAGTCCGTGAGAGCATATGTCTACCTTCAATACATCGCCCGCTATAAGTGTTCTTACGTTTTAATTTCTCCCAACCATGTCCATTCAAACTACTGAGGCGACAGTTTACGAGCTAGCTAAAGACGAGTCTATCATCCCTGTTACAACCTAGCTAGCGAGCGAACCTATTGCCCCATATACAGCCAGCAACAAACCGTTGAGTCGTGTTGAGTTAAGACTTCTGAGAAGGGTGGTTGTGTTTGGAGTTTCCCTGGAAGTGCAACTCGGGTTTTCTTCATTTCGCCTGTGAAACACAGTCAAGATTGGACGGAAGGGGGATTTGAGTTTCATTTACCTCGCCATTCACTGGAAGTGCAACTCTCATTTCGCCTGTGAACTTTTCGTTCCGCAAAATTCACAGTCAATTTAAGATTGGACAGAAGGGGGATTATATTATATTAAATTATACTGATTGGCGTATAATCTCTACTTAGTATAAAACAAAGTCCCCGATTCTTGGATGTCACGGATAATCTCGAGAACCACTGAATGGATTTTAGTGCGGTTTTCACCATTCTGTAAAGGATATCTCGAGGAAGGTTTCTGTAGAAAATCATTTATTTATGATCAAAGGAAGTCAAGCACTAACGATTTGAGTGAAAAGGTCGAAAAAAACTGACGTCCGTGCGCTTTTTAAGCTTACGCTGGGCAAACCGTTAAAATATCTATATACTATGAGTGTAAGAAATGTTCAGCATGAAAAGTTCTACAAAAAAGCCCGGAAGAGCATATCTCTATCTTCAATACATCGCCTACTATAAGTATTTTTACGTTTTCATTTCTTCCAACAATCACTATCCAGTTACTGAGGTGACAGTTTACGAGCTAGCTAGGGTGAGTCTATCACCCCAGTTACAGCTTAGCTAGCGGACGAGCTTATTGTCCCAGATACAGCCAGCAGCAAACTGTCGAGTCATGCTGAGTTAAAAACTTTAGAGAAGAGTGGTTGTGTTTGGAGTTTCCCTGGAAGTGCAACCCTGCTTTTCTTCATTTCGCCTGTGAACTTTTCGTTCCCCATAATTCACAGTCAAGTTAAGATTGGACGGAAGGGGGATTTGTGTTTCATGCACGTCGCCATTCTTAAATTACGTATGTTGTACATGCATCTCCATGATAATATAATTAATAGTCCTGTCAGTGATTTTAACCCGTCATGCCGAGACGTAAAACGGATATTGGTCGTTGTTCATTGACATTGGAAAAAAAAAGCGCTTATCACTTAATGCATTCTTGTCGTTCCCGGGCGAAGCCGGGTCGGGTTGCTAGTTATAAATATAAAAGAAAACAAAAAATACATGGTGGTGGAGGTGATTGTTTTAGGGGTTAGAACAAAGTGTTAAAAGTATTCCCATACATTTAGGAGAAAGTAGGCTATATGTTATTTGCAGAACATCTTGTTTTTATATCAATAGCCAAAGCTCGCAATCCTTCACCAAGGCATTTTGCCAAAGCTGACATTCTCAATCAACTCAATATTCTCGCCCTGAGGAGCCGTTTACAGTAAACTGATCTGTGTTTAACTACACAAAATTCTAAATGGCTACACAAAAAGTAACACGTTACTTACCTACTTCCCATTCCACGTTCCCTCCCCTTCAACATGTCAGCATGATTTACACCATGTAGGCCTACATCGCCCACGTCTTGAACTACAGAAGCGATCTATTTTCCACCGTCCACCTACCGTTAGCACTTTCTTTTAAACATTGACGTATTATCTACCTATACAACATTCAAGCAAAACATTAAATGATCCCTTCCATCCTCAATTCTAACCCCTTCCCCTTCCTAATCACGTACTATCTCAATCTTTCCCTGCGACTTCCCTGAGATTTGTCTCTTGCTGTCATCACTGCAAGTTGTTACTTGTTGTTATTAATATTATTTAAGACTTGTGTAAAATGACCCTTTCATGGTTGTATATATATTAGATTATTTTCTTTGGATCTCGATACTATCATTTACTTATACCTACACTACTATTAATTGAAATTTACTCATGGACATTCGAAACATTGCCTATCATTATTTTCCAATAAGATTATGATTATTATTAAAAAGTTAAAAGTAACTTCACTATTTGTAACAGATCTGATTTTATTGCCTTTATTAGCCTATTTTCATTTATGAAAAAATAGGCTTATGAGATCACCTTTTGTCCGTGTGTCTGTGTGTGATGGTGCGTGTCCCCCCTAATAACTTCTAAACGGCTGGAGCGATTTCAATGAAACTCGGTAAGTTCATAGCACTATTCTGGGCGACCCCGACTGTGCCTTCAAATTTTGTTACGTCTCACCAATACAACATGGCGGCAGTGCGAAATATTTCACCAGCATTCAATATCTCCGAAACTATTACCGATATCAACCTGGAATCTAGTACGGTGATACAAGGAACTACTAGAAGTTCACTTATGTAAATTTTGAAAACCTGGTAACTACAAAACCAACATGGTGGCCAAGCGAAGTTGCGACTTTTAAATAGACGTTTCTCGCGATTTAACCAACCTAACGCAATGAAACTTGGTACAGTATATGTATATACACATTGTAATGCACCGACATCTAACTTCGTTCAATTGATCACATAACCTCAAGATGGGGGCTGTGCGAAATATTTCACCGGCATTCTATATCTCTGAAACTATTACCGGTATCATCCTGAAATTTTGTATGGAGATAAATAAAGGGCACTACTGGAAGTTAATCTATGAGACTTTCAAAAGCCGGTTAACTACAAAACGAACATGGCGGCCAAGCGAATTTGAAAGGTTTAAATAGACTTTTCTCGCGATTTAATGATCCAAACGCAATGAAACTTGGTACAGCAAATGTTTATACACATTGTAATGCACTGGTATCTAATTTAGTTCAATTGTTTATATAACCTCAAGATGGCGGCTGTGCGAATTTCGAAAATTAAGTTTTTATTTCTTGTGTTCTAATCATGCGATCGAAATCAACATTTGCATAATGAACGTACACAATAATCATCATCTAATAGTACATAACTCTATGGCCTACATATATTAAAATCCAACATGGCGACCATCCGAAATATTTAGACGGTTCTCAATATCTGTTAATCTACTACAGCAATCAAACTGAAATTTTGTAAATGTATAGAGGCTATAAACATAAGTTCACCTATGGGTCGTTCAGTATTCTGGCGCCGCGAAATTTAAATATTCAAATGGACGTTTCTTGCGTTTTAACCATCCGAGCGCTGTGAAACTTGAAACGGTATATGCTTATACAAATTTTAATCGACTGGCTTCTAATTCATTTAAATTATTTTCATAACCACAAAATTGCGGCTGAGCGAAATTCTAAAATCCTGTTTTTATTTCGTGTGTCCTAATCATGCGATTGAAGTTTGAATGAAACACCTACACAATAGTAACAGTACATAAATCTAAGGCCTATAATATAAAAATCCAACATGGAGACAATCCAAAATATTTAGACGGTTCTCAATATCTACGAATCTATTACAGCAATCAAAATGACAATGTGTACGTTGATAGAGGCAATTGATATTAGTAGGATATATGAAAATAGGCTGTTTAGTTCTTCACGGAACTACTTGTTTTTATTTTTAGCCTACTTTCGATCTTTGCATAAAAAATGAAAGTAGACATGAGATCTACAGGGCCAAAAGTTGTCTGACTGTGTGTATAGCTGTCCCCCCTATCAATTCCAACATGACGAAACCAAATTGAACCAAATTTGGTACAGAGGGAGCACTAGCAGAGGATATCTCAGTTTCGTGTTTTATATTACCACCATCTTAACGGAAACGAAATGCCGGCCACCAAAATGTTCAAAGTTTAAATCAAATTACGACTAACCTAATCATCCGCTGTCGACCATATTTTGCAACGATATACCTTCATGTAAGAAACGTCTCTTGCCTTACCTACAAGGTCATCAGCCAAAGAGTTTGAAGATGGCGTCCGAGTACGTGTGAAAATATATCCCCGTATCAATTCAAACACAACTAAACCAAATCAAACCAGCTTTAATACAGAGGTAGCACAAGCAAAGTACAACTCAGTGTCATGTATTATATCACCGCGTAGGAGCAGATGACCTCGTAGATCTTCCCCTTAAAACTACAATACCTAACTATTATATCAGCGCCATAACGCAAAGATATTTGTTCGAGAGAATAACAAGTAGTTCCGTGAAGAACTATACAGCCTATTTTTCATATATCCTACTCATATTAATTGCCTCTATCAACATACAAAATTTCAGTTTGATTGCTATGTTAGATTCGTAGATACTGAGAACCGACTAAATATTGCAGATGGTAGCCAGGTTGGATTTTTATGTATATACTATTACATGAAGATTATTGTGTACGTGTGGTTTTCAGACTTCAATGGCATGATTAGGACACAAGAAGTAAAAACGAGATTTTAAAATTTCGGACAGCTGCCATCTTGTGGTTATGAAAACAATTGAAATAAATTAGATACCAGTGGATTAACATTTGTATGAGCATTAACGTGCAAAGTTTCACTGCACTCAGATGGTTAAATCGCGAGAAACATCCATTTAAATATTTATACTTCGCGTCGCCGCCATGTTGGATTTGTGCTCATCAGGTTACTGAAAGTCATATAGGTGAACTTATGTTCATAGCCTCTATGAACATTTAAAAAACAGTTTGATTGCTGGAAAAGATTCTTAGATATTGAGAACCGTCAAAATATTTCGGATGCTTGCCATTTTGGATTGTTATATATATAGGCCATAGAGTTATGTACCATTAAAGGAAAATTATTGCGTAGCTTCATTATTCAAAGTTTCACTTCGATCGCATGATTACGACACAAGAATAAAAACTTAATTTTGAAATTTCGCACAGCCTCCATCTTCAGTTTATGTAAACAATTGAACTAAATTAGATGCCAGTAAATGACAATATGTATAATCATTTACTGTACCACATTTCAATGCGCTCATATGATTAAATCACGAGAGAAATGTATTAGAATGTGTCAACTTCGCTTGGCCGCCATGTTCGTTTCGTAGTTTACAGGTTTTGAAAGTTACATAGATAAACTTGTAGCAGTGCTCTTTATCACCGTACAAAATTTCAGGTTGATATCATAAATAGTTTCGGAGATATTGAATGCCTGTGAAATATTTCGCACAGCCGCCATTTTGAGGTTATGTAAACAATTGAACGAAGTTAGATGTCGGTGCATCACAATGTATATAAACATATACTGTGCCAAGTTTCATTGCGTTTGGTTGGTTAAATAGCGAGAAACGTCCATTTAAAAGTCGCAACTTCGCTTGGCCGCCATGTTGGTTTTGTAGTTACCAGGTTTTCAAAGGCCATATAAGTGAATTTCTAGTAGTTCCCTTTATCACCATACAAAATTTCAGGGTGATATCGCTAACAGTTTCGGAGATATTGAATGCTGGTGAAATTTTTCGCACAGCCGCCATGTTGTATTGGTGAGACGTAACAAAATTTGAAGGGCACGGTCGGGGTCGCCCGGGATAGATCTATGAAGTTACCGAGTTTCATTGAAATCTCTTCAGCCGTTTAGATTTTATTAGGGGGGGACACACACACGAATCACACACACGCACACACACACACACATGCACACACACACGGACAAAAGGTGATCTCATAAGCCTATTTTTTTCAAAATTGAAAATAGGCTAAAAATGTCATTAAAGATATATTAAAGTAGCTTAATCTATAAATTAGCATTACCATTGCTACCTAGCTATTTCACAACGCTTATTTTAATATATACAGTATATGTAATATATTTTTAACATGAACACTTAACGTTATAATTAGGTAAGTAGACCTAATATGCCACCCACAAGGCCTTGCCTTACGTGGTATAGCTTACATGTATTCTTCCCTAACTCGGCAGAATTTGATATTCATCACATAGATCTCAGAATGTACATTTTTAGCCTATTTTCAATTTTGAAAAAAAAAACGGCTTATGAGATCACTCTTTGTCCGTGTGTGTGTGCGTGTGCGTGTGTGTGTGTGTGTGTGTGTGCGTGTGTGTGAGTGTGTGTGTGCCCCCCCCCCTAATAAATTCTAAACGGCTGGAGCGATTTCAATGAAACTCGGTATGTTCATAGCCCTATTCCGGGCGACCTCGACCGTGCCCTTCAAATTTTGTTACGTCTCACCAATCCAACATGGCGGCTGTGCGAAATATTTTACCAGCATTCAATATCTCCGAAACTATTCCCGATATCACCCTGGAATATTTTACGGTGATAAAGGGAACTACTAGAAGTTCACCTATGTGATCTTTGAAAAACTGGTAATTACAAAACCAACATGGCGGCCACGCGAATTTTCGACTTTTAAATAGAACTTTCTCGCGATTTTTCCAATCAAACGCAATAAAACTTGGTACATTATATGTTTATACACATAGTAATGCACCGACATCTAACGCCATTCAATTGTTTAGATAACCACAAGATGGCGGATGTGCGAAATATTTCACTGGCATTCTATATCTCCGAAACTATTAGCGGTATCACCCTGAAATTTTGTACGGAGATAAAGGGCACTACTTGAAGTTCATCTATGAGACCTTCAAAAACCAGTTAACTACAAAATGAACATGGCGGCCAAGCGAATTTGAAAATTTTCAACAGACCATTCTCACGATTTAATGTTACAAACGCAATGGAATCTGTTACAGGAAATGTTTATACACATTGTAATGCACTGGTATCTAATTCAGTTCAATTGTTTACATAACCTCAAGATGGCGGCTGTGCGAATTTTAAAATTAAGTTTTTATTTCTTGTGGCGGAATCATGCGATCGAAGTAAAAGTTTGAATAATGAACCTACGCAATAATTTTCCTTTAATGGTACATGATTCTATGGCCTGTACTTTTAACAATCCAATATGGCGACCTTACGAAATATTTAGTCGGCTCTGAATATCTACGAATCTATTACAGCAATCAAACTGATTTTTTTTATGTTCATAGGGGCTACGAACTTAAGTTCACCTATGGTACTTTAATTAACTTGGTGATCAAAAATCCAACATGGCGACGACGCGAATTATAAATATTCACATGGACGTTTCTCGCAATTTAACCATCCGAGTGCAGTGAAACTTGATACAGAAATCCTTATACAAATGTTAATCCACTGGCATCTAATTTATTTCAATTGTTTCCATAACCACAAGATGGCAGCTGTGCGAAATTTTAAAATCTCCTTGTTATGTCTTGTGTCCTAATCATGCGATTGAAGTTTGAATGCTACACGTACACAATAATCTTCATTTAACAGTACATAACTCTAGGACCTACATATACAAAATCCAACATGGCGACCATCCGAAATATTTAGTCGGTTCCCAATATCTACGAATCTATTACAGCAATCAAACTGAAATTTTGTATGTAGATAGAGGCAATTAACATAAGTAGGATATATGAAAATAGGCTGTATAGTTCTTCACGGAACTACTTGTTAGACTAATACGTTTACTTAGATAATAATCAGAAATAGACTTAAAGTTACGATATGATGAAGATTGTACATATTTAATACAACGGGACTCCAGTGATCAAGAGAACAAGTGAATTATACAATGTTGTAGTGCAAAGGACAATGTCTATAAGTTTATAGCACTCGCGATTGCTTGAACAATGTACGGACGTATGTCCTAAAACTTAAAAAGCTATGTGTGTGTATATTTTCTTGTATTGCTGGATGTAATATTGATTATTCTTAATAATAATAATTCTTAAATTCTTAATCATAACAACAACGAAATGCGCACCACCCAAATGTTAGAGTCCGCACATCGTGAAGATCGATTCATTTACATCGCGCGATTTATATTGCTACAAATGATTCCCCTAAATATTTGTACGCTGTTTATTTCACGGTCGTGTCCCCCTGCCTGTCAGAATCCAACACCCACTCCACTCTCTTTCAATTTTAGGCATATTTTGAAACACTATGGTAACACTGAAGGAGTGGTGAACCTTTTACAAACTGAAATTAGCCAAATTGGAAATGATGAGGTATTGGATGTTTTTCTCATTCTTCGGGGGGGGGGGGCGTGGTGGCGCAGCAGTCAAGCTGTTGGCCTCTCACCTAGGTGGACCGGGTTCGATACCCGGTCAATGCATGTGAGATTTTAGAAGTGAAATACCATGTCCTGTGGTTCGGATTCCACGTAAAAAGGAGGTCCCGTGACTCATGATCATGAGATTAACGGTCAAGTTAAACTACAAGCTTCCTTCCTTCCATTCTTCGGGAGTGATGAACGTGGATCCCACATCGACAGCAATTAATTATTGTCATTGTTTGTCGTTGCTCAACTGCTACTGAAAGAGGCATTTTAGGTGTCCCCAACTGTTATTGAGAGGCACACAGGTGTATGCATTGACGGCATTTCACTGTTGCCAATGTATGGTTCACAAAATACACGAAACTGGTAATACGTAGCAAGCTAAGCGAGCGGATCGAGAATCTATTGGCTTACGAAGCGGAGCTAGATACTATTGACTTCTGTCTGGCTGAAAAGTACTGCTTCTACTACTGGCGATACAGCACGTTACCAATTAGATTATATAATAACAAGATGAAGATACCGCAACTAAGTCAAACAATATAAAAGCTATCCTGGGGAGGATGTAGCGAGTGACCACAACCTTGTTTTAATGAAATCTAAGTTGATCCTCAAAAAGAAGAGACCGATTATTCAAGGCAGTAAAATGTTCGATGTCGGCAAGTTTAAACATGCCAGCATTAAGTTACAATTCCAAGACCAGATACAGGAAAGGATAAAATATATATCCGCTAGTAAAGTGAATGAAAAATGGATTGGCTTCAAACAAACGATACTTGAAGGGGCTGATAGAACAGTTGGGAAGATGAAAGCATCACCTCAGAAACCCTGGATCACTGATCAACTACTTGAGCTTACAGAGGAGAGAAGAAAGCATAAAAACGCTAGAAGTGATGATGGAATTCGTCGTTACAATAGCCTCCGAAATATCGTAAACAGGGAAGCTAAGAAGGCAAAAGATGATTATATAATGAGACAATGCTTAGAAATTGAAGATATTTTGAAAAATGGACAAGTAGAAAAGGCTTACGACTTGATTAATAAACAATTTAAAAGGAGGAAGGGACGTAGTGTTTGCATAGTGGATGAATATGGGAAGCTAATGATTGAGAGCAAGGACGAAGTAATGAGGTGGAAGAATTATTTGGAAAATCGGCATGCTGACTCCACACAATTGACTGAGCTGGAAAATGGAAATACTATTTCCCATGATGACTTAGAACCATCCATTCTTGAATCAGAATATTTGCATGCAGTGAATGAACTGAAATCACACGAAGCTCCAGGATATGATAAAAAAAAAAATAACAGCAGAAATGTTACAAGCATTGAATTCTGGGACAGTTGGGTTGATCAGTGAAATATATTAAAATGAAGAAGTCCCAGACGACTTTACAAAGAGTCTCATGATACCAATACCAAAGAAACAGATAACATTGAAATGTGAGGAACTTCGTACTCTTAGCATCCTATCGCATGCATCAAAAATATTGACTAAATAATTTACAAACGAATAAAAAGCAAAATAGAATAAAATCTGAATGAAGATCAATTTTGCTTTAGGCAGAACAGAGGAACAAGGGAAGCCATATTACTACTTCGAGAAATCATTGATAAAATGACGGATGTAAGGAAACCACTTTACATTACCTATGTGGACCTTGAAAAAGCATTCAATAAAGTGAATTGGAATATTCTCATGGAAATTATGACCAATGTTGGCTTGGATTACAGAGATAGACGGATAATCTATGAACTTGATAAAAACCAAAAAAATCATTGGGGACATATGCGGAGTATTCGTAAAGGAGTTAGACAGTGATGCAGCTTATCGCCTGCACTTTTCAACTTATATATTGAGAAAGGCATTGAGGAATGTAAGTCAGTTACGAGAGGAGTTAAGATCAACGGAGTAGCAGTCAAGACAATAAGGTTTGCAGACGATATAGCAGTCCTGGAAACCAGTGAAGAGAAACTGCAACATGCACTCACGGAAATGAACAGGATTCTACATGAAAAATACAATATGAAAATCAATATTAAAAAGACGGAAATAATGGTATGCGCTAGAGAACAACTTAATGCAGCTATTCACATAGCTGGTGCTCCACTTAAGCAAGTTAACACTTTCACCTATCTAGGGAGTAAAATTACTTCCACTGGAAAAAGTTCAACTGATATTCAAGCTAGAATTTCCCAAGACAAAATTGCATTTTACAGCAAAAAATCCCTTCTGACTTCAAAGAATATATCTATTGAGACCCGGATTGAATTTATAAAATATTATGTGTGGAGTGTAGCCTTGTATGGCTCAGAAGCTTGGACAATGGGATGTGCTGATAAAAGAAGACTTGCAGCTTTTGAAATGTGGTGTTGGCGGCGGATGGGAAAAATTCCATGGACCGCAAGAGTGACGAATGACGGAGTGTCCAAAAACATTAATGAAAAGAGAGCATTTCTCAAAATAATACGGAAACGACGAGACCAACTCATAGTACACGTCTATCGCCACAATAACTTTATGGTAACTGTGTTAGATGACACAATTCGGAGCAAGAGAGGAAAAGGGCGACCGAGACTGCAATACATCGAACAGATCATAACAGATGTTAATGCCCATTCATACAGAATGGAAGAGGAGTATTGCTGCCGACCAATCTACGGATTGAGAACATGAATGAACTACAAGCAAGGGCGTTAGTGGCATTAGCTCCAGGTTAGTTTTTTTTAATGTAAAGCCTTCTTAACATAGAAACACAACGAAGCGAGCGGAGCGAGCGCAGCATAAAGCAAACACCACACGGCCGCGATTACCGTATGCGTGGGGCTGGCAACATTTTATTTGTGCCATAAATCACCCCTACAATGGCCGACAAAACTTACATTTCACTATACAAGTCGTGTCTTAAAAACGGGATAGTGGGTGGGTTTTAGAGAGCGGATGAGAGAACATCTATTACGACATAATTTCCACAATTATTATTCATCATTACACACGGTATTTCGGCTAATTTAAGTAGTTTTTTACGTGCATCATCCAGAGGCGTTGCTTATTATCTAAGTGCATTTAGAATCCAGGTGCACCACGTCCTTAGTTATACCGAACTGTCTGCAATTAGATGTATGTTGGTACCTTGCGAGATCTCCTGCACAGAGGCCGACCGCTGGAACATCATGATCCCTGCAGACCGCTCTCTCACTCATGAAAATTTCCTAACTTGGAGATTTACGTTAAAATATGCCGGATCGTTTTGTCCCTCCCATAACCTTTGGCATGATATTGCCATGGTTACCTCCCGACAGGGTGGGATATTGTTGATACCACTCTAATTGTTGACCAAAATCTTGATAAGAACATGATTAACATTTCTGTTAGGTATATTTCATGAAGGCGGATTCGGTGGCGTAGTTGGTAGCATGCTGAGCTTCTATGCCCAAGGTTGCGGGTTCTAACCCGGCCATAGACGTTGGATTTTTAAGAGCGTTAAAAATCTTTCAGTATGCCTTTCTTCAGAGGGGAAGTAAAGCCGGCGGTTCCATGTCATAGATTTATGGCATGTTAAAGAATCTTCCACTAATTACACCTGCGTAAAGCTAAATTATAGGTTAAACATTTGACAAACGCTCTTAGGTTCCGACGTTCATCGCCAGGAGCCGACTGCGGTGGCATCTGGTAACCAAGTTCTGAACTAGTAATCGTTGACGGTGGCGTTTGGCGGCAAAAGTAGGAACTACCTGGAAAAATTCAATGTCTGTAGTCCTTACTTGAATTGAAAACAGATAACACACACTAATACAGTCATCACAGTTAACACCGGTTATCAGACAGATTCTACACACACCCAAAGTACACGGGGCTACATGACCGCGTTGTCGCAGCCCCTAAACTACGGAACCAACCAACCAACCAGATTTCATGACAAAAATACCTATTGCAATGGGCACTATTTTGCGACTTCCGAAAATACCTTTCTCAGCTCTTTCAAGGATTCATTCCCTAGTAATGGAACAGTCAAGGTACTCCCATCATTGACAGGCAGAACAGGTAGAAGTAGATTTGATTCCTACCTCAGCCATCCTAGAAGTGTTTTTCCCACGTCTATTCCTGGCGAATGCCAGGATGGTACCTATAGTAAGGGCATGGCCACCCACCACCTACCTAAATAAAAGACACTGGAACTACAGACCATGAACGGCCTAAGCCTACCAAGTGACCGCTGCCCAACCATTTGCCCTGCAGATATTGGGGTGACGCGTGGTCAGTGCATCGGGTCACTTCTGCCGTTGATCTCGGTTTTCGTGACTGGGGCGCTGCCTCACTGTCAGACAGCTACTCATTGAACTCACGAGGCTGAGTGCACCCCGTTCTAACCCTCACGTCAGTTTATAAAATCCCTGATGGAGCCGGGAATCAAACCCGCAGCCTCCGGGTGAGAGGCAGGCACGCTACCCCAACACCACGGGGCCAGCATCACCTTCCTAAATCCTCACCCCAATTTCAAATGTACACAGTAGGTTTTCATACAGATTATACTCACACCCAAATACACGCGACTACAGTATAAGACCACAATGTCACTAAGCCCCTAAATGAATAAACAGCAACAACATACATCTACAGGCAGCATACATTCTACGTACTTAGATACTTTTGTGAGTGGGTTTCCATTGATGTTGGATGCATTTTTGGTGTGATGGATCTTTCTTCAGCTGAAATGCATTTAACCTTCTGCCTAGAAATGTAATTCTGGTTTGAGGGCTGGAACGGGATACACTCATCCTCGTGAGGCAAAAATGTGAAGAGGTGGGTTCGATTCATACACCAGCCATCCTAGAAGTGGTTTTCCGCGGTTTCCCACGTCTACTCCAGGAAAATGCCGGGATGGTACCTAACTTAAGGCCACGACCACTTCCTACCCAAATCCTACCTCAATTACAAATACACACACAATAGTACATATATCACAGTGACACAAGTTATCAGGCAAATTCTACACACACCCAAGTACACGGGGCTACATGACCTTCGATGTCGCAAAGCCCATAAAAGAATCAAGAACAACAAATGTCACCCTCCATTGCTCAAGAGAGTCATTTAACTGACCTGCACATTAGTGAGCGATTACGATATCGTATGTTTCCACTTTTTAGACTACTTTCGATTTTTGCAAAAAATGAAAGTAGGCTTATGAGATCTACACAGGGCCAAAAATTGTGTATCAGTGTGTGTGTGTGTGTGTGTGTGTGTGTGTGAGTCTCTGTGTGTGTGAGTGTGTGTACTCTGAATGTCTGCCCCCCCCCCCCCCCTACTCCTATCAATTCAAACACGGTGAAACCGAATTGAACGAATTTTGGTACAGAGGTAGAACTAACAAAGGGCACCTCAGTGTCATGTTTTATATTGCCGCCATCTTAAACGGAATGGCGGCCACTCAAACGTTCAAAACGTAAAATCAAATAACGACTAACCAAATCATCCGATCTCTACCAAATTTGGTAACAACATACCTTCATATAGGATGCGTCGTTTGACCAAACTACAAGGTCATCCGCAGTGCCATTTCAGGATGGCAGCCGTGCGAATTATGCAAACTTTATAATCCAAGGCAAGATGGCAGCGGATATCTTGTGCCTGACTTATATTTCACTAATTTGAGTATTGCATGCAATATAGCGTACTGATACAAAATAAATAAACTTTGTATGAAATGCTTTATATATAAATAATATACTCCACTGATGAAATCGTTTAGTCTAAATCATTATTTGACAACACGTTTTATGTAACTCATTTGATATCGGACGATGTTCGTTGGCACGTTTGGCTCCGTGGTAAAGCTTGGCCTGTCACTCTTATGGCTATGGTTCAAACCCCATCAGAGTTAGTTTTTTTTTTGCTTGAATTTGTTTATATTTATTGTTTTGTAATGACTCAGTCGTTTTAAAATTAAGCGTTATATTGTGCATATTACGATGGAAAATATATATTTAATTAAAACAAAATTCGCCAGCAGATTTGCACGAGACATCTAGGAGCAAAAATGTGAATTATCATGGCCAACTGGCGGTGAACTGCACGCCGGCCTACAGATTAACTTACAGATTTAATTGAAAAGTTTATTTTATAGCCGCTAGAATGCACTCGCCCTGTTAGGATTATCTTGTTCGATACTTCTCCACTAGATGTCACGATTGGTCTACGTGGGACTCCATTGATTAGTATACCATTGGCATTCTATGCGCATTGAATTTGAAGAATGACAAGATGATACTACGATACATTTTTACTTTTTATTTTAAAGGGCTTGTAAACCGACAGTAGTGGCTCCGCTGGCTAAAGTGCAGCATTAGGTCATGGGGCCAAGCTCTCTGCTGACTCGGTAGACGCGTGGGTTCGAGCCCCACCGTCGGGCGCCCTTGAAATGGTTGTCCGTGGTTTCCCATTTTCAACACTAGACAAATGCTGGGACGGTACCTTCTGACAGGCCACGGCCGCTTTCTTCCACATCCTTGCTCAGTTTCATTCACCATCATTCATTTCATCTCTCATTAACTCCTCTCATGAGGTTGGCGTCAGGAAGGGCATCCGGCCGTAAAAACCATCGCCACAACGACTTCCATCGCATCTCATCTCCGACCCCGTTGGAAAACGGGAATAATAAGGGGTAGACATACATACATTTTAAAGGGCTTGTAACAGCCTATTGTGCGTTATTTGAAAATGTTATTTGAAGTAAAGAACAAAAAGATTTCACATAGTACCTGAACTCTAGCCGTTGGTGCTAGTTCAGGATATTAATTAATACTTTTATTGCAGCCAAATAGCGATCGAAAATATCCACATAGTTGGTATACACACGTCTCTGTAGGGGCATGGAATGATTTGTTAATTCAATTAATTCATGCATATCCAGACGTGTTAAGACATGCCTCAACTCAAAGTTGGATGTTGCCCACGTCAGGTCGATTATGTAATAATAATAATAATAATGTTATTGGTTTTACGTCCCTTTTGACTACTGTTGCTTTTAGAGACGCCGGGGTGTCAGAATTTTGCCCCGAAGGGGATCTGTAACGTGCCAGTAAATCTACTGACACGGCTGCCTCGCATTCGTGCACCCTCAAATGCCAGCTGACTGCGCCAGGATACGAACCTGCAACCTAGGGCCCAGCAAGCGAGAACGTTACCGCTGAGCCACACAGCCAGTCGGGTCGATTATGTCTCCAGATCCATAACATTCTTGAGATACATCTTCTCTTTCTTTCTTCAATGATGGTAGCAGATTTTTCGAGGTTGTGGTGTTTGGTAGAGGTAAATAGTTTCTAAGGTCTTCAACCAAGAAATGATTCTATTATACTCTTTGATAAAAACGAGTTATAACTATACTCATACATTTAGGAGAAAGTAGGATATATGTTCTTTACTGAACATCTTGTTTATTTTAAAATTATAAAAGCAGCTTGTGTTTCAATTGAATATTAATTGAACTGTGCTAATTCTATATTTTGTTTTTCTTTCAGGTAAGATGCTCCATCTGTCTGCACTGATGATCTGTGTTCGAAGCTGTGAGTATGTAGCGATTCATGATTCTTGCTTTTAAACTGATTAATTTGAACAAAATACACACTTTTGACATGAGCATAATACCACAAAAACATGGGTTCATACTATCATTTCATAACTACATAAAAACACTACGTCAATCAATACAAATTATGACAAATCTATTCGGATGGATCGTACATGTTTTGAAATTCATTGATATCTTCTTTAGCGCCTAACCTTACTAAAATAAAATAAAATGAAATGGATATTCTTACAATAATTTGACTAAATACTTTTATATATTTGTTTCAAAAATATCCAGAAGATGCTGTTTCCAAACTGTAACTCTGGACCCGCGATGGATAGTGGCGAAATTGCCAACACTGACAGAGGGAATTGAGACTTCCACATTTGCCAAATTCAAAGCCTCATTTGTCGGCCCATTTTTTTTGTAGTCGTTCGGACAGCATCACAAAATATTTATGTACTTCATAAGAACGATTACAACGAGATTGGGCCGACAAATTAGGCTTTTAATTTGGCAAATGTGAAAGTCTCAAGTACCTCTGTTAATGTTTACAATTTCGCCACCATCCATCGCGGCTCCAGTGGAAAGAGCATCTTCTGGGTATTTTTGAAAAAACTATAAGTGTTTGAAACTTATATTTCATCAAATTATAATAATTACATCCATTTTGTTTTATTTTATTTTAGTAATTTTAGGCGCTGAAGAAGATATCAATAAATAATGAAACATATAGGATACATTTGAATAGATGATTCATAATAATTGATTGGCTTAGTTTTTATAAGTAGTTATAATAAATACGAAGAATGTCTTGCATTTTCCTAGCATGGTAAATGTGCTTTTTAAAATCATTCCATATTCGAAACTACTGACATTACAACAAGCAAAGTCACTGTTGAATTGAGGACTTTGACAGTACAGCGGTGCTGGTGGATTTTGGGCAGAGGTATTGACTGTGCAGTTGTTCAATAGACCTGAGGTTGACATTATAAAAGGACGCTCCCGCCTCGTGGTGTGATGTCACAAGCTCGTCTCGAGGCGAGCCAAGTTAGTTGTATCAATATTAAATGAAGAATGTGTATATTACAGTGCAGTACTGAGAAACAAATTTACTTTGTGAAGACGCTGAGCGATGTTAATTATAATTAGTAAGGTTTAATTCTGGTAGCGAGCAATACAGAGAAAAATGTGAAAATGTTATTGCAAATTGCTCGCAAGCATAACAAACGAAACTACACATTTTATTTACATACTTAAACTAAACTTTAAATTCTTACAATAAATTTTAGTTATTTTTACATGTTATAGTGAGTTCAATAAATAATAACGCTGCACCATTACAAAACAATAGTATACCTCATTTATATTACAATTGTCTAGCGAAAAAGCGAACAATATGTTGCCGTGCACGTTCCTGATGGCCCGTAAAGCTTGCGTACTGCTCGAGTCCAAGCTCTGTGAACCTGAGAGGGATGTGAATCGCGGACGATGACGACAGATGTGGGGGGTTCCCGGCTCGTGTGTAGTAACAGAATTTAATACATTGGTCGGTCGCTCACTCACTCGCAACACCCTACACCACACTGGTTTAGGCAACGGCCCTATGTTACCAGTATTAGAATAGACAAGAATTCTAGGTAACACAGCGGGCTGTTAACAGACCCTTCTCTTCCCACCTCCCACGTCACCTCACCCCGCAGTAACGTTCTCGGCAGCTAAGCCCAAGATAGCAGGATCGAATCCTGGCGCAGTCATTTGGCATTTGAGGGTGTGCAAATGCGAGGGGGCCGGGTCACTAGATTTACTGACACGTTAAAGAACCCCTTCGGGGCAAAATTCCGGCACCCCGGCGTCTCTAAAAGCCACAGTAGTTAAAAGGGATGTAAAACAAATAACATTATTATTTATTATTGTATTTGTAATTGGGGTTAATATTTGGGTAGGAGGTGTTTGTGGCTTTAATTTAGGTACCATCCCGCTATTTGGCTGGCGTGCGTGGAAGAGGCAAACCACGGAAAACAACTTCTAGGAAGGTTGAGGTGTGAATCGAACCCACCTTTTCTCAGTTCTGGTTCACAAAGAAGAGGCTTTACTTATGTTCAGTGGGACGATCTATTTTAACGGTGAAAGCTTCAAGGAGAGACAGATGACCTCGCTGTTCCTCCCCTTAAAACTCCGATAACTAACTAAAGCTTCAAGGGACTGAATTTGCAGCTTACGTCTGCGGAGAGTATCGCTTCACTGCACACCTATAGGTCAACTTCGTCGCGTAGTGATTAGCATTCTTGACTGTCACTGTGGTGGCTCGGGTTCGATTCCCGGCTCTGCTAAGAAATTTAGTTCTGGTTTAAAAGCTGGAACGAGGTTTACTCAGCCTCGTTAGGAATACCTGAGAAGTTGTGGGTTCAATTCGTATCTCAGCCATCTTGGAAGTGATTTTCCATGGTTTTCCCACTTTTACTCCAATCGAATGCCGAGATGGTACATACTTTAAGGCCTCAACTTCTCCAACCCAAATTATATCCCCAATTACAAATGAAGCCAAGGGAGATAAGTGATATCCGATGAGCGTGGGGAAATCACCCTTATTGTCATATCGTTTAAGGATCTTTTCCCACGTTTATCATATATCACCTGTCTTTGGTTTCTAAGCCCCTCAAATAGGTGCCCTAATGCAGCCATGACTATGACACAGGTTACCATACAGATTCCACACACACACCGAAATACACAGGTCTATGTGACCACAGTGTCGCAAACCCCCTAAATGGATAAACAACAGCAACAACATTACTTTAAAAAAGATGATAAGTGTGTTTCGTGTTTCTCTTATTAAAACTGTTGATATATTTTGAGAAATTATCATCTTCTTTATCTCAGCCTTTCCCCACGTCACGCAGGGTCAGCGTTACTCTGTTTGATTCCTCTCTTCCATAATTGCTTATCCCATGCTTCCTCCCTCTTCCATCCTTTTTCTCTGAGGTCCCATGCAACCTTGTCTTTCCATCTCATGACAACTGATATTGTCATTAAGGCAACACTGAAAATGGCTTCAAAGGTATCTTTATCTCATTTTTGGTCTTCCTCTCCTCCTTGACCCCTCAATTTCTAAATTTCCAACTCCTTCCCCCACTTAGTCCTCCTCTCATCTCAGCACATGCCCATTACCATCGGAGCCTCCTCTCTTGAACCTTCTTTCCTTTGGATTCCACTTTCACTGCTAATCTGATGCAATCATTCCTTAATATATCCTTTCATGTCACTCCACTCCTGTACCGCCCCTTACCTTATCCGCCCCCGAATAAAGAGACTCAGAAAGAAAGGTGGGTAGTTTATTAGCTGAGGAATAACCCACCCACCAAGGGAAGATGATTAAGAGAAGGAAGTAGATTTGGGATTGGAAAAGAAGGATAGAAAAATAGGAGGAGAGTCCCACAAAATTAATAAGTTTAGCTTTAAACACACTTAAAGGTGGTTGCCACCGAAAATCCGCTTTCGGATACCTAAAATGAGTAAGGACTTGGTCTAAGCTGACGAGAAACACCGATAGAACTTGGGCGGATTGCAACAGAGTGGCTTTCGTATAATCCCTCTCAAGCATATATAAAACTACTATGGGGAAGAGTGATGGTCTGGCAAGACTGAGAGGAACAAATTTACTGTATGTCTTCTCAAAGAAATTGGGTTTTTCAAAATAATTCGAAGAATGCCAATGATTTAACTCAGGTTTGGTATTTTCAATTTCCAAAATTATGGAGTTCCTGTAAGGGCGACCAAGTGTCTCTAAGAAGGAAAATGATAAAGGATTATGCCTTATGGAGTAATCTTGGTAAATGAACCAATGGTTGCATTGGAAAATGGCTAAGCTTTTACTCAGCGAGGAGCCGGCTAAAAGTTTAGATAAAAAGAAACACTTATCTTTTAGAAAACTGACCATAAGTTTTCGGAGAGGGTCTCCACAAGCAGGTAGCTGGCTTAGCGAGCTTTACTTGCCTTACTGGCCAATTAGAATTAGCTATTAAAGCTAAAAAGAACTTTAGTGAGGTGAAAATTAAGAGTTCTTGCTCAAATGCAACAAATGGTGAAAGCCCTATTAATGATTTTAATGTCATTAAATGAGGAGAGTCAAGGAAGATAGGATTTTGCCTAAACTTTGTATTCGTAAATGAAAAAGCGAAAGGATACGCTTCATTTATTTTACAATTCCAAGAAGTTTAAAGAAATTAACAATTATGTAATATAATTTTGACAAACATAGTTCATTTGAACTTTTTAACAAATGGGGTCGCAGACCTCTCAACATTAAACGTTTGCTCCAGGCAATTGACAATTTACAAGGTTTCAAACCTTACATGTTTCTAAAATCTTTATAAGATTTAAACAAATAAACAATGAAGCAATTAAAGTTTGAACGTGAATTGGAGTACAAAGAGTGTACCTTAAGAAATTCTTGAGAGAATGTTCTAGAGAAAGTGACAACTTCGAAAATAACAATAATAAAAACATGAAAAATAAGATAGAAGTTCCTACAACTTCTTATATTTATACAGAATTACTATATGAGAATTATACAAAAGAGGGCAGGTCACTTACTGTGAAACCTGGAGAAAGTGAAAAGGAAGGTTCTAGACTTCCCAAGTTTGAGCAGGAATCACTAGCCAAATGGGACAGTTTCCATTTCGTGAAACCTGAACATGACTCGCTTAAGAGTTTAAGGAATTATTTTCCCTAATTATAGGAAAGGAACAATGTGATTTGAAACTTGTATCACACAAGCAATTATGCAGAATTTAATTAATGTTAAACTAGCAAAGTTGGAAGGGCACTTCGTGAGTGACACCTTATTGAAACAGACCTAAATTTAAAAGTTTATTACAGATTGTTAGTAAGAGGTTTAGGAAAGAGCAATAGGGATGGAGGAAAAAATGTTCATGGCCGTATTTAATATAAACGGACGATCGCGACGCGGTAGAAAAGTGGAACAAGCACTGATTATCACTATAGTCCGTAAAGATTGATGCAAAATTCACTGTAGAAACTCGAAAGTTCATGGGAAAGAAAGTTTTTACAATGCTGGAAAGAACTGGTTGCACTAGATAGGCGAGAGTCTATTGCTGGAGAAAATGGTGGATTACAGTTAAATGCGCCATAGAACATCCCAACGGTGGACGAAAGTTAGCTATTGCAGTAATTTAAGGAAGATTCCTAATTTTAACAAGTATTTTCACAAGTGAGTGAAAAAATACCTGACGGCAAGCCTCGCAGATAGAGTACCAGATCTGGAAAGTTCCAGAACGATCTTTATAGAAGAATGGAGTCAAAGTTAATCCAGCGGAGGAACTAGCTTTATAATTTATAGACAGCGGGTATTAGATAATATCCCACGTAGTGAGAGTATTTCTCATTTTGCAAGCATAAGAAATGCTGCTTTTCACCAAGATTTGCTTGATTAGACAAAAGCCCAACATGGAAAATCCCTCGAAGAATGATTACCGCCCCACAAGTAATCTCACGCTGTCTATAAAATAATCAATAAAAGCATGTAGATAAAATTGAGGAAGATGAGGTTAAAACCTTTAAAATGGTACTTATCTTGATTTCATGTTGAAGGCGAAGTTCCGTACTACTTTGCCAACATGGCGTAGAAGAGAGTATGCCTCTTGGTTTGAGGAGGCTAGCTCGAGTGGAGCTTTAACTGATCGAGTCAACTGCCGACTGAGAAGTGAGTCCTGCTCAACGGAGCACGGAGGGACCAAGGAAGGGGAAAAGAGTGGGGGGTAGGAGACAAAAGGAGAACATATAAGCATTGCCAATGTTATAACAAAAAAATGATCTCTTGCTGAGATGGTCTTCAAAGAGTTGATAACAGATGATACTAGCGCAGCATGGTGAGTAAAGAAGTAGACGTAGTCCTCTTGCTCAAGGAGAAAATAGCTGGCGATGGTAACAGGATCTGGTGACCAAATGGATAAGTAAGTCCTCTAGCACCAGGAAGAATTGAGGAGCTTCAGAGATTCGCTGCGAGATGACGCTAGGTGGGTCACAGAAGTTATATATCTAGAACAGACTTATGAAGACATAAGAGATCTGCCTATCAAGGAGAAAACAAAAGATCACTGTTGGTGTTTGACAAAGAGAAAGGAAGAAATGAACATGCAAGGAGCAATAAAAATTATATCTCAGGTACCGTGTATTCAAAGAATACACCAAAAGGAGGTAAACAGGGATAACGGAGAACTTGCTCCGAGAGTAGAAGTGGACCCTAGACGAAGAGGGTGGTTTAAAATCTAGAGTAGAAGTGGCTCTGGGTGAAGAGGGTGGTTTAAAATCCATTACTATATAAAATAGATAATGCAGACAAAATATCCTATATTTAAGAAAAAGGGAAAATACATATATCACCAAAATACACGTGGTCACACTTAAGACAATACCCCTAGAGAGGAGGACGGGGACAAGCAAATTATTGGAAAACTGAATAATTAAAAGCAAATCCGTCACCTCGGTTGGATAACCGTATAATATAATGACATTAAAAGTGAGACGGGGAGTTCATTTTCATGTGCTAGCGTAATCCAATCTATCTCAAGTCTTAATGGCGTCACCATCCAATTGTTATAATACAGAATTAAAAACAAGGAACTTAAGTAGACAAACACTAGTAAAAACAAATATATCACACTTGAGTCTCTATATGTCCGTTCACTAACAAAACCAAGGAGATCACACATCTTCAGTCTTCTCGGAGATTACCAACCTTCTCAGAGATTACACTGTTTTCCATGGCCCGGGCTTTGGCGATTGACGCAATTATGGGGTAGTAGAAGTATTGTGACAGACCAACTGTCACAAATCTCCCCCCTCCAACCAAGACGATGGGTTGATGATAAGGAAAGGTTGTTCGCTGTCCACCATGGCAATCGGGAAGAGAACCTCCAGGTCCGCCAGCAGAACTCGAAGACGCCTCCACAAGATTACAGATGCCTACGATGATGAGAAATGGTACTTCCAATCCAGGCCTAGATTGGTAGAACCTTCTAGTAATATGTACAGTAGTAGGTGAAATCGGATCAGCCGCAACCCCTTTCTTACAATCATAGGATGAACTAAAGTGCCCCTCAGCACACATCGGCGTTTCACACCACCCTTGGTGACAAGACATTAAGTTTCCTTCACTGGAAACAATATTTTGTTCGAGCGAGATACTTTAATTTTTTTTTCACATCTGGTCGTACTAAACGTCGTACTAGACCAGATCCAAATATTAAGGTTGTCATTTTCATGCAACAAAATGAGTAGATAGATTTTGATGTCATATTCAGCTTGAAGAAGTCTCAACTTAAGATTTTTGATGTTCATAGAACTTGTTTTTCTTTTATGTCTCATTATGGATTATCCAATTAGGTAGCAGGAACCGTGAAAGAAAAAAATATAGGGACAACATTACCCAAAAGAAACTGGGAAAATAGAAACCCAAGAAAGAAGGAAATGAGAATAAAATAAGAACAAGACAATATTTAAGCCATCCCATACAAGAAGACTCATCAGCTTTCCCCCATCGAGTTTCAACTCCATCTAGAAGTAGCACCAACATATTGAACGATACAATAGATTAAATGTATTCGTAATCCATCCATTATTTACTCAAAATACTCATATGACCTTTTAAAGATTCACTATAGCTTAAATCAATTGCGTGCTTGTCGAGTTATATCTTTTAGATAAGGTAACTCAGCACATCACTCTTTTAGATAAAGGTAACTCTGCACATCGCAACCAACTACTGCTGCTATCCGCCTACAGTGGCCATCCGAAGGCAGAAATAACGATAACGAATTACAACGTACCAGAATCCCTTAATTAGCATTCACGATATACATATCAGAAATCCAACAAGATACTCTTCTCTATAACCATATTCACTCAGCATAATCCAATCAACGATTGACCCTCTAACAAAAGCATAATACTTACATTTATGCCAAAGTGATCACAATACAAGTTACGGACTAGGGAACAACACGCCAGTGTCACACAAGGCATGAATTACGAGAATCATCATCATCATCATCTTGCACAGTTTCCAGCCACTGGCCGGGTCTGTTTGGAACACAAGCCTCTCCAACGTCTTCTGTCTTCCCACCATCTCTCAGCCTCCACCCTTGTCCAGTCTTCTCCTCTCTTCTTCACGCTTTCTTCCACCCCCTTCAGCCACCTGTCTCTCGGTCTTCCTCTCGGTCTCTTTCCTACCAACTTCGTCTCGTGTACTCTCCTGGGTATCCTCTTCTCCTCCATTCGTTTTACATGTCCATACCATCTAAGTCGAGATTTCTCTATACCATCCTGTAATGGTTCCTCCTTCATTAATTCTCTTGTCCTCTCATTTCTTAGTCTGTCCATCTTTGTAGCTCCAATACTGCTTCTCAAGAACCTCATCTTACTGGCCTGTATAATTACGAGAATAGCACTCAAAATTCCCAATTCAACTCTCTACCTTTCCGGTTAAAATAATAATAATAATAATAATAATAATAATAATAACTTAATGTAAGAAACCTCATCTCATACCAGGTAGGGGACATTCACATCATCGATTAAAAGCAAATATCTCCGTGATGTGAAGTAAGATAATACTGTACAAGGAAGTACTCAACAAATACACCTCCTATCACAATATTCAACTCCCGCGCCAACGCTCCAACCACACGCACGAGACCCAAACACAACCTATCATCCTTAAACCCTTCAATTAACAACACCACTAGTGCACAGAACAGTTGATCAGTATGACAACTCAGCAATCAACAAAACACACCCATTATACAAGGTCTACATAACACTTTTACAAACCTACAATCCTCCTTGTTGCAACCTCAGAAGAAAACCAGCCGACTAACAGAACAAGCTGCAGGTATCAGTGACCAACGAACTAGCGTAACTACTGTAGCCACAAGTGAATCATTGCAGATTCTAAACGTCAAAACAACGTAGCCTATCACCAATTACTACAACTGATCTAGAACAATATGTCAGCACACCAACACTGAAACATCCCCAAAACAATTCTACAATAAACAAACCATAAAATAAATTTAGCCTCGCCGAACCACAATATATTCCTTGTGCTACCAACCGCATCACAAAATCGGGCACACAATCATGCACACACGACAAGAAATATCCAAACAGTAATTCGGAGAAAATATCCATGAGGATTTCTAAAAGATGGCATAAAATGGGAACACTTCAGCGGAACACTAACTCGACCCACAACTGGAGCATTATCAAAATCGCATTACACGCACACATAATCCCGAATCTTGAGCTGAGAACTGAACTCAGGACTCTAAGGCTACATTCAAGGCAGAGTACTAGCTCCACAAAACAAAATCATACACATAGCACACAATCAACTCTCGCACCAACTCCAGTGTGAACACTAAAACAATACTAAGACCGCAGTTCACAACTTTTCAAAACACTGCTCTAACAACAAACATTCTTTACAACTGACCAGATGAAGCACGAAGCCAGGTTCAGTGACAACAAACAAATAACACCGTAAGAAATCTCCGTCGTGTATACCAAATAACAACGATAGCAACAAACTCAGTACCTGAGTCGATCCACTGGATCTCACACTTAATACATTCATTTTCACCCATAAAACACGCAGCACAAGCAACCAGTAGCTCTAAAACAGTCCCTAATTCAGCATTACAGCCAATCACCAACCGATTTAACCCAAAACACATGTCACCACAACTAACGTTCACCAAAATAAAACACGTGACATCACCTAAAGAACGACACCGTAAAACACACAGAATCACTACCCACCATAAACATTTCGAAGAGAAATTTCCGACACGCACTTTAAGTTTCACGGAGCCTAAAACCCAGATTTTGTAACCGCTCGCAAACACAATCCCAACCTCTACATCCTTTAAACGAACCGAATCAGCCTGCACAACCGCCTCACGTAGCTCCCCCATCGCATTCGGGCGAAATCCCGCAGTCACACATGAACGCCATTCAGGAGTAATCCCAGATAAAATAAGAGAAATAATTTCCCTCTCAGACAAATTTACACTGAAAACCTTCACATATTTGGTAATATCGGCAATATAAGAATAATAATAATATCGTATGGCCTCGGATGCCTGGTGCAAGCTTTGCTATTTGACACCCAGAGGGTAGCTTGCATGTCGAATTTCGTAGTTCCTTGACTGTGAAAGTCAAGGAGGTTAGATGTTAGATATCTAATCTCCTTGAACACAATAGCGCTTTCTAGTAGAGAAATGAGGAACTTTGTGCTGGCGGAAACTCCCGAGATTAATTTTACCATTATGAACTCGGCCTACTGAATTCAAATGGGTTCTTTGACATGCCAACATCGTATGACATGCGTATCGTATTTTTGCCGCCTTTCAAAAATCACTTACCACGGTCAGGGGCGAACCTGCAATCTTGGGGTTAGTAGACCGACACGCTATCCACTCACCCACCGTGGCAAGCTAATATAAGAATTAAACGATTCATTTAAATTCTGCCCACGGTACAAATATAATGCCTTCATCTGATCTAATAACTTCATAGGCACAAATACCCTTAATGCTTCGGCAATAAAATCTTTCATACTTATGCCACTATAATTTTGCCTTACATCAAAACACTCTTTCCCCTTCCCCTGAGAATCATTTTTCAAATTAATTTCATCAGTAGAGAAAATCTTTCGATCGTCCGCACGGAATTGATGACCTACTTCTCCTTTAGTACCGATAGAAAATTTACAATGTTGTACAATATGCTTCGGGTCCGTAACATATGTCGAACCAAGAGACCCCTTATTACCATTAACATTTAAATCCTCATCACGTATCGATGGAACTGAAACAACATTACTACACCTTCTTATATTTTCCGTCCCTGATAATGAAACCGAAGTTCTGAATAAGGAATTTCGCGTTGAACAATTTTCACAGAAACACGACACTGAACGCACATTAGGATTACCTAACCTACAACCAACGTTATTACTTACAGACGGCAGAATTTGACTAGTATTATGCATCGGCCTAGGACCATTTACCCTAGTCATAGTTGGCAATCTATTCATTTCTGACGTAATAACCTCAAAGAAGATAAGCACTCTTTGTTATTCTTAGGAACGTGCCGAACCATATTTCCCTAAATATTTCATACCCTACAGCGGTAGATTCTCCCGAAGGTGGAGAACAATGCATAACGGTATACTTAGGAACTGATCCAGCAATCGAAACACCAAGTTGTACAACATGGCCGTTACATAACCTAACTTTATCACCACCAACATTTGAGTCGTACCAATTACAAGTTGACTCAACAGACGGTAAGGTATTGTGGCATGAAACGACATTCGTAGCCAAATGTTTAGAAGAGCACGACCGATTATTTCTCACACCCGTACTCGTAGTGTTTGCAATTGTATTACTACTATTCTTAACAATTCTAGACTTTGAAATGTTTTGCACAACATCTGAATTCAACGGCATCATGAAACAATCATTAGAAGGCTCATTACTTACATTAGACAAAGCTGTTTCCGGGATTAGATTCATATTAGCCAAAGCGCCATTTGTCGCCTCATGCAACGACTTCGAGATCAATCCAACGTTATTAGAATCGACAACAACAGTCGGAATCTCAACAGTAGGGCCAACACAATTTTGTTGTTGGGGTAAGGCCAACTGATCTTTCACAACACAAGGAATATTGACATGATTCCCCATTTGATTCACTGTCGAAACGGAAACATCCACATCGTCAATAGGCGAAGACCTAATCACACTATCATTTTCAATCGATGAATTCACACTCATCAATATCTCCGAACTTTCAACTAATTGCAACCGAGTCTTTAATACTCTTTTCAAAACACTAATAGGTCGCTTTTCAGAAGCGTTAAGTAAATCATTACACCGGAGGTATAGGTACAGGATTCGAGCCCGTAATTTGGTTAGCTGCGCAGAGTTACACTTTACTTCTGAAATGCAGAAGTTAACTACATTGACAATATCACTCACAGATTGACACAATCTTGACTCACGCAAATGATATTCCGCTTCAGGTAACATAGGAAAGGACACTGGGAATGCAGCTCCCAAAATAAGACTTTCTCTAGCAACTCTTGGATCGCTCGGCACTTTAAGGATTCTCAGAAGTAATTCATACTCCACTTCTTCATCAGATAAATGTTGAATCTCAATTTCCCGATTACTCATCGTTATAGATGGTATGATAATATTCATTAAAGGGCAAAAGCAAATATACCCACCAAACACTCCCACTATCTAACTCCAGATTTACTGAAACGCAACCACGATATAATGCTATCAAAACTACTGTACCGCCCCTTACCTTATCCGCCCCCGAATAGAGACTCAGAAAGAAAGGAGGTAAACAGGGATAACGGAGAACTTGCTCCGAGAGTGGAAGTGGACCCTAGACGAAGAGGGTGGTTTAAAATCTAGAGTAGAAGTGGCTCTGGGTGAAGAGGGTGGTTTAAAATCCATTACTATATAAAATAGATAATGCAGACAAAATATCCTATATTTAAGAAAAAGGGAAAATACATATATCACCAAAATACACGTGGTCACACTTAAGACAATACCCCTAGAGAGGAGGACGGGGACAAGCAAATTATTGGAAAACTGAATAATTGAAAGCAAATCCGTCACCTCGGTTGGATAAGCGTATAATATAATGACATTAAAAGTGAGACGGGGAGTTCATTTTCATGTGCTAGCGTAATCCAATCTATCTCAAGTCTTAATGGCGTCACCATCCAATTGTTATAATACAGAATTAAAAACAAGGAACTTAAGTAGACAAACACTAGTAAAAACAAATATATCACACTTGAGTCTCTATATGTCCGTTCACTAACAAAACCAAGGAGATCACACATCTTCAGTCTTCTCGGAGATTACCAACCTTCTCAGAGATTACACTGTTTTCCATGGCCCGGGCTTTGGCGATTGACGCAATTATGGGGTAGTAGAAGTATTGTGACAGACCAACTGTCACAGGGTCCCACTTTCACTGCTAATCTGATGCAATCATTCTTTAATATATCCTTTCTTGTCACTCCACTCATCCACCTTAACATTCTCATCTGTGCCACATCCATCTTCCTCTCTTGGGATTTTGTAATCAGCCAAGTTTCTGCAGTATAGCCCAGAGCATCGCCACAGATTTGTAGAGCTTGCCTTTCAGCCTGCAGCTCACACAATACTCCACTCAGTTTCCTCCAGCGCATCCAACCACTGTTCACCCCCTGCTGTATTTCACCTTCCAGTCCCACATCACTTTACACGTAGGAACCCAGAAATTTCAACTTCCTGGCCAATGTTAGTTCTTCTTCCTGCCGGTTAATATGGCAATCTTGTTTTTTTTTTATAATTGAAATACAGTACAACCTGTCACATCCGGACCTGTGATATCCGAACCCTCCCATATCCAGACACATCTCCGAATGAATTTTTTAAGTCGTAGTTGAGAGCGAGGATACATTAGTGTGCTAGCCAGGGAGGACGAGTGAAAGTTGCAGCGCTGGAAGGCTGTGTGCGTGCTTGACCGCGAGGGGTTGTGGCCTGACTCGGTCAACGACATCTTCCCGGAAACTCATCCCTTTGTGTGAATAAGCGATATTCCATTCACGGCTTCTGCCTGCCTGCCACCAACGTCAACACGAGGCTGCCTCTCTTTCTACCCTTCAGTCTGTGCGAGAGTCTTGAAGCGACAGTTTTTTTTTTGCGAGTGTGTTTCTGTTGTTACTGTTATTGTTTACCGTTGTTATCGTTATTGCTATCTTTTAACCTTGTTTTTTGCTAAAATGTCCGAATAAAGGAAAAAACTGTTGTTACGATGTACAGTGCGTGAAGCAACCGTTAAAAACATTAAAATTAATCAACAACAAACTCGTGAATTATTTCTGGTCACCTAGCTATTTGTAAAAATAGCCTTGTGATATCCAGATGTTACCATATCCGGATCGGCCGGTCGCCACATTAGTCCGGATATGACAGGTTATACTGTACTATAAGTATTTATTAAGTTTGTTCACTTTAGTCAACAGGGGGAGCGTGATGGCGCAGTGGCGTAGCTGCTCGCCTCTCACCCGGACGGCCGTAGTTCGAATTCCGGTGACAGCGGGGTGAAACTTTCACCTGAAAAATCACGTGGTGTCAGGAAGGGCAACCGGTCTCAAATCCCTGGTCTAAACCAAAAATGAGCCTGGTTGGCTCTGGCGACCCCATTAATTGGGATAATCAGAAGAAAGAAAAGTTTACCTTAGTCAATAATGTTGAAATGGCAATAACTTATAAAAATTTCAGCCACATTGTGGTCTTCTTCAGTAAATATTCTCAAATAGAATTAAAACTTAACATAATTTTATTTTTAGAGAATAATTACTGAAGAAGACCACAATATGGCTGAAACTTGTATAACTTATTACCATTTCAACATTATAGGCTAAGGTGAACAAACTTAATAAATACTAATAAAATAGTATTTCAATTATATTATAAAGTCAATAAGGAAGCCCTTCAAACATGATAAATGTCATGGCACTACGTAATCTTGTTCTTCTCTCGTGCACATACGTTCTGTTCTCCCCCTGTGGTGGGTAATTATATATAATTGAGGCTATAATAGGAACGAAGGCCTCCAGAGTGTAACCAGCCTCAGGAAACCATTTCAAGTGGGATCTTAACTCTCCTAGGACTGTGTTCAACAAAATGGGGAAACTTTTAAAAAGTCGTGAGTTAAAACTAACCACAAAAATGAGACTTCTTCGCAGCTATGTGGTTTCTGTTCTTTATTACGGAGTAGGAACATGGACTTTAACAAAGCCACTCAATAGAAAATTAGAAGCTTTTGAGTTGTGGCTATATCGATGGATGTTAGGAGAATCATGGACAGAGCATATCACAAATGCCGAAATCCTTCGAAGAATGTGAAAGGATAAGGAAGTATTAGCCACTGTAAAAAACGAGAAAAATGCAATACCTCGGTCACATTATGCGCAACAGAAGCAGATACCATCTATTGCAAGAAATTCTGTAGGTAAGGGATAGGGCATAGAAGAAGAAGAGGAAGAAGAAGAAGAAGAAGAAGAAGTCTTGAAGACAATAACTGCAAGGGTAGACCAAAAGTAAATTATGTTAAACAGATTGCCTAGGATGTACTGCAAGGTGTAGTAGCTATATAGATATGATGATGATGATAATTGTTGTTTTAAGGGGCCTAACATCTAGGTTATCGGCCCCTAATGGTTTGGGTGACCTTGAAGATGAAAATGAAATGTAAACTTATAACTAAAACTAGCCACTAACTTATATACTAGAAGAAGAAATGGAAAACAAAAGGAGAATAAGGCAAATAAAGGACAGGAGGAAAAGAAATGCCCTCAACCCTCGAAGAATGCGGATTGAGGGACTTGGAAGGACGGAGAGCCATGAAAGGCAGATAGGAAAGTGAAAGAGGAGAGGGTCCGCCCCAAACGTAAAGGACAAAAGGGGAAAACGGACCCAGCTCAGGAATCCCTCGGGGTCGCCAACTCCCGAACCTACCAGCCGTGAGCCCCTGAGGGTGTAGCATTATCGAGGGTGCACCAAAAGTGATGGGGCTACATACACCCGGCCTTCTTGAGGGCCTTGAGCAGAAGGCAGGAGATAACAGGAAAAGAAAAAGAAAGCTGACCCCTCGCAGAAGGAGGGAATCAGAAAAGATGAGACAAGGGCCAATTAAGGCGGGAAAGGAAGAGACTCCCTAGGCCTCGGATACCCTAATACCGTCGGGGTCGGAAGAGAACAAGAGTTGATCAAGTGAGGTCGACAGGAAAGAAGACAGAGAGGAGCCCGGCACAAGTAAGTGGAAACAATGCCGGACTCAGCTGGGGCCCCGTGGTCGCCAACCCACGTCCCACTAGATGTGAGCCTCTGGGGGAGTGGCTATATACAGATGAAACGATGAACTCAAGACAGTGAGGCATTGTGAGCTGCATCAAACCAGTCAAAAGACAGAATACTCAAACAATACTCATGATAATGTACAAGCTGTGGTCGTGTTGCTCATGGTATGAATAAAGAGGAAGGGTAAAGTGTATTACACACAGGTTATGTTCCCCCTTCTAGATGTTAATGAATCTGTGAATATGATAAACAAGATGACTGCAAGCGCAGCACCACCATGTATAATGTATGTTCATGATAATTAGATCTGCAGACCGTCCCATGAGACTCAAGTATTCCAAGTAAAATTGAGCTGGACGAACAATAATGGACCAGTACATTCAAACGCCAAGTGCAGCTAAGTTCTCTAAACTTCGAGGGTGGTGTAGCGGCTAGCATTTTGGAGGTCTGGGTTCCTTTCTCGGCTCTGACAAGAAATTTAATTCTGGTCTGAGGGCTGGAATGGGTTACACTCAGCCTCGTGACACAAAACTGAGAAGAGGTGGGTTCGATTCCTACCTCAGCCATCCAGGAAGTGGTTTTCTGTGGTTTCCCAGTTCTACTCCAGGTGAATGCCAGGATGATTCCTTACTTAAAATCATGGCCACCTCCTTTCCATTTCACCTGAATTACAAATTCACACATTACTACCTTCACCACAGTAACACAGGTTATCAGAAAAGTGACATACATCCACACATACCCATGTACACAGGAATAAATGACCACGATGTCAAAGCCTCAACAGTATAGTACAATACAGGGCAGAAATGAACCAACAGGAATAAACAAACACCTCGTCTCAGTCAGTTTTACAAGATTAAGTTGAATCCCATTCCAACTCTTAGTCCCTTAGTAGAACAAGGAATAGAGCCCAAGATCTTTAGAACACACTACAGTACAAGAAGCGACTAATAAAACAGACCAGGCAGAATATCACCGCTAATGCTTAAACATTATTTTACTTCTTTTTATTCACATTTCCTTGCCTAGATCCCTTCCCTTCTCAGTGAATATTTTATTAACTATTAACATCAGATATTAACCAATTCTGCAATTAGAAATCCAAGCACGTACCATTGTTTCAAGTCTTTGTTTGAAGAGCTTACGAATCTTTCATAAACTTAACATTATTGAGGGAACGAGCTGGTGCAGCCGGGAAATGGTTTAAAAAGCGTATTCAGTATTCACCTCACGTACGAACGAATCAATATGCCGTTAGCTACGGGACAGGAAACTCGACCTTTCCGGTATCAATTCTCCGTATTGAACGGATACGTCACGTTAACAGTATACCTATGGTCAGTTCCACATCGCCATTCCTGTCAATTTTACTCGTTGTTACATTTAGAGAGTATGCGCACCTTAATCAAATCCTGTTGAGAGTCTCTTTATTTATTTAATATGTTATTTAATTTTTATTTGGTTTATTGATTCAACTTTTGAAATTTTTTATTCTTTATTCTTAAATTTTAATTTTCTATTGTATTTTTATTTTCATTAATTTGTTTTTTTATTATTTCGCATATTTAATTTAACCTTTTTGATTTTTACTTTTTACATTTTATTTCTAATTTATTTTTATTTTTCAATTATTTATTTATTTATTTACTTTATTCTTTCTTTTTAATTTTTATTTTAAAGTTTTAATTCTCAATTTATATTTGTTTTTTATTTTTAGCCTATTTTCAATTTTGAAAAAATAGGCTTATGAGATCACCTTTTGTCCGTGTGTGTGTGCGTATGTGTGAGTGTGATTCGTGTGTGGGTGTCCTCCCCTAATAAAATCTAAACGGCTGGAGCGATTTCAATGAAACTCGGTAAGTTCATAGCACTATTCCGGGCGACCACGACCGTGCCCTTCAAATTTTGTTACGACTCACAATCCAACATGGCGGCTGTGCGAAATATTTCACCAGCATTCAATATCTCTGAAACTATTACCGATATTACCCTGACATTTTGTATGGTGATAAAGGGAGCTTCTATAAGTTCACTTATGTGACCTTTGAAAACCTGGTAACTACAAAACCAACATGGCAGCCAAGCGAATTTGCGACTTTTAAATAGACGTTTCTCGCGATTTAACCAACCAAACGCAATGAAACTTGGTACAGTATATGTTTATATACATAGTAATGCACCGACGTCTAACTTCGTTCAATTTTTTACATAACCACAAGATGGTGGATGTGCGAAATATTTCACCGGCATTCTATATCTCTCAAACTATTAACGGTATCTCCCTGAAATTTTGTACGGAGATAAAGGGCACTACTGGAAGTCCATCTATAAGACTTTCAAAAATTGGCTAACTACAAAACGAACATGGCGGCCAAGCGAATTTGAAAATTTTAAATAGACCGTTCTCGCGATTTAATGTTCCAAACGCACTGAAATCTGGTGCAGGAAATATTTATACACATTGTAATGCACTGGTATCTAATTTAATTCAATTGTTTACATAACCTCAAGATGGCGGCTGTGCGAATTTTAAAATTAAGTTTTTATTTCTTGTGTCGTAATCATGCGATCGATCTGAAAGTTTGAATAATGAACCTACGCAATAATTTTCCTTTAATGGTACATGACTCTATGGCCTATACATTTAACAATCCAACATGGCGACCATCTGAAATATTTAGACGGCTCTGAATATCTACGAATCTATTACAGCAATCAAACTGATTTTTTTTATGTTCATAGGGGCTGTGAACTTAGTTCACCTATAGGACTTTAAATAACCTGGTGATCACAAATCCAACATGGCGGCGACGCGAAGTATAAATATTCACATGGACGTTTCTCGCAATTTAACCATCCGAGTGCAGTGAAACTTGGTACAGTAATTCCTTATACGAATGGTAATCCACTGGCATCTAAGTTATTTAAATTGTTTCCATAACCTCAAGATGGCAGCTGTGCGAAATTTTTAAATCTCCTTGTTATTTATTGTGTCCTAATTATGCGATTGAAGTTTGAATACTACACGTACACAATAATCTGCATGTAACAGTACATAAGACTAGAACCTACATATATAAAATCCAACATGGCGAGCATCCAAAATATTTAGTCGGTTCTCAATATCTACGAATCTATTATAGCAATCAAACTGAAATTGTGTATGTTGATAGTGGCAATTAACATAAGTAGGATATATGAAAATAGGCTGTATAGTTCTTCACGGAACTACTTGTTTTATTTTATTTTTTCATTTTTCATTTTTTCATTTTTTTTATTTCTTTATTTTTTACTTTTATGGTGGCATAATATGTTATAAAAGGATACGTGCTAAATATTACCACGCCGTGTGTACTAATTAAGTTTGGAACATGGTGTACAGTAGATCTCCCTGCCTCTAATACTGCTCTAGGGGAAGATCAACTCTCTCTAAACTTACCTCAACAGTATAGTACAATACAGGGCTGAAAGGCATCGATTTAGTATACAGTTTACAAAATTTAATTAGTCGTATTTCTTCATATATATCTTGGAGTCCATTCTGAATAAGGAAAGATACGATTACATACATATGAACCACTGTATGAGTTATTTCTCTACTATTAAATATTAGTAATACTAAGATTATATGTGGCATTATTGAGCGTTAAATAAAATAATTTCCTGAGGTTGTATCCTATGTTCGCCTTTTATATATCTTATTTTCTCTAACATCTAAGCACTGATTAAGAAAATGAAGAATGGAATGATTGCATATATCGCTTTAAAGTGGGTTGAATGTTTCGATTCATAACGTTTATTTAGTATTTTAGGTGATAAATGGAGCTGGGCACTGCCTATTAAAGAGCTGAATTGGACCTCTTGAGCTGGAGTTGTCATGGTTACGGTTGGCCATTGCTTGATCAGTTTACAAGAGCAGGAATTGTTCTGAACATACCTGTTGTTTATCACGATGATGATGATTCTTTTTGTGGATTGGAACAGCGAGGTCCCCAACCCCTCTTCAATGATCTCGTCATCCACTTTATAAGTGAGAGTGGGTTAGGACCAGCAATCTAAATTTACAAGTGATCATTGACTCAAAATTTGTGTTCTCTTTTTGAATTCTGACTTTCTTTTCGTAATTTTTGTTTATTATTATAATTAATAGTTTTTTTTTATTTGATTATTTTTAGGACATTTTCCTATTTAGGCGTCCACCTTTAAATTTTAATGTACTCAAAATTTGTATAATTTAATCTGTGTTAAGAGGGCCCCTTAAAACCTCAATACCTAACTATTAGCTGCCATATCTGTATCATGTTCAAGAGAAATTGAGGAGTTTCTAAATCTTAAGAATTATAATAATGTTATTTGTTTAACGTCCCTTTTACAGTTTGGTTGGTTGATTCCTTAGTTTAGGGGCTGCGACAACGTGGTCATGTAGCCCCGTGGACTTTGGGTGTGTGTAGAATCTGTCTGATAACCGGTGTTAATTGTGATGACTGTATTAGTATGTGTATCTGGATTTTTTAAATTCAAGTAAGGACTGCAACTTTGAATTTTTCAAATAGTTCCTACTTTGGCCGCCAAACGCCACCGTCAATGACTACTAGGCCTAGTTCAGAACTTAGCTACTAGACGCCACCGCAGTCGGCTCTTGGCAACGAACGTAGCAACCTAAGAGCGTTGTTTACATTCTTAACTTATACAATTTAGTTTCACACAGGTGTAATTAGTGGAAAGTTCTTTAACATGCCATAAATCTATGACATGGGACCGCCGGCTTTACTTCCCCTCCGAAGGAAGGCATACTGAGGGATTTTTAACGTTCTTAAAAAATCCGACGACTTCGGCTGGGTTTGAACCCGCTATCTTGGGCATAGAAGCTCAGCATGCTACCGACTACGCCACCGAAGCCGCCTTTTTACAGTTCCCGTCACGGTTTTTGGCCAGTCAGTCCCGGTTTCACAGTCATACAGAGGGCAGTATGCGAGCCTTATGCATATGTAATTGGGGCCGATAACCTAGATGTTAGGCCCCTTAAAACAACAATTATCATCATCATCATATGTAATTGATACGTGAGTTTTCAGTTGCGCGGAAAGCAACTCCGTATCAATATCACATGCCCAAGATCTGCCACCTGTTCTCTGTACAACTGTGAAATCGAGGCTCACCGGCCAAAAACTGTGACGGGAACTGTAACTACTGCGGCCTTTAGACACGCATTAAGATTTATTAGTGTCACCAAACATTGGAATGAATTCTGACTGCAATATGTGAGAAATTACACGTTTTGTTGGTTGATATCTAGTTATTGTTTTTGTCAAATGAAATACGATTTGTAGGAAAATATTTCTTGGTGCAGCCTCGTATGCCCCATGTAAGATGGTGGACAGGGCTGGCAGCTAGTAGGAGTCGCTGGAATATGAATGGCGAGACAAGAGACGGCCATGCATTATGCAAGGCTTGCCATGTCCCTGCCGGTCGAGGGTCGTGTACTGAGAATGTAATTGCTTTTAGTTTCCTAAACTGTGCACTGAGCCACACTCTATACAAACAGCTGACATCTCGACTTTGCCTGCCTGACTGCCTAGCGCCATCTCACTAGAGAAGCTATGTGACACCCCTACGGTAAGATGTCTTTGTTATTGCTGTTGTTTCGTTTAGAGGCTTGGGGCATCGTGGTCACAAGGCACATGTACTTGGGTGTGCAATAGACACGGTCTAATTACCAATGTCTGTTCCACTGCGGCACTTGTTGTTTCATTAGAGGAGCTTGGACATCGTGTTCACTTAGCCCCTCATCACGGAGGCTCGGGGTTGATTCCCCGCTCTGCCAAGAAGTATAATTATGGTCTGAAGGCTGGAACGGGGTACACTCGGACTCGTAAGGCAAAACTGAGAAGAGGAGGCTTCGATTCCCATCTCCGCCATCATGGAAGTGGTCTTCCGTGGTTTCCCACTTCCACTCCAAGCAAATGATGGGATTGTTCCTAATGTAAGGCCACGGCTGCCATCTTTCCAAACTTCACCTGAATTACAAATGCACACACTAATACATCCATCACAATAACACAGGTTATCTTGCAAATTGTAGACACACACCCAAGTATACGAGGGTACATGACCACGATGTTGCAAAGCCCCTGTATTAATCAACAACAACAACAAATCATTTAGCCCCGTGTGGATGTTTGTCTGATAACCTGTGTTATTGTGACCGTATTAGTGTGTGTATTTTTTTTATTAAGGTGAGGATTAGGAAGGAAGTGGCCGTGGCCTTAAGTAAGGAGCCATTCTGGCATTCCCATAGAGTAGAAGTGGGAAACCACGGCAAAACCACTTCCAGGATGGCTCAAGTGGGAATCTAACCAACCTCTCGTCAGTTTTGCCCCACAAGGCTGAGAGGCCTCCATTCCAGTCCTAAAACCAGAATTCACATTTCTTGGTAGAGCCGGGAGCCAAACCCGGACCCGCGGGGCGGCAGCCAAAAATGCTAGCCACTACACCAGGAGGTGGATGCGTGCACTTGTTATTGGGGCTCGGGTTAGCAAGGATTTTGTTAGCAGAGCGTGGTGGCGCATCAGTCAAGATGTATGCCTTACACATCAAGTTAGATTCTAGTTAAAGCATGTGATACTCAAGATGATGTCACGTCCAGCGGTTCCGATCTTACGCTAAGAGGTGATACTGTGGCTCATGATTGCGATTTTAAGTTTCACATAATATTACAACCTTTCTTTGAAAGATTGTGACACTGTTACAGTCGTCACAAAAACAGAATATCAGGCAAATTCCATACACCCTCAAGCACGCGGAGCTATGACTACAATGTTCTAAGACCCTAAATAAAACAACAAAATAGTTTGTAACTACAGTTATCTGTATTCTGGACCCAAAGGAGAGGTGCTAACGGGACATTCTTAAAAGATTTTTCATTATTTCTCACAACTCCGGACAACTGGTGGGATGGTATTTGTTGAGTAGCTACAAAATATGCACACTAAACAGACACCACAATAATACAGTTTGTTATACATACGAATATCACGCAGTCTACCGACCTAATTACGATAATATCGCAAGCACATCATTCAAACAACAACAACAACAAACTAGCTGCGTCCATGGTTCGGAGATCGAATACTGGTCCAGTCAGTAGGTATTCGAGAGCGCTTAAATGCTACCTATAGAGCGACATCTCAGTAAATACCAAATGAATCAGCTTCCCAACGAACGCGTATTTTCAGGAAGGTCGATATTTCTCTGCTGCTTCCAGTATTGTACTAAAGCACTGCCAGCATATCCGCAAGGGATACTAAACAGTATTATTTTTACTGCGTATTAGTCTGTAGTCACACTGAGGGAAAACTACGAGTGTTCAGTATCATTTGGGGGATATGCTTGCAGTGCATTAGTACCATACGGGAAGCAGTAGAGAAATATCTACCTATCTGAAAACACGCGTTCGTTGGCTTGCATAAAACAATATTATTAGGTGGGAAGCTGATTCACCTGGTATATTGCCATGTTAGAAATCCCCTTCAGGGCAATATTCTCGCACACTGTCATCTTTAAAACTGCAGTAGAAGGGACGTAGAACCTATAACGTTATTTATAATAATAATGTTATAGGTTTTACGTCCCTTTTACTGTAACTATTGCGCTTTTAGAGACGCTGGTGTGCCGGAATTTTCCCCCGAAGGGGATCTTTAACGTGCCAGGAAATCTACTGACACGGCGCCCTCACATTTGCGTTCCCTCAAATGACAACTGTCTGCGCCAGGATTTGATCCTGCAACCTCGGGACAGTATGCAAGAACATTACCGCTGAGCCACGCAACCAGTGTTATAACGTTATTTAGAGAGGAACTCTTTATTCATGAAAATGATTTTTGGTGGGTTATCCCTTAAACACTTATATTAAGGTATAGAGAACTTTGAAGCCAATTTTCCAGTGTTACCTTATTCCAGTCGGTCAACACAATATAATCCCAACAGATGATGCTCGCATGACGAGCGAAACTTGTCATCCTTATTAGCTCTTCTGTAATCCATAACAATATTTTATCCACTTGGTACTATTACTCACGTAGTTTTTTTTCGCATCCCAGTACTTGGGATTATGTTATGTTGATCGACTGAAAAGTCACGATATCAACACAGTATAATGACGAAGTTCAGTTTCCGCTACAAAAGTGGTTTTGTAACAATTACACTGCAGTTTCAATGATTGTTGCCAGATACCTCTTTTTCAAATAGAATTTCTTCCACAAGTCTATCACTAAACGAGGAACAGTGACTCTCACACCCACTAGTGACACTCCCGCGTTTTCTGCATTTACCTCGTGGGGTTGTCGTTCACCAATTTCCAGACGTACTTTGGGATCTAAAATAACACCGCATTTTTTGGATAAAACAATCGCTACGGCGGCATTAACTCGCTTAGTAAGCTAATTCCACGTAATTTCGAACAATGAACATTTTCATAGGCTTCCCAATCTCCACTTCTGAAGGAGTCAATGATCAGTCTCCTAATGGTGCGATGGCGTGCATTTTTCAGTAGAGAACTGAATTATTATTGTTATTGTTCTTAATAATATTATTATTAAATTCAACAGGTCATTGACAGAGCCCTGTGCGGATAAACAAAACATTATCTACCCCGCATATGCACGTTTGCATTCCAAATCTACTGGCATTACAATAGGCCTATTATTTTTAATTGGATAGAGCATCATGTATTAAAGCAACACATTTAGACATTTGAGGAGAGGGTCATTCCCTTAGGCTATGTATGCCATGTGCTATGTTTAAAATGAATGTTATACAGCCTGAATTGCAACCCTTTTCAGTTCGGGGTGTTAAATTATATTTAATGACATAACTTGAATGAGATTAAATCATCTTACAATTGTCATGAAGAAAGACATAGGCTAACGGAAAAATATGATATGTCTTAAACATCCGAGTCCTAGTAATGATATTCAACAAGTTCGGATTGTATTCTAAAAACTATCCGCAAATTTACTCCAATCTTTATCCACAGGTTTATATCCGCGGATATCCGCACGGGACTTTAGTCGTTGGGTATAATTCACCATTTCGTCGGCAATTGTTGCAAGATGGATGGAGTTTACTATGTTGGTAGGTTGAGGAACGAAAGAACTATGGAGCAGGTCTCTAAAATGACTGCCTTCTGGATACTGATATGCACATTATGGTGGTTGGCCCACAGCTACTTTGGTATGAACCGAGTGGAAGAGACTATAATAGGCAATACAATAACAAATAATATACCATATTATTTATTATATATAATTCGCTGGGGCCATGAAGGATCACGTTAAGTCTTGTTGCATTTGACACTGAACTTGGCCCTCTTCAGAGCCCAGATTTCCCTCATTCTTTGAGAGTGGGGCTGCTTACGCTCCTCGGTCCTAGGGTCACCGTGTCTTCTCTTCGGTTGTTCGTCTCGGTTTAGTCCGTTCTTCAATATGTTCTCGCGGAAGAGATCTCTGTTAAGGGCGTCTTCAGCTGAGATATGTAGCATTTGCAGGTCATCTTTGGTATTTCTAAACCAGTGAATTGTAGTTTTGGGGTTTGAATCAAAAAAGTGGAAGATCTCTTTAGTTAACTTTCTCCGTCCATTCTTTTCAGGTGACCGTAAAATCGTGTCCGTCCTTTTCGGATTGTGTCGGTAATTTTCTTTATTTTGCTGTAGACTTCCTCGTTGGATCTCTTTTGATGGATTCCATTTTTTGTACTTTGATCCCAAGATTCTTTTCACAATTTTTATTTTTATTTTATTATTTTTATTTTTTATTTTTTAGCGAATGGCATTTAGTGCCGGGAGTGTCCGAGGACATGTTCGGCTCGCCAGAGTTTGTAGCTGCTTCTATGCGGACATCCATGGGGTGAGCTACAAGTTCGGTCGCGTGTGCAATGTTGTCTGGGGAGGAAAGTGTGAATGTAAGGACGAAGGATTGGAAGGTGTGGGTGTGGCCTAAAGTTAGGGACCAACCCCGGCATTTGCCTGAAAGGAAGATGGGGAACCACAGAATACCATCTTCAAGGTTGCCGGCGGGGAGAACCTCCTTGCCTCCCAGATATGAGCGACTGCCTGCAGCCACGCACTAACAACCACGGCTAACTCACCCGGTATTTATTATTTTATTTAAGCGAAAAATTCCCCTACAGGAGAGCGATTAAACTTGATCACATGATGTCATATGGAGGCGTGTTTCCTCCGTTCCTCCCAAAACCTCTTCATTCTCGCGGAATGTTCCCGCTTCCTCTCATCCGTCCACTTTTTTCCAGGTTGTCGTAATGATCTTGGTTCGAACTTAACATTCTTGATTTTCGTCTGGCACTCAGTTCGGTCGTCGAAATTTTGTATACTGATAATTTGTAAGTCTCTTTGTACCTCTTTAAGCCATTCTGTGCCGCATTTGCTCTGTGTTATGATACTGAGTAGTTTCTTGGGCAATCTGGAGGTGGCCATCCTGTGGATGTGAGTGTAAAATTTGGCTCTGCGTTTTCTAATTTCGTCTGTTATCGTAATGGTGTTTTGATAGAGTTCAGTACTACCTGGTATTATTATTATTATTATTATTATTATTATTATTATTATTATTATTATTATTATTATTATTATTATTATTATTATTATTATTATTATTATTATTATTATTAGATCGTAATGCCCATCTATGGAGCGCAATAGAACTTATTTTGCTGATTTTTTTCTTCTCCCAAAGTCTCTTTATCTAGGCACTGAAAAGCTTCCTCCGTTCTTCCGTCCATGATTTCTTGGTCCTGGTACTTATTTTCTTAGAGAAATGATGGTTGTTGATTAATGTTCTGAACTGGAGACTAAATATCCTCTCTAATGCCAATTTCTTGAAGGTCTTTTTCTATTTCACTAAGCCATTTCCTCTTTTTCCTCTGCCTCTTCTACTTCTTCGTCTTCTTCTTCGTCGTCGTCTTTCTTTTAATCGTTTCGGTCGTCTATGGACCAGGTTATTTCAACTGCCTTTTCCCTCGTTTTTTCACATTGGTCCAGTATTCGCGCATTCTTCTTCGGTGAGCTTCCCTTCGTTCTTCGGTCCACTTCTTGCCGGTTTTCAATATAGGTTTTGGCTGAAAACTCTGTATCTCCCCAAGTTTCTTCTTCAAAGAGTCACGTTCCAAGATGTCCTCATGTGATATCCCCAGTTCTTGTAGGTCTTTTTCCACCTCTGTAAATCAGATCCCTTTGGTTTTCTTTCCCACAAAGTAGGCAGAGATTCGATTGGACAATCTTCCGGAGTTCATTCGTGTTAAATGGCCATAAAAGGAGAGTCTTCTTTTGCGAATGGTGTCCGTTATTTTCTTCTTCGTATTATTATTATTATGATTATTAGGCTATTATTAATATTATTATTATTATTATTATTATTATTATTATTATTATTATTATTATTATTCAAACAAGTACATGTCAGTTTCCTTCATTGCATGCAGCCGTATGACGGCAGCCCGTCACGATATTCCCTGTTACCACAGCCATTTTTACGTAACTTAGTTGCAGAGTTCCAAATGGAAGCATAACACGCGAGAGTTAGATGAAACATTTATAAATAAACCCAGCATTGTACCTACACCAAGTATGTGTATTGTACTCTGTCTTCACTAGCAGTCCTCATTCTGCTGAAAATCGCTCTTTGACGAACACAATATTTAGGGGCTCTGCAACACCTTGGTCATTTGGAGCTTATGCTAGAATTTGGGTAGGAGGTGGCCGTGGCCTTAAGAAAGGTACCGTCCCGGCATTTGCCTGGAGTAGAAATGGGTAAACCATTTCCACTTTTTCCTCAGCTTTGCCTCACGGGGATGAGTGTACTTCGTTCCAGTCTTGAAGACTGAATTAAATTTCTTGGCAGAGCCAAGAATCGAACCCGGACTTCCGTGGTGACTGCCAAGAATGCTAGCCGCTACATTATGAGGTGTTCTTACTACTTAGATATAAGTGTAGGCCTGTAGTGCTAGCACGCTTCGCTGACGCCCGAGAGTAACTCTCTGCCAAAAAAGAATTCTCTTCTGAGAGCTTGAGGCTGACATCTTGAGGCAAAACTGAGAAGAGATGGGTTCGATTCTCTACATCAGCCGTCCTGCAAGTGGTTTTCTCTGGTTTCCCACTTCTACTCCAGGCAAATACCAAGATGGTTCCTAACTTAAGGCCACGGTCGCATCCTTCCCAATCCTCATCTCAATTACAAATACCCACACTACAGTAATACAGCCATCACACAGCCATAGGAGAGGCTATCAGACTAACTTCACACACACCCAAGTACACGGGGCTACATGACCACTATGTCGCAAAGCCCCTAAATAATCATCATCATCAACAACAACAGCTGTTACTCTCAATGTTGTTATAAAAAAATGTAAAGTTTTGTAGCCATTCTTTCAGTGTTGCCGGTACAAACTGTTAGTGGTAACTCTTCAGTTGGTCAACAGCGGTTTCGGTGTCGTAGTTGGTAGCATGTTGAACTGCTGTGCCCAAGATGGCGGATTCACACCTGGCCGAAGTCGTCGGATTTTTAAGAGCGTTAAAATCCTTCAGTATGCCTTCCTTCGATGGGGAAGTAAAGCCAGTGGGCTCATGTCATAGATTTATGACATGTAGAACATCCTTCCACTAACTGAACTTGTTTGAAGCTAATTTTCTAGGTTAGATTTCGTTGAAACGCTCTATCAAGGTTGCAACGTTCATCACAGAGTTTCAGTGATATCTGCTAACGAAAGTCGGAACTACTTGAATTTGAACGGAACTTGTAGCTCACCCCATGGGTGTCCGCTTGAAGAAGCTACAGCCTCTGTCGAGCCAAACATGTCCTCGGACACTCCCGGCACTAAAAGTCATACACTAAATAAATAATAGTCGGTCAACACGAATTTGCCCAATGATTAGCCGAGACACAATGTATATAATATGTAAGCTAGCAAACCACCCCGGCTTCGCCCGGGAACAGTTATGCATGCAAGGTGATAGGCTACTTTTAACCAAGATCTTACAAGATTTCCTCGTAAACGACATTGGTCGTTTTCCCTCCAGCAGTGAACACGAAAGCTAGCTCGTAAACTGTCGACTCAGTAATTGAATGGAGATTGTTGGAAGAAATGAAAACGTGAAAATACTTATAATGGGCGAGGTATTGCAGATAGAAATATGCTCTCGTGGACTCTTTTGTAGAACTTGTCATGCTGAACAATTCTTACGCTCATAGTATATTGATATTTTTGACGGTTTGGCCTGGGTAAGCTTAAAAAGCGCACGGACGCCAGGTTTTTTTCGACGTTTTCAGTGAAATTTAGGCGGCTTCGGTGGCGAAGTTGGCAGTATGCTGAGCTTCTATGCCCAAGATAGCGGGTTCAAACACAGCCAAAGCCGTCGGATTTTTAAGAGCGTTAAAGATCTCTCAGTATGCCTTCCTTCGGAGGGGAAGTAAAGCCGGCGGTCCCATGTCATAGACTTATGGCATGTTAAAGAACCACCCACTAATTACACCTGTGTGAAGCTAAATTGTATAGGTGAAGAATGTGAACAACGCTCGTAGGTTCCTACATTCGTTGCCAAGAGCCGACTGCTGTGGCGTCTAGTAGCTAAGTTCTGAACTAGGCCTAGTAGTCGTTGACGGTGGCGTTTGGCAGCAAAAGTAGGAACTATTTGAAAAATTGAATGTCTGCAGTCCTTGCTTGAATTAAAAAACAGATACACTAATACTGTCGTCACAATTAAGACCAGTTATCAGACAGATTCTACACACACCCAAAATACATGGGGCTACATGACCGCGTTGTCGCAGCCCCTAAACTGAGGAACCAACCAACCATCACTGAAATCGCTACTGCTTAGCTTTGTTTGATCATAAATAAATAATTTTCTACAGAAACCTTCCTCGAGATATCCTATTTTCAATTTTGAAAAAATAGCCTTATGAGATCACCTTCTGTCCGTGTGTATGTGTGTGTGTGTGTGTCTGAGGTGTGTGTGTCCCCCCTAATAACTTCTATACGGCTGGAGCGATTTCAATGAAACTCGGTAAGTTCATATCACTACTCCGGGCGACCCAGACCGTGCCCTTCAAATTTTGTTACGTCTCACCAATCCAACATGGCGGCTGTGCGAAATATTTCACCAACATTCAATATCTCCAAAACTATTCCCGATAGCACCCTGGAATTTTTACGGTGATAAAGGGTACTGCTAGAAGTTTACCTATGTGACTATTGAAAAACTGGTAACTACAAAACCAACATGGCGGCCACGCGAATTTGCGACTTTAAAATAGACGTTTCTCGCGATTTCACCAACCAAACGCAATAAAACTTGGTACAGTATATGTTTATACACATTGTAATGCACCGACATCAAACTTCGTTCAATTGTTTACATAACCACAAGATGGCGGATGTGCGAAATATTTCACCGGCATTCTATATCTCTGAAACTATTAGCGGTATCACCCTGAAATTTTGTACGAAGATAAAGGGCACTACTGAAAGTTCATCTAAGAGACTTTCAAAAACCGGTTAACTAAAAAACGAACATGGTGGCCAAGCGAATTAAAAATTTTAATAGACCTTTCTCGCGATATAATGTTCCAAACGCAATGAAATCTGGTACAGGAAATGTTTATAGACATTGTAATGCACTGGTATCCAATTTAGTACAATTGTTTACATAACCTCAAAATGGCGGCTGTGCGAATTTAAAATTAAGTTTTTATTTCTTGTGTCGTAATCATGCGATCGAAGTGAAAGTTTGAATAATGAACCTCCGCAATAATTTTCCTTTAATGGTACATGACTCTATGGCCTATACATTTAAAAATCCTACATGGCGACCATCCGAAATATTTTGACGGCTGTGAATATCTACGAATCTATTATAGCAATCAAACTGAATTTCCTTATGTTCATAGGGGCTATGGACATAACTTCACCTATAGGACTTTAAATAACCTGGTGTTCACAAATCCAACATGGCGGCGACGCGAAGTATAAATATTCACATGGACGTTTCTCGCAACTTAACCATCCTAGTGCAGTAAAACTTGGTACGGTAAATACTTATACGAATGTTAATCCACTGGCATCTAATTTATTTCAATTGTTTCCGTAACCACAAGATGGCAGCTGTGCGAAATTTTAAAATCTCCTTGTTACTCCTAATCATGCGATTGAAATTTGAATACTACACGTACACAATAATCTTCATCTAACAGTACATAACTCTAGGACCTACATATATAAAATCCAACATGGCGACCATCCAAAATATTTATCTACGAATCTATTACAGCAATCAAACTGAAATTTTGTATATTGATAGTGGCAGTTAACATAAGTAGGATATATGAAAATAGGCTGTATAGTTCTTCACGGAACTAATTGTTTTTCGCTTGATCCACATTGTCTTCATGAGCTCACTGTGTTTAGCACGACGTTATTCTGTTCATTTCGCACCAGTTGTCCGTTTTTCGTCCCTGAATGTCCCAATCGTCTTGATGGCTGCTCTATAAAGATTTCGGTCTTGTGCATCTTCTGCTCATACACAGCATCAGGATGAAGACAGCACAGCATCGATCATCATCGTCTTCGAGATCGTCATAAAACAACAGCTACAACAACGTTACCAGGGTACTGCCAACAAAATAGCCTCTCTCCACATCGGAGTTAAGCAACATTGACCGGCAGTAACTGGCGGATAACGCTAAGTGGGTGACCGTCGACTGGAGTCGTCAACTCGGTCCATTCTCTGCGCGGTCCGACCACTTCCTACGTAAGAGGGCTCGATACCAGCACGTGAGAGCAGCATCAAGCCGAGCCGCCAATCACCGTGCAGCAAGATCGCAGCCAAGCACCGAGCGACGTCCGCACTCCACGTCCGACCTCCACGTCCGCGCTACCAAGCCGACCAGACCAGCCGAGCCGAGTCCAGCCATCGCCAGCCGAGAAGTAACACCCACCCTGCCTAAATCTCTCCATCCCCGTCAAGCAAATCCCATCGCCCGCTTATTCCTTCCACTACCCCACGCTCAGTCAAGACCCAGCTCGCCTATTGTCACGGCCATCAAGCCGACAAAACTGATAACCTTAGGCGACTGGGATCTGCAGCTGAAACTTCGAAAAGCCTCCTTGCCGAGTCCATACAAGGTCAAACAGGTCCGCCCCGGCGTTAGACCTTTACACACCTCATTTGCTCCCACACTTCTTGCCCGCCCTCAGTGCACACAACAGCCATGGCCTGCCACATTGCAGACCTTGCAGAACTTGAGCCTGACCAGTTACTGTACTGGCACGCTGACACCTCCTACTACCGCTTCAACACAATCTTCATCCGCCCTCCATACCCAATAAGTTTCCACAGCTCCCTACGGGCAGCACTTATAGAAGTACTCTCTCCTATTGAGTCATCCATAGCAATAGTCGAGGAACTTGCTTCCCGATACATAGCCATTACTCCAAGAGGGAGTGTAGACTCCGAAGAAGTTGAAAACGTACTGACAGCTCTCTCCTCTCACCCTGCCATACCATCATATGTACACAATCTTGAAGAAGACGCAGCAGAAACCCCTAAAGTAATCAAACACGAATTCACCCAAACCAAACCTGAGACACGCCAGTTCTGGACCCAAACTAAAAAAGCCACTGTCCCTCTCAAGCCGCCTAAACAGAAAGAAAAAAAAGCACGCAAGCATCAGTCCAGGGCAAACACCAGACCAAATCTGCAGACCCCGTCACCCCTCCTCCGAAGGATGACGCTACACCTCAGCCTACTCCCATCCCGCACGCCCCTGACACAACAGATGCATCTCCATCAGAGAGCGCTGTTACACTTGAGTCCCCAACGTCCCCCTCCCCATCCACAACTACAAAAGCACAGGCGCCTAGGCGTCCTCCTCCCAGACAACACTCAACACTGATTACACAATGCTACAACTGCCAGCGCCTAGGTCACGCTGCATATGAATGCAGGTACGAGGCCAGGTGTAATCGTTGTGGCGGGCCGCACCGCCACAGGGATTGCACCGTGCCCAGAGAAACCCCCACGTGTGCAAACTGTGGAGGGGGGCACGCGGCCTCGTACCCGGGGTGTAGACATATTAAAGCTGCCCTAAAACATCACCACAGGCGGTTGCAGCGAACACAACAACACCATGGACACATTCCCTCTTTACTCACTCTCCCCACTTCCCCTCCAAGCCTCACACAACACCAAGACACAGCCCTCACCAGCATCCTACACATACTCAAGCACCTAGTCACCTCCGCCCGCTAACTCAATCACCCTCTTGCCCCGCGATGCCGTTGTGCACCTGCTCGGGGGACCGGCCTCGGCTAGCCCGCCCGGGATGGTGTACGGCGGTCCGCGGTCTCTGTCTATCGCCCCCTTGTCTATGATCAGTAGAGTAAATTAACACTCAACATGTACTAATATCTACCTCTCGCAACAATTATTTATTATTTATAATTTACCTTCGCAACACTTTTACCGAGGGACATCTAAACCCAAAGGTAAAAGTTAAACTTGTACAAACCAAAGTTGAAACAAGCAAACCATCCATATAGTTGTATAGGAACATAGGGCCACATCAGGCCGGGGGTTCCATTAGTTTAAGCCTGGCGTCGCCCCTTTGGGGCGACGACCAGGAGTCGCAAACTGGATTTGGATTTGGGTTTGGATTTGGATTTGGATTTGGATTTGGATTTGGATCTGGATTTGGATTTGGCACTCGGCTTAGTGTTCCTGCCGACGCCGACGAGTCAACACCGGGCCTTGAGCCCACTCGGGCCACCCCGGCCTCTACAAGAGCCGACCAGCCACCGTCCTTACTGTACCCGGACGAGGGGACTGCCTGACCTTCCTGGTGACCGCTGGGCCGCTGTTCCTGTCTGCCGAGAAGTCGAACCCCGGCACTCCCTGCCGGGTTCGCCCATCTTTAGCACGAACACCGGCTTTGCCGCTCTCATACACTCGGTTGCGTGCCGTCAAGATGCCAACGGGCTCACCTCACACTCAGTCGTCTGCAGCTGCCTCAGCAGGAAGAGACCGCAGGCCCTAGTAGGCAGCGGTCGGAGGGGACGAAGCCACTGGCTTGCCATCCGGCCTGCCGGGCAGCGGAACTTCTAGAAGCGCGGAAGGGGTCTTCCCCTTATGAGCCGGCAGACAGTGGCTGTATTTGAAAGAGCATTTTCAAAAGAGCTGCAACGACACCACTGCTGTCCTGGCTGCCCCCTTGCACGATCAGCTCGCGACACCTAGGCGCGATTGTTTCTCGGTCGACGAGCTGGCATTTTTGTTAGGCCCTTTGCTGTCTTCAACGGATATGTAGTTTTCCCCTAGTTTGTTCCGCTTAGCTACTTGGACTAGCCAGACCCCAGATCGCCGAATCGCAGCTTGTCCGGCTCCATCCGACCAACTGGTAACCTGCTGCGACCGGCTCAATCTTGGGTTCTGCTGCGCGAGTAAAGTAAACTCACCGCCCCAAGGCGTTTGACTACCCTCCCCATCTCCTCCCTGGCGCTTCACGCCACTACCTCACCACAGCATTTGATTAGGGACACCATTGCCTGTCCTCCCACTCACAAGTTAGGCAGCCCCTGCCTCGGCGGGGAGCTGAGGGCACTAATTGAAATGACGTCACGCCGTATTGCTAAAAACGGTTCCGTCCTAGGCTCTAAGGTCCTCAAGGCCTCTACTACAGTCGCGCGCTCCAGGTCTGAGGGTAGGATGCCTCTGGTTCGTGGTGACTTTGAACGGGATGGCCCCTCTACCCCCAATATCTCCCCTCCCAGCCCCCCCCCCCCTTGCCTCTCTGTTTGATAACTCTGTCCCAGCCGACAGCTTCACCCCCGAAGGTCCCCCGCCTTCAGCACGCCCAATTCAACGCTCGCCCTCCCCATCCTCCCACGCTTCTCAGGACTCACCTGACTCCCCCACTTTTCCTCGCCCGCCTATTTCTGATCTAGACTCCTCTGAGTGCTCCTCCTGTGAGGACAGTCCTCGGGAGGGTCCTTTTGAACCGGTGAAAGGTAGGAAGCGCAGAAGCAAGCCTGCCCAAACCAATCAGACCCCCCAACTCAGGTCTCTGCTCACCCTCAACCCTTTTGATAATCTACAAAGCCTTCCCCAATCACAATTCACAGGGGAGCAGCCTATTTCTGACCCGCAACCTGGCACCTCATCCAATTCTGCCAGGGCCTCTCCCACCCCTAAGGTTGTAGTCCACCCCGTCTACCTCAAGAATGTGGCGGACATTAATAATTTAACCGATCTACTTCTTGAGAAGGGCCTCACCTTCAAGATCAAGAACTTGCCCAACACGGTGAGGATCACTGTTAATACTCCTGAAGAACACAGGATCCTCACTAAGTTCTTGATCGGGTGCAACCAGGAATTTCACATAAGACCCACTGGCCCCAAAAACATTAGAAAAGTAGTGATCCGAGGGTTGCACCACTCCACCAACACTGACCGCATCCACCAGGAGCTGACCGAACTTGGCTTCTCTATTGAAAGAGTTAGTCAGCTAACTCTGTCAAGCGATCGCTCCAAGAAGCTTCCACTCTTTTTGGTTGCCCACTCTACCACAGCCCCTGAGAGGAACATATATGACCTCAAGACCCTCCTCTACAATACCGTCTCGGTGATCAGGTACCAAGGTCAAGCAGGCCCCGTTCAGTGTTACCAGTGCCAGGGGTTTGGTCACGCCTCCAGCGGTTGCCATTGTAGGCCACGCTGTGTGATTTGCGCTGAGTTTCATAAATCTAAAGACTGCCCACGCTACGGACACAAGGATGTCATAACCAAGTGTGCTAACTGTGGCGAGCAGCACACCGCCAGTTATAGAGGCTGTGAGCTATACAAAAAGCTCACAGCTACCTTCAATAATCGACTTCCATCTGCGCGCAAAGCACCGGCGGGTCACGTGCCAGACCGCAACCGCATCAGAGGAGGTACCAGCTACGCTGAAGCCATTTCCCCTCAGACCCCAACTCCTCCTACCCCCCCCCCCCCCCTCCTCCCCCACCAGCGCCCCTACCCCCTGCTATGACCAGCAGCAACTTCCCAGACCTGTCCCGTCCTGCATCGGCCCCTAGCACTTCTGTTCCGACCGCCTCAAACGATATGTTTGAAAATTTCAAGCTAATCAGCGACCCCTCCCTTCGCGATCTCTTCACCATCGTGAAGGATATCCTCAAGCGTCTCATCAGCGCTCCCGACACGTCTTCCCGACTTCATATTATTATGGAAGTATGCACCCAATACCTTTTTAATGGCTAATCTACGCATCGCCCCCGTTACCAGGATAATGGCATGGAATGCATTCCACCTAAAATCACAGGAAGGTGAACTCTCGGACGTCCTACATCGGGAACACATAGACATTGCTCTACTAGGAGAAACCAACATCAAGCCAGACACCAGATTTTACATCCCAGGGTATCGAATGTACCGCAATGACCGAATAGGGCGTCCGAGTGGTGGCACGGCCATAATCGTGCACTCAGACCTGGCACACCAGCGTATCCCCACACCTGACAACCTGAGGTTTGTTGAGGCTACTATCATACAGATAGAACATAGCTACGGACCTTACCATCTTGTGTCCTGCTACTTGCCTCCTGGTGCTCCGTTTATTCGGACGGATCTGGAGGCACTGTTGCCTGGCAATATTCCAGTAATATTTGCGGGTGACTTTAACTCCAAGAACACACTGTGGAATAGCCGGTTCACCGAGGCCAAGGGCAGACTGCTTGAAAAATTTTGCGATGATCACGGGTGTTTAATTCATCCTCCGCCTGAGTTCACGTATTTTCCGTTTGATCCAAATAGACTCCCTGATACTCTGGACATTGCCATCAGCAAAGACCTAGATATCCCTATAGATGTTTCTAACCTCAAATTTCTTGATTCGGATCATGACCCCATCCTTATCCAACTCAACACTACCTACAGGCCTTCCCGCTCTAAAATTCCTCTTCACCTACGCAAGATTGACTGGGAACGCTTCCAGCTCATCCTCAAATCTACCGTTGCTGGTAACCCCAGCATTCGCTGTGAGGAAGACATCGACTCCCTCACAGAGAAGTTCACTCAATCACTCCTACACGCCGCCCGCACTGCAGCCATTGGTCCTCAATACAGAAAGCCTAAGTCCTTCACCATCCCCCCTGCTCTTCTTGCCACAATCAAGCGGAAAAATATGTTTAGGTGGAGGTGGCAAACTACTCGTGATCTTCGCCTCAAGCATGAATGGTACCGTCTTAAACGCATCGTTCATACTGCCATGCTTGACCTCAGAAATCAATCATGGCAAACCAAATTAGGGAACTTGGCTGGCAACTCCAGCTCTCTGTATGGTATGGCCAGAAAATTGTAAGGAAAAGGACTGGCATCCCTCCATTACATGGCACTCGTGGAATGGTCTTCAATAACGTCGATAAGGCTAACGACCTGGCGGATACCTTTGAAAAACCTGTGAGCCTAACCAGGAACCTTGTGACGACGACTTTGTTCATGAAGTTCGACATGCCCTTCGTGGCGGCTTCCAGGGCGGACTTCCCCAGGGCTTTAGATTTGTCTCGCCTACCGAACTGCTCAATTATATTAAGAAGTTGAAGACCCGTAAGGCCCCCGGCCCCGACGACGTCTCAGCCTCACTTTTGAAGAACCTGAGCAAAAACGCTCTCACTTGTCTCACTAAACTCTTCAACGCCATCTACAGATTTGGATACTTCCCTTCAGCCTGGAAACTAGCCAAAGTAATTATGATTCTTAAACCAAATTCTAACACCACATTTCCGCAAAATTACAGGCCCATAAGCCTCCTTTCTATAATTTCTAAACTTTTTGAATTGACTCTTCTCGCCAGGCTGAAGATCTACATAGATAATATAATTAATAACGAGCAGTTCGGCTTTCGACAAGGCCACTCCACGGTGCACCAACTACTTAGACTCATTGAACTCATTACGCGCCAATTTAATGAAAATCGTATGACAGGAGATTGCTTCCTAGATATTAGTCGTGCTTTCGACAAAGTCTGGCACAGTGGTCTGCTGTACAAGATGAAGCACTTTGCCTTCCCAGACCACCTATTAAAGGTCGTGCAATCATACCTCAATCACAGGAAATTCTATGTCCAGGTGGATGATGCCCATTCCTCTATAAGAAGGATCAAAGCCGGAGTACCGCAGGGCAGCGTCATAGCTCCCTCCCTCTTCAATATCTATGTCTCTGACATGCCCACTACAGACGCTACCAGTCTCCACCTATATGCAGATGATACTGCCATCTCTACTACCTCCTGGAGAGGACATAGAATCTGCAACAATCTCCAAGTCGCTCTCGACACCTTAGTACCCTGGCTAAGGAGATGGAGAACTAAAATTAACGTCAGTAAATGTTCTGCTACTCTGTTTGCCAAGAAACGTAAACACACCGAAGTCCAGGATCTCAACTTCTTCGGTGAAACAATCAGATGGCAGTCAGCCACTAAATATCTAGGTGTCACGCTGGATCAAGGCCTTACTTTCGCTAAGGAGGTCACAGATCGCGCGAATCAAGCGAAAGGGATCCAAGCTCAGCTCTGGCCCTTACTGAGGTCTCAAGGAGCTCTAGACGACAAAAGCAAACTCCTTACCTACAAAACCGTCATACGACCTATTATGGAATATGCCAGTCCTGCATGGGGATTTGCTGCACCCTCCACCATCAACAGACTCAAGGTTGTTCAGAACCGTGCGTTGCGAATGATCTCAGGCGCCCCCTGGTATGTTCGTAACGCACTATTACATCTAGATTACAACCTCGCTACCATCCAGGAGCGAATCCGAGGACAGGCAACTCAATTCTATCGTACAGCTACACAAAACAGAAATCCACTCATTAACAGATTGGGTGATTACCGAGCCAGGGGGAACCGCCATAAGCGCCCCCGTATACTTATTGAATAACTTTCTACATGCTACTATAGCACTTTAACTTAACATGCTATCTAGCACTTTTACTTTCACTCCAAATTTAACACTTCTCTTTCTGAATTTCTCTCTTGAATCTTCTACTTCTACTATCCTTTCTAACTTCTGTCTTCCAAATGCTTAAATGCACTAGGTCACATCCTGGCCAATTAGACTCACGGTAATCACCCAAGCCCCCACAATCAAATGCTGCTGGTCGAATCATCTTTTAGATAAGACACTTAAGGCCCCTTTGGGGCTGACAGGTCAAATTAATACGCAACGAAGTCGGCGAAGCCGACTTCGCTTGCGTGGGCCAGGCCAGGCCAATCACCCTTCTTCTGCTCGTATCCCCATTTCTTTCAGATATTTCTGGACGTTAACATACCATGGCATTGTAGTTTTTGGTTTGGAGTCGAATATACTGAAGATACGTTTCGTCCATCGGGAGTCGATCATCCGTCGTATATGACCGTAGAAGCAAACTCTGCGTTTTCGCATTGTGTCTGTGATCTTCTCTATCCGCGAGTATATTTCTTGCCTGGATTTTCTGATGTAGATGCTATTTTTGTAGTCTGGGCCAAGTATGATGTGTAGGATCATTCTTTCTTTCTTTCTTTCTTTCTTTCTTTCTTTCTTTCTCTCTTTTCTCTTTACTTCGCGAGCAAACATTTCTCGGATAGGATAAGGCATTCAGATGCATATAGCGATACTGGTTTGATGACAGTGTTGTAGTGACGAATTTTTGTGTTCATAGAAAAGCACTTTTTGTTATATATGTTGCGGGTGGTTTGGAAAGCGACTTCTATTTTCTTGATTCTTGCTTCTATGGCTTCCTTGTCAAGGCCATTTTGCTGGATCCATTCCCCAAGATATTTAAATTTATTAACACGGGTTATCGTTCCATATTTGGTGTTTAGTTGTGCTGTATCATCCTTGATGATCGACATTACTTCTGTCTTTTGAAAGGAAATTTGTATTCCTGTTTGTTCTGCTATTTCCTTCAATATATTGACCTGTTCTGTTGCACTTTCGAAATCTTCTGTCATCAGGGCTATATCATTAGCGAATGCTAAGCAATCTATTTCCACTCCGTTTTTCTTTGTCCCGATCCTTAAGGTTTGTAAAGGCCTCCTTCTTTTAACTTCTGTCGCCAATTCTGTATTACCTTTTCAAGCACGCAGTTGAACAACAGAGGTGACAGGCTATCTCCCTGTCATACGCCTGTCTTGATTTCAAAGGGTTCAGAGAAACATCCTTGGAATTTGACTTTGGATGTGGAAATAATTAGGGTTGCCCTTATTATCGCCAGCAGTTTCTCATCGACTCCCATTTCTGTAAGTATGTTAATCAACACATCACGGTCGATGCAGTCGTACGCTTTCCTAAAGTCTACAAATGTCGATACATACGTTACGTTCGACCTCTCAACACATAGTACATAGGTTAATGATTTGTTCTGCAGTATATCGGCCTTTCGTAAAAACCCCTTGGTATTCCCAGAGTTTGTGTTCAACTTTCTGTTCCAGTCTTTCAAGGATGGAAAGTGACAGGATCTTGTAAACTACTGACAGAAGAGAAATACCACGGTAGTTGTTCACATCTCTTATATTTCCTTTCTTGTGTAAAGGATGGATCAAAGCTAACTTCCAGTCCTCTGGGAGTAGTTCTGTCTGCCATATATCTACAATGGTTTGGTGTAGGATGTCAATTGCTTGTTCTGGGGCATGTTTTCACAGTTCTGCAATCATGGAGTCTTCACCAGGAGCCTTGTTATTTTTCAACCTCTCTATGTGGCGTTTGATTTCATCGCTATTTGGTGGAGAAGATGGCAAATTGTGGTTCATTTTTTTGTTTATTTTGATGGGGTTGGGTGGCTTTTCACAATTTAGGAGGTCGTTAAAATGCCCGGCTAAAATTTCGCAGTTTTCTTCGTTGGATGTTGCTAGAGTTCCATCTTTTCTTAGAAAACAACGGGAAGGTGCCTTGTATCCTTGTATCTTCTTTTTTAAATCCCTGTAGTATTCACGGGTCTCATTTCTGTGAAAGTTTTGTTCAATTTTGTCCATTTGTTCTTTTTGAGACTTGTGTTTCTCGCTGCGTATTATTTTTGCTGTTTGTGCTCGTTGGTCTTTATAGATGTTCCAATCTCCTTCCTCTTTGGAGGTGTAGTACTTTCTCCAAGCATTTAGACGATCCTCTAAGGTCTTCTCGCAGTTATTTTTCCAACATGTGTGTTTCTTCCTCTTCTTGAGTTCAGCTACTTCTTTTGCAGCGTGTATCATCTGATTTCTCGTGGTGTTGAAGTCTTTTTCCACTGGTTGGGCAAGTTCTTTGAATTCATTCTCCCTATCTCTGAGCATGTTTGTGTCGAAGCGGATTATGGTAAGTTTGTTTTTCTTTTTGTTTAGTGGAAAGGGCCGGAACTTAATTACCGATACATAGTGATCTGAGTCTATGTTCATTCCCTTTTTTACGGTAACGTTCATGATTTCCGGACTAGATCTTCGAGATATAGCAACATGGTCTATTTGGAACTCTCCTAATGTTTTGTTCGGGCATATCCATGTAGTCTGTTTTCTAGGTAGGTGACGAAAGTGTGTTGACATCAGCTGGAGGTTATGGTTATTACATAGTTCAATGAGGCGTTCTCCATTCTTGTTAATTCTATTGTGCGCTGGATAGAGACCAACGACATTCCTGTATTTCCGTTCACGTCCTACATGTGGGTTGAAATCACCCATTAGGATCTTGACGTGGTGTTTCGGGATTTTTGCCAATCTAGCATCCAAGAGGTTCCAAAATCTATCAGTGTCTTCCAACTCTCTTTTGTTTTGTTCATTAGTTGGAGCATGTACATTGACTAGCGGATATGTTTTGTTTGCACAGCGCAGAGATAGCAGGCATAACCTATCGTTAACCGCTTCAAAATTCGAGACTGACCTAAGTATTCTGGTGTTGACAGAAAAGGCTGTACCGAAGATAGGGGTGTTCTTCATTACCCTCTTACGGGATTTGCACTTGAAAAACCGATACCCATCAGACTCAAACGTATCTTCGTCAGTGAAGCGAGTTTCTTGCAAGGCCATTATTGCGATTTTATTTTCGTGAAGGGCATAGGTCAGCTGTTTTATCTTACCAGTTTGTATTAGAGAGTTTATGTTGAACGTCGCCAAAAACTCTTAGATTTGAGTTTCAGCTTCCGTTACTGTTTAGGATTTCCGAGACGCTCCTACTCGTCTTGAGCATGACGTTGCATCCCCCCCAGAGTCCGAATGGGATGCATGCGTCGCTCGTGCGCGACGGTGGATTTCTTCGAAAAGTTGCTACCTGAGGTATTAATCTCCTGTCTTTGTTTTAGTTTAGCTTGGAGCAAATTGCTCATTATGAATGCAACCAAGGTTGTTAGCCTTGGAGAGCCTCAAGATGTTATCCGTCGTCGGGCAGGCATTTCCTCCTAAAGCGAATAGTTATGGTTTTCCCGCCAATATTTCGGTGGCTGATTACAGTGGTTTCCCACTGGGCGATGGGGTTGCCACATTATTATTATTATTATTATTATTATTATTATTATTATTATTATTATTATTATTATTATTATAGATCCTGATCGCTGTGTTAAGGTTTAAATTATGCACTAATATATTTTAACTACAATTGTAGCGCGTTTTAGTAGTAGTAAAGCCTACAATATTGTATTAAAAAACAAGAAGTTCCGTAACGAACTAAAGAGCCTACTTTTCTTAAAATTTAAGATCTATGCCAATGATTAATATATATGGATCTATCTAGAATAATGACGAAATTAAGTTGGTAATATCGAAATTTCTAATTAGTTCGAAATACTGTATACCTGGCATACTGTAGCCTAATAGAGAACTACAGTTGGCAGCCCTGGTGACTGAATATATTCTTAGTTCCATCTCTTAAGGTACAGAATACAAAATTTGGTTGAAGTCCAATGGATAGCATGGACGTTACATGCAGTTAAGCATTGGATCTAACAGCGCGCGTAAAATCATGTTGGCAACAATGACATACATGTATTGGTCAGAAATAATCTGAAATAATATGATCTATTGTTGTGTCAATTTTGAATAAAATCCATTAGTTAGTATAGAAATTACATGCATTTAAAAATTGGATCTATCAGCAGGCTTAGAATCATGTTGGCAGCACTGACGTATATTAGTTACTCCAAATTAATCTACAATGCCAGGTACTATACGTGTGCAAAGTTTAGAGCTATTGGCTTGCATACTTGATATTAGGGTAACAAAAATAGAGACACTATTTACTAACAGTTGGCAGCCCTGGTTACTCTTAAAAATCGGCATATACATATCTGTTATGGTACACATAGCACACACGAAATTTGGTTGAAATCCAAATGATAATATAGAAGTTACATGTATTTAAAGTTGGACCTCTCAGCAGGCTTAGAATCATGTTGGTAGCACTGACGTATATAAGTTTCTCCAAATTAATATAGAATGTCAGGTATTATACGTGTCCATAGTTTAACGCTGTCGGCTGGCATACTTTCTGATATATTAGTATTTGGATAAAATAAATTGAGAGCATTTATTAACAGTTGGCAGCCCTGGTGGATCTTAATAATACGTTCAGTCATGTCTGTTTATGTACACATAGCACATACGAAATTTGGTTGAAATCCAATTGATAGTGTAGAAGTTATATGCATTTAAAATTTGGACTTATCAGAAGGCGTATATTCATTTTGGCAACACTGCAATGTATGGCCTCCTGGAAATTAAACAGCAATATTATTATCAATACGTGTGCCAATTTTTAAATAGCTCCTATTCATACCTTCCAAGATATCCAACATGGAGCTCAAATTTCAATTGCGATTTTTCAGCAGTTGGTAGCACTGACATCATTTTCAAATATGGGCGTGAAATATTCAGGTATAGATCTTTACTCCTACCAAATTTTGTTTCGATTGCTGCAGCCGTTTAGGAGTTGATAGGGGGGGGACACACACACAGCCAGACATACAGAAGGACAGACAGACAGACAGAAGGACAGACAGACACACATTTGCCCGATCTCATAAGTCTACTTTTTCCTCATTTTTGCAAAATGTGAAAAGTAGGCTAATAATAGTGCATAATTTAAACCTCTACACAGTGATCAGGATCCGATGATGACCGCTTGAGGGTCGAATCCCGTAATCCTAAATTGCCCTATTATAACAGTGATAATTAACTGAATCATTCATTTGAGAAACACCTCATCTCCACAAAAGTAAACTAACGGAAAACTAAAAAAAAACTCGCCGTGACCATATTTCACTTTGTATCAATGTTATATTTTTAATGCATATGTACAGGGGTTTGGTAAGCGAAATATATGATAAGAAAAATATTGTTTATACATTTTGATGTGTATAAAAATTCTCAAAGTTGTTGGAGATGAGTTGTTACTCAAATGACTGACATAATGTGGAGTCATCAGGCATGAAATAACTGTTAAAAATATATACATTATGAAAGAAAGACAATTTTTAGCCTATTTTCAATTTTGAAAAAATAGGCTTATGAGATCACCTTTTGTCCGTGTGTGTGTGCGTGTGTGTGTGTGTGTGTGTGTGTGTGTGTGTGTGTGATACGTGTGTGTGTCCCCCCCTAATAAAATCTAAACGGCTGGAGCGATTTCAATGAAACTCGGTAAGTTCATAGCACTATTCCGGGCGACCTCGACCGTGCCCTTCAAATTTAGTTACGACTCACCAATCCAACATGGCGGCTGTGCGAAATATTTCACAAGCATTCAATATCTCCGAAACGATTACCGATATTACCCTGACATCATGTATGGTGATAAAGGGAACTACTATAAGTTCACTTATGTGATCTTTGAAAACCTGGTAACTACAAAACCAACATGGCGGCCAAGCGAAGTTGCGACTTTTAAATAGACGTTTCTCGCGATTTATCGAACCAAACGCAATGAAACTTGGTACAGTGTATGTTTATATACATATTAATGCACCGACAACTAACTTCGTTCATTTGTTTACATAACCACAAGATGGCGGATGTGCGAAATATTTCACCGGCATTCTGTATCTCTGAAACTATTAGCGGTATCTCCCTGAAGTTTTGTACGGAGATAAAGGGCACTACTGGAAGTCCATTTATACGACTTTAAAAAACCGGTTATATACAAAACAAACATGGCGGCCAAGCGAATTAGAAAATTTGAAATAGACCTTTCTCGCGATTTAATACTCCAAACGCACTGAAATCTGGTACAGGAAATATTTATACACATTGTAATGCACTGGTATCTAATTTAGTTCAATTGTTTACATAACCTCAAGATGGCGGCTGTGCGAATTTTAAAATTAAGTTTTTATTTCTTGTGATGTAGTCATGCGATCGAAGTGAAAGTTTGAATAATGAACCTACCCAATAATTTTCCTTTAATGGTACATGCCTCTATGGCCTATACATTTAACAATCCAACATGGCGACCATCCGAAATATTTAGACGGCTCTCAATATCTACGAATCTATTGTTGCAATCTAACTGAATTTTTTATTGTTCATAGGGGCTATGAACTCAAGTTCACTTATAGGACTTTAAATAACCTGGTGATCACAAATCCAACATGGCGGCGACGCGAAGTATAAATATTCACATGGATGTTTATCGCAATTTAACCATCCGAGAGCAGTGAAACTTGGTGCAGTAAATCCTTATACGAATGGTAATCCACTAGCATCTAATTTATTTCAATTGTTTCCATAACCTAAAGATGGCAGCTGTGCGAAATTTTCAAATCTCCTTGTAACTTCTAGTGTCCTAATTATGCGATTGAAGTTTGAATACTACACGTACACAATAATCTGCATGTAACAGTACATAACTCGAGGACCTACATATATAAAATCCAACATGGCGACCATCCGAATTATTTATTCGGTTCTCAATATCTACGAATCTATTGCAGCAATCAAACTGAAATTGTGTATGTTGATAGTTGCAATAAGTGGGCTATATGAAAATAGGCTGTATAGTTCTTCACGGAACTACTTGTTTATTTTAAGATCAATCTAGCACTGTATTTTATACATTTTCAATGACTTTTTTTTACATACATCGTATCATTACATCAGGTCAACTTCATCCCTATCAATAGTTGGCCAGTCATAAATTTTTGAATAAAATGCTTCAACAATGTCTGTAGGAATATAGTCTTTGAGCTTATTGAGATCATTAATTTTGTTAATGTTTATAGGAACACATTTTTGTGGGTAGGCACTAATTGTTGGAAGTTCTGGTGAACAGGCTCCCTGTTTTTTTTTTTTTTTTTTTTTTTTTTTCAAGTCAAAAGTATGATCGATGAGGCCATCAATGAAGGTTTTTGTTCCTGGAAGAGTTTCAAATAGAACTTGTAATCAACACTCAAATATGGATGTTTCTCTTTGAAAAGTTGCCACATAATTCTTACGTTCAGGTTTGAGTTTAAGTATTTGTATGACTTACTGGTGTAATGAGCTTCTTTCTGGGGAAAAGAGGCTATATGGTCGTCAATAGCCTTTATAATGCCGGCGGACTGGAGATGAGGGTTGCTGGTGAAGTTGCCAAAGAAGGGAGATACGTCAAACTGTAATAACTGGAGAGGCATTACACTTCTGTCAATCCCTAGCAAAGTCTTTATGAGGGTTTTGCTAAACAGAACCAAAGAATATGTTGACCGAAGGCTCCGACGAGAACAGGCTGGTTTTCGTCAAAATCATTCGTATGTCGACCAAATAAACACCTTGAGGATAATTCTGGAGCAGTGTGCGGAATGGTCTTCTCGCCTCTATGCAGTGTTTGTTGACTTTGAGAAAGCCTTCGATTCGATCAATAGAGAAGTCATGTGGAAGGAAGTGAAGCGCTATGGAGTGCCATCACAGATTATTAGTCTCATTCAAGAAACATACCGGGAGTACACATGCAGAGTCATCCATGAGGGCCGTGTATCCGAGCCTATATCTGTATGTTCAGGAGTACGCCAAGGTTGTATCCTGTCGCCAACCATGTTCTTGATTGTGATTGATGCGGTGATGCGAACGTGGTATCAAATGGGGATTCACCAATAAACTGGATTATCTGGATTTTGCTGACGATTTGTGTCTCCTGTCTGAGGCACACGGTGAAATGCAAGCAAAGCTTGAAGACCTGGTTGTAGAAGGGAAAAAGGTGGGGCTAACGATAAACTCAAAAAAGACCGAGGCCCTAAGAACTAACACCAACAAAATTGACCCATTTGTCTTCGAGGATGAATCTATAGAGGATGTCGATAGCTTTACTTACTTGGGCAGTGTGGTGACCAAAGATGGAGGAGCGGCAAAGGATGTCTCCCAACGTATTCAAAAAGCAAACGGCGCCTTTGTGCGGCTCTATCCGGTGTGGAAGAACAACAAAATATTCATGAAGACCAAACTTCGTATCTTCCGGAGTAATGTCAGGTCCGTTCTGATATATGGGTCTGAGACTTGGAAGGTAACTAAGGAAATCACCTCCAGGCTGCAGACCTTTGTCAACCGCTGCTTAAGAAAGATCTTAAACATCTACTGGCCGGAAGTAATCTCCAACCAAGAACTTTGGAGAAGGACGGGTGAAACGGAGATGGCAATACAAATTAAGCGACGAAAATTGAAATGGATCGGACATACCCTGAGGAAAGGAAATGAAGCCATTGAGAGAGAGGCACTGGATTGGAACCCACAGGGTACGAGGAGGAGAGGGAGACCCAAGCAAACGTGGCGCCGATCTGTCCACTTGGAGGCTATAGAGGAGGGAAAGACCTGGAGCGAGGTGAAGAGGTTGTCAGCAAACAGGACCCGATGGAGATGCTTCATTGATGCCCTATGTTCCACGAGGGACAATAGAAACTAAGTCAAGTAAGTCACGTATACTGTTCCAGGAGTGTTATTTACATATTATATACATTTAACCCCACCCAGTATGTGGCCTACCAACTTATCTCTTCTCTTCATTAGCAATCGCCAGAAACATCTCTCCTCTCCCACAAGTCTTAATACCTCTTCATTCGTAACCCTACCTACCCATCTGATCTTCATCATTCTCCTGTAACACCACATTGCAAACGCTTCAATTCTCCTCCTTTCTGCTACACCAACAGTTCAAGTTTTACTTCCATAGAGTGCCACGCTCCAGACAAAGGCTTTCAGAAATTACTTATGTTTATAAATATTGCTACGCACAATTTCACTATACTTATATTTATGCAAACAAAAATGTCTGTAGACTCATTCTGAGTAAAGAATTTTGACATGAATTTTAGTTTACACACTGATGTGTGTGATGTCACTGACTGTTATGCACACCAAACCAGAAGTAAGAGTTTCTTACAAAGGTAAAAAAATACCTCTAAAATGAGGAATAAAATACCCATCACGAGTATCAGTGTTCCAACATTCATGGTTTATGACTTACTCAATTATTTAAATGTAGGATATGCGCCGTCTGAAGTTGACGACTCTGCTGTCGTAAAATACAAGAGTACGGAATCCCAAAGCAGTACTTGAACCGCCTTATGTTTAGTTTATAGGCATACATTCATAGCAAGCAGACACGCCCTACCTCTTCTACCACAAAACACCGCATTCAGACAAGACGCCAAACTTGAGTGCCAGTTTGTGGCATATTAGTAGATTCAGCTAACGTATGCCTATATATATGTTGTGTTCCTAAAACAGCCTTCAAGCCGTGCAAGATAGATTACGCCGTGTAAGAAAGAAATACGGAATGGAATATCAGGAAGTCCTCTACAATAATATTGCTTGCATTAATTAAACAATTATAAAAGCATCAACCATTGTTGAAATCATACAAACAATTTGAAAATATCCTCCTTACCAAAAGTAACTATGGAAATACAGTACACTGTTCTCTTTTCTTCTCATGTACTGAAATTATACTTCTATTAATCGATAAAGTAAGCTTTTTTCTTTCCTACCCTCTTTCTTTCTTTCCATCCTCATTCTTCCTTCCTTCCTTCTCTCCTTTCTTCCTTTCGCCCTTCCTTCCTTCTTGCTTTCCTTCCTGTCTTCCTTCCTTCCATTCGTCCCTCCTTCCCTCTTTCCTTCCTGCCTTCCTCTCGCCCCTTCTTCCTTCCTGCTTTCCTTTCGCCCCTCCTTCCTTCTTCCTTTCCTTCCTTCCATTCGTCCCTCCTTCCCTCTTTCCTTCCTGCCTTCCTCTCGCCCCTTCTTCCTTCCTGCTTTTCTTTCGCCCCTCCTTCCTTCTTGCTTTCCTTCCTGTCTTCCTTGCTTCCATTCGTCCCTCCTTCCCTCTTTCCTTCCTGCCTTCCTCTCGCCCCTTCTTCCTTCCTGCTTTCCTTTCGCCCCTCCTTCCTTCTTCCTTTCCTTCCTGTCTTCCTTCCTTCCATTCGTCCCTCCTTCCCTCTTTCCTTCCTGCCTTCCTCTCGCCCCTTCTTCCTGCTTTCCTTTCGCCCCTCCTTCCTTCTTGCTTTCCTTCCTGTCTTCCTTCCTTCCATTCGTCCCTCCTTCCCTCTTTCCTTCCTGCTTTCCTCTCGCCCCTCCTTCCTTCCTTCCATTCGTCCCTCCTTCCCTCTTTCCTTCCTGCTTTCCTCTCGCCCCTCCTTCCTTCTTGCTTTCCTTCTTGTCTTCCTTCCTTCCATTCGTCCTTCCTCCCTACCTTCATTTCTTCCTCCTTTCTTCCTTCCTTCATTCTTTCATATCTTCGTCTGTCTGAATACTACGTAAAGGAGCACAGGTGCAGGCTAATTACCGAATAGCCTCATCAGCACTTAAGTGTTTATAACAATGCCCATTACTGCTCAGCCACGCCGAGTTTCACGCCAATAAATTTGATGTACCGCACCGTATTCCTAAATGTTGCAAACGTTATAGTGTTTTATAGCCCTTCAAGATAGTTTCACTTTGAAGAAAGCCGATCTTATTTTACGACCCATACAAACTAAGTTTTATCATCGACTATTCCACCCATAAAATGTATCACATTACGTTTTATTTTCTCACGTTTAAGGCACTCCATTGCACGGGCCTTATATCACATGGAGCAATTAAATTCTACGTGTGATATGAAGCGTTCTCTGACTTACAATGGGGTAGAAAGTTATTCGGATCTTGAAGCGCACGCTGCCATTTCAATGGAAAGCACGGAGAGAGAGGTGAAATCCATTTACATTTCGATTAAGATTATTTCTGGGGTGATTTGTCTTTTAATGGTTCTAGGATATACACCGTAAACTCCTTTAAAAATAGGGCAAGAGGTGCAGAAACACTGGTGGCATATCTAATCTCCCAAACAACACTGCACTGGTATAGAAATCATGACAAAATATTCGGACCCTCAGCAAATTTCTATACCAATGCTTATGGGCGTTGTTTTGCTCCTGAAACTCTAGGCATCACAATATCCTTCCTCCGACTTTCAAATTGTCCACTTCCTGGTGTAGTGGCTAGCATTCCTGGTCGTCACCCTGGAGTTACGGGTTCGATTCCTGGCTCTGCCAAGAAATTGAATTTTGGCGTGAGGGCTGGAAACGTGATGCACTTAGCCTGGAGAAGGTACAAAACTGAGAAGAGATGGAATCGATTCCCACCTCAGCCATCCAAGAAGTGATTTTACGTGGTTTCCCACTTCTGCTCCCAGAAAATGTCGGGATGGTACTTAACTTAAGGCTACAGTCGCCTCCTTCCCAATCATTATCTGAATTATGAATACACATACTACTACTAGAGGAACCTCAATAACACAGGTTATCAGATAAATTCTACACACACACAACCAAGTACACGGGGCTAAATGTCACGATGTTCAAGCCCCTCAAATGGAATAATAACAACAAGAAACAACAACCAGGCATATATCCACGTGGCAAATTAAGTCATACTTTATGTTTCACATCAACAGCACTGTGATGGACTCAAATCAAAACAGTGTTACCATCTTATCGATTTTGTCACAAGGGCCAGTGATTGTAAAACATATTTAAAATATTGAGTAAATTGAAACCTTAAGTCAATAAGCATGATGATGATGATGATAATTGTTCTTTTAAGGGGCCTAACATCGAGGTTATCGGCCCCTAATGAAATGAAATGGCGTGAAATGAAAGGATGTAGATAAAAAAACAACTCACTGCCATGGATGAAACTAAAATGGTGTTTATAAAACAGACAGTGAGCCCCAAAAAGTATGCCTTATTTGAATAAAAAATAAATAAAAGGCGGATGGTAAAAAGGATAAAACAAATAAGGCATAGTGAACAATAAAATAGATGAACACAATAAAAAAACAAGATGTTCAGTAAAGAACATATAGCCTACTTCTCCTAAATGCATGGGTATTGTTATAACTCTTTGTCCTTTTCAAGGAGTATGATTGAATGTTGGTTGTAGTAGCTTGTTGAAATACAACGTGCTATAGGGATATTAAACATGAATATGAGGTGCCCTTTGCTAGTGCTACCTCTGTACCAAATTTCGTTCAATTCGGTTTCACCGTGTTTGAATTGATAGGGGGAATCGATTTGCACACATACTTGGCCACCATCTGCAAACTATTGGGCTGATGTTCTTGCAGTTTGGTCTGAATATGTTTCCCACATAAAGATATGGTGTTGCAAAATTTGGTAGAGACTAGATTATTAGGTTGGTCGTAATTACATTTTCTCTTTTAACATTTGGGTGGCTGCGATTACGTTTCCGTCAAGATAGCGGTGATATAAAACAAGACACTGAGGTGCCCTTTGCTAGTGCTACCTCTGTACCAAATTTCGTTCCATTCGGTTTCACCGTGTTCGAATTGATACGGGGAATCGATTTTCACACAAAGATGGCCGCCATCCGCAAAATATTAGGCTGATGACCTATTAGTTTGGTCAAAGGATGCTCCCTCCATAAAGGTATGTTGTTGCTAAATTTGCTAGAGATCGGATGATTAGGCTAATCGTAATTTGATTTAAGCTTTGAATATTTGTGTGGCCGCCATTACGTTTCCGTCAAGATGGCGGCGATATAAAACATAACACTGAGGTGCCCTTTGCTAGTGCTACCTCTGTACCAAATTTCGTTCATTCGGTTCCACCGTGTTCGAATTAATAGGGGGAATCAATTTTGACATAAAGATGGCCGCCATCCGCAAACTATTAGGCTAATGGCCTATTAGATTGGTCAAAGGATGCTCCCTCCATAAAGGTATGTTGTTGCAAAGTTTGGTAGAGATCGGATGGTTATGTTAGTCATAATTTGATTTAAGCTTTAAACATTTGTGTGGCCACCATTACGTTTCAGTCAAGATGGCGGCGATATAAATCATGACACTGAGGTGCCCTTTGCTAGTGCTATCTCTGTACCAAATTTCGTTCCATTCGGTTTCACCGTGTTTGAATTAATAGGGGGAATCGATTTTGACACAAAGATGGCCGCCATCCGCAAACTATTAGGCGAATGACCTATTAGATTGGTCAAAGGATGCTCCCTCCATAAAGGTATGTAGTTGCAAAATTTGGTAGAGATCGGATAATTAGGTTAATCGTAATTTGATTTAAGCTTTGAACATTCGTGTGGCCGCCATTACGTTTCAGTCAAGATGGCGGCGATATAAAAGATGACACTGAGGTGCCCTTTGCTAGTGCTACCTCTGTACCAAATTTCGTTCCATTCGGTTCCACCGTGTTCGAATTAATAGGGGGAATCAATTTTGACATAAAGATGGCCGCCACCCACAAACTATTAGGCTAATAACCTATTAGATTGGTCAAAGGATGCTCCCTCCATAAAGGAATGTTGTTGCATAGTTTGGTAGGGATCGGATGGTTATGTTAGTCGTAATTTAACTTAAGCTTTGAACATTTGTGTGGCCGCCATTACGTTTCTGTCAATATGGCGGCGATATAAAACATGACACTGAGACGCCCTTTGCTGGTGCTACCTCTGTACCAAATTTCGTTCTATTCGGTTTCACCGTGTTTGAATTAATAGGGGAATTGATTTTCACACAAAGATGGCCGCCATCCGCAAACTATTAGGCTAATGACCTAGTCATTTCTTCAAAGGATGCTTCCTCTATAAAGGTATGTTGTTGCAAAATTTGGTAGAGATCGGATCATTAGGTTAATCGTAATTTGATTTAAGCTTTGAGCATTTGTGTGGCCGCCATTACGTTTCCGTCAAGATGGCGGCGATATAAAACATGACTCTAAGGTGCCTTTTGTTAGTACTACCTCTGTACCAAATTTCGTTCCATTCGGTTGCACCGTGTTCGAATTAATAGGGGGAATCGATTTTCACACAAAGATGGCCGCCATCCGCAAACTATTACGCTGATGAAACATTAGTTTGGTCAAAGGATGCTCCCCCCATAAAGGTATGTTGTTGCATAATTTGGTAGAGATCGGATGATTAGGTTAGTCGTAATTTGATTTAAGCTTTGAACATTTGTGTGGCCGCCATTACGTTTCTGTCAAAATGGCGGCGATATAAAACATGACACTGAGATGCCTTTTGTTAGTACTACCCCTGTACCAAATTTCGTTCCATTAGGTTGCACCGTGTTCGAATTAATAGGGGGAATCGATTTTCACACAAAGATGGCCGCCATCCGCAAACTATTACGCTGATGGCCTATTGGTTTGGTCAAAGGATGCTCCCCCCATAAAGGTATGTTGTTGCAGAATTTAGTAGAGATCGGATGATTACGTTAGTCGTAATTTGATTTAAGCTTTGAACATTTGTGTGGCCGCCATTACGTTTCCGTCAAGATGGCGGCGATATAAAACATGACACTGAGGTGTCCTTTGCTAGTGCTACCTTTGTACCAAATTTCGTTCAATTCGCATTCACCGTGTTCGAATTGATAGGGGGGGACAGACATTCGGAGTACACACACTCACACACACACACACACACACAGACACACACACACACAGACTCACACACACACATACACACACACAGACAGACACACTTTTTTCGCCCTGTGTTGATCTCATAAGTCTACTTTCATTTTTTGCAAAAATCGAAAGTAGGCTAAAAAACAGATTTAACCTGAATTAACAGTCGTAACTACACATTCAAACTTAAAAAAGTAACCACTCTCCCTCATGAGTCAATAAGCAGTTGTACTTTAATCACAGCACCGATTTCTATCACATTGTCACCTTCTTCAGCGGTATATTATAAAATACGTAAAGAAGCAAGACTTACATACAAAAATGTTCCTTATCAAACGTTATCAAAATAATTTCTAAAATTATAACATATTGTAACAGATCTGATTTTTTAAATTTTAAAATGTTTTTCATCCTTTAGAATATTAGTGAAATGAAAATCCACAGCCTGCTTCCAGTCTCCGACCGGGTCAGGAATGGAATGAATGAAGCCCCCATCTAGCGGCGAGGATATGAACTTTGCCGGCTGCCGAGGCCTGACGCACTCCTCTGGGACAATGATTAAATGAATGACAGATGAAATGAAATGATAGTGGAGAGTGTTGCTGGAATGAAATTTTGACAGGGAAAACCGGAGTACCCGGAGAAAAACCTGTCTGCCTCCGTTTTGTCCAGCACAGATCTCACATGGAGTGACCGGGATTTGAACCACGGACCCAGCGGTGAGAGGCCGGCGTGCTGCCGCCTAAGCCACGGAGGCTCTCTCTTTAGAATATTAGTATTTTTGTAATTATTTTGATAATAACCTTTTATAAGGAGAAGGTTTGTATGTAAGTCTTGCTTCTTAACGTATTTCATAATTTACCGCTGAAGATCACAATGTGGCCGAAACCGGTACTGTGATTAAAGTACAACTTAAGGTTTTAATTTACTGAATAATTTTAACTTCGCCAATAAGGACAAAGGCAGCCATGGTCATATTCTTGGCTTTTCATAAATATATTTAAGCTAAAAAGTGTTCTAAACATTCTACAGTAAAACTGATCTTACTGGTAAAAATGATTCTCAATTCATTATGCAGAGAACTTCTTTCTTACGATAAAATAAAGGCAAAGTTAGAAATGAACACGCATTACATGAGCAGACTCGGTGGAGAGATTACCTAAGAGGTAAATGAACTCTGCTATAGAGGGTAAGAGATGCAGAGATTGACCTAGAAGGCGATTGTTAGAGTCAGTGTTGGCGGCTTCGGTGGTTTAGTCGGTAGCATGCTGAGCTTCTATGCCCAAAATAGCGGGTTCAAACCCGGCCGAAGCCGTCGGATTTGTTAAGAGCGTTAAAAATCCCTCAGTAAGCCTTCCTTCGGAGGGGAAGTAAAGCCGCCGGTCCCATGTCATAGATTTATTGCATGTTAAAGAACATTCCACTAATTGCACCTGTGTGAAGCTAAATTGGATAGGTTAAGAATGTAAACAACGCTCTTAGGTTTCTACGTTCGTTGCCAAGAGCCGACTGCGGTGGCGTCTAGTAGCTAAGTTCTGAACTTGGCCTAGTAGTCGTTGATGGTGGCGCTTGGCGGCAAAAGTAGGAACTATTTGAAAAATTCTAAGTTGCAGTACTTAAATTAGAAAACAGATAACACACACTAATACAGCCATCACAATTAACATCGCTTATCAGACAGATTCTACACACACCCAAAGTACACGCGGCTACATGACCGCGTTGTCGCAGCCCCTAAGCTTAAGAACCAACCAACCAGAGTCAGTGTTGAACGATTTCAAGGTGAGAGGTATAGAAGCAGAGGAAGGCACAGAGCTAACTGCTATTAGAGGATGAACTCAGTGTTGTTCAGTCATCCCGATTTGACAGCACTCTTCAGTATACTGCATTCATTTCATTTCATCCACACCGGTACTTGTAGCTCACCCCATGGATGTCCGCATAGAAGCAGCTACAAACTCTGGCGAGCCTAACATGTCCTCAGACACTCCCGGCACTAAAAGCCATACGCTAAATAATAATGAATATAAGTCGACTGTTATTTCATCGTTTTGCTGAGTATTGACCAATACATCTCTTTCATTGCCTCGTTGCGTAGTGGCTAGCATTCTTGGCTTTCACCGCGGAGGTTGGTTCCTTAGTTTAGGGGCTGCGACAACGCGGTCATGTAGCCCCGTGTACTTTGCGTGTGTGTAGAATCTGTCTGATAACCGGTGTTAATTGTGATGACTGTATTAGTGTGTTTTGATTCCCTGCTCTGCGAAGAAATGTAATTCTGGTCTGAGTGTTGGAGCGGGATCCACTCAACCTCATGTGGTATAACTGAGAAGAGGTGGGTTTGATTCCCATCTCAGTCATGCCGGGATGGTGCCTAACTTAAGCTACGGCCGCCTCCCTCCCAATCTTTACCTGCATTACAAATGCACAATACTACAGACACCACGATAACACAGCTTATCAGCCAAATGCTATATACGCACATCCAAGCACACGGGGATAAATGATTACGTTGTCGCATAGTCCATAAATGAATTAAACAACATAGTCGCAACAATATTAAAGAAATACTTTCTGTATATTGATAAACTGGTTTTATGTTTGACGTTTCAAAGCCATTTTTTCAGTGTTGCCAATACAAACTATCAATTTATACTTCTCAGTTGTTCAACACGCTTTTGCACAATTAGAATAGGCGTGGTAGCTATATAACACACTATTCCTGAAAAAATTAAATGTATTAATATTATTCCCTACTGACATCGGTAGCTGCGCTCGCTAATGCGCAGCGCTAGGCAATGGGACCAAGCTATCTGTGGACTCGGTTTGAGCGCGACCTTCGGCCGTCCTTGAAATGGTTTTCCTTGGTTTCTCATTTTTAACTCCAGGCAAATGTTGGGACGGTACCTTCTAATAGGCCACGGCCGCTTCCTTCCACGTCCTTGCCCAGTTTCAATCATCTTCATTCATTTCATTAACTCCTCTCATGTGGTTGGCATCAGGATGGGCATCCGGCCATAAAAACCACCCGCCACACAGCTTTTCATCGCACATCATCCCCGACCCCGTTGAAAACGGGAATAATGAGGGGTAGACACGCATACACACACACGCATTAATAGTATTCCCTCTTTTTTCAAAGACCAAACCAAACCCCGTGGCGATACAGTCCATGAAGGGCCTAGGCCAACCAAGCGACCGCTGCCTGCAGATTATGGGGTGAAGCGAGGTCAGCGTTTATCTTGATCTCTGTGACTGGGGCGCTGCCTCACTGTCAAACAGCTACATCAATTATCCTCACGAGGCTGAGTGCATCCCGTTCCAGCCCTCACGTCAGTTTCTAAAATCTCTGACGGAGCGGGGAATTGAACCCGGGGCCTCCGTGTGCGAGTCAGGCACGCTAACGCAACACCACGTGGCCGGCCTAATCCCTGCCTTCTAATTGGGCAAAGGCGTGTTGTTCGACTGAAGAATGTAACTTGATAGTAAACTGGTTTTGAGTAAAAGCTTTGACTGCCCTCAACTGCTCTTTAAGTCAGTTGGTTAATTCGTTACACAAATAGCGGAACGAATCAATGTACTCTGTAACCTGCTTTAGTATCTCCTGGTTGAAGTAAAAGTGACGCTTCCTAGTTAATCTTTCAAAGTGCCAGCTGTTTCATCAGCCGTGAAAAGGGAAGCATCCTTGTATATGAATGGGCTTTGAGATCTTCACAGCGTCATGGCTTCTTTTTTTTTAAAGCAACGTGGCTGAAGCGTAAATTGTGTCAAGGACGAAAATAGCATCCCGTAGTCTGATTCGCACACTTGGGGAGGGAGGGGGCACGTCATAATTGTGTGGAAGGTTGCCAACTGTACCAGGAGGACAGCGGCAAGACCTTACTGGCTTTAAAGTTTAATACAACCGGAATAGTTCAGCGTGTTAACGCACTAAACTATGAGACCAGGTTACATCCAGACTCAGAAAGAGAATGGGTTCAAAAACCCCTATCGGTCGTCATTGAAACGTCCTTCTATGGCTTTCCATTTGCAAATCTGGGTTTGGTACCTTCTAACAGGCTACGGTTGCTTCCTCCTGACTCCTTTCTCATTACCATTCAACTTCATTTCATTCCACATGTACGTATACTATTTTATCATGGTTGGATCGGCAAGAGCATCTGGCCGTAAAACCATTGAGCAAAGAGATTTATCGCACCTCATCTCTAACCACTTAGATATGGAAACATGCGCATACAGTACATCCGTAGCCTACACGCATATGATCACATATTATACTGTATATGTACATGCATAGACTGAATAATCTATACCGTTCAATACCGTATATCAATTTAGGCTACCAGGTGAATCAGCTGCTCCTAATAATGTTGTTTCATGCAGCCCAACTAACGCCTTTTGCCAGGTAGGTCGATATTTCTCTGATTGCATCCGCTACGATACTAATGCACTGCAAGCATATCCCGAAAACGATACTGAACACTATCAATTTTCCCTCGATCATATTATTCGAACGGTCTGTAGTCATATGAGGGAATATAATAGTGTTCAGTATCGTTTGCAGGACATGCTTGCAGTGCATTAGTAGGCCTACCATACGGGATGCAAGTAGAGAAATTTCGACCTTCCTGATAACTATGTTAGTTGGGCTGCATAAAACAATACTTTTGGGGCAGCTGATTCACTGGTATGCGTGCATACAAACTGTAGGCTACACCCACAAATTATTATACATACATACTGTACACACGCTATACCATTTAAATAAATGCTCTATAAAATCATGTGCAAGAACATCTCACACATACTAACAGTTCAGTACACCAAGTTTCACAAGTATCGGAGAGTTTCGTGACCAGTTGGAGGAAATCCTCTGAGGACTTGACTCGCGCATTATCTATGAAAAGTAAGCTATAGTTGTATATATCTTTAGGTTTAGATTATACGTTGTTATGCTTCACTTTACAACGAATCACAGAGATAGGATCATTGTAGGACGAGTTACGTGAATTTTTATATATGAGTAATTGGCAAGTGTGTATCCATAATATATTACATGTAAGCTCTAGGTGTACTGTATGCACCTGCAGATAAGGATTATAATAGTGGTTCCTTACACAAAATTGCACAATGATCCCCTGAATGGGATGTGAGTTATAAAATATGATTCTAAAATTACGTACGGTCACCATCTAAATATTGAACTATTAAATGTCTTCATAAGTCAATATATTAAGATTCTCCATGCCAAGTTTCACTGCGCTTGGGTGATTCGCCATAAACGTCAATTAAACCATTAAAGTTTTGATTGGCAGCTAAGTTGGAGTTTTCAAATTTCTATGAACATCATAGTCCGCTCTCACCACACAAACTTTCTGGTAGAATTCTGCAATAGTTTCCGAGATATTCAGTACTAGTAAAAATCTTCGCGCAGACGCCATGCTGGATTGGTAACATCGAAATTTGAAATCATGGTCGAGATTGGACTGAGTATTAATAAATCATTGTCATGTTGTATTCAATTAACTCCTGTCAATCAAAACGTTTAAGAGGATAAAACTCCTCACACACAGAGAACGACAGTAACCTACAAGCGAACCAAAGTTGATCTCATAAGACTATATTTCACAAGACGTAAATGGACTAAAAATATACTTTTTGACTTACACATAAGTGTGGGCGTGGTTTGTCTAATTACATTGAGAGATCACATGCTAAACGAGAAAAGGTGCTAGATGATAAATTGTGCGTGTGTTATATCTGCTGACCGACTGGTTATAATTTCAGTCAAAATAGGTATACCTGAACATCAAAAACAGAAACACACTTACCTTGGTAGTAGAAATAGGGCAGGAGGAAAGATGTTGCTACCTAGGTAGCATTGTGGCCTGTATTGGAGGAGCAGGAGAGGATGTCGAAAAGAAATGGAACCCCATGAAGGACCTTTGCCTACCAAGCGACCGCTGCCCAGCCATTTGTCCTGCAAAGGATGTCCAAAACAGGATAAAGAGGCAAAAGGGACCTCCGCTCAGCTACGACCACTATGGAAGTCCCGTGGGTGGCTACGGTGGCGTAGTCGGTAGCATGCAGAGCTTCTATGCCCAAGATAGCGGGTTCAAACCCGGCCGAGCCGTCGGATTTTTAAGAGCGTTAAAAACCCTCAGTATGCCTTCCTTCGGAGGGGAAGTAAAGCCGGCGGTCCCATGTCATCGATTTATGGCATGTTAAAGAACCTTCCACTAATTACACCTGTGTGAAGCTAAATTGGATAGGTTAAGAATGTAAACAACGCTCTTAGGTTTCTACGTTCGTTGCCAAGAGTCGACTGCGGTGGCGTTTAGTAGCTAAGTTCTGAACTTGGCCTGGTAGTCGTTGACGGTGGCGCTTGGCGGCAAAAGTAGGAACTATTTGAAAAATTCTAAGTTGCAGTCTGTACTTAAATTAATAAACAGATAACACACACTAATACAGTCATCGCAATTAACACCGGTTATCAGACAGATTCTATACACACCCAAAGTACACGGGGCTACATGACCGGGTTGTCGCAGCCCCTAAACTTAAGAACCAACCAACGAAGTCGCGTGAATTGTTGCTGAGAATGAATCTAAAGTTTTTTGACTCGAACGTGAAGTCTGTCCTCTTCTTCGGGTGTGAGATATGGAAAGTGACAAAAGAGATTACACGGAAGGTCCAAACTTTCATCAATAGATGTTGGAGAACTATACTAGGAGTATGGTGGCAAAATGTTATCTCCAATGAAGAACACTGACAGAAAACCCAACAACGGAAGGCTGAGGTGGTTATAAAGGAGAAGAAATGGAGATGGATTGGCCATACGCACAGTCCACAGCACATCCCAAAGCAGGCGCTGGACTGTAACCCACAAGGAAAAAGTCGAAGTGGGAGAACAAGAACAACCTGGAGAAGAACCAATGAACCTGAGGTGGCAGCCGTGGAGAAGTCCTGGACAAACATTAAGGAAAATAGCAGCAAACAAGGTCAGATGGAGTACTCTAGTGTGTGCCCTATGCTCCACATCGGAGTAACAGGAATTAAGTAAGGTAGATCTGTAGTTCAGACCTCCTTCAGTTGTCCTGAATTTTCTTTCTACTTTTCAAGCTAATCGGTGCTACCAACCAACAAAACACTGAAAAATTATCGGACTCTCAGAAAACGTATCTAATATATAAAAGTGAAAGTCTGTATGTATGTATGTATGTATGTAAGTTATGTATGTATGTATGTGGGTTGGTTCCGTATACAAATCCACACCGTTCCACCAATCTCAACCAAATTTTGCATACACATAGTTTAGGACCCAGAAGGAACCGCTGGCTACTTGAATTTTCGATAGTCTTTCTAATTCTTCTGATTTCGGCCCTTTTGCACTCGAGCAAAGACTAATAAATTCATAAAAGATACTCATGAAGGAATGGCAAGGCAGATCGATTCCATGGCAACATAGCTCAAGTCGAGACACGGCCGACTGGATGCCAGTTGCGCTCTGCACTACCGGCATAGAAAATGAGCTTCTTTGCATCAAATCCCGTTAGTTACTCAAATGCTCACACAGCACTGTCAACCCAGTATAGCATAACAAAAACGTCACACTATTTGTAAATATAATTTCCGCAATATCAAAATGCAAATTATATCACAAAATAATATAATAATAATAACCCCTGGCACTACAGCCCATGAAGGACCTAGGCCTACCAAGCGACCGCTGCCCAGCCATTTAGCCTTCAGATATTGGGGTGATGCGTGATCAGCGCATCGGGTTCCCTCTGCCGTTAATCTTGGTTTTCGTGATTGGGGCGTTGCCTCACTGTCAGACAGCTACTCAATTGTCCTCACGAGGCTGAGTTCACCCCGTTCCAGCCCTCACGTCAGTTCCTAAAATCCTTGACGGAGCCGAGAATCGAACACGGGGCCTCTAGGTGAGAGGTAGGCACGCTACCCCATCACCACGTGGCCGGCCACAAAATACAATAGCGTGATAATAAATGACAGAAACTAATTATACCTTTGCACCTTATTAAAATAGAATTCCATTAGGTTCACTCGATTTATATAAAACTTAATGAACTTTCCTGCTGAGTGGTTAGTAGAGAAGTTATTTGGGAGCAACCGATAGTTCGGCTTCCGCAATAGTATTCGTAATCGGTGATACCAATTTCTCTGCAATGACGCTGGGAAGACCGCTGCTGCGGTCAGGCTAATGAGTGGAGGGGATTACAGTTCTGAGAAATGCAATCCAAACATTTCATGCAATAAATTATTTCCACTGTGAATACAACTTAGTTGGTTGGTTCTTAAGTTTAGGGGCTGCGACAACGCGGTCATGTAGCCCCGTGTACTTTGGGTGTGTGTAGAATCTGTCTGATAACCGGTGTTAATTGTGATGACTGTATTAGTGTGTGTTATCTGTTTGTTAATTTAAGTACTGCAACTAAGAATTTTTCAAATAGTTCCTACTTTTGCCGCCAAGTGCCACCGTCAACGACTACTAGGCCAAGTTCAGGACTGAGCTACTAGATGCCGCCGCAGTCGGCTCTTGGCAACGAACATAGAAACCTAAGAGCGTTGTTTACATTCTTAACCTATCCAATTTAGCTTCACACAGGTGCAATTAGTGGAAGGATCTTTAACATGCCATAAATCTATGACATGGGACCGCCGGCTTTACTTCCCCTCCGAAGGAAGGCATACTGAGGGATTTTTAACGCTCTTAAAAAATCCGACGGCTTCGGCCGGGTTTGAACCCGAATACAACTTAAACCAGACTTTCAGTTTTCATTGTCGAAAAAGATATTGCTGAAATTGTAATTTGATGATGATAGTTGATGTTAAAGGGCCTAACGTGGAGGCTATAGGCCTCTTAATTCTTTGGGATGAAAATGAAGAATGATGATAAAATGAACACTAGAACTAAAAATAACTACAACTTACAACCAAATTACGGATTATAAGAACAAAAGGACAAAACGGAAGGAATAAGGGAAATAAAATGCGGGTAAATGAAATGCTCTCAACCCTCAAAAAATGAGAATTGACGGATTTGGTAAGGTGTGCCATGAAAGGCAGATAGGAAGAGAAATAGGAGAGAGACCACCCCAGAATCACTGGAAAAAGGGAAAAAACAGATCCAGCTCAGGAATTCTCCCAAACTCAACAGCCGTGAGCCCTTGAGGGTGTGCCACCTCCAGTGGTGGGGCTACACACACCCTGCCTCCTTTATGACCTCTTGCAGAAGGGAGCAGATATGATGAAAAGATGCACCGTACGGTTGATTCCGTAGTTAATTGGATATCATCGTAGGTATCAGAGGCAAAGAAGTCCCTATCATGTGCGTTACTAACATTGGTCAAGTACTATCCCGGCATTTGCATGGACAGCGTGTAGAAAAACCACACTCAGGATAGGTTCGAACCTACGATGTCTGGACTTGCTACAGCTGCCCTCACAACTGTAGTGCACGATTAAACGATCACAACTACGGTGCGGGACTCTCAAAATGACTACACACAACAGACGAAGCAGTGTTTGTGTCTGGAACAAAGTTATCGCCGGAAATCACGTAAGACAATCATCTCACCTAACTCTGTCTCACGTAAACTCGGGAAATGAAAGCACACCTCCTGTGGGGGAGCAAGAGTAGTGTTGAATGCGACATCTACCATCGGTACTTGCAACTGGCATATGTAATGCCATTGTAGATATATTTTGTTCTCTTTGATAATAGCTTTAAACTGCCTGTTCATTTAACACAAGACAAGATAGGTTGCAGCACTATTTTCACTGCCAGCTGGATCGCATCCCTCCTGGCTGATTTCAACTGCCTGCCCATTCAACACAACGACGCGTACAGGATCTTTTCACAGTAGCGCTTCATTCGTATTTACGTCTTTTTCCAAACTAGCACTGACGTTATTTCATTTCTTACTACCGTCTATTTGAGTTGTTGGACTTTGCTACACCCATAAAATATTAAACAACAGACAAGTCATTTTCTAAATAAAACATTGTGTTAACCTGAAGTAAGTTATCGCATTTATTAAATTGATATTCATTCAATGTCATTTAAATTAGAATTGCATAATGATTTTAATACATTTGTAATCTGAGCTACATTTATAATTATATTTGTTTTTTCCATTGCTTTATTTTTAGACACCATATACTTGGAGCTAACCTCATTACTTTCCACTACGTCGCGTTACTTGAAGCCGTTTTCTTAGAATGGCTTATGGATCTTGAAGCATACAGTCTTTTTTATTAATTATACACGGATTGGTGAAGTATTGATATTCCATGTCTGCCATTTCAAGCTTTTGACCTATCTTACGAAATACTTTAGGGGCTAAAGAAGAAGCCCAATGTGTTCTCAATCAATGCATCTCATTTGACATTATACTGGGATTATACGTTGCTGCATTGCACAGACCAAGGATCATGTAATATGGGGCGCTCACTGGTCGGTGGGTTGGTGGGATCCGGGTCTCGAGCACGGTTTGTGGTGGAAGCCGGTGGAAACCATGCGCCGCTGGTCTTCTCATCTGACAATGTTTGTGATATTATGATGTATTTATTCCAAATACACTTTCGTGCGCAATTATACTATTAAATAATTTACTTTAACAAGATGAGAGAGATTAGTTGGTTCCTCTGTTTAGGGGCTGCGACATCGCGGTCATGCAGCCCCGTGTACATTGGATGTGTGTAGAATCTTCCTGATAACCGGTGTTAATTGGGATGGCTGTATTATTGTGTGTTATATGTAATTCAGGTAAGGACTACAGACAGTCAGTTTTAAGTACTTCCTACTTTTTCTACCAAATGCTACCGTCAACGACACCTAGCTGCAAACTTGGCTAATACTTTCACACGAGTGTAGTTAGCGGAACGTTCTTTTACATCACATAAAATCTATGTCGTATGACATGGGCCCACCGGCTTTACTTCCCCTCCGAAGGAAGGCATACTGAGGGATTTTTAACGCTCTTCAAAACTCTGACGACTTCGGCCGGGTTTGAACCCGCGACCTTGGGCATAGAAGCTCAGCATGCTACAAAATACGCCACCAAAGCCGCCCAATATGAGATAATAGGCATGTAAATACAGCAATACGATTCCCTAATATGCAGCTATAGTAGACTACACACTGCGTTATGTACATGAATAAGCCATTTCTCATCAATCACACCATTTGTGCGGGGTTATAAATCGTAAGTATATTTGACTCCAGAATGATGACTTTATATTCCAAATATTGAATAATATAAATATTGTTTCCTTTCAAAAAAGCAGATGCAACAATTTAAAAATTAAAGAGAACTATGTGATCAAGACGTCTAAATTACACCCATTACAAAAATAAAATTGTTATTGATGCATTCTCTACTACGTTATTGTACTCCACAGTACCTTTCGCCTAGATTTACAGTGAGTTAATATTGCACTTGATTAACTTCAGAGCCCAGGAGAACTATGTTTTAAACTCACTTAGGGGGCAAAGTGAATATACGTTGCGTAATATATTGGCATGTATCTTTCTATAATATGTAAATACACCTCTCGGGTAACGCCGGGTAAAATAGCTAGTATCTTATAAAAATGAAACTCTGCATACTGATAGAGTAAGATTGGGTCCGTTGGAGCTCTTTGGTGTCAATATAATCAACTCTTTGGAAATAACCCCTAGAAAGATCTATAGTTGACTGACCATACATCTCAAAACGACAAATGGAATAAATGTGTATCAATAGATGATATTATTGCTGTTGCTTTGTAGACCCATGTATTTGGGTGTGTGTGGAACTTTCTGATAACCTGTGTCATTGCGATGGCTGTAGTATTGTGTGTATTTGTAACATAGTCTAGGACTGGGAAGGAGGCAGTGCGGTGGTGAATTAAGTTAGGAACTATCCCGACATTTGGTAGAAGTGGGAAACTAAAGAACACCATTTCTGAGATGACTGAGGCGGAAATTGAACCCACCTCTTGTTAGTTCTCGCTCACGAAGCTGAATGTAGGCTACCAAGTTCCATCCCTCAGATCAGAATTACATTTCTTGTCAGAACCAGAATCATAGGGGTGACAGACAAGAATACTAGCCACTGTGCCACCAAGTGGACGATATGGATGTCAACGAGTGTTGGAGTAATAGCAAAGTTATCCTCGCAGAAAGACTAATTTGTGAAGGGAAAGTGATTTCACTCTACCCAGATTTACTCCATTCTGATCCCTTATTTTGTGCCTTGTCATTTCAGCTTTTACCTTGAATGAGTGGTATAAAGCACTGTGAAGCCGAGATTTGTAAAGCAGCAGTCGTCACTGACAACTGGCGTGGTGTTTAGAGCAGCATCTGGAAGGAACACTTGTTTACTGTACGGATAATGCTGAGCTAAACAAGGTGCGATGTAATCCTCTCGTTATGACTCGGGTCGCAAGGCTCTACAGACAGGGGCTGGGCTGTGCTGAAAGGAACGCCTTCACGCCAGGCTGCGCGCTCACTCGAGTGTAAAATGTCTGATTGGAAATATAGCGAGCTGATCGGGGCAATATAAACATAGCCCGTCGTGAGCAAGAGCGTCAACTAGCTCAATGTTGCCTTAGGCGGAGATAGAACAACATACACAAGATACAGAAATATCAACGCTTGATGGTAAAATTTGAGAGGCCTTATATCGAGGCTCTTGGCCCAGTAATATGATCTTCAAAGCCTGGCTACTCAAGAGCTCACTGTTGGAAAAAGTAATTTTATGTACACTATCCTGATCTTCATAGCCTGCCTCCTCAAGAGCTCATTGTTGGAAATAAGAATGGCATGTGATATTCAGAGCCTGTCTTCTAAAGAGCTCATTGTAGGCAATAAGAAAGGTATAGGGGCTCCAGAATAGAAAATAAGGACAATATTTTGACTCGACCACCCTTACCACCGAAGGAATTCACCACAGAAGGATATTCTTTAAGTACGCATCTTTACAGTTCCCCGAGTCGAATAGAAGGCAACCGCTGATGAAGCTTATCCATTTGTTACTCATCTAGGGGTAGATGACCTCGAAGATCCGCCCCTTAAAATCTCAATAAATAACTAACTAACTAACTAACTAACTCATCTTAACAGTTTACCGAATCGAACCGGCTCGAACTACCGTGTATCAGCCTTTGGTTTCGCCAAATGCAAAGCAAAGGGTTAACTCATTTACATACATAAATAAAGTAGCAGGCCTCGTAGGTTTAAAAAAGTAAACTCGTGGGGCCCACTGAACGGGTGCTAGTCTTCGAAATTGACACCACTTGGGATTTTTTTTCGTGTGGCCTCCTGAGAGGCTGCGTGCAGGTCTTTCTAGTCAACGCCCGTGGGCGACCTGCGCGCCGGGATGAGGGATGGAGTGGATGAAGATGAATGAAACTGGGCAAGGATGTGGAAGGAAGTTAGTTATTGTTGTAGAACTAAGAGGTAATTAAAATATAAAATTTAGAATTGAACAAAAATTTAGAGGTGGACTCCTAAATTTGAAAAGACGGAAAATTAATAAAACAAAAAATTAAATAATAGTACATTATGCAACGAGCCTATAATGGCTATAATTAAGACACGAGTATCTTTATAAAACGAACGTATGCGAGTGTCTTAATTACCATTATAGGCCAGTTGCATACGACTGTTTATGTTCGACGATAATTGTAACTTTATTATATGTTTTAATATAAATATTCATAAATATCTGTTGAGATTGTCACTAGAATTTTGTGATCGGGTGCTGCGATTAGTATAGGATATCTCTGATTTCCAAGCTCTTTGACCGACCGACGCATGCGCTCTGTGTGCTTCAATGCCATATGTGCAGATTGAGCACCAGTATTCAGTAAAAATATCACCGAATGCGTTTGAAAACAACACGCTGTGTAGAAATTGGAATTGGAGATATTAAGGTACAGTGCTATTTCTTGTCTCATATTCACCAGTTTATTTACGCGAACATATGGACGGTGCACTTTCGGTAATTTATACAGACATGTTGGATTTTGATCGCATGCGCGAAAGTATCCTTATCTAATTGGTCAAACGACTGTTTCTTGAGCTGTGATTGGTGGGAGAAACTGATTCATAATGAAACATAGTGTTATAATGACCATCATTATGATACAGTTTTCAGACATATAATAGTCAGGGTCGAACATAAAACTAATAATTATAGTCTAAAATAAACAAAATTACGGAAAAACAAAACAAAAAATTCAGAATTCAAATAAGAACAAGTCTTTGAGTCAATGTGCACTGGAAAATTTAGATTACAGGCCCTAACCCACTCTCGCTTATAAAGCGGATGACAAAATCAGCAGCCACCATGTCATCGGCTAATATGATGTGGAAGGAAGCAGCCATAGCCTGTCAGAAGGTACAGTACCAACATTTGGCTGGTGTTTAAAATGGGAAATCACGGAAAACCACTTCAGGGACGGCCAAAGGTGGAGCTCGAACACACCACTTGGGTGACTTGCATATTAAAATTAAAATCTCCGTATCTCAAACCAGAATTGAGTTCCTTCTTCCCCGTTCCAGCCCTCAGACCAGAATTATGTTCCTTAGCATAGCTAGGGATCAAACCCGAACCACCGGGACAACAGCAAGGAGTGCTAGCCGCTTCACCATGAAGTAGACACCACAACCGCGATGGGGAACTGTAGCAAGTCCAGAAATCGGAGGTTCTAGCGCTGGCAACGGTCATCCTAAGTGCATATTTTCACCGGGTTTTTCCACAATCCCTCCCTGCAAATGCCGTGATAGGAACCTATTTCTAGTCTCGGTGAACTTACCCCAATTCCCTATCCTAATACGGGTAGTTACAGTTACACATACTACTAAGTCACCACAGAGACACAGGTTGTCAGAGAATACAAACCCACGGCCATGTACATGAGCCTGATGACCAAGATGTTCCAAGCCCTTAAAACGTATTAATAACAACCACTCTTATGGATTGACTGGAAAGCTGATCCATTTGGATCTCCTCTTTTGGGCGATTATCAGTTATCTCTCTTTAACAGTGCTGTTGAGTAACTTTTCTGTTCGATTCCCACCTCAGCCACCCTGGAAGTGGTTTCCATGGTTTCCCACTTCTATTCCAGACAAATTCTAGGATGGTTCCTAACTTTAGGCCACAGCCGCCTCCTTCCTGAAATACAAAGCCATATACAACTACAGACAACACAATAACACAGGTTGTCAGACAAATGTTACCCAAGTACATGGGGCTAAATGACCACGATGTCCAAGCCCCTCGAATGAAACAACAACAACAACATATTTTGTGTTGTACAAATGTCACTAGCTCAAAATAATGAGCACTCGGTTCTAACGCGTTGGCCCACATTGAGCACTGTTGGCGCGAGCTACTGTGGTTTCAGAACGCTCCTAGCGAGAGGCAGTGGAAGGGAATGAAGAGATGACAACCCCTCTCTTCCAAATCACTGAATAACACGGTCATGTTGACGTTTGCGTTTCATAGACGCGACGCGACGCTCTCTTTCCTTTTGTTCCCCTGGGGACTTAACCAGCGAAGATGAAATTCACCAGGAATTGATAGCGGTTACTCAGCTATTAATATTAAGGGATTGATGGTAGACATGATAAATTAAGAGAAAGGGTTTCAAAAAATTAATATAGAAATTAAATTACTACATATTAGTGACATAAATTCAGTTCTTAAAATTTCATTTGGCATGGTTTGCCTAAATCATCTACAGTGATACTTAAAATAACACTTTCGAAAGAATTTGAATGTATTAACTTTTCAGGAATTTTTGGTTGATACCATTGGCATCAGGACTAAATTTGTGGTACCTCGGCTAGATCACCAATATGATAAGTCTTATACAGTATTATGCTTCAATACTACCACTACAGCACCACCGAAATACATGATATTTTATAAATACTTCGCAAACAAAATACACAGGTTTTCACTATTTTACTGCTAGGTGGTAGCACTTGTCGTTTCAAAATTCACAGCCAAGAGAAATGAAATACTTGACTCAATATAACTCGGTACAATTCGGTTTCACCGTGTTTGCATTAATAGGGGGAATCGATTTGCACACATACATGGCCGCTATCTGCAAAATATTGGGCTGATGACCATGTAGTTTGGTCAAACGAAGCTTCCCACACAAATCTATGTTGTTGCAAAATTTGGTAGAGATGAGATGATTAGGTTAGTCGTAATTTCCATTACGTTTCCATCAAGATGGCGGCGATATAAAACATGACACTGAGGTGCCCTTTGCTAGTGCTACCTCTGTACCAAATTTCTTTCCATGCGGTTTCACCGTGTTTGAATTGACAGGGAAGGGGGGGGGCAGACGTGCAGACTACACACACATACACACTCACTCACACACAGAAACACAATTTTTGGCCCTATGTTGATCTCATAAGTCTACTTTCATTTTTTGCAAAAGTCGAAATTAGGCTAAAAATGAACTTGTTGAGAAATATTACTACCGCCTTCATGTTTCTGGTCTGTAAAAGCAATCAGGCCTTTGTTGTTGCTGTTGTTAATACATTTGAGGGGCTTGTGACATCTTGATCATCAGCTCCATGTAGTTGGGTATGTGTTGAACTTGTCTGATAACCTGTATATATGTGTTGACTGTAGTAGTGTGTGAAACTGTAAAGGGCAGGAATGAGGTAGGTACCCCAGGACTTGAAATAAGGTACTATCCCGGCATTTACCTCGGAGAAGTGTAGAAAACTCCGGGGAATAACCACCTCAGGATAGCCGATGTCAGCGCCGGGATTCGAACCTCCGATCTCTGAACTTGGTGCGGCTACCCTCGTGGCCGTGGTGCATAATTTAAAGAGCAGAGTAACCCAGCCTTTACTCTCACTTGTAAATGTTACCTTAATATGACTTCGATTGCATTCCTTATTGTTGCAACTAATGTATATGGTTCTGTAGCGAAACTTGCTGATCTGTCTTGCATCATTATCACTTCATGGCGTAGTGAAAATATTCTTGGATGTCTCCCGTGAGGTCCGGTTCAATTCCCGACTCTATTATTAGAGGCTTTTCAGTCGGTCAACACGAGTGTGCCCAATTAGTTTGGGCGGGGAATTACAATTAGTTTCCTACTGCCTGAAATAAATTACACGAATTATTTACACACTTAATAAAACACTATCACACAAATGGGGGCTAAATTGGATGAATAGTTTCGGTCGTCAAGCGAACATCATCAGATCATGCTCAGGCATAATTTAGGTTCAGTGGATATGTACCTAGATATATAAAACATATGTACAACAGAAATTACACTTATTAAGAACCAGAAGTTTTTAATTATACTTTGTAACGACTTGGATTTTTAAACAACTTTGTTTTTAATTCTTTTAGTCTAGTAAGTTTCTCGGCTTCAGTGGCGTAGTTGGTAGCATGCTGAGCTTCTATGCCCGAGATCGCGGGTTCAAACCCGGCCGAAGTCGTCGGATTTTTAAGAGTGTTAAAAATCTCTCAGTATGCCTTCCTTCGGAGGGGAAGTAAAGCCGGTGGGCCCATGTCATAGATTTATGACATGTAAAAGAACCTACCACTAACTACAATGGTGCGAAGCTAAATTTGTCAGTTGGATTCTATTAACGCTCTATAAGTTCCAACGTTCACCACCAGGTGCTGGTTGCGGTGACATCTATTATCCAAGTTCACAGCTAGGTGTCGTTGACGGTAGCATTTGGTATCAAAAGTAGGAACTAATTGAAATTGATCGTCTGCAGTCCTTACCTGAATGACCGATAACACACACTAATACAGCCATCACAATTAACACCGGTTATCAGACAGATTCTACACACACCCAAAGTACACGGGGCTACATGACCGCGTTGCCGCAGCCCCTAAACTGAGGAACCAACCATCTATTACATTTCTATAGTGATGCGATTTATGTTAGTAGGTTACTTTTTATGTGTGTGTGAATTGCTAAGTTCTACCGTAGCGAGCTTTTGAAGTGATTGTGTTCTAGACAATTTCTTTACCATTACTTTTCGGACTACTTAGGCATACTTGGTGAGCTTCTGTAGTTGGTTAGTTAGGTTGAACACTTAAACAAACATACAAACATATGCAGGGGCGGTTCGACCTTGTACATCTAGGGGGGGTGAGCATTTAAAAAATGCCGACTGGCTGTTTAACATTGCCGACTATTCGGTTGCAAACTGAGCAACGGGAGGGAGAGGGCGGGGGTGGGGGTGTCGGTGAGGAGGAGGAGGAGGGGGGGGGGGGTACCTTGTCATGTGGCATCCTCGGAGGCCGAGTGCAGGTCTTTCTATTCGACGCCCGTGGGCGACCTGCCCGTCGGGATGAGACATGGAATGGATGAATGAAACTTGCAAGGATGTGGAAGGAAGCGGCCGTGGCCTATCAGAATGTACCGTCCCAGCACTTGCCTGGTGTTAAAAATGGGGAAACAACAGAAAACCATTTCAAGGATGGCCGACGGTCGGGCTCGAACCCACGCGTCTACCGAGTCAGCAGAGAGCTTGGCCCCATTACCTAACGCTGGGCTTTAGCCAGCGTAGCCACTACTGTCGGGGGGCGGCAGTGGCGGCAAACAATACACAAGGCAAATATACTTAATTAACGGCGTTCATTTAAAATGTATTTTATTAGTTCCAAAATTTTGAATCGCAGGAAATTTTTATAAATGAACAAAATAAGTGTTTAAATAATACAAGAATTAAAAAAATCTAGTTATTCTTTCTAAATCCCTATTCTACGATGTTTTAACAAGGACCACTTCTCCACTATCTCCGTAATTTCAATGTCGTCGACCTTATCTATCGTTGAAAACAACGTCATGAGTGAGTCTAAGCTGTCGTCACCCATCGATGTCCGCAAATGATTGAAAATGAGCTTCAACTTGCTGAAGGACCGTTCGGAAGATGCAGAAGACACTGGTGATGTTAAAATCAGCCGAACTACTTGATAACCACACTGGATAATCCTCTTTAATTTAGCAGCAACATTTGCGATCTATTTAGGAGATGAGCACTGTTTACTGGCTTTAAGCAGGATTTCAAGCTCAGCCAGCACAAGTTCTTCATCTTGAAGGATGATTTTTCTATTGCTTTATGGATCGGACGCGCTCGATGATGCAGTTCTTTCTGTCACGGGTATCTTGAAAATTATGTGGAATGAGTCTAGCAAAGAAATTAGTTTTGCGAGATTGTCTTGCACGCTTGTAGTAAATACATCCACAAGTATTCGGAACTAATTTCTGTAGAATGTACGGAAAGAAATTTCTGCTGTTGTTTCAGCGTGGACGTCATACTTCTTTGCAAGTCGCCGGGTCCTGCGGTGCTTTAAGAAGTCTTCCTCTGCATTTACTTGCATAATTTTCGCAAATAACGATGCACTCTTTATCAAAGCGTTCATCTTACCATCGTCGTTGATATCTTCAAAAGACTTCAAAGTGCTCTGAATCAGCTGCATCGCGTCTACAACATTCAGCTCCTCCGCTTCTAAAAGCTCGGTTACGTTCGTAACTTTAAACATGATGTTTTTAGTAAAGTATATGCCGCAGATACAATCAAAGTCTAGAAGCTTTTTCTGCAAACCTGACGCAAAAGTTCGGGTTTTACTGTCAAATTCAGAATCGAATGAGGTTTTCATTGTTTCCAATGATGTGACTATCTATTCATAAGACGAAGAAACAGCTCTCACCGATTCGGCGCGTGCAGTCCATCTTGCTTTTGATAAATTCTTAAGTTGAAGTCAATTTTCAATTTTATCCAGCTCTTTCTGGAAGCTTAATGTCGTTTCGTGCTACCCGAAAAAAAACACGTAATATGCTTCAAGAGTGTCAATAAAACTCTCGGATAAGCGCGCTAGCATTACAAGCTGTCTCTACGAAAATGTTTAACCTGTGAACTTGGCATGGAACGTACAGAATATCTATTTTGCACTTCTCTGATAGCTTTTTTGAGTGCCGTTGTATATACCAGACATGGCACTAGCAAAGTCGTACGATTGAAAAGCTAGTTTATCGAGTGGAAGTAAGTTCTTCTGAATTAAAAATATTTTTTCAGCCAACTCCTCTCCATTTGTTGTTGTTGTTGTTAAAACAGCGTCTATTTTTAAAAGACGCTCCACAGGAACGAGCTCTTCATCTTTTTCGACGACGTACCGGATATTCAACGTGAGGCGGTCTTTATGTGACATATCGGGAGTAGTATCTGCTATAACGGAGAACATACTCTCTTTTGCAATTATTTCACGAGTTTTCTCTCCAAGTCGATGGATGAATTCATTTTGAGAGTCCTTGCTCATATACGTAACGTTGTGCTTCCGCGTATTCACTTCGTCCAACCACCTATTCATGACCGGACTATGGCGTGAAAGTAACTTCACAATTTGCGTGAAGTTTCCATTATCTTGAGTGATTCCATCCTCGTGACCTCGGAAAGTCGAACCTTGCCGACAAAGGGTTCTTAATGTGTTAATAAGTATATGGATAACTATTTTGTGGAGCTCCTTTTCTTGTTCTTCCTCAATTCTGATCGTCCGTAAAAGTTGATCAAGGAGAACGAACGTCTACGTGGCCTTTTCCATTAACAAAGTGGCACAAATCTGCCATCGCTGCTTGATGAGCTTCTGAAGTGAAGTGTTCTTGTAATTTACCCTTTTTCTTCTTTCCGCTACTTTTCAGTTTGTGCCACAGACGTATTCCAGCGTGCGATCATTCTTCACTTTTTTCTTGTTAACACCATTAAACATAAACATTGCTGAAAATACCCATGTATCTATTGTATTATTATTCCTTACGTTTGATGGGTACGCGATGCTCCGTGAAAATGTTCCATGTCGGCGGAAACTCACGTCCCACTGCCACTGTATTTGCACCTAGTTATCACTGTAAAAGTAGCTGGTTCAGGAACGACTGCTTTCTCTCATTCTCGGTGACCACTGCACTGACCTTAGTGAGCACCCCACCCCTTGAGGAACCTTGGAACCATAATCCTATCAATTTTGTCACAATATCGCGGATATCTGAGGACGCGCCGAGACAAGCGGTAGCAGGTCATAACATTCCTCCGAGAACCTCTCAAGAGTTGGTTTGACCAGAAGTTATCAATGCGCTCACCAACACCTTTTGTCTAGCCACATGGCACAGATGCTGGGCTCGCTTCGCAGTGTAGCTGAGTCGCTCTGCATAATGAACGCGGGACGTTACACCCACCCAGGAACGTACCGATGAGTTCATCGCTTGTCTTTGGTCCCATATTGCTCATATGTCATTCTTTCTTCAGTTTCCATACAAAGAAACGAAATGGCAATTGGCAGCCGGTGCACCGAGGACTGGAAGTGAAACTTTTAAAATGGTTATTTTGCCGACTCTTTCCCTTGCCGCACTGGGCTATTGCCTGGCTGTATGGAATTATTGCAGCGTCCGTTTGTGCCGACTGTCGGTAAAATGCCGACTGTCAGTATTTTTTTATTTATTTTTAAATTGGACCAAATCGTATATGGCCATGCCCCGTTTTGCTTTTTAAATGCTGTTTTGGGAAATGTTACGGATTCTTCAGGATTTGCCGACTGCCGACTGATGTCGTATTTGCTGACTGAGAAAATACCTGAGGGGGGTGAGACACCCCCCCAACCCCCCCACTCGAACCGCCCCTGAACATATGACTGAATTGATCATGTGGTTTTGGAGATTTAAGTGATTTTCTGGTGTTTCTGCACGTGTGTGTAATGGAGAGACGCTAAAATAACATCACACAGATTATACTGTCCATTTACCCAAGAACAAAGGGCTAAATGACCACGATACCTTAAGTGACAATATATTAATCGCTAATGCAAAGATATTGTGCTCACCCTAGGCGTCAAACGCTTGAACGAGTGTGCAGTCCATTAGATCCGCAGTTACCGGTCCATTACTATTCGATCGTGGGTGGCGCACAGGTGCACATTCACTCACGGGGACTGTTCCTGCTTACTCCAACAATATTGCTGAACACACCCCAGCTAACAGGTAGTAATTCATGCTGGAGCATATCTAGACGGAGTATGCCCATGAATTGAATAACCAATAAGGCAGCACACCTTCTTGTGCATTATTTCTTACAAACTTATTATCAGCGTCCGGCTCTGTGGCTAAATGGTTAGCGCTCTAGGCTTTGGCCCGAAGTGCCCCGGGTTCGATTCCCGTCCGAGCCATCAGTGATTTTAATCTCCTGGGGTTAATTACCGTGTCTCGGGGACTGGGTGTATGTGACGTCTTCATCATCACTACTTCATCCTCATTACGACGCGCAGGTCGCCCACGGTCGTCAACTAGAAAGACCTGCACTCGGCCTCTCCGGAGGCCACACGATTATCATCAGCAGCAGCAGCAGCACCTATTATCTTATATTTGAGCAGCCATGTTTATGTACCCATAGTCAGATATTCTCTTTGATCCTTGGCTTGTAAAGCCTTTGCTAAGGGAGTTTTGGTACGATTTAATGAGCATGACTACACCCCGGGGTTTTAAATAGAAAACATGGCTACTAGAGAAAACCGGTATAATTAAAAATGGATTAATTACTCAATAAAAACCATATGTAGGTTAATGAACAAAATTGATGTGGAATTATATCTCAAGGTTGGTTTGAATCCCTATGTGTGTTTCAACCTCGTGAGGCAAAACTGAGAAGTGGCGGGTTTGGTTCCTATCTCAGCCATCCTGGAAGTGGTTTTCCGTGGTTTCCCATGTCTACTCCAGGCAAATGCCGGGATGGTACCTAACTTAAGGTCACGGCCGCGTCCTACTCAAATCCTACCTCAATTGCAAATTCACACACTAGTATAGACTTCACACGCCCAAGTACACGGGGATATATGATGTCAGAGAGCCCATAAATAATCAACAACACTGGTATATTCATATTCAATCCCTGCCAAGATTTCATGTTTAATTCTCATCGAAATTTTTACCACTTGATGGTGGTTCTGTCATGAGATTATTAGTATTCTTGTTTTGAAAATCAAATTTTTAAATGAGATTGCTGTCGGGAATCAAACTCAAGAGAGGCTATACTGCAAACTACATTCTATGAATCTAGCGTATGGCTGGCTGCGAGGCGCAACGGTAACCTTCTCGCCTGCCATTCCCAAGGTTGTGGAATCGAAACCTGGCGCAGTCAATTGACATATGAAATGCGATGGAGCCGTGTCATTAGATTTACTTGCACATTAATGATCCCTTTCAGGGTAAATTATTGCGTCTCTAAACGCCACAGAATTTAAAGGGAGGTAAAACCCATTATATTATTATAATTTGACATTTTCCAAACTCTAGTTAAGATAATAGCTACAAGAGCGCCCACCAACACGTCGCTTTGGCTGGTAACCGTATGGCGCTTCATATTCAGCAATTACTGTACATCATACCTTTGAGTATGAACCGTTCGTTGTGTAATCGGGACACGCACGTGAAAGTGATTTGGTTCAATTACCGCTGTTCAGCGCTTAGGTATTGAAGTATGCCAACCTTAAGAAGGGCTATAGCCTAAAATCGATATGCTTTTATTAAATGTGGCACGATCAAGGCAAGATTGATATTCATTGACATCCACTTCTTATGGCAAACTTAATGACAGATGTTTCCGTTCTGTTTTAATTAAATGCAAGATTTAATTGAATTAGCTTTGAGAGATCCTTGAGTTATTTCCTTTTGTAATATCAAAGCCGTGACAAGCTGCGTTGTTGTTATACCATCTGGATGTTTAGATCTTCACCGCCATGATTTCATCATCTCTTTGAACATTCTCTCACAGAATTGCGGAGTGAGATAGTGTCGCATTATTAATCAAAAAGGAAAGGGTACGGTACAACAAAATAGTATGTTATAAAATTAATATACAATATTAATTGTACACATAATATAATTGAAGACTCCACGGGAAAAACGGGGAAAGTCACATTCTGTAAATTTCTCACGAGAGCCAACTTAAACTTTCAACACTAAAAAGAAATACTTAAAACACCCCAATTGAGGCTAAGCAATATAGTTATTTTGCGTATTTACTTCTTATAAAGGAAGTACACGTAAAACAAATAACCACTAAAGTTAAATTATGAAAAACGTGAGAGGATATGGGACGTTCTTTACATTTCCACTAAAAATAAAAACCTCTGTATCTCGGTGACTTAACGCTTTATTTGAAATTACAGTAATTTCAACTGATCTGTAGTTTCGATGGCTAGCCACCAGAATGCACCGTAAACTCATTTACGAAGAAAGTTTTTTTCCGTGGGGTCTTCAATTATTATTGCACTAGCAGTAGTGCCCGGCTTCGCCCGATGGATTTATTTGTTTTATGGATGATAATGAATACTACTACAGAACTGGCACATGATGTTTAACTAACAGAAAAAATATTTTAAAAATATAACATTTTGTGGTGGTAGTGGTGGTAGTGGTTGTTGTAGTGGGGGTGATAAGTAGTACAGTATAATGGACGTAATATTCAGGTCATTTTCCCGTAATGATAATAATGATAATAATGAATAGGGAAACGGCTATTTTCTAACTACAGCACTGACACGTGTTGTTTACAAACAAATTTAAAAAAAATATGTTAGAAAGAGGAATAAGTGAAATAAAAGACACTGCCTAGGGCCTATATCTCATTGGCTGTTAGAAATGTAGAGACCAATAGTGTCGTCTTTTGTCGCATAGCGCTGTAGGAAAATAAAGAGAACACTTTGGAGAACTTCGGCTGTCCCGAGCTACTGAGGGAGCAATAGTATCATTTATCGCCACATAGCGCTCAACGATAAGGTTCGGAATAATTGAAGGTAAATTTGAAAGCACCAACACTTATTGCAGCTGGTAAGCTCAATGTACTGCACCAACACCATTGCACTTATACCGAGGCATAATATTTTCATGATGATAACTGTTTCAAGGTGCCTAAGAGATCTTTTTGCACTAATCGCTCCCCGTGACTGCAATTTATAAACGGCGCAAGATGCAACTATTTTCGCGATTCTGCACCAGAATGCTGGGAGACGTGATGCAGCCCGAACTGCCCGTCAACAATAGACTTATTCAAATACTCTTACAGTTACACTACTACGGACATAAATGGTTCTAGGGCCTTAATACGTGGTTTTGAAGTTTATTTTGTCTGTTATTCTAAATGTAGGGAATGGAGAGCGTTGTCCAAAATATCAAGTGGACATTGTTACCAGCAGGGTTTCAAAGTGTATGTAAAATTTGGTTTAATTAGGAGAAACGGTGTGGCTTTGTAATAAAGGGCCTAAATGCAGGGAATGGAGTTGTATGTCCAAAATTTAAAGTGGACAGTGTCACTCGCAAGGTTCCAAAGGGTAAGTATACAAATTTTGGTTCAGATCGGTGAAATGGTGTAGATTTGTGCTAAAGGGCCTAAATGCAGGGAATGGAGTGGTCTGCACAAAATTTCAAGCAGACAGTGTTACTCTCAGGGTTCCAAAGGGTAAGTGTGCAAATGTTGGTTCAGATTGGTGAAAAGGTGTAGATTTGTGACAAAGGGCCTAAATGCAGGGGATGGACTGGTCTGTCACAAATTTCATGTAGGCAGTGTTACTCGCAGGGTTCCAAAGGGCAACTATGCACCTTTTTTGGTTCAGATCGGTGAAACGGTGTAGATTTGTGCTAAAGGGCCTAAATGCAGGGAATGGAGTGGTCTGTCCGAAATTGCATGCAGACTGTGTTACTCGCAGGGTTCCAAAGGGTACGTATGCAAATGTTGGTTCAGATCGATGAAACGGTGTACGTATCACTAACCATAACGCCAACGCATGCGGATAGAGCAGTTCGGGAGCACTTGTTCTACTGACTTACTGAACAAAAATCAATCTTTTAGGTTATCTGAGAGGTGTAGCCTAATACTACATAGCCTAAACTATTCCTCTTGAATCTGGCTATCATATTAAAAAAAAGAATTTTTCGAATCGGACTGGTAGTTCCAGAGATTAGCGCGTTTAAACACATAAACACACAAACACACAAACTCTTCAGCTTTATTATATTAGTATAGATTACAGAGAACTAATAACCGGGTCCCTGACTGACACTTAGATCCTTCGCGCGTAAAGATGTACCTGTATATTTATTTATCTATCGTATGGCTTTTAGTGCCGGGAGTGTCCGAGGACATGTTCGGCTCGCCTGAGTATGTAGCTGCTTCCAGCGGACACCCTAAAGGGTGAGCTACAAGTTCCGTTCAATTTCAAGTAGTTCCAACTTTCGCCACCAGATATCAATGATACCTAGTGGTGAACGTTGGAACTTTGATAGAGCGTTCTGACGAAATCTAACCTAACAAATTTTGCTTTCGAGTTTCAACCAAGCAAGCAAGGTGAACAGACGTGCAGTGAAGTGTAAGGAAGAATGGGAATCGCTATTCAGCAGTACCGGGCGGTCATCGGCCGCTGGCAGGCTAGAGTGAAGTGCGATTTCGGTGTCGGGAAGGTGATAGTGGGCAACGTCACTGAACAGATGGGGGTTTTGGCGATGGGGATGGTAGCGCTGGTTGTGGCGACGCTACTATTAATTGGAGGAGTGGAGTCAAACCCAGGGCCTGGTCAGCTGGGATGGCAAGAAATGGAAAAAATAAGGGAAATTGTAAAGGAAGTGTCACAAAATGACCAGGTCCGGGACATTCTTCGTGAGCAATGTAAGGAATTCAAGGAGATGAAGACATGTATAAGAGAAGAGATGGGAATAGTGACAGAAAGGCTGGCCGAGAATAGTAGAGAGATAAAAGACCTGAGAGAAAAGGTGAAGATATTAGAGGGGGAGGTAAATGAATTAAGGAAGACCAAGCTGGATGAGAGAAAGAAAAACGTCTTCATTTACGGAATAAAGGAAGATGCCAAGGAAAGCACCGAGGATCTAACATCCAAGGTGCTCCGAGTGATTAGTGAAGGCATGCGGATAAACATTGGAGTCTCAGAGATTGACAATGTGACCAGGATAGGGCGAGGAAGGGGCACGAGGCCCGTGAAAGTGTCATTAGTTTCTTCGCTGATGGCTCACAGAATTCTGGCGAACACAAGGAACTTGAAAGGGGAGAGGATATGGATAAGGAGAGAAATGAGTAAAGAAGAGGCAAGCGAGCAACGGACCTTGCAGTTTCATTTAAGGAAGGCAAGGAGCTCTGGTCTCAAGGCTTATGTAAAAGGTAATAGACTGGCGGTTAGCGGCAACAACTGGGATCGGATTTGGACAGTGGCACAACTCCAGGATATGGAGAAGCAACAACAACAGGAGACAGTTAGACCTAGCAACCAGGTGGAAGCAGTTGTCGGGTCAGAGGAAAGTGCGGTGATGAGTCAACAGAGAGCAGCGACCTCCAAGTCCAACACGGAAATGGCGCGAGCAGGAACGACTAACGTCAGCGCCAGGATCACCGGACAAGTGCGTGGTTTGCAGAAAGGTGAGACTGGCAAACAACGAGTTACTAGTCTAAAAGAACTTTGGGGCAAGAAAACCTTGGCAGAGCAGTTTAATGTGGAGAAGGAGGTCATTTCTTCTCCAGGTGGTAGTATACTAGAGTTAGAGAAAGCTAGAGTTACTAGAAGTAAAGCTACCGCCAGCGAGGAGGGTAGGGGTAAAAAATTAACTAAACTGGAATATTGCTAGCGTAAATATAGAGGGTTTTTTAAATAAGAGAGGCAACGATGTAGTTTTGACCCTAATAGAAGATATGCAGATTGTAGGATTTGTTGAGAGTTGGCTCCCTGTAGGTTGCGAGGTTAAATTAGATGGCTTCAATATATATACAAAACCTAAGATTAGGAAAGCTCGCACCGGTAGGTTCCCAGGGGGTATTGTTGTTTTAATTAAAGAAGAGGTGAGGGAATTATCAGAATTTATTAGTTCAGAACTGGACGAAGTAGTGTGGGTAAAAGCAGATATTAGGGGGAGGGGGAAAGGAACGGTATGTTTCGGCTTTTTCTACAACCCTCCGGAGAATTCCCCGTATGCAAGAGAAAGCTTTTTCGATGAGTTAGCTATTGAAATAAACAGAATTCAAAATATATATGAAGAGGCAGAGATTGTGCTGTTAGGGGACTTCAATGCGAGGGTTGCAGACAGAAAGCCCCTTTACAGCAAGGGGGTTGCCGAGGCCGTATGTGGTGATAGGCACAGCAAAGACAAGGAATGTAACAAGAACGAAGAAAAGATTTTGGAACTATGTGGTGCAGAAGAGCTATATATATTAAATGGTGTCTGTGTGGGGGATGAAGAAGGTAACCTGACGTATATAACAGAGATTGGAGGAAGTGTAATAGATTTAGCAATATGTTCCAGAGGAGCACTAGCCCTAATTAAGAGGTTCACTGTTGAAGAATGGGGGGAATCACACCACCTACCAATTGTCGTCAACATGCAGGGAGCGGTGACAAAATCAAAAGGGAACCCACAAGTTAAAGCTATAGAGAGAAAAGTGAATAGATTCAGATGGAGGGAGGAAAACTGCAGAGAGTTCCAGAACTACTTCCAGGGAGAAAATTTTGAGCTGATAAAGGTAGGAATAAGTTTAATGATCAGTAATGATGAAATTGAAGGGGTAATACGTATGATTGAGAATGCAATTATGATGGCAGGGCGGAAAATGCGCGTGAAGGCTAGGGGAAAATTAGGGAGAATTAAAGGATGGTACGATGAATCTTGTAGAAGGAAGAAAACCGAAGTTATTAGGGCACTGAAGTTATACAAGAGAGGAGGGGATGATACGATGAGAGTAGAATTTTGTCGTCTAAGGAAAGAATATAGGGAACTGCTCAGTAAAATGAAAGATGAATGGCAGGGTAAGGAAGCAACAGCACTAAATAAGGATTCTAAAGCTAACGACTGTAGCAAAGTGTGGAGCAGGATAAAGTCTTACTGTAGGGGGAGCAGAAGTGGTGGGGGGAGCTCTATAAGTGATGAAATATGGATTGCATATTATGAGAATCTGTTAAATGCTGAATATAATTGGAGGAAGAGGGATGAGTTTGGCGTCCCGAGGGGGCTGGGGGTCACTCTGCCTATACTGGACCAAGTCATATCGATAGAGGAAATTAAAGAAGTAATGACAAAAAGTAAAGGAGGGAAGTCAGGTGCTATTTCGGGGATAACAAATGAATTTTGGCAAGAGTTGAGTAGCAATAGGTTCATGATGGACAGCTTGGTAAAAATCTTTAACAAAATCTTTGACGGAGGTAGATTTCCAAGGGCGTGGCAGGAGGGGATAATTTGTCCAATATATAAGAGGCGTGGGGACAAACTAGACCCAGGCAACTATAGAGGCATAACTTTGCTTGATAATTTGAGCAAAATGTACACCGGGGTCTTATCCAAGCGTTTAATAGCATGGGCAGAGGGCTGTTCGGTGTTCTCGAGACTCCAGACAGGGTTCAGAAAAGGAATGAGGACCAGTGACAATATAATGGTGGTTAAAACGGTGATGGACAAGTACATAAGAAGGAAAAGAGGTAAGCTGTATATCACAGCTATTGATTTGGAGAAGGCGTTTGATTCAGTGAGCAGGGGAGCTGTCATGGCTAAACTGGGAAAAATCGGGGTGTCACATAAAATGATACGAGCAATTGAGAATGTGTATTCCGAAGTGAAATGTGCAATTAAAACTAAAGAGGATGTAATTGTAGGAGAGATAACGTCTAATATAGGTCTAAAACAGGGATGCAAATTATCCCCGGTGCTTTTTTTGCTATTTATCAACGATATTTTCGAGTCAAAGGGCTTTGAGCAACGGTCCAACCCTTGCTTGGACAATTATGATATCCCGGGCCTAGCTTTCGCTGATGACATCCTTCTGCTTGCTCTAACACCCTATAATATGCAATATAGTATTGACGAGATTGTGAGATACTGTGAGGACTGGAACTTAAAAATTAACCCGAGTAAGACCAAAGTTATGGTCTGCAAAAAGGGAGTTAAACTGGCTAAGAATGAAAAGTGGGTCATGTATGGGTCTCAGTTAGAGACGGTGAAAAAACTTGAGTATCTAGGGATGATAATGGCGAGTAATGGTAAATGGACCGAACAAATTAAAAGGGCAAAATCGAAAGGGCTAGCGGCATTGGCGAATGTTAAAGTGTTAGAGCGTAGGTTACCGAATCGTGACTACAAAGTGTATAAGAATGTGTTCAACGCACTCATCGTTTCAAGAGCACTCTATGGAGTGGAAGTATGGGGTTTAGAGGAAGGAACGAAAACCCTGGACAGTATTGTAAGTAGGTTTGCCAAGATAATTTTGGGGCTACCTAGTTGCACGGCGAATTGTGGAGCGAGAATGTTGTGTGAGGATGTAAGCATTAGACAACATATCATAAAAAGGGTCATAAAGTCTTGGATTCGTTTAAAAGCAGGTGGAGGGGGGGAAATGCTTAAGGTAGCCTACCTGCACCAAATGAAGCATCAGCAAGAGGGCTACTGGGTGGACGGGGTAAGAAGTGTACTGGAAAGATTAGGAATGGGCTATCTATGGGATAGGGACTTACAAAGAGAGGAAGGTAGGGTGTGTAAAAAAGTGTGCAGAAGGGTTAATGACGTAGAGTTGCAGGTGTTAAGGGAAGAGTGCACCAGTAGGAGAACCTTAACGGAGTTCTGCGAAATAAGGAACTTTATGAGCATAAAGCCTCAATGCCTAATGAAAAGAGAAATGAGAGGGATAATTTGGTGGTTAATGGGGGTGTATAAGAACAAAGCGTTGAGAGAAGTAGGAAAAGAGGACATTTGCCTGTTTTGTGGGAAGGTTATGGGTGCGGCGCACCTGATCAGGGAATGCAAGGAAATTAAAATGATAAGAGCAAGGTTTGTAGACAAAGCAGATATAAACAGAATAGAAAATGAAAATGAGTATCACACTTTAATTAAATTACTAAAAAGGGAATGGGGGAAAGCAGGTCAATTAGCAAAATATTTTAATACCATCAGGGCAATGTGGAATAAGAAAGCGTCGGATGAGATTCAGAACAAAGATGCATGTAAATTAAGCATTCAAGTACAGGAGATGGCTTCCTAAGCTATAAATCTTGTTAAAGCCTAGGAGAGCCTATCTGTACATATTGCTGTCTGTAGATTTTTCCTGTAAATTTATGTTATCTATGTGTTTATTGTCTGTAGGTCACGATATGACTCTCTGAGTTAAAGTGACAATTAACAAGTAGACTTGGTTTAAATAAATATTTAACTAATTCAAATTTTGCTTTCCACAAGTTTAGTCTGTGAAAGGATCTTTTACATGCCATAAATCTATGACATGGGACCGCCGGCTTTACTTCCCCTCCGAAGGAAGGCATACTGAAGGATTTTTAACGCTCTTAAAAAATCCGACGACTTCGGCCGGGTTTGAACCCGCTATCTTGGGCACAGCAGTTCAGCATGCTAACAACTACGCCACCGAAGCCGTGTACCTGTATAGAATTGATATAACTCGAATTATGCCCTTGAGCGACAGCCGCTAACAGCGCTAGCTTCGATTGAGGGATGGTTACCAAGTGAAGGGTGAGGTAGAGAGTTGTAGCAGTTCACTGTTGTCAAACTGACGAATGTGGGCTGTGATTAGGCTACAGCCCTCGCCTTATGAAGTTTACCATACTGCAGCTGATAGTGAAAGGACAACACTGAATGAACTTCCTCCATATTGATTTGCAACAGCAAATACCTGTGCAGATTCGAACATGGGAAGGAACAGGGTTCGTACATATTCCTGAGCTACAGTTGAACTTGCCATGTTTCTTAATTGCCACTAACTGCAACTATGCTCGATTCATTCTACAATAATAATAATAATAATAATGTATGTCTACCCCTTATTATTCCCGTTTTCCAACGGGGTCGTGGATGAGATGCGATGGAAGTCTTTTGTGGCGATGGTTTTTACGGCCGGATGCCCTTCCTGACGCCAACCTCAGGAGAGGAGTTAATGAGAAATGAAATGAATGATGGTGAATGAAACTGGGCAAGGATGTGGAAGGAAGCGGCCGTGGCCTGTCAGAAGGTACCGTCCCAGCATTTGCCTGGTGTTGAAAATGGGAAACCACGGAAAACCATTTCAAGGACGGCCGACGGTGGGGCTCGAACCCACGCGTCTACCGAGTCAGCAGAGAGCTTCGCCCCATGACCTAATGCTGCGCTTTAGCCAGCGTAGCCACTACTGTCGGTAATAATAATAATAATAATAATAATAATGAAGCTAATGTTCAGGGAAAGAAGAATGTTAAGGGTTTTATGGCCCACTGAACTACTGCGACTTTAGAGACGATGGGGTGCCGGAAAGTTTCCCAAATAGAGATACTTAACGTGCTAGTAAATATATTGACACGGCCCCGCTACATTTAAGCATCATCAAATGCCAACTGACTGCACCGGGAACCTATCTCACTCTTTATCTCACGCTTTACCAAGGAGAACTGTATTTTTATTTATTTATTTATTTATTTATTTATTTAGATCGTCCTTTGCTCTGAACACTTCATATTATTTACCTTACACATAGTACATGCGTCAGCTCTTGAGTTTTTTGGTATTGTTCACCTATTCACAGGGACAGATAACCTCAATGTCCCGCTCCTAACAACAGCCACCACCGCAAGACCTATGAACATTTGATAAGGTGTGTACGTCTGGGTATGAATGGGATGTCCTTCGCAAAATATTTTACTTATAATGAAATCTCTTATATACTGTACACAGACCTAAATTTAGGTTAAAATATTGCGCCCGTTGACGCATGTTTGCACAGCTAACAAAGACCAAGATCCATGCTGAAGAGTAACTGAACATACCCTGCGAGCAGCTGAAGCAAAATCGCCTATAATCATATTTTTATGCACTTTAGACATTCCATAAATCAACTATAATTTAAACAAAGTAATTCTGCTTATTTAAAATACAGCATACTTCGCAGATCAACGAAACTGTCAATTTACGCGGCTAACTCATATCCTAAGAGAACGCCATATTTAGTAACACCAGTTCTTATTTGTCATTGGGTGAAGCAACATCAATGTTCATGTTGGAGCACAAGTAAAAGTACGTCCGTAAAGGGAAACCATGTGACACGGAAAATCAGTGTGTATTTGTCTAATGGACAGCCATCAGAGCATTATTTGACAATCTAATGATTGGAGACGTTTATTAATACATAAACTGTATTTTTTATTCACGGAGTGAAATGATGGACGTGTGTAACGCAAACTTTACGACCGCATGGTCAAACCTCAGTGCTACATAAACTGTGAAATTGATAAACTGAATAAAATCTTCAAGTATATTTTTGTTTGCCGGATTTATAGTAATTTTTGGTTGAATATGTTATGTAAATATTAGTGAAAAAGTCACGTGTGAGTGTCGCACAAGCGACAGGTTATAACGCCAGTGGTGGAGTAAAAATGGGCAATTTATTACCGCACATTAGCATCAGTGAGTGCAAGTTTTCTTTAAATATGTGTAATACTATCACGAACGCTAACATTATGACACTACTAAAACATCAGATCTTCGAATATAACCCCAACCACGCTATGGCAATTGATTTCTAAATCATGCGTGGGGAATTGGCAGTGAAAGATGACCGGATACAATGAGGAGATGACCTAATCCCATATAAGAGACCACTTATAACAGCTCATGGCGGGTCTCGAACCAAGGGTCGCTGCATTTGTAAGTCAGATCATGTATTAGTAGCGTATTGTAATGAGATGGAAACAGTAGATTTAATTTAATTTGGTTTCATTTCTTTAAGTGCACAACGCAGGTAGCTATTATAAGAACGCGTGTGGAAAGTAATAGTTTTATTAAACATTTATAAACGCCAGGAAGGCAGTATTTTGTGATGTCCATTTCGTATCATTTCAAACAGTTATTATCAACTTTTATTTTGTCAAGCTGATGACAAAGAAACTAGTTTGGCAGATGTTAAATCAAGGCCAAGGTTACAAGCCGAGCCAGTACACAGCACACTCAATTTTAGGCAGTGCATTATTTATTTATTCAGAAGGCTGTGATATTCCTAGTATTTTAACATCGGAATGCAGTCCCGTTATTCATTTGTTTGGCCAGATCAATACTTGAAAACAGGTTTATTTCTTTACAAGAAGCCAGACAGGCCATGAGATATACAATATTATGTAACCAAAAGGACGTAGGTTCGACCTCATTCAGGGAAGAGGCAATTTTATAAATGCACAATCACACACTTTAGCTTGTATCAGAAGCCTTCATGTTAATTCGAAGCGTTGTCAGGATGTGTTTTCTGTACACATAACCTTTATGACCAGCATTTAAAACGTGTATAATTTAGGAATCCACACTTATTGTAATTAACATTATTAGAGTATTATATGAGTCGTGATGGTGGATTAATACCTCCGACATTGTTATTGTGGTTATACCGGTGATAATGAACTATTTGCAGTCGTACCTAACCGAGGGCGCCTGGATTGATTAATCCGTAATAAGAGTGAAGTAATTGGTGGAGACACAGGATGTCTAATAATGATGAAGTAATGGTGAAGACACAGGGTGTCTAGTAAACTATTAAACTATTAAGTTATTTTGCTTAAGTTGGATACACACGTTACCTGAGTACACTTAACGCTATTTAAAGGTCCATAAACTGAACAACTATACCGTGAGGAATAAATAATTGTGTGAAGCTTTAATAATCAAACGTAGGATTTTGTAAAACTAAACAAATCTCATAATTGCCCCTGAACTTAAATAACATAATAAATACTAAAAATAACATATTTTCTGGACAGAATGTTAACGCTTAGTTATTGTTAAACCATTTTAGATACATTTTTGATACACTTTCACATGAATAGTCGACAACCAATTGGTGATGTGATAACTGTAGCACACACATCAGATTGGTAGCAACATGAGTCGATGTAATTGTTTAATTACCATAGCATTTGCAGGCTTTCCTATTTTTCCTACTTTCTTAACACTTTGAAACTATGGCCATTTGTTACAAACAGTAACAAATCGAGTACGCAGGCAGTGCCAATTTCACAACCATAAGAGTGTTGAATTATTGTATGCATTTGTGTTGTATTAGCATAGATTTTTTAAAATTCAGCAACGTTGTGCACATAGCTTGATTTTCTTTGTAATAAACGCGTCTCGTTTATTAATTAATGCTATTTAGGACAAGCTAAACCCGTAATGTAATGATAAATGTTAGAGATGACACCATCATAGCGTAGAATAAATTTTCCCCTTGCTATTAAATGTAAATGTTCTAGTATTTGTAAACAATTAAATTTCTTGCTTTGCAGTAGATTCTTTTGATGTTTGATCCTCCCGTAGTCATTTTCGATGTAATTGCTTAGGGCTGATCTAACGTGCCACTCTCTTAGCTTGTTCGTTCTTAGTCGAATTTTGTATTAGGACCATGAGAGTAATTTAGATCTTGTTTAGGACTATTTTATATTTTTCTTTCAGGGCAGAATAGTATCGGACTAGCCGTTTGCAACTCTCATGCTAGGCTAGGGATCTATTCTGAATATAATTTATTCGTGATTTTAACATAAGACTGACCTCTCTTTCTTGCTTAGTTTTCTTATTGATGCATTCCTCTGAGCTGGTTAAAGATCGAACCTCGCCAATTGCCGATACCCCCGAGTGCAGACTTTGTGCTACACCAGCTTATGAATGTGTCGTCCCCTGTACTTGTGTGTTAATTGGAAGAGGGTCTCGGAAGGGTTATTTGAAACCGGTGGCTCCCCCAAACCTTCGGCAAGCGGGCACAATATATATTTCAGTCTGATCACGAATGCATATAGTGGTGATAAAAATAGTGTCTATGCAAACTAACCTCGCCACTAGTGGCTTGAGAGCACATAGTGGAGAGCTATTTTAGCGTCAAGTGCGCTCACAAATGTATTCACAAAGTGCGCGTTCATTTTCTAGTGTATTGAGATGTGTTTACTGGAGAGCTTATACAGGTATTAAATGAAGCAATGAGAATAGCACGATTCACAAGGTACACAGAATTTCAGGTAAATGGCGTAATGGAAATGCTCTCAAATATTTGCATTCGGTCTTCTTAAGCCGTGCTGCTAGTTTCATTGCTAAAGCTCGTAACTCACGACACTCGTTAGCATGCAACCTTCTTCCAGTACGGGTATGATAGCTGCTATAGACGCGTCTATTACCGTGTGCTTTGTACCTCCTTGCTAGGTTCTGATCCCACAATAGCTTCCATACTACTCACGAAATTGAACAGGGGGACTGTCATTTCTCCCGGCTGTTTGCGTGGAAGATTGAGTACAAGACCAATCAGATTGCTTTTTCCGTTCGAGTTGAGATCCAAGTGGTAAGTCAATGTTCAGTGTTGCCTTAGTAACCAATATTTAATGATTTTCAGTCGGTCCACACGAGTGTACTCAATTGTAGTGGGTGGTTCCCTAACCCTGAAAAAAGGTTACATGAGGGTATTTACAGTAGTTATTTATTTTCACGATGCTTGTGTTTTAGCTGTATGTTTCTTGCTGTCATCGTCGTTGTTTGCCACGATTGGTGTTCTGAGTGGTGAGTTTGGCAGCTACTTTCTTGTAGGCGCCTTGAGCTTTCCTGATGGCCCAGTAGTCCTTCATTGCCCTGTTAAATTCAATCTTGCGCTCCTCAGACTATTTCCTGGTCTCATCCTTTGGTCTGTGGGTAGCTTCTGTGTGGGACGTTACGAAGGGTGTAGTTTTGACAGTAATAATAATAATAATAATAATAATAATATCGTATGGCCTCGGTGCCGGGTGCAAGCTTTGTAATTTTTACACCCACAGGGTAGCTTGCGTGTCGAATTGCGTTGTTCCATCACTATGAAAGTCAAGGAGGTTAGATAATAGATATCTAAGCTCCTTGAACATTATAGCGCTTCCTAGAAGAGAAATGGGAAACTTTGTGTTGGCGGAAACTCCCGAGATTAATTTTGCCATTATGAACACGGCCTACTGAATTCAAATGGGTTCTTTGACATGCCAACATCGTATGACATGCGTGTCGTATTTTTGCCGCCTTTCAAAAATTACTTACCAGGGCCAGGAGCGAACCTGCAATCTTGGGGTTAGTAGACCGACACGCTATCCACTCACTCACCGTGGCAAGCTAGTTTCGACAGTTATATGATGTTATATAAGGTGTTCCGCAACATCCTTCTCTACTGGCTTCATCCACAAGAATCCAGTGGCTTTGCCATTGTTAGCAACCTCGAAGATCCTGTGGGATGACCTGTTAGAGTCCATTCTGGACAGGTGTCCGTAGAAAGTCAGTCGCCTTCTTCCGATAGCATCTATGAGATTTTCGTGGTAGAGCTCATGATTTGGTTCATTTATTTATTTATTTATTTATTTATTTATTTATTTATTTATTTATTTATTTATTTATTTATTTATTTATTTATTTATTTATTTATTAATCTCATGTAATTTTTTTCAAAATTAGAGAACAACCACTAAAATGAGTGCAATCGTGTTGACCGACTGAAAAACATTAAATTTCGAAAAGCAAATAGATTTGTTTTGTGTGTAGGCCCACGAAATAAATACAACAGGACGAAACGGCGTTAGTGATAAAAACCATTGCAGTTGCCTACAGTAAATACAGAACGTGGCATCTTACTTCAATGATACTGTATAATATCGTGGGCACGGTACTAAGATTAAGACCGTATCACATGATACTCGCAGACAAGGAAGCTGTTGTAACAGCCGGTACAAAATCCTGTACGATTCTGATTATCCTCGCCAACACACCTGCTTCTATGGCCGAAGTACTGTATATCACACGCTAGTATGCTGTGAGCCAGGTTGTAAGGAATCAAACATGGAGGACGGTTGTCGATTAAGAGTAATATTAATAATTCATTGCTAGTAAAGTGATCTTATTTGTAACGTGCTTTCGCTTTCAAATATCCTTTTCGAATATACTTGGCTACATGGCTTGCTCCTTCCCAGGCTAAAAGTACAGCATATCTTCCAGAAGGGACTGCATATCAACGGGGGTTTTTATACCGTTCACACCCACGTGGATGATGGCCACAATGTACAAGCCTCTAAATTAAACAACAAATAGTAAAGCTTCTAACTTGACATGACGCAAATAACATGAATGAGACTCACTAATTTTGACATCGCAGGCTCTGTACTTTATTGGTTGTCATATGAATAGGTCGATTGGATAATCAACCAACTGTTCGGTTTGTGGGTCGATAAGTAGATTAATCGTTTTAATACTGGAATGATTGAAGTTTAATTTCTCTCTAAAATCCCGCGCGACCGGCGTTCCTATGCCCAAAGTATGCACTGTTATGTATATTATGTTGTCTTATAAGGTGTAGAGACATGGACCTTAAAACCGGGTGAGTTAGCCGTGGTCGTTACGGCATGACTGCTGGCAGTCGCTCACATCCGGGAGGCGAGGAGGTTCGAATCCCCCCATCGGCAACCTTGAAGATGGTCTTCTGTGGTTTCCCATCTTCCTTCCAGGCAAATGCCGGGGTTGGTCCCTAACTATAGGCCACAGCCGCTACCTTCCAACTCCTCGACCTTCCCTTCCAACTTTCCTCCCCAACGGTACTTGTAGCTCACCCATTGGGTGTCCGTCACGAAGCAGCTACAAAACTGGCGAGCCGAACATGTCCTCGGACACTCCCGGCACTAAAGGCCATACGCTAAAAAAAATGGACCTCAAATAGCAACACGCAGAAGAGCCTTGCGGCCTTTGAATTGTGGCTTTATAGACGGGTCCTAAGAATACCTTGGATGCAAAGAGTGACAAATGTACAGTAGAAGTAATGAGAAGAATGAATACAACACCAAAATTGATCAAGATAGTGAAATGTCGAAAATTGCAAAATCTAGGTCATATCATGCTTAATACAAATAGATATGACCTGTTACAAAAAATACTTCAAAGAGAGATCAACTGCAAAAGAGGTCCTGGACGAAGAAGAATATCTTGGTTCGACAATCCTAGATGCTGGTTCAATATGTCTTCAACTGAATTATTCCGCATTGCCACCAACAAGGCAAGAGCTGCCATCATGATCGCCAACATCCAAACCGCATTGCCACCAACAAGGCAAGAGCAGCCATCATGATCGCCAACATCCGAACCGCATTGCCACCAACAAGGCAAGAGCAGCCATCATGCTCGCCAACATCCGAACCGCATAGGCACCGACAAGGCAAGAGCAGCCATCATGATCGCCAACATCCGAACCGCATTGCCACCAACAAGGCAAGAGCAGCCATCATGATCGCCAACATCCGAACCGCATTGCCACCAACAAGGCAAGAGCAGCCATCATGATCGCCAACATCCGAACCGCATTGCCACCAACAAGGCAAGAGCAGCCATCATGATCGCCAACATCCGAACCGCATAGGCACCGACAAGGCAAGAGCAGCCATCATGATCGCCAACATCCGAACCGCATTGCCACCAACAAGGCAAGAGCAGCCATCATGATCGCCAACATCCGAACCGCATTGCCACCAACAAGGCAAGAGCAGCCATCATGATCGCCAACATCCGAACCGCATTGCCACCAACAAGGCAAGAGCAGCCATCATGATCGCCAATATCCGAACCGCATTGCCACCAACAAGGCAAGATCAGCCATCATGATCGCCAACATCCGAACCACATAGGCACCGACAAGGCAAGAGCAGCCATCATGATCGCCAACATCTGAACCGCATTGCCACCAACAAGGCAAGAGCAGCCATCATGATCGCCAACATCCGAACCGCATTGCCACCAACAAGGCAAGAGCAGCCATCATGATCGCCAACATCCGAACCACATTGCCACCAACAAGGCAAGAGCAGCCATCATGATCGCCAACATCCGAACCGCATTGCCACCAACAAGGCAAGAGCAGCCATCATGATCGCCAACATCCGAACCGCATTGCCACCAACAAGGCAAGAGCAGCCATCATGATCGCCAACATCCGAACCGCATTGCCACCAACAAGGCAAGAGCAGCCATCATGATCGCCAACATCCAAACCACATTGCCACCAACAAGGCAAGAGCAGCCATCATGATCGCCAACATCCGAACCGCATTGCCACCAACAGGGCAAGAGCAGCCATCATGCTCGCCAACATCCGAACCGCATTGCCACCAACAAGGCAAGTGCAGCCATCATGCTCGCCAACATCCGAACCGCATTGCCACCAACAAGGCAAGAGTAGCCATCATGATCGCCAACATCCGAACCGCATTGTCACCAACAAGGCAAGAGCAGCCATCAATCTCGCCAACATCCGAACCGCATAGGCACCAACAAGGCAAGAGCAGCCATCATGCTCGCCAACATCCGAACCGCATAGGCACCAACAAGGCAAGAGCAGCCATCATGCTCGCCATCATCCGAACCGCATTGCCACCAACAAGGCAAGAGCAGCCATCATGATCGCCAACATCCGAACCGCATTGCCACCAACAAGGCAAGAGCAGCCATCATGCTCGCCAACATCCGAACCGCATAGGCACCAACAAGGCAAGAGCAGCCATCATGATCGCCAACATTCGAACCGCATTGCCACCAACAAGGCAAGAGCAGCCATCATGATCGCCAACATCCGAACCGCATAGGCACCAACAAGGCAAGAGCAGCCATCATGCTCGCCAACATCCGAACCGCATAGGCACCAACAAGGCAAGAGCAGCCATCATGCTCGCCAACATCCGAACCGCATTGCCACCAACAAGGCAAGAGCAGCCATCATGATCGCCAACATCCGAACCGCATTGCCACCAACAAGGTAAGAGCAGCCATCATGCTCGCCAACATCCGAACCGCATAGGCACCAACAAGGCAAGAGCAGCCATCATGATCGCCAACATCCGAACCGCATAGGCACCGAAAGAAGAAGATGGCTAAAGTTGTGGGATCGAATCTCGGTGCAGTCAGTTTATAGCTGAGCGTGCTGAAATACGAGAAACCCATGCCTGTGTAAGTACTGGCTCGTTAAAGATCCATTTCAGGGTAAATCTCCGGCAACCTGACACCTCGGCGTCTCTAGGATAACGGTGGTTCAAAAGGACGTAAAACCCATAACGTTAATATTATTAACTACCGTGGATCTAGAAAAAGTCGCCTCGATGCGTAGTGGCTACGCTTCTCGGTTGTCACCGTGGAGGTCCGGGTTCAATTCCCGGCTCTGCGAAGAAATGTAATTCTGATCTGAGGGCTGGAACTGGATACACTCAGCCTCGTGAGCCAAAACTGGGAAGAGGTGGGTTTTTGATTCCTACTTCAGCCATCCTGGAAGTGGTGTTCTGTGGTTCCCCACTTCTACTCCAGGCAAATGCTGAGATGATCTTAAGGTCTCGGCTGCTTCCTACACAAATCCTACCTCAATTACAAATACACACACTAGTACAGACATCACAGTGACACAGGTTATCACACAAATTCTACATACACTCAAGTGCACCTAAAAGAATCAACAACGGATCTAGGAATGTGATCACGCCAGGAGATGGCAGTTCAACACGCTTGGACGGGGTAAGGGGGGTCTTGCAGTACGCATGCGCGGCCCACCTATTCCAAACCTAAATATATCGGCTGACAGTCAGTTGCTGCGACTTCCTGCATGATAATTTATCATCAAGGTTCACGTGATGTGTATTTTTACATTCCTTTCTACTGCTGATATTCTTGCAAGCCTCTGTGTTTACTTTTAACAGTGTGGCAGTATCAGGTAAACTATAGGAAACAGTGACCAACTTAAAGTTTTTGGAATGCACGGTACGCAGTGAGCGGGAAGACAACTGCCATCTCCTGGCAAGATATCAGTAGCTACTGACACAATCAATCAGCTAACCGACTGCGCACACTGGTTGAGCGTGTGACCTATTGCACTGCGTACCGGCCTGGAAGGTCTGTCGACCAAAATATTATGTGCACTCGAGTTTGAAGGTTGTTTGTGAAGTAACCAATAGACCTACATAAAATCCAATAACATCATCATTTTCGTCGTTTTATTGCACGTTAGTTCGTGTAAATTTGGAATTTTTAATTTATCTTTTAATATTTTTTTATCGCAGTTGGAACACAAAAAGTGCCCGTTTTAAAGCGTGTCTCAACCATGCGTCATATTTAGAATTATTATCTCAAAAACCCGTCATCAGATCGAATCCAAGTTTTAACACATTATACATTGGAATGTTCTATAACTGGTTTATTAATTTCAACACTTTGTGTGTCCAAGAAACAAAGTTATCATTTTTGTAAGGTAACTTTTTCTTGACTCGGGGTGGTTGGAAAATGTAGTTCTTGGTCGCGTTGTAATCCTTAATCCTAATACATAAAAAGGATATGCTGTATGACTGTGATATACGTAAATTAATTCACTTATTTTATATCGGTTTGTATTTGTACCGGGAAATAAGACATGGTTCCACAGCTAGCCGATACGGGGAAAGCTGTACAGCGTTGCCGAGATGGAGCCCGTCACTTCCGAGTGAGGCGCGCCATGACGCGTGATGGGCTCCATCTCGGCAACGCTGTACAGCTTTCTCCGAATCGGTTAGCTGCGTAACCATGTCTTATTTTCCCGAACAAAAACAAACCGATATAAAATTAGTGAATTAATTAATACATTTCACAGTCATACAGCATAACCTTTTGGTGTATAAGGATTACAATACGACCAAGAACTACATTCTCCAACCACCCCGAGACGAGAAAAAGTTACCTTACAAAATTGATAACAACTTTGTTTCTTGTGCACACAAAATGTTGAAATTAATAAAACAGTTATAGAACATTCCAATGTATATTGTGTTAAAACTTGGATTCGATCTGATGACGGGTTTGTGAGATAATACTTCTTAAATGTGATGCATGGTTGAAACACGCTTAAAAACGGGCAATTTTGTGTTCCAACTGCGATAAAAATATTAAAATATAGCTTAAAAATTCCAAACCTATATGAGCTAACGCAAAATAGAACGACAAAAATGATGATGCTATTGAATTCAATGTAGGCTTAATGGTTACTTCACAAACAACCTTCAAACTCGAGTGCACATAGTACTTTGGTCTTTAGGATCTTGGGACATCTTTGGTCATAAGTCCCAGGTACTTGGGTGTATGTTCAATTTGTCTCATAACCTGTGTTTTTGTGGTGACTGTAAATGTGTATAGCTATAATTATTATGGTCGTAGATGGGGCAGTCCTAGATGCCACGGGTCTTGAATAAGGTACTGCCCCGGTATTTGCCTGGAGGGATTGTGAATTTGAAATTGAAATTGGAATTGACATTTATTTATTTATTTATTTTTTAGTTAAATTTTAAGAGAAATTTAATGGAAAGACCAATGGAATATATGAAAATAAGCTATTTAGTTCGTCACGGAACAACTTGTTAAGATATTCAGTAGGACTACTTAAGAGTTCTCAGGTTGAGGTGTACTTTATATCGGGCACCAAATAAAGGGGATTACGGGCCAGTTCCCGGAGCCGTGCTAAACCCACCTATATTTCGCAGTGCGTGGCAAACACTGCACGCCAGGGCACGCGTTGCAATCAATACCGTGAGCTCCCGTGTCCTGTCGTAGCGTGTCGCACTACCTGCGGCATTATGCAAATGGTTATTCCAGAGAAAAGCAGCTAACAGGAAGTAGCAATTGATCAGTCTTCAATTTGCCTGGCCACGGCACTGCACTGCTTACTCCCATCCCACACACCTGTTAATGGTGCACCCACTCTCGACGCGGGATTACCTACAAAACAGCGGGTTCGATTTCCTATTGGTTCGAACCACAGATTGCGGCTAGAATTCTTGGCTGTCGCCCCGGATGTCAAGGTTCGATTCCCAACACTGCCAAGAAATTTAATTCTAGTAATAATAATGAAAATCGAAAATCCACAGCCTGCTTCCAGTCGACCGACCGGGTCAGGGAATGGAATGCATGAAGCCCCCATCCAGCGGCGAGGATATGAACTGTGCCGGCTGCCGAAGCCTGTCGCACTCCCCTGGGGCAATGATTTAATGAATGACAGATGAAATGAAATGATAGTGGAGAGTCTTGCTGGAATGAAATTGTGACAGGGAAAACCGGAGTACCCGGAGAAAAACCTGTCTGCCTCCGCTTTGTCCAGCACAAATCTCACATGGAGTGACCGGGATTTGAAACACGGACCCAGCGGTGAGAGCCCGGCGTGCTGCCGCCTAAGCCACGGAGGCTTCCTCTAGTAATAATAATGAAAATGAAAATCCACAGCCTGCTTCCAGTCTCCGACCGGGTCAGGAATGGAATGAATGAAGCCCCCATCTAGCGGCGAGGATATGAACTGTGCCGGCTGCCGAGGCCTGACGCACTCCTCTGGGGCAATGATTAAATGAATGGCAGATGAAATGAAATGATAGTGGAGAGTGTTGCTGGAATGAAATTTTGACAGGGAAAACCGGAGTACCCGGAGAAAAACCTGTCTGCCTCCGTTTTGTCCAGCACAGATCTCACATGGAGTGACCGGGATTTGAACCACGGACCCAGCGGTGAGAGGCCGGCGTGCTGCCGCCTAAGCCACGGAGGCTTCAGTAATAATAATAACAATGTTATTTATGTTTCGTCCCTTTTAACTACTGCGGCTTTTAGAGACGCCGAGGTGCCGGAAGTATGCCGTGAAGGGGATCTTCAACGCGCCAGTAAATCTACTGGACACGGCTCCCTCACATCTGCGTAACCTCAAATGCCAACTGACTGCGCCGGTATTCGATCCTGCTATCTTGGGATCAGCAGGTGAGAACATTACCGCCGAGCAACGCAGCCAGTCTTAAATTTAATTCTGGTCTGAGGGCTTGAACTGGGTCCACTCAGCCTCTTGAGACAAAACTGAAAATAGGTGGGCTTTGATTCCCAGCTCAGCCATCCTTAAAGTGCTTTTCCATGGTTTCCCACCTTTACTCCAGGCAAATGCTGGGATGATTCCTTGTCTAATAACCTGCGTTTCGATGGTGACTGTAGTATTGTTTGTAGCTGTATTAGGGACAGGGATGAGGTAGATGCCACGGGACTTGAAATCAGGTACTCCCCCGGTATTTGCCTGTAGAGAATAGCCTATGTAAAACCGCGGTTACGATAGCCACTGTCATCACCGGGATACGAACCTCTCATCATCAGACTTGCGCAATTTAACGTGCACGTTTACGCTACGGGGATATAAATGTGCAGTTGCCAGTAATGCCCTTAGTCATTATTTGACTATTATTTTTACTCAACTCAACTATCTCTTACCCGAGTTTCATTACGACCTGAAGCTAGTGCCTCCTCGATCATTTCCCTGTGAGTGAGCCCGAACATACTTCATTAGTGTAGCTGGAATCTGTTCTCATGCTGTAAAAGCTCAACTCACGCTCAGACATAAAATCCTGGGGTTTCCAAAGTAAACGAACTATTGAACAAAATAAAGGGATACTCGACAAGCCAGGCTCGGAAAAGGTTAAAGTTCAACAAGAATTTAAAGCAAATTAGTTGGCTCAATAACTGAAGTGTTTCAGTTCTTAAGTGAGTTCGAGTGGTAATTAATTTTGTTCTCTTGACATCGCACGTATTTTGTGTATCCTACAGCTGTTCCTTCAGACAGTTCCTGTACAAGGGTGACATACAACGGTCATATGTGGAGAGTATGAGGGTTTCTGTGCAGGTATTATTCTTAATTCAATTTAGAGGCAAGATTTTACGTTTTACGTCTCTTTGTGGAATTTTTATAAGGGCATTATAGCGACAAATCTGCAGTCTCGTGCTTACTCCATTAATATCAATAAGTTAGTATTATTTCTACAGGCTTCTGGACCTAGACTAGAGCTAGGAATTTTAGATATTCCACCTTAACGTTTTTCGTCTCTTTCTGAAGATTTTTTAATATAGGTATTAGAGCTACAAATCTAGAATTTCTTGCATATTCCATCAATATCAATAAGTTAGTATTTTTATACTGCTGTAAAATTAATATACAGTATATACTGTAATTGGAAAGGATGCAAGAAATATCAGCATCAGCTAATGAGAGGCCAATATGGGTTGACAATGGCCTGGGGAAATCCATCCTGCTATCTAGCGTAGGGTAATTCATGTGTTTTATCACCCTAGTTCCAAGGTAGTCACCTCCGCGTGAGGCGTGAAACCACATTCGATGTCTCCACGTGTATAACCCTGAATGTCTGTGCGGTTATGACTAAGGGGTTTTGTTTCTGGTGTGCATTTACGCAGAGGCCAGGGCCGGGCATTCCCTTGGTTTCGGTAATGTTCGTATGAATGTTTCAATTAAAAATGTGCGTATTTTTTTAATTAAATTTTAGCACTTTTTTTCAGCTTCTTAACCAAAATGTTGCACCTGATCTTCCTAACTCTACTTCCCTAGCAATCGTCCAAAGACGGTAAGAAATTACCCGAACATTACTCTCACAAGGATATCTCCCACCTTGAATTACCGAGACCTTGCTAGAGCTCTTCCAAGTGTACTATTTTTGCGAATGCTGTATTATAGCACTAGTGCGGTTGATATCAATTAAACAGGTGTTCTAAAATATGTAAAATAGTAAGGGGCCTAATGCGGTAAGTTTTGGAGGTGGGGCATAGTTCACCTAGGGCAGGGCCATCCAGACAGCGCTCCAGCCGCGCTCTAAGCCAGTGCTCCGAGCGCTTTGTTGTAGGGTAGTTTCAGAAGTGGTGGGAGGAGCTTGGCTGGCTGAGCGCGCTGAAGTGTGCAGCTGATCCATCAGTGTCTCGTCTAGTCCAATGCGCTTTGTTGACAGCGTGTAAGTAAATCAGTTTCGCAATGGTCATGCCTGAACAGCATGCAAAAAACGTAGTGGCAGAATTGTAAATTTCATTTTTCTGTACAGCTTATAAAGGGCAAATGGTTAGTGTGCCATTGCCCATTGAGATTGAATGTGTTGAAAAGAACACAATTTGTTGTTATTTTTTCCTCTCTAATATGTTCACATTTCAGTTTGGAATAAATCACAATGTTCTTGTATTCGTTTCCTGCATATTCTTTACATCGGAGTACCATTCGATTTGTATAAGCGGTATATTTTTTATGGCAAAACAGCCCTATTAATATGTCAACAATCCCACAAGAGCCGTCGGCCGCGCGACTGTACGTACTGTATCTAGTCAGCGTGGTCCGAACATCGTCCGTCTCCTCGCTGCCACAGTGTAGTGGTGGTAGGGGAAGGAGCCCTAGTCTGACAGTCCAGTGGTCCCCGAGCGTGGCCACGCTCCCGGACCGCAATGACTGGATGGCCCTGACCTAGGGTCTAGAAGTGCAAATTTGATGTTTGCTGCTCCTTAGATTTCTTTAAAGAACGCCCATTTTATGGCACGGAAAGATAAATCTGATACGGCTTAAATAGGGTTGAACCGTTACCTTTCATGGTACCAATGAGGCGGAAACGACGTTAGTAATTTAAGTCAGTAACTGTCGCTGCTACTTTGAACAATAAAGAAATAACTAAACTGCTCGTTAATGTATCAAATTGAGCAAATCAATGGCACTGATTTTTCTTTTCTTTTTATATAGGATTCACATTTATTTATCCGTTCATCCAAGTTTGCCTTTTACCTCAGACACCAGAAAGAATAAGTCATCTTACTCTTTTAACTGGCAGTGCCTTGCTATTCTAAGTGCCTGAACCAAGGTGGCCCCTGACTGGTTGTCATTGGGATAAGGCTATACAAGATTTGAGACATAAGTGATCGTTGGTTACCGTAGACTAGTGAGAGCTGTGTAGATTCATGATATTTGATACGTAAGCTAAAGGTAACTGATAAGGGGTGCCACGAATGATTGCTGGGACAAATACAGGGTCTTTCATTTAAAGTAAGAACAGCGAGCGGCGGATTTGTAATCCGCTGTTGCAGTGGCCTTGGCCGATTTTATGGGGCGCCACGGCCCCCTGCTGTAGTACTGAAAGCACGCGCGCATAGTATATACCTGACCTTGCAATAAGCGTGCAGGTGTCAGTCACCAGTCTGAACCTCAGATGCTAACATGGTGAGACAGTTATCATAACATCGTATTTTTGTATGTAAAACTTATTTTAAGTACGAGTCGGCTCGGTGGGTATGTGATGCATTTGTTCAGTAATTTCCTGATGAAGTGCCACCTTCACTAGCACAGATTCACGTAATTGAAAATAAGTTCGACACTACTGGCTCAATGATCAATAAAATACATAAAATAAAAGATCAGAAACATTACAGTGGCAGAACTCACTCATGTCAGCCAGAATGTGGTTACCAGATACAATGCCTGTATAACCTAGGAAGGACGACACTTCCAGCATCTTTTATAAGGTAATATTTCATATAGGATTGTACACACGCTTAACGCAGGGGGCCATGGCGCGCCACAAGCTCGGATTATGCCACCGCAGCAGCGGGTAACAAAACCGCCGCTTTGAGTTCTTATTTTATATGAAAGACCCTGTAGATGGGAGCAATGGCTAGAAGACACTCGTAATGAAGAGATAAAGGCTAAGGTAGAAGTGAAGACGTTAGTTGAAGTTGTTCGTATGAGTCGACTCAGATGGAGGGGTCATGTGATGAGAATGGGGGAGGAGAGATTATAAGAAGTTAATGAGGTCGGGTGCAGGGGTAGCTGAGGTAGACCTAGGAAAGATGGTTAGATTCAGTGTTCAATGGTTTTAAAGTGATAGATGTAAAAATTGAGTTTCTTGCAGCTTTTCAGTCGGTCAACACGAATGTGCCCAATGAATGGGCGGGGCACAATATACAAATATATAAATACACTCCTGAAAAAAATACATGTATTAGTTAATATTCACAATTAAGTGGGGCAATTTAGGATTTCACGTTTCGTCTCTCAAGTGGCCATCATCTGATCCTGATCACTCTGTTCAAATTCAAATTTTCAATAATGTAAATTCACTGTTGTGGTACAATAGTATCGTTAGGAGCAATTAGAATCGATTCGCTTGAATCTTGTCTTACGTTAGTTTTTCCCCCTTTTTTTATTACGTGAGTAACGGTGTACATGCACGTGTATACACTCTAAATAATTTGTAACAATAATAGACCAATTAATATGTTTTGGCATGCACCAGAAAAATAATTATAATGTTCACTTAACCTGGTGAGGGTGATCCTCACTACGATGTTGACAGTGACACAGAGTCCTCCACACTGCTACTGACGCGGTGAGCTAATATGCCTCCTGTCTTTCACATGTCAGCCGGCACGCTATCTGTTATCGGAATTATGTATTTGAGGTTTTGAAAAGGCTATCGTTGTACCTGAACTAAGCTGAATTATGTTGGAATGACTTATGAAAGTGTATGTTAAGGACTCGGGAACTGTTCCATTACTATCGTAGGCCAATTAACCGTCTGCTGCATCTTAGACATATTTCCCTATGCCCATATGTACATGAGTCCGCAGTCCTAACTGCTATTAGAGGAACATAGAGGTGACTTGTTCGCAAACAGAGGCTTGCCGACTAGACTTGACGCTAAAACGTAAAACAGTTTTAAATGAAAATAAATGATTTTTTTAAATTATTATTATTGTCATTTTCAACCAGTTTAGTGACTAGTAACGCAGGCAGTTCATTTAGGAAACCTTTCTGTGGCTAGCTGTATATAACGCTGTTTGTTTTTGTTTTTATTAGCTCGTATGTTTGTCCCCAACTTGCGAGCGCCATGTGTAGCATCACAATGACGGGAATTCTCCCGTAATATCATTATCTGTTGGGCCGCATGTGGTGTGGTGTTGGATGTCGTCCAACAGTTCCACACTTGTTGACTAGCCAGTCACACGCTGGGAAACTTGTCGACATAACTCTTCTTTCCTCCACACAAAGTGAATGAAACAAACTTCGTTTGTAACACCATGGATCAGACACGTACTAATCACATCCTGCCACTTGAAAGGTCATTGACCTCAAATAAATCCTCACCCTATGGTAAGGCAAATGTCAGTTACTGTTACCATTGTTCCTAATACCGGCTGAGATAGCTACGCGCGCTGAGGCACAAGTTCATGCGCAGTTTTTGGTAAGTTCCTTTTCGTTACATGTACAATTGGCAGACTAGTTACTTAATAGCAGGTCCCCGCTCCTATAATGTACTTGATTAGAATGGAATAATGGAATTCAGTAATATATTAACACAAAATGAACTATCACTAAAACGCTACAACAATCTGATGGTAGCACCCCTCTTGTTTGCTATTCCTGGGCGTCTTGTATTTGACCTACCAACCTATATCTTCTCTTCATTAGTAGTCGCAGAAACATCTCTCGTCTCCCACTCGTTATAATACCTCTCCGTTTGTTACTATATCTACCAATCTGATATTCATAACTCTGCTGTAACACATTTCAAATGCTTTAATTCTCCTCTTTCTGCTGCGCCAACAGTCCAAGTTTCAATTCCACAGACTCTATATGGCTGAAATGGTATTTATCTGTATTCCGGGACCTTTAAGTAGCCTCTCCTGTGGTGGCGCTGTTCCCGTTTACGTAAGAAGTCAGTGACGCCAACCTTGCATCTCCTTTGCTCCAAGATGTCTTGGTTTCGATTAGCTGACTAGAAAGCTCGAGCCAGCCGGGAAGGCGGTGCGCAGAACACAACGCTACAATTACGTCATGCCTCACTTCCATCCCACCAATCACAGTCAGTCAATCTTGAGAATCTGAGCTAGTGTGTTGTCAGGAAAGCCAAGTGTAAAGCAGCGTGAAAGAGACGGGCTCGTTGAGGTAAGCGACGGTGTTGTCATACCGCAGGAACTCATGGCAGCAGCCTGCGGTGTGGGGCTCGGACATGGTGGACCTGTTGCAACAATGGACAAGTATCTCTTTCTCTCTCTGCGCAAATCCCGGAGAGCCGGCCGCCTTCCGGGCTGACGCGAGCTCCTAGCATCTGTTCCTGACGTCATGTCGTAATAATAACAACCAGATGGGCTTATGACGTTATTCATACTAATGATAATTTAAAGACATACACCGAAGTGAGATTATTTTATTGAAGAATAATCCCACATTAATAGACACCTTAGGATTCGAGCCTTCCCAATGTGGTACAAAGGCAGCACAGTAATGAACGCTTCTGTTTATAACAGATACCATGGACCTTTCTTCTGAAACCCCGCGACGGGAAGCTGCAGCAAGTCCGGAGGTCGAAGGTTCGAATCCCGGCGTTGACTGCAGCTATCCTGAGTGTTTGTTTTCCCTGAGTTTTTCCACATTATCTTCAAGCAAATTCTGGTATATTACCTTATTTCAAGTCCCGGAGCATCTATCTAATCCACAACCCTAATAATGTGTTGTTGTTAATTCATTTTAAAAGTTTATGACTTCATGGTCATCAGCCCCGTGTACATGAGTGTGTGTTGAGCTTGTCTGATAACATGTATTTATGTGATGGCGAGATTAACGATCACGTAAAATTGCAACCTCTCTTCCTTTACACACTAGAGTTACTACAGAAACACATGTTATCATACAAATTCAACATAGGCCTAAATCCATGACCAAACATGCCCCAAGCCCCTAATACAATACCTACAATATTTATGTGTGAGCCCCGCCCATTGGAGACCTCTACTTTTAGAGACTTAAATTCACTACAACAAGCCCCAAAGGAAGAGTTCTTTGTTGCATCTCAGCGGGTTATGAGATGCTAGTACGGGTTAATGGATCGTTGTTCGAAAGAAGGAGTGGCTATAACCGTACAGTTCCTAGCGGGAACGATATTCGCTCTTATGCGGAGTGAACATTAGAGGATCCTTAAGAGAAGCACTTCAAGTTGAAGTAGATTGTGGCCATCAAATGTTCACGTAAGAGTGGCACTCTTGAGTTCATTTAACGCCATTGCCTTGTCCATACTTTGAAAGACAAGGTTTAATGCACTGGTGACCACGCTGTGCGCGGACCTAGTGTGTTGCTCGTGTTTGAGATAGATCCTGTTTGGCACTGTCCGGTTATATGGTCTCGACTGAGCTACTCGTTCCTAAGTTGTTGATTCCTCGCGTGGAGTGGACAGTCCAGACTAGCCCTGCACATGCGTTGTTACAACAATTTAGTTTAGTCTCTGCTTTCAGTAATGACTTCAGTTCAGGCACACATAAAACAGAAATTCCGTCCGTCGGCGTTTGACAAGTTTACGTATACTACACATTAATCCGTATATTTATGTTTAGATAGCTTTGAAGTAATTTTTCAATGTTGCCTTATTGACAATCGACATTGCAACTTTTCAGTTGGTCAACAAAAAATATTCCCAATTACTGGAGCATGCGTAAAAATAACCTGAAAGAAATTCGATAAGCGGAACTCAAATTACTAATTAGCATTGCATGATTCAAACGGGCACCATCTTAAAATTATTTGCCTGATGACCTTGTAGTTTGGGCAACAGACGCTTCCTATACAAAGATATATTTTCTCAACATTTGGTAGAGATCGGATGATTAGTTCAGTCATAATTTGACTTAAACTTTGAACATTTGGGTGGCCGCCATTTCGTTTTCCTTAAGTTGGCGGCGATATAAAGCATGGCACCCAGGTGTCCTTTTCCAGTTCTACCTCTGTATCAATGTTGGTTCAATTCGGTTTCGTCATGATTGAATTGATAGAGAGGACAGACATACATTCACACACAGACACACGAACGTTTGGCCCGTCTACATCTCATAAATCCACTTACATATTTTTTGCAAAAATCGGAAGTACTGTAGGCTAAAGAAATAAATAAAACAATCTAACCTTATATAACGAGATTCAAATTGTGAATCGTAATATAAACACCCATAAGGTTCATTATACTAAGTAATACAAGATGTTCAGTAAAGAAAATATAGCCTACTTTCTCCTAAATGCATGGGTATTGTTATAACTCTTTGCCCTTTTCAGGGAGTATAATTGAATGTTCGTTGTAGTAGCCTGTTGAAATACATGTTATACGGATATTAAACATGAAGATGACGTGCCCTTTGCTAGTGCTACCTCTGTACAAAATGTCATTCAATTGGGTTTCACCGTGTTTGAATTGATATGGTGAATGGATTTGCACACATGCATGGCCGCTATCTGCAAACTATTGGGATGATGACCTTCTAGTTTGGTCAAAAGATTTTTCATACATAATGTGGCAAAATGTGGCAGAGATCAGATGATTAGGTTGGTCGTAATTTAATTTAAGCTTTTAACATTTGGATGGCCGCCATTACGTTTTCGTCAAGATGGTGGCAATATAAAACATGACACTGATGTACCCTTTGCTAGTGCTACCTTTGTACCAAATTTCATTCAATTTGGTTTCACCTTGTTTGAATAGAAAGGGGGAATCGATTTTCCCACATACATGGCCGCCATCTGCAAATTGTTGGGCTGATGACCTCGTAGATTGGTCAAAAGATTTTTCACACATAAAGGTATAATGTTGAAAAATATGGTAGATATCAGATGATTTGATTGGTCGTAATTTGATTTATGCTTTTAACATTTGGGTGGCTGCCATTACCTTTTCGTCAAGATAGTGGCGATATAAAACATTACACTGAGGTGCCCTTTGCTAGTGCTACCTCTGTAGGAAATTTTGTTCAATTCGGTTTCACCGTGCTTGAATAGATAGGGGAAATCGATTTGCACACATACATGGCCGCAATCCGCAAATTATTGGGCAGATGACTTCGTAGTTTGGTCAAAACATTTTTCATACATAAAGGTATAATGTTGCAAAATTTGGCAGAGATCAGATGAATAAGTTGGTCGTAATTTGATTTCAGCTTTTAACATTTGGGTGGCCGCCATTACGTTTTCGTCAAGATAGAGGCAATATAAAACATGACACTGAGGTGCCCTTTGCTAGTGCTACCTCTGTACCAAATTTCCCTCAATTCGGTTTCTCCTTGTTTGAATAGATAGGGGGAAACGATTTGCACACATACATGGCCGCCATCCACAAATTATTGGGCAGATGACCTTGTAGTTTGGTCAAAAGATTCTTCATGCATAAAGGTATAATGTTGCAAAATTTGGTAGAGATCAGATGCTTAGGTTAGTCGCAATTTGATTTGAGCTTTTAACATTTGGGTGGCCGCCATTACGTTTTCGTCAAGATGGCGGCAATATAAAACATGACACTGCGGTGCACCTTCCTAGTGCTACCTCTGTACCAAATTTCGTTCCATTCGGATTCACCATGTTCGAATTGATGGGGGGGAGGGACAGACATTCAGAGTACATACACTCATGCACACACAGACAGACACACAATTTTTGGCCCTGTGTTGATCTCATAAGCCTACTTTCATTTTTTGCAAAAATCGAAAGCAGGCTAATAAGACCACACCGATTAATATCTTATATACTGTATAAAAGTGAAAGTTTGTATGTATGTATGTATGTATGTATGTATGTATGTATGTAGGCCTATGTGGGTGGGTGGGTCTGTTCCGTATACAAATCTACACCGTTCCACCAATCTCAACCAAATTTTGCACACACATAGTTTAGGACCCAGAAGGAACCGCTGTCTACATGAATTTTCGATAGTCTTTCTCATTCTTCTGATTTCGGCCCTTTTGCACTCGAGCACAGGCTAATCAAATCATAAAATATACTCATGAAGGAATGGCAAGGCAGATAGTTTCCATTTATTTATTTAATCGTATGGTGATACAATACAGAATACAAATAAGACAAAATTAAACTTTAAAGTCCTTCCTTTTCAACCATTCGGTTAGACTAGGTGTGAGATCAAACAAGTCGTCAGGAATTCCAGGGTATGAATGAAGAGGACAGCGTAGGACCAGGTGTTCAATCGTCTGTTCTTCTAAGTTACATTCACACATTGGTGAACTGATCCAGCCCCACTTGTACCTGAAATAATTACAACACCCATGTCCAGTCCTCAACCTGTTGATACGGCACCAGAGGTTCCTTGGTAGGTCAAAACCATTTGGCTTCTTTGTGGGATCAAGATGGTGGACACTTGTTCCCAATGTTTTTGTTGACCACTCATGCTTCCAGCTTTCCTTTATGTCAAATCCATCCGCGATGAGTTGCCTTGCAGTGACACTTGCCGGTCTTCTGGATTGCAATCGTTGTTGTGACGGATGGCAGAATTCCTGATGCAGTGGCAAAGAGGGTGATGCAAAGATTTTCTTAGCCTCCCTCAGTAGAGCTTGCTTCCGCCTTAAGTGAGGTGGAGGGATGTGGCTCAGCACGGGTAACCAGTGACATGGAGTTGATTTGATGGTACCAGTAATGCAACGCATTGTATCGTTCAGTTTCGTGTCTATCTTCTTCACATGTACGCTTTCCAACCAGACAGGCGCACAGTACTCAGCAGCTGAGTAAACAAGACTGATGCCAGTTAAACGTAGACAGTCAGCAGAGGCTCCCCAGGAGGTACCACTGAGCTTATGCAGTATGTTGTTTCTTGCGGCGACTTTGTGAGAGAGCTTGGTGATGTGCTCTTTGTAGCTCAGGGTTCTATCTAAAGTGACTCCGAGATATTTTGGGAAAGGATTGTACCTCAGCTCTTGTCCATTGAACAGGACTCTAGGTTTGTAGTTTGCGACACGATTCGCTAGATGGAAACAAGAGACTTCAGTTTTTGTTGTGCTTGGGATCAATCTCCAGGTTTTAAAGAAAGTTGACATCTTCTCCAGGTCCTCCGTAATGATTTGTTCGCCATCTTCAAAGTTATTGCTCTGAGCTACCAGCGCGATATCATCAGCATAGATGAACTTACTTGATGTTGTAGTTGGTAAATCATGGATGTACAAATTGAATAGCAGTGGGGCTAAAACAGATCCCTGTGGTAGGCCGTTATTTAGTTTTCGTTTGCGGCTTTTAGTGTTTCCTAGGAACACTTCAAATTGCCTTTCACTAAGCATGCTAGATATTAGATCCACAATTTCTCGGCTTGGTACAACTTGCAATAGTTTGTAGATCAGTCCTTGTCGCCAAACAGTATCATACGCAGCTGTCAAGTCGATGAAAACAGCTGTTGATTTCCGTTTACCTTGAAAACCTGCTGCAATGTGTGTAGTTAGGGCAAGAACTTGATCAGTGCAGCTGCGTCCGTGTCTGAAGCCAGCTTGTTCAGGAGGGATAACAGCCTCAATGAGCGGTGCTATTCTGGTTAGAAGGATTCGTTCAAAAAGTTTTAATATGCAACTGAGCAGTGCTATTGGACGATAGCTTTCGGGGCTGTCTTCAGGTTTGCCAGGTTTGAGAATGGCTATAACATTTGACAGTTTGAATTGTCTGGGCAGTCTGTTCTCTTTGAGAATGTAAGTGAAGAGAGAAGTGAGTCAGCATATACAATACGGACCCATGTTCTTAATGAACTCATTATAGATGTTGTCGGGACCAGCAGCCTTGCCGATTTTCAGTTGTTTGATTGCACTTTCTACTTCCGCTGTGGAGAAGGGATTGGAAAGCGGTTCGTTTCTTGGGGCACATAGCTCAAGTCGAGACACGGCCGACTGGATTCGAGTTGTGCTCTGCACTACCGGTATAGAAAATGAGGATCTTTACTTGAAATCCCGTTAGTTACTCAACTGCTCACACAGCACTGTCAACCGAGTTTAGCATAACAAAGACTTAACACTATCTATCTACTACATATTTGTCTAATACCACTCACTCACTCACTCACTCACTCATTCATACATTCATCACGAAATCTCAAAAACCACCGAACGGATTGGAATGAAATTTGGTATGCAGATTTCTCAAGGGCCGCAAATGCCCGCTAAGAGAGGATTTTTGGATATTCATGTTCTAAAGGGGTGTTAAGGGAGTAGACCTGCATTTCATTGAATAGCAATATCTCCCGATTGGTTTCATTGGCGGATGTGATACTCGGCATATGAACTCATCTTTAAAAATAAGAAGATACATGTCTGAGGGTCTTTCGATGTGGTGTACATTATGAGGTGAAAGGGGTGAAAAGTGGGGTTTGAAAGAATCCTAACGGAGCGTGTATCTCTTAAACGACATAGGCGAGGAGTTTGAAACTCAGCGGAAAAAAATCAGCATAAAAACTAAGTAAATATGTATTTCACAGTTTTTTCATAAATCCAATTTAAGGGGCCCATGGGGAGGGGTGAAATTCTGGGGGGAAGGGGGAATCAGGATAGAAAGTGTCCTAACTGATTGACTGACTGACTCACTCATCAAACTCAGGGGGAAAAACTGCTTTAAAGTAAGTAAATAGCTTTTCGACAGGTTTTTTTGATCAATCAAATTGAAGGGGTTCATCGGGAGGGGTAAAATTCTGAAGAAAAAAAATTGAAAGAAAATGTCCTGACTCATTCACTCACTCACCATCGCCCAGCCAAAATATTAAAGTTGGAAACATGGCATTTCGGGGATATGTTCGTTGTATGTCAAAACCGTACACTAAGGGAGGATTTTTGGATATTCAAGTTCTAAAGGGGTCTTAAGGGGGTTAAACCTGCATTTCATTGAATACCAATATCTCACGAGTGGTTTCATTTGTGGATGTGATACTCGGCATATAAACTAATCATTAAAAATAAGCAGACATGTGTCTAAAGGTTTTTCGATGTGGTGTATTATTATGAGGTGAAAGGGGTGAAAATTGGGGGTTGAAGGATTCCTAACGGAGCGTGTAGGCCTATCTCTTAAACGACATAGGTGAGAAATTTGAAACTCAGCGAAAAAAATCAGCTTAAAAAGTAAGTAAATCGGTGTTCGACTGTTTTTTATAAATTAATTTAAGGGGCCAATGGGGTGGGGTGAAATTCTGGGGGGAAAATGGAGAGAAAGTGTCCTAACTGACTGACTAACTAACTCACTCATCAAACTCAGGGGAAAAAGACAGCTTAAAAAATAAGTTAATAGGTGTTCAAGCGTTTTTTCATCAATCCAATTCAACGGGTCCATGGGGATGGGTGAAATTCTGGTAAAAATAATTGAAAGAAAATGTCCTGTCTGACTCACCCACTCATCACGCCCAGCGAAAACTATTAAAGTTGGAAACATGAAATTTTGGGAATATGTTCACTGTATGTCGACAACGTCAACTAAGGAATGATTTTTGTTTATTCGGGTTTTAAAGAGGTGTTAAGGGGGTAAACGTGCATTTCATTGAATAACGATATCTCATGAGTTGTTTCTTTGGGGATGTGATATTCGGTATATAAATTTATCATTAAAAATAATCAGACATATATCTAATGGTTTATCGATGTGGTGTATATTATGAGGTGAAAGGGGTGAAAATTGGGGGTTGAGGGATTCTTAACGGAGCGTGTATCTCTGAAACGACATAGGCGAGAAGTTTGAAATTCGGCGGGAAAAAACAGCTTAAAATAAAAGTAAATAGGTGTTCGACCGATTTTTCATAAATCCAATTTAAGGGGCCCTTGGAGAGGGGTGAAATTCTGGGGGGGAAAATCAGGAAAGAAAGTGTCCTAACTGATTGACTCACTTACTCACTCATCAAACTCAGGGGGAAAACAGCTTTAAATAAGTAAATGGGTGTTCGACCGTTTGTTTCATAAATCCAATTTAAGGGGTTCATGGGGAGGGGTGAAATAATCAAAAATAAATGAAAGAAAATGTCCTGACTGACTCACTCACTCATCATCGCCCAGCCAAAATTATTGAAGTTAGAAACATTAAATTTTGGGGATATGTTCGTTGTATGTCGAAAACGTCCACTAAGGAAAGAGTTTTGGATATTCAGGTTCTAAACAGGTGTTAAGGGGGTAAACGTGCATTTCATTGAATAACAATATCTCACGAGTGGTTTCATTTGGGGATGTGATACTTGGCATATATACTAATCATTAAAAATAAGCTGACAAATGTCTAATGGTTTTTCGATGTAGTGTATATTATGAGGTGAAAGGGATGAAAAGTGGGGGTTGAAAGATTCCTAACGGAGCGTGTATCTCTTAAACGACATAGGCGAGGAGTTTGAATCTCGGAGGAAATCAATCAGCTTAAAAATAAATAAATAAATAAATAAATAAATAAATAAATAAATTAAATAAAATAGGTGTTCGACCGTTTTTTCTTAAATGCAATTTAAGGGGCCTATGGGGAGGTGTGAAATTCTGGAAGAAAATCGTCCACTAAGGAAGGGTTTTTGGATGTTCACTCTCATCGACCAACCAAAACTACTAAAGTTAGAAGAATGATATTTTGGGGATACGTTTGTTGTGTGTCGAAATCGTCTACTAAGGAGGGATTTTTGGATATTCAGGTTCTAAAGGGGTGTTAACGGGGTTAAACCTGCATTTCATTGAATAACAATATCGCACGACTATGACGCGAGCGAAGCGAGGCTAAAAATGAGATGGTGTGTGTCTGTGTATTACTCAATCACGCAAGTACCACTGGTCCGATTTACATGAATTTTACATGAAAGTAGCTGATTTACCTGGTTAACATATAGGTTACTTTAGATTTCAATACTTTGCACTATTTAAAATGGCGACCATTTTAGTGACGTCACTACACCCTTTGGTTTCAAACTTTCATATTTCCATTTCAAATAAAAAGAAAACGCTGAGAAATAGCAAACTTTTGATGGCATATACGAGGTTTAAAATTACATTTTCCATCCGAAAGGTATCTCCAACGGTTAGCGAGTAAAACCTAAATTTGTGCTATAAAACACGGTCAACGCCGAGCGGTGTAGTTGGACAAAATGTTCCATCCTTAATCTCCCTCTGCACAGCACCTCGCCTATCCCCTGTTTTAACTGTCACCTTCAGATTTTAATTTATTTATGACACGTAGCGAAGCACGGGTACTTCAGCTAGTTTGTATATAAATTTAAACCGCAACACTGATCAGGATCTGATGGTGACCGCATGACGGTCGAAACGCGTAACCCTAAATTTCCGATTATTTAATATTTATTATAACTAATAAATGTAATTCTTTGAGGAGTATTTATTTATTTGTTTATTCATTTTATGTATTTATGTATTTATTTATATATTCATTTATTTTTCATTTTTTATTTATTCATTCATTTATTTATATATTTATTTAATTATTTATTTATTGATTAATTGATTTATTGATTCATTCATGCATTCATTCTTTCATTTATTTATTGATGTATTCATCATTTCAGCCTATTTATTTATTGATTGATTTATTCATTTATTTAATTATTTATATATTTGTTTATCCATTTATTCATTCATGTATTGATTGATTGATGGATTGATCGATTGGTTGATTGATTGATTGATTGATTGATTGATTGATTGATTGATTGATTGATTGTACCCCGCCCAGTGTTTTGGACGAATTCGTGTTAACCGACTGAAGAGTTACAACTAACAGTTCCTACCGGCAACACTGAAAGAATGGCTTACAGAACATCTTGGGGCAGACTGTGCGTCACAACACTCAGTAAGCAAGTGAATGTGTAGGGGAGGTCCTCCCTCTTTACCTCCTTCTCGCACACATGCATGGCTACAGCTATAGCTTCACTGCGAATTACGAACAGAAACTGTGCAGCTGCCTAGAAGACTTACCGACTGAACCTGTTTTAATATTTTGTTCAAAAGATATTCTGTATTTCAATCATCTTTAATTCACGGGGTAACTATTGATACATTGGTCTCAAAAGGTCCTAAGTTCGATTCCCGGCTCTCCAAAAAGAAATATTAATTATGGTCTGAGGTTTAGAATGGGGTACACTCAGCCTCGCGAGGCAAAACTGAGAATATTTGGGCTTGGTTCGATTCCCTCCTCAGTCATCTTAGAAGTAGTTTGCAACTCGAGAGAAAATCCGGGATGGTTCCTAACTTAAAGCCTCGGCTACCTACTTCCCAATGCTAGCCTCAGTTGCAAATACACACCCACAATAACACAGGTTATCTATCATATGCACATCCAAAGTTCACGGTGCTGAAATGAACACGATGCTCAAGGCCTTAAATGAAGCAACTAGAACAACAATTATCTTTCATGAAATGCAACACTAAACTCTGGATTTCCTTCTTCATCTGGCGAGTGGGGTTCTAATTATAACCATGGTGGTTGCGAAATGTATACCACCTATATGCCTTGTTGCATAGTGACTAATATTCTTGGCTGTCACCGCGGAGTTCCAGGTTTGATTCCTGGCTCTGCCAAGAAATTTAATTCTGGTCTGAGGGCTGGAACGGGGTACACTCAGCCTCGTGAGGCAAAACTATGAAGAGGTGGTTTCGTTGCCTACCTCAGCCATCCTGGAAGTAGTTTTCCGTGGTTTCACTCGTTTACTCCTAGAAAATGCCGGGATGGTACCGCTTCCTTCCCTAATCCTACCTCGTTTACAAATACATACACTAGGCCTAGTACAGATATTACAGTGATACATGTCAATACACAAATTCTACACACACCCAAGTGCACGGGAGTACATGACCACGATGTCGCCAAGTCCCTAAATAATCAACAACGACAATAACTTTATTTACGTCTTTTGCACGAATTATTAAATGAACGTTGCTATTCGAAAAAATTGAATTTTTGGAATGTATGTAATACTTCACGATCACTTGTTTTATCAGCGAAATGTAATGTTGTTCAGCCGGTTAACCCGATAGTACCCAATTGTAAAGGGCGGTTCCCTAAACCTGACGAAAATTACATGAGATTAATAAAACATTAATCGAATATATAAAAGTGAAAGTCCGTATGTGGGTATGTATATTTGTTCCGTATACAAATCTACACCGTTCCACCAATCTCAACCAATTTTTGCATACACATAATTTAGGACCCAGAAGGAACGGCTGGCTATATGAATTTTCGATAGGCATTCTCATTCTTCTGATTTCTGCCTTTTTGCACTCGAGCAAATGCTTATTAAGTCAGAAAATAATGTGATATAGTAATGGCAAGGCCGGCATCTCCATGGCAACAATAGCTCCATCTATCACGGTAAGAGGCCATGCAACACCCACTGCCAGCTAGATCACATCCCTCCAAGCTGCTTTAAACTGCCTGTCCATTTAACACAATACAAGATAGGTTGCAGCACCAACCGACTGTGATCGCCGCGGCATTTTCACTGCCAGCTGGATCGCACCCCTCCTGGCTGCTTTAAACTGCCTGCCCATTCAACACTCAGACGGGTACAGGATCTTTTCACAGTAGCGCTCCATTCGTATTTAAGTCTCTTTCCGGAAGTAGCACTGACGTTATTTCATTTCTTACTACCGTCTATTTGAGTTTTTGGACATTGCTACACCCATAAAATTTTAAACAATAGACAAATCATTTTCTAAATGAAACATTGTCTTAACCTCAGTAAGTTATCGTATTTATTAAATTTATATTCATTCAATGTCATTTAAATTAGAATTGCATAATGATTTTAATATATTTTTTCATCTTAGTCACTTTTATAATTATATTAGTTTTTTCCATTGCATTCTTTTCAGACACTATATACTTTGAGTTGTACTTTCCACCACGTCGTTTTACTTGAAGCCACTTTGATTAGAAAAGGCTGATGGATATTTAAGCATACAGGCTCATCATTAATTATACACGGATTGATGAAGTATTCATATTCCAATTCTGCCATTTCAAGCTTTTGACCTATCTTACGAAATACTTTAGGGGCTAAAGAAGCCTAATATGTTTTCAATCAATGAATCTTATTTGACATTATACTGGGATTATACGTTGCTGCATTTACTTTAACAAGGTGTGATAGGTTGGTTGGTTCCTCTTTTTAGGGGCTGCGACAACGTGGTCATGCAGCCCCGTGTACTTTGGTTGTGTGTAGAATCTGCCTGATAACTGGTGTTAATTGTGATGGATGTATTATTGTGTGTTATATGTAATTCAGGTAAGGACTAAAGTCAGTCAGTTTTAAGTACGTAGTTCGTACTTTTGCTACCAAATGCTTCCGTCAACGACACCTAGCTGCAAACTTGGATAATAGATACCCCCGCAACCAGAACCTGACGGTGACCGTTGGAACTTAATAGCGTTAATCAAATTTAACCTACAAATTTTACTTTCATACGAGTGTATTTAGTGGGAGGTTCTTTTACATCACATAAATCTATGTCCTATGACATGGGTCCACCGGCTTTACTTCCACTCCGAAGGAAGGTATACCGAGGGATTTTATTGCTTTTTAAAACTCCGATGACTTCAGCCGAGTTTGAACCCGCGACCTTGGGCATAGAAGCTCATCATGCTACCAAATACGCCACCAAAGCCGCCCAATATGAGATAATAGGCATGTAAATAGAGCAATACTATTCCCTAATATGCAGCTATAGTAGCCTACCCACTGACGTATGTACATGAATAAGCCATTTCTCATTAATCGCACCATTTGTGCGGGGTTAAAAATCGTAAGTATATTTGACTCCAGAATGATGACTTTATATTCCAAATATTGAATAATTAAAATATTGTATCCTTTCAAAAAGGTAGATGCAACAATTAAAAAATGAAAGATGGCGGCCAGCAGGTGTGTAGCAGTTAGAGTGATCAAACTTTTCCTCGTGTTCTACCTAGTAAAAAGCTAAGTGGGTGCCTCGAAAAAGATCCTCGATCATTCTAGAACAATTGAAGACTCGTGTGTGAACTCGAACCTCATGGTAGTTTGCAAACTCAATCTTCTCTCACATGGTGTGGAGGCGAAGGGCTGATAGTCACGGCAGCAGGCAGAGGGCGCCCAGCGCTGCGCGGGGTTGCCAGACCACCCGCTACATTATCACATCTCGTGGTGCTGTCTATTGCTCTCAGTGGAGATGTGGAGATGAACCCAGGACCGAATATGGTGTGTATAATTTGTGATTCGAAGGGTCGTGTGAATCAGTTATTTGTGACATGTACATCTTGCTTCTCTCATGCGCACAGAACTTGTGCAGAAATCAGTGCTTCAAAACACAAAATAATCACCTCTGGGAAACAATCGTGGCTATGTTGGAACTGATCTTTACCCCAGTTCTCTAACGCATTTTTAATACGTCGACACAGAGTGCAAATAGTGTAGATAGTGACGTAACACCCTCGGATGGCAAGGCATTGTCCATTTTTCCCTTCAATGCCCTGTATTGTATCTGTTCACTTCACTTAATATTTCCCTTATCTCAAAGCAATGCTCACCTTTGGACCTGCTGCAAGATATCAATATTCCTTCAACTTCACTTCAACTTCACTTAAATTACTTAATACTTATTACTAACATACTAACGATGATACTCTTGATAACAATTGTCGTACGTTGCGATGCTGCCCTGCTGTGCCCAAGTCCGTGCTTACGCATTTATGCTATACTGATATCGCCGTGCATTTGTCGGCGTTTTTCATATATTCCTACTGGATTGCTTTCTCACCTATGTTACTTCGTGAGGGAACGGTGTTTTCTTTGCTAACTGAATGTCCTGTTTGAAATGTACTGCTGGAAAAAGAATTCTACCTTAAGAGTGTACTTTACGCTTACATCTTTAAAATCATTAGTGCGCTTTTCTACTATCGCACGCTTCGCATTGAAAACAAAAATAATGCAGGCAAACTTATGCAAGGTCATCTGGCGTGTGAGTGAATAGTGCCAGGAATTGAACTCAAGGTGTCTGGCTTCCGCTCGAGTGCGTCTGCACGCTGAGCTAGCGAGATAGTGTCAGGTTTAATGTCCTGCGGGCGGACGGTGTGCTGAGCACGTGTCAGTCATATGGCATATTGGATTGTGTTACAATGGACAAATAAGCATTTCCTCTGTGGTCGGCTTTCATAACAAAAGAGAAACTGTAGTACGTCTTGACTGAATGCGTTTACAAACTAATTATTGCGGCACCTTGCAGAAATGTGATTGCAAGGTCTCCTAACTCTATGTAAGCATCTAGCCAATACTACCTTCCGCTAAGTTATACTAAAATGGATTCAGAAGAAAATATTTTAGCCTACAATCATATACAATGTATAGTTGCACTGCTGTAAAAAATACAAAGTTATTTATTCATTCCATTTATCCTATGGGATATCACAATCTTATTCCTAATAGAGCTTCATTGTGGGGGGTTTAATCTGAAATAAGGAGCAATTTTCTCTGCATATAGTAGGGTAGTTATCAATATCTCTTCCTACTAGGCTTCCGTTAATATTCCTAGTGACTTATTAGATAGGGGTTGTTAATATTCAAATCTCTTGGCGTAAGAGGTGTCTATCGCGAAATCTTAACAGGGTGGGGGTGGGGGGATTATAATTATTGTGTAAAAAAAATATTCTCTAACTTAATCTACTAAAAAAAATTCTGTTCGGGGGGGATTGAAATTGTCTCACTCGCTTGGCTAATGTAATGAGTATAGGGGGCGTTTAAATATGTATGAGTTACTGGGGCGGGTGTGGGTGGGTACCAAAAATAATATTTGACCCGTACTTCAAAAAATTTTCCTTAATTTTGGGTAAATTTTTTGCTTGGCTGCATAAGAGGGTTTTTAGGGACCTGTATCGTAGAAATTCGTTGTCTGAACTCCTGTAGGCGTTGTCTGACGACAACGTCACGATACCCCGGGCCTCCTCCATTTTGTATTGTATCTTTTGTATAGTGTTCTTACCCGCGCCTCCCACCATTTGTATTGTATCTGTTATGTTAAGGGTGTTGTTGGTTTGACTAACCCGCGCCTCCCACCATTTGTATTGTATCTGAGAGGGATGCCAATACAAATACTAAATCTAGGGGATGAAATTAATCTAAATTGGGGTTGTAGCTTGGCGAATTTGTAAGAGGTTGGGATTGTTTTAGGAAGAACTGCGGACACGTTTAGAGAGCAATTTACATACAGGGGAATTGGCGGGAGGATACTCACCTAGCTCACCTCTAGGCCGCACGCTGGCGGTGCAGCGCCTCCTGCATGTCAGCGTTCAATGTAGATCTTAAAACTAGGTACTAATCTAAAGGGAAGGGCTTCTTAACCTAAACGAAATAAAAAGGTAGTCAATAGACTGTTCAGAAAGGGGGTTTATTAAGAAATAGTGGCAATTGCAATAGGGGAGGATGGAAATAATAATCTAGGGGGAAAAAGGAATTAAGCAGGCACGATGTCACTCACCCCACCGTTAATACCGGTCTTCCATGATGATGGTGGCGTTGGGACTCGATATGGGGCCATCCCCCATATCGGTCCGACGTAGCACAACTCCTATAGAGTGTAGGACTGTAACTCCGTCCCAGTTCAGAAGAGTCCACGTTCCTAAGAGCTTAGAGCGTCAAAAGCTTAGAGACCGCGGCACGTGTTCGTACCTCTATTTATAAGTAAAAGGTGCGATGTCAGTCCAGTCAGCGGTATGTTGGGAGTGTAATGTCCTCTGTGTCCTGTCCAAGTGCTTGCTATTGGAGCTAGGTCTATGACCTACGGTCTACTCCGTAGTCGCGTTGCCATGTCGTCTTTTACGTAGTTATCTCTTATTATATTTTATGTATTTATAGGCACAGTCCTTTCCTAAAGGGCTGGGGCCAGGACAGCCCGAAGTATAACATGTCCCTCCAAAAAACCGGACCTGCGTTCTTGTCTCACAGCTCTTAATCCGTCAATTGTGTGTTCAGGGGAGACATGGCTGAAAGAATCCACTAACGACACAGAAATATTTCCGGTAACATACACCATGTTCCGCAAAGATCGAACCTGGACATCAGGGGGATGAGTCATATTGCTGAATCAGCTGATATCACGGCTGCTGAAGTTTCAACTGCGCTAAAAGAAGTAAAATCAGGAAAAGCAGCTGGATTGGATGGTCTTTATCCAAAATTCCTACAACGTTGTGGTCCTCGAACAATTGAATGGCTTGCTAAATTTTATAGCAACATCTTACGCGATGGTCAACTTCCACCAGCACTCAAAAGAACTAAAGTAGTTGCTGTACTCAAACCTGGGAAAAGTGGAGATAGTGCAGAAGATACAGGCCTATTGCCCTCCTGAGCGTCTGTTACAAGCTGCTGGAAGGAATAATATATAATAGAATCTCAATTACAGTTCTTGAGCACATACCAAATGAGCAAGCTGGCTTCAGACCAAAGCGCAGTTGTACCGACCAGGTGTTAACCCTAACCACTCACATAGAGAGAGGATTTCAAGATCGAAAGAAGACCGTATCTGTATTTGTGGATCTCACGGCAGCATACGATACAGTTTGGCGAAAAGGAATGATCCTCAAATTCCTGAAAATAATGCCTAGCAAGAAACTTGCCATCCTACTGAATAATATGCTGGTCAACAGAGTGATTGAAGTTCACCTAAATGGCAACGTAAGCAGATATCACAAACTAAATGATGGATTACCACAAGGATCGGTCCTTGCCCCATTGCTGTTCAATATTTACACCGCAGACTTACCTCCTACTAGTGCTAGAAAGTTCGTATACGCTGACGATCTTGCATTGACAGCTCAGTCCAACGACTTTGCAACAGCAGAAACCGTACTTACGGAAGATCTCTGCAGACTCGACAAGTTCTTCAAAACCTGGAGACTAAAACCAAATATAGCAAAAACAGAGGTCAGCTGCTTTCATCTGAGCAACAAACAAGCCAACTACATTCCTAGGGTTCAATACCAGGGTCATCTACTGAAATTCAACCCTCATCCTAAATATTTAGGCGTCATCTTGGATCGATCCTTGACTTACAGTGAACATCTAGGCAAAACATCTGCTAAGATCAAAACCCGCAACAACATCCTGCACAAACTCACAGGAACGGGCTGGGGCCCAACAGCATCCACCCTCAGAACCTCAGCACTTGCCCTAGTGTATCCAGTAGCAGAATATTGCTGCCCAGTATGGCTTAACAGTGCCCATGCAAAGAAGATAGACGTACAGCTGAACGACACAATGAGGACTGTATAAGGAACCATCCAATCTACACCTTTGGAATGGTTACCAGTACTCTCCAACATCCCGCCTCCTCATCTTCGAAGACAAATGGCTCTGAAGAGAGAATGGCTTAAATGTTGTGACAACCCTCTTCTGCCAATGCATCTAGACTGCTCACCTAAAGATCTCAGGCTGAAATCCCGGAATCATTCTTGGAGACCAGGAAGGAAGTTGGTCCAAGAGCAGTTTCAAGTGAATGAAGCTTGGCGCAATGAGTGGCTGACTTCTCATCCAGACAGATTAGGTCTTATCTCGGATCCAGTTAAGCAGCCCCTTGGTTTCGACCTTCCCAGGAAAATCTGGACGTCACTGAACCGTATAAGAACTCAACACGGTAGGTGTCAGTTCTGGAAGCACAAATGGAAAATTGCCGATAACCCTTTCTGAAACTGTGCAGATGTGCCTCAGACCATCAGTCACATCGCTATGGATTGCCCACTCCGAAGGTTCAATGGCCCACTGAAGGAGATTCATCAAGCTAGTGATGAAGCTTTAGAATGGTTAGTGAAATTAGATATCCAGCTCTAACAAAACTGAGGCTACTTGCAGATCAAGGTCTCAATCTGTATATATTTGTACTGTAAATACTGTAGAATGTAAATAATTGTATATTGCATCTTCATGCCATACGAAATATATATATATAGGGGGAGGAGTACTAATAGCCATGAAACCTGAGTTAAGGCCTGTTCGCCAACGGGAGCTTGAAACTGATGCTGAGGCTGTGTGGGTGGAATTTACGTGTGCCAACAACACATTTCTAATAGGCTCTGTATACCGTGCTCCAAATTCAACTCGGCACATCAATGATGAACTTTTGGAGTCCCTCCGTCGTGTACAATACATCCAGCACAATACAAGGCCATTTGCACAACAGGCGATTTTAATTTAGAAATAGGCTGGCAAAACTCTCCTTCCACTCCCAAGGATCCCATTGCTAATGAATTCCTTACCGCATTCTACGATTTATTCCTTGATCAATTAATAACCGAAGCAACTCGTATCACACAAACTACACGCTCCACAATAGACCTATTCCTCACAAGTCTTCCTTCCTCCGTACAGAAAGCTGAAGTCATCCCCGGTTTCAGTGATCACGCAGCCATCTTTACCACATTGCATTACAACAAACCACGCAGCAAGATCACAGTGAGGACAGTATAAAATTACAAAAAGGCAGACTGGAAACTGTTATCATCTTTATTCCTCAAACACCTTCCTACCTCATGTATTCTGGACACCAGTGACATCAACTCAGTGTGGCACGCCTGGTGAAATTGTTTCTTTGAATGTGTGGATATAGTTATACCGAAATTAACCATTAGTGGGAAGAAAAATTATCCTTGGGTGACGAAGGAAGTCATTAAAATGATTAGGAAAAGAAACATTGTATACAAGAAATGGAAAAGTTGCTCAACAGACATCAAGTGGGAAAAATACAAGAACATCAGGAACCAAACAAAGAAATTAATTCGCGAAACATACGACAATTATATTCACAAAATAAGCAGCACTAGTGAAATATGGAAATTCTTGTCCAGAAGACGTGGAACCGCTGTGCCAGCCTCCTTCCACTGCAACGGTACATTCCTCAGTGCACCCCAAGATATTGCAACAGCCTTCAGTGACAGTTTCAAGCAGAACTTTTCTAAGCCGGATGTGATCACGAACCTGCTTCTGCCAAGGTCATCACTTCCACCCCTCCCACTCTCCAACCTGTACTTCACAACAGCGGAGGTGATTCCGAGCCTGAGGAAGATTAGACCACATGCGGCGACCGGCCCAGATGATGTTCCCGGTTGGATCCTGCTGCAGTGTGCGGAAGCATTAGCGCCCTCTCTGTGTGCGTTATTCAACCTGTCTATTAACCAAGGTTCTGTGCCGTGTGGGTGGAAATGTGCTAACGTGGTGCCAATCTATAAGCAAGGTGACAGAGAAGATGTTCCAAATTACAGACCGGTGTGTCTAACATCTATAATTTGCAAATGTATGGAGCGGCTAGTAGCAAACAGTGTGCTGGAATTCTTTCGGGAGAGCAATCTGCTCGACCCAAATCAGCACGGTTTTCTTCCGGGTCGTTCTTGCACTACGCTATTGATAAAAGTCATTGATGAGTTTCAGTTCTACTTGAATCAGCCAGAAGTGAAACAAGTAGACTGTATTGCACTGGATCGGGCTAAGGTCTTCGACCAAGTGTCTCATGAAAGACTTTTGTTAAAGCTACAGCAGCTTAACATACGGGGTAGCTTACTGGCATGGGTGAGGTCATTCCTAGAGGGTCGAACGCAGTGTGTAGTGTACGGAGGAGCTCGATGACAGGCTGTTCAAGTTACATCTGGAGTGATCCAGGGTTCTGTGATCGGACCTCTTCTCTTCACTATACAGTATATGTGCTCGATCTCCCTGGCTGTGTCACCTCATCAATGTCACTATATGCAGATGACACCGTGCTATACAGGCGCTTTAAAAGTAAAGAAGATTCCCTCTGCCTTAAATCAGATCTGGACAACTTATCGCTGTGGTGTTCTGTGAATAATTTAAATATAAATGTACAAAAATGTAAACACATAAGAATAACTAGGTCAAAAAAACATTGAGAATGAATACAAAATTATGAACAGTATCATCCCACAGTGCACAAACTTAAAGTTATTAGGGGTAACAATCTCCGACACCCTGAATTGGAACATTCAAAGTGAAGAGGCAAGATGTAAGGCCACCAAAGTTCTGGGTTTCTTGTACAGAATCATGAGAGGTTGTAAACCTTGAGCCTTCAGGACGGCTTACATATGCATGGTCCGTCCGATATTAACGTACGGCTTACCTGCTTGGCATCCCACTACAGCGGAAAACACGAACAATTTCCAGCGTGTACAGCGCCGCGCAGAGAGGCTAATAGCTCGTTATTCCCCTTCCCCTTTGTCAAAATTTCCATCTATAGAGGCTACAGCCAAACAAATTGATCTAATTTTTCTCAAAAAATCCCTTACAGGTTCCATTAATATTGACCCTTTTTGCCGACTGTCATTGGCATATCGCTCAGTTCGAAGAGGACGAGGTGTAACTCTCGTGCCGCCCTTCGCTCGTAGCAATGCTTACCCGACAGGTTTCTACGGCCGCTCTGCGCGGTTATGGAATGCGCTGCCAGGGGATGCCAAGATCTTGCCTCTTCGGAAATTCAAGCCGTACATAAAAAGGTACATTGTATAAATAAACGTATGTATGAGTGATTGATTGTCTCGCTGAATGAATGAGTATCTGAAAGGAATGAATGAATGTATGGAGTGATTGAGGTTATGAAAGTACGTGCGTGAGAGAGTGAGTGAACAGGAAAAATGTTCTATGTCAATATTCTAAACATGTAAATACTGCAAATATATTTGTAAAACATGTAAATATTGTTAAAACAAATATAGATGTAAACTGTGCCTGTGAAGCATGAAATATGCATGTGGGGCTTGCCATTTTTCACTAGGCCTTCCATACTTCTTGTATGATTTATGGTAAATAAATAATAATAATAATAATAATAATAACTATGTGAACAAGACGTCTAAATTACACCCATTACAAAAAAAACTATCAGGAAAGTACTGTAATAGTGAGACTAGGTCCTTGAGAAATGTGCATATACAGCCCTTTTTGTTATTGATGTATTCTCTACTACGTTATTGTACTCCTCAGTAACCTTCGCTTAGATTTACAGTGAGTTAATATTGCACTTGATAAACTTCAGAGCCTAGGAGAGCTATGTTTTAAACTCACTTAGGGGCAAAGTGAATATACCGTGCGTAATATATTGGCATGTATCTTTCTATAACATGTAAATACACCTCCCGGGCAACGCCGGGTAAAATAGCTAGTAAAATAATAAATGTAAATGTATTTTTTTCACCATTATGGAACCACCCATTACCATTGAGTAAAATCGTGTTAACCGACTGAAAGACATTAAGTTTGGTTATTTAGGCAACACTGAAAAATGGTTTGCAACACGATAATGTAGTTTTATCAGTTTCTGTGTAATCATTTACCAGGAGTATGAGGGAATTTGACGGTAAATCACTTCCGCAATGACTGGGGAAGGAATCTAACCTATCTCTCCTCAGTTTTGCCTCATGAGGCTGAGTGTCCCCCAATTCAACCCTCAGACTATAAGTAAATTTCTTGCCAGAGCCTGGAATTGACCTTTGTGATTGGGTTCTCAATAAGTACCCCAAAAGGCGGTTATAACTGCAATGACACAGGTTATCAGATAAATCTTACGCACGCAACAAGTGCACAGGGATGAAGACCACAATGTCTTAAGCACATAGTGTAAGTTACATGGAACTTATCAGTGTCTATGTTAGTATGGAATAACTTCCTCGTTTAGACTCTCCTGATAAACCAGATGTTGAAAGGTTGAAAGGAACGCAATGAATAGAGAGGTATCCACTGCTGAAAACATCCTGGCCCTAATTACTCCCAGCCCGGCTCTTTGAAGAGAAACTAGCTTGCACCTCGAATTATCTTATGGCACCTCAGTTCTTGGTCTCAACATCGCTAATGGCCGAATATTACTTCCGACATTCAATATTTCTTGTGAATAAGGGCTCTATAGTAACATAAATGGTCTCACGAATTTAACTTTCAAAGGATGTTGTCGCCCCATAGCATAGTGACTAGAATTCTTGGCTGTCACTGTAGAAATTGATGATGATAATTGTTGTTTTAAGGGGCCTAACATCTAGGTTATCGGCCCCTAATGGTGTGGGTGATCGTGAAGATGAAAATTAAATGTAAACTATAACTAAAACTAACTACTAACTTATATAAGAAGAAATGGAAAACAAAAGGAGAATAATGCAAACAAAGGACAGGAGGAAAAGAAATGCCCTCAACCCTCGAATAATGCGGATTGAGGGACTTGGAAGGAAGGAGAGCCATGAAAGGCAGATAGTAAAGTGAAAGAGGAGAGGGTCCACCCCAGAGGTAATGGACAAAAGGGGAAAATACAGACCCAGCTCAGGAACTCTTCGGGGTCACCAACTCCCGAACTCACCAGCCGTGAGCCCCTGAGGGTGTAGCAATATCCAGGGTGCACTAGAAGTGGTGGGGCTACATACACCCTGCCTCCTTGAGGGCCCTGTGCAGAAGGCAGGAGATAACATGAAATAAAAGAGAAGGCTGACCCCGCGCAGAAGGAGGGTATCAAAAAAGATGAGACAAGGGCCAATTAAGGCGGGAAAGGAAGAGACTCCCCAGGCCTCGGATACCCTAATACCGTCAGGGCCGGAAGAGAACAAGAGTTGACCAAGTGAGGTCGACAGGAAAGACGACGGAGAGGAGCCCGGCACAAGTAAGTGGAAGCAATGCCGGACTCAGCTGGGGCCCCGTGGTAGCGAACCCACTAGATGTGAGTCCCTGGGGGACACTGTAGAGGTCCATGCTCTATTCCCTGTTCTGCCGAGGAATCTAATTCTGGTCTGAGGGCTGGAACGGAGTTCACTCAGCCTCGTGAGGCAAAGGTGAGGAGAGAGGGGTTCGATTCCCACGCAAAGTAATGGCCAACCGCTCAGCTTCCTCATAAATGTACTGGAGCACATTAAGGGGACCTTGTAGGTAACGAAAATCCTATTTAATCCAACGCTAAATTTTAATATATTTAGGCACACATGGTAGACAAAATTGCCAGGGAAACTTCTCTTATTGAAGAATTATGACTTTGATTACAATTGCCTTCTACAAGACAAGAACAGGAATTCCTAAGGATGAGACAAAGAAAGTGAGCGGAAATCGACCTGGAATTCTATGGGACTCATGCCATGTCTCAGAGAAATTGGACTGAACCTAACAATGAAATGAGGAGTGCTCTGAATAGACTTGCTGTACACGGCTTCTATCATAAGCTGTGCGTGCGACATGGCTTTCATGAACCTTCTGAACAGTGTGTGTGCGTATGATGTGCTAAACAGTGTGGTCGATATTATTTTAGTAAATACTCTAAGAGAACACTTTCCTTATTAGATTACTCCAAAATGTAATGCACATTTGGGCGCAGTTCCTTTATTAATTAATATCTTTAACAAAATAATGACCGACACTAGTAGTGGCTACGCTGGCTAACGCGCAGCATTAGGTCATGGGGCCAAGCTCTCTGCTGACTCTGTAGACGCGTGGGTTCGAGCCCCTCCGTCGGCCGTCCTTGAAATGGTTTTCCGTGGTTTCCCATTTTCAACACCAGGCAAATGCTGGGACGGTACCTTCTGACAGGCCGCGGCCGCTTCCTTCCACATCCTTGCCCAGTTTCATTCACCATCATTCATTTCATCTCTCATTAACTCCTCTCATGAGGTTGGCGTCAGGAAGGGCATCCGGCCGTAAAAACCATCGCCACAATGACTTCCATCGCATCTCATCCCCGACCCCGTTGGAAAAATGGGAATAATAAGGGGTAGACATACAATATTTAAGAAAATAATGGATGTGGGCTATTATATGTTGAACAATACGATGCAAATTTTAGTCATTTGCACTGATGAGGTCCTCGATATACATTAAATAAGAATGTGATTCGATTCTCTCAAATAGAAGTCAAATTTTCAGTGCTTGTTACTCAAGTATTTTCCATTCTAAGCAACAGATTGTCATAAATGTGCACTGCTTGTATTATTTGTGTATGAAGAGTGAGTAGTCTAAGTTCCATACGCATAGCCCTCTTACTTTCCAAGAAACATGTGCCTAAAACTAAAGACAATCACTTTTATGGTAACTTCAAATTATAATAATTCTCTGTTACCGTCACAATTAGAACACAACTAGAGGAAGTAGCTATCTGTGAGGCAGTGGCGGAATAAGGCGGTGATATCATCGGGAAAAATCCGGGCGATGTACAGCGTGTTCCGATTCAACACGGAACTGTAAAATGGGTTGCCTACCCACCCGCAGTTGGCTTCAAATCTGCTCGCAGCGTGCTAGCGACGGGGCTGAGTTCGATTTCACAGATTGCCGCCCTCTTATGCAGCACTGTAAATCATTTTGCTCTTTCAAAATATATTTATACAGGCTTCACACTAAGTTTGAACGATTTCTGTTTCAGAACTTGTTATTTTCACTTCTGTTAGTGCCATTTGCAGAGCATTTCTATGAAATAAAATGTTTATATTAAGGCTTTCATGGCCCGGATTATATAAATAATTCATGTTTTTTGGGGCTAATGCCGTGTGTATTTAGATTAGAACCATACGTTTCGGAGAAACCTTGCCCAAAAAAAAACATGAATTATTTAAATAAAATGTTATTTTACAATTTAGTTTATTACAACACAATGTATTTTTGTGTTGTATTTTATTTACAACACAATTTATTGCTTTCCAACCCAATACCACAAAACGAGATACAATTTGTAAATGATTTGTTACAAAATTGTAATCAGTCTTTGATGCGACTAAAAAAGTTAATTTATCCCAGACGTTACATCTACTGCAAATGGACATCTACATAAGGTGTTCGAAGTGGCGTCCATCATTTTCCAAGCAGAGGGCCACTCGTCGCATGAAGTTCTCTCTTGCGTTCGACAACATCTGAGAAGTAATTTCCGCAAAGGCTTCGGTAATGACGAGCTCCATTTCTTCGGGTGTTTGTGGTGATCTTAAAAATGCTCTCGACCTGACGTAGCCCCAAATGAAGAAATCCAGGACGGTCATATCAGGTGAACGTGGTGGGAATTCTAAAAAGCCGCCAATTCCTATTCACCGGACAGGAAACAATCGGTTTAAAACGTCTCCCGCCAGTCTGTAGGAGTACACTGGATGACCATCTTGTTGAAAAAGCACGTTGTAATTGTTTTGTAATAAACTATGTTGTAAAATATAATTTTATTTCAAAGAAATGCTATGCAAAAGCCATTAACAGAAGCGTAAAATTGCAAGTTCCGAAACAGAAATCGTTCAAACTTATTGTGAAACCTGTGTAAATATATTTCGAAAGAGCAAAATACTTTGCAATGCTGCATAAGAAGGCGGCAATCAGTAAAATCGAACACAGCCCCGTCGCTAGCGCGCTGCGAGCAGATTTCAAGCCAATTGCGGGTGGGTAGGCAACCCATTTTACAGTTTCGTGTTGAATCGGAACACGCTGTACTCCAGGGCTGCCTTTATAGGTACTTTCGTGAAAAGAGAGACCACGTCAAAACTGATGATTTTTCCTGATGATATCACAGCCTTATTCCGCCACTGCCTCACCGCTAGCTACTTCCTGTGGAAGGGTGATTTCTATGAACAAATTGGTGGGGTTGCCATGGGCAGTCCCCTGAGTCCAGTGATCGCGAATTTCTTCATGGAAAATTTCAACAAATAACCCTCGAGACCGCACCTTTGAAACCTAAGGTGTGGCTACGATACGTGGACGATACTTTTGTAATATGGAGCCATGGTAAAGATCAATTAAATCTGTTTTACAACATCTTAACAGCCTGAACTCCAACATTCAGTTTACCATGGAGTAAGAAAATGAACAAAAATCGCTTTTCCCGACGTTATAGTAACGAAGACCGCTGATCTAACCTTGGGACATACAGTTTACAGTAAGCCGACCCATACTGACCGATACTGTATTTACATAAGACGTCCAACCACCACCCACGACAGAAATACGGAGTGATAAAAACACTGGCTGTCTGCGCGAAAAGAATTTGTGAAATGCAGTACCTAAAACAAGAAATTGAACACCTCAACGAGACCCTACGCGCCAATAGGCAGAGCCAGAAAGATATCCAGCGAGCATTCCATCCAAGACGTCCATCTACAAGGGCAATTGGAGACAAGCAGCCCCTGCCTAGAGCTTTCCTTCCATATATAAAAAAGATCACGGACAGAATAGGGAGGCTACTCAAGTCCCATGATCCCCCCTGGCACTATACAGCCCATGAAGGACCTAGGCCGACCAAGCGACCGCTGCCTAGCCATTTGGCCAGCAGATATTGGGGTGACACGTGATCAGCGCATCGGATCCCCTCTGCCGTTAATCTTGGTTTTCGTGATCGGGGTGCTGCCTCACTGCCAGACACCTACTCAATTGTCCTCACGAGGCTGAGTGCACCCCGTTCCCACCCTCACGTCAGTTTTAAAATCCCTGACGGGGCCAGGAATCGAATCCGGAGCCTCCGGGTGAGAGGCAGGCGCGCTACCCCAACACCACGGGGCCAGATTCCCATGATATAAAAACCATATCCAGGCCTACGCGAAAAATTAAGGACATGTTTAGGTCCGCTAAAGATAAGCGACATCCTCATACCGCGGCAGGGGTTTATAAAATCCCGTGTGATTGTGGCCAAGTATACATTGGAACAACGAAAAAAAGTATTGCCACTCGCCTCAAGGAGCACGAACGACACAGCCGGCTGGGACAAACAGATAAATCCACTGTCGCAGCACACTCGCTACTCGCAGGTCACGACATAAGATATGGAGACGCCGAAGTTCTGTCCACCATGGTGTCTTATCATGCCAGGCTACAAAGGGAGGCCATTGAAATCCTGACGCATACTAACAGCTTCAATCTTAAGGAGTACCGGTAAGCAGAACGTGTGAACCGAGCTGGACTTCCAGTCCTTAATCCCCTCAAGCCTGTCCTCATTGACCGTCGTAGAGTAGACGAGAAGTTGCAACAGAAGAGCAGCCCTGTCCTTGATGCATTACTTTTATGTGGTACGCCGTTGCTATGGTAGCCTCTATGTGTGGGTTGTTGACTATGTATATATCTTCTGTTTGCTTGTTTTACCTCGCTTAATGTAACCTGTGAACATTCTGAACGCAGTCTTCAGCGAAACGTCAGGACGACAAAATGTCCTTGGAACACGGCCTATAAGCCCGTGAAACGGAGATTCCTATTACAACGCCGGTCGTGAAAGTCTGAATTTTTATAACCAAAGAACATTCTTAACGCTCTCATCACAATAGAAATAAAAGTAATGTTCTACCCTTTCTCTTGCTATTGCTATCGATTCCTGTCGAGGTCAGACTGGTCGTTCAGGAGCTCAGGTTATTGAATGCGCTTAGCGTCGGAGAATGGTTCAGACATTAGGCCGGTCGGCTCTTTGTTCTCTCCCGTAAGTGACGCCACATCAAATTGAAAATAGAACGAAGAAGTGAAGTAAATGTCCTACCGTCGAATCAAACAAACTTTTGAAGAGTTATTTCATTTTAATGCACCGTGCAAACCTATCGCAAGGGTAATGTATTGTTTTACTGCACCTGGGGAAGAGCTGCTGCTTCTCACCAAGGTGACCCCCAGTTCTATTATATCGGCCAATGTACCAGGAATTTTCAAAATAAAATATCACATTCAGTGGGTCGTGGTTTATGATTCCGAGATCAATAGGTACCTAAACCCCTGTATTTGCACCGCACTGACATCGCCTTGAGAAGAAGCTAAATACGAGCTAGGTAACACTAGACGAGACCGGAGCACACAATTAAATTTGCTACACTACTCAAATTAACCAAAATACTATTCTAATGATAAAAAATAATTCTGGAAACCATCAAGTAATAGAAGGTGACTCCTCCTCTGTCTATAACCCACCCCCAATCCCATCTTAGATCATCTACAGTTCAGTATACTAGGTGTATCAGCTGCCCCTAATAATATTGGTTTAGGCAGCCCAACCAGCGTCGTTATCAGGAAGGTCTATCTCTGCTTGCATCTTGTATGGCACTAATGCATTGCAAGCATATCCTGCTGACGATACTGATCACTATTATTTTACCCTCGATGTGACAGTCTACCTTCATCACTCCCATACTGGTCCGTGATGAGAATTGTAGGCTATAGTTGTTATTGCTTCCATTCAAGGTCCCTCTCGAATCGACTAGGAATTTTTATTTTTATTTTCACATGGCAATATCCCAAAAGTGGTCAGCCGCCTCGTGAGGACAATTGAGTAGCTGTCTGACAGTGAGGCAGCGCCCCGGTCACGAAAACCAAGATTAACGGCCAAGGGGACCCGATGAGTTGACCACGCGTCACCCCAATATCTGCAGGCCAAATGGCTAGCAGGCGGTCGCTTGGTAGGCCTAGGCCCTTCATGGGCAGTAGTGCAGGGTTTATTATTTATTGATGTGGAACATCTTTCAGCTCGGTTGCTGGATAGATTTGTGAGAGTGATTTTGAAAATTGGGGACGAAAGTGGATCGGAACGATCGAGCTGGCAGTGGTGGATCGAACGGAAGTATGCACTGCCCACTCGATCGATCGAACGGAAGTGTACTAACTGGCAGTGTTGGAAAACGGAAGTATGCACTGCCCGCTCGATCAATCGAACGGAAGTGTACTAGCTGGCAGTGGTGGAAAACGGAAGTATGCACTGCCCGCTCGATCGATCGAACGGAAGTGTACCATCTGGCAGTAGTGGAAAACGGAAGTATGCACTGCCCGCTCGATCGATCCAGCGGGCAGTGGTAAGACCCAGCTTGATACCATGACGTACTCTCGGCCATGTGGAATGTATATGACATACTGAATGAAAAACGCTCATGCGAACTCTGGTGTCAAGTGATTGAAACAAATGGCATGGTACATGTTCGGAGTCTTCGTATCAGTATTTAAATGGTAAAATGCCTTAATATCAAACATTGTAAGTAGTCGGCATTGCCGGTATTATGTTTCTGCACAATGGCTATTCAAATATTAACCCAAATAAGGGTAATGCAGTCATCAATATAATATAATCGTTGTGGTTATACGAGAATTGAGCAAGTCTTCATGAACTATTACTGAATACATTCTCTTTACTTACAAGAGGGCCTATTCATAAGGCATTTTAAACTCAATTTCACGCAGGAACATTATCGAAATAAGCAAAATATAAATGAAACTTAATTCCGTAATGCAGTATTATTGGAACGTGGAAATAAGTCACCATCTTGTGCACAAAATTTGCGAAGTCAAAATAGCCGTGGGCTTAGTGCTTATGACTGAATCTAGAGATCTTGGGTTCGAATCGCGGACGGGGTAGATATTTTTGCTACCAGATTATCATTTTAAACGATATTTATCACATCAATATGACTCATTTTATCAGAATCCATATGGTATTACGTGTTGGTCTGTGAATGAAGAGGACCTGTTTATAAGGAATTTAAGGTTATGAGCGGTGTCGTGTCTATTAATCTAGTTGATCCATATCGTATTCTTTATTTAGGCTAGTGCTGGTGGAAGCTACAAAACATCTAATAAAAAGAGTTCCGTATTATAAACTACAATATCTGTAAAACACTCCCTTTTACAATAGATTAATATTTGTGCCAATAATAGTATAAAATACCGGTGTATCAACAATTTCACGTGAGGTTTCTTCTATGTCAGATGTTACACATCGTATGCGACTACTGTAAGGATCGTAATTTTTTTCTTTTTTTATATAATATCCCAAAAGTATGAACAATTTTAATAATATTCCGGGCCGGGAAATCCATAATCTATACATAATATATGTTCATCTTGGGTCATTGTAGGATGGAAAATGGTTGGTTTTATTTATCCTTTTCTGCCTCTTTTGGCGTTTCATGGCTTATTGGTCCCTTTTAGCCTCTTTTTTGGTCCCAAAGACTTTTTTTTGCAACTGGATCTATTTTTACTACATTTTTACAGCCCACTCTCAGTTCATCAGTTCATCACCTCTTAAACACCATTTCTGTATGACCTGGCGATGACTACTGTATTGTCATATAATGCAATGCCAACTGGGATAAGGTTTACGAATTTGAATTTCTGTAAACCTACTGTGGTCAATGATTCTCGTGATGCTAATTTCAATTTATTCCCCCAGGATGTCCATTATGGGTTCACTGAATTCACTCTGAGTGGAAAAGAATATTTCGTTGTAAATTTTCCAAGTACTGTACATTTCTAATGCACGGAATTCCTTTTTCAAATTAAGTTAAAATAGGAAGTGTTCCATTCATATTTTCGCAATGTATGTTTCATATCACCAGAATTTTGTATTTTTTAAACATTATATAATATTAATTAGGTAATTAAACAAAATAATTAATAATTGGATTATATTTTTACGTATTATTTCCTGTTTCATGTCCTTTATGTGGATATTTTACGTCCTATTATAAGTCCTTTTCGGGGCAGTTTATAGGTATTTAACTTACGAAACCTATTGATAACTTTCTCTATTGTGATTAATCTTGTGATGTGTCAAGTTGAAATATAGATTGTAATTGCACCGATTGTTTCACAATTTAATGCTCAAACTTGGCGGGATAACAGATCAAATTATTCCTAATTAATTTATTCATGAATTCATGTTCAATTGCGCGAACACTAGGCATCGTCAAATTGCGTCCCGTACTGAGTGGAACTGATTCCCTACACACTAATTCTGAGTTTATGTTCGTGCTAGGCAGACATTTGCATGGCATCCATTCAACATGAAACTGTAATTTTGAACACTTATTCTCTATGATTACAGTAAAATGAATATATCACATTAGGTAAATGAATTGTTAATTTACTGTCCATAACTTCCTCGGTTACCCCTCTATTACTGACTTTCTGCATACACTCTTCACAAAATTTGGAACACTAACCAAAGTAACTATTTTCAATTCTTTTTGGTGTGTAATATATTTCCCCTCGGTTGCTGGATATTTTTTGTGGGAGTGATTTTGGAAAAAGGACGGAAATGGGACGGAAATGTGTAAGAGGAAACAATGAGCGCGCGCGGTGGCCGAGATTGGTACCAGCTCGTACTGTCGGCTATGTGGAATGTATATCGCATAGGTTTAGTTCAAGGTATGGAGGCCCCATTAAAGATATTCGTACAATAAATAATTGGTGCCACGACGTACCTCGCGCATGCGCACCGGTCAGGATTTGGCACTGGAGTTTTACAAGTAGTTATTTCAATGACCAACAGAGTTCACTGCTAACAAAGGACTTGCGCTCCCGACAGACACATAGTAGGATAACATGCCAGATGTTACACATCATATGCGACTACTGTACGGCTCGATATTTATTTATTTATTTATTTATTTATTTATTTTTTAACGTTTGTCCTCCCAGCTTGGCTTGCGGGGGATCGTTCCTCTACCGTCGCAAGGATGGTGTCTGGGAGCTGAATACACTTTGTCAGCAGATACAACAGGGGGTGGTGACCAAAGTGGCCGCTAACTTGGGCCTAATTAAGGAAAGGTCATGGAAGAGATTGTGGAAGGAAGTCGGCCATGGACCTGTTGAAAGGAACCGTCCCAGTATTTGCCTGGTGGTGAACAGGGAAACCACAAAAAACATGTTTAAGTCAGTTGAGGTGGAATTCGAACCTCATAAGCACACTCTACCGAGGCACGAGGTAACGCGTTAGCACACTAGGTCACCGCAGCCGGTCATTTTCAATTCCTGCGCTTTATATCATGACCAACTATACCCTATTCCATGAATATACAACATACCCATATGGTGGCCACTACTCCTGGAAAACCCGGAAATCCTGGAAAACTTCTGGATTTGTATTAGGTCTGGAAAACTCCTTGATAACTCCTGGAAAATGACGAAAATTTTGAAAACTCTTGGAAAATAGCCACTGTTAATTAATTATTAAAATTTTTCCATCTTAAATCATACTCCCGCTGCGGTTTTGGGTGAGCACTCTATCGTTAACGAAATAAATTTCCTCAGGCTACCTGTTTCTGTGTGAGAACAAGCGATAATATTTTTGTAAAACTGACAACTTCACTGCAATAAAATTTCAGACGGAATTGTTTTCTCTTTTTTAAGCGGATATTTGAGTCACAAAGGCTTTTTAAAACAACAATTAAATCATTTGTGCGTAGCCTTGCGTGTCAATAATGTAATCACCACTAATTTTTGTCAACATCTGTATAAGTAAACCAAACACAACTTCTTTATTTTGGTCTTGAAGAAGGCAACCGATAAAGCCCCTCCCCCGCACTCGCGCTAATTATTAAATCTGGAAAAATGTGAATTAATCCTGGAAAATTCCTGGAAAACTCCTGGAAAATCGTTGACCAATTTGAGTGGCCACCGTGATATATACAAATGTTTACTTCATACAGTAAGTGTAAGTGTTGCCAATCAAAGCTGTAGAGCAGGCTGTTCCAAATCCACGATTTTGAGTATGCGTACACGTGAGTACTCAGCAGTGATGCTCGGAGCACTGTTGGAGAGGGACTGGGGGTGATAGCCAATACGTCACTGGGCGAAGGTCATAGCAACAGTCCTGCCAGTCTTGATATATCCAACGCGCAGTGACGGCAGCCCACATAGCAGAGCTGTATTGCATGTTGCAGGTTTGCTCACGCAAGGCGGCGAGTCCTCCGCTTCACACTGGCTAGCAGCTAAGCTGGAGGAGCTTGCTGTAGAGCTATGGTGGTTGCCTACATAGCCTTCTGTGTAGCTGCCCTGTGGCGTAGCCGTGCACGTTGAATCGCTCACCATGGCTGCGATGGGGTGCGGATGCCGGCACTGACAGTGGCTATTCTGAGTGTGGTTTTCCCCAGGGGATTTCCCTGCAGGAAAATGCCGGGGTAGTACCTTATTTCATGTCCAGACGCTCCTACTTTTTCCCCGACCTTAATAATTACAGTAATATTCTTTACTATTATCACCACAAAAACACAGGTTATCAGACAGATTTGACACACATTCAAGTGCACAGAGATGATGAACAAGATATCCCAAACCCCGGAAACTAATTAACAATTAACAACAACTACATCAAAGAGCTGACAATAGGTGTTGTGTAGTCGGTTAGCGCATGGCCCTTGAGCTCGCCTGCCATCTCAATAGCAGCCCTTTTTACACGCGTGTCCCATGGGGTTACGACACGTACGCATTCTATTCCAAGATAGCTGTTGTTTCATTTTAGGGGCTTGACATTGTGGTCATTCATCCGCATGTACTTGAGCGTGTGTAGAATTTGCCTAATAACCTGAGTTGTTGCGGGGCTGTAGTAATTTATTGTGCGCATTTGTATTTCAGGAGAGGATTTTGGAAGGGTGCGTCCATGGCCTTATGTTAGGAAACACCCCGACATTTTCCTGGAGTTTAAGTGGAAAACCACGTAAAAGCACATCCAGGAAAACTGAGCTGAGAATCGAACCAACCTCATTTAACATCTGCCTCGCGAGCCCGAGTGTACCCCGCTCCAGCACTGAGATCGGAATAAAATTCATTGGCAGAGCCGGGATTCCAACCCGGATCTGGCTGGCTGCGTGGCTCAACGGTAACGTTCTCACTTGCTGTTCCCAAGATTTCAGGATCGAATCCTGGCGCAGTCAGCTAGCATTTGAGGTTGTGCATATGCGAGGGAACCGTGTCTGTAGATTTACTGGTACATTAAAGATCCCTTTCGGAGCAAAATTTTGGCACCCCGACGTCTCTAAAATCCGCAGTTGTCGAAATGGACGTAAAACAAATAACATTGTTATGAACCCGGATCTCAGAGATGACGGCCATAAATTATAGCCGTTGCTCCACGAGGCGTATCTTACTATCTACAAGTTGAGTGGAAGTGGCATTGCTGTACAGAAGGTGCCTTGACCGTGACTCTGTGACACGGTGATTTTCATCTTACACAGCAGCCTTTACGAGTTGAAAGTTATGGAAGTGGTGATTCACTGCTGTAACGAAGTTTCTGTTTGATCTCTAGACATGAACGTGTCATCAAAAGCAGTTTATAATGCTCTTATTGTAGAATCCGAGTGCGTACCTCATCAGGCACTTAATTGCACATCTCATTGGATAGTTAATTATCAGCTCGTACTGTGAGTAATTACACCGACACAGTGTTATAAGATCAAGGGGACGAGTCATTACAGAGCAAGGCACACAAGGCAATGGGTTGGTTGGGTTGCTTATTACAGGGGTAAAATCTGGGGACTTGGACCTCTCTACAGTATTGCTGAGTGCAGTATGCTCTATACTTTGAACAGGAGGCCGTAGTCTTCATGTATTTACACAATCGGAATAAAGAACAGTCGGCATGTAATAGTAGGCTGTGTACTTCACATGGTAGAAGCCCTATGCTTCAAAGTGAATGGCCCACCTCCTGATGTAGCCGCTAGTGTTCTTGGCTGTCGCCCCGGAGGTCTACGCTCGATTCGCAGCTCTGCCAAGATATTAAATTCTGATTTGAGGACTGGAACGGGGTCCACTCAGCCTCATGAATATAACTGATTAGAGCAAGGTTTTCAAGTTACACCACAGTTTTCCATTATTTCTTCCCATTTCTATTCCAGGTAAGTTCTTCCGAAATTAAGGCCGTGCCGACTCGTATCCAACCAACTCAGCTGCTTCGCGAGCACTGGTCGGCACCGCAAAAGCACCGGTGCTCTGCTGTAGGAGAGGAACGTGTACTGCTTGGGTCTAAGCTGCGTGAACCTGAGAGGAATGTGCATCGTGGACTATGAGTAGTGGTGTTGACGAGTGATGAGGTTTCTCGGTTCGTGCATAGTACAGAACTAAACACATTGGTCGGTGACTCACTCACTCATTCCTAACACCACAGTGGTTTGAGCAACGGCCCAATGTAAGCAGTATTGGAATAGAAAGGAATACCATATATCACGGTGGGCTGTTGACATATCCCTCTCTTCTCGCACGATCCTTCCCTGCTCTTTCCCCTCACCCCGCAAGTTCATAGAGCTTGGACGCGAGCAGTAGTATTACCCTTTCACGAATTGATTGCCGGCGGTCGAGATGGGAACTATTCCTTGTTTACTTCTGTCACACGTCAGCCTGCTTCGTCGACAGGTACAGTTGCGCGAGTAGGATATGACTCAGCTGCAGTAGCCTTAGTTATCGTTTGACTGTCCGTGGTAACATGAGCTCCTGTGACGCGCAATGCTGCTTGTCTTATGTGCTGAACGAACTCTTGTCATCGCTGTGTTCCCCGCTTCGTCCCGCGGGGCTCCTGCTACAATCAACAACAAACACTGGCGCAGCCAGGCTCAGCGGCAATCAAATCTTAAATGGCTAATAGCAGCACTTAGCGAGTCGAGAGTCGTGTTGTTGTTGATGTTTGGTGAATGGGGCTGGGCAAATCAGAGCGTGTCAGGCAGCGTACCGGTATGAAAACTAATAATAATAATAATGCCAATATTGTGTACAGACGGAAATAATAGTTTCATTGAGCTCCTGGTTTTGCACTAATTTTCAACATTCTTTCATTATCTTTGGCATCGTTTTGAAGCCACTAATTTACCGATATTTGGAACAATCGTTTTGGCAGTTGCAATCCGAAGTGTAGCTTCCAAGGAAGCATCAGACAAACTTGACTTTGTTTTGTTAATATTCTCAATTGAAAATATTTGTTCACAAACGAACGTTGCTCCGAACATGGCAACAAATTTCAGGGCAAGGGCATGAATCCTCGGGAATTCTTGTTTCTCAACGCCTTTATAAAATTAAATCAAATCACCATTGTTATGGTAATAGTGATCTGTCAAAATTGATCGCACTGTAGTTTTATCAGCTCAACTCGAAGACTTCATGGGGAATCCTCTGGGCGTACCAAAAATACGTCATAACAACTTTGAGAGCCGGTTTTACCTGTTTTATTTCTTCAACCCTATCTTCAAATTCTTTATGCAATGACTGTAAAGCTTTTGTGTACCCACTGATGTGTTCATAAGTACTTAAATTCAAGGATTTTATGCAGGGAAATTTTTCTCAATTTCCTTCTTGAAGTTGACTTTTAAAAAGCTCAAACTCCAATTAAAAACTTTCAATACGGTCACACATAGTACTGATTAATTCATTTTTGCCTTGCTACGAGATATTTAAATTATTTAAATACCCCGTGATGTCTTTCATGAAAGCGAGGTCAGCGATCCATTGTTCATCATCCAAGTCTGACTGTGCTACCGCTACTACATGGGGAGGAAAGAGGGGAAAAGCACCAGTGCCACTCGGTGCAGCACCGGGGCGCGCAAGCACTAAGTGCTCGCGTTGGCGTGACCTGTTCTAGCCCAAATTACAAGTACAGCCACCACAATGACGCAGGTTATCAGACATATTCCACACACACAACCAATTATATTGGGCTACATGAGTACGATATCTTAAAGCCTCTAAATGAATCAACAACAACCGGTACTTGAACCGGGAGCACATTAAATCTAACCCACAGCTCTGGCTCGTTGGCATTTTCCACTTAGATATGAGTGTTCAAACCATTTGCTCCAATAGTTTTAACTCTAACCCATCACAAGCAGACCAAATATTATTAGTAGTAGTATTACCACCGACTACGGTGGACAAGAGCGCTAAGGTGCTACATCATGCCTCACTGGAGAGCGTGGATTTGAATCCCACCTCAGCCGTTCTGTAAATGGTTTTCGCCGTGTCCCCATTTTCACCACCAGGAAAATGTTGGGACGGTTCCTTTCAACTGGTCCATGGCCGACTTCCTTCCAAAAACCCTTCCTTATCTATTCCTTAATTAGAACCAAGTTAGCGGTTGCCTGGAGGATCGGCCTGTCACCATCCCTGCTGACAAAGTGTGATTAACTCCCAGACACCGTCCTTGCGACGGTAGAGGAATGATCCCGCGCAGAGTCTGTGGGTGAAGCCGAGCTGGGAGGATAAGCGAATTTTTAAAATGTATACATTACATTATTTTAAACGAAACCTGTCATATTGATCTCATAAAGCAGACGCCAGTTTCATGTAACACTGACACTCTTCTCAAACGAAGTAAATTTATCATCCAAACTAGCTTGAAGACACTTTCAATAGTTTACGAGCAGACTTGGCAGATTTCCGAGCTTGAAAATCTCGTTCTTATTGCACACACAAAGCATTGTACAAGTCTTAAAATATTTTGAACAAGAAGTTCCGTGACGAACAAAAGAGCCTACTTTCATGCCAATGGTTATTCTACAGTATATGAACCTATCCAAAATATTGACGAAATTAAGTTGGTAATTTCGAAATGTCTAATTAGTTCGAAATATTCCTGGTATAATGTAGCCTAATAGAGCACTACAGTTGGCAGCCCTGGTGACTGAATATATTCTTAGTTCCATCTCCTAAGGTACAGAATACAAAATTTGGTTGAAGTCCAATGGACGTTACATGCAGTTAGACATTGGATCTATCAGCACGCGTAAAAGCATGTTGGCAACAATGTCATGCGTGTGCTGGTTAGAAATAACCGGAAATATTATGATATCTTGTTGTGCCATTTTGGATGAAATCCATTTTGTAGTATTGAAGTTTCATTTATTTTAAAATTGGACCTATCAGCAAGCATAGAATCATGTTGGCAGCACTGACTTACATTAATTACTCCAAATTAATCAAGAGTGTCAGGTGCTATACGAGTGCAAAGTATAGAGCTGTTGGCTTGCATACTTTCTGATATATTGATATTAGGGTAAAAAATAGACAGCACTTATTAACAGTTGGCAGCCCTGATTTCTCTTAATAATACCTATAGTCATATCAGTCATGTTACACATAGCACATACGAAATTTGGCTGAAATCCAACTGATAGTATAGAAGTTACATGTATTTAAAAATTGGTCCTATCAGCAGGCTTAGATTCATGTTGGTAGAACTGAATTACGGTATATAAGTTACTCCTAATTAATCTAAAATGTCAGGTACTATACGTGTGCATAGTTTAAAGCTGTCAGCTTGCATACTTTCAGATATATTGGTATTTGGATGATGAAAATAGAGAGATCAATTATTAACAGTTGGCAGCCCTGGTGGCTCTTAATAATACACTCAGTCATATCTGATTATGTACACATATTACATACAAAATTTGGTTGAAATCCAATTAAAAGTGTATAAGTTATATGCATTTAAAAATTGGACCTATCAGAAGGCTTAAAATTATTTTGTCAACACTGTCATGTATGGCCTCCTGGAAATTAAACTGAAATAGTAGCCTATTATCTACATGTGTGCCAATTTTGGAATAGCTCCCATGCATACCTTCCATGATATCCAAAATGGAGCTCAAATTTCTAGTGCGTTTTTTCAGCAGTTGGTAGCACTGACATCATTTTCAAATATGGGCTTGAGATAGTCCTGTATACATCTTTACTCATACTAAATTTGGTTTCGATTGCTGCAGCCGTTTAGGAGTTGATAGGGGGACACACACACACAGCCAGACAGACAGAAGGACAGACAGACAGACAGACAGACAGACACACATTTTCCCGTATCGATCTCATAAGTCTACTTTTTCCTCATTTTTGCAAAATATGAAAAATAGACCAAAAAATCCCTCGCATAGGTACGTTTTAAAATTATGACGATGGCTACCCTCATTACTACACTCGTGGTCTCCTTGGCGCACCTGCAGCGCTATACACTGGCAGGGTGATCAATGACAATGCTTAAACAATGATGCTTTTGGTATACGGATAGTATTAATAATGATGTAATGGTTTTACTTCTACTTGATCTGGCTTAAATCAAAACTAGGGATTCAAAACTGGGGGGAGGTGATTCGGTGAAATGCAGAGGTGAGTAGATCCAAAAGAAGCTGTCAATTGAACAGCAGTGGATTGAACACGGCTACTTTTATTCTGGAATTAGTGCCCAGAAATGTTCTTGATTTCAAAGGAATATCAGTCTATAGGGTTGGTATTTATTCTTCATCTGATACACTCACGTCTAACAAAGATGGGACAGTTGTGCAAATGTATTCATTGTCGCATTATACCTAGTTACAGTCTAATAAAATATCGTGGTCGACCGGTAGATAGGGATCGGATCAATTGTTTGACCATCCCTATCGTAGGAGTTCACCTCACTTCCTCTTCACCACCGTACAGATGGGAATAATGAGGGGTTGAAATACAGAAATACATAATCTTTAGCATTGTAACACTGTGCATCATCCGGCAGTTATTTATCAGTGGCACCTCCATTTCCACGAAGACAATTGAGTGCTCAACTTCGAGCCCTGTTTCAGGCACTGTGTTCGTGGATATTAGGGCTGTAAACATCATTAGAATATTCTATTAATTCGACTACTTCCAATATTCACCCATTCAAAATTCGAATAAAGATTTCTATAACAGAATATTCGAAGAATTTGAATGTTCGAACAATGCGGATGAACGAATACTTTGGTTGTTCGAATGATTCGATCATTCGAAGTACTAGAGTATTTTGAATAGTCGATTATTAAAATAAATCGAACAGTTTAAATATTTGAATTATTCCAAGACAACAAGCACCCGAAAATTACAGCAATTTGTGTTAAGAAATATGTCCAGTGGACGAGTTATTCGAAGCAGGGGCAAATTTGAGGGGTCGGATGGGGGCTAAGCCCTTCGCTATTCAGTCAGTAGATCCTTATACTGTATCATTCAAAACAAGAATCACTTGTGATCTGTTTGTTTATGTATTCATTTATTTATTTATTCAATTATTTATTTATTTATCAATTCATTTATTCATTTATTTATTTATTCATTTATTTATTTATTTATTCATTTATTTATGCATTTAATCATTTATTTATTCATTTATCCATTTATGTATTCATTTATTTATTTATTAATTCATTCATTTATTTATTCATTTATTCATTTATTTATTTAGTTAGTTATTTATTCATTTATTCATGTATTTATTCATTCATGTATTTATTTGTTTATTCATTCATTTATTTATTTATTTATTTATTTATTTATTTATTTATTTATTTATTTATTTATTTATTTATCTATTTATGTATCTATTTATTTATTCCTGGTTCGTAGAGGCCCCTTGGACCACGTGGCTCCTAACTCTGGCGAGCTTTCTTCTTAGCCCAGTATTCCTTCATCTTTGCATTATGGGTTGCTTTCCTTTCCTGAGTCCACTTCACTCCCACTCCAGGACGCAGTGGATTAGTTGTCAATGACTGGAGAGTGTCGGATGTTCTGATCAGCATTCCAAATGTATCCCTGTTGAATATATCCTTGCGATCAATTTTTAAAATTTCAAGGTCCTTTCAAACGAGTCCCGTCCCCTTCCCTCTAGAAATGATGTTGAAGATTCTTGAGGTCAGTCTCGTGTTGTCCATTTTGACTGTGTGCCTGTAGAAGATAAGTCTCATGGCTGATGGTATGCTCTCTAAATGTTGGTAAAGCTCATTGTTATGCCTGATTGTGTATTCACCTCCCTCGTTAATGGGAGCCATGATTTTTCTCAAGATCTTTCGGACTTTTAGTTCCAACTTCCTGAGTTGTCCCTTTTTGACCATGTTCAAGCATTCTATTTATTTATTTATTGTTCCCATTATCCTTTCTTTTCTCTTTGTTTCTATGTTAATTATAGTCTAATTATTCGAACATTTGACGAATCATTCAACTATTGACTGAATAGTCAGGTTATTTCCCTAATACGAATAATTCGAGATTCCACTGCTCGAATAGTTCAGAAACACTTCGAATGTTCAAACTATTCGTATGTTCGAATCAAATATTCGTATTCGAAACCGTTCGAACAATTGGAATATGTACAGCCTGTAACATATTGGTTACAGGACTTTGAAGTTGTATGCCTCGCCTTACTGATGTCTTTTGTTTTCATCCATTTTACTGTGTTTTCATCCATCTCATTGTGCATGGTGTGGGATTTTGTTGGTTAGGAGTAAGTTATTTCAGTTGTTTGATGTATTTTCTTTCTTGTCATTTTTAGATTATAAGAGGGAGATTTTTAAATGTAAAGCCTGGTTTATGTCATGTTCGGATATTTGGATCTTTGGTTGGGACTGCTTATATGTGGACTGGTGTCATGGCGCTTGCAAGGAGTTAAGAAACTATAGAAGAATTATATACTTGCAAGAATGCTTGCTGCGGCTTTGGAACTAGTGGAGATTCGATGTACTAGGGAGGAACGAGGTCGTCTAGAAACGGAGATATATGAAGTTTTATTGTTTATTCCGAGAAGTGAATAATAAAGAGAGTGATACTGAATGGTGGTCTCGTAAAAAAGAAGGACGAAAAGAAAAGGTTATTGAATTAAAGAAGTTGGAGATTATGAGATGCAGTCATCTTACTACTTCGCTGTGGCTTTGGATTCCTGTATCATGTATGTTCACGATAGCAGTCAAAAGTTTTTTTTTAGCGTATGGCTTTTAGTGCCGGGAGTGCCCGAGGACATGTTCGGCTCGCCAGTTTTGTAGCTGCTTCGAGACGGACACCCAATGGGTGAGCTACAAGTACCGTTGGGGAGGGAAGGAGGGAAGTTGGAATGTAAGGACGAGGAGTTGGAAGGTAGCGGCTGTGGCCTATAGTTAGGGACCAACCCCGGCATTTGCCTGGAAGGAAGATGGGAAACCACAGAAGACCATCTTCAAGGTTGCCGGCGGGGGGATTCGAACCTCCTCGCCTCCCGGATGTGAGCGACTGCCATCAGTCATGCCGTAACCACCACGGCTAACTCACCCGGTCAGTCAAAGGTGAACGAATGTTATACAATAACAGTCTTCTTGAGGCAATCGTTATTCTAAAGGAGTTGGCATTAACCAGAGCTACGTTTCCCAGATTATGTGTTTTTGTTGGCATCAATTAAAAGTGTTATAGTATATTTGTCAGAGCTACATCAGTCATCTCTGATCCCTCTACCACGACATAAGTAAGTCATAGACAAATCATATAATGTATACTAAAGGTTGCCTATTAACCATTGATTCTGATTGGCAACAGTGTTACTCCACTACCCGAATAAATGAAACGTTTCAAGCCCTAGTGGATGTTGTTATCGCTATTGCCCAAGTTCCCTTGCTACACTGCGAGGCGCAACCCTTCACTGCTTGGCAGTACTTGAGCCGATAACGCACGCACAACACAACACCGGTTCATTTATTATTCTTATCGACCACTTTCAAAACATTACAACCTTTCTGTTATTTTCTAGGACGTTGTGTTTTCTTATGAGACTTGGTGGCGCAATTCTTTGTGCTGTTACTTCACATGATCAATAACGGCAGAATTGTGCTGGACAAATCAAGGACAGCCTGTTTCATTTCCTAAAAAGGATTGTCAATACATTCTTTCTCTCCTTCTTGCCTCTAATGTCGCATCGATTAAAAGGAACTCAATTACGACTGGTTTTTAGCCTATTTTCATTTGTGAAACAAGTAGTTCCGTGACGAACTATACGGCCTATTTTCATATATCCTACTCATGTTAATTGCCTCTATCAACATACAAAACTTCAGTTTGAAGGTTGTGATAGATTCGTAGATATTGAGAACCGTCAGAATATTTCAGATGGTTCGCAGGTTGGATTTTTATTTATGTACTATTACATGAATATTATTGTGTACGTGTGGTAGTCAAACTTCAATCGCATGATTAGAACACAAGAAGTAAAAACGAGATTTTAAAATTTCACACAGCTGCCATCTTGTGGTTATAAAAGCAATTGAAATAAATTAGATGCCAGTGGATTAACATTTGTATAAGCATTTAACGTGCAAAGTTTCACTGCACTCGGATGGTTAAATCGCGAGAAACTTCCATTTAAATATTTATACTTCGCGTCTCCGCCATGTTGGATTTATGCTCATCAGGTTAATGTAAGTCTTATAGGTGAACTTATGTTCATAGCCCCTATGAACATTAAAAAAACAGTTTGATTGCTGTAAAAGATTCGTAGATATTGAGAACCGTCTAAATATTTCAGATGCTCGCCATTTTGGATTATTATATGTATAGGCCATAGAGTTATGTACCATTAAAGGAAAATTATTGCGTAGGTTCATTATTCAAACTTTCACTTCGATCGCATTATTACGACACAAGAAAAATTTAATTTTAAAATTTCGTACAGCCGCCATCTTGAGGTTATGTAAACAATTGAACTAAATTAGGTGCCAGCGCATTACAATATGTATTATCATATACTGTACCACATTTCACTGCGCTCAGAGAGTTAAATCACGAGAAAAGTCTAATAAAATGTCTCAACTTCGCTTTGCCGCCATGTTCGTTTTGTACTTTACAGGTTTATGAAAATTACATAGATAGACTTATACCAGTGCCCTTTATCACCGTACACAATTTCAGGGTGATATCGGTAATAGTTTCGGAGATACTGAATACTGGTTAAATATTTCACACAGCCGCCATGTTGGATTGGTGAGACACAATAAAATTTGAAGGACATGGTCGGGGTCGGCCAGAATAGTGCTATGATATTACCGAGTTTTATTGAAATCGCTCCAGCCGTTTAGCAGTTATTAGGGGGGAACACAGCCACACACGCACACACACATGGACAAAAGGTGATCTCATAAGCTTTTTTTTTTTTTCATAAAATGAAAATAGGCTATAAATAGGCTTATGAGAACACCTTTTGTCCGTGTGTCTGTCTGTGTGTGTGTGTGTGCGTATGTGTGTGATTCGTGTGTGTCTCTCCCCCTAATAAAAACTAAACGGCTGGAACGATTTCAATGAAACTCGGTAAGTTCATAGCACTATTCCGGACGACCCCGACCGTGTCCTTCAAATTTTGTTATGTCTCACCATTCCAACATGGCGGCTGTGCGATATATTTCACCAGCATTCAATATATCTAACCCTATTACCGATATCACCCTGGATACTTGTACGGTGATAAAGAAAACCACTAGAAGTTCACCTATGTGACTTTTGAAAACCTGGTGACTACAAAACCAACATGGCAGCCAAGCGAAGTTGTGACTTTAAAATAGACGTTTCTGGCGATTTAACCAACCAAACGCAATGAAACTTGGTACAATATATGTTTATACATATTGTAATGCACCGACATCTAACTTCGTTCAATTGTTTATATAACCTCAAGATGGTGGCTAGACAAAATATTTTACCGGCATTCTATATCTCTGAAACTATTACCGGTATCACCATGAAAATTTGTACGGAGATAAAAGGCACTACTGGAAGTTCATCTATGAGACTTTCAAAAACCGGTTAACTACAGAACGAACATGGCGGCCAAGCGAAGTTGAAAGTTTTAAATAGTTTTGCTTGCAATTTAATGATCCAAACGCAATGAAACTTGGTAAGAGCAAATGTTAATACGCATTGTAATGCACTGGTATCTAATTAAGTTCAATTGTTTACATAACCTCAAGATGGCTGCTGTGCGAATTTTAAAATTAAGTGTTTATTTCTAGTGTCGTAATCATGCGATCGAAGTGAAAGTTTGAATAATAAATCAACGCAATAATTTTCCTTTAATGGTACGTGACTCTATCGCCTATACAGATAACAATCCATCATGGCGACCATTCGAAATATTTAGACGGTTCTCAAATCTACGAATCTATTACAGCAATCAAACTGAATTGTTTTATGTTCATAGGGGCTAGGACTTTCAATAACCTGGTGATCACAAATCCAGCATGGTGGCGGCGTGAGGTATAAATATTCACATGGACGTTTCTCGCAATTTAACCATCCGAGTGCAGTGACACTTGGTACAGTAAATCCTTATACAAATGTTAATCCACTGGCATCTAATTTATTTCAATTGTTTCGATAACCACAAGATGGCAGCTGTGTGAAATTTTAAAATCTCGTTTTTACTTCTTGTGTCGTAATCATGCGATTGAAGTTTGAATACCACACGTACACAATAATCTTAATGTAATAGTACAAAAATACCGGGTGAGTTAGCCGTGGTCGTTACGGCATGACTGCCGGCATTTGCTAACATCCGGGAGACGAGGAGGTTCGAATCCCCCCGCCAGCAACCTTGAAGATGGTCTTCTGTGGTTTCCCATCTTCCTTCCAGGCAAATGCCGGGGTTGGTCCCTAACTATAGGCCACAGCTGCTACCTTCCAACTCCTCGTCCTTACATCCAAACATTCCTCCCCAACGGTACTTGTAGCTCACCCCTTGGGTGTCCGTCTCGAAGCAGCTACAAAACTGGCGAGCCGAACATGTCCTCGGACAATCCCGGCACTAAAAAAAAGCCATACGCTAAAAAAAGTACAAATATAAAAATCCAGCATGGCGACCATCAGCAATATTTAGTCGGTTCTCAATATCTACGAATCTATTACAGCAATCAAACTGAAATTTTGTATGTTGATAGTGGCAATTAACATAACTTGAAAATAGGCTTGAGTTCTTCACGGAACTATTTGTTTTCATCGTAATGCCCAGCCGTGGAGGGCGATAGAACTTATTTTCCTTCTCCAAAAATCTCTTCATCTGGGCACTGAAGAGCTTCCTCCGTTCTTCCGTCCGAGACAGTCCTGGAAGTCATTTTCTCAGAGAAATGATGGTTGTTGATTAATGTTCTGAACTGGAGTCGATCTTATAAAATTTCCTCTGTAATGCCTATTTCTTGAAGATCTTTTTCTATTTCTCTAAGCCAGTTGCTCTTGAGTTTCCTTGAGATAGCAAGGTTGAGAATCCTTAGCCGTCATTGTTCATTCTGATAACGTGGCCGTAAAGCTTCAATCGCCTTTTCCTGAAGGTGTCGGTGATATTTACAACATGCTGATAAAACTCCTGATGGGGCTGCGTGGTGCAGTCGGTAGAGGCGCTGACCTTCTAACTGAAAGGGAGTGGGTTCGATCCCAACCCAAGTAGTGGATTTTAGAAACAAAACTACCACTTTCAGAAACGCAATAGCACTGGGGTTCACTCAGCCTACACCAGAAATGACTCAACCCACTGGCACTATACAGCCCATGAAGGGCCTAGGCCGACCAAGTGACCGCTTGCCCAGCCATTTGGCCTGCAGATAGTGGGGTGACGCGTGATCAGCGCATCGGATCCCCTCGGCCATTAATCTTGGTTTTCGTGAACGGGGTGCTGCCTCACTGTCAGGCAGCTACTCAATTGTCCTCACGAGGCTGAGTGCACCCCGTTCCAACCCTCACGTCAGTTTTAAAATCTCTGACGGAGCCTGGAATTGTACCCGGGGCCTCCGGGTGAGAGGCAGGCGCGCTACCCTAATACCACGGGGCCGACTACACCAGAAATGAGTACCAGGGTAATTCCTGGGAGCAAAGACGGGCGGGCATGGAGCTGACAATTCCATCCCATCTAGTGCCGATGTCACGAAGAGTGGAAGCCTCTACCTTCCAATACTAACAGGGCCTCCATGGCCTGTACGGAGTTGACATTGCTTTTGATAAAACTCCCGAGAATTTCGTTTCATCCAGATTTCTTCTGAGCAGACTGGACCAAGGATTTTCCTCATTCTCCTTCCTTGTTTCTCCACGTCTTTAATGAGAGATCTGCCTCCAATGATCAAGGTCTTCGAGGCATATAGTGCTTCAGAATTGATGTATTTGGAGTAATGTCTTACGTGTGCGTTCTTCAATATCGATTTTTTGTTGCTGTATATCTGTTCCAGGTTATTCTATAGGCTTTCTGTAATTTAACAAGAAGTTCCGTGACGAACTAAAGAGCCTACTTTTCTTAAAATTTAAGATCATGCCAATTAATCTATATGCATCTATCTAGAATAATGACGAAATTAAGTTGGTAATATCGAAATTTCTAACTAGTTCGAAATACTGTATACTTAGCATAGTGTACCTAATAGAGAACTACAATTGGCAGCCCTCGTGACTGAATATATTCTTAGTTCCATCTCTTAAGGTACAGAATACAAAATTTGGTTGAAGTCTAATGGATAGCATGGACGATACATGCAGTTAAACATTGGATCTAACAGCGCGCGTAAAATCACGTTGGCAACAATGACATACATGTATTGGTCAGAAATAATCTGAAATAATATGATCTATTGTTGTGTCAATTTTGAAGGAAATCCATTAGTTAGTATAGAAGTTACATGCATTTTAAAAATTGGACCTATCAGCAGGCTTAGAATCATGTTGGCAGCACTGGCGTAGGCCTATATTAGTTACTCCAAATTAATCTAGAATGTCAGTTACTATACGTGTGCATAGTTTAAAGCTGTCGGCTTGCATACTTTCTGATATACGGGTATTTGGATTAAAAAAATTGAGAGCATTTATTAACAGTTGGCAGCCCTGGTGGCTCTTAAGAACACTCTCAGTCATATCTGTTTATGTACACATAGCACATACGAAATTTGGTTGAAATCCAATTGATAGTGTAGAAGGTATATGCATTTAAAATTTGGACTTATCAGCTGGCTTATAATAACTTTGGCAACACTGCCATGTATGGCCTCCTGGAAATTAAATCGTAATATTATTATCTATACTTGTGCCAATTTTGAAATAGCTCCCATTCATACCTTCCAAGATATCCAACATGGAGCTCAAATTTCAATTGCGATTTTTCAGCAGTTGGTAGCACTGACATCATTTTGAAATATGGCCGTGAGATATTCAGGTATAGATCTTTATTCCTACCAAATTTTGTTTCGATTGATGCAGCCGTTTAGGAGTTGATATGGGGGGGGGGGGGACACACACAGCCAGACAGACAGACAGTAGGACAGACAGACAGACAGACAGACACACATTTGCCCGATCTCATAAGTCTACTTTTTCCTCATTTTGGCAAAATGTGAAAAGTAGGCTAACAATTCTCTCTTTGTTTGCTTCATGGTGCAATCCTGAAGGCCGAATTACATCTTCTGTCATTACTATTATTATTATTATTATTATTATTATTGATGATTTCCCTCTCGTGATTTATTTTGTATAAATTTGAAGTGAAAGTGTCAAACTGCAATGGGTTTCGTAACGGTCACCATGTCAAAACCGGAGGAATTTGAATGTAGCTCCACTGATGACCAGCATTTTCAATTGAGTATAATTATGAGCTACTTCGTGGCTCCATCAACTGTGTGTAGAAGAGGTGTGCCAGTATCATTGACTGACTTATTTTGGTATATTTATCTTTTCTTCCTGCTCACAATGATACATGTATAGTTTGTATTAAATTAATATATTATGCAAATTAATACCTTGAGTCAATTATTATTTTATTTATTTATTTATTTATCGTATGGATTTTAGTGCCGGGAGTGTCCGAGGACATGTTCGGCTCGACAGAGGCTGTAGCTGCTTCAAGCGGACACCCATAGGGTGAGCTACAAGTTCCATTCAATTTCATGTAGTTCCAACTTTCGCTACCAGATGTCACTGATACCTAGTGGTGAACGCTGGAACTTTGATAGAGCGTTCCAACGAAATCTAACCTACAAATTTAGCTTCATAGTCTGTGGAAGGATCTTTTACATGCCATAAATATATGACATGGGACCGCCGGCTTTACTTCCCCTCCGAAGGAAGACATACTGAAGGATTTTATCGCTCTTATAAAATCTGACGACTTCGGTCGGGTTTGAACCCGCTATCTTGGGCACACCAGTCAGCAAGCTACCAACTACGCCACCTTAAGTCAATAAAATGTACTTTTAATTATAGTGTGCCCGTTTCGGCCACATTCTGACCTTCCTCGGCAAAAATAGATAATACAAGTCGAGTTTCAAGTCTTAAACTTAAAACTTTTTCATAACAAAAGTTGTTTTCAAAAATATTTATAAAGATAATAGTTATCTAAAAGCTAACAAGTAGTTCCGTGAAGAACTAAACAGCCTATTTCCATATATCGTACTAATATTAATTGCCCCTATCAACATACTTCAGTTTGATTGCTGTAATAGATTCGTAAATATTGAGAGCCGTCTAAATATTTTGGATGGTCACCATGTTGGATTTTGTATTATAGGCCTTAGATTTAAGTACTATTACATGGAGATTATTGTGTAGGTGTTTTATTCAAACTTCAATCGCATGATTACGACACAAGAAATAAAAGCGGAATTTTAAAATTTCGCTCAGCTGCCCTCTTGTGGTTATGAAATAAATTTAAATGAATTAGATGCCGGTCGATTATAATTTGTATAAGCATATATCGTATCAAGTTTCACTGCTCTCGGATGGTTAAAACGCAAGAAAAGTCCATTTGAATATTTAAATTTCGCGTAGCCGCCATGTTGGATTTGTGCACGTCCCATAGGTGAAGTTATGCTTATAACCTCTATACACTTACAAAATTTCAGTTTGACTGCTGTAGTAGATTAATAGATATTGAGAACCGTCTAAATATTTCGGATGGTCGCCATGTTGGATTTTAATATATGTAGGCCATAGAGTTATGTACTATTAGATGATGATTATTGTGTACGTTCATCATGCAAATGTTGATTTCGATCCCATGATTAGAACACAAGAAATAAAACTTAATTTTCGAAATTCGCACACCCACCATCTCGAGGTTACGTAAAAAAAATTGAACTAAATTAGATACCAGTGCATTGCAATGTGTATAAACATTTCCTGTACGAAGTTTCATTACGTTTGAATCATTAAATCGCGAGAAAAGTCTATTTAAAACTTTCAACTTGTCTTGGCCGCCATGTTCGTATTGTAGTTAACCGGTTTTTGAAAGCCTCATCGATTAACTTCCAATAGTGCCCTTTATCTCCGTACAAAATTTCATGGTGATACCGGTAATAGTTTCAGAGATATAGAATGCCGCTGAAATATTTCGCACAGCCGCCATCTTGAGGTTATGTAAACAATTGAACGAAGTTAGATGTCGGTACATTACAATTTGTATAAACATATACTGTACCAAGTTTCATTGCGATTGGTTGGTTAAATCGTGAGAAACGTCTATTTAAACGTCGCTAATTCGCTTTGCCGCCATGTTGGTTTTGTAGTTACCAGATTTTCAAAAGTCACATAGGTGAACTTCTAGTAGTTCCCTTTATCACCGTAAAAAATTCCAGGGTGATATCGGTAATAGTTTCGGAGATATTGAATGCTGGTTAAATATTTCGCACAGCCACCATGTTGGAATGGTGAGACGTAACAAAATTTCAAGGGTACGGTCGGGGTAGTCCGCAATAGTGCTATGAACTTACCGAGTTTCATTGAAATCGCTCCAGCCGTTTAGATTTTATTAGGGTGGGGGGACACACACATGAATCACACACTCACATACGCACACACACACGGTCAAAAGGTGATCTCATAAGCCTTTTTTTTTTTTTTTTTCAAAATTAAAAATAGGCTAAAAATACATTAAAATTCTAAGAAATCAGATCAATTACAAGTATAGATTAAAGGTGAAAGATATGGATCTTGAAAGAGACCAGCTTGAAGTGTCAAGTATCAGTAATGTGGATATTATACAGGTTGTAACTAAATATGTGGGAAAGCTCCGGGGAATCGTTCGAGGTCATAACAACAAGCAAAACATGTCCCATAAACATATGGTGTGTGTGTGTGTTCGTTGCCGTGTTACAAGCATTGTTTGTTGTGTGCATAACACAGACGCGGTGCGATGCTATTTGGTCATATGTGGAGGCCACACAGGCCACTTGTACGTTTTGTCGCTATTCAAGTCCAAACAAATGGATAGGGCGTCAGGGACTGACACCGCGGCCTGCTCGTTCTCCCGACCTCAACCCATTAGACTTCTACTTATGGGGTCATTTAAAGGCCATTGAATATGCCACACCTATTCATAACGAGGACATGCTGTGTCAGCCAATACAGCAAGGATGTCAGCAGATACGACAGACGCCGGGAATATGGGAGCGTGTGAGACAGTCAATGATGCAGTGCATAGACGCCTGCTTACAGCTCGTGGTAGCCATTTTGAGCTCCTTCTGTACAGAACTCTTAATTAGTAACGTGCACTATATTAACACAAATAACCAACCTGCATTTTTATGTCGCGTGGCCTCCTGAGAGGCCAAGTGCAGGTATTACTAATCGACGCCCGTGGGCGACCTGCGCCTCGGGATGAGAGATGGAATGGATGAATATGAATGAAACTGGGCAAGTATGTGGAAGGAAGCGGCCATGGCCTGTCAGAAGGTACCGTCCCAACATTTGCCTGGTGTTGAAACTGGGAAATCACGGGAAAACATTTCAAGGACGGCCGACGGTGGGGCTCGAACCCACGCGTCTACCGAGTCAGCAGAGAGCTTGACCCCGTCACCTAACGCTGCGCTTTAGCCAACGTAGCCACTGCTGTCGGTACCTGCATATTGAAGCGGTCTGTGTTATTTACACCACAAGCAATGCTTCTAACACGGAAACGGAATCAAATACACCATATGTTTACAGGACATGTTTTGCTTGTTGTCAGGTCCTCTATCGAATCCCCGGAGCTTTTCCACATATTTAGTTACACCCTGTATATCCAGGCATAGACATTTTGGATTATATTTCTTCGCAGTAACATCATCATAAAGATTTACGGCGTGGCTGCAGGCAGTCAGTCGCTCACATCCGGGAGGCGAGGAAGTCCGAATCCCCCCGCCGCGCCTCGCTGACAACCTTGAAGATGGTTTCTTTCCAGGCAAATGCGGGGGTTGGTCTCTAACTATAGGCCACAGCCGCTACCTTCCTTACATTCACACTTTCCTCCCCTGACACCACTCCACATGCAACGGTACTTGTAGCTCACCCCATGGGTGTCCGCATAGAAGCAGCTACAAACTCTAGCAAGCCGAACAAGTCATTGGACACTCTCGGCACTAAAAGCCATACGCTAAAAAAAACTTTAAGATTTTTATACTCACGTAGATACATGATCATATAAATCCCAACCTCAAAACCTCTAGGAAAAATATCTGTGAAGACATTAGTCAATTTTTACGTAACACTATGAGTTTTGAATATGACGTTTGTATTGGTTCAGCTCTCCGACCATATTACTACCAGACTTCGAGTCAAAGTGTTTCTTCATCTTCCTTTTCGTATTGTCTATTGGTATTTCTGTTGTGAGAATGTTTCAATATCTAACCGCTTAATGTACATATCGCAGCACCATTTTACAAACCTTACTGTGCTTCTTCCTTCTGTGATTATTTGCCATCAGAGAACATCCCTTTAATCATCCTTAGTTTCGATGGTCTATTTTCCAAGTTCAACGTTGTGTTATTATGGTAACAGTCGTCTTATATGTAGCTGGTCGTATAGTCAATCTTGGCCTAAAGCCATAATAAAAGTAAAATACAGTACTTAGGGATTCCTTAAGCAGCTGTATTGGCAACACTGCTGGCAGTTACTTCTGTCAGCAGGGTTATTATTATTATTATTATTACTAATGTTGTTTGAGCCTTCAGTCTTTTGACTGGTTTGATGCATGCACTCCTGTCCTGAGCTAATCGTTTCATCTCTACATAGCTACCACACCCTACATCCGAGACAATCTGTTTAACGTATTCTAACCTTGGACTGCCCCTTCAGTTCATGTCCTCGACCCTTCTTTCCAAAACTAAGCTTGTTATTCCTGGGTGTCTTAGTAAGTGTCCTACCAACCTATTTCTTCTCTACATTAGCAGTCGCCAGAAACATTCCTCCTCTCCCACTCGTCTTAATACCTCTTTATTTATAACCCTATCTAACCAACTGATTTTCATCATTCTCCTGTAACACCACATTTCAAACGCTTCAATTCTCCTTTTTTGATGCTCAAACAGCCCAAGTTTCACTTCCATAGAGTGCCATGCTCCAGACTAAGGTTTTTAAAAATGACTTCCTAATACCAAAATCTATAATTCGATGTCTGTAGAAATGCTTTCCTTGTCTGTGCTAACCTACTTTTTATATCCTTATGGACTTTTTCATGTCCATTACTGGTTATTTTGCTTCCTACGTAACAGAAGTCTCCTACTTCCTTTAGCTTTTCACCTGCCAATTCGACGTCCTTAGGGGTTTCTGATTTCTTTCGGCTGCATTCCAATATTCTTGTTTTACGTGTATTAATTTTCATCTTGAATTCTTTCCACAAGACAGAATCCGCCCAATATGTTATCACTATTATTAGTAGTGGTAGTTGTATAATAATAATAATAATAATAATAATAGTAATAATAAAATATAATACAGTTTTATGGACACTTGGTGAGGATGAAAAGTGCCAGATTGACGAAGAGGATTTTTGAATCCTTCAGAAAGAGGAAGACGGAGCCGAAATGGTTTCGGGATTGAGATTGGACTTGGATCGGATGGGGGTGGAATAAGAAGACATAATGGATAGAGAGCGATTCAGACGACTAGTTAAGGAGTTTCCAGGTTTCCAGAAGACAGGGGAGTTGTGAGTGAGGAAAGGAAGATCTTAAACGGAGGAACAGAAGAAGGAATTGGGAGAGAGGATGGAGAGATTTTGGCAGAGAGTGAGGACAAAAAATAATGTAAAAACTGTCAAACGTGTTCCATAGTTGGCCGTAACGAATAAATATAATATACTACAGGGTCTTTATTTTTGCTTGGCAAGGACATTCTCGCTCACGCGCTCCGCCAGTGACAGCTCAGTTCCCGGCTGCCGCGCGCGCGTATAGACGGCAGAATACGGTGATTAAAATCAGTATCATGCATTTTATCGTTTTAAATGATCTTGTCGACTTCGTCGTTACGCTGGGGTCTGGCGTTACGTTACGGTGACGGGACGAAATGTACTCAGATGCACTGAGGTGCGTGACGTCATAGTACCGCTTGGTGCATGACGTGTTCCCCGACAATCTCTACTTCGTTAGTATAAGACAAAAATCCCCTATTCTTGGATGTCACGGGTAATCTCGAGAACCACTGGATGGATTTTGATGCGGTTTTCACCATTCTGTAAAGGATATTTCGAGGAAAGATTCTGTAGAAAATAATTTATGTTTGATCAAAGGAAGCCAAGCAGTAACGATTTCAGTGAAAAAGTCGAAAACAAACTTGGCGTCCGTGCGATTCTTAAGCTTACGCTGGGCAAACCGTTAAAAATATCAATATACTATGAGCGTAAAAATTGGTCAGTATGAAAAGTTCTACAAAAAAGTCCGCGAGAGCATATCTCTATCTTCAATACATCGCCCACTATAAGTGTTTTTAGACTGGATGGAAGGGGCACGTCCCCGCGCGCTCTGGTGAGAGTGCGTTATCCCGCGCGCCAGACCTTGCTTTGCCCTTGGTTTGCACTTGTTGTTCGCGAGTAATTTGAAACAAGATAAGCATGATAAGTATTATGCAGATAATTTTCTAATATGTCAAGAGTCTTTGGCTTCGAGCGAAGCGAGAAGCCTCCAACCTTTCTAGCATTTTCAGAATTTGTAGCATTTAAAATGATACAAAGTCTAGTCTTTCAGACTGACTGTCACTTTTTTACTCACCATGCTTACTGTAGACGCTGAAAATGTTCCCCATCCGCTGCCTAACATGATCGGCATCTCCTTATGAAGTTTCCGGTTACTCCGGTTAATTTAGCTTCAGTAAGGAAATAACGACCTTAACGTCTATCTTTATTGTTTACTGACCCTTTACGTTTGAATCTCTTAGCCAGCTGATTTATTGTCCGATTTATAGGAATGGGTCTCCCTGGAAATGGCATTCGAAACTTTTGTCTTGTTCTAGCGCACGTTATGTATGGCACGCATTGTGCAGACCTTCGCTCGGCCTTGGTCGCCGGTCGCCGGCGCGTGGTCTCCAGCCGTATTGCCTGGGTATTCCCTCGCTCTTCTATAGACGTGTGAGCTCTGAGCTAATTCGGTGTTTCAGTCTTGTGTTTTATAAAGCTACTGGGTACCGGTACTGTATATCGTATTGTGTAGTGTTTTATTGTGAGTGGGTATAGTGCTGTAATGCCTTGTGTAAAATATTCGTATCGTGAAGGTGTATATCTGCACAATTCGTACATAAAGTGCAGGAAATCGTGCGCTAGAACAAGACAAAAGTTTCGAGTGAGATTTCCAGGGGGACCCATTCCTATAAATCGGACAATAAAACAACTGGCTAAGAGATTCAAACTTACAGGTTCAGTAACAATAAAAATAGACGTGAAGATTTCCTTACTGAAGCTAAATTAACAGCAGTAACCGGAAACTTCATAAGGAGATGTCGATTATGTTTGGCAGCGGATGGGGAACATTTTCAGCATCTGCTGTAAACATGGTGAGTAAAAATGTATGATACTGATTTTAATCACCGTAATCTGCCGTACCTAAGCGCGCGTGGCAGCCGGCAACTGAGCCGTCGCTGGCGGAGCACGTGAGCGAGAATGTCCTTGCCAAGCAAATATAAATACCCTGTATAATATAATAACTGCTGTGGCCTTAGGGATACCGGGATTTTGTCCTGCCGGCAAATCTACTAGCAAGATGTCACATTTAAATGCTCTTAAAGGCCATAGGTCTGAGCCGAGATCAAACCCATAATCTAAAGTTTTGAAGCCTCTCCTACGTTGGGGGAATATCTTGCCGGAAGTACATTTGATGATAACTGTAGGGTGTGTGGTATCTGACAGAAGAACGTAAATCGCTCCGCTCAAGACAGCTCGTATATTTCATTGCTTTCTTCTGTGCTGACGACGGAGAGTGACGGCGAGTATGCTCTCTATATCCCACTCCCCTTCTCCCATACGCATGCAATATTAATTGAGGCTCGCGGAGCTGACTGGAAATTGGTTTTCACAAACTAGTTTAACGGATTATTCTTATGTAAATGAGACGCTGTGTTCCATGACTGCAGCTTCTGTCTACCATTGAACACGCTTGAAGCTGGGTCGCACACTGCAGATTATTATCTGACTGACCGATTGAGTAGCGCAGTCGGTTAAGCATTGGCTTCAAAACCCAATTAATATTGTAACTTTCAGTCGGTCAACATAGAATCATTACAATTACTGGAATATGTGAAAAAGAACCTGAAATAAGTTACATGTGATTAAGATTTATATGTACTGTACTAGCGGACCTGTGCGAGGACTCTCGCATAATAGGTTGTGTGTGTGCCCCATGTGTACACACTACCCGCCCAGCGCTAGTGCTATGCGGGCAGGCTGCGACACAGTTCTGACAGGGGCTATCGCCTTGTTTATATGTGTAAAAGAACTTTATAAACAAATAAATATATTTCCGTTAACTTTTCAAGAAATGCAAGATTTTTCCTGTACTATTGAGACGATTTGGAAGATTTTAGTACAAACCAAACCTTCTAGCTCCTTCGGGTTTAGGAGCTTGAGTTTTGTGAAACATACACCTTAGCGTTGAAGAAGAAATATATTGAACAATATACCGGGTGAGTATGTTGCCCCTTACTTTTCTAGTTTTCGGCCACACTACCAACGTCTGATGGCAGCATGGTCGACAGTTCCCCGTCAATTGCCAAGCCACAATGACTCTAAACGACTTTTCAAGATTTATGACGACATGGAAGCAAGTCCTTCACAAAAACATGCGTGCGACTGCATCAAACTGCCATACGCCGATTATACGGTTTCAGTTGGATACGAAATTAACGCTGGGTACCGTGGCATACTGATCAACGTGAATGGATCAAGTGCATAAAAGGTAGCGGACCTGTGTTTGGGAGGTGGGTTTAAATTCCACTAGAGGGAAATAAATGTATTGTATACTTTTGAGAATCGTTCACAATCCCAAATTATTCAATTACCCTGATATTTATTTATTTATTTATTTATTTATTTATTTATTTATTTATTTATTTATTTATTTATTTATTTATTTATTTATTTATTTATTTATTTATTTATTTATTTATTTATTTATTTATTTATTTATTTATTTATTTATTTATTTATTTATTTATTTATTTATTTATTTATTTATTTATTTATTTTGTCCGACAAATAACAATCTAAAAATGTCAATATAATAAATAAAGTATACAATTTCAAAATATAATCAAAACCAAGACAAAATACTTGAACACACGTGGAAGACACCACAAACTATCAGCAACGACAACCATTCAGACATGCACTTCGACATCCCGAGAAGAAAATAACAACTATCATTCATTCAATCATTCATTCATGCCCATAATCAATCAATCAAACAAAGAAACGAACACAAATGATAAGATTGTAATACCCAGAGACTTCATATTACGCGGCTCTTAAAACAGAGTGCTCTAGTTAACACTGTATCTCCTTTTAAATTGGTAGGGCTGACGTAAACGTTGTCATGACTACAGCAAGCAACATGTCGAGCTCAGCCGACCCCCCCATGGTGATAGAAATTGATTCTATTTGGAAATCCTATTAAAACGAAACAAAGAGAAATCCATTATGACTTTTTCATTGAGTTGATAACGAAGTTCTCATAACCAGCAAGAGATTAGAAATCTTTATTCCATCCTGAAAGCGGCCTTGCGAATTGAGTGCCTTTGAGACGCTTTCACATGAATGTAAAGGCGAAGACAAGGAGCATATTATAGTACTTGACCTTTACTTCACTTGCGTAACTCTATCGGCTTTATCTTTGTGTTTCAAGTTTAATTTTCTGTTGAGATATTCAAGTCTATCTCGTGGTGTAGCGGCTAGCGTCTTGGCTGTCACTCCGGAGGTCCGGACTTGATTCCCGGCTCTGCCAAGACATTTTAATTCTGGTGTGAGGGCTGGAACGGGGCACGCTCAGCCTCGTGAGGCAAACCTTAGACGAGGAGTGTTCGATTTACACCTCAGCCATCCTGGAAGTGGCCTTTCGTTGTTTCTCACTTTACTCCAGGCAAATTCTGGGATAGTTCCTAACCTAAAACCACGGCCAACTCCTTCCCATTCCCATCCTAAATTGACAAATACACACAATAGTACATATGTCACAATAACACCGGTTATCACACAAAATCCAAACACACCCAGATACATGTGCTACATGACCATGATGTCGCAGCCAGCCCCTAAAATAAGTAACATAGGCTATAACAAACAAGTTTAGAAATGTTACTCTCGAATTCAGTTGCAATACTCTGTTATTATTCTATTATTATTATTATTCTTTCCGATGAGGCCTGCTAGGGACCACGTGCGAATTTCAATTCTTCACACTTTGTTGTTTTCTCTTCCGTTCCCTCCAGTACTCCTTCATCCGTTCACTATGCTGCTTCTTTCTGTCCTCGGACCACTTCGCACCAGGTTTCTTTGGCAATCTTCCTTGGAATCCTTTCATACTTAATACCCTTTTTCTAAAGATGTCTCTGTTCACCGTTTCTTCTTCACTTATATTATTTCTTTCTAAATCTTTCTTTACTTCTTGAATCCAGCTAGTTGTTGCCCTTTTCTCCCAAAGGTACTTGACTATCCTTTTTGTTAATCTGGAATCATCCATTCTGTAAATATGTCCAAAAAATTGCAATCTCCTTTTTCTTATCGTTTCTGTTATATTTTCTATGTTCATGTATATTTCATCATTAGATCCTCATGATTCTCCTTTCTAGTACTTCAAGTTTATCTAATCTATAGTTTAGTACCAGACATTCACTTGCGTATAGGCATTCCGGTTTCACCACTGTAGTTTAGTGCCTTATTTTAAGATTTTTAGATAAGCACCTTTTGTTATAAAAATTCTTAGTGATACCATATGCTCTTTCCATCTTGTGTACCCTTTCTTCTACCGAAGATTTTTCTAAACCATTTTCTTGAATTATTTCTCCCAGATATTTGAATTTCTTTACTTTTTCCACTGGGCCAATATCTGTTGCCAAATATTTTGAAGCGTTCTTGATGTTTGTAATAAATTTAGTTTTTTCTACGGAGATTCTCAAACCTGTTTTGTTGGCTATTTCTTCCAAGAGATTGATTTGTGTTGTTGCACTTGTTAGGTTTTCTGACAATATAGCAAAATCGTCTGCAAATGCTAGGCAACTTAATTCAATGCCTTTGTTTCTTCTCCCCAAAGTTACTGGCGAAATGTTATGTTCCTTTAGCTTTAAATTCCAAATTCTTACAATTTTCTCTAAAACACAGTTGAACAGAAGGGGTGATAAACCATCACCCTGCCGTACATCTGTATTTATCTTAATAGATTTTGATATCTCACCCATAAATTTTACTTTTGAAATCGTGTCAGCAAGGGTTTCACGTATTAGGTTTGCCAATTTAGTTTTCACTCCAAATTCACGAATTGTTTTATCTATGGTTTCTCTATCAACCGAGTCAAAGGCCTTTTTAAAATCTACAAAAGTCACAACTATGTCCTTTGAATTCAGTATCCTATGGCGAATTATGGATTTTAAGTTAAATATTTGTTCTGAACAAGATCTACCTTTTCGAAATCCAGCTTGATACTCGCCCAGTTGCTTGTCAAGTGATGTTTCTACTCTATTCAGCAATATTTTTGAAAATACCTTGTATGCAATTTGAAGAAGAGAGAGATGCCTCTATAGTTATCAACGTTTTGTTTGTCCCCTTTTTTATTTCTATTATTATTATTATTATTATTATTATTATTAATGCAGCCAATGGCCGTGTACTTTTCTTTTCAGGACGGGTGAGGGAAGGGATATTGGAAGCAAATCGGCTGTGGACCTATTGAAAGGGACCGTCCCGGCATTTGCCTGGTGGTGAAAATGGGAAATCACGAAAACCATTTTCAGGACGGCTGAGGTGGGATTAGAACCCACGCTCTCCCGATGCCAGCGAGGCACGAGGTAGCGCGTTAGTGCTCTCGGCCACCGCGGCTGATATTATTCTATTATTTAAAGTAAGATGTAATGTAGGATTAAGTAAATTTAAACTTCCTTTTAATGTCAAAAATACATAACTTTCTATGTGATAATAAAGAAATGCTGTTATTTAAACTCTGAACTTAACAACTGTTCCGTGATCTTCGTCAAAGCCTTGTCCCACGTATTTTCTTCTGTGCAAAAGCACATTTAAATGCAATAATAGTAATAATAATAATAATATCACGAAAAGTAGGGCAAAGTTTTGTGGATACATACGTAAGATGAACGAAGACAGACTGACCAAGTAGATTTTTAATATAGTTATGAATAGTACACTGAAAAACAATTGGGTAAAAGAAACCGTGGAAGACCTCAAGAAACTGAACATCTCTACAGAAGACATCGCAGGCAGGAAAATATACAGAGACAAAATCAGAAAATAGAAATTTGAGCAAACGCCCAAAGAGAAAATAAACAGGAAAGAAGTGGACAGAAGAGAGAAAGAGGAAACACAGTGAATATATGAGAGGTTTTTGGGAAGAAAGAAGAAAGGGACAGAAAACAAACATGAACATTGATTGTGTTTTAACGCTCTCGTTAAGGAGGAATTAACGAAAATAATAATAAAAACAAGAAGTTCCGTGAAGAACTATACAGCCTACTTTTCATGCCAATGATTATTCTACAGTATATGAACCTATCTAGAATAATGACGAAATTAAGTTGGTAATATCGAAATATCTAATTAGTTCAAAATATACCTGGTATGATGTAGCCTAATAGAGCACTACAGTTGGCAGCCCTGGTGACTGAATATATTCTTTGTTCCATCTCTTTAGGTACAGAATACAAAATTTGGTTGAAGTCCAATGGACATTACATGCAGTTAGACACTGGATCTATCAGCACGCGTAAAAGCATGTTGCCAACAATACCATACGTGTGCTGGTCAGAAATAATCTGAAATATTATGATATCTTGTTGTGCCAATTTTGGATGAAATCCATTTGTTAGTATAGAAGTTACATGTATTTTAAAATTGGATATATCAGCAGGCATAGAATCATGTTGGCAGCACTGCCTTGTATTAATTCCTCCAAATTAATCTAGAATGTCAGGTACTATACGTGTGCAAAGTATAGAGCTGTTGGCTTGCATACTTTCTGATATATTGATATTAGGGTTAAAAAAATATAGACGCATTTATTAACAGTTGGCAGCCCTGATTGCTGTTAACAATACTTACAGTCATATCTGTTATGGTACACATAGCACATACGAAATTTGGTTGAAATCCAACTGATAGTATAGAAGTTACATGTATTTAAAAATTGGTACTATCAGCAGGCTTATAATCATGTTGGTAGGACTGACGTATATAAGTTACTCCAAATTAATCTAAAATGTCAGAATATACGTGTGCATAGTTTAAAGCTGCTGGCTTGCATACTTTCTGATATATTGGTATTTGGATTTTTAAAAAATAGAGAGAGCAATTATTAACAGTTGGCAGCCCTGGTGGCTCGTAAGAATACGCCTAATCATATCCGTTTATGTACAGATATTACATACAAAATTTGGCTGAAATCCAATTGATAGTGTAAAAGTTATATGCATTTAAACATTGGACCTATCAGGAGGCTTAACATTATTTTGGTAACACTGTCATGGTTGGCCTCCTGGAAATTAAACTGAAATAGTATTATCTACATGTGTGCCAATTTTGGAATAGCTCCCATGTATACCTTTCAAGATATCCAACATGGAGCTCAAATTTCTAGTGCGTTTTTTCAGCAGTTGGTAGCACTGACATCATTTTCAAATATGGACGTGAGATATTCCGGTACACATCTTTACTCATACTAAATTTGGTTTTGATTGCTGCAGCCGTTTAGGAGTTGATAGGGGGGGACACACACACAGCCAGACAGACAGACAGAAGGACAGACAGACAGACAGACAGACGGACAGACAGACAGACAGACAGACAGACACACATTTGCCCGATCTCATAAGACTACTTTTTCCTCATTTTTGCAAAATGTGAAAAGTAGGCTAATAATATGATGGAGTGTTGGGGGTGTACTGGTGTAGTGGTCAAGTTGCTTGCCTCTCACCAAGGTGGACCAGGTTGAATTCCCAGTCAATGCATGTGAGATTATCGAAGTAAAATATCACGTCCTGTGGTTTGTATTCCACATACAAATAGAGATCCCGTGGCTCATGATCGCGACATTAACGGTGACGTAAAACTACAAACTTCCTTCCTTTTTCTTCTGGAGATCGACGTCCCGTTTGCCTTCTGGGATTTTATTGACGCTGAGATGCCAGATTTTGGCGTGAGGGAGTTATTAAGTACCTTTGAATGTCACCTGACTACCAGGACTATTCATGCGTTTATTTGCACAGAAACTTTAACTACAGTAGTTGGTAATGTAAACATGCAAGTTTACGAGGAACTTGACATCTGCTTTCACTCAATCCATGTTGGATGACATTCTACATAATCCATGAGAGTACTAGATCAGTATTAGTGAATCATTATTCAAGCAGCGGCAGCCGAAGTTGATGACACAGTTCCATCCTCATGAAAGTGTTAAGTCCATTCATTATGCCGCACGCGACGAGAAGGGAACATTAAAGCTGCTACCTGGTGACTTTAAAGTTCTGGGTGCAGACAGGCCCTGTAAGGACAAACACACGCCAATCGCATTAGGCTGATTGCACTGGGGATCGATCCGACAGCTAAGAGAGTCAAGAATCGACCAGTGTGATTGGTAGGTGGCACCCTTCATTAGCCAGTAAAGACACATGAGTTGAATGCTGGAACTCGCGACAAATTTCAGTCAAACATGGAGATGTGGATTTAAAAGAGGGGCACTAAATAGAACTCGGTTCTAGCGTAATGTGAAGTCTGTATATTCATGTTTTATATTGTAAAATATAATTTGGAATAAAAACCTGCAGTTGATTTCTTATATTTTGAGCAATTTGTACATACGGAAATAATTTAAAATTGTCTCTGACCACACATTTTCCGTAGTTTCCCACTTCGTCTACTGGGAAATGCCGGGATGGTACCTACCGTCAGGCCATGGCCGCCTCCTTCCCTCTTCCTTTTCTATCCCTCCCAATCTTCCCATCCCGTCCCATCCCTCATGAGGCCCCCTGTTCGCTATGCAGGTGAGGCCGCCTGGCCGAGTTGCTAGTCCCGCCTCCCCAGTTGTATCACCCGACCCGATGTCAAGCTCCAGGACACTGCCCGTAGAGGCGGTAAAGGTGGGATCCCTCGCTGAGTCCGTGGGAAAAGCCTACCTGGAGGGTAAATTGACAACGAAACGAAAAATGTGACCACACATGTGATATACACTATATAGCCATTTATCACCGGACAGCATGATCTGATTGTAATGATTGGATGGCTCCTTCTGAGAACCTTCCTCCTGGTGGAAATCAAGTCTGGAGAGTGTGGAAGTCCTTAAATCGGCTCAGTAGTGGCGTCGGACGAACTAAGGACAACCTGTTCAAATGGGGCTTTTTGAAGGAATCTTCCACCTTGTGTGACTGCGGGGAGGAACAGACAACTAAACACTTAATTAACTGTCGTAGTTGTCCTACATCATTTTCCACACAAGAGTGTGTTGATGCTTCAGACAACGCTGTTACTGTTGCACAAATTTGGGCTGATATTGTTTAGTTTGTAATTTAAGATTTGTGTTACATTGTATTATATTTTATCAACCTTTGGTTTGTTTCCTATGTTCCTTTTTGCTATGCTTATGACTCGAAATAAATAACCGGACAATCTTATAGCCCTTTCCTTGTTAGGCATATTCGGATACTTGGCGTTACAGACAAGATCAAGTAGGGTAGCCCTTCCCAGAGAGAAATTCTGGATCCGTCCCTGTCAGATTCCCAATCCCATCGTGAACCAAGCACCGCTGTCTGTCCTACAAGAATGAAAGCATCATTGTTGGCCTGACAACCTCTCAGGTTGAACTTTCCTTCCTGCATTACATCGTGGGCTTCATCCATGAATTCTATCAGTTGTGATTCAGTATCAACACTGGTTACAACATTGTCAACATAAAGGCTCGGTTTAAGTCTTGATATCTGTTCTTTACTACATTGACAATCTTCCATTGCCTTGTCGAAATGGTAATCAAGAACTGTTCCTATAAGGAAAGGGCTATATTTTAACCCAAATACAACACTCCGATGCCGAAATATCTTTATATTCTTCCAGTCATTTGGATCACACCGGAAAAATACTTACATCATGGGCTTTGAGTCAGTGAGAAACAGCGGGGAGAGCTGATTAGCTTTCGTGACGAACAGCTGATTTGACTCCTTGAATGTGTAGCCTCCAATAGTAAAAAGCTTGTTCACTCGCCGTGTTCACACACATTGTTTGAGTCGTAAAATGTGAGTACAGTTGAGCTATTAAATTAAATTAAATAGAAAAATAATAACTTAAGTCAAAGAATTGTAATTCTTGAGTACAGTAAACCGGTTAAGGTTACAATATAACCTTCTTCAGCAAACAGTAGTTGATACAGATGAAGTTGCAAAATTGAAACAAAATTTTATAAAAATGCTGATTTCAAAATTATTTCCAAAATACTACCTTTCTAAAATGATCAAAAATACTCTAGACTAATAATCAGATCTGTTACAATTATTATAGTTTTTATCGTGTCGGATTACTAACCCCAAGCTTGCAACTTCGCTCCTGTCCGTGGTAAGTGATTTTTGAATGGTGGCATAAATTGCCACACGCGTGTCAAAGAACCCATTTGAATTCAGTAGGCCGTGTTCATAATGGCAAAATTAATATCGGGATTTTCTGCCAACACGAAGTTCCTCATTTCTCTACTATAAAGCGCTAAAGTGTCAAGGAGCTTAGATATCTAACCTCCTTGACATTCATAGTGCTTCAAGGAACAACAAAATTCGACATGCAAGCTGCCCTCTGGGTGCAAATAACAAAGCTTGCACCCGGCATCCGAGGCCATACGATAAAATAAAATAAAATAAAACACCTTTTTCTGTTCTGCCTATGTTGCTGAGTGAACTCCGTTCCCCCTGGCTGCGTGGCTCAGCGGTAACGTTCTCGCCGGTTGTTCCCAAGGTTGCAGGATCGAATCCTGGCGCAGTCATGTGGCATTTAAGGATGCGCAAATGCGAGGGGGCCGTGCCAGTAGATTTACTGGCACGTTAAAGATCCGGCATCCCAGCGTCTCTAAAAGCCGCAGTAGTTAAAAGGTACGTAAAACCAAAAATTACGAGCCTTACAGTAGTCGCATATGATGTGTAACATCTGACATGTTATTCAAACAATTCCATATTACTTACTCGCATTTTTTAAAGAATGAACTCATAGTGCTACCTTGTGCCAGCAAACATGAAAGGATTCTCCAATGCATCTGCAGTAGTGACATATACCTGCAACTGTATGCGGGAGCAATCCACTGCCTACTTGAGCGAGCTGCGTTTTATACCGGCCAGTTAGTGAACCCATGCCAGCGGTGTTATTGAAAATGGCCTCTTTTTGCCGATATAGCGCACTGCCAAGTATAGGCGAGATTAAAAATTAGGTGTGCAGTAGGTATATTAATTGCGTTTCTCCCAGTGATACGTTTAGACCAACGAAGTTTCAATTATTTTTAGTAGTCTGTGTTAATATACTGAATTCCCACGTTGTTTGGAGTGTTGGTTGATGCAATATAGCACTCGAGGTATCGAGTGCTTACATTAAATAAGAATACAGCAAAAGTATGAAGATTTAATAAATCGTAATTGTTTTCAGCAAATATGATATAATGGATATTTTCACACCAAAGAACGACAACTTGAAGATGATTTATTGTAGGAATTTCTTTAATGGGGCCTCCAAACCTTGAGGTAAACCGTATGCGATTTACATTCCACATAGTCACATGGCTTACAGTACGTCGGTGTACCGATCTCCGTCACCGCGCGTGCTCATTGTTTCCGTCCCATGCACTTCCATCCCATCCACTTCCGTCTCTTTTCGAAAATCACTCCCACAAAAATGTCCAGCAACCGATTGCCACAAAAATATCCAGATACCGAGTGGAAAGATGATACACATCAAAAATCTTAGATTAACGATGGAAGATAAATCACTTGCAAAGACAGCTCAAAGTTATTGACTTAAAGTATTGTTTTTCTATTCCATAACACATTGTCAATAAGGATTCTGGGCAGACTTGGTCTTTTTCATGTCCTTTCGTCATAAATTAAATATAGCAAGCATGAAAAAAAAATGGAGAAGTCCTGAAATCATGTTTGTAACGTACTTCAATGTTTGCATGGTTTTGACCGGGAAGTTAAGGCCGGATGCCCTCCCTGATGCCACGTTATTTTTCAGGTGAAAATTCCACCCCGCTGTCACCGATATTTGAACTCCGGCCGTCCGGATGAAAGACGAGCAGCTAATCCACTGTACCATCACGCTCCTCTGCACCATTACACACCCCTAAATCCAATCGTCACTGTACCGTCCAAGCTCTAAAGCACACTATATCCACTGATGTGATTCCACTCCAGATTCTCCTTACAGCTGAGAGGAACCAAATGTGACCTAGGAGTAAAACGACCGGTCATCGGCTAGCCAGGGCCATCCAGTCATTGCGCTCGCGCTCTGGGAGCACTGGACAGTCAGACTATTGCTCCTTCCCCTACCATCACTACAATGTGGAAGCGAGGAGACCTGACAATGAGACAGACGGACGATGTTCGGACCGCGCTGACTAGATACGTACGTACAGTCGTGCGGCCGATGGCTTTTGTGGGATTGTTGACATCACATTGATAGGGCTTTTTACCATAAAAATATAGCGCATATACAAATCGAATGGTACTCCGATGTATGGAAGTTGCAGGAAACGAACGCAAGCGTTAAGTAAAGAACATATTAGAGAAGAAAATTCAACATCATTTTACCAATATCAACAGATAGTACAGACCTTTGGTGACTTTTGCTCCGCTATAAGCTGTATAAAAATATGACATTTCCCATTCTGCTTTAAAGGATGCTGCTTCACCACTCGCATATTATTTTTGAATGACGTTCAGTCATGACCACTGTGAAACTGATTTACTTACACGCTGTCAACAAAGTGCATTGGGTTAGACTAGCAATTGATGGATCGAGTGCTTACTTCAGCGTGGTCAGCAAACCAAGCTCCTTCCATCACTTCCGAAACTACCTTTCGCCAAAGCGCTCGGAGCACTGGCTTGGAGCGTGGCCGAAGCGCTGTGTGGATGGCCCTGGGATACACACTCGTCAGCTGTAGAATTGTGTACATTCCAATCCCACCCCAGTACCTTGAGATGACGGCCGTGTTTGAAAATATCGATATCTGTTTTACTTTGAGATAATCAAGTCACAAGTTTGATTTCGAACTAGGGTAATTTATTGGTGCCTCTGTAAGTGTACTTCCCCATGTGTTCTTCCCCATCAACTTCAAAAAATTGCAGTGGTTGCACCCTATGCAGGACCCTTGATACTTCATCAAATAGAAATGAAAGAATTGTAATGTATCTTGAAAAGTGTGCCGTTTGGACTTCCCTCTTCATCTCCGAGCTTAAGAGATAATTATGTGCGAATAGAGTGGTCTTCACTGTTTGTAGATGGTATAATCCGTACCTACACAAATGTACTGTACGTACAGTGCAAGCATATTTCTAGTACATCAGTACATTATTATCTTTAAGGCACACAAACGCAAGGTAAAGCCGTTCTGCAAACAAGAATATTAAAGCAGTGATTATGAAATAACTTACTGCCAGGGTGACTAAATAAGAGACGTATTGTAGGAGATTTAATTCTAACTTATACTGCCACCATCTTACGACAAAACTAATTACAGTATACTGTTTAACAAGTAGTTCCATGAAGATCTAAATTGCCAACTTTCATATATCACACTGGTCTTTTCCATGAACATTCTCCTGCCTATTACAAGGATTTCCCGAGAAACATCTATAAATATTTAAATTTCGCATCGCCGCCATGTTGGATTTGTGTTCATCAGGTTATTCAAAAGCCCATATGTGATCTTATGTTAATAACCTCTATCATCACACAAAATTTCAGTTTTATGGCTGCAATAGATTCGGAGATATTGAGAACCTTCGAAATATTTTGGATCACGATGTTAGATTGTTCTATATGTAGGCCATAGAGTTATGTACCATTAGATGAAGAATATTAAATAAGTTTATAGTTCAAACGTTCACTTCAATCGCATGATTAGGAAACAAAAAATAAAAGAATAATTTTATAATTTCGCACAGCCACCATCTTGTTGTACGGAAAAAATTGAATTGAATCAGATGCCAGTATATTAAATCTTGTATGAACATTTATTGTACCAAGTTTTACAGCGCTCGGTTTATTAATTCTGGAGAAAATTCCAGTTAAATATATTAAATCCGCTTGTCCGCCATGTTGGTTTGGTACTTACCGTGTTTTTACGCATCAAATAGCTGAACTTAAACGAATATTCTCTATCGCCGTACAACATGTCAGGGTGATATCAGTAATAGTTTCGGAAATATAGAATACCAGTGAAATATTTCGCACAGCCGCCATGTTGGATCGGTGGGACCTATTAAAATTTTAAGGGTACGGTCGGGGTCGGACTAAATAGTACTATGTCCTTACCGAGTTTCATTAAAATCACTCCGGCCGTTTATATTTTACACACACACACACACACACACACACACGGACAAAAGGTGATCTCATAAGCTTATCTTTTCATGAAAGTAGGCAATATTAAACGAAGTAAATACGAACTTTCTGACCAATGGCTAAGATTATAAGGATGAAATAAAATACATGTCACCATTTAACTTGAAATAAATCAGTGGAGAGCGTTCCTAAACTTGCAAAATGATTACCGTCAACGACTGCTATAACAGATAGTCAATGATGCAGACGAACTGTCTACGAGGCCAGTGTGAGGCGTGGGAACGAAGAACACGTAACTGACTCGTGTTTCCAATTAAGAGAATGTAACTCGATGGCTGGCTGAGGAGTTCGTAAGGTTCACATCTATTGTAGTCGTAGCAGCGGAGCAGGATCAAATCACGGCGAGATACCCGTATTATTAGATTGAATATCCCCTTCTTGGACAAAAATCCTGCATCTCAGCGTCTATAAATGCACAGAACTTCAATGGGACAGTTGTTGTTTGATTAGCGGGTCTTCGATATCGTGGTCATTTAGCCTCGTGTAATTGGGTGTGTGAAATTTTGTCTGATAACCGGTGTTATTGTGATGACTGTATCAGTATGTTTATTTGTAATTCAAGTGAGGATTTGAAAGGAGCCAGCCGCAGTCTTAAGTTAGGAACCATCCCAGCTTTAGCCTGGAGTAGAAGTGGGAAACCACGGAAGACAACTTTAAGGATGACAGAGGTGGGAATTGAACCCATCTCTTCTCAGTTTTGCCTCACAAGGCTGAGTGTACCCCGTTCCAGCCATCAAACCAGAATTAAATATCTTGGCAAAGCCGGGATTCAAACCCGGACCTCCAAGACTACAGCCAAGAATGCTAGCCGCTACGATATGGTCCCAATGGGACCTTAACACGACAGCAACAACAACAAAAGTTTGTGTGAACTTCTACAACACTAGAAATACATATTGTCACACTTACAGTCTTCGTCATTGAGAAGTTCTGGGTTCGATTCCTGGCATTGCAAACATGTTTTATGTTGTGCATTCAACCTCGTAGGACCGCAGAAGAGGTTCGATTCTCACCTAACCACCTCGTACCCCCAGGGACTCACATCTAGTGGGACGTGGGTTGGCGACCACGGGGCCCCAGCTGAGTCCGGCATTGCTTCCACTTACTTGTGCCGGGCTCCTCTCCGTCTTCTTTCCTGTCGACCTCAACTCTTGTTCTCTTCCGACCCCCACGGTATTAGGGTTTCCAAGGCCTAGGGAGTCTCTTCCTTTCCCGCCTTAATTGACCCTTATCTCATCTTTTCTGATACCCTCCTTCTGCGAGGGGTCAGCCTTCTTTTTCTTTTCTTGTTATCTCCTACCTTCTGCCCAAGGCCCTCAAGGAGGCAGGGTGTATGTAGCCCCACCACTTCTGGTGCACCCTGGATACTCCTACACTCTCAGGGGGTCACGGCTGGTGAGTTCGGGAGTTGGCGACCCCGAGGAATTCCTGAGCTGGGTCCGGTATCCCCCTTTTGTCGCTTCTCTGTGGGGCGGACCCTCTCCTCTTTCACTTTCCTATCTGCCTTTCATGGTTCTCCTTCCTTCCAAGTCCCTCAATCCGCATTCTTCAAGGGTTGAGGGCATTTCTTTTACTCCTGTCCTTTATTTGTCTTATTCTCCTTTTGTTTTCCATTTCTTCTTCTAGTATATAAGTTAGTAGTTAGTTTTAGTTATAAGTTTACATTTCATTTCTATCTTCACGATCACCCAAACCATTAGGGGCCGATAACCTAGATGTTAGGCCCCTTAAAACAACAATTATCATCATGATCATCATCACCACCTAATGTCGGAGTGTTTAGCATTCTTGGTTGTCATCGTTGAGAACCGGGTTCGATTTCCGTCTCTGCAAATTCTGATCAGAGTGTTGAGTAACACCACTGGGGTGTACTGGGTAGTTATTTATGTTTGTTGACAGTAAATGTATACACTGGTGTAAATGTGTAAGCATGGGTAACATAAATAAGGTGTGCTGCACGGCTATTGTTTATTGTTATTTGTTAATTTATGTTCGACCCTAACTATTATGTGTCAGAAAACTCTATCATAATGAGGCTCATTATAACACTATTTTTAGCCTATTTTCAATTTTGAAAAAATAGGCTTATGAGATCACCTTTTGTCCGTGTGTGTGTGCGTGTGCGTGTGTGTGTGTGTGTGTGTGTCCCCCCCCCCTAATAAATTCTAAATGGCTTGAGCGATTTCAATGAAACTCGGTAAGTTCATAGCACTATTCCGGGCGACCTCGACCGTGCCCTTCAAATTGTCTTACGTCTCACCAATCCAACATGGCGGCTGTGCGAAATATTTCATCTGAATTCAATATCTCCGAAACTATTCCCGATATCATCCTGGAATTCATTACGGTGATAAAGGGAAATACTAGAAGTTCACCTATGTGACTTTTGAAAAACTGGTAAGTACAAAACCAACATGGCGGCCAGGCGAATTTGCGACTTTTAAATAGACGTTTCTCGCGAATTAACCAACCAAACGCAATGAAACTTGGTACAGAATATGTTTATACACATTGTAATGCACCAACATCTAACTTCGTTCAATTGTTTACATAACCACAAGATGGCGGATGTGCGAAATATTTCACTGGCATTCTATATCTCTGAAACTATTAGCGGTATCACCCTGAAATTTTGTACGGCGATAAAGGGCACTACTGGAAGATCATCTATGAGACTTTCAAAAACTGGTTAACTACAAGACGAATATGGCGGCCAAGCGAGTTTGAAAATTTTAAATAGACCTTTCTCGCGATTTAATGTTCCAAACGCAATGAAATCTGGTACAGGAAATGTTTATACACATTGTAATGCACTGGTATCTAATTTAGTACAATTGTTTACATAACCTCAAGATGGCGGCTGTGCGAATTTTAAAATTAAGTTTTTATTTCTTTCGTCTTGATCATGCGATCGAAGTGAAAGTTTGAATAATGAATCTACGCAATAATTTACCTTTAATGGTACATGACTCTATGGCCCATACATTTAACAATCCAACATGGTGACCATCCGAAATATTTAGACGGCTCTGAATATCTACGAATCTATTATAGCAATCAAACTGGTTTTTTTTATGTTCATAGGGGCTATAAATTTAAGTTCTCTTACAGGACTTTATATAACCTTGTGATCACAAATCCAACATGGCGGCGACGCGAATTATAAATGTTCACATGGACGTTTCTCGCAATTTAACCATCCGAGTGCAGTGAAACTTGGTACAGTAAATTCTTATACGAATGTTAATCCACTAGCATCTAATTTGGTATTTCAATTGTTTCCATAACCACAAGATGGCAGCTGTGCAAATTTTTAAAATCTCCTTGTTACTTCTTGTATCCTTATCATGCGATTGAAGTTTGAATACTACACGTACACAATCATCTTCAAGTAACAGTATATAACTCTAGGACCTTTAATATATAATCCAACATGGCGACCATCCGAAATATTTAGTCGGTTCTCAATATCTACGAATCTATTACAATAATCAAACTGAAATTTTGTATGTTGATAGTGGCAATTAACAAAGTAGGATATATGAAAATAGGCTGTATAGTTCTTCGCGGAACTACTTGTTTCATTATGAAACAGTTTCTCCCACCAATCAGAGCTCAAGAAACACTTGTGTGACCAATTAGATAAGGATACCTTCGCGCATGCGCTCAAAATCCAACATGTCTATATAAATTACCGAAAGTACACCGTCCATATGATCGCGTAAATAAACTTGTGAATATGAGACCAAGAAATAGTACTGTACCTTAATATCTTCAAATCCAATTTCTACACAGCGCGTTGTATTGAAACGACTTCGGTGACAGTTTTACTGAATACACAATCCGAACATATGGCATTGAAGCACACAGAGCGCATGCGTCGGTTGTCCAGAGAGCTTGGAAAACAGAGATATACTACTCACCGCAGCACCCGATCACAACATTCTAGTGACTGAACAGATATTTATGAATATTTATGATAAAACTTACAATAAAGTTATAATTATCGTCGAACATAAACAGTCGTATGCAACTCGCCTATAATGGTAATTAAGACACTCGTATGGAAATTATAAAACTCGCATACGCTCGTTTTATAAAAATACTCGTGTCTTAATTATAGGTATTATAGGCTCGTTGCATAATGTACTATTAATGTAAATATGTACATTATTGCACAGGCAGCACTGTAGTTGAATGGCCATGCCACGAACGGAACAGAGTTACTGTATCAGTATGTACAAACTCATACAAGTTGCTCAACTTGATGGTCCCCAACCTGAATACAAGCATGGCAACGACGTACAAGATTCTGTACGACCACGCTACCTCGGACGACAGAGGAACACAGCATTGGTTGCCTACATGTTTATGCCCATTCGTTCACTAGCTAACTGTTTGCCACGGTGCGTGAGTGGTTATCGATTCGGACTACCAACCACAAGCTTGCAGGTTCGCTCCTCGCCGTGGTAAGCAATTTTTGAAAGGCGACAAAAGTCACGGCACGCATGTCATGCGCTGTTGGCATTTGAATTTAGTAGGCCACGTTTACAATGGCAAAATTTATCTCGGGATTTTCCGCCAAAACAAAGTTCCTCCTTTCTCTACTAGAAAGCGCTATAATGTCAAGGAGCTTAGAAATCTAACCTCCTTGACTTTTATAGCGTTCCAAGGAACGGCAAAATTTGACGTGCAAGCTGCCGTCTGGGCGTCAAATAACGAAGCTTGCTCCCGGCACCCAAGGCCAAACTATCTTATTATTATTATTGTTATTATTATTATTATTATTATTATTATTATTATTATTATTATTATTATTATTATTATTATTATTATTATTATTGGTTATCTATGGGATAGCCTAGTGTACAGACAAAAGAAATACACATAACTAACTACTTCGTGTTACACATGTTGACGTCCATAATACCTTTGGGTGACCACATGTTCCCTATGTCGATGAGCTCAGGGTGATGGCCCAAATTGTTGGTATCCGTTAGGCATGTTCTCACTGAACCATCCTGTGTATATAAAACTTGTCTAATCTTTTAAATTGTAGGGGGCAAATTTTGAACTGATATGTTCATAGTAGGAAAGACTGGCTGCGTGGCTCAGCGGTAACGTTCTCACCTGCTGTGCTCAAGGTTGCAGGATCGAATCCTGTCGCAGTCAGCTGGCATTTGAGGGTGCGCAATGTGAGGGAGCCGTGTCAGTATATTTACTGGCACGTTAAGATCCCCTTCGGGGCAAAATTTAGGCATCCCGGCTTCTCTAAAAGCCTTAGTATTTAAAGGGACGTAATCCAATAACATTAACATTATCATTAGGGCTCGGATTTTTAGGTGCTAAAAATCGGTAAAATATTTATTTTTTATGTATTAAAATACCTGAAATATGTGACAAAAAAGTAAAAATATGTTATTATAAGTATATTATTGTGAATATAAACAATATGCAGTACTCACGAATGCAATTTATTCTATGTCTCACTGACTGCTGAAGCATTACAATACACAACGAGATACATCTTCAGGTTGTCCATCACAAATGACGGACGATTATCGCGAAACACTTCTTTTGAAGGCGCGAAACTGCGGCAATATGTTTCTTGCCCATGAGGTATGTGTAAGTTGAGATCGCTGTTCGGCCTTGATTGCTTTCCCACAAGGTTGGCAGAACAGAACGGTCCCATCAGAAGTAAAATTATCTTTAAATTCTGCAACAGACGATAAATTGTAGTTGTTTTTACTTTAGGCATCGTAGAACTGCCTTACACTTCACAGTACCAGAAATGAACTGCATGTGAGTGACACTGGTTCCAGGTAGCTGGGGGGAGGTCTAGCACGTGTTGAAATATGGCTATGGACAAGGAAATCCCCGGCATCCATAGTGAGCGGCACGGGGCGACAAGTTAAGAATAACACAGTTGCAAACTGACATACGCTCTGCATGAAGATTAGATAGCTCATAGGTTCTTCCCCGTTGAAGTAACAGAACAAAAATGCAATAAACTGAAAGATCTAGCATACTGATTTAGAAAAAATTAAATATTATGTATTTTTATGGGCTATAAGTGAAAAGCAGGAATGTATGTGTTTATAGAAAAAATGCTTAAAAATATGTATTTACATAAAAAATATTTATTTACCTAAAAATCCGAGCCCTAATTATCATTGTAGGAAAGGAAACTGCTGACTTGCTGTAGCGTGATATCTAAACAGGCGATAATGCCTCGCAATGCAGTCGACACAAGCTGCTGAAACAACATTCTGCATAAGAGTGCAGCTATTAACGACGACCGATATGCGCGGAGTTAAATTAGCTGAGTAAGTGCGTTCAAATGTGGGTTTTGTTTTTCAGCATGTGCATTTGTATTCAGATTTTATCGGAAAACACGACAAATTGCGCAACATTACTTTTAAGATGCAGATGCACCGATAAAGGAAGATATTTTTATGTTTGCTCTGCAGAATAACATAATCTTTAAAAACTGAACTTCTAGCGGCTTCGGTCGCGTAGTTGGGTCCATGCTGAACTGCTAAGTCCAAGATCGCGAGTTCAAACCCGGCCGAAGTCGTCGGATTTTTTAAGAGCGTTAAAATCCTTCAGTATGCCTTCTTTCGGAGGGGAAGTAAAGCCGGCGGGCCCATGTCATAGTTTATGGCACGTAAAAGAACCTACCACTGCAATTGGTGGTGTGTAGAAAAATATGTATGTTATATTTGGCTGGTTAGGAAACGCTCTATCAAGTTCCAACGTTCACCGCTAGGTGTTAGTAACAGTATCATCTGGTAGTCAAAGTTAGAACTAAGTTACTTGAAATTGAACTTGTTGGAAGCCGTCGGCCGTTCAATCAAAAATACCCTGCTTATGGCCATTGGCTGCGATTCATATATCAAAAACTGAACTTTTCTCTGAGGTAGAAATCAAGATAGTAGTTGTTTTATTCAAGGGGCTTGGAACCCGTGCCCATTTGGCCCTGCGTACTTTGGTGTGTGTAGAATTTTGTCAGATATCCTGAGTTGTAATTCAGGTGAGGACTGGGATGGAGGCACCCGTGGCTTTAAGTTACGAATCATCCTGGCATTTCTCTGGAGTAGAAATGGGAAACCGCGGAAAATCACTCCCAGGATGGCTGAAATGGGAATCGAACTCCATCTCTTCTCAGTTTTGCCTCACGAGGTTGAACTACATTCCAGCCCTCAGACCAGAATTAAGAATTAAGGTCCGGGTTCGATATCCGGCTCTGCCATGAATGTTAATTCTGGTCTGAGCTGGAACAGAGTTCACTGAGTATCGAGAGGTAGAACTGAGCAGAGGTGGGTTCGATACCCACCTCAACTGTCCTAGAAGTGTATTCCGTGGTTTCCCACTTTTACTCCACGAACATACCGAGATGATACCTGAATTAACACCATGGTCGCCTCTTTGCCCAATTCTCGTCTCAATTAGGCTATAACTATACACACTAATACAGTCATCACTCTAACACAGATTATCAGGCATATTATACACTCACCCAAGTACACGGAGCTACATGACTACAATGTCACAAAGTCCTTAAATAATCATAAACAACAACTACTATTAACTAGAGAATGAAAATTACTTTGCTCGACCAGAAAACGAAGCCTGAACCTCCGTTTTATGGACCATTGTTCTTACATTGAGCAATTGCAAACATCCAATCTTTACTTGTCTAAGTTACTTCCCCACAAACAGATGGTGTTATTTCTTTTGAGGGGTATGGGGTATCTTAGTCATTAGCCCCGTGAATTTGAGTGTTTGTTGAACTTGTCTGATAACCTGTGTTACTGTGATGACTTTAGTAGTGTGGTTGGTTCCTCAGTTTAGGGGCTGCGACTACGCGGTCATGTATCCCCGTGTACTTTGGGTGTGTGTAGAATCTGTCTGATAACCGGTGTTAATTGTGATGGCTGTATTAGTGTGTGTTATCTGTTTTTTAATTCAAGTAAGGACTGCAGACATTCGATTTTCAAGTAGTTTCAACTTTTGCTACCAAACGCCACCGTCAACGACCAACTAGTTCTGAACTTGGTTACTAGATGCCACCACAGTCGGCTCCTGGCGACGAACGTCGGATCCTAAGAGCGTTAGTCCAATCTAAGCTATAATTTAGCTTCACACAAGCGCAATTAGTGGAAGGTTCATTATCATGCCATAAATATATGACATGGGACCACCGCACAGTGGGCCAGAATCTTGAAAACGTGGCCAAGAAGGGAAAAAGAAAAGTTTCTGGATGGAAATTTTGGACTATCAGGTTGGCTACAGTAATGTTGGGGCTACTGAATACCGGTTGTGCGGCCTAGCAGTTGTTCATTTCGTTCGTTATATCTCAGATCAATCGCGGCATGTCATTCTTAGCGGTGCGTGCAGCCGGCCAGGCTACAAAATAGTCTTGTCGTTAAAGATAAATATTTGTGTTCTGGGTTACTGAAGGGACTATTTTCAATAAGGAAGGTGTTCCAGTAGGTATGTACTAATTAAAACTCACTTATATCATTATTGAATCATTAGTTATACCTGTTTTTTTAATTGACTTAATACCGGAAAAATCATGAGAAAATTGTAGGATGTGCTTAAAAAATAGAGATAAGATACGAATTCCACGACATTCCGCTTTCTTTTGCACTGTGTCCGCAAGTATATAACCTTTGTGAATTAACCATAAAATCCACCTACTGGTACCAACTCCGGCTTTGAGTCACGTTTTAAGTGATACTTGCAAAATGTCGTTTTCACATTATTTTGCAGACGATTTCGAGCGGACATCAAATCGACGTTGAAAAGTTTCGAGCTTACGCCATAGCAACTGCCAGGCACTACGTCAAAGAATACCCCTCGTACAACATGCCAACAGCAGTCCATAGATTGTTGATCACAAACCAGACATTATTTCTTCGGCTATTTTACCCATCGGTCAACTGTCGAAGGATGCTCAAGAATCAACCAATAATTTGATAAAGAAAAAGGCCTATCGCCTGAGTTTTTCTCGAAAGTTTTCCAGAGTTAAGACTATGGAAGACGTGTTCAGGAGATCGTTGGCAACCACAGACCCCTTTCTTCTCCACGCGAATCATCACCAAAGAAACTGAAGAGTTTGTCGCCAGAAGCCGTTGCCCTCTTGATTCCTGTGGTGGAAGATTATGAAGATTCCGATGCAGATGATGAGGAAACAGTCTTTGAAGATGATGATGATGATGATGATTCAGTTGAAGAAGCAGAAGAAGAAAAAAAGGACGTTGAAAGATGAAAAGGAAGGAGAAAACGACAATTTCTAATTATTAGTTACAAACAATTTACTAAATGTTATGGTGTTTGAAGCCATTTTCAGTGTTGCCTTAGTAAACGAAAGCTTTTCAGTCGGTCAACACGATTGTACCCAAATGAGATTTATTATTCTCGTGTTATTTTTTTAAGGATTAGGGAATAACCCATCATATTTGAGTACGATCGTATATACCGACTGAAAAGCATCAAACTTTAATTTACTAAATGTATAATTATTGTAATTGATATAAAATTATTTTTTGAAACATTTTACACCATCTTCTATCCTCTATTTGATCCCTTCTCGAGCTTTTCATGTTTTGAGCTTATGTTTTTAACCATTAACTACCACAACCCCGACATATTGATTTTTATATAAATAAAAATAATTTGATCAACTTTTGTCCGACATCTTGGATCCACCATTTTTTTTTTAATTTTTGAACTTATAATCTTCATCAGCAAGCTCCATAATTCCCAAAAAATACGTTTATATGAAATTATCAATATTTGCCCGCCATCTTGGTCCCGCCATTTTGTTTTGTTTTTTCACCTTTTGATATCATATTCTTAATCGGCAACTTCAATTTTTTTTTGTCGTGTGGCCTCCTGAGAGGCCGAGTGCAGGTCTTTCGAGTCGACGCCCGTGGGCGACCTGCGTGTCCGGATGAGAGATGGAATGGATGAAGGTGAATGAAACTGGGCAAGGATGTGAAAGGAAGCGGCCGTGGCCTGTCAGAGGGTACCGTCCCAGCATTTGCCTGGTGTTGAAAATGGGAAACCACGGAAAACCATTTCAAGGACGGCCGACGGTGGGGCCTAACGCAGCGCTTTAACCAGCGTAGCCACTACTGTCGGTTCGGCAACTTCAAAAACCTTTACATACTAACTTCGGTACAAATTGCACAACTATTTATATTTTGGCCACGTTTTCAAGATTCTGGCCCACTGTGCACCGGTTTTACTTCCCCTCCGAAGGAAGGCATACTGAAGGATTTTTAACGCTCTTAAAAAATCCGACGACTTCGGCCGGGTTTGAACCACTTTAGTAGCGTGTGTAGCTGTATTAGGGGCAGGGATGAGGTAGTGGCCCCGGGACCTGAAATAAGGTACTATCCCGGCATTTACATGGAGGGACTGTGGGGGTAAAACACGGGGAAAATACACACTCAGGATAGCCACCTATCACCCCAGCCTCGACAAGCATCAAACTGTCGAGTCGTGTCGAGTTAAGACTTCAGAGAACAGTATGTGTTTGGAAATTCACTGTTCACCTCGGCTTTTCTGAATTGCGTCTGGGACCTGCCATCCAATGCGCCTTTTAAGTTTACGCTGGTTAAACCGTTAAAGATACCGGGCGAAGCCGGGGCAGGTCGCTAGTTAAGGAAATAAAAGAGAAATGGAAGAATTGTTCTCAATCCTGAGAGTTTGGACCACTTAAGGTTACCTTATGATGTACAATGTGTGGTGGACTATGCACACCCTGCCCCTTTAGGCACCTCATAATATATGTGGAGAATATCAGTAAAGAAGAGGCAATTTAAGCGGGAAAATAAAAGGCACTATAGGCCTAAGATATCCTAATACTAACGGGATTGGAAGAGAACAAAAGTAGAACAAGGTAGATCGACAAGAAAGATGAAACAAGGAGCCTAATTAAAGTAAGTGAAAGCAATGCCGCACTCTACGGGAGCCTGATAGTTACTAAACCACTTTCCACAAGTTGTGAAGCCCTGTGGTATTGCACTAGGTAAAACTGACCATTTGAGTTGGCCCCCTCCGAAAATAAATCCTACGTGTAGACGTAGTCTGACCTCCAACTATGCTACTGCAGCGTCCCTCTTTAAGGAAATGAGAAGCTTGGGGAAAATACGCCCTATGTTTCTTATTGCAGTTGCTAAAAGGAACAGTTTTACTATCAACAGTGATAGGCATTGTAGTAGCAAATGCACATCACTATTTGCTACTTCATATTAAATATTCCTGTATTTACGGGAACAGGGGGTGACATAAGGTGCATTTTCAATGTGGCGGATGGTTATTACAGTTGACGCGGATTCGACCGGCGAGCCAGAAACGGTCAAAGGTGGCTGACATAATTTTTAAGATTATTAATGATAATAATAATAATAATAATATAGTACATTATGCAACGAGCCTATAATGGCTATAATTAAGACACGAGTATCTTTATAAACGAGCGTATGCGAGTTTTATAATTTCCATACGAGTGTCTTAATTACCATTATAGGCGAGTTGCATACGACTGTTTATGTTCGACGATAATTATAACTTTATTATATGTTTTAACATAAATATTCATAAATATCTGTTGAGATTGTCACTAGAATTGTTTGATCGGGTGCTGCGCTGGGTGTAGGATATCTCTGATTTCCAAGCTCTCTGAACGGCCGACGCATGCGCTCTGTGTGCTTCAATGCCATATGTGCAGATTGAGCGCCAGTATTCTGTAAAAATGTCACCGAATGCGTTTGAAAACAACACGCTGTGTAGAAATTGGATTTGGGGATATTAAGGTACAGTGCAATTTCTTGTCTCATATTCACCAGTTTATTTACGCGAACATATGGACGGTGCACTTTCGGTAATTTATATAGACATGTTGGATTTTGAACGCATGCGCGAAGGTATCCTTATCTAATTGGTCACACAACTGTTTCTTGAGCTCTGATTGGTGGGAGAAACTGTTTCATAATGAAAAATAGTGTTATAATGACCATCATTATGATACAGTTTTCAGACATATAACAGTCAGGGTCGAACATAAATAATAATAGAAAATCTTCCTCATAGTCAATGGAACCCGACAAACCAAAGTACGTTGGTTAGCAGACACCCAAAAGGACCTCATTGAAATCAACATTGACCCACTAACAACGACACGGACTGCATATAGACAGAAAGTAAATTCATATCAGTTTCCACCCAAGTTCCCTACGGTACGGAATTTGAAACTCAAAGCTGCATGGTCTCAAGAAAGATGATGATGATTGTTGTTTTAAGGGGCCTAACATCTAGGTTATCGGCCAGGTCTCAAGAAAGAAGACAGGCTCATAGAGAAAGGATGAGGAAGTTTTGGGAAGATAAGAAGACCAATGCTAAATAATGGTTCTACTTGCTCCTTAGAGGGCCAAACGCATTATATATAATAGTAATAATAATAATAATAATAATAATAATAATAATAATAATAATAGCAATAATAATAATAATGAGTTACGTGGTTAACAGGTCAATTAACTATTATTATTTTCTAGACGTCACAGTACCGATATTTTGATGTATATCGTGGAATAAAATTTTCAAAAAGCTCTCTTGTATTTAATGACCCCCGATTGCATACGATTTAAGAACCCTACCAACTTCGCCGGTTAAGAATTACAGTAAGGAACTTAAAGTTAGCATCTCTTTGCAATAGGTTGGTTGAAATGAAGTCTACAGCTAATATCAATGTATATTTTTAAAATTTAAAATATGTAAATTCTTTGGAGTAGCAATTTGATGTACAATTGGTATTTAGACCAAACATTTGATAAAGTTAATTTTTTGTTCATTCTATTATACTTCTTAATAGATGAAGACTGTCGGATGTAGTTTTAGCAAATTTATTGGCACGTTGAAGATACCATTCAAGGCAAAATTGCAGGAACCTCGTCGTCTCTAAAGCCGCAGTAGCTTATAGAGACGTTAAACCCATTTTATTATTATTATTATTATTATTATTATTATTATTAGTACTATTATTGTTCAAGTAGCCCTAATGAGGAAAGGGAGAGTACAGTTTTATGGACACTTAGTGAGGATGAACAGTACTAGATTGACGAAGAGGATTTTTTCAGGAAGGGAAGGCGGAGCCGAAATGGTTTCGGGAAGTGAGATTGGACTTGGATCAGATGGGGGGGAAAGAAGAAGACATAATGGACAGAGAGCGATTCAGACGACTAGTTAAGGAGATTCCATATTTCCAGGAGACAGGGGAGTTGTCAGTGAGGAAAGGAAGATCTTACATGGAGGAACAGAAGAAGGAAGTGGGAGAGAGGATGGAGAGATTTTGACAAAGTGTGAAGACAAAAAATAATGTAAAAACTGTCAAACGTGGTCCATAGTTGGCCGTAACGAGTAAAAAATAATTTTATAAATTGTTCAACTGTATAGCGTGCTGGACTTTGGCTGAGGTGTCCTGGGTTTGATTCCCGACCGGGTCTTGGAATTTAATTTTTCATTGATTGATTCCTCTGGCTTGGGAACTGAGTGTGTCTGACTTCACCATTCAATTCATCGTCATCACAACGCGCAGGATCTCTTTAGACTTCAACTAGAACGACCTGCACCAGGCCTCTCCGGAATCTATACGCAATATAATAATAAATAATCATAAAATAATAATAATAAATGATATTTGCTAAATTCAAAAATGGGAATGCGTTTTCTTTTATTCGCAAACGGAATTAATTCTTGCTTATCTCAACAAAATGGACAATAAACAAGTAGTTCCGTGAAGAACTAAAGCCTATTTTCATATAACGTACTTATGTTAATTGCCACTATCAACATACAAAATTTCAGTTTGATTGCTGCAATAGATTCGTAGATATTGAGAACCAACTAAATATTGAGGATGATCGCCATGTTGGATTTTTATATATGTAGGTCTTAGAGTTATGTACTGTTAGCCTACATAAGGATTATTGTGTACATATAGTATTCAAACTTCAATCGCATGATTAGGACAGATCAAGTAAAAAAGAGATTTTAAAATTTCGCGCAGCTGCCATCCTGTGGTTATGGAAACAATTCAAATAAATTAGATGCTAGTGGATTAACATTTGTATAAGGATTTACTGTACCAAGTTTCACTGCACTCGGATGGTAAAATTGCGAGGAACGTCCTTGTGAATATTTATGCATCGCATCGCTGCCATGTTGGATTTGTGATCACCAGGTTATTAAAAGTCCTATAGGTGAACTTATGTCCATAGCCCCTATGAACGTAAAACAAATCAGTTTGATTGCCGTGATAGATTCGTAGATATTGAGTTCCGTGTAAATATTTCGGATGGTCGCCATGTTGGATTGTTATATGTATAGGCCATAGAGTCATGTACCATTAAAGAAAAATTATCGCGTAGGTTCTTTATTCAAACTTTCACTTCGCTCGCATAATTACGACACAAGAAATAAAAACTTAATTTTCAAATTCGCACAGCCACCATCTTGAGTTTCATTGAAATCGCTCCAGCCGTTTAGAAGTTATTAGCGGGACACACACGCACACGAATCACACATGCACACACAGACACACGGACAAAAGGTGATCTCATAAGCCTATTTTTTCATAAATGAAAATAGGCTTAAATTTAACCACGCTGAAGAGAACAAAACATAAGCTTGGCCTCGGAAATACGTTCCTGGATGGGTTTGAGAAGGTAAAGATTCAATTATTGTTATTATTAGCCTACTTTCCACATTTTGGAAAAATAGTAGACTTTTGAAATCAAAACGGACAAATGTGTGTCTTTCTGTAATTTTATCTGTGTGGGGCAGATGGTCTCGATTATCCACCCCTTAGAACAACAATAACTTCCGTCTGTGTGTGCCCCCTCCCCCTTCCTTAACATCTCATAAACGGTTGCAACTATCGAAACCAAATGTGGTATAAGTGAAGATCTATGCCAGGATAGGCCCTATCTCAGACCATATTTGAAAATGACGTCTGTGCTAATTCTGCAGAAAAATCACTTTTGAAATGTGAACTCTAAGCTGGATTTCTCTGAAGGTATTCATGGGAACTGTTGCAAAATTGGCACACATATAGACTATAATATTTCAGATTCATTTTAAGGAACCCATACATTACAGTAGTCTACTGGCAACATGATTCTACGCGTGCTGATATGTTCGATGTTTAACTGCATGTAACATCCATACTAGCAAATGGATTTCCTCAAATATTGGCACATATCATGATTTTCGAATTACAGTAATGTGAGCAATATATATTTGACGGTGTTTCCAACATGATTCTAATCGTGCTGATGAGGTGTTGAACTGCATGTACAGTAACTTCCATACCTGAGAATGGATTTCATCCAAATTTTGTATATGCAATGTATGCTCTAGGGCAAGTAATATTCTGAGTACATTTGAGCTCTAAACTCCATATTGTAGAATCTGTTCATATAAACAATTTAAAACTCGATCGCTACAATTTCTGAATATTGCAGATATTCAGTATTTTGAGCAACACGCATAATGTGTATAACAGTGTTACCATAATAATTCTACGTACGCTTATAGTTTCAAGTTTAACTAAATGTAACTTCCATAACACTCAGTGGATTTCTGCCAAATTATGTACACACAAATATTTTTGTAACGGATATTTGCGCATATTTTCAGATCGAGCAGTCTTACCAACAACCTATTAGGTCCCCCTGAACATTTGAGCCGCAGACTCAATATCTCAGATTCCACGCATAGAGACAGCTTCAAACATACCGTACTGTTCTGTTATACTCGGAGCAAATCTTATAATACCAGTGTTACCATCATAATTACGTAGATAAAGATATTACACTAAATCAGTTTCATTGCGGGAATAAGGAGTGAATCTTAACAAATCTCGACTAGTTGTGCTAGTTTTAATACTACTGCAACTAATTACGTGTATATATTGTAAATACCATCTCCCACCTCACTTTTAGACATAGGCTAGATTTATTTATTTTAATTAATTTTTATGTATTTATTTATTTATTTATTTATTTATTTATTTATGTATTTATTTATTTATTTATTTATTTATTTATTTATTTATTGAGTTTCCAAAGCATAGAAGGAACCCTATTTTGCCTAGCATATTAGGGTTATAGTTCGACAATTACAGAATACTTACTACTTGTAGCCTATTAAATTATAATAACCTACGGAAGATATGAAATATGTAAGAAATAGATTTAGTCTCATACCCTAAGTGTAAGGGTCCTGATGGTGATTGCTTGATAATCGAAACTCATCATCCAAGTGTATTTATTAATCTCATGGAAACATTTTTCAGGATTAGGAACACAACCATTACAATTGGGTACAATCTTTTTGGCAGACTGAAAAACATCAAATTTTGATTATTAAGGTAACACTGAAAAATGGCTTCCGAAACGATCATCTTAAATTTTAAGAAAAGTAGATTCTTTAGTTCGTTCCGGTACCAGTTGCTATTGTTATTATTATTGTGTTACATTTAGAAACAACTCCTCTCTTTTGAGAGGGATAGATTACCTCAATGTTTCGTCCCATGAATATATAGTCACCACCACCACCTGTTTGGACACCCACCACTTGCTGCTGGCAAACATTTGGTGGCCAGGCCAGCCAGTGATCTGGGATCTACGCATGTGGGTTATGATGACACTGATCCCCAGTTACGGCAGTGAGTTCAGGATGGTCAAGCCCGTGGAATGTGGCCCGCAGCGCAATGACCCTGGCTGAGTATCGACCTCGCGCCCCCTGCCCGCGTACGAGTGCGTGCTTCCTCTCTCACGCCAGGACAATGAATAATTTAACTCCAGGTATCACCCCGTGGCTGGTGCAAGGCGAGACAAATGAACAATAGCTTACAGTACATCGACTGCGAAAAGTCGATATCGCCAATCTTTTTGAGGTCACACTTGCTGCACCACAACTTATTGGTAAAATACATGAATTTTCGTACCGAGTAATTACTTCTATCTTCTTAATTCTGGAGTGTTTTCGTGATTTTTCTTCGTTCAATATTAATTTTCTAAGATTGTCCTACTGCTACAAATTTTATTCATTTATCGTATGGCTTTTAGTGCCGGGAGTGTCCGAGGACATGTTCGGCTCGCCTGAGTCTGTAGCTACTTTCAGCGGACACCCCTAGGGTGAGCTACAAGTTCCGTTCAATTTCAAGTACTGTAGTTCCAACTTTCGCTACCAGATATCAATGATACCTAGTGGTGAACGTTGGAACTTTGATAGAGCGTTCCGACGAAATCTAACCTAACAATTTAGCTGCACACAAGTTTAGTCTGTTGAAGGATCTTTTACATACCATAAATCTATGACATGGGACCACCGGCTTTACTTCCCCTCCGAAAGAAGGTGGATTTTTAACGCTCTTAAAAAATCCGACGATTTCAGCCGGGTTTGAACCCGCTATCTTGGGGGCACAGCATGCTAGCAACTACGCCACCGAAGCCGCTACTGCTACAAATAATACTCATCATTACTGTATTAGTGACGTTCGTTGATTGCTGATTAGTCTACAACTGTTCAGTCGGTCAACACATTGTTATCACAATCACGGACATTACGAAAAAAAAAACTGAAATAAATTATATACTACGCTAAATTCATCCGCCGGCCCCGTGGTGTTGGGTTAGCGCGCCTGCCTCTCGCCCGGAGGCCCCGGGTTCGATCCCCGGCTCCGTCAGGGATTTTAAAACTGACTTGAGGGTTCGAACGGGGTGCACTCAGCCTCGTGAGGACAATTGAGTAGCTGTCTGACAGTGAGACAGTGCCCCGATCACGAATAGCAAGATTAACGGCCGAGGCGACCCGACGCGCTGATCACGCGTCACCCCAATATCTGCAGGCCAAATGGCTGGGCAGCGGTCGCTTGGTCGGCCTTAGCGCGTCATGGGCTGGATAGTGCCAGGGGTTGACTTTTTTTTTTTTTTTGCTAAGTTCATCCGACAAAGAACTCAAGTGCCTGAACCAGGAGAAGTTAGAAGCTGCGTTTTCTGCCAAAATCTTCCAAATCGTCTCAATAGTACAGGAAAAATCTTGCATTCATGAGAAGTCAACGGAAATATATTTATTCGTTTAAATAGTGTGTTTAAACAATAGTACAGGAAAAATCTTGCATTCATGAGAAGTCAACGGAAATATATTTATTCGTTTAAATAGTGTGTTTAAACAAATAAACAAGACGATAGCCCCTGCCAGAACTGTGTCACACGTACAGCCTGCATAACACTAGAGACGGGAGGGTAGTCTGCAAACATGGGGCGCACACAACCCATTGTGCATCGAAAAGAATATTCAAACAAAATTGCCCGCAGCAGTGACGAATTGCACTCTGATTACATAAATATTGACAATTAGTTTAAAAGGTGCGTTTAAACAAATAAACATATTTATAGAAGCCCACATAACAGTAAAGTCGGGTGGGTAGTTAATGAGCATGCGCACAGGTTCCCTAGTAGACTCATATAGGGTAGTATATTACGGCCCCTGTGTGAGAAATGTCGCATGAACATAAACCACGTACCAGGATTCACTGCGGGCTCCTTCTTTATTAGTTTAAACGCACTTTTTAAACAAATTGTCGATATTTAAGAAATCAGAGTGTAATTCGTCACTGCTGGCAATTCTCTTTCTATTAAATGCACGACCGGTTACCTGTGAGCATCCCATGTGTATAAACCACCCGCCCGACGATAGTGTTATGCGGGCTGGACGTGATACAGTTCTGGCAGGGGCTTTCGTCTTGTTTATTTGTTTAAATGCACTTTTAAAACAAATAAGAATATTTCCGTTGACTTTTCAAGAAATGCAAGATCTTTCCTATACTATTGGGACGATTTGGTACATTTTAGCACAAACCACACCTTCTAACACCCTCTGGTTTAGGAGCTTGAGTTTTGCAAAACATACACCTTAGTGTTTTACACAATGATGATTTGTTTTGGACTTCAGAAGAGGGAGAAATCTAAGAGATAGCATGTTTAGCTTGTCAAGCGAACATCAACAGTTTATAAACAAAATAGTTCTACAAAACACTACCAAACCTAGGTTACAGTGTCCTCCAAAAATAAAACCCCCGACAAAATCTTAGAAAATGAGGTAACTATTAGGCCTACAGGTAAAATACTCAAGAATTATGCCAAAGATCGCAGGTTCAAACCCGGCAGAAGTCGTCGGATTTTTAAGAGCGTTGAAATCCTTCATTTTCCCTTCTACGGAGAGGAAGTAAAGCCAGCGGCCCATGTCATAGATTTATGGCACGTAAAAGAACCTACCACTGCAATTGGTAGTGCATAGCAAAATTTGTAGGATATATTTGCCTAGTTAGAAACGCTCTATCAAGTTCCAACGTTCTCCGCTAGGTATTAGTATCTGGTAACCAAGTTGGAACTATTTGAAATTGAAGTTGTTGGGAGCTCTCGGGCGTTCAATCAAAAATATCCAGCTATGGTCATTGGCTGCAAGTCATCTTATATAGCTTACTGCCATTTCATTCTAATGCCTTGCCCTGTTTCATCCATCCTCATTTATTTCCTCTCCCATTAACACCTCTTGACCACCTTGTGGTACAGTGGCTGACATCCCGCACTGCCTAGAAATCTAACTCCGGTCTGAAGCTGGAGCGGGATACTCTCTGCCTAGTGGGGCAGAACTGAAATGAGTGGGGAGAGGAGGGAGGAGGTGGGTTTTCGTGGTTTCGACTGCTAATCCAAACAAATGTCGGGGTGGTTCCTAAATTAAACCACCGCCTCCTCTTTCCTAATCCTAATGAAAATCCACAGCCTGCTTCCAGTCGACTGACTGGGTCAGTGAATGGAATGAATGAAGCCCCCATCTAGCGGCGAGGATATGAACTGTGCTGGCAGCCGAAGCCTGTCGCACTCCTCTGGGGCAATGATTAAATGAATGACAGATGAAATGAAATGACAGGGGAGAGTGTAGCTGGAATGAAATTGGGACAGGGAAAGCCGGAGTACCCGGAGAAAACCCTGTCTGCCTCCGCTTTGTCCAGCACAAATCTCACATGGAGTGACCGGGATTTGAACCACGGACCCAGCGGTGAGAGGCCGGCGTGCTGCCGCCTAAGCCACGGAGGAGTCCTTCCTAATCCTAATCTCAATAACAAATACAGTACACACACACACACACTACTGCAGGCACCACAATAACACAGGTTATCAGAAAATATCGCGTGCGTGCATGCGAGCATGTGTCTGTGTGTTCGTGTATACACATAATCAAGTAAACGGGGCTAAATGACCAAATATGTCAAAAAACTCTAAATAAATGTTGGCTGTCAACCCGGAGGTCCGGGTTCGATCCCCAGCTCTGCCAAGAAATATTATATATTCTGGTCTGAGGGCTGGAGAAGAGGTGGGCTCGATTCCCATCTCAGTTATCCCGGAAGGGATTTGTCGTGGTTACCCACTTCCACACCAATCAAATGCCGGGATGGTTCCTAACCTAGGCCACGGCCGCCTCCTTCTCATCCTAGCCTGAATTACAAATACACACACTATTACAGCTACCACACTAACACAGGTTGTCTGTCTGTTAGGTAGTCAGCCCGAAGGCTGGTTGGATCCTCAAAAAGCACCGCCGTTAGGTTATGTGAGTAGATACCCACAAAAACCCAAGGCAGCGCTATATTGAGGCGTACAAGGCAAGATAAGGAGTGAGGTAGTTTGCCATTGCTTTCCTCACTGAGTCAGAACAGCAGTAGCCTACTAACCCTATGAGTAGAACCTTTCACAGCATCCACAGGCACTGACTGTGCCCTGAAAGTCATTACTTAGCACCACCCATTCCTCAGTAGCTTCCATACAATCGCAGCCATGAGTGAGACTGAGGCATCGGTGAAAAGCCACATTTTACTCTAGCCTGTGCCAATAGACAAATGCAAATGTACTGCATTCATCAAGAGATGGCAAACAGGCCTCGTTATCGGACAATATTTTATTTTATTTATTTATTAATTTATTTATATTTTTGTATATTTACATATATATACTAGCAACCTGCCCCGGCTTCGCCCGGGAAAAGTTATGAATGCATTACGTGATAAGAGTTGTTTTTGTGTTTTTTTTTTTTTGTGTGTGTTTTTTTTTTTTTTTTTTTCAATGAACTACGGCCTATATCCGTTTTACGTCTCGGCACGATGGGTTAAAATCACTGACTGGACTATTAATAAATTATCATGGAGATGCATGTGCAACGAATTCTTGTCAGACGTAATTTAAAAATGGCGAGGTGCATGAAACACAAATCCCCTTTCCTTCCAATCTTAACTTGACTGTGTATTTTGCGGAACGAAAAGTTCACAGGCGAAATAAAGAAAACCCGAGTTGCACTTCTAGGGAAACTCCAAACAAAACCACTCTTCTCTGAAGTCTTAACTCAACAAGACTCGACAGTTTGCTGCTGGCAAATACGCTCGCCCACTAGCTAGGCTGTAGCTGGGAATGATAGGCTGTTCCTTGGCTAGGTCGTAAGCTGTCGCCTCATTAATTGAATGGAGATTGTTGGAAGAAGTGAAAAAGTAAAAACACTTATAGTGGGCGATGTATTGAAGATAGAGATATGCTCTTGTGGACTTTTTTTGTAGAACTTTTCGTGCTGAACAATTCTTACACTCATAGTATATTGATATTTTTGACGGTTTGCCCAGCGTAAGCTTAAAAAGTGCACGAATGCCAGGTTTTGTTTACGACATTTTCACTGAAATCGTTACTGCTTGGCTGCCTTTGATCATTGACTATTCTCTACAGAAATCTTCCTCTAGATATCCTTTACAGTGGTGAAAACGGCATCAAAATCCACCAAGTGGTTCTCGAGATTACCCGTGACATCCAAGAATCGGGAACTTTGTTTTATACTAAGTAGAGATATTTATAGTACACGGGGCTAAATGACCACGATGTCCAAGCCCCAAATTGAAACAACAACAAAAAATCCAAATAAATTAACAGCAACCCAACAACATTTCTGAAGAGATTGTCAGCCTAAACGTTCAAATTCACCGTACATCATTTCCGACCCCATTGAAAACGGAATAAAAGGTGTGGACGTACCGTTATTAAATAGATCTGCTCAAGGGCGATTTTTAAGTGAAAGGGGAGCTTTAGCTCTGCGTATTTCCACGGTCTGCTATTGCTGCATATAAATATTTGAGTCGCACATTATCACCCAATATCTTCCTTTAATGCACCCATTTAGTATTACTGATGGAACATTAGTTTATATTGCGTTTTTATGTCTCCAGATGTGAGTATAACGAACCTAAAGTGATGCTTATGTCGTGGATTTCCTCATCTTAAGCTACACCGGAGAAAATCTCAGTTTATCTGTTATTTTGTGCGAACTTTGAAGCCCGACATTTTCGTATTTATTCACTAAGATTATTCTTTTTTTCCTAATGTTCATGTTCGTTCTCTAATATACCACGGTATAGTGGTGCACGTAGAGTCACGCACCATGTTTGCAGCTATCCTCACAGTGAGTTTTTCTGTTTTTTTTTTTTCTGCGCTACTTCCAGGAAAATACTTGGATGGTACCGGTACCATAAGTTGCACTAATTGCTACAGTCACCACAATAATACAGTTTATCAGACAAATTCCATACACATAGGCGTACTTGTTCACAAGTTCAAGATGTAATTATGAAGCAACAACAACTTTGGTGCACATAATTTGCGAAGAATTTTCAATACGGTAACACTGGTGTACAAAGAAAACGTTTTTTTTTTCAGTTACAAAAACAATACAAGCTGTTTCTGGAAGATAATGTGTCCCTGAATCCAGATCTAATCTCAGAATGTATGTATCGGGTTCAGTTTCCATGTTACTGTATAATGGTTTTACTAAATGCAGGCGTCAGCCTTTATACTGGCAAAAGGAGAACATGAATATCTTTGTTATTAAAAAACAATCTGTATTAGTACACAAATTAATCAAAGAAATGAGCCACATAATAGTAAAGAAAAGTGAATAATTATAAACGATGCAACGATCACCAACGTGCTGCATGACTCGGCCGCCTCATTCGTGCCCTTGCGGTGGATTTCGGAAGTGAGGATTACGAATGGATGTCCTTGTATATATATTTCGATCGTTTTCCAAGAATTACATTCGCAAAAGAAAACTGAATGCTAATTAATCAAGCAATAACAACGTAACAAAAAATGAATCACTATCAAGGTGTTGAAAGATATAGGGTAGGCTGCCATATTACGAAAACCGAGCCATATCGACAAAAACGGACTTCATTTTCTAATTCAGTACCCACGACTTAGCTAAGAACACCATTTGCCTTCCTTGTAACAAAAATGCTGTTGACCAGTGTAATCGTTTGATGTATTTCTACCTCGATACACCGTAGACGTACACTGTAACTTCCAAAACATTTTGACTGCAACATTGGCAGTGAACAGAATTATGATTGTTGCTACACTGCGTATATTTGTGTACATTAGGAATTTTGCAAAAAATAGTTTTTAGAATTAACCATCTATATGGCTTGGGCAGTAATTAAGTTTACCTTCTCTTGCCTGCAGTGGCACGCTCGAGACACTCTCTTCAGTTGTGAATACGAGCAGCAGATGGCAGCATATACAGACGGGGAATCCCACAGGTGGTTAGCAGAGTCGCCTAAATGGTTCTTCATACGGCCACTTGATGTTGTATCGTGCTGCTATCTCGGTGATTTTATTGAACTACATCGTATTTGTAATTACAGAAGAAGTCCCGCCTTCCCCGACAGGTCGCAGCAGTTGAGCATTAGTTACCCTCATCGCCTCTCGGCAATCAACCACTCCAATTATTGTAATGCTTGAATAATAAGATTAGATATTGAAAACGTAGAGTAAATAGACTCTGTAGCGTAGCCTAAAATTTCAAACCGGGGACACTAAATAACGATTTTAATACTTAACGTCCTTAAAACCTTTAGAGGGCAGAACTGTTTTTTTTTGTTGTATTTATTTAAATTTAATTATTTTGGCCTAATTTTAATTTATTATTAATAATTGATGTCATATTTTTCATTTTAATATTTATATTTATTTTTATACTCTTAATATTTACATTTCTTTTAAAAGGTTACCTATTTATGATATTAATTTAAACTTTATAAGTTTGTTTATTTTGATTGTTTAAGCTTACCAATTTTTTTATTTATTTTATTTGTAATTTTATTCTCAATTTAAATTCATAAGCTTATTTATTTTCATTTTTACAAGCATTTTTATTTTTGAATTTTAATTGTTTCATTATACTTAATTTTTACGTTTCAATTTTAATTGTTTTTTTTTTATTCATTCATCATCTTAGGTCAAAGAGTAAGGAAATAATACTTGGTTTTCAGATATTTTAAGACCTCCACAAGAAAATTCGTTGAAATAGTGCTGAGCTGAAGAATTCAACCGTCTGCATCATAAACTATGATAGGTTACTGTAGGCGATTATTATACAGACCACTGTCCTATAAATGGTTAAATAATTTAAAATGGTACGAGATATCTACAAAAACTTAACTTATTTATAAACGTTAAATTGCTTGCCACGGTGGGTGAGTGGTTATCGTGTCGGTCTACTAACCCCAAGCCTGCAGGTTCGCTCCTGGCCATGGTAAGTGATTTTTGAAAGGCGGCAAAAATTACGACACGCATGTCATACGATGTTGGCATGTCAAAGAACCCATTTAAATTCAGTAGGCCATGTTCATAATGGCAAAATTAATCTCGGGAGTGTCCGCCAACACAAAGTTCCTCATTTCTCCACTAGAAAGCGCTATAGATTTCAAGGAGCTTAGATATCTAACCTCCTTGACTTTCATAGTGCCTCAAGGAACAACGAAATTCGACACGCAAGTTACCCTCTGGGTGTCAAATAACAAAGCTTACACCCGGCATCCGAGGCCATATGATATTATTATTATTATTATTATTATTATCATTATTATTATTATTATTATTATTATTAACGTTAAATTTAACTCTATGTTTGATTTTTGCCCCTTTTGTAATAAAGTAATTACTATATATGAATTGTAGCCAATGGCCATAGCAGGGTATTTAAACTGAACGCCCGTAGGCTCCCCATCAAGGCAATTTTGAGTAGTTTCAACTTTGGCTACCAAATGCCACTGTCACTGATACCTAGCGGCGAACGTTGGAACTTGATGTTGTTTGAGTCTTCAGTCTTTTGACTGGTTTGATGCAGCTCTCCATGCCTCCCTGTCCTGAGCTAATCGTTTCATCTCTACATAGCTACCACACCCTACATCCGAGGCAATCTGTTTAACATATTCTAACCTTGGTCTACCCCTACAGTTCTTGTCCTCGACCCTTCCTTCCATAACTAAGCTTGCTATTCCTGGGTGTCTTAGTTTGTGTCCTACCAACCTATCTCTTCTCTTCATTAGCAGTCGCCAGAAACATCTCTCCTCTCCCACTCGTCTTAATACCTCTTTGTTTGTAACCCTATCTACCCATATGATCTTCATCATTCTCCTGTAACACCACATTTCAAATGCTTCAATTCTCTTCTTTTCTGCTACACCAATAGTCCAAGTTTCACTTCCATAGAGCGCCACGCTCCAGACAAAGGCTTTCAAAAATAACTTCCTAATACCTAAATCTATATTCGATGTCAGCAGATTCCTTTTTTGTAGAAATGCTTTCTTTGCCTGAGCCAACCTACTTTTTATATCCTCTCTGCTTCGTCCATCACTGGTTATTCTGCTTCCTAAGTAACAGAAGTCTCCTACTTCCTTCAGCTTTTCACCTGCCAATTTGATCTCCATAGTGGTTTCTGATTTATTTCGGCTGCATTCCAGTATTTTTGTTTTACATTTATTAATTTTCATCATGTATTCTTTTAAGACGGAGTCCATACCATTCAAAAACTCATTCAAATCCTCAGGCTTGTCGGCCAAGATGACGATGTCATCAGCAAATCTCAGAGTTGAAATTATTTCTCCTTGAATCTTCACTCCCACTTTACATTTTTCTCTAATTTCCTTAATTGCTTGTTCAATGTAAAGATTGAAAAGTATGGGTGATAAGTTGCAGCCTTGCCTTACACCTTTCTGAATACCAGCTTCTCTCTCATGTCCTGTAACTCGAATGACTGCTGTCTGGTTTCTGTATAGATTGTATATCACCCTCCTATCCCTGTACTTTATTCCAATCGATTTCAAAATGTCAAACAATTTAGTCCAATCAACGTTATCAAAAGCCTTTTCTAAGTCTACAAAAGCCATGAACGTTCTCTTATCATTCCTTATTCTACCTTCCAAAATCAGCCTAAGACTTAGTACAGCTTCCCTTGTTCCTACATTTCTCCTGAAACCAAACTGGTCTTCACCCAACTCCGTTTCTATCTGGCTTTCAATCCTCTTGTAAATTATTCTAGACAGGATCTTTGAAGCAAGAGTAATCAAGCTGATTGTACGGTAATCTTCACATCTGTCAGCTCCCACTTTCTTTGGTATAGGGATGATTACATTCTTCTTGAAATCAGGGGGTACCTCACCTGTCTCATAAATCCTACACACCAAGTGAAATAACCTGATCAGACCTTCATCTCCTATGCAGCGTAGCAACTCAATCGGTATATCATCTATGCCTGGTGCTTTGTTCCTGCTTAAGTCTTCCAAAGCTCTATCAAATTCTGATCTCAATATTAAATCTCCTTTCTCATCCTCATCAATTTCCTCCTCCCTTTCCATTACATGATTCTCAATCTCCTTTCCCTTATACAAACTCTCTATGTAAGCTTTCCATCTCTCAACCTTTTCTTCCCTATCTGTTAGAGGCTTTCCATTTGTGTCCTTAATATTACAGCACTTAGTCTTCTTTTCCCCAAAAGTATTCTTAATCCTTCGATAAGCTGTGTCTACTTTTCCTAATTTCAGACAATTTTCTATACCTGCACATTTCTCTTTCAACCATTCTTCTTTCGCTTCCTTGCACTTCTTGTTAACCTCATTTCTCAGACGTCTGTATTCTGCTTTCCCCTTTTCATCTCTTACATTCTTGTGTTTCCGCCTTTCATCCATCAATTCTAGTATATCCTGAGTGATCCACGGTTTCCTACATATTCTTTCTTTCCTACCAATGTTTTCTTCTGCGGATTTTGTTATTTCATTCTTCAAAAGTGCCCATTCGTCTGCAATTGAAGTTTATTTAGGGTTTTTCATTAGTCCTTCCTTTATACTCTTCTTGAATCTTTCGTTTACATCCTTCTCTTTCAGTCTGTCTATTGCCCACCTTTTTGGCTTTTGACTTTTCTTCAGTTTCTTCAACTTTAATCTGCATTTCATTACAACCAGATTGTGGTCCGAGTTTATGTCAGCACCAGGATATGTTTTACAATCCAAAATCTGGTTTCGAAACCTCTGCTTGACCATAATGAAGTCGATTTGGTAACGCCCTGTATCTCCTGGTCTCATCCATGTGTATATTCTTCTATTGTGGTTATTGAATAAGGTGTTAGCTATGACCAACTCATGCTCGGTGCAGAATTCTACCAGCCTGCTTCCTCGATCATTCCTTTCACCTAATCCGAAATCTCCTACTATCTTCCCTTCTCTCCCTTTTCCTACCACAGCATTCCAATCTCCCAATACTATAACATTTTCATCACCCTTGATATACCTGAGAATTTCGTCTATTTCTTCGTAGACCTTTTCAACATCCTCATCATCAGCTTGACTGGTAGGCATATAGACTTGTACCACTGTGGTGCAGGTAGGCTTAGTATTGATTTTTGCTACAATAATCCGTTCACTATATTGCTCATAATATTCCACCCGCTGTCCAAGTTTCCTACTCAATATGAGGCCAACCCCTGCTTGGCCATTGTTTGATTTAGTGCTAATGACCCTATAGTCTCCTGACCAAAAGTCCTGTTCTTCCTGCCAGCGAATTTCACTAATCCCAACCAAATCCAACCTCAACCTATCCATTTCCCTTTCTAAGTTTTGTAACCTTCCACTTCCTAGCAGACTTCTAACATTCCACGCTCCGATCCGTAGAATGTCAGATTTCCTCTTTGTCACTTCTGTGATGTTAACCCCCTCTCGAGTAGTCCCCACCCGGAGATCCGAACGGGGGACTAGTTTACCTCCGGACGGAAATTTTACAAGGGAGGAGGCCATCATCACATGTAATTATGCATAGAGAGGTGCATATCCTCGGGAATAGCATACGGCTGTAGTTTCCCGTTGCTTTCAGCAACTTGATATAACCAACAAATTTGGCTACACACTACCAATTGTAGTGGTAGGCTCTTTTACATGCCATAAATCTATGACATGGGCCCGCCGACCTAACTTCCCCTCCGAAGGAACGCTGTTAAAAATCCAACGACCCACGAGAACTAAAAGCTCTAGCAGCCTTAACCTGCCCATGAAGGCTTCCAAAAATATGGTATATTGGCTTTCACGGCCGGTGAATTGAAACTCAGCAATTCTTCTAGGTTTGTGCCGTGTCTTGTGTGGGGTTTCGCCTAGGACACCAAGCTGGCTCATCGGCAGGCTCTTGGTGTCCCCGCCCGGACCCCCACAGGATTAACGAACTGCGCGCTACCTCCCTTTATATAGAGTGCAACTGCACTCCTTGACTGCGAGAACTAAAAGCTCAAGCAGCCTGAACCTCCCTATGAAGGCTTCCAAAAAGATGGTATATTAGCTTTCACGGCCGGTGAATTAAAACTCAGCAAATCTTCTAGGTTTGTGCCGTGTCTTGTGTGGGGTTTCGCCTAGGACACCAAGCTGGCTCATCGGCAGGCTCTTGGGGTCCCCGCCCGGACCCCCACAGGATTAACGAACTGCGCGCTACCTCCCGTTATATCAGTGGTTGTTAACCGGTGGTCCGCGAGTGCCTCGGGAGTGGTCCGTGGGAGAAAAGGGTCCACCAGCACGTATAAGAAAGTGGCCAATAAATGGGAATGTTGAAAGCTATGTGCGTTGAACGAGAATCGTCCGAATGTATTCGCGGCGATGACTATCAGGTTTTGAATCGAAATATCTTTAAAATAAGTCTTATTGAAGAAGGGTTACAACTGATAAGGTGTATTGGGGGGAGGGAGGGGGGAGGGAAGGGGGGCGGGGTGGTCCGTACATGATTCAATTTCAGGCTGAGTGGTCCGCAGACTTCTACAGGTTCAGAACCACTGCTTTATATAGAGTGCAACTGCACCACTGACTGCGAGAACTAAAAGCTCAAGCAGCCTTAACCTCCTTATGAAGGCTTCCAAAAAAGATGGTATATTGGCTTTCACGACCGGTGAATTAAAACTCAGCAGTAAAGTAGTGCAGTTGCACTCTATATAAAGGGAGGTAGCGCGCAGTTCGTTACTCCTGAGGGGGGTCCGGGCGGGGACACTAAGAGCTTGCCGATGAGCCAGCTTGGTGTCCTAGGCGAAACCCCACACAAAACACGGCACAAACCTAGAAGAATTGCTGAGTTTTAAAAATACATAAGATTAATCATCTATATGAATACCAATAGGTATTTAATAAATTAATTACACCTTAGTCAATGACAATTTATAATTGAATTCCATTGTGGGCATGGATCATACGCATGTTCTTATCTAAAAAGGAACATACAGTACTTTACTTGAATTATTATTGACTAAGGTGTAAATACCAATCGGAAGCCTATTTATTTATAATATATCATTAGGTTCATATTACTACGTGAGATTAATAAATTCTATTGGAGGACCAGTTTCGATCGTCAAGCGATCATCATCAGATCCTTTGCATTTACATCGTTAAATCTATGTCCACAAGCATGTACATGGTGGTATTTATATATGTATATTTATTTAGTTACAGCAGTTATCATAAACTAGCGCAACTTGTAAAGATGTATTAGTTACCGTAGGCAATATGTGATTTTTAGCCAACTATTCACATTTTGCAAAAATGAGGAAAAAGTAGACTTATGAGATCGGGAAAATGTGTGTCTGTCTGTCTGTCTGTCTGTCCTTCTGTCTGTCTCTCTGTCTGGCTGGCTGGCTGTGTGTGTGTGTGTGTGTGTGTGTGTGTGTGTGTGTGTGTGTCCTATCAACTCCTAAACGGCTGGAGCAATCAAAACAAAATTTGGTAGGAGTAAAGATCTATACCTGAATATCTCACAGCCATATTTTTAATGCTGTCAGAACTACCAACTGCTGAAAAATCGCAATTGAAATTTGAGCTCCATGTTAGATATCTTGGAAGGTATGAATGGGAGCTATTTCAAAATTGGCACACGTATATATAATAATATTGCAGTATTATTTCCCGGAGGCCATACATGGGAGTGTTGCCAAAATGATTATAAGCCTGCTGATAGGTCCAATTTTTAAATGCATATAACTTCTACACTATCAATTGGAATTCAACCAAATTCGTATGTACATAAACATATATGACTGGGCATATTCTTAAGAGCTACCAGGGCTGCCAACTTTTAATAAATGCTCTCAATTTATTTTATCCAAATACCCATATATCAGAAAGTATGCAAGCCGACAGCTTTAAAATATGCACACGTATAGTACCTGACATTCTATATTAATTTGGAGTAACTTACATACGTCAGTGCTACCAACATGATTCTAAGCCTGCTGAGAGGTCCAACTTTAAATACATGTAACTTCTATACTATCATTTGGATTTCAACCAAATTTCGTGTGTGCTATGTGTACCATAACCGATATGACTATGCCGATTCTTAAGAGTAACCAGGGCTGCCAACTGTTAATAAATGCTGTCTCTATTTTTGTTACCCTAATATCAATATATCAGAAAGTATGCAAGCCAATAGCTCTACACTTTGCACACGTATAGTACCTGGCATTCTAGATTAATTTGGAGTAACTAATATAGGCCTACGCCAGTGCAGCTAACAAGATTCTAAGCCTGCTGATAGGTCCAATTTTAAAATGCATGAAACTTCTATACTAACTAAATGAATTTCATTCAAAATTGACAAAACACTAGACCATATTATTTCAGATTATTTCTGACCAACACATGTATGTCATTGTTGCCAACGTGATTTTACGCGCGCTGTTAGATTCAATGTTTAACTGCATGTAACGTCCATGCTAACCATTGGACTTAAAACAAATTTTGTATTCTGTACTTTAAGAGATTGAACTAAGAATATATTCAGTCACCAGGGCTGCCAACTGTAGTTCTCTATTAGGCTACATTATGCCAGGTATACAGTATTTCGAACTATTTAGAAATTTCGATATTACCAACTTAATTTCGTCATTATTCTAGATAGATCCATATAGATTAATCATTGGCATGAATCTTAAATTTTAAGAAAAGTAGGCTCTTTAGTTCGTCACGGAACTTCTTGTTTGTTTTGTTAGGAAATTGTTAGTGGTTATTGACCTTCAAGTTTGCTTGTTTAATGTGATATCTGTGATTGTTACTGAATGGTCAGGTTGGAATTGAATATGAACGTAGCGTATTGTTTGAGCGATGTGGGATCCGTTCTCGTGCAACTGCTGCCACTTCCACTGGCTACACTGATCTATAGTAAAGCCATCATTACTTCCAACTTGACGTTTCATTTTTACCCTCGAGTTAAGTAGCGGTCAGAAGGAAAACACTTTATCTATCCAATCACAGGCAATCATTCAAATCAATATATCACGACAAATCGAGTTTCGTTCGCGATGTCGCGATTTAGCGAACGAAACTCTAGCCTAGTACTGAAACGTCAAGTTGGAAGTAATGATGGCTTTACTATAGACGGAATTTCCTTGTGCAGGCTGCTACCTCCTTATATCTTTCCCCTCCTTGGGCTTTTCCTGCATTCCTCCCTTGCTGTTCATCTCGCAATGTAACATATTGTGCTGGCCAAGTCTAGATCTTCTTTCTGAATATGGTGTATGTTAGTCTACTGTATTTTGGACATCTTCAAGAATTAAAGACCATTTTCCATTCTCGACACGCATAACCTAAACAGCTTTCTTTAAGAGTGCCCGGGGCCGATGATCTCGTAGTTCCTCCCCTTAAAACCTCAATAACTAACCAATTTAGTGCACTCAGACTATTGAGATTGTCATGGATTCTTAATCTCCGCTGTTACCGCTGGCCTTAGTTTATTGATGATTTCGTGCAGAGTACGTCCTAATCCAGTAACATGTTTCCCTTTTTAGCCTACTTTCGATTTTTGCAAAAAATGAAAGTAGACTTATGAGATCAACACAGGGCGAAAAAAGTGTGTCTGTCTGTGTGTGTGAGTCTGTGTGTGTGTGTATGTGTGTGTGTGAGTCTGTGTGTGTGTGTGTCTGTGTGTGTGTGAGTGTGTGTACTCTGAATGTCTGTCCCCCCCTATCAATTCGAACACGGTGAATGCAAATTGAACGAAATTTGGTACAAAGGTAGCACTAGCAAAGGACACCTCAGTGTCATGTTTTATATCGCCGCCATCTTTACTAAAACTGAATGGCGGCCACTCAAACGTTCAAAACGTAAAATCAAATAACGACTAACCAAATCATCCGATCTCTACCAAATTTGGTAACAACATACCTTCGTATAGGATGCGTCTTGTGACCAAATTACAAGGTCGTCCGCCATACCATTTCAGGATGGCGGCCGTGCGAATTATGCAAACTTTATAATCCATATCATGGGACCCACCAGTTCCGATTATCGAGCCGAGAATCGTTTTAACTGTTCTAAAGGAAGAGGCACGTTCGAAATTAAAAGTTTATTTTGTAATACTATAGTGCAGACGTGATTTTAAAAAGCTGAACTGATTCAGTAATGAACCCATGTGCCATAGGGTCCAATGAGGGCGAATCCATGCATTTGGGAAAGAAATGAAAGAAACGTATAGTTTCTAATGTAACTTAAAGATAGATCCAGCTAAGATGCTAGCCTAATATGGTGCAAGAGGCGAGGACCAGGTGTTCGTGAGATGAGATCACTCCTCTTGACATTCAGAAGGGAGCGAGTCATGAGTATTAATAACCGAGTGGAAATTTCCCAAGAGTAAACAAGGAAGCCTGACTCGGAAATCGACCTTACGTTGCTGGAAATTGACAACACCGCTTATGCGCCAGAAGAGGAATAATTAAATTTAACCCGTTTACAAGTATAAATATGAGTAAACAAGTACAGTACAGTGAATCATTTCGAATGAGAGATTTTTTAGTAAAGAGAAACCATTTAATAATTGCGCAGGAGAAAACTGCAAACGCAAGACGACGTCATCGGGGAATTACCAAGGCCTGTGTGGAGGGGAGAAAGCAAAAGAAATGCAACACCCACACAATTGAGGACGAGAAATTAATTAATATCTCCGAATTGCACGATCGATTCTTAGGGGCAATGAGATTATTTGACATTGAGAAGACGAGCTTTCGGAAGGTATAATTTTTATATTTGTGCCACCATTATTTTAGAAATTGGTCACAGAAAGGACTAGAGTCTTATTTTTTGTAGTGAAATAGTATAAAGCTTCGGGCTTCACCAAGCCAATCATGCAGTTATTCTGACAACCCGTGAGGGTGTTACTACGCATGCAGTCATTCCGACAGTCCGTGAGGGGCGTAAGACTACATCACAGCACATCAGTATCCAGACAACCGTGTGGGGCGTAACTCTGCGTCACATCGAAGACAGTTACTAGTACTCCTTGAGGGGAGAAACGCTGTGTTACACCGCAGAAGTAATATCCGATAGCCATAGGCGTCGCAGTATTAACAACTTGCTTGTCTCCATAAGGAGTGGTAAAGAAGGAATTTAAAGTATCGCCGTATTGAAAGAATAGGAAAATCCTAGTTACAGGATTTAGGCCCGACTGTATACAAGTGAAAGTTCGTAAGATATAGTCAGAGCAGGCTACGAACGTCGGACTTAAAGGCGATAGGTCGTTAAATAGACGAACGAATATATCATAACGTACGGAAGTACCGTACCAGAAAGATAAACTGTTATCTAAATTAAAGAACCCAAAAAGGGAAGAACAGAATAAGGTTCGGAACGTATATCAGAAACGTAGGAGTGCTAGAACCGATCAAATAAAGAAGCACGGAGACTATAAACATTATCTCCAAAAAAGCAGGCGAACTATTCTAAAAGTACTAGACTCGAGAAGTACTAGCTGCTATAAACTAAATCCATAGGTCATCGAGAGGTTAGTGAGGAGACCTCGATCCGAATAGACTTTCGCTAGGATCGATAACCAGATCTACAAAGAAGCCGTTCAAGCTAGATAAATAGCCGGTCATCCAGGATAGGAGTAGAAGAATTTGGATTCCAGGGAACAGTAGATGTTTCGAGACTTTCGTATTCTGCAGGATAGGAAGCCGACATTGAATAAATTTCACCCTTGGAAACGGGAAATTAAGAAGGTCACGTGTGATAGGCTCAGAAATACGGCCTAGTGATCAAGAATTGTGAAGTGTAAATTTATCAAGATTGTGTGTTAGATTAATATTTTTAGTGTTTATTATGTGTTCAAAAGGGACACATCAGTGTATCAAAATGTCGTTAATGTTAAGTGTCTTAAATGTATGTCAAGAAGTGTTTGTACATAAGATGAATTCCTTTAATATGGAGTAAAAGTTCAAAGTGGGCCCAAAATGAAACACCGCACAAGAATAAAGATCATGGGACGATCTTAAAAACATGTGAGTACTGAATTTCATTCTATTTTGGTGTCAGGAATTGGTTGTGTACAAATCCACCGGAGTTTTTGAGTAAAAGGGATGTGTTTTAAGAAATAAATACTGAATAAACAAGAACGCGGTCTGAACAATAATAGAAATTTGAGAAATTATAAATAATTATGTAAAGAATAAATCCCGTAGAGGAAATATGTGAATAAAATGTTAATGTATTTAACGAATGTCATAAGAGCAAGGAAAATATCAGTAATTATTATGAAAGATATTTAAATAAAGTAAAGTTGAGATATGAAAGAAATAGCTTTTGAGCTTGTGTAAAGAATAAAGATAATACTAATAACTAAGTATGGAAATATTAAATAAAGATCAAATAAATTGATGTGAACATAATAGCGTTAAAGCCTTAATGTATGTGTAAGATATGATGTTCAAGGGAATGTTTTAAAAGGGAGCGATTTATCGGCAACGGAAAAGATTAATATAAGAATTAAAAATGATATGAATTGTTACTAATGAGATTTATCAGTTCTTGGGAAGACATTTCGGCTTAAAATTATGCATAGCGCAACGGAGCGCAAATAATATTAAAATGTCACGCTAGGAAAGCGTAGAAGTTAAAATACTTGGTAAATTACTTATGGAGGGTAGTTGATTGTAGTGAATTGATAATTGTATAAGTCCTCTATTTGTGACGTAGTATCACGAGGCATTGTGTATGTATTAAAAGGGAGCTAATGTATGGTATTATTGAGCGTATGTCATGTAGGCCACGGCCGACTTTAAATCGCGTCTTGTATAAGTCCTTTATAAGGGAATGGTTCCCGAGGCATGTGAAGAGATTCGAACTCAGAATCCTCTTATGATAAAAGCCCCTTAATTCTTCGTCGTTGAATGTGTATTAATCTTCCCCAATCAATGAGGACCCTCTCATAATTAATAAATGCCAAGGTTACGAAAGTGGTCTATGAACCAAAGAATATTTGTTTGAATGGATACAGAACAGTAAAAGCCCGGTCTCTCCCCAGGACTGAGTATAATGTGAAGGTTTGTTTTGAAAGCCTTGGAAAGGAGCTGCTAACGTGGGTTAGACAGAGAGTCGCCCGTCACCCTCCGTGTCATAAATCGCGCCCGAGTATAATGGCCTGGCTCTCTTAGATTAAGGGTGGGCCGGAACCGTCTCGTAAGATGTAGTAAAGACACCGTGAGTGTTTAAAGTTGTTAACGACCCGGGAGTCGAACCGAGGTCCTTGTAGACTGATATTTTCGTTTGCCTGTTCAGATCGTAGTTTCTTATGTGATAATGGTCTTATAAGACATAAGAGATAAATAATAATCCCTATTGTAATGATGTATGGAAGTAGGATTCCACGAGTTAATTGAAGGTAACTAAGTTTCGGGAGTAACTATAGTTTTTTGACTGTGTCAAGTATCTTCACGCTCTGGAGTGCACAAGTGATTTCCTGATTACCTTAATATATTTGTGAAAATAAAGAGAGATGATAACAGCTGAATGTGTGAACATGCCCAAAATATTGAGTTAGATAATTAACATAAGATTTTAAATGTAATTATACATTTGTTTTGAGAATTAAGAAAATATGAAAGTAGTATTTGAGGTGAACAAGAATGACACCATTATTATGTAAAGCATGGAGCCAAAAGAGCTCGGAGTTATATAAAACTTACAGTTGATGCTTTATGGAAGTAAGACTAAGTAGGAATTGTTGGTTTATGTGGAAACCATATGTTTAAATACAATATTTGTTTTATTATATTTGTGATTCCTTGTTCATTTGGAACAAGTAGATGATTATGGGTCAGTAATTAAATTGTTAAAGTGTTTGTAGCGCCATTAATTTTATTAATTAAATGTGTTAAAATAGGAGTTGATTTTGTTGTTATTTTTGCAAGTGTATCCTCTAATTAATCCAAAATATGTGAGTCACAGAGTGGGGGAACTTACCGCTGCCCCGAAAATTCCGAATTGAGCTACGCTGGTATACTGTGATTGGCATATTTCTTGCTAAAAGGGCACAGTAATAAGACAAGATGGCAGCGGATATCTTGTGCCGGACTTATATTTCACTAATTTGAGTATTGCATGCAATATAGCGTACTGATAAAAAATAAATAAACTTTGTATGAAATGCTTTATATATAAATAATATACTCCAGTGATGAAATCGTTTAGTATAAATCATTATTTGCTAACAAGTTCTATGTAAGTCATTTTAAATAGAACGATGTTCGTTGACACAATTAGCTCAGTGGTAGAGCGTTAGCCTATCGCTCAAATGCCTATGGTTCAAACCCGATCAGAGCTAGTTTTTTTGCTTGAAATGTTATATGTTTATTGTTTTGTAATGACTCAGATGTTTTAAAATTAAGCGTTATATTGTGAACATTATGGTGTAAAATATATATTTAATTAAAACATAATTCGCCAGCAGATTTACTCGGGACATCTAGCTGCCAAAAAGGTAACTTCCAGATTTTATTGAAAAGTTTCTTCTTCTGGCCGCTAGAATGCACTCACTCTGTTAGGATTATATTGTTCGATATTTCACCAATAGATGTCACGACTAGTCTACGTGGGGATCCATTGATTACTATACCATTATCATTCTATGCGCATCGAATTTGAAGAATGACAAGATGATACTACGATACATTTTAACTTTTTATTTTAAAGTGTTTGTAACAGCCTATTTTGCGTTACTTGAAAATGTTATTAAGCGTTATATTGTGCACATTATGGTGTAAAATATATATTTAATTAAAACATAATTCGCCAGCAGATTTACTCGAGACATCTAGCTGCCAAAAAGGTAACTTCCAGATTTTATTGAAAAGTTTCTTCTTCTGGCCGCTAGAATGCACTCGCTCTGTTAGGATTATATTATCGAAAATATCCACATAGTTTGTATACACACGTCTCTGTAGGGTCATGGAAAGATTTGTTAATTCAATTAGGGTTGTGAAAGCCATGCACAACCAGACGTGTAAAGACATGCCTCAACTCAAAGTTGGATGTTGCCCACGGCAGGTCGTAATAATAATAATAATGTTATTGGTTTTACATCCCTTTTAACTACTGCTGATTTTAGAGACACCGAGGTGCCAGAATTTTGGCCCGAAGGGGATCTTTAACGTGCCAGTAAATGTACTGACACGGCTCCCTCGCATTTGTGCACCCTCAAATGCCAGCTGACTGCGCCAGGATACGAACCTGCAACCTAGGGCCCAGCAAGCGAGAACGTTACCGCTGAGCCACGCCGCCAGTCCGGTCGATTATGTCTCCAGATCCATAACATTCTTGATATACTTCTTATCTTTCTTTCTTCAATGATGGTAGCAGTTTTTATCTAGGTTGTGGCGTTTGGTAGAGGTAAATCGTTTCTAAGGTCTTCAACAAAGAATAGTTCTATTATACTCTTTGATAATAACAACGAGTTATAACTATACTCATACATTTAGGAGAAAGTAGGCTATATGTTCTTTACTGAACATCTTGTTTTTCTCCTTATTTAGCCTGGCTAGACCGTTATACTGTTTCTCGTTTCCTATGGGGAGTGTTTTCTAGTAGTGTAAAGACAGGTGAATGCTCCATGAATGTATGCTTGTTTAGATTATTAGGGTTGTTTATTTTAGCTAAGTGTATCTCGATTACTTCCTTTATGTCGAGGGTTCGTCCTTCCGGTTCGTAATGTATGATTTTTAAGTCAGTTTCAATGTACGTGAATCTGTGTCCGCTGTGGTAGACATGCACATACGGCCAAGTGTATCCCGTATGCATTATCGCATTTCTGTGTTCTTTGTACTGTCAGTCCACCTTGGTAAGAGGCAAGCAGCATGATTACTGCGCCAACACACCTGTCGCTGCCACGATAACTTCTAATTCTGCTGTCAAGTACTTTAAATAGACCAGAATTATTTTAATACATAACTTGCTGCAAAGAGATCAAAATGACACATTACTGATGTAGTGCATAGTTTGTATAATAGGTTCTGAGTTCGATTCTAAGCTGTGCGTGTTGTGTGTTTCAGGAGTTGGAGGAGGTCTACTCGGACTTGTGTTCCACTCTCTCCGAGTCCGTGCTGCAAGGCGCTGAGATCATTTCTTCTAGGGTAAGTCCACAACTCCATTATTCTACCGATAACTAATACATAGTTGTATGAAACCCCAAAAGGGGAGACATATCCTCTGTCAGTGAATCCAATTTTAAATTAAATAGGCTACATTGTATTATGCACAAGTTGGTTGTAATTAAACTTTCCCTACTTACTAATGTGGAAAGCGATAAGGGAACGTTATGTGTACTTCAACAAGGACATGGAGAAGACAATAATGAAGAAGCCACAGCACTAAAACGTTTTTAATGCTTGCTATATCGCACAATAAATCTGTATTTTTTGGATCTAGAGTCAATCATACTACAGTATAAAGTGTGCTCGAAATGGTACCCATTAGTGTACATGGCGTCCTAAATGTGTGGAACAGCTGGACGTATGGCTGACCTCTCCCTCCCTTGTTATGCTACTCTTCAGATAGGCACATGTCCGAACGTTCCCTGATACTAATGGAAGTGTTGAACCATGAAAATCTTGTGGCCTATAATCTGTACATTATTCCTACCGAGTTTGCTACCTTTGCTATGAATAGCTTCCTGACTATGTTGGGTCAAGTAGGGAATGGTTATTTTTAATGCGGTGAATTAGCTCGTGCCCGTGTCATCATTCCATCAACGGCCGGCCTTGTCTCGCCTGAAGGAACTGCTTGATCTGATTGGTGGCCACTTGAAAACTCGTCACACCTCCCCAACTCAATATGCCTAAATTCTGTTCGCCGGGTCGAGATAGTGGAAGTAAACACAGTTGTACACGTGATTGCAGGGCTGCCCGCAAGGGGGTGCATAAAGCTGTCCCCGTTGAACGTACCCAACTTCAGTGCTGTGTATAGCCTACATGTGAAGCGGGATGACTTATCGGTTACCTGCTACAGCGCGGTTTATTTAGTGTTCGTTTATGTAATTATTTAATGAATGAATTAATTATTTAATTAGTTCTTAACTGCTTAAGACAGGCAACAGTACACAGTGCAGCACAGCACTAAGTGCAGCAAGTCTTGTCTTTTCTAGGGCTACGGCATGACTAATGATCTCGGAGCTTCTTGGCTACCCCTGTCCGGCAGAGCCGATGATGTGAACTGGGCGTGTTTCCCTGTCCAGGCAGTCAAGTGACCACGTGCAAGTATTCACGCGCACTATCTCGACTCGGCGAACAGACTTTATATATTTCGTACAGAGCCGTCAGTCCTCTCTCAAGCAGTAACGAGCAGTTGACCTGTGCATTAGAGATATTGACAACGTTGAAGTTAGTATGAAATTCAAAGTAACTGCTTGAAGGAATAAGGTCCTCCTATCATTGCCTATCCCTCTGAACTTACTATATCATACAGGAGGTCATGACCCAGAGTCTGTGCTAACTTGTTACTTTTATTGTAGGCCATGGAACAGCCTGTCCTCGCAGCTTCGTTACTATATTATACAGGATGTCCCGGGAGGAAGGGGCCATACGTTAAGAGGTGATAGAATTGGTCATTCTAAAGGGAAAACATTATAATATATGATCATGTGCTTTATGTGTAATGGTTTCCGAGAAACAGACAGTATTGTGTAATTGTCGATTTCCCTTTACAACTTAGTCTCAAAAAATAATAATGATATTTGATTTACGTCCCATTTAAATACTGCGGCTTTTAGAGACGCCGAGGTGCCGGAATATTACTCCGAAGGGGAACTCTAACATTCCAGTAAATCTACTGACACGGTTCCCTCACATTTACGCACCCTCAAATGCCAGCTGACTGCGCCAGGATTCCATCCTGCAACCTTGGGCACAGCAAGCGAGAAAGTTACCGCTGAGCAACGCAGCCAGCCTCAACTTATTCTCAAAAATACCCCCATCAAGTTCAATGTATTTTGCAGCTCTTACAGACAGATGCTATGTTGCTTATCGGAGCCGATGTCTCTCTTCTTTAATGAGCGCACAAGCATTTAAAATGCGAGTAAGCAAGTCCTCCCTTGTTTGCACTTTCTCCCTGCAGACTTCGTTCTTGAACCAACCCCACAAACAATAAACTAGCGGCGTAAGGTCAGATTACCTTGGTGTCCATGCAAACATCACATCCGGGACCGATACAGCGCACAGGATAACTTTCATTGAGATAGTGTACCACTAGTACAATCACAATTCGGTCTGTATCTCGGAACCCATCTGTCTTACCACATTGCTCAAAAAATTAGGGGATATTGTAAACTCAGCAATTTATGCTATGTGTTTCGTACCGCATTAGATGCAATAGCTTTCCTTTACTCCCAGAGAATGTAAACATGTGTTTGCGTCACCCCTGCACATACACCACATGACGGAGGGCACTGTCCGTACTGTTGCTGTCAAAGGGTCACACAGCGGTGGTTTGTTGCTGAGGTCAGAGCCGTTCCATTCCCGTTGTCAGTTAGTGAATGACGTGACATAGGGACAGTAATGCCTCCACAACGTGATTTACCTGAATCAATGGCTTGGAGGGCCATAGGACGGATGGAAGCTGGACAGACACAACAAGTTGTGGCTCGAGCCCTTGGGGTGTCTCAAAGTGTGATCTCAAGACTGTGGAATCGTTTTCAAACAACAGCTACTGTTCACAGAAGGGTAGGACAAGGTCGCCCACGGGCAACAACAGCAAGGGATGACCGTTACCTCGTGTTAACAGTGCGCCGGAATAGACGGCAGAATGCAAATCAACTGAGAAGTGCCCTTCTAACAGCAACAGGACGCAGAGTATCAACCCAAACTGTCCGTAACCGACTTCATGCACGTGGGTTCAATGCCCGTAGGCCCATGGTGTGTTCCAGGTTAACTCCACAACACCGTAGATATCGCAGAAACTGGGCGGAGGAGCATCGTGGGTAGAGGCACGCCGAATGGAGCTCAGTTCTGTTTTCTGATGAGTCGCGATTCAACGTGGAATCGGATAGTCGACGTGTTCGCATCTGGAGGGAACGTGGGACACGAAACAACCCATCTTTTGTACAAGAAGGATCCCCATATGGCGGTGGTGGGTTGCTGGTGTGGGCTGGAATTAGCCTGTATGGACGTACGGACCTCTACATCATCCCACGTGGTACTGTGACCGCTGTAAGGTATAGAGACGAGATTCTCCGACCGTTTGTCGTGCCGTATGCTGGTGCCATAGGTGCTTCCTTTGTGTTTATGAACGATAATGCACGACCCCACAGAGCTGGATTGGTTGATGACATGCTGGAGGAGGAGGGTATCCAGCGTATGCAGTGGCCAGCTTCCTCGCCGGACTTAAATCCGATAGAGCACGTGTGGGATGCATTAGGCAGGCGCATTGCAGGCAGACCAGCACCTCCCACAACTGATCCACAGCTGCAGATTGCTCTTATGGACGAGTGGCCACGTATCCCCCAAGAACTCATTGATTATCTCATTGCATCAATGGCACACAGGAGTGCAGCAGTACTAGCCTTTCGAGGAGACCATACACCTTACTGAAGAACAATATTTACCCATGGTCCACGATTATGGTAGTGTTAATGTTGCTTGTTAGTTTGCCATATTCTCTCTTCATTCATGTCATTTGAGATAAACACCCATCAGGGGCTGTCGGGAATCATGGGCTGCTTTATCTGTCAATATAGGATTATGTAAGTAACAAGATGTTCAGTAAAGAACATATAGCCTACTTTCTCCTAAATGCATGGGTATTGTTATAACTCTTTGTCCTTTTCAAGGAGTATAATTGAATATTGGTTGTAGTAGCTTGTTGAAATACAACGTGCTATAGGGATATTAAACATGAATATGAGGTGCCCTTTGCTAGTGCTACCTCTGTAAAAAAAATCATTCAATTCGGTTTCACCGTGTTTGAATTAATATCGGGAATGGATTTGCATACATACATGGCCGCTACTTGCAAATAATTGGGCTGATGACCTTGTAGTCAGTCATAAGATGCTTTCCACAAAAAGGCATGTTGTTGCAAAATCTGGTAGAGATCAAATTATTAGGATGGTCGTAATTTGATTTAAGTTTTTAACATTTGGGTGGCCGTCATTCCGTTCCCGTCAAGATGGCGGCGATGTAAAACATGACACTGAGGTGCCCTTTGCTAGTGCTACCTCTGTACCAAATTTCGTTCAATTCGGTTTCACCGTGTTTGAATTGATAGGGGGAATCGATTTGCACACATACTTGGCCACCATCTGCAATCTATTGGGCTGATGATCCTGCAGTTTGGACAGAATATGCTTCCCACATAATGATATGTTGTTGCAAAATTTGGTAGAGACTAGATTATTAGGTTGGTCGTAATTACATTTTAGCTTTTAACATTTGGGTGGCCACGATTACGTTTCCGTCAAGATGGCGATGATATAAAACATGACACTGTGGTGCCCTTTGCTAGTGCTACCTCTGTATCAAATTTCGTTCCATTCGGTTTCACCGTGTTCGAATTGATAGGGGAATCGATTTTCACAAAAAGATGGCCGCCATCCGCAAAATATTAGGCTAATGACCTATTAGTTTGGTGAAAGGATGCTCCCTCCATAAAGGTACGTTGTTGCAAAATTTGGTAGAGATCGGATGATTAGGTTAGTCGTAATTTGATTTAAGCTTTGAACATTTGTGTGGCCACCATTACGTTTCCGTCAAGATGGCGGCGATATAAAACATGACACTGAGGTGTCCTTTGCTAGTGCTACCTTTGTACCAAATTTCGTTCAATTCGCGTTCACAGTGTTCGAATTGATAGAGGGGGGGGGGCAGATATTCCGAGTACACACACTCACACACACGCACACACACACAGACTCACACACGCTCACGGACACACTTTTTTTTCGCCCTGTGTTGATCTCATAAGTCTACTCTCATTTTTTGCAAAAATCGAATGTAGGCTCATAAATGGTTGAAAACCTAAATGATCTCGTATATAATTGGACTATTATGAGCTGACCTCACAATATCCTCAAATTTTTGTGAGCAGTGTATCTTCTAATATATAAAAGTGAAAGTCTGTATGTATGTGGGTATGTGGATCTGTTCCGTATACAAATCTACACCGTTCCACCAATCTCAACCAAATTTTGCATACACATAGTTTAGGACCCAGAAGGAACCGCTGGCTACATGAATTTACGATAGTCTTTCTCATTCTTCTGATTTCGACCCTTTTGCACTCCAGCACATGCTAATCAAATCATAAAATATACTCATGAAGGAATGGCAAGGCGGATAGTTTCCATGGCAACATAGCTCAAGTCGAGACACGGCCGACTGGATGCCATTTGCGCTCTGCACTACCGGTATAGAAAATGAGGATCTTTACTTGAAATCACGTTAGTTACTCAACTTCTCACACAGCACTGTCAACCGAGTTTAGCATAACAAAGACTTGACACTATCTTCTACTATATATTTGTCAAATACCACTCACTCACTCATTCATTCATCACGAAATCTCAGAAACCATCAAACGGATTGGAATGAAATTTGGTATGCAGCTTCCCCAAGGGCCGCAAATGCCCACTAAGAGAGGATTTTTGGATATTCTGGTTCTAAAGGGGTGTTAAGGGGGTAGACCTGCATTTCATTGAACAGCAATATCTCCCGATTGGTTTCATTGGGGGATGTGATACTCCGCACATAAACTCATCATTAAAAATAAGAAGACACGAGTCGGAGGGTTTTTCGATGTGGTGTATATTATGAGATGAAAGGGGTGAAAAGTGGGGATTGAAAGATTCCTAACGGAGCGTGTATCTCTTAAACGACATAGGCGAGGAGTTTGAAACTCAGCGGGAAAAAATCAGCATAAAAATAAGTAAATATGTGTTTGACCGTTTCATCATAAATCCAATTTAAGGGGCCCATGGGGTGGGGTGAAATTCTGGAGGGGGGGGGGGAGAAACAGGAAAGAAAATGTCCTAACTGATTGACTGACTCACTCACTCACTCATCAAACTCAGGGGGAAAAACTGCTTTAAAGTAAGTAAATAGCTGTTCGACAGTTTTTTTTTCATAAATCAAATTTAAGGGGTTCATGGGGAGGGGTGAAATTCTGAAAAAAAATGGAAGAAAATGTCCTGACTCACTCACTCACTCACTCACTCATCATCGCCCATCCAAAATGATTGAAGTTAGAAACATGACAGTTTGGGGATATGTTCATTGTATTTCAAAACAGTCTACTAAGGGAGGATTTTCGGATATTCAGGTTCTAAAGGGGTCTTAATGGGGTTAAACCTGCATTTCATTGAATAACAATATCTCCCGATTGGTTTCATTGGGGGATGTGATACACGGCATATAAACTCATCATTAAAAAGTAAGACACGTGTCTGAGGGTTTTTCGATGTGGAGTATATTATGAGGTGAAAGGGGTGAAAAGTAGGGATTGAAAGATTCCTAACGGAGCGTGTATGTCTTAAACGACATAGGCGAGGAGTTTGAAACTCAGCGGAAAAAAATCGGCATAAAAATAAGTAAATATGTGTTGACCGTTTTTTTTTCATGAATCCAATTTAAGAGGCCCATGGGGAGGGGTGAAATTCTGTGGGGGGGGGGGGGAAGGAAAGAAAATGTCCTAACTGATTGACTGACTGACTCACTCATCAAACTCAGGGGGAAAAACTGCTTTAAAGTAAGTAAATAGCTGTTCGACAGTTTTTTTTATCAATCAAATTGAAGGGGTTCATCGGGAGGGGTGAAATTCTGAAGGGGAAAAAATGAAAGAAAATGTCCTGACTCATTCACTCACTCATCATCGCCCAGCCAAAAATATTGAAGTTGGAAACATGGCATTTTGGGGATATGTTCGTTGTATGTCAAAACCGTACACTAAGGGAGGACTTCTGGATATTCAGGCTCTAAAGGGGTCTTAAGGGGGTTAAACCTGAAATTCATTGAATAACAATATCTCACGAGTCGTTTCATTTGTGGATGTGATACTCGGCATATAAACTAATCATTAAAAATACGCAGACATGTGTCTAAGGGTGTTTCGATGTGGTGTATTATTATGAGGTGAAAGGGGTGAAAAGTGGGGGTTGAAGGATTCCTAACGGAGCGTGTAGGCCTATCTCTTAACCCTAGAACTGCTGCAGGTTTATCTGTCAAATGCTGCAGTAAATTCCCATAAAGTACACACTAAAGGAATTTGGTATCTGTAAGCATACTGTGTTCATGAATATGACTTATCATACACCAATATAAAGCCGAAAGACTGTTCTATATTATATTGATATAGGTGAATCATTCAGACTAGTCACTTTGAATTAATCATAAAAAGTATTTTATAAAAAATAAAAAAATAAAAAAATATTGACTTTTCTGCTCTAGAAAACCATATTGCCGAGTTAAATGTTCATCAGAGACATCATAAATGAAAATTTCATAGTTTTTTGTTACTAATTCAAGAACCAGTTTCAATTAATTCCTGTTATTTACTAAAAAGAAAATTATTTTTACAAAAATATGACATTTCTCGATTTTGAAGTACATAATCGGCGCGCGATTACGGGGAGGCAAGTTCACAGGCCCAGGATGATGAACGATAAACGGTACATTTTTACCTGGAAAGTCACTTTCTTCGGGTTGAATATCAGTTTAGTTCACACTTACCACTTCACGGCTAACATTAGGCATGTGTACAGGGTCTGTCGGAACATGATAAACATCGCTTGCATTGATGGGGATTTCCATAACTTGCGTGACATCCTGTTCGCCGGTATCACTGCCACTACTTTCACCATCTTCATTATCATACGAATCCACACAATAATCACTGTCATCGTCCATACTATCACACGAATCGTCAAAAATCAAGTGCTAAATTTCTGAATCGTCTACATAGTTGGCGGCCATTTTGCTCAATGCAACTTCAATATCAACATGGAAGTACTTCCACTTCTGCAGCCAAATAATAGCTTGCATACTGTCATTTGTTTGCCAAAGACTTACACTACAAAAGATAAAAGCATCGGGAACCAGCATAACTTGAAATTAGTGCCATCTGAAGGCTAACAGTAGTACTATATTTGAATTCCAAGACCGTCTTTCAGAGAGACGGTCGCACTTGATTAAAAAACACACCGTCTTCCTGGAAGACGGTCCGCAGTTCTAGGGTTAAACGACATAGGCGAGAAATTTGAAACGCAGCGAAAAATCATCAGCTAAAAAGATAAGTAAATCGGTGTTCGACCGTTTTTTCATAAATTAATTAAAGGGGCCAATGGAGTGGGGTGAAATTCTGGGGGGAAAAAGGAGAGAAAGTGTCCTAACTGACTATCTCACTCACCAAACTCAGGGGAAAAAGACAGCTTTAAAAATAAGTTAATAGGTGTTCAAGCGTTTTTTCATCAATCCAATTTAAGGGGCCCATGGGGAGGGGTGAAATTCTGGTAAAAATAATTGAAAGAAAATGTCCTGTCTGACTCACTCACTCATCACGCCCAGCAAAAACTATTAAAGTTGGAAAAATGAAATTTTGGGAATATGTTCGCTGTATGTCGAAAACGTCAACTAAGGAATGATTTTTGTTTATTCGGATTTTAAAGAGATGTTAAGGGGGTAAACGTGCATTTCATTGAATAACGATATATCATGAGTTGTTTCTTAGGGGATGTGATATTCGGTATATAAACTAATCATTAAAAACAAGATGTTCAGTAAAGAACATATAGCCTACTTTCTCCTAAATGCATGGGTATTGTTATAACTCTTTGTCCATTTCAAGGAGTATGATTGAATGTTGGTTGTAGTAGCTTGTTGAAATACAACGTGCTATAGGGATATTAAACAAGAATATGAGGTGCCCTTTGCTAGTGCTACCTCTGTACCAAATTTCGTTCAATTCGGTTTCACCGTGTTTGAATTGATAGGGGGAATCGATTTGCACACATACTTGGCCACCATCTGCAAACTATTGGGCTGATGTTCTTGCAGTTTGGTCAGAATATATTTCCCACATAAAGATATGGTGTTGCAAAATTTGGTAGAGACCAGATTATTAGGTTGGTCGTAATTACATTTTAGCTTTTAACATTTGGGTGGCCGCGATTACGTTTCCGTCAAGATAGCGGTGATATAAAACATGACACTGAGGTGCCCTTTGCTAGTGCTACCTCTGTACCAAATGTCGTTCCATTCGGTTTCACCGTGTTCGAATTGATAAGGGGAATCGATTTTCACACAAAGATGGCCGCCATCCGCAAAATATTAGGCTGATGACCCATTAGTTTGGTCAAACGATGCTCCCTCCATAAAGGTATGTTGTTGCTAAATTTGCTAGAGATCGGATGATTAGGCTAATCGTAATTTGATTTAAGCTTTGAACATTTGTGTGGCCGCCATTACGTTTCCGTCCAGATGGCGGCAATATAAAACAAGACACTGAGGTGTTCTTTGCTAGTGCTACCTCTGTACCAAATTTCGTTCATTCGGTTCCACCGTGTTCGAATTAATAGGGGGAATCAATTTTGACATAAAGATGGCCGCCATCCGCAAACTATTAGGCTAATGGCCTATTAGATTGGTCAAAGGATGCTCCCTCCATAAAGGTATGTTGTTGCAAAGTTTGGTAGAGATTGGATGGTTATGTTAGTCGTAATTTGATTTAAGCTTTAAACATTTGTGTGGCCGCCATTACGTTTCTGTCAATATGGCGGCGATATAAATCATGACACTGAGATGCCCTTTGCTAGTGCTATCTCTGTACCAAATTTCGTCCCATTCGGTTGCACCGAGTTTGCATTAATAGGGGAATCGATTTTGACACAAAGATGGCCGCCATCCGCAAACTATTAGGCGAATGACCTATTAGATTGGTCAAAGGATGCTCCCTCCATAAAGGTATGTAGTTGCAAAATTTGGTAGAGATCGGATGATTAGGTTAATCGTAATTTGATTTAAGCTTTGAAAATTCGTGTGGGCGCCATTACGTTTCAGTCAAGATGGCGGTGATATAAAAAAGACGCTGAGGTGCCCTTTGCTAGTGCTACCTCTGTACCAAATTTCGTTCCATTCGGTTTCACCGTGTTCGAATTAATAGGGGGAATCAATTTTGACATAAAGATGGCCGCCACCCGCAAACTATTAGGCTAATAACCTATTAGATTGGTCAAAGGATGCTCCCTCCATAAAGGAATGTTGTTGCAAAGTTTGGTAGAGATCGGTTGGTTATGTTAGTCGTAATTTAACTTAAGCTTTGAACATTTGTGTGGCCGCCATTACGTTTCTGTCAAGATGGCGGCCATATAAAACATGGCACTGAGGTGCCCTTTGCTAGTGCTACCTCTGTACCAAATTTCGTTCATTCGGTTCCACCGTGTTCGAATTAATAGGGTGAATCAATTTTGACATAAAGATGGCCACCATCCGCAAACTATTAGGCTAATAACCTATTAGATTGGTCAAAGGATGCCCCCTCCATAAAGGAATGTTGTTGCAAAGTTTGGTAGAGATCGGTTGGTTAAGTTAGTCGTAATTTAACTTAAGCTTTGAACATTTGTGTGGCCGCCATTACATTTTTGTCAATATGGCGGCGATATAAAACATGACACTGAAATGCCCTTTGCTAGTTCTACCTCTGTACTAAATTTCGTTCCATTCGGTTTCGCCGTGTTTGAATTAATAGGGGGAATTGATTTTCACACAAAGATGGCCGCCATCCGCAAACTATTAGGCTAATGGCCTATTAGATTGGTCAAAGAATGCTCCCTCCATAAAGGAATGTTGTTGCAAAGTTTGGTAGAGATTGGTTGGTTATGTTAGTCGTAATTTGATTTAAGCTTTAAACATTTGTGTGGCCGCCATTACGTTTCTGTCAATATGGCGGCGATATAAATCATGACACTGAGATGCCCTTTGATAGTGCTATCTCTGTACCAAATTTCATCCCATTCGGTTGCACCGAGTTTGCATTAATAGGGGGAATCGATTTTGACACAAAGATGGCCGCCTTCCGCAAACTATCAGGTGAATGACCGATTAGATGGGTCAAAGGATGCTCCCGCCATAAAGGTATGTTGTTGCAAAATTTGGTAGAGATCGGATGATTAGGTTAGTCGTAATTTGATTTAAGCTTTGAACATTTGTGTGGCCGCCATTACGTTTCCGTCAAGATGGCGGCGATATAAAACATGACAGTGAGGTGCCTTTCGTTAGTACTACCTCTGTACCAAATTTCGTTCCATTCGGTTGCACCGTGTTCGAATTAATAGGGGGAATCGATTTTCACACAAAGATGGCCGCCATCCGCAAAGTATTACGCTGATGGCCTATTGATTTGGTCAAAAGATGCTCCCCCCATAAAGGTATGTTGTTGCAAAATTTGGTAGAGATCGGATGATTAGGTTAGTCGTAATTTGATTTAAGCTTTGAACATTTGTGTGGCCGCCATTACGTTTCCGTCAAAATGGCGGCGATATAAAACATGACACTGAGGTGTCCTTTGCTAGTGCTACCTTTGTACCAAATTTCGTTCATTTCGCATTCACCGTGTTCGAATTGATAGGGGGGGACAGACATTCAGAGTACACACACTCACACACACACAGACACACACACACACACACACACACACACACAGACTCACACACACACATACACACACACACAGACTCACACACACACATACACACACACAGACAGACACACTTTTTTCGCCCTGTGTTGATCTCATAAGTCTACTTTCATTTTTTGCAAAAATCGAAAGTAGGCTAATAATCAGACATATGTCTAAGGGTTTATCGATGTGGTGTATATTATGAGGTGATAGGGGTGAACATTGGGGGTTGAGGGATTCTTGATGGAGCGTGTATCTCTTAAAGGACATAGGCGAGAAGTTTGAAATTCGGCGGGAAAAGAACAGCTTAAAATACAAGTAAATAGGTGTTCGACTGTTTTTTTCATAAATCCAATTTAAGGGACCCTTGGTGAGAGGTGAAATTCTGGGGGGGGGAAACAGGAAAGAAAGTGTCCTAACTGATTGACTCACTTACTCACTCATCAAACTCAGGGGGAAAACAGCTTTAAATAAGTAAATAGGTGTTCGAGCGTTTGTTTCATAAATCCAAATTAAGGGGTTCATGGGGAGGGGTGAAATTATCAAAAATAAATGAAAGGAAATGTCCTGACTGACTCACTCACTCATCATAGCCCAGCCAAAATTATTAAAGTTAGAAACATGACATTTTGGGGATATGTTCGTTGTATGTCGAAAACGTCCACTAAGGAAAGAGTTTAGAATATTCAGGTTCTAAATAGGTGTCAAGGGGAGTAAACGTGCATTTCATTGAATAACAATATCTCACGAGTGGTTTCATTTGGGGATGTGATACTTGGCATATATGCTAATCATTAAAAATAAGCTGACACATGTCTAATGGTTTTTCGATGTAGTGTATATTATGAGGTGAAAGGGATGAAAAGTGGGGGTTGAAAGATTCCTAACGGACCGTGTATCTCTTAAACGACATAAGCGAGGAGTTTGAAACTCGGAGGAAATCAATCAACTTAAAAATAAATAAATAAATAAATAAATAAATAAATAAATAAATAAATAAATAAATGAATAAATAAATAAAATAAATATGTGTTCGACCGTTTTTTCATAAATCCAATTTAAGGGGCCTATGGGGAGGGGTGAAATTCTGGAAGAAAGACGTCCCCTAATGAAGGATTTTTGGATGTTCACTCTCATCGACCAACCCAAACGATTAAAGTTAGAAGAATGATATTTTGGGGATATGTTTGTTGTGTGTCGAAAACGTCTACCAAGGAGGGATTTTTGGATATTCAGGTTCTAAAGGGGTGTTAATGGGGTTAAACCTGAATTTCATTGAATAACAATATGACACGACTATGACGCGAGCGAAGCGAGGCTAAAAATGAGATGATGTGCGTCTATGTATTACTCAATCACGCAAGTACCACTGGTCCGATTTACATGAATTTTACATGGAAGTAGCTGATTTACCTGGTTAACATATAGGTTACTTTTGATTTCAATACTTTGTACTATTTAAAGATGGCGACCATTTTAGTGACGTCACTACACCCTTTGGTTTAAAACTTTCATATTTCCATTTCAATTACAAAGAGAACGCTAAGAAATAGCAAACTTTTGATGGTATGTACGAGGTTAAAAATTACATTTTCTATCCGAAAGGTATCTCCAACCGTTAGCGAGTAAAACCTAAATTTGTGCTATAAAACACGGTCAACGCCGAGCGGTGTAGTTGGCCAAAATGTTCCATCCTTAATCTCCCTCTGCGCAGCACCTCGCCTATCCCCTGTTTTTACTGTCACCTTCATATTTTAATTTATTTATGACGCGTAGCGAAGCACGGGTACTTCAGCTAGTATAATATAAATACGCTAGGGTGTATGTTTCACAAAGCTCAAGCTCCTAAATCAGAGGGAGTTTAGCAGGTGTGGTTTGTACCAAAATCATCCTAATCGTCACAATAGTACAGGAAAAATCTTGCATTTCTTGAAAAGTCAACGGAAATATACTTATTTGTTTAAATAATGTGTTTGAACAAATAAACAAGGCGATAGCCCCTGGCAGAACTGTGTAGCGTCCAGCCCGCATACCAATAGAGCCGAGTGGGTAGTGTATAAACATGGGGCGCACAAAACCCATTATAGCCCCTAGCAGAACGGTGTCGCGTCCAGCCCACATACCACTAGGGCTGGGCGGGTAGTCTGTACACATGGAGCGCACACAAACCATTATAGCCCCTGGCAGAACTGTGTCGCGTCCAGCCCGCATACCAATAGAGACGGGTGGGTAGTGTGTACACATGGGGCGCACACAACCCATTATAGCCCCTGGGAGAACTGTTTCGCGTCCAGCCCGCAAACCACTAGGGCTGGGCGGGTAGTCTGTACCCATGGAGTGCACACACTCCACATAGCCCCTGGCAGAACTGTGTCGCGTCCAGCCCGAATACCAATAGGGCTGGGCGGGTAGTCTGTACACAAGGGGCGCACATAACCCATATAGCCCCTGGCAGAACTGTGTCGCATCCAGCCCGCATACCAATAGAGCTGGGCGGGTAGTCTGTACATAAGAGGCGAACATAACCCATATAGCCCCTGCCAGAACTGGGTCGCGTCCAGACCACATACCACTAGGGCTGGACGGGTAGTCTGTACACATAGGGCGCACACAACCCATATAGCCCCTGGCAGAACTGTGTCGCGTCCAGCCCGCCTACCAATAGAGCCGGGTGGGTAGTCTGTACACATGGGGCGCACACAATCCATATAGCCCCTGGCAGAACTGTGTCGCGTACAGACCACATACCAATAGGGCTGGACGGGTAGTCTGTACACAAGGGGCGCACACAGCCCACATAGCCCCTGGCGAACTGTGTCGCGCCCAGCCCGGCTACCAATAGAGCCGGGCGGGTAGTCTGTACACATGGTGCGCCAACAATCCATATAGCCCCTGGCAGATCTGTGTCGCGTCCAGACCACATACCACTATGGCTGGGCGGGTAGTCTGTACACACGGTGCGCACACAACCCATATAGCCCCTGGCAGAACTGTGTCGCGTCCAGCCCGCCTACCAATTGAGCCGGGTGAGTAGTCTATGCACAAGGGGCGCACTAACCATTTAGCCCCTGGCAGAACTGTTTCACGTCCTGCCCGCAAACAACAAGGGTTGGGCGTGTAGTCTGTACACATGGGACGCACACAACCCATAAAGCCCCTGGCAGAACTGTGTCACGTCCAGCCTGCATACCAATGGAGCCGGGCGGGTAGTCTGTACACAAGGGGCGCACACAACCCATATAGACCCTGGCAGAACTGTGTCGCGTCCAGACCACATACCACTAGGGCTGGACGGGTAGTCTGTACACATGGGGCGCACACAACCCATATAGCCCATGGCAAAACTGTGTCGCGTCCAGCCCGCCTACCAATAGAGCCGGGCGGTAGTCTGTAAACATGGGGCGCACTATCCATTTAGCCCCTGGCAGAACTGTTTCGCGTCCAGCCCGCAAACCACTAGGGCTGGGCGGGCAGTCTGTACACATGGGACGCACACAAACCATATAGCCCCTGGCAGAACTCTGTCGCGTTCAGCCTGCATACCAATAGAGCCAGGCGGGTAGTCTGTACACAAGGGGCGCACACAACCCATATAGACCCTGGCAGAACTGTGTCGCGTCCAGACCACATACCACTAGAGCTGGACGGGTAGTCTGTACACATGGGGCGCACACAACCCATATAGCCCATGGCAAAACTGTGTCGCGTCCAGCCCGCCTACCAATAAAGCCGGGCGAGTAGTATGTACACATGGGGCGCACACAATCCATATAGCCCTGGCAGAACTGTGTCGCGTCCAGACCACATACCACTATGGCTGGGCGGGTAATCTGTACACACGGGGCGCACAGAACCCCATATAGCCCCTGGCAGAACTGTGTCGCGTCCAGCCCGCCTACCAATAGAGCCGGGTGGGTAGTCTGTGCACAAGGGGCGCACATAATCCATATACCCCTGGCAGAACAGTGTCGCGTCCAGCCCACATACCAATAGAGCCGGGCGGGTAGTCTGTACACATGGGGCACACAATCCATTTAGCCCCTGGTAGTACAGTTTCGCGTCCTGCCCGCAAACAACTAGGGCTGGGCGGGTAGTCTGTACACATGGGACGCACACAAACCATATAGCCCCTGGCAAAACTGTGTCGCGTCCAGCCTGCATACCAATAGAGCCGGGCGGGTAGCTTGTACACAAGGGGTGCACACAAACCAAATACCCCTTGCAGAACTGTGTCGCGTCCAGCCCACATACCGCTAGGACTGGGCGGGTAGTCTGTACACAAGGGGCGCTCATAATCCATATAGCCCTGGCAGAACTGTGTCGCGACCAGCCCACATACCACTAGGGCTGGGCGGGTAGTCTGTACACAAGGGGCGCACATAATCTATATAGACCCTGGCAGAACTATGTCGCGTCCAACCCGCATAACAATAGAGCCGGGCGAGTAGTCTGTACACATTTGGTGCACACAATCCATATAGCCCCTGGCAGAAGTTTGTCGCGTCCATCCCGCATACCAATAGAGCCGGGCAGATAGTCAGTACACATGGGATGCTCAAAACCTATATAGCCCCTGGCAGAACTGTGTCGCGTCCAGCCTGCATACCAATAGAGCCGGGTGGGTAGTCTGTACACAAGGTGCGCACATAATCCATATAGCCCCTGGAAGAACTGTGTCGCGTCCAGCCCACATATCACTAGGGCTGGGCGGGTAGTCTGTACACAAGGGGCGCACATAACCCATATAACCCCTGTCAGAACTGTGTCGCGTCCATCCCGCAAACCACTACGGCTGGACGGATAGTCTGTACACATGGGGCGCACACAACCCATATAGCCCCTGGCAGATCTGTGTCGCGTCCATCCCGCATACCAATAGAGCCGGGTGGGTAGTCTGTACACAAGGGGCGCACATAATCCATATAGCCCCTGGCAGAACTGTATCGCGTCCAGCCCGCAATTCAATAGAGCCGGGCGGGTAGTCCGTACACATGGGGCGAACACAAACAATATAGCCCCTGGCTGAACTGTGTCGCGTCCAGCCTGCATACCAATAGAGCCGGGCGGGAAGTCTGTACACAAGGGGCGCACATAACCCATATAGCCCCTGGCAGAACTGTGTCGCGTCCAGCCCGCATACCAATAGAGCTGGGCGGGTAGTCTGTACATAAGAGGCGCACATAACCCATATAGCCCCTGCCAGAACTGTGTCGCGTCCAGACAACATACCACTAGGGCTGGACGGGTAGTCTGTACACATAGGGCGCACACAACCCATATAGCCCCTGGCAGAACTGTGTCGCGTCCAGCCCGCCTACCAATAGAGCCGGGTGGGTAGTCTGTACACATGGGGCGCACACAATCCATATAGCCCCTGGCAGAACTGTGTCGCGTACAGACCACATACCAATAGGGCTGGACGGGTAGTCTGTACACAAGGGGCGCACACAGCCCACATAGCCCCTGGCGAACTGTGTCGCGCCCAGCCCGGCTACCAATAGAGCCGGGCGTGTAGTCTGTACACATGGGACGCACACAACCCATATAGCCCCTGGCAGAACTGTGTCACGTCCAGCCTGCATACCAACAGAGCCGGACGGGTAGTCTGTACACAAGGGGCGCACACAACCCATATAGACCCTGGCAGAACTGTGTCGCGTCCAGACCACATACCACTAGGGCTGGACGGGAAGTCTGTACACATGGGGCGCACACATCCCATATAGCCCATGGCAAAACTGTGTCGCGTCCAGCCCGCCTACCAATAGAGCCGGGCGGTAGTCTGTAAACATGGGGCGCACTATCCATTTAGCCCCTGGCAGAACTGTTTCGCGTCCAGCCCGCAAACCACTAGGGCTGGGCGGGCAGTCCGTACACATGGGACGCACACAAACCATATAGCCCCTGGCAGAACTCTGTCGCGTTCAGCCTGCATACCAATACAGCCGGGCGGGTAGTCTGTACACAAGGGGCGCACACAACCCATATAGACCCTGGCAGAACTGTGTCGCGTCCAGCCCGCCTACCAATAGAGCCGGGCGGATAGTATGTACACATGGGGCGCACACAATCCATATAGCCCTGGCAGAACTGTGTCGCGTCCAGACCACATACCACTATGGCTGGACGGGTTATCTGTACACAAGGGGCGCACACAATCCCATATAGCCCCTGGCAGAACTGTGTCGCGTCCAGCCCGCCTACCAATAGAGCCGGGTGGGTAGTCTGTGCACAAGGGGCGCACATAATCCATATACCCCTTGCAGAACAGTGTCGCGTCCAGCCCACATACCAATAGAGCCGGGCGGGTAGTCTGTACACATGGGGCACACAATCCATTTAGCCCCTGGAAGTACAGTTTCGCGTCCTGCCCGCAAACAACTAGGGCTGGCGGGTAGTCTATACACATGGGACGCACACAAACCATATAGCCCCTGGCAAAACTGTGTCACGTCCAGCCTGCATACCAATAGAGCTGGGCGGGTAGTTTGTAAACAAGGGGCGCACACAAACCAAATACCCCTTGCAGATCTGTGTCGCGTCCATACCACATACCACTATGGCTGGGCGGGTAGTCTGTACACACGGGGCGCACACAATCCATATAGCCCCTGGCAGAACTGTGTCGCGTCCAGCCCGCCTACCAATAGAGCCGGGTGAGTAGTCAATGCACAAGGGGCGCACAATCCATTTAGCCCCTGGCAGAACTGTTTCACGTCCTGCCCGCAAACAACAAGGGTTGGGCCTGTAGTCTGTACACATGGGACGCACACAAACCATATAGCCCCTGGCAAAACTGTACGTGTCCAGCCTGCATACCAATAGAGCCGGGCGGGTAGTCTGTACACAAGGGGCGCACACAACCCATATAGACCCTGGCAGAATTGTGTCGCGTCCAGACCACATACCACTAGGGCTGGACGGGTAGTCTGTACACGTGGGGAGCTCACAACCCATATAGTCCCTGGCAAAACAATGTCGCGTCCAGCCCGCCTACCAATAGAGCCGGGCGAGAAGTCTGTACACATGGGGCGCAAACAATCCATATAGCCCTGGCAGAACTGTGTCGCGTCCAGCCCGCCTACTAATAGAGCCGGGTGGGTAGTCTGTGCACAAGGGGCGCACATAATCCATATAGCCCCTGGCAGATCAGTGTCGCGTCCAGCCCACATACCAATAGAGCCGGGTGGGTAGCCTGTACACAAGGCGCGCGCAATCCATTTAGCCCCTGGCAGAACTCTCTCGCGTCCTGCCCGCAAACAACCAGGGCTTGGCGGGTAGAATATACACATGGGACGCACACAAACCATATATAGCCCCTGGCAAAACTTTGTCGCGTCCAGCCTGCATACCAATAGAGCCGGGCGAGTAGTCTGTACACAAGGGGATCACATAATCCATAGAGCCCCTGGCAGAACTGTATCGCGTCCAGCCTGCATTTCAATAGAGCCGGGCAGGTAGTCCGTACACATGGGGCGAACACAACCAATATAGACCCTGGCAGAACTGTGTCGCGTCCAGCCCGCATACCAATAGAGCCGGGACGGTAGTCTGTACACAAGGTGCGCACATAATCCATATAACCCCTGGCAGAACTGTGTCGCGTCCAGCCCGCAAACCACTACGGCTGGACGGGTAGTCTGTACACATGGGGCGCACACAACCCATATAGCCCCTGGCAGAACTGTGTCGCGTCCAGCCTGCATACCAATAGAGCCGGGCGGGTAGTCTGTACACAAGGGGCGCACATAATCCATATAGCCCCTGGCAGAATTGTATCGCGTCCAGCCCGCATTTCAATAGAGCCGGGCGGGTAGTCCGTACACATGGGGCGAACACAACCAATATAGACCCTGGCAGAACTGTGTCGCGTCCAGCCCGCCTACCAATAGAGCCGGGAGGGTAGTCCGTACACAAGGTGCGCACATAATCCATATAGCCCCTGGCAGAACTGTGTCGCGTCCAACCCGCAAACCACTACGGCTGGACGGGTAGTCTGTACACATGGGGCGCACACAACCCATATAGCCCCTGGCAGAACTGTGTCGCGTCCAGCCTGCATACCAATAGAGCCGGGCGGGTAGTCTGTACACAAGGGGCGCACATAATCCATATAGCCCCTGGCAGAATTGTATCGCGTCCAGCCCGCATTTCAATAGAGCCGGGCGGGTAGTCCGTACACATGGGGCGAACACAACCAATATAGACCCTGGCAGAACTGTGTCGCGTCCAGCCCGCCTACCAATAGAGCCGGGAGGGTAGTCCGTACACAAGGTGCGCACATAATCCATATAGCCCCTGGCAGAACTGTGTCGCGTCCAACCCGCAAACCACTAGGAATGGGAGGGTAATCTGTACACATGGGGCGCACACAATCCGTATAGCCCCAGGCAGAACTGTGATGCGTCATGCCCACATATCACTAGGGCTGGGCGGGTAGTCTGTACACAAGGGGAGCACATAACCCATATAACCCCTGGCAGAACTTTGACGCGGCCATCCCGCAAACCACTACGGCTGGACGGATAGTCTGTACACATGGGGCGCACGCAACCCATATAGCCCCTGGCAGAACTGTGTCGCGTCCAGCCCGCATACCAATAGAGACGGGCGGATGGTCTGTACACAAGGGGCGCACATATTCCATATAGCCCCTGGCAGAACTGTATCGCGTCCAGCCCGCATTTCAATAGAGCCGGGCGGGTAGTCCGTACACATGGGGCGAACACGACCAATATAGACCCTGGCAGAACTGTGTCGCGTCCAGCCCGCATACCAAGAGAGCCGGGAGGGTAGTCTGTACACATGGGGCGCACATTAACCATATAGCCCCTGGCAGAACTGTGTCGCGTCCAGCCTGCATACCAATAGAGCTGGGCGGGTAGTCTGTACAGAAGGGGCGCACATAACCCATATAGCCCCTGGCAGAACCTTGTCGCGTCCAGCATGCATACCAATTGAGCTGGGCGGGTAGTCTGTACACATGGGGTGCACATAACCCATATAGCCCCTCGCAGAACTGAGTCGCGTCCGGCCCACATACCACTATGGCTGGGCGGGTAGTCTGAACACAAGGGGCGCACACAATCCTTACTAACCCTGGCAGATCAGTGTCGCGTTCAGCCCGCATACCAATAGAGCCGGGCGGGTAGTCTGTACACAAGGGGCGCACATAACCCGTACAGCCCCTGGCAGAACTGAGTCGCGTCCAGCCCCCGTTCAATAGAGCCGGGCGGGTAGTCTGTACACAAGGGGCGCACAAAAACCATATAGCACCTGGCAGAAATGTGTCGCGTCCAGCCCGCATAGCAATAGAGCCTGGCGGGTAGTCTGTACACAAGGGGCGCACATAACCCATATAGCCCCTGGCAGAACGGTGTCGAGTCCAGCCCACATACCGCTAGAGCTGGGCGGGCAGTCTGTACACATGGGGTGCACACAACCCATATAGCCCCTAGCAGAACTGTGTCGCCTCCAGCCCACATATCACTAGGGCTGGGCGGGTAGTCTGTACACAAGGGGCGCACACAACCCATATAGCCCCTGGAAGAACTGTGTTTCGTCAAGCCCGCATACCAATAGAGCCGGGCGGGTAGTCTGTACACATGGGGTGCACACAACCCATATAGCCCCTGGCAGAACTGTGGTGCGTCCTGTCACCATACCAATAGAGCCGGGCGGGTAGTCTGTACACATGGGGCGCACACAACCCATATAGTCCCTGGCAGAACCGTGTCGCGTCCAGCCCACATATCATTAGGGCTGATCGGGTGGTCTGTACACAAGGGGCGCACACAACCCATATGGCCCCTGGCAGAACTGAGTCGCTTCCAGCCCACATACCACTAGGGCTGTGCGGGTAGTCTGTACACATGGAGCGCACACTACCCAAATAGCCCCTGGCAGAAATGAGTCGCGTGCAGCCTGCATACCAATAGAGCTGTGCGGGTAGTCTTTACACATGGGGTGCACACAACCCATATAGCCCCTGGCAGAGCTGTGTCGCGTCCAGCCCATATATCACTAGCGCTGGGCGGGTAGTCTGTACACAAGGGGCGCACATAACCCATATAGTCCCTGGCAGAACTGTGTCGCGTCCAGCCCACATATCACTAGGGCTGGGCGGGTAGTCTGTACACAAGGGGCGCACATAACCCGTACAGCCCCTGGCAGAACGGTGTCGCGTCAGGCACACATACCGCTAGAGCTGGGTGGGTAGTCTGTACACATGGGTTGCACACAACCCATATAACCTCTGGCAGAACAGTGTCGCGTCCAGCTCACATATCACTAGGGCTGGGCGGGTAGTCTGTACACACGGGGCGCCCACAACCCATATAGCCCCTGGAAGAACTGTGTTTCGTCAAGCCCGCATACCAATAGAGCCGGGCGGGTCGTCTGTACACACGGGGTGCACACAACCCATATAGCCCCTGGCAGAACTGTGTCGCGTCCAGTCCACATACCAATAGAGCCGGGCGGGTAGTCTGTACACATGGGGCGCAGACAACCCATATAGCCCCTGGTTGAACCGTGTCGCGTCCAGCCCGCATATCACTAGGGCTGGGCGGGTGGTCTGTACACAAGGGGCGCATACAACCCATATGGCCCCTGGCAGAACTGAGTCGCTTCCAGCCCACATACCGCTAGTGCTGGGCAGGTAGTCTGTACACATGGGGCGCACATAACCCGTATAGCCCCTGGCAGAACTGTGTCGCGTCCAGCCCACATATCACTAGGGCTGGGCGGGTAGTCTGTACACAAGGGGCGCACATAACGCATATAGCCCCTGGCAGAACTGTGTCGCGTCCAGCCCACATATCACTAGGGCTGGGTGGGTAGTCTGTACACAAGGGGCGCACATAACCCATATAGCCCCTGGCAGAACTGTGTCGCGTCCAGCCCACATATCACTCGGGCTGGGCGGGTAGTCTGTACAAAAGGGGTCCACATAACCCATATAGCCCCTGGCAGAAATGAGTCGCGTCCAGTCCCCATTCAATAGAGCCGGGCGGGTAGTCTGTACACAAGGGGCGCACATAAAACATATAGCCCCTCGCAGAACTGTGTCGCGTCCAGCCCGCATACCAATAGAGCCTGGCGGGTAGTCTGTACACAAGGGGCGCACATAACCCATATAGCCCCTGGCAGAACGGTGTCGCGTCCAGCCCACATACCGCTAGAGCTGGGCGGGCACTCTGTAAACAAGGGGTGCACACAAACCATATAGCCCCTGGCAGAACTGTGTCGCGTCCAGCCCACATATCACTAGGGCTGGGTGGGTAGTCTGTACACAAGGGGCGCACATAACCCATATAGCCCCTGGCAGAACTGTGTCGCGTCCAGCCCACATATCACTAGGGCTGGGCGGGTAGTCTGTACACAAGGGGCGCACATAATCCATATAGCCCCTGGGAGAACTGTGTCGCGTCCGGCCCACATTTCACTAGGGCTGGGCGGGTAGTCTGTACACACGGGGCAAACACAACCCATATAGCCCTTTGAAGAACTGTGTCGCGTCAAGCCCGCATACCAATAGAGCCGGGCGGGTAGTCTGTACACATGGGGTGCACACAACCCATATAGCCCCTGGCAGAACTGTGTCGCGTCCAGTCCACAAACCAATAGAGCCGCGCGGGTAGTCTGTACACATGGGGCGCACACAACCCACATAGCCCCTGGCAGAACAGTGTCGCGTCCAGACCACATATCACTAGGGCTGGGCGTGGTCTGTACCCAAGGGGCGCACACAACCCATATGGCCCCTGGCAGTACTGAGTCGCTTCCAGCCCACATACCGCTAGGGCTGTGCGGATAGTCTGTACACATGGGGCGCACACAACCCATATAGCCCCTGGCAGAAATGAGTCGCGTCCAGCCTGCATCCCAATAGAGCTGGGCGGGTAGTCTTTACACATGTGGTGCACACAACCCATATAGCCCCTGGCAGAACTGTGTCGCGTCCAGTCCACAAACCAATAGAGCCGCGCGGGTAGTCTGTACACATGGGGCGCACACAACCCACATAGCCCCTGGCAGAACAGTGTCGCGTCCAGCCCACATATCACTAGGGCTGGGCGGGTAGTCTGTACCCAATGGGCGCACATAACCCATATAGCCCCTGGCAGATCTCTGTCGCGTCCAGCCCACATATCACTAGGGCTGGGTGGGTAGTCTTTACACAAGGGGCGCACATAACCCATATAGCACCTGGGAGAACTGTGTTGCGTCCTGCCCACATATCACTAAGGCTGGGCGGGAAGTCTGTACACAAGGGGCGCACATAACCCTAATATCCCTTGGCAGAACAGTGTCGCGTCCAGTACACATACCAATAGAGCCGGGCGAGTAGTCTGTACACATGGGGCGCACACAACCCATATAGCCCCTGGCAGAACGGTGTCGCGTCCAGCCCTCATATAACTAGGGTTGTGCTGGTGGTCTGTACACAAGGGGCGCACATGACCCATATGGCCCCTGGCAGAACTGAGTCGCGTCCAGCCCACATACCAATAGAGCCGGGCGGGTAGTCTGTACACAAGGGGCGCACACAACCCATATAGACCCTGGCAGAACCGTGTCGCGTCCAGCCCGCATACCTATAGAGCCGGGCGGGTAGTGTGTAAACATGGGGTGCACACAACCCATATAGCCCCTGGCAGAACTGTGTCGGGTCCAGCCTGCATACCAATAGAGCTGGGCGGGTAGTCTGTAGACATGGGGTGCACATAACACATATAGCCCCTGGCAGAACCGAGTCGCGTCCAGCTCGCATACCAATAGAGCTTGGCGGGTAGTCTGTACACAAGGGGCGCACATAGCCCATATAGCCCCTGGCAGAACCGTTAACGTCCAGCCTGCATACCAATAGAGCTGGGCGCGTAGTCTGTACACATGGGGTGCACATAACCCATAGAGCCCCTGGCAGAACTGTGTCGCTTCCAGCCTGCTTACCAATGGAGCTGGGCGGGTAGTCTGTACACAAGGGGCGCACACAAACCATATAGCCCTGGCAGAACCGTGTCGCGTCCAGCCAACATTCCAATAGAGCCGGGCGGGTAGTCTGTACACATGGGGTGCACACAAGCCTAATAGCCCCTGGCAGAACTGTGTCGCGTCCTGCGTACTTACCAATAGAACTGGGCGGGTAGTCTGTACACAAGGGGCGTACATAACCCATATAGCCCATGGCAGAACCGTGTCGCGTCCAGCCTAAATGCCAATAGAGCTGGGCGGGTAGTCTGTACACATGGTGTGCACATAACCCATATAGCCCCTGGCAGAACCGTGTCGCGTCCAGCCTGCATACCAATAAAGCTGGGCGGGTAGTCAGTACACAAGGGACGCACTCAACCCATATAGCCCCTGGCAGAACCGTGTCTCTTCCAGCCCGCATACCAATAGAGCCGGGCGGGAAGTCTGTACACATGGGGTGCAAACAAACCATATAGCCCCTGGCAGAACTGTGTCGCGTCCAGCTTGCATACCAATAGAGCTGGGCGGGTAGTCTGTACACATAAGGTGCACTTAACCCATATAGCCCCTGGCAGAACTGAGTCACGTCCAGCCCATATACCACTATGGCTGGGCGGGAAGTCTGTACACAAGGGGCGCACACAATCCTTATTGCCCCTGGCAGATCTGTGTCGCGTCCAGCCCGCATACCGCTAGAGCTGGGTGGGTAGTCTCTACACATGGGGTGCACAAAACCCATATAGCCCCTGGCAGAACTATGTCGCGTCAAGTCCGCATACCAATAGAGCCGGGCAGGTAGTCTGTACACAAGGGGCGCACTTAACCCATATAGCCCCTGGCATAACCGTGTCGCGTCCAGTTTACATACCGCTTGAGCAGGGCGGGCAGTCTGTAAAAATGGGGTTCACACAACCCATATAGCACCTGGCAGAACTGTGTCGCGTCCAGCCTGCATACCAAATGAGCTGGGTGGGTAGTCTGTACACAAGGGGCGCACATAACCCTTATAGCCCACGGCAGAACCGTGTCGCGTCCAGCCTGCATTCAAATAGAGCAGGGTGGGTACTCTATACACATGGGGTGCACATAACCCATATAGCCCCTGGCAGAACCGTGTCGCGTCCAGCCTTCATACCAATAGAGCAGGGTGGGTAGTCTGTACACAAGGGGCACAAACAACCCATATAGCCCTTGGCAGAACCGTGTCGCGTCCAGCCCGCATACCAATAGAGCCGGGCGGGGAGTCTGTACACATGGGGTGCACACAACCCATATAGCCCCTGGCAGAACGGTGTCGTGTCCAGCTTGCATACCAATAGAGCTGGGCGGGTAGTCTGTACACAAGGGGCGCACATAACCCATATATCCCCTGGCAGAACCGTGTCGCGTCCAGCCTGCATACCAATAGAGCTGGGCGGGTAGTCTGTACACATGGGGTGCACATAACCCATATAGCCCCTGGCAGAACTGAGTCGCGTCCAGCTCACATACCACTATGGCTGGGCGGGTAGTCTGCACACAAGGAGCGCACACAATCCTTATTGCCCCTGGCAGATCTGTGTCGCGTCCAGCCCGCATACAAATAGAGGCGGGCGGGTAGTCTGTACACAACGGGCGCAAATAACCCGTACAGCCCCTGGCAGAACAGTGTCACTTTCAGCCCACATACCGCTAGAGCTGGGCGGGTAGTCTGTACACATGGGGTGCACACAACTCATATAGCCCCTGGCAGAACTATGTCGCGTCCAACCCATATAACACTAAGGCTGGGCGGGTAGTCTGTACACAAGGGGCGCACGTAACCCATATAGCCCCTGGCAGAACTGAGTCGCGTCCAGCCGCCATTTCAATAGAGCCGGACGGGTAGACTGTACGTGAGGGGCGCACATAATCCATATAGCCCCTGGCAGAACTGTGTTGCGTCCATCCCTGATACCAATAGAGCAGGGCGGGTAGTCTGTACACTAGGGGCGCACATAACCCATTTAGCCCCTGGCAAAACGGTGTCGCGTCCAGCCCACATACCGCTAGAGCTCGGCGGACAGTCTGTACACTTGGGGTGCACACAACCCATATAGCCCCTGGCAGAACTGTGTCGCTTCCAGCCCACATATCACTAGGGCTGGGCGGGTCGTCTGTACACAAGGGGCGCACATAGTCCATATAGCCCCTGGCAGAACTGTGTCGCGTCCAGTCCACATACCAATAAAGCCGGGCGAGTAGTCTGTACACATGGGGCGCACACAACCCATATAGCCCCTGGCAGAACCGTTTCGCGTCCAGCCCACATATCACTAAGGCTGGGCGGGTAGTCTGTACACATGGGGTGCACACAACCCATATAGCCCCTGGCAGAAATGAGTCGCTTCCAGCCGGCATACCAATAGAGCTGGGCGGGTAGTCTTTACACATGGGGTGCACACAACCCATATAGCCCCAGGCAGAACTGTGTCGCGTCCAGCCCACATATCACTAGGGCTGGGCGGGTAGTCTGTACACAAGGGGCGCACATAACCCATATAGCCCCTGGCAAAACTGTGTCGCGTCCAGCCCACATATCACTAGGGCTGGGCGGGTAGTCTGTACACAAGGGGCGCACATAATCCATATAGCCCCTGGGAGAACTGTGTTGCGTCCAGCCCACGTATCACTAATGCTGGGCGAGTAGTCTGTACACAAGGGGCACACATAACCCATATAGCCCCTGGCAGAACTGTGTCGCGTCCAGTACACATACCAATAGAGCCGGGCCAGTTGTCTGTACACGTGGGGCGCACACAACCCATATAACCTCTGGCAGATCAGTGTCGCGTCAAGCCCACATATCACTAAGGCTGGGCGGGTAGTCTGTACACAAGGGGTCCACATATCCCATATAGCCCCTGGCAGAACTGAGTCGCGTCCAGCCCTCATATAACTAGGGTTGGGCGGGTGGTCTGTACACAGGGGGCGCACACAATCCTTATAGACCCTGGCAGAACCGTGTCGCGTCCAGCCCGCATACCAATAGAGCCGGGCGGGTAGTGTGTAAACATGGGGTGCACACAACCCATATAGCCCCTGGCAGAACTGTGTCGCGTCCAGCCTGCATACCAATAGAGCTGGGCGGGTAGTATGTACACATCGGGTGAACATAACACATTTAGCCCCTGGCAGAACCGAGTCGCGTCCAGCTGGCATACCAATAGAGCTTGGCGGGTAGTCTGTACACAAGGGGCGAACATAGCCCTTATAGCCCCTGGCAGAACCGATACGCGTCCAGCCTGCATACCAATAGAGCTGGGCGCGTAGTCTGTACACATGGGGTGCACATAACCCATAGAGCCCCTGGCAGAACTGTGTCGCTTCCAGCCTGCTTACCAATGGAGCTGGGCGGGTAGTCTGTACACAAGGGGCGCACACAACCCATATAGCCCTGGCAGAACTTTGTCGCGTCCAGCCAACATTCCAATAGAGCCGGGCGGGTAGTCTGTATACATGGGGTGCACACAAGCCTAATAGCCCCTGGCAGAACTGTGTCGCGTCCTGCGTGCTTACCAATAGAACTGGGCGGGAAGTCTGTACACAAGGGGCGCACATAACCCATATAGCCCATGGCAGAACCGTGTCGCGTCCAGCCTAAATGCCAATAGAGCTGGGTGGGTAGTGTGTACTCATGGTGTGCACATAACCCATATAGCCCCTGGCAGAACCATGTCGCGTCCAGCCTGCATACCAATAAAGCTGGGCGGGTAGTCAGTACACAAGGGGCGCACTCAACCCATATAGCCCCTGGCAGAACCGTGTCGCTTCCAGCCCGCATACCAATAGAGACGGGTGGGAAGTCTGTACACATGGGATGCACACAAACCATACAGCCCCAAGCAGAACTGTGTCGCGTCCAGCTTGCATACCAATAGAGCTGGGCGGGTAGTCTGTACACATAAGGTGCACATAACCCATATAGCCCCTGGCAAAACTGAGTCACGTCCAGCCCACATACCACTATGGCTGGGCGGGAAGTCTGTACACAAGGGGCGCACACAATCCTTATTGCCCCTGGCAGATCTGTGTCTCGTCCAGCCCGCATACCATTAGAGCCGGGCGGGTAGTCTGTACACAAGGGGCGCACATAACCCATACAGCCCCCGGCAGAACGGTGTCCCGTCCAGCCCACATTCCGCTAGAGCTGGGCGGGTAGTCTCTACACATGGGGTGCACAAAACCCATATAGCCTCTGGCAGAACTATGTCGCGTCAAGCCCGCATAACAATAGAGCCGGGCGGGTAGTCTGTACACAAGGGGCGCACTTAACCCATATAGCCCCTGGCATAACGGTGTCGCGTCCAGCCTACATACCGTTAGAGCAGGGCGGGCAGTCTGTACAAATGGGGTTCACACAACACATATAGCACCTGGCAGAACTGTGTCGCGTCCAGCCTGCATACCAAATGAGCTGGGTGGGTAGTCTGTACACAAGGGGCGCACATAACCCATATAGCCCATGGCAGAACCGTGTCGCGTCCAGCCTGCATTCCAATAGAGCAGGATGGGTACTCTATACACATGGGGTGCACATAACCCATATAGCCCCTGGCAGAACCGTGTCGCGTCCAGACTGCATACCAATAGTGCTGGGCGGGTAGTCTGTACACAAGGGGCACAAACAAACCATATAGCCCCTGGCAGAACCGTGTCGCGTCCAGCCCGCATACCAATAGAACCGGGCGGAGTCTGTACACATGGGGTACACACAACCCATATAGCCCCTGGCAGAACTGTGTCGCGTCCAGCTTGCATACCAATAGAGCTGGGCAGGTAGTCTGTACACAAGGGGCGCACATAACCCATATAGCCCTTGGCAGAAACGTGTCGCGTCCAGCCTGCATACCAATAGAGCTGGGCGGGTAGTCTGTACACATGGGGTGCACATAACCCATATAGCCCCTGGCAGAACTGAGTCGCGTCCAGCTCACATACCACTATGGCTGGGCGGGTAGTCTGCACACAAGGGGCGCACACAATCCTTATTGCCCCTGGCAGATCTGTGTCGCGTACATCCCGCATACCAATAGAGGCGGGCGGGTGGTCTGTACACAACGGGCGCAAATAACCCGTACAGCCCCTGGCAGAACAGTGTCACGTCCATCCCACATACCGCTAGAGCTGGGCGGGTAGTCTGTACACATGGGGTGCACACAACTCATATAGCCCCTGGCAGAACTGTGTCGCGTCCAGCCCACATATCACTAAGGCTGGGCAGGTAGTCTGTAAACAAGGGGCGCACATAACCCATATAGCCCCTGGCAGAACTGAGTCGCGTCCAGCCGCCATTTCAATAGAGCCGGGCGGGTAGTTTGTACGTGAGGGGCGCACATAACCCATATAGCCCCTGGCAGAACTGTGTTGCGTCCATCCCTCATACCAATAGAGCCGGGCGGGTAGTCTGTAAACTAGGGGCGCACATAACCCATTTAGCCCCTGGCAAAACGGTGTCGCGTCCAGCCCACATACCGCTAGAGCTCGGCGGGCAGTCTGTTCACATGGGGTGCACACAACCCATATAGCCCCTGGCAGAACTGTGTCGCGTCCAGTCCACATACCAATAGAGCCGGGCGAGTAGTCTGTACACATGGGGCGCACACAACCCATATAGCCCCTGGCAGAACCATGTCGCGTCCAGCCCACATATCACTAGGGCTGGGCGGGTGGTCTGTACTCAAGGGGCGCACACAACCCATATGGCCCCTGGCAAAACTGAGTCGCGTCCAGCCCACATACCGCTAGGGCTGGGCGGGTAGTCTGTACACATGGGGCGCACACTACCCATATAACCCCTGGCAGAACTGTGTCGTGTCCAGCCCGCATACCAATAGAGCCGAGCGGGTAGTCTGTACACAAGGGGCGCACATAACCCATTTAGCCGTGGCAGAACCGTGTCGCGTCCAGGCAACATACCAATAGGGCCGGGCGGGTAGTCTGTAGATATGGGGTTCACACAACCCATATAGCCCCTGGCAGAACTGTGTGCGTCCAGCCTGCATACCAATAATGATGGGCGGGTGGTCTGTACACAAGCGTCGCACATTACCCATATAGCCCATGGCAGAATTTTGTCGCGTCCAGCCTGCATACCAATAGAGCTGGGTGGGTACTCTGTACACATGGGGTGCACATAACCCATATAACCCCTTTCAGAACCGTGTCGCGTCCAGCCTGCATACCAATAGTGCTGGGCGGGTAGTCTGTACACAAGGGGCGCGCACAACCCATATAGCCCCTTGCAGAACCGTGTCGCGTCCAGCCCGCATACCAATAGAGCCGGGCGGGGAGTCTGTACTCATGGGGTGCACACAACCCATATAGCCCCTGGCAGAACTGGGTCGCGTCCAGCTTGCATACCAATAGAGCTGGGCGGGTAGTCTGCACACAAGGGGCGCACACAATCCTTATTGCCCCTGGCAGATCTGTGTCGCGTCCAGCCCGCATTCCAATAGAGCCGGGCGGATAGTCTGTACACAAGGGGCGCACATAACCCATACACCCCTGGCAGAACGGTGTCGCGTCCAGCCCATATACCGCTAGAGCTGGGCGGGTAGTCTGTACACAATGGGTGCACACAACTCATAATGCCCCTGGCTGAACTCTGTCGCGTCCAGCCCACATATCAATAAGGCTGGGCGAGAAGTCTGTACACAAGGGGCGCACATAACCCATATAGCCCCTGGCAGGACTGAGTCACGTCCAGCCCCCATTTCGATAGAGCCGGGCGGGTAGTCTGTACACGAGGGGCGCACATAACCCATATAGCCCCTGGCAAAACTGTGTCGCGTCCATCCCGCATACCAATAGAGCCGGGCGGGTAGTCTGTACACAAGGGGCGCACATAATCCATTTAGCCCCTGGCAGAACGGTGTCGCGTCCAGACCACATACCGCTGGAGCTGGGCGGGCAGTCTGTTCACATGGGGTGCACACAACCCATATAGCCCCTGGCAGAACTGTGTCGCGTCCAGGCCATATATCACTATGGCTGGGCGAGTAGTCTGTACACAAGGGGCGCACATAACCCATATAGCCCCTGACAGAACTGTGTCGCGTCCAGCCCATATACCAATAGAGCCGGGTGGGTAGTCTGTACACAAGGGGCGCACATAATCCATATAGCCCCTGGCAGAACTGTATCGCGTCCAGCCCGCAATTCAATAGAGCCGGGCGGGTAGTCCGTACACATGGGGCGAACACAAACCATATAGCCCCTGGCTGAACTGTGTCGCGTCAAGCCTGCATACCAATAGAGCCGGGCGGGAAGTCTGTACACAAGGGGCGCACATAACCCATATAGTCCCTGGCAGAACTGTGTCGCGTCCAGACCACATACCACTAGGGCTGGACGGGTAGTCTGTACACATAGGGATCACACAACCCATATAGCCCCTGGAAGAACTGTGTCGCGTCCAGCCCGCCTACCAATAGAGCCGGGTGGGTAGTCTGTACACATGGGGCGCACACAATCCATATAGCCCCTGGCAGAACTGTGTCGCGTACAGACCACATACCAATAGGGCTAGACGGGTAGTCTGTACACAAGGAGCGCACACAGCCCACATAGCCCCTGGCAGAACTGTGTCGCGCCCAGCCCGGCTACCAATAGAGCCGGGCGGGTAGTCTGTACACATGGTGCGCACAAAATCCATATAGCCCCTGGCAGATCTGTGTCGCGTCCATACCACATACCACTATGGCTGGGCGGGTAGTCTGTACACACGGGGCGCACACAATCCATATAGCCCCTGGCAGAACTGTGTCGCGTCCAGCCCGCCTACCAATAGAGCCGGGTGAGTAGTCAATGCACAAGGGGCGCACAATCCATTTAGCCCCTGGCAGAACTGTTTCTCGTCCTGCCCGCAAACAACAAGGGTTGGGCGTGTAGTCTGTACACATGGGACGCACACAAACCATATAGCCCCTGGCAAAACTGTACGTGTCCAGCCTGCATACCAATATAGCCGGGCGGGTAGTCTGTACACAAGGGGCGCACACAACCCATATAGACCCTGGCAGAATTGTGTCGCGTCCAGACCACATACCACTAGGGCTGGACGGGTAGTCTGTACACGTGGGGAGCTCACAACCCATATAGTCCCTGGCAAAACAATGTCGCGTCCAGCCCGCCTACCAATAGAGCCGGGCGAGAAGTCTGTACACATGGGGCGCAAACAATCCATATAGCCCTGGCAGAACTGTGTCGCGTCCAGCCCGCCTACTAATAGAGCCGGGTGGGTAGTCTGTGCACAAGGGGCGCACATAATCCATATAGCCCCTGGCAGATCAGTGTCGCGTCCAGCCCACATACCAATAGAGCCGGGTGGGTAGTCTGTACACAAGGCGCGCGCAATCCATTTAGCCCCTGGCAGAACTCTCTCGCGTCCTGCCCGCAAACAACCAGGGCTTGGCGGGTAGAATATACACATGGGACGCACACAAACCATATAGCCCCTGGCAAAACTTTGTCGCGTCCAGCCTGCATACCAATAGAGCCGGGCGAGTAGTCTGTACACAAGGGGATCACATAATCCATAGAGCCCCTGGCAGAACTGTATCGCGTCCAGCCTGCATTTCAATAGAGCCGGGCAGGTAGTCCGTACACATGGGGCGAACACAACCAATATAGACCCTGGCAGAACTGTGTCGCGTCCAGCCCGCATACCAATAGAGCCGGGAGGGTAGTCTGTACACAAGGTGCGCACATAATCCATATAACCCCTGGCAGAACTGTGTCGCGTCCAGCCCGCAAACCACTACGGCTGGACGGGTAGTCTGTACACATGGGGCGCACACAACCCATATAGCCCCTGGCAGAACTGTGTCGCGTCCAGCCTGCATACCAATAGAGCCGGGCGGGTAGTCTGTACACAAGGGGCGCACATAATCCATATAGCCCCTGGCAGAATTGTATCGCGTCCAGCCCGCATTTCAATAGAGCCGGGCGGGTAGTCCGTACACATGGGGCGAACACAACCAATATAGACCCTGGCAGAACTGTGTCGCGTCCAGCCCGCCTACCAATAGAGCCGGGAGGGTAGTCCGTACACAAGGTGCGCACATAATCCATATAGCCCCTGGCAGAACTGTGTCGCGTCCAACCCGCAAACCACTAGGAATGGGAGGGTAATCTATACACATGGGGCGCACACAATCCGTATAGCCCCAGGCAGAACTGTGATGCTTCATGCCCACATATCACTAGGGCTGGGCGGGTAGTCTGTACACAAGGGGAGCACATAACCCATATAACCCCTGGCAGAACTTTGACGCGGCCATCCCGCAAACCACTACGGCTGGACGGATAGTCTGTACACATGGGGCGCACGCAACCCATATAGCCCCTGGCAGAACTGTGTCGCAACCAGCCCGCATACCAATAGAGACGGGCGGATGGTCTGTACACAAGGGGCGCACATATTCCATATAGCCCCTGGCAGAACTGTATCGCGTCCAGCCCGCATTTCAATAGAGCCGGGCGGGTAGTCCGTACACATGGGGCGAACACGACCAATATAGACCCTGGCAGAACTGTGTCGCGTCCAGCCCGCATACCAAGAGAGCCGGGAGGGTAGTCTGTACACATGGGGCGCACATTAACCATATAGCCCCTGGCAGAACTGTGTCGCGTCCAGCCTGCATACCAATAGAGCTGGGCGGGTAGTCTGTACAGAAGGGGCGCACATAACCCATATAGCCCCTGGCAGAACCTTGTCGCGTCCAGCATGCATTCCAATTGAGCTGGGCGGGTAGTCTGTACACATGGGGTGCACATAACCCATATAGCCCCTCGCAGAACTGAGTCGCGTCCGGCCCACATACCACTATGGCTGGGCGGGTAGTCTGAACACAAGGGGCGCACACAATCCTTACTAACCCTGGCAGATCAGTGTCGCGTTCAGCCCGCATACCAATAGAGCCGGGCGGGTAGTCTGTACACAAGGGGCGCACATAACCCGTACAGCCCCTGGCAGAACTGAGTCGCGTCCAGCCCCCGTTCAATAGAGCCGGGCGGGTAGTCTGTACACAAGGGGCGCACAAAAACCATATAGCACCTGGCAGAAATGTGTCGCGTCCAGCCCGCATAGCAATAGAGCATGGCGGGTAGTCTGTACACAAGGGGCGCACATAACCCATATAGCCCCTGGCAGAACGGTGTCGAGTCCAGCCCACATACCGCTAGAGCTGGGCGGGCAGTCTGTACACATGGGGTGCACACAACCCATATAGCCCCTAGCAGAACTGTGTCGCCTCCAGCCCACATATCACTAGGGCTGGGCGGGTAGTCTGTACACAAGGGGCGCACACAACCCATATAGCCCCTGGAAGAACTGTGTTTCGTCAAGCCCGCATACCAATAGAGCCGGGCGGGTAGTCTGTACACATGGGGTGCACACAACCCATATAGCCCCTGGCAGAACTGTGGTGCGTCCTGTCACCATACCAATAGAGCCGGGCGGGTAGTCTGTACACATGGGGCGCACACAACCCATATAGTCCCTGGCAGAACCGTGTCGCGTCCAGCCCATATATCATTAGGGCTGATCGGGTGGTCTGTACACAAGGGGCGCACACAACCCATATGGCCCCTGGCAGAACTGAGTCGCTTCCAGCCCACATACCACTAGGGCTGTGCGGGTAGTCTGTACACATGGAGCGCACACTACCCAAATAGCCCCTGGCAGAAATGAGTCGCGTGTAGCCTGCATACCAATAGAGCTGTGCGGGTAGTCTTTACACATGGGGTGCACACAACCCATATAGCCCCTGGCAGAGCTGTGTCGCGTCCAGCCCATATATCACTAGCGCTGGGCGGGTAGTCTGTACACAAGGGGCGCACATAACCCATATAGTCCCTGGCAGAACTGTGTCGCGTCCAGCCCACATATCACTAGGGCTGGGCGGGTAGTCTGTACACAAGGGGCGCACATAACCCGTACAGCCCCTGGCAGAACGGTGTCGCGTCAGGCCCACATACCGCTAGAGCTGGGTGGGTAGTCTGTACACATGGGTTGCACACAACCCATATAACCTCTGGCAGAACAGTGTCGCGTCCAGCTCACATATCACTAGGGCTGGGCGGGTAGTCTGTACACACGGGGCGCACACAACCCATATAGCCCCTGGAAGAACTGTGTTTCGTCAAGCCCGCATACCAATAGAGCCGGGCGGGTCGTCTGTACACACGGGGTGCACACAACCCATATAGCCCCTGGCAGAACTGTGTCGCGTCCAGTCCACATACCAATAGAGCCGGGCGGGTAGTCTGTACACATGGGGCGCAGACAACCCATATAGCCCCTGGTTGAACCGTGTCGCGTCCAGCCCGCATATCACTAGGGCTGGGCGGGTGGTCTGTACACAAGGGGCGCATACAACCCATATGGCCCCTGGCAGAACTGAGTCGCTTCCAGCCCACATACCGCTAGTGCTGGGCAGGTAGTCTGTACACATGGGGCGCACATAACCCGTATAGCCCCTGGCAGAACTGTGTCGCGTCCAGCCCACATATCACTAGGGCTGGGCGGGTAGTCTGTACACAAGGGGCGCACATAACGCATATAGCCCCTGGCAGAACTGTGTCGCGTCCAGCCCACATATCACTAGGGCTGGGTGGGTAGTCTGTACACAAGGGGCGCACATAACCCATATAGCCCCTGGCAGAACTGTGTCGCGTCCAGCCCACATATCACTCGGGCTGGGCGGGTAGTCTGTACACAAGGGGTCCACATAACCCATATAGCCCCTGGCAGAAATGAGTCGCGTCCAGTCCCCATTCAATAGAGCCGGGCGGGTAGTCTGTACACAAGGGGCGCACATAAAACATATAGCCCCTCGCAGAACTGTGTCGCGTCCAGCCCGCATACCAATAGAGCCTGGCGGGTAGTCTGTACACAAGGGGCGCACATAACCCATATAGCCCCTGGCAGAACGGTGTCGCGTCCAGCCCACATACCGCTAGAGCTGGGCGGGCACTCTGTAAACAAGGGGTGCACACAAACCATATAGCCCCTGGCAGAACTGTGTCGCGTCCAGCCCACATATCACTAGGGCTGGGTGGGTAGTCTGTACACAAGGGGCGCACATAACCCATATAGCCCCTGGCAGAACTGTGTCGCGTCCAGCCCACATATCACTAGGGCTGGGCGGGTAGTCTGTACACAAGGGGCGCACATAATCCATATAGCCCCTGGGAGAACTGTGTCGCGTCCGGCCCACATTTCACTAGGGCTGGGCGGGTAGTCTGTACACACGGGGCAAACACAACCCATATAGCCCTTTGAAGAACTGTGTCGCGTCAAGCCCGCATACCAATAGAGCCGGGCGGGTAGTCTGTACACATGGGGTGCACACAACCCATATAGCCCCTGGCAGAACTGTGTCGCGTCCAGTCCACAAACCAATAGAGCCGCGCGGGTAGTCTGTACACATGGGGCGCACACAACCCACATAGCCCCTGGCAGAACAGTGTCGCGTCGAGACCACATATCACTAGGGCTGGGCGTGGTCTGTACCCAAGGGGCGCACACAACCCATATGGCCCCTGGCAGTACTGGGTCGCTTCCAGCCCACATACCGCTAGGGCTGGGCGGATAGTCTGTACACATGGGGCGCACACAACCCATATAGCCCCTGGCAGAAATGAGTCGCGTCCAGCCTGCATCCCAATAGAGCTGGGCGGGTAGTCTTTACACATGGGGTGCACACAACCCATATAGCCCCTGGCAGAACTGTGTCGCGTCCAGTCCACAAACCAATAGAGCCGCGCGGGTAGTCTGTACACATGGGGCGCACACAACCCACATAGCCCCTGGCAGAACAGTGTCGCGTCCAGCCCACATATCACTAGGGCTGGGCGGGTAGTCTGTACACAATGGGCGCACATAACCCATATAGCCCCTGGCAGATCTCTGTCGCGTCCAGCCCACATATCACTAGGGCTGGGTGGGTAGTCTTTACACAAGGGGCGCACATAACCCATATAGCACCTGGGAGAACTGTGTTGCGTCCTGCCCACATATCACTAAGGCTGGGCGGGTAGTCTGTACACAAGGGGCGCACATAACCCTAATATCCCTTGGCAGAACAGTGTCGCGTCCAGTACACATACCAATAGAGCCGGGCGAGTAGTCTGTACACATGGGGCGCACACAACCCATATAGCCCCTGGCAGAACGGTGTCGCGTCCAGACCTCATATAACTAGGGTTGTGCTGGTGGTCTGTACACCAGGGGCGCACATGACCCATATGGCCCCTGGCAGAACTGAGTCGCGTCCAGCCCACATACCAATAGAGCCGGGCGGGTAGTCTGTACACAAGGGGCGCACACAACCCATATAGACCCTGGCAGAACCGTGTCGCGTCCAGCCCGCATACCAATAGAGCCGGGCGGGTAGTGTGTAAACATGGGGTGCACACAACCCATATAGCCCCTGGCAGAACTGTGTCGGGTCCAGCCTGCATACCAATAGAGCTGGGCGGGTAGTCTGTAGACATGGGGTGCACATAACACATATAGCCCCTGGCAGAACCGAGTCGCGTCCAGCTCGCATACCAATAGAGCTTGGCGGGTAGTCTGTACACAAGGGGCGCACATAGCCCATATAGCCCCTGGCAGAACCGTTAACGTCCAGCCTGCATACCAATAGAGCTGGGCGCGTAGTCTGTACACATGGGGTGCACATAACCCATAGAGCCCCTGGCAGAACTGTGTCGCTTCCAGCCTGCTTACCAATGGAGCTGGGCGGGTAGTCTGTACACAAGGGGCGCACACAAACCATATAGCCCTGGCAGAACCGTGTCGCGTCCAGCCAACATTCCAATAGAGCCGGGCGGGTAGTCTGTACACATGGGGTGCACACAAGCCTAATAGCCCCTGGCAGAACTGTGTCGCGTCCTGCGTACTTACCAATAGAACTGGGCGGGTAGTCTGTACACAAGGGGCGTACATAACCCATATAGCCCATGGCAGAACCGTGTCGCGTCCAGCCTAAATGCCAATAGAGCTGGGCGGGTAGTCTGTACACATGGTGTGCACATAACCCATATAGCCCCTGGCAGAACCGTGTCGCGTCCAGCCTGCATACCAATAAAGCTGGGCGGGTAGTCAGTACACAAGGGACGCACTCAACCCATATAGCCCCTGGCAGAACCGTGTCTCTTCCAGCCCGCATACCAATAGAGCCGGGCGGGAAGTCTGTACACATGGGGTGCAAACAAACCATATAGCCCCTGGCAGAACTGTGTCGCGTCCAGCTTGCATACCAATAGAGCTGGGCGGGTAGTCTGTACACATAAGGTGCACATAACCCATATAGCCCCTGGCAGAACTGAGTCACGTCCAGCCCATATACCACTATGGCTGGGCGGGAAGTCTGTACACAAGGGGCGCACACAATCCTTATTGCCCCTGGCAGATCTGTGTCGCGTCCAGCCCGCATACCGCTAGAGCTGGGTGGGTAGTCTCTACACATGGGGTGCACAAAACCCATATAGCCCCTGGCAGAACTATGTCGCGTCAAGTCCGCATACCAATAGAGCCGGGCAGGTAGTCTGTACACAAGGGGCGCACTTAACCCATATAGCCCCTGGCATAACCGTGTCGCGTCCAGTTTACATACCGCTTGAGCAGGGCGGGCAGTCTGTAAAAATGGGGTTCACACAACCCATATAGCACCTGGCAGAACTGTGTCGCGTCCAGCCTGCATACCAAATGAGCTGGGTGGGTAGTCTGTACACAAGGGGCGCACATAACCCTTATAGCCCACGGCAGAACCGTGTCGCGTCCAGCCTGCATTCAAATAGAGCAGGGTGGGTACTCTATACACATGGGGTGCACATAACCCATATAGCCCCTGGCAGAACCGTGTCGCGTCCAGCCTTCATACCAATAGAGCAGGGTGGGTAGTCTGTACACAAGGGGCACAAACAACCCATATAGCCCTTGGCAGAACCGTGTCGCGTCCAGCCCGCATACCAATAGAGCCGGGCGGGGAGTCTGTACACATGGGGTGCACACAACCCATATAGCCCCTGGCAGAACGGTGTCGTGTCCAGCTTGCATACCAATAGAGCTGGGCGGGTAGTCTGTACACAAGGGGCGCACATAACCCATATATCCCCTGGCAGAACCGTGTCGCGTCCAGCCTGCATACCAATAGAGCTGGGCGGGTAGTCTGTACACATGGGGTGCACATAACCCATATAGCCCCTGGCAGAACTGAGTCGCGTCCAGCTCACATACCACTATGGCTGGGCGGGTAGTCTGCACACAAGGAGCGCACACAATCCTTATTGCCCCTGGCAGATCTGTGTCGCGTCCAGCCCGCATACAAATAGGGGCGGGCGGGTAGTCTGTACACAACGGGCGCAAATAACCCGTACAGCCCCTGGCAGAACAGTGTCACGTTCAGCCCACATACCGCTAGAGCTGGGCGGGTAGTCTGTACACATGGGGTGCACACAACTCATATAGCCCCTGGCAGAACTGTGTCGCGTCCAACCCATATAACACTAAGGCTGGGCGGGTAGTCTGTACACAAGGGGCGCACGTAACCCATATAGCCCCTGGCAGAACTGAGTCGCGTCCAGCCGCCATTTCAATAGAGCCGGGCGGGTAGACTGTACGTGAGGGGCGCACATAATCCATATAGCCCCTGGCAGAACTGTGTTGCGTCCATCCCTGATACCAATAGAGCAGGGCGGGTAGTCTGTACACTAGGGGCGCACATAACCCATTTAGCCCCTGGCAAAACGGTGTCGCGTCCAGCCCACATACCGCTAGAGCTCGGCGGACAGTCTGTACACTTGGGGTGCACACAACCCATATAGCCCCTGGCAGAACTGTGTCGCTTCCAGCCCACATATCACTAGGGCTGGGCGGGTCGTCTGTACACAAGGGGCGCACATAGTCCATATAGCCCCTGGCAGAACTGTGTCGCGTCCAGTCCACATACCAATAAAGCCGGGCGAGTAGTCTGTACACATGGGGCGCACACAACCCATATAGCCCCTGGCAGAACCGTGTCGCGTCCAGCCCACATATCACTAAGGCTGGGCGGGTAGTCTGTACACATGGGGTGCACACAACCCATATAGCCCCTGGCAGAAATGAGTCGCTTCCAGCCGGCATACCAATAGAGCTGGGCGGGTAGTCTTTACACATGGGGTGCACACAACCCATATAGCCCCAGGCAGAACTGTGTCGCGTCCAGCCCACATATCACTAGGGCTGGGCGGGTAGTCTGTACACAAGGGGCGCACATAACCCATATAGCCCCTGGCAAAACTGTGTCGCGTCCAGCCCACATATCACTAGGGCTGGGCGGGTAGTCTGTACACAAGGGGCGCACATAATCCATATAGCCCCTGGGAGAACTGTGTTGCGTCCAGCCCACATATCACTAATGCTGGGCGAGTAGTCTGTACACAAGGGGCACACATAACCCATATAGCCCCTGGCAGAACTGTGTCGCGTCCAGTACACATACCAATAGAGCCGGGCCAGTTGTCTGTACACGTGGGGCGCACACAACCCATATAACCTCTGGCAGATCAGTGTCGCGTCAAGCCCACATATCACTAAGGCTGGGCGGGTAGTCTGTACACACGGGGTCCACATATCCCATATAGCCCCTGGCAGAACTGAGTCGCGTCCAGCCCTCATATAACTAGGGTTGGGCGGGTGGTCTGTACACAGGGGGCGCACACAATCCTTATAGACCCTGGCAGAACCGTGTCGCGTCCAGCCCGCATACCAATAGAGCCAGGCGGGTAGTGTGTAAACATGGGGTGCACACAACCCATATAGCCCCTGGAAGAACTGTGTCGCGTCCAGCCTGCATACCAATAGAGCTGGGCGGGTAGTATGTACACATCGGGTGAACATAACACATTTAGCCCCTGGCAGAACCGAGTCGCGTCCAGCTCGCATACCAATAGAGCTTGGCGGGTAGTCTGTACACAAGGGGCGAACATAGCCCTTATAGCCCCTGGCAGAACCGTTACGCGTCCAGCCTGCATACCAATAGAGCTGGGCGCGTAGTCTGTAAACATGGGGTGCACATAACCCATAGAGCCCCTGGCAGAACTGTGTCGCTTCCAGCCTGCTTACCAATGGAGCTGGGCGGGTAGTCTGTACACAAGGGGCGCACACAACCCATATAGCCCTGGCAGAACTTTGTCGCGTCCAGCCAACATTCCAATAGAGCCGGGCGGGTAGTCTGTATACATGGGGGGCACACAAGCCTAATAGCCCCTGGCAGAACTGTGTCGCGTCCTGCGTGCTTACCAATAGAACTGGGCGGGAAGTCTGTACACAAGGGGCGCACATAACCCATATAGCCCATGGCAGAACCGTGTCGCGTCCAGCCTAAATGCCAATAGAGCTGGGCGGGTAGTGTGTACTCATGGTGTGCACATAACCCATATAGCCCCTGGCAGAACCATGTCGCGTCCAGCCTGCATACCAATAAAGCTGGGCGGGTAGTCAGTACACAAGGGGCGCACTCAACCCATATAGCCCCTGGCAGAACCGTGTCGCTTCCAGCCCGCATACCAATAGAGACGGGTGGGAAGTCTGTACACATGGGATGCACACAAACCATATAGCCCCAAGCAGAACTGTGTCGCGTCCAGCTTGCATACCAATAGAGCTGGGCGGGTAGTCTGTACACATAAGGTGCACATAACCCATATAGCCCCTGGCAAAACTGAGTCACGTCCAGCCCACATACCACTATGGCTGGGCGGGAAGTCTGTACACAAGGGGCGCACACAATCCTTATTGCCCCTGGCAGATCTGTGTCTCGTCCAGCCCGCATACCATTAGAGCCGGGCGGGTAGTCTGTACACAAGGGGCGCACATAACCCATACAGCCCCCGGCAGAACGGTGTCCCGTCCAGCCCACATTCCGCTAGAGCTGGGCGGGTAGTCTCTACACATGGGGTGCACAAAACCCATATAGCCCCTGGCAGAACTATGTCGCGTCAAGCCCGCATACCAATAGAGCCGGGCGGGTAGTCTGTACACAAGGGGCGCACTTAACCCATATAGCCCCTGGCATAACGGTGTCGCGTCCAGCCTACATACCGTTAGAGCAGGGCGGGCAGTCTGTACAAATGGGGTTCACACAACACATATAGCACCTGGCAGAACTGTGTCGCGTCCAGCCTGCATACCAAATGAGCTGGGTGGGTAGTCTGTACACAAGGGGCGCACATAACCCATATAGCCCATGGCAGAACCGTGTCGCGTCCAGCCTGCATTCCAATAGAGCAGGATGGGTACTCTATACACATGGGGTGCACATAACCCATATAGCCCCTGGCAGAACCGTGTCGCGTCCGGACTGCATACCAATAGTGCTGGGCGGGTAGTCTGTACACAAGGGGCACAAACAAACCATATAGCCCCTGGCAGAACCGTGTCGCGTCCAGCCCGCATACCAATAGAGCCGGGCGGAGTCTGTACACATGGGGTACACACAACCCATATAGCCCCTGGCAGAACTGTGTCGCGTCCAGCTTGCATACCAATAGAGCTGGGCAGGTAGTCTGTACACAAGGGGCGCACATAACCCATATAGCCCTTGGCAGAACCGTGTCGCGTCCAGCCTGCATACCAATAGAGCTGGGCGGGTAGTCTGTACACATGGGGTGCACATAACCCATATAGCCCCTGGCAGAACTGAGTCGCGTCCAGCTCACATACCACTATGGCTGGGCGGGTAGTCTGCACACAAGGGGCGCACACAATCCTTATTGCCCCTGGCAGATCTGTGTCGCGTACATCCCGCATACCAATAGAGGCGGGCGGGTAGTCTGTACACAACGGGCGCAAATAACCCGTACAGCCCCTGGCAGAACAGTGTCACGTCCATCCCACATACCGCTAGAGCTGAGCGGGTAGTCTGTACACATGGGGTGCACACAACTCATATAGCCCCTGGCAGAACTCTGTCGCGTCCAGCCCACATATCACTAAGGCTGGGCAGGTAGTCTGTACACAAGGGGCGCACATAACCCATATAGCCCCTGGCAGAACTGAGTCGCGTCCAGCCGCCATTTCAATAGAGCCGGGCGGGTAGTTTGTACGTGAGGGGCGCACATAACCCATATAGCCCCTGGCAGAACTGTGTTGCGTCCATCCCTCATACCAATAGAGCCGGGCGGGTAGTCTGTAAACTAGGGGCGCACATAACCCATTTAGCCCCTGGCAAAACGGTGTCGCGTCCAGCCCACATACCGCTAGAGCTCGGCGGGCAGTCTGTTCACATGGGGTGCACACAACCCATATAGCCCCTGGCAGAACTGTGTCGCGTCCAGTCCACATACCAATAGAGCCGGGCGAGTAGTCTGTACACATGGGGCGCACACAACCCATATAGCCCCTGGCAGAACCATGTCGCGTCCAGCCCACATATCACTAGGGCTGGGCGGGTGGTCTGTACTCAAGGGGCGCACACAACCCATATGGCCCCTGGCAAAACTGAGTCGCGTCCAGCCCACATACCGCTAAGGCTGGGCGGGTAGTCTGTACACATGGGGCGCACACTACCCATATAGCCCCTGGCAGAACTGTGTCGTGTCCAGCCCGCATACCAATAGAGCCGAGCGGGTAGTCTGTACACAAGGGGCGCACATAACCCATTTAGCCCTGGCAGAACCGTGTCGCGTCCAGGCAACATACCAATAGGGCCGGGCGGGTAGTCTGTAGATATGGGGTTCACACAACCCATATAGCCCCTGGCAGAACTGTGCGCGTCCAGCCTGCATACCAATAATGATGGGCGGGTGGTCTGTACACATGCGTCGCACATTACCCATATAGCCCATGGCAGAATTTTGTCGCGTCCAGCCTGCATACCAATAGAGCTGGGTGGGTACTCTGTACACATGGGGTGCACATAACCCATATAACCCCTTTCAGAACCGTGTCGCGTCCAGCCTGCATACCAATAGTGCTGGGCGGGTAGTCTGTACACAAGGGGCGCGCACAACCCATATAGCCCCTTGCAGAACCGTGTCGCGTCCAGCCCGCATACCAATAGAGCCGGGCGGGGAGTCTGTACTCATGGGGTGCACACAACCCATATAGCCCCTGGCAGAACTGGGTCGCGTCCAGCTTGCATACCAATAGAGCTGGGCGGGTAGTCTGCTCACAAGGGGCGCACACAATCCTTATTGCCCCTGGCAGATCTGTGTCGCGTCCAGCCCGCATTCCAATAGAGCCGGGCGGATAGTCTGTACACAAGGGGCGCACATAACCCATACACCCCTGGCAGAACGGTGTCGCATCCAGCCCATATACCGCTAGAGCTGGGCGGGTAGTCTGTACACAATGGGTGCACACAACTCATAATGCCCCTGGCTGAACTCTGTCGCGTCCAGCCCACATATCAATAAGGCTGGGCGAGAAGTCTGTACACAAGGGGCGCACATAACCCATATAGCCCCTGGCAGGACTGAGTCACGTCCAGCCCCCATTTCGATAGAGCCGGGCGGGTAGTCTGTACACGAGGGGCGCACATAACCCATATAGCCCCTGGCAAAACTGTGTCGCGTCCATCCCGCATACCAATAGAGCCGGGCGGGTAGTCTGTACACAAGGGGCGCACATAATCCATTTAGCCCCTGGCAGAACGGTGTCGCGTCCAGACCACATACCGCTGGAGCTGGGCGGGCAGTCTGTTCACATGGGGTGCACACAACCCATATAGCCCCTGGCAGAACTGTGTCGCGTCCAGGCCATATATCACTATGGCTGGGCGAGTAGTCTGTACACAAGGGGCGCACATAACCCATATAGCCCCTGACAGAACTGTGTCGCGTCCAGCCCACATATCACTAGGGCTGGGCGGGTCGTCTGTACACAAGGGGCGCACATAACCCATATAGCCCCTGAGAGAAATGTGTCGTGTCCAGACCACCTATCACTAGGGCTGGGCGGGTAGTCTGTACACAAGTGGCGGACATAACCCATATAGCCCCTGGCAGAACTCTGTCGCGTCCAGTCCTCATACCAATAGAGCCAGGCGGGTAGTCTGTACACATGGGGCGCACTCGATCCATGTAGCCCCTGGCAGAACGGTGTCGCGTCCAGCCCACATATCACTAGGGCTGGACGGGTGGTCTGTACACAAGGGGTGCACATAACCCTAATGGCCCCTGGCAGAACTGAGTCTCGTCCAGCCCATATACCAATAGAGCCGGGTGGGTAGTCTGTACACAAGGGGCGCACATAACCCATATAGCCCCTGGCAGAATTGTGTCGCATCCAGCCCACATATCACTAGGGCTGGGCGGTTTGTCTGTACACAAGGGGAGCACACAACCCATATGGCCCCTGGCAGAACTGAGTCGCTTCCAGCCCACATACCGCTAGGGCTGGGCGGGTAGTCTGTACACATGGGGCGCACGCAACCCATATAGCCCCTGGCAGAACCGTGTCGCGTCCAGCCTGCATACCAATAGATCTGGGCGGTTAGTCTGTACACATGGGGTGCACATAACCCATATAGCCCCTGGCAGAACCGAGTCGCGTCCAGCTAGCGTACCAATAGAGCTGGGCGGGTAGTCTGTACACAAGGGGCGCACATAACCTATATAGCCCCTGGCAGAACCATGTCTCGTCCAGCCTGCATACCAATAAAGCTGGGCGGGTAGTCTGTACATATGGGGTGCACATATCCCATATAGCCCCTGGCAGAACCGTGTCGCGTCCGCCCCGCATACCTATAGAGCCGGGCGGGTAGTCTGTACACATGGGGTGCACACAACCCATATAGCCCCTGGCAGAACTGTGTCGCGTCCTGCCTGCATACCAATAGAGCTGGGCGGGTAGTCTTAACACAAGGGACGCACATAACCCATATAGCCCCTGGCAGAACCGTGTCTCGTCCAGCCTGCATACCAATAGAGCTGGGTGGGTAGTCTGTACACATGGGGTGCACGTAATCCATATAGCCCCTGGCAGAACCGTGTCGCGTCCAGCCTGCATACCAATAGAGCTGGGCGGGTAGTCTGTACACAAGGGGCGCACACAACCCATATAGCCCCTGGCAGAACCATGTCGCTTCCAGCCCGCATACCAATAGAGCCGGGCGGGTAGTCTGTACACATGGGGTGCAGAAAACCCATATAGCCCCTGGCAGAACTGGGTCGCGTCCAGCCTGCATACCAATTGAGCTGGGCGGGTAGTCTGTACACAATGGGCGCACATAACCCATATAGCCCCTGGCAGAACCGTGTCGCGTCCAGCCTGCATACCAATAGAGCTGGGTGGGTAGTCTGTACACATGGGGTGCACATAACCCATATAGCCCCTGGCAGAAGTCGCGTCCAGCCTACATACCACTATGGCTGGGCGGGTAGTCTGTACAAAAGGGGCGCACATAACCCATATAGCTCCTGGCAGAACCGTGTCGCGTCCAGCCTGCATACCAATAGAGCTGGGTGGGTAGTCTGTACACAAGGGTCGCACATAACCTATATAGCCCCTGGCAGAACTGAGTCGCATCCAGCCCACATACCAATAGAGCTGGGCGGGTAGTCTGTACACAAGGGGCTCACACAACCCATATAGCGCCTGGCAGACTTGTGTCGCGTCCAGCCTGCATTCCAATTGAGCCGAGCGGGTAGTCTGTACACAAGGGGCGCACACAACCCATATAGCGCCTGGCAGAACCGTGTCGCATCCAGCCTGCATACCAATAGAGCTGGGTGGGTAGTCTGTACACATGGGGTGCACATAACCCATATAGCCCCTGGCAGAACTGAGTCGCGTCCAGCCCACATACCACTATGGCTGGGCGAGTAGTCTGTACACAAGGGGCTCTCACAACCCATATAGCGCCTGGCAGAACTGAGTCGCGTCCAGCCCACACACAACGCATTGTGCATTGAAGATAATATTCAAACGGAATTACCCGCAGCAGTGGCGAATTGCACTCTGATTCCATAAATATCGACAATTTGTTTAAAAAGTGTGTTTAAACAAATAAACATATTTATAGTAGCCCACATAACAGTAAGGCCAGGGAGTGGTTACTGAGCATGCGCACAGGTCCCCTAGTTGCAAATAAAGTTTAGGTTAGGTTAATTCCTGCCGCTCTTTCCGGAGCATAGGGCCTTGGCGAAATTTCTCCACGCAGTACGGTTCCTGGCCATTCTCTTCACTTGACTCCAGTTCTTGTCCACCTCTGCAATTTCATTTTCGATCGTCCTCTTCCAGGTCTTCTTATGTCGACCTCGCTTCCTGTCGCCTTGAGGATTCCAGTCTAGCGCCGCCCTCTCAATAGCTCCGTCCGGCTTCCTTAGTGTGTGACCAATCCAGCGCCATTTCCTCTCCTTGATCTGGATGCTAATCGGTTGTTGATTGGTCATGGTCCAAAGATCTTCATTTGAGATTATGTCAGGCCACCTCACATTCATGATGCGACGCAGACATCTGTTAATGAACACCAGTAGCTGGTTGTTGATCGATTTTGTGACTTTCCATGTTTCACAGCCGTAGAGAAGAATCGACTTTACGTTGCTATTGAAAAGGCGGAGCTTGGTCTTCCTGGAAATGTTTCTATTTTTCCACATGGGGTAGAGCTGGACAAAGGCACCATTTGCCTTCCTGATACGGCTTCGAACATCTTCCTCTGCTCCCCCATCATTTGTGACTATACTTCCAAGATAGAGGAAGGACTCAACTCGCTCAATGTCCTTTCCGTTGACTGTCAAACTTGTCGTGATGTCAGAATTTATCCTCATCTCTTTGGTCTTGTTGGTGTTGATCATCAGTCCTGCACGTTCTGCTTCTCTCTGCAACCTCCCCAGCGTATCTTCTATGTCTCGGTACCGATGTGCCATAAGACAAATGTCGTCTGCGAAATCCAGATCTTCAAGCCTGTCATTTATACCCCATTGAATACCCCTCTTCCGTCCTCCCATTACCTTCTTCATCACACTATCCAGGACCAATAGGAACAGAGTGGGGGAAAGGACACACCCCTGTCTCACTCCGGAACTGACCTTTATCTTTTCTGTTAATTTGCCTTCGTGAAGAACCTGGCACTCAAACCCTTCGTACATCTCTTCCATGATTCTGATGATCTTCGTTGGAATTTTATATTCCTCGAGGGTCTTCCACATGATTCTTTGATTTACGGAGTCGAAGGCTTTCTCGAAGTCAACAAATGTGAGGTAAAGGGTATTCCTCCAATCCACACTCTGCTCCAGGATGATTCGGAGGGTGTTGATGAGATCCACACAGCTGCGATGTTGTCGAAATCCAGCCTGTTCCTTCCGAAGCCTTTTTTCTACGCAGTCTTTTATACGATTCAGGATGACTCTCGCCATCACTTTGCTTGGAATGGACAGCAAGGTGATACCCCTCCAGTTGTTACAGTTTGTGGTGTCCCCTTTCTTCGGCAACTTGACTATCAACCCCTTCTTCCAGTCGGTTGGTATTTTCTCCTCCTTCCAGATCTTCTCCAACAGCGGGTGCAGCAGATCGATCGTAATATCCAGGTCTGCTTTCAGTACTTCCGCTGGGATATTATTAAGACCTGGTGCCTTCCCGCATTTCATCTGCTTCAACGCTGTCCGTATTTCGCCCCGAGTTGGGGAGTCGAGGCTGATGCTTGGGTCACTTTCTGCTTCCTCTTCATCTTCTCCTCGATGCTTACTTTCTGGTTCTCTATCTCTATTAAGAACCTCCGCAAAGTGTTCTCACCATCTTGTCAGCTGCTGTTCACACGTCGTGAGGATCTCGCCCGTCTTGCTCTTCACAGGCCTAGTTTTATTAAAACCTTTCTTCGAAAGCATCTTTGTGATGCCATAGAGCTCCTTAACGTCCCCCCTTCTTGCCGCTTCTTCTGCTTTCTCCACCTGCTCATCAATCCACCTCCTATGATCCTTCCGTACACTCCTCTTTACCTCCCTGTTTGCTGTTCAATACTTTGCTTGTGTAAGAGCCTTCTGCTGCCTAGTCTTGCAGGTGTTGAGCTTGGCCTTAATCTCCTTCCTATAATTTATCTTGTCCCAGGTCTGATCGGATATCCATTCTTTCCGCAGGTAGTTCTTGTACCCGAGCTGCATCTCACTGGTTTCCACGAAGATATTCTTTACCTCGCTCCATACAGTCTCCACGTCCTTCTCTGTCTCGGAGTCCAACACCTGGAATTTATTTCTGAGCTCCAGTTTAAATTGGTCCAATCTCTGCTGGTTCTTAAGCTTGCCCACTTCAAACTTGTTGTGCCGAGTGTTAAACTTTCGGCGGACTGCGACGATCTTCATGCGGAAGTTGGCAACCACAAGATGATGGTCACTACCAACGTCCGCTCCTCTCTTGTTCCTAACATCTTCCAAGCTTCTTCTGAACCTCCTGCTCACCGCGATGTGATCAATTTGATTTTCTGTGACTTGATCAGGAGACACCCAGGTGACCTTGTGGCACCGCCTATGAGGAAATACCGTGCCACCCATCACCAAATCCTGACTGGCGCAATATTCCGTAGATTTCTCCCCATTGTCATTCATCTCACCAAGGCCATGTTTACCCATGATCTGCTCCAACCCCTCATTGTTTGAGCCCACCTTCGCGTTGAAGTCTCCCATAACAATGAGAATGTCCTTCTTACTTGTTTGTCTTGTGACATCTCGCAGCATTTGGTAGAATTCTTCCTTCTTCTCTGGCTCCGACTGTTCTGTAGGCGCATAGCATTGGATGATGATCACATTCCTGATCTTTGTCTTGAACCTAGCAAACATGAGCCTACTAGAAATTGGCTTCCACTCCATAAGGCTTCTCATTGCATTTCTGTTGAGCAGCAACCCCACTCCATCCCTGTGTTCTTCATCATCTCCCCCAGAATAGAGAAATGTAATTCCACCTGTTGTCTGTATTTCACCAAATCCTGGCCAACTCACTTCACTCAATCCTAGGATATCCAGCCCATAGTTCTTCATCTCCCGTGTTACTTGTTTCAGTCTGGTTTTCTCCATCAAGGTCCTCACATTCCAGAAACCGATTTTCGTAGTCCTCTTCATGCCAAAAGTCGTCATCAGGTTATCCGTCCGGTTTTGTAATTTCGCTTCAGTTTCCGTAATCAGTTTATTTAAGAGGAGCGAGTGATTAACCCACTGCCTCCGAGTGCCTTGTAGGGGCTGCCACCTTAAGCCTGAGGCACCAGGCTGATTTTCTGTCAGCGTTTCTTCCCTTAGCCTTTAAAGAGCCAACTCCAAACTACAAGGCAGCAGTTGTTTCACCAGAGCCCCGTTAGCCGTAATTTCTTCAGGGTTCCTGTAGGGCCATCACAGCTACCGTAGCGGTCTTGAGGCACACAAAGTCCCCACTGTACTTCACCCCTACAGGCAATCCCCTACTTAATTACTTTGCCCATCTCCCACGACGAGGACGAGGGGTTGGATTTGTGGGAGACAGTTGCAAATAAAGCACATGTTCATATACTGTAATGTTTTCGCTTTAGAATGACCTCCAGGATTGCCCAACATAGCCTACGGCCCGCGAGACTATTTTGTCCGGCTCGCCTCTCCGCGCCCGCACCGTGTCGCCAAAAGTTTGAATCAACTAAAGCCAACTGGATAAATAAGTGCAGTTACAATCGTCGCACTAAACTAAATTATCATGAACTTTATTTCATAATTTGATTAATAATTGTGTCAAATTAACATAAATACTCACTCTTTTGTGACTGGGGCCGATAACCTAGATGTTAGGCCCTTTAAAACAACAATTATCATCATTATCACTATCATCTTTTGTCTGCAGCGGTTTCCTACGATTGATAGTTCACAACAAACCAGGAACCACCACGAAGCCCATACCTTACAACATGTGATAATGCGCTATGGGGTTCATAAAGGGTATCGTTTCACAAAACGGATACAATACCACGGACGAACTGAAAGATGCTGTGAGACAAGCTTTGACTAAAGTCACACCAGCAATGCTCCGAAGAATGTCGCACAGAACTTGGAGCCGTATTATCTTTTGCCATGAAAATGATGGTGCCCAGACCGATGTTTTGGACTCGTAATGCCGTATATTCCATAGAAAACCTCTTTAAGAAATGGTGTACAACTTATTTAACTATGTTTAGGGGTTTCTATTGGTTATAAGAAGGGGTAACGGGACTTTGTGGCCACCCTGAACTTCTATTTTAAAGGGATTTCTTAAAATTACGTAAATTGTTTATAGTGTTTTATTTGTATATCCACTACATATAAATATAAAAAACTGCAACAATACTAATTAAACTGAGCTCAGACAGTCTAAAATCTCACCATATTGCACCTATATTTTTTGCCTACTTTCGATTTTTGCAAAAAATGAAAGTAGACTTATGAGATCAACACAGGCGAAAAATTGTGTGTCTGTGTGTGTGTGTGTGTGTGTGTGTGTGTGTGTGTGTGTGTGTCATAGATAGCACCAGCAAAGGGCACCTCAGTGTCATGTTTTATATCGCCGCCATCTTGACGGGAACGTAATGGCGGCCACCCAAATGTTCAAAGCTTAAATTAAATTACGACTAACCTAATCATCCGATCTCTACCACATTTTGCAACATCATACCTTTATGTGGGGAACATCCTTTAACCTATTTACAAGGTCATCAGCCCAAACGTTTGCGGATGGTGGCCATGTTTGTGTGCAAATCAATTCCCCCTATTAATTCAAACACGGTGCAACCGAATGGAACGAAATTTGGTACAGAGATAGCACTTGCAAAGGGCACCTCAGTGTCATGTTTTATATTGCCGCCATCTTGATGGAAACGTAATGGCCGCCACCCAAATATTCAAAGCTTAAATCAAATTACGACGAACTTGATCATCCGATCTCTACCAACTATTGCAACAACGTACCTTTATGTGGGGAGCATCCTTTGACCAAACTACAAGGTCATCACCCAATAGTTTGCGGATGGCCGCCAAGTTTGTGTGCAAATCGATTTCCCCTATTAATTCAAACACGGTGAAACCGAACGGAACGAAATTTGGTACAGAGGTAGCACTTGCAAAGAGCACCTCAGTGTCAGCTTTTCTATCGCGGCCATCTTGACGAAAACGTAATGGCGGCCACCCAAATGTTAAAAGCTTAAATCAAATTACGACCAACCTAATCACCTGCTCTCAACCGGTTATTGCAACATTATACCTTTGTGTATGTAGAATCGTTTGATCAAACTAAAAGGTCATCAGCTCAATAATTTGCGGATGTCGGCCATGTATGTGTGAAAATCGATTCCCCCTATCTATTCATACACGGTGAAACCGAACTGAACGAAATTTGGTACAGATGTAACAATAGCAAAGGGCACTTCATTGTTATGTTTTATATCGCCGCCATCTTGACGGAAACGTAATGGGGGCCACCCAAATGTTAATAGCCTAAATCAAATTATGACCAACCTTATCATCTGATCTCTACCAAATTTTGCAACAACATACCTTTATGTGAAAAGAGTTCTTTGAGCAAGCTACAATGTCGTCAGTCCAATAGTTTGCATATGGCGGCCATATATGTATGTAAATCGATTCCCCCTATCAATTCAAAAACCGTAAAACCGAATTGAACGAAATTTGGTACGTAGGTAGCACTAGTGAAGGGCACCTCAGGGTCATGTTTTATATTGCCGCCATCTTGACGGAAACGGAATGGCGGCCACCCAAATGTTAAAAGCTTAAATCAAATTACGACCAACCTAATTATTTGATCTCTACCAAATGTTGCAACAACATACATTTTTGTGGAAAGCATCTATTGACTGAACTACAAGGTCATTAGCCCAATAATTTGCAGATATCGGCCGTGTATGTGTGCAAGTCGATTCACCATATCAATTTAAACACGGTGAAACCGAAGTGAATGAAATTTTGTACAGATGTAGCACTAGCAAAGGGCACCTCATATTCATTTTTAATATCCGTATAACACGTTATATTTCTAAAAGCTACTACAACCAACATTCAATTATACTCCTTGAAAAGGACAAAGAGTTTTAACAATACCCATGGATTTAGGAGAAAGTAGGATATGTGTTCTTTACTGAACATCTTGTTAAAAAATGTCCATAACCCCCAAACCCCCCGGAGTGTTATTGGCCCGCAAGGTCCCCCAACTATTTACATTGTGGCCCTTAGTATTAAAAAAAAGACTGTGCACCCCTGAATACTATCACCTCAACGTATGGCCCCTTTCTCCTGGGACACCCTGTATAGGATCCTCTACATTAACACGTCCTTACTCTTCTTCCAGGCCATGGAGCAGTCTCGTCGCTACGACACCCTATCTTCGCAGTGCCGCGCCGTGCTGGGACCTCCGGACTTGGCTCACTTTGTGCGATCGTTGCCCCAGACGACGGGCTCTCAGCGACCCGCTCTCCGTCATAACTTCGTGCCACCCCATCCCCCACCACCACCCCCAGACATCACTGATGGCCCAGGAGGAGAGAACGTCCCGAACGTGAGTAGAGAACCTCATTGTCTCTAGGGCAGCGGCTTCCTAAGATTGATGGTTCACGGCAAACCAAGAAGGGACCGAGAGTTAGTGAAGTCACATCTGCAATAAGTCTCTCTCTGAAAGAGCTAGGAGGGCCGATAACCTAGATGTTAGGCCCCAACAATTATCATCATCATCAAAGAGCTAGGAGATCGTTATCGTGAAAGGAGAGGAATTGGACACACAAATTATCCTGCAATGAATGTAATTTACAGAAAAATACAGCTTCAAAACAAAATAAGCAGCGTCAAGTTTTAAATAAATTCACTACAATTACAGCAGTAAAATGCATTTTTTCACAGGATCCATCTTTTTCCAAATCAGAAATTTGACAGTACGGGGTTTAAATTCTGAAAAAAGTGAAACAAAAGATAGCTTTGAAACAATTTTTTCAGAGTTTCCTTATTAACAATTAATATTATAACTTTCAGTCGGTCAACACAAAAACATTCCATGTTAAAAATAACCTAAAATTAATCACATGTGATTGACATTTATATGTATTGTTACGGACTATTGAAGAAGAAGAAGAAGAAGAAGAAGAAGAAGAAGAAGAAGGAGGAGGAGGAGAAAACTAAGGGATGACATGTTTCGCTTGTCAAGCGAGCATCATCAGATTCAAATATGCAAGACAAATAGCTCTACAAAACACTACTATACCTACAGTGACTTAATGCTTTAATATTTATCAGTAATAATAATAAGCGACTTTGGTGGCGTAGTTGGTAGCATGCTGAGCTTATATGCCCAAGATCGCGTATTCAAACCCGGCCGAAGTCGTCGGATTTTTAAGAGCGTTAAAAATCCCTCAGTATGCCTTCCTTCGGAGGGGAAGTAAAGCCGGCGTTCCCATGTCATAGATCAATGGCATGATAAAGAACATTCCACTAATTACACCTGTGTGAAGCTAAATTTGCAGGTTAGATTTCGTTGAAACGATCTATCAAAGTTCCAACGTTCACCACTAGGTAGCGAATGTTCGATCTACTTGAAATTGAACGGAACTTGTAGCTCATCCCATGAGTGTCCGCATTGAAGCAGCTACAGTCTCTGTCGATCTGAGCATGTTCCCGGACATTCCCGGCACTAAAAGTCATACGATAAATAAATAAATAAATAAATATTAAATAAATAAATAATAAGAAATAATAAATGCTTATATGCCAGTGAATTAGAAGTATCAGAAAGAAAAAATATACGCAAAATTCTCGGCCCATTAAGAATTACAGAGTTTTGGAAATTAAGAAGTAACGAAGAAATATATCGGAGCATTGAAAGCATAACGGAGACAATAAAGAAGGGGCGATTGTTATTTTTCGGACATTTATATAGAATGAATGATAGCAGATTAACCAAACAGATTTTTAAATATCTTTGGAAAAAGAAATAGACAACAGCCTGGTTTCAATAAGTAAAGAAAGATTTAGGGAAAAAAAACAAAGTAAGAGAAGAAGATGCACTAGAGAGATAAATTTTCCAAAAAAAAGTTGGGAAAATGGAAGGACTCCAACGAAGGCAATATAAGAAAACAGGCTCAAAATGGTCGGAAGAGAGAAAGAAGACACACAGCGAAAGGATGAAGGAGCATTGGAGGAAGAAGAAAGAACAACGAAGGACTAAACATTGAAATTGGTTCGTGGTCCTCAGAAGACTAACGGAGAAAGAAGAAGTAATAATACTCACCACTCTTACTAAGTTTTCTGACGTGTTTTCTTGTATTTTGCTTTTGGAGGGCAGAGACTGTCTGTGGGTGTCACTGTAGGTTTAGTAGTGTTCTGTTGAGCTATTTGTCTTGCATATTTGGATCTGATGATGCTCACTTGACGATCGAAACATGTCATCCCTTAGTTTTCTTCTTATCCTACTTCTTCTCCTTCTTCTTCTTCTTCAATATTCCGTAACAATATTTAGACTGCAAATCTGATGATGCTCTCTTGACATGGCAACCTTTAGTTTTCTTCTTCTTCTTCTACTTCTTCTTCTTCTTCTTCTTCTTCTTCAATAGTCATTAAAAATATATATATAAATCTTAATCACATGTAATTTATTTCAGGTCATTTTTCAATTATTCCAGTAATTGTAATGATTTTTGATTTGACCAACTGAAAGCTACAATATTAATTATTAAAAGTGAATCACACTGCACCATTACAACATGAAGTTTGTTAGGGAAATAATAATTACTACGAGTTATCGAAACTTCGATTAATGGAGGTTCGAGGTATCGAGGTTCGACTGTATCCACTACCATTTTGTAATAATTATATTTAAACTGTGGGGAGGAATCGTCCAAATTAAGTAGATAATGCTGTAACAATTCGTTCCATCAAGAACTGACGATCTATTCCGTAATTTTAGTATAATTTTGCTGCCGTACTTTCAGACCATGTGTAAACCACTGTTTTCTAGGATAAGTGTGAGCAGCTGCACTGTGATGTCCCACAGGAGACGCCTGTTACCCAACAACCCCCACCCCCGCTGAAGAACGAGATCGTGGTGGACCGTCTGAGCAGCGTGTCAGTGAGGGCCCGCTACGACGCGCTACGCAAGGAGGAGCTCGAGCTGGAGACGCAGATAAAGCAGCTACAGGACTCTTTGGATACCTTGCTACGAATTCAACAGCGGTAAGTTCATGATATTAATCGTAAGAAAGTAAATATACAGGGTGTATGAGTGACAGCGGCACAAATGGATACCGGGCCGTCACACTGAACACATCGACATAAGGAACATGTAGTCTCAAAAGGTGCTATGGACGTAAACATGTGTAACACGACTGGGGTGTATTGGGCAGTATAAAAGAGCAAAGCCAACTCCGAACAGGCCATGGAGGCCCTGGGAGTAGTGGAAAGTAGAGGCTCACACTTTTTGTGACATCGGCACTACTGTCGACCAAAATATTATGTGTACTCGAGTTTAAAGGTTGTTTGTGAAGTTACCAATAGACCTACATAAAATCCAATAACATCATCATTTTCGTAGTTCCATTTTACGTTAGTTCATGTAGGTTTGGAATTTTTAATTTTTATTTTAATATTTTTTATCGCAGTTGGAACACAAAAAGTGCCCGTTTATAAGCGTGTTTCAACCATGCGTCACATTTAAGAATTATTATCTCACAAACCCGTCATCAGATCGAATCCAAATTTTAACACATTATACATTGAAATGTTGTATAGGCCTAACTGGTTTATTAATTTTAAAATTTTGTGTGTCCAAGAAACAAAGTTGTTATAATTTTTTAATGTAACTTTTTCTCGGCTCGGGGTGGTTTGAAAATGTAGTTCTTGGTCGCGTTCTAATCCTTATACATCAAAAAGGTATACTGTATGGTTGTGAAATGCGTAAATTAATTCACTTATTTTATATCGGTTTGTATTTTACGGGGAATTAAGACATGGTTCACCAGTTAGCCGCTCCGGTGAAAGCCGTACAGCGTTGCCAAGATGGGCTTCATCACGTGTCATGGCGCGCCTCGCTCGGAAGTGATGGGCTCCATATCAGCTACGCTGTACAGCATTTCCCGGAGCGGCTAGCTGGTGAATCATGTCTTAATTCCCCGTACATATACAAACCGATATAAAATAAGTGAATTAATTTACGTATTTCACAGTCATACAGTATAACTTGTTGATGTATAAGGATTACAACGCAACCAAGAACTACATTTTCCAACGACCCCGAGCCGAGAAAAAGTTACCTTACAAAAATGATAACAACTTTCGTTCTTGAACACACAAAATTTTGAAATTAACAAACCAGTTACACAACATTCCAATGTATATTGTGTTAAAATTTAGATTCGATCTGATGACGGGTTTTTGAGATAATAATTTTTAAATGTGACGCATGGTTGAAACACGCTTAAAAACGGGCACTTTTTGTGTTTCAACTGCGATAAAAAATATTAAAATATAAATTAAAAATTCCAAACCTACATGAACTAACGTAAAATAGAACTACGAAAATGATGATGTTATTGTATTTTAAGTAGGTCTATTGGTTACTTCACAAACAACCTTCAAACTCGAGTGCACATAATATTTTGGTCGACAGTAGATAGGATGGAGTTATTAGCTCCACGCCCGGCCGTCTTTGCGCTCATTTCTGGTGTAGGCTGAGTGAACCACCGGACTATTTGCGTTTCCGAAAATAGTAGTTTTGTTTCTAAAATGCACTACCTGGCTGGGGATCGTACCCACTCCCTTTCAGTTAGAAGCTCAGCGCCTCTACCAACTGCGCCACGCAGCCCCACAGTAAATGTACATACTGGTGTAAATGGGTTACACAAATACTGTGTCATGCACGGTTATTGTTTATTGTTTATTTGTTTGCTGTTTATTTGTTTATTTACAGTAAATGTGAACATTATTACACAGATAGTACTGTAACTTAAGGTTATGAATGGACCAGAGTTGCTGAATCAGTGTGCACAATCTCATAAAAGTTGCTCAACATGACATGAGATTCAGTTTACTGGCTACATGTGTAAAAACCTAGTACAGACATTTACTGTCGATAAGAAATACACATAACTAACTACTCAGGATGCCTTATTCGCGTAACACATGTTTACGTCCATAGCATCTTTGGAGACCACATGTTCCCTATGTCGATGTGCTCAGTCTGGTGGCCTGGATTGCCGGTAACCATTCGGCACGCTCCCTCTGAAATATCCTCAGAGATTACTTGCCGTTCTTCTTGTGTCCTCATTTAAAGAATATTCCTGTTCTACGATTATCTTTTTTTTTTTAATTTAAGATCATTGAAAACCTAGTTGCGTGGAAAATTCCCATGTATGACTTACCACACCTTTTGACGTCGACGGTGGAGAGTCACAAAAACCTGGAAGATGGTTAGGATACGTGTCCACACAACAAATAATCACAGGACTGTCCTTAGGTTGCCTATCCTACTTCTAGAGACCCGTTATCGGAATTTTCTTCTCGCAGAATCTGAAGTCTGTACGTTGTAAAGTTATATGAGTAGATGAGATAACACCACTGTCGTACGGCAAACTGATTTAGTCGGCAAACACACAATAGAAAGAGAAATTAAAGCAGATTATAAATCCTTCATTAATTAACTTACGTTTGCATGTGGCTTGGCAAATACTTGTTATTTGTCTAAAGATCTATCTGTTTGAAGAGCTCTTTTCAATTCTTAATAACTGTTATCAAGAATATTTACTCTTTAAGTCATAATATGTAATTAGCACAACGTTGCATTGGCATTCATTAAGGAGAATACTATTTTAAAAAGTTTGCATTATCAGAAGTACTGTACTTATGGAAAAAGCATCAGTTTTCAAATGATTTTCGTTTCTGCAAGCGTTGAAGGTCTTGAGATCCCAGCAGAGTAGCCAATGCGATGACTGCAATGGAAGCTGAAAGTTCGGAGATCCGAGGTTGGAGTTGAGGATTTTACAGAGCCCATGCCGAGTGTAATTCCCCTCCGTGATTCTCCATTCTCATTCCATACAAATACTGGGATGTGAACTTGTCTCAAACCCCGGAACACCTAGAACTACTACAGTCACGAAAATTACACAGGTTATCAGAAAAATATCATAACCAAGTACTCGGGTCTGAAGACTAATGATGTCCTAAGTAGAAAGCTGAAAACTTGAATATTACCTTCATGGTGTGACGCTGGTTATATCCAGGGTAAAATTGTCCTACAATCCATGAACGCTGTGTTGTGTAGACCGAATAAAAATAAATTATGTTAATAGATAATAATTACATTGGCATATCGTCCATAAAAGTTCCGTTAAACTTTCCGTATGTATGTAAATCTAATGTTCACCTCGTGGCACACTGCCTAGCATTCTCGGTTGTCATCCGTTAGGTCCACGTTCTATTCCCGGCTCTGCCAAGGAATTTAATTCCAGCCTGAGGGCAGGAACGGGGTGAAACAGAACTGAGAAGAGAGGAGTTTAGTTACCTCCTCAGCCTTCTTAGATGAGTTTCGTTCATGGTAATTACGAGGTAAATACCGGGTTGGTGCTTATAATAAAGCCAGAGTCGCCTCCTTCCCAATCCTATACTGATTTTAACAAGTAGTTCCGTGACGAACTAAAGAGCCTACTTTTCTTAAAATTTAAGATTCATGTCAATCTATATAGACCTATCTACAATAATGACGATATCAAGTTGGTAATACCAACATTTCTAAGTACTGCAGTTTGAATTACACCTGAAATAATGTATCTTTATACAGTAACTTACTACCGTTGGCAGCCCTGGTGACTCAGAATATATTCTTAGTTCCATCTCTTAAGGTATAGAATACACATACAAAATTTGGTTGAAGTCTAATGGATAGTATGGACGTTACATGCTGTATGATATTGGATTTATCAGTGCGCGTAAAATCATGTTGGGAACAATGGCATGTAGGTGATGCTCAGAATTAATCTGACATATTACGATCTATTATAGTGCCAGTTGGTAATACAGTAATTGTTAGTATAGAAGTTAAATGTAATTACAAATTGAAACTATCCGAAAGCTTCGAATCATGTTGGCAGCACTCATGTATATTAGATACTCCAAATTAATCTAGAAAGTCAGGTGCTATACGTGTGCAAAGTTTAGACATGATGGCTTGCATACAATTCTGATATATTGATATTAGAAATAAATAAAATAGAGAGACCATTTATTAACAGTTGGAAGCCCTGCTGGTTCTTGCGAATACGCATAGTCATAACTGTTATCGTACATAAAGCACATACGAAATTTGGTTAGAGATCCATTTGTTAGTATAGAAATTATATGTATTTAAAACTTGACCTATCAGCAGGCTTAGAATCGTGTTGGCAGCACTGATGTATATGAGTTACACCGAACTAAGGTAGAATGTCAGGCACTATACGTGTGCAAAGTTTACAGCTGTTGGCTTGCATACTTTCTGATATATTGACATTAGGGTTAAAACATAGTGAGAGCATTTATTAACAGTTGGCAGCCCTGGTGGCTCTTTAGAATATGCACAGTCATGTGTGTTGTAGCATAGTACATACGAAATTTGGTTGAAATCCAATCGACAATATAAAAGTTACATGCATTTAGAAATTGGACATAACGGCAGGCTTAGAATCATGTTGACAACACTGGCTTGTATTGACTTCAGAAAATTAATCTGGAATGCTATTACCTATATGTGTGACAATTTTGGAATAGTTCGCATGCATAACTTCTGAGATATCGAACATAGAGCTCAAATTTCAATTGTGATTTTTCAGCAGTTGGTAGCACTGACGTCTATTTCAAATATGGCCGTGAGATATTCAGATAGAGATCTTTATTCTTACCAAATTGGGTTTCGATAGCTGCAGCCGTTTAGGAGTTGATATGGGGGGGGGGGTACACACACAGCCAGCCAGCCAGACAGACAGACAGAAGGACAGACAGACAGACACACATTTTCCCGGATCGATCTCATAAGTCGACTTTTTCCTCATTTTTGCAAAATGTGAAAAGTAGGCTAAAAATACAGTACACACTCAACTACAGCCATCAAAATGGCACAGGTTATCAGACAGATTCCATACACACCCAAATGCATGGCACAACATAAGCAGGATGTAACGAGACCCTAAATGAATCAAAAACATTTAATGTTCTCAGATATTTCGTTCACTTTTTCAAGTCTATTTCTCTATATGTCCACATGTTTAATGGCTTATGCTTATGGTACGGGGCAGATGACCTCGTAGTTCCGCCCCTTAAAGCAACAATAACTAACTAATTAACTTATGGTACACCTGTCAACAAAATGAACAGAATGACAAGTAGTTCATGCTTCCAAAAGATGATAGTTACCAAATATCCTTCAATATGCAAATGTCTGAAATATATTTTAAACAAGATGTTCAGTAAAGAACATATAGCCTACTTTCTCCTAAATGTATGAGTATAGTTATAACTCGTTGTTATTATCAAAGAGTATAATAGAACTATTCTTTGTTGAAGACCTTAGAAACGATTTACCTCTACCAAACGCCACAACCTAGATAAAAACTGCTACCATCATTGAAGAAAGAAAGATAAGAAGTATATCAAGAATGTTATGGATCTGGAGACATAATCGACCGGACTGGCGGCGTGGCTCAGCGGTAACGTTCTCGCTTGCTGGGCCCTAGGTTGCAGGTTCGTATCCTGGCGCAGTCAGCTGGCATTTGAGGGTGCACAAATGCGAGGGAGCCGTGTCAGTACATTTACTGGCACGTTAAAGATCCCCTTCGGGCCAAAATTCCGACACCCCGGTGTCTCTAAAATCAGCAGTAGTTAAAAGGGATGTAAAACCAATAACATTATTATTATTATTATTATTACGACCTGCCGTGGGCAACATCCAACTTTGAGTTGAGACATGTCTTTACACGTCTGGTTGTGCATGGCTTTCACAACCCTAATTGAATTAACAAATCTTTCCATGACCCTACAGAGACGTGTGTATAAAAACTATGTGGATATTTTCGATAATATAATCCTAACAGAGCGAGTGCATTCTAGCGGCCAGAAGAAGAAACTTTTCAATAAAATCTGGAAGTTACCTTTTTGGCAGCTAGATGTCTCGAGTAAATCTGCTGGCGAATTATGTTTTAATTAAATATATATTTTACACCATCTTCTTCTTCTTCTTCTTCTTCCTAGCGTTTTCCCGCTGCTGCAGGGTCCGCTGTTTTGGTCTTGGCTCGCCATTTTGCACGATCTTGGGCATCATGAGGTCTTAGATTGAGAGCCTTCATATCCGCATTTGCTGTATCATGCCAGCGCTGTTTTGGGCGCCCACGTGGACGGTGCCCATTAACTTCAAAGGAGAGAGCGGAATTGGCAACAGTTCCAGGTGCAGCACGCAAGACGTGGCCATACCATCGAAGCCGATTTTCCCGTGCCTTCTCAGTGATGGGTGCAACTCCTATTTGCTGGCGAACAGAGTCATTCTTTATATGATCTAGGAGTGTGATGCCCATCGACCAACGGAGCATACGCATTTCCATGCTATGTAATTGGCGCTCCGTAGCTTTGTCAGCTGGTCGACATTCAGCACTGTACAAAGCAACAGGACGTACTATCATGCGGTATATTTTGGACTTAAGGTATAGTGGCATCCTTCTGTCGCAGAGTACGCCTGTAACTTCCCTCCATCTCATCCATGCAGCCTTTATCCTACTTCGCACTTCATCACCTATCTCACCATCAGCTTGTAGGCGAGATCCTAGATACCTGAAGCTTAAGGTCTTCGTCAATGTCTCTCCATCAACTTGGATGGATCCGTTGGTTGGGACAGTTTCAAGGTATTCGGTCTTCTTTTTGTTCAGTTGAAGACCGTATTGTGAGAGACGGCTGTTCCAATTTTCAACTTGACGCTGCAATCCTATCCTGGTGGTATCAGCAAGTGCGACATCATCAGCATATAAGAGTGTCCAAGGGACATTCCTTTGCAGATCCCGTGTGACTGCGTCCATGACTAGGACAAAGAGCAATGGGGACAGTGCAGATCCTTGGTGTACACCGACTTTCACTGGGAAGCTCTCCGAGGTGCCAACAGCACAACGTACACAACTTGTGGTGTTTGTGTATAGCATCTTGATCCAGCTGATAAGCATTTCTGGTACACCATGGTTACGAAGTGCATACCAGATCACACGATGTGGAACACGGTCGAAAGCCTTTTCAAGATCAAGAAAGGCGATATGCAGTGGCTGTTGTTTCTCGCGATGCTTTTCGATGAGCATTCTGGCAGCGAAGATTGCATCAGTTGTTCCCGCACCCTTGACGAAGCCGCACTGGTTGGTACTAATACTGACGATGTCCCGCAGTCGTCGATCAAGGATTCTCTCAAAAATCTTCATTGTGTGCGACAGGAGGCGAATTGGACGATAATTTGTACATTCTGCTGGATCACCTTTTTGTTTAAAGATAGGTACAGTGATGCTTGTAGCCCAATCACTGGGAACAGTTCCAGAGTCAACTATGGCATTGAAAAAGTTGGTCAGCCAGTTGATCGCGGGTTCTTTTAATTCCTGCAACTTCCAGAAGTCTGCCGGCAGGTCATCTGGTCCTGGTGCTTTTTGATTCTTCATACTCCTAATGGCACTGGTGACTTCCTCAGATGTGATGTGTGAGATAGGACCTGCTGTTGGAGTACCTTCTGGAATAGAGGGATGTGGGAACTCAATGTTGGAAATCTCTTCAAAGTGTTGTTGCCAACGTTTGAGGATATCCTGTTTGTCTTGTAAACGTTGACCATCTTTGCCTTTTATGCACACATAGTGCTCAATATCCTGTACTGACTTTGTTCTAGCTTTGGTCAGCCTGAAGATAGTTTTCTCTCCTTCCTTTGAGTCCAGTGTTGTATACAGGTCATCATAGTGACTGCACCTAGCTTCAGCAACAGCTTTCTTAGCCTCACGTTTGGCTATGGCATACCTTTCCCTGTTCTCTAGAGTCTTTTGTGAGACCCAGTTTCTGTATGCCTTCCTTTTTTCATGCACCTTTTCTTGCACTTGGGGTGTCCATAGCCACGTTTGTTTATCAATTCGGTGGGAGCTAGGTTTTGTTGTACCCAAAGTTGCTGTGGCGGTTTCAGTGACAGATTTACAGAATGTAGTCCAGGTGTTGTCTATCGCATTCAGGTCGATGGGAGGAAAATTTATACTGCCTGCTAAAGTCTCCTTTTGGTCTTTAAGCTTCCACCACTTGATCTTCTCAAGGACATTTATCCCTCTGCATCTACGATGTTTAGAGATCCTTAAGTCTGCCGTTAGCAACTTATGTTGAGGGGCTACACAGTCATATGGTATGACCTTCACATCTGATACTAGTCGGAGATCACGGTGTCGAACAAGGATGAAGTCAATTTGGCTGCTGTAGTCACCACTGGTGTAGGTGATGAGGTGGTTTATGCGCTTTTTGAAAAACGTATTACCAATAACCAAGTCATTCGCCTCGGCGAAATCCAAAATTTGTGTTCCATCATTATTCCGGGTACCATAGCCATTACCACCGTGGCAGCTATAACCGTCCTTGGTATGACCAACATGACCATTAAGATCACCACAGAGAAGTGGAAACTCATCTTGAGGACATGCTGAAACATGATCTTGTAGCTCTTGCCAAAACTGTTCCTTTTCTAGCTTATCACAGCCAGTTTGTGGTGCATATGCTGAGAAGACACGAAGCCGAGAAGATGCAATGTCGATTGTAATTGACATAAGGCGGTCTGAATAGCGCTGAACCTCAGCAACTCGGTCTCTCAGGCTGGCACAAACGATGACAGCAACACCATTTCTGTTGGACGTACCATGGTAGATCAGTTTATAGCCATCTCCGATGTCACGAGATTTTTGCCCCTTCCAGCGTGTTTCTTGTACACATGCAATGTCCACTTTCCGTTCTTTCAGCATCGCTGCTAGTTCATGGCTGCGTCCAGTAAGAGTCCCAATGTTGAGCGTGGCGATGCGTAAATTTTGTCTGCTTTGGACTTGCTTCTTTAACTGGTTCCGCCCTTGAACCAGTAGCCCTTGTCCATTTGTCGCGGCGGTCAGGCGAGGCCGACGCGCGTCGCTTCTGGGGGACGCCCTAGCATTATCCGACAAAATTGACGTAGACATGATCCATGGGTTGCGACAGAGTTACCGACCGGCTTGTCGCCACAGCCTGGCGTCGGGCATTTTAGAGCTACTGCCAGCAGGAATTTGGGCCGCTCCTAACATGGAGAACAGACGCCCTTTGCAGCCGCTCGATCCGAGTCAGACGCTGCTAAAAATAGTTCATCCACCTTCTTCGTCGTTGGGACTCGAAGTCTTCATCCGGCGTTGAAGCTGTTGACCATTTTACTCTTCCCCCTCCTCCTTTCTCAACCGGGCTTGGGACCGGCTACACCATAATGTGCACAATATAACGCTTAATAACATTTTCAAGTAACGCAAAATAGGCTGTTACAAACCCTTTAAAATAAAAAGTTAAAATGTATCGTAGTATCATCTTGCCATTCTTCAAATTCGATGCGCATAGAATGATAATGGTATAGTAATCAATGGATCCCCACGTAGACTAGTCGTGACATCTATTGGTGAAATATCGAACAATATAATCCTAACAGAGCGAGTGCATTCTAGCGGCCAGAAGAAGAAACTTTTCAATAAAATCTGGAAGTTACCTTTTTGGCAGCTAGATGTCCCGAGTAAATCTGCTGGCGAATTATGTTTTAATTAAATATATATTTTACACCATAATGTGCACAATATAACGCTTAATTTTAAAATATCTGAGTCATTACAAAACAATAAACATATAACATTTCAAGCAAAAAACCTAGCTCTGATCGGGTTTGAACCATAGGCATTTGAGCGATAGGCTAACGCTCTACCACTGAGCTAATTGTGTCAACGAATATCGTTCTATTTAAAATGACTTACATAGAACTTGTTAGCAAATAATGATTTATACTAAACGATTTCATCACTGGAGTATATTATTTATATATAAAGCATTTCATACAAAGTTTATTTATTTTTTATCAGTACGCTATATTGCATGCAATACTCTAATTAGTGAAATATAAGTCCGGCACAAGATATCCGCTGCCATCTTGTCTTATTACTGAATCAGTTCAGCTTTTTAAAATCACGTCTGCACTATAGTATTACAAAATAAACTTTTAATTTTGAACGTGCCTCTTCCTTTAGAACAGTTAAAACGATTCTCGGCTCGATAATCGGAACTGGTGGGTCCCATGATATGGATTATAAAGTTTGCATAATTCGCACGGCCGCCATCCTGAAATGGTATGGCGGACGACCTTGTAATTTGGTCACAAGACGCATCCTATACGAAGGTATGTTGTTACCAAATTTGGTAGAGATCGGATGATTTGGTTAGTCGTTATTTGATTTTACGTTTTGAACGTTTGAGTGGCCGCCATTCAGTTTTAGTAAAGATGGCGGCGATATAAAACATGACACTGAGGTGTCCTTTGCTAGTGCTACCTTTGTACCAAATTTCGTTCAATTTGCATTCACCGTGTTCGAATTGATAGGGGGGACAGACATTCAGAGTACACACACACACACACACACACACACAGACTCACACACACACATACACACACACACACAGACTCACACACACACATACACACACACAGACAGACACACTTTTTTCGCCCTATGTTGATCTCATAAGTCTACTTTCATTTTTTGCAAAAATCGAAAGTAGGCTAAAAATATAAATATAATGAATATAATATACAGTATATATAATATACTATAATATATATTATATAGACTATATAATAAAATATAAATATAATAAATATAAAAGGGAGAATGTACAGTAGAACAGATGATACAGCTCTGGTAGCCATACAAAAACAAGACATCTTATAAAATAAATTAACTACTTAATCGTATACAAATAGGGATAATTGTCAAAATGTATGCTCTTCAGTCAGTCAACACGTTTTTACCCAATTGTAATAGGTGTTTCCATTAACCAGAAAAAATGCATGAGATTCATAAATAAATTCACTTGGATGGCCAGTTTTGATCTTCAAGTGATCATCATCAGATCCTTTACACTTAGGTTGTTAAATATATGTCTACAAGTATGGTCTATGTACGTGATGGTATTTACAATATGTAAATTTATTTAGTTACAGCAGTTATCATAAACTTGACTGGCTGCGTGGCTCAGAGGTAACGTTCTCGCCTGCAGGATAGAATCCTGGCGCAGTCAGCTGGAATTTGAGGGCGCGCAAAATTCGGAAGAACCGTATCAGTAGATTTACTGGCACGCTAAAGATCCCCTTCTTGGCAAAATTTCGGGACCCCGGCGTCTCTGTAAGCCACAGTAGTCAAATGGGTCGTAAAACCAATAACAGTTGTCAAGATTAGCTGGTATGTATGTGATGTTTTGTTAGGATATTGCTAGTGGTTATTGACCTTCAAGTTTGCTTGTTTAGTGTAATAACTGTGATTGTTACTGAATGGTCAGGTTGGAATTGAGTATGAACGTAGCTTATTGTTTGAGCGATGTGGGATCTGTTCTCGTGCAACTGCTACCAATTCCACTGTCTACACTGAATTGGATAAATTTATTTATTAAACTCATGCAAATATTATTTTTCAGGTTTAGGGAACCACCCAATACAATTGGGAACAATCGTGTTGACCGACTTAAAAAGCATTAATTTTGGTTACTAAGGCAACACTAAAAAAATATTTTATTGTTTAATATTATATTGTATTTTATTGTGTATTATATTATACTTTACTCAACTTTACTTTACTTTATTTAACTTTATTAACTTAACTTTACTTATCTTTACTTAACTTTGCTTAACTTTTTTTTATTTAATGTTTTATATATTTTATATTTTATATATTTTATTTTTATTCTTAATTAATTTTACTTTTTATTTTACTCATATATCTGATATGTTTTATTATGATTTAATCTTATCTTTATATATATAATTCTTCGACACGTGTGTATGTGACTGAACTCCTCCTAAACGACTGAACCGATTTTGATGGAATTTGGTATGTATATTAGTGTGGGTCCATGTATGGTTTAGATTCACATTCCGACCCGGTAGGTGGAATGAACACAATTTTAGAACCACAATTTACACACAATTGTAGAACCACAATATACAGTCAAAAACAGTCGTCATGGAAACCACTAGCCTTGGCCTTTGTGAAAGTTGATTTCTTTGGACGGTTTGTCTCTGCACGTTAGAGCCACCTGGTCGCAACCTGTACAACTACCGCCATTACATACACTCCGCCCGTGGCGAAAAGTTGTGTTTTATACCAAAGGTGGCAGTGATGTCGAATTCTACTGTTTGTCTCTGCACGTTTGAGAGTTTCCAAGTCCCGTATGCGTTCATATACCATTCATCCCATTGCGATGAAACTTGGGTGATATGTTGAGTGAGCTCCAGGGAAGGTGTTCGGCTTAGTAAATCCATTTTACAATAGATAGCGCACGAATAGATTCAACAAATGAGCGACGACGCGCGAAGCGTTTCAAAAGGCCCCGTATGCGTTCAAATACCATTCGTCCGATAGCGATGAAACTTGGGTGAGATGTTGTGTACACTCCAGTGAAGGCCTCTGGCTTAGTAAATCAATTTCACATTAGGTAGCGCACGACTAGATTCAACAAATGAGTGACGACGCGCGAAGCGTTTCAACAAAATCCCGTATAAGTTTATATTCCATGCATAGATTGAGATGAAACGTTGATGAGTTGTTGTGTACACTTAAGTGAAGGCTTCTAACTTAGTAATCCATTTCACAGGAGGTTGCACACGAGTAGATTCAACAAATGAGCGGCGATGTGCGAAGCGTTTCAACAAAGTCCCGTATGCGTTCAAATACCATTCGTCCGATAGCGATGAAACTTGGGTGAGATGTTGTGTACACTTACGTGAGGGTTTCTAACATAGTAAATACATTTTACAATAGGTAGCTCACGAGTAGATTCAACAAATGAGCAACGACGCACGAACTTTTAATCAAAGTCCCGTATGCGTTCATATACCATTCCCCCGATTGCAATGAAACTTGGGTGAGATGTTGTGTACACTTAGGTGAGGGTTTCTAACTTAGTAAATCCATTTCACAGGAGGTTTCGCACGAGTAGATTCAACAAATGAGCGACGACGCGCGAAGCGTTTCAATAAGGTCCCGTATGCGTTCAAATACCATTCGTCCGATTACGATGAAACTTGGGTGAGATGTTGTGTACACCCTACGGAAGGTTTCTGGCTTAATAAATCAATTTTACAATAGGTAGCGCACGAGTAGATTCAACAAATGTGTGACGGCACGCGAATCATTTCAACAAAGTACCGTATGCGTCCATATGCCATTTATCCGATTGCGATGAAACATTGGTGAATTGTTGTGTACACTCCAAGAAATGTTTCTGACTTAGTAAATACAGTTTTTAATAAGTAGCGCACGAGCAGATTCAACAAAAGAGCGACGGCGCGCGAATCGTTTCCACAATGTCCCGTATGCGGTCATATATCATTCATCCGATTGCGATCAAACCTTGGTGAATCATTGAGTAGGCTACACGCCAGAGAAGGTTTCAGGCTTAGTAAATCTATTTTACAATAGGTAGCGCATGAGTAGATTCAACAAATGAGTGACGGCACGCGAATCGTTTAAAGAAAATCACTTATGCGTGCATATGTCGTTCATCCGATTCCGATGAAACTTTGATGAGTTGTTGTGTACACGCCAGGGAAGGTGTTCAACTTGGTAAATCCATTTTACAATATTGGTAGCGCACGAGTAGATTTAACAAATGAGTGACGACGTGCGAAGCGTTCCAACAAAATCCCGTATGCGTTCATATACTATTCATCGATTGCGATGAAACATTGATGAGTTGTTGTGTACACTTACGTGAAGCTTTCTAACTTAGTAAATCCCCTTCACAGTTGGTAGAGCGTGAGTAGATTCAACAAATGAGTTACAGCGCACGAATCATTTAAACCGAATCGAGTATGCGTTAAATGCCATTTATCCGTTTGCGATGAAACTTTGGAGAGTTGTTGTGCACGCTCCGACGAATGTTTCTAAATTAGTTAATTCAATTCACGATAGTTTAGAGGCAGTTAACAGAAATTGAAAAAAATATTGCGTATCCAAAAGCACTTCAAGAAACAAAGTTACAACACTTTCTTTGATTGGCAGGACAACGTCTGCCGGGTCAGCTTGTATATATATATATCTTATAAATAATCCAAAATTGACTCATCACCGCAGGGCGCAAACCACTAGACCTAGAAAGCTGAAATTTTGCATGTTGGTTGATCCGAGTATGTAGAGGCCCACTAAGAAACGGTTTTTGAAAATTCAATTTGTAAGTGACTTTTTTCGGCCCTTTGGCACTGAGCAAGGACAGTCAGTACAAAGTTCGGATTTAGCTCATTTTAAGCCGCCAGAGACGAGAAACAATACTCGGAGGTCCTGTAGGTACCCCGAAACACACTTTTTAAGTTCCTAAAATGAACGGTTTCGGAGATATTCCCAAATAACTGTGTTCCCACTGAGAAACAGATCAACGTTACTATGGCAACCGATGAAATTTCCCAGACCGAGGATAGTTTTCTGGCAATATCTGGAAAGCCGTTCGTTTTAGGGCCTTAAAACGCGGGGTTCGGTTCCCACTTCATTGAAGTGGAAACCACGAACATTGCTCCTCGCATTGATACGCGCAAGAAGAGCTATATTCCATATTTCTACGAGCAAATCGACTTGGAAAGTCTCATCTCTTATATATAATCCAAAATTGACTCATCACCGCAGGGCTCAAACCACTAGACCTAGAAAGCTGAAATTTTGCATGTTGGTTGATCCGAGTATGTAGAGGCTCACTAAGAAACGGTTTTTGAAAATTCAATTTGTAAGTGACTTTTGTCAGCCCTTTGGCATTGACCATCCAAAATTGACTCATTGACGCAGGGCTCAAACCACTAGACCTAGATAGCTGAAATTTTGCATGTTGGTTGATCCGAGTATGTAGAGGCCCACTATGAAACGGTTTTTGAAAATTCAATTTGTAAGTAACTTTTTTCGGCCCTTTGGCACTGAGCAAGGACAGTCGGAACAAAGGTCGGATTTAGCTCCTTTAAAGCCGCCAGATACGAGAAACAATACTCGGAGGTCCTGTAGGGACCCGGAAACAAACTTTTTAAGTTCCTAAAATGAACGGTTTCGGAGATATTCCCAAATAACTGTGTTTCCTCTGAGAAACAGATCAACGTTACTATGGCAACCGATGAAATTTCCCAGACCGGGGATAGTTTTCTGGCAATATCTGGAAAACCGTTCGTTTTAGGGCCTTAAAACGCGGGGTTTGTTTCCCCGCTTCTTTGAAGTGGAAACCACGAACATTGATCCTCGCATTGATACGCGCAATAAGAGCTATAATCCATATTTCTACGAGCAAATAGACTTGGAAAGTCTCATCTATTATATATAATCCAAAATTGACTCATCACCGCAGGGCTCAAACCACTAGACCTAGAAAGCTGAAATGTTGCATGTTGGTTGATCCGTGTATGTAGAGGCTCACTAAGAAACGGTTTTTGAAAATTCAATTTTCAAGTGACTTTTTTCGGCCCTTTGGCATTGACCATCCAAAATTGACTCATCGACGCAGGGCTCAAACCACCAGACCTAGAAAGCTGAAATTTTGCATGTTGGTTGATCCGAGTATGTAGAGGCCTACTAAGAAACGGTTTTTGAAAATTCAATTTGTAAGTGACTTTTTTCGGCCCTTTGGCACTGATCAAGGACAGTCGGTACAAAGGTCGGATTTAGCTCATTCTAAGCCGCCAGATACGAGAAACAATACTCGGAGGTCCTGTAGGGACCCCGAAACACACTTTTTAAGTACCTAAAATGAACGGTTTCGGAGATATTCCCAAATAACTGTGTTCCCTCTGATTAACAGATCAACGTTACTATGGCAACAGCTGAAATTTCCCAGACCGGGGATAGATTTCTGGCAATATCTCGAAAACCGTTCGTTTTAGGGCCTTAAAACGCGGGGTTCGTTTCCCACAGAAGTGGAAACCACGAACATTGCTCCTCGCATTGATACGTGTAAAATGAGATATATTTTATTTATAGTGGTGGCTTTTGGGGTCGGATACGATCGTGATTTTGAGTCTAATTTTATACTCTTTGAGCTGGTTGTTTTAAGCGAGCTTTCAGATCTTTACTCTAATTTACAATATTAAGATTCTTTCTATTTTGCAGGGTATGCTTTCATTTTCTTTATTAATTTGTGTTTTTTTTTTACTGAGTATTTTTGTTTGCTAATTTTGATCTGCTCTTTTTCGTTTTTTACCATGATCAGCAACCCATATTCACAGTCGAATGTGTCGTATTCTACCGGCTGTCACGTTAATTATTATTTTTTCTTAATTACTCTTACTGAGGAATAATGTTGGTATTTTGTCTTTCACGGCCACTGAATCCCCGCACAAGGCACGGCTTAAACCTAGAAAAGTTGCTGATTTGGACTAATGTACTAATGGTGCAGCAGAAAAGAAGAGAATTGAAGCTTTTGAAATGTGGTGATACAGAAGAATGATGATCAGATGGGTAGATAGGGTAACAAAGGAGGAGGTATTACGACGAGTGGGAGAGGAGAGATGTTTCTGGCGACTACTAATGAATAGAAGAGATAGGAGGGTAGGACACATTTTAAGACACCCAGGAATAGCAAGCTTAGTTATGGATGGGAGGGTCGCGGACGAGAACTGTAGGGGTAAACCAGGGTTAAACAGATTGCCTCGGATGTAGGGTGTGGTAGCTATGTAGAGATGAAACGATTAGCTCAGGAGAGGGAGACATGGAGGGCTACATCAAACCAGTTAAAAAACTGAAGACTCAAACAGCAACAACAATCAGGAATTTTAATTACTTAGAGAGGCATGTGAGGCAAAAGGGTGGTTGGAGATTGGGATGTAACACTGGAAGAGACTGCATAATGTACATCAGCGGCCAAGGTGAGAGATATTTAACTATAGGTCTATTAATAGCGATATGTTGACGTTCAAATCATCAATGAGTATGGCCAAATTACATCCAGAATAGCTTAAGTAATAATACTTTTAATTCCCCATATTCCGATAGATTTGCCATTCCAGTGTGCAAGAGTGCAGTTCCCTCTTCAAAAAATATTCGAAATTTCTTTAACAAAGCTCAATGACACACATTTAACAATAGCACGTGTACATTTAGACAAAAACCATTTTTTTTCCATGGGCAACTGTATGTGGCGTGCTCGCGAGCATCCGGACAACAAAATCGTTATGTCTCAGCAGAAGATGGCAAAACCAAAAACATAATTTTGAAATGTGTTAACATAATGTAACATCGAACCCTGCAGACATTCACAACTCTATAAAATTCCCACTTTGCTGCTCATATCAATATACTGTATGTATCAGAATATTCAGAATTAGAATGGACCCACCTATAGCCGCGATTGCTGTAATAGAATAGACCAATTATCAGCAATAATGCATCGTCCCCATTGTCCTGATCGCGGGCGAAGCCGCGGGTACCTGCTAGTGTATACAGGGTGCTTCAAAAAATGTATACACACTTTGAACTTCCATAAAAAAAAAATATTTACCGTTCTACAAAGTTAAATTTCAGGAAATTAGAAAGCTGAAAGTCCAATGTAAATGAAACATAAATAACAAATGTTAATACTGTTCAAATTGGCGACCTGCAGCATCAATACAATTCTGAGTACGAGTCACCACTGATTCTGTACATCGTATCAAAACGTCCAATGAGATTTCTCTACACACGGCTAGAATCTCATTCCAAAGAGTGTCTAGGTTACGTGGTTTACGTTTGTACACCTCATCTTTTACTGTGCCCCATAAGAAGAAATCCAGTGGTGTAAGGTCTGGAGAGCGTGCTGGAAACTCGATTGGCCCCCTGCGTCCTATCCACTGGCCCGGCAAATTTTGATCCAGGTAAGCTCGTACGTCCCTGTGATAGTGCGGCGGGGCACCATCTTGTTGAAAATAAAAATTATCATTACCGTATAATGCACGAATGGCAAGAAATATGGAATCAGCAAGCATTGTTAGGTAAGTTATACCAGTTACAGTGCCTTCAAATCGAAAAGGTCCAATGAGTCCCCTTGAAGACAAACCGCACCACACATTTACACTAGGCAAATTTACAGCTTTTTCAATTGTAATGTGAGGATTTTCTTCACCCCAGTAAACACAATTGTGCCTATTGACAGTTCCATTAAGTTTGAATTGGTTTTCATCCGACCAAATGATGCTACCCATAAATCCCGGTTCACGTATCACCATCTCCTGAACCCATTCACAAAATTGCAACCTTCGATCTGGATCGTCGTCACTTAGCTGTTGCACCAGCCTTGGAATGTAAACACGATACTTGCCTCTCTTCAGAATGCGTAGCACGCTGCTAGCACTTACATCACTTTCACGTGCCCCTTGCCTTGAAGATTTGTTAGGAGAGCGTTGAAACAGTTCCAAGACTGCCGTTGATGACTCATCACTTGTAGCTGTTCGAGGTCGACCTGAATGACCTTTATGCACATCACACACTGTTCCATGAACTTCGAATTTGTCTCGTATGCGTGTAATTGTTAATCTTGAAGGTGGTTCTGTATCATACTCCCTTCTCCACTGTCTTTGAACTTCATTTACATTCTCAAACTTCCAGTACCACTTAATAACCTGCTTACGTTCTTCAAAACTCAAACGTACGTCCGCCATGTTGATATTACAAATTCTAACTGACAATATAACATAGAGGGACGATTATGCTGCCACCTGGCGAAGAAATATAACATTAGCCTTGTAGAGCGGGAAAACAACGATAGTTTAAAGTGTGTATACATTTTTTGAAGCACCCTGTATATATAAATGAATGTTCGTTTGTTCGTCTTTTATGCGTTCATAAACCATTCATCCGATTGCGATCAAATTTTGGTGAGTTGTTGTAAACACTTCCGGGATGGTCATAGGCATAGTTAATCCGTTTCACAATCGATAGCGCGCGAGTAGTTTAAACAAATGCGTAATGGCGATGCGTTCATATACAATTCGTCCGAATGCGATCAAATGTTGGTGAGTTGTTGTGCACAGTCCCGGAAAAGTTAATAGGCGTAGTAAATCCAATTTCCAATGGATGGCGCGCGAGTAGCTTCAACAAAATGGCGTGCGTTTGTTGCAAGAAAGTCCCACATTAGTTCATATACCATTCATCCCATTGCCATGAAACTTGGGTGAGAAGTTCTGTACCCTTCAGGTAAGGTTTCTGGCTTAGTGAATCCTCTCAACAATAGGTAGCGCACGAGTAGATTCAACAAATGAGCGACGACGGGCGAAGCGTTTCAACAAAGTCCTGTATGAGTTCACATACCATTCGTCAGATAGCGACGAAACTTGGGTGACAGGTTGTGTACACTACAGGCAAGGTTTCTAGCATAGTAAATCCATGTTATAATAGGTAGCGCACGAGTAGATTCAACAAATGAGCGACGACGCGCGAAGCATTTCAACAAAGTCCCGTATGCGTTCATGTACTATTCGTCTGATAGCGATGAAACTTGGGTGAGATATTGTGTATACTTCAGGGAAGGTTTCTGGTTTAGTAAATCCACTTTACAACAAGTATCGCACAAGTAGATTAAACAAATGAGCGACGACATGCAAGTGTTTCAACATAGTCCCGTGTGCGTTCATATACCATTCGTCCGATAGCGACTAAACTTGGGTGAGTTGTTGTGTACACTCCAGGGAAAGTTTCAAGCTTAGTAAATCTATTTTACAATAGGTAGCGCACAAGTAGATTCAACAAATGAGGGATGACGCGCGAAGCGTTTCAACAAAGTCCCATATGCGTTCATATGCCATTCATCCGATTGCTATGAAACTTTGGTGAATTGTTTGCACACTCCAGGAAAGGTTTCTTACTTAGTAAATCCTTTTTACAACAGGTAGCGCACGAGTAGATTCAACAAATGAGCTACAGCGCGTGAATCGTTCCAACCAAATCCCGTATGCGTTCATATACCATTCATCCGATTATGATAAAACTTGAGTGAGTTGAGTACAATCCTGCGAAGGTGTATGAATTAGTAAATCCGTTTTTCAATGGGTGGCGCACAAGTAGATTCAACAAATGATTGACGGCGCGCGAATCGTTTAAACAAAATTCCGTATGCGTTAATATGCCATTCATCCGATTGCGGTGAAACTTTGATGAATTGTTGTGTACACGCCAGGGAAGGTTTTCGAATTAGAAAATCCATTTTACAATAGGTAGCGTACGAGTATATTCAACAAATGGGTGACGGCGCTCGAATCGTTTCAACGAAGTCCCGTATGCGTTCATATACCATTCATTTCATTGCGATGAAACTTTGTTGAGTTGTTGAGCACGCTCCCATGATTTTTTGAGATAGTAAATCAATTTTGCAATAGTTTAGAAGTGATTAACGGAAAATGAAAAACATTTTGGGAATCCAAAAGCACTTGAACAAGCAATGTTACAACGCCAACATTTTCTTTGATTGGCATTGCAACGCATGCCGGGCTCAGCTAGTTTACTTTAAAAAAGAAGAGACATTTGCGGAGCCTATACAGCAGGTAATCTGTTTCTGTCCTTCACACTTTTGACTCACCGTTTTCTGAAACCAGCCTCTGATCGCAGTTTCTTCTATCAGAAACTTGATATCATCTGCAAACAACAGAGAAAATGCTAACCGATCCATCAGTGACAGAACCTAGACATCAATCACGATGGTAAACAAACGTGGACTTAAAAGACTTCCCTGTTGTTCTAAGATTTATCCAAAATAGAAAGTCTCATGACATTCATGTGATGCATTACATTTACGCATAGCCTATGTATTTCTGTACAAGTCCATTATTAGCGCGATGTAATTTTATCATTAATTATTTACCGGGTGAGTTAGCCGTGGTCGTTACGGCATGACTGCTGGCAGTCACTCACATCCGGGAGGCGAGGAGGTACGAATCCCCCCGCCGGCAACCTTGAAGATGGTCTTCTGTGGTTTCCCATCTTTCTTCCAGGCAAATGCCGGGGTTGGTCCCTAACTATAGGCAACAGCCGCTACCTTCCAACTCCTCGTCCTTACATTTCAACTTCCCTCCCCAACGGTACTTGTAGCTCACCCATTGGGTGTCCGTCTCGAAGCAGCTACAAAACTGGCGAGCTGAACATGTCCTTGGACACTCCCGGCAGTAAAAGCCATAAGCTAAAAAAAAAAAATATTATTATTATTTGAAGAATATACGAGGTGTGTTCAGTTGAAACCCGTTAGAAACATGCTACGTGATGTATTGTTGCTTCAGGTTGGAAATATGCACACGCAAGTAGTGTTGAGTGTATGACTCATGCGCATTGTTGCGCTTTGTTTTGTTTGTAGACACGTGGCACTACATCACGTGACTGGTGTTATTAGGAACCCGCCCAAACACGTCTAAACAGCAGTAATCCATTTATTTTTTACGGCAGAGTCCGCTAGCATTCTTGGCTGTCACTGCGGAGGCCCAAGTTCAATTTCTGGTTCTGTTAAGAAATTTAATTCTGGTCCGAGGGCTGGAACAGGGTACACTCAGCCTCGTGAGGCAAAACTGAGAAGAGGTGAGTTCGATTCCTACCGCAACCATTCTGGAAGTGGTCCCACTTCAACTCCAGGGAAACGCCGGGATGGTAGAATCTACCTAACTTAAGACCATGACCACTTTCTATCCAAATCCTACCTCGTTTACAAGTACACACACTAGTATAGACATCACAGTGACACAGGTTATCAGACAACTTCTATACACTCCCAAGTACACGGGGCTACATGATCACAGTGTCACAAAGCCCCTAAAGAATCAACAACAACTTTAACGGCAGAGAGTTGAATGCCATTGGAAAATGGTTGACGTACTCGGTGAAAAGTGCATTTCAAGGACAACTGTTATCCGGGTCGGTCGTGAATATTCCACGATGGCTGTGAGAAAACAATGGATTTGTCGCGCCCTGCGACTTTCATCTGTTTCGTTCGTAGAGAAATTCATAATAATACAAGGATTTAACTCGAACGTGGAAGTACAGGAAGCAGTTTTAAATTGGTTCCAGCAGCAGTCAAAATCATTTCACGTGGGCAGCATTTGGTGGTACTTACCCAACAATTAGATGCATGCTATGGGTGACTTGTTTTGAACAAGTGTAAGCAGTAATGTGTAAAGTAAGTACTACAGAGATATGCAAATGATTAGACTTAACGTCAATCTATCAAGGTCAGCTTCGGTGGCGTAGTCGGTAGCAAGCTGAACTACCATGCCCAAGATCACGGGATCAAATCCGGCCAAAGTCTTCGGATTGTTAAGAGCGTTAAAATCCTTCATGCCTTCCTTTGGAGGGGAAATAAAGTCAGCGGGCCCATGTCATAGATTTATGGCATGTAAAAGAACCTACTGCTACAATTGGTGGTGTGTAGCTAAATTTGTAGGTTATTTGGTTTAGAATCGCTCTATCAAGTTCTAACGTTCGCCGCTGCGTGACAGTGGCGTCTGGTAGCCTAAGTTGGAACTACTTGAAATTGAGCTTTCATTTATCTTGTCGTGTCGGACTACCAACCCCCAAGCTTGCAGGTTCGCTCCTGGCCGTGGAAAGTGATTTTTGAAAGGCGACACAAATCACGGTACGTATGTCATGAGTTGTTGGCATGTTAATGAACCCGTTTGAATTCAGTAGGCCGTGTTCATAATGGCAAAATCAATCTCGGGATTTTCTGTCAACACAAAACGTTCCTCCTTTCTCTACTAGAAAGCGCTATATTGTCAAGGAGCTTAGATAACTAACTTGCATGACTTTCATAGCGCTCCCAGGAGCGATAAACTTTGACATGCAATCTGCCGTCTGGGCGTCAATTAACAAAGCTTGCACCCTGCACACGAGGCCATACGATACTATTTATTATTTCATCTCTCATTAACTCCTCTCGAGAGGTTGGTTTCAGGAAGGGCATCCGGCCGTACAAACCATCAGCCACGGGGAATTTCATCGCGTCTCATCCCCGACCACGTTGAAAACAGGAGTAATAAGGTGTGGACATAGATATATAGAACGTCAATCTATCAAGTTTCCTCGACTTACTGTTTAGCCTATATTCTAAAAGAGCACCTTGTGGCGTAGTGGCTAGCATACTTAGCTGACGCCCCGGAGTTCCAGGTTGGATTCTCCGTTCTGCCAAGAAATTTTATTCTGGTCTGATAGCTGGAACAGGGTACAATCAGCCTCGTGAGGCAAAACTAAGAAGAGGCGGGTTCGATTCCTACCTCAGCCATCCTAGAAGTGTTTTGCCGTGGTTTCCCACGTCTACTCCAGGAGAATGCCGGGATGGTACCTAACAGGAGGTCACGGCCGCCTCCTACCCATATCATACACTCACATTGTATTAAACTTTTACGTTTTTTATTCTATTAACGAGAAACTTGAGCTTGTTTGGAATTAACCAGTTATTGAATTAATGTTTATTAATATTAGTTACAAGTGTCTTTTTATGAATAAAACTTAACAATAATTGTAATTTTTTAACTTATTGTTTTAAAGTTAAAACTTGGTGGCTCGCCAAAATACTCAGCCTAAAAAGGAGGTCGCAGTGTCTAAAAGATTGAGAGCCCCTGCTCTGGAGAATCAACAACTTGTAGCCACTACATTTAATGTGTGTGTTTGCAGGAGCCTGGAGTCGAGTCTGTACAACAAGGCGAACGAGCTCCAGGAGGACATCAGTATGAAGAGGTTCGACCTCCGCGTGGCGCAAATCCATCTGGGTGCCGTGAAGGCTCAGGTGAGTAGTGCTGGATGCTGCTCCCTTACCCCTGCATGGACCCGCCCGGCCTGCCAGCAACACAGCAGAGCGCGGCGTGGCGCGGCGCACTGGGGCTCAGTCGCTCAAGTCGAGGCGGGTCAATAGCACGTTCTAGTGTCGTAGCTCGTAGCTGGTAGCAAACATGGGCTGGCTTACTCTGCGCACCCATCTGGTGAGTATCTGTCCCCTTCCAAGTACACTCAACTCGCAACACGTAGGAATAAGGATAGCTTGTTTAAGATTTATCTGCGGTTGATGACCTACATGTTAGGTCCTTTAAAACCCAACCCCACCCCATGGCGCAGTCATGCACATAAGTCGTTCACCATGACTGCAAATGGGAAGCTGTAGCACGTCCGGAGATCGCAAGTTCGAATCCCGACACTGACTGGAGCTATTCTGAGTGTTGTTTTCCCTCGCTTTTTCCATGTTTACTCCAGGAAAATGTTGGGATAGTACCTTGTTTTAAGTTCCGGGGCAGCTACCCCATCCCCGACCATTATAATTAAAGCTGCGCACACACTACTATAATCACCATAGAAACACAGCCCACGGGGCTCATGACCCAGGATGTTCCAAGCCCTAAACCGAACTAACAACAAACCAACAGCAACCTTAAAACCTCAATTGTCATTATTATTAGTATTACTACAGTATTGTTATTGTTATTATTATTATTATTATTATTATTACAGTATTATTATAGTATTGTTATCATGAATTATTATTGTTCTTATTATTGGTATTATAACCGCAGTATTATTATTACAGTGTTATTGTTATTATCATTATTTTATTTACTATAATATTAATATTATTATCACTATACGTCGCATTAAAATATTATTACCTAAATAAACATTAAGGTATAACATAAACATATATTGCATGCACTCTTGTATTGAAATACAATCTGTATATTACTTACTTAGACTTAGTCCCTCCAATGCTAGGTAGCATATCGGGCAACAAGTTTCCTCCAGCGAACTATATCAGCTGCCAGGTTTTCAGCTTCCTTCCAGTTCATAGCCATGCATTCAAGATCCTTCGCAAAAGTTCGTTTCCAGGTGTTACGAGGTCTTCCTCTACTTCGGTATCGTACCGTTGGTTTCCACATGTTGTAAAAATATTATTAATATGTCTCACAATAATCTGTACTGGTTTTGCCGTCAGATTCGTGAGCCATGTCATAAATGCAAAATCAATATTAATTAATAAATAAATTCAAATTATTACTATTGTCATTATTATTATTAGTATTATTATTATTATCATCATCATCATCACCATAAGGATTATGAATTGACACAGTCTATTAACCGTTCCCAATGATATTGACGCAAATGGCATAGATAAAAGGCATGAAAATTTAATTCAAAATAAATGATAAAAAATCAAATATTAAATGTAAACAATTTGTAGCTATTTATAATACAGTACACATAGGGGTAGAAACTGTCATATGTCAAGGGCCCACAGCAAATTTTTAAATTTGTCCCATCTGATGAACTTTGGCTTCAAAACATACGCACCTTCAACATTCCGAATTGCTACTAAATTGCAGATAAAGTATGTCATGTTTTCGAGCGTCTTGTGGTGTAGTCACTAGCATTCTTGGCTGTTGCCCCTAAGTTCCGTGTAATGTAAATGTAAATCTTGTGTGAAGGTTGAAACGGGATACTCTCGGCCTCAAGACGCGAAATTGATAAGGGTGGTTCGATTCCCAACTCAGCTTTTATAGAAGGGGCTTTGTGTCGTTTCCTACTCCTACTTCAGAAAAATGCCGGGTGTAGCGGCTAGCACCCTTGGCTGTCACCCTGGAGGTCCGGTTCCTGGCTCTGTCAAAATAATTAGTTCTAGTCTGAGGGTTGGAACGGGTACACTCAACCTCGAGAGCAAAACTGAGCAGATATGAGTTTGATTCCCACCCTAGCCATCCTGAAAATGGTTTTCCGTGGTTTCCACTTCAACTCCTGCCAGTATGGTTCCTACCTTAAGACCACGGCCACCTCCTTCCCAATCCTCCCCTCAATTACAAATGCATACACTACTACAAGGGGCAGATGACCTTGCAGTTCCGCCCCTTAAAACAACACTAACTAACTAACACTACTACAACCATCACAATAACACAGGTTATCAGACAAATTCTACACACACTCAAGTACACAGGGATAAATGACCACGATGTCCAAGCCCCTCCAATGCAACAACAACAATAATTGCCGATTTCGTTCCTAATTTAAGGCCACGACCACCCTCTTCCCAATCCACAACTGAATTACAAATACATACACTATTACATCAAAATAACACAGGTTATCAGAAATGAAAAAGACAACAACAATAATAATTGCCGGGATGGTTCCTATCCTAATGCCTCGGCCGCCTCCTTCCCAATAACTACCTCATTGACAAATACATGCACTACTACACACACTGCAATAACACAAAGGGATAAATGCTACACACACCTACAGTAAAATACACGGTGCCGAAATAACGACGTTGTCCGACCCCTAAATGAAACAACAACAACAACAACAACAAACACATATCGTTACAGTGTGTTCAGTACTCACCTCCATTTTAAGACACGACTATTACACATCTGTGCAAATGATTAGACACTAATACTAAAGTAAAGTTGAAGGGCGATACAAATACCCTAATATGTCCTTCTCCCCCTCCCCCCACCCAGCTTGAAAATTGGACCCGTGCCTCCCAGGAAGAAACACTGCGTGCCAGTCTGTCTGATTGCAGTAAAGCCCCGATATCCCTCGGAAGCACAAATGAAAAACAAAATTTCGAGCAATTTTCCAAAATCTGGCTTTGATTATTATAAATGTAAACCATTAGTCGTTCATCGCTTCAGTACTACCAGTTAGTACCTTGTCGGTTCGTTGTACCTTCAAGTCACCTTAATTGTAAATTCTAAAGAATACTATATTATTCTCAAAGATTTTTTTTCCAGCATGATGTAAATGAGATGCAAGCAGAGAACATTATTAGGGGCAGCTGATTTACCCGTTATATAACAAAATTTACTGAAAAAAAATTATGTATTAAAATTATTCATTAATAAAGGGGGAATATAGATCCGAAATTTGTATCACAATTTTGATCCTAAATTTAGATCCGACGGAAAATATATAGATTGATAATCACTTGTTGGTTAATACGTATATTGCGACTTGGAATTAGCGTTGTTGTTAATTCGTTTTAGGGATATCCTTGGATATCTTAGTTACCAGATCCCTAAACTTCGATATATGTCCAATTTGACCGATAACATGTGTTTCTGTAGTGACTATAATTATTAGGGAGGGGGAATGGAGTAGATGCCACGGACTTGAAATAAGTTATTATTTCGAAATTTGCCTGTAGTGAGTGTTGAATAAGCCGATGAAAACCACTCTCATGGTAGCCTCTCTCTCAGCACCGCGATTCAACCCTCTGTTCTCTGGACTTCCTGTAGCCCCCAAAAGCAGTCGTTGTGAGTGATTTAACACGTACGGCTACGACACGGGATACTTTCAAATATATTTTAATCTGATTAGCTTGATCCAAGCAATCTAATTTGACTATTACTTTTATAAATAACTTCTCATACAATTTAGTTGTCAGTTTAAACAGAACAGATAAATTTAAAATAGAAGCCTCGAAAGTTTGCTTTCCCATTTACCAGTTTTGAATAATGTATATTTTGCAATACAACTCTATCTTTATTTTTATTGTTTCATTTCGTATAGTTTATAACTGGATGTGCGTGTATTGTAGAGTGTTGAGTACAGGAGAATGTACAAGTAACGTGTTGCACGAGAGACTGTAATAAGTGGGTGTGACTTGCTGGCGTTTCTCTACATTTATTGTAGATAACGGCCTAGATGTAGTCTGCTGTATTGACCCTTAAAACAACAGGCATTACCATAAATGTACGTAATTTGTGTGCGTCTCTATGTGCCCTATTCCACTAGTTCACATCTCCCCACAGAAAATGTGTATATTCATCGCTGCTATAGAACTCGTCCACATACGGAAGCTATTTATATGTTTGAACCAACTTATATTTGCATTTACAGCGCGACTAGTCATACAGTTTCTGTGGCGTAGTCGGTAGCATGCTGAACTGCTATGCCCAAGATAGCGGGTTCAAACCCGGCCGAAGTCGTCGGATTTTTTAAGAGCGTTAAAAATCCTTCAGTATGCCTTCCTTCGGAGGGGAAGTAAAGCCGGCGGTCCCATGTCATAGATTTATGGCATGTAAAAGATCCTTTCACAGACTAAACTTGTGTAAAGCAAAATGTGTTAGGTTAGATTTCGTCAGAACGCTCTATCAAAGTTTACAGCACACACACAAAAATTACATGAGATTAATAAGTAATCTTTCTCACTACATTAATTATAGATAACGGCCTAGATATAGTCTACTGTATTGACTTTTAAAACAATTTCATTATATTCATCGCTGCTATAGAACTCGTCCCCATACGGAAGCTATTTATCTTCTTGAACCACAATATTTGTATTTACCGCGCAAAAAAATACATGATCATGTTGTTGTTGCTTTTTTTTCAGAATTTGGGAACAACCCATCTCATTTGGGTACAGTCGTGTTGACCGACTGAAAAGAATAAAACTTTCGTTTACTAAGGCAACACTAAAAAAGGCTTCAAACACCATAATATGATATCAAATAAAACTTTCAAAATATATGGCGGATGGTACTTAAAAATATATACCGGCTGAATTAGCTGCCCCCTAATATTAATATTGTTTTATACATCCCAAGCAATGCGTGTTGTCAGGAAGGTCGATATTTCTCTGCTTGTATCTCATATGGTACTAATGTGCTGCAAGTATATCCTCCAAACGATACTGAACAAATTATTTTTCCCTCGATGTAACCACAGATCGTCCGAATAATATGTTGTGCCAGCAGCCAATTATTGTAGTGCAGTATATTGATACGTGCTACCCCTAGTAGCAAGTTCGTTAATTGGATCAAAGTAGGTAAAGCACAACACAAATGGTCCTTTAAAGAAATGGTAGCTTTATTGCAGGTCAGAAATATTCACCATACAATAGGCACATAAAAACCATTAGCTGTCTTACTCAAGTTTGCTCCCTTATGGAGAACACTCACCCTTTCACTTGCTCATGCAGTTAATCCCTCACTAATGAGACCGGTGTCCTCGCTAGAAATAACAACTTTTCCTCAAGTTCACAAGCCACAGTCTGCCACTCACTGTTCTTGAATACTACACACTGTTTCACAATTCACACGTCACCGAATTACCTCTTTCGCACAGGTATAAACACACTCACTGACACTGGTCAGGGTCGCTCTTTATATATCAGGGCTGACGACTCACAGATGTTTCTAGAGTAGACCAGGGTTTGCAGCTACTCCCAGACCTTCTCGAGAATTCCAACACTAGTTGGGCCACGAACATTCTGGACCATGCCCCTTTGTTCTCGCTGCGCAAGCGGCCGGGCGACACAGAGCCCGGGGTTAGCCTCGGGCGGCTGTGATTCACGCGTGAGGGAATGAAGCAACCCCGCGCCCGTAACACCACCCCCTTCCTAAGAAGCTGATCACCCCGATCAGTCATTGTCCCGTCTGTGTCCCTCTGTAGGCTGCCAGGCGATCTCGATGCACGATCTTCATCTTCGCCCTCGGGCTCCGCTGGATCCTGTAGACGACATCGTTGATCCGTTTCACGACTCGGTATGGGCCCTCCCAGGACTTCCGCAGTTTGGGTGACAAGCCTTTCTTCCGTAATGGGTTGAAAAGCCAGACCAGGTCGTCTTCGTGGAATCCGCCGGCATCCGTCTGCTGGTCGTATCGGGTCTTCATTCTGTCGGTCTCGATCCGCAGTCACCTCCTTGTGAACAAGTGCTCGTCCTACAGTCGGTCGACCAGTTCTTGACAATACTGGCTTACCGGGACCAGATCGTCCCCAGGTCGGCCTAAGGCAAGGTCGATAGGTAGACCGAGTTCCCTCCCAAACATGGCCCGGGCTGGTGTGCACCTGGTGGCTTCATGCACGGCGGCGTGGTAGGCCAGGAGAAATAGTGGAAGGTGCTCTGGTGCTCGCTGACGACTATCTGGAGATGGTTCTCGATGGTGCGATTGAATCGCTCTACCATCCCGTCGGACTGGGGGTGTAGCGGCGGCGTCCTTGTCTTCCGGATTCCCAGCAGCTGACATAGGTTCTGGAACACCTGCGACTCGAAATTTCTCCCTTGGTCGGAGTGCAGCTCCAAGGGTACTCCGTATCGGCTGACGAATTCCTTCACCAGGGTCTCTGCGATCGTCGCGGCCTCTTGGTTAGGGAGTGCATACGCCTCTGGCCATTTGGTGAAGTAGTCACTGACAACCAATATGTAACGGTTCCCTGCCTCGCTCAACGGGAAAGGTCCAGCAACATCGATGGCCACTCTCTCCATGGGGCCGCGCACGTTGTAGGTCTTCAATGGGCCCCTTCGTCTCCGTCCTGGGCCCTTGCTAGCTGCGCAATCGTGGCACCTCGCGCAGTACTTCTCCACGTCTGCTCGGCATCCAATCGAGTAGAACCGCTCTTTCAGTTTCTCCAGGGTCTTCTTTATCCCTATGTGTCCACCAGATGATCCTCCAAGGACTTGCTTCAGGACTTCCTCCGTCATAGCCTTTGAAACGACGACTTGTTCCCGAGATGTCTTCCCGTCAGTGCTCTCCCAGGAACTGCAGATGAGGCCTTCCCTTACAACCAGCGAGTCCCACTGCGCCCAGTAGGACTTAAATTTTGGACTCCAGTCGCTCACAATGTTCCACCCGGGTCTGGGAACACCCAGGCCCTCTTCCATTCGGCTGTCAGTCCCATGTCATCATCTTCCGCTTGTGCCCGCGTGAAAGATTCGCGGCTCCAGCTCCCTTGAAGTTCCACGGTAGTCCTTCGGCACTGTATCCCGTTGTTCTCCTTCCTCCTGGCACAGAAAGTGCAGTCTTCGGGGCAGGGTCTTCGCGATAGAGCGTCGGCGTTCGAATGCAGTTGACCTTTTCTGTGTTGGATCTCAAAGTTGTACTGTTGGTGCCTCCCTAACCACCGCGCTGAGCCACGCACTTGCGTTCGAAACGGCAAAGCAGGCATCTAGAATGTACGCGCGGGTGCGACAAGTGGACGTCGACGAACCAGCCAAAATCAACGAGACCAATCCTCTGGCCGATGAATTGTTGGAGGCGCTAGGCCGGTTCTTCAATAGTCGCGGCACCACCAACAGCGACGCAGTCGAAAGACACCCGGAGAGGCAGCCCGGTAGAGGACTACGGACCTGCTGGACCTGCGGTAAGAGAGGCCATCTGAGTAAGGACTGCGGTGATCGCCTCCGCCGAGGGTACCCGTCGGGAAATCAGCCGACCGATGACCGCACGGCCCAGGGAAACGAGTATTAGCCAGCCTTGGGGGGCAAAGGTTGGCTTGTGACAGTTGTCAAGCCCCGGCAGTCCAGGTCCGTGTGACGAAGTTACGAAGGGACAATAGCAGCCTGATGGTCGACAGAGTCGTCAACGGAGTGAGCTGGCCCATGCTGATCGACACTGGAGCAACGAGGACCATCGTCAATCTCACCGTGATCCCGAAGTGGAGAGTGCAACCCACACAAAGGAACCTCCAACTAATAACCGCGACTGGAGAGACCGCACCGGTACATGGCGAAGCATCACTGGAGTTCGTCATTGGTCGACGGACGGTGAAGCATCCAGTGCTCGTGGCTGACGTAACGAACGAAGTGATCATCGGACTGGACTTTCTGGACCAGAACAACATCATCTTGGACCTGAGTACCAACACTCTTCAGTACGGAGGTGAGGAACTTGCTTTGCAACCAGCACACGAGCCCATCACCGCACGACGAATAAGACTGAAAGAGGACGTCACCGTTCCCGCCAGGACGGAGGTCAGCGCTGCCGTAATTGTATAACTGGTTTATTAATTTCAAAATTTGGTATGTCCGAGAAACAAAGTTATCATTTTGTAAGGTAAATTTTTCTCGGCTCGGGGTGGTGGGAAAATGTAGTTCTTGGTCGCGTTGTAATCCTTATACCTCAAAACGTTATGTTGTATGACTGTGAAATACGTAAATTAATTCACTTATATTATATCGGCTTGTATTTGTACGGGGAAATAAAACATGGTTCTCCAGCGAGCCGCTCCGGGAAAAGCTGTACAGTGTTGCTGAGATGGAGCCCATCACTTCCGAGCGAGGCGTGCCATGACGCGTGATAGGCAGATGTTATTGGATTTTATGTACTGTAGGTCTATTGGTTACTTCACAAACAACCTTCAAACTCGAGTGCACATAATATTTTGGTCGACAGTAGATATTAAACTATACACCGGCTGCGAAAGCCTACGATCTAAATACCAAAACTCATTGTTAGACGGTAAGATAGTCAAACAAAAATAATGGAATGCAGCCGAACGAAATAGGAAACACCTATTGACGTCAGACTGGCAGGTGAAAAGCTAAAGGAAATGGGACACTTCTGCTACTTAGGAAGCAGAATAACCAGTGATGGACGAAGCAAAGAGGATATAAAATATAGGTTGGTTCTGGCAAGGAAAGCAATTCTACAGTAAAGAAATCTGTTCACATCAAATATAAATGTAGGTATTATAAAGTCATTTTTGAAATCCATTGCCTGGAGCAAGGTACTGTACGGAAGTGAAGCTTGGACTGTTGGTGCAGCAGAAAAGAGGAGAATATAAGCGATTGAAATGTGGTGTTACAGGAGAATGATGAAGATCAGTCGGGTGGATTGAGTTACAAATGAAGAGGTATTAAGACGAGTGGGAGAGGAGAGATGTTTCTGGCGACTGCTAATGAAGAGAATAGATAGGTTAGTAGGACACATACTAAGACACCCAGAAATAGCAAACTTAGTTATAGGACGAATGGTCGAGGACAAGAACTGTAGGGATAGACCAAGGTTAGAATATGTTAAGCAGATTGCCTCGGATGTAAGGTGCGCTAGCTATTTAGAGATGACATGATTAGCTCAAGACAGGGAGACGTGGAGAGCTGTATGAAACCAGTTAAAAGACTCAAACAACAAGATAGATGGAGAACTAGGAGGCGATCATTGATGTCGATTTTGGGAGATGTAGATTAGATGAGGCCACAATGCTACATGATAACTGAGGCGCTCATAGATGACCTGAATGCTGAAATGCATGCCCGTATGTATGCAAATTACCATCTTATATATGGCCACTGTGCGTGCATGCGTGAATGCCCACGGAGACACTAGACAGAATATCCGTCTAGGCAGTATCACCACAGCACAATATAGGGTGAGACATACAGTTGTTGACACTGTGCCAGTTAGGGACACTCATTTCCTTTTATTGCACAGCGAATTGCTATCACAATGGACTGTTCTTCGTTATAAACGGCGAGGTATATTTTCGTTTATAAGTTGTCTACTCTGTTCATTTCCCCGCCTTCATAGGATCAGCTGTTGAATAGTCCGTACTTTGTTAAGAATTTCTTAGAAACCGGATCCAATGTACACAGGTTCCATCCTCGACTATGCAAAGAAATTAAATTCTGGACTGAGAGTTGATCGGGGGTACACACAGCCTCGTGAGGAAGAAATGAAAAGAGATGGGATTGATTCCCTCCTGAGCTGTCCTAGAAGTTGCTTCCTACTTCTACTCGATGCAAATGGCGCGATGGTTTTTAACATAAGTCCAGGACAGACTTCTTCCAAATTATATCCTTAATTAAAAATAACACACTAGCACAGCCATCACAATGACATAGGTTATGAGACATATTTCAAACACAATCAAGTTCACGGGGATAAGTTACATGATGACGATGGCTCAAAGCCCATGAATGAATGAATGAATCAACAACAAGAGAGAGTGTAGAATATCTACTCTCGTTGGCACGTATTCTATTAAGTTACGGTGCTTTTGTTTAGATACACAACATTTCCGTGAGTAATCTTTAACTCATACAGCCCTGTGGCGTAGCCGTGGTCGTTAATTCATAGGTTCGAATCCTAGTGCTGACAGCGACTATCCTGAGTGTGGTTTTCCGCGGGTTTTTCCTCATTCCCTCCAGGCAAATGACGAGAAGGTACCTTACTTTAAGTCCCTTAGCACCTATCTCATACCTGTCCCTAATACAGTTACACACATCACTACAGGCATCGCATAAATGCAGGTTATGAGAGAAATAAAAACACACACAATTACATGGGTCTGACGACCAAGATTTCCCAGGCCCCCAAATGAATTATTAACAACAACTTAACTTAAACTCATAGATATTTATAGTAGGGGTGCCAATAACGGTCTCGTCTATTTCGACTATATCAGTTATTGACATCCTATATCAACCGACGTAAGGACGCTGGAAAAGGTTAAAACGCGCTTTTTAAAAACAACTATGGGAGTATCCAGGTACACAAGATCTAGATTAGTTTACGAACTATCTAAATAAACTATGCTATTAGAAGATCTACGCTTGAAAATGCTACTTGCGCCCACGCCGGCCTTCAAAGAGGTAGTCAGAGAACTCATAGCAAAGAAAAAAGATATTTGGATGGAATTTTACACCACGGATGTCATGATAACGACGGACTGGAAAGAAGCAAATTATCAGCTCAGACATCTTGTTACCAGATTTGCAGTGCATGGTTTCCATCACAAGTGTTGTAGGACCATACGTTTTCATTAGCAATGCGCGGACTGTGCTTGTCGTATGTGTGGGAAACTCTGTGCGAGATATCACGTGATGGGTTGTACAGATAGAATTTTATCATTGTCTCAATTCTGTTATGAATCAACTTGAATGTATATAACTGCCCATTGGGCTGCATTATTAAATTATTACATCAACAATTAATTACAGCATTTTATTTTATTGTGGTTTTTTTTTTGTCAGAAGATGCAATCAAATCTGTTAGTGCCTGGGTTCAAATTGATTTATGTGACTCCTTACAATTCTTTACGACACATTTTGGGGTGTCAATTACTCTAGAGAAGCACTTTTATTACTTCGTTGACTGCATTCCTCTACATGTGCCTATTCGATAATTCAAATTCCTTAAACATACTTTGGATTGTTGCAAGATATTCTTATTTAACTTTTTATGAACATATCCAAAAATAATAAAAATCTTGCATGTGTTAACAGCTGTATCCATAACTATAAGTCAAGGAGACGTGTTTTACTAATCCAAGTTATAAAACTCCCAAGGATTCACTTTATAAATTATGTTATTAACAAATATAGTGTTAATAAAAGTAAAAGTGTGAAAGATCCTTAAGGTGTCAATAACTGTAGCTCCTACCCAATTGTCTGGACACAATGGGTTTGAAGCGCTCTCTCCAGTGTAAAGCTCTTACGCTGAATAATCACCGATACGCTCCTCTCCTCCTTCTTTTCGTCCTTCTGCTCTTCTTACTTCTGCTTCTCCGCCTTCATATTATTATTCCTCCTTCTAATTCTCTACTTCGCCTACTTCTTCTCCGCATCTTCCTCCTTATTCTTCTTCTCCTCCTCCATGTCCTTACTCCATCTTCTCCTCTTCCTTTTTCCCTTCCCCATCCTTCTTCTACCTCTTGTCTTTATCCTTCTTCTTATTCTCCTCTTTTTCTCCTCCTTTTCTCCTCCATCTTCTCTTTATCATCCCTCTCCTTCTCTTCTTTTTATCCTTCTTCTCCTATTTTCCTCCTTTTCTCCTTCATCTTCTCCCCTTCCTTATTCTATGTATCAGTTGCTCCTCCTAATCTTTCTTTATCTCCCCCCCCCCCCCGCTTCCTTCTTCTCCTTATCATGTACTCCTCCACTTCTCTTCCTCCTTAGTCTTCATCTTCTTGTTTTCCTCAATGGTGCAAATGATTAAGCGTTTGGCTCTTATAACCCAGGATAGTGAGCTTGAGTCCGGCGTTAAGATTACCAGCAGGGCAAAATCTCTTCAAGGACGGACCAAATTAGGCCACAGTTTGTAGCAACAACACACACCAGCAACGTTTTAGTTATAAAGGTTAGATGTGTGGAAAGCTGGAAAGCATGATGCTTAGTGGTAGACAGGTTCAACTGAATATCTCCTAAGGGCCATACATGATTCCTCTCCGAACATCGGACGAAAATCATAATTCCATAAAGTAGGCTGTTATGTAATAACGGAAAAACGTGTTTTTGCCTTATATTCTTATTTTGCAACTTCGAAGAGGAATATTCCACCATCCATCCCCTCTGCTCCTGAAAGTTCTACGGCCAAAGGTATCCCTGCAACCCTTGAACTGAAACTCTAAACCAATGAAGAATAATCTTTCAATTTCTCGTTAGAGTTGTATTACATTGGAAGGAGCTTTCATAAAATCCATCTAACATGAGCTGTTAAGTATCCACAGATGGAAAGTATAGCGTAACCAGATGAACACAGGATTTTCATAAATAAATAACGACAGAATGCCTCACAAAAAGGAGAACAACTTTGGAGAACATAAAGCTCACAAATACTAACCATGCAATAGGATCAGTGGCGTAACTAGGGTTTGCTTCTGGAGGGGGATGAGCTGAGTCACAATTTCATGGGGGGGGGGGGGAGATTGGTTTATTTTGAATTTAAAAAATCATCAAATTCCATTTTTTCATTAGATGGCTGTGGGATGGGTTGATCCCCGTTATCCCCCTTCCCTCCCCCCTCCCCCGTAGTTTTGCCACTGACTAGGATTTTCAATTATATTCTAAGAAATTCAAACAAAATTGAAGATTATATTCAACAACAATAAAGCCTACTGTACTTAACACAAGAGATAAAATGATTCTTCGGCTTTCTTTTCAACGTACAAGTACATAATTATATGAAATGTCATGAAGAGGACCATGTCTGCCCAAATCCTCATTGGCAGAGATTAATGAAATAGGAAAATATACCTTAAGTCAATAAAATGTGATATTTGAGTACATTGTACAGGTTTCGGTTAAATTATAAACTTCTTCAGCAGACAGTATACGATACGAATGAAGTTGCAAGATTACATATAATTTTTAAAAAAGTATGAGTTCAAAAAATATTTCCAAAACGTTAACTATCTAAAATGTTTAAAAATATTCTAAAAAATTAAAAAAGAGATCTGTTACAACTTTCTTTAAGTTAATGATGAAAGAACAAATTCTTCAAAATACAGCCCATTGTGGAGATGTAAATGATCAAATATTCATCTATAGCTTATCTAGTTTTCTGGAGTAGCTATTATCTTGCAACTTCGAAGAGGAATATTGCACCATCCACCCCCTCTGCTCCTGAAATTTCTACGGCCAAAGGTATCCCTGCAACCCTCAAAAAGCCCTTTATTCCTACGTAAGCATAGGATCACAATTCGTCCCAACCTCAAAAATATTTTCAATGAACCACTACGTCAGTTCCATATCATTAACATCTCCACTACGGGCTGTCTTTTGAAGAATTTGTTATTTCATCATTAACCTAAAGAAAGTTGTAACAGATCTCATTTTTAATTTTTTAGAATATATTTTCCTGTTTTATTCATCAATGTATATATGTAAAAAGTTTTAGCTTTAGTACTGTCACTACATTAAAGGAAGCAAAATGTTACAATTGTACTACGTATAGTCCTTATGCAAATAAAGATCTTATTTAAATGTATCTATTATAAACCCTGGCACTACAGCCCATGAGTGGCCTAGGCCTACCAAGCGACCGCTGACCAGCCATTTGGCCTGCAGATATTGGGGTGACGCGTGATTAGCGCATCGGGTCCCCTTGGCCGTTAATCTGTCAGGCAGCTACTCAATTGACCTCACGAGGCTGAGTGCACCCCGTTCTAGCTCTCACGTCAGTTTCTAAAACCCCAACATCATGGGGCCGGCAAATTTATTTATTAATGAGACTGAAATTCCTACTCTAATAATTAATTAAATACCCTGCTGTACTTCAAATGTAGTCTTCCCCTTCTTCAGAGATGGATATTACTTTGCAATAATATAATTAAGTTTGTATTAGCGCTTGTGTGTTTCAGCGATTAAAGTTCAATGCGGTCTCTAAAATAAGTTCTTTAAACGACGTGCTAGTGAAGCAGCAGTGAAGGTAAATAAATGGAAACCTGTATCCAGGATGCGTAAACGAAACTGAGTGTGTATTTAAAGCGGAAATTACATTTCCATCTATCGATTTATCAGCTTGATTGGCTGCGAAGCTGCTATATAGGGACAAGTAGTGGTGTAACACCGAGACTATCTGCCTCATCACTCCCCTCTCGGCATATCATACCCGTGTAAAACTTCGTCTGAGAAAAAAAAATCCTCTCGGCACGCCGGAAGGCGGAGGTAGATTTCACCGGGCAAACTAGGGGATTGGCTATAATAGGCAAAATATGCAGGTTTTCGTAGGAGGATCAGACCTCATTGATTGCAAGAAAGTATTTTACATTTGGAGGTTAAAAATCAACTTTTTTTCGTTTTTGTATGCATATTTTTATCATTTTATTGTCTTATGGGGATGGTAACCTTCTTGTCATTCGGGGTTCATTTTTATACTTGTGATCACACTGTCCTTATGCAAGGTTTGGAACTGATGTGTAACTATCTGACAGTCTGTTACTTCTTCTCGCAAAATTTTATCTCCCGCAGAGATTTTTGTTGGTTCCTCAGTTTAGGGGCTGCGACAACGTGGTCATGTAACCCCGGGTGTGTAGAATCTGATAAACGGTGTTATTTGTGATGACTGTTTTAGTCTGTAATTCAGGTAAGGTCTGCAGACGGTCAATTTTAAGTAGTAGTTCCTAATTGTGTACCATATCCTCACGTGAACGACACCTAGCTGTGAACTTGGCTACTAGATGCCACCGCAACCAGCAACTTGCAACGAACGTTGGAACTTCTCCTCCAAAGGAAAGCATGCTGAGGGTTTTTTAGCGCTCTTAGAAAATCCGACGACTTTGGCCGGCTTTGAACCAGCGACCTTGGGCATATAAGTTCAGCATGCTACCAGTTAGCCGCTTCCCACAGTCAGATGGAAAAATGAATGTGATCTCGTGCAATGGCGTTGTCTTGGCAACCTCTGATAGCTCATCCCTCATCAATTTAGAAGCGTTGTCACGGTAACCTCTGATGGCACTTGGCATGTTCTTTAATTCCGAAATCATTTTTCTCTTCCCTTGGCGTAATGGTAGGTCAGATCAAAAAATCTTTCAGACAAAGTTTTAGGTAATTATTAGGGGAATATTTTCCATTATGTACGGGTTTGATATTGTGCCTATTAAGAGAGATATGATTAATGTTTCCCGAAAAAAACACTTTTTTCCACCCCTTTGGTCAATGGTTGCTGCTATCAAAAAACCTATTTGACATAAATTTTTGGCACTTATCCGACAAATATTATGAATTTTGAATTGATTCGATATTTCACGTATTAAGAGAGTTATAGCGACATTTCACTTTTTCGAAAAAAAAAGCCCCCCCCCCCCCATTTTCCCCCCTTTTAACCGATTTTGCTCATTAACGAACTCGACCGATTTTTTAAGGGGTTACATATTATGTAAAACATTAAAGTGATTGGTGCAAAATTACGGCAGTTATCGTGTCCACAAGAAACTGATATATATGCATATACGTATATACACACACACATATATATAAACTTTTGAACTGACGGTGGTTTGGGGTCTGGGGGATGTGAAACGCGAAGATATGTCGAAATTTTCCGGAAGTCGAAACATGGCACCCATTGCAATAGTTAGCTTTCTGATGAAATCTACCTAAAATAGGCTACATAATTTAAAATACTACCATCAACGACACCTAGCTGTGAACTTGGCCACTAGATGCCACCGGAACCATCAACTCGCAACGAACGTTGGAACTTCCCCTCCGAAGGAAAGCATACTCAGGGTTTTTTGGCGCTCTTAGTAAATCCGACGACTTCAGCCGGGTTTGAACCCGCGACCTTAGGCATAGAAGTTCAGCATGCTACCAGTTCCGATACCGAAGTCGCTTCCCACAGACATATGAGAACAGAATGTGATCTCGTGCCGTGGCGTTGTCATAGCAACTGCTGATGCCTCATCCCTTATCAATTAAAAGTAAAGTTGTCATGGCAACCACTCTTGGCACTTGGAATTTTCTTATAATTTAAATCATTTTGCTCACTCCGTGGCGTAATGGTGGGTCATATCGAAAATTCTTTCAGACAAAAGTTTTAGGTAATTATTGGAGGAATATTGTCCATTTTGTACGGTTTTGATATTGTGCCTATTAAGAGAGATATGATTAATGTTTCCCGAAAAACCCACTTTTTTCCGACCCTTTGGTCAATGGTTGGTGCTATCAAAAAACTTATTTGACATAAATTTTTGGCACATATCCGACACATATTATGAACTTTGAATGGATTCGATATTTCACGTATTAAGAGAGTTATAGCGAAATTTCACTTTTTCGAAAAAAGCCCCCCATTTTCACCCCCTTCGACCGATTTTCCCCATTAACGAACTCGACCGAGATTTTATAGGGATACATGTTATGTAAAAAATTCAAAGTGATTGGTGCAAAATTACGGCAGTTATCGTGTCCACAAGAAACTGATATATATATATATATATATATATATATATATATATATATATATATATATAGATAGATAGATAGATAGATAGATACATATAAACATAAATTATATATAAACTTTTGAACTGACGGTGGTTTTGGGGTCTGGGGGATGTGAAACGCGAAGATATGTCGAAATTTTCCGGAAGTCGAAACATGGTACCCATTGCAATAGTTAGCTTTCTAATGAAATCTACCTAATATTAAGCGTGGATCAATTATTTCATCATGAACGTTTCGCAGTTTCCAATTACAAATATGTACCCGCTTATATCTACCCCGTGGATGCAGTTCATGTACTACAGTTATCTTGTATTTTCGTAGTCCACCACGCTGAGCTCTTCGATCCCAGGTTTCTTGTCCAAGTCGTCTTAAGGATTTTGTAAGCGTATGTTCTACCTTTTCCTCGTTAGGTAACACTTCGCTTCTTACCGAGTAATGCACCAGTTCCCCTCAATTTGTTCATGAGTTTGTGCACGGTCTCTCTACGTGGAGGGCGCACACCTGAAAGATGTCTAACGACTTCCCTGCAAGACTCTGTTTTCACATAATTGAAAATCCACAGCCTGCTTCCAGTCTCCGACCGGGTCAGGAATGGAATGAATGAAGCCCCCATCTAGCGGCAAGGATATGAACTGTGCCGGCTGCCGAGGCCTGACGCACTCCTCCGGGGCAATGATTAAATGAATGACAGATGAAATGAAATGATAGTGGAGAGTGTTGCTGGAATGAAATTTTGACAGGGAAAACCGGAGTACCCGGAGAAAAACCTGTCTGCCACCGTTTTGTCCAGCACAGATCTCACATGGAGTGACCGGGGTTTGAACCACGGACCCAGCGGTGAGAGGCTGGCGTGCTGCCGCCTAAGCCACGGAGGCTCTTTCACATAATTATCGTACATAAATACCCTTTCCCCTACCGTGTACACAAGTGGAGGCATTATGAGAGTTATACCCCGAAGTAACACGTCACAACTTGAGAACAGTTGAAGCGACAGATCAACACCTAATAATGCACGTTCTAAGCACGGACCAGAACCGCGAAGTGCGCGCTGTGCAACGGGAAGTGATGAGTCAACGGGAGGCAGATAGGCTAAGCTGGCGCGCCGGCCGGCCAACAGATGAGAGAAACTCACTGTATCTCTCGCTTGCGTTGCAGAAGGTAACCTGGAAACTGACTGACTCCACGATAAACGAGGGTTTCGGGAGAAGACTATGAAAGTGACATCCTAAGTTTCAGATACCCTAATACCGTTAGGGTCGGCAGAGAACTAGAGTCGACCACATCATGGCGCAGTGGTTAGCATTCTTAGCTGCCACCACTTAAGTTCGGGTTCGTTTGCCATCTGTGCCAAGAATATTAATTCTGGTCTGAGGGCTGGCACGGGGAACACTCAGCCTCGTGAGACAAAACTGAGAAGAGGCTGATTCGATTCCTACCTCAACCATCCTGGATGTGGTTTTCCGTGGTTTCCCACTTTGACTCCAGGCAAATGCCGGGATGGTACCTAACGTAAGGCCACGGCCAATTCCTACCCAGATACTACCTCTATTACAAAAAATCCCCTCGGCACGCCGGAAGGCGGAGGTAGATTTCACCGGGCAAACTAGGGGATTGGCTATAATAGGCAAAATATGCAGGTTTTCGTAAGAGGATCAGACCTCATTGATTGCAAGAAAGTATTTTACATTTAGAGGTTATAAATCAACTTTTTTTTTTCGTTTTTGTATGCATATTATTATCATTTTATTGTCTTATGGGGATGGTAACCTTCTTGTCATTCGGGGTTCATTTTTATACTTGTGATCACACTGTCCTTATGAAAGGTTTGGAACTGATGTGTAACTATCTGACAGTCTGTTACTTCTTCTCGCAAAATTTTATCTCCCGCAGAGATTTTTGTTGGTTCCTCAGTTTAGGGGCTGCGACAACGTGGTCATGTAACCCCGGGTGTGTAGAATCTGATAAACGGTGTTAATTGTGATGACTGTATTAGTCTGTAATTCAGGTAAGGTCTGCAGACGGTCAATTTTAAGTAGTAGTTCCTAATGTTGTACCATATACTAACGTGAACGACGCCTAGCTGTGAACTTGGCTACTAGATGCCACCGCAACCAGCAACTTGCAACGAACGTTGGAACTTCTCCTCCAAAGGAAAGCATGCTGAGGGTTTTTTAGCGCTCTTAGAAAATCCGACGACTTTGGCCGGCTTTGAACCAGCGACCTTGGGCATATAAGTTCAGCATGCTACCAGTTAGCCGCTTCCCACAATCAGATGGAAAAATGAATGTGATCTCGTGCAATGGCGTTGTCTTGGCAACCTCTGATAGCTCATCCCTCATCAATTTAGAAGCGTTGTCACGGTAACATCTGATGGCACTTGGCATGTTCTTTAATTCCGAAATCATTTTTCTCATCCCTTGGCGTAATGGTAGGTCAGATCAAAAATTCTTTCAGACAAAGTTTTAGGTAATTATTAGGGGAATATTTTCCTTTTTACGGGTTTGATATTGTGCCTATTAAGAGAGATATGATTATTGTTTCCCGAAAAAAACACTTTTTTCCACCCCTTTGGTCAATGGTTGCTGCTATCAAAAAACCTATTTGACATAATTTTTTGGCACTTATCCGACAAATATAATGAACATTGAATTGATTCGATATTTCACGTATTAAGAGAGTTATAGCGACATTTCACTTTTTCGAAAAAAAAAGCCCCCCACCCCCCATTTTCACCCCCTTTAACCGATTTTGCCCATTAACGAACTCGACCGATTTTTAAGGGGTTACATATTATGTAAAACATTAAAGTGATTGGTGCAAAATTACGGCAGTTATCGTGTCCACAAGAAACTGATATATATGCATATATATACACACACATATATATAAACTTTTGAACTGACGGTGGTTTGGGGTCTGGGGGATGTGAAACGCGAAGGTATGTCGAAATTTTCCGGAAATCGAAACATGGCACCCATTGCAATAGTTAGCTTTCTGATGAAATCTACCTAAAATAGGCTACATAATTTAAAATACTACCATCAACGACACCTAGCTGTGAACTTGGCTACTAGATGCCACCGGAACCATCCACTCGCAACGACCGTTGGAACTTCCCCTCCGAAGGAAAGCATACTCAGGGTTTTTTTTTGCGCTCTTAGTAAATCCGACGACTTCAGCCAGGTTTGAACCCGCGACCTTGGGCATAGAAGTTCAGCATGCTACCAGTTCCGATACCGAAGTCGCTTCCCACAGACATATGAGAACAGAATGTGATCTCGTGCCGTGGCGTTGTCATAGCAACTGCTGATGCCTCATCCCTTATCAATTAAAAGTAAAGTTGTCATGGCAACCACTCTTGGCACTTGGAATTTTCTTATAATTTAAATCATTTTGCTCACTCCGTGGCGTAATGGTGGGTCATATCGAAAATTCTTTCAGACAAAAGTTTTAGGTAATTATTGGAGGAATATTGTCCATTTTGTACGGTTTTGATATTGTGTCTAATAAGAGAGATATGATTAATGTTTCCCGAAAAACCCACTTTTTTCCACCCCATTGGTAAATGGTTGGTGCTATCAAAAAACTTATTTGACATAAAGTTTTGGCACTTATCCAACACATATTATGAACTTTGAATGGATTCGATATTTCACGTATTAAGAGAGTTATAGCGAAATTTCACTTTTTCGAAATAAGCCCCCCATTTTCACCCCCTTGGACCGATTTTGCCCATTAACGAACTCGACCGAGATTTTATAGGGATACATATTATGTAAAAAATTCAAAGTGATTGGTGCACAATTACGGCAGTTATCGTGTCCACAAGAAACTGATATATATATATATAGAGATAGATAGATAGATACATATATACATAAATTATATATAAACTTTTGAACTGACGGTGGTTTTTGGGTCTGGGGGATGTGAAACGCGAAGATATGTCGAAATTTTCCGGAAGTCGAAACATGGTACCCATTGCAATAGTTAGCTTTCTAATGAAATCTACCTAATACACACACTAGTACAGTCTTCACACTAACGCAGGTTATCAGACAACTTCTATACACACCCAAATACACGGGGCTACATGAACCCGATGTTGCAATGCTCCTAAAAGAATCAACAACAACTCTCAGTTCTGCCTCATGAGCCCTCAGACCAGAATTAAATATCTTGGTAGATCCGGGAATCGAACCCGGGTTTCTGTGGTGACAGCCAAGAACGCTATCCACTACATGACAAGGCGGACACACTAAAAATATCTGGTCTTTAGATTAAACTAAACCGTACAAACTTTCCCTAACCGTATAAAACTCCTGACCTCTCGATTTGACTTTTTTACTAGTTCACCTTACCGCTGAGCCAAAGCAAGTGTTGGTTGGTTCCTCAGTTTAGGGGCTACGACAACGCGGTCATGTAGCCCCGTGTACTTTGGGTGTGTTTAGAATCTGTCTGATAACCGGTGTTAATTGTGAATACTTAGTGTGTGTTTCTGTTTCTTAATTCAAGTAAGGTCTGCATACTTTGAATTTTTCAAGTAACTCCTACTTTTGCCGCCAAACGCCACCGTCAACAACTACTAGTTCAGAACTTGGCTAGTAGACGTCACTGCAGTCGGCTCCTGGCGATGAATGTAGGAACCTGCGCGTTGTTTACATTTTTAACCTAATTTAGCTTCACACAGGTGTAGTTAGTGGAAGGTTCTTTTGCATGCCATGAATCTATGACATGGGACCGCCGGATTTACTTCTCCTCCTAAGGAAGGCATAGTGAGGGATTTTAACGCTCTTAAAATCCGACGACTTCGGCCGGGTTTGAACCCGCGATCTTGGGCATAGAAGCTCAGCATGCTACCAACTACGCCACCGAAGCTGCAGCCAAAGCAAGCCAATCGGCTGGAAGCATGTTGCGATTCGAGCAATTGATTCGTATAAGTGGGCCATTCCTTCTTGACCGGTACATATCACATGCGCAGTGGTGTCTCCACTCACAGTGAGCCTCCATACCTTTGTAAGCATCGCAAATAAAGTGCGCAATGTGTCCTCAGCAGCACATGTGCATATTCAGTGGTCTCAGTGTTCTACTCGGGTTTTAAGAAGAACTCTCACGCGCTTACGAGCGACCACGAACGATCGGCTCATCAGCGACAGCGGTGGCTACGCTCGCTAAAGCACAGCGATAGGCTATGGGAAATGGTTTTCCGTGGTTTCCCCATTTTCAACACCAGGCAAATGCTGGGACGGTACCTTCTGACAGGCCACGGCCGCTCCCTTCTACAACCTTGCCCAGTTTCATTCATCTTCATCCATTCCATCTCTTATCCTGGCGCGCAATCGGCCACGGGCGTCGACTAGAAAGACCTGCACTCGGCCTCTGAGGAGGCCACACGACCAAATAAACGGTTCATCTATTCGCATGATTCGTTGCAATTCAGACTTGGAGTGTTGTACCCTAAGAAGACTTCTTGTGAGTCTAATTTTTGCTCACAGTTAAATCGCCAACTATTCTAGCCAATCTCTGTTATAAAGACTTCGAATATGAGCCGCCTATAATATTTTGCGTCATCGCCTTTGCTGACCTGAAAATGTTTATACTGTAATAGTTAGAAGGTTAAAAACACTTCGCCGACTGCTCTTGGTAACATATGCCTCGACTCGCTCTTCCCCATCGCCATCTCACTGGATAAAATATAGCCATTCAGCATTCGTTCCGTCGCATCACGGCATGCTCCGCCCTTCAATGACGTCAAACGAAACTTTGTGCTGTATAAACTTCAGTCCAGGATTTGGGTCTTTATATTATTATTATTTAGCAGTCATTTCATCCCATCGCATGGCAATTGCCCCTGCGGTGGCGGGCCCCCTTCGACGGTGACGCCGTCTCTTCGGGCCAGAGGTGTATTGGGTCCTTACTCCTAATCATAGTAATCATACGATCAATTGCATCAGTGTTGTTCTTGAATGAACACCCTAGCTACAAACGAATCTTAGTTTGTGATAGTAATAACAATAATAACAATAATATTAATAGTAATAATCGTACGAGTTCAACTACCTAGCGTAGTTCTTTTGAGTTGGGGACATTTACGCTATCTACTCTCCCATTTTGACGTTTCGTTTTGCACTGCTGCCATCTAGCAGTAGAACCGGAACTTTATTGAATTTAAAATTATTAGCCAAAGAACTGCCACTGGGAATAATATAATGGTCTCTACTGGTATGGAAGATATATTTAGGATAATACGAGCATTGTTGACCAAGCATTGAATAAAATTCATTCATCCACTTTATTTACAAATGGGGGTAATTCCCCAGTGGTAAATTTTACAATTAAAGAAAATTACCAACAATAATAATCAAGCACACTTAACGTATACAAGTCATGATTTGGGAACTATAGACTAGTAATTATATCGGAGTATTTACACAGAATTTCAGTCTTCTCTTAAACACATCAATAGGCTAAGTTTGGGGAATGGCTCTAACACTGTGGCAGGTAATGAGTACCAATATCAGTACAACAATGTAATGAAAGAATATTTCCTATAATTTTTACGCTGTGGTCGGCCCTTAACTTTATGTGGATGATCTGCCCTGCTCAGGTAGGTGGGATTTCCCAGACGGTTGCTTAGTTCCCCCCATGATGGCCGATTAGTGTAAGTGTTAAACATAGCTTATAGTGTGGATTTCATCCTCCTATCATCCGGAGATTCCCACCTTAATTTTGCTATTATTCAAGTTACACTACTTCTAGGATTAAAATCGTTGAGCACAAACCTAGCAGCCTTCCTTTGTACCATCTCCAGCTCATTGATGGGGGTCCCAAACCACTGAGCTACATTCCAAGATTGGCTTCACCAGGGCCAAATACCCTAAATCTTTTGCTGCGGTAGAGCTACTGCCTTTTAATACCCTAATTACAAAATGAAGTGATGTGTACGCTTTGGAGAATACACAAGTCAAATTATTCCTTACATGGATGCCCAAAATTCCTAAAAAAAACTTTCAATTGATAGACGTGAATAAAATGACATCCATTCAGGTTGCGATGAAGGACAGAATTGTATCGAAGTAACGAGTGACTGTTGGAAACCATAAAGAAGAGGAGATTCAAACTCTACGGTCGCCTATTTAGAATGGACGAATTGAGGTTAGATAGCAGAATTTTCACCATACTTGATAACGGACCTAAAACCTTGATGAGTGGTCCAGGGAGGTCAGGAAGAATCTAGATACAGTTGCGATTCCTCCATGTAGGACGTGAGGATCATCCTACAGTCAGCTCTCAGCTGTAACTGTTTAAAAAAGAGATTGTATTGTAAAATCGTCTTTGGGTCTAACTTGAGCACCCTCTCGATAAGGTCTGTCTCACTGTCAGTACTTGTAACTAGTTCTACATTTCACCCCTAGATGGGTGAAGTGTGACCGGAGTAGAAAACTGAGGAAGGAAGCCTTGCATTCTCAAAGGCCTTTTTTATAGATTTAGATATGTATTGGAGTCCTTGAGGGGGAAGGGGCTGGTTTGGTCTGTTTGATGGCGCTCTGAGGACGTAGGCTGAGATCCTCAAGTCTCGCTATTGGTTGAATTTAAACACTACGGGCTTATTGGTTACGATTTTGCGTGGTCAGAATGGATAGTCTATTTTCAGCGTTTGCACATCTTTGGAGTGGTACTCGATTGTACTGTATTGTGTAATGTGTTCGTAATAGTGCTGTGCGACTGAATAATTATTATTAGACGTATAATAATAGACTGAGTCTAATATCTCAATTTAGCCCAGCTATAATAATTATCTGAAGTTAAGCCTATCATATTTCGTCCTACACATTATAACAAGTATATCAAGGCTATGAACATAAAGAAATTCAGTTTGATTGCTGTAATAGATTCGTAGATATTGAGAACTGTCTAAATATTGCGGATGGTCACCATGTAGGATTGTTATATGTATAGGCCATAGAGTTATTTTTTATTTATTTATTTATTGAGCAATATAAAGGAACACAGGCACCAGCCCAAATACATTCCTTCTTGGCATTATCTGATTAAACAACATGTATCAGTGAAAAATATACCAAAGGAAAATTATTGCGGAGGTTCATTATTCAAACTTTCACTTCGATCGCATTATTACGACACAAGAAACAAAAACTTAATTTTAAAATTCGCACAGCCGCCATCTTGAGGTTATGTAAACATTTGAACTAAATTAGATGCCAGTGCATTACAATGTGTATAAACATTTGCTCTAACAAGTTTCATTTTATTTGGATAATTAAATCGCGAGAAAAGTCTATTTAAACTTTCAACTTCGCTTGGCCGCCATGTTCGTTTTGTAGTTAACAGGTTTTTGAAAGTCTCATTGATGAACTTTTAGTAGTGCCCTTTATCTCCGTACAAAATGGCAGGGTGATATCGGAAATAGTTTCGGAGATAGGCCTATAGAATGACGGTGAAATATTTCGCACAGCCGCCATCTTGTGGTTATGTAAACAATTGAACAAAATTAGATCTCAGTGCATTACAATGTGCATAAACATATACTGTACCATGTTTCATTGCGTTTGGTTGATTAAATCGCAAGAAACGTCTATTTAAAAGTCGCAACTTCGCTTGGCGCCATGTTGGTTTTGTAGTTACCAGGTTTTCAAAAGTCTCATAGGTAAACTTCTAGTAGTTTCCTTTATCACCGTACAAAATTTCAGGGTGATATCGGTAATAGTTTCGGAGATAATGAATGCTGGTGAAATATTTCGCACAGCCGCCATGTTGGATTGGTAAGACGTAATAAAATTTGAAGGGCACGGTCGGGGTCGGCCAAAATAGTGCTATGACCTTACCGAGTTTCATTGAAATCTCTCCAGCCGTTTAGAAGGTATTAGAGGGGGACACACACATCACACAGACACACATACGTTCGCACACACACACACACACACGGACAAAAGGTTTTCTCATAAGCCTTTTTTTTTTTCATAAAATGAAAATAGGCTAATATTCAGCAGTCGCCACTGAACTAGAAAAATTGTGTGTGAAACGCGAGGCGTCGCTATTAGAATCAAGTACTGGCAGGAGGTCTATAACTTTATGGGTCTTTCACGTAGAAGGCAAGGTGAAGAGCGGATAGACGGTGGAAGACTGCCAGGGAGAGAATGCACCAATACTGGGCTCTGGCTACAATGAAGGCTTCTTTGAATGTGTAACAGTTGTTTGACGTGGTCTCTAATGGCCGTAAACGAAATATAAGAAACATCTACGATTCGTTGTTTTTAAGTGTAGCAGAGGAACCTAAACTCTTCTTTTTTTTTTCTTTTTTTTTTTTGTAAATATCGCTCCATTTTCTATGCATATTTCACGTCCTTAGCGCTCACTGGCACAGGGAATGGTATGTTAGCGGCTGCCCACCCACCCTGTCTATTGAGTATGCTTTATAATGACTGGAGACAAGAGGTTGTTGTTAACTGAACAACATACGAGGTGGCCGTCCAAAGTGATGTCAGACAAGGTTGTGTTGTATCACCGTTCCTCTTGAACCTCTGCTCAGACAAGATCTTCAAGAGAGCTCTGGAAAGCTGCCAACAAGGTATAAAATTAAATGGTGCGATGATTAACACCACGAGATGCAGATGATACTCTTATCGCGTCCGACGGTCTTAATGGACGTCAGCTTCTGCTACATAGAATTAATACAGCTAGCGAAGGAATGGTGCTGAATATGAATGCCAACAAAACAAACCATACAATCTTCAACAGACACATATTAACTCATGCCAGTTTATATTTTGTAACCATTGTTTTCTTCGTCAAACAAGATTATTTACAAGTTGTGTTTACTTTTCAAAGTTATTGTTACCTAGTTATCTTCAAAAGTTGATCTAATTGTTCTTTCATACTCGTCTCTTACATCTGTATTTAAATGGTCCAATATTTAATAAACTGTGTTTTTAGGCCTATAATATTTTCTGATAGTATTTGCTATTCTTTCATTCTCCAAAATTACATTACATATGCATGTTTCTAACATTTATTGCTATAGATTATTGGCTATAAAGCTTATCTATGTCTTAAAGCATAATATTATAATTTGCCGATGAAGAACTTCAAAACGTTCGAAAAGTGTCGAAACCTTCTAACGTTTTGACATATTAAAGTATTTGATTGACTCATAAAATTCCACTTACTTGATAAATTCTTCTTCTGCGATGCCAATTCAAAACTGAAACCTCAGTAAAATCTCCACGCATGCCTTAGTCATCGTTGTCGTAGATCAGTCCGGCCATTACCATTGAGTTCCGAAATAATTGAAGTTTTTACGAGATCGGGTCATTAGTCCCTTGCCCAGCCCCCAACCTCCAACCTTCAACCTTAAGGACCAGAGATTATTCTGTCAGGGTTAGCATACCTCAACCGAGAAAATCCTGCTTTACGGTGCCGGATGTTTGCCCTCACCCATCTCCGCTAAAGAACTTGGATTTTATGGTTACGTAAGTAGGAAAGCCTATCAACTCAAGCATTTCTAAGTACACACATCAAAAAAAGTGTTGCATCACCTCGGTTCCAAGAGTTCCGGAACCGTTAAATACAAAGGGAATAGAGATCAACACAAACAACATTTCAGCTCGTTTTATTGCTCATGAGACCCACACATTGCATGTTGTACCATCATACAGCTAGACTTTCAGCATTTGTGGTCCAGATTGCAGTACACACCACTACCTCTAATACCCAGTAGCACGTCCTCTTGCATTGATGCATGCCTGTATTCGCCGTGGCATACTATCCACAAGTTCATCAAGACACTGTTGGTCCAAATTGTCCCACTCCTCAACGACAATTCGGCGTAAATCTCTCAGAGTGGTTGGTGGGTCAAGACGTCCATAAACAGCCCTTTTCAACATATCCCAGGCATGTTCGATAGGGCTCATGTCTGGCGAACATGCTGGCCACTGTAGTCGAGCGATGTCGTTATCTTGAAGGAACGCATTCACAAGATGTGCACGATGAGGTCGAGAATTGTCGTCCATGAAGACAAATGCCTCTCCAATATTCTGCCGATATGGTTGCACTATGGGTCGGAGGATGTCATTCAGGTATCGTAAAGCCGTTTCGGAGCCTTCCATGACCACCAGTGGCGTACGTCGGCCCCACATAATGCCACCCCAAAACATCAGGGAACCACCACCTTGCTGCACTCGCTGGACAGTGTGTCTAAGACGTTCAGCCTGACCAGGGTGCCTCCAAACACGTCTCCGACGATTGTCTGGTTGAAGGCATATGCGACACTCATCGGTGAAGAGAACGTGATGCCAATTCCGTGGGGTCCATTCAGCATGTTGTTGGGCCCATCTGTACCGCGCTGCATGGTGTCGGGGTTGCAAAGCTGGACCTCGCCATGGACGTCGGGAGTGAAGTTGCGCATCATGCAGCCTATTGCGCACAGTTTGAGTTGAAACACGACGTCCTGTGGCTGAACGAAACGCATTATTCAACATGGTGGCATTGCTGTCAGGGTTCCTCCGAGCGGCAATCCGTAAGTAGCGGTCATCCACTACAGTAGTAGCCCTTGGGCGGCCTGAGCGAGGCCTGTCATCGACAGTTCCTGTATCTCTGTACCTCCTCCATGTCCGAACAACATCGCTTTGGTTCACTCTGAGTCGCCTGGAAACTTCCCTTGTTGAGAGCCCTTCTTGACACAAAGTAACAATGCGGACGCGATCGAACTGCGGTATTGACCTTCTAGGCATGGTAGAACTACAGACAACATGAGCAGCGTACCTTCGTCCTGGTGGAATGACTGGAACTGATCGGCTGTCGTACCCCCTCCGTCTAATAGGCCCTGCTCATGCATGGTTGTTTACATCTTTGAGCAGTTTTAGTGACATCTATGAACAGTCAAAGGGACTGTATCTTGGATACAATATACACAGTCAACGTCTATATGCCGGAGATCTGGGAACCGAGGTGATGCAAAACTTTTTTTGATGTGTGTATATATCGGTTACACCTACCACTGAGACTCATCTACCAGTCATTCACCCTCACTATTTATCCAGGCTTGGGACTGACCCCTGTGGCTGGTTTGTATCTGAAAACTGGACTCTCAAAATAATACCGCTTAAGAGGTTAACACATTGGCAAACAGGCATCAGATCTGTGCCATCATATTTCGTGGTGCTGCTGATGGATTGATTAAATACGAGTATGTGGATGAATTGATTTATATTTTGATTTATTGATTTAATGTACGTGCGACTGAAGTAATGTATTCTTTTGTTGTTTTCTGGATCCTCCAATTTCACTTTTGTATTATGATATATTTATTTTTTTGTTTTTGTTTTTTTTCCGAGTTTTTAAATTATTTCTTCCTATGTTTTCGTTTATGCTTTGCTTATTTCCATTTACTGTAGATAGTTTTCAATAGTAACAAGAAGTTCCGTGACGAACTAAAGAGCCTACTTTTCTTAATATTTAAGATTCATGCCAATGTTTAATCTATAAGGATCTATCTAGAATAATGACGAAATTAAGTTGGTAATATTGAAATTTCTAATTAGTTCGAAATACTGTATACCTGGCATTATGTAGCCTAATAGAGAACTACAGTTGGCAGCCCTGGTGACTGAATATATTCTTAGTTCCATCACTTAAGGTACAGAATAAAAAAAATTGGTTGAAGTCCAATGGATAGAATGGACGTTACATGCAGTTAAACATTGGATCTAACAGCGCGCGTAAAATCATGTTGGCGACAATGACATACATGTATTGGTCATAAATAATCTGAAATTATATGATCTATTGTTGCGTCAATTTTGAATGAAATCCATTAGTTAGTATAGAAGTTACATGCATTTTAAAATTGGACCTATCAGTAGGCTTTGAATCATGTTGGCAGCATTGAGGTATATAAGTTACTCCAAATTAATCTAGAATGCCAGGTACTATACGTGAGCAAAGTTTAGAGCTATTGGCTTGCATACTTTCTGATATATTGATATTAGGGTAACAAAATAAAGACAGTATTTATTAACAGTTGGCAGCCCTGGTTACTCTTAAGAATCGACATAGTCATATCTGTTATGCTACACATAGCACACACGAAATTTGGTTGAAATCCAAATGATAGTATAGAAGTTACATGTATTTAATGTTGGACTTCTCAGTAGGCTTATAATCATGTTGGTAGCACTGACGTATGTAAGTTACTCCATATTAATATAGAATGTCAGGTACTATATGTGTGCTTAGTTTAAAGCTATCGGCTTGCATACTTTCTGATATATGGACATTTGGATTTAAAAAATGGAGAGCTTTTATCAACAGTTGGCATCCATGGTAGCTCTTAAGAATACGCTCAGTCATATCTATTTATGTACACATAGCACATACGAAATGTGGTTGAAATCCAACTGATAGTGTAGAAGTTATATGCATTTAAAATTTGGACCTATCAGCAGGCTTATAATCATTTGGGCAACACTGCCATGTATGACCTCCAGGAAATTAAACTGCAATATTATTATCTATACTTGTACCAATTTTGAAATAGCTCCCATTCATACCTTCCAAGATATCCAACATGGAGCTCAAATTTCAATTGCGATTTTTCAGCAGTTGGTAGCACTGACATCATTTTCTAATATGGCGTGAGATATTCAGGTATAGATCTTTACTCCTACCAAATTTTGTTTCGATTGCTGCAGCCGTTTAGGAGTTGATAGGGGGGGGGGGACACACACACAGCCAGACAGACAGACAGAAGGACAGACAGACAGACAGACACACACACACACATTTGCCCGATCTCATAAGTCTACTTTTTCCACATTTTTGCAAAATGTGAAAAGTAGGCTAAAAATAATATTTCTTCCACATTTGGGATTCTATGAATGAATGATAGCTGGAGGTAATTTTCTTCCCTGGTGGCTTCGGTGGCGTAGTTGGTAGCATGCTGAGCTTCTATGCCCAATATCACTGTTTCAAACCCGGCCGAAGTCGTAGGAATTTTTAAGAGCGTTAAAAATCCCCCAGTATGCCTTCTTTCGGAGAGGAAGTAAAGCCGGCGGGCCCATGTCCTAGATTTATGGCAAGTAAAAGAACCTTCTAACTTCAATATTGTGAAGCAATATTTGTAGGTAAGATTCGATTAATGCTCATTGAGTTCCAACGTTCGTCGCCAGGTGCAGGTTGCGGTGGCATCTAGCAGCCAAGTTCACAGCTAGGTGTCGTTGATGGTAGCATTTGGTAGCAAATGTAGGAACTACTTGCAATTGATCGTCTGCAGTCCTTACCTGAATTACAGATAACACACACTAATACAGTCATCACAATTAACACCAGTTATCAGACAGATTGTACACATACCCGAAGTACACGGGGCTATATGACTGCGTTGTCGCAGCCCCTATACTGAGTAACCTACCAACCAATTTTTCTTGTACATTTTGGATTGTATGAATGAATGAATGAATGAATGAATGAACGCTAGAGGTGATTTTCCTCCAGGATGTTTGTGTGCGTGTCTGTATGGATGAGAATATAACGATAACGTCACTGAGCCATTTTGCACCAAATTGTTCACTGCCAAATTGACGCCGTTGTGGATTAGACTCGCTGAATTATTTGCACCTTGAAATGCATCCTGTCTGTATCCTCGTCACCTGCCTGACAGAGTTGTTAGAGCACCGACACGCTAACGCATAAATGGGTCGCATAGGTCGTTATCCAATGTCTACTTCACGCGATGTCAGTCATTAGACAAGTAACAAGCTCGCCATTATCCAATTACTGTATTTACTGTTTGTGGTCAGATATTCTCTCCGCACGTTTACAGTTAGGGTACCACAGGTGCAATTTCAAAATATTAAATTAATAGTAATAGTAATATAAGTAGTCTGTAAACCAAATTTTACTGTTGCAAATTGAACTGTCTGGATATTACAGCTAAATCAATGGCTTCTTTTACTACCTCAATTCAGTCCCTTATGTAGCAAATTTCCTCCTGGTGAATGAATTTAAGGGCTTCGGTGGCGTAGTCAGTAGCATGCTGAATATCTATGCCGAAGATTGCGGGTTCAATCCCAGCCGAAGTCGTCGGATATTTAAGAACCTTAAAATCCTTCAGTATGCCTTCCTTCGGAGGGGAAGTAAAGCCCATGTCATACATTTATGGCATGTAAAACAACCTACCACTATATTTGTAGCTTATTTGGTTAGAAACGCTATGTCAAGTCCCAACTTTCGCCGCTAGGTGTCAGTGACAGGGGCATCTCTGGTAGCCAAAGTTGGAACTACTTGAAATTGAACTTGAAGGGGAGCCTTCAGGTGTTCAATTAAAATACCCCGCTACGGCCACTGGCTGAAATTCAAATATAACAATTATGTTGCAAATTTAACTATCATCATGAGTTTCAATGTGGCCATGCTACTTACGTCTCTAGATTTCTTTAAATATATATACTAATATAATAAAGCTGAAGACTTTGTGAGTTGGTTTGTTTGTGTGTTTATGTGTTTAAACGCGCTTATCTCTGGAACTACCAGTCCGATTCGAAAAATTCTTTTTTTATATGATAGCCTGATTCAAGGGGAAATTGACCTGAATGTTACGTCCATTATACTGTACTACTTATCACCCCCACAACAACAACCACCACCACCACCACCACAAAAATATTTTTTTTTAAATATTGGTTTCTGTTAGTTAAGTATCATGTGCCAGTTCTGTAGTAGTATTCATTATCATCTAAAAAACAAATAAATCCACCGGGCGAAGCCGGGCACTACTGCTAGTTAGGTTATAAACTTCCTTGACAGGTTCTTCGAGACATTTCTATAGCCGCTCCCAAAGGTTTATATTGTTTATTACTTCTTTCTTGTATCGATTCGGCCAATTAAGAACCACTTCATTCCAACTGTTTTCTTTCAGCCTTAATATTGGTCCAGTATTCCTTCATTCGTAGACAGTGTTGTTCCTTTCTCTCTTTCATCCACGCCTTTCCAGTTTTCAGCTTCGGCTTTGGTTGGAAATTCTGATGTCCTAGGAGTTTTAAGCTGGATATCTTCAAAATTTCGGTCTCCCACAGATATTTCTGTACCGGTACCTGGCTTTTTCCTGGATGAAAATGAAAATTAGATTGGTTAATCGTGTTGACGTCATTCGGGTCAAGTGACCATAAAAATTAATTATATATACAGTATATATATATAATGCTCTAGGGCAATCTAGGACAACGTTAAGTCTTGTTACATTTGTACCGTTTTGCGGAAGAGATCCCTATCCAATGCGTCACCGGGATTGATTTCGAGCATTTGGAGGTCTTCCTTGGTGTTTCTAAACCAGGACATCGTGTTTTCTTTTGTTGGAATCGAATAAGTGAAAAATCTTCTTTGTCAACCTTTTGCCGTCCATTCATCTGAGGTGACCAAAAATCGTGAAAATTAATTATTTATTATTGCTATTTTTTATTATTATTTAAATCACGTGTACTGTCTACTGTATGTGAATTCACTCCGATAACTCGGTCATTGTTGTGTCTGCTCTCTTATGTGTGTTATTTGTTGAGGATAATATTGGGAAATGTTCCCTCTCGCCGAATTAAAGTAGTAGTTATTGTTGTTAATTCGTAATAGAGGCTTGGGACTTCAGTGGTCTTCAGTCCCGTTTACTTGGGTTTTTGTTGATTTGTCAGATAACCTGTGCTTCTGTGGTGACTATAGTAGTGAAGCTGTAGATGAATATGGCTCCAATACTAAAAACTGAAAAGTCTTCGCTTTTAATCGGGTACAAGTAAGTTGATATGGCATTACCTTTAATTTGCATAAAATGACGGACTCTACGGTGTTGCCTAGTTCTAGTTCTTTTCAGTCGGTCAACACAAATTGTGCCCAATTACATTAGGTGGGAAAGCACCTATTTATATGCCCTAACATGAGAAATAGTGCATAAGATATTTCTCACAAAATAATACGATTCTAGGTTTAATTAAGATCCCCAATTTGTGTACATAAAAGCGTGTTGGGGACCAAGTACTCCCTATACGAACAATGTTAATTTAGTAAAACTTGGGGGTGCTCATCTTCCAAAGTATTGCAGATAGAGCAGTGAAATTTGATATTGTTGTAACAGTCGCCTTTATCTCTGTGTTAAATGCATTTTAAACAAAATTAGTTCATCCATTTTATTTTATATTTTACTTTTTTCATGTAAGTAAAAAAAACTAATTTTTTTCTTGCACATGATTTTTTTATGAGCAAAGTATGAATTATTTTATAATGAATTTGTGTTTAACATGGAGACCAGTGTTAGTTTCAAAAGTGGTATTAGTTTTACCCTTGTATCTTTCGTAGTTTCCAAGATGAGCACCCCACACCAAAAAAAAAATAATGTTTCCAGATATTTAACTTCAAAGTTAAGTTAGAAAAGAACATGCACTTTTTGTGGTTTAGAACTTTCCAACTCCATACTCTGGATCATCCATGTCTTCCTTTCTCCGTTTGGCTCCTCTCCTTTTCTTTCTTGCTAATTTGGTCATCTGTTGTGCCTGTCGATCAGCATTTTTCACACGCACGTCATCCATTTTCTGAAGCTGATGTATGGTGTTAAGACCTGGTTCAATCCCTAGGTGGGCAAGCACTTGTGCTTTTCCAATGTTTCCCATGTTGAAGCACAGAACACTTTCCAGCACCCCAATTTTAAGGGTATCATACCCAACAAACACATTCTTGGGTATTATAGTCCATATAATGTTGTTAAACGACTCATTCGGGTTCTGGATTTTGCCATGTAAGCATTTTCTTAGCAGGTCTGGGTGAGCCAAATCCCGATATATGGGTTTTATGGCATGTAAAATAGGCTCAGGAAGGCCTTGGTGCTTGTAGTTTGCCCTTTCAGAAGAATTATACTTACACCATGAATCTGTTGGGCAGAGTCCATGTTGAGGTTGATTGTCTGTCGAGAGCTTATGAAAATATGTGCACCACACTGCTTTTCTCATCTTTTCCAAGTCATGCACATTTTCTCTTATTGATACTCTCTTTCCCAATAATCACATTTTATACATATGACACTAGCAAGGCCCATTCGATTGTCAGTGTTTTCATGCACAGATATGCAATCCACATGATTACAATACTTACACTCTACAAATTGTCTCAAAGCTTCAGACAGCAGTTCAATATCTACAAACTGAAAACCTGTGGTCACTTTATTTACATCTGTATTACTGTTGCCAAATTTATTAAACATAGATCTTGAAGAAGAAATTTTCCTCCTTGATGCACTTGTTGGACTATCTGTACAGTCAGAGTGGACCCACTGTTGCTTGTAGGCCTAATCTCACTTTGAATATTATTTCCTTCACTGTTTCTTACACTTCCACTACCTGCACCACTACATTTATTGCTCCTTAAAGATGTATTCTTGTTCTTATACTGATTTCCATGAGTTTTTCTTCGGCCAAATTTCTTAACATTACCCATTTTTCTCCGGCAAACAAGATAATATGGTTTGTATCAAAACAAATAACTCCCTGTGTTATGGATCAAAATATACCAACTCCCTGTGTAAAAACAAAAGGTGACATAAAGACAGTAGGACCAACTTCAGCTACGTTAATTCCTCTTTAAAACGAGGGTACGCACATCAATCTGACACAAAAAGTAACGGAATAGAAGTTGATAAAGTGAACTTCATATGAAAAGGGGCGTCACCAAGGTTACAAGCATGCACTAATTGTTAAAAATGAGACATTTCCAGATGGATTTAGGATATGAAACTCTAGAATTACATTTATTAGACATCCCTCAGCATGAAAGTGAAAAAAAATAAAAAAATAAAAATTCATCCCATTTAAGGGTACTTGGTTCCCTTAAAGCGTGTGATAAATACCTTATGTAGTGTTTCTCATATTAGGGCATGTAAATGCTCCTTTTCCCGCCTAATATAATTGGGCAAAATTGGTGTTGACCGACTGGAAATGATTCTTTAATGATTGTAAGTAGTTCCACAAAACTCTAATCATCCCCTTGATCACACGATTTACTGGGGGTTCGGATCAGAATGCCACTGAGATTGGTAAAATGTCAGTACTTATAACTGTGAATGAATATCCCTAGCTGGTACCTCCTTTCATGGAAGTGGTAGAGGAACCACCCTTCTTGCAGCTTGGCCCACTAACTCGTTTCTCAATATTTCCATGTGACCTGAAAGTCAACACGTTCGGTGGTCGTTAGGGAGGTAAAGCGATGCAGTCACCAGGAATTCAACGTCCTCCATGGACCACATTATTGATCTGTTTGAGCTGAAATGTAGGACACGAGGGCACGCTGTGTACTCAATGGCACGCATCGGCTTCAATTCGTTGAGTGCCCTTCTGTCTTATAACCGTATAACAACAGAGAGATATCCTCGCTACTTCAACGCGATGAAATCTCAACCTGAGTGCATGTTCTTCCGAAATTATATCGCATATCACCACGGGAATACTTTCAATTGATGATCCCTTAAAGCATGAATTATATCTCCTCGTCTATAAGAATATAAGCACACATAGTAGGTAGTTAATACATAATGAAGCTCCGCTGAGAGGCGAACATTCCCAATTTATTCTCCAGCTGTCTGCTCCGCCTAGGGATATGCAGCCCAGTGCGCATGCTCATGGAAAGTTCCTGTGACCCGTATTCGAACGTCTCGACATTGACTTCAGAGTCGGCACATGGTACTAGATACATGACATATTATTGATATTCGTTAGTGGTAAATAAGATTATTATTCACCCACGAGCGTAGACATGTTTCAAGTCTGGACTGACTGCGGTGGCGTCTAGTAGCTAGTTCTGAACTAGGCCTAGTAGTCGTTGACGGTGGCGTTTGGCGGCAAAAGTAGGAACTATTTGAAAATTCAAAGTTGCAGTCCCTACTTGAATTAAAAAAACAGATACACACACTAATACAGTCATCACAATTAACACCGGTTATCAGACAAATTCTACACACACCCAAAGTACACGGGGCTACATGACCGCGTTGTCGCAGCCCCTAAACTAAGGAACCAACCAACCAACCAACCAAGTCTGGACTGGGTAGTTGGCGATCGGAAATCTCGGTGGCAGGGGCCATTCTAGTGGGTCCTTTTTTACTGGCCACGGTAACGTTCTCGTCTCTCAAGGTTCCAAGATCGAATCTTGTCGCAGTCAGTTTTCATTTGAGTTATATATTAGTTATTGTTGTTTAAAGGGCCGGAACTACGAGGTCATCTACCCCTTGCATTTAAGGGTGCGCAAATACGAGGGACCAGTGTTAGTAGATTTACTAAAATCAGGCATTATGGCGTCTGTAAAATCCAGAGTAGTTATAATGGACGTAAAACCAATAATATTATTAGTATATGAGTCTTTACTCCCGGTTCGTCCACACTTCCTTGTGGTAAATGCCGGGATTGTTTCATATTTCAAGTTCTGGGCCGCATACCTCAGTCCTAGATCCCAAGAATTACAGTTACAACAATAACACAAGGTATTAAGCGAATTTCACACACATCGAATAAGACAGCCTGATGACCAGGATCTCCCAAAGAGTATGTTTTACTTTGAACTGTAAGACTGGTGAGTTAGTTATTGTTGCAACGATGAAGCCGCTGTGTTGAAATAACATCTTACAAAGAATGCTCTGGAGGACGTAATTATGAAGTGTGTCACTTCAAACTTATGCATTATCACTAATGGATTCTATTAGCATGTTAATATCATCTCAAATACTGATACAGAACAAAACCAATACAAATTATGTCTCAGTTAACGTCTGTAGACCACAGTGGAGCGTGCCTACTACAGAACTGAACCATTACCATTTCTTTCACAGTAACGTCTACAAATCACAATGTAACGTGGGTTTATTTTCAAATTTATTATAGTCAACGCATATTTTCAGAAGAATTGGACCACATAACTATGCCCAATACAGTGATCTACAAGATAAAGTGACATTTTAGAGTTTATTCATATTGTGTTTAGATTTCAAATTTCAACTATTTCTTTCTTTATTTACCTAGGTATATTCATTCACTTATTATTTTATTGTAACTTTAGGGTAAACATCGTCCATCTTGCCATATAGTGCACCGTAATAGGTTTATTTATAAGAATGTTTTTTTTAGTTTTAAGCTTTTCAACCACCTGTTTTCTTTGACATTTTTGATCTATATCAGCTGATGAAGGGGCTAAAACAATTAGGTCTCGAAACGTGTCCCCAATGACCACAAAGTGATCATTTATTGAAATAAAAGGTGTTGATTAGGCGGAACTGTTGCCACAATTATTACTAATTAGTTCATCAATACGGAACCAGCATGAACCTTTCAAATACCAATATCTAAGTCGCCTCGGTAGCGTAGCGGTCAGCATAGTTAGCTGCCACCCCAGAGGTCCTCGGTTCGATTCCCGGCTCTGCCACGAAATTTGAAAAGTGGTATGAGGACTGGAGCGGGGTTTACTCAGCCTCGGGTGGCCCAAATGAGTAGAGGGGGTTTGATTCCCATCTCAGCCATCCTCGAAGTGTTTTTCCGTGGTTTCCCACTTCGTCTTCGGGCAAATACCGGGATGTTACCTACTGTAAGGCCACGGCTGCCTTCTTCCCGCTTCCTTGCCTATCCATCCCAATCTTCCCCTCCCTTCCCATCCCTCATAAGGCCCCAGTTCGCTTTGCAGGTGAGGCCACCTGGGTGAGTTGCTGATCACACCTCCTCAGTTGTATCCACTCCGACCAGATGTTCCCTATTCTAGAACACTACCCGTAGAGGTGGAAGTGGTGAGTTCCCTCGCTGAGTCCGTGGGTTCCACCAGCCTGGAGGGTAAACTCGATTTAAAAAAAAAAACTAATATCTAAAATGTTCCAAGAAAACTCTGCAGCTTTGCAGGACTCTCACGATATTGAAGATTGAAGTGATAAAGTCATTTTTCTGTGTTGCTTAGTTCTATTAAAGAAAGCTTTCCAATCGGTCAACTCAAATTGTTTACAATTACATTAGGCGAGAAAACATTTACATGCCCTAACCTGAAAGAAATAAGATATTATTACAAACTAACATGCTTTTATGTACAAAATAGGGGTTCTAAATTGGATGACATGTTTTGAAAGTCAAGCGTTCATCTTCAGATCCTGCTCACGGTGTTTATGAATTACACTTTTGCACAAGTGATACGACCAGTGGCACTTTACGGCACAGAATGCTGTCCAGCTTCAACCAAGCATGAACAAGCCCTACATGGCATGGAGATGAAAATGTTATGTTGGTCCATGGGCGTTAAACGGCTTGATCGTGTCAGGAATGAACATATCTGGAAACAGATGGGAGTTGCAGCCATTACCGATAAAATGAGAGAAGCACGGCTTCGGTGGTATGGGCATGTCACTAGAAGTGATGAGAACTCTGTGGCAAGAACATCTCTCCAATACGATCCAGGAGGAAATCGACCCCGTGGACGTCCAAAGAAAAGATGGCTGGACAGAATCAAGGAAGACTTGGTGATGTGTGGACTTAAACCTGAAGATGTCCTTGACAGGAAGATGTGGTGAACAGCAACCAAACAAGCGGAACCTGCACCGTCGCGGGATACACGCTAGGAAAGAAGATATATACAAACAATGTGTATATTGCATAAGTTTGCAAAACCTTGTGTAACCCGTCAAAAGTATTTGCAGACAGTATAGTTCACTAGATATTGAAGGGTAAAATACAGCGGACATGGTCTCTAACGTCCTGCCACCCACTATGATCTGTTGAAGTTCTTCTCTTTTCAAAGCTTGACTTTATAGGACCTCTATAATGTATTGCAAAACTTAACTTCATGTGATGCTGTCTACTGCCCAGAGAGCTTTGAATTAGTTTTCCACAAAACTTCACCAGCCAAGTGGTATCGACTGGCAGCTTGTAATCGATTTCCGATCCAGCCCAGACGGTCACGACCACTTGCTTCAATTGTATAGCGTGACGATCAGATGGCCTGGAATTGCGCACGAATACCAAAATGGCAGGTCAATCAAATATAGGTTTTCTCTGGCTCTCGTAAATGGTTTATAATGTTTCCCCTGGAGGCAGTTGAGTGATTGAGTCAATTGGGCGAGATGACGGGTAGAGGGGAAATAGCTTAATCAGCAATGGTTCCCAACTAAGGTATTTCAATCACACACAAGATAACTTTAATTGTCAACTGACATGACTTAGTGTTGGTGAGATTGACAGAGTGGGGAGCTATACGTCCAGAGGTCCAAGGATCGAATCTAGAGTAGACTCTGACAGCAGCCATTCTGAGTTTAGTTTTTGCTTGGGCTTTCCCATATATAAGCAAAAAGAAACGTGACGTCACAGCTCATGGAGGGTCCTGGCCTCCAGAGCGACCGCTGACCAGCCGTTCGATTTATAGAATAAGAAGGTGAAACGTGGTCAGCGCGTCGGGTCCTCTCAGCCGTTAATGTTGGTTTCTCTGACCGGGGCCCTGCCTCACTGCTAGACAGCTACTCAAATGTCCTCACGAGACTGAGTGAATCCCGTTCCAGCCCTGATATCAGTTTCTAAAATCCCTGACGGAGCCAGGAATGGAACGCGGAGCATCCAGGTGAGAGGCAGACGCACTACCCCAACACCACGTAGGTGACTTTACCATACACCTTCCAGGTAAATAACGCTATTGTATCTTCTTTCAGATTCCGAGGCATCTACCCTAACATATAGAGCTACACACACGACTAGTCACCTCAGAAACACAGGTTATTAGACAAATGTAATGCTCTCTCTCAAGTGCACGAGCCTGACGAGCAAAACGCCCCCAGCTGCTACAACATGAAACAGCAGAAACAATCATCAAGTGTTTCAGCAGTAATACAACACTCTGTAATAATTTACAAGAACCTTCTCTACAGTCTGGTTTAAAAAGAAGAACTATTGTTTTAAATTACGTATTTCAAGCTTGTTGTAAGCCTCCGTGGCTTAGGCGGCAGCACGCCGGCCTCTCACCACTGGGTCCGTGGTTCAAATCCCGGTCACTCCATGTGAGATCTGTGCTGGACAAAACGGAGGCAGACAGGTTTTTCTCCGGGTACTCCGGTTTTCCCTGTCAAAATTTCATTCCAGCAACACTCTCCACTATCATTTCATTTCATCTGTCATTCATTTAATCATTGCCCCAGAGGAGTGCGTCAGGCCTCGGCAGCCGGCACAGTTCATATCCTCGCCGCTAGATGGGGGCTTCATTCATTCCATTCCAGACCCGGTCGGAGACTGGAAGCAGGCTGTGGATTTTCATTTTCATTTCAAGCTTGTTGTTATTGTTTCATTTGAGGGGCTTCAACATCGTGGTCATTTAGTCCCGTGTACTTGGGTGTGCGCAGAATATGTCTGATGACCTGTATTATTGTGGTGTCTGTAGTAGTGTGTGTATTCGTAATTCAGGTAAGGATTGGGAAGGAAGCGACTGTGTCCCTAAGTTAGGAACCATCCCAGCATTCGCCTGGAGTAGAAGTCGGAAACCACGGAAAACTACTTCCAGGATTGTTGAGGTGGGAATCAAACACAACTCTTCGCAGTTTACCCTCACGAGGCTGAGAATACCCCGTTTCAGCTCTCAGACTAGAATTACATTATTTCGTAGAGCCAGGAATCGAACCCAGACCTCCGGGGTGACAACCAAGAACGTTACTACACGAGGTGGTCTCAAATTCAAGCGTATGTTTGCACTTTCAAAAATTCGGTATCTTCCGGATCTAGATCAGGCTATTATTAATAATAATAATTCTATTTGAGCAAAACAATCGATAGTGCTATCAGATTACGTATTGAGTTATCAGTTCAAGGATATTTGTTGATAGTAGCTGATGTGGTGGTGTGGGCACAAATAATGGTCCCGAATCATTTCATTAATTTTACAATAGTCTAGTCAATTTTAACATGCCCCAAGGTTGCAGGATCGAAACCTGGTGCAGTCAGTTGGTATTTGAGGGTGTGCACATTCAAAGGAGCCGTGTCAGTAGATTTTAAAATCCCCTTCGGGGTAAACTTCCGGCACTCCGGCGTCTCTAAAATCTCAGTAGGTAAAGGGGACCATGTCAACCCAAATATATATGTGACTGAAGTCCTAAAATCATTCCAAACACTGTAATTTGCAAAGTTAAATTCAACTAAGAGAAGCAAGCAAAATATTGCAATTAATGAGGCTACAGAGAAATTAACCTCGTCAATTCATCTTGACTGGAGTCTAGGAAGGGCTGCAATATATTGTAACTGCAATAATGTCGAAACAAGTGTATGATTTTTATTTCAGATATCTGACAAAGTTGAATTTTGAATTTTAAGGGACTCGTGGTGTAGCGGCTAGCATTCTTGTCTGTCTCCCTGGAGGTCCGGGTTCGGTTCCTGGATCTGCCAAGAAATTTCATTCTGGTCTGATTGCTGTAAAGAAGTATTCTGAGTACCGTGAGGCAAATCTGAGTAGAGGTGGGTTCGATTCCCTCATTCACCCTCCCTGGAAGTCGTTTTCTGTGATTTCCCACTTCTACTCCAGATAAATGCCGAGATGGAACTTAACTTAAAACCATGGCCGCCTCCTCCCCAATCCTCACTTGCATAACTAAATATTCACGCCCTACTACATCCATAATATACATCAAAATAACACAAGTTCTCACACAGATTCAACACAAACTCAAGTACACGCGGTTAAATGACTACGATGTTCATGCCCCACAAATGAATCGTCAACAACAACAACTGCATTTTAAGGACAACATTTTTTACCATGCCACTTAAAAGAAGACAGTCCTAAGCCTGTGTAATGTGAAGAGGAATGTTGCCCTTGAGGGCAGATGACCTCACTGTTCCACCCCTTAAAACAACAATTACAATGAAAAGTTGCCCTTATTCGGCCTACTAGGCTAAACAGTTTGCTTTTATTGGGCCAAACAAGTTGCCTTTCTTGATCTAAATTAGTGACAATCAGTGATCATTGATCCAAACGGGATCTGGCCATCCACCCAGTATAGGCCTAATCATACACACCCCAGCTACTTTTCAAATATTATCCATGAAAAGTTTGGTTTGAAGCATGTCTCAGTTTATTGCGATGTCTCTTAATGGTTATTATCTTATCTGTTGCAGAAAGAACTGTTCGCGTCCAAAGTAGAGAGCGCGGCAGATTCGGGTCGCGAGCGGAAAATGTCGTCCTCGTCCACGGGTTCAATGAAAAACAAGTGGTTGAAGGCCTTCAAGAGCCTCAAGACGAGTAATCCTGGCAACGGCGCGGCGCCCAAGGAAGGGGACAAGTGAGTAACACATTCTAATGTACACCAAGTTGTTAGTGAATAACTACAGTAGCTTATGTTGTACATAGGAGTGTTTTAAGGAACCGATAAGAAATATGCAATTCGCTACGATTAGTCAGTTTAGTCGGTGAAAGTAATTTGCTTCCGCGGTAGTTACTCTTTACCACTCACGAATAAAAGATACATCTGTTATTAGTTTAGAACGAACTGGCAGTTTTCAAAGATAGCATTATTACGCACACTTTCATGGTGATAGTGGTAACAATGATGATAAAATTTCGTGCGGTGCAGAACATGTTCTTTGTCTTATGAAAAGTGTGTCAAAAGAGCAGATTACCTTGCTGTTCCGCCCCTGAAAACACACACTACCAATTATGTGACAAATCTATGACATGGGTTCCGAAGGAGAGCACACTGAAGGATTTAAACGCTCTTAAAAATCCGACGACTTCGGCCGGGTTGTTGGGCATAGCAGTTCAGCATGGTGCAGACTACGCCACCGAAGCCACTTTATACACTACATTTAAAAGCAAATATTCACAGCCAAACATGATGGAGGCTGCTTGCGTGGAGAGGCGGTTACATTCTCACCTACTGTGCCCAATCTAAAATGTAGGTGAACGATTAAAATCCATTTGTAGTCCTAGGGTTCTACTAAATTGTAATACATAATTTAGAACTACTGGTATTCAGTGTAATTTATAAGATGCGTTCAAAAAATAACGAGCCGGATGCTGGAATGCGCAAACCGGTGACGACATCGGCTAATCGTGGCGTGTGTAACGAGGTGTGGTTCTGACCAGAGCGTGGAAGGTCACAGCCCGTCGCTAGAGGGCACGCGTGCACGTCACGTAACGATACAAAGCGAGCAGCAGCATGTATCAATCGTCCAACGCTGCCAGTCCAAACAATGACATGGAGGCGTCAACCGAAGAGCAAAGAGGTGTTGTTCGGTTTCTGACAGCGGAAGGAGTAGGGGGAACGGACATTCATCGCCGAATGTCACAAGTGTACGGCGAACACTGCATGTCCCTTGCAAGGGTCAAGGCGTGGCACAAGCGCTTCAGGGAAGGACGGGTGTCGTTAGCCGATGATGCCCGGTCTGGGGCACCCCCCTGCATTACCGATGACAACGTCCAGCTGGTTGATGCACTCATTACCCAGGACAGCCGAGTGACAGTGAACGCCTTAGCCGCCGTGGTCGGATTGAGCGTCGGAAGTGTGCACACCATCATGAGGAACGACTGCACTTGCGCAAAGTGTGTGCCCTATGGGTGCCCCACAGTCTTCAACCACACCAGGAAACATGTCGAATGGCCCACTGTCTTGATCATCTGCAGCGCTATGCGAGGGAAGGGAATGGGTTCCTGGCACGAGTGGTGGCTGGAGATGAGTCATGGTGTCATCACTTCCAACCAGAATCCAAACGATAAACGCTCTGGTCGGAAACACACCTTGTTACACACGCCACGATTAGCCGATGTCGTCACCGGTTTGCGTATTCCAGCATCCGGCTCGTTACTTTTTGAACGCACCTTATATAATAAATAACCAATACAGCATTGCTACATAGTTCCATTTGCTCACATGACAATATAATGTTTGTTCAAACTAATCAGACACTTTCCATTCACTCATAGCGGTGATATAAATAAGATAAGATGTAGAACTTCATATCTGCAGATTGGTGAGCCTTTGATACATGTACGATGATGAAGGTTGTCACGCAGACGTGAAGTAAGCTGCGCCACATTGCTTAGCCGTCCCAGCCAGTGCAGCAGTTCCACGAAACGCGTGCCATCATCATTAAGCCTTCGCATTTATATACCAGCCTTTTCAAACTCTAACGTAAAACAAGAGAACGTCATTATTCAGTGTTTCTTCCAGTAAACATCCAATTATCGATTTTAATGTAGACCTATACTTTTTAGATATATTATTAAGGTAAGAAAGACATCTTAGGACGTCTTAAATTCCCATTGAAGGAAGTCCTGTTTTGTGTTGTGACAACAATTATCCGTAAGGGCCCTTTACCGGAGGAACTGGACACTATGAGGGAATGGTTTGGGAGAAAGGACTCTTGACTCCTGAATTAATTTACCTTTATTGTCTTTCCTTCCAATGTACACTATATTTCAAAATATAGTTGACTTCCATATAGTTTCTCCAAAAAGCACAATAGATGTCATTTTTCACCAAGAGCAATACATTTTTCCGCTAGGATCCCCGTTTAGGTTTATTGATTTTAAGTTCGCTATTTGGCCAGACTTCGCCTATTTTATGTACATGTAAGAAATTATTTGTAGGCCTGCGCTAATTTCTTATAATCCCTAATTCCATCTCAAAATTAGATCTTATAGTTTATGTGGAGAACTTAGAATTAAAAAGCAATTAAAACATTTGACGATTTAAAGCTAAAGTTGGCATACCAGAAAACAATTTTCTTTCATAACCAGACATGCATGAAGTCCTCCAGTTAATGTAATATTCTGAGCTTTAAATAAACTGATCTTTAAACTGCTATCTCCACCTGAAACGCAGAACTTCCCTTTTATTTTAGCACACGTATGAGGACCAGTTTCACTCGAATCTGGCCTAATATAAATCAAGGTTTTTTAATTAACACTTTTAAATATCAGAAAATACACATGTTTATAAGAACATAGAATTATAAAGAAATTAGAACAGTTGAAGATTTAAAGGTAAAGGAGGCATAACAAAAAACTATCTCCTTTCCTAATCAGACATTGTTCAACGAATCACCTATGAAACGTGACCATTACGGGTGCCATGTCTTCTTCCTTTGCCGAATTAGTACTCCATCCAGAGGCAATAAAATGCTACAGCATTGCTTATAAACGTAATCACATAGTGACAATGCACAGAATGAATACACTGCAGACTAACGTCGCTAGCGGGCTTGACTTCAATTCATGCCAGCTCTACAGCGGGAACGTGCATTTCTGTGTTCGCTGAATTATTGAAGTAAACCCATATGGTTATTTAGCACTGAATAAATATTTTAAAATTCCTTTTTGTTAAGCAACAATTCTTCTATTTATTTTTTATTTTATGTTTGAGAAATTACACCTATATACGCGGTTTCAAAACTGTATGATACAAATTTCAGTTTCCTATTAAATATTTCACATATTAATTTTAAATAAGAGTCATTTATTTTTTCACTTTAAAATATGACCAAAATCAAGTTTTAGAATAGTTAATGCCATAAGAGAATTATGAATTAAATACCTTTAAACAATTTAGTTTAAACATGCTAATGTGTTTTGGATGAATATCGATGTAGATGCTAACAGTAACTGGAGTTATGTATATATTCTAACCAGGGGCGCACCCAGGGGGGGGCTTTGGGGGCTTAAGCCCCCCCCCTAAAAACCTGGGAACACTTTAAAAACATTGCATCACATAAACATAAAGAAACCTTCCAAACCGTCCGTCTGCAGGTGTCCGTCCGTCGTATCTGTGATGCGGGCAATCCAGGTAACAGGCTCGCAGACTCCTAGGTTGGTGTCCCGGTGAACCGTAATGTCGTAGTCGTTCAGGTTGGACAGGCGGACGTACGGCCGAGACGTCGTGTTGATGAGGGTCTTGGCAACTAACAATCCTTTTGTCTGGATGTCCTCATATTTTGGCTCGATGACAGCCGCCACTCCCTCAGCAGTTCCGTCGACAATTACGGCGGCGCTGATCTCCGTCCTGGTGGGAACGATGACGTCCTCTCTCAGCCTTACTCGTCGTGGGGTGACGGTCTCGTGTGCTGGTTGCAAAGCAAGTTCCTCACCTCCGAAGTGCAGAGTGTTGGTACTCAGATCCAAGATGATGTTGTTCTGGTCCATGAAGTCCAGTCCGATGATCACTTCATTTGATACGTCAGCCACAAGCACTGGATGCTTTATCGCCCGTCGACCAATGACGAACTCCAGTGATGCTTCGCCATGTACCGGTGCGGTCTCTCCGGTCGCGGTTATTAGTTGGAGGTTCCTTTGTGAGGGTGGCACTCTCCACTTTGGGATCACGGTGGGACTGACGATGGTCCTCGATGCTCCTGTGTCGATTAGCATGGGCCAGCTCTCTCCGTTGACGACTCCGTCGACCATCAGACTGCTATTATCCCTCCTCAACTGAGTCACACGAACTTGGACTGCCGGGGCTTGACGACTGTCACAAGCAAACCTTTGCCCCCCAAGGCTGGCTGATACTAGCTTTCCTGGGCCGCGCGGTTTCCCTACGACTGACTGTCCCGACGGAAACCCTTGGCGGCGCTGGTCACCGCAGTCCTTGCTCAGGTGGCCTCTCTTACGTCAGGTCCAGCAGGTCGGTAGTCCTCTTCCGGGTCGCCTCTCCGGATGTCCTTCGGCTACGTTTTTGTTGGTGGTACTGCAACCCTTGAAGAACCGGCCTAGCGCCTCCATCAGTTCATCGACCTGGGGCTTGGTCTTGTCGGCTTTGGATGGTTCGTCGATGTCCACCTGACGCACCCGCGCGCGCATTCTAGATGCCTGTTTTGCCATCTCGAACTCAAGTGCGTGGCTCAGCGCATCTGCCACAGTCTTATTGCGCGCGAGTCGCAGCGCCTGTTGAGTGTCCGAGTCCCGTAGTCCGTCGGTGAAGGTCTGCGTCGCAATTTGTTCCAGAAAGTCGGCCGGCGCTGTTGGATAGGCGAGCCTTACGTGGCGTGCGATGTCCATCCCGAACTCCTGCAGGGTTTCCGCGTTCTTCTGTACCCGGGTCCGGAGCTGCATCTGGTAGGTCTGCTGAAGATGGCTATCTCCATATCGGGACACCATATGGGCGATTAGTGAAGCGTAGTCCTGGGATCCAGTCGGGATGGCCTGAAGGACGTTAAGGGCGTCCCCTCTCAGCGCTACAATGAGAGCTGTAGCCTTTTCCGTGCTGTTCCAGTTGTTTATTGAACAGGCTGCCTCGAACTGACGTAAGTAGGTGCTCCACGGGACCGTTCCGTCGAAGGTAGGGGGCGTCACTCTGCTATATCCCGTTCCTGATATTCCCGGTGTAACGGTGGGCGGGCGTTGGCGCAGCTCGGCAACTTCCTCTTGTAGAGCGTTGAATTTCTCTTCCACCCCCGTCAGTGGGCGTTGGCGCAGCTCGGCAACTTCCTTTTGTAAGGCGTTGAATTTCTCCTCCACCCCCTTCAGCGGGCGTTGGCGCAGCTCGGCAACTTCCACTTGTAAGGCGTCGAACTTCTTTTCTACTGCCGTGACTTCCTCACGCAGACCCAGTTCTAATTTCTTCAGGTCCTGTGTCAACTTATTCTGACCGTCTTCCATCTTCTTCTGGCCGTCCTCTATCCTCCTCAGATCATCCGCTTGCTTATTTTGACCGTCTTCCATCTTCTTCTGGCCGTTTTCTAGTTTGGCAGTTAGGTCCTCGGCTAACTTCTTCTGGCCGTCCTCCATCTTCTTCTGGCCGTCTTCCAGCTTCTTCAGGTCATCCTTCAGGTCCTTGGCAAATTTCTTCTGGCCGTCCTCCATCTTCTTCTGGCCGTCCTCCATCTTCTTCTGGCCGTCTTCCATCTTGGCTTCCATGCCACTTAACTTTTCTAGCAATGCTGCAAATTGCGCTTCCATTTTAGATGTTTGTCTTGTAAAGGGCATGCACTCACAGGAAAATTAAAATAAAAAAATGACCTGCTCGGGTTTTGAAACCAGGACCGTCAGGTGTTGTGCTTGTGTTTGAGTTCGTAATCCCGCTTCTGACACCAGTTGTTACGTGCTCCCCCCCTCCAGTGGCACTTTTGTTAACTGGACTACGGTGGGTTGAAGCACAACACAGATTGTTCCTTTAAATGAAATAATTAAATTTATTGCGGCCAGAAAGGTGCACCACTCAACAGCAAATACAAGCAATTAGAGCCTTACTCCAGTTTCCTCAAGTCTCTTCCTTATGGAGAGCTCTTGCCCCCTTTCACTTGTCAACAAACCACAGAAGTTAATTCGTCCTAATGAGTCAGGTGGCCTTGACAGAAACTACCTGCACCTCTTCCTCATGTACACAAACTACAGTTACTTACGATAACTTGCTACACGCTGCTTCACTGTTCACAAGCTGGGAAACAATGTCACTGGATTTCGTAACTCGTACGGCACTTCGCCACAATACGTCTGTCGCTCAGTGAAATCACACTCGCTCAAAACACAGGCAGTCCCCTGTATGCTTCTCACTCCCTCGCTGTCAAGAGAATCGGCTTCACTAGGGGTTTCGCAAGTCACCACACTTCTGTCGCTCAGGATAAACTCTCGCACTAGCTCGAAAAACACAACCACAACTGCTTGACAGGTCGCTCTTATATAGCAGGCCGGTGACTCAATAAATGCTTCTAGACCCATCCAGGGTTCACGGCTTCTCGAGGTTTCCTTCTCTGGCTGAGTCACGAATATTCTGGACCATCCCTTTGTCCTAGTAGTCATGTTGCATAAGGCGCACGCAATACACTGAGGCAGAGCAGCCCAGCCCTGGGGCAGTTGTGACTCATGCGGCGAGCGATGAAACAAACTCACAGCCGTAACAATATTTACATACAAGAATAATAATGGACACATTCTCTTTCCATAGCTGAAATCATGTTATTGAGGAAAGCCCCCTCCAAACCAAAAGTCTGGGTGCGCCCCTGATTCTAACAGTATCTCATTTGATTCTACTATAACAAAGTTATCTGCAGTGAGCCACTCCAATAAAACAAGTTGGTTTAAATTTTCGTTTGATTTCGTTGAATCTGTTTGCATGTTAATCTGTAGAATGATTTGGTCAAGTGGATTCTATAAACTTCTTCTGTGTCTTTGTATTATCCTTTGCACCAATGCTCATTATTTGTTCTTATCCTCAGAGGTTTTCTGGGATTAGTTGTTTGATTATTATGTTCTTATTGTAATGTTAACTTGCAATCGAATACATTATAGTATGTTGTGTATTTAACTCATGTTGAATTGTACTGATTGATTTTATATTCTGTAGGATCTTCATTGCAGCTTATTTACAATGTACTATGTAGTTGTTTAATACGGTGAATGGCCTGCCAACTTCATTGTCATAGTTAAACTACAGGTTACATAACATGCTTCTTTAGCGTTGGGCACGTAATGAGAAATAATGTCCAGAGTCGCTGTGGTTGTTGTTGTTGTCGTTGCTTCATTTAAAGACTTTGCTACATCACGGCCATGTAACCCCGTGTACTTGTGTGTGTAATCTGTCTGCTAACCTGTGTCATTGTGATGGTTGAACATTTATTAGTGTGTGAATTTGTAATAGGGTTTATGGTTGGGAAAGAGACGGCCTTGGCATTAAGTTAGGAACCATCCTGGCATTTGACTGTAGTAGAAGTGGTAAACCACGGAAAATCTCTTCTAGGATGGCTGAACTGGGAATTAAACCCACCCCTTCTCAGTTCTGCTTCACGAGGCTGAGTGTACCATGTTCTAGCCCTCACACCAGAATTAAATTTCTTGGAAGAGCCGGAAATCAAACCCGGAGACCTCCACGGTTACAGACAAGAATGCTATCCTCTATACTACAAGGTGGACTTGAAATTCCTAGAGAGAGAAATTGAGTTAGACTGGCAATTATTTGTATTAGGTATTAAAATGTTGTTCTAGACCTATACAATTTAAAATGTAATTGTACGATGAAGTATAGTAGACAGGGCGAAACTTGCATAGAATTACTGTTGTGCCGAAATATGCTGAACCCGTATACTCTGTTTCTTTATCTGTCTCGTTTCAACATAAAGGAGGGCCCTAATGTTCAACCACAATTCAGAGTTTAATTTTATTATTAGTAAATCACTGTAAACTGTAAATACTTTCCCAGGTCCAAACGTCCTAATAACGTCTCAAAACTACGTCTCAAAGTTTGATTTAGAATCTCAGGAATCATTTAAAAATGGCATACAATAAATGTGCATGTATCGCTGCAATGGGGTTCAAACCAGGACGCTTACTGTGACAAACGGAGTGTTTGGTTCCCAGGATAGTTTCACAGCAATTCTAGTAATATTCTACAATAGTGCCTTACACTTTATAATTATCATGGTGCTCGATAAATATGCTCATAGCCCTAGATCAAATTAATTAGTGGTAAATAAACCAGTTGAGACATAACAAAAGTTAGCAGACCGTATCACTATTTAGCTCGCCTCAACATGAATCAACTAAAACAAACAACACTCAATGGCAAGAAATACGGCGCCTTTCTCCATGTCTCTAATTACGGGCAAGAAACGCCTGATTACTTGTCAATTTTGCTGGCATAAGATTGGCAGGCCATTTATCCGTATATAGTGGTATAGTCTAATGACAACGATTGATATGTAACACTAATGAGTGTAGCAATTGTTTTAACTCTTAGAGTAGTGCGCTCACTCTAATGTATCCACAAATACGGGGAGGTCTAACGAGCAGCTTGCTGGCTAATTACCTTGCTGTAATATGAGACGCTCCCCATTTGTGGATATATCATAGTACTAAGCCTTCATTACTGTGGAAGCGATAATACTCAACACGAGGCACCCTACTTCTTCCTCTTTGGCCATGTTTCCAGGGTTTCTGAAACATAAATCAGCCCATAAAAGTGAGCAGTGGAGCTCTTACAAGCATGCTAGCGTTGTATCGAGTGACAGTGTGCTCTGATAGTACTTACAAAGTCTTTATGATTCGGTACACTCGCTAGAGAATAACACGATATTCGGCAAAGTGTTAGGGATACATTTGTGCCCACATATACGTTTGAATGTCACAGAAATAAAGTTCTTTACGGTATTAATATAATAGCCCTATTTGGTCCTGTTTCTCCCAAATGCCTCAAATGCCTGAAATTACAATTGGTTATTAAAGGGCTGACCATACCCAGATATTATTAAAGGGCTGACAGTACCCAGATGTTATAAAAGGGCTGACTATTCCCTGATGTTATTAAAGGGCTGACCATACCCATATATTATTAAAGGGCTGACCATACCCAGATGTTATTAAAGAGCTGACCGTTCCCAGATGTTATTAAAGATCTGACCGTACACAGATGTTATTAATTAAAGGGCTGACCTAACCAGATGTTATTAAAGGGCTGACCATACCCAGATATTATTAACGGGCTGACCATACCCAGATGTTATTAAAGAGCTGACCGTTCCCAGATGTTATTAAAGGGCTGACCATACCCAGATATTATTAACGGGCTGACCATACCCAGATGTTATTAAGGGCTGACCATACCCAGATATTATTAAAGGGCTGACCATACCCAGATGTTATTAAAGAACTGACCCTACCCACGTGTTATTAAAGAGCTGACTGTTCCCAGATGTTATTAAAGGTCTGACCGTACCCAGATGTTATTAAAGGGCTGACCATTCCCAAAGGAGAAAGAAATTTGGAGTGTTTCAACGAGACTATAACGTTATTAGAATTCAGTGGTAATACATTGGCAGTACTCGCTATCAATATTGTAACTTTCAGTCAGTCAACATAAAATAATTACAATTACTGAAACATGTGAAAAAAATGAAGTAAATCACATGTGATTAGTGTGTCCAAATACACACCTTCAAGGAGATAACAGGTGAACCGTTTTACGTCGAGGAACTTTGTTCTCGCTTGTTGCTTACATCTATACCGATTTATGTACACTTCGTAGAGAAAGTAAGGGCAAAGAAGAGAGACATATGGAGTGAATTCTACTCCACGGATGCCATGATCTACAAAGACTGGCAAGGAGGGGGTAACGAGTTGCGACATTTAGTTACACGATTGGCAATACATGGTTTACACCTTAAGTCGTGTGGAAAATTAAGAAATTCCATCAACCAGGTTCAAATTGTGTTTGTGTCCGTTGTAGCAAGAGTTGCAACCGGTACCATGCTATGTTTTAACAAGCCTCCGTGGCTTAGGCGGCAGCACGCCGGCCTCTCACCGCTGGGTCCGTGGTTCAAATTCCGGTAACTCCATGTGAGACTTGTGCTGGACAAAGCGGAGGCAGACAGGTTTTTCTCCGGGTACTCCGGTTTTCCCTGTCACAATTTCATTCCAGCAACACTCTCCACTAGCATTTCATTTCATCTGTCATTCATTTAATCATTGCCCCAGGGGAGTGCGACAGACTTCGGCAGCCGGCACAGTTCATATACTTGCCACTAGATGGGGGCTTCATTCGTTCCATTCCCTGGCCCGGTCGGTCGACTGAAAGCCGGCTGTGGATTTTTACCATGCTATGATTTGCGAACTTCAGCTCGAGTTCATAACTGCTTTTTGAAACGAATGTATAGTTAATTATATTATACTTTCATTTAAGTTACGGCCATTAGCTGCAATATATATATATATATATATATATATATATATATATATATACATTTTTTTTTAATCGTTATGCCCAACTACGGAGCGCACTTGAACTTATTTTGCACAATGTTCCTTCTTCTTTTCTTCCCAATATCTCTTCATTTTAATTATTATTATTATTATTATTATTATTATTATTATTATTGTTATTATTATTATTATTAAGTTTTAAATATATTGTTTCAGATAAATCTTAATTGTAATTATTTTGTGGACCAACTGGAAGCTACAATAGTAATTGTTAATAAAGCAACACTGAAAACTGGCTTCAAAGCTATCAGTACTCGCTATCCCACCAATTATGACTATGCCCATCTACATGAAATACTCTGGTCATACTGAAGCATGCAACCTTCACAGTAAAGCAATTTTGAGCATAGTCAGCAGTTAGATTGATGGTAAGGTTGTCAGAAAGAAAAATAGAAACAGACGAAGCTTCAGCCATCCTTTAAGAGAATCTTGATGGAAGTAATAATATAATACAAATGCATGATTCGTCAACGGAAGTCAATAATTTTAAGTACCGTTTAGTCTGTAATATATAGTCAGTCTCCACATAAATGTAATTTATAACTCTGTCTACCAAAATAAAACTTCACCAATGTATTGTTAGAGCACTCTGTGTTAACCACGACATTGGTCGTTCAGTCTGGCTTCACTGCAGTCGTAAATCCTCTTAACGACAACTTATCTTAGTTTGTAATGTCTCTGGTTGATATCGCTACAGCAATAATGATTTATTTTTCCAGAACTGTGATGGATTGCTTCCTACTACAGACCAAACCAAATCCCTGATACTTTGAACAATGCCTTCTATTCTGTTCGGGCCGATAACCTATATGTTAGGCCCCTTAAATCATCATCTCTATTCTGTTGTAACTATTTAGTGTCAGGCAGTAAATGAAAATTCAAATTGAGTTCAAGTACTTGCACATCCACATATGTCCAGTATTTTTTGCATTAAAGTGTACATTTAATATGTGCTTCCCTAAAACAGCTGAGCCTCTAATACGTTCGTAATAGGTATCTTGTTTTTATTTCCTCCTTGCCCGAGAATATTACAGAGATTCAACTTACTTACTTACTCGGCGCTACACCCCGGGGTGGGCTTTCACGATGTGCGCTCATCCGTCTTCATTCTGTGTGTGAGAGAGAGAGAGAGAGAGAGAGAGAGGATTGGGAATGAGGCAGCCGTGGCCTTAAGTTAGGAACCATCCCGGCATTTGCCTGGAGTAGAAGTGGGGAAACCACGGAAAAGTACTGCCAGGATGGCTGAAGTGGGAATCGAACGCACCTTTTCTCGAATTTGCCTCATGAGGCTGATTGTATCCCGTTCCAGCACCTTATACCAGATTTTAATTTCTTGGCAGTGCCGGGAATCGAACCCTTACCTCCGGGGCGACAGCCAATCATGCTAGCCGTTACAATACAAGGTGAACTAATCACTTCTTTATTACACTGGTATTAAGGTACAGTAAGAGCTCTCCTATGTTCGCTTAAGGCAGACTCACCGATGCACAGTGGGGCAGTTGGAGGTTTTCAATGGTCAACATTCTACAAATGAACGTATCTTTCCGAGCACTGGGTATTTGGTACTACATTGAAATATAAGTACCAGGAGCATGAAAATTCGTGTGGGATGTAACTTTGGAAGCTTCAGTTTGTCCTGTATCGAGGGCGGAAGCAGATTAGATGAGACCATTGTTAGTCGCTTTGGTTATGATTTCACGATGTTTATCGATAGACAACTGCATTTGTCAGGATATTGTATAGACCCTTGTTGCTCCCACCAGACTTTTGACAGATACCTAGGTACATGTTCAATCCTCATAAAACGTATAACTATTTGACCTACAAAATTTACCCGACCTGACCCCAACAGTATCATGATCTAGGAAGGTGTTGAAGTCGCTGTCACCACAGTTAGAGTCCAGTGCTCAAAGTTGACTGATTGCTGACGAGCTGGAACTGCTGCTTTGAAGTCCACAAACACATGTCCTCCGAATGACACAATGAAGACATATATTTCCGCTTTCATCATACACTCACACGATGAGTTACTTATCTGGATAAATCCCAATCTTCAGTCGTCCTCAGGGGAGCGAAGACAGCTTTACCCGCCGTAATTATAAAAGACATTGATGGATGTGAAACTGTCCTAGCTGAATCAAGCAAGCACAGTTGTGTGTAGCACAGTTGACATAAAATAATGAACGAAGAGTTACAGATATTCTTCCTACTTTTAAAATTGCAATTTTTTCCTTCACGAGTAGCAATAATTCTGATCGTTCTCTTTATTATTTCTAATGTTACTGTTCGCTTCTTATATCTTACATAATATGCAGGAAGAGGCGCCTAAAATGTTGCCCTACCATATCATTTGACTTGTAAATGTTATTTGTTTGAAAATCACGGAGATATTAGCACCAACTTCAGTTTCGTAAATAGGACTTGAGAGTTTTCTGCCAACCGTATATAGAGTTTAAGTTGGCAGATTCAGCATTTATCATTAGGAGAAAAACAAGTAATCAAATGTGCACAGTTTCTAACTTGCTTGCAGGAACACTGCTAATCCGTGACTTAGCCGTACCCCTTGCGTGTTTGACCTACTAAATACTACAGAACGTTTGCCTTCAGAACCCAAGATAGAGGTTTGGACCTCGTCTCGTTACATTTAGGAATGTTTAAATGTGACAACCTCGTGCCAGTAGATTTACTGTAACGTTCAGGGCAAAATTCAACTATCCTGCATCTCTTAAGTCACAGCAGTTAAAAGGACTCATAACATTATCATGATGCTACACTCTTCATACAGTGGTGAAGACACTAGCGCGCTACACACACCTACAGTACTTACAAGCGCACTGAAGAACGACCTAATCCCCCTTACAATTCCCCCTTTTAATGTAGAAACACAAATAGCAAAGCTGAATGCCCAAACTATCATAAAATCATTCCAGCTACTAACATATAAAATACTAACATTGGTATTATTATCTGTGTAAACGATTAACCGACATGCAATATATTGAAAACAGAATGAATGTTACTTTAAAGTTCGTGAGCATTGTAATAAGTGAACAAAGAGAACATTCCCTCACAGTTCTGGTATCTTTATATAGACTATAATAATTTGAAGAGAGCTGCATTCGATGAAAGTACTCGTACTATTTCTCGAATATGGCTCTCTGTTGTGTTGTATGTTAATGTGTAATTTTTACTAATATAGTTTATTTTATTTTGTTTGTTTACCTTTTCTCTATCTATCTTCAACCCCTTCTTTTTTGTTTTTTCCGTTTCTTTACTTGGTTTTCCCTCACAGAAAGAACCAAATGTACCACGCAGTGTCCACCATGATGTCTATGAGGTATGGCAAACAGGCCCTGTTTGTTAGTTTGTGTGTGTTGTTGTTACGTTCTCCTGGCTTATGGTTTTACCCAATAACCTGTACATTTATTAGACCTTAAAGTGACAGTGCATTTTGTCCGTAATAAGCATGGAATATAGTATGAGACACTTCCTGGAATTTCCTCTTTGTATGTATTGAATGTCTTAAATGTCCCTCTTCGTGGCGTTTGATGCAAGATACATATCCATGTAAAGCAGTTAAATGACGGTATACGTCCTATAATTACGACATCATTCGAAATCAAGGTTGCACTCTTCGATGTCGCTAATAGGAGCAATGTACAAATCAGCGAGATGGTGCCGAGAGTTTAAACCTAGATCAGCAGGTATGAAAGAAATTTATGGAAAGTACGCCGAATCGACAGTCACTCATAAGTATTTTTTCACCCATCTATGTTACATCAAGATTGATAATAAAGATGGAGGTACCTAAACGTGATCAACTCCTTCCAGGGAGAGAAAAAAATATTGTATGTAAATCTTCCCCCTTATCAGAGAAAATACAGTTTGTTTTGAATCGAGGTGGTTTGGGTAGCTCTAGTCTAAATGGATCGTTTATATTTGGTTAACCAATGACCTCGACCTTCTTATACAAAATGTAAAAGTCATTCTATGTTGATGACAATCCCTTCTAGAATCATCGCAACCTGCTATTACAAATAAGCCTTGTGCACTTGAAGGTAAAAAAAAAATGTTTAATACGATATTTAAAAATTAGCAAAAAAAATCAATAGGCGTTCAATAGAATTACAAAAAATAGTTATTAAAATCTTCCTTGAAGACTGCGCCTTAGATTTTCGAAAATATGTTTATGTCACATTCTTTTAATAAACTATGTACACACAAAATAATTACCCGGTAGAGAACAAAGGAGTCGACTGTATTCTTCCTTCGATAATATAATTCTTGTCTTGTTTTTCATCTCACATCCTGGATGTTTTTACGATGATGTTTGTACTTCACCTAACAACATAACTTCCCCTTTTTTCATTATTTAATATTAAAAAAACTGTTTGTGACATATTTAAGGTATTCCTAGCCCAAAGTATTTCCTCCATTTTTTACCATGCCCTTTAAGCCATCTTAAATTTCGAATTAAAATATTAAATGTGAGTTTGAGGGAACAGCAATGAAATTGAATCTAATCCGACTGTAATGTTGATACTGGCTTTCACCCTTCCCCAATATATCTTATACCCAGGTATATGTGTTTGAAACGAAATCCTCATCAACCTTTCCTTGCTTATTGTTGGAGTACATTGGATCTGTGTAAGGTATCACTGTTAAGCTGAATGGTCACAGGTAGTAAACTTTCTTGTACATAATCTATTCAGATATGCTCCAGTACTGCAAAACTGCACCTTGTACATACTGTACCTTCTCGATGACTGCACACATATTTTCTGCACACCATTACAGTGCAATATATTTACTGTGGTCTAACGTGCTATTTTGTTTCGTAAGTGTTCCATTCTCACTCTTCACAACTTTCAACTTTTACTGCATCAACAAATTTCTAGCATTCAGTGCAAAGTTATGAGAAACGTCGAATTTTTAAATGAAAATTATCAAATAATTGATAAATGAAACAAATGTTAATTTGGAAGAAAAATAGTTATTTAAAGAAATTTTTAAAAGTATGCCTTAAATTTATTCTGTAATGTTTTGAAACTCTACTATGGTACATCTTGCTCTAACTGTTATTTGACTTAACAATTACGAATCTTGTGAAAATGTACACCTATTTGAGAAATAATAACTCTTGAAATATAACTTCTATTAATACAAAATTAAGAACATCTAAACAAATTTTTGAATATCTATTCAATCGTTGGTACATACAGTATTTCAACCTTTCACTGAGGTCTTCATCAGCCTAATTGCTTACATCTAATTCTTAAAACTAGTGCCACGGTGGGTGAGTGGTTAACGTGTCGGACTACTAACCCCAAGCAGGTTCGCTCCTGGCCGTGGTAAGTGATTTTTGAAAGGCGACAAAAATCAAGACATGCATGTCATACGTTATTGGCATGTTAAAGAACCCATTTGAATTCAGGAGACCGTGTTCATAACGGCAAAATTAATCTCGGGATTTTCAGCCAACGCAAAGTTCCTCCATTCTCTACTAGAAAGCGCTATAATGTCAAGGAGCTTAGATATCTAACCTTCTTGACTTTCATACCGTTCCAAGGAACGACGAAATTCGACATGTAAGCTGCTCTCTAGGTGTCAAATAACAAAGCTTGCACCCGGCACCCGAGGCCATACGATATTATTTTATTATTATTATTATTATTATTATTATTATTATTATTATTATTATTATTATTATTATTATTCATAAAACGAAATGGATGTCCTTACAATTTTCATTTACATATTCATCGCTAAACCAGCACTCTGAGAATTTTTGAATAAGGAACGTTTGTGTAAATGAACATTGTAAGGACATCCATTACGTTTTATGAATAATTGTTACACTAGTTTTAAGAATTAGATATGGACTAAGCAATTTGGCTGATGAAGACCTCAGTGAAAGGTTGAAACATGTTCCAACGATTGAATAAATATTCAAAATATTGAATCGATGTTTCTAATTTTGTATTAAGAGACGTTATATTTTAAGAGTTATCTATTATTGATCAATATGACAAATATCATTCTTTCTCCTAGCATAGTAAATGTTATTGCTTTTTACAATAATGACTTGTACGTTCGTAAGTTTTGATTGTATGTGAGTAGTGGCAACATCTGCACATACACTAACACGTGTATTGTAGAATCATCACACTTCTACCAGACCATGAGGGAGACTTGTATGTCTCGGTGATCCTGAGAGCAATGCCGGCTCCAGTCAGGATCACCCATGCCGGAAAGGTCGAGGGTGAGAGACCAGACTACACCATGATGGTGGGCAGCAGCGTCATCAGTAGGTTATTTCCAGGTGGAGCTGTAATTCAGCGTCACGGTTGGAAAACTGCGGGGGCTCTCTTTCAGTCCTTAAAGTGGCAGCCCTGTTGGCTAATAACTCGCACTCTCCGAAATAGATTATTTATTAAAGAAACTGAAAATAATTAAAACCGGACTGATCTTATGTTGAAAACGTTGGGCACGAGAAGACACGAATAGGTTTCTGGAAAGAGGAGGTCGGGAAAGCTGGAAAGACTCAGAGAGAAGTGAAGAAATTGGCAACAAACCGAATCAGATGGAAATCATTCCTCGGCTGGCTGCGTTGTTCAGTGGTAACATTCTCGCTTGTTGTCCCCAAGGTTGCAGAATCAAAACCTGGTGCAGTTAGCTGCTTTTGAGGGTGCGCAAATGCGAGGTAGCCGTGTCAATAGATTTACTGGCACATTAAAGATCCCCTTCAGAGCAAGATTCCGGCACCTCAGCGTCTCTAAAAGCCGCAGTAGTAAAAGGGATGCCCTATGCTCCGCACGGAGCGAAAGGAAATAATTAAATATTAAATAATTAATCACACTTGTGCAGGCCTACAACATGCTGCACTCGTCGAATGTGTGGAAGACGCAGGATGCCAGTACGTGTGCATCTTTGTTCATGTCTGTGACGGAACGCCTTTCCCCCTTGACGTATGGCATCCTGTGTAAGGAAACGCTTCCCTCAAAGTAGGCCTTGTTCAATTAGTTTGAGAAAGAGAGCAAGGTCACAGAGACTCATGTCCGATGAATAGCATGGATGCTCCGGGATCTCCCACCTCCACAGTATCAACAATTACCTCATAGCATCCCTGTGACAATGAAAATTATCGTGCAAGACAATTTGGCAGATCCGTTTGGAGCATCATATTTATCCAGCCCTGCACACCATTGATGACTCCACAATAAATAGTTTATTAAACACGGTGTCTGAAAGTAAGTTAGAAAAATTATAAGAACTGCTTTGAATAAACAATAGACCTCCAGCGTTTTATGATCTCCGAGTGTAAGCACACCAGAAAATCGACATGAAGAAAGGACACAAAAAAAGGGCATGATGCTTTGCATTTGTCCTTCTCGATGGCCCGCTCGTCCACGCCAGTCCCTTACTTGTGTTCAGTTGTGCAATGCATTCTGTCGTATTGCTTCCCAAATATACAGCATAAGTGAACAGCTGATGCATGTCTGAACTCTGTTCACACGTTTCCCATGTATTTTTAAAATGTTGAATCCTAATATTTACATCTCTTACGTATTGTTAACTATAGAATTCAGTGCACGTCACAAGACATAAGATATGAAGCACTCATCATTAGTGATTAATCAAAACGTTAAGGGGAAAAATCGATTGACGGATCCGCTCTCACATTATTAGATATATTATGTCCATGATTTTTGGTAACTTATTTTGAGACACTGTAAGTTCATCTGTTGCTACTACTATCTGTATAGCCCTTGTGTATAGTCACATGCCAAAATGTACACATATCAAACCAGTCTAGTGTGGGAACTAGACAGAAATTACTGACTAATATGATTTGAACCATGGTTCATTTGATCCTAGTTTTGAATGCCTATTGCTTTTATTAGTATAATGCTAAATTTGAAGGAGTATCTTGCGTCATATCTTCCATATTTTACTATGCCACATGAGTCAAAAGGTAAACTAATCGCTTTTCTATCAACTATTATACTTTTTGAAATACTGCATATACAGAGTTGTTCAACAATTGGTGGCGAACGTTGAGTGGTGTGCTCAGTAGTCAGACATACATTCGAAAATATTTCGCACTTAGTACTAAATTTTGCGTTGGAATTACATCATCACACCGTAATATGACGCCTTTGGTAGCATCTAGAAATCGTAGAAGAGCAATAATCTAGTATGTAGGAATTTCTCCAACGTGTGAAGCCCAGATTTTACAGAACTCACAGCGTTTAGACGATATCGCTTCCGAATTGAAGAAAAACGAGATGCATTGACGGAACATAATGTTTTCTTCCGAATTTGACTGTGATGTCAACGGAAATTCAGCGCTACCGGCTACGCATGCGAGTTAAAGTCACAACAGCTTCAAACCACCACAAATAAACCATAAAGCCATTGGTATTTTCAGCTGTCTGAATCTTCACCAATATGGCGGCAATTCAAGCCACACCATCAAACAAACGAACATCAACGTCCTCCACCCTGAGAGAAATGAAACTGAGCAAAGAATTGGAAGGAAGCGGTCATTGCCTTATGGAAGGTACCGTCCCAGCATTTGCCTTGACTTTAATGGGTAAACCACAGGAAACCATTTCAAGGATGGCCGACGGTGAGGTTCAAACCCACGTCTACCGAGTCCACAGGTAGATTGGTCCCATGACCTATGAAAATGAAAATCCACAGCCTGCTTCCAGTCGACCGACCGGGTCACAGGGAATGGAATGAATGAAGTCCCATCTAGCGGCGAGGATATGAACTGTGCCAGCTGCCGAAGCCTGTTGCACTCCCCTGGGGCAATGATTAAATGAATGACAGATGAAATGAAATGATAGTAGAGATTGTTGCTGGAATGAAATTTTGAACAGAGAAAACCGGAGTACCCGGAGAAAAACCTGTCTGCCTCCACCTTGTCCAGCACAAATCTCATATGGAGTGACCGGGATTTGAACGATGGACCCAGGCGTGCTGCCGCCTAAACCAAGGAGACTATCCATGGCCTATTACTGCGCGTTAAAGAGCGTAGCTACTACTTCTGTCTCATAGTCCCATAGTGGGACAGGATGGGTTGCCAAAAGACCGTGGACTAAAGTCTGTGAATATAGACAAAAATATGTGTAATTAAGTTTCCGACCTCGCAGATTACGAATTTGATGTTAAAATTAAAAATTAAAAGTGTCGGATCCAATATGGCAATTCTTAGATTTTACAAAATATGTTAAAATAATACAAAAGTTATACTCACATTAGAAACGAGGGCAATTTGTATTTACCGCGTTTTATAGAAAGAGAAATACAAGGAAGTTAATAAAGAAAAATCAAGAATGAAAAATTGGATCCATTAACACACATTAAAATCCTCCTGGTTCATACGTCGGGTCCTCAGGTGTCTTGTTCCTCCTTTTCTTTAATTTTCTCCCACACTCCTAACGAGTGTGCAAGACAAGGATCAGGGTCTCGCCAGATATTCTTGAACAATTTGTATATAATGTGCTGTTTTATTTTATTTAAAATAAGCTTAACAATCTCAAATATTTGATGCAGTTCTTGTCTTTGTGAGCAAGCGGTATTCGTTTTAAACGCTACGGAGTTTGTGCTAAGAGCACCATGCATTTCCCAAGAAATCTCTTACGAATGAACGGGTTCCTATTTCCCTGTGTAATTGTGAGTATGAGAATGGAACACTACTGCGCATTAAGTTCGCTATTTCATGCGTGTTTTGTTTTGCAGGAAGAACGGCAAGGAACGCGACGGCAGTCAGCCGCCAGAGGGAGTTGCGCACGTGTTCCAGGAGTACACCTACAAGAAGATAACACCTTGCGACGCTTGCTCGCAAGTCCTTCGAGGTGAGTCAAGTATACCTTTGGGTCCATATATTATAATATTAGTTAATTAGTTATTGTTATTTTAAGGGGTGGACCAGCGAGGTCATCTACCCCCAATATCTTACAAACAAAACACTCCTGATTTTGACGAAACTTGGTTAGCGTCGTTATTACTGGTTCAAGAAATGACTGGACCTTAAGCCTGATTCTTTAAATTTCTATATTTATTTTTAAGAAGGGTTTTGCTCCTCTGGCACAGAGTAGGAGCACAGCACAGTCTCCTTCCCCTCTTGCCCCTGTGACTGGTAGAGTGATGAAGTGAGTGACGCGCACCTGTATTCAAACGCTTCATGTTCAAACAACCTAATGGCTGTCACCCCGGAGGTTCGGGTGATTCCCGGCTCTTCGGTATTTGAAACAAACTAATATAGCCTATTTCCAAAACTCCAATAAAAGCTACAATTTCATCCATTTTCAAAATTGCCCTTCTTTTGAGCTGTACTTTGCCGTTCTCCTTAGATCTTCCATATTTATAGAATTGTTTGACTTTTCTTTCTTTCCAGCTTCAAATTTATTTTTGTCCACCTTGTAGTATAGCGGTTAGCGTTCTTGGCTGCCGCCACGGAGACCCGGGTTGGTTCCCGGCTCTGTCAAGAAATTCAATTCTGGTCTGAGGGCTGGAACGTGATACACTCAGCCACGAGAGGCAAACATGAGAATAAGAATTAAAATTTCTTGGCAGAGCTGCGAATCGAGCCCGGACCGTTGGAGCGACAGCCAAGAATGCTCACCGCTACACCATGAGGTCATCAAAAATTAAATTTGAAGCTGGAAAAAAAGAAAAGTTAAACAATTTCTATAATTATGGAATATGGGAGGAAAACGGTAAAGTAAAGCTCAAAAGAAGGGCAATTTTGAAAATGGATGAAATTATAGCTTTTATTGTAATTTTGATTATAAATTAGTTTATAATTAAGTACAAGTTTTTCGGGCTTGTACGCCGTGGTCCAGTTTGTTTCAGATACCGAAGATGTCTGTGTTTCCTTGGAAATGTGCATATTGTTGTACAAGATTTATGACCGACAAAGTCGTAGAATTTGTGTTGTTACTCTTTTGGCTCCAGATACTGTGCACTCTTGAGCGTGTGAATTGTGTACATTATCATTATACTAAGCATTTTCTCGTTTTGTGATAGGACCTAGGCAAAGATTCTTGTAACGTGCAGAAAGTACTTTATTCTGAACTGGATGATAACCTTATGATGACATTTTGAGGTTGGAAAATAAATACAATTTGTAACAACAGAAACTTCAGAAGGCAAAGTAACATTGGTCTATTTAAGAACAGTTATCTCAGTTGTTTTTCAACTAAATACGCTCGAAATTATTTCACACTTTGTGAATAGCTAGTTTCAGATTGATAACCTATTTAGTTAATTAATATTTGAATAAAATAATAAAAAATCCCAATCAAGTTATTTACTTTTTAATTATTTTTGTAGGGGATGACAACAAATAGGCTACTGACACGTCAGAAAGGACACAGAAGACTGCATTGTAGTCTCCTTGGAGATCTCGATCTTCAATACTGATGAAATCAATGAGAGAGTTTATTTAAACCATCGCCAGTCTAATGATTGGTTTAATGTAGAACTCCATGCCTCCCTGTCCTGAGCTAATCATTTCATCTCTACATAGTTACCACACCCTACATCCGAGGAAATATGTTTAACATATTCTAACCTTGAACTACCCCTACAGTTCTTGCCCTCAACGCTTCCTTCCATAACTAACTTTGCTGTTCCTGGGTGTCTTAGTAGTCTATGTGTCCTACCAACCCATCTCTTCTCTTCATTGGCAGTCGCCAGAAACAAATCTCCTCTCCCACTCGTCTTCATACATCTTCATTTGTAACCCTAGGCTAATGTTATCAATATATTTACCGTCTATAGGACAAGTAAAGAAATGATTTATTCTCAAAGGCTGCTACTCCCCTTCGGAATAAAGTTTAGAAAAACAATTGATTCTAATAACAAAAATACTTATCTACTAACAACATACTACTACCACTAAAAAACAGTCATTCCCCAGGCACACTCACATGGACCCTCCCACATCGCAGTCTAATGATAGGGTTACAATTGAAGAGATATGGACGAGTGGGAGAGGAGAGATGTTTCTGGCGACTGCTAACGAAGAGAAGGGATAGGTTGGTAGAACACATACCAAGACACCCGGGAATAGCAGCTTAGTTATGGAAGGAAGGGTCGAAGACAAGAACTGTAGGGTAGACCATGGTTAGAATATGTTAAACAGATTGCCTCGGATGGAAGGTGTGGTAGTTATGTAGGGATGAAACGATTATCTCATGACAGGGAGGCATGGATGGTTGTATTAAATCAGTCAAAAGAATGAAGACTCAAACACACACACACACATCTGATCTTCAATTTTCTCCTGTAACACCACATTTCAAACGCTTCAATTCTCCTCTTTTCTGATGCTCCTACAGTCGAAGTTCCACTTCCATTGAGTGACATGATCCACACAAATGCTTTCAATAAAGACTTCCTAATACTTAAATCTACTGTATATTCGATATCAACAGATTCCTTTTCTGCAGAAATTCTTTCCTTGCCTGTGCAAACTTACTTTTTATATCCTATTTGCTTCGTCCATCGCTGATTATTTTAAATGGATCATAATGTTTCTCTCAGCTTTCTAATATCTGATTAAAATTATTATAGGTTAACATTCTGAAGTTAGCCATTATCAGTGTGTGATAAATCTTAGAGAGCATTTAGTTGTAAAACAACTGAGGTAAGTGTTCCTGAATAAACTCATGTTACTTTCTTTGTGAATTTTATTTTGTTATAATTGTATTAATTTTCCAGATTGTGTAACCTCAAAATATTATCTAGTTCACAATAAGTTACGATTTGCACGTTACAAGAATTGTACTCGTGACCTTAGCACAATACGTGAAAACACTTAGTATAATGATGCCTGATAATGTAAACAATTCACCTGCCCAAGAGTACACAGTATCCTGAAGCTGTATCTCCCATCATTTGTGAATAACAGCATCAAGTTTAAGGTTCAATCATATTCTGAACCTGGAACGTCGACGCTCACCGAATTTCGTCAAAATCAGGGAGATTGAGTTGACGAGTGCACCTTGTTAAAGTATTTTATTTTAACGTTGATGGATTTTGCCCTCCGCTGAGGCCTGGTGCAGGCCTATAGAGTTGACGCCCATGAGCTGCCTACGCGTAGTGACGAGTATCAAATGAGCTGAGACGCCACCGACACTCAGTCTCCAAATCAGCGAACATCCTACAGTCCAGCCGAGATTCGAACTAGAAGCCTTTCGAACCAAGACTAACATGTTATCTATTTAGTAGGGTCAGATGCCTCACTGTTCCACCCCTTAAAACCTCAATAACTATTTAGTTACAAGCTGGACACAATAATCGTACTCCATACAAGCAGACTTGCCAACCTCTGGGCAACGACTAATAGCGCTGGCGCTACTATGCTGATAGTACGACGTTATGATGAACAATGTAAAAGGTGACCGCAAGACATTTGGCATACTGTACAATGGTATCTAAAACATCAATATTTAAAAAAAATAAGTACTGATATCAAAAATCCACGTTGGGCAGATATTAACAACTATAGCTCGTCTAGAGCCGGGGTCTCCAAACTACGACCCGCGGAACAACACCGACCCGCGAGCATCATCAATGCGTCCCGCTACCCCTACATGCCTGGTATCCTGCCCGGTATGGTTTATATACAATGTAAGTAAATCAAACAAAAGAATAATCATATATTTTTTCATTTTTCTTTAACGGCTAAATAGAAACACAGTAACTTACAAACATACTGAAATTGGACATTATAACTGAAATTAATTATATCAGATCTATCTTAAAACTTACAGCGACGTACTGTACCCTTATTACCTACCAATACCTGTTGAATCCCTGGATAACAGCTGGATCGTAGAACCTGAAAATCCCCGGCTAGAAAAACCCCCAAGTTCTACCAACAGACACAGGGATAATAGGGCCACTCGAATACCTAACAGGATGTATTAAGACTGACCAAGGCTCAGAGAAAGAAAAGACTAGCTCAAAACACAAGAATTCTTCAAAAGGAAGAAAGAATCTCAAAGGTGTGGTAAACCCTAAAATACCTAGCGATGGCCCCCTTAATACACCCTTCCATCACCTCTATAAAGCATCACGCAATAATTAAAACCAAATAATAAATTAGTTTATTGCAAGAATAAACATGACAAGAAATATAAATTTTGTCGTTACCACGACCAATCAAAAATATCATTAATTATACTGGATTGTCTTTCAGCTATGGAATATGGGAAAGGCTTCCAAAATGAATCACCCATTATCTCAACTAACTTTTAGTTCTTTCAAAAATAAGGTATAATAATAATTTTCGATCCCATAGGATAAGCACACACACAAAAGTTATATGAATTGAATAAATTGGATTCATTTCGGTTCATTAACTTAATGAACATCTTACACAAAAATACCCTGATTATAACCAATAATCTTACACGACATTTTCAATAGCATTATAAGGTCTTGTTATTTAACGATGAAATTAATATGGCATATTTACAGAATATACAAATTTATACAAGATTCTAGAATAATTTCGATTATTCTCCTCCCTCTGACTTAATTTCACGACATTCACTTCTGCTTAAAATTGTTTAATTGTTTCATTTCTAATTTCAGGGTATTTCTGCCGAACAGTTAAGTTAAGCAAAAATTAATCATAGATTCAGCATTAAATAGTTATCGGTGATCCTTGTTAAACATACATGCTATGGCAAAGTCGTTATAATTTTACTGGAAATATTGAACTGGATATCCACTCAAGAGTTGTAATAATAATGCTCAGAAAAATACTAATCTTCACACAGGCATTACTTTACGATAATAACAGCGATAAAGTCACCTATGACAAAATATTAACCATACTAGGTTAAATACAACGCCTCTCTGGGTTGAAACCTCATTCAATCTATTCTTGATTGGCACACGTTGCTCAATCTTCAACAAGAAAATTTGCTTCGAAAAGCACTGTATCAAAATACTTAAACACAAGAGCATTATTCCTAATACATGCCTCTTAAAATCTAACATGCACCTATAATTGGAGCCTTACTGTTTTAAATCCACAATTATGAAAATCAGCTGTTTATAATAAAAGCCTGAACTCGTGCTCAGAAAAATAATTGGATTATGTAACAGGTTATTAATAAAGCCTAGTGGATTCCAGAAATACCCCACCTATTTTTAGAAAACTTGCCTTACATTGATGTATTACAATATTCATAGTTCTTAAACGTATGACTTATAGTAAGTCATCCCTGGGATTATCCTCGAAAATTTGGATGTCGTTCAAATACCCTCTTAATAGAGAAAAACTATTGCACCAGAGGCAATGATATCAATTTAATCCAGTGTTAACTTCATAAGAGAAGAAAAGTATAACACACACAACCACTCAAAACTGAGGTTGTAAAAACGATTTTAAAAAAATATCCAATCTCAAAATAAGATCTTCCCTTGAACTTCCCGAACGCGAAAATGTCGGTGGATTAATCCTACAGCATGGATCTAGGTTAACTACAGAGGCTATGCGACTAATGACCCATTAGTCAATCCACTCCGAAAATCATGCTCAGTAAATACAAGTTAAATCTGTTAATAAACTGAAGAAAAATAGTCTAAAGACTCGAAGTAACATTCAGAATAACAGGATCCGAAAACTTCCTAATATCGTTATAATAATAAGGAAAGAAAAATTCTCCTCAAAGAATAAGATAATCCAAGTGAAAGTGCTTAAAGAGCAATGCACTAGAATATGTAAAACTCAGTCAGAGTTCTCAACGCCGCTTTAAAAAATTGCGTTACTAAAATATTCTTACACAAAAATCGGGAGATCTTCCTCCTACAGTGACTTCTCGACAAATAAGAATGAGCATATCAGTTTAAATACTGTAAAAAACTATTGAAATTTTAAATTTATCAATCAAAATACAAAAAGGATGCACTCATTTTTATGAGTCAAAATCCTGGCATCATAGAAGGTCAGCTTCGAAATAGGCATCGAACCTGCACTTTCTACTCAACCATTTAATCCACAAAAATCAAAATATGGCAATTTGTGATAGTTCAAATGTCCACGCTACACTACAGTAACAAGTTGAAGTGATCTGTACCTTTGGCGAATCTGGATGTGGAAATAAAGGATATCGTTGGCCATACTAGGCTCCAGACCAACACAAAACATGCCGGACTCCAACTGGGTCCCCAGAGAACAAACCATAGTCCTCCTAGGCTCGAACAACTCCAGACCGGTCGAAAGGTCCCAATATATCCTAGCGATATCTTTCCACACGCATTAGAATACCGATGGCTGAACCGCAAACAGTTCATCAACTCGTCACGAAGCGAGAGTGAATTTGAACAGCCGCTAAATAGTTCCAATATAAAGATGCGAATGTGACCAAGTTCACACGAGTCCGCGCGGTCCATTGCATTACGAAACTCGCTTGTACACTTCATAGTAAATGAACGTTGCTGCAAAATGCTCCCGCTATCGCTCTGCTAATGCAGTATTCCTATTGTACTCTAGCCTATCATCGTAATGGATATAGGCTTCATTGTATTCCTTCCCTCTGACACCTTGCTTAAGAATGTGCTTTTTTTAAGAAGTTTTGCCACTGTGAAAAGTTTGGATCAACTCTAGGCTGCATTTACATGAAGTTTTACAAGCAGAGTGTTACGACATAATACACCCGAGCTGGCGGCCGGGATTATGAATGTATTCTTCCGCATAGTCCGTTAGTGGCGGTGGACACACGGTCGCAAAGATAAACATATTACATGTTTAAAACCATGTCTGATCCCCATTAAGCAAGTCTCTACCCCACATAGAATGCCGAACGAACTCGCTTATATACATAGGCACGCTCACACGTTTTGAAAATCCCGTTAACTGGCGATTTCACTTTCACTATTGCCAGGATTATTACTGCACGCTGTCAGTTTCACAAGTTTCTGCTCTCCACACGAGGTCGCTTGAGGGAGGCATCCACTACCCCCACTCCTCTATACGCCACGAGTCGATATATATATATATTGCAGTCGTAGTATAATCACTAGTGACTTAACAGATCTTCTTCTGTTTTTCATACTTGCTTTGTAATAGCTTTCTGCCATGGAAATATGCATACAGACATAAATAACTGCTTACATATAGCGCTAAATATAATGATTAATTCGTATTAATCATTCTCAGGTGAATCGATCGATATAATGTTAGACAATGTCAATATGATTATTATCGATGACCTTCGGGTTTCTCGTCGGAAATACGAGCTCTACCGATCCATTCTTGATAGCAGAACTTTTGCTTGCTGAAGACCAGCTGTTATGATAGACTTCAGTGGCTAGCTAGAAAGTTACAGGGCGTTCCAAAATACTGTATCCATATCTGTAATTAAGACTTTTAGGAATAATGGTGCAGTACATAAGTAATTCACATAATGAAACTGAACATTTTATTATGATTAATAAGATTAATGTACAGTAGCTGGAACTTCCCACTGACAATTGTTTACAGTTGCGAATCAAGTTTACTAGAGGAAATTATCAGCAGCGACTTCAAATGCTCATCAGTTAATTTAGATCTGATTATTAATCTATTTTCATTTATAAAAACAAGTAGTTCCATGAAGAACTATACAGCCTATTTTCATATATCCTACTCATGTTAATTGCCTCTATCAATATTTTAAAAAATCAATTTGATTGCTGTAATAGATTCGCAGATATTGAGAACCGTCTTAATACTTCAGATCGTCGCCATGTTGGATTTTTACTTATGTACTATTACATGGAGATTATTGTACACGTGTGGTATTCAAACTTCAATCACATGATTAGGACACTAGAAGTAAAAACGAGATTTTATAATTTCGCACAGCTGCCATCTTGTGGTTATGAAAACAATTGAAATAAATTGGATGGCAGTGGGTTAACATTTCCATAAGCATTTATCGCACAAAGTTTCACTGCACTCGGATGGTTAAATTGCGAGAAACGTCCATTTAAATATGTATACTTCACGTCTCCGCCATGTTGGATTTGTGCTCACCAGTTTATTAAAAGTCCTTTATGTGAACTTATGGTCATAGCCTCTATGAACATTAAAAAATTCATTTTGATTGCTGTAAAAGATACGTACAGTAGATACTGAGAACCGTCTAAATATTTCGGATGGACGCCTTTTTGGATTCTTATATGTATTGGCCATAGAGTTATGAACCATTAAAGGAAGATTACTGCGTAGCTTCATTATTCAAACTTCCACTTCGATGGCATGATTACGACACAAGAAATAGAAACTTAATTTTAAAATTTCGCACAGCCGCCGTATTGAGGTTATGTAAACAATTGTTCTAGATTGGATGGCAATGCATTAGAATGTGTATAAATACTTACTCTACCATATTTCACTGCGCTCAGATGGTTAAATCGCGAGAAAAGTCTATTAAAAGGTTTCAAATTCGCTTGGCCGCAATGTTCGTTTTGTAGTTACCAGGTTTTTGAAAGTCTGTTAGATGAACTTCTATGAGTGCCCTTTATCACCGCACAAAATTTCAGGGTAATATCAGTATTAGTTTCGGAGATATTGAATGCCGATGAAATATTTCGCACAGCCGCCATGTTAGATTGGTGAGACGTAAAAAAATGTCTAGGGCACGGTCGTGGTCGGCCGAAATGGTGCTATGACCGTACCGAGTTTCATTGAAATCACTCCAACCGTTTAGAAGTTATTAGGGACACACACATACGCACACACACACACACACACACACACACACACACACGCGCGCGCGCGGACATAAGTTAATCTCCTAAGCCTATGTGTGTGTGTGTGTGTGTGTTGTTTTTTTTTTTTTTTTTTGTGCCCGTGTTAAAATCTAAACGGCTGGAGCTATTTTAATGAAACTCCGTAAGGTCATAGTAAAATTTTGTCCGACCTCGACCGTGATCTACAAATATTATTACGTCTCACCCATTCAACATGGTGGCTGTGCGAAATAATTCACCGGCATTCTATATCTCCGACACTATTACTGATATCACCCTGAAATATTGTATGGTCATAAAGGGCACTACTAGAAGTTCATCTATGTAACTTTCAAACATCTGTTATGCACAAAACAAATATGGCGGCCAATCGAAGTTGAAACATTTAAATTGACTTTTCTCGCTATTTATCCATCCGAGCGCAGTGAAACATGGTACAGCAAATGTTTACACACATTATAATGCACTGACATCTAATTTAGTTCAATTATTTAAATAACCCCAAGATGGCGGCAGTAGTGTGGTAGTGACAGAGCTGGACCACTTCTTTTTGAACCCACCTCGTATTTGCCCCGAACTTGATATCTCGCTAACCAAACATGGGATTAGAACATACAGGGTGTCCTAGCACTGCTAGTAATGCCCCCTACTTTCCTATAGGCTCTTTATTTGATTAAAAGACCAAAACTAAAAGGTCATTCGCGAGTAGTGGGGTAGTGTTGGTTTCCTGAAGTCGCGCTCGTGCTTGAATATGTATGCCTATGTTGGGAAAGGGTTAGGTGGTGGGGGAGGAGTAGGGTCGAGTGAGGGGTCGTTTAGATGGTATTTTTTCCGCTCTAGATGATGGTGAGGTTATTTTTTAAAAATGGATGGAATTGGGAAACGCCATTTGGGGTAAACATGTTGTTTTTTGACATTATGGCGATGAATGTTTTTTTATACGCATGCGCACTTGAGGAGTTTTGTAAGAGGGCGGGCTTTTTAAATGATGATTTATCAATGAGTGTTTTTTTTAATATGTATTGAAATAAACCATAAAAACTAATAGGTCATCGGCTTTTGACTATCTCGCTAACCAATAATCGGATTTAAACCTATGAGGTGTCGTAGGACTCGTGGTGAACTCTCCTTTTCTATCGAAGGGGTATATCCACCCCAAAATAAAAACTACCCTTACCCGGGGGATGAAATAGTAATTTATTTTTGTATACCTACGAACATGGCGGTTTCTGTAAAAGAGCGGGCTTTTTAAATGATGATTTATAAATGAGTGTTTTTAATACGTATTTAAATAAACCAAAAAAACTAATAGGTCATCGGCTTTTTACTATCTCGCTAACCAATAATCGGATTTAAACGTATGAGGTGTCGTAGGACTCGTGGTGAACTCTCGTTTTCTATGGACGTGGTATATTCACTCGAAAATAAAAACTACCCTTACCCGGGGGTTGAAATAGTAATATTTTTTGTATGTGCGCGCACGGACGGCTTTTGTCAAAAGGACCTAACTACACGTTTGTTAATATTTTCTGAACTCCTCATGGGATTTTGCCATAGGCAGTATTCTAACCCTGGGGGTGACGCCCCGTTTTTGAATGTAGGATTCATTTTTGTCGAAAGGGCCTAACGACACTTTTGTTCATATCTCGCGAACCAATCATGCTAGGGACTTGTATGAGGGGTCCTAGCACTTGGGGTGACGTCCCCCGTTTGGGGGGTGAAACTACCCCCCAAAATTGAAAAATCCATATCTTGGAAACAAAGAAGCCTAAAATTACGTGTGATAGCTTAAAAAATAGGGGATGATATGGGCTTTTACCTCGATTGATCATTTCACCCCTAAAACAGTAAATAGTCATGTTATGGAAAAAAAACGTGTTAAACACCTAAAAATGATAAATGAACCTAAGATCTTTTGTTTTTGATGAAAAATAGCAGGGGGCTGAAACTACCCCCCAAAATTGAAAAATCCATATCTCGGAAACGAAGAAGCCTAAAATTAGGTGTGATAGCTTAAAAAATAGGGTATGATATGGGCTTTTACCTCGATTGATCATTTCACCCCTAAAACAGTAAATAGTCATGTTATGGGGAAAAAACGTGTTAAACACCTAAAAATGATAAATGAACCTAAGATCTTTTGTTTTTGATGAAAAATAGCAGGGGGTGAAACTACCCCCCAAAATTGAAAAATCCATATCTCGGAAACGAAGAAGCCTAAAATTATGTGTGATAGCTTAAAAAATAGGGGATGATTAGGGCTTTTACCTCGATTGATCATTTCACCCCTAAAACAGTAAATAGTCATGTTATGGGGAAAAAAACGTGTTAAACACCTAAAAATGATAAATGAACCTAAGATCTTTTGTTTTTGATGAAAAATAGCAGGGGGTGAAACTACCCCCCAAAATTGAAAAATCCATATCTTGGAAACAAAGAAGCCTAAAATTAGGTGTGATAGCTTAAAAAATAGGGGATGATTAGGGCTTTTACCTCGATTGATCATTTCACCCCTAAAACAGTAAATAGTCATGTTATGGGGAAAAAAACGTGTTAAACACCTAAAAATGATAAATGAACCTAAGATCTTTTGTTTTTGATGAAAAATAGCAGGGGGTGAAACTACCCCCCAAAATTGAAAAATCCATATCTCGGAAACGAAGAAGCCTAAAATTAGGTGTGATAGCTTAAAAAATAGGGTATGATATGGGCTTTTACCTCGATTGATCATTTCACCCCTAAAACAGTAAATAGTCATGTTATGGGGAAAAAACGTGTTAAACACCTAAAAATGATAAATGAACCTAAGATCTTTTGTTTTTGATGAAAAATAGCAGGGGGTGAAACTACCCCCCAAAATTGAAAAATCCATATCTTGGAAACGAAGAAGCCTAAAATTAGGTGTGATAGCTTAAAAAATAGGGGATGATTAGGGCTTTTACCTCGATTGATCATTTCACCCCTAAAACAGTAAATAGTCATGTTATGGGAAAAAAACGTGTTAAACACCTAAAAATGATAAATGAACCTAAGATCTTTTGTTTTTGATGAAAAATAGCAGGGGGATGCAAACAACCCCCAAATTGAAAAATCCATATCTAGGAAACGAAGAATCCTAAAATTAGGTGTAATGGCTTAAAAAATAGGTCATGATATACGCTTTTACCTGGATAGGTCATTTCACCCCTAAAACAGTAAATAGTCATGTTATGAGGAAAAATGTGTTATACACCTAAAAGCATAAGCATCTTTGTGAAACCATGCTTTAATGGACATGTGTATGGAGGATGATTGTTATTATTATTATTATTATTATTAGGTAATTATGGATTAATGTGCGGATAGATAACTAACCTGTGGGGAGCGTGATGGCGCAGGTGCTTAGCTGCTCGTCTTTACTCGGGCAGGTGGGGTTCAAATCCCGGTGACGGCGGGGGTTGGAATTTTCACCTGAAAAAAATCACGTGGCGTCAGGAAGGGCATTCGGCCTTAAATCCCCGGCCAAAATCAAAATGAGCCTGGTTGGCTCCGGCGACTCAAACTAATAGGGAAAAGCCGAAGAAAGATAAAATGGTAACTCACCAGTAATAGTAAACATTGGTTGGAGGTGTTGAAGAAGTCAGGATGGCCAACCCTTGCCATTGTTCACGAATGCACCCCAAAAAGTTTTACCTGTCGAGACTCAGTCTACCCTGTTGCAGCCTTTAGAAAAAAAATCGAACCGGGGCCTCTGTGGTGACAGTGGACTTATTTTCATGATGATTTTTAAACAAACATACGCTTGCCTACTACCGCTGTGTTGAATCTGCACAGAGACACTGGCTTTGGTTTGTCTAGTGTGCCTTGGCGATAACAGCACAGCGACCTTGTCAGGAAGTTTCATATTACTCGTCTGCTTGATAGCGGACATGCTCTGCACATGACTAGATCGTTGTTAGGTTTGACAAAGGCTTAGTGAACCTTATGGCAACCTTGAAATGAATGTCATGGTATAGCCGGGGTTGGAAGCCAAGACCTTAGGGTTGACAACCAAGTAGGTTAACCACTACATGGAGAGATGGTCAAATAATAATGTAACAGAACATATAGAAACGTTTTCTATAGTTTAACGAATTGGCATACCATGAGAGGTGTAGGTAATGGAAATTGAATCCTTAGCTGATGATTATACTACTTTCCATGCCCACGTTTAAGCTATCATGTTAGAAAAAGAATGGTATGGCTTGTTTTAAACGGAGAATAATAATTGTGTTTACTGTGAAACACAAATCTGAATTTAAAATTAATTTAAAATAATTAATTTAAAATAATTAATTTAAAATTAGTTTAGTACGCTGAAGTTAAAATGAATAATGATCACGTTACAGACAGCCAGTTTCAAAGCCATGAGAACTAAGTGAACAAAGAATAAAATTCATGAGCCAGTGAGGAATTCAACATGCTGTCCTTTGGACAAGAGAGAAGCGTTCTACAGCGATCCTCAATGGTTTGGGTCATCGTAAAGATGAAAATTAAATCTAAGCTATATACTAGAAGAAGAAATGGAAAACAAATGGTCAAATAAAGGACAGAAGGAATAAAAAAAATGGCCCTCAACCCTCAAGCATAAGGATTGAGGGAGTTGGAAGGAAGGAGAGCCATGAAAGGCAGATAAAAAGTATACTAGGAGTGGCTTTGCCCCAGAGGTAATGGATAAAGAGGAGGAAAACTGGACTCAGCTCAGAAATCCCTTGGGGTCGCCAACTTCCAAACTGATCAGCCCTTGAGGGTGTAGCCATAAGCAGAGTGCATCGCAAGTGGTGGGGGGTATATACACCCTACCTTCTTGAGGGGGCTTGAGCAAAAGACAGGAAATAACATGAAAATAAAAGCAAGGCTGCCTCCTCAGGATATCAGAAAAAATAAATAAACCAGGACCAATGAAGTTGCAAAAGGAAGAGACTCCCTAGGGCTCGGATACCCTAATCATGTTGGGGTCGGTAGAGAACAAGAGTTGAGCAAGTGTGGTCGACAGGAACTAAGACAGAGAGGAGCCTAGCACAAGTTAGTGGAAGCAATGACGGTCTCAGCTGGGACTCCGTGATCGTCAACCTACATGACACTAGATATAACGCCCAGGGGTGGAATTAAAGACCTCTTTTTGTTTTTATCACTGGCTTTTAAGAACGCTAACACATGGCATGCCTTATAATGCAATACTGGTCCTAGGGTATGCAAAATTGTATTAGAAACTCAGCTAATAATAGAGTGCTTGCCCATGATTTACCTTAAATTTTCCTAAAATCCACTACATTTTCCGCAAATTGACCAAATGACACAACATTCCAGCAAAATTCAACAAATGACTACCAGATTTATTGAAATTCCATTGATTTACCTAAGCATGGTTTAAACTACCTCAAATTCATATAAAATTAGACGAATATAGATGAAAATTCACTAAAATTTACCGAATTTAGCCAAGTGGTGTACAAACCATGAAATTTATCCAATTTTTATTAAAATTGACTACATGTACTCGAAAATTCCATAATATTCCCTTTACATGTATGCTTTTTGTTGTTGTTGTTGTTGTTGTTGTTGTTGTTTCGTTTACCACACTCCCTGTAGACAATCACCTCAACATGACTTTCTCCTAGACTAGGAGCTTCACATTCGACATGATAGCTGAGTTTCATTTCCCATAAACTTGTCTCTGAGGTGGGTGTCAGGAAAAGGCATCCAGCTGTAAAAACCACACCCTCACGTAGACTTTCATAACCTCTTACGTTGAGGTTCCTTACACTAACGACATTAAATGATTGAACGGTTTCCTTTTCACAATTCCTGTCTATACTTTCCTCTTTAAGGTTGCAAGATGTTTGCAAGATTCCTAAAATGCAATTAAATGTAATAAATACCTTAAGATGGTTTCATTTGTTTAATGATATGGTGTTGATGATGGATATATACGTTAAGACTAATTTTTGTTAGGTCTTGACTAGCCTTGCAATTAGAAATTGACAAACCAAACATGGGTTATCTACCAGGGGAACACTTTGACCTCTATGTTGGTTATTGACCAGTAAGTACAGTTCTAGTAATGAGACAGAAATCCAACACAAACAATGAGCGCGCAATGCGGCGGAGATTGGTACCACGATGTACTGTCGGTTATGTAGCTATGTGGAATGCACATCACATATGGTTTACTTGAAGGTTTGGAGATTCCATTAAAGATATTTCTACAATAAACCATTTTCAAATGGTCATTCGTTGGTGTGAAAATATTTATTATATGGTATTTTATGAAAACAATTATGATTTATAAAAAAATATATGTTTACTGTATTCTTATTTAATGTAAGCACTGGAGGCACTATCGACCAACATACAGCACTATCTGGAATGTATATTGCATACTTGAAGGTTTGGCGATCCCATTAAAGGTATTCCTACAATAAATGATTTTTAAGTTGTCGTTCTATGGCGTGAAAATATTTAATATACGATATTTGCTAAAAGGATTTACCAGTGGAATTATTTTACAAGTAGTTATTTTAATGACCAACAGAGTTCACTGTTAAGAAGGTAGAGCCCTATGTGGAATGTAGGATAACATGTTATACATGATACGTGACAACTGTAAGGCTTGTGATTTTTAAGATGCCTTTAACCCTATATTAAACACTCAGTTTGCAATACTGATAACTGCAATGTTACTGAAAAAAAAATTGAAACAAAACAAAAATCAGCATTGAAAAACCAAAAAGTGGTTGAGCATATATACAGTGGGGAAAAGAAAAGTTTTGTAAACACTAATGTCCAACAAGACTAATTAAATCAGTAACTGTCAGGGTGGCCGAGTGGTTAAGGCGTTTGACTTAAGATCAACTTTCCAAATATATAAGGAAGCAAGGGTTCGAATCCCTTCCCTGACATAACTATTGCTTGAACATGCAAGAAAACAAGAAATATACACAAACTATGTTTATCAATTTAATCATTTTTTTTTACAAGAGATAGACACACAGAATACAGCTCTTTTTGTTTATCATTTCTTTTAAACATAACACTTGTTGAAAATTATTTTTTAGGGGATGGGTGTGTTGCTATGTTGACCCATCACACAATAATAGCAGCTTTACGAAGTTCATTTTCTATATTTAATAGCTCTTTCTCATAACCAATATGACCAAGCTGTTTACAGGCATGCAAGAGCTGTAGACGTTCGACTAATATATTAGGATCGTTCCATTTACTATTTTTTATGAATGGTTTCAGAATCTCGGGAAGCAGTTCATCATTATCACCATTAATATGATTATCATCCTCATTATTATAATCATTTTCATAATGATGATCATTATCATTGTTATCATTACCATGATAATTTCCACCTGTGTCCACAGTCTGTTCAATGGTTTGAGTTGTCTTTGATAGTGTTGAAAGCTTCTTTTTAGATGTGCTAGAATGCTTTAACATTGTTATGTTATTATTACCACTATTACCTTTCCCCACTAACTTTTTGATGGGGTATATTGTCTCTGATAGGGTTGAGGGCTTTTGAGATGTGGGTGCATGTCTGAACATGGGTTTCACAGGAGGTGTTAAAGGTTTCTCATTAAACAACTCGCTAACAGCATGAGTGCGTTGTAGTGTATTAAACTTGAGGTTAATATTATCTTGAGCAGTACTATCTTTCTCTTGGACTTGGTTTCTTGCTTTGGTTTGGGTTTTCCTTACATTTAGACTAGCGTGATTATTAAGTTTACATTCATGATTGTTTGAAGAAAGTACGTCCAATTCTTTTGTTTTAAGCATTCCTCGACACTGTTTCGATCGTTGCTTTGAACAGCGCCAAATAACAGTTCCATTTTTATTGCTTCGTTTCACAATATATGAATATCCTTTATAGTATGCATAAGGCTTACCATACCTAGTCACTGATACTTCCATATCAACTGTCAAGCACAAACTAATCTCTAGTAAAGACAACTTGGTAATAACAACAATAGTTTAATGTGGGAGCATATATACATGCAAAAAAGTGGGAGCAAAGGTGGGGGGGTAAAAAGTGGGAGCAAAAGTGGTAGCAAATGTGGGAGAAAAAAATAACTGTGAGCAAAAAGTGGGAGCAAATATGGGATCAAATGTGGGAGCAAAGCAAATATAAAAAAAAGTGGGAGCAAATATGCTAACAAATATGTCAACAAATATACCAGCAAAAGTAAATACACAAGTCAAGATAGATTAAAGTGCAAAGAAAATATGGAAGCAAATATGAGAGCAAAAATGGTGTTTTTTCTAAAACAACTAGACATAACAAACTTAGTCATAACCTAACCTCACCTAACCTCACCTAACCTAACCTAACCTAACCTCACCTCACCTAACTTCACCTAACCTAACCTAACCTAACTTAACTTAACTTCACCTAATCTAACTTGACTGAACTTTACCTAACCTAACCCATCATAACTTCACCTAACCTAACTTTACCTAATCTAACTTCACCTAACCTAACTTTCAACTCACAGATCAAAATTAAATTCTAGGCATAGTTGAGTTGGAACCCAAGACTTCAGGGATAACACACAAGTATACTAGCCACTACACCGCAAAATGGGCAAATTATCATGCAACACAACATAAAGTAAAAGTTTCCTGTAGTGTAACTCATTGGCTGTCAACCATAGTTTGGGAATTCATACCCAAGACCTCAGGACTTTTGTTTTGAACATTATCAGAAATATTATTCCATTTACATTTTGCTGCTGCTGCTTATAGTTATAAGAGTTGGCATTAATATGGAAAGCAAAAAAAAAAAAAAAAAATGTGGGAGCAAAAAGTGGGAGGAAAACGTGTAAGCAGAAGTGGGAGCAAATATGGGAGCAGAAAGTGGGAGCAAATGTGAAAGCAAAAGTGGGAGCAAAAAGAGCGAGCAAAAGTGAGTGCACAAAGTAGGAGCAAAATGTGTGAGTAAAAAGTGTGGGTGGGGGGGGGGGGCAAATGTGGTGTTTTACTAAAACAATCTCCCCTAACCTAACCTAACCTATCTTCACCCAACCTAATTTCACCTAACCTAACTTCACCTAACCTAACCTTCCAACTCTCAGATCAAAAATTAAATTCTGGCCATAGTCGAGTTGGAACCCAAAACCTCTGGGATAACACCCAAGTATACTAGTCACTACATCGCGAAATGGGCAAATTATCATGCAACACAACACAAAAATAAAAAGTTTTCTGTAGTGTAACTCATTGGCTGACAATCATAGTTGAGAATTCAAACCCAAGACCACAGGACTTTTGTTTTGAACATTATCAGAAATATTATTCCATTTACATTTTGCTGTTGCTTATAGTTATAAGAGTTGGCATTAATATGGGAGCAAAAGTGAAAGCAAAAAGTGGGTGCAAGCATGGCTGGTTGTAGAGACTTTCATATCAACTAATACACATCAATTAAATTTTAGTAAAGTGACTTGGCTAATAATAATAATAATAATATTAACAGTTTAAAAAAAATTCAAGGGGATTGATATTTTTCAGGGTGTAATTTCCAAAGTACTGTCAAGAATAATAATTACATGAACAGATTCCAAGAACTCTAGAGTGCTTTTAAGGTTAATGATTGGCTAGGAGTGAGATAGAGCTAGCTAACCTAAGTTAACCTCAGCTCAGTAAACCTAACCTTGTCACATGGCATGTTCTACAAGTATAGACTTGCTTTGAGACTGGCTATGACGTCACAGATGAATGGCGGTGGGAGGCTGGACATGACTTTTTTATTACCCAAAAACGTTTTCCTTTTTGCCAGCCTCCCACCGCCATTCATCTGTGACGTCATAGCCAGTCTCAAAGCAAGTCTATACTTGTAGAACATGCCATGTGACAAGGTTAGGTTTACTGAGCTGAGGTTAACTTAGCCAATCATTAACCTTAAAAGCACTCTAGAGTTCTTGGAATCTGTTCATGTAATTATTATTCTTGACAGTACTTTGGAAATTACACCCTGAAAAATATCAATCCCCTTGAATTTTTTTTAAACTGTTAATATTATTATTATTATTATTAGCCAAGTCACTTTACTAAAATTTAATTGATGTGTATTAGTTGATATGAAAGTCTCTACAACCAGCCATGCTTGCACCCACTTTTTGCTTTTACTTTTGCTCCCATATTAATGCCAACTCTTATAACTATAAGCAACAGCAAAATGTAAATGGAATAATATTTCTGATAATGTTCAAAACAAAAGTCCTGTGGTCTTGGGTTTGAATTCTCAACTATGATTGTCAGCCAATGAGTTACACTACAGAAAACTTTTTATTTTTGTGTTGTGTTGCATGATAATTTGCCCATTTCGCGATGTAGTGACTAGTATACTTGGGTGTTATCCCAGAGGTTTTGGGTTCCAACTCGACTATGGCCAGAATTTAATTTTTGATCTGAGAGTTGGAAGGTTAGGTTAGGTGAAGTTAGGTTAGGTGAAATTAGGTTGGGTGAAGATAGGTTAGGTTAGGTTAGGGGAGATTGTTTTAGTAAAACACCACATTTGCCCCCCCACCCCCCCCCCCCCCCCACCCACACTTTTTACTCACACATTTTGCTCCTACTTTGTGCACTCACTTTTGCTCGCTCTTTTTGCTCCCACTTTTGCTTTCACATTTGCTCCCACTTTCTGCTCCCATATTTGCTCCCACTTCTGCTTACACGTTTTCCTCCCACTTTTTGCTCCCACATTTTTTTTTTTTTTTTTGCTTTCCATATTAATGCCAACTCTTATAACTATAAGCAGCAGCAGCAAAATGTAAATGGAATAATATTTCTGATAATGTTCAAAACAAAAGTCCTGAGGTCTTGGATATGAATTCCCAAACTATGGTTGACAGCCAATGAGTTACACTACAGGAAACTTTTACTTTATGTTGTGTTGCATGATAATTTGCCCATTTTGCGGTGTAGTGGCTAGTATACTTGTGTGTTATCCCTGAAGTCTTGGGTTCCAACTCAACTATGCCTAGAATTTAATTTTGATCTGTGAGTTGAAAGTTAGGTTAGGTGAAGTTAGATTAGGTAAAGTTAGGTTAGGTGAAGTTATGATGGGTTAGGTTAGGTAAAGTTCAGTCAAGTTAGATTAGGTGAAGTTAAGTTAAGTTAGGTTAGGTTAGGTTAGGTGAAGTTAGGTGAGGTGAGGTTAGGTTAGGTTAGGTTAGGTGAGGTTAGGTGAGGTTAGGTTATGACTAAGTTTGTTATGTCTAGTTGTTTTAGAAAAAACACCATTTTTGCTCTCATATTTGCTTCCATATTTTCTTTGCACTTTAATCTATCTTGACTTGTGTATTTACTTTTGCTGGTATATTTGTTGACATATTTGTTAGCATATTTGCTCCCACTTTTTTTTATATTTGCTTTGCTCCCACATTTGATCCCATATTTGCTCCCACTTTTTGCTCACAGTTATTTTTTTCTCCCACATTTGCTACCACTTTTGCTCCCACTTTTTACCCCCCCACCTTTGCTCCCACTTTTTTGCATGTATATATGCTCCCACATTAAACTATTGTTGTTATTACCAAGTTGTCTTTACTAGAGATTAGTTTGTGCTTGACAGTTGATATGGAAGTATCAGTGACTAGGTATGGTAAGCCTTATGCATACTATAAAGGATATTCATATATTGTGAAACGAAGCAATAAAAATGGAACTGTTATTTGGCGCTGTTCAAAGCAACGATCGAAACAGTGTCGAGGAATGCTTAAAACAAAAGAATTGGACGTACTTTCTTCAAACAATCATGAATGTAAACTTAATAATCACGCTAGTCTAAATGTAAGGAAAACCCAAACCAAAGCAAGAAACCAAGTCCAAGAGAAAGATAGTACTGCTCAAGATAATATTAACCTCAAGTTTAATACACTACAACGCACTCATGCTGTTAGCGAGTTGTTTAATGAGAAACCTTTAACACCTCCTGTGAAACCCATGTTCAGACATGCACCCACATCTCAAAAGCCCTCAACCCTATCAGAGACAATATACCCCATCAAAAAGTTAGTGGGGAAAGGTAATAGTGGTAATAATAACATAACAATGTTAAAGCATTCTAGCACATCTAAAAAGAAGCTTTCAACACTATCAAAGACAACTCAAACCATTGAACAGACTGTGGACACAGGTGGAAATTATCATGGTAATGATAACAATGATAATGATCATCATTATGAAAATGATTATAATAATGAGGATGATAATCATATTAATGGTGATAATGATGAACTGCTTCCCGAGATTCTGAAACCATTCATAAAAAATAGTAAATGGAACGATCCTAATATATTAGTCGAACGTCTACAGCTCTTGCATGCCTGTAAACAGCTTGGTCATATTGGTTATGAGAAAGAGCTATTAAATATAGAAAATGAACTTCGTAAAGCTGCTATTATTGTGTGATGGGTCAACATAGCAACACACCCATCCCCTAAAAAATAATTTTCAACAAGTGTTATGTTTAAAAGAAATGATAAACAAAAAGAGCTGTATTCTGTGTGTCTATCTCTTGTAAAAAAAATGATTAAATTGATAAACATAGTTTGTGTATATTTCTTGTTTTCTTGCATGTTCAAGCAATAGTTATGTCAGGGAAGGGATTCGAACCCTTGCTTCCTTATATATTTGGAAAGTTGATCTTAAGTCAAACGCCTTAACCACTCGGCCACCCTGACAGTTACTGATTTAATTAGTCTTGTTGGACATTAGTGTTTACAAAACTTTTCTTTTCCCCACTGTATATATGCTCAACCACTTTTTGGTTTTTCAATGCTGATTTTTGTTTTGTTTCAATTTTTTTTTCAGTAACATTGCAGTTATCAGTATTGCAAACTGAGTGTTTAATATAGGGTTAAAGGCATCTTAAAAATCACAAGCCTTACAGTTGTCACGTATCATGTATAACATGTTATCCTACAGTCCACATAGGGCTCTACCTTCTTAACAGTGAACTCTGTTGGTCATTAAAATAACTACTTGTAAAATAATTCCACTGGTAAATCCTTTTAGCAAATATCGTATATTAAATATTTTCACGCCATAGAACGACAACTTAAAAATCATTTATTGTAGGAATACCTTTAATGGGATCACCAAACCTTCAAGTATGCAATATACATTCCAGATAGTGCTGTATGTTGGTCGATAGTGCCTCCAGTGCTTACATTAAATAAGAATACAGTAAACATATATTTTTTTATAAATCATAATTGTTTTCATAAAATACCATATAATAAATATTTTCACACCAACGAATGACCATTTGAAAATGGTTTATTGTAGAAATATCTTTAATGGAATCTCCAAACCTTCAAGTAAACCATATGTGATGTGCATTCCACATAGCTACATAACCGACAGTGCATCGTGGTACCAATCTCCGCCGCATTGCGCGCTCATTGTTTGTGTTGGATTTCTGTCTCATTACTAGAACTGTACTTACTGGTCAATAACCAACATAGAGGTCAAAGTGTTCCCCTGGTAGATAACCCATGTTTGGTTTGTCAATTTCTAATTGCAAGGCCAGTCAAGACCTAACAAAAATTAGTCTTAACGTATATATCCATCATCAACACCATATCATTAAACAAATGAAACCATCTTAAGGTATTTATTACATTTAATTGCATTTTAGGAATCTTGCAAACATCTTGCAACCTTAAAGAGGAAAGTATAGACAGGAATTGTGAAAAGGAAACCGTTCAATCATTTAATGTCGTTAGTGTAAGGAACCTCAACGTAAGAGGTTATGAAAGTCTACGTGAGGGTGTGGTTTTTACAGCTGGATGCCTTTTCCTGACACCCACCTCAGAGACAAGTTTATGGGAAATGAAACTCAGCTATCATGTCGAATGTGAAGCTCCTAGTCTAGGAGAAAGTCATGTTGAGGTGATTGTCTACAGGGAGTGTGGTAAACGAAACAACAACAACAACAACAACAACAACAAAAAGCATACATGTAAAGGGAATATTATGGAATTTTCGAGTACATGTAGTCAATTTTAATAAAAATTGGATAAATTTCATGGTTTGTACACCACTTGGCTAAATTCGGTAAATTTTAGTGAATTTTCATCTATATTCGTCTAATTTTATATGAATTTGAGGTAGTTTAAACCATGCTTAGGTAAATCAATGGAATTTCAATAAATCTGGTAGTCATTTGTTGAATTTTGCTGGAATGTTGTGTCATTTGGTCAATTTGCGGAAAATGTAGTGGATTTTAGGAAAATTTAAGGTAAATCATGGGCAAGCACTCTATTATTAGCTGAGTTTCTAATACAATTTTGCATACCCTAGGACCAGTATTGCATTATAAGGCATGCCATGTGTTAGCGTTCTTAAAAGCCAGTGATAAAAAACAAAAAGAGGTCTTTAATTCCACCCCTGGGCGTTATATCTAGTGTCATGTAGGTTGACGATCACGGAGTCCCAGCAGAGACCGTCATTGCTTCCACTAACTTGTGCTAGGCTCCTCTCTGTCTTAGTTCCTGTCGACCACACTTGCTCAACTCTTGTTCTCTACCGACCCCAACATGATTAGGGTATCCGAGCCCTAGGGAGTCTCTTCCTTTTGCAACTTCATTGGTCCTGGTTTATTTATTTTTTCTGATATCCTGAGGAGGCAGCCTTGCTTTTATTTTCATGTTATTTCCTGTCTTTTGCTCAAGCCCCCTCAAGAAGGTAGGGTGTATATACCCCCCACCACTTGCGATGCACTCTGCATATGGCTACACCCTCAAGGGCTGATCAGTTTGGAAGTTGGCGACCCCAAGGGATTTCTGAGCTGAGTCCAGTTTTCCTCCTCTTTATCCATTACCTCTGGGGCAAAGCCACTCCTAGTATACTTTTTATCTGCCTTTCATGGCTCTCCTTCCTTCCAACTCCCTCAATCCTTATGCTTGAGGGTTGAGGGCCATTTTTTTTATTCCTTCTGTCCTTTATTTGACCATTTGTTTTCCATTTCTTCTTCTAGTATATAGCTTAGATTTAATTTTCATCTTTACGATGACCCAAACCATTGAGGATCGCTGTAGAACGCTTCTCTCTTGTCCAAAGGACAGCATGTTGAATTCCTCACTGGCTCATGAATTTTATTCTTTGTTCACTTAGTTCTCATGGCTTTGAAACTGGCTGTCTGTAACGTGATCATTATTCATTTTAATTATTTTAAATTAATTTTAAATTCAGATTTGTGTTTCACAGTAAACACAATTATTATTCTCCGTTTAAAACAAGCCATACCATTCTTTTTCTAACATGATAGCTTAAACGTGGGCATGGAAAGTAGTATAATCATCAGCTAAGGATTCAATTTCCATTACCTACACCTCTCATGGTATGCCAATTCGTTAAACTATAGAAAACGTTTCTATATGTTCTGTTACATTATTATTTGACCATCTCACCATGTAGTGGTTAACCTACTTGGTTGTCAACCCTAAGGTCTTGGCTTCCAACCCCGGCTATACCATGACATTCATTTCAAGGTTGCCATAAGGTTCACTAAGCCTTTGTCAAACCTAACAACGATCTAGTCATGTGCAGAGCATGTCCGCTATCAAGCAGACGAGTAATATGAAACTTCCTGACAAGGTCGCTGTGCTGTTATCGCCAAGGCACACTAGACAAACCAAAGCCAGTGTCTCTGTGCAGATTCAACACAGCGGTAGTAGGCAAGCGTATGTTTGTTTAAAAATCATCATGAAAATAAGTCCACTGTCACCACAGAGGCCCCGGTTCGATTTTTTTTCTAAAGGCTGCAACAGGGTAGACTGAGTCTCGACAGGTAAAACTTTTTGGGGTGCATTCGTGAACCATGGCAAGGGTTGGCCATCCTGACTTCTTCAACACCTCCAACCAATGTTTACTATTACTGGTGAGTTACCATTTTTTCTTTCTTCGGCTTTTCCCTGTTAGTTTGAGTCGCCGGAGCCAACCAGGCTCATTTTGATTTTGGCCGGGGATTTAAGGCCGAATGCCCTTCCTGACGCCACGTGATTTTTTTCAGGTGAAAATTCCAACCCCCGCCGTCACCGGGATTTGAACCCCACCTGCCCGAGTAAAGACGAGCAGCTAAGCACCTGCGCCATCACGCTCCCCACAGGTTAGTTATCTATCCGCACATTAATCCATAATTACCTAATAATAATAATAATAATAATAACAATCATCCTCCATACACATGTCCATTAAAGCATGGTTTCACAAAGATGCTTATGCTTTTAGGTGTATAACACATTTTTCCTCATAACATGACTATTTACTGTTTTAGGGGTGAAATGACCTATCCAGGTAAAAGCGTATATCATGACCTATTTTTTAAGCCATTACACCTAATTTTAGGATTCTTCGTTTCCTAGATATGGATTTTTCAATTTGGGGGTTGTTTGCATCCCCCTGCTATTTTTCATCAAAAACAAAAGATCTTAGGTTCATTTATCATTTTTAGGTGTTTAACACGTTTTTTTCCATAACATGACTATTTACTGTTTTAGGGGTGAAATGATCAATCGAGGTAAAAGCCCTAATCATCCCCTATTTTTTAAGCTATCACACCTAATTTTAGGCTTCTTCGTTTCCAAGATATGGATTTTTCAATTTTGGGGGGTAGTTTCACCCCCTGCTATTTTTCATCAAAAACAAAAGATCTTAGGTTCATTTATCATTTTTAGGTGTTTAACACGTTTTTTCCCCATAACATGACTATTTACTGTTTTAGGGGTGAAATGATCAATCGAGGTAAAAGCCCATATCATACCCTATTTTTTAAGCTATCACACCTAATTTTAGGCTTCTTCGTTTCCGAGATATGGATTTTTCAATTTTGGGGGGTAGTTTCACCCCCCTGCTATTTTTCATCAAAAACAAAAGATCTTAGGTTCATTTATCATTTTTAGGTGTTTAACACGTTTTTTTTCCCATAACATGACTATTTACTGTTTTAGGGGTGAAATGATCAATCGAGGTAAAAGCCCTAATCATCCCCTATTTTTAAGCTATCACACCTAATTTTAGGCTTCTTCGTTTCCAAGATATGGATTTTTCAATTTTGGGGGGTAGTTTCACCCCCTGCTATTTTACATCAAAAACAAAAGATCTTAGGTTCATTTATCATTTTTAGGTGTTTAACACGTTTTTTCCCATAACATGACTATTTACTGTTTTAGGGGTGAAATGATCAATCGAGGTAAAAGCCCATATCATACCCTATTTTTTAAGCTATCACACCTAATTTTAGGCTTCTTCGTTTCCGAGATATGGATTTTTCAATTTTGGGGGGTAGTTTCACCCCCCTGCTATTTTTCATCAAAAACAAAAGATCTTAGGTTCATTTATCATTTTTAGGTGTTTAACACGTTTTTTTTCCCATAACATGACTATTTACTGTTTTAGGGGTGAAATGATCAATCGAGGTAAAAGCCCATATCATCCCCTATTTTTTAAGCTATCACACGTAATTTTAGGCTTCTTCGTTTCCAAGATATGGATTTTTCAATTTTGGGGGGTAGTTTCACCCCCCAAACGGGGGACGTCACCCCAAGTGCTAGGACCCCTCATACAAGTCCCTAGCATGATTGGTTCGCGAGATATGAACAAAAGTGTCGTTAGGCCCTTTCGACAAAAATGAATCCTACATTCAAAAACGGGGCGTCACCCCCAGGGTTAGAATACTGCCTATGGCAAAATCCCATGAGGAGTTCAGAAAATATTAACAAACGTGTAGTTAGGTCCTTTTGACAAAAGCCGTCCGTGCGCGCACATACAAAAAATATTACTATTTCAACCCCCGGGTAAGGGTAGTTTTTATTTTCGAGTGAATATACCACGTCCATAGAAAACGAGAGTTCACCACGAGTCCTACGACACCTCATACGTTTAAATCCGATTATTGGTTAGCGAGATAGTAAAAAGCCGATGACCTATTAGTTTTTTTGGTTTATTTAAATACGTATTAAAAACACTCATTTATAAATCATCATTTAAAAAGCCCGCTCTTTTACAGAAACCGCCAAGTTCGTAGGTATACAAAAATTAATTACTATTTCATCCCCCGGGTAAGGGTAGTTTTTATTTTGGGGTGGATATACCCCTTCGATAGAAAAGGAGAGTTCACCACGAGTCCTACGACACCTCATAGGTTTAAATCCGATTATTGGTTAGCGAGATAGTCAAAAGCCGATGACCTATTAGTTTTTATGGTTTATTTCAATACATATTAAAAAAACACTCATTGATAAATCATCATTTAAAAAGCCCGCCCTCTTACAAAACTCCTCAAGTGCGCATGCGTATAAAAAAACATTCATCGCCATAATGTCAAAAAACAACATGTTTACCCCAAATGGCGTTTCCCAATTCCATCCATTTTTAAAAAATAACCTCACCATCATCTAGAGCGGAAAAAATACCATCTAAACGACCCCTCACTCGACCCTACTCCTCCCCCACCACCTAACCCTTTCCCAACATAGGCATACATATTCAAGCACGAGCGCGACTTCAGGAAACCAACACTACCCCACTACTCGCGAATGACCTTTTAGTTTTGGTCTTTTAATCAAATAAAGAGCCTATAGGAAAGTAGGGGGCATTACTAGCAGTGCTAGGACACCCTGTATGTTCTAATCCCATGTTTGGTTAGCGAGATATCAAGTTCGGGGCAAATACGAGGTGGGTTCAAAAAGAAGTGGTCCAGCTCTGTCACTACCACACTACTGGCGGCTGTGCGAACTTTAAAAATTAAGTTTTTATTTCGTGTGTCGTAATCATGCGATCGAAGTCAACATTTGAATAATGAACATACGAAATAATCTTCATCTAATAGTACTCAACTCTATGGCCTACATATATAAAAGTCCAAAATGGCTACCTTCCGAAATATTTAAACGGTTCTCAATATCTATTAATCTATAACAGCGATCAAACTGAAATTTTGTATTTCTATAGAGGCTATGAATATAAGTTCATCTATGGAACTTTCAATAACCTGGTAGGCACAAATCCAACATAGCAGTGACGCGAATTTTAAAAATTGAAGTGGACTTGTCTCACAATTTAACCATCCGAGCGCAGTGAAACTTGGTACTGTAAATGCTTATACACATTTTAATCCATTTCATAACCACAAGATGGTGGCTGTGAGATATTTTAAAAACTCGTTTTTATTTCTTGTGTCCTAATCATGCGATTGAAGTTTGAATAATACACCTGAGCAGTAATCTTCATGTAATAGTACACAGCTCTATGGCATATAAAAATCCTACAAATACGATCATCCGAAATATTTTGACGGTTCTCAATATCTACGAATCTATTAGAGCAATCAAACTGAAATTGTGTATGTTGATAGAGGCTATTAACGTAAGTAGGATATATGAAAATAGGCTATTTAGTTCTTCATGGAACTACTAATCTTTTTTGTACATCATTTTGGAGAACGTTTATTACTCGGATAAGTAGTGTCAAAAGCGGAAATAAGGTCACGGGCAACCGGAGCGTAGTCCAACCCCCGCGTAGGCCTACTGCGCCATAGATATCTCACTCGCCAGCTAGTCCCAAAACCAAAATTTACGCGTATTTCAAAACTACAGTATGTTGGTACAATGAGCTTGCTAGGTCTTGGCCCATGGGACATAGTGGAGGAGTCAGTGTGGCCCTTAGGCTAAAATGTTTGGATACCCCTGGTATGGAGTAATCAAGCTCCTGAACATGACACGTCGCTGCAAAGCATGTCGGGAAGTTAATAGAAACCACATACCCTATCAACTTTTCTGATTCCGCACGTATTTGATGCCATTTTCCAAGACAACTTGTCTGGAACATTCATTACGTGTTTAATTGACGTCCGAAACGGGGGAGGAGCTTACGGTCAGCTGTTTGCAATATGGCGGTGAGATAGTGACGTGAAGTAATTGGGTGTGCGTTTGTTATGGCTTCTAATTTATGATGGCAAAATACTACACATTTTCTTTCATTGATAGAAATACATTTATAATCAATTTAAATGCAGTGCCTAATTACTACCAGTTAAAAATATTACCCACATGTAGATAGTTAATTTACTGTCTGCTGTTACATATATGAAGCCTGTACTTGGGAGCCTAGCGAGTATCGATGTTTTTATTAATTTCACAATATATATATCACATAACACAAAGGACGACTCCCTGATAATAAATTGAATCAAGTAACCCTGAATTTGCATGAATGTTTTGGGTTCAAAGAAGCGTTACTTGGGATGCTCAAATCATACGGTACTTCAATATTTCAAATATTGACCTACATACTTGCTGTTCAAATACAAGAATATTAATTTATTAATCTCTTGCCACAGGCAAGTTAAAATGGAGGCATCCTCTTTATCAATATATTTAATTGAATATTTAAAATACAGATATTTATCAAAGCTGGAGTCTCCATTTGAACTTGTCATAAGCAAACGGAACAGATCAAAAACTACACTTTAAGCCAAACCAAATTCACTCCTCAGCTCGACATAAACCATAATACCAATTAAAACCTATACAAAACATACTCTCCTTACCGTTGTACAACTTTCAAACCAACTATTCGCACTCAAAACTGAAAAACCCTGAAATGGGAACTAATTAAAGTTAGAATAGCCTAGGCCGATCCGGTCTCCTGCTACATTACCGCATATGTACACTTAACATCACTATAACTTCAAAATTACGGCTACGTGACCTATCTGCCTGAGTAGTATAGGTGTTACCGGCCTGCCTGGGATGATGGGTCACCAAACCGGTACTTAAAACTAAGATTTTACATTTTAATTAACTAAATTCAACAGTAGGGAGATCATAGCCAAATCATACTTCAATGACCTACATACTTGCTTTTCAAAGGCAAGAATATAAATTCTCTGGCAAATTAAGGCTAGGAACAGCATTTTTCTTAAGTTTTCTAACCATTCGGCTATTGTCAATCGGAAGAACCCCTAAAATAAGTTTACGAAGAGCGGATTACATTCTATGTACGGCACAGAAGTAATAGGCTACAAGTTTATCAGTATTTTTGATGTAGGTAAATCCATGTGAATACAAATTAGAGACAATAACTATCAATAATCAACAGTACCGGTGGAAAGAAGTCGTCTTCACAAAAATACAGACTGCACTCTGTCATGTAACATGTAACACGTTTTCCAATAGACAGCGCCGAAGCCCATCTTTCTCTCTGAACTTTTTGTACAGGAAAGTAGTGAAGATATTTCGTACCCGTTTTATACGATTTGCAACCGTATACCTCCTCGAATTTGACAAATTTCTTTCTGTTTCCATCACGACGTCAATGCTTCACCATCTAAATAAACCTCACCAGTCACAATGTTACAGCTTCAACATTCTACCACGTGGCTGCGCCATCCAACTTTTCTGACGTCAATAGTTTGGATTTTTTTTAAGGTATATGTCATTCCTTTCCTAGTTCTAACCTTATCTCGGCATGATCTGGAAGGAGACAGAGTCAGGGAGATCGTACCACTCACGTGAGCGGTACACAAGTGGCATGACGTAAGCCGACTAGACAGCTACCAATACAGTAATGTAAGACGGTTTATTTCATTTCTCTTTACATCAATAAAGGGTTGGACAGTTTATATTCCACCTTCACTAGACTTGGAGAGCACCTCATGGTGTAGTGGCAGTCACCCCGGGTTTCATTTCCGGCTCTGCCAAGAAATTTTAATTATAATGTGACGGTTAGAACAGGGTACACTCAGCCTCGTGAGGCAAAACTGAAAAGAGGAGGGTTCAATCCCCACCTCAGTCATCCTTGAAGTGGTTTTCCATGATTTCCTCCCTCCCAATTCTATTCGTAGCAAAAGCTGGGATGGTTCCTAACTTAAGGCCACAGATGCCTCCTTCCTAATTCCATTGCCAATTAACAAATAATCATGCTAGTACAGACATCACAATAACACAGGTTACCACACAAATTCCCATACATATTCAAATGCACACTACATTACCACGATATCACAGCTCCTATAATATGCATCAACAACCAGATTTGGAGAGGAATTATTAAAAATAATATTCAGTGGCACAAACTAATGAGAAATACAATGTTACTCATATGTCTAGAACTGATGTAGATTTAAGAGTCCCAATATTAAGGTCATATATCTCAGTGGAATTTGGATGAGCACGATGTAGCCGCTGTTGATTTATTTATACGATAGGAACATCCTGGTCATTATTCTCGTGTACGTGAACGTGTGTGGAATATGTATTTTAACCTGTGTTGAAGTAGTATTTATACAGCGCAGTAATGGTGCTTGACATTGGGATAGCTGCCCTGGGATATGAGGAAAATATCATCAATAATTTTCTAGGATAGATTGTGGAAATTCTTAAGAACATGATTGCTTCTCTCAGTGCCGGGAGCTGTTGTGTCCAATGCCAATTATTTACATTCACTGTGTCGTGTGAGGGCTGATCATTCATTCATTTCCGTGTCCGGTCAACATTTCCAAAAAACTGCAGCTGTTGTTACTTCCTCTAAAAAATCTTCCATTGTGCATGGGTTGTCCAGGAGGGGGCAGATAAGTAGGTGGCTTGGGTCTTTTTGAGCTCCACATTCACAAGAGGTGTCTGTGTCTGCGGGAAGGATCCCCCATTTTTGCAGGTTTGTCTTGCATCGAGGGACACCCACCCTTAAGTGGTTGAGGGACCTCCACACAGGATGAGGAAGGTCGGCGCGAGGAGCCAGTTCTTCCTTTGGTGACAAGTCGGTGGGCAGTGAGCTCCTCCATCTGATGAGACGAGTTTTCTCTGATGTTCTCTCCAGCGGCAGAGTCCTAGCAAGGAAACTCTGGCGGGATCTGAGGCGAGACCTAGCTGCCTGGTGACCATATAGTGGATGTCGATGGTCACTCTCCTGCTTTGTTCTCTCGGCGTCCGCAGCAGTGGCCCTCCGGATTCTGGGTGGTGCTATTCCAACAATAGGGTATAGTTTGTGCACTGGTGTTGGTTTCGGGCATCCCGAAATTATCCTTGCAGTGTCGTTGACAGCAGTATCAACCTGCTTAGCATGTGCTGAAGCGTTCCACACAGGAACAGCATACTCAGCGGCTGGCACACACAGTACAAGTCCGGAAGTCCTCAGGATGTGCGGGCTGGCTCCCCAGGTGCTGCCGATCAGCTTCTTGAGTATGACATTGCGAGCACTGACCTCCTGTTTCGTGTTCAGACATTGCTGTCTGTACGTTAGAGCACGGTCTAGTGTGACACCTAGGTAAACTGGTGTTGGGCAATGTTTCAGTCGCTCCCCTCGCCATTTGATGTCCAGCTCTCGCCGTGCTTCCCTGTTTTGTAGGGTGTCATATTAGGGTTCGGCTTCAGATGGTTGGCATCATAGTACTTGGAGAGTTCGTCCATCGCTGAAGTCAGCTTTCCTTCCACTTCTTCAAGGGATGAGCCCTGAGCAGCTACTACTGTGTCGTGATGGCTGAATATAGACCCTTTAATCCAATAATGCGTATGTCTACCCCTTATTATTCCCGTTTTCCAACGGGGTTGGGGATGAGATGTGATGAAAGGCATTGTGGCGGATGGTTTTTATGGCCGGATGCCCTTCCTGACGCCAACATCATGAGAGGAATTATGAGAGATGAAATGATTGATGGTGAATGAAACTGGGCAAGGATGTGGAAGGAAGCGGTCGTGGTCTGTCAGAGGGTACCGTCCCAGCAATTGCCTGGAGTTGAAAATGGATAAACCACGCAAAACCATTTCAAGGACGGCAGACGGTGGGGCTCAAACCACGTCTACCGAGTCCGCGGAGGGTTTAGCCCCATGGCCTTGCTCTGCGCTTTAGCGAGCGTTGATACCGCTGTGGGTTCCCATTGATCCGATAATAATAATAATAATAATAATAATGGCATGTATGGATAATAAGTTTCAGGCAATCTTAAAGCTTGTATGATGTTTCCAAATACACAGCAGAGTAGCCAAGCGCGCTGAGTCACGCTGCAACCCCGGCACGTGCAGTGGCCATCATGCAAGTGGGTTTTCCCGGTGTTTTCCATATGACCTCCAAGCAAATATTCGGATGATACCGTATTTCATGCAAGAGCATTGCAGAAGCTGAATCAGGTTTCCGTGGGATCAGCCAAATGAAATATATTGTATCATAAATTGAACAATTAATGTCTAAAGCCTCGTGGCGTATGATCGTGTGGTTTGAAACCACTAACAAGGGAGCATCGTGAACGTCAAACCCCCCGACCTCGATGAAATTTTGTATGCCTGTTGGTCAGATCAAACGAAAAATCATGTGTGACAGATTTTCTCCGACCAATCGCAATGCATTTATTGCGTTTAATTGTTTATTTATTTACTTATTATTTTTTATATATTTATTTATTTATTTACTTAGTTATTTACTTATTTATTCCGAGAGCAATCATCCTTGTGTGAATAAGCGATTGCTTGTCCTCAGTCGTAGGTTAAAATACTATTCAACCACTGTTTTACAGATTTACATAACAAATGTTTTCGAGCCAAATAGTAGCCTATTAATACCTGCAGCACCTTTGCTCTCCGACCAGAATCGCCGCTCTATAGTCAAACCCAAACCAAATTCCGTGGCACTACAGCCCATGAAGGGCTTAGGCCTACCAAGCGGCCGCTGCCCATACATTTGGCCTGCAAATTATGGGGCGACGCGTGAACAGTGTGTTGGGTCCCCTCGGCCACTAATCTTGGTCTCCGTGACCTGGGGCTCCATACTCAAGCTGGGGATCAATTCGTAGTAGCTGCATGTCCGTACTACACTCTCAGGAGATGAAGGATGACCCGCAATACACTCCTGTATTGGTAGTTGCCTGAGTATTGTACGTTACGGCGGTATTGTGCTGTTCATGAAAGGTGTGTAGTCTGTTTGCTTGGTTGCTCCTGTCACTCTACCAACCACGAAGCGGCGACTCGTAGGTAATACACTTAACATCAGGAAATAGTACGATCAACTATGAAGGCATTATCTCAGAATTTTCAGTGAAAGAATTTGACATCAGTGCTGCCAGATTTATTTAATCACAAATAAAATTGAACGTTAGTATTTCGAAACCTAAAAACAATTCGGCATACTGATACCAAATTTTAAACATTTTAAACAGGTCTGAAGCCATTTTCATGATTGTCACATTAACAAATGATTGATAACTTTCAGTTGGTGCATCAAATTTGAGAGAAAATTTAACACTTCGAAATTTGATCGGGTTAGTTCAAACTGGTTTGCCAGTACCATTGGGCTCGTCAGTTGGTATGGTACACCTGGCTACTGCTTGCCACAGAACCCCAAATATAATAATTTTATTAATGCAGCCAATGAACATGTATTTTTCTTTTCAGGACGGGTCAGGGAAGGGATTATGAAAGGAAATCGGCCGTGGACCTATTGGAAAGAACCGTCCCGGCATTTGTCTGGTAATGAAAATGGGAAACCACGAAAACAATTTTCAGGACGGACGAGGTGGGATTCGAACCCACGCTCTCCCGATGCCAGTGAGACACGAGGTAGCGCGTTAGAGCTATCGGTCAACACTCCAAATATAATAGAATTGAATGATACAAAGAAAGGCATGGAAACAAAACAAAAACTTCCGCAGCACGCCTAGTGATATGGTGGCCAACTACAAGTCTGAAGATATTAGCTCCCAAACATTTTAAATTTTTATTTTTATTTATTTAACCGGGTCACTCCATACCATATTTAATTTAATTTCCATTAGAAACAAATTGCACCAACTGGAGACTTTGGACTGGGTGGTTTTATTCTGAACTGTGTACACCGATGTTGTATGACTCATTCTTTGAAGATGTTGCTGTTGTTGATTCATTTAGGGGCTTTTCAACATCGTGGTCATGTAGTCCCGTGTACGTGAGTGTGTGTGGAATTTTTCCGATAACCTGTGTTATTGTGATGGCTGTTTTAATGTGAGTATTTTTAATTCAGATGCGGTTTGGATAGGAGGCGGCCGTGGCCTTAATTTAGGAACTATCCCGGAATTCACCAGGAGTGGAAGTGGTAAACCACGGAAAAATACTTCCAGGATGCTGAGGTGGGAATCAAACCCACCTCTACTCAGTTTTGCTTCACGAGGTTGAATGTACCCCGTTCCAGCCCTCAGACCAGAATAACATGTTTTGGCAGAGAGGGGATTGAAGCTGGACCTCCGGGGCCAGCCATATTAGAAGTTGATTGGCACTGAGTTGTGGGGATAAAATGATTCTCTCTAAACTTGGGGACCCAGGGTTTGATTTCTGGCTCCACCAGAGATTTAATGGCACGATTACGATGCACTTAACATAACGGGCCGTGATGTGACTTGACGGCAAGAATTATGCCAATATTAGGGATGCGTTAACAATGAATAGTACTGATTGGTTGTGTGGAGCTGGAAAAGCATGACTCAGACTAAAAGAGATAAGACAACGTCAGATGTTATTGGATTTGGGATACTTTCCCAGAAACGTAAAATAGAGTTTGTATTCAATATTCCTTGTTATGTATCAGTATTCCATGCCAGGAGTGTCAATTGAGATTATTCGGTGGTCTGAACTTCCTATAAACAAGTGTTCAGATCTCAGAAAGTAGATACAGTAGGACCAGGGATTATTTCTTGTTTTGATGCTTACTATCAGCTCAAATATAGGATACTTGTTCTTTAACTCCCTATATACTTGTTAAATTATTTTAGAAGCTAGTGACATATTGTTCAGCGGTCCCGTGTACTTGCGTGTATGTTTAATCTGATTACTGTAATAGTGTGATTACTGTGATTTCTATATTAGTGGATATGATAGAGGTAGGTTGGTCGCGACTTAAAAAAACTTACCACCCCAATATTTGCCTTGAAACTTTAAAAAACTCCAGGGTAAAACCACAGGATGGCCTCTCTAAGCATAGTAGGCAATCTCTTAATGTTTGTATTATTTAAAAGATACAGTAGGGACATTTGAATTAGTTGCAAGCATTTTTGTTGTTGTTCTTTAATTTGAGGGGCTTAGACATCGTGGTCATTAACCCCGTGTACTTAGGTGAGTGTAAAATATATTTGTCTGATACCTTTTGTTATTATGATGACTGTACTAGTGTGTGTATTTGTAATTCAGATAAGAATTAGGAAGAAGGTCACCGTGGCCTTAAGTTAGGAACCATCCTGGCATTTTCCTGGAGTAGATGTGGGAAAAACGGAAAACCACTTCCTGGATGGCTTAGGTGGGAACTGAACCCACCTCTTCTCAGTTTTGCCTCACGAAGCTGAGTGTACCCCACGCCAGCCCTCAGTTCAAAATTAAATTTCTTGGCAGAACTGGGAATAGAACCTGGACTTCTGGATCGACAGCCAAGAATGGGACTTTTTATTTATTTATGTATTTATTTACTTATTTATTCACTTATTTACATATTTACTTATTTATTTTGCTTATTTACTAATTTACGTATTTACATAATTATTTATTTACTTATTTACTTATTCATTTACTTATTTACTTATTTACTTGTTTTTACTTATTTATTTACTTATTGATTTATTTATTTACTTATGTATTTACTTATTAATTTACTTATGTAATTATTTATTTACTAATTATTTACTTATTTACTTATTTACTTTTTCTTCTTCTTCATCTTATCCCGCTTCAAACGGGGTCTATGTTTCTGGCCGTTCTTTTCCACTTCTTCCTGTCCCCCACATCATCTTCCTCTAACTTTTTCTCCTTCAGGTCTTCTCGGATATCGTCAGTCCATCTTCTTCTAGGTCTGCCCCTAGTTCTTGTTCCATCTACAACCAGATCCATTACTCTCCTCCCTACATAGATTTCGTCACTTCGCATAATATGCCCATGCCACAACAGTCTTTTCTCCTGGATTCTCTTTGATGCTTTCGTCACTTCACCAGTTCCTCTGATTTTCTCATTTTTGATGTGGTCCTTCTTAGTGACACCACTCATCCATCTGAGCTTCTTCATCTCCATCACATCCAATTTGTTCCATTGTGACTTTGTTGCAGCCCACGTCTCTACTCCGTATAACATGGTTGGCCTTACTGCTGTCTTGTAGGCTTTTCCTTTCACTTTTATGCCGAGTCTCTTGTCACACAGAATTCCATAAATCCTTTTCCAGTTCATCCAGGCTGACTGTTCTCTGCTGTTGATTTCCGCTTTTATGTTGCCATCGTCTGACACCAATGACCCTATATACTTGAAGCTACCCACTGACCTTGAGCTTGTTCCATCCATCTCTACCAATTAATTTCCCTCGCCTCCAAGGCACAGGTACTCTGTTTTCTTCCTGCTGATTTTCAAGCCTCAGTTTTCCAGGGATTTTCTCCAGTTTTCCAGCCTTTCTTCCAGCTCTATCTTACTGCTGCTGCACAAAACAATATCATCAGCAAACATCATACACCATGGCGCTTTACTTTGTAAGCCGTCAGAGAGGACGTGTTCTTTTGACCAGCTCGGCACGAGATTGCTGTCCCAGGGAGTTTCGGGTTAGGAGAACGGGTACGGGGTGTTTTAATTAGCCCCAAGAACACGTCAGAAGGAAAAACAAATCTAGAAATCACAAGGTCCCAGGCTTAAGTAAAAATTGTTTGCGTTTATTCAGAAATCAGATCCCTAGCCTAATTCTTTGAAGGGTTCCGGTGGCTATTACACCCTACTTTAACCTAATCTAAATCCATGATGACGCATCAGCTAACTATTCCCTACAAACCCCCTTCAAGAAATCCTACTTACAGAAGAAATCAAAATCCAAGCTAGGAATCGTGACACAAAAATGTTCTTTCATATGCAAAATACAATTTCATTGACTAATAATAACAATAGTTACACCTGGTCCTACTACAAATAAAATGTCTCACTTCTACAATAAATCTAATTACATTTAATCATAGCATGGATAAGAATACGAATTTAAGGCGGTGTCACGTCCAACATTTACTATTTACGATACGTGCATCTAAGCTAAGTCTTGACATGAAATTATGCTTTACGTTAAGTTGACGATAAGCGTCGAGCAAGAAAAGAAAATTCAAAACTAATGGTATGCACAGTCTACACTATGCACGAGTCAAACTTGACCCATAAAAAAAATTGGTTGGTTGGTTGGTTGGTTGGTTCCTTAGTTTAGGGGCTGCGACAATGCGGTCATGTAGCCCCGTGTACTTTGGGTGTGTGTAGAATCTGTCTGATAACCGGTGTTAATTGTGATGACTGTATTAGTGTGTGTATCTGTTTTTTAATTCAAGTAGAGACTGCAACTTTGAATTTTCAAATAGTTCCTACTTTTGCCACCAAACGCCACCGTCAACGACTACTAGGCCTAGTTCAGAACTAGCTACTAGACGCCACCGCAGTCGGCTCTTGGCAACGAACGTAGCAACCTAAGAGCGTTGTTTACATTCTTAACCTATCCAATTTAGTTTCACACAGGTGTAATTAGTGGAAAGATCTTTAACATGCCATAAATCTATGACATGGGACCGCCGGCTTTACTTCCCCTCCGAAGGAAGGCATACTGAGGGATTTTTAACGCTCTTAAAAAATCCGACGGCTTCGGCCGGGTTTGAACCCGCTATCTTGGGCATAGAAGCTCAGCATGCTACCAACTACGCCACCGAAGCCGCATAAAAAAAATTGACAACACAAATATGCACAACAAGAATACCTTCCTAAGTTTGCTCCATTCGAGCCCTGCGTGCTTCAGGCATATCACTGTTTGTGATACACTGTCATATGTTCTGGAGGAAAAGATCGGTCGGTGAAAGCATGCAGTTACCTTTCATGTCTAATATCACATTATTACACACAACCGTGGTTCTACACAAATCTCACGTTGTGGTAACTGCCGTCTCAAAAATGGTGAAAATCCTAGTATATATTAGCATAGAAATGCGAGGAATCCACATCCATCCCCCTCGTGACGCTTTTCTCTCAAAAGAAAGAAACTCATTTAATTATTCAGCGTTCTAGTTAAGTCACGTGATTATTAAGTTTCCATTTAATGCAAAATTCTATTTCAATCGTTATTTAAATCGCTCTATTATTTGCTCTTATTTATTCCTAGTTCCATGATTATTAGATCGTAGAGCCTCGTAGTAAGCATCACCTAATGTAGCCCTCGCTCACACATTAAAATTCTCACTCTCCAAATAGAGTATAACCGTACGCTTCAATCACGTGTAGCCCCTGCTTTCACGGATAAAATAACATCAACGCCCAATAAAGGTGGAATAAACCTCACAAACGCTGGTAAAACAGCTCAATCTTTGTCTGGCACTTTCACTGTGCTCCAAAACTATGTCACTAAACAGACATCATCTCCACGTAGCCCTACCTTGACACAAATTCATCGTAAATAAGATCTAGGAATGTATCTAATCGTATGTGAAACAGAGTCATCTTCCTTGAATTCTTAATAATCACACTTTTTTTCTTGTACGGTCTAGTGGGAGTTTCCTTTCATCAGTGGAGGTAAAGACCGGATCAGGATTGGTGTCAGATTGCCATTTAGCAGAGTGAAATGTCTTAGTTTCTTTAGCATCAAAGACGAGATAAAGATCTTGGCTTTCACACCATGTAGCAATTTTTACTCCATTTTCATCATTGTTTGAATAATCACACTCATTAACCACCACTGAATGCATTAAACTTTCCAATTAACATCATCTTATAACTTGGATTATGAGAATTATGAACTCAGGCCTCCTACAAACTAAGCCAATATGCATGAAATGTACAGCAGTCTTCTGACGTCTTAAATTATACATTTCCTTTCCTTCCATAAAATACAGCTGTGTACAATCATGTTTAATTAAGCCTGCCTACAGAAAATCTTGCCTCATTGTCTTTTAAATGCACAAAATCTTAGCTTCATCACGTTATAAAATGTGGTACAGTTTTCAATGTCGCATTCTCTGCAGCAATGAAATAAATGAAACGAGTTCTGGTTTCAACTGGTGCATTCTGAAACACATGTTCATGGCTGGCCTCGCACAAGCTAGGCTGATTTGCGTACTCATATCGTGAACGATTTAACTAAAGCAATAATAATACGTCTTCTGCCGGACGAGAAATGTTACACTAACTTAATTCTGTACTCACATAAACAAATAAAACAATTCCTTCACTACCTAGCTACTGTACTGTAAACTGTGCATATCGTTCGGTCCCTTATAACTAATTCAAGAGTCATACCACATGCACATCATCAAATCTAAATAGTAGTATAACCTGGACTCACATGTTGTTGTGTTGTACTGGGTTCTAAGTAAATGGGTCTCTCCAGCTTACCCATCCAGTCCGTTTAATTCCAGCCATCGTAAGGTCCATATTCATCTCGGCTCCAATTGGCTCCCATCAATTTAGAACATCATCCTTCTCTCAGTTTCCATCAGAATCGGCATTTGCCCTTCAGTCCTTGGGTCGAAGTCCATTCCTAACTCCATTCTTACAGTTATCTCTTTTATAACTCGTATCGGATTTATCTGTAGTCCGTAAATTGTCAATATAAATTATCTGGATTCTGCGTAAACACTACTGTATGAAAAATAGTTCCTTTCACTTCACTCAATAAAACTGGTATGCTATCGGCGTAGCCAATCACACTGACTTTCGGCTTCATACGTTTGTACGTTCAATGTCCACTAACTCAAATTAACCACTGGTCAAATGAAATTTGTAAAAGAAATCCGTCTACAGGTTTTTATCACTTATGGATTATTAGTGCGCTGTACGTTCGGCTACGTTAATCATACACACTGTTCTAATATACTGTAGATCACAGTCACTGTAGTGTGAAAACTTACGATTTCCTCGTGCAATCTGAGATCACGCTCTCGTCAAAAACGACCACTTTCCACGCACTCGTGACAAGAATTAATGTCAAGAACAACTCACGACCACCGTCGAGCAACAGCTCTCAACAACTGTCCGTCAGCAAACTGTCAGTCCATCCCAGACATCAGTTCGGACTCTAGGTTCAAGCGACCTTCTCAATTAATAAATCTTCTTTCATTATATGCTCGTTCCACGGTGGAAAATAATTATGTAAATAATCTCAAATAATAATAAAATTTTGTTACAATTTCAAATCCGGAGTTTCTTGGGCGATAATTTTAAATAAATGTCCGGACACTTCCATGGCCTTGCCGTAGATCTGCCCTTCCGCTCGTGACGTCATTCTACGGCTATCATGTGAACAACTCACGCTACGCTCTGCTCAATCTATCTCCGTCTTCGATAATAATAATCAACAATGAGTGGATTGACGTGATCGTGCTCAATACATATCTTGGATAATTCTTACATACTTTTCCGGAACTGCTCTGGTCCTCAGGCATCACCAGACTTTCTGTCGTGGAACTCTATCATAAGCCTTCTCTAAGTCTATAAAGAACATACGCAGTTCTTTATTTTTCTCCTTGTTTCTTTCTATGTTCCCGTGGCTCATAATCTACAGATTAACGGTCACGTTAAACTACAAGCTTCCTTCCTTCCTTTCTTTCTATGTTTTGTCAAAGTGCCAAAATTGCCTCAGTGGTACTTCTCCCTGGCATGAAACCGAACTGTTCTTCCCCAATTATTGTTTCATCTCGAAGCATTTTCTCGATAATCATCTCCCTGATTTTCATGGTATGGGACATAAGCTTTATTCTTTTGTAGTTAGAGCAGTCCTGGACGTCTCCCTTTTCCATGTAAATAGGGACCTTCGCTGTCTCCCTCCACTCGATGGGCATTTTCTCTTTCTTGTAGATCTGCTGCATGAGATCCCACAGCATATCTATTCCTGTCTTTCCAAGACACTTCCATACTTCTTGTGGAATTTTATCAGGCCCAGGTGCTTTTCCATTTTTTATCTTCTTTGCCGCAACCATCACTTCTTCTCTACTAATTCCTGTTTTAAATCCTGAGTGGGGATAACATCTTCAAAAAACATTCTTTTATTTTCCTCGTTGAGTAAATGGTTGAAATATTCCTCCCGCCTTTTCTTGATCTGGTCGTAATCTTGAAGAACTACTCCTTCACCACTCTTCATCTGCTTAATATGGGTGAAATCTTACGATGCCCTATCTCTTGCCTTCGCTATCCTGAAAAGTTCCTTCACTCCTCTGGTAGTGTCCAGCTCCTCATAGACATCACCCCAAGCAGTTGCCCTAGCCTTTCCTACTTCTCGTTTAGAATCTCTATTTGCCTGTCTTCATCTGTCCCAGATTGATCCCAGTTTTTCTTGGCAAGCTTCTTAGCCTTAATTGCTTATTTTACTTCATTATTCCACTACCAAGTTTCTTTGTCTCTAGGAGCAACTTTACCTGAGTTTTTTTAAATCTAAAACGGCTTCCCCTGCTTGTCGAATTATTTTACTGTTCACTTCCCACCATTTCTGTACTCCTTCTGTTGGTTGATACAGCTGTAAGACTTCAGTTCTGAACTCTCTGCTCATAGTTGGATCTACTAATCTCCACCATTTGATTTGTGGCACTGTTTTCTTTTCTATATGTAGCTTGCTGCTAACATACTGATAATCTACAACTAACACTCTGTCTTGTGGGACTACATGTTCTCCTGCTATGACTTAGTTCTGCACTTCCTTCATATGTTTTCTTCTACACATAATATAATCTATTTGACTTTCCTTTCCTCCACTTTTATATTATGTTACCAGTTGCTGGTCACATTTCTTTAAAAAGGTGTTACATATAGCATAGTCTACTCCCAGTCCAAAATTTACCACTCTCTCACCTTCTGCATTTCTTTCGCCTATTCCCCAGCCTCCATACGTGATTCATTCATTGTTTTGTGTTCGCCATATTTAGAGTTCTCTTCCTTTATTATTACCCACATGACCATTCAAATCTCCCCCTCTCTATCTCTCTCTTATTTATTTATTTGTTTATTTATTTATATATTTAGTTAGTTAGTTAGTTAGTTAGTTAGTTAGTTACTTTCTTTACTTTTATCATTGTGGCCACTAGGGTCCGCGAGATCTCAACTCTTTTTCTTCTTGTTAGCCCACCACGCCTTCATCCTTTCGGAATGGGATTTCTTCCATTCATCCGAGTGAACATATTATCTCTTACTGGGTTTTACTTCCTCTTGATGAACCTGACGGAGTTTGTGTTTCAAAGTTCTGATTCGGAAATTTCAAACATTAACAAGTCTTTATCCACTTCCACCAACCAAAGATGCATCCATCACCTTTAAACCTCGGAAGTATGATAATAGACGGTTGGAGAATCAACTGACTGGCATTCTGAGGAGGTGGGCATAGAATGTTATTCTCCGTTTCCGGATTACACTTGAGATCTTTTCAGTGTGTGAGCTTGCCACGGTGGGTGAGTGGTTATAGTGTCGGACTACCAACCCCAAGATTGCAGGTTCGCCCCTGGCCATGGTAAGTGATTTTTGAAGGCGACAAAAATCACGATACTCATGTCATACGTTTTTGGCATGTTAAAGAACCCATTTGAATTCAGTAGGCCGTGTTCAATGGCAAAATTAATCTCGGGATTTCCGCCAACACAAAGTTCCTCCATTCTCTACTTGAAAGCGCTGTAGTGTCAAGGAGTTTAGATATCTAACCTCCTTGACTGTCATAGCGTTCAAAGGAACGACGAAATTCGACGTGCAAGCTACCCTCTGGGTGTCAATTAACAAAGGTTGCGCCAGGCATCCGAGGCCATACGATATTATTATTATTATAGTGTGGGAGCCTGTAACCTCCATCTTTGAACTTAGGACCAAGAATTTTCCTAATGATCTTTCTTTCCTTAACTTCAAGTCTCTCAATCGGGCCAGCTGCGCGGTTTGTTAGGCATTCCGTTGCATACAGTGCTTCCGGTCTAATCACAGTTTGATAGTGTCTTAACTTTGCATTCCTAGAGATGGACTTTTTATTGTACAGTTGGTGTGTGAGGTGGAAGGCTGCTTAGAATTTATTGACTCTTGTTGAGATGTCGAACTTTTCAGAATTATTTGGTTCGATCCACTCACCAAGATATTTAAACTTTTAAGATCTGGCCGTGGGTGGTTTGAAGATGAGCTGGAGCTTCTTTTATATTGGAGATGAATTGGGTTTTAGTGTAAGATATCTTGAGTCCTATTTTGGTTGCACAATCATGTAAGTAACTTACTTGTTGAATGGCTATTTCTGGACAGGAAGCAAAAAAGCGAAGTCATCTGCAAATGCGAGGCAATCAATATTGATGTTATCCCGTGGTATGCCTATGTGTACTCCATTAGGAAATCCTTTGGATTGAAGAACGTGCCTCCGTTCTCTTATGGTCTCTCAAGGGCACAGTTGAACCCGCAGTAAACTTCGATGTTGCCGGTGTAAAATGTTTAAGCATCACAGAGGGCAAATATTTTTAATCCGTATTTTGTCGGTGTATTTGGAATATACTGGATGAATGCACATCGCCCTCTAATTGGTTCCAATTTCTCGTCCACAGTAACGTACTTACTCAACCAGTAAATTGTTTTACACTTGTCGGTAAATCTGTCAAGCACATACCTGACAGGAGCAAGCTTGTCTGTCTTCAACCTCTCAACTCTTGTTGCGCATACAACGCAGAACAATGAGGAACCTTTTAGCACTCAAGCAAGCACGTAGAATTTCAAGTCCAGTACCATCTGTGATCCAGAGTTCGTTGACATTAGTGTGGCTTAGCTTCTTCATTCGCAGTAAGTACAAGACACCAAATACAGCCATCATTTCACATCTCGTTGTGTCCTTTGGATCCCTTTCTCTAGAGTATTGAATTTCTTCTCGTTGACGCGCAATGAATAAGTTAGTGCACCTAACAATTTCGTCTACAGTATGAGTGACTATAAAAAGTAAGAACGCATCAATTTCCTTCTTTACATCTCTGTACCTTATACTGGCATGGGCAATTTGTTTCTCAAAATATTTTTGAGTTTGGTCCTGGATGTGGTTGAGAATTCAGTTTTTCTCCATTTTGTTTCTTTGTCCTTCCCCACGAAATATGCAATAGCTACAGGCTCACTAACATCGCCATCGTCACAACTCAGTTCAGAGCCAGTCTGGTGGTCGCTGAAATTAACTACTTCATTCTCTGTATCTGAAACTTCAAGTTGTTTACAAGTTCACGGATAGCCTCGTGATCAAGGAACCCCGTCCTGAAAATATTATTGCTAATATGAGCATGAAACTTACCAATTCTTCCTAATTTAGCACCGAGCAGAACAGAATAAATTTGGAATAAATGAATAGAAATACTAAGAATGTCAACCGTACATGGGCGTGCTTTAGAGCTTGTTATACGACAAATACGTCATTATAAATAGGCAGAAATTTTAAATAATAATTAAAGATTGTTGCTACAAAATTAATCAGCGTTAAAATAATCATAGAGAATAAACATGAAACAAAGATACTTGGATAGTTTTGCATACATGATCAGGCGCGTGGCGCACTGAGGTGTGTTGTACAGTAAATGTGTTGCTAGTGTGGCAACAAACACAGCTACAACAATAACGTTTTCGTCACACGACAGAAGACACTCCACTGAAGGAATAGGCGGGAAAACAACATAATGAATGGTCGCATTCCCTCCACACACCACGTGAAATGGAGTGCGCCAGTGCGCCCGTCGGAGGGTTAACTTCGTTGGTTGGTTCTTAAGTTTAGGGGCTGCGACAACGCGGTCATGTAGCCCCGTGTACTTTTGGTGTGTGTAGAGTCTGTCTGATAACCGGTGTTAATTGTGATGACTGTAATAGTGTGTGTTATCTGTTTTTTAATTTAAGTACTGCAACTAACAATTTTTCAAATAGTTCCTACTTTTGCCGCCAAGCGCCATCGTCAACGACTACTAGGCCAAGTTCAGAACTTAGCTACTAGACGCCACCGCAGTCGGCTCTTGGCAACGAACGTAGAAACCTAAGAGCGTTGTTTACATTCTTAACCTATCCAATTTATCTTCACACAGGTGCAATTAGTGGAAGGTTCTTTAACATGCCATAAATCTATGACATGGGACCGCCAGCTTTACTTCCCCTCCAAAGGAAGGCATACTGAGGGATTTTTAACGCTCTTAAAAAATCCGACGGTTTCAGGGTTAAATTTACATTGGCGTATAACATTTCACTTTTAAGAGTCTTGCTTAACCATGGCCAGAGCAGCTGATCGATTATCTGGCTATTTTAAGGAAGGAATAAGGCCAAACTATAATTAGAACCTGGCTTACTTATCAGATGCTTGTTAGATCGGGGATCATCGATCTTCACGGCTTGCGGACGTCTGGGAACAAGGTCCACAAGATGACGAACATCTTCATGCCCTCCTCGACCCAAGTCTGCTACAGAAACTCCGTTAACGGTGCTCATTTTGTAAAGGAGTCTGCTCCAGCCTATCTCAAACATGTTCAATGGGATTATAATCCGGTGAGTTTGGGGGCCAAGACAATGTGTAAAATCATTACTGCGTTACTCCAACCTATCCATGTTGACCTGAGCACGATAACAGTCCATTGCTCTTCTAAATAGGGAACTGTGAATGGAAGAGACTTAATGGAGGTATTGATGCAGATCATCATCCTCAATTTCCCTTATCCAACTCCGGCCGCGTTGTGAATTTCATGGCACCTGTCTCTTTATAACCATCATTTTTACTCCAATTGTGACAGTGCTTTCTGTACGATGAGATGTTGGCCTTGACATATGACGTGATTTCTTGATTGTTTATTTAAGATGAGATATCGACCATGGTGGGCGAATCAATACGTGATTCATTGAGTCTCGAATATCGCTGTTGCGAGTTATTTATGATAACACAAGAAACAATGGGTGTGTGACGTCAGTTGAATTGGTTTTCTGACTTGGAGGGTCGTTTGGAATTTAGCAAGTCATGAACTTTTCTCTTGAAGCCTCTGATGTTGAGCGAATCGTATGAAGACGGAAAAAGTATCATGAAATATATTGATATTATTTTTAATGAGTACAGTATCCTTTCTTTCCTTTCTTCTTTTGAAGTGTAGTAGATAACTTCCCAAGTAGTCAATATATCTTGTTGTTATTCTGTCTTACATATCAGTAGTTTTGTGTCCCGCGGCTGTGAGGGCAGATGCAACAAGTCCGGAGGTCACAGGTTTAAATCCCGGCACTGACAGCGGCTATCCTGAATGGGGTTATTCCCGGGGTTTCTCCACACTCCCTCAAGACAAAAGTCGGGATAATACCTACCTCATCCCTGTCCCTAATACATTTATACAAACTACTGGAGTCATCACATCAATAGAGGTTATCAGACAAGTTCAACACACACACCCAACTACTCAGGGCTGATGACCGAGATGTCCCAAACTTCTAAAATGAATTAACAAAGACAGTAGTCTTATCTTTTCTTCATCATTTAAAGGAGAATAAATGGGCACCCACGATAGATAATTTTAGTCCCGTCGAATTTATCCACCGATCGACTGTGGACGAGAGGTCAACGTTTGGGACACAATCCAGGTCACTCTTGTCACACTGTCCTTGGTCGAGTCTAACCACCTTATCTTTAACATATTTTCATTTATGAGATCAGCTTTTGTCCGTGTGTGTGTGTGTGTGTGTATGTGTGCGTGTGTGTGTGCCCCCTCCCCGCCTAATAAAATCTAAACGGCCGGAGCGATGTCAAAGAAACTCGGAAAAGACATAGTACTATTTTGTCCGACCACGACCGTGCCTTTCAAATTGTATTATGTCTCTCCAATCCAACATGGCGGCTGTGCGAAATATTTCACCGACATTCTACATCTCCGAAACTATTACTAACATCACCCTGAAATTTTGTGCGGTAATAAAGGGCACTACTGAACGTTCACCTATATGTAACTTTCAAAAACCTGTTAAGTACAAAACGAATATGGTGACCAAGCGAAGTTGAAACATTCCAATTGAGTTTTCTCGCGATTTAACCATATGCGCGCAGTGAAACATGGTATAGCAAATGTTTATACACATTGTAATGCACTGCCATCTAATTTAGTTCAATTGTTTACATAACCTCAAGATGGCGGCTGTGCAAATTTTTAAAATTAAGTTTTAAATTCTTGTGTCCTAATCAAGCGATCTATGTCAACGTTTGAATAATGAACCTACGCAATAATTGTCATCTAATAATACATAACTCTATGGCCTATATTTATACAAAAGTCCAACATGGCGACCATTCAAAATATTTCGACGGTTCTCAATATCTACGAATCTATACAGCAATCAAACTGAAATGTGTATTTTGATAGAGGCGATTAACATAAGTAGGATATATGAAAATAGGCTGTTTAGTTCTCTACGGAACTACTCGTTTAGGTCTTTCTCTTGCCTTTCTTCCTTCAATGTTGAGCTCCAACATCTCGTTCGGTACCATTCCCTCTTCCATCCTCTTTGCATGTCCACACCATTTCTCCATTCTATCATAAAGTTCTTCCATTCCAATCTCCTTTCTGGCATCCTCGTTTCTTGCTCTGCCCCTTCTTGTTTTTCCTTGCAGCTGCCTTCTGTGGTCTCGGGGTTCATAATCAGACATTGGTTTCAAAGATCCAGAGTTCTATTCCTGGCTTCATCAAAAAAAAAATCTGATCTGAGGGCTGGAACGGGACACACTCAGCCTCGTGAGGCAAACCTGAGAGATGGGTTGGACTCCAACCTCAGCCATACTGGAAGTGGTTTACCACTTCTACTCCAGGCAAATGCAGAGTTGGTTCTTAACCTAAGGCCACGGCCACTTCCTTCCAAATCCTAGCCTCAATTACAAATGCACCCACTTCCACAACCCAACCATGAAAATGACACAGGTTATCAGACAGATTCCACACACACGCTCAAGTACACGGGGATGCAATACCACAATGTCACAAAGCCCCTAAATGAATCAACAACTATTTATTATACTTCTCATGAAAATTTCATCCCACTTACCTGCGTTCCTTGTCAGTGTCTGCCACATACTCGTATTTCAGGAAGAGACAATAGTTCATCTTGTGCATCATCTCTTTACGATTCCTTGATACTCCTTTCCTACAAGTCTGGAGAAATCTGGATGCAGGTGGTGTGCTTAAACTTCTTTATAGCATTCAACTTTTAAGGTTTGTAATAAGGTGACCAACGGGGTTAGGACATAACAGGAGAGCGTTTATCAGACAATGAAATTACCATATTAGGTCTCTTTTAACCTAAGCAGTGCAACCGAAACAACAGCAAAGGCCCGGGTTTGAATCCATGATCAGCCTTAGGATTTCTAATTGTTGTTTGAGATACTGGATTGGTACCGTTGACATGAAAGCTACCCATTTCGTGTAAATATAAAAGACTTGCCTCAGGGTAGTATAGCCACACTACTTTTATGTCCAACTTCGTAGTTAAGTGGATAGGATCTACACCAGACCCGTTCGGAGGTCATACAAGATTATTATTTATTATTCTTAATGTTTATTTTTACATCATTATCACAGCAAATAGCCGCTTACATTAGTTGAAAGTTGCAGCCTGGTTCGGCCTTAGCAAGGAACTATCTGAACTGAAATACAATGTATGTAAATTAATCTGTAGAGGAGCCTCAAATGACATTAATTTTGTGCCCACACTCTTCACGAGTCTCCTTCATTTATAGGATGAGTTAAATTTCCATCTGAGTCATATTCGATCCTTGTTGAGTGATGGACCGGAGTATTTTCACTAAGGAAATTCCTGACAATATGGAAGGTGTTTAACAGAACTGCCTTCTGTATTTTAATACATATCTGCGGATGCAGATTCAATACTGATGGACTACTGTGGAGGGTTTTGGGTATAACACCAGTACATGATAACTGTTCATTGCATACCTCCCCTGCCGTGTTGCTGGTGCTATTTCAAACTGACCTTTCACTTTGCTCCCCTCAACAGCTGAATTCCACTCCACCCCTCCCTCCAAGATATCTCACAATAACTTGACCGCTAACACTTAACACTTTTCCTCATTCAATTGTATGAACACATATGCAGATGATTATGTGAAATATCAAATTCGGTCAGAGGTGGGGAGGAGTATAGGTGAGTGTAAATACTTCTTAGATAGACATGAAGATAACAATAGTTTAAAAGTAATCCATTCTAATATTAGAAGTCTTGCAAAACACAAGAATAGCTTAGACGTTACTCTGAAGGCTTATGAAAATATATTTGATGTTGTGGTCTTAACGGGAACGTGGAAATTAAATAACGCAAATGTTACTAAACATAGCTGCTATAAATCGTACTATAATGAAAGTGAAATAAATCAGAATGATGGAGTAGTCATCATGATAAAAGATGGATTACAGCATGAAGTTAAGTGTGTAGCATACAAAGATTTCAAATTTATTCGAGTAGTTGTTAATAAAAGCGACAACAAAATAGCAATAACAGGGGTGTACAAACCACCAAAATACAACAAAACATTATTTCTGGATAATTTAAATAACTATATAAAAACAAATTGTCAGCTAGAAAATGAATTAATAATTGGTGACATGAATATTAATTTATTCGAAAATCAAGATTTAGATGATTATTTAAACCTTCTTAATGAATTTGATTTCAGATCTATAATCAATGGTACAACTAGGAAAACTGAAACTAGTAAATCATGCATTGACCACGCATTTCTTAAAAGTAGGCTTTCGAATGAAAATATTCTCTCTATCATCTCGGAAAGCAAAATAACTGATCACAATACAACAATAATTGGCCTAAAATTTAATCAAGTTAGTTGTCAGAAAAATAAACCAAACATTAGGAATTATCAAAGACATAAATTAGATTATGTGGAACTAAAACAGAAGTTAAACAACATCAACTGGGATAATAAACTTGGAGAAGGACATTTGGATACTAAAGTAAATATATTTTTTGAAACAATACAAAGCTGCATCCATGAATCTATTAAACAGTTAAACTCAAAGCGAGTCAAAAGAGAAGAGTGGATAACCCTTGCATTGGTAGAGTCCATAAATACTAGAGATAAATTATACCGCGCTTATATGGCAAATAAAAATAATGAAGAAATAAGAGAGAAATATAAAAAATACAGAAACAAATTAAATGAGCTAATAAACTAGGCAAAACTAGATTACTACAGACATTTAGTAAATGCTAGTTCAGGAAATCCTAAAAAGATTTGGGGTATAGTTAATGAGGTAGCTCAGAGAATTAATCAAAAAGAGCAAATTAGTGAAATAAGGTATCAGAATGAAATTTACAAAAGTGACACGCAAATTACGAATAAATTTAATGAATATTTCATAAATAAGACTACAGAGATGTCCAAATGTATAAAGAAAAGTGGAAACGCCACACTTAATATAACTAGCAATAAGAGCTCATGCTTCATGGCCCCGGTAAATTCCACGGATTTGAAAAAAATCCTAGGTGACATAAGTGACAGTAAAGCTATGGGAATAGACAATATTTCATCAAAGGTTATAAAACAAAATATAGTATCATTAGAGAAACCGCTTTTAAATCTCATAAATCAATCTTTTACAGAAGGATATTTTCCAAAGCAACTGAAGTCAACAATAGTTAAACCAATCTTAAAATCAGGCAATACTATAGATATGGGAAATTATAGACCGATATCTCTGATTACAATAATAGCAAAAATATTTGAAAAATGTATCAAGAACAATATTTTCCAGTTTTTACTGAAGCATGACATTCTATCAGCAAGGCAATATGGATTTATAAAAAGTCGAAGTACTGTGGATGCAATTGCAACACTAACTAAACAAATACAATAAAAATTAAATTGCTCCAAACCATCACTAGGAATATTTTTAGATCTTACTAAAGCTTTCGACACTGTATCACATGATATTCTCCTCCAAAAAAATAGAAAAATACGGTATTCGAGGCACAGCTCTTAATCTCATCGGAAGTTAACTTACTGACAGAATCCAATATGTAAAAATAAATGACACATTGAGTACACCGATGCAAGTAAAAAGGGGCATACCACAAGGAACACTATTTTTTATTATATACATTAATGACATAGAAAAATCAATAAATAATCAAAACAATAGTTCAATCATCACTTATGCAGATGACACCGCTATATTTGTTGAAGGGAATACATGGGAAATAGTCAGGCAAGAAGCAACCGAAGCTTTAAAAGGGATTAAATTATGGCTGGATAATAATGAATTTTTTCTGAATGTAAATAAATCAAAATTTATTATTTTCACATTAAAAAACAATCAAAATTGCTTCAACGAGCTTACAGTACATCGGGAAAACTGTAATACAAGCTGCAACTGCATAAAAATCAACCGCACACAAAATATAAAATACCTAGGAATTTATTCTGATGAAGACATGAAGTGGAGATCGCACATTAATTTCATCACAAAGAAAATAAGGAGGACAGTTTATGTATTTCATTGTCTGAAACACATTGTCAATATTAAACTACTGAGAGATATCTACTTTGCACTTATTCAGTCTACTCTCACGTATGGAATAATTGCTTGGGGAGGAGCTTATCAAACTATTTAAAAAAAAAGCTCAAGTAATGCAAAACTTGGTGTTGCGTATCATGTATAAAAAGGAAAGGTTATATCCTACTAATGAATTGTATGCGGAAGCAAACGTCATGAATATAGGACAACTTTACGTGACGGAAGTCTATAAATATATCTATAAAAATAAAAATTCAGTCATAAACATGAGCCACACCTACCAAACAAGAGGTAGAACAGGAAATATGTCTTTCCTCTTCAAACCAAATCTATCTATTGCAAAGCGTAATTTTCAATACTTTATTCCTAAATTTTACAATATCCTTCCCAAACCCATAAAAGAGCAGTTACATAAATCTACAAGGTTTATACGTGACGCAAAGATATTCGTTCGAGAAAATAAAAATGTCATTAAAGATATATTAAAGTAGCTTAATCTATAAATTACCATTGCTACCTAGCTATTTCACAACGCTTATTTTAATATATACAGTATATGTAATATATTTTTAACATGAACACTTAACGTTATAATTAGGTAAGTAGACCTAATATGCCACCCACAAGGCCTTGCCTTACGTGGTATAGCTTACATGTATTCTTCCCTAACTCGGCTGAATTTTATATTCATCACATAGATCTCAGAATGTACATTTTTAGACTAATACGTTTACTTAGATAATAATCAGAAATAGACTAAAGTTATGATATGATGAAGATTGTACATATTTAATATAACGGGACTCCATTGATCAAGAGAACAAGTGAATTATACAATGTTGTAGTGCAAAGGACAATGTGTATATAGCACACGCGATTTCTTGAACAATGTACGGACGTATGTCCTAATACTTAAAAAGCTATGTGTGTATATATGTTCTTGTATTGCTGGATGTAATATTGATTATTCTTAATAAAAATAAATAATAATAAAAAATAAAATTAAAAAAATATTGGGATTGTAGTCACCGACTCAAGTTTCCACATCTGCTTTATCTCAATTGCCAGCTCTGTGTACTTAAATATTTTAGTAGCAGCTGTTGTTTGGATTTTTCGTGTGTTGGGACATGCGATATCTATCAGTAATGCATCTCGGTGTTCTTTATTGATGATAATGATATCTGGCCAGTTGTTACTGACGGCAACATCTGTCACAACTCCTCTGTCCCAGTAGAGCTTGTGGGTGGCATTTTCGAGTACTGAAGATGGTGCGTATTTCCCATAGGGGACGGAGCTTGAAGAAGTTAGTACTTCAAGGCCAATTTCTGGTGGATAATAATATATAATAACCCCGGGCACTACAGCCCATGAAGGGCCAAGACCTACCAAGCGACCGCTGCCCAGCCATTTGGTCTGCAGATATTGGGGTGAAGCATGGTCAGCGCATCGGGTTCCCTCGGCCGTTAATCTTGGTTTTCGTGAACGGGGCGCTGCCTCACTGTCAGACAGCTACTCAATAGTTCACCCCGTTCCAGCCCTCACGTTAGTTTCTAAAATCCCTGATGCAGCCGAGAATCGAACCCGGGGTCTCCGGGTGAGAGGTAGGTGCGCTACCCCAACACCACGGGGGCAGCAGTTTCTGGTGGATAATGTTGGAAATTTGATCGTGTCTTATTATTATTATTATTATTATTATTATTAATAATAATAATAATATTAATAATATTAACGATAGAACATCGGTGCTTTCCTTCAGATGTAAGAATAGAGGATACTCTATGATTAACTTCCACGCTCCTACCAATGACTCTAACAGGAAAAACCCAGAAATGACAAACCATTACTGGGATGCCCTTGAGGAAACCCTAGACAAGGTCCCAGATCACCATACGACTATATTGTTAGGAGATTTCAATGCCCAGATCGGTAGAGAACAGAAACACCGGAAGATTGTAGGAAGATATCCTGCCCATAGGAGAACCAACACCAATGGGGAACGATTAATCAGTGTCTGCACCAAGTATGGATTACGTTTGATGTCTACAGCTTTCAAACACCTTCCCAGGAAGGCCATGACATGGCGATGCCCAAATAGCATGTTGGGTGAATTCCAAATCGACCACGTAGCAATAGACAAGCTGCACCATAGGGATATTATGAATGTCAAGGTGCTACGAGGAGCCAACATTGACTCTGATCACTACCTGTCTCTGGTTAAGACGAACCTGAAACCACTAATAAAGACCACTGGTATGCTAGCAAAGAACACGAAGATCCCTAGGTTTGATATCACCAAACTTAAAGAAGACAGCACTAGAGGCTGATTCATAATACCAACAGGATTAACACATCTACAAAATGGGATCCGCTTAGGGATGCCATAACAGTAGCGACTCAGGAAACAATCCCCAATAGACCTAAAGGGAACAAGCATCCGTAGTGGTCCAGCGAATGTGATAAAGCTATAGAAGCCAGGCGACTAGCGTGTATCAAATGGAATGTACATAAGAACGAAGCTAATTTGCAAGCCTTTATTGCACAAAGGAAAACTACGTCGAGCATCATAAGAGGGGCCAAGAGGAAGCACAACCAGGAACTGATTAAGCAGGCAGAGGAGGATTTTGTAAGGAACAACTTTAGAGATCTATACAAAAGCCTCAAGCAACAAACAACCCAATTCGCGTCCCCTACCTTACACCTCCAGAGACCAGATGGATCCCTGTGTCTCAATGACAGCGATTGTACCAAGACCCTAGCTAACTACTTCAAAGGACTCTTAAATGCAGAAGAACCTATTGAGCGTCTCCAAGTTACAGAACCAGCTAACCCTAATACTGAGTATATCGCTCCTCCAACCTATGAAGAAGTCAGAGGTATAATTAAACTACTCAAGAATAATAAAGCTTCTGGGGAAGACGGGATAGTAGCAGAAATGCTAAAACATGCCGGAGAACACACCTTCAGGAGCATACATAAAGTAATTCTGGACATATGGACTAGTGAGAGGCTCCCAGATGATTGGACGTCAGCCATTATCCATCCAATCCACAAGAAGGGTAGCAAAACAGATCCCAGTAACTACAGAGGAATATCACTCATTGCTATTACCTATAAGATATTTTCCAAGATTCTGGAACGCCATGTAACGAGACAGCTGGATAAAGAGTTAGGAGAATATCAAGCAGGGTTCAGAGCATCTAGGTCCTGTACCAAGCAGATACACAATCTGAAGACCATCCTTCAATACAGCAAGTCAAGAGCCAGACAATGGGTAGCTATATTTGTCGACTTCCAGAAAGCATACGACTCAGTGGACAGAATTACTCTTTTTAACACCTTGAGAGAACTAGGACTCAACGACAAGATCAATAGGCTGGTGCAAGCCACCCTGCACAACACCACAGCCAAAGTAAAGTTTAGAGGACAGCTCTCGGAGAGTTTCACCATTAAAACAGGGGTGAGACAAGGAGACGGCATCTCATGCATATTATTTAATTGTGTTCTGGAAAAGATCATTAGAGAGTGGACGAGAATCCTACCAGAGAATACTGGATTACGAATGGGGATTAAAGCTGACAACCTAAGGATTCCATGCCTAGCCTTTGCAGACGATCTGACTTTATTGGCAAATGACATACAGGAGGCTACTACTCAGCTCCAAACACTGCACTCAATAGCGGCTAAAACGGGTCTTTTGATTAACATAGGAAAGACCGAGTTTGTTACTAAAATCAAGGATGCCCATAGAATGATGAGAGTCAGTGATAACATCTACATCAAGAGAGTCAAAAGTGAAAAATACCTTGGGGAATGGTTTTCAGAGGACCTCAGCGAAACAGTGGATCTTGAACACAGGAGACTCAAACTAGATAAGGCTTACCATGCCTGTAGAAAACTATATGCTTCAAAAAAATTGTCGATGAATGTCAAACTAAGACACTACAATGCAGTAAGGGGTAGGCTTTCTACTCAAATGTCAACCTCACCTGCACGTGGTGCACCCTGCTTTAGACTAACGAGGCTCTGACGACCGAGTGACTCCCGGGATAAGGAGTCCCCCACTACCATGCCACCGGCTCCCCAGGGAGGCGAATGAGCTGGTAGTGGTTAGGGCACTCTCTTGCCCTTGGGACAGGAAACTTTCCCTAAAGGCGGATGAACCACCTGTGGTCAACGGCATAGAAAGTCCTCAACGGCGGACCAGGCATAAGGGCAATGAGTCCCTCCTTGGCTGGAATGGCGGATGAAGGCTGCAGTGACTAGGATTTATTCAATCGTCTTGCATTTGCTTGCCATTGAACATCTTTCCTAAGTCATCAAGTAATGTGCGTTTGTTGATGTGCAGCAACATTCTCACGTAAAAAGATTTCACGCACAGCAGTCTTCCAACAACATTGACTTTCTTCAAAGTCCTGCGGCGATCAAGAAGTTGCGACGGGGGCAGGATTGTGATGTCTGGGAGCCTCTAGTGATAACTTGGCACGTAGGCGGTAGATGTGTGATCGGTCGTCTTGCTTAGGGTTGTGGCTGTAGAGCAATTCGGCCGCTGCAACTACGACTGAGCAGTCCTATTTAGGGTCCACTCTGCTCACCCCACATGGGGAAGGGGCTAGAAAAGGTGCCCTAAACATAGTCAGCCACTTATACTACCGATTGGATAGCCGCGTCCAAAGGTGTCACCTCCATGCGGTCGAAAATGTATAAGTAACAAATTTTATTTTGCAACCTGGAATGTAAGAACACTCACTGATGACCCCGCAAATGAGAGACCTGAAAGGAGAACAGCTATTGTGGGTAGAGAGCTACGGAGATATGACATTGACATAGCAGCACTTCAGGAGACCCGTCTTGCTGAGGAAGGTCAGTTGAATGAGCAAGGTGCAGGGTACAGCTTCTTTTGGAAGGGTAAACGTGAGGACGAACACAGAATACATGGAGTTGGCTTTGCCATTAAGAGCAAGCTTCTCAAGGATCTGTCAGAGCTTCCAACTGGGTATAATGAACGCCTCATGACACTAAGACTTCGGTTATATAACAACCAGCATGCCACGGTGATCAGCGCATACGCCCCCACACTAGATGCTGATGATGACATTAAGGAAAGGTTCTATTCAGATCTGGATACCGTCCTATCAAACATCAACCGTGAAGATAGGATCATCTTACTCGGAGATTTTAACGCTAGAGTGGGCAGGGACTACAATGTTTGGAATGGTGTCATTGGTAAGGAGGGAGTTGGTAGCGAAAACTCCAATGGTGTCAGACTGCTCTCCAAATGCACTGAACATGAATTGGTAATCACCAATACTATCTTTCGCCAAAAGAATCGCTTTAAAACATCATGGCAGCACCCTAGATCGAAGCACTGGCATCTTATTGACTATGTGATTGTACGCAAGAAAGATTTACGAGATGTTCTTATCACCAAAGCAATGACAGGAGCCGATGACTGTTGGACAGATCACCGGCTTATCAGATCAGTTATGCGTATACCATTGTCCACACAGAGGAGGAAGCAACAGAAGAGCTGTAGGCATGTTTTTGATACCGAGAAGTTTGGTAAGTCAGAGCATATCTCCCAATATAAAGAGTTGCTTAGCCAGACACTGCCACAGGAATACCATCCAGATGTAACACTGCACTGGGAGAGTCTGAAGACCGCTATTCAGAATGCTTGCAAGGAAACGCTGGGATATAAGACCAGGAAACATCAAGACTGGTTTGATGAAAATGATGAAGAAATAGAAGCATTAATCTCAGAAAAGAGAAAAGCCTTGCAAACTTGGAGAAAAGATATGAACTCCCGTACTAAGAAAGAAGCATTTTGTCTTGCGAAGGCAAATGTCCAAAGAGGAACTCGTGCTCTCAAAAATGCATGGTGGACATCCAAAGCTAAAGAGCTGCAATATCTAGCAGACAAAGATTCGCGACAGTTCTTCCAAGCCACAAAAGCGATTTATGGCCCCTCCACGTTTGGTAGAAATCCACTTTGGTCCAGTGACAAAAGTACACTTCTAAAAGATCAATACTCCATCATGAATAGGTGGAAGGAGCATTTTGAAGACCTCTTGAACCAGGACTCAGTTATTGATGAGCAGGTGTATGATATATTAGAACAAGCACCCATCAAAGAAGAACTCGGTACCCTGCCAACACTAGATGAGGTTCAGTGTGCTATTAATCAAGCAAAGCGACACAAAGCTACTGGATGTGATGGAATACCAGCGGAAGCTCTCAAAGAAGGAGGTGAGGAACTCATAAGCCACATACATGATCTTATCATTAAAATTTGGAGAACTGAAAAAATGCCTGCTGATTTCAGAGATAGTCTGATAGTTCCCATATTTAAGAAAGGTGATCGTGCAGACTGCAACAACTATCGTGGTATATCTTTGTTATCATGCCTTGGAAAGCTTATTGCTCGTATTTTGGCGAATCGTATTCTATCCCTGGTGGAGAAAATACTCCCAGAGAGCCAATGTGGTTTCAGGCCTTCTAGAGGAACTGCAGATATGATATTCACTGTTCGTCAGCTTCAGGAGAAATGTAGAGAGCAAAATAGACCTCTTTATATTGCCTTTATAGACCTCAGTAAGGCATTTGACTCGGTAAACCGTGAAGCCTTGTGGAAGATTTTATCATTGTATGGTTTTCCACTGAAATTTATTACCATCTTAAGACTACTCCACAATGATATGAAGGCAAATGTCATTGGTAACGACTCGATTGGAGAACCATTTCATATTAATACCGGCGTTAAACAAGGCTGTGTGATTGCCCCTACATTGTTTTCTCTGTACGTTGCCACTGTCATGCAGTTAGTCAAAGATGATCTTCCTACAGGCATACAGATAACTTACAGGATGGATGGGAAGATCTTTAATTTGAGCCGTCTAAAGGCAAGGACTCGAACATCTCCTGCTGCATTGGTTGAGTTACAGTACGCTGATGATAATGCAGTAGTAGCTCAATCAGAGGACGAACTTAGGAAAATCCTGAATGCTTTTTCTTCAGCCTACAAAAAGATTGGGCTGAAACTTAACACCAGTAAAACCCAAGTCCTCTACCAACCAGCCCCTGGACAAGGACAAAGAAACATCAATGTCACCATCGACGGAGCGAAGCTTCAAGAAGTTAACGCCTTTTCTTATCTTGGCAGCACCCTGTCATCAAGTGCAAATATAGATTCCGAAATCCAACACAGGATTAACCGTGCTGGGGCATCCTTTGCAAGATTGAGGTCTAGAGTTTTTGACAACCATGATATCAATGCTGCAACGAAGATCCTTGTGTACAACTCGGTTGTAGTTCCCACCTTACTTTACGGATCTGAATCCTGGACATGCTACAGACGTCATTTTAAAAAGCTGGAGCAATATCACCAGCGTTGTTTGAGGAGAATTCTTCGTGTCACATGGCAAGACAAACGCACAAACACCAGCATTCTCGAAGAAGCACAGACTACCAGTGTTGAAGCCATGCTTTTAAAACGTCAGCTGCGATGGACAGGACACGTAATCCGCATGCCCAATAATCGCATTCCCAAGCAAGTGTTTTGCTCTGAACTAACTGAGGGCAAGCGCTGTGTGGGAGGTCCGAGGAAGCGATTCAAAGACGTACTAAAGGCTAATATGCAAATGTGCCATATTAATATCAACAACTGGGAGACCTTAGCTCTTGATCGCTCATCCTGGAGATCAATTGTTCATCGTGGTGCGATACTTTTTGAAGAAAACCGCCGACGTATGATAGAAGATCGGAGGCAACGCAGAAAGAACAGAGTGTTCATTAGAAGACAGGGAATGAATGCGGATGTCTCACCTGACCCTGATACTACCTGTCATCACTGCGGGAAACTGTGTCTCTCCCGCATTGGGCTTTTTAGTCACCTCCGGACTCATCGATGAAGAGTCATTCAGTATTGGAAGGCCAACCTACTCGAGACGAGTGTTTGCTATCATCATCATCATCAGTCAGACCTTCAGTCCTCTATGCAGCAGAGTGCCTATGTCTAACTAAGAAGATCCCATTAAGACCCCTCGAGGTACAAGAAAGAAAGTTCCGAGACGGATAGTAGGACCAAGAATTCTACCAGATGGAAGCCGATGATATCAACCAAATCGTGAGCTATATAAACACCAAGAAAATCTCATAGATGCCATCAGAAGAAGGCGACTGGCTTTTTACGGACATCTATTCAGAATGGACTCAAACAGGTTATCCCATAGGATCTTCAAGGCTGCTAACAAGGGCAAAGCTACTGGATTCTTGTGGAAGAAGCAAGTGGAAAAGGATCTTTCGGAACTCCATATAAATGAAAATGGCATAGCCGACCGGAGTAACTATCATACAGCTCTTAAAATTAAATCCTTCGTAACATCCCTCACAGAAGTTACCCACAGACCAAAAGACGAGACTAGGAAATGGTCTGAGGAACGTAAGATTCAATTTAGCCGGGAAATGAAGGACTACTGGGCCATCAGAAAAGCTCGAGGTACCAACATGAAAGCAGCTGCCAAACCCACCACTAAGAACACCAATCGTGGCAAGCCTGACGATGACATCAAGAAACAGCTAAAACACAAGCACCGTGGTCCATAGATGGCCCTAACGAAATAAATAATAATAATAATAATAATAATAATAATAATAATCGCTTATCCTCCCATCTCGGCTTTACCCACGGACTCTGCGAGAGATCATCCCTCTACAGTCGCAAGGACGGTGTCTGGTAGCTGAACACACTTTGTCAGCAGATACAATTGGGGATATTGGGGATATAGGGGCAGATGACCTCGTAGCTCCACCCCTTAAAACAACAATAACAAAATAACTAACTATCAATTGGGGATGGTGACAGGTGACTGCTAACATGGGTCTAATTTATTAAGAAAGGGTCAGGGAAGGGATTTAGTGGCCGTGAACCTGTTGAAAGGAACCATGCCGGCATTTTCCTGGCGGTGAAAATGGGAAACCACGAAAACCATTTTCATGACGGCCGAAGTGGGATTTGTTATTATTAACTGAAACGAGACTCGACACTATGACCACTACCCAAGGCTCCGAAGTACACTGGCACCACCTATACCTGGTCCTAGTGAAACACCCAGATGCGTGAACCAGATGTGCACGAACTACAAAGATTATTTCCATTAAAAACTCCAACAGTTAAAGAGAAAGTAATTTGAAGTTTCACTTCAGCTGTTGGTGCTTCATCAGCAGTACGTGTTTTTCTATCTTGGATTTTTTTTTACCGTTTGCATTTATTTTCTTCCTTAATCTAACGTTCTTGCCAGCTGTTCCCAAGGTCACAGGAGCTAATCCTGGCGTAGTCAGTTGGCATTTGAAGGTGCGCAAATGTAAGGGAGCCGTGACAGTAGGTTTACCGGCACGTTAAAGATCCCCTTTGGGGAGAAATTCCGGCACCCCGGCGTCTCTAAAATCCTCAGTAGTTCAAAGGGACGTAAAACCAATAACATTAATAATAATTAGTCTAAACAGGATGAAAGTTCCGCCTGATCAATACTTTATTAATAGAAATCACTGGGTGGTCATTAATGGGACATGTTTCGAGACCCAAATATTATCATTGGCCCCTTGTTGTTCAGTGCATATACACCGAGTCTGAGTTTACTCCTGAGGTCTGGCGTTATGCGATACGGAGACGGCGAGTGCGTGACGTCATGCAGCAGAGTGCACCTCGCGCTCTCCGTTCCCCGTGCGGAAACCTAAGTTAAAGGGTAATGGAATCTGTTGAGTCTGAATTTACTCCTGAGGTCTGGCGTTATGCGATACGGATACGGCGAGTGCGTGACGTCATGCAGCAGAGTGCACCTCGCGCTCTCCGTTCCCCGCGCGGGAAGCCTACGTTAATGAGTAATGGAATCTGTTGAGTCTGAGTTTACTCCTAGGGTCTGGCGTTATGCGATACGGAGACGGCGAGTGCGTGACGTCATGCAGCAGAGTGCACCTCGCGCTCTCCGTTCCCCGCGCGGGAAGCCTACGTTAATGAGTAATGGAATCTGTTGAGTCTGAGTTTACTCCTAGGGTCTGGCGTTATGCGATACGGAGACGGCGAGTGCGTGACGTCATGCAGCAGAGTGCACCTCGCGCTCTCCGTTCCCCGCGCGGGAAGCCTACATTAATGAGTAATGGAATCTGTTGAGTCTGAGTTTACTCCTAGGGTCTGGCGTTATGCGATACGGAGACGGCGAGTGCGTGACGTCATGCAGCAGAGTGCACCTCGCGCTCTCCGTTCCCCGCGCGGGAAGCCTACGTTAATGAGTAATGGAATCTGTTGAGTCTGAGTTTACTCCTAGGGTCTGGCGTTATGCGATACGGATACGGCGAGTGCGTGACGTCATGCAGCAGAGTGCACCTCGCGCTCTCCGTTCCCCGCGCGGGAAGCCTACGTTAATGAGTAATGGAATCTGTTGAGTCTGAGTTTACTCCTAGGGTCTGGCGTTATGCGATACGGAGACGGCGAGTGCGTGACGTCATGCAGCAGAGTGCACCTCGCGCTCTCCGTTCCCCGCGCGGGAAGCCTACGTTAATGAGTAATGGAGTCTGTTGAAAGAGTCCTGGGGCTTCGAGCGAAGCAAGAAGCCCTCCTGAGCCTTTCTAACATTTGTAGCATTTGTAGCATGCGTCTCTCAGACTGACTGTATCTTTTTTAATTCTGTGCTATCCTTCTAAATGGCTTGAGGTAATTGTCCAATACACGACCTAACTTGCTCATGTTTGAAGTTGACTGTAAATGGAATCCTATGTTGTTTGTTGCAGGGCACGCGCGACAAGGCCTCAAATGTCGCACCTGCAAGCTGAACGTTCACGCGGATTGTCAAGACAAGCTGGGTCGCTGTCAGCCCAAGTCTCGTCTGTTACGGCGACAGAAATCCACCCCAGAGATCGAGAGCCGAATTCCAGAACCACCTGACGAGGAGAGTGAGTTTGCCTCAAAATATAGTTCACTATTTCCTCCCCTATTCCGTCATTCCAAGTACCTTCTCATGTACTCGTGCAATCACTCTCTGATTTGAGGAACTCTCTAGCTCGGTTCCTTTTTTAGGCAGCCTGTTATTCTAGATCAGGCGTTCTCGACCTTTATGAGTCTGTGGGCACCACCATTGTGCCATACCAAGCACCGGCCATCATTAAATCGAATATAATAATAATAATCCAACAAGCATGCTCCTCTCTTTCCTTTTCCTGTCACTCTCTCCCTCAAAAAAGCTCAAATAGCTAGGGATTCACCGCTCACCAGGTATCCTGCTACTGCTTGCATGACTCATGCAGATAAGATACATTTACGTGTGGACAGTCTAGTCAAATCAGCATATTTCATGCTACCTATATAACAGGGATGTCCAATTAATTTTACTGTAGATTTGAAAAAATAATATTTAAACAAAATGATAAAATTTCTGACTGAAAATTTGTAATGAAAGCACTATTATTCTGGTTTTAGCAAGAAAATTTGTATTGAAGAATGGATCTCAGGGAAACTTGTACTGCGAGCACTTTTTGGCTCGTATAATGAGAGCGCTAAATTACATTTAAAGAGCACCGTGGTGCTCACGAGCACCAGGTTGAGAACGTCTGTATCTAGATCATAGAGCTGCTATTTACACATGGGGTCTTCAACCTTTAGGGTCAAAATTATACATATGGTAGAAGACCCTAAACTATGTATTTGGAAATCGGAAACCAATGGTCGCGAATGATTTTTTTAAAATTTCCATAAACAATTTACTCCTGATAGCAACTCCTACACCTCATAGCATTGACATACGTACAACTCAAAGTAACTGTTCAAAGTGCCGACCACGTTGTGGCGCCTGAACCAAAACTATACATGTCATCCCATTGTTTCCAGTCTCCAAATATTCTAGCGTCCTATACCATCTGTATAATTTTAACTGAAAGGCTGTGGATACCCTGTTTAGAGTCAGTGGAAGACTCTCAGAACTGTGGCTGCTAGTGACGTGTAGACAAATGAATGTATGTTCATACCGATAACATGTGTAACCACGCTACAACTATCAGCTGCCCAGAATTGTGGCCAATGCTCAAACTTGCGCCAAGGCAACAAGTTGCTCTAAACAACGATAGTTCCAAAAGAAAGGTGCCGCACTCTACAAGTAATGAACAAATAGCATTGTATTCATAGAAGATTAGTAAGCTATGTTTATAAATTGTCTGGATTATCGAACTTTTTCTTGAAGCCAATATACCTGATGACATTATTAATTTTAAAAATGTTCACGATTTTAAGACACATATAGGTGTTCATCTGGAATGTGAACTTGATCCCCAATATCTACCGTACTGTGTGAATTGAACTTGGATGTGAGACTGTTGAATTTCAATTATTGAAAGAAGGATATCCAATCTTTATTATCCAGATGGCAATGCAATCATTGTAGTTGGTGGGAAGGAAATGGTAACACAATTCTCTTCCTTCAACACAAGTGCAATAAAAACGCTTTAGAATTGACCTTTAGAAAAGAAAGTTAGTGCTAATCGACCAGAATACCTAATAGGAGAATAAAACTACCTCTCAGTTGTGTAGCTTTACTCGGCCATAACAAGTTCGGGGAGTATTCAGAATCGACTTAAACCCTTTTGCACAAACGAAGTTATTGCAATTCCCTACCAAACAACATAACTCCACAATCTCAGTTTTGGTATTCTTTTGACGTATATCCTTTTGCCCTAACAAGCGCGAAGTATTTCTGAAATCACGAGAATGCTACACAGGATGAATTTTTGTCTTCCACAAATCAACCTACAAAAGAAGTTGTTTTATTAAACACGTATGTGGAAAGTTCCAAAACGTATTTTCTGGATGATCCCTGGACAGATAATGCTTATTTGTGTCTATTGCTCTAGTTTTAGGGGCGTATCGCAGTGAAGCAGTGCCTTCGCGGATTAGTTAGTGGAGGGAGACTATTTGTGGCTGGCTTTGTTCTCCTTTTATGTTTGGTAGTGTTATCTTGTATATAAATAGCTCTATTTCAGGGACTTGTCACTAAAGTATATCACAACAGTGATATTAAGATCTTGCCACATCTTACCGGTTTAGTATTGGAGGCTCGTGACTGTTTCTGATTGGTAGTGTTCGGTAAGGTAATTATGTTGTCCTTCATTTGATTGACCTTGATCTGATGATTTTTTTTGATGGACGAAACAACTTATCCTTGTAACCTCCATTGTAATATGTGCAAATTTTAATTAAACACGTGTAGTTTTTAGGTAGAATCCTATATTTCCCGCCTAATTTGTTATCAATCAATTTTCAAGGACATCAGTAACTAATGCACCGATTTTTATAGAGATAAAATTTCAAATTAGTTTCCCAGAATTAAAATGTAGACATTTGTAGACTACAATACACGACCTAAGATCTAATACTGTCATGAAATTCCAATAACTGCGTCTTAGATGTACCCTTTCATGGAAATTAAAGTGGTGATGGTTTATGTTGGGGATAAGACTCATTCTGTATTTTCATTCTGAAGGAGGAAATATAATTTACCTCTTTCTACGCGTGCCTTACTTTTGGAACTATCCTTTGTATATATTCCTATAATTCTATTAATTAGGGCAGTTTGTGAAGATCTGTTTCGTCATCTAGTCCTTTCCACCCACTTTCCTAGTAAACAAAATAATTGAATTCTTCTCTCGCTATTATATATCTTAATTCCACGCTTGTCTCTTTGTAATTTTCACATTTATCATATTTTTAATTGCATGTGCTTTTATTTCCTCACTTGCCTTATTGCTCCTATATGCTTAGTCAACTACGCTTCTTACAACTTAACTTATGAAGAATATGTTATTGAATGTATTAAAAATAATGACTTTTAACTGAGGGTTATAGTGTTCACTTGTTCAGTGGAAAATCATAGTGTCCAAAGAAATACATTCAATTTGTTAATAAACTAATTTTTAAGAATAATAATGAATTTATTAATTATTATTAGAATATGGTTTTCAACATAAATGTGTTGTCCTGGCTTCATTGCTACAAACATTTACGCTCAAAATTGATTTTTCTCTGAATAATTCTGTATATATTTAAAACTCCATATAGTAATTTGATACCAAACTTGAATGGAATTACTATGGCCATGCACAAGTGAAACCCATAAGTCCGACAACAAGCTCATGAGGAAATGAGTATTGTACATAAAAATGTGTTTGCAAACGTGGTCAAATTATTTGAATATGCATTCGTTCTCCCAATTTATTATCTATTTGCAACCGTGATGTGGTAATTACCTGCATACTTTCGTCTATTGCCACTGTTGGTATTACACGTTTGATGAGTCTTTGCTGTTTTGAAGTGAGTGCGCTGTCTATTATTTACATCTGTCTATCGGCGCGACAATGATTCTGTGGGACAGGAATAATTGTTATTAGTTTCACGTCCCTTTTAACTACCACGGCTGTTAGAGACGCTGGGGTGCCAGAATTTTGCCCCGAAGGGGATCATTAACGTGCCAGTAAATTTACTGACACTGTGGGACAGTATGAAATAATGTATGCTCCACATCAATTGTTATTGATACTAGGAGAGTGTGTGTTGTTCTGTTTCTGGTACTAATACATTAATTATACCAATAACATTAATTCTACAGTGCTAATACACTACCCTTCAGTTAAGAATACGAATGGCTTAAAACTATTCACGTAACACATTTTTTTAAATATCCAACTGATCAAACGCAAAGCTCATGTCACAATGATCCATCCACGTACATGCAGGCTAAACCAATATCTCCGGGAAAACAAATTGCATCATACCGCTGATAACTTGTATTTCATACATCTTCCGCTGGCAAGGATTCGTCAAACGGGTAATAGTGCAATTCCTGTTTCGTTTAGCTATTCCATTCATGTTATGAGGAATTTTCCAGTGTCTTGCGAAGAATATCACTCTATTCCGCATAATTTAAAATTATTTTATTTCAAATTATATTAATTTGATGATGATGATGATAATTGTTGCTTTAAGGGGCCTAACATCTAGGTTATCGGCCCTTATATTAATTTACCACTGTCTAGTAATAAGCGAACAATAACACATAAGAACATACGCGCAACACCGACTGTATTTATAATTTGAAAAACAGCAATAATTATCAATTTATACTTTCCAATCGGTTAACACGCTTTTGACCAATTAGATTAGGCGAGATAACCTTATAACACACTTTCCTGGAAACAATATTGCATGTATTAATATTATTTATTGAATTTTAGGATTGAAAATAGGACGTTTGTAGTTTTACGTGACCGAATGTCGCGATCATGAGCCACCGGACCTCCTTTTTACAGTACGTGCAATCCGAACCACATGACATGGCATTTCACATTGAAAATCTCACCTGCATTGACAGGGAATCGAACCCAGTCTGCCGTAGAGAGATGCCAACAGCTCGACTGCTGCACCACAACGCCCCAATTTTAGGATGTCACCTTCATCAGTGAATAATATTAATGCATGTAATTATTTTTTTCAAATTGGGCAAAAGCGTGACCGACTGAAAAGTACAAGATGCTAGTTTGTACAGGCAACATTGAAAAATTGCTTCAAAACTTCACATAAAACAGCGATAATGCAGAGTGGGAGATCTTAGTTTCCTAACGTAAGCTTATTGGTGCCAACTCTTGTGGGGTAAATGTACAGTACCAAGCATATTAAGGACTGTAGTAACTTATGTAAGTAAAAACCATTTTCGGACTACTTTTGTGGGTATTGACACCTATGAAGTGTGACAATTATTCTAATCATTTGGCCACGTCTGTGCTGCTAATTTACTCATGAGCGATTCTTATTTTATTTGTTGCTGTAATTTATCTGCTCTAAAATGCTCTTACGTAACACAAAAAGTAGGCTAAAAATAACACACGTGCTCGACAAGACATTACTTTTAATGGTTTACCACTGTATTCAGATACCGGCGTTTAGCTCTTCGCTTGATCTTGAGAGCTCAGCGGTAGGAGAGGGGTGTAGAGCGGTGCGGGGAGCGGGCCGAATACATCCCTATCTGAAAACATTGAGGCGCATGACAGTAGGTTCTCACAATCAGACACATACACGCTCAGCGTAGCAAATGCTTTACGCTGCAGTAGTATAGCGGGGCAGTGGGATGGGAAAGTGCAAAGCTAACTGCCAGTAATTCTACCCATCAAGCACTAACGCATCACGTTTACGAGGCCAACTACTCGATCTTAGTTCTGTAGAGAAAGTGAAAAACTACGTAAGTCTGCTAAGTAACTTTACAGGGCGAAGAAGATTAAGTTCTGGAAACTATACAAAGTATAGGTTAGGCCTGCACGTTATTTCATAACGCAATATCTCCCAGGTTTCTTCGCATCACAACTGCTGTGTGGTGGAACCCACTGTGCCCATGATTGTGGAGTACAATCCTGGCGCAGTCAGTTTGCATTTGAAGGTGCTGAAATGCATGCAGATTTACTAACAAGTTAAAAGATCTTCTTCGGGGCAAAATCCCGTCACCCCGGCATCTCTAATTAAACGCCACAATACTTAAAAGGGACGTTAAACCAATAATATTATGAATATTCTCTTCACATTACACTACCTGCTTTATCACGGCATGTACTATAATAATTTGATAAGGAGAATTGCTCCAACTCGTATTAATCCAGTAGTTGACTCACCCGGTTTGTCACGCTCTCTTCAGAGTTTCATCTTTCCCTTAGAAATATTTACTTACAATTCAGTGTCAAATTATGATAGAATATTGACGTCAATTCATCGGCTCCATTGCTTCCCATTCTCTACACTTTCTCGAAAAGGTATATAGCATAAACAATTATATTGGTTTTAGTTCCAGTTCCTTAAAACACTAGAGGCACATTAGCCAACCAAGAACATGGATATTAAGGTCATGTTAAAGATTTCTGCAGTCTTATCAGTTTCGTCGAGTTCTTCTTTATAATAAAGTGTAATGAAATGAAAATTCTGTAGTTCAAAACCAAGCTGTTTGCCACAAAGTTCTTCTACAAACAAACAAGAAAGAAACAGTTACGATAACATTAATGTCACAGTAATTCAGATACAATGTTTGGACAAATAAAAATCCTTCCTGCTAGAAGAATCAAAGCTATTACTACTTTGCCGCCGAACACTGTCGTGAAACTATAGTAAACAAAACTCTCAAGAAAATGTTCGTGGCCACCATCAGTACCATTGGAGGCCCTCGAAGGTTGCAGTTCTTATTCCTGTAAGGTTTTGGGGAGCACCAATGCTGTTAAGAGTCTATGGGACAGTGCCATTTCTCTCCAGTCCTCCCCCGCTATACAATGAGTGATGCGAATGCATGGAAGAATGATCGCATGTTATTTATAAGAGGAAGGAAAGTCACCATATTAACGCAATCTAAAGCATCTAAACATTCTATGTTTATCAGCCAATAGTTCTCGACAATATTGGCATCAGTTTGTGATTTATCTCCCTCCAACCATCAGGCAAAATTTCGCTACGATCAATTGGAATATTTTGCCACAAGCCCCTATAAGTTACCTTCACACTGAGTTACACGCACCCTCTCTTTCTCTGGATTGAAATTTTAACCCTCTGTATGGATTATAAAACCCCTTATTTGGAGGGAACCACTAACGTTGGCAATCCTGATTCTTCGCTCTTAGGTTATTTTTAATTCTCACTCATACAAATTAAACCTACTCGGCCTTTTATACTTAATAACCTTTTGTATTTTTTATAACTGACATATATCGGAAGAATCTGCAAATCAGTCTGATGTTAAACCATTTCAAGCATTCGAAGCTTAAGCCAGTGTTGACAAGACTCGAACTGTTCAGAAGAGCTATGGACAAAAAACAGATCATGCTACTAATCGCCAACGTCCTGAGAGGACACGGCACTTGAAGAAGAAGAAGAAGAAGAAGAAGAAGATGCATTCTAATTACTTAAACATGAAAACTCGTTCATAATATTTCTTTATTCGCATCAAATTTTTCTCATTTACAAGGGAACAAATATTGTTTGAAAATTCATGGTAAGTATCAAATGCGCTTTAATGAAATAAACACGTTCATACAGTGTGAGCCTTCCCTACAGATCGGAACCTCGCATGCGCCGTATGACGACAGGGGCATTGTGGCTAGCAACCTGTCGAGCAAGGCACTGGCACTAGCAGCAGCGTAGCGCCCAACTAATTCAACACATTTACACTGTTAAACGTATTTAATAATCATCATTACTTACATGAATTTCAGAGCACCAATGTAGGATGTTTTGGTACACTCGCTGCAATTCATCCACAGTGATATTTAGTATCTGTGTAGTTATTTCGTTCTCGAAAGGTTCCAGAGTACGCGGATTGTTTCAGTATACCTTCTGTTTAAGATTCCCCCACAAGTAAAAATCGTACGGTGCTGAAACGTACGAACACATTTACTGGAAGACATATTCTTGAGAAGATAAGTTTTCACTACGAAAATTGGATGTTTTATTCTATACTTAACCATGTTCACGGGATACGAGATAAGCTACAGGACTACATCACTACATCACTCTTTCAACTAAGGTACTTTGCCAGCCGGGGATTTAATTATGCTATGACCGCATCCGAGGCTTCCCAACCCGCTATTGTGTAACGGTAGATGCTCGTCAACTGGCGCTGACTCGACGCTTTCTATCGTCACACGGCCCTGACGAGGATCCGTTCAATAGACAAGGCTCTCACTGTATTTTCTGAACTAACACGAGTAGAAGTACGATATTGCTTTATAAAATACAGTTTTACATAATGCTCTAACGATAGCGTAAGGATATTATTTACAATGCTCTGCTCGTGATGTGCAAACTGTAGATCAAAGGTAGGATGGTTATATTAAATGTATCCAATTATACAGGTTTCAACATAAGTAAATAACATGAGTACTTTGTTGCAGCCGACTATGGGCCCATCGCATGGCGGCTCACAGCTCCAACATCCCCGTCACCTCGCCAGGGCAAGGTGCACAAACACATAGGTACACGTAAAACGCAGCTCATGCATGCAGGGATCATTTCTACCGACAATCTAAATTATTCATCAGAAAATACATGTACCTGTAGAACAAGGTTTGTTCTGAAATCACAGAAACGTTTAACAATAATTTATTGCAAGAGCTCCTTCATTTCACTCTTTATATATTACTTAAGTACGAGTACAAGTTCCAAACAACAAAATAATATTTTGATTTTAACTCATCCTGTCAAATGATGCTGAAAGATGAAAGCGATGGGATTTAAAATTATGATTTTATTTAGTGGAAGTGGAAGTTGTATTTATGATTTTAGAAACTTGGAAATCCTCCAATATCCTCACAATGTGTCTCAATTCTTCTTCAGTATAATTGACATTTAATTTAGTTCAATTATTTAAATAACCTCAAGATGGCGGCTGTGCGAAATTTTAAAATTAAGTTTTTATTTCTTGTGTTCAAATCATGCGATCGAAATCAAAATTTGAATAATGAATGTACACAATAATCCTCATCTAATAGTACATAACTCTATGGCCTACATATATTAAAGTCCAACAGGGCGACCATCCGAAATATTTAGACGGTTCTCAATATCTATTAATCTATGGCAGCAATCAAACTGAAATGTTGTATGTGTATAGAGGCTATAAACATAAGCTCACCTATAGGACGTTTAATAACCTGGTGAGCCCAAATCCAACATGGCGGCAACGCGAATTTCAAATATTCAAATGGACATTTCTCGCGATTTAACCATCCGAGTGCAGTGAAACTTGGTACGGTATATGCTTATATAAATTTTAATCCACTGGCATCTATTAATTTAAATTATTTTCATAACCGCAAGATGGCGGCTGACAGAAATTTTAAAATCTCGGTTTTATTTCTTGTGTCCTAATCATGCGATTGAAGTTTGAATAAAACACCTACACAATAATCTCCATTTAATAGTACATAGCTCTAAGGTCTATGTATAAAAATCCAACATGGTGACCACCCGAAATTCTTAGATGGCTCTCAATATCTACGAATTTATTACAGCAATGAAACTGAAAATGTGTATGTTGATAGATGCACTTAATGTAAGCTAAGTAGGACATATGAAAATAGGCTATTTAGTTCTTCAAGGAACTACTTGTTTTCATAAATAAAAATAGGCTTCGGATGGTTAAATTGAGAGAAAAGTTTGTTTAAATGTTTCAACTTCGCTTGGCCGCCATGTTCTTTTTGTACTTAACAGGTTTCTGAAATTTACATAGGTAAACTTTTAGGAGTGCCCTCTATCACCGTACAAAATTTCAAGGTGATATCAGTAGTAGTTTCGGAGATATGGAATGCCAGTGAAATAATTCGCACAGCCGCCATGTTGGATTGGTGAGTGTGTATTAAAATTTGAAGGGCACGGTTGGGGTTGGACAAAATAGTACTATGTCCTTATCGAGTTTCATTGAAATCGCTCCAGTCGTTAAGATTGTATTAGGGGGGGGGGGGGGCACCCACACGTGGAAAAAAGGTGATCTCATAAGCCTATTTTTTTTTCATAAATGAATTTAGGCTAATAAAGTGCAATTTCTTAAGAATAAAGTACTGTATTGTCATTTCTCTAAAGCAAGAATGGCCAGAAAATTAGGCCCTAAATACTTTCTGATTTATTTATTTATTTATTTATTTATTTTCTAAGTTTGATGTTTTTCAGTCGGTCAACATGATTTCCCCCAATTATGAGGGATTATTCCCTAATCCTGAAGGAAATTCAGATGAGATTATTTTATTATTCATTAATCCATCACAATTGGGTACAATCGTGTTGACCGACTGAAAAACATAAAAGATCGATTAGTAAGGCAACACTGAAAAGTCTTCTAACACCAAAATGTTATTTCATTTTATTTTATTTATTTATTTTAAAATATTTAATTTATTTGTATTTGTTTTATTACTTTATTATTTATTTATAAAATACCAGAGCCGTGCTTTGACCGCCTTCGTCCGATTTGCACGTGCAGAGACTTCCTGGGCGAAGGTTAATCTGTGGTCAAGCGTAATTCCCACATTTTCAAAATGAGAACAATATTCCCAAGTATGAATGCGAATACATTGAACGTATACACAACATTCTGAAGTAAATGCAATATTAGTGTTCATTTCTGTATTTAAGAGTGAAATGATGGAGATTTGAGAGATCGTAAAATATTTCAAATACTTCCAAGAGTGACATTAGAAGGATGAAATGTATCCCTCGCGAAGATTGTGATGAGTAGTAGAGATCCCGTGGAAGCAGTTCCTTACCACAGACAGTAGTTCGATTAATCTTTATTAACATGTTTCATTGACTTCCATTTCATTCCAATCTATTCTACTTGATGCCCTAGATGTTCGCATAAACTTAATCGGTCTACGTTATAGATATATTCCTTAATTTTACTATAGGAACCGTTTTACTCAATTTGGCTCAGAAATTATTTAAAAACTAAACCCGTTGCAAGTCCTAAAGTCCAATATTCTGTTCAGTGTTACAATCAGCTACGAAAATAGCTCCCTACGTAAATTTTCTTCAGTTTGATTGCTCGTAAACCACTTACAAATGCAAATCTGTTCCTTCATTAAGATTGTTTATAACGTATCGGAGCTTATTTATTGTATTACTGTAAGTTCCTTGATCACATTAATGGTATCTTAGCAAGCCGCGCTGAGTGACGCTCAAAGACTGCGATGGGAGCTCAGCAAGTTCGATTATTGGATATTCAAATCCCAGAGCTGATAGCGTCATTCCTACATTTTACGCATTCCCTATTGACATATATTTGAATGGTACCTCATGTTAAGCCCAGGAGCACCTACTCCAAACTTAGACCCCCAAAAAAAAAGCAGGTACATACGCTGCTACAGTAAGGGCAGAGATCCTTGATGTTCCTCACCTTAATAAACAATAACAACAACAATCATCATCCCCAGTCGCTAGTTAAAAATTCATCAAGAACAATAACATTCGCGTTATGGCACAGCACTTCAAAGACGCCCAAAACTAAAGTGTATGGCTCATGTGGCAGGCCTTGCAAATAATGCAAGGTGTCAGCAATTACACGGTTTTCTTTCTACCTCATTCTCTGTGTACTGCCAAAACAACTTTGACCTGCCAATATATGGATTCTAAATGATCTTCAAGGAAAAGTAATTAAAAATTAATTGCATAATCTAATTACCAGTGTAAATATTTAAGTTGAAGCCAATCCGCAGCGAAACAGAATTCCATTGATTGGCCGGTGGTTGAGATATACCGGTGTCTATTTTCCTCGTAATCACAAAATGTGATGCGAGTGATCTTTCCCAAGCCGACATCGTACGGTTTAAAGTGACGCAGAATTTTCACACACTAAAGCATTCCTACTTCTTTGGCTGGGAATCGAACCTATGATCCTGGAACGATGAGGTGGTCACTCTATTCCTGATCCACTGAGAAGTTGCTCTGTGGTTCTGTTACCAGGTCGTAAGTAAGTTGCAATGCACAGATTTGTTTCAACGTATTCCGCAGATGATGGATTATTATCTGGGAATTTGGAGGTCATATCTGAGCCATGAACTTTTATTATATCCCATCATACCATTATTGAATAGTGTATGTGGTGTGTAATGAACCAGTTTCTTCCTGAAACTAGGCACTTCTAGCGGACAACATTGATGCCAAGAATAAATGGTGTTTCCCAGCGGATCATTGCACACTATCTCTACTCTCTACAGGATCATCTCCTCTTCACAGGGCAATCTGCCATCATCTTGTTTTCAGGTAAATGACACACACGCTCGCTGTCTATTACGATGTAACAAGGAGCGGGATTGACAGGATTAGGCGAACGTCTTCCTTTGATCCTTGACCCAGTTCACCGCTCAGCAAATTTACCCCAGTTAACGCTATCTACAGTGGAAAGAAGTTAGCAAGAATACTCCTTGCTGGACACTATCACTGTCGTGTCACGCTTATCTCGTCACTATCATTCGTTCTGTTGTTTCTAACAAGAAATGATAGTATTCGGTAACTTCTCGCGCTGATGAATCTGAACCAACGGCGATTGTGGTTTTTGTTGTCGTTGGCTCGCCGCTGAAAGTATACGCTGCACATGATTTGTATTTTTGATATATTCATACGCAGTCGTCTGACAATAACTATTGGGCTTTATCTCAGCCATGATTCCCTTTACATCGGACACATCGTTCGTATTAAATAGGCAATATACGTCCAATTAACCATATAATATAACATACCTATTTTCTTGAAATGCGCCGATGTTGCATGATGTTAACTCAGTCTAATTTATATGGAAGGGGCGTTAATGTTCCAATCCAAAAATATATTTAGGAATGGACTCAGAAAGTAATTGTAAAGTTGTATCTAACCAACCCCCAGAAACTTACAAGTCCTATAGTTAAACCCGGAATGTCTAACATCTAATAACGTTTGCATTGATGCCGTGTAAATAGTTTAAAACAGAGGCTCGAGATTGTCTCTTTAGTTATTTGAATAGCATGAGATCAAAAGATCGTAGATTCAACAACACCCCATCCTAAGTAAGTTGTGGAACGAACTACTGTTTCTGCGGGATCTTGTCTAGTGCGAAGCGTAAACCTTGCAGCAGCTAAAAATAAAGTGGTTAAGTATGCGTCATCATAGGTTAATGTTATCGTCGACCGGGACAATAGAAAGCGTTTAATGGGCACCCAGTTCTTAGGGCGAAAATTAGGAAATTAAATGTCATCGCTTAACATTTTAAGGATTGTTACTTTGGATCCGTCGTATTAATTATATGAAAGGATAACGAATCTACAGCCTAAAATAACTGATGGTGATGATGATAATTGTTGTTTTAAGGGGCCTTGCATCTATGTTATCGGCCCCTGCCTAAAATAAAGCAATGCATGCACTGTACCTGTCTAGTACAGGGTGAGTATTTTTCTGGAGCGCGACTGGTGGTTACCGTTAGCTGCTGTTTCTGCCTTGCATACTATTGGGCAATCAGTGGCCCAAAAACACCAGGCCGAGCTGGCATTGCCAACGGTAACAACCAATCGCACTCCAGCAAAACACTCACCCTGTACTAGACAGGTGTTTCTCCTGTTTACAAAATGGTCATAAAATGCGATTCATTGACAATATGGTGTACCTGCTATCTCTGAATTAATTTCGAAAATGTAGCATTTTCATAAAGACCATAGTGAAGATTACTTTCTGAAAATTATAATAATAAATAATAATAATAATATTAATTAAGCGTAAAAGTAGATCTCGTTTATATACATTGATATAGCGTTTGTTTTAGTCTAGAAGCTGTAGTTGTAATAAATTACTTCCGTTCAATAGGCGTATTATGCTAGTTACATAGCCGCTAATATAAGTTTTAGCGATTATTTTCAACCAATTCTTTAGCTTATTAGGCTAGCTTATCTTGGCTTCGAAAGTTACGAAGTGTTTGGCTTCTTTTATAAGTGCAACAAAAAATAAAATATGTTTGCCAAACTCTCAGGGATGCTCCTGTAGTTGCTGGATATACAGCTATTGGCTCAGCCATCTCCCGAGTCTGTCTGAATGTAGGGGTGGTGTCAAGGGGTGACAAGAAAAAAAACGACACTCTTTCTACATGGCTCTATTAAACTATGTTCAGAGCAGTACCTCCACCTTTGTTAAAGGATTGTCCTTATAGGGTGGACTGTTATTGGCATCAATTATTCTTCAATATTGCTAAGAGTAGCATGCATGTTTATTGGGATGATAATGTCTTAATTGGCCTTTGTGCAAAATGAAACCTTTAGAGTATCATCGGACGCAACATGTAAATCCTGTATCTCACGGCTTGAGAATAAATATATCATCTGTAGGGAATAGATGATAGGGAAATAGTGGTAATCCTGCTGTTGATGATAAGGGGGGACATAGCTTAAAGAGCCATAGATGTAACCATATCAATTTTACGACAGTGCCTGTCTTGTACAACAATCAAAATATTTCTAAGAAAACACATCTAATATTAAATTTAGTACTTCACAAATTTAAGTCCCTGAGTAATGCCTGACACCGTCATATATAGCCGAAGAACTCTCTCCTTCCACTATAGTCCAAAACATGGTTCTACGCCGAAGCCAACTAATGTGACTCAGGCTGCTGTCACTGAGCCCCCACTCCACTGTCCACCAATCATTTAGTTCGTCTTTACTCCAGACTCAGAATGATATCAGAGAGGCACGTTCGCTGGGTGATACCTAATTCAACACAACGTTGTCACATTGCTGGAGCGATGAGTCATGGGACAGGCCTATGCGCCATTTAGAATAATCCAAGCTCTGAATTTCCCATCCAAGAATAATACACTTGCTCAAGTTATAACCTGCCAGGCTCAATATACACTTTAACATATGAAATGTGTACAAACTGAATATAAAATATATTATACAACATAGAACTAAATCAAGCTTCAGAATCTCGTGAAACACAACTAACTATACATTACCCCAGATTAAAATATGACCTTAAATAAATATAATAATTATATAAATAATAATGAAAATAATTTGATAAAAGGGTGACACTGCGTCTACTGCGAACAGACCAATGTGATTGGACACGTTGCCAACACGGTAAAGTATAGATGTAAATTTTATATAGTGAAATGAATAACATCAATAGCCTAAATCAAACCGTCATGGAGGACTCATAAATTATTGGTTACACACAGGCACATTTGATTCCAAAGGAAACTTCCTAATTTTCACAATAGAACCTCACTCAGGCCAGTGGGGGTTTATTTAGCTTTTTTATAAAACGGTTTAAAATTTGTCTCCCAGAATTAAAAGGAAGTAACAATGCTCAATTAACAGATGTGTAAATGACTGTGGTTCAATTTCAGGTTAAACATGTGCTTTAAACATCCCTATAAACATAGGACATACTAAAGAAACGGTAAAGGATATTCAAAAAAAGGGGTTAAGATAAAAATTGGAAAGGAAGGCCAGTTATGAATAGAAATTTGACATTTGGAAGTTCGTTTCTGATAGCAAAGATGCATATGTTTCTTTAGAAATTTGTATAACTGTTGTACGAGACTTATGACAGACCACCGGCCTAGACAATGAGACCTTTTTCATGAAATCTTGTTAGTTACTCAACTGCTCACACAGCGCTGTTAACCAAGCATTGCACGACTAAGACTTATCTCAACTTAGTGTAAAACCAAGTCCCCGATTCTTGGATATCACGGGTAATCTCGAGAACCACTGGATGGATTTTGATGCGGCATTCACCATTCTGTACAGGTAATATCGAGGAAGATTTCTGTTGAAAATAATGTTTTTATGATCAAAGGGAGCCAAGCAGTAACGATTTTAGATTTCAGTGGATAGGTCGAAGAAAGAACTTGACGTCCGTGCGCTTTTTAAGCTTACGCTGGATAAACCGTTAAAAATATCAATATACTATGAGTGTAAGAATTGTTCAGCATGAAAAATTGTACAAAAAACTCCGCGTGAGCATATCTCTATCTTCGATACATCGCCCACTATAAGTGTTTTTAGTTTGGACGGGAGGGGGATTTGGCTTGCACCTCGCCATTCTTAAATTACGTCTGACAGGAATTCCTTGCACATTCATAACTGTTCCCGGGCGAAGCCGGGGCGGGTTGCTAGTGACACTATTATATTATCATTATAATTCCCACAATATCAAAATGCAAATTATATCACAAAATAAAATAGCGTGCTAATAAATCTAAGAGAAGTTAGACATACCTTGCACCTCGTTACAGTTGAATTCGATCAGAATCACTCGGTTTTCATTAAAGTTTATGCATTTTTCTGCTGAACGGTTTGGAAGTTCGGCAACAGGAAACTAGGACTGTTATTTACTTAAAATATTCATTTTTGTATTTTTGTACTATTTGTGTTCATGATTTCATTACATTGTCAGAATTACCGACAGTAGTGGCTACGCTGGCTAAAGCGCAGCGTTAGGCCATGGGGCCAAGCTCTCTGCTGACTCGGTAGACGCGTGGGTTCGAGCCCCACCGTCGGCCGTCCTTGAAATGATTTTCCATGGTTTCCCATTTTTCAACACCAGGCAAATGCTGGGACGGTACCTTCTAACAGGCCACGGCCGCTTCCTTCCACATCCTTGCCCAGTTTCATTCATCTTCATCCATTCCATCTCTCATCCTGACGCGCAGGTTGCCCACGGGCGTCGACTAAAATAGACCTGCACTCGGCCTCTCAGGAGGCCACACGAAAAAAAAATTGTCAGAATTAATGCTTTAATTAGTAGGGTATACTATTCAGTGTACCTATTATAAATAAAAACCGTGAAGTTTCTCACCTCCCCATATTACGAAACCCGGTTGCCTAATACGGGGAAAGTGCACTTTTAAAGTTAACAATAATATCAGAGGGTATTACAACATCAAACGAGCCCATATTTGTAATATACATAGTATATCGCCTGAGGTTTACATTGGTGAGAAAACCAAAATTATTCCGTTCCTTCTTATGTCTAATGTGAGCCCTATAAAAAGAACTCCCCATATTTGGCGACTTTCCTCTACCCATTTTTAGAAGATACCTTATGCACTGGACAGTTGAATCCGTGATTAATTGTATAGGTAGCTTCGTAAGTCTCAGAACTCAGGAAGTCCTTTCTAGCAGCGTTACTAGCAGCTTTCAAAGTTTCAAGGTAAGAAAGAAAATATTCCTCTAGCCAGTTTAGGCGACTGGCATTTAATGAGAAAAAATGCCCTTTATCTGGATTTCTAGACTGAATATGATGATATGTGATGCTTACGTTACGCATAGCGAACCATTTATTAACGTTTAAAAAAAATGGTTGCTTCTGCGTCCATGAATGTGTACGCTTCAGGGTGCATGCCTATATTTTCTTTCAGTGTACTAATGGCACCAATACCTTCTGACGAGAACACTTCCTTGGCACGCCGAACATTCATTTCTTCAAATTTAGTGGGTTCGATGTGTTTTTTAGTGAGGTGTCTGACCGGTTTGACGGTCTCACCCTTTTGCATTGTGTATAGTAATGACAAATATTTCCCTGAAATTATTCCAGTACCATCAGTCATCCCTCGTTACAGAAACTGCGTTCTAATGTTGTTTTTTTTTTTGTTTTTTTTTTTTTTTAAATTTGTGACAATGATCAAAACTAGGGAATACATTCCTGGACTCGTCGTATGGGTGATTGACCATTGGTTGCAAATTCCCTCCCCCTAAATGCCTCATCATTGTAGTGTTAGTTTTGTGATTATCAGAAACAGTAATTATAATTATGAAACCGCATTGTTCAACCTCGAGAATAACGTCCAGCAGGAGTTTATGCAAGTCCCGTCCTGACAGCTGCTTCTTAAAAAGAAGGCACACGGTATCTGATAATTTGTCGAAAGATCTCTTAGCACAAAACACAACACACGATTGGCTGCTACTTGTTCCCGGCTGTAATTTTCATCCTCTCTTTCCTTTTGATGAGACGGTGCTGGAGTTGTGTCCTTGTACCCGAAGAAGGTGCAAGGTATGTCTAATTTCTCTTAGATTTATTAGCACGCTATTTTATTTTGTGGTATAATTTTAATTTTGATAATGCGGAAATTATAATGATAATAATTATATAGTGTCACTAGCAACCCGCCCCAGCTTCGCCCGGGAACAGTTATGAATTTGCAAGGAATTCCTGTCAGACGTAATTTAAGAATGGCGAGGTGCATGATACACAAATCCCCCTTCCGTCCAAACTAAAAACACTTATAGTGTGCGATGTATCGAAGATAGAGATGTGCTCTCGCGGACGTTTTTATAGAATTTCTCACGCTGAACAATTCTTACACTCATAATATAGTGATATTTTTAACGGTTTGCCCAGCGTAAGCTTAAAAAGCGCACGGACGCCAGGCTATATTTTCGACCTTTTCACTGAAATCGTTACTGCTTGGCTCCCTTTGGTCATAAATAAATTATTTTCTACACAAATCTTCCTCGAGAACACCTTTACAGAATGGTGAAAGCAGCATCAAAATCCATCCAGTGGTTCTTGAGATTACACATTTAATATACGTACTGTACAGCTGATTCCTTATCGCGCCTATAATGGGAGGGTCTAGCAGTATGCCTCTCACCAAGGCGGCCCGGGTTCGATTCCCGGTCAAAGCATGTGAGATTTTCGAAGTGAAATGCCACGTCCTGTGGTTCGGATTCCACGTAAAAAGGAGGTCCCGTGGCTCATGATCTCAAGATTAACGGTCACGTTAAACTACAAGCTTCCTTCCTTTTTTATAATGGGAGGGGAGTGTGCTCTACCGGCAACGAGTAGAAACTTTCCAATTACATGTTATACATGGGTTCTAACTGGGAATGTCAAGGCCGGTATAGAGCGCAGCTCGCATTCAGTCGGCCGTGGACAGACACAGCTATAAAATGACGCATGTTACTTTAAACTCTACCTCCCCCTTGAATGGAGAGTATATTATAGTTATTGAAGAAATTAGTCATTCCGATATAAATAATAATAATATTAATAATATCGTATGGCCTCGAGTGCTGGGTGCAAGCTTTGTTATTTGACACCCAAAGGGTAGCTTGCATGTCGAATTTCGTTGTTCCTTGAAGCACTATGAAAGTCAAGGAGGTTAGATATCTAAGCTCCTTGAACACTATAGAGCTTTCTAGTAGAGATGAGGAACTTTGTGTTGGCGGAAACTCCCGAGATTAATTTTTCCATTATGAACACGGCCTACTGAATTCAAATGGGTTCTTTGACATGCCAATTTCGTATGACATGGTGTCGCAATTTTTTCCGCCTTTCAAAAATCACTTACCATGGCCAGAAGCGAACCTGCAAGTTTGGGGTTAGTAGACCGACACGTTGACCACTCACCCACCGTGGCAAGCTAGTCATTCTGATTATGAGCGGCGATATGGGAGTAGTAATTTATTGATTTCTTATCCTTAAAGTCAAAAGTAGGGTTTAGCAAGCAATATCAGAGATTACAAACTAATGGAACTCGTTATTAGGTCCTCGAGGATTGAGGTTACAATTGACCAATTACGTGGTCCGTGGGTAAAGTGTTATTAGTTTCCGTCTAGAGTTAAGAGTGGTGCAAGTATTGCCGCGTGTAGCGACGCAACTATGGCACAGCACTCAACACGAGTAACTACGACCCTGATAACAACCACAACACAACATACTGTACATCGTCAACTTGTTATTATTGCCTACATAGAAAACGCAAACGAAACATCACACGTTTACATTGATACCACGAATGTCAATGTATGTCACTATTATTGTTTTACTCACTACTCATCGCTCTCCAAATTCTCAACACATATTTTGAAATATATTTAAGAGATCTGCACTCGTGCCTTTGGGGGAGCTCAAAACCAAGTATAACAGTGTGCGGGCGCGTGGACACTACTAAATAATAAAAATGTGGGAGCCGGATGAGGATCAAGACAGCCGAGTATGGGATCTAGGGGACGCAGGAGTAAGCTCAGCGCCATTGTCTGACAATAAAAAGAAGAGAAACAATATTCCGAGTTCCGACGAGCCGCGAAACGCATCCCCTTAATTCTCTACTGTATTTTAATCAGTTTCATTGTTTTAATAAATAATTCAGTTCTATATTCGATGCTTGTGAGTGTCATGATCTGGAAACCGTTTCCCACAAATGGGGGCTCGTCCGGGATGGACTGAAACAACGAGTTACGACGCAATCCGCGACACGAAGTACGACGCAAAATACGACGCTATTTTCGACGATTTAGTGGACGGCTAATCATATTTGTTGCTGTTGCCTACGACGCTGACGACGAGACGACGTGCAGTTTTGTGAGCCCACGACGTGCGAATCAACGACGAGGATTCATAGGCTAGCAAAATTTGTTCTTCAGTTTCGGTGACAATTAGTGGTGCCGTGACGACGACGAGGGTCGGAATCTAAACGACGACAGAGGATTGTGGATGTGGTAAGAGGATAGCGACTCGTCAGAGAGAAACGACGGGAAGCGGTATTCAACGATATCACCGGTTTGGTGAATGAGGTTAAACAGGTTTGATAGCGAGGTTTTGAGGAAGCGATATTGACGGAAATCTACTTGATAGACGTGAGTAAACAAATAAGATGACTACACTCGGTGCAATAGAGAAAATAAATAAGAACATAAGTGATGCTCCGGTCAAAGCAATCAGAGTTTTACATAACCTCATTTTCGAGCATATACCAGACGACAGGAAGAATCGAAAGTCACTGCGAGATTTTCCTGGATTCTATTTTGACGAAAATTCCATTGAAGAGGAAGCTAAGAAGAAATTTATCGAAGAAACATTTTCCAAGGCTGATCTGTTGCGTGTTTCTGAGATTCTTAATACCGAGATCGGGACAAAGGAGGTAATGATTAACACCATTTGTTATTACTTGAGAAATTTGGATGAACTCGCAACTAATATAGACGATGATGACGAAGACGAAGAAGACGAAGAAGACGAAGAGAGCGAAGAGGAAGACCAGCACAGAAGGTATAGAGAACAACATAAGTTTTCATTGTCGTTCCGCAACGTAGAGGGCGCTATGAAAACATTTAACGGTAAGGATGGTTACCCAGTGAAGAAATGGATCGCAGATTTTGAGGAGACATCTATCTTAATGGGATGGAGTGAGCTGCAAAAGTTTAGTTTTGCTAAGAAATCACTCGATGGTTTAGCTAAGCTTTTTATTCAAGGTGAGAAAGGACTGACGTCCTGGACTGCACTGAAGAAGGCCTTGAAAGAGGAGTTTGAAGTGGCGGCAAGCAGTGCAGAAATCCACAAGTTGTTAACCCAGCGACGAAAAAAAGCGCGACGAATCTCTACAGGAGTACTTTCTTGTGATGAAGGAAATCGCCAGTAGAGGTGATGTTGAACAAGTTTATCTGTGTCAGTACGTGATTGATGGGATCGAAGACGATTCAGGATCAAAACTTCTTCTCTATGGAGCAAAAAATTCCAAGGATTTCAAGGAGAAAATGAGAAGTTATGAGATGGCGGTGAAGTCTTTGCCAAAGAAAAGCACAAAGTATAATAACAGTAATTTTCAAGGAAGTGCCAAGAGAGCCAACGAGAAGGACGGAAAGTGCTGGGGAAGTACAAAGAAGAAAGAGGCAAGTAGTGGAGATAGATGTTATAATTGCGGTGGATCTGGTCATAGTTCAAAGGAATGTGAGCACAAGGATAAAGGCAAGAGATGTTTCAACTGCAACGAGTTTGGCCACATTTCATCCGAGTGCAAAAAAGAGAGGAAGAACGATAAGAGGAATAATCAAGGTATCAATCTTATTGATGAAAAGAAAAGCTGCCTCAAGTTCAAAGAGGTTAGTTTGGGTCAGCAGAAACTTCAGGCACTTATCGACTGTGGCAGTCCTTATAACCTACTGCGACAAAACATCCATAAGACCATGGGTTCCCCAGGATTGAAGAGCACGGATCTTGTTTTGAAAGGATTCGGTAATGGTTTTGTTGCTCCTCAAGGTTACTTCACAACAGTCGTTGAGGTAGACGAGCTGGAGTTCCAAACCAACGTTTATGTTGTTTCTGATGATACTATGGAGTGGGACATCGTTATTGGTAACGATCTATTGGATCAGGGTGAGGTCATCCTGAGCAAGGAAGGAGTTACCATCAAGAAACTAGAGGTCCCAAAGATGTTGATCAGGGTAGCCGACGAACAGGAATTGAATATCGAGAACTGCGTTGATGAGGAAAAAAGGGAACAGATCCAGGATTTGGTAGCGAGATATGTACCAAAGAAGACGAAATCTACTGATGTCAAGATGAAGATCACATTGAAAGAAGAAAACCCGATATTTAGCAGGCCCAGACGAATGGCACCGCTTGATAACGAATTTGTCGATGAGCAAGTCGAGGCGTGGCTGGAGGAAGATATCATAGAACCGAGTCAATCAGAATATACATGCCAAGTGGTGGTAGTCAAAAAGAAAAATGGAAAAAAGCGACTTTGTACTGATTTTCGTCCAGTGAACTCAATCGTTGTTAGGGATCTATTTCCCATGCCAGTTATAGAGGATCTTCTGGACAAGGTACAGGATGCTACGGTGTTCTGCACCTTGGATCTCAGGAACGGATTCTTTCACGTGGAAGTCGAAGAAGGAAGTCGACGATATTTGTCATTCGTAACGCGTTCTGGACAGTACCAGTACAAAAAAGTTCCATTTGGATTTACCAACTCACCTGCAGTCATCCAACGCTTTATTAAAGCTGTGTTCTGGGAGTTAATCCGAGAGAACATAGTGTTTACCTATATGGATGACTTAATCATCCCAGCGAAGGATGACGACGAGGCACTCCTACGATTGAGACGAGTGTTGGAATTAGCTGCAGAGTACGGGCTGGAAATCAACTTCAAGAAGTGCCAGTTTCTGAAGAGGAGGGTACAGTTCCTTGGATACACTATTCAACGTGGACAGATTCAACCCGCCACTGAGAAGGTTCTTTCTGTACAAAACTTCCCGGAGCCAAAGACGATCGCTGCGCTGCAGAGCTTTCTCGGATTGGCTGGCTATTTTAGAAAATTTATCCCAAATTTCTCGATTGTAGCCAAACCACTGAGCGATCTGTTGAGAGGTAAGCCGGAGTTCAAGTTTGGCGAGGAACAACGACGTGCATTTGTTGAGCTCAAACGTCTTCTCGCTTCAGAACCTGTGTTGAAGATATACAACCCGAAATACGAGACGGAGCTGCACACTGACGCCAGCAAGAGTGGGTATGGCGCTATGTTGTTGCAAAAGTACCCAGAGGACAACAAACTACATCCAGTCTCATACATGAGTAAAAAGACGACGATACAGGAAGAAAAATACAGCAGTTACGAGCTCGAGATCTTAGCTGTGGTGAATGCATTAAAAAAGTATAGGGTGTACTTGCTTGGAATTCCGTTCAAGATCGTGACTGACTGTATGGCGTTCCAAAAGACAATGCACAAAAGGGGCCTGGTCCCACGAGTAGCTAGATGGGCTATGGCCTTGGAGGAGTTTGACTATACCATCGAACACCGAACTGCAACCAGGATGAAACATGTCGACGCCCTGAGCCGATGTCCAGCAGTGATGTTTGGATTCCCTGATGGCCTTGCAGCGAGGATCAAAATCGCCCAGAGAAAAGACGAAGGATTGACAGCGATAAAAGCGACACTGGAGAAAGGGCCTTACGAAAACTTCATCGTCAGAGATGGACTGCTATTTAAATTTGTTGACGGGCGAGAGACGTTGGTGGTCCCGCGGGCAATGCACCATGAAATCATCAGAGATGCACATGAGAAGGGACACTACGCTGTTAAAAGGACTGAAGAAGAGGTGAAGCAGGAATATTATATTCCAGACTTGGCCAACAAGGTGAAACGAGTCATAGCCAACTGTGTGAAGTGTCTGGTGGTTAACAGGAAGGCAGGCAAGAAAGAAGGTTGGTTACATCCGATGTTCAAGGAGAGTGTGCCATTGCACACCTACCACATGGATCACATTGGACCACTTAAGTCTACACACAAGGGATATGAACACATCTTCTGTGTGATAGACGCGTTCGCGAAGTTCACCTGGCTGTATCCTGTGAAAACTACCAAATCGGCCGAGACGATTGAAAAGATGGAGTTTCAGAGGACGAACTTTGGAAACCCAGTTCAAGTGATCACCGACAGGGGGTCATCGTTCACCTCCAATGAGTTCCAGGACTACTGTAAATCGCAGAGTATCAAGCACGTCTTGATCACAGCTGGACTGCCAAGAGCCAATGGTCAAATCGAGAGAGTCAACTCAACAGTGACCAAGATCATCGTTAAACTTAGCATTGACGATCCAACAAAATGGTACAAGGTTGTACCATCCGTCCAACGAGCTATCAACTCTACGTTCCAGAGGAGCATCGGAATGTCACCTTTCGAGCTGCTGACAGGAGTCAGAATGCACAACCAAAATGATCTACGTATAGTGCAACTCATCGAAGAGGAGCTGATCGATTCGTTCAACGAAAAACGTGATCAGATGAGAGAAGATGCAAAAAAGCAGATAGAAAAAGTACAATCTGAAAATCGTGCTGAATTCAACCGACGACGTAAGGAGCCTAAGAAGTATCAGGTCGACGACCTGGTTGCCATCAAACGCACTCAGATCGGTCCGCATCTGAAACTAAAAACCAAAAGTCTAGGACCTTATCGAGTGACTCGAGTTAAACTCAACGATACATATGACGTCAGCAGAGAAGGAGACCATGCTGGACCAAGAATCACATCGTCCTGTGCGGAGTTCATGAAGCCCTGGCCGGGCGGATCTTCTTCATCCGGGTCGGATGAGGATCAGGACGGCCGAATGTGGGAGCCGGATGAGGATCAAGACGGCCGAGTATGGGATCTAGGGGACCCAGGAGTAAGCTCAGCGCCATTGTCTGAGAATAAAAAGAAGAGAAGCAATATTCCGAGTTCCGACGAGCCGCGAAACCCATCCTCTTAATTCTCTACTGTATTTTAATCAGTTTCATTGTTTTAATAAATAATTCAGTTCTATATTCGATGCTTGTGAATGTCATGATCTGGAAACCGTTTCCCACAATAATGTTATTGGTTTTACGTCCCTTTTAACTACTCTGGCTTTCAGAGACGCCGGGATGCCGGAATTTTGCCCCGAAGGGGGTCATTAACGTGCCAGTAAATCTACTGATACAGATCCGCACCCTCAAATGCCAGCTGACTGTGTCAGGATACGAACCTGCAACTTTGGGCCCAGCAAGCGAGAACGTTACCGCTGAGCCACGCAGCCAGCCGTGGACACTACTGTCAGATAAATTACTAAATTACGTATGTTGAGAATGTATTAATTACGTATCACAAAACGAATGTCCAACATCGTGTACTATCTACTCATGACCAATAATCTGTGAGTAATTACAGATTTTAAAGACTTCGAAGTCATCAATTTTGGGAGAGTCCGCTAAATGTAAAATCCAATAAGAGCCTGTCTTCTTCTAGGCCCTATCCGTTCCGGACGTCGGCAACCATCTTGGCTACGCTTTCTCTGTTCTGAGCCGTATGGAATAACTCTTCGGATGTCTTGAGAGTCCAGTCTCTGAGGAGATTCATCTCCCGCCAACACTTCTCTTTCCGGGTATATTTCCTTGTAGAATTTCTTGCAGTAGATGGTATCTGCTTCTGTTGCGCATAATGTGACCGAGGTATTGCATCTCGTTTTTACAGTGGCCAATACTTCCACATCCTTTAGATTCTTCGAAATGATCTTGGCATTTGTGATATGATCTGTCCATGATACTCTGAGAATCCATCGATATAGCCACATCTCAAAAGGCTCTATTTTGTTATTGAGTGACTTTGTTAAAGTCCATGTTCCTACTCCGTAATAAAGAACAGAAACCACATAGCAGCGAAGAAGTCTCATTTTGCGGTTAGTTTTAACTCACAACCTTTAACAAGTTTTCCCATTTTGTTGAACACAGTCCTAGCTTTACCGATGCGGGACTTCACTTCATTTAAATTATCCCCTTGATCGTTAACGATGGTTCCGAGATATACGTATTTCCTAGTCTTTCAACAGGTCTTTGATTGATTACAAGATTACATGCAGTGTTTACATTTTTGCTTATGACCATAAATTTGGTTTTCTTTATTCTGGATTGACAATAGTAACGTGCGGCCTACTCCCATGCAGACTGAATAAAGAATGTAGCCTATGTTACGCTAGTATATTCATTCTACACGTTTCGGATAATAATATCTAACTCAAGGATTAAACTTCTACTCCGACCAATGAAGCCCACTCACCGTTCGTCTACGTAAACTTGGTTTACGAATTATTTTAATGGTGTAAGGGGTACAACATCGAGGTCATCTGTCCCAGTTACACATTAATTATAAAATATAATTACATCGTATCGGCAATTTAATATCGATTTAGGTCGTTTCTACGATAACAAAGAAGTTTTTAAACCAAGTAATCAACACTTGGGAAGTACGACTCGGAATTCAAGTTTTAGGCCGGTCGTATAGCTGCTGCAAGTTTTGACTGCCATTTGGATTGCCATTTGGATTGCCATTTAGACAACTAGGCTACACTAACGTTCTAACTAGTGTTGGTTTAGTAGCGTTAACACAAAGTTGATCATGCTGTAACAGTGTTTTTTCGTCTGTAAGTTGCTTTAACAAGGTAAAGATTTCATTTTCAGCACGAACTCTTGCTCAGTATGATGACAAAAGCTAAAGATTATCATTAAGCATACCAGGCATTTAATCGAAAACAGACTTTGGCATTCAGCTCCCATGGCATCATTCTCTCGTCGCTGCGGTGTTGTCTTGAATGTGTTAAATAGTGTACTTTTCTCCTACTAGAGTCAGGTTTCAGCAATCAAGCAACTAGCAACTATTCTATTTTGAGGAAATGGAACTCACCCCCAAGTGACTTTTAAAAAGACTGACCAAAAGTGTGTTTTCAATTAAGGACCTGGTTTGTGCAGGAAAAGCTAGTCAATAATGGTCGGAGCAATACCTAAAGGGAGATATTCAAAATCCACTATGTGACATTGTTGCTCAATTCTCTTCTGTCCCCTAACGCTAGTCACGCCTCCAAGGTCCTACATTTAAACATCCTTAATAGATTGTTAAGCGAGACATATGGCGGTGGTCTTGACCGGTTTGAAGGTAAACTGTGGAAGAGAACTTTGTCACTTGCAGGTGCAGTGACGATATGTGAAATGACACCCAGGTTCAGGATAATGTGAAGTGCAGTTTACTCCGTTTACTTCAGGTTGTGTTCAGATAGCTTATAAGAGGAGGACCATTCATTTCAGAGGTGGCCGTACTGCACGCGTGCTTCTTGCGCGAACGGCATAGCAGCCCTTGTGGGGGGAAGACTATAGTCTGTCTCTCTCGGTCGCTTTTCCGTCTCACGTCGAATGTCAAATATTATCCAGTATATTGTAAATATGAAAACAAATTGAAACAAAACGAAAACAACGGAAAACAAAATTCAATAATGTGACCGAAATTGCAATGCCTTCACTTAAATGAGTTCCATGATACCTTTTCAGTGTTTCCGACTGCTTTAATGTTAAGCTCGTAATCTTCTAATACCGGTACGCGGAGAAACGCGTGAAACACATTGTAGATGTGTCAAACGCATTGGACGAACAGTTTGTTTGTTTTCATTATATTCGGTGCGCTGGTGATCCCAACTTGACTCGGTCAGACGCGACGAAGAGCTGTCGCAGCGCCAGAGTCAGGGCAGGCAGCACAGTGAAGAGAGGCAGGAGCCAGCTTGCCGGTGTGTGGCGCTGCATAGCTAGCACGCCGAGCGTGCAAAGGCTGGACGCGCCTCATTTATTTAATGACTAATATTCATGAAACTTTTGGAATGTCAGACAATATCATTATCTACATGTGAGGAAATATGTCCATAAAAGTTAGAGATACGTTTTATTACAGCCTGTATAAACTTCAGCTGCTGTTTTTATCCAATAAAACACTAATAGGCCTATACTCCAGAATTACTTCAAAAGCATAAATTAAACCATAGTTGAAAAGTATCTGAGCCAGCTCACACATTTATAATTCAGTTATTAATTGATAACTTTGCAGTATTTGAGTCAGATTATATTCAAGAATTAGAACCCATTTTTCAGTGTTGCCTACTTCTATTATAGAAAAATTTTCTGTCGGTCAACACAAATGGTGCCCAATTACAATAGGTGGGAAAACAAGTTTTTTTTTTGGTCGTGTAGCCTCCTGAGAGGCCGAGTGCAGGTCTTTCTAATCGACGCCCGTGGGCGACCTGCGCGTCGGGATGAGAGATGGAATGGATGAAGAGGAATGAAACTGGGCAAGGATGTGGAAGGAAGCGGCCGTGGCCAGTCAGAAGGTACTGTCCCAACATTTGCCTGGTGTTGAAAATGGGAAACCACGGAAAACCATTTCAAGGACAGCCGACGGTGGGGCTCGAACCCACGCGTCTACCGAGTCAGCAGAGAGCTTGGCCCCTTGACCTAACGCAGCGCTTTAGCCCGCGTAGCCACTACTATCGGTAACAAGTATTTAAACGCCCTAACCTGAAAGAAATAATTAAGTACAAGTGTTTCGGGCTTGTAGGCCGTGGTCCAGACAGTATACCTCCCGACGTTTCACCGGAAACCTGCTGACCTGCTGACCAAGGATAAGAGCGGAACCCTTGATAATGCCGGACGCAGTTTCCGGTGAAACGTCGGGAAATATCCTGTCTGGACCACGGCCTACAAGCCCGAATCACTTGTACTTAATAATGAACGCCGGCCGTGAAAGCCTAAGCTGCATTATCGGAAAGAAATATTTCATGAAGCATATATCGCTAAAATAACATACTTTTATGTAAAAATGGGTGGGTGGGGGGTTATTTAATTAGATGACATGTTTCAATCATCACGCGAACATCATCAGATCTTCTTCATTTGGACTTATATAAAGTACGATGTTTATGTAATACACCCATGCACAAATATTATACAATCTTTAAACTACACAAGTTTATAATAATTTGTATAACAGGTCAATATTCAGGGGCAGATGACCTCGCTGTTCCGCCCCTTAAAACAACAATAAATAAATGTATAACTAACTAACGTGTCAATTTTATTTACAGATATAATTGCTCACTTGGTCTGAAGCACTTCTATAGTTCTTATTATTGATATAGTTTAAGTATGTTAACTTGTGATTTATTGACTAACTAGCGGACACGCGCAAGATCTCTCGCATAATGGGTTGCGTGCGTCCCATGTTTAGAGACTACCTGCCCGTCTGTAGTGCTATGCGGGCTGTACGCAGCACAGTGCCAGGAGCTATCTGGGTTGTGTGCGCTCCATATGTTCAGACTACCCGCCCGGCTCTAGTGCTATGTGGGCTGTACGTGACACAGTTCGGGCAGAGGCTATCGTCTTGTTTATTTGTTGAAAAGCACTTTATAAACAAATAAATATATTTCCGTTGACTTATCAAGAAATGCAAGATTTTTTTCTGTACTATTGAGACGATTTGGAAGATTTTGGTACAAACCACACCTTTTAACTCCCTCTGGTTTAGGATCTTGAGATTTGTGAAACAAACACCTTAGCGTATTATATAATAAGACTAGCAACCCGACCCCGCTTCGCCCGGGAACAGTTATAAATGCATTACGTGAAAAGTGCTTTTTTTTTAATGTCAATCAACAACGACCAATATCCGTTTTACGTCTCGGCATGATGGGTTAAAATCACTGACTGAACTATATATCATCATGGAGATGCATGTGTAACAAATTCTTGTCAGACGTAATTTAAGAATGGCGAGGTGCATGAAACACAAATCCCCCTTCCGTCCAATCTTAACTTGACTGTGAATTTTGCGGAACGAATAGTTCAGAGGCGAAATGAAGAAAAGCCGAGTTGCACTTCCAGGGAAACTCCAAACACAACCACTCTTCTCTAAAGTTTTCAACTAAACACTACTCGACAGTTTGCTGCTGGCTGTATCTGGGGCAATAAGCTCGTCCGCTAGCTAAGCTGTAACTGACAGACTCGCCCCTAGCTAGCTCGTAAACTGTCGCCTCAGTAACTGAATGGAGATTGTGGGAAGAAATGAAAACGTAAAAACACCTACAGTAGGCGATGTATTGAAGATAGTGATATGCTCTCCCGGGCTTTTTTGTAGAACTTTTCATGCTGAACAATTCTTACACTCATAGTATATAGATAGTTTTAACGGTTTGCCCAGCGTAAGCTTAAAAAGCGCACGGACGCCAGGTTTTTTTCGACCTTTTCACTGAAATCGTTAGTGCTTGACTTCCTTTGGTCATAAATAAATTATTTTCTATAGAAACCTTCCTCGAGATATTCTTTACAGAATGGTGAAAACCGCATCAAAATCCATTCAGTGGTTCTCGAGGTTACCCGTGACATCCAAGAATCGGGGACTTGGTTTTATACTAAGTAGAGATTATACGCCAATCAGTATAATTTAATATAATGTAATCCCCCTTCCGTCCAATCTTAAATTGACTGTGATTTTTGCGGAACGAAAAGTCACAGGCGAAATGAGAGTTGCACTTCCAGGGAATGGCAAGGTGAATGAAACTCAAATCCCCCTTCCGTCCAATCTTAACTTGACTGTGTTTCACAGGCGAAATGAAGAAAACCCGAGTTCCACTTCCAGGGAAACTCCAAACACAACCACCCTTCTCAGAAGTCTTAACTTGTAACGTGTTTTTCGAGGGGTTTTTATGCCACTGGCATAAGTCAGTAGGAAGCCATTCTATATTTATTTACGCGGCAAATTGTTCAGCCAAGAGAATTTTTCATGTTAATTTATTATTATTATTAATTTATTATAATTATTATTAAGATATTTTCGGAGCATTTTATAAAAATTATAAGCATACAGATAGGTTTTCTATGTCTTAGAAAACACTATCAAGCAAATTATTACGAACGACAATATCATAGAAAATTATGTGATTACGGAATTTTACGGAGTTTCGTCAGTTAGGATATTATGAGAGACATGACTCACTGGAAATCCAGATACAGGCTGATTCTTGTCAAGAAGTATTACGCAAGCTTGGGTCGCAGAGTCAAGAAAAGGCGGATAGTTGGAACGGAAATCGACTTCATCATCCGCGCGCCGTGTGTAATGAGCCAGAGAAGGGGAAGTAGCACGTGGGGAGCAGCCAATCAGTGGAGACCACGTAAGCTGGAAGTCTGTACCGAGGTGGGGAGCCGACGTGTGCATATATCGTTCGGCGCACCGTGGAACGAGGACAAACTGTGTAGAACTTGCCGAGTATGGTTGCAGGTGGGAGTCGCTACGATGTTCCGTGGAGTGGGGGACAATCTGTGAAAGACTTGACTAGTTCGGTTGCAAGTGTGTGTCGCTCCAATGTTCCGTGGAGTGGAGAACTTTCTGTTTAAAACTTAACCAGTTTGGTTGTACGAGGGTATGGCTCCGACGTTAGGACCATAAAGTCACCAAATCTACAAGTATATCATCAAATATCGACGGAGATGACGACGTCCAGGAGACTGTGGGAAGCACACAGCATCATCCAGTACGAGGGAAATGCTTTGGCAATTTCCAGTGGTAAGCGCGAATGACGCAGAAATACGCAATCTCTCATTTCTCTTTGTTTTATATTTCATATTTCAGTAACTTCATAGCTTGGGAATAAGAGTAAAATCAATAATTTATCAGACTCCGTTTTCACGTAATTTTCTATCGGTAATATTAAAATCGCAACGCTCCAATTTAAATTTTAAACTTATTATTATTATTATTTTTGCTATACTTGTTTTATATAATAAATTCAATTATTTTACAATGCAATTTTTGCTTTCAGTAGGTAGCATTAGATATAGACCAATTCCTTCTCCTGATACAATTGTTTGTTGGGTTAATGATCAAATCATACCACGATCTGAGTGAATAGATTCTTGAAGGTGTTCTACCAGAGCTAGACGTTGTTAAATACAAATTTAGATTTCAGCATTGCGTTGAGGTCTTGGCGCCCATTAAAACAACATAGCTTAGGCAAAGGTAAACAGTTACATTTATCACCCAACAGTTAGGGGCATTAATAACTGCTACACTTGTCGCTACCGACATGGGTCACTAACTAAGACTGCTACAATTCGCTACCAACATGGGGCACTAATAATGAACGCTACATTTGTCGCCGACAACTTGGGGATGAAAACCTAATAACATTTGTGGAAGGAGAAGGGTATATATTTCTGTGCCTGTATTTTGGGGGTTATTTGTCTGTATCAGTGTATATCATTATGGAGGATGAGAAAGAAAGACAGATGAGGTTACGTAGTGGTCATCAACGGGAGAGTGATGATACGAGCAGTATGTCGAGTGATGGTAGTACCGGGGTAGCGGAGATAAATCCCGATACTGAAACAGGGAGTGTAGGCGGCCAACCAGAATTAAAAACTTTACTTCTCGAGTTCATGTATCAGAACAAAGTTAGTAGTGATGCCTTAAATGCAAAGTTAGAACAGAATAATGCAAGATTAGAACAAAACAGTAGGGAAAATAAAGAAAGTACAGATGCCTTAAATGCTAAATTAGAACAAAACAGTAGGGAAAATAGAGAGAGTCATGAAACTTAAAACGCCAGATTAGAACAAAACAGTAAGGAAAATAGAGAGAGTACTGAAACTTTAAATGCTAAATTAGAACAAAACAGTAGGGAAATGAGTGACAAATTCGAACTGATTAGAGGTGAGATCAGGGGGATGATGGAAGAAAAGGCTAAAGAGATTATTGCAGATGTAGACAGAAAATTAGGAAAAGTACAGGAGGAGTTAGAAATTAGAATCAGTACACAGGCTGAAAATTTAAAAGAACTAGTGCAACTGGAAACACAGCAGGTCAAAAAGCAATTGGGGGGAGAAATTGACAAAATTCAGGTAGCAACTAAAGAGGTTAAGGAACAGCTGGGGGGTAGAATTGAGAAAGTCCACTCACAAATAGTTGCAGAAGTAAATGATTTAAGAGAGAGTAATAGAGAGAGCATTAGCAAGATTGAGGAGAAACAAGCAAAGCTATATGATAAAGTAGAAGAATCAGAAGGAAACATTAAATTAACAGTAAACAGTATTGAGAGGAAGGCTGAGGAGAAAATCGCAGAATTAGAGTTAAAATTAAAAGCTAGGATCAGGCAAGAAAATAGTCAGAATAGGCCAGTTTTTGTGAATAGCACACACAGGGAGGTAGAACTGGGTAAGTTCAGCAATCGACAGGGGTGCCCAATGGAGTTCATGAACACTATAGAAAATAAATTCGGGGAGAGGTTGGAAAATGGTAGTATTGAGTGGTGCCAGGTAGTTGAAATGTTAGCACAAGTGTTTGTGGGGGAAACGAGGAATTGGTTTGCTGTCTACAGAGACAAGTTTACTGATATGAATGATTTTAAAATGAAATTCTGTGAAAAGTTCTGGAATGAGGTTATTCAGTCGCAGCATCGTGAGGGAGTAGTGTGTGGTAAATATAACCCTAAAGGAAGCTCCACCATGACCGAATACTTTTTAGGGCAGGTATTAGTGTGTAAATATCTGGATGGGTTGAAGGAGGAAAGTGATGTGGTAAGGTTGCTACTTAGGCACTTTCCCTATAGGATCAAGGAGGCTGCTTGTATCCAGAATGTAAAGACAATATCACAAGTAGAAAATTTGTTAAGCACATTTGATGCACTAGGGAGAGGGGGTTATGAGGACAATTTCCATCGGAACCAGGGTAATAATAATAATAGACCTAATGAAGCCAGGCATCAAGAAGTTCAAGGGAACGGTGGCGAAGGGGCCAACGCTCAAAATAGAAATAATAATAATAATCAGCTAAATCAGAACAGAGGAAATGGCTATGGTAATCAGTATCAAGGGAGGAACAATGATTTCAAGGGAAATCAAGGGAGGAACAATGATTACAGGGGAAATCAAGGGAGAAACAATGATTTCAGGGGAAATCAAGGGAGAAATTATAATGACAATAATTACAACCAGAATAGGGGTCAAGGAAGAGGACAGCCTAGTGGTAGTAATATACAGCCAAACAATGACAACACAGCCCAGAACAACCAGACCAGTTCAGTAGTTAGTAGTACTACGGCCAGCTGTAGCGGTTCTTTAAACGCGAACCAGGCTGCGAAGTAAGGTCAGAATCTCAGTCTGTAGCATGCCCTGTCCATACAATTATACAGGAACCCTATGACCTAAATGTAAGAAATGAATTATTACATGAACTAAATGATGAAGGTATTATTCAGGAAGTGGTTAGTAAGAGCCCCATAGTTAAATTTAACGTGTCCGAGGCGTACACAGATGTTTTAATTGATAGTGGTTGTATGAAGAGTTGGATAAGTAGTGCATTTTATGATAAAATTAAAGGAACTGGAGTAAATTTTGAGGAGATGCCAATTAAAAGCACTTTTGTTATCACAGCTGTTGGGAAGAGGTCTAAAGTAATTTCTAAGCAAGTTTTAGTAGACATTAAAATTAATAATCATGTAGAGAAGCAGATTTGCCTTGTAATTCCAAATTTAGTATTCAGTGTTATCTTGGGTTCAGAGTGGCTAAGTAGAGTGTCTGGTAACTTATGTTATGATGTAGGAAGTTTGAAATTTAAATGGGGAGATTCTGAAGTAGAAGTAGCGTTCAATGACCATATTCAGAGGAGTAGTATTGTAGGTGTGATTTGTACTTTAAATGAGATATCGCCAGCCGTAGAGCGGGGTTCTCCATGTTTTGTGGGCAGTGTGATTACGAACGGTAGTCTAAAGGACTCGTTACGTGATGCTGCATTTCAGGGAAATATAGAGGATGAACAGTGTGTTCGGCTCTATGATGTGTTATTGTGTAATAGGAGAGTGTTTGAGGATCGCATTGGTATGGCCAATTGCTATACACATTCATTGAACGTTATTGATAGGTCAGTATTCACAGGACATAGATATCCTGTACCTTTCGCTTATCAGAGTGCAGTTGAGGCACAAATTAATCAGATGCTTGAAGATGGGATTATTGAGCACTCTAACAGTCCATATGTTAATTCTTTGATCACGGTACCCAAGACCGACGGCACAGTTCGTATTTGTTTAGACGCTCGTTTGGTTAACAGTAGAATTAGTTCAGATCAGCTGAAATCTATGTCAATAGAGGAATTAATGCAAACATTTGAGGGGAAGAAGTATTTCACTTGTGTAGATTTGAGTTCCAGTTTTTGGCAAGTGCCACTTATGTACGAAGATAGACCATTTACAGCTTTTAGTCATAAATATAACCTTTATCAATTTTGTAGAACACCTTATGGGTTAAAGAGTAGTTCAGCAGCTTTAATTAGGGCTTTAAACATCGCATTAGGGGATGACACAGGAGAGTTTGTAACCATTTACATAGATGATATGGTAATTAGTTCACGCAGTTTTGAGGAGCATCTACGTCATTTAGATATAGTTTTTCAGAAGTTAGATCAGGCAGGGTTCACTTTGAAGCTGTCTAAGTCGTCATTCTGTCAGTCAGAAGTGACATTTTTAGGTCATAGAGTGTCGAGTAGAGGTGTTACACCAGAAGAAAGTAGGATTAGCATGTGTGGACAGTAGCAACACGGCATCGTTACACATACTGAGAAATAGGTAGGTAGAGCAACGTGATGACGTTCATTTAAAGGGAGCCACTTGCAAGGTTGGAAGCAGGTGACACAGACACATTTATGGTTACCAAACGTATTGGCAAAACAGCATATGTACTGGAGGATAGTAAGGGAAACATGTTATACGGGACGTATAATATACATAGTCTCCGAAAGTATGTGTCATAAAGTGAGGATGTTTAGCTGGCGAGCCAGCCTATCAAATGGGTAAGTGTGGTATTTGGTGCGTGGGAGGAGATGGTCTTCCAGGCAGGCGTATCAGAAGTCACACAGGGGGGTAGTATGTAAGTAAATGAGAGTTATTAAGGTACAGGGAAATATGACGGGATTGTCGGATGCTCTTGAGCACTAAAATGTCTCGATACACCAAGGCCAGAATATGATAGCGCTGGTGAATTCCCATTTGTCCCCAAGAGATGGGTGAGCGCTTGGACAGGGTATTTTTGCTTAAGGCGTCCACGGGACAAAAGATGGGCCATCAGAATGCGAGACAGTCCTTCATGAAACTCATACATAACGGCACACGTGATTTCTGTTTACGGCCTCGCCATGTAAGATTTTTAAGTGAGTAATTTAAGGTAATTTGTACAATGGTTTCATTTGTGTGAGGAGAACTGGTCTGTGTTGAGAACTAGTATTAAGTAGAATATGGTCTACGGGAACTTAACAAGACAGGGCGATTACGGCACAGAAATATTTGGTGTTATATGTAATGCGCATTTACTGTTTTTTTTTTCAGAAGTCAATATTAATTTCATCTTTTATAAAGAGAGATCAAGTATTATGGTCACGATGCGCTGGCACAATAGTGTGATCGTGTGCTCAGTGAGAAGTGAGATTAAATTTCACCATAAGGAAGGGACCTCCAGTGAAATTAGGAAGTTCTATGGTGATATAAATATATCAGAACACCTTCAATGCGTGTGATATGACATCATAAATGCATAGTGCTCACACATTAATTATGTCTATTTCTCCAACATAGAGAAATTTGAGAGGCGGAAATATCCGTGGAACACTATTCTATATGAAAAACATTGGACTGGTTGCAAAGTGCAATCCATAGTGACAACAAACTTTGACGCAAAGTGCGTGAAGAAAAATTATGAGTGTATATATCTGTAATTTAGGGTGATTTCATTTATGTTATATGTATTTTGGATGGGGTTTATCAACGTGTCTGGGATAATCGGATAATGGACCGTCGTCACGGTAAATCATCCGATGATCCGAGGCGAATATGTAACGTGTTTTTCGAGGGTTTTTTATGCCACTGGCATAAGTCAGTAGGAAGCCATTCTATATTTATTTACGCGGCAAATTGTTCAGCCAAGAGAATTTTTCATGTTAATTTATTATTATTATTAATTTATTATAATTATTATTAAGATATTTTCGGAGCATTTTATAAAAATTATAAGCATACAGATAGGTTTTCTATGTCTTAGAAAACACTATCAAGCAAATTATTACGAACGACAATATCATAGAAAATTATGTGATTACGGAATTTTACGGAGTTTCGTCAGTTAGGATATTATGAGAGACATGACTCACTGGAAATCCAGATACAGGCTGATTCTTGTCAAGAAGTATTACGCAAGCTTGGGTCGCAGCGTCAAGAAAAGGCGGATAGTTGGAACGGAAATCGACTTCATCATCCGCGCGCCGTGTGTAATGAGCCAGAGAAGGGGATGTAGCACGTGGGGAGCAGCCAATCAGTGGAGACCACGTAAGCTGGAAGTCGGTACCGAGGTGGGGAGCCGACGTGTGCATATATCGTTCGGCGTGCCGTGGAACGAGGACAAACTGTGTAGAACTTGCCGAGTATGGTTGCACGCGGGAGTCGCTACGATGTTCCGTGGAGTGGGGGACAATCTGTGAAAGACTTGACTAGTTCGGTTGCAAGTGTGTGTCGCTCCAATGTTCCGTGGAGTGGAGAACTTTCTGTTTAAAACTTAACCAGTTGGGTTGTTCGAGGGTATGGCTCCGACGTTAGGACCATAAAGTCACCAAATCTACAAGTATATCATCAAATATCGACGGAGATGACGACGTCCAGGAGACTGTGGGAAGCACACAGCATCATCCAGTACGAGGGAAATGCTTTGGCAATTTCCAGTGTTAAGCGCGAATGACGCAGAAATACGCAATCTCTCATTTCTCTTTGTTTTATATTTCATATTTCAGTAACTTCATAGCTTGGGAATAAGAGTAAAATCAATAATTTATCAGACTCCGTTTTCACGTAATTTTCTATCGGTAATATTAAAATCGCAACGCTCCAATTTAAATTTTAAACTTATTATTATTATTAATTTTGCTATACTTGTTTTATATAATAAATTCAATTATTTTACAATGCAATCTTTGCTTTCAGTAGGTAGCATTAGATATAGACCAATTCCTTCTCCTGATACAATTGTTTGTTGGGTTAATGATCAAATCATACCACGATCTGAGTGAATAGATTCTTGAAGGTGTTCTACCAGAGCTAGACGTTGTTAAATACAAATTTAGATTTCAGCATTGCGTTGAGGTCTTGGCGCCCATTAAAACAACATAGCTTAGGCAAAGGTAAACAGTTACATTTATCACCCAACAGTTAGGGGCATTAATAACTGCTACACTTGTCGCTACCGACATGGGGCACTAACTAAGACTGCTACAATTCGCTACCAACATGGGGCACTAATAAAGAACGCTACAAACTCAACACGACTCAACGGTTTGCTGCTGGCTGTATCTGGGGCAATAGGTTCGCCCGCTAGCTAGGTTGCAACAGGGATGATAGACTCGCCCTTAGCTAGCTCGTCAACTGTCGCCTCAGTAGTCGAATGGACATGATTGGAAGAAATTAAAACGAAAAAACGCTTATAGTGGGCGATGTATTGAAGATAGACATATGCTCTCGCAGACTTTTTTGTAGAACTTTTCATGCTAAACAATTCTTACACTCATAGTATTTAGATATTTTTAACGGTTTGCCCAGCGTAAGCTTACAAAGCGCTCGGACTCCATGTATTTTTTTGACTTTTTCACTGAAATCGTTATTGCTCAGCTTCCTTTGATCATAAAATTATGTTCTACAGAAATCATCCTCGAGATATCCTTTACAGATTGGTGAAAACCGCATCAAAATCCATCCAGTGGTTCTCGAGTTTACCCGTAACATCCAAGAATCGGGGACTTTGTTTTATACTAAGTAGAGATTATTGTGACAAACTTCAGGTAAGAACGTTCCTATTTAAACAATTGTAAATAGGGCATAAATACGTGTTGACCGACTAAAAGTTATGAATTAGGGGCGGATGACCTCGTAGGCTAGTTCTGTCCCATTTAACAACTATAACTAACTTAAGTTATCAATTAATCATTGAACGTTTGAAATAATAATAACAAGCATAACAAAATAGTGTGGCTAGCATTCTTGGCTGTCACCGCGGAGGCCCGGTTTCGATTCTGGATTCTCGCCTCTGACAAGAAATTTAATTCTGGTCTGAGGGCTGAAAAAGGTTACACTCAGCCTCATGAGGTAAAACTGAGAAGAGTCAGGTTCGATTCCTACCTCAGCTATCCTGCAAGTGTTTTTTTCGTGGATTCCCCACTTCTACCTAACTTAGGGCCACGGCCACTTCCTACCAAATCCTACCTCAATTACAAATGCACACACCAGTACAGACATCACAGTGACACAGGTTATGGAACAAAGTCTACACACACCCAGGTACACGGAACTACATGACCACGATGTCGCAGAGACCTTAAAAGAAATGAATTAACTAACAACAAAATAGTGTTGACAACATTCTTACCTGAAGTTCGTCACGACAATAAATCAGTCTGGCTGCGTGGCTCAGGGGTAACGTTCTCGCTTACTGAGCCCAAGGTTGCAGGTTCGAAACCTGGCGCAGTCAGCTGGCATTTGAGGGTGGCGCAAATGCGAGGGAGCCGTGTCAGTACATTTACTGGCACGTTAAAGATCCCCTTCGGGGCAAAATTCCGGCACCCCGGCGTCTCTAAAAGCCAGTGTAGTTAAAAGGGACGTAAAACCAATAACATTATTATTAACAATAAATCAACAAATCACAAATTGACATACTTAAACTATATTAATAATAACGCAACTAAAGAAGTGCTTCAGACCAACTGAGCAATTATATCTGTAAAGATTGACACGTTACACAAGTTATTATAAACTTGTGTAGTTCCGAGATGTATAATATTTGCACGTAGGGGCCTAAGTGGATTACATAAATATCGTACTTTATGTAAGCCCAAATGAACAGCATCTGATGATGATCGCGTTTATATTCCTGTATATAAAAAATGTTATCTTAGTGATATACTGTATATCATCTAATATTTTTTTCAGGTCAGGGTGTTCCCGCCTGATGTAATTGGGCACAAAAGCTTTCTGTAACCCAATTATAATAGGTTGTAGATATAAGACTGTACCTGAAAATAATTTACATGTGATTAAGTGTTAACCTATTTGAACAGATTATTGGAGCTTACAAGTGTAACATGTTTCCTTCGTCAAGCAAACATCATTAGATACAAGCTAATCAATTCGATCATATGTATATTTTAGACAACAGAAAAGAACTTATGATGTTTACTTAGCGAACGAAACATGAGATTATTGTAAACCGTACCCCCTCCACGGTAATCTATGAAAATACTAATTAATCGCGTGTAAATGTTTTCATGTAGAGTCTTATATTTCCTGTCTAATATAATTTTGCATAAAAAGGTGTTGACCGACTAAAGTTATCAAATAGGGACAGATGACCTCATAGCTCTGCCCCTTAAAACAACAATAACTAACTAAAGTTATCAATTAATCACTCATAATGGCTTCCAAGCTGTCTATATTCAATTATAGTGTAAAGTTCAGAATATGTTGGTTTGTCAAACAAAGAATGGTTAATGTTGTTTGTGAACCTCATGCTACAGTAACTTGAAACTTTCTAGTGATAGTTCCTCAATGCTGGATAGACCTATCGTTAGAACCTCCACTAGTTCTCAAGGATAGTAAGATGAGAAGAACTCTTCTTCACTCAGAACTTTGAACACATTCGTCGGTGTCTTGAAGCATGGGTTCCTATTAAATATGTTTCCAAGTTTTCTTGGGCAGAAACCGGGATCCGTCGTGTGTTCATTGCATACTTCGTATAGTACTCTCTTCTATGAAGACTGGTTGGTTGGTTCCTTAGTTTAGGGGCTGCGACAACGCGGTCATGTAGCCCCGTGTACTTTGGGTGTGTGTAGAATCTGTCTGATAACCGGTGTTAATTGTGATGACTGTATTAGTGTGTGTATCTGTTTTTTTTTTTTAAATTCAAGTAGGGACTGCAACTTTGAATTTTCAAATAGTTCCTACTTTTGCCGCCAAGCGCCACCGTCAACGACTACTAGGCCTAGTTCAGAACTAGCTACTAGACGCCACCGCAGTCGGCTCTTGGCAACGAACGTAGCAACCTAAGAGCGTTGTTTACATTCTTAACCTATCCAATTTAGTTTCACACAGGTGTAATTAGTGGAAAGATCTTTAACATGCCATAAATCTATGACATGGGACCGCCGGCTTTACTTCCCCTCCGAAGGAAGGCATACTGAGGGATTTTTAACGCTCTTAAAAAATCCGACGGCTTCGGCCGGGTTTGAACCCGCTATCTTCTATGAAGACTAAAAGAGCACTTGAGTGACTGTAATTGTAATCAACTATTCAGAAAAACTCCTCCATATCGGGTATCTTGCAGAACGTATTCTTTTAGCACCAACTCTGGATGAAATTAATTTTTGAACACGATATTCTGACCTCTCTCTTGCCGTTCTACGAGATAGTACTATCTATCAGAACCAGAATGTTGATGAACAAGATAAACTGCACTTGCCGACACTTCGCATGTTATGGCCCCGATCTTTATTTAGTTGAGGATTTGAGGATTTCCTCTTCGTTTTGACACATTCTGAACACTGAGCTTGTGCTGAATATGAAGTCATTCCCTTTGTTAGTGAGTAGAGAGATCTACGATTCACGGTATGTATATTATGATTTTATATTTGAATTCTAGCTCAATTATGAGAGTTGAGCAGTAGAAATATTTTTGTATAATAAAACGCTTTATGCAACATTTTGATTCCGTAGTAATGCTTAAGAGTATCTATATCACGCATTTTTAAGAGTGCAAGGATAATTGATATGCATGCTTCGAGGTCAAAGTGATGGCTGTGATGTGTGGGAAAATTATCCTTAAAACATACAACGGATGATTTTTTTCAAATAAATACTATGTCACTTATCTACCTTGGCTTGTAAATGGATCTCAATTATGAGACTTTAATCTGCTCCTTTCCAGTCTCAATTTTTGAACAACTCACTTTAATGTCGTAAATGGTTCATACACAGACAGTATTAAAATTTACCTAATTTTTGGGGGAATATTGTGTACAACTATAGGCTATACCAGTACGAATAAATTGGAAAATGTAACCTGCTGAAATACATTGTCACATCATTATGCATCAAGAAGCGTGATTTCAAGTGAGAAATAAATTCAAATACTACACACAATGTAGAGCTAAAATAAGTAACCAGGTAAATTATGAAAGAGTTTGATTGCTATTATTTTATGAACTACCCAGTGCTACAAACGTCATACTTATTTTACAACATATTTTTCAATGCGTATAAAGTTAGTCGTAGCCATCTAAGACATTTAAATGAGACCTGTAGACTAATTACAGGCTGCTTGGGATCTACACCACTTGGCAAACTCTACTGTCTAGCAGGTATACCTCCTCCAGATATTCGTCGTGAGTGTGCATCCAGACTGGAGAAATCTAAAGCACAAATTCTGACAACCCATACTTTATATGGGTATCAACCAGCAACACAAAGGCTGAAGTCAAGGAAAAGCTTTCTCCATTCAACAGAAAGCCTTAGTGAATCACCGATGAACTTCAGAGTGGACTCATGGCGTTCCAGATCCAGGCACCTCGCAGGATGGATGATACCCTCTGAGAGCCCCCCTCCAGGTCACCAATAAAGTTGGCCTACATGGAAGACACTGAACAGGTTGCGCTCAGGAGTCGGAAGAACAAAGTGCAGCATGCAAAAGTGGGGATTTGCCTGTGACTCCACACTCGGTAATTGCGGTGAAGAACAGACAATGATCCATCTTCTTGTCTGCAGGTTGTGTCCAACTACATGCTCTCCCCAGAATGTAATTGATGCTACCACAGAAACATGTGAACTTGCCGCATACTGGTCAGGCCAAATATAATTAAATTCATATTTGAGTGGAACAACTTAATGTTTATCAGAAATGACAATGTTTATAGTACCGGTACCAGATCTTGATTTTATCATATTTTTTTGTAATTGTAATTGCCTTGTTTCTCCTTTTTCTGTTATCTTTTGTTGTTTGTAACGTATGTTTCTGACACGATTAAATAAATAAATAAATCTAAGACATGAGAATGTCCGCGGTTGGAGCTTGGCCGCATTTTGAAAGTGGCTTAACGCATCTCCTCGGACAGCAGGAGATTCACGTTTGAATCCCGACTTCCGACACATTTTCAAGTATTATTTAACAAATTTTTGTTGCTCCAAGAAGAGCTAATATGTCCTAAAGCCTTTGTATGTTACAAAAATATCAAGTCAAGTTCAGACTTTTGCGATCAAGGGGCTCTATGTGAGTCGTACTGGTGATCACGAATAACTCCACGTCATTCCAGAAGCCACCGCAACTGCGCCTCTAAAGGACAGATGACCTTAAAATAACAATCAATCAATCAATCAACAGAGCCTTTCCATTTAAGGCTTGAAAATGTACCACGGCCAGAGGGTGACCGCAATGGCGTAAATGTTTAAACTTACCTGCCCAGACAGCCGGAGATTCGGGTTCGAATCCCACCTTATCAACGAGGGGCAGATGACCTCGTAGTTTCGCCCCTTAAAATAATAACTAACACCTTATCAACAGATATGACTTCTCCATGGAAAGCCATGTCTTAAATCCATTCCTATATTTGATACGTTGTTCAAGATGCTCCCTCAGATGTGTTCTTCTATTGGATTCAAATCTAGAAATTTTACGGGCTCTGGCAGATGTGAGATTGCTTCTAACTGTGACACTTGCAGCTCCGTGAAAACTGAAAGTCAGGTCCTCGTAAGGTGTTGTAGGCATGCTGAATTAAGTTGCCATCACCATAAGCCTCCTCCAGCGTACATCATACGTTGCACTTGGTCTTCCCTGAGGGTTTTCCCAGGCAACCGATGAATTCAACACCGAGCGTCAGACACTTACTGGCAGAAATGGTATCTGATTACATGTTTTTTACTCCTCTACGGTCCATTGTTTTTGTTTTTGTCCATTCATCCACTGTACCCGGCCAACTTGGTCAGCAGAGGTGACCATAAGCCTGTTGCGCACACTCTGCACCAGATGCCAATGCCATTCAGTTCTCTGCGATGTGTTACTAGAGTCTATGGTTTATAAATTATAACACTTGTGATAAATGCAAACTGTGTGCAAAACTCATCACGATATGTATCTTCATGTTCTATGGCCTCTACGAGTAGTTTTAAGCGGTATTTAACAAGCGATGAAATGCGAAATTGGCTCAAGATGAGAAATTATTTACTTCCTGCGAAATATATGCGATATTCTTGATTTCCTACAAAATGAGCGGCTAGGTACAGAGCTAATCCACTCCGTGATTGGATGGACGCGGCCCATGTCTCAGTGGTTTAATCGGGCAGATGACCTCACTGTTCCGTCCCTTAAAGCCACAACAATCAATCAATTGGCTAAATGTGCGATGCATTTACAGTACACTCGTTAAAGTGACATACTTGAAAGTTTCAGTCTGCAATTGGGCACGTGAGTCAAGTATATGACTGCACATTTGAGATATTGTATAAAACAAATCCTAATGTACACACCTACATTAGTATACCGCACAGAATACACACAAAACTGAAATCCAAGATCGCTTTTTGAAGCGACAATGTACAGTATTTAGGGTATTGGACTATAAGAGAAAAATGACGGCCCCCACGCTATGTTTCAAATTTTAGCCACGCGCAGAAAGATTTTTAAGAACATCCTTTCGTTTCTGCTCCATCGTTCCATCTAGAACGTGTAATTTGGGACATTCAAGGATTTTAAAAGCAAGCAGCTTAAAATCCAAGGAATATAGATATATTGCACCAACGACCAATATGAAACCGGCAGCCTCCAGCCAATCATATAGTGGATCAGCTCTGTACCTAGCCGCTCGTCTTAGCATACAGTAGCCTACGTGTTGTTTATTCGTATACTTATGTATACTAGGGCAATACGTACGTTGCTATAAGAACGCAAGCTCTTAGTTACGTGTTGTTTGCTTATCTATGTATACTAGGTCAATAGGTACGTTGATATAAGAACGCAAGCTCTTAGTCACGTGTTGTTTGCTCATCTATGTATACTAGATCAATACGTACGTTGCTATATGAACGCAAGCTCCTAGTTACGTGTTGTTAGTTTATCTATGTATACTAGGTCAATAATATTATATGTAGCCTACGTTGCTATAAGAACGCAACTTCTTAGTTACGTGTTGTTTGTTCATCTATGTGTACTAAGTCAGTAATAATATATGCGTTGCTATATGAACGCAAGCTCCTAGTTACGTATTGTTAGTTTCGTTATGAATTTATTTGTTTCGTACAATGTTGAACGCTGAAATGTGTAACAATTATCGCGAACGGAAACAAGCAGAGAAGGATGAGAATGAATTTCATAAATGTGCACGCCATTCTCCCCCAACAACTACAGATGCAGGGAAGTACAAATCGTTTCAAGGATTGAAAGAAGTCAGAAGTCGTAAACATATCCATATGTTTTATAGCCTATGAATTTCTTAAGAAATAGGATAATAATCATGAGAAATACCATTTTCACACGATAATATACTCTTAAGTTTAAAAGGAAGTTTGGAATGTCTCATTCAGAAGTAGGCAATACCCACCGTTAACATGTACTCAATAGAATACACATTCCACTAATCCTACTCCAGCTTCTCCATATAATTTCTTTGTTATAGTTGAGATATAACAACAAGTAAGAATACGCGACACAGATAATAAATTCATCTCATACAAAGAACTCAATCACAATAGTCAGGTACTCAAGTTTTGGGACGGTCATTGTGTAATTTTTTTTAGGAAGAAATATTAAGGTCATCTGCCCGTTTTATTATTAAGTGGTGGTGAGGGTACGTGTTGTATTACAGAGTGGAACATTAAAGTCTTCTCCAACTACTTGTATAAATTTAATTAACTAAAGTAATTAAAAACTAAGTAAAACGCGAGTAATCTAAAATTATCATTATTATTATTATTATTATTATTATTATTATTACTTAGTTTGTGAGGTTATCATTACTACGATCGCCGTCCATATTCAAAATTACGTGACGAAACAAAACGTATGTTTGGTGTTGTCGTCGAAAACATTTTTGCTATAACATTTTCTTCATTCTCTCTCTTTCTCTCCCATGATTACTAATTGTTATTATTATTTATTTATTTATTTATTTATTTATTTATTTATTTATTTATTTATTTATTTATGCCCATCTGTGGGGCGTGAGTGAATGTATTTAGCTAATGATATTTTTTCCTCTCCATAAATCTCATCATCTGTGCGCTCCGTTCTTCAGTCTATGATTCATTGGTTCTGGTATTATTTTTTTCAGCGAAACGATGGTTGTTGATTGCTGTTCTGAACTGGAGTCGATCTTGTATAATTTCCTCTGTTATTATTTTTATTTTTCAATTGTCCCATTAATTGTCCAGTCACGAGGCGTACGTGATGGGTGCGGTGCGGTGATATTGATCTCTGCGTCGTCGAGTTCAATGGCCGGCCGACTTGCTGCTGTGACCCAAAAACCTCACCAACCCCCCACCACCCCAGGCATTCCTTCAAGCGTCAACATCATCCTCGACAACTTTGTCAGCAATATTCGAGGAAACCACTTCTTCCGTTTCGTGTCACAGAATACTTTATGATATTCGCTTCCAGCCATAGAGATACTTTTCAAACAACCTATCAACTATGACTGCGTAAAACAGACAATAAATGTTGGTTGGTTTTTAAGTTTAGGGGCTGCGACAACGCGGTCATGTAGCCCCGTGTACTTTGGGTGTGTGTAGAATCAGACAATAAATGTATATCATGCGAAGAATTCAATCACAATTCGTCAGATACTTCATCTGAATTTCATAACACGTTACTAAGTTCATTATTTTAATATTGTTTACGAGAAAACATAAATTTACTCGTATTTCTGGTTACAATTTGTTTACAACTGTCAATGTTCGGGATTCATGGAGTTGGATATATCTATGGTGAGAAATAAACCCGTAGTGGAGAATATTAAGAAAACGTTTTCATTTACAAGGATTAGGGTGACTGATTGATTTACAGGCAGATGACCTCTATATTCCACCCCTTAAAATAATAGCATAATCATAATCATTAGATAATAACCTAGTTAGTAGATTTTAAAATAATTACATGTAGTTTTATATTTTATTTTTATCTTTCTTTATTTTAATTTATTTCACTTTATTTTATTTTATTTTATTTCATTTCACTTCATTTCGTTTCGTTTCATAGCTTTTCATTTTATTTCATTTCGTTTCATTTTATTTTGTTTTTTGTTTTAATTTAATTTTTCATTTTGGGCCGACATGTATTTTATTATATTTTACCTTATTTTAACTTATTGTACTTTATTTTATTTCATTCATTTCATTTCATTTTGTTTTGTTTTGTTTTATTGCATTTTATTTTATTTTTTGTTTGTTTAAATTCAATCTTTCATTTTACATGTATTTTTTTTATTTTACCTTATTTTATTTTATTTCATTTCATTTTACAGGTTTGATATTTATTTTTATTTTCCTTTATTTTATTTTATTTCATTTCATTTTACGGGTATTTTATTTAATTTAATTTTCAGAACTCTCTGAATGTTGACCAACTCAGATAATGTAACACGGGACCAGGTACTTTATCATAACGAAGCCTTTGGGCGTCTGAGGTTGTATACGAAAAAACATACAAGTCACATGACTTGTGTCAAAGAGACGGACGTGACTAGGACTCTAACTTGAAATCTTTGGTTTTTCGGACCGATGCTCAAACCACTTGAGCTATTGCGTCAAGTCTCTTCCTCTCTGCTCGTTAACAGAACTTCTGCAGGGACGCTGTGGTCGACTCAACTGCACTATACTGCCTGCTGAAGGCTTATTCGAAGTCATGACCACAATAATTATACTGAAAATGAACATCCGCAGCACAGGTTTCCTACCTTTTTAGTTTAGCGTATGGATTTTAGTGCCGGGAGTGTCCGAGGAAATGTTCGGCTCGCCAGAGTTTGTAGCTGCTTCTATGTGGACCCCCATGGGGTGAGCTACAAGTACCGTCACGTGTGGAGTGTTGACTGGCGAGGAAAGTGTGAATGTAAGGACGAGGAATTGGAAGGTAGCGGCTGTGGCCTATAGTTAGGGACCAACCCCGGTATTTGCCTGGAAGGCAGATGGGAAACCACAGAAGACCATCTTCAAGGTTGCCGGCGGGGGGGATTCGAACCTCCTCGTCTCCCGGATGTGAGCAACTGCCTGTGCAACCAAGCCGTAACGACCACGGCTAACTCACCCGGTAGGTTTCAAATGGGAAGTGGACACCTTGTGTAAAAATGCTGCTCCATAATGTCGGATCATCCACCACTAACGATTTAGTGAGAAATAAACAAGTCGTACGTCATGCCATCTTACACTGACCACCTCGTGGTGTAGCTGATAGCATTCTTAGCCGTCACCCCGGAGGTCCCGGTTCAATTCACGGCTCGTCAAGAAATTTCATTCAGATATGGGGGCTGGAACGGGGTACACTCAGCCTCGTGAGACAAATCTGAAAAGAGGTTATCTACCCAGTTCTGCTTTACAAGGCTAAGTAAACCCTGTAGCATATAATGTAATTCATTTGAAATCAAAATCATTCCAGCAATAATAATCTAATCCTTGATCTACAAGTATGATGGGTAAACCCATTACTCTGACAAACCTCCGCGGGCGTGACAAGGAATTTGGTTTGAGTTCAAGACAACCATGTGTTGTGGTATTAGCCTTTCAAGATACGAGTGCTGCTGAACTTGTCTGCGCCACCGTTTGGCGATAATAGTAGGTGGAGCTTGGGGGGGAGGGGGCGGGAAGGGGGGAGGCGGGGGGGGGGGGGGGCGGCAGCGATGACAGTGCAGTCGCCACAAAAGTCAAGCAGCATTGCGTGCGCTATTTGTGTTAGACAGAATTTATATTGTGAATTGTGCACGGAAGAATTAATAATAATGGAAGAATTAAAAATTATGAATTTCTACAGCACGGTTTTAAGCTTAATAGGAGCTCATGTCACCACGGAGAGTAAAACGATGAAAGGCTACTGGATGTGAGTTATATTCTTTCCACACAACTGTACGAGTCAACTGAGTGAGTCTGCAGATAGCTTGACCCCATAAACTAGCGCTGTGCGTTAGAGCGGATATTAATTTCTAGAAGTACAGAATAAATTTACGTAAAACAGCTTTGATGGCTATTTTGAACTAACTCCCTAGCGACAAGATTTTTGAGGCATTAAAAACCCCGTAATGCAGGCTGTTCCAAACCCACGAATTTGAGTACACGTACACGTGAGTACTCAGCAGTAATGCTCGGAGAACGGTTGGAGAGGGACAGGTGGTGATGGCCAATACTTCACTGGGCGAAGGTCCGGCACAAGTCCAAGCACAAGTCCATGCGCTTCCTCCCAGTCTTGATGTATCTACCGCTTAGTAACGGCAGCCCTTACAGCAGAGCTGTATTGCATATTGCAGGTTTACTCGCACAAGGCGGCGAGTACTCAGGTGCTCCCTGGCGAGCAGCTCGGCTGGAACAGCCTGCCTTAATGTTTCAGCTTATTGAAAACACCTCTCTTGATGCGGAGAAAATAATTACTCGACTGGGATTTTTGTCTGTCAATATTGTATTATTTTATCTTAACGTTAGGCAAAGTCAACAATGGCACAGGTTGATTATAGCAAAGGAATAATCACGATTCGTCAGTTGTTGAGGAGCTAGAACATCGTGGCCTTTAGTCCCGTGTACTTGGGTGTGTGTAGAATTTGTCTGATAACCTGCACCATTCCAGCATTTACCTGGAGGAGAAGTGGGGAAACCACGGAAAATCACTTGCAGGACGGCTGAGGTGGGCATCGAACCTACCTCTTCTCAGTTTTGCCACGTCTAATTATACCATCAACTAACAGGAGATGGAGAGTCTGTATGGGGGCAAGGGTTTAGGTTTTATGATTTAGGAGATTTTGTTCCATCTTAGCCATCTTGTATTCAAAAGACAGTCTTACCATAACCAACTCACTACCATATCTCATAAAATTACGGCTAAGTTGGAATAACTGTTAATTTATACTTTTCAGTCGGTCAGCACGCTTTTTGCCTTATATGATTGGGTTGGAGGTACACAATATACTGTTTATAACACAATTCCTGACAAAAATTAGCCGTCTACCCCTTATTCCTCCTTATTTATCATTGAATAATTGTATTACATGTAATTACATGCATTTGCATGGGGTGTTCCTCCTTATTTATCAGTGAATAATATTAATACATGTAATTACATTCATTTATAAGGTGCGTTCAAAAAGTAACGAGCCGGAGGCATAATTACAGAAACCAGTACCTGTATGTTAGAAGTATTGGCCCTGGCTGTTGAGGCACTTGTCCCACTGTGACACGAGGCGGTGAATGGCCGTCTCATAAAATTCCCTGGGATGCGATGTGAACCAGTTCCGCACGTACAGCTGGACGTCGGCGTCCGAGGTGAACCTTGGCCCCGCAGAGCCCATTTCAGGGGACCAAACATGTCGTAATCACAGGGAGAGAAGTCTGGACCGTATGGAGGGTGGCCGAGAACCTCCCATTTGAATTTCTGCAGGAGTGCCGCGACTGTGTTGGCCGTATGAGGTCGTGCATTGTCGTGGAGGGACCACGGCGGCTATGGCGTTCAGTCACTCGGCGGTCCTGGATAATGAGTGCATCAACCAGCTGGACGTTGTCATCGGTAATGCAGGGGGGGGGGGGGGGGCAGACTGGGCATCATCGGCTAACGACACCCGTCCTTGCCTGAAGCGCTTGTGCCACGCCTTGACCCTTGCAAGGGACATGCAGTGTTCGCTGTACACTTGTGACATTCGGCGATGAATGTCCGTTCCCCCTACTCCTTCCGCTGTCAGAAACCGAACAACACATCTTTGCTCTTCGGTTGACGCCTCTATGTCAATGTTTGCAATGCGACTGGCTGCTCACTTTGTATCGTCACGTGACGTGCACGCGTGCCCTCTAGCGACGGGCTGTGACCTTCCACGCTCTGGTCGGAACCACACCTCGATACACACGCCACGATTAGCCGATGTAGTCACCGGTTTGCGTATTCCAGCCTCCGGCTCGTTACTTTTTGAACGCACCTTATACAAAGGGAGTTCCCCCTTATTTATCATTGAATAATATTATTACATGTAATTACATTCATTTACAAAGGGATTTCCCCCTTATTTATCAGTGAATAATACTATTACATGTGTTTTTTTTTTCAGGACTTGTGTATTGTGTACCCTCACCCAATCATATTGGTCAAAAAGCGTGTTGACCGACTGAAAAGTATAAGTTACGGTAACAGTTCGTACAGGCAACACTGAAAATAGGGGCCACAAAATTTCACACATAAGTTGGAATAAAACAAATAATGTCGTGACACTATTGGTTCGAAAAGTAGTTGCATGAGTATAGACTCAGAATACAGTTTGAAAGGATTGTAGATATCTTATAGCAACCCTCCAACATATTGTATATCTCCCAAACTATTACACATCATATGAACAGTTCTGTTTACTAGGTCATGTAGACCTTGCTTATGAAGAACAAACTTGTCAAAGGAATTTGTACGGCCTCTTTTAATAAAATACTACATAAGCTACCAAATCGTGCTTAGGGTTGCCAGATTTCTAAAATAAAAATTTGGGTTATTTTGAAAGTTATCTGTTCGTCAGACCCAAGAAGCGATGTGCCGTTGCTGGCGATTCATAGTCAGTGTGGCTACGGGTACAAGGTCTCCTTGGTCAAGATCAGTATGTGGATGAGATAGAAGGTATGTTTGAAATCAGGGTAGTGAATAATATTCAAAGGCAAAATACCCCTTGAGAGCTGGGTATTTCCTTGCGCATAACTGCAGCGCAGCCTTCAGTATAGCCTCTGTTTAGTCTTTCGGCCCTATGCTCCTCAACACGAGTTTAAGGAATTAAGTCAAGTCAAGTCTGTTTAGTCTATCTAACCACCTTAAATTCACAGTCTAAAACAATATCTCAGAATGGCAATACATTCTGGAACATTCACTACTTTACAATAAATGGATTTTACAAAATGTGGCATACATATTCTTTCATTCTTATGTAAAGCACACCACCCTTTTTTTTTAACAGATATTGGACACAAGGTCTATTTTCAATTTAAATTTACCATCATACTGCAACCTCACCAACAATAGGAGTATACAATCTAACCAGTACTGATAGGCCTAATGGAGCACTGAATAAATATGGGAAACCCCGGGTAATACATGAGATCTGGCAGCCCTATCGTTTTATATTGTAGTTATTAGAGTCCCACGATTTGGATCCCAATGCATCTTCAGTGGCATGAAACTAATGATTTGTCAGGTCTGAAATAAATTCCGAATGTAATTGTTGTACGTTAGGTTAATTGTTGTGTATACCTTATGCCATGTCATTTCTACTAACACGTTACTAACACGTCGCGATGATCCTCCATCCTTTCCCCCACCCTCCCTCCACCGCACGATCTGTTGTGAACCTATCACCCTCTTCTTTCTTCTTGTGTGTTCGGTGTTGCACTTCTCTATCATTCTGTTAATTCGCTCTTCCCTGGTTTTCTTTTGCTTTAACTTCTCGCTTTCGTGGTTCTCAACTGTGTGTTCCCCACCTTGAATGGTTGTTGTGGTCCCCCTCTGCCCTGCTTGCTGTCCCTTCCGCTCCAGAACCCGCCGAGATCGACCTCATCTACCAGGTGTTGAAGCAGGCGGGGGAGATTAGCAGCAGTCGCTCTGCCCCAGTGCCTGCGACCAAGGCGATTGACATCAACGGCGGGGGCACGGCTGGTTCCTCGGCCGGTTCCAGCGTGGGGTCTCTCCATCGGCGCAGCACACCACAGCCACAGCTAATGCTGCGCGGCGCATCCAGTTCCCTCACCGTGGGGCCTGTGCCACATGCATCCAGCTCAGGTCTGCCTTCAAGGCCTCACATTACACAAGCTTGACAGTCTTTAGTGCGGTACCTTAGGGCTTGTGGGTAAGATGGCCATCTCTTTCTTGTTGACTCGCCAGAACCAAAATACGCATAGCACAGCTCTGTACCTGATTAGCAGAAGTCCTAGAACACGTCCATTGAATGTATACAAGATAAACGAATGCTCAGAAACATAATGAATATTAATAATACTGTAGTTATAATGCCCATAGTCATCTCTTCTACCGGCAGCATACCTATTGACTCGCAACCTAGAAAATTTGGGAATACGTCCTAGTTTACATGAAGCCTCCGTGGCTTAGGCGGCAGCACGCTGGCCTCTCACAGCTGGGTCCGTGGTTCAAATCCCGGTCACTCCATGTAAGATTTTTGCTGGACAAAGCGGAGGTAGACAGATTTTTCTCCGGGTACTCCGGTTTTCCCTGTCAACATTTCACTCCAGCAACACTCTCCACTATCATTTCATTTCATCTGTCATGCATCTGTCATGGATGCGCAGGGGAGTGCGACAGGCTTCGGCAGCCGGCACAGTTCATATTCCATTCCCTGACCCGGTCGGTCGACTGGAAGCAGGCTGTGGATTTTCATTTTCCTAGTTTACATATTGTCATGCAGAAGGCCGTCATCTTGGAGATCTCTTCCATGGTTCGTTCGTTTCTCGATGTTCCATCCTAAATGAAGTTGCATCATGCCGTCTTGCAAATAAGCCGACGATATGTTGATATGTACCCATTGATGTGGTGAAATAAATACGTCATAATAGTAATAATAATAATAATGTTATATGTTTAACAACGTTTCAACTGCTGTGATTAAGAAAGCTCATAAAATAAGTTTTGTTAAAAGAGACCTAATGTGCTCCATTAAGAGCCAACAAACAGACGCTGTCACATTGTTTAATTTGATCACTACCCTACTGGTGTCTCTACAAAGACGTAAGACTAAGCGTGGCTATGGCATATCATCACACTTCGTTCATACATTTATAAAACATTATGTACCGTATATCCACAACATATTTGTGGGTCCACTACCTTCTGTTTCTCAGGTACAGAACTAAGATTGCAGCAACTCATTCTCTTTGGGTCGTTTAACATGACCCCTTCTCAACCACGTTACTTGTTAATTGAATGATAATAAAAATAATAGTAATGGTAATAGTTCATTGAAACAAAACTGCAAGAGTACAATCTTCAACTCAAGTCAGGCGAGCGGACATCAGTTAAAATAAGCAGTGACGGAAAAGAGTAGAAGGAAAACAGATCTTCTCCACATTTTACAACAGAGCCAAGTAGGCTCATGGAGAAATTTCGGTCGATTGTAGGCCTGCTAATTCTACTAATTCATGAATGAAAAGGAGATGAAGCTTTCCCCCTCCCTAGATAGACTCGAAATGGAGATTGAGCTGAACACTTCCATTGCAAATGTTTTGTGCCTGAATCTTCTACTGTCCTATTGGGTCTAGAGGTAAAATGTAGTGATAGCGTACGAGTTGCTGTCTTCATTTTATTTTGGTTCAGATTTTGACGTTATGGTGCGTTTAAATGGTGAAGTCAAATCGCCTTTTATGGACTTTCTTCCTGTACCGTACCAGGGAAAACTCCCACCTGGAATGACATTAAGCAGTATCATAGCTAATTAGCAAAACATAGAGTTTCAGTAGTAAATTGTGGCCATTTTACCCACGTCCTGCCATACTTAACCCTAAGCCTCAACGGGTGTGCCTTGAAGCTTTCTAATATATCGAAAGCTGTAGCTCCCGTGCTGCTTAGGTAAATGACACAAATCCAAACCGGTTCGATGCCTGTTACGGAAGTAATACAGGATACCAATGGCCGTAGAATACACCCTAGTAGGTCTTAGATGGTACATCCGAATTAGCTATGAATTTCTTAGAGGCGTAGAAGAAAGTTAGAATATGGATATTGCGATGACACTTTTTAGTTTCGTCAGACAGCATGCAACAAGTCATAATTTCTCCGTAAAACATGGTTATGTAGTTCTTTTGAATGTGAAGTTCTCTTTGATTTTAGGTAATTCTCGATCCTATATGTTGGTATGAGTTATCGTTATTTCAAAGGCAATTGTTTTGGTTATGTTTGTGTAAGGTTCCTCTTTTTGTTTGTCAGTTCTTGTAGAAAGTTATTTATGTTGACGTCCTAGAATATATGTTATATATGTATGTTTGTGTTAGCTTTAATTTTGAATAGATACATAGTATCATTTATATACATTGCATACTGGGCATATAAACTTGAGACTGTTGTTTTTTGTGTATTAGTTAAGATGTGACATTCAAAGGTTTTCTTGGTAATTGTTCAGGAGTGGTGAGCCTGGATTCTACACTTGCACTAAGATAATATTAATCGTTTTTATGATTTTCATACCTTATTTCATATTCTGGGAGACATTACCAATTGAAATTACTGTTCATTGTCACTACTACATTGGAAATCTTTGTTAAATTACGTAAATATGTGTTTTTGTTTCTTGCTCATTCAACGATGATTGTCATGTTTGTTTGGCGCGTTAGGTCTCTTCAACTGTTACCGATGCGCACACATTGACGTCACATTACTGTTGCCAACATTTGGGTTACAAAATACACCTTATTCTTATGGCGTCAACAAATACTTCCTTGCTAATGTCAACACGACATTTTAAATTTCTGATCTCATTTCAGTCTTGACACTTAATAGCCTAAACATGTATCAAATAGGCCTATCCATGAACACTATCCATCTCCGATAAGTGGATCTAAGCATCCCAATACCGCGAGCTGACTGTTCTTGCCTTATTAAAAAGTATTAATTGAGAAACCGATTGGTCTGGATAAAGGTTGTTGATGCGTGAGTACTCCCACTGTACGTGACAAAAACCAGGGGTGTATTATATTAGATAGGGCCGCGTTACCTAGTAAAATTATCGGTCCAAGCATACCCATTGGTCTGGATAAAGATTATTGATGAGTAGTACTGTATGCGCGGGATTGGCAATATTGTATTTATCCCACAATTCCCTCGTATTATGGTGGACACAATTGGAATCCATTTTACTATATAAGTCGTGATCTAAACAGGGGATAGTGGGCGGGTTGTAGACAGTGAAAGAGAAAACATATATTACGAAATCGTTTCCACAATTATTATTCATAATTACAAAAGACATTTCGGCTAATTTAAGTAGTTTCGTGGAAGGCTCACCACTCCTGAACTGTTACTGTTGTCTCTAGATTTGAAACAACTACATTATAAAACTGACTGTTGAAATAAGGCAACAACATGATGTATGTCTGAAGGATTAATCGATAATTCGTTATTTTTCGCTATTGAACTATTCCAAGGCGAGCATGACACATCACTAGAATGGGCAAGCTATTCTCACTAAGGAAGCATTCTTGTCTTGTTAACAAGAACGGTCACCCTACATCACCTCCAATCAGAATGGTAAGGATGAATCAATCCTTATCCTTACGGCGTCAACAAATACTTCTTTGCTAATGTCAAGATGACATTTTACATTTCTGATCTCATTTCAGTCTTGACACTTAATAGACATTTATCAAATAGGCCTACTCATGAACACTATCCATCTCCGATAAGTGGATCTGCGCATCCTAATACTGCGGGCTGACTGTTCTTGTCGGCAGCTACTTGTTTTACCAGGCACGGATTCCGCTCTGCCGTACAGCTAACACTTCAAAGAAATCGTCAACCATGCTTATTAAAACCCCACGCCAATTTCCTTTTCATATCAACTATTTGTCAATAGAAGGCTATATGCAGGTACACATTTAAACTAGCTCAAAAATGCAATTATTTCACAGTGCGCGTTTGTGTAATATCTGGACATCCCTTATCTGTTAGCTAATGGTGGTTTTGAAATCAAAATACCAACTTAAAAAGGGTGCTCTGAGGAGGTATCTGAATGCTTTGAGATGGGGAACTAGACGATAAAGCATATAAATTAGCCTTTACGATGCTATGACGTAAGAACAAATTATTGTTCTTGCCGTTTCATTTTAGGGACTTGCGACATCGTTGTCATCAACCCCGTTTACATGGGTGTGTATAGGATTTGTCAGATAACTTGTGTCATCTGGGTGTCTGCAGTAAATTAGTGTGTGTATTTGTAATTCAGGTGACGATTGGGAAGGCACCTTAAATTAAGAACCATCCCGATATTTGCCTGGAATAGGAATGGGAAAACACCGAAGACCACTTCTAGGATGGCTGAGCTGGGAATCGAACCCTCTTCTTCTTAGTTCCGCCTCCCGAGACTGAGTATACCTCGTTCTAGCCCTCAGACCAGAATTCTCGATCCTAGTGGTGCCAGGCAAGAATGTTACACTACACCAAGAAGAGGTCCAGACTATATTGACAAATACTTATTTTAGAAAGTAAGATGTGTTTCAACATGAAGATGTTGGCCATTGCCGCTATGCCCACACCACCGTACTATGAAGAGGAGTGCTCTCGTATGCACACGTCGAGTTCAGAGCGAACAGCTGTAATGTAGTATTGTAAAGGATCCCACACACGCTACGTTTTGCTTGACGACATGCATGCACAAACCTAAGCGACAAGCAAGATGGAACGCGGAGATCAGCTCACACCACTCAATCTTTATCGGCAGTTTTGTTTGCAAGCTTGTGTGGGAACATGTCCGACGATCTTAACTCGTCGAAATACCACGGAAAGAGTTGACAAACAGCATCTGACACAGTTCCTTCTCCCCTTTTGTCTTCTTTAGTTCTTTTCTAAAAAAAGCTGGAAGTGGTTTAATTTTATTCATGACGTTATACTTATTTACCACGGTTCAACCTTCTTGAATTTTAAGTCGTAGGCATCATTTTTCTTGTTCCGATCAGAATACCCTTTCGACTTTCCACAGGCAAGTGTTTCGCTTGTAGATTTCATTGAACTCGGACAGGAGTGAACGAGGCACTACACACAAATTGCTCAGTTCACTACTTGGTTGCACTGTAGCTCAAGTTGGAGTGAACACTAACATTCGCGGCGTTTGCTTGTACAAGCGGGAACATTTGAAGCAGTGCTAGACTTCTCTCAAACCATGCCCGAGACTAAAAATTCGTACGACTTACTCAAACTTAGTTTTGACACTGCAAATTGAGTGTGCACATGCTTTAAAGGAAGAGAAAAGGAGAGGTGGTGTGTGGCAGAGTAGGCCTACATTGACGAGCTTCGTCTTTGACCTGACGGGATACAAAATGTATTAATACAAACACTTTTTCTGCTTTTATCCTTTAACATGTGCCTTTAACGTAACAAGTGAAAATACATATCATTAACAGTAGCCTAACTTGCACTAGGAGATGCGTATTCAGAATTTTGTTTCGGAGTGGACTGATAAATACAAAGTAGTAGCGTACCTTCTTAAGAAATGTACCAGATCAGTGCGTAAGGAAAGAAAACCTTAAAGAACTATTTGTACCGGGATATCACAATTCTCAACCCATTCAGTCGCCCACTCTTTATTGATGACCAGAAGCTCCCATCTAATTCAATAATCTCTTCGGTGATGATAAGCAATTGCGAAATTCTGCAAACGATTTTCTTAATGTAAACTAGAAAATAATCCGAAACGAAACACTTCCATCGCTTGACAGGGCCTTCTCCAAACTCTGTAAGGATATCGTCAGCAGTGTCTTGGACAAGATTTCTCTCCATCAACCGTATGACATCATTTCATTTTGTTTTAATCTCTGTTATTGCCCACTTCTAAAATTATTTACCTCACTAAGAATCAGATGTTTAATTTGCTAGTTATGACGTTTTATTAAGCTTATGGCAACGTACACAAAATATATAACATATTACAAACAATAACATTTTAAAAACAATCAACTAGGCACATGATAAATTTAAAGTTTTAAATCTAAATTGTCCAGCCACTATATAGCCTTTGTAGAGGCTTGCACAAAATCCTCCAGCGGTCCCAAGTATGCCCAGTTACAACTCTCTGTAACAATATGACGGATGGTCGGTCTCTTGGCGCACCACAGTCACAGTTGGGTGAAGTGATATCATTCTATTAAGACATTAACAAGAATTTAAACTTGTAAGGCAGGAGAACTCATGTAAATGTAACAAATTAATATTTCCCTTAACTTCAAGCAAAAAATATCGCAGAGGGTGCTCGCTGATCCTAACAACGAGGATCTCAATCCTAGTGTTCTAGAGCTAACAATAGATTATTTTATTTTAGGTTAATGAATATATTCATCATTCTGATGTTTCTTCGTAACTTTTACCAGTAAACCAACTGTAATAAAACAATGCTCAATTCGGGCAATAAAAAAGTATTGGTTAAAGGGAATGGGAATCCTGACGTACATTATGCAAAATTTAGCGGCTAAGGCAATTAGCCTAAAGCTGCTGATAAGAAACACAAACAGGTTGCGGTGTGAAACGTGTTCTTCTCGTCCAAAAGGTTCGATATTCTTCTTCCTCTTTCCAACAACTTTACAATTGGTAGCTTCTCCCTCGTCTACGAGAGAAAAAAAACTTATACTTCCGACTCACTATGACTCTCTTCGGCAGCAAAAAATCAAGAGCTGCTGTGTCCATATATGGAGGGTGTGATTGAATGCCTGTTAAAAGCTCTAAGGATTTTTTGTGAAATGGTGTCACAGTTGACCAAGTTTCGATGTGATGTCCATGTTTGAAGACTCTCGGTTTCGGTGCTGGAGGTGAGAAATTATCTATATTAGGTTCGTGTGAGGGCACCAATTGTCTTCAAATACTGGGTAGCAGCAATGTCAGATATCTCAAGTTCATAACCTTTCTCTGACAGCAGTCATCCTGAGTTAGGTTTCTCCCGCGGATTTTGCCCTCACCTGCGCTATTCCAGGAAATTGCTAGAATCTCACTTTGCTTCAAGCCTTAGCGCATTTTTCCCAGTCCCTGACCTCCAAAATTCCAATTAAAAGTAAGCTTTTTCTGCAGACACCATAATATTATCAGCCAGATCTCACACACACCGTACTCTAAGACAGACAAATAAAATATACCTAGCACCAAAATTAACCAATAGTAACATTATCTTGACGCCATTCCATCATGTACTACAACTGACGTCCAAGCACGATGCTGACATCGAAGTTAGTGGTTGCCACTTCTAACAACTTTGGGATAAAATACTAGAAGTAAGAAAGATCACTAGAACTAACAATCAAAATGTAATGTTTTTTAGTCGGTCAACGTGATTGAATCCAATTGTAATGGGTGGTTACCTAATCCTGAAAAAGAATCATGTAATTAATAAAAACATTTTTTCAGAATTAAGGAACCACCCATTACAATTGGGAGCAATCGTGTTGACCGACTGAAAAAAATGATCACTATGACAACACTGAAAAATGGCTTCCAACACGATAATAACTAACATAGGCTACTGTAAACCAAAGACTATAAATTAACTGGAGACCTCGCACGAACTCTTCTTAGGAATTAATATTCTAACTTTCAGTCGGTCAACACAAAATTATTCCAATTACTGGAATATGTGAAAAATAACCTGAATTAAATACATGTAATTAACATTTATATTCAGTATATTGTTACGGACTGAAGCCTCCGTGGCTTAGGCGGCAGCACGCCGGCCTCTCACCGCTGGATCCGTGGTTCAAATCCCGGTCACTCCATGTGAGATCTGTGCTGGACAAACCGGAGGCAGACAGGTTTTTCTCCGGGTACTCCGGTTTTCCCTGTCACAATTTCATTCCAGCAACGCTCTCCACTATCATTTCATTTCATCTGTCATTCATTTAATCATTGCCCCAGAGGAGTGCGTCAGGCCTCGGCAGCCGGCACAGCCCATATCCTCGCCGCTAGATGGGGGCTTCATTCATTCCATTCCTGACCCGGTCGGAGACTGGAAGCAGGCTGTGGATTTTCATTCATATTGTTACGGACTATTAAAGAATTATAAAAGTGTATTCTTCAATAGTCCGAGACAATATACCAGGTGGCTCATTTTCCCCGTACAATCTACCTATTGTCCCGCATACATTACTGCTGTATGGGATGTTTAATAACTGATTTCCACAGGGGTCACACTGCATGCTGGCAGATTACGTCAGAATACGAAGGAATAACAATTGGACTGCCACTCGCGTCATGTTCCTCAGAGCTACCCGTCTAATGTACCCCGTTGCGTTATGAAACCTCGCATTTGAGAGCGTAATAGGTTCATATGTAGTACAACAACACGACAGTTGCTGGCAACATATTGGCAATGGCTGGTGTATTCAGCAACAACGAGTACACGGACATCATTCTATGGAGAAGCTGGTCGTCATGCCGTCGAAGCTCGAGGTTTCATAGAACAATGGGGCGCATTAGACGAGAGAACTGAGGAACATGCAGCGAGCGGTCGTCTGGTTGTTATCTCTTGACATTTTGACATAACCTGCTTGCATTAAAGGATACCCCTTAGGAATTCAGTTATTAGACCTCCCGTTTATCATTCGTACTGCGGGACACCTAAAAGTAGATTGAACGGAGCAAATGAGCCACCAGGTACGGTATATTAACTTAATCACATGTAATTTATTTCATGTTGTTTTTCACATATTCCAGTAATTGGAATTACTTTGTGTTGACCGACTGAAAGCCATAATATCAATTGTTAATAAGGCAACACTGAAAAAATTGCTGCAAAGCCATCTTTACTAGTCTTAGGATGAAGCATATTTTCAGTCAACGGCATGGAAATGAGAATCCCACAAAAATGTTATCCACTGTGACGTCCGACTAGCTGTTAGATGTTTTCAAATCCACCAGGCGCGTACTCTCAATGAAGTCAGAGGATTAAGATGTATTTTGTTAAAGAGCTATTGTGTTAAAGTTCATCAAGATGGGTAGAGAAAACACTTTGTCTGTTTAAACTTGTTGTGTGCCATGTCCAGGTGAGATGCCCACCCCAGACTCGTACCGCCGCAGAAGATTGTTCGCTGGGACGAAGAGCGTGTCCATGTTCGGCCAGCGTGGGCGTGATACAACCCCGCCACATTCCCGCTCCATCTCATTGCCGGAGAGTACGCCACTTGCTGCCTGCCCTTTCCCTCCAGACCCCTGGAGCTTGGGCACATTTGCTTTATTGCTCGCCTACCCTGCTGCATGCAAGGAAATGGGCCTTGCTTTCCTATTTGTGTTCACCCTACATGTGTGTGTCCGCATGCATACCGAGAAAACTGTGGAAATGCTTTGCAAGTTCAGAATTAAATGTGGGCTAACTTAGCTTTATCTGTACCCAAGTGGAAAGAATTCATCTCCTAAATTTCCCGCATACCCGTAGACGTAGCTCTTCATTTCAACGAAGTAACATACTTTGTCCCTCCTTTTTAAGCAAAACCAGAGAATTAAAATGATATTCTTAATATAAAAATTAAATTGTTTAACATATCGTTGTATGGGATGTCCCAGAAGGAAATATCAATGCTTTGGGAAGTGGCAGTGGCGGCCATTCTAAATGACGCAACTCATATCATCGAGCCATGTATCAGTTACACTCCATTTCTTCTGTTATGGCGTCTGGCTTCGTGGCTCAGCGGTATTGTTCTCGCCTGCTGTTCCTAAGGTTGTAAGATCGAATCCTGGTGCAGTCAGCTGGCATTTGAGGGTGCGCAAATGCGAGGGAGTGGTGTCAGCAAATTTACTGGCACGTTAAAGTTTCTCTTCGGGGTAAAATTCCGGCACCCTGGCGTCTCCAAAGGCAGCTGGAGGTCAAAGGGGCGTATAACCAATAACATTATTATTATTATTATTATTATTATTATTATTATTATTATTATTATTATTATTATTATTTTGTTATGGCTGCTCGCCAGCTCATTGCCATGTGTGGGAGTACAGTCCCGCAGAACAAATCTTTCCAAGTGTTTGTTTTTCATGTTCTTGGGAAAATGACAAAAAGTAGGCTATTACAAAAAATCGTAGGCTACTTCTTAGGCTGTGGGACTGTATAACAATATATCGCAAGGATCTGGTGACCTGCCAAAAGAAACAAATCGAAGGGAACAGCGCTGAAATACAGCACGTTTTCTACCGCCAATAAATTAGTCCCGTTCCGTACTGTTGCGGAGACAGAGCTGTTTGAATTATGTTTCCATAGCATCCATATGTTGTTGTTTGAGTCTTCAGTCTTTTGACTGGTTTGATGCAACTGTCCATGCCTCCCTGTCCTGAGCTAATCGTTTCATCTCTACATAGCTACCACACCCTACATCCGAGGCAATCTGTTTAACATATTATAACCTTGGTCTACCCCTACAGTTCTTGTCCTCGACCCTTCCTTCCATAACTAAGCTTGCTATTCCTGGGTGTCTTAGTATGTGTCCTACCAACCTATCTCTTCTCTTCATTAGCAGTCGCCAGAAACATCTCTCCTCTCCCACTCGTCTTAATACCTCTTTGTTTGTAACCCTATCTACCCATCTGATCTTCATCATTCTCCTGTAGCACCACATTTCAAATGCTTCAATTCTCCTCTTTTCTGCTGCACCAATAGTCCAAGTTTCACTTCCATAGAGCGCCACGCTCCAGACAAAGGCTTTCAAAAATGACTTCCTAATACCTAAATCTATATTCGATGTCAGCAGATTCCTTTTTTGTAGAAATGCTTTTCTTGCCTGAGCCAACCTACTTTTTATATCCTCTTTGCTTCGTCCATCACTGGTTATTCTGCTTCCTAAGTAACAGAAATCTCCTACTTCCTTCAGCTTTTCACCTGCCAATTTGATCTCCATAGAGGTTTCTGATTTATTTCGGCTGCATTCCAGTATTTTTGTTTTACATTTATTAATTTTCATCATGAATTCTTTCCGTAAGACGGAGTCCATACCATTCAAAAACTCATTCAAATCCTCAGGCTTGTTGGCCAAGATGACGATGTCATCAGCAAATCTCAGAGTTGAAATTATTTCTCCTTGAATCTTCACTCCCACTTTAAATTTTTCTCTAATTTCCTTCATTGCTTGTTCAATGTAAAGATTGAAAAGTATGGGTGATAAGTTGCAGCCTTGCCTTACACCTTTCTGAATACCAGCTTCTCTCTCATGTCCTTCAACTCGAATGACTGCTGTCTGGTTTCTGTATAGATTGTATATCACCCTCCTATCCCTGTACTTTATTCCAATCGATTTCAAAATGTCAAACAATTTAGTCCAATCAACGTTATCAAAAGCCTTTTCTAAGTCTACAAAAGCCATGAACGTTCTCTTATCTTTCCTTATTCTACCTTCCAAAATCAGCCTAAGACTTAGTACAGCTTCCCTTGTTCCTACATTTCTCCTGAAACCAAACTGGTCTTCACCCAACTCCGTTTCTATCTGGCTCTCAATCCTCTTGTAAATTATTCTAGACAGGATCTTTGAAGCATGAGTAATCAAGCTGATTGTACGGTAATCTACACATCTGTCAGCTCCCACTTTCTTTGGTATAGGGATGATTACATTCTTCTTGAAATCAGGGGGTACCTCACCTGTCTCATAAATCCTACACACCAAGTGAAATAACCTGATCAGACCTTCCTCTCCTATGCAGCGTAGCAACTCAATCGGTATATCATCTATGCCTGGTGCTTTGTTCCTGCTTAAGTCTTCCAACGCTCTATCAAATTCTGATCTCAATATTAAATCTCCTTTCGCATCCTCATCAATTTCCTCCTCCCTTTCCATTACATGATTCTCAATCTCCTTTCCCTTATACAAACTCTCTATGTAAGCTTTCCATCTCTCAACCTTTTCTTCCCTATCTGTTAGAGGCTTTCCATTTGTGTCCTTAATATTACAGCACTTAGTCTTCTTTTCCCCAAAAATATTCTTAATCCTTCGATAAGCTGTGTCTACTTTTCCTAATTTCAGACAATTTTCTATACCAGCACATTTCTCTTTCAACCATTCTTCTTTCGCTTCCTTGCACTTCTTGTTAACCTCATTTCTCAGACGTCTGGTATTCTGCTTTCCCCTTTTCATCTCTTACATTCTTGTGCTTCCGCCTTTCATCCATCAATTCGAGTATATCCTGAGTGATCCACGGTTTTCTACCTATTCTCTCTTTCCTACCAATGTTTTCTTCTGCGGATTTTGTTATTTCATTCCTCAAAAGTGCCCATTCGTCTGCAATTGAAGTTTGTTTAGGGTTTTTCATTAGTCCTTCCTTTATACTCTTCTTGAATCTTTCGTTTACATCCTTCTCTTTCAGTCTGTCTATTGCCCACCTTTTTGGCTTTTGACTTTTCTTCAGTTTCTTCAACTTTAATCTGCATTTCATTACAACCAGATTGTGGTCAGAGTTTATGTCAGCACCAGGATATGTTTTACAATCCAAAATCTGGTTTCGAAACCTCTGCTTGACCATAATGAAGTCGATTTGGTAACGCCCTGTATCTCCTGGTCTCATCCATGTGTATATTCTTCTATTGTGGTTATTGAATAAGGTGTTAGCTATGACCAACTCATGCTCAGTGCAGAATTCTACCAGCCTGCTTCCTCGATCATTCCTTTCACCTAATCCGAAATCTCCTACTATCTTCCCTTCTCTCCCTTTTCCTACCACAGCATTCCAATCTCCCATTACTATAACATTTTCATCACCCTTGATATACCTCAGAATTTCGTCTATTTCTTCGTAGACCTTTTCAACATCCTCATCATCAGCTTGACTGGTAGGCATATAGACTTGTACCACTGTGGTACAAATAACACTTCTATAGACCTATGATCAATCACTAACTTCAACTGCAACAAGATGGACGGAAGAAGATATTGCGCACAGAATGCGAAATACAGTAATATACTGTACCCTACATTGAAACAGCTCTATTTTGGGAACAGCTTGTGAAGGTACACATGTGTACATATGAACTTGCTCTCTCATGATTTCGTTTTTGGATAGCGCCAACCGTTTATCCGTTATTTTAGCTTATGTATAGCCAAAATTACCCAAATTTGGAATATACATTCCCCTCTAGTTCAAAATGGTGAAATATATCAAAAGTATCTCTCTCGTAGTTTGGGATGTCAAACTGCAGTATATCAGAACCAAATGTCAGCTCAATCAGTCCAGTCGTTCTTGAGCCTTTCCCGATCAAACAAATAAACAAGGAGACGATATTTCAGTTTTATTAATAGTATAGACGTCACCGTACTGATGATAGGTCGAGGGAGTCTCCACTGTTCAGGCACCTGTCCCAACGCTGAACAAGGACGCTAGTTGCTAGTGAAACCACTTCCACAAAATCACGAATCGCTTGATCAGTGGTGAAACGCTTACCCTTCTTCAATGGACCAAACACCCAATAGTCGCAAGGAGGAAGATCGGGACTGTAAAGCAGATGGTCCATTTAATCCCGTGTTAGACTATCTCGTGTTTGACCCACTGACGAAGTTCCTCACCAATTATAAACAACTAACAACACGCCCCGGCTTCGCCCGGTATCTTTAACGGTTTACCCAGCGTAAGCTGTATATGGACGGCAGGTCCCAGACACCATTAAGAATAGCCGAGGTGAACAGCGAAACTCTAAACACATACTCTTCTCTGAAGTATTAACTCGACACGACTCGACAGTTTGACGCTGGCCGAAGCCGGGGTGATAAGCTCGCTCGCTCCGAAGCTAGTAATTTAAAATTCCACTGAATGGAGATTGTTGGAAGATATCAAAACGTAAAAACACTATAGTGGGCGATGTATGTAAGATAGAGATATGCTGTCGCGGAATTTTTTGTAGATCTTTTCATGTTGAACAATTCTTACTCATAAGATATACAGTAGATATTTTTGACGGTTTACCCAGCGTAAGCTTAAAAGGCGCACGGACGGCAGGTTTTTCTTCGACTCGTTTCACAGAAATCGTTACTGTTTGGCTTCCTTTGGTCATGAATGTTTTGTACAGAAACCTTCCTCAGAAATTCTTTGCAGAATGGTGAAAATCCCATCAAAATCCATCCAGTGCTTCTCGAGATTACCCGACACATCCAAGAATCGGGGACTTCGTTTTATATTATGTAGAGATTTATCGTAACAAAATGTTGAGGTTGAACTTGGACCTGCCGATGTTAGCCATTCCCTTGTTAGCTGTGTTGCCCATCGTTGACAAGTGTATATTGGCTTGTATTATGTCCTAGTCGGATAGTGAAATCCATAATTTCATGAAAATCCTAGGCACTCCATGAAAAGCCGACATATGATGTAAAAAGGGATAGTTGCAGTATCTGACGCGTTTCTTCCTGAAATAACGGACCGATTTAGGCAGATAGTGTAAGAAATGACTTTACATTACCAGCTGAGGCACTTCATGAAGATTCGGTGTTTGTTGATCCTACTCTTCATGAAATGACTGACACAATGGTGTCGTACATTAATTTGTCGTCGACATGCATGGGATATTCCAAGAAATAAATTAATGCTTGTTTCTTAAGGTATTACTGGCATAAATGTAATCATTGCATTGTTCTACTGCCATCCCGCCTTTTCACTATCCCCAAGTAACAGCAGGCGTAATATTTCGTCTGGACGTATGGGGATCATCTTTAAACGTGTGTTGCTACCAGTATTTGCGTAAGCAACCATTAATCCTCAGTTAATCTGTCACCAGTATCATGTTTATCCGATTAATTCTTGGAAAGCACACTTATCTCCTAACGAGGACACCGCTACCACAACATCATGAAATGACGGATAATGTACGAAATGAATTACACTATGTGACGGCGAAATGTAGTCATTTCATGAAACCACTAGGCAAGTTAGTGCAATTATCCCTTATTACATACATCATATACCAGCTTTTCATAAAGTGCCTAGGATTTTCATGAAATGACGGATTTCACTATCTGACTTACGACTTATACAAATCAGATCACACTGAAGCACGTGTAGAGCAACTGACGGTTTTTTCTTTCTTTTCTTTTTATAATTTATGTTGGAGCGGGTAAGGTGGCTGGCTCAATGGGAACAGACTAAGCCGTCTACGATCGAATGGCACCGTACTCAAGCCTCGTGGCAGACTAGTTAGTTATTGTTGTTTTGAGGGACGGAACTACGAGGTCATCTGCCCCTGCTCGTGGCAGACTGAATATAGGTCTAAAGTTTCGGTAAAATACACTATGTTCCGTGGTAATCGAACAAACAATTTGACCAAAAGAAGCAATCTCATAGGCAACGATGTTTCAGTGCTTTACTGTCAGCCACTAAATGAATACATGTTAACAAAAGAAATATTTCATGAACGAGGGCGTAGCATTTTTTTTTTTTTTTTTTCATAGAAACTCGTACGTTGTAAATAAATGTATATTTGCGAGTGATTATCGGGGCAATCTTGCAGTACAATTCTTAAGCATGTCTTGTGGTTGCCAAATTTAGTGTACTCGCGTTTCACATATCCATAGTTCAATTAATAAATCTCCACTCGAATACAGGTCACCATAAAGTCGCAGATAATAGTTTGAACGCTAATACAAAGTATCACACAAACCGTTTCCCTATTGTTCAACTTTATGACTTTTTAGTGGATTGTTTCCACGTGAAAAATAATCTTTAGACGCGCGGGCCAGTGTGAAATATGGAAAATGCTATCATAGCCTAACTTTGGCAACTAGAAGGTACGAAATGGTATCTTGAGATACGTGTACCGATACTTCATATATGCATGCCTCAGATGCGCAATACTACATCCATTGTCAGGAATTAATGAAGTGAGAGCACTTGGAAAAGATCGCATTTTTAACGAACCGAAGTTTCTGCTGTTAACAGCCCAGAATGTTGAGATAACATTCTGAGACATTGAAACGTTAATAGGTAGCGTTTGGAATTAACTCTAAGATTGAAATTATAGGCCTGTTCGCTGGCAACGAAGAGCGGCAACGACTAATCTGCATGTCTGCCTTCCTGCCTGTTCTGTTTTGTCTGTCTTCTGCTCGCTGTCACATACTCCTCATATTGTGGGGTGTAACTTAAGTAATTTCCTTTCCTTCCTAATACTGTTCCATTTTCTCCCTTCAATCTCCTTTTCATCCACGCCCTGGAATGGAAAGTCCCCTGCTGTCGAATATGAACCAATGCTATGTAATGTGGTTTTTGTGATGTTCCCTGCTGGGAGAGAATTCAATCTCATCTTGTCTCTGGGACTGACAGGACGTTGTTATTCGTGCTTTCCACATCCTTGTCGTTTAAGAGGACAGTGATTAATTGCTATCAGTAAGGATATTTTTTAAGAACTGTATTTTTACTGAATAAGGTTCACACAAAGCCTAACAAGAGAACATGTGAAGTTAACCCAAGACATAATAATTTGGACATAGAAATATTAATTTTCTTCGCATTCTTTATCAATCCAATTAAAAGTAATAAAAAAACATGGCGACATTCTTGACATAAGCAATCTGTGTTACCTTTCTAAAACCCTGCATTAGGTGAGATAAAGTACACAATGTCCAGTTGCATTTCCCATTATGAATGTGGTATTAATGCAGTTTTTATTAGAAGCTCAGTGGACGTGTACCATAGGCATTTCGGCCTCCAGGGCTGCAGTAAATGCCAACCTGACCACCTCTTAACCGTCAAGAAATTGCTGACATCTTTCTGTGATGCTTAGAGCATTATGGTCTAAGCTCTAAGGTGTGATGGTAGTAGTGGTTTGTTATTTTATCGGGCAGAACATCGAGATCATCTGTCTTCATTTGGGTCAAAATATGAAAGTTAAAGTAGTAGTTTTTGTTGTTGTAGTCGTCGATTCATTAATAGGAAATGATACAAGTTTCCTTAGAGCCATTGTGCTTACCTAATTTAATCGTTTCTGAGACCGTGGACTTAAGTCGAATAAGGCAGCGGGCAGAGTGGAATTTACCCACAATTTACCATTCGACTAATTTTGGTTCTATTTTCTTTATCAACGTTGATAAAACGTTGCTCATTGTTCTATAATACGGTACCGTATATATCTTGAACACATCAGAAGAAATTTGAGATTACAACTCTGTAAAATTGAAAAACTTTCCAAATTGATTTAAAACTTCACTAACTTCAACTTCAAAAGTGCACTCTGAAAGAAATGTAAAGGGGTGCCGTAGCTAAACAAGTGGCACGCAAGGTTTTAGGTGGGCGGCTTCGGTAGCGTAGTCGGTTGCATGCTGAGCTTCTATGCCCAAAATAGCGGGTTCAAACCCGGCCGAAGCCGTCGGATTTTTTAAGAACGTTAAAAATCCCTCAGTATGCCTTTCTTCGGAGGGGAAGTAAAGCCGGTGGTCCCATGTCATAGATTTATGGCATGTTAAAGAACTTTGCACCTGTGTGAAGCTAAATTGGATAGGTTAAGAATGTAAACAACGCTCTTGGGTTTCTCTACGTTCGTTGCCAAGAGCCGACTGCGGTGGTGTCTAGTAGCTAAGTTCTGAACTTGGCCTAGTAGTCGTTGACGGTCGCGCTTGGCGGCAAAAGTTGGAATTATTTAAAAAATTCTAAGTTGCAGTACTTGAATTAAAAAAACAGATAACACACACTTCAAGGTGGCAGCTAATTGGTTCTAAAAGGGAGAAATAAGGTGGTAAATTGAGATAAACTTTTAAAGTGGTAACTTACCGGTAATTTTATTATTGAAAAAATATGGCGGTTAACGGTCGAGCTTTTTCAACGAGCACAAATTTCGGAAATAACGTGTGTGTGATGTGTAATGGATCTAAAAACGATAGTAGGACCAGTTTTGAAGTTTGTGAAAGGTGCGTGTTTAAGAATGCGTTCGCAAGTGAAGTGTCAAATTCGGAAGACGATGAAATTTCAGACAACCTCACTTCGACCGCATCACATCTATGGTTCAGGATAAAATCTCGGGAGCTCGAGCTATCCTCAAAAGACGAAATAATCAGGATGATGCCAATTGATTTAGAAAATGCTCTCCTGGAACTGAAGGGCTTAAAGGAAGGTAGGGCAAATATTAAGGTAGCGGGAGAACATGGTAGGGATTATAAAGAGGTTAAGTCAAAAAATCTTAGGCATACCAGGCCTCATGTAACAGGCAATGGAACTTTACATAGGTACCGGTAAAGGCATCGCAACAGCGAATCGATTTCAGATATTAGAGTCAGAAGATGACGTAATAAACACAGAATGCAACCCTCCTATGGTCTCGGAAAGTCAAAGGAAATCCCGTCGGCGATCGAAGCGTAAACATGACCGTACGGTAATAATAGGTGATTCTATGGTGAGGAATGTTGGGCCTGAAATTGAAGAAGGAATCACATATCAATCAATCAATATTTATTGTCATTTAACAACTTATCGTTGTATTAGACTACGTCACATTGTTAAAAATACATTTTCAATTTACAATAAATTGCTATCGGGGCATGCAAGTGGGACAACTGACAGCCCATGTGAACAATAATAAAATAAAGGAAACACCCGAGACGTTAATTATCCACATTGGTACAAACGACATTCTAAACTTAACAACACCCAGTGATATGATGGCCGAGGCCGATAGTCTTATGCGACGGTATAAGTAACGTTTCCGGAGACAAAGCTTTGTCTCAGTGGTTTGCTATATAGGAATGATGTCGACTACCGCTATGTAGATGCTGTAAATTCACACTAGACTGGCTGTGTCGCAATGGAGACGTCCTTTTCGTCGATGCAAATGGATGGCTTAAACGACTATGATTTTAGTATAGATGGGTTACACCTCAATAGGAAAGGTACCTCTAAGTTCGGTAAACTGCTTAATAGGATATCTAAGAAAATGCTTTCGGGAAACTAATTCAGAAAATGAGGGGGGGGGGGGGGCGTAAATCAGTACCAGGAAAAAAAGGACTCATGTCAGGGAAGCAAGGGATTACTAATTGCACAACATCAAAATTTGAAGATTGCTCTTGGTAAACTGTCAAAGTGTAGTAAACAAGCAAATAAAACTCAGTACAGCAATGGAAGCATATGAAATTGATGTGGCGATAGGAGTGGAATCATGGCTGAGAGAAGGGGGGTAGGAAATAGAGAAGTATTCCCAGAAGGGTATGTATAGTCTGGTTGGTTGGTTCTTCAGTTTAGGGGCTGAGACAACGCGGTCATGTAGCCCCGTGTACTTTGGGTGTGTGTAGAATCTGTCTGATAACCGGTGTTAATTGTGATGGCTGTATTAGTGTGTGTATCTGTTTTTTAATTTAAGTATAGACTGCAACTTATTAGAATTTTTCAAATAGTTCCTACTTTTGCCGCCAAACGACACCGTCAACGACTACTAGGCCTAGTTCAGAACTTAGCTACTAGCCGCCACTGCAGTCGGCTCTTGGCTACGAAGGTAGAAACCTAAGAGCGTTGTTTACATTCTTAACCTATCCAATTTAGCTTCACACAGGTGCAATTAGTGGAATCATTAACATGCCATAAATCTATGACATGGGACCACCGGCTTTACTTCCCCTCCGTATGTATAGTCTAACGTAAAGACCGAGGTAATAAGAAGGGAGGGGGGGGGGTTATTCTGGTGAAGGAAACTTACTGCTCACATGAATGGTTTACCAACGAAAAGGACAAAATATTAGGGATAAAATTAGTTTGTGACAATATGAAGGAGGTGGGAATTATAGGCCTGGGAGAGAGAAAAGAGACATGGAAATATTTGAGAAAGTAATAGATTACACTCATAAAAACAACAATGACATGGTAATAATTGGGGGGGATTTAAACTTGCCAGAAGTTGATTGGAATGGAGCTGCAACAGAAGAAACTTGCAAATAAATTAGTTTGGGAGGGAGGATTTACACAAGTAGTGCAAGCACCATCTAGGCTCAGCAACTTGCTGGACGTATTCCTGATAAAACCAGGGGAACTTGTTGAAAAAAAAACACATAATTGAAGGAATAGGTGACCATTAAGGCTGCAATAATGGACAATGGACGTTGGTCTGGTACCAAAAAGGCTTAATAGGAGGGTCACACAGGACAAGAAATTATACAAAAAAAACTAAATTCGATGAATTTGGAGATTACCTGAAATCAAAATTTAATTCTTGGATAAGTGAAGGGAGTAATGTGGATACACTCGGAGCAAATTTTAAGGAAATCATTTGGGAGGGTGAGAAGAGATTTGTACCTGTTAAGAAGGGAAAAACCACCTCTGACCCTGTTTACTATACAAAGGACATACGAAAATTAAAAACGAAATGTAGAATGGTAAACAGAAAAATCAAAGAGGACAGGGGAAACAGAGAAAGCAGCTAATGAAGGAGCTCAATAGGTTGAAAAAGGAAGCAAAGGAAAATTACATGAATGGCATACTTCATGAGGGTAAAGACCACACAGAGAAATGGAAAAAGCTCTATTCATATACTGTATTAAAAATCAAAAGGGAAACGGAATCCACATTCCCACAATGGAGGGAGAAGGGGGTGAGCATTTATTTGCAGATAATGAGAAAGCAAACCTATTTAGTAGGGAATTCATAGATTCAGTGGAAGATTGTCAGGAGTTGGAAACCGTTAGTGAGGCTGGAGAGGGTGAAACACATAAGGATACAAGTAGCTTCACCTTTACAAATGAGGATATTTTCAGAGAAATAAAAATGCTTCAGCAAGGAAAAGCAGCAGGGTGTGATGAAATTACTGGGGAAATAATAAAGGCAATGGGGTGGTACATAGTGCCTTATTTAAAGTTTCTTTTCGGCTACGTCATGAACAATAGTGGAATACCAAAGGAATGGAAGGAATCTATAATAATACCAATTTATAAAGGAAAGGGAGATAGAAGTAAACCTGAGAACTACAGACCTGTAAGTCTGACTAGTGTAGTTTGTAAAATCATGGAGAGTTTAAAAGTAAAATATATTAGAGGGGTATGTGAAGATAAAAATTGGTTCCTGAGGAGCCAGTATGGATTTAGAAAGGAATTTTCTTGTGAGGCACAACTGGTGGGATTTCAGCAGGACATATCAGATCAGTTGGATCTAGGGAGACAGTTGGACTGCATAGCTACAGACCTTTCCAAAGCATTTGACAAAGTGGAACATGGAGTATTATTAAAGAAACTGAAGGGAATAGGATTTTACTCAAGGGTTGTACGTTGGATAGGAACATCTCTAAATTCAAGGGTTCAGAGAGTCATAGTAGGGAATTACGTATCACAGGAAGAGAAAGTTAAGAAGGGAATTCCACAGGGTAGTAAAATTGGTCCATTGCTTTTCCTAATACACGCAAATGATTTAGGGAACAATATAGCATCAAAAATAAAATTGTATGCAGATGACATTATCGTCTATAGGAAAATAAATAACATAGAGGATTGTAAAGTATTACAAAGGGACCTCGACAGTATCCAACATTGGGTTGAAGACAACCACATGAAGGTTAACGGAGGTAAATCAACTGTCGCAATATTCACAAACAAGAGATTAAAAACTGAATTTCAATATACATTGGATGGGGTAATCGTACCAAAAGATGACAAGTGCAAATACTTAGGTGTGAGATTTGATAGTAAATTGCACTGGAAGGGTCATGTTGGCGACATTGTTGGGAAAGCATACAGATCGTTGCAAGAAATAAAAGAGAAAAGTTACCTCAGTTTGCCAAAAAAAAAAAAGAAGCCAACTCCGTACAGGCCATGGAGGCCCGGGGAGTAGTGGAAGGTAGAGGCTTCCACTTTTTGTGACATCGGCACTAGATGGGATGGAGTTGTCAGCTCCACGCCTGGCCGTCTTTGCTCCCAGGAATTACCCTGGTACTCATTTCTGGTGTAGGCTGAGTGAACCCCAGGGCTATTTGCGTTTCCGAAAGTGGTAGTTTAGTTTCTAAAATCCACTACCTGGGTGGGGATCGAACCCACTCTCTTTCAGTTAGAAGCTCAGCGCCTCTACCGACTGCACCACGCAGCCCCCTACCTAAGTTTGGTTCTTCCAATATTGGAATATGCAAGCAGTGTATGGGATCCACACCAGGAATACCTAATAAAAGAAATTGAGAATGTGCAAAGGAAAGCAGAAAGATTCGTGTTAGGGGATTTTAGGAGAAGAAGCAGCGTACATCAGATATGTTAGAGAAGCTTGGGTGGGAAACATTAAGCAAGAGAAGGGAGAAAAACAGACTTGTAGGGTTATATAGAGCGTATACAGGAGAGGAAGCATGGGGGAAATCCATGAGAGGCTTCAATTGGAAAGTAATTATTTTGGCAGGGCAGACCACAAATTCAAAATTGGATGGCACTTTAGCAGATGCGATTGGGGTAAATTTTCATTCATTGGGAAGGGTGTGAAGGAATGGAACAGTTTACCAAGGGTGGTGTTTGATCCCTTTCCAAAATCAGTCCAGATATTCAAGCGCAGAGTAGACAAAACCAGGGAAAAGAAAGAAGTGGTATAGCTTAGTGCTGTATTCCTAGAAACATTACACATGCTTAGTAATTCCTACACAGTTCTGTGAGGGGAGTTCAATCAATGTGTAAATAGTACATTAAGCTACTGTATTCTTTTAATATTGTGTAGTGTTTGTAAATTATGTACCTCATTTGCCACCGAGGTCGACACCTCATTGCAAATAAAGTGATTTTGATTGTTTTAGTACGGTCGTTATCAAAGGGAAGTGAAGAGTCAATTTAAGAACAACTTCTAAGGAGAAATACATTGGCAAAAGGGATATTTATAAAGCTTGAATAGCATGCTAATCTTGCACTCATGTTACTAATCAAGCAAGTGTAGGCTACTAGATGAAATTCTGTAAGCATTTAAGGAAATGTATGAGGCAGGTACTGTTAGCTAAAGTAAGTCTAGTGCATCCCCTGTATAGCCAACTTCTCAATATCGTGTTTGTGTCACTATCACTGAGTGGTCTGAGAAAGAAGCTATGTTTAATTTGCTCTCGTATTATTATTTCTTTATTAATTTATTTTATTTTTGCACAGGTCTACTGTTCTCAGAACTTAACCAAACCCTCCTTATCCTAAAATAAGGAAATTTTACAAATTGAGAGCAGAGCCAAGAAGAAAAATAGGTTGATTGCCTAGGTGTGCACAACTGCTTACTTGCTATGCTAGGCTCAAAAGGGCATACGCCAGTTCTGCACTATGCAATGGTGTAGAATTCTTTGCCTGTCCTGCTATACGGTATGGTATATTTTTCAACAATAGGTAAACATTGCACTCATAATTTTCGAGGAGCACCTCTGCATAGTCTAGCTAGAACACCACTTATTTTGCACACCGTACAGTCTCGTACCGGTACTTGAAATGTTAGCATAGATAAGAATTAGAAATGCCATGTAGCAATAAACCTTCTCAATTGACTGATATTTAGGCCAACGGAGATAAATTTCCAATTCAAGGACTTAAGTTTCAGTTAATTTTAGCTACTTTTGTGCTATGTAAAATGTTGTCTGTAACTTACAACCTGTCCGAGGCTTTGCAGAGTAAGGATGTAGATTTATCTACAGCTCTGCAGAAGATAAGCATGATGGACTTCACTGCAGTGTGACCAATCTGTTCAAATATGCTGAAAGGGGAAAGGAGCTGTAACGTGACCCGTCGAGGCAGAATAGGGCGTGAGATAAAACTGAGATTCTTGTTTACTATTTCTCTGAGGTAAATTTATCTGCTGGGGTGGCATCTTACTCAATGTGGCATCCGTACAGAAGTTTTTTCTCGGATTCAGGTCTTCTAAACCTGCTATCTGTCTGTTCTGGGAATACAGAGGCTACTGCACCATTCAGAAATGCTGTGTTAGAAACTCCACCCTGAAAACATGTACTTAGTCATAATTTAGACAAAAGTGCTCAAAATATAACCAAATATGAGTTCATATCACTAATATGAGCGAAATATGACTAAAACCATACAAGTGGCCAAAAATGCATTTATAGGCACAATGACATTGCTTTAACGGGGTCAGGGGCCCTTTATTCGCACTTATTTATTCTTAAATTTTGGTCAAAATAAGCTCAAGGGAAAAATATGACTTTTTCTTAACTTCCCAACTTAACTCATCACTGATCACTGCTAGGCTATAGTTTCAGTTCATCAATTTCAAAAGGTGGATAAAAATATGATTTTTCCCTAACTTTTGAACTTTTTTCATCACTGATCACTGCTTTAGTTTCAGTTCACCAATTTCAAAACGTGGATAAATTAATGCTACCGGTATTGGATTGTTAAACTTTGTGTTACACTGTTAATCAGCCTTTTACTTCATATCAGAAGTAACTTATATTTGTGATTTTCAGCTAAAAAATATCGAGTTCTTTTCAACCTTTGGGCATATGAGCTCGTTTTCTTTCATAAAAGGGTAGATATTTGGAATAGATAGCCAATTTTGGCACAAAGCTACTCTTTAATGACAAGGAATTATGTACCTTCCCATTGTTCTCCTTCTTCCAACCCTCTTTTAAACCATTGACACTATACTCTGGATGGTTCAGGGAGATTCATTATAATGACCTCCGGCTGCTGAGTAGTGCCTCTTTTCTCCAATAGCCTGATTGTGATTAGGCCTACATAAATCATGTAGAAGACTTTCTTTTCATTAGGATAATTAGCCTTGAGCTATTTGACCAGATCGAAATCTAATTCATAACAAGGTGATTACACCTCAGTTGACATCGAGGTATGAAAAGGCATAGTCACAAAAGCCTACCTAACATTGCTGAGACATTGCAAAACAAATTTCTGTATTACGGTATGAAGCAATATTGGAATGAAAAGTGGCAGAAACTTGAAAAACCTAGAGAAAAACCTGGTACACTTCTTCTTGTCCTGCATGAATTCAACATGCTGTGGACACGGTTTTATTCATAGAACAGTACAGACATGAGCATTTAGTGTCTAACTCAGGCAATACTTGTAATATCTTCTTCTTGTCCTAACTCCTCCTAAAAAGTACAGTGAAGAGTAATATTAATAGAACTAATTATATTTTATTTTCCTTCCTTAATAACAACAATTGCAATCACCATAGTGAAAATAAATGTTTCAATATAAAGACACTAAATGGCTAACTTATTATTTCCGTTCAGCACCAGCAGATTTGAATAGAGGTCCAGAGGCCACAGTAACCCCTCTCTTCCATACCGAGTTTAGTGTGGTGATGTATGATGGACTCTGGAGCAGTCAATATGTCGGATGTTGCATGTACCTTTTGGGTGCTAAGCTTCAGTGTTCATGTGTGGCTTGCTAGTTGAACATTGAGTGTTTGTGAAGAAACTATGTTCTTTTGCTTACAGAAACCTTAGAATAGATGTAGTATTTGAAACCAAGACACTGGTATCAATGTAAAATAGTGAACCATATTAATGTGTGATAAGTAAAGCATTAGTGTTCTTAGAGAAGTAATTTTCAGACTGCTCCACAGGGTATATCAAAAATCAATGGGAAAACTTCAGAAATGGATACCACATGACATGGCTCCAGAAATGCATAATAGTTATCCAATCTTTTAGCAACATGAGTGCAATCTGACACTACCAACATTGTTGCACAGAATATGTCTGCAATTCCAGCTGAAACACACTGATTATACATAAGATGACATGTTCAAAGTGATCTCCTGCCAGAATGCAGCCTCTGCTCATCTTTAGATTGGGCCCAAACACAGTCAAAAATACCTGGTATCGTGTGTACTGTCTGACAGATTGTCAACTGTAATATGAATACAAATATGGAAACAAAATACTCCCAAGATTGTCACAATGCATGCACAGTGAGTTGGATAATCATCTGCGGCAGTCAAATACATGACAGACTTTATATGTTCCCAATGGTAAAAGTCCTGGAGGTTTAAGTCAGGCGAGCATGGTGGACACTTCTACCGATCCAGCTCCCAGGATAATGTGCATTAAGGTGCCTGCAGACTGAAATGTGCCCAAGGACCAAATGTGCTGTTGAAGGGATGCTAGTTGCATGTCTTCCAAATGATCAGACAATGAAGTACACAAAACATTTGTGTAATTCTGTCCAGGAAACTTGTTCACGAGAACGTAGGGTCCCAACAAGCCATCACCAGCAGTGTTGCAGGTGTATTCATTCAGTGCAACAATATTGGGAGTGTTGGATTGCAATAACCTTAATAAATAATCAGATAACTCTGTAATGCATTTCCAGGTGGAATCCATTCCTAAAGTTTTATCATTGGGTTTTGACACACCCAGTATAATTTATATATTAGACCAGAATAGAAATTGTATTAGCCATTCAGCTTATTAATGAGTGTGGCTTGTGCCACATCACTAAATCTGTAACTTAAAGTTACAAAATAATGATTGGGATGCAAATGAAGTATTTAAATATCCATAGAAAAGCTTCTTACTTTTCAGCAGTGTTTCAAAGCGTGCTATATAATGGAAGAGAAAGCTCCACTGAGAGCTTTATAAACCTTGTGTATGTCAGGACACTGTTATTTACAAACTCTATGAACAATGATCTTCATATGTAATAAATACAACTGGTATTCAGAATTTATCAACATTAAATATTCTTCATTCATTAATCAATTTTGTTTGGTTGGGTTTTCTTTATCCCAAATTTCAAGAAGTATTAACTTATCAAGATTATGTAGCTAAGTTACACTATTAATCAGTAAAACACTGTAATAATAATTCAAAAATTATTAGAACATATCGTATGAAGATGCAGTAACACGGAATGAACTTAGCAGTTAAAACATACGCTCTCTGTCTCCCTCTTCTTGGTTCTGGAGTAATGCTATCCCATTTATGGCAATAAGTTCCAGATATTTAGCGGACGTCTCCTCCTAAGAGATACAATATTGGTATTTTACCTTCTTCTCTCCCTTTTTGTGGTCACAACTAGATTTTTTTAAATTATATATGAGCATAAAATACAGTATTTCCTACTCTGACACCCTTAACATGCATAGACTTAAAATAGCAATATACAGAAGTTTACCGAGTAAGCTAGAGTACCGGCATTCTTGATCTTCTCAATCTAAGATGAAATTCAGTAGAAGTAAATACTTCACAGTATACTGGTATCATGATGTGAATTCAATAATATCAACACTCTTAAGTGTGGTTCCCATCATTTTATGTTGATGAAATAGATTAGTTATGTCGAGGAATCAAGAAAGCAAATTATTTCTACTCTTTCTAGCTGGAGTTGCATGCTTTCTGGAAGATTGAGGTAAAATGCGAAGAGTTCCACCTGTGACATACAAGAGCATAACTATGCTAAAATTTATAGTGAATGAATAAATGAATCAAAGAAGCATGGAATATTATCAATATATTGATAAATAACATAACTAACAAGATTATTTTATTGTTATTTCTGGTCTTACTAACCCCATGATTGAAAATCTATGAGACAATGCTAGAGCTTTTAAATATACTTCTCAGCAGGTTCCTGTCAATTTATGTTGACTAAATATGGTAGATTAGAATATTTATGTCCAGGAATTAAGAAAGCAAAAAATATCTACTCATTTTAGCTGGAGTTGCATGTGTTCTGGAAGATTTTCCCTAGCCAAACGTCTTATGGAGAATGCCTGAAGTGTGGCAAAATTTGCTCTTGCATAAGATTCCCTTAAAGTTCATGAAAATAAGATGTTACTAATACATGTATTGTATTTCAGGCAGATCACCTGGTTCTGGAATTGGTACTCGAGCTTTTGGACAACCCCTGTGTCTCTCTGAGACAATCAACGAAAATGGTTGCGACGATCCTACCACGCCCACCACCCCTACCACCCCCAACACCCGAACCAAGTCCAAGCAGAATAGATACAGTAAATAAGTTATTTAAATTTCCTTCCTTCGATTCAAGGAATGAACTATTATGCCACTAGACTATAAAATAAGAATTACCGTACCTTACGTTTTGTGTTGTTTCATCAAGTTTTGTGATGAGAGAGAAATGTCACCTCATTTTATTCCATTGTATAATACTGCCTGATTTCTCTCCCTCTCAAGAACAGTCACAAAATTGTTATTCATTTTAACTATTGCTCTCACAAAACATTGTCTCTAGATTCAAAATATAATAAGTTTGGAAATCCTGGTAGAAACAATTTAATGTTTTTAATACGTGGGGCAAGAAGTTCTTCCAAAAATGTGGTTTCCTGTACCATCGTTTTGTTCATACTACAATATTCCATTGAAGACATCATGTGTGCGTTAATGCTGTATGCCAGCTGGCAACTTATAGAGCCATCAGAATCCCCCAACATCAGGTACCGTAAACAAGGAAAGAGGTTGAGTGCATGTTCTGATGCTTGACCCCTTTTTATAGAATTTCCATGAATGTGCTTTGATTTCCCCCTAGTAGATGAGTGGTGTTACTCTTATAATGAGCCAATAGCTCAAAGGAGAGTTGTTTCAAGACATATTTTGACCCCTGCAGTCTTCAGGATTAAATATCTAACAGAGTTACTGTTGCGTGATTTACTGTATGTGCTATTCCATGGAGTGACTTTCATACATCCCTGGTGAAAGAGCATTTTGTACTTCTCTCAGTGGCTCAATAACTTCAGCTGCAGTAAAACACCAAGACTCCTTTTAACTGCCAGAAAGTTGGGAAATGTTAATATACTAGTAAGAGCATTGAGAAGATAGGCCATATCCCAAGAATACAACTTAGCAATATTCAACTACTCTCACTCAATCAATTACTAAGAGCTGATGTAACAATAATGTCCTATTTATAAAAATTTTGCTGAAAATCTACTCAGATCTATAATCATATGGTAATGCATTTTATGCATCCTATTTTATTTATGTACTCTCAAGGTGCAGTCCTACCAGAAGTCATCTGAATATGTAAATACTGTGGGCAAGATGTTCTAGAAACTGTCAACAAGACAAAAATTCCTACAAAAAGAAAGTTTGACTTGCATTTTAAAACTATTCCTCCACTTACACATTTCTTCTGCTTTTATTACTTAAACCTAGACCTGCTGGATTATAGCACAGATTTTTTTCTCTAAGCTCATTTGACAGAGTAAGAAATATGAAGGGAAAGAGTTCACATTTTATTATCTCTGATCTCCCCTAAAGACTTCAACAGTTCATTGTGAAACTGATCTTTTGTAGAGCTGAGTGCATTCATACTAGGCTCAAATCAGCAGTTGGGGCAGCTCATACTTGGTGATTAATGAATCAGTCTTCAGACATTACACTGTTGTTTTCTTACAGTGTGTGGGCTTGGCGTGGTGTGTTCATCCCCCTTCCCTGTAACATAAGGGTTTTATTTTTGCATGTATTTATTATTATGTACATTGTTCTTTCTTCTTCTTCTTTTTCGGTAAGTGTACCTGTCATATGACATATTTCATCGTTAGTTGATCGTGTTAATTCATTCTTATTATCTAGAACTCTAATTATAATTAATTCCTAACCCTTCGTAACTGTCCATTCCATCGATCTTTCTGAAAAAAAGTTCATTCTTGTTAGATATTGAGATATTGTATGCATTTTGTCATTTACTGAAAAGTGCACCATATTTTGTTTGTAATCATTCTCAGAGTAAATGGTATTCTTCACACAAAAGATTTCTATAAGCTATGTCACTGTATGATATTTGAACAGAACTACAAGGTACTTGTTCCCTCCACCAAACCTCACCGCATAGTGCAATTACTTCCTGTAACATACCATACCGTACCAAAGTTTTGTTGTGTTCTTTAAGCACTTGGCTGTTCAGATCATTTACAAAGTCACTTAGTTATTAGGGCTTTTTCCTTTTTATACAGTTCTGGAACTTTATTTTCCTCCATTTTTATGTGTAGTCAGTTTACATCAAGTTTATTTGAATTTAAAAAATGCTGATATTGGAAAAAGAAACAATGCATGTGTATGGTTTTTGCTCTATTTGCTCAAGTTAGCTGAATTTTTACGTTTTTTTATTACAGGCTTTAAGAAACTCCATTTGGTCTGCTGGTTTTATTTCTATTTTCATTTTAGTTTGTGAAGTCTTTGTGCATTTCCTCCTTGAAAATGTATTATGAATTCATCTTCCCATCTGCTACTGATAAAAACTTGATCATAAGACCAGAAAAGTATAACTTCTTAAATCTTGACTATTAATTGCATTAGACTTGTATAACAATATACAATATGAAAAAAATATTAATATTGATTATAATTCCATGCTCATTGATGTGTGAACTACCAGATTATAATGGCATCTCAGCCAGCCAGGCTTATAAGTCTCTAAATAAGTTTAATAGTTATTTCTTGATTTATATTGATTGGCATAATATTATTAAGAATTGTCTTAGGTTACTGAAAGCTTGGAAATTCTCCACATAGGATTTTAAGATATAATTCAATCCTTGGTTAATTTATGACTTTGTTTTATTTGAAATAACAGAATTCTATGTAATTCTGTTACTTAGTTACCTTTCATCAAAACTCATCTGATCTATCTGTGAATGAGGTTCACCTTTATTCATATCTTTCTTATTTTGAAGCACTTCATCAACCTTTGCTATGGGCTGTTTCAAATAATTATCTTAAATGTCTAAAAAACAAGTAATCAAACACCCTGTACAGCATGGAACTAATTCAAATAAATGTTCTTGGTGACTATTTAAGAAAATCCCGTGGCTCATGATCTCAAGATTAACGGTCACGTTAAACTACAAGCTTCCTTCCTTCAAAATCAAGAAGTTTCACTATTGCTGGCAGAAAACTGTACATAAAAACTAGATCGTTTTGTAGTAGTTGAGTACAATAATATTTGCAGTATTTACAGCAAGAAATATGGAAAGAAGCATGTGATATAGAGGACAGAGTTATACCTTACACTTTAAGAAAGCAACATAATTTTTACTCTTTTAGTTTAATCTTCATGAAAAATCCAATGAAGTTACCACAACTGGATGGTCAACATCATAATATCACAATCCTAGCAAAGGCTTTGTTGGACCAGAAACACAACATGCTATGTCATTGTTGCATGTCTTAGCTTTGCTCAGTGTATGATCTATGTTAAGCTTTCTATACAGTAGTGATTGTAAATTGAGTATTTTCTCTACACAGAAAAATTAGCATTTGCAATATGTATTTTTCATAATAAGACAACTCCTCTGAAGGAAAGCTAACACATCACTCATTTCTTATACCTGGGTAGTTTAAACATTACTTAAACAGAATAAAATATTAAGATGCATTGAGATTATGGTAAACCTTAGTTGAAAGAAAAAAAGATAATCTTGATCAGCATGAATTAAATTTAATTCTCTACACAAAGGACTTCTTTCTCAAATTAGAATATTACTCTTCAAGACCTCAGTTAAAACAAAGATTAGACCAAATCCCGTAAATATCCAAACAGTATGTGATGTGCTCTTGTCTGCAGGTGACCTTGGTGCCTCTCTACGAACATCGAGCAGCGTGCTGGGCTTAAGCCATCATGGTCACGGTGTGTACCCACCAACTACAGCCTCCATGACACTCAGTCTCATGTTACAGTACATTATGAACTAGTTTACACACATGATAATTATACAATCACTAGCTGTGTTTTTGGAGATGTTAAATCAAATCATACATGCTACCACAAAAAACAAAGTTTTTATTTTAAAAATATACTTCAAATCTTATCATTTATCACTTTGATTTTGGCATAAGAGGGCCTGTCTCAACAACTGAAACCAGCATAGAAGACTGAATTGTTCGCGGTATCTATCGACCTGTAGATTGTAGAATTTAAAATGATTTGTAAGGGACATTTTTATATGAATTTCACAGTTTGTGGGACGAATTTCACAAATCAAGCACTCTTCACTCAAAATATGACATTTTAGAAGGTTTACACAATTGGAGGGTGAAGCACATGGCTTTACCTGACTAATGCAGTACAACCAGTACATCCTTTCTTCGTGCACCCACCCCTATGGCAAGTGGATCATCTCTGCCTTATATTCTGGCAACAGATCTTAATGGAGGACTTGACGAAGTACACCACTTCTACAGTAGAGTCTCGATAATTTGAGGTGGACCAGTCTGAGACTACCTCAAACTATAAAAAAAAAAACTCGGACTTACGAAATGACACTTTAATCAGCACTCATAGTGAATAATATGAAAACATTAACTGCCATGCGCTCAAACAATATGGCCCACTACCGAACTGGTTTATTTTTATAACATGGTGGCAATATATATTTCTCTAATTTTCCTCATTAAAATCGGCTCGCTTTTGAAACCTAGCTGGGAGGCCATGTTTAAATTAGGTGTCTGGGTAGAGAAGGAGCTTTTCCAGCTCGAGGCACAGGGTTTTCAATTCTTCACCATAGCCACTGAGAGCAAGCAGCGAGACTGGACAGAACTGCATACAATTGTGCAACACTGGGAACCTGACAAGCAAGCCAGGCTCTGGACTCCACCTGGACTGACAGAGGAAGCATGCTATTGGCAACAGCGAACAGTCAATATACTTATATGGCTATTGTCAGTGCATGAGTCACCAGTCGTTAGAGAGGAATTTGAGAGAAGTACTGTATATTGTTGGTGAGAAGGAGAGGGGTAGGATCAGCAAACTACCAGATGACGTTCAAGGCCAGTGTCTACCGTGTCAACAAGCACATCGCTCGTGTTAAGCATTCTTGCACAGACTCAGATGATTTGTTATTTTTGTTAATTCAAATTTTTCAATTTGGATTTATGGGAATATTGAACTATCAAGACTTGAAATATCAAAATTCTACTGTACCTTGTTTACTTTTACAGAAGTGAGAAGGGTCTTCTGTTCTGAAAAGTCTTGCATGAGCCAGATTTCACTGGTGGTCATTTCCTTTCCCCAGCCAACCGAGTGCAGTCATATGCGACTCTAATAATGGTGCTCAGTTACTCGTACTATCATCAGTTGCTTCCTTATAGGATTCTTCCTCTGAATATGAGCTAGCACAGTATTAACCAGATACTTGATCCTCATATTGTGTAGATATCTGTCCCTGTCTCAGGCAATAATTGACTTTTCCAGTCCCGATGAACCTTACAATGGTTCAGTAAACTAACACCTACTGTAGCTGAGTTTCAGCTTTATTTAAATTTGAGATACATATTTCCAAAACCTAATTTATTTTGTTTTCAACATCCCTACTCAATGGTAAAAGCTTTAAAGAACACACTTTTCCTTCTGTGACTGAACTCAGATTGACACCTTTAACACTTTGCAAGATGGCTGGTTCAAAAGTAGATGAACAATTTTATGTCAAAGGATATAACGGTATTTATGGTAAGACGAGGTAGAAATAGTTTCCTAAGTTCTCCATTAATGTCCATAGTCAGAATATAAAGCAGAAATTTGTTTAAATGATCATAAAGAATACTTTATATTTTAAACATCGCAATAACTGCTAGTTGTGGTAAAAAAATGTTAAATTTACTCCTACCAATAAAATTTAAAATTGAATTTTAAGTCATTTGGGATTTAAGGATAATCCTATAAAGAGTGGATATCATTGTACAAATCTGGCTGTAATAGTAAATACAGCTCCTATAGATAGTACTACAGTGGTAGAGTGTCTACCAACTGATCCCAAGACTAAAGGTACAATTCTCAATGAAGCGTTTTTGAAAGGTGTGAAAACTCCATGGTACTCCGAGTCGTATGATGTCGACTCTTGAAAGATCTCTCTTCACATTGGCGATTACTAGACAAAATTAATTCAATCCCAGTCACAGGTTTCCCAATGGAGTTCTGGTTTTGCTACCGGGTAACAGCACAAGTGGAATATCAAGTTGGAGGTCTACTCCAGATAGATGAGGCCATGTGATTATCATCTTCATTACCATATTGACAATGCTCCTCATATAGGCCTACAATGAGATATGGAATTTTTGTCCCTCAATTCTTCTACTAGCCAACGAAAGCTCTATCATGCTGCTATCCACCTGAGCCACATTATTTGAAATAAGCATCCTAACCTTGTACACTGCCCAGGCCATGTGAAAGCCATGTGTTTCATTCTAGCTACAACTTCTCAACAAAATATGTACCGTAGCTGAATCGTTTCAAAGAGTTAATTCCATGTATGTCATGTATGTATGTAAGATGACTATTGCAGTTCATTATTTACAGTACGTACAGTAGTGCTCATCAATCAATCAGGGAATAATTATTATTTATGAATGTTGTATTACAAGGTAGCAGTGAGGGGAACAAGCACATAGGTATAGATTTATTATACGGTGGGTTTGGCAACTGAGTAACCATTTTGTTCAGATTTCTTATTTGCCTTCATCTCGGCATGAATAAAATAAAATTGAAATGCTTTCCTAACACTGTACATAATGCAGTGATTCTATGTGGTTCAAAAAGAAATAACAAAAGAAGCAGTTTTAAATTCAAAAATAATATTATTAAATGAACTATAAAATCAAACTGAGACTTTTTCGGCAAGGCTCAAGCTTATCAATTATTCCTGTTCAAGAAATTACGACATCCCTGTGAGGTGTTATGCCCCTTAGTCTCTTTTGGGCCGTTCTGTTCCTTAGGTATCTCTCAATTCATTTTAGAGAGGAGAAAGTCTGTTTATTCATTGCAGTTGTGAAAAACTCATTGCACCCGTCATGAGTCTCCATAATGCCCACAGCAGATCAGCTGTCACCTAATTCCTTTTCCATAAATCATACTCTGTTTCTAAGGTCAAATATTACATTATGCAAGTTACCGGTAATTATGTTGTGTTAGTTACGACAGTCCACATCATCTATGAATAAACCTGGGACTAAAAATTCAAATTTCCCATAATATTTTCATGAAATACAAATCTAGCTTTCAATTTCCCTATAGCATGATCCAGAAATATCTTTCATAGTACTGATCTGGAATAGTAGAGGCAACGTTGCTTCTACAAGATTGTTTTGAAACTAGACAAGGAACTGTAATTTGTGTGAAGTAAGATCTTCACTTCCTCAATAACATCATAAAATGCAGGATCATTAACATCACACCTGATAGCCTCCAAGGATTCTCTGACTGTTTTAACGAATTGGTCTTCATTGAGAATTTTGCTAACACTCTGCAGAGCCACATTAAGACTTGGCGTAACTTGTCTAAAACACATGACTGTTTGACAGTTCTCAAGCTTTGTTAAAACTGAACGACTCTTGAGTCCCTCCAGAGAGTGCAGTGTTTCGACAGTGGCATTATATATTTCTACGAATCTGCTTATAGCCTCATGTTTTTCAGACCATCTTGTTTCACTAGCTTCTAATTGAGAATGCATATTTCTCTTCAGCAGTGTTCCATAAGTCTATTTATGGCTGTTCCAATATACCTCCATATCATAGATAATGGTAATACTAACAAATGTACATAATGCAGCACAACGTATGAAATGTGCCTTATGGTATTGGTCGCTTATTAGAGACTATACACTTTTAAGGTGGCTACTCATTATTGTTGAAAGATCTAAGCCATGAGAAATGATTTGTTTCATAGCTAATGACAACTCTGATAAGTCTCCAACATTACATGAACATACTTAATATTCTCACAAACAATTGATTATTCATAAGAGCTGACTAAATAGTGCACATACCGTACAATGACCAAAAGTAAAGCAAGTGGAAAAGATGAAATCAATGCTGATATGATTAAGGCAGCAGGAAGCATCGGCTTACAGTGGCTATATAGAGTCCTCAATGCCATATGGAAGGATGAAATAATACCTGAAGATTGGCAACAAGGAAACATTATACCATTGTTCAAAAAAGGGAATAGGAAGAAATGTGAAAATTATAGAGGTATAACTTTATTATCACATGGGCTGAAAATATTGGAGAAAGTCATAGACAAATGACTGAAGGTTATAATAGAAACGCAGTTAGAGGAAGAACAATATGGTTTTAGGCCAAATAGATCAACAATAGATTTGATATTTACAGTACGTATGATATTAGAAAAACATCTGGAAAGAAACAAGGAAATCATTTTCGTATTTTTAGATTTGGAAACGTTAAGAGAAAACATGTATGGGAGTGCCTACTGGAAAGAAATGTATCGAAATCATTGATTAATAAGATAAAAATGTTGTATCATGAGAGTAAAAGCAGTGTACAAGTCGGAAGTGGTGTCTCTGAAACATTCTATACAATAAAAGGCCTCAAGCAAGGAAGTGCATTATCACCATTATTATTTATTATACTGATGGGTGAAATTATAAAACTTGTAAAACAGAGTATCAGTAATGATGAAGTGAATTCTTTGGTATTTGCAGATGATGTGGTGATTTGGGGAAAGGGAGAAAAGGAAGTACAAAAGTGACTGGATATTTGGTATGAAAATTTGAAGGAGTTTGGAATGGTAATTAGTAAAAAGAAAACTGTAGTCATGTACTGTGGAAAAGAGAAAAAGAAAAGTCAAGTGAACATAGATGGGGTACGGTTAGAGAATGTAGAACAGTTTACATATCTAGGTAGCACTATAATTGGAGGTAATGACATCAACATTGAAATTAATAACAGACTAAGTAAAGGTACCACATTTTATCACCAAGTCAGAGAACTTTTATGGGATGACAAAGTACCCAAGAGAACGAAATTAACACTATATAAACAGTATTTCATACCAATTGTAACATATGGACTGGAAACACTGGTAACGAATAAAAGGCAAAATAGTAAAATACAAGCAGTAGAAATGAAATTTTTAAGAACTTCAGCTAAAAACACAAGACGTGATAGAATTCAAAATATTAAAATCAGAGAAGAGTTAAATATGGAATCGTTAAATCAGAAGATACAGAAAGGTAGGTTACGTTGGTTCGGACATGTAAAAAGAATGGGTAAAGAAAGAGTAGCAAGAAGGGAATTAGAAAGAGAAGTCAAGGGAAAGAGAGCAGTTGGAAGACCGAGAAGAAGGTGGTTGGACCAAATTTTGAAGGACATTGGAGAAGCTGGATTGGATGTGGCAGAAGTGATGGAACAGGAAAAATGGAAGGACCGAAAGGAGTGGAGGAGGCTTGTAAACCACACCCGGGTGACTGGAGTGGGACTTGGATGATGATGATGACCGTACAAAGACAATTTTTGCTCCCTTGGTATGTCTTGTGTTTCGTGATTCTCCTGACTACAGTTTCTTACATTTAGTTACCACATAATTCAACAATTTAATCTTGAATAAAAGGAAATTTGTAATTAGATTCACTATCCAAAGTCTGAGACTACTAATGACTTTCCAGGGGTTCATCTCCAGAACAGGCTAAAAACCAAAGAGAGCTCTGAAATTGGCATCACTGTGAAGAGTATGTGAGTATGATAGGCTCACTATCTCAGACACCTATCAAGGCAAATTCTTGATGACTTCACAAATTAACTATGTTATGTTTTCTAGAGCATTTTATCTGCTTTATGTACTGAGAGTTTAATGGCATTTTGAAGTTTTCCTAACAACACAGAAGAAAATCCCTCAGCTTGTTCAACAGTTTGTTTCATATATAATGGGTGGGGTTTGAGCCTGTTGAAATCACCCTTTACCTACAGTATGTGCTTGCAGGGGATGCATTTAACTAATCTGTGCAAGAAGGAAGCTAATTTTGTAAAATGAATTCCCTCAGATTGATTAACCTGGCTAATGATTGATATTATGAGCTGTCAAGTAACCACAGATTCTTGAGCAAAGTCTAGCATTACTTCCATTCATGTTTGCTTGGCTTATTCCTTTTGCCTTTCTTGTTTAATTTCTTTCAGCCAATATCTGTCCTCTTTCAGCCTGAAGACTGAGGTTTCAATAGACCAAGGGCATCTTTCATTCATGCCTTTCAAACTCGAAACTTTTCTCTACCAGCATATTCATTCTTCAAGGAACTAAGCAACTTTCCCTTAATATTCAATGTGGCTTTGTAACTTCTATTACATTAAAAATAAATCAAGTTGCCAGTTACTTTCCTTTAAAAACAATTAGTTGAAAATGCTAAACTCACTTGAGAGACAAACTCAAGATATCCAGGCTACCATATTAGTCTGATGTCCCATCATCTGCCTTTTTAATTAGCCACTTTCATGAGCATTGGTTTATAATAATTCCATACAATCTTGCACTTTGCAAAAATATTAATGTAATGTTGGACATCCTATTTGTACAGATGTTCTTACCATTTTCATCTCAGTCCAGTAGTTGTTTAAAGCAACAATCCTTTTTAAGGGCCAAATGACCTCGCTGTTCCACCCCTTAGAACAACAATCATCATCGTTGTTATTCTATTTTAGCACAGAGACATTGGAGTGTTACAGAACACTGATATCAGCTCTCTCCACAGTCATCAGCCAGCTGGTCAGGTCTGGCAAACCAACTTACTGAAGTCATGACAGAACAGTGGACAGAAGAGTCCTACAACTCCTTCCTCTTCTCATCTTTGCTTCTTGCCCTGTACCTCTGGTGGTTGCGTTCGAAAATGTAACGCAACTAATCATGTGGATTACAATCGTATTTCAAATTTTAATGGGTATTTCATTGACTGTCATTTGTTTTATAATGTTGATTTTTGAATTTATAAGAAGGAGAAGAGCCGTTCTAATCATACACTAAATATTGAATATTTTGTCACAGTTCAAGCATCCTAATCTGAAATGTACTTAATTTGAACTTTCTAAAAGAAATTTGTTAATATTTCCCATATAGAGCGGAACCATGACATTTTTGGTAACACATGAGCATTTTTCCACAGTTAAGTGTAGGCCTACCGTACATAGTATATTTATTTTTTCAATCTTTTATGTACATAATCAAACCAAAGCAGTTCAAGCATCCTAATCTGAAAATGCATTACGGTCTTGTTCAGCACTTGAACATTTCACACAAATCTAGCAGTCGGTGATCTAGTATTTCACAGTGATTGTAGTGGGAAGACCTTCTATGAAAGGTACTGAACAGCATGCACCAGAAGGTAGTGTAGTATGTTCGCAGATATAAAACAAAGAAATCTGGATTACAAAAATATTCCACGTGACTACGGGACGGTTAAGGGATAGGCAACAATGTGTGACAACATCAGTATTGTTTGCACTACTAAAAAGGAGTAAACCACTCCATTGCACTGCTTCCCATCTCTGATGTCAGTTACTTGGAAGAAATTTGATCATAAAGTTACTTTCATTGATATGATGATAGTAAATCATTAAAGAAGAAGAAGAACATGAAGATAAACACACACAAAATGAAAGAATATTCTCTTGGCTCCCAAAAAAAAAAAGAAGAGATGCATAAAATAATAGGATTTACTGAAAAAGGAGCGAATTGCTCAAGAATCTTAGAATCACTGCTTGCTTTGTAACCCCCATTATATTAAAAATAAATCAAGTACTGGTAATCATACTTTCCTTCTCACCATGCTAATGGATGGACTACAAATGTGAGACATCAGTACTTCCTCTGCTACTAGAAGGAGCATGCTATTGTATTATGCTACTTCTAATACCTGGATGTCAGTTACCTGGAAGTAGAAATTGGCCTGATGCTTAGATTTAAAGGACTTAACATCAAAACCATGCACTGATGTACAAAAGAAATGTGTATTTTAACACATGCAAGCATATATTTCATAAAATTAACACCATAGCTCTAAAATGTTCAACAGATAGAATTTATACTATTTATTATTTATGAGAAAGTCAGTGCACTTTTTCTAGGGCTAACCTTTACCGGTACTTTTTTTTCTTTGAAGCCCAAAATCATAGGCTATGAGAAAATTTACTGTAAATTTGTTGATGCAAACAGTTAAACTTATCAGAACCTTTCTTATTTAGAAAAAGATACTGGATAAAGACAATCGAGCTCTCTTACAGTTTCAAGTAACCAGACATAATTTGGAAATCATGGTCAATTAACTCTTTGGAAACATTACAGGGAATAATTTTTTACATGAGATATGTCACAGAGGCTGGAGTCGAGTAATTTCCCCCGCACAGCTTGATTAGGCACTGGGCTAGCGTGATGTAGCATAGCCTAGTCTAGAGTAGAGTAGATATCCCCTCCACTGTGGGCAAACCAGGCACTGTGCATGCCTCCTTGTATTGTCACCAAAATGGATACACAACCACATTATGCCAGGTAGCCATTCATGTAGAGCAGTGGTCTTCATTCCTTTTTCACTCACGACCATCAACCTCTCGCAACCCAACCAAGCCCCATTTAAATTAAATTAGTTAAACCACTGATTACATACTGAAACATAACTAAATGGAAAAGCACTACAGTCTGCACCCCACACAGATGTATAAAATATAGCTCGCGATCGACGATGCCATTTCAAATGGTTGTCAACACACCCACACATGGGTGACTGTTGCCGTAATGGCGTCTAAGCCTTGCCAACAGATGCAGGTACACAGCGCACCTGCACGGAATGCCAACCGCAGCACTGCAATGGCATATTCTCACAACGGGTATTACTTAAATAACGCCCCTCGTATCTTCGAGAGAAGAAAGGACATGTATCCCTCCAAGACAGTTCTATTATATTCTAAAAGCACTATGGTACCTTCATTTTAACATGTCAAAATGTATCTTCAAGAAATAACCTCTGCAACACCTGCCTTTTAATCAGTGGGGGAAAAACCACTTACACCCCAGATGGCTACAAAAATTATACTCGTTACCATTAAGCAGAAAGCCTCCGTGGCTTAGGCGGCAGCACGCCGGCCTCTCACCGCTGGATCCGTGGTTCAAATCCCGGTCACTCCATGTGAGATCTGTGCTGGACAAAACGGAGACAGACAGGTTTTTCTCCGGGTACTCCAGTTTTCCCTGTCAAAATTTCATTCCAGCAACACTCTCCACTATCATTTCATTTCATCTGTCATTCATTTAATCATTGCCCCAGAGGAGTGCGTCAGGCCTCGGCAGCCGGCACAGTTCATATCCTCGCCGCTAGATGGGGGCTTCATTCATTCCATTCCTGACCCGGTCGGAGACTGGAAGCAGGCTGTGGATTTTCATTTTTCACCATTAAGCAGAAGAGGATGACAAAAGCAGTCACATGCACATTTCTTACACTTATACTTCTGTTCAGGGATTGAATACATAAAATTAATTTCTAATTGCTTATCAAAGATTTTGAATAACATATTAGTTAAGTGCAAATACTAAAAAGGATTCTGTCCCTCTGCACACAGGTCTATGATTTTCTTTTACATTCTAAAATAACATGATGATCCAACCAAACATTCTCTACTTAAGTTACCCACGGGTTGAAGACCACTGATGTAGATTATGCTGCGGCATCAATCCTTGGCAGTATAGTATTATAAGAGTAGTAAGGAAGAGCACATCATTAGCCTCATGTTTTCCAATGTACAGTAAAAGATTTCTGTTCTGTTGCCTAGGAAGCCCACTAAAGAGAACACAAAGGATATGCAAATTTCATGCCATTCCTTATGCTTGTTTGTTGTAATTTTATCACTAGAATATCATCAAATATACGTACATATCCAAGATTTATCCAATATTATTATCTGATTATTTTGTTAATTTATGATTTTGCAAATAATTTTTGTTTATGTCTTAGATTGTAAGTAATATTTACAGAGGATGAATCATGGGTGATTCAGTAGTTTGCTGCATCATTTTGTGAATAAAATTTTGTTTTTCTACAGTTTAACTCATATATTCAAGCTGAAAGTCTAGAAGAATGGAATAAGGTTATTTTTATACATAATTCTGTAGAGAAAAATTTCAACACAGTGATTCTATCACTTAGGACTGCTTTCCATAATCTTAAATAACAGGAAAAATCTGATCTAAGAGATGGCTGAGAAATGTTCAACTAAATGGATTTTGTGGAGGAACACAGTCTGCTTTAGCACCAATGCTGATGCTTCATGACTTTGAAAGAAAATTGAATGTTAACAAAAGTTCTTAAATTATTGTGAAAAAAGAATGGTTTGAAATTTGATATTTATTTTTAAATGGATTTCTCTTTTGTTGCAAATTGACTAAAAAGATAAGATAATTCTGAAGTCAAATATTGTGGTGTAACTTTGTGACAGCAGTATTTCTTCGAATATTGCAGCCAGTTTGGATAAATTTCCAATTTTTAGTGTAATCTTTAGTGCAATATGTATTAAATTATTATATTTCAGAATTTGCTAAAACTTATAAAGAAAAAGTATTTAACTTAATTTATGAATGTTTCCTAGTTGTATACAGAGAATAACCAGGCCTAATGTTTTGGAGGGATGAATTGCTTTTAATGCTGGATGAAGTTTAATAACATTTTATTTTTTTAGTAGCTATTGTGTTGTTATTCAACAATATATTAAGTTAACTCATATTCTGGCTAAGTTTTTGAATTAATGACAATCCATTTTAATGATATATGCAGGATACAATCCAAGCTATCTGTAATTGTCAGGCATAATGCCAACAAATATTCCATATTTCTAGGATTAACAATTCCACTGCATGAGTAAGATAGGATCAAAGATTAATCTTGACTACAATCATATTGAGCTCTCAAAGAAGCTCTCAAATGCATTAAGAAGAGGATCTTACTATCAAAAGTTTAGGAAGTCCTCCGTATTTATAGAAATATACTACGTATATGTATGTATGCTGTATATATTCTAGTAATGTTTGTGACGAGGCGATGAGGGTGGTATGAACAAGACTTGCTTTACTCACAAAAAGTATGCAGGTACAATGCTCTAAAATGGTTCCTTGGCATCCAAGCAAAGAACTGTATTGTTTCTAGGAATTCTTGCTGTGTTTAACCAATGTTCCGCCTCTTCTATGGAGGGTATTTTCAATATAGATTTTGCAAGTTTATGATGTAAATAGCTTGGATAAAGCTAAAACAGTGGTGGTTCTCCATTGAAGCGTTTGAATCGCCACATCGCCTGCTTTATTACAAAATAAGTAATGATTTTAAAAAAATATTTCGACATTTATTAGGATTTTCAAACATGATTTTTACTGCATTAGATGTTGCCAATTAAGGTATGAACATCAACCTTCAAACGACACGGCACGCTGGTGCAGTGGCGAATTTACTGCCACGTTGCTCAACTAACCTGATGCGACAGGAATATGCTGGCAAGAACGTCCCTGCTTTGGTGATTGAGTAAGGGCGGAGGGGGAACGGAAGTCAGCCGTAACCATGGCAACAGGAGTTCCGTGATGCGAATTCAGCCAGCAAGCGAGTCGTCTCTCACCAGTGATGGCTCATCCACATTGCTCTCATTTCAAGCAATCTTGTATTGTAACGATTACTGTGGTCGTTGCATGTGCAGTTCGTTATTAGATAGCGACGCGTTGCGTGTGTAATATGTTTTACATTTTCATATTCCAAGATAAGAAATACAAAAATATGAGTATTGAAATATTAGTGAAATACCTAAAAGAAAACAGTATAAACGATGTGTTCGTGGAAGCATACAAATTATTCTTTTAAATTTTTTTCCCATATATCGGCAAGTCACCATCCAATTTAATCCTGAACCGCCAGTGATTTTCAATATAGATTTTGCAAGTTTGTGATGTAAATAGCTTGGATAAAGCTAAACTGATGTCAGTTCAATCATAAAATGAGTCAGAAGCTCGCCTTCAAAAGAGAGCCAGTACAAACAGCTGAAGCAATCGATCTCTAAGAATTAGATTGCTAATCATTTTATGATGAAAGTCACATTACTTTCTGGTTAATCCAAGCTATTTACTACAACAATTTGTGAAATCTACCTTGAAAATTCCCTCCACTGTAGAGGTAGAAACATCAGCCAACTAATACAGTATATACATGGCGGAAGTTCCCAGAAACAAACTTCAATATTGATAGCAGCCATGAAAGTCTGAAAACTATGCACACATGTGCTAGAACTACACTGAACCTTTGATAAAAATCAAGTCTTCTTGCATACGAGTAAATTTACAAACATTTGCCGATATTAAAACATATTTTCCTAACATGTCAAAATGTATCTTCAAGAAATAACCTCTGCAACATCTGTCTTTTAATCAATGGGGAAGAGATCACTTGCACTCCAGATGGCTATAAAAATTATACTCGTTACCATTAAGCAGAAGAGGATGGCGAAAGCAGTCGCTGAACCAACCCAAGCTTGGGTACAGCTCATTTGCACCCTGCATACTATTTCAATTATTACCGTATAGTGTTGATTTGGATAGTTGTCACCCTCATAAAAATAACTTGCATTAAATTGTGGATTACTAGTGAGTATAGCCTGGCAGCCTGATGATTTGTTTGGAATAGAAAATTAGAATTATTGAATAGTACTGTATAAGGGTCCTGAAATATATGATTGAATATGCCTGTTAATATTTTTGTAACTGGAACTATTTTGGTTATTTTTATAAATTGGCATGTTTACAAAGCTTTGGGTTGCTGTGCTCCTCTTGAAAATGTACCATGAACTGCCACTGAATTCTTCGGATTTTTCTGTGTTAACTGAAAAATGAAGCTGAGAAATGCCTTGTATGCCTGAGCATAACTCATAATTTTATGAATTGTGGGTTTCTTGCTCCATAATTACAAGATAAAAAGGACACACAACCATCCTCAAAATAATTGCCATTGGGCACTATGCAAGTCTGCCTATTACAAGTAACAGATGATCTTGATGTTCCACCTCCTGAAGAAACAATTACCACCAACAGTGGTATAGTTATTGGAAACACAGTTGAAATATGTCAGCTGGAAGGTCCAGTACTGTTTCTCCTATGGCAGCGTTGATCTCCTTGACTGACCAATGTTGATGCTCATGAGCATTGCTTTCACGCAAAAGATCCAAAAGAAATTGATCGTAAGACCAGGTGAGTAGGCTAGCCTATGGAGGGTGTAACTAAATTGTAATCTCGTGCCACTCCTCTTCTTGGATAAGCACAGGCTGACATGTAGTGGCAATGTCGTATACTGTAGTTGGCCTAGTTGGTGCTTCATAAAAGCTCCAGATGCTTAAAGCTAATTGAATGGTGCAGATTGTGGAAGATCTCCTTGCAGCAGTGCTAGTTTACAGTTACTCCTTTGGGTACAAATTCCATGTGAGCATTTCCAAGCGAGTCGAAAGACAGCTCAAACCTTTGGGTGTGTCCTGACATGCCTACTTCTTTGCTGATGATGGTGCCAGCTCCATGATCTTGAGGTAGCATGCCTGTCTCTTACCTGGACATTCCCAGGTTCAATTCCCAGCTTCATCAGGGATTTTAAAATTTATGTGAGGGTTGGAATGGCATGCACTCATCCTCATGAGGACAAATGAATAGTTGTTTGATCCCGATTAATGGCTGAGGGGACGCATATGGCTGACCAGTGGTTGCTTGGGAGGCCAAAGCCCTCGTGTAGAGCAACAGATTTCCTCTTAATGATTATTTTCATGTGACCAATTGTTGCTTCATTAGCTGAGCTTAACGATAGCACCCTGTTTTGTTATGAACAGGTTGGGAAACTTGCATCTTTGTTAGTACTATTGATCAAGTCATCACAAAACGGTTATACAATGTTCTGTTGGTCATAGATCAGACAGGACCTCTGGAGCACAGGGAACATGAGATCAATTAGTCAATTACCAATCAGAAGTATATACTAAGTGCTATGGCTGATTCTTGCTGCTATAACACTATCATTTGGGATGGATTATATGCAATATCTTCTGTACTCTCAAACATTGTGGTTTGTTCTGATCTCACTTATTCTACCGGTAAGCTCATCATTAAATTCAGAATTTTTATTTAAGAGAAATTCCTGTTTTATGCAATATGCATTCTGTTATTTACTAAAGGAAAAATATGTTAAATTAAATTTAAAATATACAACAATCATGTTTGCTTTCTTCATATAAGTAACACAATTTATCTCTTGAATGTTAACAGGAAACTCTGTTACATCAGTCTTCAACCATGGAATGTTCTTTGTCCACTGAAACAATTTGTTCCTCGTGCAAGACTTTTCAGGAGAAATATTTAATATATAATTATTAACAATTGAAGAAGGGTTCTGAACTCAAAGCCACTAGCACTAGACAGCCAAACCACTCAAGAAAAGTTCACAAAAGATATGACTATCATATCCAACAGTTGAAAACAATATTGTTATAGGAAATATTATAAAAATAATTTGACTCACCAGCTACCAAAGACATGCTGTAGACTCAAAGTGTTAAAATATAGTTTCCAATAAAGAACGATAATACTTTTTAAAAGAAGTAATGTCACAAAAATTATCTCTGGATATTCTACAGAGCATACCTATCATATAGGTTGTTAGTTATTGAGGTTTTAAGGGGTGGAACTACAAGGTCATCTACCCCTTAAATATAGGTTGTTAATTCAAAAATACATAAATATGTATTTTGAATAGATTCCAATGAAGATCCTCCTGAATGCGAATTGTGATCCTATTTATCATACTCTGTCTGTCTCCCAATCAAAATGTTGGTGCAGCTTTAATACTGCACTACAGCAGTGGTGGCTCATACCCAGCAATGAAGTTGTAACAGCTGTGGATTATGAGAGCTGGACAACATAGAGCAGAAAATTTAAAGTTTTCATCGGATTGACCATAATTTGATCGTTGATGGTAGAATAATGGATCAGTGTTACGGTTTCCTAGTAGGCACAATAGGTGAACAACCTTTGTAACGTTCCATGGTTTGAGTGAAAGGAAAATGGACAATGGGATGGTGCTAAAAGCGAGTTGGAGTTAGGTCAAGAGCTTTATGCTACCCTCAAAGGCAGACCTCATTCATGCATCTAGTCCTTTTATTTCTCGTTGCAATACCATGTAAGAAAACAACTTGTGCTCAAGCCAGTAGCTTCAGCCTACACTTTATTGTACAGTTATAACCACCCAATTCTGCCTGATTAACATTTCCACCTGTAGTAACTTTCCCCCAACATCATGTTTCAAATATAACGCAAAATTCCTAAGTGCAAAATATGATATACCTTATGCAAAACTGAACTTAAAAATCTATGAGTAAAACTAAAGCATTAAAAGGCACCCCATAAACAAGTGAATAGGAGCTCGACTAGCTGCAGCTGAAGAGTCGCCTCTGCACTGCAGTCCAAAGTTTATGCACTTGATTATCTGAAATCTTCCATACTTGGATATAATATCTGTGGCAAAATTCAATATTTGTCTGTTGCTCAAGCCACAATATCCTCCTAATTTCCATATTTTGTATTTCACCAGGCTTTACATAATCTTTTGTTCTGAATACTTCACACACATGCATCAGCCTTGTGCTGGGACAAGGTAGGAACTCGAACAGCTCCACATCATGGTGCCTGGCATCCACAATATCACACAGCAGTGCCACTATTTAGCCAAAAGTTATGAACTGTACTACATATTACTATTTTACTAGACTGCCATATTGTTCCTAAGCAGGGCACTCACAAATCAAAGTTCATGAACCCTAAATTGTTATAGATTGGTGTATTCCTTTGGTGTTTTGGATTTGTGTCATAGGAAATGTATTTATGTGTTGAAATATTCATATATGCACCTTAGATTTAAAGAAATATAATCTGATATGGTCTGGTTATTGTTATAATAAGTTGACGTTAATGTTCCATAAGAAATTGGAAACATCCTACAGGCTACCAGTAGCTTAACTTAATGTTAAATGGAAATTAAAAACCTTTAAATATTGCAATGGTTTCACAATTTTTGACATTAGACCAATATAGATTACTGTGCATTTTTTTTTATATAAGAAATTTAATCAAAAAATTATTGCAATGGTGTACAGGCCGATCGGCATTATCATCTCCATCTTCCAAATTTAATTTATGTTGAATCAAGTTGCCTGGAGTCAATGGATTCAGATTTTAAAGGTTTTGAAAAAGTTTTCTTTACTGAGGAGAGATACACCAATTTGTATGCCCAACATTGATTTGTCTAGAAATATGCTCTATTCATTGTGGCAACATAGCACAGAATTCAACTAATTATGCCAGCCAACATTAGTAAATAATCCACATTGAATTGTTGGTATAGCCTGCTGTGTCTACTGAAAAACAGCTGGAAGCAGGTGGAGGGTGAGTGATTTATTTATAATTCTCTTCTACAGCACCTCATAGTCCCAGACGTCAGAAGTTGAATCTTCGCATGAAAAGTTTATCACTAGATTCTCCAGAGTCTACTGAACATGTTCAGCGTCGGCGACATGCGACAGGAGCTGGCACCGATCCTCAGAGTAGCCATTCGTCTTCATCTCGCATTCAGTGTATGAACTCTATACATCTGTTGTATGCACACTATTGAGCTCTCTTACTCTCTATATCCCTAGTTTCTATCCACTCATATCTTCACTAAGGTAGATATCTCACTTGTATGTGGCCTGAATTAACTTTTCTCTACACTTAAATGCATCCTTCTGCATGAAGAGCACCTAAATTGAACTGTACAGTCAACATTTCTCAATGTTATATGCAGTATCTATTATTTTCATATACCTAGATACAGTCATGCTGTGGAAATTTCAATGCACTTTTTTATCTTTGTTCTCCTTAAACCTATGCAAAATTCCATTTTCTCTCATACTTACTATGGAAATTTCAGTGCACTGTTAACTTTCTATCTTCCTCAAAAGATTGCTGTATTCATATGCATAATTCCATATGTTTCACTAATAATGAAGATATTAACAGTACTGATGGCATTCTGTACAATTCATTTTTCCTCGTGCTTACGTATTTGACAAGTTCAGCCCTCTTCATGATTTTCACTTTTATATCATGGTTAAGAAACGGTTGTTTGTCTGAGACTTCCTGGCAGTGCTTGTGTAAGTGGCAACTACAGTGCGTCAAGGAATGTTCTCCGCAGTGCCTAGGCACTGCTACGTTTGGTGAGACCCGGCAGCGCGGTGTCAGACCTTTCACTCACTCTCCGAGCTAGTCTTCTCCAAGGTCGACAGGATATCAGAACACACGTGTGAGCTGTGCTGTGCTGTGCTGCCAACTAAACTCCGGCTCTCACCTAACGTAGCAATGCCTAGGCACTGAGGAGAACATTCCCTGACACCCTATATAAAGGGTATTTTGGCAGGTAATAAAGGCCAGTGAATTCATAATTTAAATTGGATCACCTGAGGATGGGGAAAGGGGCTAAATGACTCAAGGCCTGTATAATCTCTGCCTATAATAATATCTATAATAATAACAATAATAATAATAAATATATTGAGGTTTGACTGTCGGTCAAGAGAGTAGCGCTCAAAATTTTCAAAGCAAGCTATTAATAAAAATAAGGACATACCGTAGATGCACAAGTCTGCTCAAAATCTAGATGATGTGCACAGCCTAGTGATATCATGTAATCGCTAGCTTCTCACTATAGAGGCCATGGATCGAATTCTGTCCAATGCATGTGTGTTGAGAAGTCATGTCCCTCTGATTCAGGTTCTAAGAAAAACTGGAGGTTCCTGTTTCACAAAAATTATCATTTAAGTCAAATAAAACTGCAAGCTTGTTTCAGGGGCATATACTAAAAGGGAGGGGGAGGCTGAAGTCCCCTCTAAATTGCTCTCGAAATTCCTAGAAAAATTATGCGTTAAAATAAGCAGAGATTTTTGGTGTTAATTCTTTATGGGTGTGCGACATCGTGGTCATGCAGCCCCATATACTTGAGTGTATGTAGAATTTGTCTGATAACCTGTATCACTGTGATGTCTGTTCTAGTATGTGCATTTGTAATTGAGGTAGGATTTGGGTAGGAAGCGGCTGTTGCCTTAAGTTAGGTACCATCCCGGCATTTGCCTTAAGTAGAAGTGGGGGAAACCACGGAAAACCACTTCCTGAATGGCTGAGGTAGGAATTGAACTCACCTCTTCTCAGTTTTGCCCCACATGGCTGAGTGTACCACGTTCCAGCCCTCAGACCAGAATTAAATTTCTAGGCAGAGCTGGGAATCAAACTCGGGCCTCAATGGTGACAGGCAAGAATGCTAGCCACTACGCAATGAGGCAGACCTTAATTGACATAGTGCTCAAGTTTATGGAAATACACATTCACAACATTTTCTTTCATTTTGTGTTCCATGGTATGTGGCATTAATTTCCCTATTTTTCTTAACTGCCATATTTGATACAGTATTGATTTTATTAAAATATGAATTTATTATAATTTTATTGTGAGATTTAAAAACTAATCTTGGGACACGATTCTGTAACTGATTTATATTCATGGATTCAGCCTCCTAGAGACTTGCCTGGTTTGCTTAGTAAATGCAGTTCACCAGATGGGAGAGTCATGTACCTGATGAATCCTGTTGCACATGGCCAAATACCACTGCTGTACACACCAGCAATGTCTTGTTTGACATCATCATTATCATTATCCGTATCCAACTCCAGTCACCCGGGTGTTGTAAACTAGCCTCTTCCACTCCTGTCTATTCTTCCACTTCTCCTGCTCCATCACTTCTGCCACATCCAGTCCAATGTTACATATGTCTTGTCGGATTTGGTCCATCCATCTCTTCTTTGGTCTTCCAACCAATCTAATACCGTCAAGGTTCCTCACCATCTCCCTCTTTGCAGCTCAATCCATTTTCATCCTTTGCATATGGCCAAACCATCTTAATCTCGACCTCTGTATTTGCTGTAGGCTACTAATGGTTCCTTTATATTTAGTTCCTTAGTTTGACATCACACCCTAAAAATACCTTCCAAACCAAAACATTAATCAAGTATGATCAGAGTTAGTTACACTTGGCCATAAAAAAAAAAAAGTCAGCATACTTTGCCATTGAAGTCTTTAAATTGATATAACTGAAATTTTCATCACTCCCCATAAAAACTGGAGACCTTATGGGTCAGAAGTAAATAGTTTTCGAAGGAAACATGCACGGTATTGATTTGTTGACTGTATGACTAATCTGTTAAGGCAAAAATTCACAAATCGTGACAAAGGCTGAAAATCAGCTACAGCAGGTAATTCTGGTAGAAGTGACGAGCCGTAATCTGGCTTAGCTTATGACAAATACCATGCAGATAAGTCTTCTTAAGCAGAGGGCTTGGGAAATTAGGAGAATAACACCAGTTAGGCTATTGCAGTTGTGAGAGGGGATATTAACTGATTATGTCAGAAAGGTATGCAGATGGGACAAATGACTGGACAATCAACAGTTCAGTTTCAAAAAGGAATATTCTTGCGAGACATAGAGGTAGTTAGAGATATAGGCACTGGAGAACAAACAGATTGGGTATCAATAGATTTACCAAATATTTTTGTTATTTGATATTGTAAGACTAATAGCTAATTAAGAAAGACTAGCGGACCCGTGTGAGAAATCTCGCATGTTCATAAGTCATACTTTCCCCAATAGGTTTATAATGAGTGACTTAAGGCGAAAGGTTGTTATGTTTTTATTTCAACCAAATGATTATAGAACACGATTTACATTTCAGTTAGAATTCCAAGCTCTACGTTCTCTAACTTAAGAAGGCAATCACTAAAAATTAGATCATCATAACACTCACCAGTTATTCGATATTTATGAAAGCATCTTGGTCAAGATTTCCTGCTTTATCTTGTTGGCTGAGTAACCTCTTTCCCCCATTATCAGGAAAAGCCCTCATTGGAAAACTTCTTCACGCCCCGCTTACAGTGAGGCTTCCTTGTTCCTAAGTGCAACGATCAGCGTTAAACTCCTTCGCACACTGCCTGCAGGGCAGCTTTCCCAGTCCTGTGTGTAGCGCTCAGCGCTAAACTCCTTTGCACGTTACCTACAGGGGTGCTTTTGCTTTCTTGAGTGGAGCGTCAGCATGAGAGCGTGCTGTGGCTGGTTTCTTTCTGTGAGCATTGTATACTGCTGTTTTGATCTGATTTTCCATGTTTTCCTGAAGTCGGGTTTTGATGTATTGTGTTAGGTCCTCGACCTTTTAGGCAAGGGCGGCTATTACCACCCTACAGGATTTATTCATGTCCAGTGCCTCAGGTTTACATATTTCACTCAGCCATATCAGTTTCCTGTTCTTTCTTTCAAGGTCTCTGACTTCCTGATCAATGAGGCCAGTACAGTTCTCGTGGGTCTTTTCTCTGCACCTATCGTATTCGATTGTGCTGTCCTCATTAGTGCATTGCCTCTGACATATCGGGCAAAATTCCTTTTTGTTGCTTCTGGGTGCACTCTGGGCAGATAGCATCTTGGTCAAGATTTTCTGCTTTATCTTGTTGGCTGACGAGCCTCTTTCTCCCTTATCAGGACAGCCCTCGTTGGAAAACTTCTTCACGCCCTGCTTACAGTGAGGCTTTCTTGTTCCTAAGTGCAACGATCAGCCTTAAACTCCTTCGCACACTGCCTGCAGGGCAGTTTTCCTAGTCCTGTGTGTAGCGCTCAGTGCTAAACTCCTTTGCACGTTACCTACAGGGGTGCTTTCACTTTCCCGAGTGGAGCGTCAGCATGAGAGCGTGCTATATTTATGAAATTAGAATGCAATTCGTCACTGTTAATGCCATTTGTGTGCTGAGTCCAATGATTGACAGCTTAGCCGTAACACTCACTGGTTATTCGATACATTAACTTTCAGTCAGAATTTCAACTTGTACGTTCCCAACTTAAGAAGGCAATCACTGAAAATTGGATAATCATAACACTCACCGGTTATTCGATATTTATGAAATTATACGATTTGAGTATCCAATCCATTGATTTATCATCATCATCATCATTTCCCCTTATCCAGCTCCTGCCGGGTCGGGGGTATTTATGGCACTTCTCCACTTTCCTCTTTCCTTCCACAATTCTTCTTCCACGATCTTGTCCCAGTCCAGATTTCTTTTTCTCACGCTGTTCTTCACTGAATCGATCCACCTTGTTCTAGGTCTTCCCCTAGCTCTCTTACCCTTGCACTTGGCCTCCAGCATCTGTCTTGGTATTCTATTTTCCTCCATCCTCTTTACATGTCCAAACCACCTTAGTTTATTCTTCTCAATTCTCTCATTTAGTTTTCCCATCCCAACTTCCTTCCTAACATCTTCATTCCTCACTCTGTCTTTCCTATCATACTTCTTAGGAATTTCATTTCACTGGCTTGGATTCTACTCTCTTGCCTGCTCGTCAGGGTCCAAGTCTCAGCTGCATAAGTTAATATGGGTACATAGTACATTTTATACATTACCTCCTTGCTTTTCCTTGGTACTTCCTTATCCCAAACAAGTTTTCTTACACTTTGATAGAATGCATTGCTCTGCTGTACCCTCCTGCCAATCTCCATGTCCGACCTACCAGTTTGCATCAATTCACTTCCTAGGTATTTGAACGTGTCCACAATTTTCAAACTCTGACTTCCAATTTTCACAGTGCCCTTTCCTTGTCTTTCCCCTCTGATTTACTAATTCTGAAAACCATGGGAAATGATAGAAGAAAAACCTGTAAAAGAATTAATGTTTAATAGTTTTAAGGTTTTAGACGCCGTAACACTCGCCGGTTATATGTTTTAGAGTACTCAATCCATTGATTTACTGTTTCAGAAAACCATGCGAAATGATCGACGACAACTCATAATTGCAGCATGTTACAGCAACAGTATTTGCAAATAGCACACTTCTTACAAAAATCGGGGGCGTGGTGGCTCAGCGGTCTAGCTGTATGCCTCTCACCAAGGCGGTCCGGGTTCGATTCCCGGTCAATGCATGTGAGATTTTCGATGTGAAATGCCATGTCCTGTGGTTCGGATTCCACGTAAAAAGGAGGTCCCGTGGCTCATGATCTCAAGATTAACGGTCACGTTAAACTACAAGCTTCCTTCTTACAAAAATCGAGATTTATAAAATTAGAATGCAGAAGAAAAACCTGTATCGCGGCATATTAACAAACCTGGAATTTAACAAACCTGAAATTCCATAAATCCATTGTTTAGACGAAAGAGTTTAAATCATGTGTGTGCTGAGTCCATTGACTGAAAGCTTAGCAGTAACACTTGCCGGTTATATGATTTGAGTACTCAATCCATTGATTTTATTTACTGATTCTGAAAACCATGGGAAATGATAGAAGAAAAACCAGTAAAAGAATTAACTTAATGTTTGATAGTTTTAAGGTTTTAGACGACGTAACACTCACCGGTTATACAATAAGAGTACTCAATTCACTGATTTACTGTTTCTGAAAACCATTCGAAATGATCAATATTTATGAAATTAGAATGCAGAGGAAAAACCTGTAAAATAATTAACGTTTAGCCTAATAGTTTTAAGGGTTTAGACGACAACTCATAATTGCAACATGTTAGAGCATCAGTATTTGCAAATCACACACTTCTTACAAAAAATGATATTTATGAAATTAGAATTAGAATGCAATTCGTCACTGCTAATTTATAAAATTATACGATTTTAGTACACATTCCTTTGATTTACTGTTTCTAAAATCCATGCAAAATGATTAAGGAAAGACCTCATAATATTAAAATGACATAAAACGGGCATCACAGCGACCAAAATGAGAAGTGGACAGCAATTATGGAGCGTATTTCATACATCAACAGTATCTGCAAATCGCACACTTCGTACATTTTTAAAAAGTCATTTTTTAAAGAAATTATTGATATTTATGAAATTAGGGTGCAATTCGTCACTGCTAATGTCTATTCTCTTTCATTTGAATGCTCATTTTCACGATCGGTCGCTTGTGAGTGCTGCAGGAAGGATCTATACTACTGAAATAATTAAGAAAGATGAAGACTTGATGGAGATTTAATAAGTTGGTGAGATGTTCTTTAAGGCAGAGAGTCAAATGGGAAGTGCAGAGTCAGAGTCAGCAAAAGAGACTATGGTATCTCTATATAAATGAAAGTTTGTCTGTTGATGTGTAACATCTTTTCATTCGGTTGCTGGATATGTTTGTGGGAGTGATTTTGAAAAATGGGACGGAAGTGGATCGGACGGAAGTGTGTAAGACTAAAGCAGCCAGGAGGGATGCGATCCAGCTAGCAGTGGTAAGAGGAAACAATGAGCGCCCAGTGTTGGAGATTGGTACCATGACGCACTGCCGGCCATGTGGAATGTATATCACATATTACTTAGAGGTTTGAAGGCACCATTAAGAATATTCCTACAGTAAATTGTTTTCAAGTTGTCGTTCTTTGGTGTAAAAATATTCATTATATCATATTTGCTGAAAACAATTATGATTTATTAAGAGTCTCTTTTCCAATCTCTGGATAAAAGTGATGGTTACTCCCCGAGTAACTTTGGATCAACACTTTCATACTGAACGGTAAATGCTCATGCGAACTCTGGTGTCAACTGATTGAAACACAAACCACATGTTCAAAATCTTCGTATCAGTATTTAAATATGATATGCTTTAATAATGGTCTCTCACTTCTCCTCTTTAACTGTGCACTGGAAAAGGTTATAAGAGAGTGGCGAAAGGAGATAGCTAGACAGGAGATCACAAGTGGTGTGTGGCAACAGAATCTCAGGTGTCCATCTATTTTTGTAAGACGCAATGCAATTCCAATTGCATTACTGTGAAAGTTGGCAAACGGCTAGAAGGTTATCATGAAACCAAATTAAGCTGTAAAATTCATTAATACATATAATGTGCTGGGATTCAAGGGGTACTCTAGATTGTTTTCACTCAATTTGCACGTGCATGTGTGGTACGGAAGGCCTATTAAATCCCTATCTCTATCTTTATATATATAATTCTTCGACACGTGTGTATATGACTGAACTCCTCCTAAATGGCTGGACCGATTTTGATGTTTTTTTAAATGTATATTAGAGTGGGTCCCTGTATGGTTTAGATTCACAATTTGACCCGGTAGGTGGAATGAACACAATTTTAGAACCACAATTTTCACACAATTTTAGAACCACAATATACAGTCAGAAACAGTCATCATGGAAACCGCTAGCCTTAGTGAAAGATGAAGTCTTTGGACTGTTTGTCTCTGAACGTTAGAGTCACCTGGTTGCGACCTATGCAACTACCGCCATACCTTACACTTCATCCATGGCGGAAAGTTATGTTTTGTACCATAGGAGGCGGTGATGTCGACTTCTTCTGTTTGTCTTTGCACGTTAGAGCGTTTCAACAAAGTCCCGTATGCGTTCATATACCATTCATCCGATTGTGATAAAACTTGGGTCAGTTGTTGAGGTTTCTGGATTAGTAAATCCATTTTACAATAGGCAGCGCACGAGTAGACTCAACAAATGAGGGACGACGCGCGAAGCGTTTCAACAAAGTCCCGTATGCGTTCAAATACCATTCGTCCGATGGCGATGAAACTTGGGTGAGATGTTGTGTACACTCCAGGGAAGGCTTCTGGATTAGTAAATCCATTCTACAATAGGTAGCGCACGAGTAGATCAACAAATGAGCGAGGACGCACGAAGTGTTAAATCAAGTCCCGTATGCGTTCATATACCATTCATCCGATTGCAATGAAACTTCGGTGAGATGTTGAGTACAATCCAAGGAAGGTTTCTAGCTTAGTAAATCCATTTTACAATGGGTAGCAAACGAGTAGATTCAACAAATGAGCAACAACGCGTGAAAGGGTTCGACAAAGTCACGAATGCTTTGATATACCATTCGTCGGATAGTGATGAAACTTGGGTGAGATGTTGTGTACACTCCAGGGAAGGCTTTTGGCTTAGTAAAGCCATTTTTCAATAGGTAGCGCACGAATAGATTCAACAAATGTGTGACTACGCGTAAAGCGTTTAAACAAAGTCCTGTATGCGTTCATATACCATTCGTATGATAGCGATGAAACTTGGGAGAGATGTTGTGTACACTCCAGGGAAAGCTTCTGGCATAGTAAATCCATTTTACAATAGGTAACGCACGAGTAGATTCAACAAATGAGCGACGACATGCGAAGTGTTTCAACAAAATCCAGTATAAGTTTAGGCCTATATACCATTCATCGATTGCGACGAAACTTTGATGAGTCGTTGTGTACACTTACGTGAAGGTTTCTAACTTAGTAAATCCATTTCACAGGAGGTAGCGCACGAGTAGATTCAACAAATGAGTGACAGCGCACGAATCGTTAAACAAAATCCTGTATGCGTTCAAATACCATTCGTCCAATTACAATGAAACTTGGGTGAGATGTTGCGTACAACCTAAGGAAGGTTTCTGGCTTAATAAATCCATTTTACAATGGGTAGCGCACTAGTAGATTCAACAAATGAGTGACGGCACGCGAATCGTTTCAACAAAGTACCGTATGCGTTCTTATACCATTCAACCGATTGCGATAAAACTTTGGTGAATTGTTGTGTACACTCCCGGAAAGGTTTCTGGCTTAGCAAATCCATTTTACAATAGGTAGCGCACGAGTAGATTCAACAAATGAGCGACGAAGCGTGAAGCGTTTCAACAACATCCAGTATAAGTTTATATACCATTCATCGATTGCGATGAAACTTTAATGAGTTGTTGTGTACACTTATGTGAAGGTTTCTAACTTGGTAAATCCATTTCACAGGAGGTAGCGCACGAGTAGATTCAACAAATGAGTGACAGTGCACGAATCGTTTAAACATAATACTGTTATGAGTCATATATCATTCATCCAATTACGATGAAACTTTAGTGAATCGTTGAGTACTCTCCAGAGAAGGTTTCAGGCTTAGTAAATCTATTTTACAATAGGTAGCGCTTTGGTAGATTCAACAAATGAGTGACGGCACGCGAATCGTTTCAACAAAGTACCGTATGCGTTCATATACCATTCATCCGATTGCGATGAAACTTTAATGAGTTGTTGTGTACACGCCAGGGAGAGTAGATGTAACAAATGAGTGACGACGCGCGAAGCATTTCAACAAACTCCCGTATGCGTCCATATACTACTCATCGATTGCGATGAAACTTTGACGAGTTGTTGTGTACACTTACGTGAAGCTTTCTAACTTAGTAAATCCATTTGACATTTGGTAGTGCACGAGTAAATTCAACAAATGAGTGACAGCCCATGAATCATTTAAACAAAATCCCGTATGCGTCATATGCCATTCATCCGATTGCGATGAAACTTGGGTGAGTTGTTGTGCATGCTCCCACGAATGTTTCTTGATTATTAAATCCATTTCACGATAGTTTAGAGGCAGTTAAAGGAAATTGAAAAAAATATTGTGTATCCAAAAGCACTTCAAGAAACATAATTACAACGCCAACACTTTAGTTGATTGGCATAGCAACGCATGCCGGGTACAGCTTGTATTATTATATGACTATTATTATTATTATTATGGCGTACAAGGACGAGACAAAGTTCATTTTCAGACCCTCGTTGTCGGAAACAAAACTTGGGAGCCCTATTGAAAACCACATTTTGAGGCTTTAAAACCAACAGTTTCTGAGATAATCCCAGAAAACTGTATGTATGTCTACCCCTTATTATTCCCGTTTTCCAACGGGGTCGGGGATGAGATGTGATGGAAGTCTTTGTGGCGATGGTTTTTACGGCCGGATGCCCTTCCTGACGCCAACCTCATGAGAGGAGTTAATGAGAGATGAAATGAATTATGGTGAATGAAACTGGGCAAGGATGTGGAAGGAAGCGGCCGTGGCCTGTCAGAAGGTACCGTCCCAGCATTTGCCTGGTGTTGAAAATGGGAAACCACGGAAAACCATTTCAAGGACGGCCGACGGTGGGGCTCGAACCCACGCGTCTACCGAGTCAGCAGAGAGCTTGGCCCCATGACCTAATGCTGCGCGTTAGCCAGCGTAGCCACTACTGTCGGTAATCTCAGAAAACTAATTTTATTTAATAAACTAATCAAGGAATGCAAACCGGTAACCCTGACAACAGTATCTCAAGAGGTGTATCCAACCTCTTTCTGTAAGAAGCAATGCCACTCCATTTATCACATTTCTGTGAAAGTTTGCAAATGGCTTTAAGGTTATCACGGAACCAACTAAGACTGTAAAATTCATCAATGTGCTTAAGGGGGTCAAGTGGTACTCTAGAAATTTTTCACACTACTTACACGTGCGATATGTCATACAGGTCTATTATATCTCCAAACAGCAACATTATTTTCAAAAATTCCTAAATTGAAATAGTATTTTTGCGGCTTTTAGGAATTTGGGCCATTGGAGGCAAAACAACTGAATTGTTGTGCACCACAAGCCTTTATAAATTTATTAAAGGGGTCTTCCTGTGGACTTTATAGAACGGTGAGGGTCAGTTTTTATGTGACGTGTATTACGTTTCGTCTATGAGGATTTTAATTTTATTTTAACGTCAGGAAGTACACGTTAGGTGAATTTAGTTTGAGAGCACATTTTAACTATCATTTTTTTTGTCGACAAGCAGGTTCATCATGAGGATGACTTTGTTTGAGTTAGTTATTGTTGTTTTAAAGGGTGGAACTACAAGGTCATCTTCCCCTTGATTTTGTTTGACACTGTGTGGTTGATATATCCATATTTGGACATCTGGGTGATATGTTGTAGTCAATAGAGTTAGTTTGCCTCGTGGCCACTAGGTGCCTTTGCTCTCGCATATATATATATATATATATATATATACTAAATACACCTATCTATAAATATATGATTGTTTATTCAATTTTCAATTTTGTTTCTTTTACGCACTTCGGTATGTTTTTTTGACGGATGCAAACAAAAAGTGGATTTGTCTGTCTTTTTGTGTATCTTTATGTGCTCCTATAACTCGTTCGGTTGCTTGGAGCATCGTAAAATTAGGTATGGTATCCATGAGAGTCAATACACCAATCATTTATCTAACTCTTCACTGCACTTCTCATAGAAGGGTGGGCACAGGGAATATCTTTTCAAAATACATGCTAAAATAGGCGAAATATAAAAATTATCCTTGAAGGACGACCAAAGCATATGTTGCGCTTCTCAATGTGAGACACAAAATTCGGGAGTCTATAAAGAGTCTCCGAAAACCACATTTTAAGGCCCTTAAATTAACAGTGTCTGTGATATTCCCAGAAGGCTAGCTTCGCTCTGATAAACTTATGAAGGAATGACAAGCCCCTAACCTTTGCAACAGTAGCTCATTTGATAATGTCTGGTTATTCATACCAAAGACCGTTTGAAGAACTGGTACTTCTGCTAGTAAATTTATAATTGGACCACAGCTGGAGTAAGCTGTAAGTGCATGGTACTCTCATCAAGATTACAGTATCTTATTAAGGACATTGAGAGTACATTTACTGAAGTTGTCAAAATTAGTCCCTCAACAAAGTTAATTTCTACAAATATCTAACATCTATATGGTCTTTCTTCTTGTTTAAAAATAGGAATGTTACAACTGTTTGGATTATGTTAGGCCATGTAATGCACAAATATTCATGAAAATCCAATTCTAGAAATCTAATGGATACGGTTTTGAATCACACCATATTTATCTTTTAATATTTAGGGGCCAAAATCCTAGATGTTGAGCTCCTTACAACAATCATTATCGTCTTCATCAAGCTCTTATTGACATTTTCAGTCATGGCAAATATGGTTGGTTCACAATTCACATACATACAGTTATTTAGTTGGAAAGAAATGTTTGGGGGGGGACTCGCCTTTAATGCAGTAGCTTCCATAGGAACAAAATTGAAGGATGTTTTCTGTGGTCTCTTTCTTCCGACAATCTGTTTCATTAGCACTATGGCATTATGACTCCTTTAGAGGTGATCCCAGAGCACTGTAACATTCAACAAGGGGCTTTCCATCCAGGCGCGGATTCAAGGGGGGGGGGGGGGGGGGGGGGGGGGGGGGGGTCACGGGGGTCATGACCCCCCCCCCAAACGGAGACCAAATTTTTTTGCAAACTCAAAAAGCGAAAACACCAGACAAATAAAGCTTAACGAATTTTAACTGAAAAACAGTTTTGTTTCATTTTATTCAATACTGAATTATCTTTATTGGAATTATTACGTTCTGTTACAACTGTACATATTTACAACTTCTAACCTCTTGTATAAAAACTATTAGTTATACAACAAAATCAACTCGTCTATTTTGTTTAGCAAACCTTGTGATTACCGAATCGATGTTTATAGTGATGTCATGATGAATGTGCAGCAATGCACGGATAGGAAACTGGGGCTTTTTTCGCACCAAAATTTTTGCCGACGTCCAAACTGCAAGCTTGGTTGGCAATTTAAGCTGTGACTTTCTCCCTTTGTCGGTATCAACTCGACTTGCCGAAACTGTAAAGGTACCTTGATCCTTTTCTCGAAGCTCGATGTAAGAGTCGCAAAACACGCCGTTGCAATTTGTACGAATATTTTTGGTGCGCTAAACGCATCAAATTTCTATCCATGAAGCTTGCAAAAAAATTGGTCTGGTTTTGTACGTTTGGTTATTTTGTGATTGCGTTTTTAGTGATACCATTTTACTTAACAATTTCGATTCTCTGACCCCCCCCCCCCCAAGCCAAACTCTAGATCGAATCTCTGACCCCCCCCAAAACCAAACTCTAGATCCGCGCCTGTTTCCATCACAATAACGTTCTTTCACACTCGTGTTATTTTAACAGCCTGCAGGAGAGGGCTTAGTTGTCTGGGTGGTTTGCCTGTATCAATATATTCTTGAAGATATGTTGAAATCATTCGCATAGATTTGAAATGTTTTCTTCACCATGTCTGTTGTATATAACTGATGGCCAATTCTTTTAAAATAATTTTGCATCTTTCATGAGACCAGTATCACTTTCAGTTTTGTTTTAAATTTTTGTTGTTGCTTCATGTGTTGATCTGCTTACATTCTCTATTGTTGAGATTTGTTGCAAGACTTCTGAAGAACTGAAGTTGGTTATTTCTGAAACTTTCAGGTAGTTTTCTAGATCAGCATCCTAAAATTGCTTCTGTATGACTACTTCTGATGAAACTCTGACAAATTCTCTAGGCAAACTTCATATATGCATTAAAACTTTGATTGTAGGCTATGTTTTATGTAATTTGTTTGCATCAGGCAGTGATGTTGGTTGATACCAGATAATTATGAAGATTGAGAGACACAAAATGATGGAAGGAGAACAAACATACCAGTACTGTATTTAAACATGGAAAAATTCTTAACACTGGGGAAAGTCATTGAAGACAAATAATAAAGACATAAATTTATTGTCAGAGACATAGAAGGGATTCTGATAGGACCAAATGACTGGACGAACAAAGAAGTAGTTATGCAATAAATATGCAAGACGTGCTCATAAATATTTTTAAATATCTTTTTCCACACCAAGAGTAGGCCTCTGGATTTGTATTATATTAAGTATATACATTAGCAGGTTGAATTCTGTAAAAAGAATAACTGAAATACTTCAAAACGGAGGAAACAAACTAGTGTAAATTTCTGCTACAACACTTGGAATTCAAATGTTGGCAGAACTTTGCGATGTAGTGCTGTTTTACTCGATTATTCTGTTGTTTTATGATGGGACATCTAAACTTATTAAATGCCGTTGATCGCGATTTGACATTATCCAGATATGAGGTAATCATGATCGCGACCAAGACATCTAAATGGGGTATTAGGAGAACAATGGCAAACTACCTCACTCCATACAATCTCTTACATGCTTCATTACTGTGATGCCTTGGTTTCTTTGTGGTTCTATCCCAAATAACCTTTTTGGGGATCCAACTAGCCTCCAGAACGATAACCTAACAAACAGACTAGAATATAGTGAAATGGCCTTTAAGAAATAATGCTAGTTTAAAGGTAGAGAATGGAAGGGAACAACATTACCACATAGTAGAGTTCACCAGTGCTGTAACTAGGGTTTGCTTGTGGAGGGGGATGAGCTGAGTCGAAATAACATTGTGTAGGACGTTGGAGTTTTAAAACATAATGAAAGCAAATATACGATCCTGTAGTTTCAAAACCTTCTATCTATATGTATTTCATTTTTTATTTCATTAGCATGTAATATGTTGTATTTGCACTTATCAATGTGCAAATGCTCGAAAATTAACAATTTTTATATTACATTTTCTTTGCAAAATCATCTGGCCCTTTGTAATCCCCGACATTGTATATATATTAATAAATTAAAGTTCCCAATTTAACATAATACTACTCACTTTCCAAAAAATGACACACTCGGATACGAACAGAATGGCAACTGACAAGTGGTGTATTTTTAGAAAGGGATGAGGATATAATAGTGCCACACCCATCTCACTGCCACCCCTCTGGCTAACTGAACAGCTAACAATTTTGCTCCTTCAGCGTTAAGTTACGCTAATGCTCAAAATTTTACACAAGTGGAGAGAAATTCTTTCAAATTAGTAAGTATTAACTTACATAATTCAATCATTTGTCATCAATCCAAGTGGTTTTATTAAAAATTAAATGCTTCAACAAATTTCATATTTCTATTATTCGGCCTTGGGGGGGGATATATCCCCCTGATCACCCCCCGTAGTTACGCCACTGGAGTTCGCAGTCACAGCAAAAATATGGCTGTCTTCTAACATTTTGCGAATTGGTTCTTGATACTGTCACAACTAGATTGATTAGTTGATCAGCCAATCAGTCATCTGGTTTAATGAAATCCAATGTTATATTTATTAAAATTTATTTGCATATTATAATAGCCTAGTGTAAGTGAACTTTTATCACTGAATGTGACTAATGCAATTTGGAATGAAATTTAGAAACAAAAAGTATAGCCAATCAAATTCAGATAAAAGCATTGTGAATTTCAAGTAGGAGAGTAAGAGAGCTGTATATTTTGTGTTGCACCACACTGCCATTCTCTGAACTTCTTTCAAAGAGAAACCACTTAATAGACATAAATTATTCTTTTCCTTGTATGCTCCATTCAGAGCATAGTGGTGTAGAAGGCCTGTACGTTCCTTCCCAACCTGACTGATAGCTTAGATAGTCATTATTTTTCATTATTTTCTTTGCTTCCAGAGAACCTCAAAATAACTAAGCTTCCTAGAAATTAGTCATGAAGGTTGTCATATTTGCCAGCACCTGTAGATTTAGTTGAACGAGTCTGATAAATAGATAAATATACCTGAGTATATATACCCTATCCTGACTTATGCCTCGGAGACCTGGGTTATGAAAGGAAGGGAGAAGAGCAAAATACAGGCCAGTGAGATGAGGTTCTTGAGAAACAGTATTGGAGCTACAAAGATGGACAGAATAAGAAATGAGAGGACCAGAGAATTAATGAAGGAGGAATCATTACAGGATAGTATAGAGAAATCTAGACTTAGATGGTATGGACATGTAAAACGAATGGAGGAGAAGAGGATACCCAGGAGGATACACGAGATGAAGTGGAAAGGAAAGAGACCGAGAGGAAGACTGAGAGACAGGTGGCTGAAGGTGGTGGAAGAAAGCGTGAAGAAGAGAGGAGAAGACTGGACAAGGGTGCAGGCTGAGAGATGGTGGGAAGTCAGAAGACAGAGAGGCTTGTGTTCCAAACAGACCCGGCCAGTGGCGGGAAACTGTGCAAGATTATGATAATGATGATGACCTGGAGTTGTGTGACAGGCTTCATAGCTTGAGCAGAGATGGTTGATTGTAATGACTGCCTTGTTCCACTGTGTGTATAGAAGACTGTAAATCAGTAGAAAAGGGGAGTGATTGCCTTTGGGCATGCTCAAGGCCATCCTGTGAAGATGTATCAATGTCAGTGGTGCAGCAACCACCCCAACGGTGCAGTGAGCTTTGACCCAGCTTCAGGAGTTGGGAGAAGGGTCCTTAATATTTTGGACTGTAAAGCACAGAGAACTAGAGATGGAGGGTGAAGAGGTCTATTTATTCTAGCAGCATACATACACCAGTACAACAGATGTGTTCACATCTTGCTTTTGGGGGGAAAAGTTATAAACAAAAGGAAGACAGACCTTGTTGCTTAAAAATTTGAAACAGAAGTTCAACAAGCATGTTTTCACAACTGATTTTTTTAAATTTGCCAATTAATGTCCTGAGCAAGAAATGCATTCTGATAAAACTGTTGCCTTTTTCTGGTTATTTGTAAATTTAGGAGTAGTGATTTTTGGGTATGGTCTTTTTACAGAAAGGGTTCCCTCTTATTTACAGATTTATATTTCCATTTTGAAACCCTTTGTTCTAGATGAAACCAATTTCATATTTTTCAAAATAAGTCTGATTTCAGTCTTTTATTTTTATTATTTTCATCAGGGGCCCCTTATGCTTTGCTGGCAGGTGCAAGTCACCAAGAAATATGCTACACCACTAATCAATACATTCAGTCTTACCAGTCTACCAGCAGTCGATACACAAAATTTTTTTGTCATAAGAAACATGGCCGAAAGACAGTACTGGCAATCCAGGACAACTGACATGTTTCACAGCTTGTGGCTAAAAATTACTTTGTTGCAAGATGCCATTGCTGGTCCTTTCCAACCCATTTCAGAGAGAACTTTTGGCAGGGAGCTGTGGAGCAAAGTGGCACACAAGAGACTTTGGCCCACCTCTGCTCACAAAATTTGTTCAGTTTCAGGAGGCAAAGGAATGCAGTCAATCGTGGAGGACTGAAAACATGTTATCTAGTCATATAAATCATGTTTCCATTTCTATATGAATAAGGCTCAGCATAGCATTCATAATCAACCTCAGGAGTCTTCAGGGAGGACTGGGGGAAGGTGTAATCAAAGCTGGAGGAAGTTCTGTGTTGTACTGGGGCATTTAATAATGTCATTTCGTTGAGATGACAAGAAATTTGATTCAGAATGCCTACAGCAAGCTGTTGGACAACAAAGTTTTGCTGTTTGCCCTTAATAAGGAAAATACCATTCTCATCCCTGTCTTCCAGACTGACCATTCCTATGTTCACCATACTGAGAGATAGGCATGATAAACATTCAGGAGAAATCACACAACTAGAATTGCCTGCAAAATCCCTAGATTTGAACCAACTGAAAATTTGGAGATCACAGTGAATGATGCGATGAACATCAAGGATGGCATCCACATAATCTGGGTGACCTGCGTGATTTTGATGCAAGAGTATGTTCTCCTGGACACAATATCATGTCCAGTTCTTGACTTAGTGAATCACAGCTGCTATCAAGGATTAGAGAGAGGTATTGGTTTGTTGGTGACTGATTTTCTTTCTCTGTTGAGCTTATTAACCTTCTCTGCCTGGCAGATTTGCAAAGGTAGAGCATTTCAGACTGTGTAGTTAAACCTTTTAAACAACAGCACAAGGCAGTATTTCAGTAGGTAATCTGAGAACTAAGTACAGTTTTATATATCTTGGTGAAGATATAAAGTACCGTATGGTATTAGTTTTACATAACTACGGTACCGGTATGTAATTAATAGAAACACCCTATTATTGCATTATTGTTTTAAATCACAATTCATTGAAAATTGTGGTCGACAAAGTAAAGGAGGGATATGTTTCTCTTAGATGTATGGTTTGCCCTATCTGTTTTAGTTCTGTATAGCTCAGTTTCTTTTATTGTCCAAACTCATAGCAGAAAGGCACCAAACTGGTATAATATTACCACATGGTTCTGACTCAAACTTGGACATTCCTCTCATCCTAGACCTGACAATGGGCCAGATTCTCCAAATTTCATTTGATGTGTGCTCATGTATAGCATAAGCTATTTCTCTTTGCAGAAGTGCAGAGAAACTTTTGTTATTTCCTTTTCACACGTGAATGTCATTAGATCCACCACTCTTTTTCAGTTTATTTTTCCTCTTTGTGTTTCCTTAGCACACCACAAGCTTTGCACTTCCAGGGTCGAGACCCCATGTGTGCTGGAAAGAGCACTGTAAATATGAGCTTCCTTTGCAGCATGTACCATACTGGCAGAACAAGTTGTTCATGTGTGTTCTCTCACTGTCAAGCTGGGCATTCACTTTCTCTTACCATGTGAATACATTTTGTGTTATTTGAAGCTTGTTGCATGAAACTGTTTTATTCAAGCAAGATAGTCAAATGTGTGTAGTTAAATACAGGATTATTCTTTAGACAGACAGCAGAGATTGAAATAGGAGATAACAAACATATATGGTAACATATCTCCTTCAGACAAACTAATATAAATATTAGCACCCATTCCTTCTTCTTCTTTTTTTATGAAAGAAAAAAGATAAGATATTTAAATCCGCAAGGCTAGGTTCATCACCGGAATAGAGAACAGTGAACTGTTTTCATTATGTTATCTCAGAAACCTTACCTTATTAGTCTAATATGCTTTACCACACTTTATCTAAACTGAGGACTTCTCATCAGGAATCAACAGTATGGCTATGCACAATAATGGATAAGCCTTCACATCAAGATAAAACTGAATAGGCTGAGTGTGATATTTGTGTCGGTCAACCATCTCTAAGAAATAAATGGAAAGCTTGAACTTGTGAAAATCATGCATGATGATTTCTTATAGTTTTCATTATTAAATGACATAATCATACTATTTCATTTATTTACAATCATAGGCTCCAAAGATCATGGCTATACTATGAGCAGTACAGGTATCACATGATACATTATTTTGTGTACAAAGCATACTATATTTACTGTTAAAAGACAATCAAGGAAAACTAGAGACACCATCAGTAAATGAATCTAGTAATAGTTGGTACAACACTTACAATGAACAAAAATATTTACCAACATGTACATGATAATTCATATTAAGAACCAAGATACCGGTATTCGAAGATTAGAATTATGTGTTTATTCTTGAATAAGAGTGTCCTATTATTTTAGAAACACCTCTAGACAGCTTATAACACATTTTCAGGCAAGTTTCACTCACACAAATATAAGGGGCTGGTAAATAAAGCAACAAGAATTCCTTCTTCCTCTCAATATTACAATACTTTTAAGAGAAGTGTAATATGTGGTTCGACATCAGACAAAAATCCCAAGTTCCTAATTTAAAATAGAGGAATAGCTAATAATTCATCATCATCATCATCGTCATTTCCCCTTATCCAGCTCCTGCCGGGTCGGGGTATTTATGGCACTTCTCCACTTTCCTCTTTCCTTCCACCATTCTTCTTCCACGATCTTGTCCCAGTCCAGATTTCTTTTTCTTACAGGGGCGTGGTGGCTCAGCGGTCTAGCTGTATGCCTCTCACCAAGGCGGACCGGGTTCGATTCCCGGTCAATGCATGTGAGATTTTCGATGTGAAATGCCATGTCCTGTGGTTCGGATTCCACGTAAAACGGAGGTCCCGTGGCTTATGATCGCGAGATTAACGGTCACGTTAAACTACATGCTTCTTTTTCTTACGCTGTTCTTCACTGAATCAATCCACCTTGTTCTAGGTCTTCCTCTTGCTCTCTTACCCTTGCACTTTGCCTCCAGCATCTGTCTTGGTATTCTATTTTCCTCCATCCTCTTTACATGTCCAAACCACCTTAGTTTATTCTTCTCAATTCTCTCATTTAGTTTTCCCATCCCAACTTCCTTCCTAACATCTTCATTCCTCACTCTGTCTTTCCTATCATACTTCTTAGGAATTTCATTTCACTGGCTTGGATTCTACTCTCTTGCCTGCTTGTCAGGGTCCAAGTCTCAGCTGCATAGCTAATAATTATACAGCAAAAATAGAAAAGAACGATGAAAATGAAATTTTAGGAAAGTATGAAAAGAAACAAGTTATCATTTTCAAATTATAATTTCTAATGTATTTATCCTTGGATTATTCTTTACACTGAAAACAAATTTGCAAACAGCACACAAAAAGTTTTGTATCAAAATTGTCTCCTGTGTCGTTCCTTAAAAATGGAAATTGTTCCATTAATTTTTCTTTGAAGTTTCTCTACCATCATTTGCATCCTGCAATGTTACTCCCTCCTTCAACATCACTGATGTCCATCTGCTTTTATTTTTGTCTTATCATTTCAATTGGAAATTTTAATAGAATGAATGCCAAGAAGAATAGATAGAAGCACTTGCTAATATTTCTTTCCATGCCATTGGCAGAAAATACAATTCACCAAACTGCTATCCCAAATATTAACATGATATAATTATGATAATGTCAATATTATAAAATATAAGAACAAACTGATTTGTCATTATATCGTGTCATTTTGAGAACGGCTTACTGATATAGCCTTCTAGATCCTATATAGTACAGGAATATTAGACAGAATATGGTCAAAGTGAGGAAAATTAGTTTATCAAGCTAAAAATTGGTGGAGAGGTTCCTTGAATAGCCTGGATCAAAATACTAAAAGTCCCAAAAAATCCCTCTTGGGGAACATGCCGCCATCTTGGAAAAATGGCCGGCATCTTGGATTTCGTATCCAGCATCGCATTGAACGTCATAACTCGGTACGGTACCTAAGGATGATAGGGACATGCGGTTTGGTCAGGATAACTTACCAGAATGCAGGCTATCATTTTGACACTACTTAACCTAGATAACAATCGAAATAGTTATTATAAATCACTTAAACAAACTCTCATAGGGTAGCGTTAAAAGCCATCTTGATGTTCAATGTCGATTTTTCACCTTTTACAGTCATGGGATTGAAAAAAGTACTGAAATAAATGTTGTTAATCACGTCAAAACGCACAAAAATATGTGATCAGCACTTTCGTAAACCAAAAATTACGGATGTGAGAAGTTGTCAAACATGCGCATGCAACTCGAGGAGCGGCACGCCGAGGAGGGAGGCTTCTCAAAGCCTGTGCAACTGGTGAAGTAAACATATTCTGTAGGCGCAACTATGCCCCTTTTTTAATGATAAGTAAAAATTTGACACTTTTATATAGAAGGATAGCATCTTATAACCTAATAAATAATAATAATAAAAAAATTAATTTGTTAATACTCTAACTTTTCGTTCTAAAACTCCCTTTCTTAGCTACTTATATTGTATGTATAAAGAGGAAGGAATATTTCCTTTTAATTTTAATAATTAAGTATTTTTTGCGCTACGCCCGTATGTAATTAAACTAAGAAGGGACTGTCCGTCCACGCGTTGCCGAGCGACATCCCTGCCGCTGCGCCGTCAGATTGCTCTCGTTCCCCCACTCCACCTTCCCTGTGTTGCTTAGCAATGGCGCCGGCCGGTCGGCCGAAATGAACGTCTTTACGGTAATGTTTATCATAAACTTTATCTTAAACGGTACGCCACAGAAAATAATCATAAAAGCAAAAAATATGTGTTTCAGTTTGAACTGTCCCTTTATGCTTATTTTGCCGATGTTTACCATCCGGTTTGAAAGTTAATGCCGTTTCCGGTACTTTATAAATGTCCTTCATCAAAAACGATTTTACCATTAAATTCTATGCAACACGTGGAACTTGGGCAAGCTTGCCAAAGACAAGAGTTCAAGCATCGCGAAAAATTCACAGAATGGCTACGTATACATTCTCCTTTCGACAAACCTCAGGATATTTTGGTGTCCTAATCAACCGGTGTTGTAGGTGACGAAACGGTGACCTGCGACTCAGCTTGGGAGATAGGAACCGCGACTTTGAAGAAACTGGAAGGGAAATCGTTCGCCGAAGTTAAACTCCAACGAAAGGACAAAGTTGTCACTCTTGCAGCTCTTGTTGTTCGAGGTGAGACCGTGCCTGTAAATCCGGACCAGCTGTTTCATCGGATTACGTGTGTCGCTCGCAATGAAGAGGACCTTGAATCTTGCTTTAAATACGAGTTGGCTTTATTGCCGCCAGCGCTGTTTGATGCTTCAACTATCAGAAAAGGTACAAAATCAACTTTACGGACAGTGATAGAGAAGTTGTGTGCACCAATGACCTGTCTTCCCGAAGACCTTACCTACGTGTTTGACGGTGGAGATCTCCTGCACCGGTTGGTATTGCCGAAATCGGGAACCTTCGATGATGTTTGTAAGAACTATATTTCGTACATCAAGGCTAACTATCAAGGGAAAGCTATTGTAACTTAGTGTTCGACGAAAGACGTGGAGCATATGAGACGACGTACCAAGACGTCATCTTCTGAAGTTTTGGTGGATTTGGAAGTGCAAGTGGTCTCGTCGCAGAATCAGTTCCTAGCCAATACTTCAATCAAATCAAGATTCGTCGCCATTTTAGATCGTTGTTTCGAAGAAAAGGGGATTCCAGCTATTCATGCCAAGTCTGATGCTGATCGTCTCGTCGTGACAACAGCGATCAAGGAAGCAGAGAAGGGAGGTCATGTGGTAATTGTTGGAGAGGATACCGATTTGTTGGTACTTCTTTCGAGCCTTGCAGAACGCGATAGAAACGTCTATATGCTGGTGCCACCATCAAAAGCCCATCCGAAGAAACTCTTTGGCTCTACAGAATTGTAGAAGGCTCTTGGGGACATGGCCAACAATCTTCTCTTCCTCCATGCCATGTCCGGTTGCGACATAACTTCGGCTCCCTATAGGAAGGGGGTACACGCGTTGAAGACTTTAAACAATAACCCAGGTCTTCGCCAAAGAATTGCTGTTTTTAACAGCGCAGACGCTGCAGTGGAAGAGATCGTGAAGGCAGGGGAAGAATTCTTCGTAGCGTTATACGAAGGTAGAACTACAGATAGCCTAAACAAGACAAGGTATAGTCAGTACCTTAAGACCATTGCCAAACAACGTCTCCATGCAGACTTCGACCTCTCAAGTCTTCCACCAACATCAGCAGCATCTCGACAGCATAGCCTAAGAGTTTACCACCAAGTGCAAGAATGGCGCGAAATCTCTCTTCCACCTACAGAGTGGGGATGGAAGAAGAACAGAATTGGCAAATTTTTACCAATTCCAACAGAATCTCCTCCCGCACCAGACTTCCTCCTAAACCTCATCAGCTGAGAGTGCAAGACAGAATGCGGCAGCAGATCTTGCGGTTGCCGAAGACAAGGTCTCTCCTGTTCAGCAATGTGCAGCAATTGCACTGGTGATGGTTGTTCTAACAAGCCAGAGCCAGATACTCTTGACGATATGGCGAGTGAGGAACAGGAGGACAACCCCGAAGAATTGCCATGCAGATCCTCGCCACCTCATCGCCGCAGGGTAGGCTCTTCTGAAAGTTCAACCTTACCAAAGAAAAAGCGTCAAAATTAAGGCAAGTGTCACGTTTTTTTTACCAACACATGACCAATATTAAACGCGTACGATATAATTAATAGTTGGCTTTATTCCTTTACAGGCACACCGCACTACAGCGTCCCGTGGCAGCGAATATCCTCTTTTCCGTGTTTTTCGTGTTTGTACAAAAGAAATTGTAATGTGCTTAAACGTTAGTGTGTTGAAGGTGTGGTATAAGATAGCAAATAAGCAAATAGCTGCTTAATTTATTTTCTAATAGTAACGTTTATCATTCCTTTTCTATATAAATATAATATACGTAGCTAAGAAAGAGAGTTTTAAAGCGCTAAGTTACTGTATTAACAAATTAATTATTGTTTCTTTTAAATTATTTTTAGGTTATAAGATGCTATCCTTCTATATAAAAGTGTCAAATTTTTACTTATCATTAAAAAGGGGCTTATTTGCGCCTACAGAATATGTTTACTTCACCTGTTGCACAGGCTTTGAGAAGCCCCCCTCCTCGGCGCGCCGCTCCTCGAGTTGCATGCACATGTTTGACAACTTCTCACACCCGTAATTTTTGGTTTACGAAAGTGCTGATCACATATTTTTGTGCGTTTTGATGTGCTTAACAACATTTATTTCAGTACTTTTTTCAATCCCATGAGAGTGAAAGGTGAAAAATCGACATTGAACATCAAGATAGATTTTAACGCTACCTTATGAGAGTTTGTTTAAGTGATTTATAATAACTATTTCGATTGTTATCTAGGTTAAGTAGTGTCAAAATGATAGCCTGCATTCTGGTAAGTTATCCTGACCAAACCGCATGTCCCTATCATCCTTAGGTACCGTACCGAGTTATGACATTCAATGCGATGCTGGATACGAAATCCAAGATGCCGGCCATTTTTCCAAGATGGCGGCATGTTCCCCAAGAGGGATTTTTTGGGACTTTTAGTATTTTGATCCAGGCTATTCAAGGAACCTCTCCACCAATTTTTAGCTTGATAAACTAATTTTCCTCACTTTACCCTATTCTTCTTACACTAATATACTTCATAGACAATTGATTAAACAACAAATTTTATGATATACTGTAGTCTACTTAGTATATATACATACGGTACCAGTACAGGCAGTACATGCTCAACCACTTGGGAAGTTTGAAATGGCTTCATTTAGAATATTGTATATCTTTCACAACTCTGGGACTTACGACATAACAGTAGCCTGCCAGATGACCATCTTTGGGATACTATGACAGTTGTTTGAATCCAGACGGCACATCTGTGAAGAATATGGTATTAGTTGTGATTATTTGGGGCTAGTACCAAACTAGTATTTGCCTGGAGTGGATAGTCAGGATCAGGATAGTTGTTAAAAGTTTCTGTTGCCCTAGATTAAAGCAGTCAACTTTGGTTTCCCTCTCCTCTCATAGTGTGTGCCTTAACGAACTTGGCTAGACCGGTGGGTAGTAAAGAACAACAATTTTTAATTTTGAAAGCATCTTTTTTACATGTATGATCATGTTCTCTTCATCGGCTACACATTAATGACTGCAAAATAATAAGAACTTAAAAAAGAATGTAGCCTTTATTTTATATAGTTTAGGCTTATGGGGAAGTACAATGAGCGCATTGCATAGTCTATTTTAAATAACATGAGAACCAGGATAGGCGGAATACAACAGAGTTACCCAGGTGTTAAATTCACTGCAGGACACACATACAGAAAAATCACACAAGCCATCCTCCCCATCTCTTGCTGATTAGACAGCATGGACTGAAAAATATTAGTATTTTGTGTAATGTTTCGGTGTATGTGTGCTGTTCTGCAATGAACTTAGTACCTAGGTAAGTCTGTTGTATGCCTCTATTCCTGTTTCTCACGATATATTTTGTATAGGTTATTGTTTGTTAAATTACCGGTATTCTATTCTGAAATTGGTTTTATGCTTCAATTGTATAAATATCATTTCAAGGCAATGTCTAAAAATTATGCAGCCTTAATGTTTATTGTGTGGGCTTCCTAGAAACATTTGTTAAACAAGAAATACTGTATTTCTTTCCTCAGAGTTGAAAGGTAGATTTAACTTGTTTTACCCAGTAATATGAAAGTTGCTATCTTTACTACTACTACTATGAAATACTGTTAAGGGTGGTAAACTCATGCAGACTGAGCCCATTCACATAAATTTTTGATTTTTCAGGCTATGCTTTTCGTGGAAACAGCAGCCTACCTAGTTCAACACACATTTTCCTATCTGAATTTTCTGGTTTTGTTTTAGCTGTGTGTTTTAGTTTAATATATACTGAAAGCTGCTTTTTGACTTGGTATTTGGTATTTTAGTACAATACCCTTTCTTAACATTCAACAAAATTGGTAACACCAGACTGCAATATGAGAAGTAATAGAAGAGCACTTCTTCATAAATATTAACCATGTTTCTTTAAGAATCTAACTTTTCCTTTGAAGGTTCTTCTCTCTATTTCTTCTCATACAATAATTAATCTCTCAGTGCTTGTTTGTTAGTTTTCTCTTCTAACAGTTCTAGGAGTGATCTTTTGTCTTAATTATGGAAGATACATGTGGGTATGTGTAGGTTCTCTGTTGGAGCAGTCTACTCGTTCCGTGCTCCTGAGCCAGCATAGGAGCATCTTCTCCCACAATGGCCGCTGCTGGTCAAGTATGTTAGCTCCCACCCCATTTCCTGTGCTGTAGTCAGCTTGGGTATTGAAGTTTGAGCTAAATCAGACTGAGAAAGCAAGTTTTTCAATTAGTGATATCTGGGCTGGGTTAAGGATATACTTCACATTTCAGCTGAAATAAGTATCAACTAACAAATAGGGGTTTCAATTTTTAAAGTTTAGTATTAATCATGTGACAGTGCCAACAGGTGAACTTCAATTGGGATAAAATGCCACATTTTAGGATTCACTTTAGAAAAATATGTTTTTATGCTGTGGAGGGGGAATAAGATTCTGAAATACCTGAAGGTACTGGTATATACGCTACTTACTATATTGGAAGTGACTGTTCCCGAAGGATTCAGGATGTTTATTTTCCGAATGAGCTAGTTATACTTTAACAATTTTCACAAAGAAAACTTGAAAAAATGGTCCGGTTAACTCAAATCAGTTACCAGCGTTTCGCCCCAGTGTACCATTGGGCTCATCAGTTGGTATGGTATTGTACACCTCACCATGACACATGGTTAGTACATACTGAGAAGATCACTGCAAGGCTCAAATGATGCCACGAGCAGTGCCAATGTACTATGAGAGACAAGCTCCCTTTTTCAAAAATAAAGCCTTACCTTGGCTATCCATATTGGATACTATATGGTACCAGATTTAAAAAAGAACAATTGAACACTAACCCTTTCAATTTAAAGCACCGTAATATTAGAAAAATCTTCAAACAGTTTTGTCCAGCTTGAGAAAGAAAAATATAGGTATGCTTTGACAAAGCTCTATAACGCACACAATGTAGAACATGACATCATTTAACAAAAATCAAAAAAGACAGGGAAAGACATTTCAATATGTACATTATGCTCCATAGTTTGGACATCAAGCTGCTTCTCATCTGGTATAATGTATGAGATTATTTTATAAACTATCTTCAAGATTTAGTATTTTCACTTTTGTTGGTTTGTTTGTTGTAGACTTTTATGTATGAAAATATATTTTGTGACATATAGAGAAGAACTACTAAACCAATTTGAGGTGTTCATCTCCATTTTTTTGTTCTAACTTAACTGCTGTGTTGGTTGTGACTATATCACTTGTTCAGCAGTGAGGAAGTTTGATGTATAAAGTATGGTCCCGGTACCTTTCAATCTTGCTTTTGTCATCCTGTCTAGGATATTTTTTATTACCGATGTGAGTATTGTAGTCAATAAAAACTAATCATCTGGGCTTCCATCATAAGGTACGGTATTTATGTTACAATGGTTTTTGCACCAAGGTATGGCTCGGATGCCTGAGACATTTGCTTCTTGAGTCCAATGTCTGGAATTGAATTCCAGCAAAGTTGGTAGGCATTAACGACTGATTAAAAGCAAGGTTTGTTGGTAAATTTGAGATCCGGTAAAATTCTGGAATCCCAATGTATCTAAAACCTCATCAGCTAAAAGAGACTTTAAACCATTGCAGTATAAAATTAGTGGTATGGCTTGTTCCAAACAGAAGGTTGGAAATTTGTTGTGGGATGTGGGCAAAATCTCAATTGCTTTTGGTTCTTGATGTTTCGGATATTCTAAAAGCATATTACATGGGCTAGATTGTTTATTTATCAACTGAGAAATGTATTTAGAAGATGTCTGCTAATCTGTTACTTTGTGTTATTTCATTGACATTTCTTTCAAGAGTTCTCTCTTTTATTTTTAGTACTGGAGAGAGTTCGAGGGCAGATTGATCATATAAATTGAATAGCTTTGCTATTTTCTTGTTGGCAATAACTTCCCCGTTTTTTATCAAGAAAAGTTTGGAAGTTTTAAGATACGGTACAGCATATCTGTTGCTGAGCATACTCATCAGTCTGTAAATTCTGTGCTCATCAGATTTTATGTTCAATTTGTGAAGGAATCTGTTACATGTTTCTCTCTTGGAAGACATTGTAAATGATTTAATTTAGGCATTAAATATTTCAGGCTCTAGTATCTTCTGGTTTCTAATAGGTTTCATTTTTTTTCTCTGACTATCATGAATTATCTTATTTTCGGGTCAGTTCTGTCAAGAGTGGCTTGTAGTTCTGTTTATTATCTGAAATGATGTTTCTTGCCCTTTATTAAACAATGTAGGGCATAAAAATTTTAAAATTGTTCCCTCTTGGAATTCATCTTGAATTCCTTGATAAACTTCCTCACAAACTAGTAAGCAGTATTTTGCATAAAATATTCTAGCTGCATTCTAATTAAAATATTTGATGAGTGAAAGAATGGTTAATAGGACATTAGGTCAGTGTTGAATTATACAGTCATCACAATTAACACTGGTTATCAGACAGATTCTACACACACCCAAAGTACACGGGGCTACATGACCGCGTTGTCGCAGCCCCTTAACTTAAGAACCAATTATATGAGAAATGTATGGAGAAAAACTGAATATATGAATCCAGCATTTGATTTGTCTTCATTACCTCACTATCGCACTTGAGCATTTTGTCCTTGTCTTGTTAGTCGCACTTAGAGGTACTGGACAGGCTTGCAAATTATGAAAGCATCTATATTTACTCCATATCTAGCTTTGCTTTACCAAAATGGTTACTTTTGGGTATTTTAAATTGTAGTTTTATTATAACTTTGCCATCAAGGACTATGTCCCCATTTACAAATCTATATATCTATCTAGGGGGCAGATGAGCTTGCTGTTTCACCCCTTAAAACAATAACAATCAACAATAAAATATCTATCTAGTAAGTGCTAGCTGCTGAAGAAGAATTTGCAGTAGTCCTACTTAGGTGTATGTTACAGATTACTTGATAAAAGGGTTTATATTTTTTTCTTACTCTTGACATCATTTCGTAATATGTCTTTATTCAGCTCAAAAAATATGCTTTTGTGTTTACCTACATCCTACAAATACTATGATGAGGGTAACTTTAAGATTTGGCTGTTTGAAATTTCCAATTAAAATGGAAATATTCAGCATAGATGGATACTGTGCGTTCAATACTGGATATCCTCCTTTTGTGTAGTATGGTACCGTGTTACACTGTGTATTATTTTCTATTTAATATTCTCAGTTTGACTTAGATTTAACTTCAACAGTGACTGTAGCATGATTCCCAAATTGCTGTAGAACAGCTGATCAGTAGGTTTGGGTGTTATCCCCAAACTGGCAATATATTAGTACAGTGTGTTGTTACTGGTTATTCTTTAAATATTTGACACCTTTCCTTAGACAGTATGTAAAAACTGAATCATTTTATACCCATATTAAGAAGATGTAAACATTGTGGAATATCTCTTTAATACATCCTCTTATATGCAATTCAAAACATGCACGTAATTGAAAGAATTATCTCCTAGATGCTCTAACTTTAAAATTATTAGCTTAGAGTAAAATACTTAACTAAGGTACTTCTTCCCAATCATAGGATAGTGGTTACCATGTTAACTTATTCCTTTTTCTTTCTGTATGTAGTTGTAGAAACCACTCCACCAAATGATTGATCTGAAATTGTATATTACCATGTTTTCGATTTCTTTTAATATCTCATGTTATCTGCGTCAAAAAAAAAGAGTAATGGTCATGATACCTTGTATTGTAGATATGAAATACCCTTCAGGCCCTACAACATGAATTCAGTTACTAACGGCAGCCACTACAGATCTCTATACTACGGTATGTTTGTGTAAGCAGTACATACGAGCCTTCATAATAGGTTGCAGACTGTATAATTAATGGAAAAGTAATTAACAATTAATTTCAGCTATAAAACTTATATGATTGGTATGGTAGTGCAAAACTGTACTATAAAGAAAGCTTTGCTTTTGGATTTTTAAAAATTCCAATGAACATTTGTTACTGGTATTTGTATTGCAATCAAAACATATCAATAAAAAGCCAGAATACTGGCAACATTATCCAGTTGGGAAAGGAGAAAATAGAGAGGAGCAACATATCAGGCTAAGTACAAACTAGACACTCTCCTTGTAGAACAGGATGTCTTTAAAAAAAACTAAAAAAAACAATGTTTACTTTCTTACACCCAACGAAATGCACTCTTGATTGATGACTCAATCAAAATATTACTTTTGTGATGCCTTTTTCCACAATGTGTGTGTCAACAGTGTACTTGCTCTTCTTCTCTATTTTTCTTTTTCCACCTTGACAATGTTGTATTGGAATTGAATTTCTAAAAGTACCGGTAGTCTCAAAAAACAATTCTGTCCGATGGATAGAAACAGAAAAAATCATTCTTGGAAATCATTCTATTTGGGCTTATCAGTGATGGTGAGAAGGTAGTTGGGAGATTTTAGAAGACAAGTCAGATATGCTAACTCTTGATTGTTACATACAACTCAACAATATTACACAACAGCAAAATATTTTCTTATTCTGTTTTTTCTGCTCATGCAGTATGAAACAAAATTAGCCATCTACACCTCGTTCACCCCCCATAAGTCTTTACACACCCCATTTGGGGGATTTATTGTCAATGAAGTAGATGCCAACAAAATTTTACTGAAAGTATTGTAGAAATATCTCTGTTTCTAGAACTTAGCACAGGATTTTGAATAGTATGTAAGGATTATAATAGCCATGTTTTCTTATTAAAGTATATAGAAAATACTCAGTATATTAGATTCCTGTACTGCAAAAGTTTACTGTAATATTTTGCCTCTATTTATAATTTTTATATACCGTAGGTACCGGTAATATTAAGAATGATCTTATTGGTTGAGGTAGTGTATACATACTTGCTGTTCCAGCAACAAATGTAAGTACAGTATTCATCTCTGAGCATGTACAGTACTGTAGTGTTAGTGTGTTTTCCACTGCTTGTCTCAAAACACCTGCTTGCCTCTACATAAGTTGTGCCAGTTGAAAAATGTTATTTATTTGATGTATTTTTCTTTCAACTAAATGTGATTACAACACAAAATAAAAATGTGAACATGTATCAAGATTCTGAATTTATTAATTTTTTTCATTTGTATTAACCTACTGTACAGATGTAAAGAATAGCATTTTTACAAATTAAAATAAATTAATCAATTTCTTCTTTCTAAAACCCATATAACCTGCAGTAAACAAAAAATCTTCTAAGGAAAAGTTACATTTAAATTGCCACGGTAGTGATATTTTGTGAAAGTCTCACTAGTCCAGATTTAAACCAAAGTCTGACATCTTGCAAAATGAGCCTCAAACATTGCATTCTGAAAAACAAAATATCTTCCTTAATTATGTTCTGTTTTTCTTTTTCTTAAATATTTATAGTACTCTTCATATCAATATTTAGTGTACATTAATGAATATTGTCATTACAGCACCTTCGAGTCCTGTGCACAATCGGCGACTGCTGTCTGCTCGGAATGTGCGCATGAGCTCTGTGGAACTGCCCGATGACACAGAGAAGTCCCTTTCTTCTGCCAGTACCTCGCCTTGCCCTTCACCGGTAATTATCTATGTGGATATTTTGATATATAAACATGTTAATAATTTGTTTTTTCAAATAGAGCATTGAAATACCCAGTTTCCTCAGCTAGAGTTCATTATACAGACAAAATTAAAAATGGGAATTATAGTTAACATGATAAAAACCATGAAGCTTTTTGTTTTTGATGTACCTAATTGACTACTTACAATGTACCTATTTATTCAAATGAATAATTTAATTACTTGTCGACCTCGACAGCCTTACTAGCATCATTTGTAAACACCAGTTCAGCAGGATGCAAGTCACATACCACACCACACTATACTTCCCAACTTTTAATGTCATAACTAACATTTGTACTATTAACCCTGCATTACCCATGATAACACAGTTACACCAATGCCCACACACGGACTCAGAGCGTGTTTTCTTTTCATTGTTAAAATTGGGTTATAATAAACAAATTTTGAAGACTCTTCATATTTGATTGATTGTCTAATCTTGGCAATCAAAACCATTCTGACCGAGGCCGTTGTTAGAATTAATCGTATTTGTATTGATTAAAGTGCTCCAATGAGGGCGTAAAATATGGGGGGATTTATATTTTTGGCAAACTCTAATTTACAGAAGAAGTATGCCTGTTTTACGTAAGTACAAGCTAAAAACTAAAAATGTATAACTAAAGAACTAATAACTGAAAAACCTTTTTACTGGAAATAACTTATCAAACAACATTGCTTTTGAAAATGACATCTTAGAAAACGTGAATGTAAAGAAATTTGTTTGGTTAGCATTATGTCAACTCTGTAAACATCTGACACTTTTTAGTCTGAATCTTTTTCTGCCAGAAGATCATCAAATATATCAGGTTCTCTTGACACTTCATTTAGTAGGCAAAGAATCCTAATCTCCTCATTATGATCCATTTTGTTCAGGTTTTAGACATAACAGTCTATACTAAAAAGTTGAAAAAGCACAAACACATTTACTCACGTACGGAATGACAAACCGGGCTTGGAGAAAACAGTACTGTTACAACTCAAGATCACACCGCAGACTGAACGAAACAGTAGGGGTGGGGTTGGAGGGTTGGAAACGGAAGCTATACCGGCTCGCCGCACTTTTTGCCAACTGATAGCTATGTAATATCAAAAGCAACCTACCCCCGGACCGTGAGACCATGCGCGAGTAACGCAGGGTTAAATGATTGACCTTAAAATGGTTAAAATTCCATTTCCAAAAACTCTTGCCATGTACAATTTCATAAAATCAATAGCTCAAGTCAAAAAACCAAAATTTCTATCCTAGATTGCTGTCCTAATCTTCAATTTAATCTTTAATCTTTAATTTTATTCATAAGGACATTATCTGCAAATAATTCTACTATAAATGGTAACCCTTCCCCTGTATTACTGACATCACACAGAAATAGAGCAGATCAAGTAGTCCCTTCTTCATAAAATGAGCTACAAGGAATCCTCTTCTGCTTTACTCTGCTGTTTTCTATCTGTGGAGAAATCTGTTGCCTGTGTTACCACTCTCCTGTCAAGATTCAACCCTCTTAATTTTGCCTTTTACCTGGCATGATGCACTCTATGGAAAGTGTTTGACAGATCTGCCATGATACTATCTGTTACCCCACATCCACTACTTCTGGTACTTGTTTCTCAAACTCTGCAGTTGTGCTTAATAAAAATAATGTTAGTAAGGCTGTCAAGGTGGACAAGTAATTTAATTATTCATTTGAATAAATAGATACATTGTAAGTAGTCAATATACATAAAAAACAAAAAGCATCATGGTTTTTATCATGTTAACTATAATTCCCATGTTTAATTTTGTCTGCATAATGAACTCTAGTCAAGGAAACTGTTAATTTCAATGCTGGACTGGTGTTGTCCCTGACTTCATACAAAAACAAGACTCTAATTCCTGTAGTCTTGTAGTTTCCCATTGTATTAGTTCCATTAATAGAGGCTGCTCATTTCAATATTAATTATGGTATTGTTGTAAGGAAACCACTTTGGATTTATGAGCTTTGGGATACTCCAGAAGGAGAAAAAGGTATTTACCAACTGGCTCGATCACATTCCGAATGCCAACACACTCTGGAAATATAATGCAATCCTGAATCGTTGGAACAGGTACTTTACCAAGACTGCAATTACGAATTCTCACATATTCCAATACACAGTGCAGCACCAATTTCATGACCTGTCTCACCTGTCACCTCTTCAGACGTTCAAGAGGTCGTGCAGGAAATGAAAACTGGCAAGGTTACTGGACCTGATGATATCCTAGCTGAAGCCTGAATATACTTGAACATGAGATTATTGCAGCCATGTGTCTTTGTAACGTGTTTTTCGAAGGGTTTTTATGCAACTGGCATAAGTCAGTTGGAAGCCATTCTGTAATTATTTACGCGGAAAATTGTTCAGCCAAGAGAATTGTTCATGTTAATTTATTATTATTATTAATTTATTATAATTTTTATTAAGGTATTTTCGGAGCATTTTATAAAAATTATTAGCATTCAGATAGGTTTTCTATGTCTTAGAAAACGCTATCGAGCAAATTATTACGAACGACAATATCAAAGAAAATTACATGATTACGGAATTTTACGGAGTTTTCGTCAGTTAGGGTATTTGAGAGACGTGACTCACTGGGAATTCAAGTACACGCTTAATCTTGTCGGAAAGCATGACGCAATCCTGGGTCGCATCGTCAAGGAAAGGCGAATTGTTGGAACGGAACCCTCGCGCCGAGTGTAATGACCCGGAGGAGGGGAAGAGCGCGTAGGGTGCAGCCAATCAGTGGAGACGACGTAAGCTAGGAGCCGGCTGAAGAGTGGGGGAGCCGACGTGTGCATATATCGTTCAGCGCGCCGTGGAACGTGGACTATCTGTGTAGAACTTGCGGAGTGTGGTTGCAAGTGCGTGTCGCTCCGATGTTCAGGGGAGTTAGTGACTATCAGTGTTGAACTTGCCAAGTATGGTTCACGCGGGAGTCGCTCCGATGTTCCATGGAGTGGAGGACTAACTTTTGTAAAACTTAACCAGTGTGGTTATACGAGTGTTTGGGTCCGATGTACGGACCATAGAATTATCTAATCTACCAGAATATCATCATATAACGAAGAAGATGGCGACGTCCAGGAGACTGTGGGAAGCACACAGCATCATCCAGTACGAGGGAAATGCTTTGGCAATTTCCAGTGGTAAGCGCAAATGACGCAGAAATACGCAATCTCTCATTTTTCTTTGTTTTATATTTCATATTTCAGTAACTTCATAGCTTGGAAATAAGAGTAAAATCAATTTATCAGACTCCGTTTTCACGTAATTTTCTATCGGTAATATTCAAATCACAACGCTCCAATTTAAATTTTATACTTATTATTATTATTAATTTTGCTATACTTGTTTTATATAATAAATTCATTTCTTTTACAATGCAATCTTTGCTTTCAGTAGGTAGCATTAGATATAGACCAATTCCTTCTCCTGATACAATTGTTTGTTGGGTTAATGATCAAATCATACCACGATCTGAGTGAATAGAGTCTTGAATGTGTTCTGCCAGAGCTAGACGTTGTTAAATACAAATTTAGATTTCAACATTGCGTTGAGGTCTTGGCGCCCATTAAAACAACATAGCTTAGGCAAAGGTAAACAGTTACATTTCTCACCCAACAGTTAGGGTCTAGCAAAACGTTTCATTTGTACGCTCAACGTGGAGCAAAGTAAATACCGTTTCACTTGTCATCCCAGCCTAAGCAAAGCGTTTCATTTGTCGCCGACAACTTGGGGCTGAAAACCTAATAACATTTGTGGAAGGAGAAGGGTATATATTTCTGTGCCTGTATTTTGGGGGTTATTTGTCTTTATCAGTGTATATCATTATGGGGGATGAGAAAGAAAGACAGATGAGGGTACGTAGTGGTCATCAACGGGAGAGTGATGATACGAGCAGTATGTCGAGTGATGGTAGTACCGGGGTAGCGGAGGTAAATCCCGATACTGAAACAGGGAGTGTAGGCGGTCAACCAGAATTAAAAACTTTACTTCTCGAGTTCATGTATCAGAACAAAGTTAGTAGTGATGCCTTAAATGCAAAATTAGAACAGAATAATGCAAAATTAGAACAAAACAACGCTAAATTAGAACAAAACAGTAGGGAAAATAAAGAAAGTACAGATGCCTTAAACGCCAGATTAGAACAAAACAGTAGGGAAAATAAAGAAAGTACAGACGCTTTAAATGCTAAACTGGAACAAAACAACGCTAAATTAGAACAAAACAGTAGGGAAAATAAAGAAAGTACAGAAGCTTTAAATAAAAAATTAGAACAGAATAATGCAAAATTAGATAAGAACAACAAGGAAATTAGTGTGAAAATGGAGCAGATTAGAGGAGAAATCAGAGGAGTAATGGAAGAGAAGGTTAAAGAGATCATTGCAGATGTAGACAAGAAATTAGGAAAAGTACAGGAGGAGTTAGAAATTAGAATCAGTACACAGGCTGAAAATTTAAAAGAACTAGTGCAACTGGAAACACAGCAGGTCAAAAAGCAATTGGGGGGAGAAATTGACAAAATTCAGGTAGCAACTAAAGAGGTTAAGGAACAGCTGGGGGGTAGAATTGAGAAAGTCCACTCGCAAATAGTTGCAGAAGTAAATGATTTAAGAGAGAGTAATAGAGAGAGCATTAGCAAGATTGAGGAGAAACAAGCAAAGCTATATGATAAAGTAGAAGAATCAGAAGGAAACATTAAATTAACAGTAAACAGTATTGAGAGGAAGGCTGAGGAGAAAATCGCAGAATTAGAGTTAAAATTAAAAGCTAGGATCAGGCAAGAAAATAGTCAGAATAGGCCAGTTTTTGTGAATAGCACACACAGGGAGGTAGAACTGGGTAAGTTCAGCAATCGACAGGGGTGCCCAATGGAGTTCATGGACACTATAGAAAATAAATTCGGGGAGAGGTTGGAAAATGGTAGTATTGAGTGGGGCCAGGTAGTTGAAATTTTAGAACAAGTGTTCGTGGGGGAAACGAGGAATTGGTTTGCTGTCTACAGAGACAAGTTTACTGATATGAATGATTTTAAAATGAAATTCTGTGAAAAGTTCTGGAATGAGGTTATTCAGTCGCAGCATCGTGAGGGAGTAGTGTGTGGTAAATATAACCCTAAAGGAAGCTCCACCATGACCGAATACTTTTTAGGGCAGGTATTAGTGTGTAAATATCTGGATGGGTTGAAGGAGGAAAGTGATGTGGTAAGGTTGCTACTTAGGCACTTTCCCTATAGGATCAAGGAGGCTGCTTGTATCCAGAATGTAAAGACAATATCACAAGTAGAAAATTTGTTAAGCACATTTGATGCACTAGGGAGAGGGGGTTATGAGGACAATTTCAATAGGAACCAGGGTAATAATAATAATAGACCTAATGAAGCCAGGCATCAAGAAGTTCAAGGGAACGGTGGCGAAGGGGCCAACGCTCAAAATAGAAATAATAATAATCAGCTAAATCAGAACAGAGGAAATGGCTATGGTAATCAGTATCAAGGGAGGAACAATGATTTCATGGGAAATCAAGGGAGGAACAATGATTACAGGGGAAATCAAGGGAGAAACAATGATTTCAGGGGAAATCAAGGAAGAAATTATAATGACAATAATTACAACCAGAATGGGGTCAAGGAAGAGGACAGCCTAGTGGTAGTAATATACAGCCAAACAATGACAACACAACTCAGAACAACCAGACCAGTGCAGTAGTAACTAGTACTACGGCCAGCTGTAGCGGTTCTTTAAACGCGAACCAGGCTGCGAAGTAAGGTCAGAATCTCAGTCTGTAGCATGCCCTGTCCATACAATTATACAGGAACCCTATGACCTAAATGTGAGAAATGAATTATTACATGAACTAAATGATGAAGGTATTATTCAGGAAGTGGTTAGTAAGAGCCCCATAGTTAAATTTAACGTGTCCGAGGCGTACACAGATGTTTTAATTGATAGTGGTTGTATGAAGAGTTGCATAAGTAGTGCATTTTATGATAAAATGAAAGGAACTGGAGTAAATTTTGAGGAGATGCCAATTAAAAGCACTTTTGTTATCACAGCTGTTGGGAAGAGGTCTAAAGTAATTTCTAAGCAAGTTTTAGTAGACATTAAAATTACCGTAATAATCATGTAGAGAAGCAGATTTGCCTTGTAATTCCAAATTTAGTATTCAGTCAGCAATTCTTCTAGGTTTGTGCCGTGTCTTGTGTGGGGTTTCGCCTAGGACACCAAGCTAGGCTCATCGGCGGGCTCTTGGTGTCCCCGCCCGGACCCCCACAGGAGTGACGAACTGCGCGCCACCTCCCTTTATATAAGGTGCAACTGCACCACTTGACTACGAGAACTAAAAGCTCAAGCAGCCTCAACCTCCCTATGAAGGCTTCCAAAAAGATGGTATATTGGCTTTCACGGCCGGTGAATTAAAACTCAGCAATTCTTCTAGGTTTGTGCCGTGTCTTGTGTGGGGTTTCGCCTAGGACACCAAGCTAGGCTCATCGGCGGGCTCTTGGTGTCCCCGCCCGGACCCCCACAGGAGTGACGAACTGCGCGCCACCTCCCTTTATATAAGGTGCAACTGCACCACTTGACTACGAGAACTAAAAGCTCAAGCAGCCTCAACCTCCCTATGAAGGCTTCCAAAAAGATGGTATATTGGCTTTCACGGCCGGTGAATTAAAACTCAGCAATTCTTCTAGGTTTGTGCCGTGTCTTGTGTGGGGTTTCGCCTAGGACACCAAGCTAGGCTCATCGGCGGGCTCTTGGTGTCCCCGCCCGGACCCCCACAGGAGTGACGAACTGCGCGCCACCTCCCTTTATATAAGGTGCAACTGCACCACTTGACTACGAGAACTAAAAGCTCAAGCAGCCTCAACCTCCCTATGAAGGCTTCCAAAAAGATGGTATATTGGCTTTCACGGCCGGTGAATTAAAACTCAGCAATTCTTCTAGGTTTGTGCCGTGTCTTGTGTGGGGTTTCGCCTGGACACCAAGCTAGGCTCATCGGCGGGCTCTTGGTGTCCCCGCCCGGACCCCCACAGGAGTGACGAACTGCGCGCCACCTCCCTTTATATAAGGTGCAACTGCACCACTTGACTACGAGAACTAAAAGCTCAAGCAGCCTCAACCTCCCTATGAAGGCTTCCAAAAAGATGGTATATTGGCTTTCACGGCCGGTGAATTAAAACTCAGCAATTCTTCTAGGTTTGTGCCGTGTCTTGTGTGGGGTTTCGCCTAGGACACCAAGCTAGGCTCATCGGCGGGCTCTTGGTGTCCCCGCCCGGGCGAAACAGTAAGGGGCAGTCAAACCGTTTCATCTTCATAGAAAAACTCCTACCACCACCTTTGTCAACAAACATCACTGTGCCTTGTTGGAAGAGCAAGGATAATATCAATGACTGCATTAGCTCTTTGAATGCATCATAGACAAGTGTTTACAGAGCATTGCCAACATCACTTCATCTCACTCCACCTGGAAATTGGCTATGTGATCGATATATGAGATTGAGTGTCAACTTCAGTTCACCCGTACAGGAACAGCCACAAATCAGCCAAGTCTACAAAACTACATTATCAACTCAATAGGAGCGATGAAATCCATAATTTTATTTTACTTTTTTAATTTAATTGTAATACCTAGCTGTATGTTGTTGTATTTATAGAATTAAGTTTTCATATTATGATAATAGAGTGAGGTGTAAATAGTTGTGCAATAAGATTGTATCTATTAAGATTTGCTATTATAATAAGTTAAAGTTATAATATTAGTAATATATACCTGTTAGTTCTTTTATTTTATAGATGTAAATTCTGACGTGTCCTATATCAAAAATGTATTGAATGCATGTATTTGATCAAATGGAATTAATAAAAATCTATCTATTACATTTAAGTATTAAACATAACTAACCAACTACAAAAGCTCATCAGGTAAATAATAAATTTGAAAAGTAACAGTTAATAACAAAACAGTTGGCCTATAGAATGCAATTACTTCAATAGCTTGCTATGATAGAAGTTAACAATTCAAAAGGGTTTCACACTCATACACATAAAAAGTACTAACAAAAATTGCAACACTATAGAAATGTAATAGGGTAAGGGAATAAAAATAATAATATCGTATAGCCTCGGATGCCGGGTGCAAGCTTTGTTATTGACACCCAAAGTGTAGCTTGCATGTCGAATTTCGTTGTTCCTTGAAGCACTATGAAAATCAAGGAGGTTAGATATCTAAGCTCCTTGAACACTGTAGCGCTTTCTAGTAGAGAAATGAGGAACTTTGTGTTGGCGGAAACTCCCGGGATTAATTTTGCCATTATGAACATGGCCTACTGAATTCAAATGGGTTCTTTGACATGCCAACATCGTATGACATGGTGTCGTAATTTTTGCCACCTTTCAAAAATCACTTACCACGGCCAGGAGCGAACCTGCAAGCTTGGGGTTAGTAGACCGACATGTTGACAACTCACCCACCGTGGCAAGAGAATAAAAGATATAATTGTCTAAGAAATCTGACTCGTTACAAAGTTTAATTAAAATCGTCTGTAGCTTAATAATGTAAATACTGTTGTACATAATACATATCCACTGAACCTAATTTAGGCCTAAATGAGCAGGATATGACGGTTGACGAACAAAAATAGTCATCCAATTTAGCCCCCATTTGTGTGAGAAATGTTTTATTAAGTGTGTAAATAATTTGTGTAATTTATTTCAGGCAGTAGGAAATTAATTGTAATTGGGAACACTCGTGTTGACCGACTGAAAACCTCTAATAATAAATCCCTTTCTGTGTGTCGATGCTGTTTTAATGGATTCAGTTTAATGTTTTCTTCAATTGTAATAATTCCAGCATTTTATTTAATGTTATTTTTGCTGACTAAACATTGGCAAAAAGTGCAACATTTGGTTGTGATTAGCTGTGAACTGAAAGTCTTTTTTTTTTTTTCTTTTTTGCCACAGTCAAGCATAACAATGCTAGATAACATTTCATTTAATTAAAATGTTCATTAATTAAAGGAGGGATGGGAGAGAACACCTCAAGTTAATACACTGATTAATGCCATTGATATTGCAGCAATCAGTTGGTTAACACAAAAACACTCTAATTGCTGGAATATATGAAAAATAATCTGAAATAAATTACATGTGATTAAGATTCATATGAAGAAGAAGAAAACTATATATATAAATCTTTAACACATGAAATTTATTTCAGGTTACACAGGTCTACAAAATAAAATTTTTGGAGACCTTCTTTGGATTCAATAACTGATTTTGTATATTGAAAGTGTATGAATTACGGAAATGTCTTCTATATTCCTGTGCATGGAGTGCTACAGTAGTGTGAAGACTAGAGTCGGGACATCGGAATGGTTTAAAATTGAGACTGGACTAAAGCAAGGAAGTGTGTTGTCACCATTATTGTTCGTAATGGTGATGGATGACATCATGAAGGCAGCAATGAAAGAATATAGTAGTGCAAAGATGAAGGTAATGATATTTGCAGACGACATTGTGATCTGGGGCATGGATGAGATGGAGGTACAAGAACAGTTAGACGTAATAAATGAAAAGATTGAGCAATGGGGATTGAAGATAAATGTGGAGAAGAGAAAAACAGTGGTGATGAGTAGAGATAAGAAAGAAGGAAAAGGAGTAATCAAAGTAGGAGATAAGGAATTGGAAGTAGTGAAACACTTTAAATACTTGGGAAGTGAACTGACTGAAGAAGGAAGACTAGATTTGGAAATTAGCAGAAGAATACAACTCGGGAGTGCTTTCTACCAACAGGTACGGGGATTAGTATAGAACAAGGATATACTAATTAAGGCTAAAGAAGTTATGTACAAAGCATATTATGTTCCTATAAGAGGGATGAGAGCAGAGTACAAGCAGCTGAGATGAGATTCCTGAGAAGTATGGTCCAGAAAACGAGGTGGGACAGAGTGAGAAATGAAGATATATGGAAAGAACTAGGAGTACAGAAACTAAATGACAAACTGGAGCAAAACAGATTGAGATGGTTTGGACATGTCAAACGGTTGAATGAAGTAAGGCTACCAAGACGAGCACTGGAACGACGGATGACTGGGAAGAGAGGACGAGGAAGACCAAGAATGCGTTGGATGGACTCGGTGGAGAATAGTATTAGAAAACGGAACCTGGATTGGAACACTGTGTCGGAGGAGGAATGGTGGAACGACAGAGCAAAGTGGAGAGGAACCATATTTGCCCCCACCCAGTGTCAACTGGAAAAGGGGAAATGAAGATGATGTTGATGATGACATCATGTATTTAAAAAAAAAAAAACGAGCCTTACTGTAATCGTATATGATGTGTAACATCTGACATGTTATCCTAGTATGAAACTGAGATGAAATATATGTGAAGTCAATTTTTTTGGCTGTATTCCTCCAGTTTTTAATTTTTTCTCAAGTTTCTTTTGTCGATAATTTCACATATATTCTGCTCTGGATTTACCCATCTCTGCAAATCACAAAATCATGAAAAAATGGGCGTCCTAGTCCTACAACTCCTCATACAAGTCCTTAGCATTATTGGTTCGCGAAGTATTAAAAAGCCGATGGCCCTTTAGTTTTGGGTCCTTTGGTTAAATTAAGAGGGGGATAGAAAAACGGGAGGCATTACCCCCGACTCCTAGGACACCTCAAACAAGTCCCTAGCATTATTGGTTCGCGAGATATTAAAAAGCCGATGATGACCTATTAGTTTTGAGTCCTTTGGTTAAATTAAGGGGCTATAGGAAAACAGGTTAGTTAGTTAATTATTGTTGTTTTAAGGGGCAGAACTACGAGGTTATCTGCCCCTAGGAAAACAGGGGGCATCACCCCGAGTCCTAGGACACCTCATACAAGTCCCTAGCATTATTGGTTGACGAGATATTAAAAAGCCGATGACCTATTAGTTTTGGGTCCTTGGTTAAATTAAGGCGGCTATAGGAATAGAGTTGGGCACCATCTCACAGCCATCTCTCCGCCACCGCGCGTGCTCATTGGTCAAATCAAATAGCGCACGCTTGCCCGGTTTCCTGTTACACATTTCCGTCCCTTTTCTAATATCACTCCCACAAAAAATATCCAGCAACTGAGAGGAAAGATGTTACACATCAAAAACTACAGATTAAAGAAATCATTACAAGATGCGTGAACTTGAAAATCTGCATTGTATTGTTTCTTTATAGCAAGAGTTTAGTACATGAAAATAATAAACACATTAACTTAAGACCAGGGCCGGTCTTAGGGGTTTCAGCGCCCTGTGCGAAATTCGATTTTGCTCCCCTCTGTGCAAGGCGGGTTGCCTAACTGGCAAAAATTAGAGGTATCATAAAGAGGAATCATGAAAATATAAAGTAGAAAATGCAGGCAAAGGCAAGGCACCGAGTTATCGGATGAAATTAAATAAAATGAACCTAAAGTACATTTACACATTTACTATATTACTTGAACATGCTATATTTGCGTTGTAGTAAGGGGATAGTTAAGGTAACATACAAAATATCGGCTGTACGCTCGCATGATACAAAAATACTGGACTTTATTATCAAATAGGTGATGCGTAACATATTACAATAACTTTTTTTTCAGTTGTGATGCAAACTGTCAACATAACAAAATCACTGGAAAAATACACTTACAGGAATCAAGCTTTCCTAATTCAAACAACTACGACACACAGGAAAAAACACACTAAACCCCAAAACCTTATGAGTAGGGAGCTTTCCATGCTTTGACTGAAGCAAACTGTTTTACTAACTGGGCTAAATCGAGCGAACGCGCACCGTCGTTCTCTATTGAAATTAAAGCAAGTTTTGACAGTCTCTCTTGGCCCATTGTAGCACGCAGGTAGGTTTTAATCAACTTCAATTTTGCAAAGCTGCGTTCACCCGAAGCGACAGTTACCGTCAAGGTTAAGAGAATTCGCAAAGCTACATCGACGTTTGCAAAAACGTCAATCATATTCGTGCTGTAAATGAACTGCAACGCAGCGCGAGGTATTTTTGCGTTTGGTGGTAGGCATGGGCTCAAATGTTGCAGCTCAGAACATAGATCCATCCCACTTATGTCAGACTCATTATTTCTACTGGAAAGCTGCTTTTGCAAGTTCAAGAAATGATCCATGAGTGGACTACTATCTTTAATAGACCCAGGCAGTGCCTTTAGATCGTACAAAAATCCCCATGTATCGGAATGCTCTTTAAAGAAAAAGAATCTCTTCCTTACAGACTTTAAAGCTACTGTTAGGAGTTTGTCAAAGAAACTTTATTTGAAGCGTCGTTGTAGCTTCACTTGTTTGCGCTTAACCTTAGTCTGAGCTTCAGCCTCTGTCAGCTCCGGCTCCGACTCTGACTCAGAACTGTCACTCTCAGTGCCTGACTCGATGACTCAGTCCGAGTCATCTTCCTCAATCAACCGTTTAGGGGGTCTAGTCTTCCTTTTCCGTCTATCTTCTTCGACCTCAAGAGACACGGACGCAATGATTTCTTTTGCCGATGTTATAGCGCTTTCATAGCCTTCTTGGGAATATCTTTCAAGGTACGCGATACAACCTTCCGCGAAAGAAGACGCCTATTGTATATCAATTGCTTCTGCTTGCATGGCTTTGCTAACTATGTTTACGTGAAACAAAATGTCGTGCCATACTACAACAGCAACGACAAATTCGAATGTCACAATGTTTTTCGCCAAGTATTCAACTTCATGGCGTAGCCCCGAATCAAAAGCAGGATTCTCCTTAATGGCCTTTAAGGCTGCCACTACCCCATTCTTATCGTATCTGAGAGGCCTCACTTCATCTAAGCGACACTCCCAGCGAGTGTCGTTCAAATATTTTAAAGTCAAATTACAAAAGTAAGCCAACAAAATAGACCACCGGCCAGGAGACGGCGAAAATAAAACATATATGCGTTGAATAATGCCAAATAGAGTAACGCAGTAAGGACAGCATTCGGCTGAGTCAGATAAAACTAGGTTTAAGAAATGGCTACCACATGGAACATATTTTGCGCGCGGGACCTGTTTTACAATGCGAGCTTGAACTCCTTTAAGTTTACCTTTCATATTCGCACCGTTGTCAAAGCCTTGACCTCTAAGGTCTTCTACCTTTAACCCCATTTCTGTCAAAGTATTAATGATCAGATCGGCACATTATTGGACTGATCAGTAGGATCTGTTTGAGAAGATCTCCCGTCTATTGATGTTGAAGGTCGGACGAATTTTTTAAAAGCTTGTGCTGCCTTCTTGTCTTCTTCTGCATGCTGCAACCTTCGTTTTTTGTTTGCTTCTCCACTAGCTTTACCGGAGGATGCCATTGTTGTAGGGTTTCTCGTTCTTCGTCCTGACTTAACACCTTCCGCACCACGCACTCGAATGAACGACAATTATCAAGTGCCGTAACACTCCCGTGTATTGTGCTAATACGTCCTGCCATCTACGAGCAGGTCGATGCCGACTTCGCCCAGCCACACGTGCCGTTTGTTATGATTTCTTTCTCTTTGACTCTGTCTCCAGCTCGTGCCACACCCGCACCCCTTTCACCAACCTCACTCCCCTCTCTCGCTGCCTTCCTGGAATTCTTTCTCTCTCCTTCGCCTTGTACAGCTCTGCTACAACAGCGAGCCGAACCGAAATATCACGGAAATGCCCGAGCGCTGCCAAAGGGCGATTTGGTTGATCCCGAGCCGGGTTGCGTTTTCGCGATAGTGAAAAGGCAAGGCAAGGGAGAGAAAGATATAGTGTTTGCTAATCACTATTTCACTGAGTTTAATTTCGGTCCGTCACAGTCTAAGGTGCGCGTAGGGTTTTCAGTCGTGAGAGATAACACCGGTTGTACTTTTTTTTAAAACTGATTCCCTTATTTGTTTGACGAACTCGCATTTACCTATCTTGCCATTTGTTCAATAGGAAATAAATCGAAATTTGCCTATCTTTGGGGGACGCCTTTGGTGCCCCCCAGACCGTTGGCGCCCTGTGCGACCGCACATGTCGCACACCCCTAAGACAGGCCCTGCTTAAGACGTACGGTATTGTAACAAATACATATCAAAGAAAGAAACGGTTTGTGTTCACTTGTATGATTAAGTCAATGGAACTATTGTCGCTTGGATCCAAAGCTTCTCATACTTGTTCTTGTTCACTCTAGTACGATCATCACGTTTTATCAGCCAACAGTAGAGATATTGTGAAATTTTGCAATATCTTGTTATTCAAAATTACTTCAATTTAAAAAAAAATTGGTATGTGATAGGACAAAAGTATGGTAATTGCATTTCTGAATTGAGAAGAACATTGTACATGTAAAATATGAGTCAAAGCCAAGAAAGGAAAAATCGTATAGACCTGTGTTATTTTTCTCATATTCCAGTAATTGGAATGTTACCGTATTTTGCGTTGACTGACTGAAAGCTACAATATTAATTGTTAATAAGGTAACACTGAAAAATGGCTTCAAAGCTATCTTTGATGCTCTTCAATATAATAATAATAATAATAACCCCTGGCACTACAGCCCATGAAGGGCCGAGGCCTACCAAGCGACCGCTGCCCAGCCATTTGACCTGCAGATATCAGGGTGACGCGTGGTCAGTGCATCGGGTCCCCTTGGCCATTAATCTTGGTTTTCGTGACCCGGGCGCTGCCTCACTGTCAGACAGCTACTCAATTGGGCTCACGAAGCTGAGTGCACCCCATTCCAGCCCTCACGTCAGTTTCGAAAATCCCTGACGGAGCCGGGAATCTAACCTGGGGCCTCCAGGTGAGAGGCAGGTGAGCTACCTCACCACCACAGGGCCAGCGCTATTCAATATCAACAACAATATTAATTATGGTATTGTTATAAGGAAACCACTTTGGATTTATTATTAGAATTAGATGATATGGTGATTAAAGTGTTATGATGTTCCACCTTGTTGAAGTGTCACATTTCTGATCATCATCTTCATTTCCCGTTTCTAACTTCCTGGGTCGGGTTGTGAATTAAAGACCTCCATCGTTGCCTGTCTCTCCACTACTCCTCTCCTGTCTTAAGTACATCTTCAGGATTTCTTCCCCTTCTTTATGCACTCCAGACTGTATCCTGTAATGTATTAGGTATTATGTGTGTATATATGATATGTGTAAATAGTAAATGTTGGTACTGCATCTTATGTTATGTTATGTTGGCACGTCTTAGAAATAAATCAGTTGAGTTACAAATGGACAAGAATGAAGGAGTCATTACACTGGCGACGAGGATGGGATATTGGGGGTCCATCTCTTTCGGGGTGTTCCTCGTGGTATCTTCCCTGTCATCTTTTCGGAAAAAGCTTTCTTAGGTACTCTCTCCTCTTCCATCCTCATCATGTGACCATACCACTTTAACTTTGTTGTTTCTATCCTGTCCTGCAGCTTCAAGATTCCTGTCCTTTTTCTTATCTCTTCATTTCTAACTCTATCTCTTCTGGTCTTGCCCTCTATGCCTCTTTTCTGACATTTTGCAGAAACCTCATAGACTGCTACCAACCAACTTATATGTGGTGCTCTACAATTTCAAATCACGCCATCCTGATGAATTAGACCTTAAGTGAGTACTATGTTTGAGTATATTTTATTATTTTTATAATACAGTAACAAACTTGCTGTTTCATTCAGAACTGAGGTTTTCAACTTGCAGCCAGAAGTCCAAGGGCTGTTTTCAGCAGCATGTGAACCAAGTCCGATGGTATATTTACTGTGCATTGTACAGCAGCCTAAATATGCATGAAGATTTATTTCTGTATCATATACATATAAAGGAGAAATTTGATTGCCCAGGGAATATAGCAAATTATTAAAGAACCTATGCCAGTGGGCAGCTTTCGGAGCCTTGTCATTTTCTGTTTATTTTGAATTGAGGAGAGACAAGCTATTAATACAATTATCATCATTGTTTCATTTAGAGGCTTGCAAGGTCATGGCCATTAGCCTCATGTACTTCAATGTGTGTAAAATCTGTCTAAGGCTCTAGCCTTAGGTATTATTTCAGCATTTGCCTCGTGTAGAAAGGGGGTATAATTATCATTATCAATATAAATACCAAAAATAAAAAGCATTCCTCATAATATTTACATTACTATTCTTTCTGAATTTTAGGGGGGGATACACCTCCCTATGAGCACGTAACACGATTGGACAACTCGAATTGCCCAAGAAAATGTTTCTCATCATCCTGACAGACCATAGTACCCTACCGTACTCTGGGTAGCAGACATCCCGAAGGAGATAAACAAAAGTCACTATTGATCCATTGGTAACCAAAAGGACTACATATAGACAGAGAATAAACTCACACATGTTCAACCCAAGGAATCAACAACAAGAGATTTGAAATTCAAAAATGTATGAATTTAAGAAAGATGGCAATCCCATAGTGAGAGGATGAGGAAGTTTTGGGAAGATAAGAAGACCAATAATTAGAGTTCTATATGGTCCTTAGAGGGCTTAACTCATGTTTATATTAATAAAAATCCAGTGCCACACATCTTCTACCAAAGCAAAATGGCAAGTAACTTTGGACATGAAGTTAGCAATTTTTACATTATAATAATAATAATAACAACAAGAACAGCAACAACTAGAACAAGAACAATCCAGAGATTGAGTATCCTTCTGTGTTTTTAACTAATTGCATGCAAAGGTAGCAATAATGATACCCATGGAAGCACATTTACCCCTGAAACAGACTGAACAATGCTGTCAAAATTAAACATTAAAAATAACAGAAGATGGCGATGTTAAACGCAAGTCACGAACGGTTATCTCTTGAAAATTGTTCCCAATCGAGTGATGTAAGTGTTCAATGTGATAACAATTCTTTATCCATTGAAGAGGTGTGTCTTAATTGTGAAGACAAAGCATGTAGTGGCGAAAAAATTGTGAGATGTGAAGGAAATCAACTGGGAAAAAAGTACGAGTTGCCGCGAGCGGCGAGTGAATCTGAACTCCTCAAATTAGAATTGGCCTCCAAAGAGGAAATAATCAAAATGCTTGTGGTTGATTTAAAAAACGCACAATCTCAAATAAGTATCCTTAAAGAAAGACTACAAGCAGAAGAAGATAGGCCTACTCAGGCAGACTATTTAGAGGTTAGGTCTAAAACGAATTCACGCTTTCCAAGACGTAGGCCTACCTTGGTGAAATCTGGGAATATTCCTAACAACTTTATCTCCCAGAATCCATTTGAAATCCTCAGCCGTTCCGATTCCCAATTAGAAGAAAGACAAGATACCGGTATTGAAAACGGGACATCCAGATACGACAAACCTCTCCATAACCCTACTAATAAGAAAAGGAGACGTCCCCGTGTACTTGTCATGGGTGACTCAATTCTGCGAAATGTAGGCCCAGTAGTTGATGATGCCGCAGTCTAATGCTATCCAGGAATAAGAACTGAGCAATTAACTAGAAAGGTATGTGCAAACGAGGTTCGTGAAGACCCTGAGGTGGTAATGATTCATGTAGGGACCAATTGCTTGAACAGTTCTCCAACACCAACTCACATTATGAATGACGTGGACAAGCTCGTGGACGAAGTGAAAAGTGCCTTTCCGAGTGCAAAAGTGTGTATTAGTGGTGTATTGCAAAGACGTGACATAGACCCACGATACATTAATGCAGTGAATTCAACACTGGATTGGTTGTGTGGTGAAAAAAACATTATGTTTTTAGAAGGGAACTCTTGGTTACAAGACAGGGACCTTGCTTATGATGGTCTCCACCTCAATAGAAGAGGAACAATGAAATTTGGAAAACTTTTAAACAGAGTTGCCAAGTTTTTACTCTCGGAAAACTAATTGCTGGAACGAGTGATGACATTTTATTGTTTAGAGAGAAGAAAGCGCTGACTACAAGTGGACACCTAGGTGAAGTACAGTGCAGTGAACATAAGTACAACTGTTTGGATGATTTCATGCAACAGGACTCTAATATAAGTGCATGCATAAACTCATTAGAATTAGGTGGAGAGGTTAGGTGTTTGTACATTAATAGCAGAAGTATTCGGAATAAGCTTGATGACATTGAAATTCTCGTGCAGATGATAGGTCAGATAGATGTATTGGTAGTTACAGAAACCTGGGTGAAAAGTAATGAGGCAGATTTTTATAACTTCAACAATTTCACAAGCGTGTTTGCTCATAGAGATGACAAAGTTGGTGGGGGTCTGGGTATTTATGTATCACACAAATGGAAAGTGAACGTTAAAAGAAAGTGTGAAATGAATCATAGTTTGATGTGGATTGAGGTATTCAGAGATGATGTTAAAAGTAATAGGCCAACATACAAAAGCATTGACATTATTGCAGCATATAACCCCAATAGAAGCAATGCCATACCCTTCTTAAATTCATTTGAAAGTTTTCTTAGCCAGATAAACAATAAATTATGCATCTTCCTCGGAGATACCAACATTGATATCCTAGCTGATGATCAATTAAGAAGGAAATATCTAAATTTAATAGCATGCTATGGTTTTAAACAATGCAACACTAAATATGCTACACGACTTTGTGACACTGCAGCTACCTTAATAGACCACGTGTCACTAAACAATTCAGAATTAAGTTATAAAATATCAAATGTCAGCAATGATATTAGTGATCACAGTATATTAATTCTTGATATTTCCAAGACCAATTATAGCACGTACACTCAGTCACATAAGCCGACAAAATCAACAACACACGAGGACTCTTGGGATAGGCAACACACTCCTGAAACTAATATATCTATAAATGCAGATTCCCATAATGATGCAGATAGTACTGTTAACTCTCTATATAACTCTTTCATCAAACAATTGAATCTAAGGAACAGGCATAGCCAAAGAAAAATAACAAACAATACTAACAATAACAGACAGACTACTAACTTACCATGGGTCACAGCTGAACTCCTTACACTTATAAAACAACGAGACACTCTGCATGCAAAGCTCAAAAATCCCCTTCACAGAAATAATAATGATATGAACCAAGAATACTGTAGATGCCGGAATAATGTAACAAACTTAAAAAGAAGACTAAAGTCAAATTACTACTCAGATAAATTCAGAACATATGGAAACAATTCTAATAAAACTTGGGAGACTATCAAAGAAATCATACACAACAAAAAACCAACAGTTGAGACATGCACTTCACTTGAAATAGACAACAAAATTATCACAAACAATCAAGAACTATGTGAATCATTTAACTTGTTCTTCACAAACATTGCTGGAAGTCTAGCAAAAGCTATTCCTGAACAGAAGGAAATCCTCAGTAAGGACCACAATCAGTCAAATTCTCTCTACTTATATCCGACAGATGAAGCAGAGGTCAAGTCCATCATCACAAATTTAAAGAATAAAAAGAGCTGTGGATTAGATAGGATCAAGACAAATTTCATTAAAAACAATATACAATCATTTATTAAAATCTTGGTTGAAATGATTAATGAGTCCTTAGTTACTGGCATGATACCAGATGACTTAAAAGTGGCCAAAGTAGTTCCTATATTTAAGGGTGGTGACAAAAGAAATCCAAATAATTATAGACCTGTTTCTATTTTATCGGTAGTTTCAAAAATTCTGGAAGAAGTGGTAAAAACAAGATTGCTTTCATTTCTGAACAAGAATACATTCTTTCATAATATGCAATATGGATTCAGGGAAAATTCTAGTACTGAGGCAGCAACTATTGACCTAATAACAATGCTACAAGAAACTATTGACAAAAATAATATGGCAGTTGGGTTATTTATTGATCTCACAAAAGCCTTTGATACAGTAGATCATAAAATACTGTTATCAAAATTAGAAAATGCTGGTGTCCGAGGTATAGCACTAAAATGGTTCCAAAGCTACCTTATTGGAAGAAAGCAGCATGTAGCTTTGAATAAATGCATAAGTTCAGGAAAATATATAACTCATGGAGTTCCACAAGGATCTATACTTGGACCTACATTATTCTTAATTTATATAAATGATATTGTGGAATGTAATTTGAGAGGGCATATCAAATTGTATGCAGATGATACAAATATCTTCTACACTGGGAAAGACATAATTGAAATCATACAAAATGTGCAACAAGATATAAATACTCTCTCACAATGGTTCCAGGCCAATAAATTAACAATGAACCTACAGAAGACCAATTACATGGTAATTTCAAAGCAAAGCATGAAAGAAATCACACATGACAAAATATATATAAATAATATTGAAATAAAAGAGGTTAATCAGGCAAAGTATTTAGGTCTAATCATCGACAAACACCTGACCTGGATTGAACACGTTGAACGAATTGCTAAGAAACTCTCACCTATAGTAGGGATCCTAAGGAAACTTCGGTATCTTATTCCCCTAAACCTTGTAAAACAAATCTACTATTCACTTGTACATAGCAAGCTCCAATATTTAAATGTTATTTGGGCTCACTGCAGGAAATCCACACTGAATGATTTAATGACTATTCAGAATAGGGCTATTAGAAACATATTTAACCTTCCTTACTGCACTCCAGTAAAAGATCTGTACATCAGAAGTAAAATTCTACCCCTCAGCATAAGTGCAGATCTCCGAGCAGCTATGCTAATATACAAAATTAAACACAACACAATACTCTATAGCTCTCCCTACATCTTGAACTCGGACAATCATTCTTATGGAACTAGGCATGCGAAGGACGTAGCCTTATATATCATTCACTCTTCTAAATACGGTAGAAATAGTTTCAAGTTCTCTGCATCACAGTCATATAATAAACTTCCCGATGAAGTAAAAAGTGCACCAACTTTGTCAGTATTTAAGAGGAAAACTACGAAAGTATTGTGGGAAAAATTCGATGCATCGTAATACATCAAATAAGCTTAAAAATCCTGTGCTTATCATTTTAAGAGACCTTGGTCTAAACAATCTTAGATATAGTATCAACTTTACTAATAGGCCTATGCCCTTATTCATCAATTTGTGTTACCTTCAGAATTTTCTTCCTGGTGTGTAAACACACATATTACTGTACAATTCCTCTGTACGAGCCTATGGCTCTTTGGAATTAATTGAATAAATATCATTCATTCATAGGCCCTACAAGTTCCCATCACACATGGAGGAGAATAATTAAATCATTTATCACATGGCAAAGAAAAAAATCCTATTAAAGCAGAGTGCCTCAAGATAGCCTATCAAGTAGCCTAATCTTGGTGTAGCCTACAGTAGCCTACGGTAGTAGGCCTACCTATCAGAAAAGATTTTGGATAAAATTCTGAGAACTCATAATACTGATTATGTTTTTATTTTAAAGCCTTTTATGGGGTATTATTTTACATACTCCAAGCAATATTTCTAACTCATAAGTATCACAGAAATATTTTTAACAATTTAATAAATTAAGTACCGTACCGGTAATTAAAAAATAGGTTACAGTAATAAGTTAAATATATTATGACTGTGGGCTGAGTTTATTGTTACAGTAAGTTTATGTGCAGTTTCTATAATTGTGTTATTGAAATATCAATGGTGCTAAATGCCAAAATAAAGAAACTGAGTCATTGAAAGAAAACTCTTTATTGAAAGCATCTAACCTAAAAAAGCTTAATACATTCCGATGAACGTACAAATACAATACTCCTCACACATATAGATAGCTAATGTAATATAAATGCAACCTTTTGCTACAAAAACACACGTAAATAATAGAAGGTGTGTGCCATATACCTATTGTCACAATATTAGCAGGCTACAGTATACAGTTGGCATGGAGCATAATAAGCAATACCATGTTGTGAAAGTGTGATAGAACAAACCATAGGACTAACAGTTAAGTGTACCGCAGCCTACTTATGATAAGAGTGTCTGTCCTTTTCATAAGGAAGTTGCTTCGGTGGCGTAGTCGGTAGCATGCTGAACTACTATGCCCAAGATAGCGGGTTCAAACCCGGCCGAAGTCGTCGGATTTTTTAAGAGCGTTAAAAATCCTTCAGTATGCCTTCCTTCGGAGGGGAAGTAAAGCCGGCGGTCCCATGTCATAGATTTATGGCATGTAAAAGATCCTTTCACAGACTAAACTTGTGTAAAGCAAAATTTGTTAGGTTAGATTTCGTCAGAACGCTCTATCAAAGTTCCAACGTTCACCACTAGGTATCATTGATATCTGGTGGCGAAAGTTGGAACTACTTGAAATTGAACGGAACTTGTAGCTCACCCTTTAGGGTGTCCGCTGGAAGCAGCTACAGACTCAGGCGAGCCGAACATGTCCTCGGACACTCCCGGCACTAAAAGCCATACGATAAATAAATAAATAAGGAAGTTGGTGTACCATAGCTGGTAACAGGCACATAACACGATTATAAACTCAGCAGGTTCTAGACTTAGCACTGCTAGTCCCCTTTGAACTGCTTCCTCAGCTTTTGGCACTTGGCACACTTGATATGTTTATGTTATATTAGCAGTGGCAGTGGTGGCCAATAATAACTTTGCAGTGTTGCAAAACGACCAGAATTCTTTAAGAAAAAAAATGAATACCGTAATAATAATTTTGTAACATGTTTTTCTAGGGGGTTTTATGCCACTAACACAAGTTAGTTGGACTATATCATATTTGTTAAACACGGCAATAATCCGGCCAAGTTAAATTATTTCAGTTTATTCAAGTTCATATTTCATATTATTATTAAGATTTATTACGTCATTTTTTTGGAGCTTTTAAATTTGGAAGATTACAGATAGGATTTCTACTAGTAGAAATCCGTATCTATATTGGATGATTCCAATATATAATGTTGCACGGCAAATCATTTCATACGTAAAGTCGGGATTTTTTTTATTAGGGGTAAGAGAGAGTGGTGTGTGACTCACTGGGTATTTCAATACAAGAATAGATTGGAGTACAATAGAATTAGGAAATCCGAGGGAACACTTCAAAGCAAGAAAACGTGTATGATTTACGTCTTGCCCGGAAACGGAAAATATAAATACGGGGAAGGAGTCTCATGGCGGGAGGAGCCACGTAAGGTGACCAGCCAATCAAGGGAGAAGAAGCAACGTAGAGGGGGCATGGCGAGATACGTGACGCACGCGGATTGGTCGAAGCAGCAAAGCCGCGGTGTTAAGCTAGACCCTGGTGGGAGAAGATTGAAGCATATAGTGGACGCTGGGTGAGAGGAGACATTCATTAAGACATTACACTTGGTACAGTAAGGCGTACTTTGTTCGTTAGTCCCAAGTGGGACAATTTTATTCACGCTAACTCCGCTGATCACATCAGATCATGGGTTCCACGCGTCTTGCAGTGTTTAGGCAAACGACGTGTTGTGGTTCATGGAATAGACTCCACCACAAGCTGTAACGATTACTTCTGATCAACGAGGAAGGGGCTGACGCCGTCTACACCAATGCAGAACATCCAACGCTACGAGACTTCAAGAACGTGGAGACAATGTTTCCGTGGTTAAGCACAAGTAATCTACGACACACACTCTCTGTTTTTCGATAGGGCCAATATAAATTCTTTAAGCATAAATTTGGAAATAAGTTAAATTCACGTTATTCTCCCGATTGGCGTATTAAGTAATTTTGTTCGTGGCAATGGTTAAAGTTGTATGCTCCGTTAACAGTGTAAATTTTATTCAAGATGCTGACATATTTTCTAAGTGTATTAAATTCAATTATTACAAAGTAGATTCTTTAATTCCAGTAGGTAGCAATAGTTATAATACCACATCCTTCTCTACAATCAAATGTTGTCTGGGTTGATGATTCAATCATCCCACAGCCTAGTCATTAAGAGTTTCTCATATGTTCTACTCACGCTAGGGGTCGATATTAAATATACAAATTTAGCTTGGAACACAGTGTATCCAGCTTGGCGCCCAACATAGATCAAACTTAGCAGTAGTATTTTCTGGCGAATAGTCCGCCCAGGTAGAAAACATTACATTTGTACGCTCAATGCAAGGAGCAGTAATAACCATTACAATTGTCGCTACCAACTTGGGGCGAAAAACCATCACAATTGCCGCTCAACGTGAGGGCTAAGCAAACCATTACAATTTTAGTAATAAAAGCTGTACGTTTCCTTTTATATGTAAAGGAATTCATCATTTCGTTCTTTAATACAGTAATTCAGGAAATCTTATTAGTAAGTTACTGTGAACTGTCTGAGAAAGCGAAGCATGCTGTCTAGGATCGCTCGTCCGGTTGGTCGTTGCCAGCCCCGAGCACCGACCAGATCTCAATAGTGAAGAGTATGGCAGAGATGCTAGACCGAGTAGGCCCTAAGCCCTGTCCCAACAGTTAACTCGGCTGGTCGTTACCCGCTAATTGCAACAAGGGAGCCGAGGCGTGGACGGAGACATCCGAGATGCTCCATCAACTACCGATACTAGGCTATGTCTTGCAATGTAATTTGCGCATACTTGAGACACACGCGGTTCTTTCTTGCTCTCGTGTATAACATACGTTGTTTTATTCTCGTGAAGTTTTTCATATAGACTACCTTATAATCCAATTAATCCGATGATAATGTGGTTCTATGAACTGCGGAATTTATGATGAATGGGGGTTATCATATGGCATGAAGTTCTCAGCACAAAAGAGTGAAGTGGTCATCACAACGAGGAAGAGCAGACTGGATATGGGCATAACACTTCGCGGACAGGAGGTGCAGAAAGTAGAATGCTTCAAGTACTTGGGAAGCATAATTGAAGAAAAGGGAGGCAATAGGATGGAAATAAATGAAAAGGGAAGGTGCGCAGATGGATTTTTCAAGAGTGTTAGGGGGATGATATGGAATAAAGATGTACCACAAAAATGTAAAGGAATCATCTACAAGACCTACTTTGTGCCAATTTTGACGTATGGTTCAGAAACATGTGTGATGAAGGGGAGGGACAAGAGTAAAATACGAGCAGTGGAGATGAAGTTCCAGAGGAGTAGGGTAGGAGTAACAAGAATGGACAGAGTAAGGAATGAGAGAGTCAAAGAGATGGTAAGAGAGGAACCATTGCAAAATAGAACAGAGCGATCTAGGCTACAATGGTATGGACATGTGAGGAGGATGCAAGAGGAGAGGATACCGAAGAAGATGTTTGGAATGGAAATGAAGGGAAGGAGGCCAAGGGGAAGACCAAGGGACAGATGGACGAAGGGAGTTAAGAAGAGTGTGGAGGAAAGAGGAGTGTGCTGGGACACAGTGAAAGACGAGAGATGGTGGATGGACAGGAAACGATGGAAAGGCTTATGTTCCAAGCAGACCTGACCAGCGATCGGAAACTGCTCAAGATGATAATGATGATGATGATGAGGTACATTCGTTTTACCGCCCATTTGAATACAGTTTTCTCTGATATCAAGCAATTTTTTACCCTACCTCCTCCCTCCCCACTTAATGAAAATAGTGCAACGCTCAGAACAATTATCTGCCAGCCGCCACTAAGCAGTGGTCCATAGCAACATTCTGAACTAAAATTCACAGTTTGTCCGAATTGGCACTAGCACCATTGATATTTCAATAACATAATTATAGAAACATTAACAAAAAACTCAGACCACAGTCATAATTTTCTCAAAGACATTTTTGTGCTTCATTTCAAATGTATGTATGTATGTATGTATGTCTACCCCTTATTATTCCCGTTTTCCAACGGGGTCGGGGATGAGATGCCATGGAAGTCTTTGTGGCGGATGATTTTTACGGCCGGATGCCCTTCCTGACACCAACCTCATGAGAGGAGTTAATGAGAGATGAAATGAATGATGGTGAATGAAACTGGGCAAGGATGTGGAAGGATGCGGCCGTGGCCTGCCAGAAGGTACCGTCCCAGCATTTGCCTAGAGTTGAAAATGGAAAACCACTTCAAGGACGGACGACGGTGGGGCTCGAACCCACGCGTCTACCGAGTCAGCAGAGGGCTTGGCCCCATGGCCTAACGCAGCGCTTTAGCGAGCGCAGCCACAACTGTCGGCTGCTTCATATCAAATATTAATGGAATATGTTAACATTTTACAGGGCAGGCTACAAGGTGACAGTGATAGACAGTTCAGATCCTGACTGGTGGAAAGGAAAATGTCTTGGACGAGTGGGCTTCTTCCCTTCAAAGTATGTGGTGCGGTTAGCACCAGGTGAACGGCCATTGCAAGTGACACACAACCTGCAAGTGTCAGATGGTGATAGTGGACTCATGCTTTTGCGAGATCAGGTAGGTTTCACTTCTTTCTTCAATCTTCAGCAGAAGGATGACTGGAATTCTTCATAAATGCATTCTTTCAAACAATCTGTATGGTATTTCATATTGCTAACCTTTGAAAACTTTAGTTTTCTGAAGTATTTGGAGTTTATTACGGTGAAGTATATACCGGTATAGCTTGACAAGGTTAGTTAAAATCCTGTATGCCAAACTTTCACAATGGCTAGTGGTGTGAACGTAGGAATTCAGGTGTTAGTTCGGCCAGCACATTATTCTGATTTCAGCCCCATTGAGAATATTCAGGGGCATTGTGTGGAGGAATGTTTGTTGAAGTGTTCTTGAGAAGCTCTATGCTTTCAGGACATGATTGGATGTGAAATGGGAAATACCTCAAGAAAGCATAATGATCTTGATGAGGAGCATGCCTCAAACTTTTGAGGCTGTGATAGCTGCCAGAAAAAAAACGACAGCTTCCACCTCTAGAGTGTGCTAGTGAGTGTTAAAAGGTGTTCCATTGTGCTGACACATTTAAAAATACACAGGAATAGAAATCAGGTTCTTAAACAATTATGACAAATCCATAAATTATAGTAAGGTAACAGAAAGAGGTTAATTTACATAAATTTGCATATTGGGCCACTAAAGGAAACTTGGGGTGTAGAAATGACTCTAGGATGTTGGGCCACTAAAGGAAACTTGGGGTGTAGAAAATGACTCTAGGATGTTTAAAATGTATATAACTATGGATCATATTTTAAAAGAATTAGTGAAATCATACAATAATGAGTGAAAAATAAATCCAAGAAATCTAGGTTTTGCCTCTTTTTTGCTCATTAGTGTATTTTGTCTATGGTCCTCCCAATTGTTTCTACCATGACTCTTATTGGTGTTTACTTGCCCTTGATCCTCTGTTTCAGTTCTCTGATTGTTATCATCAATCTTATAACTAATGGACATCATCCTACAGTGAACACAAAGAATAGTAATTGAATGTAATTTAAGTTTTATTTCTAGTTAGGCTATTTCTTGAGACAAGTCATACCTTTAAATTCCTTCCTTTACTACAATATAGCTTCATGCCTTGACTGATTGTAATGTTCACCTCATTTTAGATTGTGATCCAAGTGGGTGAAGAACTTGATGGCATGGTCATGATCCGAAGTGGGGACAGTCGCCAAGGTGTATGTCCACTTAAATTTCTGCAAGAGGTGTGACATCAGGCAGCTGCCATTGTGGGGTTAGCTCACCGTGTCCACAATATCAACAAGTCATCGAGCATTCGTCCCCTTCGCATCCAGGACACCAACAACCATCCTCAGCCATCACGAACACGGCCACTAGTTGTACCAGCTGCATTTAACAGGAAGAACCAGAAGAAGAACATAAATACTTTGTTCGAAAACAAAGAAAATCACATTACCAATTTCATTCGTGGTTATAAACGTTATTCTGTGTTTGATAGTTCTACCTTGCAGATGCCGAGACAAGATAGCAACAACAACCCATCGTCATCATCGTCGCTTAGCAACAACTTGCTGGTTCAGCAGCTGTCATCCCCTAAAATCCTCAACAAGACCTTTTTACGCAATGCTGCCACTTCATCACAGCCTTCCGTCCTGCTTGTCATGTGCCCTGTACCCATGAATGACCTACGCCTGCCTAGCTCACGTCTGGCAGGAGACTCAGCATGCATTGTGCAATGAGCCACACGGGTCTTTGTGTCTATATATATCCTAATGAAGTGTAACACTCCAGATTCCTTCTCCTCTCTCTATACTGTCCATCCTACTTACAATGCAAATGTTCCTTATGTGAGTATAGATGCTTTACTCTCTACCAGTATGCTAGAGTAGAATGAATAATCTAATGCCATTGGTCTCTGAATATTCTGTTCATTTCTTACTTTTTTTTATTTTTCAGTTAAAGAGGATTTCCTGAATTTGGTTTAGAGAAAGCTTTTGAGTCTTGTTTTTACCTTGCTTTTGTGATGGAATTATCCTTGAGATGCCAACTTCACTAGTAGACCCTTCAGAAAAGTTGCATTACACTATTTCAATGGGACTCTTTACTACAACATCCCATTCTGCAGATTTCAACAGGGGTAAGGAATGTTAAAAGTGACCTTCTCCAAAGCAGTCTTTGTGGTGAATATACTAAAGAGCCATGTTCATGTTTGCCCCATGGCGTTCCCCTATGATGAGAGATACCTCCATCTGTGTCCCTATGATCATTCCAAGTCATTCATTCATAATAACCAGCCATAGGAATTGAACCCATACATGCTTATTGTAAACAGTTGCCTTTGTATACAGTCACAAGGTGTTTTATACTTAATGTGGATCAGGGCCGGATGTGTTTGTGATCAAGTTTTGTGTCTGTCACTATCATGTTATTCTTTTAAGTACTCATCAAATCCTTAAAACATAAGTAATTTTTGTATCATGACATCTCTAAATAAATATTTTCCTGAAGCTTAAGTTTTCATTTCCAAAACATGCCATTCTGACATAACTGGTGAAAATAACTAAAATGATAACATCTTGGTTGCCTTACAGACATTCTGAAGGGAACCAAGATAAAGCCTACACTTTATTCTTTAATATATTTGACCAGATCTCAAAATAATGTTCTCTTCAAATGAAAGAATGACTAAGTTAAGACTCTGAGGGCATATCTTATCTTGTTCAGTGAAGTGTCTAAAATAATACCATTAATTGCCACTGATTTTATTACCATTTATAAACATTTTTACTGTATTCAGAATGTTATTCATATCACACATGTGCTCATAATATTAATTGTGTTTGCTGTCTGACTCTGTTAATCATTTGACATTTTACTCTGAAACCATGAACAAGACAAAATTGTTTTCATACCTATATATAAGGCATCTATTGACTTTAAACAGACAACATTCCTCCATTCTATTGATAGAGTAGCTGCTGAGGAAATATTTTGTGAACAATCTCATACATTTTTATTGCTCAAAAAGAAAGAAAAGGGTGAAGTTTTCTCTTTCACAGCTTCAGAAATGAGGAGTCAACATATGAATTTCGTGGATATTTTTGCAGTACTCAGAAATAAAAATTATAATTAAGAATATATGGGTCAGATATAGGCACATATTCATTCCACCTGTCAACGTAAAAACTTACATTATGAGGTCAATAAGTTTCTACAACTGGTACAGGAGGTTACTGCATGAATTTCCACTACAGTCCACTAAAACAATGACATGAAGAAAATCAGAAGATATTGATTTATCCTTCATTTGATATGCATACTTGTTGACTCCAGGGATTATTAACAATTAACACGGCATCATTCACTACATTTTTTCTTGTAGTTACTTGCTAGCAAGCGAAGTACTCGCCTTAACATTTATATGCTCCTATAAAGATGGAGGTATTTTTAATAAGTCAATATGAGACAATTCTTTATTTAGGAACATGAATACTTAAATTTAATCAAACTTGAAATAGGTGGAGTACGTTAGCATGAAATAATTAATGCAAAACAAGTAATCCAACATACTGCAATAGGAAACAAACATTATATATTTCAACTGCAGCCAGTCATCATCACTCCAGTTTCTTACAGCATTGTTTCTGGAACACTGTTTGAAAAGTGTACTTTGTAAATGACCAAATAGCCACTGCACCCTGCACACATCGAGCCGTTGTTTTCCTGTTCTTTTTGCTTTTTTGATGTTCCACTTCAAGAGGAACATGTTGCTTCTACTGTTCCACTTCAGGCAAACCAGCTTCTCTTCTTATCTGCATTTTCAAAGTTGTATGTAGATTTACATTGATGATCGTGTAATCAAGTGGGATTTTACCATTTCTGTGTGTAAACTTACCAGATAATCTCATCGTGACTCAGTATGATCGGTGTTGCTGTAATAAATGATTTGACAATTTATAGCAGCAATATTCAAAAGTAAATAGAAAATAGTGAGCAAGCATTTACAACATACTCGAGCTATGGAATATAAGCTCTTCAGTCCTTCAGCATCATCAATTGCACCTTTAGTAGTGTTGTAAAATGTGATCACTTCTGATTTTAACATATCTCCATTATCTGGATCAATTTTGTGATTGCCAAGCATTGTTGACTACATGAGAACATTTTTGTTACTCTTTGAACCATACCCCATATCCAAACATGCTGCTGTAAACTGACATCAAGAAAGGAAGCAACAATAAGAATAATACTGTGGAAGTGAGCATGGCACTTACCTAGTGAGTATCTGTTTTAATGTTTCTCTAGAAATAAGCTCAGGGTAGAGTTGTATTTAGCCGAAGGTTGTTTGTTGTTTGAGTCTTCTGTCTTTTGACTGGTTTGATGCAGCTTTCCATGCCATCCTATCCTGAGCTAATCGTTCCATCTCTTCATAGCTACCACACCTTACATCCGAGGCAATCTGTTATACATTATTCTAACCTTGGTCTACCCTTACAGTTCTTGTCCTCAACACTTACTTCCATAACTAAGTTTGCTATTCCTCAGTGTCTCAGCAGGATCTTTGAAGCATGAGTGATCAAGCTGATTGTACGGTAATCTTCACATCTATCAGCTCCTGCTTTCTTTGGTAGAGGAATGATAACATTCTTCTTAAAATCAGAGGGTACCTCACCTGTCACATAAATCCTACATACTAAGTGAAATTACCTGATCAGCAACTCAATCGGTATATCATCTTTGCCTGGTGCTTTATTAATGACAATTGCGAATTGCATGGCATTGTTTTGCAAAAGAGAAAAAAAAGTAGAACTCTCTAAAAATGTCTGACAACTTCATAGGAGGTCAAAACTAAACAGAACTTGTTCACACATCCAATTGCTCTTCAGTACAGGGGCCGATAACCTCGATGTTAGGCCCCTTAAAACAACAATTATCATCATCATCAGCTCTTCAGTTCTTGCTGCAATTATTTTCTTTGAAGCTATAAGAGAGGAGATATGTGCTTTATTTCAGTATATAGGCTACCAGTGTGCAAGATTCCTCATATGACATATCCTTGAAATTAAACTCTACTAGTAGTACTCTTTCAACAAACATTTCCTTTCTTTTAACCATTGTCAAAGAAAACACGTGTTCAGTAGAGGTATTTCTCCCTGGAATGGCAAAAAAGAACTGACAAATTATAAAAAGTTCCGAAAAGGTTTCAATATTATGACATTTTTGAATGGAAGTATAGAACACCATTGTTGATGCAATGTATAAATTTAAACTTTCAGCATAATTCTTGACATTGCAGAATTGGTTGAATCGTTTGAAATGATTTATTTTGCAAATGTTACGGACATGGTAGAATGTCTTCTAATGCTGGACATCAGATGACTAATTATCTCACCTAGACTTCATGATTTAGAATAGAAGACATTGCATTTATTTTTTATTTTTTTTCAGTTTATGTCATGTCAAAATCAAACTTAAAAACGATGGTACATTTTGCCGAGCATACTCTACTGTATCTTAAGTTATCCCCAGCTAACTCAACAATGGCAAGATTTTGCTTAAGTCAAATATCACCATTGCAATGATGCAGTTTTTGTGTTTTCCACCAGAGCATAGTTGTTGAGGATAATTGGCCCATGACTCTTGGTGCCATATTTAAGACCTTTACAGAGGATAGGTACTGGATGACACATAACTAGTTCCCAAACTATAGTCATATTTCAGAATCATATTTCATATACTCCAAAAGAATGCACTCTTCTTCAACTCATGTTCAATATGACTGGAATTGCTGTGGATAAGTTCTTTGTGACAAATCCACAGGTTCCTAATAACTCTGTGATATAGGTCTTATTTCACCAAACTACACCATTATGAAATTGGTATTTTTAACAACCATTTAAATATCAAAATGTCTAATGCGACCAGGACACAAACCTGGGGGCTGTGGGGCATATTGAAATTTGTATTGTTCACGACCATTTAAATACCAAGTGAGATTTTTCAGCTGTTAGATCATGTTGTGTTTAACATGTATATAAAGATGTTAAACAGAGAGTTAAAATGTCTGACGTGACCAGAACACATTAGATGTTTTAACTCTCTATTTAATATCTTGACGGCTTGTGCTTCATGTACACAACACGACGTAATGGCTGGAAAACCTCATTTGGTACACCATTATGGTAAAAATGCATGGCTGGAACATTAGGGGCTCATGGAATCATATCATAGATGAAGATTTTCTTTGAACGAATATTTCGGCATAAAACAAAACTGTTCTAGCCTACTTCACTAAATTTAGATGGCTGTGGTCACTCAAAGCGAAAAAGAGGCTGTAATGGCAAAATCAACAGTTTAGTGACTTCTATAGTTATTTCTGGGAAACAATATAGGACTGGGCAAAATTTGATTGATTGTGACTCCAGATGAAAATTAATATTATTGGGTTTTAAAATGTGGGAACTGTTAGATGGTGTATTTAATGTATGGTAAGAAAAAACATGCATATCAGATAAAGGTAAAAATAAAGGCTATTTACATATTCACCAAGTAATTTTGCAACTACAAGCTACTGTGCATAAAATCAAATAATAATTCACAGCCTAATGTCTAAAGAATCAATCTATTTAAGTGAAGCTGGCAAAACTGATTAAGTCTGTCGAGCATCCATGATAAGCTTGAAAGCCGAGATCGCTCACAATTTGATGGATTGTCTCAACAGGGGCACAGTCACACTAGGAGGATGTATTCTTTACCTACTTGAACTCGGAGTGAGCACAAACCCCTTGCACACAATAAATCCTGTTCAGTGTAATCCATGTTGTCCTAGGAAGGAACTAAAATCTTTCATGTTGACTGGTAGTGTCCAGAGTTGAGGGTCGGTTTTTGATGTCTAGTCTTCCATCTACTGTGCAGTGGGTAGAAATTACTTGCAGATAGCATCTGTGCATATCGAATCGATGGAGATCTGCACTTAAACCAATTTATTTCAATTGCAGAAATATCTTCATGAATATGCAGCATCGAGTTCCCTAGATATTACCTTATAAGCATTTGTGTTATGCGAAGAGAAGGTGACATAATGTTACTTAGCACAGAAAGCCAGTAGGAAGCGTTGGATCTTATTAAGCCTGAAATTATCAATTTATAACACCCTGTTGAACATAAGGTTAATGCTTTAAAGAAATTCCAAAAATTAACTTTACTGATAAGGCAGGGAAGAACCCAATAATAATCATTGGTATTTTCTTATAATACATCAATTACCGGTATAAAATAGTATTGAAAAATGTGAATGTAAATTTTGTAAAATTCTTGGGTTAGCTCCCTATTGCATTCTACTCCTCAAATGACTGATTTCAATTTCCTTTTTTCATTATATACAGTCCTCAACATGGAAACGTGAATTAGAAATTTATTGATCTTGATTGTTTGTTCTCTGTCCCTCTTGGTAAATATTCTCTAACAGAACTCCAAAAGAATTATCAACATTGGGAGGTTGAGGGAGAAAGACAAATACCACAGCCTGACTTCCAGAAAGGAACTAAAATCCTTCAAGATGACTGGCAGTGTCCAGAGTTGAGGGTCAGTCCACTAAATAGCTCTATAGCACCCAATGAGCTTGTTTAGACCTCCCAGTCTCTTTAGGAGTGTGAGCAACATTCTGTTCTTTAGTTGTGATCTTCAGTCTTTAAATTCAGTATGAAGCAGTAATCATATTACAGTCACTCTTTTTCTGTCTAATGATTGAATCACCACTCTGTAGCATTTAAGTTGTAAAGTTACTTTGTTGAAGTTGTAAATTGTACACCATAATTTTTCTGAATTCTGGTTGGAAAATTTTCTCTAGAAGAGGACTTGTTTTTCCTACTGTTACCAACTGCTACAAAATACCTTTTACTGTTCATTATCGGTTCAATCATAAGATTTCAGTAGATTACAGTTATTCCAATTGACTGTGCTGCCTGATCCATGATTTTTCCCAACTGTCTTCATATAAATTGAAAAATGATTTCACGAACAAATAGCATCTTTTAGTTTAACATCTCTATGCAGCCAATTTAGTTATCATTTCACTCTTATTTTTCTTGCTCATTATTCTTTGGTTAGCTAATTTGGAACAATTAGCAGAACTGACTTATACTAATTTGTGTTCATAGATGAACATTTAGGACCAAAAACCTGGATAAACATTTTTATTTTACAGCTTATTAACAACTCTGTGATTTGCTTTCAGAGAGGAACTTGTTGGAAGGGCATATGTCCATCCTTTTCCCTTTGCATATCTATGCCTATATGCTTGTGATTTAGGGCCAAAAATACTTATAATGAAGTTTTCACTCACTTACTTTAAAGGCAAATACATATATAACTGTCTGTGTGACCCTATTAAGTTCTCAATGAAATAGTGACTAAGAAAGAGGGTAGTTTTAGGCCCAAAGCTTTGTCAAAATGATGATTGCTGTGTTTGGAACATACAACAAGCTCAGTCTCTGTATTTCATCCCATGTCCTGCAAACTTTCCAATAGTTGGATTTATTAACACTGTTAAGTTGACCATCTCTGAAATTAAATTCATTCCTAATAAAACTAACATAAGTCGTGTATTTTCTTGGTCTGCAAGGTACCGTACTTGCTCTTGCTGTCTGCTCTCACAAAACAGTCAAGAAGGTTATAATAGAATAATGTAATGTCTCTGTATTACATCCAAAGACCTATGGACTCTTGTAATATCAATCTGAACTTATTTACAAATTAAGATATTTTATGATCTGCAATATTTTTAGTCAGGTCATTTGTTGGAAAAATACTGTACATGCAATTATTACTTGGAAACTTTTCAGTTTGTTACAAAAGAGTATATACCAATAAGCGCAATCAATCAAAACAACAATACTCAATATATTTAATACTCTGTGCAATGTACCCCCATTGGCTAAATATTACCTGCATTCTATTTGTTTTACCTACATTCTCAGTCATATACCCTGAGTTACCTACCATGACAGGACCTGTGAACCAAGGTTGATTGGCTTCATCCTAGATACCCCTCACACTTCTCAAGGGCCACTCAAATTATAGCAATTTTACAATCCAAGTTTCTCTGTGGGGTGAATAGTCACCTTTCAACCCCGCTTCTCACTCTCTCTGGCTCCCTGGATTTCGAGCTTTCTATAAAGTTATACATTGGCTGCTGATCAACCCCAGTCTTTAAAACAAAATGCATTTATGTACAGTATAAGTAGATTTAGATTACAAAATTAGCAAATTCTATTTAAAAAAAGGAAAGATAAATAATCCATCTGTTCAAATGTACCTATTAGATTATTCTGGGTCTTTGCCCGCGCTCCTGAAAAGTTATTCCAGCTCACAGAAAATTCTTTGCAGATGCACAAGACTGTGAAGGGGTTTGGGATCCAAATTAAGGAAAAGAAAACTAACACATTGTACAGATATATCTGAAACATCCTTACCCAGTATGAAAAGAGACATGTTTACTTTCTCAAAACTTCCCATATCTAAGCACATAACTGGTGTGAGAAATGCACTGTTCTGGGCCATACCTAACATTGTCAAAGTATTTCATTTTCTGTTAATTTTATTGATCTATGTTGCGTTCTATTTATCATGGCGGGTCGAGTCATAAGTTCCTAGGTATAACCGAGCAGGTTTGAGAATGATTATTTAGAATTTTGCATGGCTGTGATAGGTAATGTTTACATTATATTACTATTATTATTTTGGGCTTTCTGTCAGATAAGAAGCTGTTTTATGTGCAAGTAACAAACCTGATATGGCAATACACTATTAAACTCTACAAAGGTGCAGAGATTGATTAAATTCTAAACTGGATAGACTAGAGTTTAATTCATGTTATGGACAAAGGACTGCTACTTTGTCCTCTATAGCCTATTTTAAATGACTGCTGGTTGGATCAGCAGACTTTCAAATTAATTATATGATCTCTTCTCATCAGATACCAGTAACCTAACTCTTTTTGTTATGAGGAAGTTGCATTCTGATATTTGCTTATAGGCCCAACTATAATAGCCCTTCTATGATTATCAGGACTAGGCATACTTCAGCATATTCTTCAGGCAAAACAAGCTATGCAAAATATACATTTTAATTTATCAATTTCCATTCTTAGAAAAAATAATACTACCATACCGGTACCACACTTCTCCATTGGTTGTTTGATTTATATTCACATGCCAAAATAAAATCCTATGTTCTTAGAACACCTTAAATAAAACCAAACCAGAAGTGTAAGTTACATTCAGTGGCACTCTTACACAATGGATCCACAATAAATTGGATGAGTCTACTGGAGTTCATTTAAACATTATTACAGAAAAGGAATATAAGATGGTTTTAGTAATTAACAAGTGAAGAAAATGAAAATCCACAGCCTGCTTCCAGTCTCCGACCGGGTCAGGAATGGAAATTAACAAGTGAAGTCTGTGTACAAATCAGAGTTGGGCAAAATACTCAAAAAATGTATTTTTGATACAAAATTCAAAATACAATAACTGAATTGTTCAAAATTCAAAATTGTATTTTAAAATAAATCTGAAAATACCGAATACTTCCAGCAAAAAAGATTTCCATACCATTAAGATTTTTCAAATCAATTGTTTGCAAGAATAATTTACTGAAAAAGTTCAATATTTTCAATTTAATTTTATATTTAAAAAACAATTTTGTATTTTCAAGGATTGTAATTTGAATTTGGTATTGAAAATACGATGTTGTGAGTATTTTGCCCAACTCTGATAACAGTACTGTACCTATTTATTATGTATCATATTTAAAGATTATGGATCTCATATGTTTAATTTCTAGGAAAAGATGTCTGACATACATGATTATGTACAAAGATTATATTAAGAATTCATATTTTAAAAAAATTAAAGAATTAAATTCATAATTCTGAAGCTGCTTGCACTTGAATCTGTCATTTTAGATGAAAAAATGAACAATGGATGATGATGATTTTTATGTTGAGGGGCTAATCTACATGGTTTTCCATGTCAACCTCGGGTAATAATTACCATACCATAATTATATCATAGTTGTGTGTCAAAGGTTTTTGTGACTGAATGCAAGGATCTTCAATGGGACAGCCCACTCAGCAACTAATAAGGAGGACACCAGTGACCATCTGCCCACTTTATTATGGAACAGCCACCCTATTGTGTACTCCTCTATTCATAGTTGTTTAAAGAGGATGTCTTGAGCCCAATGTCATTGTGCATAGAGAGAGAGTCCTTCAGTATTCTAACCATAGCCCTGTCATTCCACTTTCAAAATGTATTCCTTATCATCATCATCATCATCTTCTTCTTGTACAGTTTCCAGCCCCAGGCTGGATCTGTTTGGAACATAAGCCTTGCCACTTTGTCCTTTCTTCCCACCACCTCTCCGCTGTCACTCTAGTCTAGTCCTCGCCTCTCTTCTTGACACATTCCTCCACTCCTTTCAGCCATCTATCACTTGGTCTTCCCCTTGGTCGTTTCTTCTGCATCTGCATCTCATGTATCCTCTTGGGAATCTTCTTCTCTTCCATTCTCTTTAAGTGTCCATACCACTTCAGCCTTGATGTCTCAATCCCACCCTGCAAGGGCTCCTCTTTCACTATTTCCCTGACCTTTTCATTCCTCAACCTGTCTCTTCTTGTTACTCCGATCCTACTTCGTAGGAACTTCATTTCACTTGCCTGTATTCTGCTTATGTCTCTTTTCTTCATTATCCACGTTTCTGATGCATAGGTCAGTATCGGGATATAGTAGCTTCTGTATAACACTTCCTTGCTTTTTTTGTGGGACATCTTTATTCCACACTAAGCTCCTAATGCTTCTCAGAAATGCTTCTGCCTGTCTGCCACGTTCCATAATCTCTTTTATCATTTCTCCCATTTTCCTCCACTCTACTTCCCAAGTACTTCAGACTTTCCAACTTCTTCAGCTGTCCACCTCCAAGTGTTATCCCACTCATTGGTCTATCCTTTTTTCTGGTCGTTAACAGGATCTGACATTTACTGATGTTTAACTTCCATCCGTACTCTCCCACTGTTTCTTCCCAAGCCTTCAATTGCTCCTGAATTTCCTCCTCCTTGTTTCCCCAAACCATGAGATCATCTGCAAACACCATTGCTTTCATCTTATCTTCTCCTATCTTTCCTGCTACCCATGTCATTGCCTCGCCCATAACCACAATATAGAGAAGGGGTGACAGTGCACTACCCTGTTTCAGGCCACTCATTTGTCTGAACCAGTCTGTTCTTTCCCCTCCAACTTTCACACAACTCACACTTCCACAATACATCTCTTTCACTCTGTCTACAGTCCCTTTTTCCATTCCCATGTTTTCCATTGCCTTCCAAACCTTCTCCCTACACACACTATAATAGGCCTTTTCGATGTCCAGGAAGGCCATCAACAGATCCTCTCCAAATTCGTAGTGGTGTTCCTGGAGCTGTCTCACTGAAAATATGAGATCCACTTTTGATCTCCCAGGTCTGAATCCATACTGCTCCTCTCTCAATTCTCTCTCTCCACTTTGGCTCGTATTGATTCCTTATCAATATACCCTAATAATGTAAACATATATTTGGAAATCACTCCAACTGGGAAAATTATGTCTCATCAGATAAATTCAGAAACACGAAACATTAAAATATTTATGTAACCTATCTGGTGGAAGAACTCTAGAATCATTATGGACATAATCAGAACACAAGCCCCTTGATTTCTCTGGAGAATCTTAAATAATAATCTATTCATACTTCAAACAATGATGAATCAAGTAGAAAGTGTATTTTTATGAAATTTTATATTTTAAACAATAATTTGGAGAAGTTAAAAGTTGAATTTTGATGAGTTGTAACTAAAAAATGCGTAATTTGATAGGTAAGTTAAATTGTTTATTAAATTAATAATACTTGCACCTAAATATGTTGTCTTATCTGTTTGGGAGAAATAACAAAAATAACAGTCACAAAATTTAAAAATATACCAGTATTATCTTAGGCTATTGAAAATTTCTTCAGAGAAAACAATGATTCATCAAATATTCATTAGAAAGTGTATTTTTAGGAAATTTTATATTTTAAACTATTATTTGAAGAGTTGTGTGGACAGAAAATGTGCTTGTTTCAAGAGACGAGGATTCCAATGGACAAGAGGAAATTCTTAATTTCATTATTATAAGAAAAGTTTCATATTTTTAGTATTACCTTTATTTCAGCAGATTGGTTTCAATAATGAAGTTCACACATCCAGCTTGTTGAACTGACATATTTTAGACCCCTACTTATCCTTTTCAACAATTACAATATAATATTCCTAAAGAAGAAGCATATGAAGTTATAAGTGCAGTAAGTAAGGTTCAGTATTAGCCAAGAGTAGCCTATACTGATACAGCATTACAAAGCTGATATTTCACGAAAGTACAGAAACTCATAACGAAATAAATTTGCTATATATTGATGCACATCTATGCAAAAAGGGAAAAGAAAGAATGATCATCAGATATAAAAATACAGGAACAATATGGAATGGAATTCCAAATAAGAGGTAAAATTCTGTTCAAATGTTCCTGTTGTATACTTCCGATTCTTTTGATTAGCCTACTAAAGGAATGGCCGTGGTGTAGCACTTCCATGAATCTTGAATGAAATAGTAGTCTCAGCTTTTGATTAAGTCTTGCAATATTTTAATAGTTCATTCATTTATTGTGATTTTTAATACAATCCTTTGTAGTATGGTAATGATTTATTTGTTTTCATGACGAGACAAAATGAAAAAATCTCCTTGCTCAAACCACAGTATAAATCTATCAATCAACTTGTAATTACTATACTCTCAAATACTGTTCACACAGTATTTGAAAGTAATGTAGTTTACTAAATCTTTCTGTGCCACTTTCCATGAGATTTCAAGTTTCGTAGTAATTTCTACCCCTTCAGCAGATAAACTACATTCCTGAATGGAACCATGTTTTTAAAAATTTTCTACATAGGTATGTTATAGCAAACAAAGGGGTAGCCTATAACAAGTGAGGGGGGAATTTGTATAAACTTCATTTCTTAAAGATGTGTCTGTTTTAGCATTTCTCTAGGTTCTTGGTGGGCAGTATATAATCTTCCTCTGTATCTTTATCACATATTGTACTTCCCTTGAACTTCTTTCTCATACCTTTGGAAAACTATATTTTGTTTACTGAGTAGTAAGGTAAATTCCAAATACATTCAATCAATGTCTTATTTTTAATTTCTATGCAACATACTTTTAGGTGGAACTGAGTCAGGCTTGTATTTCATTCCAATATCTCTGAATAGAAAAATGTTATTGTTTTAAATGTTAAGAAATGTTTATGAAATGAATATTAACAGAAGTATGTACATCAAATATGTATGTTATGTAATGCTTGTTACATGACTAGTAGTAGCAAACATACTGTACATTCCTCATTTAATCAGATAATAGCAATGAACATTTATTGATTGGTGATTTTCTCTGACATTTGAAATATGTTTTCGTTTAAAACTTAACAATTGCCCTTGTCCTAAAGTCAAAAGGGTGCCCTGCTTGACGATGTTTCAAGATGTAAGGTATGGCACTCTTGTAATTGAGAATATTCTAACTGAAACTTCATTAATTAATAACTCAGTTGTTGATTAAAATGAAACACAACAATCTGAAATAATTATAACTAGTGGGCTAACAATATGAAAACGCCTAAGAGCTTGCTTAAAATCTGACATTCACAAGTTTTTGTCCATAGTACCAAAAACTAAAACTTCAACTTAAATTCTATACACTAAATGAAGTACAGGTACTCAATCACAATAATTATTCTGAAGGTCTAACAAAGTATCTCAAGTTCCAATTAAAATTCTGATAGCAATTTACAATATAGTAGTAACAAAATACGGCAATATAAAATGCTATGGTATGCTATAAATAGGCTATAAATACAATTAAAATATTTGTTAACAAAAGATATTAATTTGATCACTTAATGGACTGGCATGTTTCACAAGCGAGGTACCCTACAGTAGTGGACTAACTCAAGATGTTGCGTGCATCACACACATAGAAGAAGATGGCAGCAGTAGACATGAACCAAAACTTGTAGAACAGTTTGAATACCCTCCAACCTAACTAGGACTCAAAGAAAGTAGCCTTGGCTTGAGGAAGGTATCGCCTCAGCATTTGCTAGGAGTTGAAATCAGGAAACCATTGAAAACTATTTCAAGGATGGCTAATAGAGGGATCTGAATTATTCCCATGTTTTCTAAGTCCAGAATATTATTTGGTCTGACTGATCGGTGTTTCAATGCATTCAAGATTAACTGGAGGGTTTTCCATTTTGTAAGGTCCGTATTGACGTGTACAAATTCACTTATAATAGCATAAGGGGTCTCCGCCCAATCAATACTTTTCTTAATAGGCAACTAAAAGTTTATTGCCGTTTTTAAAGGGACATGTTTCGGGTATTCCTGGACCCTTCTTCAGCCATACAAATTTAAAATATGTTAACATCCATCAAAACATATTGACAACAAAGACATGCACATTTTAGGAGAATATGAAATATAGCACTCAATATTATATACCCCAACCATTTAAACCGTAATGCAAGGGATACATGCAGCAATTTAAAGAGCTCTTTTCGAACTCATATGGCCCTCATATTGGATGATTATGGCTTAATACACACTTTAAAATTTAAATTAGTAAACTTTTTTTCTTTTTTTTCCGTCCCATCCGTGCACACCACATGTTTGGGCAAGCTCACGGTCACGCAACAGCGCGCTCCAACTTTCAGTCTGCTTCGAGTCTCCAACTGCTACAGTACAGGTAAGCAGTTTGTATCCGCTAACGCAGATTTTACGTGTTATCCGTTTAGGCGATATATATTCTTTAACCAAGTCGTTTCCACTCGTTACAGCTCCCAGGCAGGAGTGCTTTCGATAGTTTCACTACTTCCAATGGGTCAAAGTAAGTTTACTCTTAAGCCCAACATATTTTCTTTCTTTTTCTCTAAGGCATTCACTCCCACTTATAGATATCTTAATATCTCTTTATAGTTTGGGCCGCAACGTTACCTTTTGGCAGGGTCGCCTCGTCTAAAAAGTCCGCATGACGTCACATCAAAATGAATGTCAAAGTCTCTGCCCAGCTCAACAACAAGACCAACAGGGTTGGATGGGACTCATGCCCGGCAACCTTTTCATAAAATACTCTTTGAACCAGGCTGAATAGACTTGATATAACACTAAGGCACCAACTTCAAGAACAGTCCAACGTGCCCCCAGTGAAATTTCTTACCAAAAACTTTTAAGAATTGTTTAAAAAAGTTTTTTACTAATTTAAATTTTAAAGTGTCTTTTTAAAGTGTGTATTAAGCCATAATCATCCAATATGGGATATGAGTTCGAAAAGAGCTCTTTAAATTGCTGCATGTATCCCTTGCATTACGGTTTAAATGGTTTGGGTATATAGTATTGAGTGCTATCTTTCATATTCTCCTAAAATGTGCATGTCTTTGTTGTCAATATGTTTTGATGGATGTTAACATATTTTAATTTGTATGGCTGAAGAAGGGTCCAGGAAGACCCGAAACATGTCCCTTTAAAAACGGCAATAAACTTTTAGTTGCCTATTAAGAAAAGTATTGATTGGGCGGAGACCCCTTACCCTATTATAAGTGGTTTGAAATTTCCCTTCTAAAAAGAAGTCATTTTAACAGCCCATAAACGACTAGCTGCGTGGCTCAGTGGTAACGTTCTCGCTTGCTGGGCCCTAGGTTGCAGGTTCCTATCCTGGCGCAGTCAGCTGGCATTTGAGGGTGCGCAAATGCGAGGGAGCCGTGTCAGTACATTTACTGGCACGTTAAAGATCCCCTTCGGGGCAAAATTCCGGCACCCCGGCGTCTCTAAATGCCACAGTAGTTAAAAGGGACGTAAAACCAGTAACATTATTATTATTACAGCCCATAAACCAGTAGTTAAACTTGATTCACTGGTAATTTATAATACTAGTCAGAGCAAGTAAGTGATGTGATGTATCTCAGATCAAATATTTACCGGTACTGCAATCATTGAAACAGTTCTTAAATTGCAAGGAACTGCACCCTAGTTTAGGCTGGTCTTCTTCTTTTACAACTGTTTTCATAGTTATCTGGGGCAGTGGTGTTCGGAGATCCAAAGACAGATACTGCAGATATTATTTCAATTATAGCAGCTTTGGGAAAATGATATCTTATGACCTACCATATTAAAAATAAGTGTTAAAATGGAGGATAGGGCTTCTAGAGCATTGAAAATGGTATCATCTTGATTCTTGTGGAGGAACAGGTGTTACTTGTCCTTTAATACCAGCCATCCCCTGGCACAAAGTGTTTCTGTTCAAGTATAGCCTATAAGGTAATTAAAGAAACCTAAAGAGAATTAATCTTCAAAGAATGTTTCTTTAATGGTACAGTACATAACATATTGTTATAAGAGATGAAAGCTATCAGTTTTGATTTGTTCAGGTAATATTTCAAAACTTATTAGGGAAATTTATTTTTAATAAAAGAATCATGGAATGAAATACAGAGCTTACATCACTTAGCGGTTGCAATTTAGACTCAAATTCTTAGAATCTCTTCCAGCACAATATTATAAATATGATTTAACACAGTATTGAACTATGATAAGATATGCTTTTAGAAAGGAGTAAGCATCAATTAGATTTTATATTTAGTATAAGGAACAAAAAATATATATAAAAGAAGATGCTTTTAAAATAGTTTCAGATAGTTATGAATCTTAAAAGACATTTTAAAAAATTGAAACAGTTCTGTATATTTGATAATACAGAATAAATGTGCATAAAATTATCTTTATTCCATGCCAAGTTCATACTCCAAGATTCACTTTTTTGCATTCATACTTCATATTCAAATATCCATTTCTATTTTTAATAAAAATAATATAAATGTAGTAATTTCTCAATTTCTTCAACTGTGATAAGAGATAACATATTAAAATAAGTGAAGAGACATACTCATTTTGAATTAATTCCAATTTTATGCTGTTATAAACATTATTCCAAAGGAAGATAAAGTAACACCAGAATAAGCCCAAATTAAATATCTCAACATTTCTTCCTCTCTCAATATTGTAACAGTTAAGCAACTAATGAAGAGTCAATTCTGATTTCTAAGTTGCCACTGCCATAACATGAATATCCTATGTGAAATCCCTAATGAGAAACAATATTGGTTATTGCCATTGTCATCACCCTCAATGTCTAGTTTCTATAAAATAGTTAAGACTTTTCCTTACAAATCTGAGTTTTGTGATTGGTATTAAGAGTAAGACAGGGTTGGCTCTTCCTTTATGATACACAGTAATTCTGAATAATTTTTCAAGGATAATCTTAAGTTTTCCAGGGAGTTACCACACTCCCCAGGTTCCATACAGGGTTGCATAGTTTTCACACCTACAGGATCATAATCTGATTGACTAAATATTCTTTATTCATACAAATTTCAAAACTATATAAATTTTATATGCATATTAATATTTATATATTATACACTAATTTAAGGTATTGTTTTTATTAATTGTTGCACATAAAAGAAAAGTGTCAGATGAAGAAACATGTTTTAATCACACACAAGATGAATACCGGTAAATGTTCGAAGGATAGTTTTTAAGACAAAGGCCCCAGAGCAAATATGAGATATGCAGGGTGTTACATTTGAAATTGTGATAGTAAATATATGTGCAGGGTATAACATTTTGTTCTAGGTATCATATGACAGGTATACTGTACAAGTCATAGAGGAAACTCTGAATGTGATGCTCTGAACTAAATGGCACCAGGCACTGAGGAAATGGTATCAGAGAAAACACACACCCTTCACATAAAACTTGGCTCAATTGTCGCTGTGCAAATATTTGTTTATAATCAGCAAGAGAAGACTGAAATTGTTGCAGATACCGTACTGTACGTTATAACACGTCTTCACCAAAACCAGACTTATAGTATGATTTCAATATGTGAAGCAGTTGTGACTTAAAGGCTCTGCATGTACAGTATGTGCATAGTTCTGGAATTGTTGGTATAGCTAATTCCCTTGAGGCTCTGCAAATGATCTACATGGGCTTCAGTGATGCACTGCACATTCTCTTTTGATAGTCTCAGTCAACCTCTGCTCTGTTATTTAGACACTGAACCAGTCACCTAATATGTATGTTTTCATACCCTAATTTTCTATCCATTTAAAACCATGGTATACCTAACAGAAGCATCAATGCAGAGCTGAGGAAGTCCACATATCACCAATTGACATGTGTGTTCTGTGCAATGGATGCTATTTTCTCACTGCTTATTGCCACATTGTCATTTGTACAGTGTATCATGACACCTATAACATAGTCTATCTGTACATTCATTTATTATCATAATATCGAACAAAACACATTGTATTTTAAGATTGTTCATATCAAGAACCAGAATATTGTTTACATTTTTTGCTACCAGCTGTTCCTTGTTCCTGTCCTGCCTTCCCTCATGTCTCATTAATATAGAACAGTTGTTGAAATGTTTGTGTTATGAAAGACAATGGTCTATAAATGTTAAACTATTTATCCAGAGAAATTTTAAAAATTTCTCATATGAATGTGATAAGCAAATATATGAGATTAGTTATTTATAGTTGGGTCCCAGACTTGGTGTTGGTTGTTAAAATACAGTATTTGCAGTGTAGGTGTTGTCCATATTAAGAACATTGACACAGGTATAAAACAAGTGCCGTATGTCAATGTTCCTAAGCAGAAAAATTGGGACAGAAAACCACTTAAAAGATGTGTATTTTGGCACCTTAACATGTATCAAATGTACTATATTTATATTGCACATGGATTGTAAGACACAGATCACCAATGTATATACACAATATATATAAATAATATATGAATATATTGAGAATTAATTCTGTCACTGTCTCTTTCCTAAGTGTAACTTACCCTCTACTGCATACCCTGTGATTTCCTCAATAAATTTACAAAATGCACACCATGACACTATTCATCACTTGCTGGCTGTCCTCCATTTCATATGGTACTGTATTATATACAAAGGAGTTGCTACACAGTTATCAGAGTCTTTGAAACTGAGTCAAATACAGCTTAGATAAAGGGCCCACTTGTGAGATTTGAGGAGGTTAACAACAAGAAAAAGGTCACCTTTTAATAAGGCTGTATTTAGCTCTTTAGAATACAGCTCTCATCATATGTTGAATTTTACAAGTTTTGAAAGAACTTGTTATTATCAGGAAAATAAAATGGATAGTCTATGTTGTCAGTTGGTTACTTTTTGCTCCGTGCTACTTACAGACAAGTCCTCTCGTGTATCAAAAGGGATGATTCAAGCTTCAATGTCAATTGTTAATGTCAACTTTCGTTTCAATGCCTTACTGTAAATCTTGTGGTGTATTGGTTTGTGTTGTTGGCTGCCACTCTGGAGGCCTGGGTTCAATTCCCCACTCTACCAAGACATTTAATTGTGGTTTGAGGTACTGGAATGGTATTGACATTCAAGTCACCCAAGTGGTGTCAATTTGGCTTCACCAAACCAATAACTACAAAAGTTTAATACTTAGTTATCTAATTACCACCTTGTCCTTATCTTTGTGATTGACAAATTTATCGTTTTCTTTCCCTTAAACAAGCTCAGAATAGAGCATTTCTTTTGTAAACCTGGAATTACCCATTTTGTTTATTTGACATTACTGGGACTCCTCAACTGGACTTGCCCACCTGATACCATTGCTCTTCTCAAAACCTCTCTGTTCTTGGTTATCTTATACTTGATGCCCATGGTCTTGCTGAGGTACTCAAGATGGAAAGTGTCCAAAGTGTGTTAAAAACCTAAGCACTTCCAGAAAGGGATCTAAGGATTCCGAAGCATACTAGAGAATTGATGGAACTACAATGAACAATTCAAGTTTTGTTTGTAAATGATGTCTCAAGGGTACGGAAGTTGGTGAAGGACACATGGACAGACTAGGTCGACTTCTTCATTAATCTATAGTATCATGTCTGTCTCAGTGGTTGATGATGATGATAATGATGGCCACAACAAAACATTCAAATTGATACCATCCAGGCAACTTGACCATCTGTTTTCACTGCCATTTTACAGCAAAATCAAGAAATCTGTGCAACCCATGGCTGAGTTGATTTTGTCATCAGATATATCATACCAAACATGCCAACATGTAAGACATGAAATACTGTGATCTGAGGACATAGGCTACTACCAATGAGCATGCATTGTGGTAGTAAATGGCAAAAACAGTATAGAGCTTGGGATGACTTCAATCACCCCAAAATTAAACCCAACTCCATTCAGCCACCAAAGTCAGCCTCAAAGTCCATAGAAAAATGTGCTGTTAATGTATTGTGTACCATAATTAAGATGAATAGTGTTACTGCAGCCATTGTTGTGTGGACATTACAACTTCATTATCAACAAAGGCTACATGACCACGTTGTCGCAGCCCCTAAACTAAGGAACCAACCAATCTGTGTCATTATGCTTCACTCTGTTAATACAATTACAAGAGTTGGATAAAAAGTACCAGCAACACCGATAGATCTGAAATGCCTTTATTATCCAAGGTACAAACACTTACATTCCCTCAATATAGTCACACCTCATGTCTACCACCTTCTGCCAAATGACAGGTAGATGTTCTATACCATTAGCACGTTCACTTTTGTTGATGTCCCACAATGATCACCCTATAACATGAATATTCTCCTCCCTGCTGTTGCAGTGGTTCATTCATTGTGATGAAAGATCATAGTCACACAGACTCAAATTGGGTGAGTATGACAGATGTTCCAGTACGTCCCACCGCCGTCACCAATGCAGGAGATCCGTGACAGCGTTTGTACTATGACACCATGCATTATCATGGAGGATGATTGGATTCAAAGGCAACAAGTGGTGTTGCTTCTCCTGAGTGCTGGTCACTGACAATGTCTCAGGAATTCACAGTAATAGACAGCATCAACATCTTGTCCTCGAGGTACAGTGTGGTGGAGTATCACTCTTACAGTGTCATGTACAACAATGAACATCATCTTCAGATGATACAGCACTGTACAAACATGCTGTGGATGTGGCAAACTAGGATGTCTCAATTCATTGGATTGTTGTTTACATGGTTCGTGGGAGCGAGCCCAAGCTTCATCCTTGTGATGATCTTTCTGATGAATCCATCACGTTCCCCTTGGAATTGGATCAAAGGTCTCGTGCAAATGCCTAACAGTATACGGTAGTTTACGCCACGGTTTTTCAGTCCCAGTATCACAGTCGTACAGAGAACAGTCTGCAAGTCTCCCGCATGTGCAATTGATACGTGAGTTTTAAGTTGCGCGAAAAGCAACTCAAGTATCAATTGCACATGCCTGAGGTTCGTCATCTGTCCTCTGTATCGAGGCGCACTGGTGTAAACTGTACCAATGTTACACCTTGGACAATGTATGTGAGTACCCATTGTGCATCAATTTTGTGATATCCAAGGATGTCATACACAATGTGAAACATGGCTTTGAGCTACTTGTCTACCTCAGCGGCTAACTCCCACAAATTTCATCGTTGATCAGCTTCCGACAAACCAGCAATGGGTTGGATTGTTTGAATTTCAACCGGGGATTGTCCAGAGTGGTGTAGATCTGAATGTTACTTGCAATGTGTGTGAATCTCCATAACACAGTCATTAGTGGAATGTCCCTGAGTAAGATTGTATACGTTTTCAGTATTGTAACATGTGATTGTACTGGAATTCTTCAGAGGGTTAGTAATACAGTTTCTGATTCAAATTCCAAAATCCCAGGTTCAATTCCCAACCAAATAAGTCAGATTTCTGAAGGGCAAGAAAAATTCATGGCACTTTGTGTCATACGAAGATGGCTTGTAAAAGATCTCTCATATCACATTTGGCAACAGTCAGTCTGAGAGACTAGACTTTCTATCATTTCAAATGACACATGCTACAAATGCTACACATGTTAGAAAGGCTCAGGAGGGCTTCTCGCTCGAAGCCCCATGACTCTTTCAACAGACTTCATTACCCATTAACTTAGGCTTCCCGCGCGGGGAACGGAGAGCGGGAGGTGCATTATGCTGCATGACGTCACGCACTCGCCGTCTCCATATCACATAACGCCAGACCCCAGGAGTAAACTCAGACTCAACAGACTCCATTACCCTTTAACGTAGGTCTCCCGCGCGGGGGCTGCATGACGTCATGCACTCGCCGCCTCCGTATCGCATAACGCCAGACCCCAGGAGTAAACTCAGACTCGGTGCATATGCACTGAACAACATGATGATGTCATACACGCCGTAACCGTAACGCATAACGGTAGACAAAAGCATAACGATGAAGTCGACAAGATCATTTGAAATGATAAAATAATTAAATCTCAGCCTTAAGTCACCCAGAAGAGATCTAGTTTCTCCGCAAAATGGCTCTGCCTCAAATGGGACGTAGGAAAATGGTGTAATCCTGCTAAAAAGTATTTTAGGTACTGCATGGAATATTATGATTTAAATTGCTATTGTCAATTCACTTTAGGGGATTGAGACATCTTGGTATTGGTCCCATGTGCTTAGGATGTGCTTAATTCGTCTGATAATCTGTGATATTCTGGTGACTGTAGTAGTATGTGTAACTGTAATCATTACGGTTGGGGACGAAGTAGGTGCCCCAAGGCTTGAAATAAGTTACCATACTATCCAGGCATTTGCCTGGAGGGAGTGTGGTAAAACCAGGGGGAAAACCACACTCAGGATAGAGGATAGCTGCCATCAGTACCAGGATTTGAACCACCAATATTATGGTCTAAGCCAGTGGCATCATAAAAGGGGAGTAACTGAACCTGTGGGCAGCAGGTGGATTAGGAGGAATGAGATCAAGGTCCATGGTGGAGTTATGAACCCCAAATTGGAATCATAAATTGTATAGTACAGTTATGGTATATCTACAATTTAGAAATGCAAGCAGAGAGGGGTTGGGTGAACATTTTGTAGGTCTGTTGCACTACTGACTCATGACACCTCTGTTGGAATTTACAGTACTTAGATTTTTTCTCTGAAATCTCCGGAGGAGCATAGGTAATCTCTGGAGGAAAGGGTGTTCTGGGGTAGGGGTGACTGGAAGGGTGACAGGAGGAACCATTGCTTATCAGCAGGCATGGCTCCGCATGGTAGGCAAGGTAAGGTAAGCCTATTTGGGCATTTTGAGATAAGGAAACATTCCTTCCTATATTTTATCTTTACTCATTACCGGTATATCAATATGAAACATACTGTACTATGTTATTTAAATGGATATTTTGTCTTCACAATCTTTCAAATTGTCTGCTCTCAAGAAAGTCTGCAAGTGTATGATTTCTACCAGTTTCCACTCCATACTCAACATATGCATACAACACTTGGCTCTGCATGTTGAAATTCTGCCTGCCCTGTCCAATTGATTATGATAATTTGTCATCTGCTAATGACTCGGTACTATGATGTGTCCACTGTCATCAACAACCATACCTACATATGGAGAAAGCAGTCATTCAGTGTTTTAAATGTAATACGGTATTAAAAATAACCCTCAAATGGGCTACAACAGAACAGACTGTCCTGTTTGGCTTGCCTCATGGTGAATAGTGTTACGCAGTTGAAACCACAGTAGAATCTCGGTAATTCGAAGCTGACGGGACCGAGACTACCTCAAACTATTAGAAAAAGTCGGACTTACAAAATTACACTTTTGTCAGCACTCATATACTCTGTGAGCTACCAGAATGGAACTGACAGTTCTCGCCTCACCATGTGGTCAGGGAATGAGGTTGCCAAACACTCCCTCCTACTGCGCGTGCGTGGGCAAATGAGTTACAGTAGTTCATTCAACTGGCTATAATATATTTAATAATTATTTCAGTGATAAGCTACAGAATTATTTAAAATCTAGAATAATTGCTACAGATGTAGAATATACAATATCTAGTTATTTTTTGCGATAAGAAAACTCTGAGTTCGATAACTTACAATAATGTTAGCCTACATTTTTTCTATGGCAATCTACTGCCTCAGGTTTAAAAGAGGATTATGCTCCTATATTGCATACGAAATAGTTAGGCCAGGTTTGCACTTAAAACCGAGAAATATTTACTCACATGCTTTCAATGTGTTTTTCTTTACAGCTTATTAAGTACCGTATGTTCGAGTAAAAGGTCTCGGCATTTCATCAGCTCTCGCTACCATTATTGGTATTGGAAATATCTGTTCCCGTAGGAAACAGGATGTAAAATTGTCCGATTATTGGTATACGCACCAGTCATAAGGCTGTCAGCAAGCTTGTTAGTTTTCATTGTGGCATCATTAACATTCCTCCAGTCAGCTAGGCCTACTTTGCTTATCGTATCAAGCTATGCCTTAACTTTGGAGAGAGCAAGTTGTTACTCAAAGCAAAATCATGTTTAAGAAAACACACACAAAGAATGTGAACTGTCAGTTCAAAGATAACCAAAAAAAAAAAAGGAACGTACCATTTGAAGGATAGCATCAAGGACCTTCACACTGGTAGCTAGATGTCGGGTGACCCACTAAGACTGATATTACTGGAAGTTCTCGTTGCAGATATGTCCGTAGATTTACTTCCGACTTGTCATTTTAAACGAAGGTTCAGGTAGTTAGTTATTGGAGTTTTAAGTAGCGGAACAGCGAGGTCATTTATGCCCCTGAAGATTAAGGTAAGAGAGGTTCCACACCACTGATATCCCTGGCAGTGTCAGTGTCACTATCTCCGGCATTGTCACCGTCACTCTCGGAACTATCACTTGAAGAGCCAACAGATATCACTAAGCTGTCAATTGCTTGTTCTAAAATGCCTTCGTTCCTCCAAGCATGAGCTATTACTTTCCTGGTGTGTTCCACGGATATAAGGATACACATATAAGTAACTAATTACTTTTAGCTACTGCCGTTCTACTCTATACTCTGCGAGCTGCCAGAATAGGATTGACAGTTCTCTTATCGCCATGTGGTCAGAGAACGAGATTGCCAAACTGTACAAGCCAGAGATACAGCTGACCAGGCACTGAAGCTGTAATATTGCAACGCAGAGTATTATGACATCAACTATGCGAACATGCATTGGTCAAGATGCAGAGGGGTGATGACTGACGTGGAATTTCCGGCGAAATGTCAATCCTATTCAGGCAGCTCACAGAGTCTAAAGTACTACACAAACAATTATTAAAGCACTATTACTATCACCAAAGCACCAATACACGGTTAGAATAATAAGCGATCACACTGTACAAGTCAGAGACAGAGTTAACCAAACACTGATGCACGTGGGCTGTGATATTGCAACGCAGAGAATTATGACATCAACTATGCGATCATGGATTGGTCAAGAGGCAGAGAGGTGATGACTGAGGTGAAGCATCCGGCCAAATGTCAATCCTATTCACGCAGCTCACAGAGTATAGTGAATAAAATCAAAACATTACGGTCCTAGACTGGACTGGTTTAATTTTATAATGTGGGGGCAATATAGGCCTAAAGTTCTCTAATTTTCTCATTAACGACCGGCTTGCTTTTGAAACCTAGCTAGGTGGCCATGTTTGCATTCCACGTCTGTGAAGAGTCAGGGCTTTCCCAGCTCGAGACACAGTGTTGTCAACTCTCCACCATAGACACTAAGAGCAAGCAGTGAGAACCCTCAGCTATTGGTTAACAGCAAACAGTCATATGGCTATTATCGGCGTGTGGTACTGTGTAACGTTTGAATCACCAGTGGTTAACGAGGAATTTGAAAGAACTACCGGCTTAGGTGAGAAGAAGGGAGTAGGGGAAAGTGGGAGCGGGGGGAGGGGTAGGATCGGGGAACTGCCGGACGGCGTTCCATGTCAGTGATTAGCGTGTCAACAAGCACGCCGCACGTGCTCAGCTATTGCGCACTGAAACTGATGATTTGTTATTTTTGTTGATTCAAATGTTTAAGCTTGGATTTATGGAAATATTGACCTATTGAGACTCAAAATTTCGAAACTCTATTGTATTATCCATGTTTTTGCAGTCAGAAAAACTCGTCAAAACTAAAATAATAACAATAATACCGTAATAATAATAATTATGATGATGATTATGGACCCCACAACTACACTCGACTACTAGCACAGGGTCAGTTCTGCCCCTTAAAACAACAATAACTAACTAACTAGCACAGGGTCCCAAAATTTGAAAATCCCCCTCTGACAAACACCACCTCTTACATCTTGGGAGATCTCGGGAATACACTCATAGTTGGCCACAGTATTGCGAACTTTATCATAGTGAGACCAATTCTACCAATGGGAGAAATTTGTCACTAGATTCGTAAACCCACCTACGTAATATCATGTATTATTTCTCAATGTTTAAATTTACACCATAACGAATAGAATAAAAAGTGTGATCTCTTCTCCCTCAATAGCATGTAATGAATACGGATCGGGTTGGCACTCGCCGCTATGCAGCGCTACAGTCGACTTGAGATCGTTGATTTCCACATATGTTTATGTGTTTATGTGCGATATATTAAGTATTTAATCGGTCGGAGTGTTTTGGTGGTGTTCTGTGCAAACGTTCATTGATATACAAGTGCTTACGCTATTTCCATAACGAATAGATTAAAAAGTGTGATCTCTTCTCCCTCAATAGCATGTAATGAATACGGATCGGGTTGGCACTCGCCGCTATGCAGCGCTACAGTCGACTTGAGATCGTTGATTTCCACATATGTTTATGTGCGATATATTAAGTATTTAATCGGTCGGAGTGTTTTGGTGGTGTTCAGTGCAAACGTTCATTGATATACAAGTGCTTACGCTATTACTTCATAGTATTAATACCTGAAATGCTATTGTAGGAAGCATTAACTGAAATGGAATTTAATTTCTTGTCGTGTGTTGACGTTATCTTCGTGTGTTAATTTTATTGTTATTTAATGTAAGTAAACAGAAGTTTAGCCCTTACATTTTCATGAGTGCTTAATGTGAGTAGTGAAGATGCCTTGCTGTTTTGTACCAGGATGCAGATCTAGCTATGGGGACTGTAAAGAGGTCAGACGGTTTTCAAACCTCCTAAAGATAAGGAACGTTTTTAACAAGTTCAAAGGGGCCATACCAGGGAAGGATAGGGAACTTACTGAAAAGTCCTACATCTGTGCTGCTCACTTTTCAGAAGATTTAATTGTTAAATTTGACAAATTTGTGATAGAAGGGAAGGAAGTAGTACTTCTCCCAAGAACCAACTGGCGATTGAAAGACTATTCTGTTCCACATATATTTCCCAATTTGCCTAAGTATTTGTCCAGTATGGTGTAAATAAAAATGCTCTTGATGCCATTAACCGCTTCACTGCTGCGGTCGAGTATACTCGATCTGCCTCAAGCGGTCCGTCAGTGCTGCGATCGAGTATACTCGATCAGAACTTTGTGCCATCAGTGCTGCGATCGAGTATACTCGATATGCTTTGTAAATGTTGTGTATTCTTACGCCATCTGTTAGCTACATTTTCAACCACTTAGTTCCTTAAATACACACTTGTAACGTTGCGGGAAATATGTTTTTCTTTCGTCACACAGTTATAAACATCGTGTATGAGTAATGGCTGCATCTAGCGCGCGCATTATGCGTCCGGAGCAAATTCTTACGCTTTTAGAGGAGATTGAGTCTGATGTGAATTTAGATAGTGTCGGAAGTGACGATGGGGATATTAGGGAACTGTTTGGAAGTGACAGTGATAGTGATAATGTTGAAGAAATTCCGATAGAGAGGGGAAGAAATGAACCTGACCCAGGCCTACCCACGTGGTCCGAGGACGAGTTCGCGCCAAACGTGCATGCATTCCAAGTGCCAAACCCGGGTATGTCTAATACTAATTTGACCCCTGAATCACACGAAATAGATTATTTCGAGTTATTTGTCAATGAAGAGGTGTTGACAAAGGTAGCGGACGAAACAAACAAGTTTCATAAACAGACTGTTGACGCTAAGCCACCCAGTCAGCATTCCAAGCTCAGGAAATGGCTTGATACCAATTATTAGAATGTTTAGAAGCGTAAACTTTATCTTTGCACATATTTAGTGTTCAATTATTAGTATAGATAAATTGTATAGCCTATTTAGTTGAAGGCAGGCTTTTATTTTATTTTTTTCGCGAAAGTTTAGGTATAGGATAATGTATGTGTTAGAATTATTTTATATATTTCTGTTTGAGGTAATATTGGATTCGGGTGTTTATTTAGTGATATCGTGTGTTTAATTTAATGTTTCTGTTGGGAAGTGTGTGTGTATGGGATGTATATAGTGCGTGCATTTAGTGAGCATAGTCTACGGTGTAAATTACAATTTTAATTTTTTTTCTACTGGACAAAATTTCACCAACTCATGTGGAATCGAACCCTGGATCCCAAACATCAACCGTGGCCAATACTTTATGAACACACTGGTGAATAAATTACTTAAAATTATTTTCAGTTACCACTTGTATTTTATGTTGAAATTGGTGAATTTCTGTGTGAAAGTGGTTGCCTAAAAGAATCCAGCACAGAGGGTGCGCTAACACTGTAACAATTCAGCAGCGAAAAGGTTAAAGACTACTTCTGTGAAGAAAGGGATGAGAATAAAAAGACAATGAGTTTAAAAACATATATCTGCCGTAATGCTGAAGGAGGCGTGATCAGTTTTAGGCAATAGCCTACTCTAAGAAGGGATCATGACTGTGCCTTCTATGTCTGTTAAATGTTAAGTGCTTCTGAAATTATGGTAGTTTATTGAGTTTGGTGTTTGTGGAGTGAAATTTATGGGTATAATTGATTTTTGTAATATTCTACGGTAAAGTTGAAGGAGCCGTGATCGGGTTTAGGCAATAGCCTACTCTATGAAGGGGTCATGACTATGTCTGTTTAATGTTAAGTTCTTCTGAAATGATGGTAGTTTTCTGATTTTGGTGTTTGTGGCGTGAAATTTATGGTTATTATTGAATTTTATAGTAATCTACGGTAAGTTGAAAGTTGCGTTCGTACGTTTTTTTTTCTGTGTTGCAAGTTTGTTAAGGGAATGTAAAATGTGTAACAATGTGAAGAAATCCTTTCTGATAGCGAGGTTAATTTTTCCGTTCTTTTCTTTTAATTTACCGATAGCTGGCAAAACTAATTGCATTTTGAACTTGCTCTCTGTCTTCGCTTATTGTCGAAACTGGACTTTTACAGGAGACGACTTATTAAATTATAATTGGGCACAGTAAAGTAAGTGGAGATGTCGAACTTATTAGCGCCTATGAGGATATCTTGCGGTGTTTTAACATGTAAAACAGACCGCAAGGTTTTAAGTCTCGTAAGCGCCAATGCTAACTTACATCGCAGATCGGAGCCAGCGCTGCGCTGCGGCGGACTAGGCGTACTAGGCCAATGATATCACTTCTTAATTCGTTATGTTTACACTAAGATGAACTTCTAAATCTATTTATAAATGTATATACAAATGTATGAAAAGATGTAAATGGAATTCAGAGAATTTAACACTGCTGTTTAGTGATCCTCCATCAACTTAGGTTGGCATTCATGAACAATATTTATCGGCGATCCATGTGTTGATTGAAGTCACTGAAGTTGCCTTGTATGGTGAAGAATTCACGTATTTTTATCACTTCATTTTTATCACAAACGCTCGGAGCAAGGTTAATAAACGCAAATTAACTACTGGCAACATATGGAACAATCCGTGTCTGTTAGTGAGAACGTTCCAAGGAGATTCTCTAAAGCCGGGTTGTTTCTCGTCAGCTTAACAGGTGATTGCAATGTCTTCTCGTGCAGTGCAGTTGAAAATATTTGTTAGTAAAGTGTATCATAATTTAGCGCAGTGATCTTATTTCAATCGGGAGTAAGCCTAGCTAATTTTGTACGTTTCGAACATAACCTAAGATTGTCATTGGATATCTTGCGCAACCTCGCATGCAGGATTGCCAACTTACGAAATCCTTATGGCCCCACATCTAGAGTGGCAACCAAAGGGCTTTAAGCTGATTGTGTCAATACCTTATTTTGTCAGATTATTCTTTATTAGGAGCACATGACCTCGATGATCTGCTCATTAAAACTAGATCTTTCATATCTCCAGCATTTTCGGGGGGAGGGGACTGGAAAGGGTAGATAACCTTAAAAAAAAAAAAAAAACACCAATTATCATCATCATCGGCAAAAGAAAACCCACTCATCTTGTAATGACAACTGCATAGCTATCACTTGTTGCACTGCTTGCTCCAATCTCAGCCATAGAGAAGAAGTTTACCTTAGACCAGTGGAACTGTAGGTCAATGAGTTAGACCCGCAGGGGCTTACAACGGAGGGTGAGGCATCCATGTAGGCCGTAAGGCCAAGCAGCTATCATCCCTCCAAATTAGTTTTATTCTGGCTTTATTAGTATACTGTAATTCTATTTATGACTTTCCATATCTGACATTTGAACTCGCTGTGGGCAATGCGTCAACAGCTGATCAGTCCCTTTTGGCCTTGCTTCTCGCCACTTCGATGAGTAAGATCCAGCGACTGCGACTTTGTGCACAAGATATAACATTTTCTGATGTGTTAAGTTGTTTCAGCCATGTCTCACGATTAACCCTTTCAACCCCAAATTAATTTCTGTTTCCAGAAAAATATTTTCTAATGTTTTCCATTTATTTATACCCACTTGAGCCTATATATATCAAATTTTGAAAAATTCCCTCACAGGTGTAGGATATAACATGTGTAGCTTGAAAGCAACATTGGGGGCTAATGGTTTCAATGAGCACACAAATTCATAATTAGTTTTAAATGTTTATTGAAGAAAACTAAGAAGAGCGTTTTTCTCTTGTAAGTAATTGTGTAAAGAAAAACTTATATTCAGCAATATTTATCAATAATAATGTATATTAGGGGCAGATAACCTAGCTGTTCTTCCCCATAAAACATCAATAACTATGGGTATACATTCAGGTATTGTGAAATTTGTCAAAATATTATGAATACTAAGTGAAACTAGGGTAATTATTTTTGTAACTACTACTATGACTACGTAAACAATAGGGCATTAGAATAGTATTGTTACACAATTTGATCTACTCCATAAGAATGTCATCTTTGTCGAACACTTTTGCTTTGTTTCATTTTATTTTTGCAAAACGCATTTATTTCCTTAGTCCATTCATTTGTTGTGGAATTTGTAGAAGCAGTCTTTTTCTCTTGTAAAACACAAATTTACTCGACATTTTCTACACATTACTTGGGTAAAACCATTTGGACACAATTTACATCGACCTTTAGAATCATATTTTGGTCAGTGATGAAATCCATCATATCGAATGTCATCTACTGGGCGTGCAGGAGCAATCTTCCTCCTCTTTGAAGACTGAGCGGGTGAATCACTTGGTCTTCCTCGCCTTCTTTCTAGATTTTTTCCAGCCTTTGTTAGGGATGATGCAATGTAGGATTGAAATTTCAACAATGGGTAATCCAACTTTTGTTGTCTTTGTGACAGGTGGCGGCGATATAACAACCATGCATTCACTACAGCGACATTGATACACCAGTATATGATTCTGGTGTAGAATTTCCTGCTTCTAATATCAATCCTGTAGAGCTCAATTAGCATACCACCTAAGTCTACGCCACCCATATAAGAATTGTATTCTTTCACCACAGAAGGACGCTTCACACTGATGCTTTTCTTTTCTGCTGCGCTCCATCTTTTGCAAGCACCTTCAGGATCAACAGCACAGTACGATGACACAAACGTAATTCCCTTTCTGTCATACCATCTGACTATAGCTAAGTTATGTTCTTTCTCAACTCTCCAATCATAGCTTCCACGTCCCTCCTTTTTCAACTCGTTCTCAGACTTTAGGGGACACCTAGCGATTCTATCATTTCTGACAGTTCCTGCGCAGAAAATTCCTGTTTCTCTAAGTGCAATAGCAAGTTGCAGAGAAGAGAACCAGTTGTCAAAGTAAAGTTTGAAATTTTTCTCATGTGGTAGGTTACTAACAAGAGCCATTACAATGTCCCCTGAAAATCCCAAGCCGACATCCTCACATGTACCCTTTCCTCTATAAATTTCAAAGTCATACATCAGCCCTGACTCACCAGACCGCATAAATACTTTGAATCCCCACTTGTGGGGTTTGTTCTTTATGTACTGCTTTAGGCAGCTCCTTCCTTTGAAGGGTATCATATGCTCATCCACAGCATGGTGTTCTACAGGAGGGATTTCATGCATTTTAGAACGAATAATGTTCAGTAATGGACGAACTTTGAATAATTTGTCATGTTCAGGGTGTGATGTTGGTAGTTGGTCATAGTTGTTGACGACATGAAGGTATTTGAGCAACTGCTCAAAACGATTGCGACTCATAATATCAGCAACTGGAGGAAATCTGGTATCAACAGCCCAGAATGAGTTCAGTGAAGGCATTTTCACTATACCCATATAAAGAAGAATACCAACGAGTTGTTCTATTTCCTTAGCTGTTGTTTTCAGATGAGATGAATCCTTTTGCATTGCGTACAAATTAGACTGTTCCTCAAATAGCTGAAAAATGTCATCAGGAAAGAACATCTTAAAATATTCCAATGGAGAAGATTCATTCTGAGGCGGTGGTGGCACAGAAGTTTTCCATGTAATATCAGGAGGATTGAAGTCCACTTTATGAAACTTGTAGTTCTTCTTGGTTGTTGCGCGTGCCCTAGGATATGTAGAAGGTGAAGAGCATTCTTCAGCTTCAATTATTTCTTCGCTGACTTGGAAACTTGTTGTTGCAATGTCTTCGGTTACAACCTCACTTTCAATACGGTCTCTGAAGCAGCATTTCTACACAGATCAATTTCATCGTCCACATCAGATGGGTCATCCTCCAAATCTGATATATTCCCATCCTCAATATTGTCCAGGATGTTTAAAATATCCTTATCGTGCAATATGCTCGGTTTCATTGCTAGAAAACACAAGAAAATAGGTTAGAATGGACTAAGATGTTCTAAATTAGAACTATGCAGATTAGGTGACTTTGAACACCAATGTTGCTTTCAAGCAACATCCGAAATGTACTTGATGTACAGATCTATGAACATTATAATTTGTCTTACCTTTCTTATTGAAGGATCACTTTGATGCTTCATGAACACTTTTCAGTTATTAGGTTTGAATTTCCAGCACGATTGTTGTTGGCCACATTAGGTTATAAATACTGTTGCACTACAGTGGCGCTCTCTGCTGTGCAGCACTCCTAACTGTTATCTTACATCCAAAGAGCTACCAACCCCATATGTCATCTGGTGTTTGAAAACGGAACCTAATGCCTGCATGCTGCTCTCTGCTAAGTGGCTAAATGGAATACGGCCAGTGAACCAGAGTAAACGGTCGGGAATTTTATGTTGCTTCAGAGCAACAGTGGTGTTGAAAGGGTTAAAGGCTTTCAGGCAGAGCTTTTTTGGAATGGCTATAAATGTATATCTTCAACAACAGTAGGCCTATTTAGTCACCCTGAAGTCTGGGTTTGATTCCTGGCTCTGCCAATTAATTAAATTCTGTTCTGAGGGCTGGAATGGGGGATATTCAGCTTCATGAGACAGAGCTGAAAAGAGGTGGGTTCGATTCCCTCCTCAGCCATCCTGAAAATGGTTTTCCGTGGTTTTCCCCCTTTGACTCTGGGCAAAAGCTGAGATGGTTCCTAATTGAAGGCCACAGCCACCTCTTTCCCAATCCTCACACACTACTACAGACACCACATAATCACAAGTTATCAGACAAATGTTATATACATACACACAAGTACACAGGGCTAAATGACCATGATGTCAGGCCTCCTAAAAATGAAAACATATAGTAAAATATAAAGTCTAAATTGGTAAGAAGGAGTTTGAAATTTTCGTCTGTCTATTCAGCCATGACAGCCAATATACAGTAGCCTATTCGGACTGTTGATGAATATTTTTGAGAGAGGTGGTAGAACCATGTTAGGCAGTGCTTCAAATTTCCCATGTGTGGAAGTCTCGGGAGGCATGGTTTCATTATAGCTACATTGGCTTTTACAGGGCGCCAGGAAATGTTCTCCGCAGCGGCTACATGCAGCTGAAAGAGGTAGTGTCATCAGTTTAGTAGGCAGCACGGTGTCCTTGATAAGGTGAAGACTACATGTGTGGGCTGTCGAAATAGTGTGTAGTTAGATTATTGGAAGATTGCAACAGTATGTTATGAATGGCTGTGACGAGTACAAAGTTTGCTAAAACTCAGCAATTCTTCTAGGTTTGTGCCGTGTCTTGTGCTGGGTTTCGCCTAGGACACCACGCTGGCTCTTGATGTCCCCACCCGGACGCCCACTGGAGTAGCGAACTGTTTTACCTCCCTTTATATAGAGTGCAACTTCACCACTTTACTGCAAGAATTAAAAGCTCAAGCAGCCATAACCTCCCTATGAAGGCTTCCAAAAAGATGGTATATCTGCTTTCACGGCCAGTGAATTCAAACTGGAATTAAAAGCCAGCTTGGTGTCCTAGGCGAAACCCCACACACGACACGGCACAAACCTAGAAGAATTGCCGAGTATTCAAGGAGGTGAAGCCATGTTCTTGAAGTTCTCTCTTCTCCCTCCTTCACTCTCCAGTGGACCATAGATTCATTTTACCAGAAATGTTGTGAGAAGATATTTATTTGTTAACTCAAATGGCACACCGTATAGGGGAATTTAAAATATTTCCATTAGAGAGCATCATGTGATTGCAATGGTAGCCTACTAATGTCACCTGCCAGTAGTTTAGATTCTTCTGTTAACCCTCTGGTGGTCGCGTGGATTACCATTGTAATCCAGGTTTCCTTGTTTTATATCTGCGAACATAATACACTAGTGTTTGGTACTTGTTGTTCAGTACCATTTCTTGAAGGTCTTCCCACTACAATCACCGTGAAATATTACATCACCAACCACTAGATTTGTGTGAAATGTTCAAATGCTGAACAAGACTGTGAACATGATCCGATTAGAATTCTTGAACTGCGTTACTTTGGTTTTATAGGATTTGGAAACGAACACTTAATAGTAGAAAATGCTGATGTGTTCCCAAACATTTCATGGTTTCATTCAATATGGGAAATGTTAAGTACCAAATTTCTTTAACAAGTTCAAAATAAAGAAGTTTTCCATGCTGTGTCAAAATATTTGTCCTTGATTTTTGTAACACCAAACTGTTCCCTTATTCTTTCATAGGAGATACAATCGAACATGACTTGGTGCACCAAGGCGAAACCCAGCAAAAGACACAGCAAAATCTTCGAAGTGAAGCTGAGTTTTAAGTACATGGCCGTGAAAGCCAATATGCCATAACATTTATTGTTCTGCCTTGTCAATATCAAATTATTAATAACAATTTTCAATTAAAATCTGTACGTGATTTGGGCCATATATTGGTACTTCTTCAACGGATCACTAACAGTAATTAATAGTCTTGCTAAATTTGCTGATAATTATTTTTGATATACACTTTCATATGATGAGAACATGTATACACAAAAACTATGACATGAATGGTATTGAGAAATTAAAAAGTGTGTTATTAAATGGCATAAGAGGAATATAGCACAACAGAAGAGTGTTGGTAACAAGGGAATGTGGTGGTGCAATGGTCAAGCTGCTTGGCTCACACCAGGGCAGAGGTGAAATATTGCATCCACATAAAAGAGGAGTTACTGTAGCTATGACCACAAGATGAAGTACAAGCTTCCTTACTTTTACTTCAGTAATAACAGAAAGAGGGCCAGCCCCGTGGTGTTGGGGTAGCACGCCTGCCTCTCACCCGGAGGCCCCAGTTTCGATTCCCGGCTCCGTCAGGGATTTTAGAAACTGACGTGAGGGCTGGAACGGGGTGCACTCAGCCTCGTGAGGACAATTGAGTAGCTGTCTGACAGTGAGGCAGCGGCCCGGTCACAAAAACCAAGATTAACGGCTGAGGAGACCCGATGCGCTGACCACCATTCACCCCAATATCTGCAGTCAAATGGCTGGGCAGTCCTTCATGGGCTGTAGTGCCAGGGGTTAATAACAGAAAGAAGTCATCTGATAACGAAATATCTATTACAGAAGAGGGATGAGTTGCATTGTTGCAGTTTTTCATCATCAACATTTGATGATTTGAGTTGAAAGGATGAGTTTTTCAGTACAGTGGAACGAGGCTAATTCGAACTTCTATAATTCGAAATCTTCTTTAATTCAAATTTTTCTCTTGGTCCCTTGCATTTTATATACAATCAATGCTAAAAAATCGTGGTTAATTCGAATTATACTTTTGGATAATTCGAAGATTTTACGTGTGAAAAGCCGATCGGAAGCCAAACAGTTGGGTCAGGAATTCCTGAAAAACGACGTATCATTGGCATGCGGCCCCTACTAGATGATTTTGCCTACATGACTAACAACACGCCTGCGACGCTCCTTCCACGGTCAATGCCCAACCCATCCCCCTCCCATTGTTTTGCAACGCTCCACATCTCATAACTCATAACAGTGTCAAGCCATACACCTGTCTGGTAGTGCATGCTTAGTGGTCTGATTAGACTTGTGGTTGTTGTTTAGAAGTTTGGTTTTGCCTGTGTTTTAAAGTGTGTGTACAGAACTAAGATATTGTCATCAAAGCCCCGGGTTCCATACAAAACTTTGACTTTGGCGGAGAAAATAGCGGTGATTAAAGAAGTGGAAAAGGGAGTGAAGAAAAAAATCTGAAATTGCAAAGGCTTTCGGGATTCCTCCAAACACGTTGTCAGCCTACCTAAAATATAAAGACAAAATTCTCGGTTATGAAAATGAGAGTGGCAAAGGCCGAAAAAGGTTAAGGGAACCGGAAAATTTTAATATTTTCTCTACCCTTTTCAAAGAACTTTCATAATTCGAATTTCTTTACTGGTCCCTTGAGGTTCGAATTGTCCAAGTTTCACTGTATTTTAATTATTATTCAATTAGGAAAGTTTGCAAGAAGCAGTATAATAGAAACAAGGGAGAGGACAGATGGAAATCAGCAACTTACCAGGTGGGAGCACTGCAGAGGCATAAAAGAATGACATCACATGTTGTCCAGAATTTTTAAGCAATGCTTCTTTGGCTACTATGAGTGTGCAACAAAGGATTGCCTGAAAATTGTGGACAACATGTGATGTCATTCTTTATTGTTTCTACGGTGTTACCTGGTACGTCACTGTTTTCCATCAGACTTCTCCAATGTTTTTGGTGTTAATTAGTATCATACTTCAATGTTTTCTTCTTTGTCCAGGTGGAGCAGCAGTGGTCTTGAGTGTGGTGTGCTTGCCGTTTGTCTCTCCTGCATTGCGCCGTATCTGCCTACCATATGTGCCAGCTACTAATACTCAGGTGTCCAATGTCCTCGCTGCCCTCTCAGGGCGAAATGGACGACTCGTAGATCTTGGAAGTGGCGATGGAAGAATAGTGAGTTCTGAAGTTGTATGGTGGTATCTCTTTGTTATTTGATATTTATTTTGTTAAGCAAGTCATTGAACTGGAAAGCTGGGGAGTTGCCTTCCATTGAAATGTAATAGCATTGGGGTATGACAGACAGGATAGGATTGGATAGGATCATACCTCCAGGACTTTAGGGAAGCCAATGTCAGCTCAGTGCATCATAAATACAAGGTAGCTCGAAAAAAATACAATAACACAAGATATCATATTGACATTTTCCCCCCTTGTGTTTAAATGTTCTGCCATGGTTGGAGCAGGGGCTCGCAGCTTTATTTATGTATTTATCATAATTATGGCTTTTAGTGCCGGGAGTGTCCGAGGACATGTTCGGCTCGCCAGAGGCTGTAGCTGCTTCAAGCGGACACCCCTAGGGTGAGCTACAAGTTCCGTTCAATTTCAAGTAGTTCCAACTTTTGCTACCAGATGTCAATGATACCTAGCGGTTAACTTTGGAATTTTGATAGAGCGTTACAACGAAATCTAACCTAGAAATTTAGCTCCACACAAGTTTAGTCTGTGGAAGGATCTTTTACATGCCATAAATCTATGACGTAGGACCGCCGGCTTTACTTTTCCTCCGAAGGAAGGCATACTGAAGGATTTTAATGCTCTTAAAAATCCAACGACTTCACCTGGGTTTGAACCCACAATCTTGGGCACAGCAGTTCAGCATGCTACCAACTATGCCACCAAAGCCATCATACAGCTTATGTTTTACCAGACCCTCACAATATCAGTTGAAAGATATGCACAGAAACATGGTCAAACCTGGAGTGTGCAGTGTAATATGGTTTTTGAGTCTGACGGGCACCTCAGTGGAAATTCATTGGCAACTTTTGAAGTGCGACTGCCATATCACAGAACAGTTTTGGCATTGTTGTATGGATTTTGATAACAACAAGATGAATGTGCAAGATGAGCAACGATCTGGTTGGTCAAGCATGCCCCCAGCCTAGTATGTGTGACTAGAAATGTGTATCACTAGCATACTACTGTGCATCCTTATGACTGTAAAATCAAATTTATTTTTTAGCTCTTGTTGCCTTATTTTTTGAAGTTCCTTTGCAGATAGAGTCATTTATTTACAAATGAGGGCATACTTAGCTTTATTGGTTGACACTTCCAGTTGCCTAGATACTGTGAATGAGCCTCCTGCAGTCTGTTCTGTTCATGAATGTCTTGTTCTCCATGATAAAATATTAAATTTTCCTTCTTCTTTTTATTTATTTATTTAATAATTATTAGATACAACCATGAAAGGGTCATTTTACACCAATAAATTAACAATTTTAAATGATATTTACAAAAACAACAACAATAACAGGTAACAAACGGCAGTGATGACAGCAAGAGACAAATCTCGGGAAAGCCGCAGGGAATGATTGGGGTAGTGGGTGATCTGGAGGGGGAGGGGGTAGGAATTGAGGATGAAAAGGATCTTCTAATGTTATGTTTGAATGTTCTATAGGGAGAGAATATGTCAATATTTGGAAGGGAGTTTCTAAGGGTAGGTAAACGGTGGAAAATAGAGTGCTTCTCTACTCCAAGACGTGGGCGAGGTATGTGGTGTAAATGGAGCTGATGAGTTGAACGGGAGGGAATGTGGAGTGGGTGATCTGGAGGAGGAGGGGGTAGGAATTGAGGATGAAAAGGATCTTGTAATGTTATGTTTGATTGTTCTATAGGGAGAGAATATGTCAATATTTCGAAGGGAGTTGCTAAGGGTAGGTAGGCGGTAGAAAACAGAGTGCTTCTCTACTCCAAGACGTGAACGAGGTGTGTGGTGTAAATGGTGCTGACGTGTTGAACTGGAGGGAATGTGGGCGGGTGATTTGGAGGAGGGGGGGCAGGAATTGAGGATGAAAAGGATCTTCTAATGTTATGTTTGAATGTTCTATAGGGAGAGAATATGTTAATATTTGGAAGGGAGTTGATAAGGGAAGGTAGAAGGTGGAAAATAGAGTGCTTCTCTACTTCAAGACATGGGCGAGGTATGTGGTGTAAATGGTGCTGACGTGTTCAACGGGAGGGAATGTGGAGTGGGAAGTAGGTTAGTAGCCTGTTACATTTTGTGTAACCATTTATAATTTTATGTAGGAAACACAGGTCAGTAAATTGTAGACGGCTTCTTATACTCTGTGAGCTGCCAGAATGGTATTGACGTTTGGCCGGAAATTCCACGTCAGTCATCACCCCTCTGCCTCTTGACCAATCCATGTTCGCATAGTTGATGTCATAATACTCTGCGTTGCAATATTACAGCCCATGTGCTTCAGTGCCTGGTCAGCTGTATCACTGGCTTGTACAGTTTGGCAACTCGTTCTCAGACCACACGGCGAGACGAGAACTGTCAATCCTATTCTGGCAGCTCACAGAGTATAGGTCGAGTATATTGATCTGTTTTAAAATGTCAGATTTGACAAAGTGCCTTAGTGAAGGATTGCGAGCTTTGACTATTGTCTGTCTGTTAGGTAGTCAGCCCGAAGGCTGGTTGGATCCTCAAAAGCACCGCCGTTACGTTATGTGAGTAGATACCCACAAAAACCCAAGGCAGCGCTATATTGAGGCGTTCTAGGCAAGAAGAGGAGTGAGGTAGTTTGCCATTGCTTTCCTCACCGAGTCAGAACAGTAGTCCTAACCCTATGAGTAGAACCTTTCACAGCATTCACAGGCACTGACTGTGCCCTGAATGCCATTACTAAGCACCACCCATACCTCAGTAGCTTCCATATAATCACAGCCATGAGTGAGACTGAGACATCGGTGAAAAGCCACCTTTTACTCTAGCCTGTGCCAACTGACAAATGCAAATGTACTGTATTCATCAAGAGATGGCGAACAGGATTGATATGAAGAAATTGAAGACACTGTTCAATTTAGAAATATTGGTTATAGCCGATATAGACCAAATTGGGGAAGAGAAATCTAGGATAGAGAGAACATATGTGGTGAAGTGTAATTTAGTGCAGTGAGGTCTTTCATTTCTGTGAATCTGTATAGAATGCCGAGACTGCTCATTGCGCTAGATTTGATATGGCCAATGTGGGGAGAAAATGTCAGTTTATCATCGTGGATATCCATCTTCTATCTATGATGTCCATCTTAACATAGGCCCTGGGGGTAAATTGCATTGAAACTACAAGTTACAATATATGCACAAAGTCACTGTTTTCCAATGTTTTTGGTGTTAATTAGTATCATACTTCAATGTTTTCTTCTTTGCTCAGGTGGAGCAGCAGTGACCTGGAGTGTGGTGTGCTTGCCGTTAGTGAGCTCCTGCTCCAACCATGGGAGAATATATAAATACAAGGGGGGAAATTTTAATATGATATCTTGTGTTATTGTATTTTTTTCAAGCTACCTTGTATTTATGGTGCACTGAGCTGACATTGGTTTCACTGCCTTGTATTCATCTCTCACCATGTGCTATGGGCTATGGAACTTCTGATGCAGGTTTGCAATCTTCCAGTGTTATCATTGTTTTTTTTTCTTTTCTTCTGCAGGTGATATCTGCTGCTCAGGCAGGTTTCTCTGCAGATGGAATTGAACTGAATCCATGGCTGGTTGGTTATTCCAAACTGCAAGCCTACCGGCTTGGGCTGAGATCCATGACAAACTTCTATAGGCAAGATCTGTGGAAGACAAACCTTGCTCCATATAACAATGTTGTCATCTTTGGAGTACAAGAGATGGTCAGTATTTCTAGAGGCAGGAAAAATATCTTAAATCCATATACTGTATATTTTCTTTTTTATGAAATCTATGTTTGTAAGGCTTTAGTATGATGGAACACATGTATTAAGAAATTCTAACTGTAAATACCGGTACATACCTACCACCCATCTACGTTGTTAATTTTACCTAAGCATGCAATTCTGCATTACTTTTCCTTTCCAAGATGCCAGAACTGGAGAGAAAGCTTAGCCAAGAACTGAAAGATAATGCCTGTGTTGTTGCGTGTCGATTTCCATTTCCTTCTCGAACACCAGATGATACCCTTGGCTCTGGGATAGATACTGTGTGGCTGTATCAACACTGGAAGACCCACTGATAGTCCTCATTTGATAGGTAAGTGACATAGAAGGTAATGCCCGATAATGTTAGCTTCCAAAACTTTTGGAGGATATGCTTTTGTCTGTACTGTATGGCTTTAATAAAAGGTTTTTCTGTAATGCAAGCCACAAAAGAACTTAGAACTTTCAGGATGTAATGTAGTGTATATTGCCTGCTTCATAATGTTTTATCACTATCACTTGTGAACACATGCTCAAAAGGCCACTGGCTGAGTCAGGTGAGACGAGACTACAGCATCCGTCTGTCTCACCCCCTGACTCCAATAAGAACTTCATCCATCATCACTCATGCTTGTCTGTGCAGTACTGTGTACCATTTCTTCTTCAGGCAACGCATAGTTAATTAGTAAGACACCACAACAACCATTTTGCTCTACGTGGGACCACTCGCGTAATTTTCATTCAAGCGACCATTGGCAGATTAAAAAAATATATATATACGGTCATCAAAGAATTAGGAAGGTTACCATTGCATACTTAATAGTTGGCTATTGACATACGCAGACTGCAGTGGCTGCCGGTGGTATAAATAGCCAGGTGTGGCACCAACATTTCCGATGTCGCATTTTATATGGGAAGTTTATGCATGTAACAAAAATGTATTAGCGTTAGATAGTCTAAAAAACTACACTTCCCCGAAGGTTAAGCCTCTCAATCTTCGGAATAATAAACATTCTCAACATAAGAACATGACAACCAAAAGTATGTACAGCAACGGAAAATGTTATTACTAACAAAGACGTGCAGCATTTTCAAAAATTAGTTCAATTTTTCGAACATTCCTTTACTTACGAGCAAAGGAAAGAAGAGCAAAATTATACATGTTGCGTATTCGAACTCACAGAAATATAAGTTCCAAAGAAATTTTACCCTCAACAGTTGGTAACACATAGACACCACAAGAGACTCAGTTATCAATTACTCGATCTCACGAGAGCCTTACATACATTGTTCCGCACTGATCTGTACATTGTTTAGTTTTCTGATAATAAATTGTCATGTGGATGATCGGTTTGTGGAATTGTCAATCTTAGAAAATACGAAACTTAGAAAACACAAAAGTACAGAACTATTATGCAGGGCCGGTCTTAGGGGTGTGCGACATGTGCGGTCGCACAGGGCGCCAACGGTTAGGGGGGCGCCGAAGGCGTCCCCCAAAGATAGGCAAATTTCGATTTATTTCCTATTGAACAAATGGCAAGATAGGTAAATGCGAGTTCGTCAAACAAATAAGGGAATCAGTTTAATTTTAAAAAGTTCAACCGGTGTTATCTCTCACGACTGAAAATCCTACGCGCACCTTAGACCGTGACGGATCGAAGTTAAACACAGTGAAATAGTGATTAGCAAACACTATATCTTTCTCTCCCTTGCCTTTTCACTATCGCGAAAACGCAACCCGGCTCGACGCCCGGGACCACCCAAATCGCCCTTCAGCAGCGCTCGGGTATTTCCGAGATATTTCGGTTCGGTTCGCTGTTGTAGCAGAGCTGTAGCAAGGCGAAGGAGAGAGAAAGCGAGGAAGGCAGGGAGTGAGGTTGGAGAAAGGCAAGGCTTATAAACTACAGTAACTAGTAGTTTAGTAGCCTTGGGAGAAAGGGGTGTGGGTGTGGCACGAGCTAGAGACCGAGTCAAAGAGAAAGAAATCATAACAAACGGCACGTGTGGCTGGGTGAAGTCGGCGTCGACCCGCTTGTAGATGGCAGGACGCATTAGCACAATACACGGGAGTGTTATGGCCCTTGCTAATTGTCGTTCATTCGTGTTCGTGGTGCGGATGGTGTAAATTCGGAATGAAGAACAAGAAACCCTACAACAATGGCCTCCTCCGGTAAGGCTAGCGGAGCTGCAAACAAAAAAACAAAGGTTGCAGCATGCAGAAGAAGACAAGAAGGCAGCAGAAGCTTTTAAAAAATTCGTCCGACCTTCCAACATCAATAGACGGGAGATCTTCTCAAACAAATCATACTGATCAGTCCAATAATGTGCCGATCTGATCATTAATACTTTGACAGAAATGGGGTTAACGCTAGAAGACCTTCGAGGTCAAGGCTTTGACAACGGCACGAATATGAAGGGTAAACATAAAGGAGTTCAAACTCGCATTGTAAAACAGTTCCCTCGCGCAAAATATGTTCCATGTGGTAGGCATTCCTTAAACCCAGTTTTATCTGACTCGACCGAATGCTGTCCTTACTGCGTTACTCTATTTGGCATTATTCAAAGCATGTATGTTTTATTTTCGTCGTCTCCTGGCCGGTGGTCTATTTTGTTGGCTCGCATTTGTAATTTGACTTTAAAAGATTTGAGCAACACTATCTGGGAGTGTCGCATAGATGCAGTGAGGCCTTTTAGATACGACACGAATGGGGTAGGCCTAGTGGCAGCCTTAAAGGCCATTGAGGAGAATCCTGCTTTTTATTCGGGGCTACGCCATGAAGCTGAATACTTGGTGAAAGAAATTGTGACATTCGAATTTGTCGTTGCTGTTGTAGTATAGCACGACATTTTGTTTCAAGTAAACATAGCAAATCCATGCAAGCAGAAGCAATTGATAGACAAAAGGCGTCTTTTTTCGCAGAAGGTTGTATCGCGTACCTTGAAAAATATACCCAAGAAGACTAGGAATGCGCTATAACTTCGGCTAAAGAAATCATTGCGTCTGTGTCTCATGAGGTCGAAAAAGGTTGATGGAAAAGGAAGACTAGACCCCTAACGGTTGATTGAGGAAGATGACTCGGACCGAGTCATCGAGTCAAGCACTGAGAGTGACAGTTCTGAGTTAGAGTTGGAGCCGGAGATGTCAGAGGCTGAAGCTCAGGCTAAGGTTAAGCGCAAACAAGTGAAGCTACAACGGCTCTTCAAAAAAAGGTTTCTGTGACAAACTTCTAACAGTAGTTTTAACCCTTTGGCTTTCAAGGTAACGATCTATCGGTACCCACGTGTCCTGCGAAAACTGACACGGTAACGATCCGTCGTTACCCGTCTTTTTTATTATTAGTTCATTATTTATGCGCCAGATAGCAGCATTTTTGCACGGAATAAGAAGAATACAGTTGTATCTCACGTTATACTCCGCAGGAACTTCTGACTATCCGTATTTATCGATATTCTTAGAGTCTGAAACATGTGCTCACTGGAGTTCCATGCCTTGTTTATATCGTAATCGGCGGCAAACTTGCGTTTATTTATCTGTGTTTTCGTACGTGATTATATAGTAAAATTAAGTTATATCATAGGCAATATATTTAATTAACGTGTTAGTTCATTATTTAAATAGTTTTCTTAGGTAATTAGGTACATAGTGATGGTGAAGTGTTGGATATAGTTCTTTTAGATTAGGCCTAGTTATTTGCCGTGTGTGACATGGCGGGGAGACTTCATTTAGCTGATGATGATATGACTGAATATCTTGATAATTATTCAAGTGATAATGATTTTTCTCTGTCGGAAAGTGTAGAGGATAAAGTGTAATATCTTCATTGGTGAGTGCTACATATTCGTTTAAAAAAAAGCTGTGTTTTATGCAAAAATGACTGACATTCTTCAGTGTTACATCATTTTAAATATTTTAATCTATCCTTGGATCGAATGCACATAGAATCTTGATATTTACTATGCTAGTAAAAAATATTATAGCCTCTCTACTGACATGAGTAACAAACTTGGGCTGTGAATACCATTTTCTAGAATTACTTCCAACTTTCAAAATCTGAAACTTGTAACTTTGATTTCACATTTCCTATTTTTTATCATTAAACCCTTTTGGTTTAGAGACATGAATTACTTACAATAATAATAAGTGATGTGTACTCTAAAAGTTTACCAACTTTCATGTTGATATCTTCATTGGTGTGCCTTCCATGTAATTTTAAAAGAAGTGTGTACATAGTGTGGTAAATATGGCTGTCAGTTTTGACACATCCATCAGCTGAGAGCTTGAAAGCATAAGGGTTAAAGTCTGTAAGGAAGAGATTCTTTTTCTTTAAAGAGCATTCCGATACATGGGGATTTTAGTACGATCTAAAGACAATGCCTGGGTCTATTAGATAGTAGTCCACTCGTGGATCGTTGCTTGAACTTGCAAAAGCACCTTTCCAGTGGAAATAATGAGTCTGACATAAGTGGGATGGATCTATGTTCTGAGCTGCAACATTTGATCCCATGCCTACCACCAAACGCAAAAAACCCTTGCGCTGTGTTGCAGTTCATTTACAGCACGAATATGATTGGCGTTTTTCCAAACGTCGATGTAGCTTTGCGAATTCTCTTAACCTTGCCGGTAACTGTCGTTTCGGGTGAACGAAAATTGAAGTTGATTAAAACCTACCTGCGTGCTACAATGGGCCAGGAGAGACTGTCAAAACTTGCTTTAATTTCAATAGAGAACGATGTTGCGTGTTCACTCGATTTAGCCCAGTTAGTAAAACAGTTTGCTTCAGTCAAAGCACGGAAAGCTCCCTTCTCATAAGGTTTTGAGGTTTAGTGTGTTTTTTCTTGTGTCTCGTAGTCGTTTGAATTAGTAAAGCTTGATTCCTGTAAGAGTGTTTTTCCAGTGATTTTGTTATGTTGACATTTTGCATCACAAATGAAAAAATAGTTATTGTAATATGTTACGCATCACCTATTAGATAATAAAGTCCAGTATTTTTGCATCATGCGAGCGTACAGACGATATTTTGTATGTTACCTTGACTATCCCCTTACTACAACGCAGGTAAAGCACGTTCAAGTAATTTAGTAAATGGGTAAAAGTACTTTAGGTTCATGTTATTTAATTTCATCCGATAACTCGGTGCCTTGTCTTTGCCTGCATTTTCTACTTTATATTTTCACGATTCCTCTTTATGATACCTCATAATTTTTGCCAGAGTTAGGCAACCCGCCTCGCACAGAGGGGCGCAAAATCAAATTTCGCACAGGGCGCTGAAACCCCTAAGACCGGCCCTGCTATTATGGTTACTTAAACTTACCTAACTTGAATTGGAAATTTGCCCTCCTGTTTCTCATCGATGCAAACTTGTTAGTCACTTGTTGGTTGAAGTCTGGAATTGCCATCACAAGATCTCTTTCAATAGAAATCATCGCCAATGCCGATAATCTTTCCTGGGTCATGGAGTTCCTTAAGAATGTCTTTATTCTTTTTAAGGTGGAAAAGCACCTTTCTGCTTCAACAGACGTCATAGGAATAGTCAGAATTAACTTCAACAGTTTCAAGCTCTCGGTGAACGTTTTCCCTAGGTTGTTGGTTATTATAAACTCCGCTAGACTAACAGCGCCCGACAATGATCTAAATTCTTGTGCTAAATAGATGCAAGATAGTTCATGGTATAGTTTCACTTTTTCCAAAAATGTATTCACTAAACATACTGTCTTTAAGATATCTTCTGGAAACTTGGAAGAATACAAGGGGAACTTCTTTGGAAAAAACAGTGATGAAGCTACAAGATGACCTGAGAACCTAAAACGATCTTTAGCCTGGGAAATTATCACATCGCACACTTCTATTGCTTCTCTTTTCCTTTTCTTCGATGAGCAATCAGTAGATTCAATAGCACTGGTTAGATCAATGTCTTCTCGGATCTTGGTGATATTTATTTCAAATGCTTTAATAGCCTTATGTGCAGAATACACATCAATGTCTCCATGTTGTAGCTGACTGAAGAGAATTTCGACTAGTGGCATAACTTTATGGAAGAATTCCAGCCAATAATTGAACTCAAAGAAGGAGATAGAAGGGTCGAGTACCTCAAAATGGTAAAGGAAGGAATTCGAACAGATGAAGAAAGAGGGGTGGAAGAGGAATGGGCTGGATTTAAGAAGACACTAGTAGGTGCAGCAGAAGCAGTATGTGGGAGGACAAGTAGTAAGAAGAGGTGGAAGGAAACACCATGGTGGAATGAGAAGACAAAAGATATAGTAAGGGAAAAGAATAGAGCCTTTAGGAGGGGGTATCAAAATAGGACGGTATTTTATTTATTTATCGTATGGCTTCTAGTGCCGGGAGTGTCCGAGGACATGTTCGGCTCGCCTGAGTCTGTAGCTGCTTCCAGCGGACACCCTAAAGGGTGAGCTACCAGTTCTGTTCAATTTCAAGTAGTTCCAACTTTCGCCACCAGACATCAATGATACCTAGTGGCGAACGTTGGAACTTTGATAGAGCGTTCTGACGAAATCTAACAAATTTTGCTTTACACAAGTTTAGTCTGTGAAAGGATCTTTCACATGCCATAAATCTATGACATGGGACCGCCGGCTTTACTTCCCCTCCGAAGGAAGGCATACTGAAGGATTTTTAACGCTCTTAAAAAATCCGATGACTTCGGCCGGGTTTGAACCCACTATCTTGGGCATAGCAGTTCAGCATGCTACCGACTACGCCACCGAAGCCGCTATAGGACGGTAGAGACAAGGGAAGAGTACCAGGAAAGAAAGGAGGCGAAGAGAGTAGTGGCTGAGGAGAGAAGAAAGTGGATGGTAGAGTGGACAAAGATGATGAAGGAGGATAGTGAAGGTACAAAATAGGTCCTGTATGGGATGGTAAAAAATAAGAGGCGGAAGGATCCTACGGATTATGTTAGAATGGTGAACAAAAGGGGACAAGAGATAGAAAATAGGGAAGAACTGAAGAAAATGTGGAAAGAATATTTTGAAGAACTTCTGAACCCAAATGGAAAAGATGGTGAGGAGGAAGAAATCGGGGAAGAGGAAGATGAACTGCCAGCAGAAAAGGACTTAACATGGAAAGAAGTGGAAGATGCAGTGAACAAGATGAAAGGAGGGAAGGCACCGGGTGTGGATGAGTTGAGTGTGGAGATGGTGAGAGCAGCAGGAGAGGTGGGGATACAGTGGTTGTACCGAGTGATGAGGATAGCATGGAAGGAAAGGAAGACCCCAGAGGACTGGAAAAAAGGAATAATTGTCCCGATCTTCAAGAAAGGTAGTAGAACAGATTGCAGAAACTATCGGGCAATAACACTGATGAGTCATTGTGCAAAGATCTTCGAGAAAGTTTTGGAAAAGAGAATTAGGACAAGGATAGAAGGAGGGATGAGGGAAGAACAACATGGCTTCAGAGCAGGAAGGTCCACAGTGGATTTGATTTTTGCTGTAAGGCAGTTACAAGAACAGCACTATGAGTATGGAACAGATCTACTGATGGCCTTCCTGGACATTGAGAAAGCATATGACAGTGTATGCAGAAACAAAGTATGGAAGTCCCTGGAGGATAGAGGAGTAGAGAAATGGACTATAAAGAGGATAAAGGAGATGTACAAGGGAAGCGTGAGCTGTGTGAAAGTGGGAGGAGAGAGATCAGACTGGTTGGAACAGAGAAACGGCCTGAAACAAGGAATGCACTGTCACCGTTACTTTTCATTGTGGTGATGGATAACATAATGACCCGAGTGGTACAAGTAATTGGGGAAGGAAAGATGAAAGCAATGGTGTTTGCAGATGATTTGATGATTTGGGGAAACAAGGAGGAGGAGGTACAGGAACAGTTGGATGTGTGGGAAGGAGTAATACAAGGATAAGGGATGAAATTTAGCATAAATAAGAGTGAGATGGTGATCACAACAAGGAAGAAGAAAAGAACCACAACGGGAATAACAATTGGTGGGGAACAGCTGAAGAAAGTGGAGAGTTTCAAGTATCTGGGAAGCCTGATACAAGATAATGGAAGAAACGATAGAGAAATAAATGAGCGGGGGAGGCAGGCAGAAGCATTTCGGAGGAGTGTGAGAAGCATGTTATGGAGCAAGGATGTCCCTCAGAACAGCAAAAAGATCATATATCGGACATACTATGTCCCTATCCTGACGTATGCTTCGGAGACCTGGGTTATGAAAGGAAGGGAGAAGAGCAAAATACAGGCCAGTGAGATGAGGTTCTTGAGAAGCAGCATTGGAGCTACAAAGATGGACAGAATAAGAAATGAGAGGACCAGAGAATTAATGAAGGAGGAACCATTCCAGGATGGTATAGAGAAATCTAGACTTAGATGGTATGGACATATAAAACGAATGGAGGAGAAGAGGATACCCAGGAGAGTACACGAGACGAAGTGGGAAGGAAAGAGACCGAGAGACAGGTGGCTGAAGGGGGTGGAAATAAGCGTGAAGAAGAGAGGAGAAGACTGGACAAGGGTGGAGGCTGAGAGATGGTGGGAAGACGGAAGACGTTGGAGAGGCTTGTGTTCCAAACAGACCCGGCCAGTGGCTGGAAACTGTGCAAGATGATGATGATGAATTGAAACTGCAACTGGAAAGTACCTTTCCATGACCAAGAGCTTGGCAAATTGTAGTTTCACTCATTACAGTGTCGCCTTCCAATATCTCGTTCATACACTCGATGATTTGTTTCTTGCGCTCATAAATTGTGTTAACGCATCTTGATTGAAAATTCCACCTATTAGGACAAGCTCGTGGCAAACGCTTCTTCACTATATCATCGAGTATCGTGGTCCGCTGTGGGCTGTTGGAAAAGAATGCACAAATTCCTTGCAAACTCGAAAAAAATATTGTCACATTGCGGTTGATTGATGCTGCCTTGCTCATTACAAGATTAACTTGATGGGCATAGCAGTGCACATATTCTGCATAAGGATAGGATTTTTTCACTATAGCTTGAACCCCACCAGAGGAACCAGACATCACGTGCGCTCCATCATACGTCTGTGCCTTCAACTTTTGCGGAGTTTCATTCAATTTCTGCTTTTCTAATTCTTCCAATAAACACGCTGCTAATGTATGTGCATCATGTTTTTAGGGAGAAAGGAAACTCCAAAACCGTTCTACTGGTTTGCCTCTTACTACGTAACGGTACACAACAGCCTTCTGAAATATGTTTGAAATATCACTAGTTTCATCTGCTATAATGGCTTAAAATTCAGATTTCTTTATTTGTTTTGATATTTCTTCTTGGCAAACCTCCAAAATAATTTGTAAAAGTTAATTTTGGATTGTTTTGGATGTTCCTTTGAAAATAGTTGCCCTTTCTAAATGACCTTTCAACACAGCATCCAACTCAGTGCAAAAATTAATTAGCCCTCTGAAAACACCTGGATTTGTTGATGTTTCACTTTGATCATGACCACGCAAGGCCAGCTCGAAAGAGCCACAGAAACGAATACAGTTTTTTATAATATTTAACACATACCTATTGTGCCTAACTTTTTCGTTATATTCAGCAATTTTCCTTCTGTAGGCACTGTCTAATTGTGCAGTTACGTTAAAAGTTCCAAAAAATGTCAAATTCAAATAGTCTTGTATGTGAACAGCTGAAGATTCATGTTTCTTTATTTTAGTACTTAGGTGATTAATGTCCATAACTCCTATTTTGGTCCACGCGGATTCTCCACCAAACAATAGACATGGGAAACAAAATACAGCGTTTTTAATATCGCATCCACATAACCAATCATTATTGTCATAAATATCTCTTTTAAATACCCTCTTATACTGCCGATTTCCAGTTTTGATATTTTGGACAATACTTAAATCCGGAAATGGTCTACCGAGTGTTTTTACTGTAAGTTTATCCTCATCAGTACGCAGGGAAAACTGTCTCACTAGTAAATTATTTACACTATTCATTTTCATTTACATTCCACAGTACATTTTAGTCCTTGAAAAATTAATGTTTCAAACTAAACATTTGTCTACAATAATATGCGACGCGCAGGTCGCCGACGGGCGTCAACTAGAAAGACCTGCACTCGCCCCTTCGGAGGTCACACGATCATCATCATCATACAATAATATACTAACTTACAAGATATGGTACACAGATGATAAATGTGTGTTGTATATCGGGAAGTGGCGCGAACGCATAGGCAAACTAAACAAACCGCCGAATTTCGCTAGGCTAGAAATTTGGTAATGAACACAAAGGCCTACTCACAGTCAAGAGTCAACCAAATAATAATGCACAGTAGAGTATCTGCCAGGAACCAAAACACTAAATCAACTAAATACAGAACTATAATCGCAACTCAAAACATGCAAGAACCAGAGTGGTAAAATTAAACCGCTACAGTAACACCAACAATATGTTGCAAAATAGTTCAGCCACTTATCTACTTATAGCAATGGTGGCGTTCTTAGACTCGGTTTACAGTACAATTGACAAAAATATTAAATGAAATTATGATGCGAAAACATCTTAAATAATTGGGAGTGAACCAAACTAATGTTTGCCTTTGAAATTCCGATATTGGTACTGTTGTGGGTGGTCTGAGTGGTGTAGCATATCCTAGTGGTGTGGAAAAGAGACTACCGTCACAGGATAAGAGAAAGGTGGGTGGGATGTTTCCATTTGCGCCCATTGGTGTAATCTGGAATTGGAATTGAGTATTGTCAGGAGGCTGGCAGTTCCTTCGCAACTCCCTGCGACCCATGCTGGCCGGCATGTTATGTACAGGCTTGGCCTCGTCCCTGTACGCTGCGCTGTCTGCTTGGGAGTCGCCACAAGAGAGCTAACCCCCTGGAATTTGATTTGAAGGCGGGAGCTTGCCGGTAGCTTTAATAGGTGCAGTGTGAAGCATTAGGATAAATAATAACAAAAGATCGTTAAATTTGACACTTTTTCGAATACGTTAGATATAATAAACTAAAACATTAAGGGTAAAAAACGACGAATTAGGTGTAAGATTATTGGGAGTTGTGCAACACTGCAACAATGTCAGGAGCTGCCACTGGCAGACTGTAAGATATTGCTGCTTGTTGCCATTATTTGAACATTTCATCAATTTTAAATAATTCTTTCGTTGTTTTGATTGTTGTGGTGTTACATCTGTGAGCATTTTGCTCATATAGCGACCATTGGTGGGTTAAAAATCTTACTTTCTTTCATCAGTTAAGAAAAGTGATGTGCTTATAAAGTAACTTGTCTCCGTGTCTCTTCGCATCAATTCATGAATGAAAATCCACAGCCTGCTTCCAGTCTCCGACCGGGTCAGGAATGGAATGAATCCGTGGTTTAGGCGGCAACACGCCGGCCTCTCACCGCTGGGTCCGTGGTTCAAATCCTGGTCACTCCATGTGAGATCTGTGCTGGACAAAACGGAGGCAGACAGGTTTTTCTCCGGGTACTCCGGTTTTCCCTGTCAAAATTTCATTCCAGCAACACTCTCCACTATCATTTCATTTCATCTATCATTAATTTAATCCTTGCCCCAGAGGAGTGCGTCAGGCCTCGGCAGCCGGCACAGTTCATATCCTCGCCGCTAGATGGGGGCGCATCAATTCATATTACTTGAAAATTTAAATGGGGCAGATGACCTTTCTGTTCTGCCCCTTAAAGCAACAATAACTAATAAAACTATAAATGAAATGTACTTTTCCGTCAGCGGTAGCTACGTTCGCTAGGCCAGGGTCTCTGCGGACTCGGTAGACGTAGGTTCGAGCCCCTCTGTCAGCCGTCCTTGAAATGATTTTCCGTGGCTTCCCATTTTCAACTCCAGGCAAATGCTGGGGTGGTACCTTCTGACAGGCCATGGCCGCTTCCTTCCACTTCCTTGCCCTGTTTCATTAATCTTCATTCATTTCATCTCTCATTAACTCCTCTCATGAGGTTGGCATCAGGAAGGGCATCCGGCCGTAAGAACCATCCGCCACTTAGAATTTCATCGCATCTCATCCCCAACCCCATTGGAAACAGGAATAATAAGGGGTAGACATACATACTCACTTTACTGAAGGTCGAGGTTGGTCAGTAATGCCTTAAAGTAAATCATTTCTATTTTTTGCTGTTTTGTTTCCGTACTGACTTACAAGTTCTTTAATCAATTATATGTGTCCACCTGGTCAATTGGGGCGTGGTGGCATAGCTGTCAAGCTGTTGGCCTCTCACCAAGGTGGACCGGGTTCGATTCCCGGTCAATGCATGTGAGATTTCCGAAGTGAAATGCCATGTCCTGTAGTTCAGATTCCACGTAAAAAGGAGGTCCCGTGGCTCATGATCGCATGATTAATGGTCACGTAAAACTAAAAGCTTCCTTCCTTTCCCTTCACCTGGTCAATTATTGGTTAAACCTATTTAATACAAGTTTCGGACCTTTACTACAGCCCTTCTCCAGCACTTAAACTCTTAGGTACAAATTATACAAATTTCTCCTTAAAGAAATGATTGACAAAACCGCTCCAATCATTTGTGCGCACCCTGTATTTTTTTTTATTATTCCATTCTCAATTTATTAACTACAGTATTAAGTATGGGCAAGTATATGAAAAGGGCCCAGCTATAGCACCATTTCTGGGTTGTTTACATCTGTATCTACGTACTAGGCTATCTAGAAAAATAAACTTAAAACTACAATCTAGAATTTAGAAAATATGATATAATAATCAACTTAAATAGCATGATCAGGGTATGTTTGTACTTGCCTATAACCTTCTGATTCAGTTTGTTTTTAGTTTTAAGTCAAAAGAATGCAAATATGCATGATAGATAGATTTCAAGATTTGTAAGTTTCTATTGAGGTAATAGAAGCATTTTTCAGTGATGTCTATTAATCTATTATAGAATGCTTTTCAGTTGGTCAACATGTTTGTGCCAAATGAGGCAGGGAGTAGAGACATTTAAACACCCTAAGCTGAAAAATATATTGCATGAATTATTCATAACTTAATTAACACACTTTTTGTACAAAATTTTGTATAAATAGTTCATTTTAATATTTTGTACACTTTTTGTACAAAAAAGGGTTCAAGTATATATTACAATACATACGTGTCTAGGGGTAAGTTTTAGTGTAGTCGATGACGTCATGGATGATGTGCAAACGTTGATGTTAATTTGTTTGATGCTTTGGCTCGAATTGCCACCATTTTGTCAGCTGTGTGTGGTTTCAAACAGTGCATCTTTAGATGTCGATGTATTGACATATGTTCAAGTGCGACGTGTGGTGGTGAGTTACGAATATTCATACATTATGTTTAATTGTTCAATTTAATTGAAAAGTTGCAATGTACTCTTTTAAAGGCATGGTGAGACAAAGCCATTGGTCGCTACTTGGTTAGATGAAGGTTTTGACAAAACCAATGGCCACTACTAGGTTAGACGACTGTCTGGACGAAACCATTGGCCGCTACTAGGTTAGAAATTTACTGCTTGTACTGTCTTGGGTGTAAGTCCCAGGTTAGGTTTGTGTATGTATATATAGCCTTACTAACACATAGAATTTAACATGTATGCTTCTTTTAAACCTTTAGTGTATTCCAAGACATCATGACGTCATTTTGTGTCTAGGGTAATTTTGTAATGTATCGCCATCTATACGAGTCTCAAAAAAAACTGTGTTAATTAGGTTAACTTAGCATATAAATAATTCAAGTAATATTTTTTCAGGTTAGAGTGTTTAAATATTTGTACTCCCTGCCTAATGTAATTGGGCTCAATCATGTTGACTGACTGAAAGCATTCTATGATAGATTGTTAGGTTCTAGTTTAAAATGGAGTATACGGTATCCTAAGCTGGAAGTCAGGTACTAGTACTTTTTCACATACAGACACTTAAATTATATATTTAATGCTAGTGACCTAAAGAGAAATTGTAATAAAAGCTAAGCTCTTGTTCATTCCCACAGCTCCTGCTCACAGACAAAGGCTAGCTGCCAGTGACAAGGAACATCACTCAGACCACCATTGGAGTGAATACTCCCACAATCAGCGTTACCATCCTTGTTGTTGGGTTCGCTGGGATCTGACCATTTGGTGTAACCACTCTTGTCCAGCTCTTGCCCTAGAAAGTAGGAAGGAAGAGTTAGCAATGTGTAGTGAGCAAATATTTTGTAATTCTATCAAGGAGAAAGAAATTATTATTAGTAACTAGAGTAACAAAGTGTTTTAGAAATGTTGCACCACCTTTTAGGGCATGCATGTCCTGTGGGAAAATTATTAAATATGAAATAAAAACGTTTTTCACAGCATTGCTGCGGATATAATTGGAATATTTTAAATGACTATTGTGGTAACCAATATCCTCCTAACTTTTATGAGTCTTGTACATATGTCAACTAAGATAAATGTGTCTTTATCTGCACTGAAAATGTCCTCTTAGTTCAAGAAATATTAATATTTAAACTTATCTGTTTTTTTTGTCTCTTAACTGGAGACTTTCTCTTGCTGTGCCTTGCGTGTGAGTGCTCTTAAAAACAGTGACATACAGTATATGATAGTGACTAACATAAGAAGAGGGCTATGAAGTGGTTTAGTTTGTTGTTTTTGTAGCACATGATTGCAGTGTCCTTAAAATACGATGCATGTAGCTTGAAGCGTGAAGCTTTTTAAGATTGTTCTAAGAAACTACAAAGTGAGTTGAGAACGAACTCGCGGAGTTCCACAACCAGGTTGAGAATTGCATACCAAAGGATATGGGCTATTGTTGCTGTACTGCATGAGAGTGTGCTGGAGGTTCACATAAAGTCAGGATAGACATAGTACGGTAATTTAAGTGTCATACCAATTGAAAAAAAAAAAACTGCTTCAAGAACTAAGACTCACAGATTTATTCTATGACTTGGACATAGAAAAGGTTTTGTGCAAAGAGAGAAGACTTGAACTACGTAATTTACAAATGAAGTTGTAACCTTCGAAGACATATACTGGTACCTCACATAGCATTTATATGTTAACTACCATGAGTGTAGCCAATGGCTTGGCCATGTTGAAACACCCAATCTCGTGAGTATTTGCAGTTTTGACATGGTCTGTATAAAGACAATGGCTCAATGTTAAGGCTGTGCGGTCAAAAATTAAAATTTTGTTTTTATTTTTATTTTCATTCTTTAATCTCTAATATAGGTCTTTGTGAGACATTATATGCGTTTTGCAGAAAATAACAACGGCTCGTTTGCTGAGGACATGGCTTCAAAGTGGCTATTTTGAGCGTTAAAGGTACGATCACCACGACGAAACTAATAATCGGAAGACACCGAAATTTCTCTACAACAACCCCTGTAGTAGTACCTGCAATAGGAACAATTCTTATTTCGAAATTCAAATTTTGTATTAGCCTCTTCAGATTTGAATACCATTTTTAGTGAGAAAAAATTGTTATATTAACTTCAAAGTTATATTAATTTGAAGTGGATCTTATTCCGAGCAGTAGAAAAGTTTGATAAAGAAAATTGGTTCAGCAATATACCCGTGGTGCATGTTCCTTTCAGACTCTAAAAATCGCTGGCTGAATCAGTCACACACACATACACACACGCCCGCACACACACAGCGGTAAGACAAGGTCTTGGGCAAGAGCGCGCTAGGGCACCTGCCTTCCCCTCTCCTTCAGCACCTTTGCTATCGCAGCTTCCGCCCCCCTCCCTCCCTGGCTCATCCTGCCAGGCTACACGACCACAGTCTAGAGGAAATCGTAGAAGTGTTGTTATCTCACCCATTACTCCATACAGAATGTTAAAAATTATTTATCAGTTACTTGATAAAATTCTGTAAGTTATATTAGCAGAATAAAACATGTTTATGATCAATAGAACTTTATGTGAGTTGTAATCTTCAAAATTACGGGGCTACATGACCGCGTTGTCGCAGCCCCTAAACTTAAGAACCAACCAACCAATCTTCAAAATATATCAAAATAATATATATATATAAACGCGCTAATCTCTGGAACTACCAGTCGGATTCGAAAAATTCTTTTTTTAATGATAGCCAGATTCAAGAGGAATAGTTTAGGCTATGTTAAATTGCGGACAGACCACTCCGTTCCCTGCATTTAGGCCCTTTGGCACAAATCTACACCGTTTCACCGATCAGAACCAACATTTGTATACATACAATTTGGAACCCTGCGAGTAACACTGTCTGCATGAAATTTATGACAGACTGGTTCATTCCCTGCATTTAGGCCCTTTGGCACAAATCTACACCTTTTCACCGATCTGAACCAAAATGTGTATACATAGCCTTTGGAACCCTACGAGTAACACTGTTTACATGAAATTTTAGACAGACCACTCCATTCCCTGCATTTATGCCCTTTGGCACAAATCTACACCGTTTCACCGTTCTGAACAAATATTTGAATATTACCCTTTGGAACCCTGCGAGTAACATAGTCTACATGAAATTTCGGACAGACCATCCATTCCCTGCATTTAGGCCCTTTGGCACAAATCTACAACGTTTCACCGATCTGAACCAACATTTGTATACACACCCTTTGGAACATTGCGGGTAACACTGTCCACTTTAAATTTCGGACAGACCAATTAATTCCCTGCATTTAGGCCCTTTGACACAAATCTACACCGCTTCACCGATCTGAACCAAAATGTGTATACTTACCCTTTGGAACCCTGCGAGTAACACTGTTTACATGAAATTCCGGACAGACCACTCCATTCCCTGCATTTATGCCCTTCGGCACAAATCTACACCGTTTCACCAAGCTGAACCAAAATGTGTATACTTACCCTTTGGAACCCTACGAGGAACACTGTCTGCTTGAAATTTCGGACAGACCTCTCCATTCCCTGCATTTAGGCCCTTTGGCACAAATCTACACCGTTTCAACTATCTGGACCAAAATGTGTATACTTAACCCTTTGGAACCCTGCGAGTAACACTGTCAGCATGAAATTTCGGACAGACCACTCCATTCCCAGCTGCGAAAACCTCCGTCGTCCATTTTTGTCGGCTACGGAGGCTACATTTACACCCTGAACTACATCTCAGGGATGCTGCGTTGCCGTTGGTTGACACTTATCGCTTCCTGGGGCTCCATTTTGACAGCAAGTTAACGTGGCAGCACCATATACGGCAATTGAAAATGACATGTCTCAGGAAACTGAACATGCTCAGGTTTCTTAGAGGCACTACGTTGGGGGCTGACCGTGCGGTGCTGCTACGGTTCTACCAAGCCCTCGTCCTGTCCCGGCTAGACTATGGTTCTGCGGCATACGGTTCAGCAAGGCCGGCAACCTTGAAAATGCTGGACAGTATCCACCATAGTGGCGTTAGGCTGGCTACCGGTGCCTTCCGGACCAGCCCGATACCCAGCCTACTCGCCGAATCGGGTGTTCCACCTTTAAATTATAGACGCCAACATATGCTGCCAATGTGCGTCAAATGCCGCGACACCCGACCTATCAAGCTCTCTTCGGTACACAAATCCACCAGGGGTACGCCAAGCGGCCTCGTGCCACTCGGCCGGTTGGTATTAGACTTGATAGCTCGTGTACTGAAATAGGAGTGGCTGTAGGTCCCTGTATAATCCGGACATCTAGCGAGGTGCCTCCGTGGCAAGTCCCGCGTCCGGAAATTCGGTTAGATCTGCACCGAGGTCCTAAGGTGAACACGGATGCCTCCGTTTACCGGAGGCAGTTCCACAGCATAGTTCACCAATTTCCGGACGCTGACATTCTATACACGGATGGTTCGAAGGTGGATGAGAAGGTGGGTTGTGCTTACGTTATTGATGGTGCATATACCAAGATATGTTTGCCTGAGGCTTGTAGTGTGTTTACTGCGGAGCTCGTTGCCATCTATGATGCTCTGCAGTTTGCACTACAGGATGCTCGAATCCACTTTCTCGTGTGTATAGACTCTTTGAGTTCGTTGCAGTCAATTGCTACATGTTTCCCGCAACACCCCCTAGTGCAGCGAATCCACGACCTACTAGCCGGGCTGTGCCACGCTGACACTCGAATCTCCTCTCTGTGGCTTCCAAGCCACATGGGAATTGCGGGAAATGAGTTAGCAGATCAAGCTGCAAAAGAGGCGGTATCACTACCACCTCGACCAATGGAGGTACCCGCTAGAGATATTCGCTCTCAGTTACGCCTACAAGTTCTGGCTTTTTGGGAGAGTCAGTGGCTAGCTGACCCACTGCCCAGTAAACTGAGAGCGATCAAGGGAACAACTCGCGTGTGGCGGAGCTCCTTCCGGGCCCGGAGAGAGTCCGTCATTTTGTGTAGGCTAAGGATAGGTCATACAAGATCCACCCACTCGTACCTAATGAGAAGGGAAGACCCCCCACTTTGTACCTGTGGAGCCGTATTCACCGTGGCCCACATTTTCACCGAGTGTGTGGATCTTGCTGACTTACGAAGAAACCTTGGTTTGCAGACGACACTCAAACTTATATTAGCCGATGACGCGGTGGCTGCTGATCGCGTTATCCGCTTTATAAGTGAGAGTGGGTTAGGGCCAGCAATCTAAATTTTCCAGTGAACTTTGACTCAACGACTTGTTCGTTTTTGAATGATAATGTTTTGTTTTTTCCGTATTTTTTGTTTATTTTTATAATTTTTATATTTTATTTAATTGTTTGTTTTTGTTTTATTAATTTTTGGTCTTTTTAAATTTAGATGTCCACCTCAAAATTTTAAATTCAATTCAAAATTTGTATTCTTTAATTTGTGTTAAGAGGGGCAGATGACCTCGTAGTTCCGCCCCTTAAAACAACAATAACTAACTAACTCCATTCCCTGCATTTAGGCCATTTGGCACAAATCTACACCGTTTCACCGATCTGAACCAAATTTCACATACTTAGTCTACACTTTGGAACCCGACGAGTAACACCGTCTGCTTGAAATTTCGGACAGACCACTCCATTCCCTGTATTAGGTCCATTGGCATAAATCTACACCGTTTCACCTATCTGAATCACATTTTATACACTTACCCTTTGGAACCCTGCGGGTGACACTGTCCACTTTAAATTTCGGACAGACCACTCCATTTCCTGCACTTAGGCCCTTTATCACATATCTACACCGTTCCTCCTAATTGCACCAAATTATACATACACTTTGAAACCCTGTTGGTAACACTGTACACTTGATATTTTGGACAACGCTCTCCATTCCCTACATTTAGAATAACAAACAAACTTAACTTGAAAACCATGTATTAAGGCCTTAGAATCATTCATGTCCGTAGTAGTGTAAATGTAAGAGTATTTTAATAAGTCTATTGTTGACTGGCAATTCGGGCTGCATCACATCGCTCCTACCAGTGTTCTGGTGCAGAATTGCGAAAATAGTTGAATCTTGCGCTGCTTATAAATTGCAGTCACGGGGAGTAATTAGTCCAAAAAGACTTCTTTTGCCCCTTAAAACAGTTATCATCATGAACATATTAGAGAAATAATGGAAAATTTGGGCTATGCAAATAAATTTTCTATTCGCCGTCAAGGCAATCGCAAAAGGTTCCTTGATGAAATAAAACAGCAAAATGATCAGCAAGTGGAAAAAACTGAAGAGGAACTTTAAAAAGAAGCTGAAAATAAATTTCGGGTAAATTACTTTTTGTCTGTCGTAGATACTGCACTGAGCTGTGTAGAAAATAGTTTTAACGAAGTTAATTTTTTTCGGAATACTTTGGATTTCTCTTCGATCCTTCCAAGCTTTCCGATTTGGAGGAAAGTCAATTGAAAGACCATTGTCAAACACTCTCTAATTTTCTAAAAGACGGGGAGCTTGAAGATTTGGATGCAGAGGATCTTTTTCTGGAGCAACAATTATTTATGTACGCTGTTCTGCAATCTGTAAAAAGTGCTTGCGGTGCACTAGAGTACTTAGCCCCGATAAAGGAATCCTATCCTAATTTAACGACGACATATCGAATTATGCTTACAATTCCTATAACGGTTGCGTCGGGGGAAAGGAGTTTTTCCATTTTGAAACTAATGAAAACAAGTAGTTCCCTGAAAAACTAAAGCCTATTTTCATATATCCTACTTATGTTAATTGCCACTACCAACATACAAAATTTCAGTTTGATTGCTGTAATAGATTTGTAGATATTGAGAAACGACTAAATATTTCGGATGGTCGCCATGTTGGATTTTTATATATGTAGGTCATAGAGTTATGTACTGTTACATGAAGATTATTGTGTACGTGAAGGATTCAAACATCAATCGCATGATTAGGACACAAGAAGTAAAAACGAGATTTTAAAATTTCACACAGCTGCCATCTTGTGGTTATGGAAACATTTGTATAAGGATTTACTGTACCAAGTTTCACTGCACTCGGATGGTTATATTGTGAGAAATGTCCATGTGAATATTTTTACTTCGCGTCACCGCCATGTTGGATTTGTGATCGCCGGGTTATTGAAAGTCCTATAGGTGAACTTATGTTCATAGCCCCTATGAACATTAAAAGATCAGTTTGATTGCTATAATAGATTCATAGATATTGAGAATCGTCTAAATATTTCGGAAGGTCGCCATGTTGGATTGTTATATGTATAGGCCATAGAGTCATGTACCATTAAAGGAAAATTATTGCGTAGGTTCATTATTCAAACTTCCACTTCGATCGCATGATTACGACATAAGAAATAAAAACTTAATTTTAAAATTAGCACAGCCGCCATCCTGAGGTTATGTAAACAATTGAACTGAACTGAATTAAATACCAGTACATTACAATGTGTATAAACATTTGCTGTGCCAAGTTTCATTGCGTTTGGATCATTACATCGCAAGAAAAGTCTATTTAAAACTTTCAACTTCGTGTGGCCGCCATGTTCGTTTTTGAAAGTCTCATAAATTAACTTCCAGTAGTGCTCTTTATCTCCGTACAAAATTTTAGGGTGATAACGGTAATAGCTTCAGAGATATAGAATGCCGGTGAAATATTCCGCACAGCCGCCATGTTGCGATTATGTAAACAATTGAACGAAGTTAGATGTCAGTGCATTACAATGTGTATAAACATATACTGTACCAAGTTTCATTGCGTTTGGATGGTTAAATCGCGAGAAACGTCTATTTAAAAGTCGCAATTTCGCTTGGCCGCCATGTTGGTTTTGTAGTTACCAGGTTTACAAAAGTCATATAGGTGAACTTCTAGTAGTTCCCTTTATCACCGTACAAAATTCCAGGGTATTCTCGGTAAGAGTTTCGGAGATATTGATTGGTGATGAAATATTTCGCACAGCCGCCATGTTGGATTGGTGAGATGTAACAAAATTTGAAGGGCACGGTCGGGGTCATCCTGAATAGTTCTATGAATTTACCGAGTTTCATTGAAATCGCTCCAGCCTTTAAGATTATATTAGGGCAGCCGCGGCTCGTGGTGTTGGAGCTGGGGAAGGCTCAGCACGTAGTGGCAAAATGCTGGTATAACGCATTATACGACACCCACATACACGGCTGCAGGATTTTTAATTTCACGGTGAAAGGTGGGGGAGCTCAGAACAGACTTACAGATTGGCACCATTATGTTATTTTATAAAGCATTTTTTTTTCCTAATTAAAATGAATGTACTTACCTAGTTTCAACATTCAGGAAGAGGCAATGCATTCCGTTTCTAATTTAACCTACTCCCCATTCTAATTAGTCCCGATCAGAGGAGTCTGTTTCACGGTTGTACACTACCAAACAATCGCAATTTACTTAGAAAATACTGTGTTTACCAGCTAGAACTGTAAGGGAATTGATCTGTAACATAGTCCGAAAGTGAACCCGATCTTGAGGGATAAATGGAAACAAATAAATAAACACAATTGTAGATATTAAGAGCAGTGAAGCTACTTGCTATTACTTTATATAAACACATGACCTTTAATTCATAGGTTTGTAAGTGAAGTCTGCCCTCCTCTCCTTTAGAGCTGCAAAGTGGTCAATGACAAGCTCATTGAAGTTCGGTGACTCCAACAATTCCTTTTCTGTGGAACACATTGCAAGTGCACAGTCGGCCTTCCTTCATTGTGTTTCGTAAAAATGTTTTCACTCGTTTTAGGGTATAGAAACACCGCTATGCCTCTCCTGTGACCCTTCACAATCAGCCTAGTTTCGTGGTCGAGATTTTTGCCCGATACGCTACTAACTGAATTCATTGTCTTGTTGACATACACTTACCACTACTGTAGCTGGGGCTGCCAGACGTTCCGTTTTACCCGGAACAATTCCGTTGTTTCTTGTTTTGTTCCGCTTTCTGTTTTAATCTTTAACGGAACGCCAAATGTTCCGTTTTTTTGGTTCATTTGATAGTATATTCAATTTTGCACCAATTTTCAAATGTCCCGCTTCAGAATTGATTGTAATATCTAGCTTGTTTTCTGGTGATACAGGTGCAAGTTTGAAAGAGAAAATGACTTCTATGTCTGTGTTAGATATATGGATACATGTTATAGATATATTAGGGGCAACAACATTAAGGAGTATCGTAGTCCTTGTGAAGTTAATACTCAGCATTTCCCCCTCCAATGCATTTACGGAGAGAATATCAATTGGAGAGATTATACAAACAAACTCCATTGTTCACATATTACAATTATGACGAAAATTGTAGTGAATTTTATCAGAAGGTACTTACAAATAAAAGATGTTTGCAAAGGTTTGTTCAAATGAAAAGCATTTGTAAGTTGCTGGTGCCATAGGCCTATATGATATGTGTATTTGATTATGCAATGCTTATTTAATACATGAAAATGAAAATCCACAGCCTGCTTCCAGTCTCCGACCGGGTCAGGAATGGAATGAATGAAGCCCCCCCCCCATCGGTAGGATATAGACTGTGCCGGCTGCCGAGGCCTGACGCACTCCTCGGGGCAATGATGAAATGAAATGATAGTGGAGAGTGTTGCTGGAATGAAATTTAGACAGGGAAAACCGGAGTATCCGGAGAAAAACCTGTCTGTCTCCGTTTTGTCCAGCACAGAGCTCACATGGAGTGACCGGGATTTGAACCACGGACTCAGCGGTGAGAGACCGTTGTGCTGCCGCCTAGGCCACGGAGGCTTGCTTTATGTGTATTATTTATTACAACGTTCGACGACCTTGATTAAAAAAATGCAATGGCAACCCTAACTGTAGTCCATAACACGCAAATTAAGACTTGCCACTGACAAACAACATAATTAATGAACTAATTAAGTTACACCAACGATTTTAACGCGCGAACACTTGTTTACGAATACGCAGCATGGGCGGTGGCATATTTTAAACAGAATACTTTCCTTAAGTCTCGGTAGATGGCTCTGCTAACCCTTGCCACCTCATGGTGCTATCTGGCGGAAATATTTTAGTTATTATACATTAAGGGATACCATTTGAGTTCTCAATAATAATTATCACTTATTAGTCATATCTAACTGTTTCTGGTAACTTGTCATTATTAATCGTTCGAAGAGTGAAAGAGGGAAAGGATAAACTTTCATGAGAGTGGTTTCAGTCTCCTTGAACAACTTTGAATGCATTCCACAGAATAAGAATATCTTGTCGTCGTTGGCAAGCCTGGCTTAGGCTGTAGTCGCCTGAGCCTTAAGCGATACAATTGAAACGAATGGAGCTTTCATAACCACGCCTCCCGTCCCTGTTACATAGGAAGGAATGGGACATCGTAGGCGCAGCCTAACGGCGCTACTATCCATCTGAAAAACATTCTTTATCAACAGTTCCAAATATATTGACTCGTGACTGAATGAATTGAGTGAAATTTATAAATGTTTCCAATCAATATAAATTATAAATTCCTCAATTAAATACGGTATGTATATTTATAGAATCTTTCAGGAGAGGCTCCGCCTAAGAGCCTTTAATGACCAGCCGCGCCTGTATTAGGGGGACACACACGAATCACACAGACAGACACACGGACAAAAGGTGATCTCATAAGCCTATTTTTCCATAAATGAAAATAGGCTAAAAAACTATTTGCGATCAACGATGGCGCAGGAGCATCTGAACGGTTTGGCTACTCTGTCAATTGAATGTGAAACGGCCAAAAAATTAGAAATGAACGATTTAATGAGCACTTTTACCCTAGCAAAGGCCCGCAAAGCGCCTTTTACATAAATAAAAAGCTCCTAATACTAAACATAAAACAGATTTTTTTTAAATAAAAAATAAAAGCCTGCCTTGTAAACCATGTTATTTCTCGAACATAGGGGCCGTTCAGCTGATATTTATCGGTGGAAGTAGACTTATAGCACTTTTAGTAGTTTAGTTTATGAAAAACTGTATAGCCGAAGAAATGTTGAAATATGTAAACGTGATTGCGTATTATTATTAATGATGTGCGTTTGGGTAAGAAATTACATCAAGCACATGCTTTGTTTTCCATAATATATTATTTATGCCAAAAAAATCACCTGTGTTAGCTCATTATATCAGGTTTCCATTGATATAGCTTGTTGCTTTTATCTGATCAGGTGCTTCCTGTATCCAATTTTATGCTTAGGCCTATCCTATTTGTTGAGGTTTGTTTAGAAACTAGAAATGTAATAAAATGAGTTTTAACTAGCCTAAAATTGTAATTTCTTTTAAAACATCACTCTCCGTACAACATATCCACTTACAGTCTAACGCTATCAGTGAGAGAGAGAAGACATTGTGTGACGAGGAGAGGTAGGGGCGGAAGTAGGTGGTAAGTGACGGGTAGACAGATCACTAACACAAATGCCGCGGCTGTCCAACGGTGATAGTGCTGCCATCTCTTGCCTTGCGATTGATGGCGGTGGTGATCGCACAGCCTTAAGACGCACAAGAAAGACTTAACCAAAGAGATACAAATTTATATTTTATGGTATATGCTCGATGAATAGATTATATTGTTTTAGTATTGGTAATATATATGGGCTTATTATATACAAAATCATGGAATCCCTTTATTAGAATTTGTACCTGAACATTTTGAGTTTCCTTGGAATAAAATACTTGAGTGTGCGCCAGTTATATTATCTTTAGAGTTTGTGGTTTGAAGCATTTAAAAATTCATAATGTAGCATTTTGTAGCAAATTGGTTGAAAAAAAAAAAGGACTATTTTTAATATTGCATGTATTTTAAAAAAATATAATCACATACTATCATCATGTAACCTACAAAATACATTGACAAAATACATAAATACTGTATACAAACATTAAATTTGGTAATTAAATGTTAGCATTTGGTCCTTAGCTGGAAAAGAATTGTCTTCCATTGGAAACCTCCAATCACAGTCGATCCAAAAGAATAATAGATATATATATATATATATATTTAAAAAAATATAAATTTAAAAAATTAAAAAAAATAATTGAATACCTACTTTTTTAAAGGAAATCATTTTCTATAAACCAACAAGATGTTCAGTAAAGAACATATAGCCTACTTTCTCCTAAATGCATGGGTATTGTTATAACTCGTTGTCCTTTTCAAGGAGTGTAATTGAATGTTGGTTGTAGTAGCTTGTTGAAATACGTGCTATAGGGATATTAAACATGAATGTGAGGTGCCCTTTGCTAGTGCTACCTTTGTAAAAAATGTCATTCAATTCGGTTTCACCGTGTTTGAATTGATATGGGGAATGGATTTGCACACATACATGGCCGCTATTTGCGAACTATTGGGCTGATGACCTTGTAGTCAGTCATAAGATGCTTTCCACAAAAAGGCATGTTGTTGCAAAATCTGGTAGAGATCAAATTATTAGGATGGTCGTAATTTGATTTAAGCTTTTAACATTTGGGTGGCCGTCATTCCGTTTCCGTCAAGATGGCGGCGATATAAAACATGACACTGAGGTGCCCTTTGCTAGTGCTACCTCTGTACCAAATTTCGTTCAATTTGGTTTCACCGTGTTTGAATTGATAGGGGGAATTGATTTGCACACATACTTGGCCACCATCTGCAAACTATTGGGCTGATGATCTTGCAGTTTGGTCAGAATATGCTTCCCACATAAAGATATGTTGTTGCAAAATTTGGTAGAGACTAGATTATTAGGTTGGTCGTAATTACATTTTAGCTTTTAACATTTGGGTGGCCGCGATTACGTTTCCGTCAAGATGGCGGTGATATAAAACATGACACTGAGGTGCCCTTTGCTAGTGCTACCTCTGTACCAAATTTCATTCCATTCGGTTTCACCGTGTTCGAATTAATAGGGGGAATCGATTTTCACACAAAGATGGCCGCCATCCGCAAAATATTAGGCAAATGACCTATTCGTTTGCTCAAAGGATGCTCCCTCCATAAAGGTATGTTGTTGCAAAATTTGGTAGAGATCGGATGATTAGGTTAATCGTAATTTGATTTAAGCTTTGAACATTTGTGTGGCCGCCATTATGTTTCCGTCAAGATGGCGGCGATATAAAACATGACACTGAGGTGCCCTTTGCTAGTGCTACCTCTGTACCAAATTTCGTTCCATTCGGTTTCACCGTGTTTGAATTAATAGGGGGAATCGATTTTGACACAAAGATGGCCACCATCCACAAACTATTAGGCTAATGACCTATTAATTTGGTCAAAGGATGCTTCCTCCATGAAGGTATGTTGTTGCAAAATTTGGTAGAGATCGGATGATTAGGTTAGTCGTAATTTGATTTAAGCTTTGAACATTTGTGTGGCCGCCATTACGTTTCCGTCAAGATGGCGGCGATATAAAACATGACACTGAGGTGCCCTTTGCTAGTACTACCTCTGTACCAAATTACGTTCCATTCGGTTTCACCGTGTTCGAATTAATAGGGGGAATCGATTTTCACACAAAGATGGCCGCCATCCACAAACTATTAGGCTGATGACCTATTAGTTTGGTCAAAGGATGCTTCCTCCATGAAGGTATGTTGTTGCAAAATTTGGTAGAGATCGAATGATTAGGTTAGTCGTAATTTGATTTAAGCTTTGAACATTTGTGTGGCCGCCATTACGTTTCCGTCAAGGTGGCGGCGATATAAAACATGACACTGAGGTGTCCTTTGCTAGTGCTACCTTTGTACCAAATTTCGTTCAATTCGCGTTCACCGTGTTCGAATTGATAGGGGGGGACAGACATTCAGAGTACACACACTCACACACACACACACACACACACATACATACACAGACAGACACACTTTTTTTCACCCTGTGTTGATCTCATAAGTCTACTTTCATTTTTTGCAAAAATCGAAAGTAGGCTAAAAATATCACATTAATTTAGCAGAAAATAGATAATTTTGCATTTCAGAAAATTTGACATTTTATAGCAAATTCAAAATTGTTAAAATCTATGTGTAAAGGTGCTAAATTTTGAAGAAACATCGAGTATGAGTGTTAGACATACTGTATTTCACATCTGTCGATAATACCAAAAAATCACAAACTAATTATCGCCAATACTTTTGTATGCTTCCATCTTCATGAGTTGTGATTTAATGCACTTTTCGGAGGTCACACTGTGAGACAAGCAATGATAGGTCCTTGAATAGTCTGAACTAAAAGGTTCAAGATTGTTTACTTAAAGTAATCAATTTATCTGATGAGTAACAAATGAATCATAACCAAAATTTTAGAAGCCTAAAAAATTTGTGTCACAGTACACACAAATTATGTAGCTGTAAAAGCATGTCCACATTAGTGGAATCTTGCTCATAAACTTAATAAGCAATAAAATTAAAATTCATGGACGGAGGGAAGGGGGTCTATAGAAAAATGCTCTTCAGTTGGATAACTCATGTAGGTAGCTTGGGTGCTTAATATTCTACACATTACCTGAAATAAAATACACACTTACAAATGGAAAAGCACACTGTAAGACATTGGATATTCATGAAGCACTTTGCAGTTCATAATTACTGGTAAAAAGTAACTCCTTGAATTCAAGTGGGAACACTACTACTGCAACTACTGTACTACTGATATTAAAAATAAAAATCATCTTACCATAGACAGTAAAGAAATGTCCTTCATGGAATTGATCATGGAACCCTGCAAATATGTGATCCTTAGATGTCATATTATCTGATTTGGTTAGTCCGTTGAACATTTTCTTCACTGCTTTAGCCTCATTCTCGTTATTAATGATAACGAGATGTGCCTCGTCCCTAGCACAGATCTGCCTGGCCTTAGACCATGTTTCTGGATTAGTATATAGTTTGTAGTATCCTAGACCTGCCAAGATGGTATAATCTGAGCCAGGTTTCAGTGGTGGAGCTAAAAATAAAGAACAGCATATCAATCAAGCACTACAATCTTTTTTATATTTTAGTTTCCTTTCATTACTTGCAAAGTTGCCCAATGAAGTCACCTTTTAAGATTTTTAGGACAGTTCATGGACCTTAGCTCCTGATCAAGTTATCGTACTGAAGAATCGAACCTTCAACAATCTAGACGCATGCATTATCCATTCTCCCAGAATGGTCAGTGCATTTATTTCAGTCATCACCATTTAGACTGGTTTGATACAGCCCTCCATGTCTCGATGTCCTGAGCTAATTGTTTCGCACCCCCGGTGGAAGACTGCCACAAGTTAAAAGGACACTTTTTCAGGAGAAGCATTTAAAGATTTTGAGCTAATAGGAAGAGTACAAATATTTGCATAACTCAAGTGAAGGTAACGTATTACTAATTTCTAACATGGTCTAGTACTATACAATAACATATAACGTTCTTTCATGGATTATAATTATGTGTTTTAATAAAAAATATTAACAATGTTGAGTTATGGCAGTTTTCTATTCAGTGCCGTAGAATTGCTATTTATAGGATCTGAGTTGTGGCAGTTTTACAGGACACAGACTTCATCATAGGCATTTATAAGTACCACATAATTCAAAATTCATGTTTTTTGACTTGTGGCTGTCTTCCACTGGGGGTGCGGCTTAATCTCTACTTAGCTAGCACATCTTACATCTGAGGCAATGTGTTTTACATATCCTAACATTGGCCTATCCCTACAGTCCTTCACCCTTCCTTCAATGACCAAGTTTGCTATTCTTAGGTGCCTTTAGTATGTGTCCTACCAATCTATATTTTCTTTTCTATTAACACTTGCCAGGAACATATCTCCTCACTTGTCTTAATACCAGTTCATTTGTTATGCTATCTACTCAGCTAATCATCATATTTCTCCTGTAACACCACATTTGAAATGCTTCTATTTTTCTCTTTTCTGCTGCATCAACAGTTCAAGTGCCATGCTCCAGACCACCTTGTTGTATTTTCCTATATAGATTCATGATTGACATAGAAATTGCATAGACTGAAATTGCAGCAACCTTTAACGGTGTCATCCAATCGTACAGTATATTAATGTTTGGTCTGGTTGTGTTAAGTTTTTTGTTTTCCTCTGGTTACTTAATTTTTTTTTTTTTAATATAACCTTTTTAGTGTTTTTGTATTGTTTTTCCCTTTTTTCCATTGTTTAGAGCCATGTTCCTTTTAAAAATGTAATTTTATTCATCAATGCCAAAGCCAGAGAAGATTTGTATTTCTTTTTTCTTCTTCTTCCTCTTCTTCTTCAAGTGCCTTGTCCTCCAAGAGCATTGGCGATCGGTAGCATGATCTGCTGTTTGTCCATAGCTGTTCTAAACAGTGACACTGTATTAAGTCCAAACCACCGAATTAAGTTCTTTAGCCAGGATATTCGTCTGCGTCCTAGACCCCTAATGCCATCAATCCCTTGGATAATTAATTGCAAGAGGTGGTATTTGTTGCTGCACATGAAATGACCAAAGTATTCTAGTTTTCTCCTTTTGATGATACTGAGAATTTCCAAGTCTTTGTTCATACGCCGCAGTACTTCCACATTTGTGATTTCTGCTGTCCATGATATCCTTAAAATCCTGCAATACGTTCACATTTCAAATGCTATCAGTTTCTTACTTAAAACCTCGGTAAGTGTCCATGATTCAACTCTATAGAGCAGGACACTAAATACGTAGCATCTAAGCAGTCATGTGCGTAATGACAGACTTAAATCACGGCTGGTCAAAACGTTTCTCATTTTCATGAAAGAACTTCTGGCCTGCTCAATTCTACAGCGAATTTCTTGACTTAACTCCCAGTTATTATTGATTTAACATCCTAAATTTTTATATGATGAAACCCTTTCAATTAGTTCATTACCAAGTGTAAGAATGCCCTGAATTTCATCTTTGTTTGTACTAACAACCATCCACTTTGTTTTTTTACATTTAAATGTAATCCCATGGCATTTCTCTCTTCAAAAACAGAATCCAGTAGTGTTTGTAGATCATCCATACTTGTTGCAAGGATGACAGTGTCATCAGCATATCGGATGTTATTAATGATAGATCCATTTACCACTACTCCTTGAGACTTTCCATCAAGTGCAACTTGGAAAATCTTTTCAGAATAGATGTTGAAGAGGAGTGGAGAAAGAATGCAACCTTAAGATAAAATTTTCCTAATTTTTCTTAACAAGGCTTGACATGCCAAGAATAGGCATCGGAGATGAGTTCCTTTGAGCCACTATCCAAAGGACCAAATTGGACAAGATAAGGAACGAGAAGGTGAGGAGAGAGGCTGGGATCACGACATCAGTTCTACACAGGATCAGAACATCTATGTATGGTGGTTTGGACATGTAGAGAGGATGGAAGCGTCAAGAATACCCCAAGCATGACGAATAGAATACATAGTGTTATCACTGACTGAGTTCATCCGCGCTCCGCTCTTGGTCAGTGCTAGCGGCGCAGACCACCAACTCTACATAGTCAGCTGTACAAAAATGGAATACGCCGCGACCTTCGTAAACCTCTTTATGAAGGCCGCGGTTACGCTGATTATAACAAATTGTTTGTTTAGACTTATGAATAATACTGCCAAAAAGTTATTATTAATATTCTCAGTCCATATGTGGAAATATCTTTTAAAACCCTCCATTATCGTGCATGAGTCTGACAGCTCCATGGTTCGTTTTAGCTTTAATATCAAGCCAACAGTTCCAGATATGATCTTATCGTTTCGGGACATCTTACACCATACCTTAGTAAGCATTTTCCTAGAGTTGTGAAATGACGAACCTAAAAAATCTCCACACGTATCAGCTGCTGTGTCATGTAGGATTGATACCTGAAGCGCGCCCAATGATAAGTTATAACATTCTGTCAGTGAGTTGTAAGTGTGCTGTTATAGCGGTTTGGTACGTTGGCTTAGTGAATATCAGTAAAGAGATTACGTCTTACGCAAACCAAAGGATGTAGATGAATTGTGTCGCCTTCTGGTGAAAGACAACGTATCGCTAGTTCATGATAATTTAAAAAAATTAATGGTGACTCTGATATCTGAAGACCAAGTTGAAACAAGATCCGGAGACTCGGATACAGACGATGATATTGATCAGGAGGATGGTAACGGAAGCGAATAATTGAATGGCAGTTTATTTTATTAGTAGGTAGGCCATTAATATTATTATTATTATTATATTATTCTTGACTCTGGCAAGAAACTTTAATTCTGGTGTGAAGGTTTGAGCGGAGTAGGCTACATTCAGCTTCGTGAGGCAACACTGAGAAGAGGATGTTCGATTCCCTCCTCAGCACTGCCTTTATAATTAAATCTTCCGAAAAATGCACCTCACATATTTTACTTTTGATCGACAATCGCTTATCTTTCCGTGGAATAACTCTCGCCCATTTCGCAAACAGATTTGTTTCTTTTCCGTGGTTACTCCACTTCTACTCCAAGTAAATGCTGGGTTGGTTCCTAACTTATGACCACGGCCACCTCCTTCCCAATCCTAATCCCAATTTACAAATACATATACTAGTACAGCCATATAATATCTCAGGTTATCACACAAATTCCACACACAGCCAAATACATGGGGTTATATGACCACAATGACACAACCCCTAAAATAAGCAACAACTAGGCTATAAAATAATATTTTTAAACATAGCTTGTCACTTTGGAGCACATAAAGCAAACATCAGATTGCAAATAACACTGGCACTTTTCTCAAATGAAGTACCTCGTGATGTAGCAACTAGCGTTCATGGCTGTCGCTCCATAGGCCCAGGCTATGCCACGAAATTTTAATTCTGGTGTGGGGGCTGGAATAGAGTACACTGAGCCTCGTGAGGCAAAACTGCGAAGAGGAGGGTTCGATTCCCACCTCAGCCATTCTGAAAGTGGTTTTCCGTGGTTTCCCACTTCTACTCCAGGCGAATGCTGGTACGATTCGTAACTTAATGCCACAGCCGCTTCCATCCCATTACTTAGCTGAATTGTTTCCTGATAGGTGCCTTTCATGATTAGTGGATAGATATTTTGTTCAATTTGGAAAAAGGGGGTTATGATCCTGGTTTTAATTTCCACTTCACCCGAGGAAGTTACACATTCTCACGGTTCACTAAGAAACAGTCCGCCTTTATAATTAAATCTTCCGAAAAATGCACGTCACATATTCTACTTTTGATCGACAATCGCTTATCTTTCCGCGGAATAAGTCTCGCCCATTTCGCAAACAGATTTGTTTCTTTTGATGATGTGAAAAAAGGTCTACCATCCGCTTCCCTTCTGTAACCCTAATTACATCCAGGAACGAAACAGTTCAACATTTTCTCGAAGCAGTAAAAAATGTAGTTCTTCGCACACACAAGGCACTGCATAGCCTCCAACACAGACATTCGTAAAATATTACAAAGAAACAAATTCCCTCGCATATATGACTTCTCGCACGCAGGATATTACAGTACTAACCTCGTAGGTCTCGCATGTGTTGAGGTGCAGAGCGACTTCCACGCCACACAGTGGCAGGGCCATGAACGACAATGCTAAGAAAGCGGAGTGATGACACTTTTTATTTCTATTAGTCATGGTCCAAGTAAACTTCGAAAAGGAGGTGGAAGGAAGACAACCGCTGGGACGACCTAGAACCCGTTGGATGGACATTGTTAAGATGGACATCACTCTTATGGGTAGAACATTTGAAGACATCATGAAAAACAAAGTGTTTAGGAATAAAATGGAATGGAGTAGGCTTATCAAAAGTACCCAGGAAAATGAAACTCTAAACTGATGATGATGAAGGCTGTTTTTATCAAGATCTTTTTTACTTTATTTTCATTTAAACGTGGTTTTACTAGGAGAACACTTGGAAGATAATATAAGTAAATAAGAATTTCAAATAAGAGATAATTTAATAATATTCTTCATTTATTTTGTATTGCATGTTTCTGCTTGACTCCTGTTTATATCCTATTTTTATTTTCCCTGTCTTCATTGGCTGTGTTTGTCTGGATATTGCTCCTTCCACTTCAAGATAGAAAAGCTAGTTGAAGAATGTGTTATTTAGAGTAACAGAAGAACGGATTGCTGTCCACTGTTCTGAGAAGACCAATGGTTCGAAATTAACTTAACGAGGGGCTACATGTTTGAATAGCCATTTTGAGTAGATTGATGGTGTGAATGCCACTTTTATAAACAGCAGTATTGTAACCTTATTTTGACATTCGTTATTTATATCATGTGTTATTTCGGCAGTTAATTAGCCACAAGTTATTAAGTGTAGGTTTAGTCCATATAATGTATTATCATGATTAGGTTTTGTTACGGTATTAAGTTGACAGAAGTCAGAGGCTGTTTTTGTAATTAGCTAGCGCTTGAGCACTAAGGGTCATTTCATGAGCTTACGTCTTCTCCCAGAACAGCAAGATGTGAAGAGAGGAACTCAACGAGACCTGGTGGAAGACAGTCGCAGGAGGACAGTTTTGCAGGAGTTGTATTTAGGACGTATGCCAGTCCGATACATTATGGTGTTGGCAGTGTCATGCGCATAACATCATAAGAGTGGTTAAGGGACTTACAATCCACCACCAATATTAATTCTGAGTAATCTAAATACCACAGAATTAATAGTAGCCTGTTATTTACAATAAATTCCACGTATGAAGATGGACTTCTACCGCCTACAACAGCAGCTTTCTCTTGGGGAGAGACTCTTCAATAAAGCCAAATCATCGTTTGGTAAGCTCATTGACTTTATGCACAAGCTCTCTTTCTTCACTCTTGAATAAATCAACCTAAAGTATTAAATTCAGATCTAGATTAAATTAAATTCATAACGCCTCCGTTTTCTTGCAACTTTTGCCTGTCTTAAATTCTTTTGTTTACTTTCTACGTTAAGTCATTAATTAATGCATTTTCCTAACTTGGTTGTTTTTTATGCCATTAAATTTTTATTTAAAGTAAATGCAGTCTGTCTCCTTTCTAGATGATAGAAATAGATATAAGCCATCCTCTTTTCCCCGAAGCAAATGTTATTCAGGTTAATGACTAAGTCATACCACGACTTGAGTCGATGGAGTCTGGTGAATGTTCTACCTGAGCTAGGACGTAAAGTTATTTATGATTTATTGGGTTATCGCTCTCAGATCGTACCCTTGGCGCCCAACACTCTTACATATAACTTCAGATCCGGTGACCACTGATGGGTCATATCAAATGGTAAGTCAGGTAAAAAAAAATTGGATACAGAAATTAATAATCTGGCAGGTTTTGGTCTTATATATTGTTCCAAATTAACATACACAGCCAGAAGAACCGTTACATTGTCGCCATAAACGTGGGACGAAAACCTGATAACATTTGTGGAGGGAAAAGTGACATATTTCTGTACCTGCATTTTGGGGGATTTTATATATCAACGTGAGTCAGAATGAGTGATTCAGAAGACGATATGCTACTACGTAGTCAAAAACAACTAGGGAGTAAGATGACGAAGGAGAAAGAGGATGAAGCGCGTAGTAAGTTAGTAGAGGAAGGTGAAAGCAGCACAGGGATGATGTCGGAGGTAAATCCCAGTAATGATGGTGAGAAAGAAAGTCCGGGAGATATGAAGAGCATGTTTGCGAGTCTTATACATGTATTAAATACGAAATTTGATCAAAACAGTAAAGAAATTAGTAGTAAACTAAACGATAAATTGGAGGAAAACAGTAAAGAAATTAGTAGTAAACTAAACGATAAATTGGAGGAAAACAGTAGGGAAATTAAAGAAAGTAATAAAGAACTGAATAGTAAATTGGATCAAAACAGAAAAGAAATTAGTAGTAAACTAAACGATAAATTGGAGGAAAACAGTAGGGAAATTAAAGGAAGTAATAAAGAACTTAACAGTAAATTGGATCAAAACAGTAAGGAGATGGATAAGAGATTTGAGCAAATTAAGGGTGAAATCAGGGGTGTGATGGAAGAGAAGACGAAAGAAATCCTAGCTGACATAGAGAGTAGATTGAGGAGGGTGCAAGATGAACTTGAGAGTAAAATAAGTAAGCAAGCTGAGGAATCTAAAGAGTTAATACAGCTAGAGACGAAGCAAATTAAGAAACAATTGGGAGGAGAAATTGAAAAAGTTCAGAGTACAGCTATGGAGGTTAAAGAACAGCTGGGGGGAGAAATTAAAAACCTTCAGGGAGTAACAACGGAAATTAAAGAACAGCTGGGCGGCAAAATCGATAAGGTTCAAGCAGAAATTAGTAAAGAAGTTGAAAATTTGAAGAAACAGAGTAAGGAAAGTATAAGTAAAATTCAAGAAACACAGGATAGGCTGAATGATAAAGTTGAAGCAACAGATGGGAGCATAAACGCAAAAGTTATTAGTATGGAGAAACGAGCAGAGGAGAAAATTGTCGAGCTTCAAAATAAATTAAAGTCTAGAATAAGACAAGAAGCAGGTCAGAGTCGAACGACATATATGAATAGTACGCATAAAGAAATAGAGTTAGGGAAATTTAGCAATCGGCAAGGATGCCCCATGGAGTTTCTAAATACTATTGAAGTGAGGTTTAAAGAAAGATTGGAGGACGGAAACATCGAATGGTGTAATGTTGTTGAAGTATTAGAACAGGCCTTCGTAGGGGAAACCAAAAACTGGTTTGCAGTTTATAGGGACGGTTTTGAAGATATCACAGACTTCAGACATAAATTTTGTGATAAGTTTTGGAGTGAGAGCATACAATCATGGTATCGTGAGGGAATCGTGTGCGGAAAATACAACGCAAGGGGTAATCTCAATATGACGGAGTATTTCCTGGGGCAAGTGTTGGTTTGTAAATACTTGGATGGACTGAGAGAGGAAAAAGATGTGGTAAGGCTCCTGTTAAGGCATTTCCCTTACCGATTCAAAGAGGCGGCATGCATACAAAATGTAAAAACTGTCACGCAAGTAGAGAGCCTACTAGGTACCTTTGATGCGCTAGGGAAAGGTTCAAGTGAAGAAACAGTCACTAGAAACCAGGGCAATTATAACAATCAGTCTCAGGATGCAAGAAATCAAGGAACGCAGGGAAACAGTGGCGAAGGAGGCAATTATCAAAATAGGGGTCAGAGTGGAAACAATTACCAAAACCGGGGTAATAATCTTGTGACGCCCTATCAAAACAGGAATAATTACTCGCAAGGCAGGAATTATGAATCGCGAGGAAATCAAGGTAGGGGGAATGATGGACGCAACGGACACGGACAGGGTAACTACGGTAATAACCCTAATGTTAATCAGAACCGAGGATATGGGAGAGGTAATCCCGTAGGTAATAATGAAAATAGTAACCAACAGAATGTGAATAGTGATAGCCAGACGAGCGTTGCGACCACTAGTGAAGGTAGAGACAATAATATTAATTTAAACGCGAGCCAGACTGCATCATAAGGTCAGGATCTCAGTCTGCAACGTGCCCTGTTTTAACCCTGATACAGGAACACTATGACCTAAACGTAAGGAATGATTTGTTAAGTGAACTATGTGACGAAGCAATATTACCAGTGGCGGGTAATATAAGTCCGATCATTAAGCTACACGTGTCCGGGACGTGTACGAATGTGTTAATAGACAGTGGCTGTGTAAGGAGTTGCATAAGCAATGCGTATTATGATAAATTAAAGGGAACTGGGGTAAACTTTGAAGAATTGCCAATTAAGAGTACTTTTGTAATCACAGCCGTGGGTAGGAAGTCTAAAATTATATCAAAACAGGTGTTAATAGAGATAAATATAAACAGTCACGTAGAGAAGCAAGTGTGCCTTGTAATTCCAAATCTAGTGTACGACGTAATTATGGGTTCTGATTGGCTGACTAGGGTGTCAGGAAACATATGTTATGAAGAGTGCTGTATTACATTTAAATTTGGTGGTGCTGAAGTGGTGATACCGTTCAATGAACAATATAGGAGTAGTGTAGTAGGAGTGATGTGTACGTTAAATGAGATGTCTCAAGCTATAGAGCAAGAGTCAGTAACTTTTGTAGGCAGTGTGGTTATGAACGAGAGTCTTGATGACTCGTTACGTGAAGCTGCGTTTCTTGGAGATGTAGAGGAAGATAAGTGTATGCTTCTCTACGATGTTTTGTCAAATAATAGTAGGATATTTGAAGATCGAATTGGTAGAGCCAATTGTTATGTCCACTCATTGAACGTTGTTGACAATTCGGTATTTACCGGCCACCGCTATCCTGTGCCTTTTGTCTATCAGAAAGCCGTAGAAAGTCAGATCAATCAGATGCTTCAGGACGGTATAATTGAGTATTCTAACAGCCCCTATGTAAATTCACTTATTACAGTACCTAAGGCAGACAGAAAAGTCAGGATATGTTTAGATGCGCGTTTAGTTAATGCACACATTTCATCAGACCAATTAAAATCTATGTCTATAGAGGAGCTAATGCAAACTTTTGAGGGAAAACAATTTTTTACGTGTGTTGATTTAAGTTCTAGTTTCTGGCAAGTTCCTCTTAAAGTTGAAGATAGAGCCTTTACCGCTTTTAGTCATCAGTACAATCTGTACCAATTTTGCAGGGTACCCTATGGATTAAAGAGCAGTTCAGCAGCGCTGATAAGAGCACTGAACATAGCTTTAGGTGATAACACGGGAGATTATGTAACTATATATATTGATGATCTTGTAATCAGTTCGCGTACTTTTGAAGAGCATTTGGTTCACTTGGACACGGTTTTTAAGAGACTAGATAAGGCAGGGTTCACCCTGAAATTGTCAAAATCTACGTTTTGTAAGTCACAAGTAACTTTCCTGGGTCATAGTGTGTCACGTTCAGGGGTAACTCCAGAAGAAAGTCGGATTAACAAAATCCTCGATGCAAGTGTGCCACAAAATGTTAAACAGCTGAAGACGTATTTAGGAATCTGTAATTTTTTTAGACGATTTGTGTTAAAATATTCTAAGTTAGTAGAACCATTCAGGGACCTCTTAAAGCAAGGAAGCAGATGGAGATGGGATGTGACTCATGACGAGGCATTTCAAGCTCTGAAACGAGGTTTTGAACAAGCAGTTGTTTTAAAATATCCAATAAGAGACCAGGAATATGTGGTGATGACAGATGCCTCACATATAGGTATAGCAGGAGTCTTGTGCCAGAGAGATACGGAGGGAAATTTACGGATTGTATCCTTAGCCTCGCGTGGACTTTCTGCCGCTGAGAAACGCTACACCATCACAGAATTAGAGCTACTTGGGATAGTATTTAGTTTAGGGAAATTCCGTATGTATCTACTCGGAAGTAAATTTGAGATCCACACAGATCACCACGCATTGTTGTACATGAAAACATGCAAATTAAGTTCAAATAGAGTAAGCCGTTGGATTCTAGCATTACAAGAATATGACTTCACAGTTATGCACATTAAGGGTAAAGATAATATCCTAGCCGACATGTTATCACGTGACTCCAGTCTAAGCAGGGATAATTCTATTATTAAAGCAGAAGAAGGGATTTTATTGTGCACTTGTGTAGATCAAGGCAATAAGGCATCGTTACAGAAACTGAAAGACATGCTAGTGGAACAGCGTGATGATGTAATCTTGGGTGAGGCACTCGCAAGGTTGGAAGGGAGCAACTCAGACATAGTGAAAGTGGGAAGGTTCGCATATAAAATGCAGGACGGCCTTCTCGCAAGGAGATGTAGGAAGGATCGCTGGGCAATATGCGTACCGGGCACTTTGAGGGAGGAATTAATATGGTTTATGCATAAGGAGCTGGGACACTTTGGAGCCAGCAAAGTACTTTATGAAATTGCTCATGACTTTATCTGGGAGAAAATGGGAAGGGACATTAGAAAAACCATAGCTAAGTGTAACACCTGTCAGAGGAGCAAGTATCCAGTAAGATATCTAGTTGGGGAAAGACAGGCAGTTCTCACAAGTAGTCCCGGCGAACTACTGTGTGTGGACCTATTTGGCCCAGTCATTCGAGGTCAGTACGGCTACGAATATATATTCATAGTTATTGATGCATTCAGTAAATACATCAAACTGTATGCGCTAAGGAAAGCCACGGGACTCGCATGTAGCCGACTGATCATTAACAAGTATATACCCGAGTTTGGCGTTCCGCTCAGGATATCATCTGACAGTGGACCACAGTTCACTGCAAAGAAATGGAGAACCAGTATGCAGGAAGCTGGTATCACACAGGTTCATTCGTCTGTAAGATACCCCCAAGGAAATTCTGCAGAGAGACCGTTAAGGGAAGTGGCTCGTCTTTTTCGCACTCTGGTGAATGACAAACATTCGGCTTGGGTTGGACATCTTCCCAAAGTCAAGACTTGGCTGAATTCTGTCCAGCACGAGAGCACGAAGATGACACCGTACGAAGTTCACTTCGGTAAAAGACCACAGAATGAACTAGCTAGAGTATTGGGCTTAAATGAGGGGAAACTACCAGGGATGGATTACATTGTCCAGTTGGCGAAACATAATTTATCAAAGTCAGCTGCAAAAAGAATTCGCCAACAAAAGCAAACGAAATTCGACCTATTCAATCCGGGAGACAGAGTCCTGTTAAGAGTACCGAAGCAGTCGAATAAATTAGAGAAAGTGATGAGCCAGTTCTTTTTTTTATATGAAGGCCCTTACACGGTTACCAAACGTATAGGCAATACTGCCTATGTACTAGAAGACGATACGTCAACTCGATTGTACGGCACGTACAACATAAATAGCCTTCGGAAGTATATATCTTAAGTGAACCAGAAACAGGCAATATTGCAAACATTATGCTGTTGAGCAGGTAAATCAAAATGGTAAAGACCTAGGTATTAATGAGGTATCAGATGTGGTCAGTATCATTGATCTGTGTGAGATTAACTGTTAAAGAGGAGAGGGAATCGAGATGAAGGGAGAACTGGTATGGAGTTTGGGACTTAAAGGGAGTTTTATCTAAAGGGACAAACAGGACAGAAATATGATGGATTGTATGTATTTCTAGTGTTGTTCTTTTTTTCAGTGATATACACGTAATGACATATGAGAGAGAGTTTGGGTGATAGTCATATAGCACAACCAAATTACTAGTGATTGTGTGTGTGATTGACCTCACTCAAAGCACTCAAAATGGGAATTCCAAAATCAACGAACTTGCAATACAAGGTGGTTTGGGAAATCAAACTGCAGATCACAAAGTGAACTCGTGTGATTTGAAATAAGAAAATGTGACAAAGGGGAAATAAGAGAACACATATATGTCTTTTTTTTCTTACACATATAGGTAAAATAAGCAATGAGCGGTAATGACCGCAAGACAATAAAAAGAAAACAATAAGCTATATGCGATTGAGACATAATAGCCTAAGCAAAAAACATTGGTGTTAAACCAAAAGAAGAAATGTTGATTGAATATATAAATGTCTATAAGGGTAATTTATTACGTGTATTATGTTATATTAGGGTTCTATGTTAATTTACACGTGTCTTAGGAAGATCACGCGGAATATAGTAAACGATAGTCTGCGTGATTTTCCGGGACGAATGTAACCTTATTTTGAAGGGTACGATTATGCCACTGACGTTATGTCAAAATTTGACATTCGTTATTTATATCATGTGTTATTTCGGCAGTTAATTAGCCACAAGTTATTAAGTGTAGGTTTAGTCCATATAATGTATTATCATGATTAGGTTTTGTTGCGGTATTAAGTTGACAGAAGTCAGAGGCTGTTTTTGTAATTAGCTAGCGCTTGAGCACTAAGGGTCATTTCATGAGCTTACGTCTTCTCCCAGAACAGCAAGATGTGAAGAGAGGAACTCAACGAGACCTGGTGGAAGACAGTCGCAGGAGGACAGTTTTGCAGGAGTTGTATTTAGGACGTATGCCAGTCCGATACATTATGGTGTTGGCAGTGTCATGCGCATAACATCATAAGAGTGGTTAAGGGACTTACAATCCACCACCAATATTAATTCTGAGTAATCTAAATACCACAGAATTAATAGTAGCCTGTTATTTACAATAAATTCCACGTATGAAGATGGACTTCTACCGCCTACAGCAGCAGCTTTCTCTTGGGGAGAGACTCTTCAATAAAGCCAAATCATCGTTTGGTAAGCTCATTGACTTTATGCACAAGCTCTCTTTCTTCACTCTTGAATAAATCAACCTAAAGTATTAAATTCAGATCTAGATTAAATTAAATTCATAACGCCTCCGTTTTCTTGCAACTTTTGCCTGTCTTAAATTCTTTTGTTTACTTTCTATGTTAAGTCATTAATTAATGCATTTTCCTAACTTGGTTGTTTTTTATGCCATTAAATTTTTATTTAAAGTAAATGCAGTCTGTCTCCTTTCTAGATGATAGAAATAGATATAAGCCATCCTCTTTTCCCCGAAGCAAATGTTATTCAGGTTAATGACTAAGTCATACCACGACTTGAGTCGATGGAGTCTGGTGAATGTTCTACCTGAGCTAGGACGTAAAGTTATTTATGATTTATTGGGTTATCGCTCTCAGATCGAACCCTTGGCGCCCAACACTCTTACATATAACTTCAGATCCGGTGACCACTGATGGGTCATATCAAATGGTAAGTCAGGTAAATAAAAATTGGATACAGAAATTAATAATCTGGCAGGTTTTGGTCTTATATATTGTTCCAAATTAACATACACAGCCAGAAGAACCGTTACAGTATGTCCAATTGAGGAGATTCATTTTTGTGCATTTGCCCTTGTCTTTCCTTATTGTTTCTACCCTTGCCCTCACCTGCCTGTCATATTTTCTTTTTTTCCAGGTTTTTTCCTTATTTTCCTATCCAATAATTTGTTTGATAATATTTGATAACAGAATTAAATGCTTACATATAATTTCTGCTTCAACCAGAAGGAGATCCGAGGAGCAGTTGCAGTTTGCTACTGTTTGTTTTACTCTAACTGTGAGGTCTCGTTCTCTGGAAGGATGTGTACTCTCACCTGTATTCACTTCAACCTGTGACAGAATAGCAAATAGGCTCAGGCTGTACTTAACTAAATTTGTTATACCATATTTGTAGAGTTTCAATAACTTTGTGAATTGAATAGAAATTTAATTAACTAGAATGCAAAATGTACTGATATAGAATAGAAAGATCACTGAAATCATTTGCCTTTTCTACTTTTACTAACAGAGTTACCTGCTGGCAGATGATCACACTGCTCCACCCCTTTAAGACAATAAGTTTGAGTAGAACACTGAGACCAGACTCAATATATGTGTTTGCCGCATAAGAGATATGGCACACTTTATTTGCACTGGCCACAAATGCATGAAGACTCACTGTGCATGGATACACCATTGTGCATTCAAATTGTACCGGCCTGAAAGAACGGTCTATCCATACCTGCTAAAGTTCAAATTAAATGGCTTAGCAACTAAACTTATAATCTTTTCTGTGACTTTGTTTCAACATAACACTGTTAAAAGAGGTATAGAAATGCTGTAAACCTATTGATAGTGCGGAATGTACAAGGTAAGATTGTGTGAATGCAGGTTTTTCGTAATAATAATAATAATAATAATAATAATAATATCTTCTGGCACATTACCTCACTGCTCCACCCCTTTAAAACATCAATCACAACAGTTCAAGTAATGTGTGTGCCAGTGGCATATGCAGGATTTCTTTCTAGGGAGGGTGGCTCATTCATAAAGTAGTTGTGTACCGGTACACTATTAAAGTATTACTTCAATTATTATTCATAAAAAGCAATAATTAAATAAACATTCTATTTGCATGAAAACTATTTTAATTATATTTTCCAGCAGAATAAAAAAAAAATGGAAAAACTTCAAAATTTAAAAAAATATGGAAAACAGTAAATAAATATTAAAACTGAAATGATCCAATGGTATCAACGTGTCCATATGTGACGGCTTATAAAATTGATATTATGTGTGAGAAAAATAAAGTTCAGCTCTCCATGTTCTTACTGCCATTACTTATGACTAGGGACCTGAAAAAATCGCATTTGCGATAAATGCGAATTTTTAAATTTAGTGCAGAATCCAAGCCTACGTTAATGTTAATGTGAAAAAAGAACATTTTTATGCGTAAATCAAAGTGCGACAAAATGCGAATTTTGACCCAAAATGCGAAAATACCAAATAAGTGCGATTTTATAGCGAAATTACTTTAAATCTGCTAATTTATTTGCGAATTTGTTTATTAAACAAAAGAAAATGTTTAGTAGGTAGCCTAATCGCTCGCTAGCAATACCTCATCTCGGACTCGCAGTGTCTATAACTTATTCAGACAGTTGACGAACGAAACTCGTTTGTGTACCTGGCGCATCGTGGCGACTGGTGGTTTGTCGAACACGCGGACTTCATTAAACGGAAAATTTTGCCGCTTGAATAGTAAACTTATTCTTTTTGTAACCTTCAAGCACTTCAAGGTTCAATTTTTTTTTCTAGAAATGGGACGTACTGCTGTAACTGCGCATGAAAGAGCACAGCAGTACGCTAATCATGACTTTTATTGTTCCGACTCTGCAACAGTATTTTGCAAATATTTTAACTGCCGTGTTGGGTGGGAGAAGAAGGACAATATTCAGAAATACATTACATCGGTAAAACATGTTGGACAGTGAGTGTGTTTTGTCGCACAACAATACAATTGTTACAGACAGAAGGTGTAACTTGAAAGAGTGCAACACAGAGTTATTTACAATGCTTTCATTTGAACATTAAATTGTATCTCAAGTGTCGCCAATAAAATCATATAGTCCGTAAGAATCCGGAAAAATTAGATGCTAATTTTCCAAAAATAGATGCTAAAAAGGGAAATATAAATGCTAATTTAAAGGAAAATGGATGCTAAATTTTCAGGTCCCTATTTTGGTTATTTTCTCACAATGCATCATATTTTTCTCCTTTGCCTGTTTAAGTGCATATCTTTTCTTTAGAAGGGCATATATTCTAATTTCCTGTTGTTTTGAAGCTCCTTTTGTTACTTCATGTTCTTAAATTCGTATAGCGTATTTCAATTTGGACTCGGAGATCACAGAATAATACTGAAATTATTTTAATACCTAGTACGTTTCAGTCCTTTTTGCAAGTTAATATCAATTATTTTTATTCAGCATTCACTGTGTAAATATTGTAAATTATTTTCATTAAAAAATTCAATGGCTGTTAAAATTGTATATCAGTTATACTTATAATAAAATAATTATTAATGATCAACACCACTTGAAGTTCCATAAAATAACATTTCCTACTATTTATAATTGTTTCTTAGTTGAGATATTTAAAAATAGGTGCAGTTATATGTCTGTCTGTTCATATTTTCTTTATATTCAAAATAGAAACTCTAACAAGCACGGAGTGATCGTAATTGCCGTAGTTATTTCATTTTTTATTTTTTGAAAAGTGATGCATATTTGACCAATAATGAGAGCATTTTTGCATGCATATTTATTCATTTAATAGTGCATGAACTTCCAGGCCTTACTTATGACTCTCAAAATCTGCATATCTTGATGGCTTTACCTGCATCATTGACAGGAATAAATTGCAGAAACTCCTCATGTACTGAATTATCCTTAACGAAACAGATATACAGTGACAGATATGCTCATTTAAAGCAGCCCAAAGCGACGTGAAAATAGTTACCGATCGCACACTTAAACAGCAAAACTAATCCTTTGCTAGTTCCAACACTTGAGGAGGAGTATCGCTGCAAGTCGAGTGAAGGGCATTTACGAAGTCACGAACGTGATCTCATTTAGCAGATATATCGGAGTATAAAGAAGCTTTACTGGTGGTAGTGTAAAACATTTACCAGGTGATAGATGGGACAATATAAGGATTCAAGTAAACAAATGTCTTTGGGGGGGTTAAACCCTAAACCCTACCATCGGTAAGCCACTGGTGTGTGCTGCATAAGAGATATTGCTTTGCATTTGTGACCACTGCAAATAAACTATTATTCTTATTCTTCTTATTATTATTATTATGTAATGAGGACTTATATAAGGGTAAAGTCCTTCTTACACATTATAGTGAGTCCGCCTCATTGCGTAGTGGCTAGTATTTCCAGTTGTCACCGCGGAAGTCCTGGTTCGATTCCTGGCTCTGCCAAGAAATGTAATTCTGGTCTGAGGGCTGGAACGGGGTACACAGCCTCATGAGGCAAAACTGAGAAGAGTGGGAGTGGTTTTCTGTGGGTTCCCACTTCTGCTCCACGCAAATGCCCGGATGGTACCTAACTTAAGGCCACGGCCGCTTCCTACCCAAATCCTACCTGAATTACAAGTACACACACTGGTACAGACATTGCAGACAAGTTGAGCACACACTCAAGTACACAGGGCTACATGTCCACGATGTCGCAAAGCCCCTGAAAGTATTAACAACAACAACATTATAGTGATGATAGATATAGACCAGTGGCGGCCGGTAATAAGGTTGCAGTGTTGCACAACAATCAGATTAATTCATGAAAAACAATTAATACCATAATAATATTTTTAGTAATAAAAGTTGTATGTTTCCTTTTATATGTATAAAAAAAAAGTCAACCCCTGGCACTATACAGCCCTTGACGGGCTAAGGCCTACCAAGCGACCGCTGCCCAGCCATTCGGCCTGCAGATATTGGGGTGACGCGTGATCAGTGCGTTGGTTCCCCTCGGCCGTTAATCTTGGTTTTCGTGATCGGGGTGCTGTCTCACTGTCAGACAGCTACTCAATTGTCCTCACGAGGCTGAGTGCACCCCGTTCCAACCCTCACGTCAGTTTTCAAATCCCTGACGGAGCCGGGGATCGAATCCGGGGCCTCCGGGTGAGAGGCAGGCGCGCTACCCCAACACCACGGGGCTGGTACTTTTATATGTATAGGAATTCATAACTCTGTTCTTTAATAATTCAGGAAATCTTATAGTATGTTACTGTGAACTGACTGAGAAAGCGAAGCGCGCCAGCCATCTAGAGGCGCTCGTTTGGTCGTAGCCAGGCCCAAGCACCGACCAGATCTCAATAGTGAAGGATATGGCAGAGATGCTAGACCGGGTAAGCCCTATCCCAACAGTTAACTTGGCTAGTCGTTGGCCGCTGACTGCAACAAGGGATTGAATATAACAAGTTGCAAAGTTTCCGCCTAATCAACACACATTTAATTCTAAGTTAGCGTCTCATGGGTACATGTTTCGGAATTTATGTCAATTCCTTCTTCAGCCCTTTGCAATAAATATTAGGAAACATCATAGCACGGAACAAAATGACCTCGTCCATGTCGAAGCATATAACACTAATATTAAAACACTATAAAAACTATTAAAAAATTAAAACATGACAAACTTATGACCAATTAAAACATTCCTGCTGTTTACAGTCACTTAAATATGTAATCACTAATTATGAACATTCTTGTTTAGTGTGCGATGGTCACTAAACAAGAATGTTCATAATTAGTGATTACATATTTAAGTGACTGTAAACAGCAGGAATGTTTTAATTGGTCATAAGTTTGTCATGTTTTAATTTTTTAATAGTTTTTATAGTGTTTTAATATTAGTGTTATATGTTTCGACATGGACGAGGTCATTTTGTTCTGTGCTATGATGTTTCCTAATATTTATTGCAAAGGGCTGAAGAAGGAATTGACATAAATTCCGAAATATGTACCCATAAGACGCTAACTTAGAATTAAATGTGTGTTGATTAGGCGGAAACTTTGCAACTTGTTATATTCAATTCTAAACGTCAACACGGAACCTAGAATGGATTCTTATTCGAATATGCAACAAGGGAGCCGAGGCGCAGGCGCGGAAGGAGAATTCCGAGATGCTTCGTCAACTGCCAAAACCATGTCTTGCAATGTTGCGCGTACTTGTGACACTCGCAGTTCTCGCCCTCGTATATAAGTTATGTTGTTTTGTTCTCGTGAAGGTTTTCATGTAGACTAACTTATATTCCATTTAATCCGATGAAAATGTGATGTCTCTAAAATGCGGCATCCGTTACGAATGATGTACATCTGTTTTACCGCGCAATTTAATACAGTTTTCTGTGATATCAAGCAGTCTTTTACCCTATCACCTCATGGGCACCCGCAGGAGCTGTGGGCAGTGCCCCCACCCCCTGAAATCCCGAGAATATTTCGATTGTTCATTGTCACACCAGTTTATTTCACAAATTGAAGTTGCTGATGGTTAACTGATTTAGATGTAGAGATCATTCCACAGATTTATTTAACTTAGTGATTTGGGATTATTTGAGAATATTTTCAGTTATTAAAAAAATCGGGGAACTACTTTTTGCCTGTTTAAAAAAAAAGAACATTATAACGATGATTCACAAAGAAAAGCGAAATCCTATGGACAAAAACTCTGAATTAAAAAAACAATATTCCTCCCATTCATGCCATAAAGACCATGTACCCAATGGTTTACAAACAGCCAAATAATTACTGTCACGAAGCAAGTAAGAAATGAAACTAAAATTACGTCTCAATACCACGTAGTGACATGTAGGTAATGAAATAAAAAATAATACATCCCCCCCCTCCATCCTAGAAAAAATCCACACTTTGAAGAACAATTATCTGCCAGCTGCCATTGATATAGAGTAGTGACACAACACCCTAAGGCAACCTGATTAAAAGAGATGGCCAATACGCTGTTCCCCTCTACATTAATTCATATGACAAACGAGAATTCAGTACCCTCAACATGAAGAAATCTTCCAATAAAATAAGAAGGATACAAATTGAAATTCTCATTAAAAAAAACTATCAGTCAACTAAGCTAGGTGTGATCAGACTTAATAAAATTACAAATAAATAAAATAACAAATTTTAATAAGATGAATCAATCAATTGCATGTCATGGATTTCATGAGTGAACTTCTATCGGGTTAAGTATTTAGGTAATATTTTGAAACTAGATTCCACAGATAAGGCAAATCTGGTGGCTTTGTGGGACCAGAATACTCGTAATTATTGTAGGTACATATCCAAAACAAACAACAACAAAATAAGACATACGGTAATCAAATAATAATAATAATATTTCTTTTCCTGTAAGGTTTTAAAAATACTTTGCGATTTTTGCTTTACTATGATCACTATCATTATTATGATATTTTACTTGCATTTGATCATTTCATTTCATATGTGTATGTACAGTACACTGTTTATTATCAATAAATTAACAATATTTCCCACAAATAATTAATGGGAATGGACCCTTGGCCGATTAGTGGGATGTATTTCCATTCCATTGTTATTATTACTATTATTATTATTATTATTATTATTATTATTATTATTATTATTAAAGTTGGTTTGTATGAGCAACCTACCCCACAGCATAAAATATTTGAATCATTTGTGTAAAAAAAATAAGACCCTGAGAGGAATGCCGATGCTGTGAAGCATCGGTACTGTAGTACTGTAGTTGAGTCTGTAAAATCCTTGAAGAGCCCTGTGCTGCATATTGTTCAATGAAAACCTAAGATCTCTTCTTATCAGTGTCCAGTGGTGACTCTGTTAGATGCATAATTCTTGGAAGGGCTGTAGATCCAAACTCAATAAATTTGTTGAAACTGGCTCTCGTGCTTTTAGGTGCATACCTCGTAATACTTCCTCAACCCTCAAAACAAGCTATAGTTGATTGTGAACAGTGAGGGTAAATGTGTTTGTCAGTGTGATGAATGATGGAGTCATTCGTCAGATCAAGAAATGAGAAAGTGATCACTTTGTTCTGCCGAGCTCTCTATTCTGTTGCTTTTCCCTTGTTAATATTAGTTGTATAGTTTATGGTGTGTGAGTATTTCAGTGTTAGCTATTAGATTTTATTTTTGAGCTGAGTACATTTGTCTCTAGTTCATGGTGGTATATCCAACCAACAGAACAAATTGCCAAGGAAATATATTTACTTATTGATTGATTGATTGATAATCATGAAGGGTGTGTGATCTTAGAGCTTCCTCAGAATACTTACATGTTGTTGTTTGCAAGGCTTCATAACTTAACATAACGAAAATGGTTGTTTGGGTAGATTATGTAACAAAATGGGTCTTGGTCACATTGTGGTCGTTACGTTTCATATCCGGAAGTAATTTGTATCGCATGGTAACGTTATTGGTCCACATAACTTTATTCTGATATTGGTCATCGTTGAAACGAAATAGTATTGTCCGACAGAAATAACGTTATTTGAATAAGTCTCTCGAAAAATATCCCCTAATACCGTTATTCGGACTAATAACGTTCTTCGGATATCGGTTATCGTAGAAACGAAATACTAGTGCCCACCTGAAATAACGTTATCGGAATACATATCTCGAAAAAAATCTCCTAATATCGTTATTTGGACTGATAACGTTATTCGAATATCAGTTAACCAAGTAACGAAATGGTAGTGCCCGGCTGAAATAACGTTATCGGAATACATATCTCGAAAAATATTCCCCCAATACCGTTATTAGGATTAATAACGTTATTCGGATATTGGTTATCTCAGGAACGAAATGGTAGTGCTCACTAGAAATAACGTTATTTGAATAGATCTCTCGAAAAAAAATCCCCCAATACCGTTATTCAGACTAATAACGTTATTCGGATATCGGTTATCGCGGGAACGAAATGGTAGTGCTCACTATAAATAACGTTATTTGAACACATCTCTTGAACATTATTCCCCCAATACCGTTATTCGGACGAATAACGTTATTCGGATATCGGTTATCGCAGGAACGAAATGGTAGTGCTCACTAGAAATAACGTTATTTGAATACATCTATCGAAAAATATTCCCTCAATACCGTTATTCGCACTAATAACGTTATTCGCATATCGTTTATATATTACAAACGGCATCATCGATTGAGAATGGCACCATTTTGAAACATTTAGCGTTGGAGAACTCCATAGAGTAGAAAGAGTTGAAGTGTCACTTTGCGACCTACGTCGTGTTAAGTTCTGAGTTTAGCCTCGAGGTTAATAAATACTCGGAAGTGCTTACCGTGATAGGGTATTGTATTTTTAGCCTACTTTTCATATTTTGCAAAAATGAGGAAAGGTAGACTTATGAGATCGATCGGGGCAATTGTCTGTCTGTCTGTCGGTCTGTCTGTGCATGTCCCTCCCCCCCTTATCAACTCCTAAACGGCTGAAGCAATCAAAACCAAATTTGGTATGAGTAAAGATCTATATCTGAATATCTCAAGGCCATGGAAATGAAGTCAGTGCTACCAACTGCTGAAAAATCGCAATTGAAATTTGAGCACCATGTTGGATATCTTGGAAGGTATGCATGGGAGCTATTTCAAAATTGGCACATAATTATATAGATAATACTATTTCAGTTTAATTTCCAGGAGGCCATACATGGCAGTGTTGGCAAAATGATTCTAAGCATGCTGATAGGTCAAATTTTTTAACTAAAAGAACTTCTACACTATCAATTGGATTTCAACCAAATTTCGTATGTAGTCTACTATGTGTACATAACCAGATATCACTATGCGTATTCTTAAGAGCAGCCAGCTGCTGACAACTGTTGATAATTGCTGTCTCTACTTGTTTACCCTTATATTAATATATCAGAATGCATGCAAGCCAACAAATCTAAACTTTGCACACGTATAGTACCTGACATTCTAGATTAATTTGGAGTAACTATTATTATGCCAATGCCGCTAACATGATTCTAAGCCTGATGATAGGTTCAATTCTAAAATGCATGTAACTTCTATACATACAAATGGATTTCGTCCAAAATTGGCACAAAAATAGATCATAATATGTCAGATTATTTCTGACCAAGACATGCATGACATTGCTGCCAACATGATTTTACGCGCGCTGATAGATCCAATATCTAACTGCATGTACCGTCCACGTTATCCATTGAACTTCAATCAAATTTTGTATTCTGTACCTTAAGAGATGGAACTAAGAATATATTAAGTCATCAGGGCTCCCAACTGTAGTGCAGGTATATTTCGAATTAATTAGAAATTTTGATATTACCAACTTAATTTCGTCATTAACTTAGATAGTTCCATATAGATTAAACATTGGCATGAATCTTTAAGTTTAAGGAAAATAGGCTCCTTAGTTTGTCACGGAACTGCTTGTTGAACTTGCGAAAGTGGCGAATGTCCGGAAAAATACTCTTAAATGCGCTTTTGAAGAAATGAACAACAGACCGACACTACTTGAAATACATAGACCTAGGTGGATAGCGAACGACCTGAAGCATAATCGAGATCAAGTACTAGCGAATCAACTAGACAACGGGGAAAGTTCAGTGTACATTAAATTAGTGCACACCTTACTTTATGAAAACATATTATCTCGACATGAAGGTGTGAAATCCTTCCGGCTAGCTAGCGGTAACACCACAAAGATAACTATCACTGCTTCAGACTCTTTAACAAAACGTGTGCGTGCCTGTTTAATCTCCTCCCGAAGTCAACAATGAAAGGCTCCCCCGCGTGCTTTCTACGCATGGAGTTCTCAAGGACATACCGAACGAGTGCTGGAATGAAGTATACGAATTTTCTGCTGTAAGTAATGGCGTACGTATTGTAACAATTGATCTTGAATACCCCATTCCATCATATTTGACGGTCAATGATTGTAAAGTTTTGTTAACATATGAAGGACAAGCTAAGTATTGCTTTTATTGTAAAGAAACCTCCCACTTACAAATAGACTGTCCGAACAGAAGGAATCGCCCGTTACTTCATGTCATACAACAAACCTACAGCACGGTGCTGGGCGAGTCAGATGGGAGTAGTAAGCTAAGCAACACTACCGACATGGAAACTGCAGTACCTTCCCCTGAATATCCAGCCATATCAGAGGCCTTTCATAACAGGCCCCATTCTACAAACACATATAGCATTGCGGAAGTAACTCAACCATCAGATAACGTAGCTGAAACATCCCTGACTACTTTACATAGTAATGAAGAGGGAACTGTGACGTCACGATCGGACAGCACGGGGAAGGGACACACCAGCAGGCAACACAGCAGTCTGTGCAGCAGCCAGATACTACTAAGACTAAATGTCCCGATTTTTAGTTTGTAATTCTGACACCGCGTAGTAGCACCAAAGTGAGACAATTTCTGTTTTAAGTTTTCTCTCGAATGAAAGCTCGTATTTGCGATGTCAAAACCACTATGTATACTAGAGTGCAATAGAATTGATATCAATTCAGTGCATTTTCCAAAATCTAAAAAACAAAGACGTTACTAGCAGTTTTTTATATTTCTGCTTAAAATATGAAAAAAAAAACTGGTAATACGAAAACGGAGATTTATTTCCTGATTCCAATGCATTTTTCATAAATAAAATTGGGTGAATGGAATCGTCGACATAAGTTTGGGAATTGTTTTGAAAAGGGTGGTAGGAGTAGCGTTGGGGCTACACGAGATTTCTAGCGCAAGGAAAATGATGAACACGCCGAGTTGACGAATATTGTAGTTCGGCGAGTTACATGTACAAGTGCCTAGGCGTGGAACAATATCTGAGCAATAAAATTATAGTAATGTCTCGCTTATGTAACGTTGACACAAGGTGTTTATGCAGATATTTTCTTACTTCCTCAAACATTCTTGTTCTTGTTCTTGTTGATATTAATACATTGTAGGGGCTTGGGACATCTTGGTCATCAGTCCCATGTAGTTGACTATGTGTGTTACTGTATTAGAGCCAGGAATGGGGCAGGTGCCCTGAGTCTTCAAGTAAGGTACTATCTCGGCATTTACCTGGAGGGAGTGTGGAAAACCCTGCGAAACAAAAGTCACAACTGAACTTCAGGTGCAACCACAATGGTAGGTTGATTGACAGGTGAACTAGTCAATGAGAGATGTTGGACTGATGACAGTTTCCTAGGGGGAAAAAAAATCATAAAATAAGAAGGAATTTCTGAATGGCAATAAACATCTGCTGTAAGAAACATTGTTTCAGTTCCTTACCTTTTATTTCGTTCAATACGCCAATACACAAGCTCTGCTGGAACTTTTCTTCGTTTTATGTGAGCGTACAAAGGAAGTGGATATTTATGCAAGACGCTTTCACTTAGAGAACTTGCGCTTGACTGTCGTCAGTATCTATGGAGACCAATTTTCCATTTTCACAATGGCTACGTCTTACTTTTCCACACAACGCATTGTTTCCGTTTGAATTCGAACTCTCTTCTCTGAAAAAAGTTGTCACTGAATAGTTCGTGGTCTTGTACTCTTACACTTATATATTAGAAGTTCAAAAAAAAGACTAAACCCGTGGCGCGACAGCCATTGAAGGGCCTACTTCTACCAAGCAACCGCTGTTCAGCCATGTAGCTTGCAGATTGTGGGGTGACGTTTAGTCATCCAACTTGTACAAATAAATTTAAAGTGAAATCAAAACTGCTCAGTACTTTACACATTCTCTAATGCAAGCGTAAAGAAATATATAATTTCAAATATAAACTAGGGAAAAAATCTTATGTATGTGTAGAGGTTTTTCTTAGGGCCTGGCTTCCTTTTCTTGGTAGAGTACTTACTGTCGACCAAAATATTATGTGTACTCGAGTTTGAAGGTTGTTTGTGAAGTAACCAACAGACCTATATAAAATCCACTAACATAATCATTTTCGTCGTTCTATTTTACGTTAGTTCATGTAGGTTTGGAATTTTTTATTTATATATTTTTTTATCGCAGTTGAAACTCAAAAGTTGACCGTTTTTAAGCGTGTTTCAACCATGCGTCACATTTAATAATTATTATCTCACAAACCCGTCATCAGATCGAATCCAAATTTTAGCACAATATACATTAGAATGTTGTATAACATGTTTATTAATTTCAAAATTTTGTGTGTTCAAGAACGAATTTTGTTATCATTTTTGTAAGGTAACTATTTCTCGGCTCGGGGTCGTTGTAAAATGTAGTTCTTGGTTGCGTTGTAATCCTTATACATCAAAAAGTTATGTTGTATGACTGTGAAATACGTAAATTAATTCACTTATTTTATATCGGTTTGTATTTGTACGGGGAATTAAGACATGGTTCACCAGCTAGACGCTCCGGGAAATTCTATACAGCGTTGCTGATATGGAGCCCATCACTTCCGAGCGAAGCGCGCCATGACGCGTGAGGGAGCCCATCTTGGCAACGCTGTACTGCTTTTACTGGAGCGGCCAACTGGTGAACAATGTCTTAATTCCCCAAACAAATACAAACCGATATAAAATAAGTGAATTAATTTACGTATTTCACAATCATACAGCATACCTTTTTGATGTATAAGGATTACAACGCGATCAAGAACTACATTTTCAAACCAACCCGAGCCGAGAAAAAGTTACCTTACCAAAATGATAACAACTTTGTTTCTTGGCCATACAAACTTTTAAAATTAATGAACCAGTTATACAACATTCCAATGTATATCGTGTTAACATTTGGATTCGATCTGTTGACGGGTTTGTGAGATAATAATTCTTAAATGTGACACATGGTTGAAACACGCTTAAAAACGGGCACTTTTTGTGTTCCAACTGCGATAAGAAATATTAAAATATAAACAAGTAGTTCCGTGAAGAACTATACAGCCTATTTTCATATATCCTACTTATGTTAATTGCCACTATTTAACATACACAATTTCAGTTTGATTGCTGTAATAGATTCGTAGATATTGAGAACCGACTAAATATTTCGGATGGTCGCCATGTTGGATTTTATATATGTAGGTCCTAGAGTTATGTACTGTTACATGCAGATTATTGTGAACGTGTAGTATTCAAACTTCAATCGCATAATTAGGACACAAGAAAAAACAAGAAGATTTAAAAATGTTTCACAGCTGCCGTCTTGAGGTTATGGAAACAATTGAAATAAATTAGATGCCAGTGGATTAACATTCGGATAAAGATTTACTGTACCAAGTTTCACTGCACGCGGATGGTTAAATTGCGAGAAACGTCCATGTGAATATTTATAATTCGCGTCACCGCCATGTTGGATTTGTGATCACCAGGTTATTTAAAGTCCTATAGGTGAACTTAAGTTCATAGCCCCTATGAACATTAAAAAATGCAGTTTGATTGCTAAAATAGATTCGTAGATATTCAGTATCGTCTAAATATTTCGGATGGTCGCCATGTTGGATTGTTAAATGTATAGGCCATAGAGTCATATACCATTAAAGGAAAATTATTGCGTAGGTTCATTATTCAAACTTTCACTTCGATCGCATGACCACATCACAAGAAATAAAAACTTAATTTTAAAATTCGCACTGCCGCCATCTTGAGGTTATGTAAACAATTGAACTAAATTAGATACCAGTGGATTACAATGTGTATAAATATTTCCTGTACCAGGTTTAAGTGCGCTTGGAACATTAAATCGCGAGAAAGGTCTATTTAAAATGTTCAAATTCGCTTGGCCGCCATGTTCGTTTTGTAGTTAACCAGTTTTTGAAAATCTTATAGATGGACTTCCAGTAGTGCCCTTTATCTCAGTACAAAATTTTAGGGAGATACCGCTAATAGTTTCAGAGATATAGAATGCCGGTGAAATATTTCGCACATCCGCCATCTTGTGATTATGTAAACAATTGAACGAAGTTAGATGTCGGTGCATTACAATGTATATAAAAATTTACTGTACCAAGTTTCATTGCGTTTGGTTGGTCAAATCGCGAGAAACGTTTATTTAAAAGTCGCAAATTCGCTTGGCCGCCATGTTCGTTTTGTAGTTACCAGGTTTTCAAAAGTCACATAAGTGAACTTATAGTAGTTCCCTCTATCACCATAGAAAATGTCAGGGTAATATCGGTAATAGTTTCGGAGATATTGAATGCTGGTGAAATATTTCGCACAGCCGCCATGATGGATTGGTGAGTCGTAACAAAATTTGAAGGGGACGGTCGAGGTCGCCGGGAATAGTGCTATAAACTTTCCGAGTTTCATTGAAATCGCTCTTGCCGTTTAGATTTTATTAGGGGGACACACACACACGAATCACACACACACGCACACACACACACACGGACAAAAGGTGATCTCATAAGCCTATTTTTTCAAAATTGAAAATAGGCTAAAAAACAAGGAGTTCCGTGACGAACTAAAGAGCCTACTTTTCTTAAAATTTAAGATTCATGCCAATCTATATGGATCTATCAAGAAAATAGCGAAATTTAGTTGGTAATATCGAAATTTCTAATTAGTTCGAAATATACCTGTAGCCTAATAGAGCACTACGGTTGGCAGCCCTGGTGACCAAATATATTAATAGTTCCATCTCTTGAGATACAGAATACAATATTTGGATGAAGTCCAATGGATAGCATGGTCGTTACATGCAGTTAGACATTGGATCTATCAGTGCGCGTAAAATCATGTTGGCAACAATGTCATGCATGCGTTGGTCAGAAATAATCTGAAATATTATGATCTCTTGTTGTGCCAATTTTGGATGAAATCCATTTGTTAGTATAGAAGTTACATGTATTTTAAAATTGGTCCTATCAGCAGGCTTAGAATCATGTTGGCAGCACTGGCGTAGGTCTATATTAGTTATTCCAAAATAATCCAGAATGCCAGGTACTAGGCTATACGTGTGAAAAATTTTGAGCTATTGGCTTGCATACTTTCTGATATATTGATATTAGGGTAACAAAAATAGAGACAGCATTTATTAACAGTTGGCAGCCCTGGTTACTCTTAAGAATAGGCATAGTCATATCTGTTATGGTACACATAGCACATACGAAATTTGGTTGAAATCCAAATGCTAGTATAGAAGTTACATGTATTTAAAGTTGGACCTCTCAGCAGGCTTAGAATCATGTTGGTAGCACTGACGTATATAAGTTACTCCAAATTAATATAGAATGACAGGTCTTATACGTGTGCATAGTTTAAAGCTGTCGGCTTGCATACTTTCTGATAAATGGGTATTTGGATTTAAAAAATTGAGAGCATTTATTAACAGTTGGCAGCCCTGGTGGCTCTTAAGAATACGCTCAGTCATATCTGTTTACGTACACATAGCACATACGAAATTTGGTTGAAATCCAACTGTTAGTGTAGCAGTTATATGCATTTAAAATGTGGACCTATTAGCAGGCTTATAATCATTTTGGCAACACTGCCATGATGGTCTCCTGGAAATTAAACTGAAATATTATTATCAATACGTGTGCCAGTTTTAAAGTAGCTCCCATTCATACTTTCCGAGATATCCAACATGGAGCTCAAATTTCACTTTCGAATTTTCAGCAGTTGGTAGCACTGACATCATTTTCAAATATGGCCGTGAGATATTCAGGTATAGATCTTTACTCCTACCTGATTTTGTTTCGATTGCTGCAACCGTTTAGGAGTTGATAGGGGGGGACACACACACAGGCAGACAGACAGACAGACAGACGGACTGACAGACAGACAGACAGACAGACAGAAGGACAGACAGACAGACAGACACACATTTGCCCGATCTCATAAGTCTCCTCATTTTTGCAAAATGTGAAAAGTAGGCTAAAAAAACTAACCAACATGAACTAACGTAAAACAGAACGACGAAAATGATGATGATATTGGATTTCATGTAGGTCTATTGGTTACTTCACAAACAACCTTCAAACTCGAGTACACATAATATTTTGGTCGATAGTAGTCGCAATTCCCCCTGGGATTTAGTGGTATGCCTTGAATCAGGGCTGGCATCGAAACGAAATGTATGACTGTGGGGGCGAACATATTTGAATTTTGCCTTGAGCGCGATACTCGGGATCGAAATGACAATGATTGTCGGCGGGAAATTAAATCGAAGCGAAACTTAATTCGAAGCGAAATGACGTAGCGAAATCAACGCGAAACTTAATAGCAACGCGAAATTACATTGTACAATTGAATAAAATTTCACTCACGGCGCGAAAAAAAATCGTTACAATCTTTTAATTTCGATCCCGGCGCGAAATACAATTCATTACAGACCTATAATTTCACTCGCAGCGCAAAATAAATTTCGATACAGACTTTTAATTTCGCTTCCGGTGCGAAATAAAATTCGTTACAGACCTTTAATTTCGCACCCGGCGTGAAATAAAATTCCCAAACGGTATTTAGTTTCGCCCTCCGAAGTGAATTTAAAATGAATGGAACATTTCATTTCGTTGTTGAAATTAAAATGTATTCGTTTCGAGAGTGAAATTATGTTCGGAGCGATTTTCAAAGTCCTGACGTTGGCAACAGTAGCAATCTTATTACCGTTCACCGCCTGCACAATCTGCAGGGCTGCAACAGCAACGTGAGTCATTCAATGGTCATCACTCCAGTAGAGGAGAAAGTCAGTGCTATGGCATCAACACCATCGTCGTTGACTGCACCTCGGACTCGTGGCTGGCCCTCCCTGACGTTCATAATTACGCAATGGGGCAACAAGTAGTACCTTTACTTGTTCTATAGCGAACAAGAAGACGAATGTGCTGTGTGGAGAGACATTCAAGATAAGTGAAGAACTCCAATTACAATACAAATTGTCAGTTTAACTCTTCAGTCAGTCAACACTAATTTGCCCAATAACTGGGAGGGGTACAATGTATATACAGTAATATGTAAATAACATTATATGTATTAGGTTATGGTCACGATTATAATGCAGCAATTGTAGTGATCTTAAATCTAATATATGTTTTTTTTTTTTCAGGAGTGTTACTTACATCTTATATACGTTGTACCCCACCCAGTTATCGGGTAAATTAATGTTGACTGACTGAAGAGTTACAAATAACAGAAACTCGTCTGTGGTAGTACCGCGGCGTATATGGAGTTCTGTTTCGGAGGCGGGTTACTCGAACAATAGGGTTGAGGGGTCATTCCTCTCATTTCTACATTCTTTATTCTTACACTTCCGGAAATTTCGGGGTGCGCTTGGCATTCCTTACTACTTCCTTCTTACCCTCAGCGCATTTATACTGACCATGGCACGAAAGCAAACCCCTGTGCCACGTACATTATTTCGTTTCGCACTGCAATTAGTTTTGCGTCGCCTTTCACTATGTTATTGTGCTTAGAATTACATTTTGCTTCCATTTTAATTTTCGCGCTTACAATCAATATCATTTCGCACCCGAATATCACGCTCATGGCGAAATTAAAATGTTAACGCGTCGACAACCATTTTGTTTCGCATGCCAGACCAGATTTAATTTCAGACATGAAATTATATGTTCCATGCATTTTAAATTCACGCCGGGGGCGAAACTAAATGCTGTTTGGGAATTTTGTGTCATTAAAATAAACCGTGGCACTACATCCCATGAAAGGCCTAGGCCTACCAAGCGACCGCTGCCCAGGCATCTGCAGATATTGGTCAGCGCATCGGGTTCCCTCGGCCGTTAATCTTGGTTTTCGTGACTTTCAGACAGCTACTCTCGAGGCTGAGTGCACCCCGTTCCAACCCACACGTCCGTTTCTAAAATCACTAACGGAGCCGGGAATCGAACCCGGGGTCTCCAGGTGAGAAGCAGGCACGCTATCCCCAACACCATGGGGCCAGAAATTTTTGTCATACCAGGAGCAAAAATAACAGTCGTTAAAAATGTTCTTTCGCGCCGGGAGCAAAATTAAGAGACTGTAGCGGTTTTCATTTCGTGCCAGGAGCGAAATGAAAAGTCTTATATGGAATTTTATTTCAGGCCAGGAACATAATTAAAAGTCTGTAAAGAATTTTATTTCGAGCCGGGAGCGAAATTAAAAGTCTGTAATAAATGTTATTTCGAGCCGGAAGCTAAATTAAAAGGCTGTAATGAATTTTATTTCGAGCCGGGAGCGAAATTGAAAGTCTGTAACGAATTTTATTTCGTGCCCGGAGTGAAACTGAAAGTCATTTTTTTTTATTTCTCGCCGGAAGCGAATTTAAAAGACTAACGGTTTTTATTTTACGCCAAGAGCGAAATGAAAAGTCTTTAATGAATTTTATTTCACGCCAGGAGCAAAGTTAAAAGTCTGTTAAGAATTCTGTTTGTAGCCGGGAGCGAAATTAAAAGTCTGTAACGTATTTTATTTCACGCTGGGAGCGAAATTTAAAGTCTGGTACGAATTTTATTTAGCACCGGGAGCGAAATTAAAAGTCAGTCATCATCATCATCTTGTACAGTTTCCAGCCCCAGGCTGGGTCTGTTTGGAACATAAGCCTCGCCACTTAGTCCTTTCTTCCCACCACCTCTCCGCTGTCACTCTGGTCCAGTCCTCGCCTCTCTTCTTGACACATTCCTCCACTCCTTTCAGCCATCTATCTCTTGGTCTTCCCCTTGGTCGTTTCTTCTGCATCTGCATCTCATGTATCCTCTTGGGAAGGTTTTTCTCATCCATTCTCTTCAAGTGTCCATACCACCTCAGTCTTGATGTCTCAATCCTACCTTGCAAGGGCTCCTCTTTCACTATTTCCCTGACCTTTTCATTCCTCACCCTGTCTCTTCTTGTTACTCCGATCCTACTTCGCAGGAACTTCATTTCACCTGCCTGTATTCTGCTTATGTCTCTTTTCTTCATTGTCCATGTTTCTGAAGCATAGGTCAGTACCGGGATATAGTAGCTTCTGTATAACACGTCCTTGCTTTTTTGGGGGACATCTTTATTCCACACTAAGCTCCTTATGCTTCTCAGAAATGCTTCTGCCTGTCTGCCACGTTCCGAAATCTCTTTGTCATTTCTCCCAATTTCCTCCACTATACTTCCCAAGTACTTGAGACTTTCCACCTTCTTCAGCTGTCCACCTCCAAGTGTTATCCCACTCATTGGTCTGTCCTTTTTCCTGGTCGTTAACAGGATCTCACATTTACTGATGTTGAACTTCCATCCGTACTCTCCCACTGTTTCTTCCCAAGCCTTCAGTTGCTCCTGAATTTCCTCCTCCTTGTTTCCCCAGACCATGAGATCATCTGCAAACACCATTGCTTTCATCTTATCTTCTCCTATCTTTCCTACTATCCGTGTCATTACCTCGTCCATAACCACAATAAAGAGAAGGGGTGACAGCGCACTACCCTGTTTCAGGCCACTCATTTGTCTGAACCAGTCTGTTCTATCCCCTCCAACTTTCACACAACTCACACTTCCACAATACATCACCTTCACTCTGTCTACAGTCCCTTTTTCCACTCCCATGTTTTCCATTGCTTTCCAAACCTTCTCCCTACACACACTATCATAGGCCTTTTCGATGTCCAGAAAGGCCATCAACAGATCCTCTCCAAATTCATAGTGGTGTTCCTGGAGCTGTCTAACTGAAAATATGAGATCAACTGTTGATCTCCCAGGTCTGAATCCATACTGTTCCTCTCTCAATTTTCTCTCCACTTTGGATCGTATTCTACTTTCTAATATCTTTTCATATATCTTGGCACAGTGAGGTATGAGTGTGACTCCCCTGTAATTTCTACACTCCTTTCTGCTTCCTTTCTTAAATATTGGGACAATTAATCCTTTCTTCCAATCATCTGGGGTCTTTTTCTCCTTCCATATCACCCTCATCACACGGTACAGCCACTGTTTCCCAACCTCCCCTGCTGCCTTCACCATTTCAACACTCACTTCATCCACACCCGGTGCCCTTCCTCCTTTCATCTTGTCTATAGCCATCTCCAGTTCTCTCCAAGTCAGGTCCTTTTCCATTCCTGTGTTGTCTTCTCCATCTTCCAATACATTGTCTTCCTCCCTATGACCATTTGGATTCAGCAAATCCTCAAAGTACTCTTTCCACACTGTCTTGAGTGTTTCTTTGTTGTGTACCTCATTTCCGTCTGGCTGCGTGGCTCAGGGGTAACGTTCTCGCTTGCTGAGCCCAAGGTTGCAGGTTCGAAACCTGGCGCAGTCAGCTGGCATTTGAGGGTGCGCAAATGCGAGGGAGCCGTGTCAGTACATTTACTGGCACGTTAACGATCCCCTTCGGGGCAAAATTCCGGCACCCCGGCGTCTCTAAAAGCCAGTGTAGTTAAAAGGGACGTAAAACCAATAACATTATGTACCTCATTTCCGTTTTTGTCCATCATTACCACATCCTCTCGCAGACCTCTTCTCTTACTTTTGACCATCCCATAAAGTACTTTCTTATTTCCTCTGTTGTCTTCCTCCATCATCTCTGTCCACTTTACCATCCACTTCTTCCTCTCCTCTGCGACAATCTTGTTTGCTTCTTTCTTCTTTATCTTATAATCTTCCCTTGCCAGATCAGTTCTTTCCTGGAACCACACTTTGAAAGCCTTGTTCTTCCTTCCCACAGCTTCTTTTACTCTTTCATTCCACCATGGTGTCTCTTTACACCGCTTTCTGTTACTTGTTCTTCCACATACTGCCACTGCAGCTTCCACCATTGTGTTCTTGAATTGCTTCCATTCCTCTTCCCCTGTTTTAGGATTGTCTGTTGGCATTCTTTCCCTTATTATCTTCTGGAATTCTTCCTTGACTTCCTTTTCCTTGAGTTTCCATACTTTGATTCTCCTTTCCTGGTACTCTGTCCTCTTGCTATCCTTAACAACTCCCAGCTTCATTACAAGTATTCTGTGGTCGCTATCTAAGGCCTCTGATGGTATTACCTTTATACCTCTGACACTTCTCTTCATTTCCCAGTCGTACAGCATGTAATCTACCAAATATTTCTTTGTTAAATCACTGCTGTACCACGTTACCTTGTGACTTTCTTTCTTCCGGAACCAGGAGTTGCCTACCACTAAACCGTTTCTCTTGCAAAAATCCAGCAACTTTCTCCCTTCTTCATTCCTGCTACCCCATCCTTCTGCTCCCAATACATTTTCATATCCTTGCCTTTCACTTCCTACATGTGCATTCAAATCTCCCATGACAATGATGCTCTGACCATTCAACTGCTGTTGTAGCTCCTCCTCAAAGACTTCCTTCTCTTGAGCTGTACATCCAACTTGAGGGGCATATACCTGGGCTATCTCCAGGCTTCTTCCCTTTACAGTTACTCTGATCTTCATGATCCTGTCACTTATTCCCTTTACCTCTTCCTTCATTCCATCTCTCACAACTACTCCTACTCCGCTGCTCCTTCCTTCACTGTTCCCACTCCAGTACAACTGGTACTCATTCCTCAGTTCTCTGCGACCTTCTCCTTTCCATCTTGTTTCTGCCAAGCCCAGTACATCCAGTTTTCTTCTCTCCATCACATCTACAATCTCCTCCACCTTTCCTGTCAGTGTCTGTATGTTTAGTGTCCCAACTCGTAGTCCATTAGCATATCCGGGTCGTCGTCGTTTGCATCCGTCCTTTCCGAGGCCAGTTCCTGTTTTGAAAGCACATATGATATCCACTACTGGCTTGCGACCGACAGTAGTGGCTATGCTGGCTAAAGCGCAGCATTAGGTCATGAGGCCAAGCGCTCTGCTGACTCGGTAGACGCGTGGGTTCGAGCCCCACCGTCGGCCGTCCTTGAAATGGTTTTCCGTGGTTTCCCCATTTTCAACACCAGGCAAATGCTGGGACGGTGCCTTCTGACAGGCCACGGCCGCTTCCTTCCACATCCTTGCCCAGTTTCATTCACCATCATTCATTTCATCTCTCATTAACTCCTCTCATGAGGTTGGCGTCAGGAAGGGCAACCGGCCGTAAAAACCATCGCCACAAAGACTTTCATCGCATCTCATCCCCGACCCCGTTGGAAAACGGGAATAATCAGGGGTAGACATACATACAATGCATTTTATTTCGCGCCGGAAGCGAAATTAAAAGTCTAATGAATTTATTTCGCCTCTGCAGCGAAATTAAAATTCTGTTACTAATTTTATTTTGCGCCAGGAGTGAAATTTTATTCCTTTGAACAATTTAATTTCGCGACGCTAATTTAAATTGATGATACATTTCGTTTTGCATGCCAGTCGTGCCTTGAATCGGTTTTGGTGGTGGCTCCATTTTTCACCTAAAATGTAAAACTAACTGCACTTGATGACCGTAATGTTCTCCATCAGTCGTACCTATATGTGCATCGTACATGTATATGATCTACCAGAGATACTGTTCAAAAATAAATTGCCGAATATAGAACACCCAACGAACACTAAAAATAATGGTGTTGCAGGTAAAATAAACTAAGTAAAAAGTAATTAAAGGGATCGATGAAATAAAAACAGGAAAAACAACATGAAAAATTAGAAGTCATAAGTACAAACTGGTAAAATTTCAAAGGATCACTCAGAAATATCCAGAACTGAACAATAATTCAGAACTAGCCATCACAGTCAGAGTCAATCGCAACATCGGACTAGATGCTCAGGAATCCCATACCGTCAGGTAAGGGATAAGGTCATCACTCTCTCACTTGACTTTCGCTCCCCTTTCCTGCTGCTGCGGTGGCCTTGGTCGAGCTTGTGGCGCGCCGTGGCCGCCTGCTTTAAGCGTGTGTACAATCCTGTATGAAATATTACCTTATAAAAGATGCTGGAAGTGTCGTCCTTCCTGGGTTATACAGGCATTGTATCCGATAACCACATTTTGGCTCACGCGAGTGAGTTCTGCCACTGTAATGTTTCTGATTTTGTATTTTATGTTCTTTATTGAGCACTGAGTCAGTAGGCCTAGTGGCAAACTTATTTACAATTACGTGAATCTGTGCTAGTGAAGGTGACACTTCATCAGGAAATTGCTGAACTTACCCACCGGGCCGACTCGTACTTAAAATAAGTTTTACATACAAAAATACGATGTTGCAATGATAACTGTCTGAACATGTTACCATCTGAGGTTCAGACTGGCGACTGACAACACCTGCACGCTTATTGCAAGGTCAAGTTTGTACTATGCACGCGCTTTCAATACTACAGCAGGGGGCCGTGGCGCGCCACAAAATCGGCCAAACGCGCTGCAGTAGCGAATAACAAAACCGCCGCTCGTCGTTCTTACTTATTATGAAAGACCCTTTATGTAGACCATAGAGTTATGTACTATTAGATGACTATTATTGCGTAGGTTCATTATTCAAACGTTGACTTCTATCGCATGATTGGGACACAAGAAATAAAAAAATAATTTTAAAATTTTGCACAACTGCCATCTTGAGTGTATATAAACAATTTAACAAAATTAGATATCAGTTCATTACAATGTATATAAACAATTGCTGTACCAAGTTTCACTGCGTTCGGACGGTTAAATCGCCAGAAAAGTCTATTTAAATTTTCAAATTCACTTGGCCGCCATGTTCGTTTTGTAGTTAACAGGTTTATGAAAGTCACTTAAGTGACTTTTATCACCGTACAAAATTGTGACAGTTTCGGAGATATAGAATAGCAGTGAGATATTTCGCACAGCCACCATGTTGAATTGGTGAAACATAATAAGCTTTGAAGGGCACGATCGGGGTCGGCCAAAATAGTAGGCCTACTATGACCTTACCGAATTTCATTGAAATCGCTCCAGCCGCTTAGATTTTATTAGGTGGGGTGTGGGGGGAAGAGGGGGGGAGGGGTGGGGATGCACACCAAGGCCCGGCGTAGGTGCGTGACGTCATGTCATGTCAGTAGGTAATCTGTGTCCTTGACTCTCCCCGCCTGCCGCTAGCTACGTGTGCGAGTGAGCTGTGTATAGTATGTCGTGGTACCCTGCAAGCCAGGCAAGTGCTTTTAGGGCCATATGACCCAGGCGGCACACTGTCAGCACTGTCTACACTGGAACTCGTCAGTTCAGGGGTGCGTGGCCAGCCTGTCGCGGCTGGATTTCTCGAAGTCGTTCTTCTCTTCTCTTCATATTATTATTATTATTATTATTATTTATTTATTTACATTGTTTAGACCCAAAGGATCACATTAAGCAAATTATGTTCTGGTGCTGTTCTTCTTGTTCTTCCAGAACTCCTTCATCATCTCACTGTGTCGGACTCGACGTTCCTCCGTCCATCCTTTCCCTGGTCTCCTTGGTCGATCTTCATGTGTGACTTCCCAACTGTGGATCTTATGTCGGAATGTCATTCGATCGTCTATGTCTATTGGTATGATGTTGGCACTTTCGAGATCAATTTGGACTTGGGTAACCCAGACTGTTGTCACTTTAAGTTTTCGTAAGTAAGTCAATATTCTCTTTGTTAGCCGGTCGTCATTCAGTCTCATAATGTGGCCGTAGAATCTCAGTCGTCGCTTGCGGAAATCTGACTCGATGTTAGAGTATCTCTCTGTGATTGTGTGTGATTGCAGACGATATCCATCATCTGTGAGTTTAGGGCCCAATATTTTACGGATGATTTTTCTCTCAGCCTTCTTGATGTTCTCAAGATCCCCTTTGTAGTTGAGGTTTAGTGTCTCGCTGGCGTAAAGTGTCTCAGGTTTGATGACAGTCGTGTAGTGTTGAATTTTGGTGTTGATGCTCATGCATTTCTTGTTGTAAATATTTGTGATTTTTCCGTATGCTTTCCGCAATTTAAGTTCACGAGATTTTTGCGCCACTCTTTCCATACCTGTGGGTTCAATAATTTCACCCAAATACTTGAATTGATTAACCCTGTTTATCATACCGTACTCTGTGAGTAAATTTTGTGTTTGAATGTGTTTTGTCGATATAAACTCGGTCTTTGTGAAGGAAATTTGTAGTCTGACCTTTTCAGCACACTCTTTTAAGACCTCAATCTGAAGAATTGCCGTTCGTTCATCAGCGGAGAGGATTGCAAGATCATCCGCGAAAGCGAAGCATGTCACGTCGATATTATCCGTTTGCCTTCCTAGCATGACGGGCTTCCAGGTATTCCGACTCCTCAGTTCATTTCTCCATTCTTTGATGACCTTCTCTAGGACGATATTAAAGAGTAGAGGGGAGAGCCCATCACCCTGCCGTACACCTGTCCCGATGAGGAAAGGTTCAGATACTTCACCAAGGAACTTGACTTTGGAAGTTGTTTCAGATAGGGTCTGTTGGATGAGGCGTCGTGTTTTCGGGTCGAGCGTGTATTCTTCGAGTATATTAAAGAGGGATAGGCGATCGACAGAGTCATAAGCTTTCTGAAAATCGACGAATACGCAGATGGTTGGGAGATTTCGTAAAGCTCGAAGTTTCAGTGTGGACTTGAGGTTGAAAATTTGTTCAGTACTTGATCTGTTTGGTCTGAACCCTGCCTGGTATTCACCAATGAGAGGCTCGAGCTGTTCTTGTGTGCGTTGTAGGAGGCAAGCAGAGAAGACTTTGTAAGGTACAGAAAGGAGGGATATCCCTCTATAGTTATTCACATCCAATCTGTTTCCTTTTTTGTAGAGTGGGTGAATGAGTGCGCATTTCCAATCATCTGGGAGTTTTTCACTTCGCCAGACTTCTTGGATGATCTGTGTAATTTCCTGCAGTGATCGTGGTCCAAGATTTTTCAGTAGTTCCGCGACAATTCCGTCTTCTCCTGCTGTCTTTCCATTCTTGAGTTTTTTGATATGGCGAGTGATTTCTTCTTGTGTTGGTGGATCAGCGTCTGGCTTGACGTGTTCTGGGGTCGTATGCAAGAAACGTACAGTTGGTTCGGGACAGTTAAGGAGCCCAGAAAAGTAGCGTGCAAGTTCATCGCAATTTTCACGATTAGTAAGTGCCAGTTTTCCATCCTGTTTCCTAAAGGTCAAATTTGGCGGTGCATAACCCTTAATATTATTCGCGAAGGTCCTGTAGAAATTCCGACTATCGGAGTTTCTGAAATCATTCTCCATGGACTTAAGTTGCTCAGTGATATAATCACGCTTGACTTTCCTGATAGTCTTGTTTGTCTGTTTGCGGATGTCGAGGAAGTGTCCCAGGGTTCCCGGTGATCTACTGCTGTTGTATTTTTGGAATGCGACTCGGCGATTGGCAATGGCTTGATCACACTCAGAATTCCACCATGGATGTTTTGTCTTTCTTATTTTGTATTTCTTATTATTATTATTATTATTATTATTATTATTATTATTATTTTTATTGGCAATAAAATGTTTTTGGATAACAATAGACTACGTCTCATACTGTTCCCGAGTACATTGTAGATCAATTCTCTATTATTGAATGGATTCATTTGATAGCAAAATTATGCCATTTATACTGAAGTTAGGCATACCCAAACACGATAAGTTATTAAAAAATGTTGATGTTGTTTCTTTCCCTTATTCGAAACGTACCACAAGCTTTTAATTCTCTTTGAAGCCTATCGTTAGCTCTAAACGACCTGTCTTGTTATGCCGATGGTTACTTCACATCTGATGGTGGGATCCAGAATAAATCTTGCATCCTTCTTACGGCCGATAACAATTATTATTCTATTGTACTTTTGCTTCTAACACGAGGAAGACACGAAAACATGGATCGCGTAACATTTCTGAAATGTTACAGATGCATCTTAGATCTATGTCGGTGATTCCTAACGTTTGTAGTGAATCCCCTTCTTAATTTTGGTGTTTGAACGGAGCTAGGTTATCAGACACTCCACAGTGTTTGCAGCATACAGTCTCAAACAAGAGCAACCTTTGCCTCCACCTATTTGTGCTTGACTACTCCCTTTCATGTGTACTTCTGGATAAGTTGTTCTCCATAAAATATGGTGATTAGACACTTTCTCAATCAACCAGCAAGTTCATTTTGTTTTTTCCATACATCCGCTTCAGGCTTAATTCTCAAGTATTCCTTTGGTTCCTAACTAGTAAATCACTGTCTTCATCGTTACCACCATCTTCATCATCATCACCGTAATGAAAACCTCATTCGTTGTACAAACACAAATTACGCACCATGTCACCTTGCCTTCAAGCAATTCTTGCACTCTCTGTATATATGTGGCACGTTGTCCCTACATGATGATTACTATACTTTGGATGTTCATTCACTGAAAATTGCGAAATTAGCTTCGAGTTTTTCCTATGTTCAGAACATAGAATGCTATGAAAATCAAATGTTCTTAAATACGATGTGTGGATCACATATAAATATGCAATTGGATTAACTCACGACGGCTACTTGTGGCATTGGCCTTTGAGAATATTTTACGGAAGCTATTCTAACAACTCTACGAGGTGAGTTTCTCTCCGAGTTCCCATATGAATGTTCGAATTGCAGAATAAGAATGTAGAAAATAAAGGAAAACTTGTGCTCATTGACCTGGTGCAAGTCCTCGAAATGAACACCCCTTTGATGACTCACGTATCATCGATACCATTTCAATACCTCAAACCGAAATTAAATTTCTTGGCAGGCCAGGGAATCAAACCCGGACCACCGGGGCGACAGCCAAGAATGTTAGCCGCTACACCACAAGGTGATCTCTTTCATTGTCAGTGCAATCTATTGCACGATGCCATGTAATTTCAGCACGAACTATAATAGTACACCTTTCTTCGTATTTTTGGCATTACATTGCCCCCTGGTAAGTTAGAGAGATGGTTCGCATACCATAACCAAAGAGCCGAATAGTTCCAAAAACCAACAAACAACCGAAAGAAATACCGACAAGCTGGTAGAAAGACAGACAACATATTTTGTAATTTTCAGAGCAAAATTGTTTTACAATGAAGAGCACTCTTGGTCTCCAAACTGTTGAAATAATGAAAATTGTCCTAAAACTTCAAAAGTTGGAAGGATTTCATGTCAACTTGCTTATTTTGCCGTATATCTTATGTGTAGGTAAATTCCATGAGTTATTGTTTCTGGCGATGTTGAAAATACGAATAAAAGACATAAATTACCTCAGATTGCGACGGAATATTGTTCAGTTTAAAAACCTGATAAATTTACTAACGCACGTTTCTCGAATTCACATATCCCTGAACAGCATCAATCTAATCAGTTGGTGAATTCAGAATCTTGTTATTGAAATACTATAGCTTTATAGTCCTAATGTAGTTTTTTGTTCTACCCGTAATTATTTAGGTTGCTATGAGGAAGGGGATGTGGTGAGACAGTTTCCTTGTGGGAATGATATAACGGATAGATGCCCTTCATGACGTCAATCTAATGAAAGGATTTAATGACAAATGAAATTAATGAGGCAAGGTATGAAATGGTTGTGTGTGGTATTTAGAGTTCGGTGTAGTCTGACCATGCACGTTAGCGTGTGTAGCTACGTCGGCTGGTTTGTGACATTATGTCAACAAATTAAAAAAAATATTTTAACACTCCTGATTCCATACCGGCCCCTGTTACTGTCACATGCATGATTACCAATATGCTTGATTCCATTTTTAGGATTATTATATCTCGCTGCACCTGCTAAATCACCCAAAATGTAAGGGCAGATGACCTCGTAGTTCCGCCCCTTAAAACAACAATAACTAACCCAACAAGTTGTTCCGTGAAGAATTATACAGCCTATTTTCATATATCCTACTTATGTTAATTGCCTCTATCAACATACAAAAGTTCAGATTGATTGCTGTAATAGATTCGCAGATATTGAGAACCGGCTAAATATTGCGCATGGTTGCCATGTTGGATTTTTATATCTGTAGGTCTTAGAGTTATGTACTGTTACGTGAAGTGTATTGTGTACGTGTAGTATTCAAACTTCAATCGCATAATTAGGACACAAGAAGTAAAAACGAGATTTTAAAATTTCGCACAGCTGCCATCTTGTGGTTATGGAAACAAATAAAAAAATTAGATGCCAGTGGATTAACATTTGTAGAAGGATTTACTGTACCAAGTGTCACTGCACTCGGATGGTTAAATTGCGAGAAACGACCATGTGAATATTTATACTTCGCGTCGCCGCCATGTTGGATTTGTGATCACCAGGTTATTGAAAGTCCTATAGGTGAACTTATGTTCATAGCCCCAATGAAGATTAAAAAATTTAGTTTGATTGCTGTAATAGATTCGTAGGTATTGAGATCCATCTAAATATTTCGGATGGTCGCCATGTTGGATTGTTATATGTATAGGCCATAGAGTCATGTACCATTAAAGGAAAATTATTGCAAGGGTTCATTACTCAAACTCTCACTTCGATCGCATGATTACGACACAAGAAATAAAAACTTAATTTTAAAATTCGCACATTCGCCATCTTGAGGTTATGTAAACAATTGAACTAAATTAGATACCAGTGCATTACAATGTGTATAAACATTTCCTGTACCAAGTTTCATTGCATTTGGATCATTAAATCGCGAGAAAGGTCTATTTAAAATTTTCAAATTCGCTTTGTTGCCATATTCGTTTTGTAGTTAACCGGTTTTTGAAAGTCTTATAGATGAAATTCCAGTAGTGCCGTTTATCTCCGTACAAAATTTCAGGGTGATATCGCTAATAGTTTCAGAGATATAGAATGCCGGTGAAATATTTCGCACAGCCGCCTTCTTGAGGTTATGTAAACAATTGAACGAAGTTAGATGTCGGTACATTACAATGTTTATAAACATATACTGTACCAAGTTGCATTGCGTTTGGTTGGTTAAATCGTGAGAAACGTCTTTTTAAAAGTCGCAACTTTGCTTGGCCGCCATGTTGGTTCTGTAGTTATCAGGTTTTCAAAAATCACATTGGTGAACTTCTAGTAGTTCCCTTTATCACCGTGAAATATTCCAGGGTGATATCGGTAATAGTTTCGTAGATATCGAATGCTGGTGAAATATTTCGCACAGCCGCCATGTTGGATTGGTATGATGTAACAAAATTTGAAGGGCACGCCCGGGGTGGTATGGAATAGTGCTATGAACTTACCGAGTTTCATTGCAATCGCTCCAGCGGTTTAGAAGTTATTAGGGGGGGGGCACACACCATATCACTCACACATGCGCACACAGAGACAGACACACTGACAAAAGGTGATCTCATAAGCTTATTTTTTCATAAATGAAAATAGGCTAAAAGTATGCAACTTCTTGTATCCTTGTTGCAGATCTGGTTCATGTACGTCCAAATATCATGTTTTATACGTCTTCGGTGTGTTTCTTTAAGGTGTGACTTTCCCACTATGGTATGTTTGTGCTCCCCAGGCACAAAATATGTTATGAGCACAGCAGACCACAAGCATATGACAACATGTTGGCTCCAGTGCCCCTAGTGTCCAGGCTCTGCGCTCAGTACTAAACGTACTGCAGCACCCCGTCAAATGGACAGTGCTTGTGCGACTAAGCGCTGCAGTGCTAGTGTGATGTCGTGCTGCACTGCGCAGAAATAGGCAGAATAGGGCTGCGCTTCACCTGCTAGCACTGCTTCACCTTGCCCATTGCATGGCCCTGGTGCACACACACGGACAAAAGGTGATCTCATAAGCCTATTTTTTCATAAATGGAAATAGGCTGAATACGAGCTTTTAAAATTTCGCACAGGCGCCATCTTGTGGTTATGAAAACAATTCAGTTTGATTGCTGTCATTGATTAGATGACATTGAGAATCGTCTAAATATTTCTAAATACGTGTAGACCATTGAGCTATGTACTATTTGATGACGATTATTGCGTACGGTAGGTTCATTGTTCAAACGTTGGCTACAATCGCATGATTAGGACACAAGAAATTAAAACTTCATTTTTAAATTTCACACGGACACCATCTTGCGGTTATGTAAACAATTGAGCTGAATAAGATATCAGTGCATTACAAGGTGTATAACATTTGCTATACCATTTAACGGCGCTCGAATGGTTTAATCGCGAAAAAAAAAAACCTATTTTAATGTATCAACTTCGCTTGGCCCCCATGTTCGTTTGTTACTTAACAGGAATTTTGAGAGTCCCATCTAGTAGTTCATTTTATCATCGTCCAAAATGTCAGGGTGATGTCTGTAATAGTTTCGGAGATATGGAATGCCAGTGAAATATTTCGCACAGTCGCCATGTTGGATTGGTGAGCTGTAATAAAATTTGAAGATCACGGTCGGGGTCGGACAAAATAGTACTATGACCTTAACGAGTTTCATTGAAATCGCTCCAGCTTTTTATATTTTATTAGCGGGGGACACACACACACACACACACACATACGCACACATACACGGACTAAATGTGATGTCATAAGCCTATTTTTTCATAAATGAAAATAATAAAGAAAGCTTTTCATTCGGTCTACGCGAATTTCATGTTGACCGACTGAATAGCTTTCTTCGTTAGAAATAACCATCACTGAAAAATGGCTTCTATCACTACTAAATGAAAATAGGATACCAAGTAAACGAAAAGCAGGAACGGGAGGTTTCATTTAGGAAAGAAATACTCTTATTGGTCACAAAGGAGTGAAAGTTTGGTGTGTAGGTTACACTCTGCCTTATATGGCAACACTGCGAGAAGGTGAGTTCGATTCCCATCTTAGCTATCTTAGAGTGTTTTTCTGTGGTTTCCCACTTCCACTCCAGGAAAATGCGTGGATATTTCCTAAGTCAAGGCCATTGCCAACTCCAAAAATAACAAAGTTTATCAGGCTTCAACTACATGGGGCTGATGAACAATAGGCTATGTTCCAAACCCCTATATGAAGCAACAAGAAATATTTCGAATCAATGGGATCCATCGTATTGAATTTAGGAAACATGTTTCTAACGTAGGCTACAATATGACCGCGATCGAAACGAGCAAGGTGCCTTGCCCTGTCTGATGGGGCACGCGCTCAGATTGAAATCATTATGTTGATTATTATTGATATTTCAAGAAGTAATTATCCTATGTTTGAATAAATAATTGGCCTGGAATTACATATGGCCCAGCATCGTCAGTTCACGGTCACCTTCCATGCTTGTCCGGGTAGCGGGCAAATAGACACTTCCATAACGTTATTGACGTGATTCTTTTCTGAAATAACGGAATCAATTTCTCCGCTTAGAATAATGTTTCTGATAGCGCATAGCTGGTAAAAATCGCCTGTATACCGTTGCTAGACTTATAACGTTGTTGGTGGGTTCGCATTTCAAAATAACTGAATTATTTTTTCTGCCCTGAATAACGTTATTATTAGCATATGGCTGGTAAAATTCGCTCGTATACCGTTACTAGACTTATAACGTTATTGGTGGGTTCGCATTTCTAAATAACAGAATTATTTTTCTGCCATGAATAACGTTATTGACAGCGCAAAGCTCGTAAATATCGCTCGTATACCGTTACAAAGCTTATAACGTTATTGGTGGGTTCACATTTCTAAATAACGGAATTAATTTTTCTGCCCTGAATAACGTTATTGATAGCGTATAACTGGTAAAAATCTCTCGTATACCGTTACTAGGCTTATAACGTTATTAGTAGGTTTGCATTTTGAAATAACCGAATCGATCACTCTGCCTGAATAACGTTATTGATGGAGCGCAGCGGGTCAAAATCGCTGTCATACCGTTACTAGACTTATAACGTTAATAACGGGAGCGCATTTTAAGATAACGGAATCTTTTCCTCTGCTGGTTATAACGTTAATAGCACAAACCAGGGAAAATTATAACCCCTTATTTCGTTGCCGCACTAAAAACGTTATTCATATACCATTTGTTTTGGGTACGGAAGCAGTAACGTAACAAAAATTAATTCGTTATTTCTGACAATTCTGTTACGTTATGAAGCCTTGGTTGTTTGAGTCTTCAGTTTTTGACTGGTTTGATGCAGCCCTCCATGCCTCCCCATCCTGAGCTATTCGTTGCATCTCTACATAGCTACCACACACTACATAACTTGCATGTATACAGTGTGCCATTGTTCAGCTTCTACTTCTCCATGATCAAACTTACTATTAGCCCCCCAATCCATCCACTTTACCCCTAGGTTATTCTACCCTTCTTGTTGTTGTAACTGGGAGGGTACGAAGATCTTTGTAAACACTGATATACTTAAACTGGAGGGAGCTCAGTTTGGGTAGCACAGTTCTGGCAGGTCTTAGCAGGTTCAGCATGGGTCACCACTAGGGCTACTTTTAATGTTTATTCGAAGAAGAGTCCATTGCAGGTTCCGTGTTGACGTATTGTAATTAAGTATAACAAATTTAAAGTTTCCGCCTAATGAGTGTTGATTAGGCGGAAACTTTAAATTTGTTATACTTAACTACTTTTAATGAATCATAAGTTTGCACTACACCTGCTAATGGGGGATGAGGTGTGCTGACCATGTAAACTTATTCCTTAAGGTAAATAGTTATGGGCAGACTGAAATGTTAATTTGTTGCTCTCTGATAAAGATGATAATGATTTTAATTTGCTTTAGAGTGTAAAAACATGCCCTGTATGCTTGAGTGTGTTTTGGATTTGTCTGATAACGTATGTTTCTGTGGTGGTCGTATGTAACTGTAATCATCAGGAAATAGGATTGGGGTGGGTGCCCTGAGATTTCAAAAAGCTACCATGCTGGCATTTTCCTGGAGGGAGTATGGAAAATCACAGGAATAAACATACTGAGGATGGCCACTGTGAGCACCAAGATTCAAATGACTGGCCTCTGGACTTGCTGCAGCTTCCATCGCAGTTGTGGTGTGCAATTTAACATGCATGGCTAGTCCATGGGATAATGTCAGTCAAGGCACATGGAGAATAATTTAGAGGCCATAATGACTAGAGTGTGTGGTTACTATGTGCTTTGGGATAACAGATTGGGAAAATATGTCCTTCTCTTCATACTAACCTTGTAATTTAAACGGCTTTCTCTTCATTACCATAGATGTTACTTTTTCTTACTGAATATTATTTATTTTATCTTGTCAAACTATGGCCTATTTAGGCTATATTTAAGACATCAAATATTTAACATTATTGTTTCTAGCATTCTAGTTGAACGATGTTAATAATATCCTTTTGAAAATAATTCCTAAAGTGGTGGTTTATTTGGCCGTTTTTGCTTTCTTTAAAAAACGTTAGCCTTTTAAAGAAACAATTATTTAGCAGACTGATTTTAATGATTCTTGCACTGATAGAATGCTTATGTTCCTAATGTTGCTAATTCCTAAAATGCCAGTTTATTCGGTATTAGTCTTTATTTCCCCCAAGACGTTTACCATTATTATCTCTCGCTCAACTACCAGCATATCTGTACTACTAATGATCCAGCAAGCAATTTGAATGGAACATGGAGTAATTGTGTTTGTTGTGTTAGGAGGTGAAACAGCCAGGCCAGAAGTTAGTACTCCACTATTGGCCATTTAGAGGACATAGCTATCCTTCAAAAGGCTTTCTCTCTTTTTCTTAACAGTGATGGGGATATGACTTTTTCCTTAGAAACTGCCATCCTTCATTATATGAACCTGCCAGGGATATTCAGATAGCAATTTGTATTTTCTTTTTATGATGTTATGTGAGTTTCTCTATTCTCATTGGCTGATGTTGTGGTTTGTTGTTTCTATTTGAGGGGCTTGGGTGCATGAAGAATTTGTCTGATATTTAGATCGTAGGCCTTCGCGGCCGGTACTTTATCATCTAGGCTTACAGGATGGAGTCACGTTGATACATGACGCAGCTCCATCCTGTAAGCCTAGAAGATAAATTTGTCTGATAACCTGTGTTATTCTGTTGTCTGTATTTGTAATTCACGTTAGGATTGGGGAGGATGTGGCCAGGGCCTGAAGTTAAGAACTATCACAGCATTTGCATGGAGTAGAAGTGGGAAACGATGGAAAACCACTTCCAGGATGCCTGAGGTAGAAATTAAACTCGAGGCTGAGTGTGCCCCGTTCCAGCCATCAGACCAGAATTCAATTTCTTGGTAGAGCCTAGAGTGCTAGCCTCTACACCATGAGATGGTCTGTTGTGGTTTGGCGACGTACTGTCACAGTTCTCTGTTTAAAACTTTCTACGAGTTCATTTGTGTTTTGTGTGGGTACTGGAGCCAGGATGACTATGTACTTGTGTAAAGATTGACTCAGTATTTTTGCTCCCATGTTGAACATGATGAAGTATGTTGCACATGTTGCGTTTCATAACATCTTTTGTTGCGACCCTGTGGCAAGCTCTGAGATGCCACCTTCGTTCTGTACCTCTGGGACTCTTTAAGTAAGTCTATCTCTATGAGTGATGTAATTTGGTTTCAGTTTTGTGGTACACAACTACAGTACAATTAAATCTCATCCCTCCATTTGCTCATAAAATAATGGACCTAATGGGTTTGTATATAATTTTTAATACCTGTTTTAGACCAGAAGAACTAATTAATAAAAAAGATATTAGTTTAAAAGGTAAAATACTTACATTTGTTACCCAGTGGCCAGTTTCATTGCGCCGACTACGTAATGATAGCTTAAAAGTGGCTTGCTCTTTTGGACTTGATGTACTGCCTGATTCAGTGATAGGTCCTGCTAAACATACTGCAGTAAATCCACTGAGGACCATCAGTATTGCTGTGAAATACTTCAAATCCATCATTTAATCTGAGAACTGAAAAGCGGAAGATCATTCTTGCTTTACATACCCAAGTACTGAAAATTTCCTTGTGTAAAATGAGAGGTTTATACTAAAATGTGCCATGTAAGTTAACATGATGTTTGAAAGTCTATGCATTAAATTTAAAGGATGATAGAAGGGGGAAGTGCAATGGATTTTTTTAGTCCGACAACATACGATCAAACAATATAACATTTTTTTTTTTTCCACTTTACATTACAATTTTTTTCTTTTCTTAACACTTTACACTTTCATCGGTACATGTTTTGGTTCAAATATTTAGACCTATAAGCCTAAATATTTAGCAATCTCTTGTAATAAATTAAATATCTCTTTGATATGCACTTTAAGTTTCATATGTAAGTTAAAACATTGTTGCTTAAAAATTCCTTAATTTAAAGTTCTTAAAAATTTAAATTATTTTAAATTTAAATTTTGATTTTTAAGAACTTTAAATAATTTTAACTTTTAAGAATTTTAAATTAAAGAAGTTTTGGTTGGTTGGTTCCTTAGTTTAGGGGCTGCGACACCACGGTCATGTAGCCCCGTGTACTTTGGGTGTGTGTAGAATCTGTCTGATAACCGGTGTTAATTGTGATGACTGTATTAGTGTGTGTTTCTGTTTTAATTCAAGTAAGGACTGCAGACATTCAATTTTTCCAAGTAGTTCCTACTTTTGCCGCCAAACGCAACCGTCAACGAGCAACTAGTTCAGAACTTAGTTACCAACTGCCACCGCAGTTGGCTCCTGACGACGAACGTAGGAACCTAAGAACGTTAGTCAAATTTTTAACCTATATATAATTTAGCTTCACACAGGTGTAATTAGTGGAAGGTTCTTTAACATGCCATAAATTTATGACATGGGACCGCCGGCTTTACCTCCCCTGGAAGGCATACTGAGGGATTTTTAACGTTCTTAAACCCGCGATCTTGGGCATAGAAGCTCAGCATGCTACCAACTACGCCACCGAAGCCGCTTTAAGAAGTTTTAATCAACAATATTTTAACTTACCTATGAAACTGAAAGTGTATATCAAAAGATATTTAATTTATTATAACATACACTGTTTAAGACATACTACATCCCAATTCTGCCTTACGGAGTAGAAACTTGCACCCTGTCCAGAAAAGAAGACAGTAGGATCTAGGAATCCGAAATGAAGTTTATATGAACAATGCTTCAAAGGACAAGGACAAAGTAAGAAATGAAACAAACAGGACAGAGTCTGGCATAGATATCAGTGCTACAAAATATTTGCAGAAGCGACGATTAGGATGATGGGCATCTTCAAAGAATGGGAGACGAGAGGACACCATAAGCTTACTTCAACAAGATTATCCCAGGAAAAAAGACCAGTAGGAAGACCAAAGAAGAAATGGATGGACCAAATCAAGGATGATCTTGAAGACAAAGGGCTAGACTGGAGAAGGACTCATGAAGACCAACTATTCATGGACGGGAAAAGGTGGCGAGGACTCGTTAACAGCACCCCGGTGACTGGAGCTGCAAATCGATGATGATGATGATGATGATAAGAGATTGCTAAGTTTTTAGGCTGATGAAGGTCTAATTGGACCGAAACATGTACCGATGATAGTGAAAAAGTGTTATAAAAATATTTTTTTTATTGTAAAGTGGAAAAAAAACCATTGTTATTCTAATCAATACGGACAAAAAATGATATATGTCATAGATAAGACCTTATTTGAGTACCTACTGTGCACAATATTGTATTCAGGTGTTCAGTTTTTCCACAAATGTTCCTGTATTATCTCTTGCAGTTCACTATAAAGGTTACGTGGCTTATACTCTGAGCCTTACTTCTTGTTTATGTTTTGGCTGGACTGAACAGTGTGCCTCTAATCTTCCTAGGTCATTAGGTCAATCTCTTATCACATGATATACAACTTTCCGAAAATACATTATAATCTCATCATGTACATTAAATCCATCATTAAAGTGATCAAAGAATTATATCAGCAGGAAATGGAGGAAAGAACATCCCAGGAACCACGGAAGGAATTAACAACATTCTAGACTGGCTATGAAGAGAAGCAGTTGCCAAATTCCAATTGAACTTGGGGCATGACTGCCTGAGAAAGTGTCTTAATAGTATTGGCATCCTCTCTGAGCTATACTGCACAGGAAATGATGGGTAGAAACCATTTGCTCTGACAAGTAAGAGGGAATGTGGCCAATATTGGGCAGCAGGAGGATACTTGGGTCAATAATAGTTGTTTTTGGCAATGTATCTACGACTGGGAATTTAAAAAAAAAAGAAAGAAACAAAACAAAAAAGAACAGAAAAACAAATTGCAACAAAAACGAGTCACCACCCATAAAATGCAGAAAAGAGAAGTTACCTACTCAAGGAGAAATGGTGGTGCAGTTATAATTCCCCATGTAGAGAACATTATTTGCTGGTGACCATGGGGTCTCAGTTGAGTTAAGCATTTCTTTCATTTGTTGGTGTTGGGCTACTACCTTGGTAAACTATTGTCCCCTTTTGATCCTAACCATATTATGGTATCAAAGGTAATTTTCCAATCCTTCTCTCTTCTATTCTAACATCCCCATTTTTTGATGGATCGTGCTTTTCTTATCTACCATGGATGCAGATTCAACCACAGTACTTATATTTTCTGCCTGTAGTAATAAGGGCTGGGTGCATGCCAGGTATACCCTGGGTAATACTAAGTGGCAGTGGTGAAGCTACGTTCATGCAACTGGGTATTCTAAATTTCATACCTTATAGTGTTTTGTAGATAAACTCCAGTCGTCGTGTTTTTCACTCAGCAAAGACATCAATTATGCGTTCTTTGAAGATGTCATCCCTGGAAAGATGGTTCATCAAACTCTTCTCAATAGCCAAAGTACTCAAATTGCTCAGTCTAGAATCTGACATGGAGTTCCTTAAAAATATCTTAACTCTCCTCAATGCACTCATACTTAGTTCACTCGAAGCAGTAGAAACAGGAAAGGTAAGAATCACTCTTATGAGGTGCACTGTTTCTTGTTGTAATTTTTTAGGCCATTGTTCAAAAAATATTTCAGTAACAAACCTGCAGGCAAGCGCCCGCCTCACGAATGCACTGCTTGGAGTCTAGGCTCTCTGCTGACGCATTCAGATATCGACCTTCCGCTTGGCGCTAGCGCAATATCCTTTTCTACCCACAGAGACTTGAGTCTGTTTCAAAGGAGACTCACTGGCTGCTCAGTCCCGTGCTGAGAAGCTGGCGTCAATCCCACCGTGACTACAGAGAATAATACCGAAAACTAGAGATTTAGTTTACCTATGCTAATGAAAAATAGGAAAATATAAATGTGCATATTCCTTGAGAATGAAATGGGTATTCTGAGGCTCAAAGATTCCCCTCCCGCTTCGCCACTGCTAAGTGGTCTACGCCCAAAGAGGCTCACAGCTGTTGAGTTTGTGAATTAGCAATCCTGAAGGCTCCTGAGTTGGGTCCAGTTGTACTTTTTCCTGTGATTTTTGGATAGATCTTCTTTTTCTTCCTGAGCGCTTCTTATAACCCAATTGTAGTATATAATAAAAGAGGCTGATAACCTTGGTGCTTTGCCACCTTAAAATATCATCATCATCATCATCCCCCACCCAGGGCAATGAAAGTGATACTATGCTCTTCTGGTATCAAACTGCCTGGGGAAGTATTTTAATAGTATTGGCATCCACCCTGAGCCCAGGTAGCCTAGCCCATTGAAGTCATGTTCCACAAATGCAATGAAGAGCTACAAGTAGAGATTTGAATCCAGCACTGATTGTGGCTATTGTCCTCCATGCAAATGCATCCCATGTCACCAACCTACTATAATTTTTATTTTTATTTTTATTTTTTATTTTCATACAGAGGATGTCCTAGAGGGCAAGGCCCTATAGTAGGACTATACATTGTTATATAATAAGGAATATTAAATATTATTTAACATACAAAAACAAAGTTACAGAGTATTTTACAATGACAGTAAGTTACTATTCAAGGTTTTATTAATTTTATAAATTAGGAAGTATCAGAGTGTAGTTGTGAAGAATTGTTTGCAGGCTTTTTTGAATTTTAAGACAGGATTTATTGACTTTATATGTGCTGGGAGAGTATTATAATCCTTTATAGCCTGGTTAAATATGCTTTTGGTGCCGTATTTAGAGGTGTAGACCCTGGGAATTGCAAGGTTCTTGGAATATCTGGTGTTATACTCATAGTTTTGTCCTTGTAGAGGAAATTTTATTGTACCTTTATACGAGAGTTCTCCACTTTTATGTATGAACAGAGAAGCAGATACTTTTATACAGGTTTCTAGAAGGGGGATTCCTGAGATTCGAACTAAATCTGCTGTATGGGTAAGTAAGGGAAGGGAATAAACTGCTTTAATTGCCCTTTTCTGGAGAGTACTTACTTGATTTAATAATGTGGTAGTGCATCTTCCCCAAATACTGCACATATATGTTATATGGTTATGTACTAGACTGTAATACAGTGTTTTTAATATATGAGATGGAAGAACATGTTGTAATTTGTATATTGCTCCTATTGCAGGAAGAATTTTTTGCTTAACTTTGTATATCTATTCTTGCCAGCTCAGATGTTCATCAAAATTCAGGCCGAGATATTTTATTGATGAGACCCTTTCAATTACTGTATTATGTAGTGTTACAGGAATCATGGTTTCTTTGCTGTTGCTAGGTTTAGTGAAATATATATAGTTTGTCTTTTTTGTACTAGGCAGCAATCCATTTAATTTACACCAGTTGTCCAGGACTTTTAAATCATCATTTATTTTTGTTGCAAGTTCTTGTTTGGATTTTGCGCTATATATTAAACTGATATCATCAGCAAATAGTGTTAAGTGGCCCTGTAGCAAACAATTATTGATATCATTCACATAAATTATGAAAAGTAGAGGGCCTAAAACTGATCCTTGTGGTACACCACTGACGCTCTTAGTAAGAGCGCTTTTAACGTTATTTATTTGTACATACTGATATCTGCTACTTAGGTAATTTTTGATCCAACTATGCGCTACTCCTCGGACGCCTGCATCATGCAGCTTATACAATAATAAATTATGATCGACAGTGTCAAATGCCTTCTGTAGATCCACAAATAGACCTGCTGATATATTGCCTTCGTCTAGCGATTTCTCTAAATTTGTGACAATATCAAATAAAGCATCAAGTACACTTAGAGAGTCTTGGAACCCATACTGGTGTTTAAAGAAGTAGTTGCATTGAAAGAAAAATTTCACCAGCCTGCTTTTTATAATTTTTTCAAAGATTTTTGACAGATCAGGCAATATAGTTATAGGTCTATAGTTGTTTGGATCATCTTTAGATCCCTTCTTATGAACAGGAACTATTTTACCAATTTTCAAAGGATCGGGTAAGATGCCATTTTCCAAAGACTTATTGATCAAATCTGAGATAGATTTGGCTAGTATCTGTTTGCACTTTTTTAGTACCATGCTGTTTATATCATTTGGGTTATTTTTGGATTTTAGAGAATCAATTATTTTTATTACTTCTTCCTTTGATGTGGGAGTAAAATTATACAGTCTACCTGCATTGTTTATCATAGATGTTTTGGGACTGTGTGGGTCTACTGGCCTTAGGCTGGATCCTATATTTGTAAAGAATTTGTTAAATTCATTAGCTATCGATTCTGATTCGATCATATCTTTGCCATCAATTGTTAATTTATTACATGATATAGACTCTGGTTTTGTTTTGTTATTTAGTGCTTCATTTATGACATGCCACGTTTTTCTTGGATTGTTATAATTATTTTTTAACTTATTGTTAAAGTAATCTCGTTTAAGTTCTCTTCGAAGTGTTGTTACTTTATTATTACATTTTTTATACTCTTCTGTGGTGAGTGGATGACACCAAGGTTTTAGTGTCTTTGCATATAGGACACTTTTTCTGTGAGTTAAGTTAATGAATTCCTCTGTAGCCTGTATTTGACTGTTCAAGACAGAAGATCTCACTGAAGAATGCTTCCTCACTGAGCACTATTTTGAGCGACAGGAGAACTAGTTGTTGCTTGCCCCCTGATGAGACAAGGAGGTCATCAGGGCATATATCATTGATGAGCTATTGACTGGATTGACGTCATGAATGTCCACCTTCGACGGTAGAGGTATGACTGTCTGTCCTTTTCCCCCCTTTTATATCTCCCTCCGTCCACACCTGCCAGTCATTTTTTTTTGTTTGTTTCTATCCATCTTTCCCTGTCACTGTTTGTTGGAAGAGTAGTGGTGATATACAACTACCCTGTTGAATGCCACTCCTTGTTTCAAACCATTCAGACCTGCCTGTTTGAACTGGAACACAACTCCTCATCTCCTGGTATAGATGTCTGACATTAGTAATGTTTTCCATGATATATGGCAGAGTTGGGCAAAATACTCCCAAAATGTATTTTCGATACAAAATACTCACAAAAAAGTATTTTAGATACAAAATACTAAATACACTTATAAAATTCCTGAAAATACAAAATACAAAATAGTATTTTAAAATACAATTCAAAATTCAAAATACTATTAGTTAAATATGCTTCTCTTCCATTCAAACTTTTCAAAATATTATTATTATAATCGGTGATCTAGACGGGTGCGTGCATTAACGTGCAAGGCCAAAGGGTTGAAATCCCACCGTCAGCCTCCAGGAAATGGTACTTCCTGATGGGCCTTGGTCACTTTCTTCCAACCCCTTGCCCTGTTGTCATTTCGTTTCCCATCCAGCTCTGTGTTGAGGATGGCGACAGAAGGGTCATCCAGCCGTGAAAACCACTGCCACATACAAATTTACCTCACTTAGTCCTCGAACCCACAAAATGGGAAATATGTACGGTATAGAAATTGTTGTTATTATTATTATCGTATGACCTAAGCTACCTCGTGGAGATCTTTTGAGCTGGTACCGTCATCAGACTTCATCGGGCATGAATCAAACTACCATTAATCGACCAGAGTGGTACAATACTATTTTGTATAAATTTGTGGCTTTCTTTTTATATACGGTATGTTGAGTAATTAAGAGGCTTTGCGACATCGTGGTCACGTAGCCCGTGTGCTTGGGTGTGTGTGGAATTTGTCTGATAACCTGTGTTACCGCAATGGCTATATTAGTGTGTGTATTTGTAATTCAGATGCTATCCCGGCATTCACCTGGAGTATTAGTGGGAAACCACGGAAAACCACTTCCAGGATGGCTGAGATGGAATTCGAACCCGCCTCTTCTCAGTTTTGCCTCACGAGGCTGAGTTTATCCCTTCCTGCCCTCAAACCAGAATTAAATTCCTTGCCAGAGTCGGGAATCAAACCCGGGCCTCTGTGGTGACAGCCAAGAGCGCTAGCCACTACGCAACACGTCGGACTTATAGTTAAAGTATATATGTGTACTGTTTACACTGGATGAAACTATTGAGAAAACTCCTATCTTTCAAAGATTATCTAACAAAGACTGCTGACAACCGTAAGACGTGGAATGACATTTTTTGGAAGCTTTGTGGTTCCAGCTTAGGCTTTCACGGCCGGCGTTCATAATTAAGTACAAGCCCGAAAAAACGTGTACTTAATTATTTGTGGTTCCACTTAGGGTCCAACACCAATACTCTCTGTTGTTCTGGGCCGATAACCTCGATGTTAGGCCCCTTAAAACAACAATTATCATTATCATCATCATCATCTCTGTTGTTCAGCTGTTGACTTCATATAATCTGTCACTGAATACTCTGCACCAGTGTGGATAAAGAGTTAGTTGTTGTTGCAATATTGTGTTCATGTAGCCCCATGTACTTGGGCGTGTGTGGAATTTGTCTGATGAATTGTGTTGTTGTGATGGCTATATTAGTGTGTGTAGCCTATTTGTATTTCAGATGAGGATTGGAAAGCAGGCGGCCATGCCCTTAATTTAGGTGCCATCCCGGCATTTGCCTGAAGTAGAAGTGGGAAACCACTTGCAGGATAATTGAGTTGCCTCAGACTAGAATTATATTTCTTGACAGATTCGTGAATAGAAACCGGACCTCAGGAGTGACAGCCAAGAATAATAGCCACTGCACCACGAAGTAGTCGGATAAATAGCTCTCGTGCCAAGATAATAGATGTACAGCTTAATAACTAAGGCCAAGAAGATCATGCAAAATCATATTTTTGCATATTTATGCATATTTTGGCACAATGCACCATATTTTTCTCCTTTGCCTGTTTAAGTGCATAACTATGCTGGAGAATGGCGTATATTCTAATTTCCTATTGTTTTGAAGCTCTTTTTGTTACTTCATGTTCAGTCGTATATTTGTATTCGGACTCCAAGAGTCTCGTGGTTGGTTAGTCAAACCTGAACATTTCCTTGTTAATGATAAAGTTGCTTTCACCTCCCTTAAATCACCCCGAGTATTTGTAACATCTGATAATTAGTAGTTTGCACTGCCTGTAAGGAAAAACCGGATTCTCCAACAACTGAAATACCTTCGTTCCTTTCACTTTATCACCAGTTCACAATAGGGGTTCAGCTTATGAATGACCAGGAATTTCCACAAATATTACCTGGACCTATTATCTCAAATTCCTTAATTCCAACCTTCAGTGAAATACCAAGCTGCTTACTGTCAAGCGCAGCAAGCACGGAGTTATGACTCCAATAAAAGCTAACGTCGTTGTCAAGTTGCAAAATTTTGTGAAAACATTTGGAAGTGAATTATTTTCTACCGACGATAGTGTCCTTTATTGTAAAATTTGTGAAACAAATGTAGGGAGTTTCTAGAAAGTTTTCTGTGGCTCAACATATGGAAACCGCCATACTTAAGCAAAATGTCGTTAAAAAAGAAGAAAAAACACATCAATTCAGTCCTTGTTAGCAAGAAGAAATTTCAGGAGATATCATAGGATAATACTGAATTAATTTTAATACCTAGTACGTTCCAGTCCCTTTTGCAAGTTTAATATCAATTATTTTTATTCTGAATTCACTATGTAAATATTGTAAAATTATTTTCATTTTTTAAATCAATGGCTATTAAAATTGTATACGAGTTATACTTAAAAATTAAGATAATAAAATAATTATTGATGGTCAACACTGCTTGAGGATCCATAAAATAATATTTCCTACTATTTAGAACTGTTTCTTAGTTGAGATGTTTAAAAAAAAAGGTGTAGTTTTATGTCCGTCTGTTCAAATTTTCTTTATAGCGCTGTCAGGCAAACAGTGAGACATTTCATTCAGACTACTCTCTGAAATCCTAAAATGGTGATGTAAGAAATCAGCACCACGGGACACTACAGTCAATTGACTCCAGATGTTTAATTTGTACATTCGGTTATAAATTCTCTTTTGTAAATAATACCGTTCCGGTAAGCCACAAAGGAATAAAAAACATAATGAATAAAGTTCGGTCATTTATAATTATTACCACCAACCAACAACGGTAGCTGGTGCCCAGATATCTGTGGTCTCAGTAGACGTGGGTCGAACCTCACCGCCGGTCGTCCGTTAAATAGTTTTCCGTGGTTTCTCATTTTCAATTACAGACAAATGCTTCGACGGCACCTTCGAATGTGCCACGGCCGCTCTCTGCCAAGTCCGTGCATAGTTTCATTCACCTTCATTCATATCATCTCTCATTAACTCCTCTCATGAGGTTGGCGACAGGAATGGCATCCGACTGTATAAACTATCCACCATAAGGATGCGAAAAATTATATTATCTCATTTCCGTCCCAGTTGAAACGGGAATCATACGCATTACAGTTATTATTACCGTATTACTTTGATCATCTTATTACTACCGACAGCACAGCGCTAGGCAATGTGGCCATGCTCCATGCGGACTTGGTAGACGTGGGGTTGAGCCCCACCGTCGGCCGTCTTGGAAATGGTTTACCGTGGTTTCCCCATTTTCAATTCTAGGCAAATGTTGGGACAGTGCCTTCTGACAGGCCACGGCCGCTTCCTTCAACATCCTTGCCCAGCTTCATTCATCTAGAACTCTCATTAACTCCTCTCATGTTGGTGTCAGGGAGGGAATCAGATCGTAAAAACATCCCCACATAGCGTTTCATCGCATCTCATCCCCGATCCCCGTTAAATCGGTAAACGTAAGGGGTAGACATACATACATCATCATCATCGTCATTCATCCTTAACGTAAAGGACGTGGTGGAGCAGCGGTCAAGCTGTTGGCCTCTCACCACGGCGGAGTGGGTTCGATTCCCGGTCAATGCATGTGAAATGCCATGTCCAATGACTCGGATTCCATGTAAAAAGGAGGTCCCGTGGCTCATGATCTCGAGATTAATGGTCACGTAAAACTACTATCTACCTTCTTCCTTCCATCCTTAACGTATGCAACTACTGTATCCAAGACAAATACAGAGATCCAAGTTTCTTTTTCTGGCACTGACAGGGCATCTGCTCAATCCTAGACCATAATAAATACAGCCATGCATACTAATACAAAAATCACACAAACACACGTTATCAGACATATTTAACACGCACCCAAATACATCGGGCTGATGATCAAGATTTACTAACAAAAACCATCATATTTATTTTCGTCTGCCTCGTGGTGCAGTGGCTAGCAAACTTGCGAAGAGTGGAAGTGGTTTTTCTCTTTTACTTCACAGGGAAATGCTGGGATGGTTCCTAACTTAGGCCACGGCCGTCTCCTTCCCCAAATTAAATATAAACATACTACGGTACTACTACAATATTGATCCATAATAATACGGTTATGAATGATATATATATACATACACACACACACACACATATACACACCCAAGTACACGGGACAAAATGATCACGATGTACAAGCCCGTCAAATGAAAGAACAGCAACCTATTTCTCAATTCAAAGTTTTATACAACTGTTACACTACTCTTACGGGAGACAATTGCCGTATTTTGTACAGCCCTTATGTGAGCACTTCCAGGAATTTTCGAACAATACTAGTTCACAGGTTCAGACAACCCCTTGCGTTTAGGAATTTCATACTACGTAGCTTGAGGCTACTGCTTGTGGAAAGGTTTCCAAGATTAACCACACTGATAACACAACATCCGGGAGACATCCTTCGGAGATTTTCTTCTAAATGCATCCTAAATAAAATATAGCATTGCACATGGTCTTACTAGGTTGCTTTATTGCTGGCAGAGTTGTATTGATCTCAAACTTAATGTCTTCCAATTTACTGAAATTATGAAAAGGGAAGTTAATGGAAAATAAAACTGAAAATTACCTAATGCAGTGATTGTATTTTGATTGTATTTTATGTATTTTGAAAATACAAAATACTCATGAAAAGTATTTTCGATACAGATACAAAATACATGTTCAAAAATGTATTTTCGATACAAAATACAACATACAAAAGTATCAAAAATACGTATTTTAAATACATGTATTTTCGATACTGCCCAACTCTGATATATGGTGATATGCTTCCTCAATGCTGACAAAAATAGTGATTATTGTCATATTCTTTCCTAAGTACAGAACTCTAAAAGAGCATTCTGATTGCAAAAATAGGTCAATAGTTGATCTGCCTAGTTCTTCTTTAAGCTTGTTTATCAGCTTAGGTTAGATTTCGTCGGAACGCTCTATCAAAGTTCCAACGTTCACCACTAGGTATCATTGATATCTGGTAGTGAAAGTTGGAACTACATAAAATTGAACGGAACTTGTAGCTCACCCTAAGGTGAGCAGCTACAGACTCAGGCGAGCCGAACATGTCCTCGAACACTCCTGGCACTAAATGCCATATGATAAATAAATAAAATCAGCTTATTTTGCCTTTAAGTATGGATTCATACATTTTCAAGCCATGAGGGAGCAGAGTAATTCCCTTACAAGTGGCACACTTTTTATGGCCTCTTTTCTTGATGAATTGCTCCTTTTTTCATATCTTGGGGAATTGTATTACCTTTCCAAATCTTTTTTTTTATAACTGTGTACTTTCACTGTATTCTTATTTCCCCAAGTATTTTAATCATAACAATGCTTAATTTATCCAAGCCAGATGTCTTGTTTTTCATTTTCTTTATTATTCTTTCAATCTCAAGGTTTTATTAGTGGCCGATGATCTTGCTGTTCTGCCCCTTAAAACAACAATAACTAACTCAATGTTTCTCTTTCTGAATATTTATTTGAAAGAAGTACAGTACTTTGAGATAAGATGACTCATGAATATTACCTTACCAGAAAGATTACAAGGTGTGTTTTATTGTCACATAGAAAATTTAAATCTTTATAGAAACATACCTTATGCAAACAATGTAGAATCACTTACCAAATACAGTAAAATTCTTCTCATCCAGAATTCAAATACATGGCCATTCCAAGAAACAACATTTCCACTCATAATAAAAAAGACATTCCGAGAAACTCTGACGCTACAATGTTTGATGCTTCCTGGCATCGTGACATTGTTATGGGTGCATTCAAACCATTCAGTTTAACTAGACTCAATTTAATAATTGGATCATGCAGTTTGTTTATCAGCATCTGCTTTTGGAAATGAAGCAAGGTGGATAAATCCACGACGCATAAGAGAAAAGTTCTCATGCTTAAGCAATCGTTGGAATTACTGGGTAAGTTGGAGAAAGGAGGTAGCAGGACTAAGTAAAAGGAACAATTCACGTTAGAAGCTCAACATTATAATAATGCTAAAAAGCTAGGAAATCAACTTCAAAGTTTCATAATTATTTCTAAATCATCAAGAGCAGTTGAAAATCTCCAAACTCTTCACCAGTCCCACAGTGAAGAAATGGACCTTGTGCTTTGTGAGGTCGGGAGGTGTTGGCATGTCTGCTAGTGAATTTGCAAAAACATTTCATAAAACAGTGAATGATGAGGGTATTAGTGTGGGGCAAATTTATAATGCTGATGAGACAGGATTATTGTGGAGGTGTCTTCCTAATACAACTCCTGCCAGTAAAAATGAAACATCACCTAAGGGATTCAAGCAGATCAAGGACCACGTGTCTGTGCAACTTGGGCGAATGTAGCAGGTATGCACAAAGTGAAGCCAACACTGATAGATGTATTCCAAAAATGTCTTGTAAGAATGATTGGATGGATGTTAATCTGTTCACAGCATGGCTTTCTGAAGTGTTTGTGCCAAGTGGCAAAGCACATCTATCTGAGGAAGGCTTATCACCTGAAAGTTCTGTATATTTATTGCTAAACAACTGTCATGCTCATCCTCCTGCTGAAGATTTATAGTCTGTGAAAATATTCACATCCTATTTCTCCCTTCCAATGTCACAAGTTACGTGCAGTCTATGGACCAAGGTGTTATCCAAAACTTCAAAATGAACTATTGCTCCACTTTCTTGTTAAAATGTGCCAACTATGAAGGCCACTTTAGAGGGACATTAATGTCAATAGAAACGAAAATTGACTTGCAGTCTTTGTAGGTATTTAAAGCAATAAAGTATTGTTTGTGGTTTCTTAGAACTGAACAAGAGAGATTTCTTTTGTTACCGGTACTCAACACATTGAAAAGACAGTTAACAAGGAATATTTAGCTGAACGTGTAAATAATGAATAAAAGCTGTTAATAAGAAAGATAAACATCCTGACACATTAAATTAATTATGTTGCATTGCAGTTGGTGTGAAGTATGGCTCGTGGTAATGTTCGAAGTGAACGAGTGATGATGGATTTAATTTATACACTCGGGTAGCTTCTGAAATTTGTATGTACTGTACTTATCTTTTGAGATGCACAACTGTACTATTAACAGCATAATCCCAGAAAGCTCTACAATATTCCTAAATCAGTTCATTGAAACCATTTACAGTGCATGGTGTGTCACATTTATAAGTACAGTATATAATAACTTATTTTTAAAGAAAATCTAAGATCATCATCATCCAGCGAACCAGGTACTATTAGTTAACATTCAACATTTATTTTAAATACATTTTTTATGGTCTTCACTCCCAATGTCTTGCTTCACAGTGCACTTTGGTGTGCTGGATAGGGTACTTATAGACAATCTTCTTCCGATGTATCCTGTCTAGAAAGGGTATATTGTTTATCACAGGTTCCCAGTTCCATCCTTTCCACATTCTCCTTCAGTTGGTCCATCCATTTTCGTCTTGGTCTTCCAACTGGTGAGAGTCTCTTTTCCATATATGCACTTGCTATTCATCTGCTTAACATATCCGACCACTTAAGTCTAGCTGATCTAAAGTCTTTCCTCCATAGGTTCATTTAAACCTATGTTTGAACGGATCTCTTCATTCTTATATGGTCCAGTCATGTTTTTTGGAGGGCAGTTTTAAGAAACTTCATTTCCCAGGCTTGTATCTTGCTAAGGTCCTTTGATGTTAATGGCTATGTTTCCAGAGAATATGTAAGGATAGATGAGATATGGCTGGTACAGTGTGGTTTTGGTTCTTCTAGGGACTTTCTTATCTCATAATTAGTGCCAAACAATACTGTTCAAGTTTGACCCTTTCTGTTCGTTATTTCTGATTCAATCCTGCCATTAGGGGATATTAAGCTCCCCAGGTATCTGAATTGTTGAACAACTTCAATCGGATGGTCTGGTTGTTTTATGCTGCAGCCTGAATTCTTTCTGCTGATTTTTAATGCTACTGTTAATCTCAGTTAACTGGCAAAATCAGTTGTCCAGCTCTTGTCCAGCCTATTGCTGGATAAAGGGAATTTTACTGTATGTCTACCCCTTATTATTCCCGTTTTTCCAACGGGGTCGGGGATGAGATGCGGTGGAAGTCTTAGTGGCGATGGTTTTTACGGCCGGATGCCCTTCCTGACGCCAACCTCATGAGAGATGAAATGAATGGTGGTGAATGAAACTGGGCAAGGATGTGGAAGGAAGCGGCCGTGGCCTGTCAGAAGGTACCATCCCAGCATTTGCCTGGTGTTGAAAATGGGAAGCCACGGAAAACCATTTCAAGGACGGCCGACGGTGGGGCTAGAACCCACGCATCTACCAAGTCAGTAGAGAGCTTGGCCCCATGACCTAACACTGCGCTTTAGCCAGCGTAGCCACTACTGTCGGTAAAGGGAATTTTACTGTATTGGATAAAAATATTTTAATGGGAATTAGTCTACTTACAATAAGTGTGGATATTTCACACCTCGGTAATACATAACAACAAAATTTAATAGACACTGTTTGCAGTTTTCAGTACATGTTTCAGGCACTGTGTGTTGTCCTTTATCAGCTTATTGTTTTCAAACAACAGATCTTGTCTATGTTTCATAAACTTTTGCAGCTGGCGCTGTTAACTGTTAACTAAACCAGTGAAGGACAATCTCCAGCTCTCCAGAGGCCAGGTCTACATTGGGGAGATGGGCCAAACAATTGCTACCAGACCACATTTGATATGTACATCTCAACCAGCCTTATAAATCAGCAATAGCAGAACATTCATTGGACTGCAGGCACTCCATCTCCTTCATTGAAACACAACTCCTAAGCCCGACAGCCACTTCTACCACAGAAAACTCAGCGAGGTCATATACTGTAGATATCCAAGCAACCAGTGTCTCCAGTGCTAGAAATTGGCATTATATGGCCATCCAGGAGCACAGAAACAGATACTGCCAGCCACAGGCAGCAAGAGGTTCCTTACACGGTCTGACACTTCTGAAGACTTCTGCCAGCCATTCTGCCATGACTAAGCCTACTGTAACAATAGCGAAACGACAGCAAGGAAGCAATACCAGATGCAGCAAAACAGCTCGAGACACAGTTAGCAGCAACAGATCTTGTTGTTTAGATTTTCTCTTAACACACAAGACTGATGGGAGGTAAACATGTCTGGTAGCCCTTAAGGCTGCAGAGACTGGAGAGAAGGTGGGTGGCTGAGGAAATGTGTCCTTCTAACCAAGTCTGATAAAATGTTGGTCTTTATAGGGGACACATCACCCCTGGCCTGCTAAGCAAATTACCTGCAGTCAAAGTCTTGCTCCTGAGTTGTTGAATAAATAATATTGGAATAATAACATAGAAGAAGACAAAAGTAAAGCAGCGATTTGAAACACAAAAGAATACCACATATACAACATTTTATGGTGATCGTTTTTTGGTCGAGAACATCATCATTTTTGATGAGTGTTTAACCATCTAAATCAGTAATCACCTCTCCCCTACCTTCCACCCACTCACCCTGAGCGCTCCAAGGTGAATTATCAACTGATCTTCAAGTTCGGGGAAGGTCCTGGACTAAACATCAGATACTTAATTCTGCAGTCTCCTTCCTCCCATTCCTTTTCCATTTGCCTTTTACTTACCCCCACCTATCCTGCAGCAGCATGTAGATATGTATCCTTCCTGGGGAACATTCTTTCACTCTTCTCCACTGATGAGGGATCACCATGTGTTGTGTGTGTGTTTCAGTGGTGCTCTTAACTGGCATGTTGGTGTTTACCATCTGTCTTCTCCCTTGCTTGGATTATACCTCTCCTTGTTAGTTTTCCCTTCTTGAGTATTTAAAATAGGAATAATTTAGAAACTATACAATGTAGAAATAAAATCTTTTAATACAAGAACTCTTTATACAAAAAATAGCTCTAGGGAACTCTGAATGGCATCACTCTTACTTAAAAAAGGTAGGACCAAATGTAAAGTATGGTACTCTTAGTATTACACAGAAATGGCAGTGAACTGGAAGTAGACTTTGAACTCATCACTGAGAATTGTTCATGATTTATTATTAGTTATAAAAGTTATGTCTATACTTTAAAAACACATACATTATATTATATTTATATATTTACAATATGGTACCATACTAATCTGTGGTCTTAGATCAGAGGCTTCACATTGATGTACCATAGTCATCAACTTCTGGCAATACCTTAGGAGCAAGTTAACAAAAATGCAACACTTTCTTTCAAAGTAAAATATTGTAATACTGCATCTAACTTTTCAACTTATAAGCAGTATTAAATAATATCCTGTGTATTTGTAAATTGCCTATAATTTTATTTTGAATAGGTTGTTTGGCACAAGGGAATCATTTTGTTATGTGCAGCTAATTCAGGGACTGTAAATCAAAAGTGATGATATCAATATTATGAAGGCCTACTAGGAATTAGCCATTAGAGAAATATCTGCTATATTTCACTGGAATCATGTTATTATTAACCTTGGCCAGCTGTTCACTATCAATCTATTAGTAAAGTAAGTAAAGTAAACTCGTATAGCCCACTGGCCTAGTGCTTTGAACTTGACACCATTTGGGTGACTTTCATGTTAACTGTTCCATAACCTCTAATCAGAATTAAATTTGACAGAGCCAGGAATTGAAACCACACCACTAGGGTGGTAACCAAGTAACTAATTTGTTCACTATGAGGTGTACAATGTATCAGTGATAACCCAATTTTTATTGAATCGATACATGGCATTTTCAGAGCCTTTTTGTAAGTTGATAAGTGTATCTTTGTAGACTACTTATTTTGAAACAGCCTTTAGTGTCTCTTGCTCTTTAAACAGTGCTAACAAAACAACTGCTTGGATGATAATTTGTGTGATTTTTCACCTTATAAGGGAGGATCAGAATTTTCCTTATGAAGTAAATAAAAAGGGAAAGAAGAGGTTTTAAATTGCCATAGAATAATTGTAAATATTCCGATTGTGGTTTCTGATATACCGTATTCAGAATATGAATAAATAGATTCAAGAGGAAAATTATAATCTTGTATAATGTTTGAAAGAATTACCTAAACTATAGTTAAATACATTTATTCAGCTGGAAGCTAAGACCAATTCTTCTTTTACTCCAAAGAATTGGAGTTGCATTATATCACGTTAGTAAGAGGAGTAAACAGCACTGGCATAGTTATAAAATGTTGAAGAATTCATTATCATGCTAAGTAATGTTTATGATTATTGGAATGTAACTACACCCCAAAGGGCCAAAGAACAACCTTGTACCGGTAATCTTATCACCTACGATGAAGGTTGTAATGGCAGTTCTGTGCACCACTTGTTATATAGAAAGGACCTTTTATCATGTTAACCTCTTGCATGTTGGAGGGGAGCGAACAACCTTTAAAATTAAGGACCAATATCCTTTAAGTGGGTGAGGTACAGGAATGTTTAAGTATTGGCTTTAGAATGCTGAAAATTTAGAGTACCGGTCATGTAACACATGAATCAAGATTACTATTGTAGGTCGTCCAGTTAGCATTACAGAAGTAGATGCTTCTTCAATAGACCAGATTAATATTGAAATATCTTTTATGTTTCCTGCCTTATAATAATTCAGCTGTTAAAATGAAATCCCCATTTAGTATTCAATTTTCTTGGGTCCAGTAGAACAATCAGAAACTTATACTTGTAAAAGGGTTGGGTTCCAAATCAAATTATTGGGGGATTTTATTATTTTATGTCTTACAGGTAAGTATCAAGGCCTTTTTGTTTTATCAGTTATTTGCTTGAAAACTTGGTAACATACAGTAAGTACCTGATTTTTTTTTCAATCTTTATACTGAAAAATGTTCTTGTTTGAACAGTAATTATTCATGAAACTCTATTGTCCATTTCCAATGCATTAAACTTCACTAAACTTGAACTGCATAGGACACAATATTAGAAAAATGTGTTTGTAAATTCTTCTCTTCACCAATTATGTTTGAGAAAGTACAGAAGTTGTGTTTATTATTGGCTTAACTGACTGAACGGAACAGTTGGTAGTAATAAAATAGCAGATCAAATTTCATAACTGGAGCTGCAATAAATACATAATTTCAGTTTATCTTCAAATAGCTGTTTGATGCTCAGTCACATTTAGAAGTATATTTTCTTCTATTCAGGAGCCAGCTTCACAACATGACATTCACAGCCATTGTCTTCTCTTGGTGCAAAATCATTCTGTGTCAATGTATTTCACGTGAGAATGTCACTTGAAACAGACAGGACCAACTTGAAAACCAAATGCTTGATGAGGCAATCCATAATCTACTGGATAGAAATCCACAATGGGAACATTACCAAGTTTCTTTGTTCTTACTTCAAACACAGTCTCGCTTTTGGTCTTGCGGGTCTGGAACCAAATATACATAACATTAGCAGGAGAAATGTTTTGCTATCTGGTATTGTGGAATGAGGTGAATAACAGCAATACACAGATATTCTAACGTTCATAAAACATTATTATCAGTTTATGCTCTTTAGGATTGGCTAAAGAGTATTACAAGCAGTTTATATAATGCTGGGGCATATGCAACTTCAAAAGAATATTTAATATACTCTTAAATCACTAACTCCATTTCTAAGGGGGTTTATTTTATCTTCCACAGTCTTGGGAAATACAAAGCAACTTTTATCAGAAGAAGCTCTCAACCTTCATTTTATTGACAAAGGAATATTATTCCAGATTTTTTTAAACTATATTCTTTAAGAATTTTATATCTGATAATAGTCAAATGACACTCCATAGTCATATGAATAATAATAATAATGTTATTGGTTTTACGTCCCTTTTAACTACACTGGCTTTTAGAGACGCCGGGGTGCCGGAATTTTGCCCCGAAGGGGATCTTTAACGTGCCAGTAAATGTACTGACACGGCTCCCTCGCATTTGCGCACCCTCAAATGCCAGCTGACTGCGCCAGGTTTCGAACCTGCAACCTTGGGCTCAGTAAGCGAGAACGTTACCCCTGAGCCACGCAGCCAGACAGTCATATGAATAGCTAGTGTAAATAAAACAAACAAACAAACAAAAAAAACATTTTTTAAAATGTGTTTGACATAATTTTGTAAATAGGAATTAACACAAAAAGGGACTGATGAAGGCATACAAGCCGAAACATGTATGTAATCTAAGATAAAAAAATGAAAACAAGGTTGTATTGAAAAGTGGAACTTATAATTGTAATTACTAACTTCATTTACATAATTATAATTCTCCTAGAACATACTATTGTTGGAATACTGACAGATCTGACTTTTAGTTACTGGGATGCTGATCATTGATATGTTTCATCATTAAGTGGGAGAAGAAAGAAAAGAGACTCTGAGACAGCATAAACGAGGGCACACATAATAATAATGTGATGGATGAAATCATACGAAAAGTGGTAAATAGCATTGGGGAAAGGAAAATGAAGGCAATGTTGTTTGCTGATGACCTTCTGGTATGGGGAGAGGATGAGGAAGAAGTACAAGAGCAATTAGATGAGTGGGAGAAGGTAGTGTTATCATATGGGATGAAGTTCTCAGCACAAAAGAGTGAAGTGGTCATCACAACGAGGAAGAAGAACAGACTGGATATGGGCATAACACTTGGAGGACAGCAGTTGCAGAAAGTAGAATGCTTCAAGTACTTGGGAAGCATAATTGAAGAAAAGGGAGGCAATAGGATGGAAATAAATGAAAGGGGAAGGTGCGCAGATGGATTTTTCAAGAGTGTTAGGGGGATGTTATGGAATAAAGATGTACCACAAAAATGTAAAGGAATCATCTACAAGACCTACTTTGTGCCAGTTTTGACATATGGTTCAGAAACATGGGTGATGCAGGAAAGGGACAAGAATAAAATACGAGCAGTGGAGATGAAGTTCCAGAGGAGTAGGGTAGGAGTGACAAGAATGGACAGAGTAAGGAATGAGAGAGTCAGAGAGATGGTAAGAGAGGAACCATTGCAAAATAGAATAGAGCGATCTAGGCTACAATGGTATGGACATGTGAGGAGGATGCAAGAGGAGAGGATACCGAAGAAGATGTTTGGAATGGAAATGACAGGAAGGAGGCCAAGGGGAAGACCAAGGGACAGATGGACAAAAGGAGTTAAGAAGAGTGTGGAGGAAAGAGGAGTGTGCTGGGACACAGTAAATGACGAGAGATGGTGGATGGACAGGAAACGATGGAGAGGCTTATGTTCCAAGCAGACCCGACCAGCGGTTGGAAACTGCTCAAGATGATGATGATGAATATTAATAATAACTAGCAGACCCATGCGAGAGTTCTCCCTTCTTCAACTTAATTTATGGCTGAAGAAGGGACCAGTACTAGAGGCCCCGAAACATGTACCATATAATAGCAAGTTTATAACTTGTTGTAAATAAATGTATTGACTAGGCGGAACAGTTTCTCCTTTGTTATATACTGACACCATATGGCAATAGTACAGACGAGAGGTTTCAGGAGTGTGAGAATCACTAAACAAAGATATTGAGCTTCGGTCTTAGCCTGCATAGCACACTACAGCTTCAGGCATAAATTCAAAGAGTAACAGTGTACTTCCTTTGGGTGTGAACTGCTGTGTTGTAGTTGGTTAGCACTCTTGCCTGGAATGCAGGGGATTTGGGATCAAATCCACATGGCTGCCTCAATTTCAAATAATCTGCTTCAAGTTATTGCTATTATTTCAAACATACAAAATCAAAGTGCTTACCTTGCAACCATCTGCCAGTACATTTGGTTTAATGCCATCCATGCCAAATTCTACCTCATTTTCTCCCAGTAACTTGATAGCCATGTCATAGTTGAAGGTCTTCAAGTTGTACCATGCTGCTGAATTGATGCAGGTGTATGTGAAATTTTGGTAGGCATCTTGGCTCAGTAAACGTAGGAATGTCATTTGGACAACACCCACTGTCTCGTATGTTATCTGGAAATTTATTACAGAGTATTTTAAAGTTTTATATAGTCTTTAAATAAGTCATGTAAAAATTGAAATTACAGATATAGTCTAGGACAATTGAGAAATGAGTTCCACTGAACATGGCTTCTCTGCTCTTGAAATATTAGAAGCCATTTTCAGTGTTGCTTATGTAATCTATTATTAGAAGTGTCGGTCAACACGAGTGTTCCCAAATTAGATTTGGCAGGGAATTACTATTAGTTTCCTAATGTTTGAAATAAATTACATGAATTACACTTCATAAAACACTTCTCGCAAATTGGGAGCTAAATTGGATGACTAGTTTCCATCCTGCCTAAATGAGCAAGATATGATGTTTGCTTAAACGAACAAAACTAGTCATCCAATTTAGCCCCACATTTATGTGAGAAGTGTTTTTTTTTTTTTGAGTCGTTTCGGCCATCAATGGACCACGATGTTCTTCACTCATATGATCACTGTAAAGCTTGTTTTCTTGTCTGCCAGTAGATCTTCATTCTTGACGAATGTTCAGCTCTCCTTTCTTCCGTCCACTTGCAGTGAGGGCGAGGCATCACAGATGTCAAAGGGTGTAGATTACTAGTTGATTTAACCGCCTTTCTGAACAGGTTCCTATCCCAAACCAGAGCTTGATTGATTCGAGCTTCTGTTAGGTCCTTTTTAACTTGCATCGACCATTTACAATAGGAATTTTTTTTAGAGATTGATGAGTGGATTCGATATGAAAGTCGATGATGCTCCATCCGCTCCAAATGTCCAAAGAAAGACATTCTCCTTTTTCTCATCACACTCACCAAATCTTCTATATGTTCAAATAATTCATTGTTATGTCTTCTTCTGTAAGTACCATTATCATTAACAGGTCCTAATATTTTCCTTAGAATTTTCCGATCCTTAAGTTCTAATTTTCTCAATGGGCCTTTGTTTGTCATCTGTAAGCATTCTGCAGCATACAGTGCTGACGGCCTAATTACTGTATTATAATGACAAAGTTTGACATTCCGGGACAAGCTTTTACTTTTGTAAATGTTTTTGCAGGTTTGAAAGGCACCTTCCAATTTGTTACATCTGCTCTCAATGGCAGCTATTTCTGAATTATTAGGGGTAATCCATTCGCCTAGGTATTTAAATTTTTGGACTTTTTTGATTTTTTGCAGACCAATCGTGATGAATTTTGAGGCATCTTTGACATTTGTGATAAAATTAGTTTTATGGAAGGCCACTTTAAGTCCAGTTTTAGCAGCTATGATTTGTAGTTTATTAAGTTGGTCAGTGGCCTCTTCCATTGAATTAGCGAACAAAGCAATGTCATCTGCAAAAGCGAGACAGTTTATATTCAGGTCTTCTTTTTTATAACCAATTCGAATACCATAATTATTTGGTAAGATTGGTGAGAAGTGTATAAATAATTCATGTTATTTATTTCAGGCAGTAGGAAACTAATTGTAATTCCCTGCCTATCTAATTTGGGCACTTTCATGTTGAACAACTGAAAAGCCTCTCATATTACAGTGAGATTCTTTTAATGGAGTGGGGCCAGCGGCCAGCCCAGGCGCGCGCATGCCTTCCGCCAGCCAACTGAAGTCGGGCCGCAGATAGAAACATTAACTTCAACCTAACGAGGCGAGCTAACCAGGGTCACTAAACTTTCATCAACGAAGGTGTGAAGTGTCAGCACACAGATAAGAAGGTAACATAAACAGCTTCCTGCAAGATTTAATTAAAGAAGCACAGATATTTTTTTATTATTTCTTGGAAATCTGGATGACCTCACATCATCAGTTGAAGGTTAGAACGTACCCTTTCACGGAAGATGCTAAACATGTTCTCCTTCAGCTGACAGACAGTAACTTTGGAAGTTACATTGTTACATTATGTAGCTACTCCTGTTCCCCCCTGCATATTTACTGCGATTAATCGAAGCACGGACCTAAGCCTGTTTGATGTTTAATTGTGGGGTAATTTAAAATACAAGCATAACGAATAGAATAAGAAGTGATAACACTGGCCTAGTACACCTGGTCCGCCGCAACGCAGCGCTGGCTCCGATCTGTGATGTAAGTTAGCATTGGCGCTTACGAGACTTTTAAAACCTTGCGACCTGTTTTACATGTTAAAACACCGCAAGATATCCTCGCAGGCGCTTAATAAGTTCGACATCTCCACTTACTTTACTGTGCCCAATTATAATTTAATATGTGTAGTGTTATACAGTGTTGGTATTACTACCAGTGGAGTGGGGCAGTGTGGTGCAATAGCACATAGTGTAGTGTTATACAGTTTAGGTATTACTACTAGTGGAGTTACACAGTGTGGTGCAATAGCACATAGTGTAGTGTTATACAGTTTAGGTATTACTAATAGTGGTGCAATAGCACATAGTGTAATGTTATACAGTGTAGGTATTACTATTAGTGGAGTGGGGCAGTGTGGTGCAATAGCACATAGTGTAGTGTTATACAGTGTTGGTATTGCTACTAGTTGAGTTACACAGTGTGGTGCAATAGCACATAGTGTAGTGTTATACAGTTTAGGTATTACTAATAGTGGTGCAATAGCACATAGTGTAATGTTATACAGTGTAGGTATTACTATTAGTGGAGTGGGGCAGTGTGGTGCAATAGCACATAGTGTAGTGTTATACAGTGTTGGTATTGCTACTAGTTGAGTTACACAGTGTGGTGCAATAGCACATAGTGTAGTGTTATACAGTTTAGGTATTACTACTAGTGGAGTTACACAGTGTGGTGCAATAGCACATACTTAGTGTAGTGTTATACAGTTTAGTTATTACTACTAGTGGAGTTACACAGTGTGGTGCAATAGCACATAGTGTAGTGTTATACAGTTTACGTATTACTACTAGTGGAGTTACACAGTGTGGTGCAATAGCACATAGTGTAGTGTTATACAGTTTAGGTATTACTACTAGTGGAGTTACACAGTGTGGTGCAATAGCACATAGTGTAGTGTGATACAGTGTAGGTATTGCTACTAGTGGAGTTACACAGTGTGGTGCAATAGCACCTAGTGTAATGTTATACAGTGTAGGTATTACTACCAGTGGAGTGACACAGTGTGGTGCAATAGCACATAGTGTAGTGTTATACAGTGTAGGTATTACTACCAGTGGAGTGACACAGTGCAGCGCAATAGCACCTAGTGTAATGTTATACAGTGTAGGTATTACTACCAGTGGAGTGACACAGTGTGGTGCAATAGCACATAGTGTAGTGTTATACATTGCTGTATGGCTGTGAAACATGGACCCTTTACCGACGTGATCTTAGGAAGCTTGAGCGTTTCCACCGAACAAAAACTTCGATCAATCCTGAGGATTAAATGGGAAGACCGCATTACCAATATTGCTGTTCTGGAAAAGGCTCAAATCAACACCATAGAATCATCCATAATAGGTCAACAATTTAGATGGATTGGTCATGTCCATCGGATGGATGATGTGAGATTACCTCGTCAAATGCTATATGGTGAGTTATGATATGATGATAATTGTTGTTTTAAGGGGCCTAACATCTAGGTTATCGGCCCCTATGGTGAGTTATGCTATGGCACCAGACCTCATGGTGATCCTAAGAGGCGCTACAAGGACCAATTTAAGCAGTGTAGTGTTATACAGTGTGGTGCAATAGCACCTAGTGTAGTGTTATACAGTGTTGGTATTACTACTGGTGGAGTGACACAGTGTGGTGCAATAGCTCCTAGTGTAGTGTTATACAGTGTAGGTATTACTACTAGTGGAGTGTTATACAGTGTGGTGCAGTAGCACATAGTGTAGTGTTATACAGTGTTGGTATTACTACTAGTGGAGTGGGGCAGTGTGGTGCAATAGCACATAGTGTAATGTTATACAGTGTAGGTATTACTACTAGTGGAGTGACACAGTGTGGTGCAATAGCTCCTAGTGTAGTGTTATACAGTGTAGGTATTACTACTAGTGGAGTGTTATACAGTGTGGTGCAATAGCACCTAGTGTAGTGTTATACAGTGTTGGTATTACTACTAGTGGAGTGACACAGTGTGGTGCAATAGCACATAGTGTAGTGTTATACAGTGTTGGTATTACTACTAGTGGAGTGGGGCAGTGTGGTGCAATAGCTCCTAGTGTAGTGTTATACAGTGTTGGTATTACTACTAGTGGAGTGGGGCAGTGTGGTGCAATAGCACCTAGTGTAGTGTTATACAGTGTTAAAATTTATATATATAGATAGTATGATCAAGTAGGGAGTGATAGAGGAGTAACACCTCTTTAAGAAACCCTGGTCTAGCTGGCCCGGCTGGTAGTACCTTGTTAGGGTCCCTTGCCAGGGTTACGGTGAAGTCCTCAACGGTAGCTGCAGTGAAAGAGGTGAACTCTGGCACAGTGTGGTTGGCGGAAGGGGCAGCCTATTGCTCAGATTTAATAGGGCTAACTATTGTCCATAGTTATGATGGGCAGGTTTTGGCCCAACGGCAAAATGATCGGAGGAGGAGCCAATCACTCTCATGGCTCCCAACGGTCATAGAGGCGGAAGAGGCCACGCCAGACAGACTGGCTGTAAAGGCGCACCTCAGTAGTACTTGAGTATGCGGCAGTTCGTTGCAGTCTCTGTGTTCGGTCCTGCATGTCTCATTCTTTGTGAGCCGCAGGATAAGGCTCAGAGATCATAGTGTATGGGTCTCGTCCTGGCAAGCTGAGATCCACCCTAAACAAATTCACGCCAGTGGCTCTTCTTCCGAACGTCACTTTGCAAAGTCCAACGGCGATGGGATATGGACGGTGGGGGCAGGTTATGGGTGTAACTGGAAGCCCCTAGTTCGGACCTGCACGTTGGCAGCAGATGTGTGATGATCGTCTTCCGGAGACTCTCTGACTACTCAGGAATTCGGTCCTGCATCTGTGTTTGGGCAGGCCTATTTAGGATCACCGCTGCCCACCCCACATGGGGAAGGCCCTAGAAAAGGTGGGCTAAACATCGGAAGTCACAATCTTGGTCCGGCTGGGCAACCGCACTCAGCAGGTCACCCCTCATGCGGTCGAAACTCAAAAACAGTAAAGAATCACAAATTGATTATTGGATCATGGAACATCAGAACCTTGCTTGATTTGGACAATAACATTAGACCTGAGAGAAGGTCAGCTCTCGTAACCCATGAGTTATCAAGACTCAACGTTGACATTGCTGCTCTCAGTGAAACTAGGCTGTCTTCTGAAGGCAAGATTACTGAATCTGGAACAGGATATACCATCTTCTGGAAAGGAAAGGAGGAGGGTGAATGTCGTATTCATGGTGTGGGCTTCGCTGTGAAGACCAAACTGGTAAATTATCACCAACTTACGCCCATTGCAATCAGCGAAAGGCTCATGACTCTCCGCATACCACTCTCAGGAGGTTCCTTTATGACACTCATCTCTGCCTATGCTCCTACCTTAGATTCTGATGATGAAGTAAAGGCTCAGTTCTATAATCAGCTAAGTGAAATCATCTCCAAGGTACCATCTGCAGATAAACTCTTGCTCCTCGGTGACTTCAATGCCAGAGTTGGGAAAGATCACAGGCTATGGAATAATGTGATGGGCAAACAGGGACTTGGAAAATGTAATCCCAATGGACTGTTGCTTCTTGGTCTTTGTGCAGAACACGAACTTTTCATTACCAACACGCAGTTCCGGCTACCTGACCGCTTCAAAACCACGTGGATGCATCCTCGTTCCAAACATTGGCACATTCTTGATTATATCATTACCCGGCAATGTGATAAGGACACTCTTATTACCAGAACAGCAAGGAATATAGACGATTGTTGGACAGATCATAAACTTCTTATATGTAAGCTCAGGATATCCATCAGACCTAAACCACCTAGGAACATCAAAAATTGGTCAAGAAAGAAGTTTAATACATCCAAACTTCAGGATGAATCCATGTACAAACATTTTGGAAACAGGATCGTCACCCAGTTATCAGAAAACCCAGTAACAAATGATATTCAGCAAGAATGGGCCACATTTCAGAAGATTATCACACAGTCAGCTGAGGAAACCATTGGTTTTATAGTGCAGAAAAGACAAGACTGGTTTGATGACAACAATGAGGAAATTCTGTCTCTCATCAATGCCAAAAGGAATGCCTATCTTGCCCATCTTCAAGACCCAACTTCCAACACAAAGAGAGATAAACTACTGGAACTCAAGGGTAAATGCCAGACGCAGATAAGGCAGATTAAAAATACTTGGTGGCAACAGAAGGCTCAGGAACTGCAGAGACTATCGGATGCTCGAGACTTGAGGAACTTCTATGCCGTACTCAAGGAAATATATGGACCATCTTGCTCATCATCAGGTACACTGAAAAGTGCTGATAATTCTACTACCTTTACTGATAGTCAAGAAATCTTGGAACGCTGGAAGGAGCACTTCTCCAATCTCCTAAATCGTCCATCAGAAGCTGCTGAAGACTTCCTCTGTGATGTGCCGCAACAACCTGAACAACTGTGGTTGGCAGTACCTCCTACTTATCATGAATTCATTGCAGCTCTCACCCAATTGAAACCCAGAAAAGCACCTGGCCCAGATAACATCCCTCTGGAACTAATTCAAGCCGGAGGTCATTCCCTCAAAACAAGAATTTTCATCCTTATCCTCAGAATATGGGAATCAAAAGGTACCTGGAGACCTAAAAAATGCCACTATCGTCACTATGTTTAAAAAGGGTGATCGCAGTGTTTGTGGCAACTACCGTGGTATATCACTGCTATCAATTGTGGGGAAGATTCTTGCAAGAATTCTCCTTAACCGCCTCAAGGTTATCTCTGAGAAGATCCTCCCAGAGTCACAATGCGGATTTAGAACTTCTAGAAGCACAATTGACTTGATTTTCTGTGTGAGACAGCTACAAGAAAAATGTAGAGAACAACAGAATCCACTCTTCTTAGTCTTTTATGACTTGGAAAAGGCATTTGATTCGGTTCCAAGACCAGCCATGTGTGCAGTGCTGAAGCGGTTTGGTTGCCCTCAGCGTTTTGTAGATCTAATCAAGGCTCTCCATGATGGCATGACAGGTCAGGTTTGCCATCAGAATAAGATGTCCGATGAATTTCCCATTACCCATGGACTGAAACAAGGATGTGTACTGGCTCCAACGCTTTTTGCGCTGTACTTGGCTGCAATGCTTTATGATTCACCCACAAACATCCCAGGTTTGGAGGTCAAGTATCGTTTTGATGGAGGGCTTTTCAACCTAACTCGTCTCCGCTCCTTGAGGAAAACTCAGGTTACTAAGGTTACTAACATGTTGTATGCAGATGATGCTGCGTCACCAACTCTCACACCAGAAGAGCTGCAAGAGTCAGTTAATTGTTACAAAAGTGCATGTGATCGCTTTGGTCTTACCATAAATGTCAATATGACTAAAGTCTTGGCACAACCTTCACCAGGCACACCTATTCCTCAGTTCAATATCTCCATCTCAAATTGCCATTAGAACAGGTTGACCGCTTTTCGTACCTGGGCAGTACCATTTCTGTGAGCTGTACCTGTGAGCAGGATGTGGATAAGAGAATTGGCGCAGCCCACGCAGCGTATGGACGATTAGCGCACTGGGTCTTCATGAATAAAGATCTGTCTATGAGTACAAAGCTTATGGTGTACAAAGCAGTAGTCATTTCTACATTGTTGTATGGTTGTGAAACGTGGACCCTTTACCGACTTGATCTTAGGAAGGTTGAGCGTTTCCACCTACAAAAACTTCGATCAATCCTGAGGATTAAATGGGAAGACCGCATTACCAATATTGCTGTTCTGGAAAAGGCTCAAATCAACACCATAGAATCATCCATAATAGGTCACCAATTTAGATGGATTGGTCATGTCCATCGGATGGATGATGTGAGATTACCTCGTCCAATGCTATATGGTGAGTTATGCTATGGCACCAGACCTCATGGTGGTCCTAAGAGGCGCTACAAGGACCAATTTAAGCAGACCCTGAAATTGACAGGTCTTGATTCACAAGCCTGGGACATGCTGGCTGAAGACCGCTCAACTTGGCGCCGTACCATCTCGAATACTGTAAAGACGTTTGAAAGGGATCGACGCACACATGAAGAGGCCAAGCGTCAAGCTAGGAAACTTCGAGCAGCCCAACCACGTCCTCCTCCAGCAACACTATGTGACTTGTGTGGTCGCTTGTTCCATGCCAGGATTGGACTCTTTAGTCACCGTAAACACATCCACAAACTGGACTGAAGGAAGAAGATTTGTACTCGGATTCGAGTTAAGCCGATGATGATAATTTAATAAGTCGTCTCCTGTAATAGTCCAGTTTCGACAATAAGCGAAGACAGAGAGCAAGTTCAAAATGCAATTATTTTTGCCAGCTATCAGTAAATAAAAAAAAAATAATAATAATAATAATAAAAAAAAGAACGGAAAAATTAACCTCGCTAGCAGAAAGGATTTCTTCACATTGTTACACATTTTACATTCCCTTAACAGACTTGCAACACAGCCAAAAAAAGGTACGAACGCAACTTTCAACTTTACCGTAGATTACTATAAAATTCAATAATAACCATAAATTTCACTCCACAAACACCAAAATCAGTAAACTACCATCGTTTCAGAAGAACTTAACATTAAACAGACAAAGAAGGCATAGTCATGACCCCTTCATGGAGTAGGCTATTGCCTAAACCCGATCACGGCTCCTTCAACTTTACCTTAGAATAATACAAAAAACAATTATACCCATAAATTTCACTCCACAAACACCAAACTCAATAAACTACCATAATTTCAGAAGCACTTAACATTTAACAGACATAGAAGGCACTGTCATGACCCCTTCTTAGAGTAGGCTATTGCCTAAAACTGATCACGCCTCCTTCAGCAATACGGTAGATATATGTTTTTAAACTCATTGTTATATTCTCATCCCTTTCTTCACAGAAGTACCGGTAATCTTTAATGGCATCAAGAGCATTCTTATTTACACAAAACTGGACAAATAGTTAGGCAAATTAGGAAATATATGTGGAACAGAATAGTCTTTCAATCGCCAGTTGGTTCTTGGGAGAAGTACTACTTCCTATCACTAATTTGTCAAATTTAACAATTAAATCTTCTGAAAAGTGAGCATCACAGATGTAGGACTTTTCAGTAAGTTCCTTATCCTTCCCTGGTATGGCCCCCTTTGCACTTGATAAAACATTCCTTATCTTTAGGAGGTTTGAAAAACCGTCTGACCTCTTTACAGTCCCCATAGCCAGATCTGCATCCTGGTGCAAAACAGCAAGGCATCTTCATTACTCACATTAAGCACTCATGAAAATGTAAGGGCTAAACTGCTGTTTACTTACATTAAATAACAATAAAATTAACACACGAAGATAACGTCAACACACGACAAGAAATTAAATTCCATTTCAGTTAATGCTTCCTACAATAGCACTTCAGGTATTAATACTATGAAGTAATAGTGTAAGCACTTGTATATCAATAAACATTTGCACAGAACACCACCAAAACATTCCGACCGATTAAATACTTAATATATCGCACATAAACACACAAACATATGTGGAAATCACCAATCTCAAATCGACTGTAGCACTGCGTAGCGGCGAGTGCCAACCCGATCCGTATTCATTACATGCTATTGAGGGAGAAGAGATCACACTTTTTATTCTATTCGTTATGATACAAGGTGTGCAGATCAATTACCCGTACTCTAGTGGAGCTGGAGAACAATATACGGCAGGAAATTACAACGTTTAAACGCTAATTTATTTACACAATACAATGCCTGTCAGCTGAAGGAGAACATTTTCAGCATCTTCTGTGAAAAGGTAAGTTCTTTAATCATGATTTGCTGGTGAATTTATCATTAATCAATGTAGACTACTCTGTTACGTTTTTTTACCTGCGCGCAATCTTCGGACCGAGTTCGGTTGCCTGGCGGAAGGCGTGCGCGCGCCTGGTAGCTGCCCGCTGGCCCCGCTTCAGCAAAAGAATCACCCTGTAGATTACCGTACTCGGACAACACTGAAAAATGGCTTCTAATGATACTCACCCTGAACCCTCCTCGCAGGTTGGAGTACCAGTCATTCTTATCTCCCTCCTTGCGCCATTGAATATTGGGCATCTGACTTGAGTGAATATCTGGGAATACACATGTTTCTCCACTGCCTGTCATATTACAGTACACGTACACTGCATCATCAGGCATACCAAGGTTAGGATCTATCCAGTACCAACCTGCAATAAAGTAAGCAATAGTTTCATACCATCAATATAATGCTTGTATACTGTCTTAAATATTTCACCTTTCAAATTCCTCTACAGCAAATACATTCAGATTCTGAGCCAGGGGATTAACCATAAGAGATTAAAATCCCCATGGACCAGTTGGGAATCTATCCCAGGATCCTTCAGGCCAAATCCTTACAATAGGCACAGACTAACCTTTCAGATAAATCCCACTTACTGATACATCAGTCTATATAGCCACCAGGCACGGATTCAAGGGGGGGGGGGGGGGGTCACGGGGGTCATGACCCCCCCCCCCCAAACGGAGACCAAATTTTTTTGCAAACTCAAAAAACGAAAACACAATAACCAGACAAATAAAACAATGAATTTTAACTGAAAAACAGTTTTTTTTTTCCATTTTATTCAATACTGAAAATATCTTTATTGCAATTATTATGTTCTGTTACAACTGTACATATTTTCAACTTCATACCTGTTATATAAAAACGATTATTTATATAACAAAATCAACTCGTCTATTTTGTTTAGCAAACCTTGTGATTACCAATTCGATGTCAATAGTGATGTCACGATGAATGTGCAGCAATGCACGGATAGGAATTTGGGGCTTTTTTTCGCAACAAAAAATTTTGCCGACGTCTAAACTGCAAGCTTGGTTGGCAATTTAAGCTGTGACTTTCTCCCTTTGTCGGTACCAACTCGACTTGCCAAAACTGTAACGTACCGTACATTGATACTTTTCTCGAAGCTCGATGTAAAAGTCGCAAAACACGCCGTTGCAATTTGTACGAATATTTCTGGTGCGCTAAACACATAAAATTTCTATCCATGTAGCTTGCAAAAAAATTGGTCTGGTTTTGTATGTTTGGTTATTTTGTGATTGTGTTGTTAGTGATACCATTTTTCTTAACAATTTCGATTCTGTGCCCCCCCCCAAAGCCAAACTCTAGATCCGCACCTGATAGCCATAATATATATATTGTATCGACAATTCAATAAATTAATTTAAAAAACGTTGAAGAAAATATTCTCATGTCCTTCTGACACTCCAGATTCAGTGATCTAGACAGATAAATATTTTAAAGGTATTGGTGGGTTTCACCTGTGAGGGGCTGTGCTTCAGCATACAAAAAGCTGCAATTGTAGTCAGTGACATAAGTGTGCTTAAGAAAACGATTGTAAATTTAGGTTATTTCTATGATATATATAGAGTCGGCCTTCAGTGCTCTCTTTATCTAATACTTGGAAATGTGCCGTGGTCGAGATATAGCTGCATTGATGTAAGTGGCAAATTGAGCGTGCCCGGACAACCAATGATTTGAGTTTGAATTCTGACTGCAGTCATATTTTCAACAGCCATGTTATGAATGCATGCATGTAATATTATATTTGTGTTGTTTTATGAATTTGTTCTGATTGCCTCAATTAGCCATTCTATTTCTACACAGTGAGGATCACTATTACCAATCAGTGAACAACGGTAACAGGAAAGAGTGTTCTTTATCTTACAATCACATATCTAATTGTTTTTAAACTCTGCCCTATGAATTTTTCTATGCTACATACAGTTTTTCCTACCTTTTGCTTTCTGATTTATGATCAAATAAAGTGTTTCAACTCAATATTTTTCTTCTGTACTTCTCCTAGAGAATGGATTAGTCAATGAACTCTCAACTGCATTATTGAGTCCACAAAATCATTACAGTGGCAAACAAGCTTGTAACATTTAGACACTTAATACATGCAGGTAACGACAGTGTTCTACCGACTATAGAAAAACACAGCAGAGTAACTCTAAGCGACAGTGAAAACATTTCCACCCTTTGCAAAGGCTGCTACTGTTGGCTTTAGCATTCTATGCTATTAATGTTGCAAGCTAACCTGATTTGCAGACTGAACCGATTCATAGCACACTTTTGCTATAACTGTTTGCATGCTAACGTGATTGAAAAAAAGGAAGACTGTACTGATGCATAATGTTTTACAGAATATTATTAATTTATGATTTTATAATTAATATAATACAACTATGAGTGTGCTGATATCATCAGGTTTGGGGATTTATGCTACTACTGGCTTAGTATCAGCAATGACTTCCGGTTCATCACTGTCGAAGGATATTCCAGGCTAAATTTTAGTGACAAAATAGGTGGTATTATTAATCCTTGATTACAATACATTAGTATTGTATTTTGTTGGATCCAAAATATTCAGTATTAAATTAGTGTTACAACTGAACATATTTACTCCTAAAGCTGTTTATCAATTTACTTACCATCTGAGAACTGGGGATGTCCATAGAAGAGATCTTTGCAAGTTCGGACAGGGTTTTCTCGAGTGCCAACAGGTTTACGGAGACGATCCATATCCTGTCTCATTGTATAAATAGAACTGTACATGTCGAGGAACTTTGTGCTCAGATCTTCTTTTGCTTCACTTTTCTTCTTCTTCTCTTTCTTGACATCATCAGGTTTTGGGATTTCTGCTACTACTGGCTTAGTATCAGCAATGACTTCTGGTTCATCCCTGTAAGAACATTGTGATCTTTATTAGTGCAGTCCAGCTTACCTCACTTATCATCCACATTGTTATATGTGATTTTTTGTTGTTGATATACTGATAATGGTAATTTACCTTCAAGTTTGCTTGCTTGGTGTGATTATGTGATTGTTATTAAATGGTCAAGTTGGTGTGGATTGTGAACTTAGCTGTTAGAGCGATTTGTGGTCCATTCACGCGCAGCTGACTGCACTAACAAATCTTGACTAACTGTGCTAGTTGAATTACTACTGCAACTAAATAAGTGTATATACTGTAAATTCCATTACCCATACTGTGGCAGTTTGGCTTAGGCTGGGATGACAAGTGAAACGGTATTTACTTTGCTCCACGTTGAGCGTACAAATGTGGCAGTTTGGCTAGCCCACACTGTTGGGAGATAAATGTAACTGTTTACCTTTGCCTAAGCTATGTTGTTTTAATGGGCGCCAAGACCTCAATGCAATGTTGAAATCTAAATTTGTATTTAACAACGTCTAGCTCTGGCAGAACACCTTCAAGACTCTATTCACTCAGATCGTGGTATGATTTGATCATTAACCCAACAAACAATTGTATCAGGAGAAGGAATTGGTCTATATCTAATGCTACCTACTGAAAGCAAAGATTGCATTGTAAAAGAAATGAATTTATTATATAAAACAAGTATAGCAAAATTAATAATAATAATAAGTATAAAATTTAAATTGGAGCGTTGTGATTTGAATATTACCGATAGAAAATTACGTGAAAACGGAGTCTGATAAATTGATTTTACTCTTATTTCCAAGCTATGAAGTTACTGAAACATGAAATGTAAAACAAAGAATATGAGAGATTGCGTATTTCTGCGTCATTTGCGCTTACCACTGGAAATTGCCAAAGCATTTCCCTCGTACTTGATGATGCTGTGAGCTTCCCACAGTCTCCTGGATGTCGTCATCTTCGTCGATGTTTGATGAGATTCTGGTAGATTAGATAATTCTATGGTCCGTACCTCGGACCCAAACACTCGTATAACCACACTGGTTAAGTTTTACCAAAGTTAGTCTTCCACTCCACGGAACATCGGAGCGACACGCACTTGCAACCGTACTCGGCAAGTTCTACACAGATAGTTACTAACTCCACTGAACATCGGAGCGACTCGCACGCGCACCCATACTCCTCAAGTATTTCACAGATTGTCCTCGTTCGACGGCGCGTCGAACGATATATGCACCTGTCGGCTCCCCCACTCTTCAGCCGGCTTCAGCTTGCGTGGTCCTCTACGGATTGGCTGACCCACCACGCGATCTTCCCCTCCTCTGGGTCATTACACTCGGCGGGAGGGTTCCGTTCCAACAATTCGCCTTTCCTGGATGATGCGAGCCCGCTTGCGTAATACTTCCCGACAGGATTAAGCTTGTATTTGAATTCCCAGTGAGTCACGTCTCTCAAATACCCTAACTGACAAAACTCCGTAAAATTCCGTAATCAGATAATTTTCTATGATATCGTCGTTCGTAATAATTTGCTTGATAGTGTTTTCTAAGACATAGAAAACCTATCTGTATGCTTATAAGTTTTATAAAATTCTCCGAAATATCTTAATAATAATCATAATAAATTAATAATAATAATAAATTAACATGAAAATTTATCTTGGCTGAACAATTTGCCGCGTAAATAAATAGAGAATGGCTTCCTACTGACTTATGCCAGTGGCATAAAAACCCCTCGAAAAACACGTTACAATACTTGTAGACATAGATTTAATAGTCTAAGTGTAAAGGATCTGTTGATGATCACTTGACGATCAAAACTGGTCATCCAAGTGTATTTATTAATCTCATGTACATTTTTTTCCGGATTAGGGAACCACCCATTACAATTGGGTACAATCATGTCGACCGGCTGAAAAACATTGAATTTCGATTACTGACTGACATACAAAATTCAGAATAATAAAATACTGACATTACTGGGAAGTGGAAGTGAAAAAGTGTGTGGAGATGGATGTGGCTGGCCATTACTGCCACTCATTCTGAAGGTTGAATCAATATTCACTGGTCAATTCTGACCAAGATCAAAGGGGGCCGTGGTGGCACAGCAGTCAAGCTGTTGGCCTCTTACCATGGTCGACCAGATTCGATTCCCGGTCAACGCATGTTAGAGATTTTCAAAGTGAAATGGCATGTCCTGTGGTTCGGATTCCACGTAAAAAGGAGGTCCCGTGGCCCATGATTGCGAGATTAATGGTCACATAAACTACAAACTTCCTTCCTTTTGGCCAAGATCAACTACAATCCTGCATTAACGTGCTAAGGATTGAGGTTGGTTTTGTCCCTATGCTCCAAAGCAATTATCCATGTATCTCATCAGCTATTTAATGCTTGATAAGTCTAAGACTACTTTGATCAATGTTTATCATCTTATTATATAATACGCTAAGGTGTATGTTTCACTAAACTCAAGCTCCTAAACCAGAGGGAGTTAGAAGGTGTGGTTTGTACCAAAATCTTCCAAATCGTCTCAATATTACAAGAAAAATCTTGTATTTCTTGAAAAGTCAACGGAAATATATTTATTTGTTTATAAAGTGCTTTTAAACAAATAAACAAGACGATAGCTCCTGCGAGACTGTATCACGTAAAGCCCGCATAGCACTAGAGCCGTGCGGGTAGTCTGTACACAACCCATTATGCGAGAGTTCTAGCACGGGTCCGCTAGTATAATATAATGCTTCTAACATTGGCTTCAGACAGTGGTGGTAGGAAGACCTAGGAAGAGATGGCTGGACCAAGTAAAGGGGATATAGGGACAAGAGGAGTCAACTGGGATACAGTTCTGAGAGAAGAGTGGTACATGGACAGACAGAAGTGGAGAGACTCGTATACCTCACCCGGGCAACTGGAGTGAATAACCGATGATTTAAAATGTTAGTAAGGGATATAGCCTGTCAATAGAAAGCAGATGGCCATATGCTGTATAGCCCTCTGTGGCCTCTGTGACAGGCTATATTTTCCTTCCATTCACCCAAGCCATCAAAGTCTGTGCTTCAATATTAGTATTGCTTATGAATTCACTTTTCCCAGATAGAGTGCTGAGTGATACAAATGCTTGAATCCCAGCTGATTGGAGCTTTCTAGCTCCGTGAGTTACCATAATGTAACCTTAATGCTTTGCCAGTTAGAACAACCATCAACAACAATCAACATACATTATGTCCCTTCTTCTCCGAGATGTCTCTCTTTGGAAGAGAAGTTCTGGAGGTAGAAGTGGCATCTCTCCTGGAGGTCCTGGTGGTCCTGGAGGCCCTGATGTTCCTTGTTCACCCTTCATGCCTGCTGTGCCTTGTGAGCCCTTTGGTCCTGGTGGGCCCTCCAACCCTGGCAAGCCCTGAGGTCCATCACTGCCCTTCTGGCCAGTGGGCCCTATAGGCCCCTGCAGGAATTAAACAAACATACATTACCATTAAGCAAAATAGTAGGTATAAACAACCAAGGATGAAATCAATATATGACAAGTAGGTGAAACCAAATACTGACATTACTGGACAGTCCTCAATAAAATAGGCAACATTCATAGCAGCTTGGCCTTACAGTTACAGCTTGGTGACAATTGTTAGTTGTCTTATCTGGTAAGCAGAGCTCAAGGGATGATTTCAGCTTGCTATGTACACCAGTGGCAGCTGGTGCAGAAAATCAGTTGTGTGCTGTATGTAGCCCCCTCCAAAAAATAAAAATATTTAGAAACATAATTCATAGCACTCAAGAGGCTCTCCACTCTCCACTCAACACAAATACACATTCCTCATACAAAACTACTTAAACACACAATAACACCTGCAATGACAAAATATTCACGAACTCGGAAACACTTATTGTGTGTGCACAAAAACAGAACTTCTCAGTGTTACCAAAAGCATTAAAATGAAACTAGCAACGGTGTATTGCAAAATTATATGTTATAATACTATAGTAAAATTTACAAGCTAAACATTTTGTAATTAAAGAAAATCACAATATCATGTCGTTATTTTGACAACAACAAAATTATAATCTTTAAAGTTTATCGATTTACAAAATGTGGCTATAGAATAGGTAAGTTGGGAGATTAAAAGACCTTCTGGCGGGAACAGCTGACTGCTTCCTCTATTCCCCCCGCCCCCCCCCTATTTTGCTTTGAGCGATTGCTCTAAAATGCTACTGCAGACTCCAGAGGGTGCTACCTGCCACGCTCTTATTTCGTGTGACTAGTGCTACCGCTCTGTGGTCGAACGAAGAATCGCTGTGATATCTTGATCTTAGCCTGTGGTCTCGGCTGTTGTCCCAATAGCACAATGGAAAAGTTGGGCATGCATGTGCAAAAGGCAGAGTTCATGTTTGCTGGCAATAAACATAGAAATTCTCGCTGAGCCACGATCTACATCGCCAGTGCCGGGAGTGGGAGTGGAGAGCACGACTAGATACCTCGTTGTGAGGGGAGTTGAAATATTTCCTATTCTTTGGCTGACGTCGCAGTGTTTGTAGATAATATTATTTAATTAATTTTCAAATAAATGTGCTGCAGCACTATAGTAATAAAAGTTTTAAGTACTGTAACTTGTTTTCCACATTATGATAGATTGTATATACCTACCATGTTCCCTTTAGGCCCATCTGGACCTTGTGGTCCTCTCGTCCCTCTTTCACCTTTCTCCCCTTGGTCTCCTTTCAGTCCTGACATACCAAGGTCTCCGCGATGTCCTTTGGGTCCTCGTCGGCCCCGATCACCTTTTTGGCCCTTTGGTCCTGACTCGCCAATCTTGCCAGCTGGTCCCTCTGCTCCTGCTTTGCCTGGTTGGCCTACATCTCCCTGAAACAACAAAAGATCATTATTTTTTGACATTTACTGGAGTTTCTTACTATTCTTAATCATCTTCCCACAATTCCTGATGTTATATAATGAAATTGAACCTTATGTATAAGTCTACTTACCGCTGGCCCTGGAGAGCCTCTGAGACCAGGAGATCCAACTGGGCCAGCTGGACCTTGGACCCCAATCGGTCCTTGCATTCCAGGAGGTCCTGCAGGTCCTAGGTCCCCCTTCTCTCCTGGAGTCCCTGTACTGCCTTGCTGCCCTGCTGCACCTTCAGGGCCCTGGACCAATTATAATTCAGGAAATTATATAACTCATGGTGTTCCACAAGGATCTATACTTGGGCCTACATTATTCATAATTTATATAAATAATATTGTGGAATGTAATTTGAGAGGACATATCAAATTACAGTATTTGCAGATGACACAAACATCAACTACACTGGGAAAGACATAATTGAAATCACACAAAATGTGCAACAAGACAATTACAGCCTCAGTTCTGTTACATCAAGTTAGCTACAATTTTTTTAATAACAGATGCCACATGCAGATATATTCAGACCAACTATTAGATTTGCATCGTTTTCCTTATATTCTGTAGTAAATTAAGAACAGAAATAGCAAATTTCAGTAGAAAACAAACTGAAATTTCAGTTTATAAATAGAGTTTGTGGTTCATTGCATGTAAAATTCCAATATTTAGTATTTTGAATTGAGCATTTAGCATTTTGTAGCATCTAAAATGTTCTGCATTTGTAGGAAATTGATTGTAAATGAGCATTATGTGCAATATTACATGCAGTAATTGGAATTTAAAAAATACTGGTGACATTTTAATTATTTGTTCATTATAATTTCATAATTTATTCACTGAATTTAACACCTGAAAGCACTAATATAGGCTACACATTTCAAATTCACATATTTACAACATATTTATACACCCATACAATCAACTATTGTAAATAATAATAATAATTTAGCAATATGAAGTATTCCAATCACTGCCATCTCATATCAAACCTGTTTCTCATCAAAACAGTATTTTATATTTTAAGAATGACTATGGTGCTTTAAAGTAAAGCAATCTCACAGAAAACTGAGAATATAGCATTTATGTAGTGAAAAAAGAATAATTTCACCTTTTGATCCAATCATCATCATCATCATCATTTCGCCTTATCCAGCTCCTGCCGGGTCGGGGTATTTATGGCACTTCTCCACTTTCCTCTTTCCTTCCACCATTCTTCTTCCACGATCTTGTCCCAGTCCAGATTTCTTTTTCTTACGCTGTTCTTCACTGAATCAATCCACCTTGTTCTAGGTCTTCCTCTTGCTCTCTTACCCTTGCACTTCGCCTCCAGCATCTGTCTTGGTATTCTATTTTCCTCCATCCTCTTTACATGTCCAAACCACCTTAGTTTATTCTTCTCAATTCTCTCATTTAGTTTTCCCATCCCAACTTCCTTCCTAACATCTTCATTCCTCACTCTGTCTTTCCTTGTCTTTCCTATCATACTTAGGAATTTCATTTCACTGGCTTGGATTCTACTCTCTTGCCTGCTTGTCAGGGTCCAAGTCTCAGCTGCATAAGTTAATATGGGAACATAGTACACTTTATACATTACCTCCTTGCTTTTCCTTGGTACTTATCCCAAACAAGTTTTCTTACACTTTGATAGAATGCATTGCTCTGCTGTACCCTCCTGCCAATCTCCATGTCCAACCTACCAGTTTGCATCAATTCACTTCCTAGGTATTTGAACGTGTCCACAATTTCCAAACTCTGACTTCCAATTTTCACAGTGCCCTTTCCTTGTCTTTCCCCTCTTGTCATCACCATGGTCTTGCTTTTCTCTATACTGATTTTCAGGCCATACTTCTGAATATTTTCGCTCAGTGCATCTACACTGACCGGCAAAAAAAGTGGAACACTTTAATTTTTTATGTAATTTCTTAATTTATTCCACTAAAATGTATCGGTTTTCCAATATTTGCATTATTCATGTAAATTTAGATGGTTGGCCACAGAAAATACCAAATCATGTTTTACAACACGCTTTAACTCACAAATTTCATTACATTTTGCAAATCTTATAATTTTCTATTTTTTAGTAATGCTCTTTTGGGCTGGTGTTTATCAAACGTATTGCCAAACAAAACAGTATTAATGTTTGCACTGCACTGCAAGAGAACACTGGTCACTAAAAACGGGTGTTTCCACCTTTAGCGTCTATGACAGCTTGTAAACGCTCAGGCATACTGTTCACAACTCGTCGATTGGCATCTGCCGGGATGTGATCCCATTCCTCCAGCAGCGATGTTCTCAGTTGTGCCAAGGTGGTGTGGTCATGCTGTCTGACGTTCCTTCCAAGCGTATCCCATACGTGTTCGATGGGGTTCAAGTCAGGACTACGAGCTGGCCAGTCCAGGGTTTGAATCTCCACTTCCTGCAGATATTGTACAACACAGCGAGCAGTATGAGGGCGGGCATTATCCTGCATCAGCATGAAATTCTGACCAATGAAAGGCGCAAAGGGCATCACATGGTTCATCAGGATCTCTTTGATGTACCTTTGGGAATTGAGCGTCCCGTGATCAATGCACACCAACTCAGTGTGGGCCATAACGTTGATGCCACCCCACACCATAACCGAGCCACCTCCAAATGGAGTCCTGGAGGAGAAAGCAACAGGGCTGTACCTCTCCCCGCGCCTTCTCCACATTCTTTCTCTTCCATCAGGAGATCCAAGGTTAAAGCGACTCTCGTCAGTGAAGAGAACAGAGGCCCACTGCTCGTGGGTCCATCCCAGATGCTGCCTTGCGAAGCGAAGACGCGCCTCTCTGTGATGCCGTTCGAGTGCGGGTCCATGTGCAGGTCTCCTGGACGAAAGATGAGCTTCTTCAAACCTTCTTCTTACTGTTCGCTCACTCACTCTCACATTTCTGACATTTTCCAGTTGATTTCGTGCCTGAACTGCTGTGGTATGCCGATCACGCAGAACTTGGAGGGTGAGAAATCTGTCATCCCTGGCACTTGTGCTTCTTCTACGGCCTGACCCTCGTCTCCTGTCATATGTTCGGAGCTCTCTGTAACGTTGCACTGCACGATGTATGCTACCGAGAGATGATCCAATGACCTCAGCAACATAACGGAAGCTGCGGCCATCCTCCACCAATGCAACTGCCTTTGCAGCTTCTTCACGGCTAAGAGGCATGTTTTAGTGTGAACTGCAAATGGATAACTTGCTAAAATGTGTGACAATGGTTCACACGTGTTCAACAAGTGCCAGTTGTTATCCCTAGAACAACAATAAGCGAGCGGCAACACTCATAAACCTTAAACGCTTTCAGTCCGCTTCCCGCCATAAAACCATTAAGATAGGCTCATCGAGGATTGGGGGGTAATTGGTGGTAATAAACCACCCTAAGAAATGTCATATTATCAATTTCTATTCACGGATGTTTCAGATGTTTGTTCTAATGCATGAAAAGCTTTTAAAATGTGATTAAATCTTTTTCAAGGCTAGATTTATACTATTTATATTACTTTTTTTAACTGTTCCACTTTTTTTGCCGGTCAGTGTAGTTGTTTTTGCACTTCTTTGGTGTTCCTTCCCCAGACCACAATATCATCTGCAAATAACAGTAACTTCATTTCTTTATGTCCATATGCTTCCTTTGTTTCCTTTACAATTTCATCCATCACCATTATGAACAAGAGAGGTGACAGCACACTCCCCTGTCTTAGTCCAGTCTTGTTCCTAAACCAATCTGTCTTTCCAACTGGGGTCAGTACCCTGCTAACACAGTTGTTGTACATTGCTTGCACCATTTCCAACATTTCTCTTCCCAGTCTCTTCTTAACCATGGTTTCCCATACCTTCTCTCTGGGGACACTATCATATGCCTTTTCTAGATCTATGAAAGTCATGATCAAATTCTGTCCATATTCCCAGTTCTTTTCCATCACCTGCCTCAAGCTAAAGATTGGGTCCACTGTGGATCTTCCACTCCTGAAGCCATACTGTTCCTCTTGCAACTCTCCTTCCACCTTTCTTCTCATTCTTCTTTCTAATATCCTTTCCAGTATTTCTGTGATAAGAGGGTGACCCCTCTATAGTTATCACACACCTTCTTGTCCCCCTTCTTAAACACTGGTATTATTAGCCCTTTCTCCCAGTCTTCTGGTACACATTTCCGTTTCCACACACACTTTAGCTGTCTATACAACCATTGCATACCAACAGGTCCAGCAGCCTTTATCATTTCTACACTGATTTCATCCACCCCTTGTAATGGTTTGCTTAGCCCCCACGTTGAGCGGCAAATGTAATCTGTTTTGTGCCCCAAGTTGGTAGCGACAAATGTAATGTTTTCGCTTAGCCCTCATGTTGAGCGGCAATTGTAATGGTTATTACTGCTCCTTGCATTGAGCGTACAAATGTAATGTTTTCTACCTGGGCGGACTATTCGCCAGAAAATACTACTGCTAAGTTTGATCTATGTTGGGCGCCAAGCTGGATACACTGTGTTCCAAGCTAAATTTATATATTTAATATCGACCCCTAGCGTGAGTAGAACATATGAGAAACTCTTAATGACTAGGCCGTGGGATGATTGAATCATCAACCCAGACAACATTTGATTGTGGAGAAGGATGTGGTATTATAACTATTGCTACCTACTCGAATTAAAGAATCTACTTTGTAATAATTGAATTTAATACACTTAGAAAATATGTCAGCATCTTGAATAAAATTTACACTGTTAACGGAGCATACAACTTTAACCATCGCCACGAACAAAATTACTTAATACGCCGGTCGGGAGAATAACGTGAATTTAACTTATTTCCAAATTTATGCTTAAAGAATTTATACTAGCCCTATCGAAAAACAGAGAGTGTGTGTCGTAGATCACTTATGCTTACCAACGGAAACATTGTCTCCACGTCGTTGAAGTCTCATAGTGTTGGATGTTCTGCATTGGTGTTGACGGCGTCAGCCCCTTCCTCGTTGATCAGAAGTAATCGTTACAGCTTGTGGTGGAGTCTATTCCATGAACCACCACACGTCGCTTGCCTAATCACTGCAAGACGCGTGGAACCCATGATCTGATGTGATCAGTGGAGTTAGCGTGAATAAAATTGTCCCACTTGGGACTAACGAACAAAGTACGCCTTACTGTACCAAGCGTAATGTCTTAATGAATGTCTCCTCTCACCCAGCGTCCACTATATGCTTCAATCTTCTCCCACCAGGGTCTAGCTTAACACCGCGGCTTCGCTGCTTCGACCAATCCGCGTGCGTCACGTATCTCGCCATGCCCCAGCTACGTTGCTTCTTCTCCCTTGATTGGCTGGTCACCTTACGTGGCTCTTCCCGCCATGAGACTCCTTCCCCGTTTTTATATTTTCCGTTTCCGGGTAAGACGTAAATCATACACGTTTTCTTGCTTTGAAGTGTTCCCTCGGATTTCGTAATTCTCTTGTACTCCAATCTATTCTTGTATTGAAATACCCAGTGAGTCACACACCACTCTATCTTACCCCTAATGAATAAAATCCCGACTTTACGTATGAAATGATTTGCCGTACAATTTTATATATTGGAATCATCCAATATAGATACGGATTTCTACTAGTAGAAATCCTATCTGTAATCTTCCAAATTTAAAAGCTCCAAAAATGACGTAATAAATATTAATAATAATAATAATAATATGAAATATGTAATTGAATAAACTGAAATAATTTAACTTGGCCGAATTATTGCCGCGTTTAACAAATATGATATAGTCCAACTAACTTGTGTTAGTGGCATAAAACCCCCTAGAAAAACATGTTACACCCTGTTGCTTTTCCCATCTTCATTTTCTGTACTGCTAATTCCACCTCCAGCATTGTTATATCATCTTCTGTTATAGAGTCGTCAGGTTGTGTCACTTCCATCTCACCTGTACAATTGCTCACATTCAATAGCTTATCGAAATACTCCTTCCATCGTCCCTTTATCTATTCTGGGTGTGTTAACAACTCTCCATCTTCCTTTTTCACCAGCTTTGTGGTAACTCTTTCTTTCCTCTTACTTCTTAGAAGCCCATACAGCATCCTTTTACTGCCACTTACATCTGTTTCCATCCTTCGTGTAAATTCTTCCCAACGTTTCTTCTTTTCTTCTCCTACCACTTTCTTACACCTCCGTTTACTGTCGTGATACTTCCTTTTGCTTTCTTCTGTTTGATCTCGGTTCCATTCTTTCCATGCTGACTTCTTTTCTTTCACTGCTTTCTTCACTTCCTCATTCCACCACGGTGTCTCCTTCTCTTTCACTCTTGTTGACGTCCTACCACAAGCACTCTCTGCTGCACCAACAAATGCCTTTTTAAAGTGGGACCATTCCTCTTCTATGTTTTCCACTTCAGTAACTGGGATTTGTTGCTTCAATCTCTCCTGAAAATCTTCCTGTACAGTTTTGTCTTTCAATTTCCATACTTTTATTTTACTTTCTCTGATCTCCTTTAGGTTTTCCAATTTTTCCCATCTAAATTTTGCCACCACAGCTCTATGGTCCCCATCAAATGCTTCTCCTGGTAAAGCTGTCACATCTATCAGCTTTCTGCGATTAGTCCTTTCCACCAGAAAGTAGTCAATTACTGATTTTGTTCTTCTATCGCCCCAACCATATCTCGTAATTTTCCTGCTGTTTTTCTTCCGAAACCATGAATTACCCACTATCAGTCCATTCCTTTCACAAAAGTTTACAAGTTCCTCTCCTTCCCGGTTCTTTTTCCCATATCCATATGGTCCAATGACTTCTTCCTTTCCTTGTCTCTCATTTCCGACTTGTGCATTCATATCTCCCATGATCACCACTTCTACATCTGAAATTACTCTTTCTACATCCTCCAGGAATACTTCAATATCTTCTTCTCTGTTTCCAGTCTGTGGTGCATACACTTGTATGAAGTCCATCACGTCATTTTTCATCTTCATTCTAATTTTCATTATTCTGTCACTCACACACTCGACCACTTCAACATACTCCTCCAGTTGTTTCGAGGTTATCAGTCCCACACCATTTTTTGCTTCTTGGCCACCACTCCAGTATAATGTATATCCTTTCCTCAATTTCTTCCTTCCTTTACCTTTCCATTTCACTTCACTCAGCCCCATCAATCCAACATTCTCCCTCTCCATGAAGTCTACCACCTCCTCCACCTTGCCTGTCAGGGTCATGACATTCATGATTCCCACTTTCATTTCGGTACCTGGTCGCCCATTTCTCACAGTTCCCCCAGTACCAAAAGAACTGCGCGTCGCCTGCAGGGTACGCCCTAACCTTCTCCAAATCATTTGAAGTGCCATTTCCATTTTAGGCTATTATTACGATGGGGTCGCCACTCCCAAAGGCTTTTGATCCAATATCAAATTTTATTTCCAATTCAAAACTACTAGAAACACATCTTGAGTTCATTAATCTTAAAAATTTATGAACTGAAAATGCTTCTATTTTTAATGTTAAACTGAGACTCACATGTTTTCCTGGCGATCCAATGAGCCCCATTTTACCAGGAGGTCCTGCCTCTCCCGGGGGCCCTGGGTCTCCTGGTCTTCCATCATCTCCATCTTTGCCTGTATCACCTTTGGGTCCTATTGTTCCTGGCTCACCCGATGAACCCGGGAAACCTGGTGGGCCTGGGCTACCTTTAGGTCCCTCTGGACCAACTGGTCCTCGAGGTCCAGGAGGTCCTTGTACACCAGCCTTCCCCTCTTCTCCTTTCGGTCCAGGTGAGCCTCGTTCTCCCTGATTCATTTAAAACACATGATATGCCATTAATACAAAGGTTCCAAAAGAACTGAATTTTTATTATTTGATAACAAAAAACTGAACATCTAATGTAAAAACTTTAGCTTCTAAATCTCTATACTTACACACTGAGTGCTATAAATATGTACACTGACAAGCAAAGTAAGTGTAACACTTTGTCTTTTTTTATTTTATTTCGAGAAATGCAAATATAATATTCTACAGCTGTGGTCAGAATACAAAATAACTTCATAACTGTTCAAGGTATTATTTATTACCGGTACAGCTTTATGAAGACAACAAGCTTAATGTTTAAAAAAATGAAGTCAATGGAACTCTTCCAATAATGGAATTTATTTTTTATTTATTTTATGTCTTCAGTAGTGGTGAAGTTAGGGCTCGTGGCCCTCTCTTATACTTAAACATGCAATATGGTACCAGTACATATGAAATAATTTTTGAAATACAATAAATAATTATGATAATAAATAAGGAGTAAATTAATTATGTTAATACTATTATTAATGAAAAGGCATATGAATAATAATAATAAAAATAATAATAATCACAATGTCACAGACCTTTCTATAATATCCTAAATATAATCCTAGCACAGTCATAATCCTACCATCCATCACAATTCACACGGGTCAATCAGAATTCAACAGGTAATCTCAGCATGCGGCCTTAAATTTCTTTATTGTTATAGAATTTCTGATATCGGCAGGAGTTGAATTCCATAGTCGAGACCCAGCTACAGCAAAAGAGCTGTTGAACATAGATCAGTGATTGATAGGGATGGCGAGGGAAGAGCCAGATCGAGAAGTTTCGGTTATGATATGAGGACAAGTAACTAAATTTTGATGACATGTACCTGGGGGTGCTTGTGTGCAGAAATCGATAGATGGATGTCAATAAGTGAAATTTACGGCATTAATCAGGTTTAAGTCAAGAAAGAGTATGGTTGTTTAGGGTTATGTGGGCATCGTAACTTAGATTAAAAGCAAACCGAAGACAAGAGTTCAATGCTTGTTGGAGTTTCATTGTTTGTCCATGAGTCGTGTCAGCGAGAACGATGTCACAGTAGTCTAGAATTGGTGGTATTGGTGACTGAATGAGTTTAATCTTAATGTCTAGTGGTAAAATCTTCTTAAGGCGCACGAGAGGGTGAAGGGATGCGTACATCTTTTTATGTGTAATTCTTACATGTGGTGAAGTTTCAGTTAAGGTGAACTCAAGGTTCCTTACTTCTTTACTAAAGGGAATGGTGATTGTATTCAGTGTTACTGGAGGCACAGCGTAGTTGTCTTCTAATGAGTTTAGTAACTTATGAGAACCGGTGATGATAGTTTGGGTCTTCTCAGGATTGAGGAGGAGAGAGTTTTCACTGGCGTATGGAGATCAGTGTTTACATCCCTTATTGCATTTGATATATTGTTGATACTAGTGTGGCAATATATTTGGAGATCATCTGCATAAAGATGATATATATTATGGTTAATTGTGGAGGAGATATCATTGTTATAAAACACGAAAAGGAGGGACCCAAGGACTGAACCTTGGGGGGTTCCTGCCTTTTTCTGACGCCACTGTGAGGTGGTATCCTGTACTATCACACGCTGATTTCGATCCATTAGGTAGGCAGAGAAAACCTTTATGACTTGGGTGCCAAGAAGGGATTTTAGCTTCTTAGGGTCGGAATATCTATGGTGTCAAATGCCCAGCTGAAATCAAGGAGTGTGAGTATTGTTACTTGTCTTTGGTCCATTGCTTATCTGATGTCATCAGTCACCTTAAGTAAGGCTGTGCTGTGGCCCTTCTTGAAACCAGACTGGAGTGGGTCAAGTAGAGAGTGAGTGTTCAAATATTCCAGCATTTGAGTTTGTACTAACCGTTCCAGCGCTTTGGAGAGAGCAGGGAGAATAGAGGCAGGGCGGTTTGGATGGTAGCAGTGGGCATGGTATCTTAGGAAGAGGGATCATGTTGGCATATTTCCAGATTGAAGGCAATGTGCCATTGTTTAAACAATAATTAAAAATGTGTGTGAGAATGGGGAGAACAGTACCAATAATATAGTGTATTAATTTTATAGGGACATCATCAGCCCAGCTTGCCTGGGATCTAAAGGAATACAACACACTCTCAACTTCATTAGTGCTTAGGTTACGAAATGAAAAGCTGGGCCGATCTGGTGGTGTAAACGATGAACCGTGTTCACCGCTGGCAGCGTTGTCTGGGTTGGATTGAGTATCTGCTTCCGTAAAATATGCATTTAGCTCGTCAGGTATAAGAAGTTGCTCCTGTTTTTTTCCTATGCCCAAAGCACCGAGTTGTTTCCATGCTCTAGCCGTGTTTAGTCAGCAGGTTGTATCACGAACATACTTAAATTTAAGTTGGCGCCAATACCTAGGTGTTACGGTTTATGCTCCTCAGTGTATGTTAATACACTTTCTTTGCTCATCAGTGTATGTCTCTAGCAACATATTGCTAAGTCAAAAATTGAAAAATTTCTCACAGCTCTTCATTTAATTTCATATAGTTTCATAGCATATATTAATAATTATGATAAAATAGCATAGTCCTGAGACATCTTCCTCATTTCTAGTTTTACATAAATTGGAACAAATCTTATCCTGCACATATCATAAAATTAGAAGTCAGCTAGTTGAATTAACACCAAACCTGTATTGGAATCTTTTTATTGGAAGAAGATAAGCACAAACAATTCCCCAAATAATATACCCACATGTTTCCCATCAGTGCCTGTTGGTCCTGGGGGACCCTGGTTCCCTGGGTCACCTTTCGCACCTTGCAGTCCCTCAGGACCAGGTGGTCCAGGAATACCTTCTCCTCCTTTACTTCCTCTTGGTCCAGGTTCTCCTGGGGGTCCTGCTGGACCTTCTGATCCTGTATATAGAGAAATAGAAAGTCATAATTCTCCACTCTTGATAATTTGAAAGTTCACTGGCATCATTGAAGGCTTCATCAAAACCTTTTACCTTGTAGGCCATATATTTAATAAGTTACAAAGATATTATACAGAGGTTTAAGAAGCTAGTCAGGCAGTGCCAATTAAACAAGAAGTTGTGAAATGTGTAACTGTGAGTTTGTGTTTTGGAGGGAAGAGGTTGGATTATGTGAAGTTTTGAAGCCAGTTTTTCAGTGTTGCCTGTTAAACTGTTAATTTATACTTTTCAGTTGGTCAACATGCTTTTTGTCCTATATGATTGGGTGGGGTTACACAATATATAATAACACAAGTCCTAAAAAAGTTACATTTATTAATATTATTCACTGATAGATAAGGAGTAATTTAGGATTACGAGTTTTGACCGTCACACGGTCATCATCAGATCATACAAATATTTAGAATTATGTTCTTCCTATGCTTTGTACAGCTTGTCTGGTTAATGTTGGTATTTACGATTCATAGAGAATCTCGTTATTTAAAAACTTAGTCTATTCTATAATGTTGTGTTGTAGGTTTGTAATCTATGTATGAATATTATGCCCGTGTAAATAGTTAAGTGCCACAAAAATATAACAAAATTAGAGCATGCACACTGATTTCTACTAAGCTTATCAGTACTTATCCACTAGAGCACCCTATTCAAGCACAGTCGTTGCATAGGTGTTCACATGTTACTAGCTTCTACCTGACTGAACTGAATGCTACTGAGTGTGTTATCCGGTTCTGACTTGCATGCGGAAACTAGTTTCTTTTGACAGAATTTGTAATTACTCCTAATATACTTGAGAATGTGGAAAAATATATTCTGAAGCTGGAATGAATTTGCAAAGTGGTATATGTTTTTGATTCTGGAACTTTCTCAATACTACTGTAGGCTGTTTAATTCACCTGCCACATATTAGACAAATGGCTCATATGTGCTTGCAACTGGTCTTAAAGGTGAAATAGGAACCTTCAGAACTGCCTGCTTGAGGCCTTGGTTTGTTGAGAATAGGCACAGTGTGCATCCTCCTCAATAACATGTTTCGCTAATTATTCCTTACTATATGCATTCATTGCCTCATCTAATCGTTAAGATTGCTGACTTTCATTGTATAGCAGCACAAATAGTGGGGATCCTTCTAAAAACATGTTTTCATTCAGATTTACTGGATTGTCTTTCTTGGCTAGATATATTTCTTTTGGACTCTTTAATGCTGAGAGCTCAGCCCTTTCCTTCGTGGTGTAAAATCTTTAGGTCTGTTTCTATGTTGGTGAAGTGATGGTAGTTGTCGTACATATGTTCACAAATAGTGTTCGTTGTTTTTGATTGCATTTCTGTGTTCTTTATAACACTTTTCGAACTTCCTTCCACTCTGCCCGACATAGTTGGCCTTACATCCTTCTTCTTGGCATGAGAACAAATACACACACCTTACTTTGAATGTGGGTTTTTTGTTGTTGGGTTGCTATTATGTATGTGCTTACTGAGTTGATTGTTCTGAATGCTATATGAGTACTTTTCTTGAAAATATTCATTATTTTGTACATGTTATTGTTGGATTAGTATTTAATCATTTAAAGATTGTTATTATTTCTTTTTTCAGAAAATGTATCTGTTTCTCGTTATCTTTGTGTACGGTACATATTTTAAATTGTAGTTTTATTGTACTTCGCCCACCAGAAACTATGTCCCCATTTGCAAATAAATCTATCCATCTAATAAGATCTTGCCTCACAAAATTCACTTGAAAGAGTAGGGAATGTCAGAATACTAGTTAGACCGGATACTTGTCATCTGTTATGTGACTTACAAAAATCAAACATAATGCTGCGGCCATAATTAGAAGAATAACAGTTCATGGTTATTTGGATGCTGCACTTTCAACTTTTATGAATTAGAATTGTAGGATGGAGTGAAAACCGGACCAACAAATGGAAGTCTGTCTGTTAGGTAGTCAGCCCGAAGGCTGGTTGGATCCTCAAAAAGCACCGCCGTTACGTTATGTGAGTAGATACCCACAGAAAACCAAGGCAGAGCTATTTTGAGACGTTCTAGGCAAGAAGAGGAGTGAGGTAGTTTGCCATTGCTTTCCTCACTGAGTCAGAACAGTAGTCTTAACCCTATGAGTAGAACCTTTCACAGCATTCACAGGCACTGACTGTGCCCCGAATGCCATTACTAAGCACCACCCATACCTCAGTAGCTTCCATATAATCACAGCCATGAGTGAGACTGAGACATCGGTGAAAAGCCACCTTTTACTCTAGCCTGTGCCAACTAACAAATGCAAATGTACTGTATTCATCAAGAGATGACAAACAGGCCTACAAATGGAAGGAAGACTGGGAAAGTAAAGAGATAATAACAGGACAAGTAAAGTAGGAACACACAGGACAAACACGGAAGGAGAAAAGAACCATATTAGGTTACATAAATCAGTAAAGAAAAATACAACATGGTGAACATACAAACCATCAATAGACAAGAAAATAAGGATAGAAACACATAAAAAAAGGACAAACACAATAACAGCCGGGTGTGGGTGGAGGGAGGGAAAAAACATGAACAAGCACATAAAAAGGACAAGGACAATCTTCATAAACGGATACACCATTGCCTTCTAAGTTTGGTATTCACACCATCAATCTAATCCATTGCTATGGCCCCCATTGAGATTGTTTGGACTTCCTGGTCCCATCAGAAGGGCAGGCAGCAAACCAGTTTTTCTATTGATGTTTACATCATGGCAATGTGTCCAGCTTTGGCGTTTACCATTATTCCTTCTGTGTGTATACCATTGTTTTGCCTGTCACTGTGTTTGTCCTTCTTCTGTGTTTTTATCCTTCTTTTCCTGTCCAGTGGCTGATGGCATGTCTTACCTTGTATTCTATCAACTATCTTGAATGTAACTCAACTGTGATAGGGGGAGATGGTACAATGTTCTCAACTGTAAACATACTTTTGATTGGATAAGATTTGTTGTTATTGATATTGTTATTTTGAGTGTAACTGAGAAACTCCCATACCTCTTGGGCCAACATCTCCAATCTCTCCCTTGATGCCAGCTGGTCCAGGCAGTCCTTGTGGACCTGGAGCTCCCGGTGGTCCTGCCACTCCCATGGGACCATCTTCTCCCTTGACTCCTTGTCGCCCAATCTCTCCTGGTGGCCCTTTCTCTCCTGGAGGACCCAAAACCCCTGGTTCTCCTCGAGGACCTTGCGTGCCAGGAGGTCCAGGAGGTCCCTACACAGCATATCAAATTTCACCACTTTTTTCCTAGGCATCTAGGAGACACACATTAAGTCTAGATAGAGTGCTATAAGGAAATCCATATTTGTGAGGTGTCTAATCATTTCGTAACTAATAATAATATCGTATGGCCTCGGGTGCCTGGTGCAAGCTTTGCTATTTGACACCCAGAGGGTATCTTGCATGTCGAATTTCGTAGTTCCTTGACTATGAAAGTCAAGGAGGTTAGATGTTAGATATCTAATCTCCTTGAACACAATAGCGCTTTCTAGTAGAGAAATGAGGAACTTTGTGCTGGCGGAAACTCCCGAGATTAATTTTGCCATTATGAACTCGGCCTACTGAATTCAAATGGGTTCTTTGACATGCCAACTGATATTATGGGAAATACTAAATGAGGTTCAGACAAAATTATGGTATGACTATGCTGTGGGGGCCATTAGAAACATTCTAAGAAGAAGGCGCTATGCACTGTATATCACTGTTTAATGGTTACTTGGTAAGTTGAAATATATCTAGTGCCAGCAATTTAATACTGTGTGGATTAAGGCCGCTAAACCATTTTTAATAGGTTTGAATTTCTCTTAAAATTAACATTGTTTATACTCAAAACTGTGGGATAAGATGATGACTTGTGAGACTGTGCCCCAGAGCTTAAAACTCAGTATATCATCTTGGTTTACAGGATTGAGCCGCGTCGCATATCGGTTATTATTTCCCGACGTTTCGGCTGACATTGCAGCAGCCTTAATCATGGGTAGGTACGAGTTGATAAACTTGACACCGGCCGCGAAAGCCTACGATCTAAATTAAAACTCAGTAGTTCTATTTTCTGTTCTAATTTGCATTTACTGTATTTACTCACAGTCTCTCCTCGTGAGCCTTTGAAGCCCTTTTCTCCCGGAGGCCCTGGATCTCCTTTGTCTCCATCTTCGCCTGGTGATCCCATGGGTCCAGGAGGGCCGGGTAGACCTCTCTGTCCTGGAAGCCCATCTCGACCTGTTGGACCTGCAGGTCCTGACTCTCCCTGTCAGATATAAATAAGCTCAACAACGAAAATTTAAAAAATGAAAAAACCATGATCTTGCAAGCTAAGTAAGGTAATGAAGAATTTATCTCCACTAACAACACCTTTCAAAAACTAAATAACAGAACTTAGAAATAACATAATATAAAAACTACAAACTACCTGAGCAACACCCAGCTTATAATACATGTAATTAATGCAGTGCTTCAAGACACTAATGAATCGAGTGGAATGCTAAGCTTTACAGACTATGTTGGCATTTTTCTCCTCCAGTGCTAACATTGCCAAGTTACCCAGACAATGGATCTTCGAATATCTAACAGGAAACTGTCCACAGAAGAAACAATCTTAGCTTCCATCTATACCACCCAACCTTGAGATAGCCTCTGCAACATACAGATGGTCATCGTTAAGCACAACTTTTGTCTGAGCTAAAACCAATTAAGTTTGGGCATATGGTAGTTTTAAGAGGCTATTGAACGAAAATAGTTTTGCCTTCTCTCCATCCTGTGAAAACTGGCCTCGATGATATTGGGTCCTTCAGTTGAAGAACTTGTGCCAACGCATACTTTAGTGGATTCTCTGGGGCATCAACTTTCAGCGTAAATTAGTGAGTTGACACTTTTGGAAAATTCAGTGTATTGAGGAAGTACAGAATATCGATGAAAGAGGGGGCTTTGATACTGCTGTAATCATAAGAAAGGTAGAAATAATGATGAACTTATTTCTACAAACAGAGACAGCATGATGCTCCAGACCTCCACTTCTTTAAGAAAAAGCTAAATTAAATTACCATCAAGTTTCCACTCCAGTTTCCCGGGTGTGGTTTACGAGCGCTCTCCATTTTGGTCGATTCATGTACCACTGCTCCTTCAAGACTTCATCCCAGCTGATTCCCTTGGATGTGATATCTTCCTTCACTTGGTCCAGCCATCTCCTCCTAGGTCTTCCAACAGGTCTCTTTCTAGTAATCTCAGTATGTAACCATTGTTTTGCAATTCTTCCTTCTGTCATACGTTTGACGTGACCAAACCATCGCAAATGTGCCCTAGTTATGGTCTCCTTCAGGGACTGATTTATTCCCGCTTGTTCTCTTATCTTCTCATTTCTTACTTTGTCTTTCCTAGTTTTTTGAAGCATGCTTCTTAGAAACTTCATTTCTGAAGCCTGAAGTCTGCTGTCATCTTTTTTGGTAGTTGTGCAAGTTTCCAACCCATAAGTCAATATAGGGACAAAGTATTTTCGAAACAGAGTTTGTTTTGATTTTAGTGGCACTTGCTTATTCCAGAGTAGATATCGAACTTGCTGATAGAATTGACTCGATTTCTGAATATGGTTATTTAATTCAAGCTGTATTCTGTTGTCACTTGATATTACCATAGTATGTCTATTCTGAACATTATTATTTGCAAGCATATGTCAATGTCAAAATTTACTGTATATATTCTACTCCTTATTATTCCCATTTTTATGGGGTTGGGATAAAGTGAGATGTTGATGCCTCTATCATCAGAGGAGTTAATGAGAGATGAAATGAATGAAGATAAATGAAATTTGGCAAGGAGTTGGTAGGAGGTACCATTCTGGAATTTGTCTCGATTTGAAAATGGGAGACCACAACATACCATTCAAGGACAGTCACCAGTGGGGTTTGAATCCACTTGTCTTTCGGGTCTGGAGATAGCCTTGCACCTTAGCTGGCATAGCTAGACCCTCTCCCAGTTGGAACAAATATCCGCCTACTGAATTAAGATAGCTTTTGATAGCTTTGTCCGTCACATTAAGTGTTTGATAAATTAAATATTTTTATCTCCCTCTATGTAAATCCTACATTTTGAAAAATCAAGGGTAGGCTATTAATCCTATGTCTCTTCTTATTGGTGGAGGTATTTGTTCACTCAGAGACTTAATATTGAAAGGCATGACAGTTTATAATGAAAATGAATGGTTAAAGTCTTTCTTACTCGAGCTCCCTTTGCCCCTGAGGCCCCTGGAGGCCCTGGTGGTCCTTTTCTGCCTTCTGGGCCTGGCGGTCCTTCTTTCCCAGGCTCTCCTTGCTGACCCTTGTCACCAGCAGGACCTGGGGGTCCTGTGGGGCCCATCTCACCCTTCAGACCTGGCATTCCCTGAAAAGTACATTCATGTATCAATACAGTTGTCTCATCTATGTAAATTAGATTATTAACATCAATTTGGTCTTCAAGAGCCTCAGTATAAATTTCCTTTTTTCTAGATTACCGGTAAGCCTACATTGTCTGCCTTGACAATTAGCACAAATTTTCATGCTGGAGCCTGGAGTTCCCCCACCTCTTTCTTTGTTATTCTCTCTAATTTGATTGCCTTAGAATATGGAGGGCCAATCTTCAGGCCATTGTAAGAAAGTAATAAAATAGGAATAATTTTCCAGAATCTGCAGAATGTTATTCATAACCACATTTCCACACAGAGGACAATCATTTGACGTTAATTTAAGACCAATAAGACAATACAACACAGTAAAGGTACTCCAAAAGCACAATCCATCAAAGAAAACATAGCCTGTCTAGTCTTAGAGGTTGATGCACGAAAACTAACCACTTTGAATATCATATATACGTCTTCACAGACTGCAGTCCAATATACAGACAATTAGTTTGGCACTGGCTGGATTAGTCTAGAGGTGATTGTCACAGTAGAGATACTAGAAACAATCATTACTGAAGACCATACCTGAAATTTCATTTTTACTGATCTGTAATAACTTCCAGTATTTCCTTTTGAAGAAGATTTTTATATTTAAATACAGTAGAGTCTTGATTAACCGAGCTTTGATTAACCAAGGTTTCGGTCAACCGAGCATTAACTGGATGTGTAAATACATTAGTTTTGGCTGTAAGTAGCGAAGCATTTATCGTCGGAAACGGAATAACTTCAATTGGCGCCAGACTGTACGCCAGGTTCTTAATCAAGGGGTTATTGAGAATGTGAAGCATCATTACCGACGAAGACTCTTAAATTTAGTGTCACAAAACAACCAGAGTGATGATGAAGATGACGACACGCCAAGTGATGTACGACTGGAAACCAAAATCAGTCACACTGACGGATTGAGCACTATTGAGAAAGCACTGCTCTACACAGAATAACACCGGCTGACATCATTATGTTACGTCATCTGCGCAGTTTGCGGGCCAAGAAACGAGGCAGTGCTATCAAGCAGAAAACTGTAAAGGACTTTTTCAAACATTTGTAATTTTAGAGGTGGGTGTACATTATGTACTGTACTTCGTATACTTTTTTATGTAAATAATTAATTCTTTTGTATGTTTTGAGCCAATCCAAAAATAGTACAACTGCTTTCATATGTTTTGTTTTTTAAAATAATTTTCCTAAATCTATTGTAAGCCTCCGTGACTTAGGCGGCAGCACGCCGGCCTCTCACCGCTGGGTCCGTGGTTCAAATCCCGGGCACTCCATTTGAGATCTGTGCTGGACAAAACGGAGGCAGACAGGTTTTTCTCCGGGTACTCCGGTTTTCCCTGTCAACATTTCATTCCAGCAACACTCTCCACTATCATTTCATTTCATCTGTCATTCATTTAATCATTGCCCCAGAGGAGTGCGTCAGGCCTCGGCAGCCGGCACAGTTCATATCCTCGCCGCTAGATGGGGGCTTCATTCATTCCATTCCTGACCCGGTCGGAGACTGGAAGCAGGCTGTGGATTTTAATTTTTTCCTAAATCTATTTCTGAGTATCCGTGTTATCCAATGATTTGATTATCCGAGGTGGCTTCGGTCCACATTACCTCAGTTAATTATGACTCTACTGTATGTTATTTGGCTGCACTGTATTCTCTTAACTTAATTGCATACTTCAGATCCATCTATTTTTTATTTATGCTGCATGTCTTTCTCTAAATTATTTTAATGCACATTGTACGAATTCCCTTTTCGTGCTTCTTTTCGTTTACTCTCTTAATGGATTATTTGAAAATATTCAAATATAGATAAATACTACCACGGTTTCTTGCATTATATTGCAACCTTTTATCAGGCAGTTTATTCAATGTTAATTTTGCTGATGAAGGCTTCATTGTTTATGCCAAAACATGTACATTTATTTCGAATATGTTTTAATGAAGAAACATGTTCTAAGTTGATATTGACTTCCACAATTCAAAAGAAGTCAATACAGTCTTTTATTCTAAAATATTTGACTATCAGGTTGAATGTTTTTGCTTACTATATTCAGTTCTTGTGTGTCTATTTGGTGCCCAGTAGTGCAATGTTCGGTATCCTAAAGCTCAAGTAAGAGTTACAGAAGAAAATGAAGCTATAGGGTGAATAAAACCTAATGCACCAGGAAAATTAGTGATTGCAGCCAGGTCCATGCACCGGTCAACACTGGCGGCATCGTCGAGGTTTTGGCCGATCCCAGCTGGACCACAGGCAGTGTTACACAAGATTAACTGCAATGAGTTTACTTTCTGTGCCACTATGTATTGTGCTTGAATATAAATAGTGAACACTTTTAACGGTTGCTGTAAATTACACAAGACTTAAGACAAAACCTTAAAACAAGGTTATTATTGCATGTTGTATTACAGATACCGGTACGTGTTGGCCTGGTTGTGGTCAGCCAAATCATTGACGATGATGTAAGCATTGAATGGTACACGGATAGGGTTTTAGTCACTACCTTTCCCAGTGCATTAGGTTTTATTAATCCTGTCTATGGAGTGTAGCTTTTAGTGCACATCCAACAGAAGGACAGTCAGATAAACAACGTAATTTTAATAGGCTACATGCAATGTAGAGATAGAGGTGTGTTGAACAGGTACTACTGCACACAGGGCAATGAGACTTCAGTAGTTGGATCCATGTAGAATGGATGAGATGAAACAAGAACTGTATGTTTTTATCAAACTGGCCTTTCACCAGGGTGATAATGTCAGAGAAAGTCACAGAATGTTCTTGGAAGCAGAGGCTGTATGGAAAGAGCAAGCACTGGGGGTTGGATACTGCAACAACCATTATACTCACTGGACCTGTCTCTGTGTGATTTTGACCTCATCCCTGAAGTGAAAAAAAACATTGTGTGGGAGACAGTTTGGGACACAAGAGGACATTGCCAATGCTTTGAAACATGAATTTGAAAATTCATACTCGTTAAGCCGACTTGTATCTGAGGCTCCCCCTCTCATCATTGGCAACGTGTTGTGGAGAAACTAGAGAACCTCTTTTAGGGTTTACTCTAAAGATTACTGTACTTTATGAGAATAAACATTATGTAGCACAAGGATTTCATGGCTGATGGTTTACTTGATTTATATTCTGAACCTGGTACACCTAATCAGCATTATTTATACATTTCACAGCACCTTATGCTTCAACTTCCGTTTGTATATTTTCATAATAATGCCTGGTAGATACCACATTAATGCAGAAAGAACAGGTCTCATGACTTATACTCCAATGCTTGTAGTAGAATTAGGAATAAGACAAACTGTTATTATTGTGGCTGATGTAGAACTTACTGGTAGTCCTGCCATGCCTCGCTCGCCAGGAAATCCTGGTAACCCTGGTCCTCCTGGTGGTCCAGGCTTGCCTGATGGCCCAACTGGTCCAGGCTGACCCTCCTTGCCAGAATCTCCTGGTCTGCCCGGTTCTCCTGGTAGCCCTGGGTGTCCTGGCATTCCAGGTTCCCCAACAGGACCTGGCTCTCCATTGGGACCGGGAGGTCCCACCACTCCTGGAGCTCCTGCAGGACCATGCGGACCTGGCTCACCCTGAAATATTTTTAATGACAATAAGTGAAGTAGTTTTATTATGAGAGGGAGACAACTCTGAATCAATGAGAGAGATGTTTCTAATTTTTTAGTTACGGAATAATATTTAAATAGGCTGAGTAGTAGTAGATCATGCCAAATGGGCATTATACCTGAAAATAAATAATGATAATTTTAAAAATTTATGACATGTGGAGGATTGAAAAGATAACAATACATGACCTATTTAGACCCTCAACTGAAAGAACAGTCAGATAACGTCATATATCAATGAATGAATGAATGAATCAATAAACAAACCCCATGGCTCTACAACTCATGAAGGGCCTTGGCTTACCATGTGCCCACTGTTCAGCCATTTGACCTACATATTGCGGGGTGACGCGTGGTCAGCACTTAAGGTCCCCTTGACCGTTATTCTTGGTTTCCCTGACCAGGGTGCTGCCTCACTGTCAGACAGCTCCTTAATCATCCTCACAAGACTTTGTTCCAGCCCTCATGCAAGTTTTAAAAATCCCTGATGGAGCCGGGAATTGAATCTGGGGTCTCTGGGTGAGACACAAGCATGCTATCCCAACTCCACGGGGCCAGCAAATAAATAAATCAATCAATAAATTAATTAATCACTCTGTTGGTATATTGGCTTTCACGGCCGGTGAATTAAAACTCAGCAATTCTTCTAGGTTTGTGCCGTGTCTTGCATGGGGTTTCGTCTAGGACACCAAGCAGGCTCATCGGCGGGCTCTTGGTGTCCCCGCCCGGACCCCCACAGGAGTGACGAACTGCGCGCCACCTCCCTTTATATTAGGTGCAACTGCACCACTTGACTGTGAGAACTAACAGCTCAAGCAGCCTTAACCTCCCTATGAAGGCTTCCAAAAAGATGGTATATTGGCTTTCACGGCCCGTGAATTAACACTCAGCAATTCTTTTAGGTTTGTGCCGTGTCTTGCGTGGGGTTTCGTCTAAGACACCAAGCAGGCTCATCGGCGGGCTCTTGGTGTCCCCGCCCTGACCCCCACAGGAGTGATGAACTGCGCGCCACCTCCCTATATATTAGGTGCAACTGCACCACTTGACTGTGAGAACTAAAAACTCAAGCAGCCTTAACCTCCCTATGAAGGCTTCCAAAAAGATGGTATATTGGCTTTCACGGGCCGTGAATTAAAACTCAGCAATTCTTCTAGGTTTGTGCCGTGTCTTGTGTGGGGTTTCGCCTAGGACACCAAGCTGGCTCATCGGCGGGCTCTTGGTGTCCCCGCCCGCCGATGAGTCTGCTTGGTGTCCTAGGCGAAACCCCACACAAGACACGGCACAAACCTAGAAGAATTGCTGTTTTAATCACTCTGTTCTTTTTGTGAGGGTTAGGTTTTTTAATTATTGTTTCTGAATTGTATTAGGTCTACTGCTAGATATCATAATAACAGGAAGAAACAAAAAAACTATGGTAACATCTCATCTTTATGAAAGGGTTAGGATAAATCGAAACAAAACCAAAAACCCACAACTATGTAATCTTGAATACACAAACACAGGTTACTATCTTCTTCTTCAAGTGCCGTGTCCTCTCAGGACGTTGGCGATCAGTAACACGATCTGTTTTTTGTCCATAACTCTTCTGAACAGTTCGAGTCTTGTCACCCCAAACCACTGGCTTAAGTTGTCGAGCCATGATATCTTTCTTCGCCCCGGACCTCGTCTTCCATTAATTTTCCCTTGGAGTATTAATTAAAGGAGTTAGTAGTTACTGTTTCGAATCATATGACCAAAGTATTCTAGCTTTCTTCTCTTGATGGTATTGAGAATTTCAGGTTTTTTGTTCATAAAATGCAAAACTTCTACATTGGTACTATGCAGTACATAAAGAACGTTGATTACCCCTATGGGGGCGGGGGGAAATGTCACTCAATAGGCTATTGATTTCAAAATTATAAAGTGGATTTCTATGCAAGCAATAAATTACAATGAAACACAATATGAATTTATTTATCAAATATAATATCATCATTATTATCTAAAGGAGCCTTGTCGCTGCAGCCACAGACCGATCTTCAGCAGTTCTCTTCATCATGACTTAGGAAACAAAACCCAGCATAGTGATTGTTTTTCTAAGGTATGAGAGCCGCGGTCTTCCTCTCGATTTCTTTCCTAGGATCTTGCCTTTGAAGACAAATACAGTACATAAATTTAAAAAATGGAATTTTGTAGGAATTTGAATTTTCTTTCAAAATATAGGTTTAATATAGCCTATGGGGGTGGTAGTGTCAGAATAAAGAGAATATTATAAATATGAATAGTTATAAATGACTTATTAAGGATGATTTTTTGCTGTGTACTTACAGGTGGTCCTCTTTCTCCTGGGGGTCCTGGCACACCATCTTTGCCATTGTTGCCTGGAGGTCCCTGTGGCCCTGCAAACCCTCGTGGCCCTTCAGGACCTTGAGGTCCCGTCTCTCCTTGAGGACCAGGTGGGCCTGGTTGACCTGTGTCGCCCTATCAACACAACATTACAAATTCATGAGAAAGTCTCATCAATTCATGAGAAAGAATTTCAATCACATAATGGTGATCAAACTATTCTAGTATTATTGATTTGGTTGCGGTTAGAGATTACAGAGTTTTGCAATTGCAATAAAAGTGGAAATTATGTTACCAAAAGATATCAGGTCTAGTTATGGTTCAATACATGTTACTCATTAATCTTGTAAATAGACAATTTGCTCTTCTAATCACATGGTTTTGATATGTTATTTTCAGCAGACTGTACAACTAGTTTCTTTTTCAAATTAGAGTACTATGGTAGTCATAATGCATTGTTACCTTTGGTCCTGGAACACCTTCAAGTCCTCGCCTTCCCCGGGATCCTCGGAAGCCCTGGAGTAACAATTGTTAATTTAGTTTCATAAGTGCGTATAGACGGGGTTGTAGAGAAAAGGAAACAATGTCCAATGTTATCAAGACTAGATTTATTTCTTGAAATGAGACAAATAAAGATATTGTCGAATACAGTACTTACTCTAGGTCCCACTTCTCCTCTCTCTCCAGGTTGTCCAGGATTACCCTGCAACAGAGGTTAACAACTTCATTTGTGTATCCCTAATAATCTCCAGCTAAATTACTGACCTTGATTGAAATTTAACTTACCCTGTCTCCCTTCTCGCCTGTCTGCCCAATCTTGCCCTCACCTCCCTTGTCACCTTTCTCTCCTGGAGGACCTGGGTAGCCTGCAAATCCAGGAATCCCTTGTTTCCCCTTCTCTCCAGTCTGGCCAGGAGGACCTGCCTCTCCACGGGGACCTTCGAAACCCTACACAATGATACGTTAAATATTTATACATTTATTTAAATAACTCATTATTTATTTATTTATTTATTTACATATGTTACGCCCTCATTGGAGCACTTAATCAAAACAAGTATATACATGTCTCAAAAACAATATTAAAGATTCAGCTTCTTATTTTTCTTCTTTTCCCAAAACATTTTCATTCTAGTCGACCTTGCCGCCCTCTCTGCATCGCTTATGGTGTAAGTTTTGCGAGTAAAGGTTTTTAAGGGAAGTCGGATGTTCTTGTTTTTCAAGTTATTCTTGTCATCTTTGTTAGCAATTTGGGACATTGTCAAGCCGAGTTCATCCAGATCATTTTGAATTTTCCTAAACCAAGAGTTCTTTGTTTTACTTTTGAAAAAATAATTAAATAATACTTTTAATTGTCTGGTATCCGGCAGGCGTGAGATATGACAAAAAAATCAATTCACCTTTTTCGCATAGTATCGACTATACACTCAGTTTCTTTATAAACCACTTCATTTGGTAATAGACGCCATTGACCATCCACCTGATGTTTTTTATTAATTATAGTTCTGAGAATTCTTCTATCAGTCTTCTGTAATGTGTCAGTAACTGATCGAGTGTTTAACTTGAAAAGTGTTTCACAAGCATATTGCTTCCGGTTTAATAACTGATTCGTAACTCATTATAATGATATAAAAATAAAAATGTGGTTCCAGATTTCCTTGCATTTTTTTTTTTTCAATCAAAATGTCAGCAAGGGGAGGAATTTCTTCACTAGCATGGTTATTAGGTTAATAGTTCCGGGAGTTCAGACCAATGCCATATTGCCCGTGCCTTTAATATACAGTACTTATGTTGAATTCCAAGAAATGAGTGGAGTGTTATGTTAAACAGTATCTGGGTGACATACTGTTTGGTTTTCATTCAATATGTTGCCTAAAAGAAAGGATTCTGAATGTTGTTTTGATGGCTATGGCATCAGAAGGCATTCCATAATGTGTAAACTCTCAACCTACAATCATGCTGATTTATACTGTATGTCACTAGACTGCAGCTGTTAGGCTTGGTAATGAACTAACTGTATGAACAAAATCTGATTATAAAGCATTTGAGTGACCAGGTGTGCATTATGTAAGTAATAATAATATGAAGTAGCCTAATTTCAAAACTGTTGGAAGTGACTTGGCTATTTATTATTCCTGCAAATATTTAAATGGTAAGTAACAAAAAAAAAAATGGTGTATTCTTGTTTTGTCCATTATTTTCTGTATAATCTGGATTTTTATATGTCCAGATTACCTCTGGCCCTGCTTAGTTCCAAGAAACAAGACTCTGCTGTAATTTAGATTACTGAATTCTGGTTCTTATTTGACTATGCATCCTCGCCGCTAGATGGGGGCTTCATTCATTCCATCCCTGACCCGGTCGGTCGACTGGAAGCAAGCTGTGGATTTTCATTTTCATTTGGCTATGCACTATATAGATAACTAATTGGCCCACTGTGTAGATGCAGCGAAACTTACTATAAAATAGAGAACTGTTCTATACAGAGTGAGTAGGCTATATTCCTCACCTTTGGACCTTCAGGTCCCTCGAGACCTGGTATACCAGGTGGTCCTGTAGGACCTCGTTCTCCCTTGATGCCCATGTCACCCTTCTCTCCATCTGCTCCACGATCTCCCTTGTCACCTTTATCCCCTGCGTTACCACGCTTTCCTTCATCCCCTTTCACTCCACGAGGACCTGGGAAACCTACAGGTCCTTGGGGTCCAGTCGGGCCTGCATCTCCCTTCGAGCCTGGAGTTCCTGAGTTGCCTGGATGTCCTGGAGCCCCATCAGCTCCTGGAAGACCTGGCATTCCTGGCTTACCATGAGGACCCTGTGAAGAATATCTTATTATTGTTTACTGCTTTTCTCTACTTTATTTCATTTTATAAGATCAAAGTCATAAGTATAGTGTACCATTTCAAACTGTAAAAAGATACAGGTTCAAGGCATTATGTAGGTATTGCACCTATTGTCATGGAATATGTATGATGCCATTGGCTATTATTACTAACACAATCTAGACAAGAGTAATCTTGCAGTATACTCATGAGTGCATTCATTATTTAATAATACAGTATGCTACCAGGTATTTGAGATAACTTGTATCTTCCTTTGTGGCTTTCAGAATGTTTAAAAATAAGGTTATCTATTTTAATGTGATTAATCTGAGCAGTTGTTGCTTGCAAATAGTGAGGAATGCTTAGATGACTGTTTTGGCTGGAGGGGAAAATATCAGCTGCCTATTTTGATTTATTGATTTATCAAGTACTGTATATATATTTTAGTTCTTGATCTGAAAGGTTTAGGCTTATGCATAAATTTCTAAATTGGTAGGCTCTTGACCATTCATACATTGTTTTGAATTATTTTTAGAGAAACTAAATTTGGTGACAGGGTCTCAAATTGGATGACTTTTGATCGTTAAGTGATCATCATCAGATCCTGCTTACTTAGGCTTAGTTAATGTACGATGTTTAAGTATTACACATGCACAAATGTATACCGTATACAATATTTAGATTACAAAAATTTGTAAAAACTGCTGTAATGTGTCAATTTTATTTACAGATATTATTGCTTATTCGGTTTGAAGCACTTCTCAAGTTGTTGCGTTATTATTAATGTAGTTAAAGTATGTTAACCTGTGATCTAATGAATTATTATTGTGACAAACTTCAGGACTGATGTTGTCTACAGTATTTTGTTATTTATGATTCTAATTCAATTATCAAAACATGTCATCCAATCACGTGCCCACCTTTTTGTACATAAAAGTGTGTTATTTTGTCATAAATATCTTATGTAATATTTCTTTCTTGTTAGGGCACAATTTGTGTTGACCGACTGGAAGGCTTTCTTTAATGGAACTAGACAACACTGAAAAATGGCTTCTAATACTTAAATACACAAGTTATCAGACAAATTACATACATACTCTCGAGTGCACTGTGCTGATTACTGCAATGTCCTACAACCTTGGACAAAATAACAATTCAGAACAGTAGGCCTAGATCCTTCCCAGAATTCTTCAGAATCACAAAAAGAAAAGGTCAAGATGAAATTATGCTGTGGTTAAGAGTAGAACTCTAAAACCATCAATATAGTTTCTTAAATGCAGGGGGGTGCCAATGTGGGTGGTCCTCTGCCTAGCCGCTCTTGGGTCACGTGAAGCCGTGACGTAGGTAGTATGGCAACTGGCGTGGTAGATACAAGCTAGCCACAGTGAAAGTAGCGAAACTAGTGCTTTATTTCTTGTGTGTGACATTTGTCTTATTCCCAGTTTCATTTTCATGTTTTATAGGTGGTATATTGCATATTAAATGTACTTCCCTTCAGTATGTACAATCGTCTGTGCACTAGTTGAAGCGGAATACACCCATGTACGTTCCATTACAATGGAATGTGCGATTGGCACATGCCGGAACTATTGGAGGAAAACAAAAGACATCATTGATATCGTGTACCATAGTTTCCCCAAAGATACAACTCTTGAGAAAACTTGACTGGCAAAATGTAAACGAGGGGATAAAGTAAATAATAATATAGTCAATGCAAAAGTCTTCTCCGTCCATTTTACGAGCGATGATTACTATCGTGATTTAGAGCATGAATTATTGGGCCTGCCGTTGAGGAAAAAAATACGTCTCAAGACGGATGCTGTGCCTTCTCTTCATCTTCCCTTCACCAATGTTCAAGAGCTCTACTCTGACATTCAGAACAGCCGTGATAATTTGAATGATGGGTGTTCACCGCTTTTACCGGTAAGAATAAACGTGAATATGAGCATGCAAATCTTTTCAACTCCTGAGCGTCTAGTGTAGGTCGTTATTTCTCAAGCCAGTGAAAACATATTAGTCTATGAGTTTTGAAATCAGTGGCGTAGCAAAATAATAGGTTGTTTGTTGTTGTTGTTGTTGATTCATTTAGGGGCTTTGCGACATCGTGGTCATGTGGTCCCATGTATTTGGGTGTGTGTTAAATTTGTCTGATAACCTGTGTTATTGTGATGGCTGTATTAGTGTGTGTATTTGTAATTCAGAAGAAGATTGGGGAAGAGGCGGCCGTGGCCTTAATTTAAGAACAATCCCGGCATTCACCTGGATGATGATGATAATTGTTGTTTTGAGGGGCCCAACATCTAGGTTATCGGCCCCTAATGGTCGAGGTGAAGAGAATTCGTCTGTTATTAATATGTGCGAATGCGGGAAATATTCCTGTTTGAAGTGCAAGTTCTGTTAAGAAACTAAACGATAATGATGAGTGCTTCCTTACACACCAGCTTCTAGAAGGAATGTCAGAGAAAATGGAACGTAACTCTGTTCTAGAAGAAGATGAATCAATTCGAGATTTATGCATTGAAAATCTCACCTTTCGAGAGGGAAGTCCAAGACTATTCGTCACACGTGGACTTGCCTTTTGAAGGCCTTAGGTATGTAGCTGGATGCATGGCTTTCAAGTGTAAGAAGCATTACCAATTAGGCTTTCAATCTAAGCCGCTCTCAATATGTCAGAATGTGCTGTCTACAATGAACTGGTTACAGGTTCTTTCAAAAGGCGATTTAATTTAGCCAAGTGATGAGTGGTTTGATGAGGTGAACAATTTTGAAACAATTTTTCAAAATTTTCACGGAAATGAATTGAAAAGTGGTCGACGAATAATGCTTCGACGAATTAGTTCTCGCGCACTAATGAGAATGCTATTCGACTGTATGTAAGAATGAGGACATTTATTAGAATATGCTTCCTCAACGCCCTTAAGTCTCTCAGAGAGGCTGAAAGAAGGGCTGCAAGCAAACGCCTGAAATGGGCGAAATCAGCCTTGTAGAATCCCTGTGTTGGTGTTGCCATGTACTTGTGATATTGTATAATATTGTGTATGAATTTGCTTGTGCTGTGTGATTGTCATGTGATATATAAATAATTAAAATAAGCTCATGGAAATCTCTCATTCCATATACTGTTCCTTTCACTCGCTACCTCCCAACCCCTACTTGGCATAGTAGCCACGTCACAGCTGCCAGCCAATTGCCGCGCGCTCCCCGACTTGGCCCAACCTTAGTATTTAAGTAACCTTGTCTTAAATGCACCCTAATAGGAATTATATTAGGGTCTGTAAATAGAAAGAAAAACAGATCATGTAAAAATGACAGACAAAATCTTGCCAAGTTTGCTCCTCTGATATTGTATTTAGTCTGTAAGAAAGAGATGCATCATATGTTTGGTACCGGTATTAATAAATATCATGGTTTATACGGGAGGAATGAAACAACTCTATGAGTGCATTCCATTTTATTTTTATATACAGTAATTGTGAAAATTTCAATTCCTCAATTGATATAAAATAAAGGACTGAGGCACAATATGTGCTAGTAACTAGAATGGACAGAGTCAGAAATGATAGAGTCAGAGAAATATTAAAGGAAGAACCTCTACAGGTTAGGATTGAAAAATCAGGCATACAGTGGTATGGACACGTGAAAAGAATGGGAGAAGAGAGAATACCACGGAAAAGATTGGAAATGGAGTGGAAGAAAAAGAGACCTAGAGGAACACCAAGGGATAGGTGGATAAAGGGGGTGAAGAAAAATGTCGAGAGAAAAGGAGTTAATTGGACAACAGTGACAGAAGAGAAGTGGTGGATGGACAGAAAACGATGCAGAGGCTTGTGCTCCAAGCAGACCCAACCTGTGGTTGGTAACTGCTCTAGTTGATGATGATGATGATGATGTGTGCTGGTTATTACCCATTTAACATTTGATTGCCGCTGAGCGTGAGCGCGCCACGGTTTTTTGATTATTGTAGCAGGAGCCCCGCGGGGTAAAGAGGAGGACACTGTGATGACACAGTGTAGTCTGCACATAAGTAAAGCAGCATTGCGCGCGCTATCTATCTTAGAAGCGCAGATAAGAGTCATGTCACCACGGACAGCTACTCAGCTGAGTCATATCCTAAACGCGCAACTGTACCTGTCAATGAAGCAGAGTGACGTGTGACACAAGTAAACAGAGAATAGTTCCCATATCGACCGCCAGCAATCAATTCGTGAAAGGGTAATAATAAACTGGAAGCCATAGAGCCTTTCTAGCAGTGTGCTGCGCTCCACAAGTCAATATATTTAGCGACCATTTTATAGAGAAAAATCCCTTTCTCTCTGCCATAATTGGGGCAAATGCATTACTTCTTCTTTTTCTTCTCCTCAACCGCTAGGTTGGTGGGTAACATGCGTAACATGCATGTTGAACAATACAGTATATACGAGGGTAATTCCAAAAGTAAGGTCCGATTCGCCGTAAATATTTGAAAGCGGCGCCAAGGGCAAAACACGCATGCGCGCCGACTCCTTGCATGCCTTGCGAGGCAAAAGCCGCCAGTAGCGTTGTTACTGTTGCTGTGTGCTGTTGATAGTGTCAGTTCGCAATGTTTAAGACAATTAATCAGCCTGCTGATTGTGAAGTAAGGGCAGTGATATGGTTTCTGTCTGCAAGAAACATTTCTGCGGCAGAAATTCATCGGCAGATTACTGAAGTGTATGGTCCTAACATAATGAGTGACAGTAAAGTGCGCAAGTGGGTGTGAGCCTTTAATGAAGGACGGGAAAATGTGCACAATGAACCCCGCTCTGGCATACCATCAGTGATTTCAGACGAGTTGGTTCATACGGTTGACGACAACATTCGTGAAGATTGACGATTCACTATTTCAGGGACATCGATCGATAAAGCCGCCTACTGCGCTACCCTGACTAAACTTCGACGTGCAATCCAGAATAAGCGACGTGGTCTTTTGTCGTCTGGAGTGTTGTTGTTGCATGACAATGCCAGACCCCATACTGCGAATGACACGCAAACTAATCAAGAAATTTGGATGGGAACAGATGGACCACCCACCGTACAGTCTGGACTTGGCGCCAAGTGATTTCCACCAGTTCCGCTACCTAAAGGAGTTTCTTGGCGGTAAGCTATTCGACGCAGATGATGAAGTGAAAGAAGCTGTTAAAGACTGGTTAACTTCGCAGGCGGCCGAGTTCTACGACTTAGGCATTCAAAAGCTTGTGGAGCGATGTGACAAATGTGTAAATAAGTATAGAAATTATGTAGAAAAATAGAGAAAGACGTAAGGAATGTCAATAAAACAATTGTCTTAGAAACAATTTTGATTTTGGATGTTTTTTTTAAACCGGACTTTAGTTTTGGAATAGCCCTCGTATAAATTTGTCAAATATATCAAGCAAAAAGCTCCATTTCTGTGTCAGTTGACATTGCTTTATATATTTTGCTATGTTAACTTCTCCTATTCTGACTATCTCCAAATATTTGAGCACATCTTCATATAATTTTGTAATATTTAATTTTTGTCATCGTTGGTCCAAATCTCTTATAGCATATTAAGACTCCACGGGAAAAACGGGGTAAGTCACATTATGTAAATTTTTCAGGAGAGCCAATTCAATCTTTCAATGCTAAAAATAAATAATTAACTTAAATCACCCCAATTGAGGGTAAGCAATACAGCTATTTTGTCAAATTTATTTCTTATAAAAGAAGCACATGTAATACAAATAACATCTGAAGTTAAATTATGATAAATTGAGAGGATATGGGACGTTCATTCCGTTTCCACTAAAAATAAAAACCTCTGTATCTCGGTGACTTACCGCTTTATTTGAAATCAATTTCAACTGATCTGTAGTTACGATGGCTGGCCACCAGAATGCCCCATAAACAAATTTCCGAAAAAATGGACTTACCCCCTTCTTTCTGTGGGGTCTTTATATACTGTACCTTTATTTATGTCACTGAGCATTGCCTTATGCTGAGAGTTGGGCAAGATACTCACAAAATGTATTTTAATACAAAATTCAAACTACAATAACTGAATCCTTGAAAATACAAAATATAAAGTTGTATTTAAAAATAGATCTGAAAATAACTGATACTTTCAGCATCATGATTTTTCAAATCAATTGTTTGCAAGTATACTTTACTGAAAGTGTTGAGTGTTTTGAATGTTAATTTAAAACACTATTTTGTATTTTCAAGGATTCAGTTATTGTATTTTGAGTTTTGTATCGAAAATACATTTTTTGAGTATTTTGCCCAATCCTGCTCATGCTGTAAAATAGAAAGAAGGAAGAAAAACTATATACAATAATTTCCAACTAAGATCGCAATTGAAAACAGTCACTTGGTATTGCCACTTGCTGTAGAAAGATATCATCAGGCTACTCACTGCAAGCCCTGGAGGTCCCAGCTGACCCTGAGGACCAGGTGGGCCGAGAGGGCCGGAAGGACCAGGCTGGCCTGGTGGGCCGGGCTGCCCAGGAGGTCCAGTGTTGCCTTTGGGACCTACAGGGCCTTCACTGCCAGGAATTCCAGGTGGAGCTGGAGGTCCTGGGAATCCTCTTGGTCCAGGGAAACCTCGGGGACCCTGGAGGACAAGAGCACATTGTTTTTGGATCAGAAGCAGAATGTATTACTTCTAGAAAAAGTAAAAATTCTTGAGTAGTAACATCAAATTTTCTTGGGTAAATTCCAAGAAAATCCTTGAATAGAGAGAATTTTTGGGTGAAATATAACATTTATAACCAAATTGAATGGTAATTCTTTTCATGAATACTTGATTCATTCAGGTGCACATCCACCCAAAAACTCAGAAGTGGGTTGCCTAGCTCTAGGAGACAATCATTATCATTGTTATTAAACGTGCCTGGTTCATTCTCATAAAAATATTGTCTCCGTATCAAAGGTAAAACAAAATGTTATGTTATCAGAACATAATATTGATTAGGAATTACATAATGAATGTTCAAGGTTGGCCAACAATAGGTTTGATCTGTAGATTTTCAAAATGGATGGCAGTAAATTACGCATTTTGCATTTGAAACTGGCATTCATATAGTTCTAAGAGTTCAACTCCACAAATTAAATGAAAAGGATAGAAGAAATCCTGAAAATCTGGGATATCCTTCATTGCACAACATAATTATCCAGTATTTCTAATAATTGCTATTTCTGTAAGGCTAGGAATGAAGTGAAAAATGTCTATGTGGCAAGAGTAAAAATTGTGGATACAAACAATTCAATAGAAATTCATGAGTTATTCATCATGAGTAAACATGATAGGAATATTCAAGCATTGGCCTGAAACAAACTTGCTTATGTATTGAACAATGTCCTTTATCTTGTTCTGAATTTTGGCTGTTTCTAATTTCTACATATAATTCATGATGTGGGCTACTCACAAGCTCTCCTGGGAGACCGGGTAGTCCAGGTGGGCCTTCGTCCCCTTGCTGACCATCGTGTCCTGGCTGCCCAACTTCTCCTGAGTTGCCCGGTAGACCACGATCTCCCTTCTCACCAGGCAATCCTACAGCACAAGTACCGGTATACTCTTAGAGACAGCCTGTCTATCATTATATGATATTTTCTTTTATATCATAAACCAGTTATTGGAAAATGAAAACATTATCTTACCAACAGGAAAAGAGAAGGAAGGTACATATTGAGAAATATGTGATAATTCTCTTGATGGTGCCAGCAAATTAAAAATTTGCAATCAAATCGTTCAAACGTTGCAAGTATGGACAGTGCATATTTTATGCTATATGTTTCATGAAATTAGAGTATTTAGCTGTGTAATTTTACAAGACGTGCAATACAACTTTGTCATAATTTCAGCTGCTACCGCAAAATAAACAGGTGAAATAAAATGAACAACATACTGTACCGTCAAGGCCACCTTACATACAGATATAAACCTGGTGAGGATATTAACTACACCCCATATAATTTAACAACACTATTCTTAAACACTTGGAGTGCCAAATGAAAAGTTACAAACCTGAGAATCTATATTTGCGATCTGGCAGGCGTAACTGTGTTGCCCAGTTAAACCAACAAAACAAAGGAATACCAGTACTTACTGCAAAAAGTCCAGATTGTTACATTATAAATAGAGTAATAATTATTCCTGCCACCAATATGAGCATGAAAAATTTGTTAAATGTCTAACAAGAGAGCACTAAAGCTAGTGGTTCAAATATAAATCACTTCAAGCAGTTTAAATTTGTGCTAACTACATGCTGCACTCTAGTGAATATGCCAAGCGGCTGTTGGCTCTACCTCAGCCGAACACAACACATGTAAACCCAAGCCAAATTAGCCTTTAGTACTGATTCTTATTTTCGGAGGTGATGCCCGCGACATCTGGCGCACTCATTCAGGAAAGCGTCGCCAAAGTGCATCTCAATTTATGCACTCGTTCAAATGAATGCAGAATAAGATATGTTTGCTATTTCTTTGACATTTAAATTTAATACAAACTGTTAATGAGAGGGCATATTGGTGGTGCCATGGCCCATCGGCATTACATCACGAATCACCCCAGCCTAGAACTACTGGACTGACCTAATTTAAGAAACAACTTTGAAATCGTTTCCCAATTATTTGTACAATTTGTGCGTATTTTATTTGTGTAGAATATATTAGCATTAACCACCTACGATAATTGAGATTACTGAAAATAATTACTTGATCCAGTGAGTGCTCATACAGCTATACAACTTGAAATCCTGTGGCGTATGATTGTGAGATTAAGAGCCACGTAAAACTATACACTACTTTTTCTTGTATTGTGTTTACCTGCCCTAATTATTCCTGTACAACTACTTGACAATGAAAGTGAAATGCTGTTTGGATTTAAAAATTCCTAGCTAGGGTCTTAACAATGAAAACTTGAATGCAATGTTCACTATTGTATTATGTAGTGGAAGATGGTGGTGCAGGGGTCAATCTGCTTACCTCCCATCGATGCTGACTGGATTCAGTTCCAGGTTAATCAATGAAGTAGGTATTTATTGCAGCCAAATGGCCAAGAAATCACACAAATTGCAAGATTACGTTCATAACTCTATCGAGGACATTACTCTTTTCTTGCATGCTCTGGCATGGTGCCTCTCACAAATGGTCCAAACAACTCGCAAACACTAGTCATATTCCGGTCAGGATAGCTCGTGTCTTGGCACAGCTTATGGCGGAAGCTGTGAACGGCGAACCGGGTCATGGTGTGACTTAGCTCATATCCTACTCTCTTCCATTCTGACATCAACATTGCGTATGTCGTGTAGAAGTCCTCCCTTATATCCGCTTTCTGGCGTGTAGTTCCTACAGGAGGTCCTGGTATGGTTGTGTGAACGGTAGCATCAATTTCAGTCGAGTCTGCTCTACATACAGGGCGCCCGGGAATGTTCTCCCCAATGGCTCCGTGTAGCTGCAGGTGGTTGCGTCATTAGCACGGTGTCCTTGATAGGGTGACGGCTACATGTGTGGGCTGTGGGCTGTCGAATTCGTCAGTGTGTATTGCAATAAGCGAGCATGTGTGTCATCAGCACTTCTAGCATCAGTTATGAATGGCTGTGGTGAGTATAAAGTTTACTGATTGTTTGTTATGATACATGATGATGATGATGATAATTGTTGTTTTAAGGGGCCTAACATCGAGGTTATCGGCCCCTAATGTTATGATACAAGCGACAGCCGTGCTGCCAACGTAACTGGTGACGTAATCTCTCGCAGCAGCTTGTAGGCACTGTGGAGAACATTCCCGGGCGCACTGTAGAATGACTGCTGTGTGAGCAAAAAGGTTAGTCTAAATGGTTCCTGGTTAATGCATGTGTTTTTTTTGAGATGAAATGTCACATTGGTTCTGATTCTTCGTAAAGAAAAAAGGGGGTCCCGTAGCATATGATTGTGAGATTAAGAGCCACGTAAAACTACAGACTACTTTTTCTTGTATTGTGTTTACCTGCCTTAATTATTTCTATTTCTGTAGGGCTAGGAATGAAGTGAAAAATGTCTGTGGCAAGAGTTTATTTTTTTATGGCTGAATGCCTTTCCTAAAGCCAATCTCGCCGCATGTGTCGAGGTGAGTTGAAACTCTTGACCCCACTAGCCTTTGGAATTGACACCTCATGGGTGATTTGTACCATTCCAGTACTTCAAACCAGAATGAAATTTCTTGGCAGAGCCAACTATTCACTATGCCATGGGGGATGAAATGATATAAGATGGATGTAGCTTGGAAAGGAGTTTGGAATAAACAGCCATGGTCTGGCAGTTGCCTACAGCTATAAATGGGAAACAGAAAATAATTTTAAGAATGACAGTAGGGATGTCTGGATATTGCCTTTCCCCATGGCCTGATCGGCTAAACTAGTTGGTGTTCACAATTAATAAATAAATCAACATTTAATAAACAATTTTTCTCTTTCAGTTCGCCCTTATTAAAATTAGCTTCTATCACTTCAACTTAATGAATATACTCCTAGACCTATTAGCATATAGTGATATTGTTACCTGCTGTGTTACAGCTTACCTGGTAGTCCCTGTATACCCTGCTCGCCCTTGGGACCCATGGGTCCTGTGATACCTCGCTCACCATCTCGTCCATGTCTGCCTCGCCGCCCCTCCCTACCAGGGAGACCCATCATGCCCCGCAATCCTCTTGGACCCTAAAATAGAGATTAGCCATAGTGTGAACAATATACATGGGTATATTGATTTATCTTGTATTTACATAATACAGTATTATGTAAGTATCAGGACACAATCAGAATTTGAATGATAAGTATATTGCTTAAATTGCCTTTAATCTATGATCTGTATAAAGATTGCTCTAAATATTAACACAGCAATTTAGCAAATTCCTAGATCTGTGATATATTGCAAGGTTCTGTTGAAATGCTCATGTCTTGGTTTTTATTTGGTAATAAAGACTGTGTGTTTTCATTGTCTTCCAAGCAATTCACTTATAACCAAGTAACAGTATTTACATGTAGATTATGTTGAAATTGAGGGGGAAGGCACTGTTTTATTTTCTTTATCCAGGTTCTGAAAGTGCTGTTAATCAGAAGTTCCTAATGTGCCTATTAATTAGTAAAAACTGTATACACTCATTATTTGCTTCAAAGAAGAATGGTTGGATCTATTTACTATCTCTCCTATTTCTCCTGGTTCTCCCTTGGACCCCTCTCCTCCTGGAGGTCCTACTGGCCCAGGTATGCCTGTCAAACCCATTGGTCCTTCGCTGCCTCTCATAGCCATCTGGAAATGTCAGTACCATAACAACAAATTAAACATTTTGTGTACAACCTTACATTAATACTGAAAAGCAGTAAATTTCTAATTATCTCACCATGTGTTGTGATAGCATCTGCCGGAACTGCTCAGCCTGCTGATCTGGGCCCTTCTCATTGCCTTGGGAGTTCAGCTGAAGCATTCACAGTGAATAGATGAATGGATGAGTAAATATATAAGTAAATCAATAAAAATAGATAATATACCAGTAGCGTTATCCATAATTAGGCATGAACTATGTTACTCATTGATTTCATGCATACAACTTGATACTTATAATGACAGACTGCTGTTTTGGAGTGAAAGATGAATGAATTCAATTTCCTTATAAATAATGTATCATTTGTAAGATGGAGGCAATAGATATGAAGGTAGTGTGAATGATTGCTGGGACAATTAGATGGGACCAATAGCAGTAGGGTACTAATTATAAAGAGATATAGGATACGTTTGCAATCAACATAATACATTCAGAGTCATGAAAAGTGAATGAAGGAGAGAAATTACCTACTAGACTAATGAACTTGGCAATAGAGGTTAAGAGAAGTAGAGGTGAACCTAGGAGAGGAGAATAGCCAACAATTTCAGGAAGAGATGTACGGTATAGATGCAGAGGAGTCACAATGACAACTGCTGAAGGGAGTCATGAAAGTGTGTTGTTTGCTGAAAGGTATAACAGTCCATACGGTAATGCAGATGATTGAATTATTATTATTATTATGGTATGGTGTTATTATTATTATTACTTGCCTTAATACAAGGCTTTAGTCTGTTGTTTTATTGTTTGATTATTAGCCATTAGAAACAATGTCCTCATTTCCAGATAAAGTAATGTACGGTACTGTGAGTAAATTCTATACCGGTATCAAGAAGACATGTCCTGGAGGTCCTGGAATTCCATTAGTTCCTCCAATTCCATCTCTCCCTGGATCTCCTTTGGGACCTAAAGGGCCAGGTGGACCAGGTGGTCCCATGGGTCCTCTAGGGCCTGGATATCCTCGTAGAGGGTTGAGTGCATTGCTGTAGGTTGGAACATAGGAAGGATAGCCGCCTGACTCGCTGTGGCTAATCTCATCCGTGTAGTGATGATCTTCATTCCAGGCATACTCTTCTCCTGAGCCCTCTGCCTACAACAAATGGCACATATCTCAAAGTGTCCTTTTTATACAAAATGTATACTGTTGAATCATCATATATTACAAAACATCTTTTACCCACACAACTTATCAAAAATTCCAAGTGTTCCTTAGGCATGGAACATCATTCCTGCATTACAGTTAAATCACGATCCCTAATTTAGTGCCTCTTAATTCCTCACACATTAGTGGTGCATGCAACACAATATGATATATTTTACTGGACATTAATATGCTCACATGTCACATTAGTAATGAGTATGACCCCACTTTGATAACAAAAAAGCGGGTTTTACTCCTGCATGCATGTGCCATTATATTAGAGTTTCATTTTTAATATTTAAAAATCCAAAGTCTCATACAGTATTTTGAATTTGAAATTTAACATTTCGTAGCATCTATGATTATTAGGTTTAGCATTTTAAAGCAAATTCATTACAAAAGAGGATCATGTGCAGTATTATATGCAGGGATGGGAAGTAATTGAGTAAAGGTAATCGGATGAAACTTACAATTACTTTTTGAGTGTATTTACTTGTAGTCATTACTGTTAGGAAAATGTAATTTTTACTTTTACGTGTAATTTACTTCTGGTAATAAAATTATAATTGTTATGAATTAGTGCCTATAGTAATCCCTGCACGTGCCCCTGTGGAGCGTATTTACTGTACTGGTAAGTGTAAAGAGATACAAGAGATCGAGGCTAAGCGATGCCAATTTTAAACACCAGTAATTTTGCAAAGCATACAGTATTTTTATAACACCCAACAATAATTCTTTGTTTTCTGCTTTTTTTAAATTATGTTTTCTTTTCTAAATTAGTTTTAATGGACAGAATTCATTGTAAAAGAACGTATGTGCCCGCCTCCCCCCCAAAATACTTTTTTTTAAGTACTGCCATTTTGTTAAATAATTGTTACTGTGTTGCAATTCTATTGATTACATTTTGAAAAAGTATTTTGGAATTATAATAGAAAAATGTTTCTCAGTTAGGTAATTGTAATTAATCCTAATTACTTTTCTTTGCTACTTCCTTCACTGATTATAAGTAGCAATTAGGACTAAAGTAATATAAAAATATGATATATAATTGCTCATCGCATTTATATTTTAAATACCATACTTTAGTATCCTAAGACAAAAATAACTTAACATGCTAATTTACACCATAATTGAACACACAGTCAGCGTAGTAAATATTTTGCAGTTTGTTCACAGAACGTGAAAAAAATCTGTTCCATTAAGAAATCACAAACACAGTCCATTAAGAAAAAAGCTAATGTCAAGAACTTTTACTGTACTGTTCATACGAAAGTATACATCACTATTTTATTTAAAATTTGTTTATTTTGTGGAAAATAAAGATTGTTACATTTATTTAGGGACCATCCTAAACGGCTAGCATTCTTGGCTGTCGTCCCGGATGTCCGGGTTCGATTTCCGGCTCTGTCAAGAAAATTAGTTCTGGTTTGAGGGCTGGAACAAGGTACACTCAACCTCGTGAGGCATAACTGAGAAGAGGTGGGTTCGATTCCCAACTCAGCCATTCTAGAAGTGGTTTTCCGTGGTTTCACACTTCTACACCAGGCAAACGCCGGGATAGTTCCTAACTTAAGACCACGGTTGCCTCCTTCCCAATCCTCACCAGAATTACACATACACACACTCATTTAGCTATCACAATAACACAGGTTATCATAAATATATTCTACACACACACACACACAAACCCAAGTAGACGGGACTATGTCCAAGACTCTCAAATGAAACAACAACATATACTTAGCAGCAAACGAATAATTTCGCATTTTATCACTATTTTGTTTCCAGGTGAAAGCTTAAACTTCTACTTTATGAAAATGTATGGCTATATATGTTTCATTTATAAATATGCTCATAAAATTGATTTAAATTGACCAGGCCGCACATACCTAATCACTTTAAACTTAATTTACTCAATAACTAAGAATTGTGTTTTGCATGTTCGGGGATATGCTCAAACATCAATAGCCTAATCTAACTCTAATTCACCTATCAACCTCAACAAGGTCTCAAATTAAAGATCATTAAATTAGGAATTTAGGGACAGAAGACAATAACTAACTAAAGTACTAAATTGGGAATTTTCTGTAATAAGGCTGAGAAAGAAAAATGTCCCCATTCCAAAACTGAATATGTAGAAAGGAAAACATATATTTGAAATTTTGCATTTTTTTTAAGAATCTTATTTTTCTTGGTATGATAAACTAATAAATTTAGTAGGAGATATTAAATCACTAATGTTAATACTTTTATGAGAGAACATTTGAAATAAATTGATTGCGGTAACTTAGTTGGTAGGTGATTTCAAAAAATACTAATTTGTTTCACAAAAAAAATTTTAGAACACACCTTAAATTGTAAATTAACCTTTCTAATGCCATAACTGCCTTTATTTACATTAAAGTTGACCACTAAAAAAGCGAAGTTTGTTTTAAAATTATGGACATTTTCTTAAATCGTAGCCGACATGAATACCTTAAGAAGTGGTTCTTCCATATAACCAATCCCCAGGCGCGACGAGGGAGAGGGGCAAGTGGGGCTGCAGCCCCGAGGTTCGGACTTGCTAAAGGGGCCCGTGGAGGCTTTCAGTTGACAACTTCACTCACATTCATTTCTAATCCATTTTGGATATATACTAGTGACTACAGATCTTACTTTGCTAGAAGAGGTCTGCAAGAAAGACTCTTCACCACAAGATCTAAAACAACTGGCCCTCTGTACTATAGAAGAAAGATATCCATCTAATCAATGGCTAAAAATATTTACAGATGGCTCACAAGACAAAGAAAATAGAACTGGAGCAGGAATACATTCATCTCTCTTCTCACTCTACTTCCCAGTAGGCCAAAACAAAACAAACTTTGATGCTGAGATAAGAGCAATTTCACATGCACTCCATCAGTTATTAGGCAGAAACATTGATTATCAAAAATGTGTTATCATTACAGATTCAGAAGCAGCCATCCAAGCCATCTCGTCAAATTATAAGGCCCAAAATAAAGAACTGAAATATTTTTTTGTATGATAAAAACCCTTCAAAGACTCCACAAACAGATCTCATTTCAGTGGATCCCTTCTCATGTTGGAATAGCAGGTAATGAAGAGGCAGACAGGTTAGCAAAAAAAGGTACCACACTACAACAACCTGTCAGTCAGACTGATTTTATGTCAGCAAAAAGGATCTTGAAAAATACTATCAAAAACAGGTATGAAGAAATGGCAAAGAAGACACCAGAAACCAAATTATGGAAGGACATTGATGCTAAATGGGATCAATATAAATTAACACCAAGAAGAGAAGCTGTAGCCTTCTTCAGACTTAACACTGGCCATGACTGCCTTGCAGCTCATCTGAAACGAATCAACATCCTGAGATCTGAAGAACGCACACTTTGTCACGAACCTGGAAGTAAAATGGATAAGGGGCACCTGCTACATTGCAACAAACTTGATGTGACTGCTAGAACTTCTGGAAACCTCACACAACTCTATTGGAACGCAAGAAAGCTGATGGATTGGAATCCGGGCTAGCTATAGGAAACAACAACAACAACCATTTTGGACTTTTTCATAAGAGTACAGCATGTTCAATGTAAATACAACCATAGTATAGTATACAATACATTACAAGATCTAGAATGAGTTTTATAAATACGGTATCCATTGTGTCTTTAACTTCTTAGCCGGGGAAATAGCAAGGTTGTGAGAGTAGTCCAATTAAATTACAACAAACGGAAGTTGAAGATACCTTTATAGGGTGGTAAGTTCCTAATTCAAACTCTGAAAAGGTCCACTGTATGCACTTCATACATCTCTGAAAGGAGCACGGATTATTCTTGCGAGGCCTGAACACGGTCAGATTTAACGAAAATGAAATTTTAAATGCACAGTGATAAAAATCTTGTAGTAAAATAGCAAGCAATGAGAGACGAAAAGAAGAGTGGCTGAAGAACTGAAAACCAAGCAAACTGATATTCAATATGGACATGCTAATTCCCACGGAGTTATTTATGGGTTAAACAAATTCAAGCATGATACTTCATAAATAATTCAACAGATTGGTAAAATGGAGGGGCCAGGAATCCCTTAACCTAGTGTCCGTGATCGCTCTCTACGGCCCTGCATGCCTACAGGTAGTGAAATCACCTATCACTATAGGATGAGATATGTGGGCCATGAGAACGCAATTACTCACGTAAGAGAAGTTGTGAGATGGGCTACGAGTGACGGACAGTGGTTGGGAACCATTTTCTGACTCTACAATTTCGTCTATGCTGTTTATCTCCTGGTCTTCCTCTCCATCGTCTTCCTCATCTTCTTCTCCGTCTTCTTCATCGTCATCATCATCGAAGTTGTCATTTGTGTCACCAGCGACTTGGTGCTGACAATCGGGGGCGGCACCTTTGCACAATTCATAGGCGGCATCAGGAACGGGGGCGATTTGCAGGAGCTCCACATCGCCCTGGACAATAGACAGTCATTCATTAAGCATGCCACAGTGTTTGACGCTTAGGTGTTATCGTACTGTATTTATAAGCAGTACAAGGTCTTACCGTGTAGAACTGCGCGTCCAGCAACTGTTGGCCCAGCAGCACGATTCCCGCCGTGCTGATAATGGACGATGGTTCCCGAGCCAGCGCCCTCGTCACCTGCTTGGTGCAGTCCAGGATCAACGTCACAGCATCGCCTTTAACGCTAAATCCTAACCTGTGCCACCTTCACAAACAAAAATACAATTGTAAAGTTGTGAAGGTATTTTTCAGTGTTGCCTGTTCAAACTATCAGTTGTAACTATTCAGTCGGTCAATACTAATTTGCTCAATATGGCTGGGCGGGAGAACAATAATAAGCACTCCTGAAAAAAATTACATGGTGCCCATTAGGCTATTAGGTTTTGTTGTTGTTGCCTATTTTAGTGGCTGTGACATCATGGTTATATATCCCCATGTAGGCTATTTGGGTGTGCGTGTATTTTGTGAGATATCCTGTGTTATTGTGATGGCTGTATTAGTGTGTGTATATGTAAATTGGGGATATGATTGGGAAGGAGGCAGCCATGGCCTTATGTTAGGAACCATTCCAGCATTTGCCTGGGAAACCAAGGAAAACCACTTCCAGGATGGTTGAGGTGGGAATCGAATCATCCTCATTAAACAACAGCCAGCACGGCAAAGGAAAAGTGCTACAGGAGTAAAATATTTCCCACTTTTCGTAGCGATTAATTTTACGGACACTTTCAACCAGTCGTCACCTGGCGCAGTAGTCAGGAAAGGTTATACCGCTCGAAGAGGTAGGCAACCCAATAGACGTACGTGTTGGGTAAGATGCTGCACTCACAGTTTATGTTTGGAGGAGTTTCCGACCGTTTGCGTGTTTTCTATCTACAATTTATTATAGGCAGTGCCAATGAACTATCACTTTCAAAATACTGCCTGTCTCGCAATTCTATCTTATTTCGTACACTGACACTGTTCGTGTTATTTTTATGCCTTGCAGTGATATGCTTTGCATTGTATTAGCCAGCATGTGCCATAACGATTAATGGCACACTGGTACGAAACGCTGCCCACTAGATTGAGAAGTCTGAACTTATGAACTAACGTCAATATTGAGCATTTAAGAGTATAAGCATATCATATTTTGTAGATTGAAGTACTGTGATCGCTCTAACCCGTAAACAAATTCTATTGGGCGCCACTCATTTCCACAATGAGAAAGAAATACAGAACACATAGTTACACGACTCTTCTCCCGGGCAGCAGGACAATAAGCGTGCTTGTGGCAAAACACTCTTCCCCCTTCTCGTAGAAATAATAAATGTAAAGAGTAAATATGTAAATGACCAAATAACCACTACAGAGTATAATGATATGAAGGAAAGTATAATATTTAATGAATCAATCTTTGTCTAACTAACCGAAAAGTGCCGTGCATTGCATATTCTATTAGCTACCTAAGCTTACTTGTGATTTGGGTTATAACGTATTCAGATGTTCTTTATTTTCCGCAACTTGCGACATTTCTGGTTCATCCTGGCAGCCAGGAGGGATGCGATCCAGCTGGCAGTGATCTTATAAAGGAGCATATCACGGTTACTTCTCCGTTATTTAAAGATGTGAATCTTCTCTATTAAATAATTACATTCACTAGGACATGTAGAATCTCGTCGTATTTTTATAACAGCCGCATCCATTCGATACCAAACAATAATATAATAAAATAATCTTTACCAAAGCGTGTGTATATCTAGTCACCGCCACCTAGATCCTAGTCATTTACTAAACAATGCGTTAGTACGACGTTTTACCGTGTTGCTCCTAAGTAGGTTTGGCTTCATATAGAACAGAAGGCCCTCATGCAACAGACTGGATACTTACTTCCACACTACAACTAGACACTTCCCGATTAAATTTACTTAAGATACAATTATACATGACAATAAACAATGACGAGGAGTGTCTGTGCAGATCCAAGATCTGTCACAATACATTTCACTGAACTCCTCTGTGTTATAGCGTACCCAGGGTTGCTGAGCGTTTAAATAGCCCAGCGATTCTAGCAAGAAACTTACAACCTAACAAGTAGTTCCGTGAAGAACTATACAGCCTATTTTCATATATCCTACTTATGTTAATTGCCACTATCAACATACACAATTTCTGTTTGATTGCTGTAATAGATTCGTAGATATTAAGAACCGACTAAATATTTCGGATGGTCGCGATGTTGGATTTTATATATGTAGGTCCTAGAGTTATGTACTGTTACATGCAGATTATTGTGAACGTGTAGTATTCAAACTTCAATCGCATAATTAGGACACAAGACGTTTTGTAGTTAATTGGTTTTTGAAAGTCTTGTAGATGGACTTCCAGTAGTGCCCTTTATCTCCGTACCAAATTTTAGGGAGATACCGCTAATAGTTTCAGAGATATAGAATGCCGGTGAAATAATTCGCACATCCGCCATCTTGTGATTATGTAAACAATTGAACGAAGTTAGATGTCGGTGCATTACAATGTATATAAGCATATACTGTACCAAGTTTCATTGCGTTTGGTTGGTCAAATCGCGAGAAACGTCTATTTAAAAGTCGCAAATTCGCTTGGCCTCCATGTTGGTTTTGTAGTTACCAGGTTTTCAAAAGTCACATAAGTGAACTTATAGTAGTTCCCTCTATCACCATAGAACATGTCAGGGTAATATCGGCAATAGTTTCGGAGATATTGAATGCTGGGGAAATATTTCGCACAGCCGCCATGTTGGATTGGTGAGTCGTAACAAAATTTGAAGGGCACGGTCGAGGTCGCCGGGAATAGTGCTATGAACTTTCCGAGTTTCATTGAAATCGCTCCTGCCGTTTAGATTTTATTAGGGGACACACACACACACACACACACACACACACGCACACACACACGGACAAACGGTGATCTCATAAGCCTATTTTTTCAAAATTGAAAATAGGCTAAAAATACAGTACCATAATCAAGTTAGAACGTTTGACATATAGGGGTGGATGACCTCGCTGTTCCGTCCCTTAAAACAACTATAACTAACATTTGCCATACAAGAGTATTCTATGTCAAAAATGATTTTCAGTTGGTTATTTTAACTTGCCCAGCAACTATATTCTGGCAAGAAATTTTACAATACAATAGAAAATACAAGTAGACTACTGCACCGGTATACAATTTCCTCCAAAAGTACTCATCAAATGGTTTTATTAACCAGTACTACCGAAGGTACGTGAACCACAGTTTGTAAACCACTATTCTTTTATTTCAGATATTATGTAGAATATATTAACATTAACTGCCCAAGACAATTAGCTTCCCCTATATGTGTTGACCGATTGAAATATGTTTTTTCATAGATTCTAAAACACTGAAGAAATTGCTTCTAAGTTTCCTATAAAAACAGGAACAAATAATACAGTACCGTACCTAAAACTAATTTTATGCGATCCATGTTTATTCTTCTCAGCGTGATGGATTAGCTTGAGTAAAATGTTCCATGATTTACCGTACTACTAAAACTGAACCAGACATGTATAAATACAGAATTCAGTAGAAGGAATTAAAACACATTATAAATTACACAGGTCTGCAAATATATATATATATATAAAATATACGGTATATAAAAATAATTGAAAATTGTTTTAGTTTTGATAACTGATAAAAGTAGTTTCGGCGCTGATTTCAGATATCATATTGGTTCTTCTCTATCACGTAAGGTTTGTGTACAAAATTAGGTACAACTTTAGGAAAAATCCTAATAAGGTCATTTTATATCAGTAATTTTTATGTACAATGTTATTAAACAACATTAAACATAGGTTAATCTTAAACATAGAGTAAGAAAAGTTGATAAGGCTTTATTACAACTCTTTTCAGTAATGTTTTCTTTTCCATTCAAAACTTATTTTTGTACTTTTCTTGCTGTGGAGTTGAGGATTTTCTCTTTTTAACATCCAATAGTAGTCAGCCATCATGTTAACGTCCCAGCGTCCTTGATATCTTCGTTATAATTTGTACGTATGTTAAAGAAAACCTTAAAAGTAAAAAATGCAATGTGTGATTTGTGGGTAAACAAAGGGTGATGGATTTTTTCACTATTTTTTCTGTATTCAGCACAAAAAATTACCATAAGAATCGCTATAAAAATTTGAAACATTTTTTCCATCGCAGACCTGTGTTATCCAGTGTACCGTGACTCAAAGAACTTGTTCTTTTTTGAATTCCTTACTTTTGCATTCCATATTTATTTATCATTTTAGGCTGTTTCTATATTTGGCCTCTAAATTTTAACTCTACTAAATTTGTATAAATTTAGGCTATTTGTGTTAAGAGGGGCAGATGACCTCACTGTTCCATCCCTTAAAACAACAATAACTAATTAACTAACTAATTAAAACAAATAGACTACCGGTTAAAGATTTCTTCCAACAGTATTTTTTCAACTGATATATCACTAGTACTGCCGACGGTACGCCTACCGCAGTTTATGAGCTGCTGCTCTCAATATTGAGGGCAAGTATGCGGACGTTCCTACTGTAACTAGATCATTACGGATGCCATAAATATTGCCATATACTGCATGTCTCAGATGTTCATGAAAACAAAAGGTGCCCTTGTTTTACGCTAGCATAACAGAGGAATGCTCAACTGACAAAGCGATACTATTGAAATCCCACAAGAAAGTGTGACTCAACTATTCAATACGAAGTACCAGTAGTGGTAACTAGATTATTTCAGATAATGAGTAGGCTATGTCTGATTTCCAAACATATCCCCTCGCTTTATATTGGTTACACTCAAAGAATATGCAGGTAACTTACTTGCCATCGTTGATTGGTGTGCCGAAGCTAAGTGTGTTATTGGTTTCTGGTTTCCCCTCGGAATCTTTATAGAACAGCGTCACATCTTCTCCAAGACCCACGGACAGCTGGTCTTCTCCGTTGTCGCTGTAGATGGTGACGAGTGAGGCGCGGTCCATCTCTAAAAGAACACACTTTCAGAACATGCTTCAGGGTTCGGCTCCATAGATGAGCGGCAGAACGGCAATTTTCCCCGTAGGCCTACATAGCCCATATTCGCACCCCAAAATGCAAATCCAACTTAACTTATGCATGCTATTTTTGTCTCGTGGTTATATTAGGATTAGACAAAACGTTCTACATCCAATGAAACATTTGCTGCATGCAGGGCCGCCGAGAAATGGGGGGGGGGGGGGGGGAATGCACAGGGGCCCGTAAGCGGCGAGGGCACCTAAGCAATGATGGCCCGTTAGTGATTCTTTACATTTTCTTGCGGATATTGTTTTATTTATTTTAAATTTATTTTTATTTACAATTTGGTAGGACAAGTGTAAGTGTTATTGGATATATTGTTTGAAGAGGTCCCCCTTCAATGCATAATAACCTTCCAAGTGACGGAACAAGAGCCTTCGTGAAAACAGTTTGATTTTCAAAACTAAAGAATGGAGAATGTGTTCGCAGAGGCTGGTTAGTATGTAGTGATAAAAATCAATCAATATATTCTTTTCCTTGCAGATTACTTGGTCACAACCCTGACAGTTTTAGTTACTGACGAAGGCTGGCAAAAAGATCGTTCTTGACGTATAAGCTGTAGCCTATCTGCCAGTTCATGAAATGTGTGTCAAGTCACAAACTACGCTATATTGATGTAGTTTCATTTGAGAGGCTTGGGCATCGTGGTCATTAAGCCCCGTGTACTTGGGTATGTGTGGAATTTTGTGTGATAACCTGTTTTTAAAATTATGACTGAACATTAGATGCTTTTCTCAGAATGGCATTGTTTTTCCAGAATAGGTAGTAGTAGATAGTAATAATCATTAAACGTATTTCAATGGGGGTCCGAGCAAAACATAGCATAGGGGCCCTTAAATCCTCTCGGCGGCCCTCTGAATGAGGTCACACGGAGTAACATAATAGCGTCAATATAGCCTATGTCATGTCTAAATAATGGTCATTGGTAATGCTTGGCCAATATACTTTGGTTTAGACTTTGTGAGGACATTCACTAACTTATAACAATTATTTTACCCCCCGATTCAAATAAGTCTGCCATTATCTCAACGCGACTATGTTGAACTATAGCTCGGGGTGCGAATACGCTCTACAGCTACGAGTCTTCTGAACAGTTTAATTGTATTCATAATAAAATATTGTATGTTGTTGTTTGAGTCTTCAGTCTTTTGACTGGTTTGATGCAGCTCTCCATGCCTCCCTGTCCTGAGCTAATCGTTTCATCTCTACATAGCTACCACACCCTACATCCGAGGCAATCTGTTTAACATATTCTAACCTTGGTCTACCCCTACAGTTCTTGTCCTCGACCCTTCCTTCCATAACTAAGCTTGCTATTCCTGGGTGTCTTAGTATGTGTCCTACCAACCTATCTCTTCTCTTCATTAGCAGTCGCCAGAAACATCTCTCCTCTCCCACTCGCCTTAATACCTCTTCGTTTGTAACCCTATCTACCCATCTGATCTTCATCATTCTCCTGTAACACCACATTTCAAATGCCTCAATTCTCCTCTTTTCTGCTGCACCAATAGTCCAAGTTTCACTTCCATAGAGCGCCACTCTCCAGACAAAGGCTTTCAAAAATGACTTCCTAATACCTAAATCTATATTCTATGTCAACAGATTCCTTTTTTGTAGAAAGGCTTTCCTTGCCTGAGCCAACCTACTTTTTTATATCCTCTTTGCTTCGTCCATCACTGGTTATTCTGCTTCCTAAGTAACAGAAGTCTCCTACTTCCTTCAGCTTTTCACCTGCCAATTTGATCTCCATAGAGGTTTCTGATTTATTTCGGCTGCATTCCAGTATTTTTGTTTTACATTTATTAATTTTCATCATGAAGTCCTTCCGTAAGACGGAATCCATACCATTCAAAAACTCATTCAAATCCTCAGGCTTGTCGGCCAAGATGACGATGTCATCAGCAAATCTCAGAGTTGAAATTATTTCTCCTTGAATCTTCACTCCCACTTTATTTTTTTTTCCAATTTCCTTCATTGCTTGTTCAATGTAAAGATTGAAAAGCATGGGTGATAAGTTGCAGCCTTGCCTTACACCTTTCATAATACCAGCTTCTCTCTCATATCCTTCAGCTCGAATGACTGCTGTCTGGTTTCTGTATAGATTGTATATCACCCTCCTATCCCTGTACTTTATTCCAATAGATTTCAAAATGTCAAACAATTTAGTCCAATCAACGTTATCAAAAGCCTTTTCTAAGTCTACAAATGCCATGAACGTTCTCTTATCTTTCCTTATTCTACCTTCCAAAATCAGCCTGAGACTTAGTACAGCTTCCCTTGTTCCTACATATCTCCTGAAACCAAACTGGTCTTCACCCAACTCCGTTTCTATCTGGCTTTCAATCCTCTTGTAAATTATTCTAGACAGGATCTTTGAAGCATGAGTAATCAAGCTGATTGTACGGTAATCTTCACATCTGTCAGCTCCCACTTTCTTTGGTATAGGGATGATAACATTCTTCTAGAAATCAGGGGGTACCTCACCTGTCTCATAAATCCTACACACCAAGTGAAATAACCTGATCAGACCTTCATCACCTATGCAGCGTAGCAACTCAATCGGTATATCATCTATGCCTGGTGCTTTGTTCCTGCCTAAGTCCTCTAATGCTCTGTCAAATTCTGATCTCAATATTAAATCTCCTTTTGCATCCTCATCAATTTCCTCCTCCCTTTCCATTACATGATTCTCAATCTCCTTTCCCTTATACAAGCACTCTATGTAAGCTTTCCATCTCTCAACCTTTTCTTCCCTATCTGTTAGAGGCTTTCCATTTGTGTCCCTAATATTACAGCACTTAGTCTTCTTTTCCCCAAAAGTATTCTTAATCCTTCGATAAGCTGTGTCTACTTTTCCTAATTTCAGACAATTTTCTATACCTGCACATTTCTCTTTCAACCATTCTTCTTTCGCTTCCTTGCACTTCTTGTTAACCTCATTTCTCAGACGTCTATATTCTGCTTTCCCCTCTTCATCTCTTAGATTCTTGTGTCTCCGCCTTTCATCCATCAATTCTAGTATATCCTGAGTGATCCACGGTTTTCTACCTATTCTTTCTTTCCTACCAATGTTTTCTTCTGCGGATTTTGTTATTTCATTCTTCAAAAGTGCCCATTCGTCTGCAATTGAAGTTTGTTTAGGGGTTTTGATTAGTCCTTCCTTTATACTCTTCTTGAATCTTTCGTTTACATCTTTTACTTTCAGTCTGTCTATTGCCCACCTTTTTGGCTTTTGACTTTTCTTCAGTTTCTTCAACTTTAATCTGCATTTCATTACAACCAGATTGTGGTCAGAGTTTATGTCAGCACCAGGATATGTTTTACAATCAAAAATCTGGTTTCGAAACCTCTGCTTGACCATAATGAAGTCGATTTGGTAACGCCCTGTATCTCCTGGTCTCATCCATGTGTATTTTCGATGTGAAATGCCATGTCCTGTGGTTCGGATTCCACGTAAAAACGGAGGTCCCGTGGCTTATGATCGCGAGATTAACGGTCACGTTAAACTACAAGCTTCCTTTTCCATCCATGTGTATATTCTTCTATTGTGGTTATTGAATAAGGTGTTAGCTATGACCAACTCATGTTCGGTGCAGAATTCCATCAGCCTGCTTCCTCGATCATTCCTTTCACCTAATCCGAAATCTCCTACATCTTCCCTTCTCTCCCTTTTCCTACCACAGCATTCCAATCTCCCATTACTATAACATTTTCATCACCTTTGATATACCTCAGAATGTCATCTATTTCTTCGTAGACCTTTTCAACATCCTCATCATCAGCTTGACTGGTAGGCATATAGACTCGTACCACTGTGGTGCACGTAGGTTTAGTATTGATTTTTGCTACAATAATCCGTTCACTGTATTGCTCATAATATTCCACCCGCTGTCCAAGTTTCCTACTCAATATGAGACCAACTCCTGCTTGGCCATTGTTTGATTTAGTGCTAATGACCCTATTTTAGTGTCTCTTTTATTACATTAAAGGTACCACCTCAACAACTCTTTTTGTTGTTAATTCCTTTTAGAGGCTTAAGGCATCTTAGTTATCAGACCTGTGCACTTGAATATGTCTCATAATCTGTGCTGAAATAAACTGTTTCCTGAAGGATCCAGGATGTTTTGTACTCCGAGTGAGTACAATGTATCAAATTTCATAGAAATTGATCCGGCCAGCTCGAACCAGTTTGCCAACGTTTCGTCCCAGTGTACCATTGAGTTTATCAGTTGGTATGATAGACTACACCTTACTAAGACGCTGTCTAGTACATGCTGAAGCCACTGCTAGGCTTCTATGAATCACATGCAGTTAAATTTACTATGCTCTCCTAAATTTAAAAGTTAGCCTGCCAAGCATTTAATATTGAAATACACTGTTTCCCGAAAATCCAGGATGTTTTGTACTCCGAATGAGATTAATGACGCTGCCGATCCACAACTGCCGTGCAATGTAAATAGCTTTCGCAAAAGCTTCAACCACATAACTCCTCCCTAAACTTAGCCAGTTTTAACCCGGTACAAGTAACAGTTCCACTGAAGCCAAGAGTCAGTTTGATATAGCGCGTTATTTGAAACTCAAATGTAGCGCAAAATGGGAAGTCCGTGGATTTAATCATAGTTTTGCTGTCATTTTTAAGGAGTATCAGTACTGCCTCAAGAGCCGTCCTTGCTACACTGTTAACTATTATTTTACACTGTTATTTCTTTGAAACAGGTTTCCAGTTTTAGCAGTTTAAAAGATCAGTGTACACTACTCACGGTGTAACCTAAGCCGACTGCATATAAGGTTTCCAGTATTTTAACTGTCCACTTACTTGTGGGTAAGTGTGTATTTTAAAATTGACATTAAAATGTGATACTTCGGTACTAAGACACACGTCCTTTGAGAATAACATCAAGCCCACATCTTGGAGTAATGGCTTATATTCTTCGGTTCGATTATTTTTCACTGTTCCGCCCCTTAAAACAATACTAATAGTATAATAATAATAATAATAATAATCATCATCATCATCAGCAGCAGCAGCAGACAGATCTCTGCTGTGTGGCCGAACCTTCCAAAGACAAGCTTACCTGCTTGCAGGCGAACGACGAGCAGGAGGGAGAAGTCGGCGGGGAATCCCACAGGGAAGAGCTCGGCCGTCTGCACCGTGAGCAGCGCCCGCTCGTTCAGGTGGTAGGATGGGCTATGACCAGGACAGCGCGGCCTCTTCTGTGTCACTCCTAGCGGCAGCTCGTTGATCCGCGTGGCACGGAGGATGTCCACTTCACCTTCTGAAATAATGATTGGATTTTTATTATGTTGTAGATTTCTTTTAGGAGCTTTGCGACATCGTTGTCATGTCATGTTACCCTGTGCACTTGGATGTGTGTGCAATTATGTCTGATAACCTGTGTCATTGCGATGGCTGCATTAGTGTGTGTATTTGTAATGAAGGTAAGGATTGGAAAGGAGGCGGCGTGGCCTTAAGTCAGGAACCATCCCGAAATTTGCCTCGAATAGAAGTGGGGAAACCATGGAAAACCACTTCCAGGATGGCTGCGATGGAATCGAACCCACCTCTTCTCTGTTTCACCCCAAGAGGCTGAGTGTAGGCCTACCCCGTTTCAGTCTTCAGACCAGAATCAAAAATCTGGGCAGAGCCGGGAATCGAACCCGAACCTCCGAGGCGGTAGCCAAGAATGCTAGTCGCTACACCACGAGGTGGTCTGATTATTAAGGCCAAATGACTTAAAAAGCCTTTGGCTTGCACTAACTTCCAGGAGCGAGTAGAGGTGTAATTATGCTGCATTAAACGCGAACATCACAATGGAGTCCACACGTAACGCGAAATGAGAAGTTCGAGGATTTAATGATACGTAGTTTTGATGCCACCTTCAAGCGCATCTCGAGTCTTGTTGCATCCGCCATGCAATCACCAGTGGAGGTAAAACCGTGGATGCGGATATAGTTTGCATGGCTGTGCGGATAGCGGATAAACTGTAGAAAATGTTTGGAGTAAATTTGCAGAAAGGTTTTAGAATACAATCCGAACTTCATGTTATGACATTTTTCCGTTATGTTTTTTTGCATGACAAATGTAAGATGATTATTTAAGCTAATATCTTTCAAATTATGTCATTAAGTATAATTAACACTACTAACTGAAAATGGTTGCAATTCTGACTGTATAACATTCATTTTAAACATAGCACTTGACATACGGTACCTAAGTACATAGCCTAAGGGAACGACTTTCTCCTGAAGTGTCCGAATGTTTTCCTTTATACTTTATCTAATTAAACATTTTATTGTAATGCCAGTAGATTCTGATAAGAAACGTGTGGTTGCGGATAAAAGTCTTGCGGATGTGGGGCGGATGCAGATAAAAGTCGTGCGGTTTCTTTATCCACGCAGGGCTCTAGGGATAAGTGGATACTGGATTTAACATGTGTGCCAATCCAGCAGCTGTAGAAATCTGGACGGTGCTCGAGCAGCGCAACTACTACTATCTTGGCGAATGCTCCTGATCTCGGTTGCGCGCTTCGTTTTCCAGAGCAGCTCAGGTTAGTTAAAAGAAAGGTCGGACTTAGAACCAAGTCCACACCTACAGTGCTATTTTTGCCTTAATTATTGTCCTTACTGGTAAGTTACTGTACTCGACTCGGCAACAGAATGAGACTCAGGTTTGCACTATTGTAATCATCTACTTACTTGTGGGTAATAATTAGTGTGTGTTTTAAAATTGACATTAATAATAATAATAATAATAATAATAATAATAATAATAATAATATCGTATGGCCTCGGGTGCCGGGTGCAAGCTTTGTTATTTGACACCCAGAGGGTAGCTTGCATGTCGAATTTCGTTGTTCCTTGACTACGAAAGTCAAGAAGGTTAGATGTTAGATATCTAATCTCCTTGAATACTATAGCGCTTTCTAGTAGAGAAATGAGGAACTTTGTGATGGCGGAAACTCCCGAGTTTAATTTTGCCATTATGATCTCGGCCTACTGAATTCAAATGGGTTCTTTGACATGCCAACATCGTATGACATGCGTATCGTATTTTTGCCGCCTTTCAAAAATCACTTACCACGGCCAGAAGCGAACCTGCAATCTTGGGGTTAGTAGACCGACACGCTATCCACTCACCCACCGTGGCAAGCTCAATGCTAGGAGTGATTCATCCAGTGGGGGCTGCTGGGTTGCACTAACTTCCAGGAGCGAGTAGAGGTGTAATAATACTGTATTACACGCGAACATCACAATGGAGTCCACACGTAACGCGAAATGAGAAGTTCGAGGATTTAATGATACGTAGTTTTGATGCCACCTTCAAGCGCATCTCGAGAATGACATTAAAATGTGATGATAGGTTACTAAATTGTATTTTCCTTGCTTTTCTTCCAAGACATGTCCCTTGATGTTGTTGTTAATTCATTTGACGGGCTTGAGACAACTTGGTCATCAGCCCCGTGTTGTTGGGTGTTTGTTGAATTTGTCTGATAACCTGTATTTATGTGATGACTGTAGTACCGTGTGTAACTGTATTAGAGACAGGGATGAGGTAGGTGCCCCGGAACTTAAAGTAAGGTACTATCCAGACATTTACCTGGAAGGAATGTGGAAAAAACGAGGGAAAACATACTGAGGGTAGCCGCTGTCAGCGCCGGGATTCAAACCTGTAAACTCTGGATGTGCTGCAGCTGACATCATGGCCGTGGTGCATGATTTAATGAACACGACTACGCCGCGGGGTCCCTTGAGAATGACAGCAATTCCATCTCTTGGCGTAGTGGCTAATATTCTTGGGTTTGATTCCTGGATCAGCCAAAAAAAAATCTGGAACGAAATACACTCAGCCTTGTGAGGCAGAACTGAGAAGAGTGTGGTTCGATTCCCACCTCAGCCATCTTGGAAGTATTTTTCCGTGGTTTCCTACTTCCACTCCATGCGAATGCCGGGACGGATCCTAACATAAGGTCACGGCCTCCTCCTTCCCAATCCTCACCAAATTACATAAACACAGACTAATACAACCATCACAATAACACAGGCTCTGAGACAAAATCACACACACCCAAGAACACGGGGCTCAATGACCACGATGTTCAAGCCTCTCAAATGAAACAACAGCAATAATAACGAGGTGACTTGAAACTTAATTTCAGGTTATGACTGACAAGTCCTCTGCAAACACCGCCAGTTAATGAGGTGTTTAGGGGGATAAAGTTCAGAAGTTCGTATTATAATTATGGGGAGATAATATGGAGGTTATCTAATAATTTATCTGGCTCTTGCTATTTTAGAATGGTCTTGAATTGAAGTCAGCCAAGCTATTTTAAAAGGCTAAGTGCGATGTCTGTGGACACAGTGTCGCGTTCTTCTTCGTCTTCTTTTTTCTTTTTAGATAATAAACTCAAGTGTGTGGACTTTCTTATCTGGTTCATTGTGAAGGCCATAAATGTTGCCATGTATGTCTGGGATGTTATGAAAACAGATGATGCTGTCATAGCTTAGTTGTTACTCATTCAGCTCTAAGAACATGCGCGATTTCGGGATTCTCCGTCTGTTGCTTTGTTATTCAACATGCCTCTGCAAGCAAATAACCAGATCAGATTACCTCGCTGTCCCTTCCCTTAAAACAACAATAACTAACTAAGGAAATAACCAGTCATAACGAAATCGGACGATACAATACCGCAGGGGGGACTCCTGATTACAATTTGAGGGTGGGCCAGATTATATTATTGTTTTTTCATATTAAACATTGTTTTATATTTATTGTTGCCAAAATTGTCATAATTCCACACAACACAACATTTGAAACACATTTTAATAAATAGTTCATGCAATAAAACTGTACTCACATGGCTCCTTATTTGTAAATACAGTATATTCTCCTCTTCTGTGCTTGAATGATGCAAATTTACCTGTCACCTTGGTTAATGTTTTTTTTAGCCTATTTTCAATTTAAAAAATAGGCTTATGAGATCACCTTTTGTCCGTGTGTGTGTGCGTGTGTTTGTGTGTGTGAGGAGTGTGTGTACCCCTAATAACTTCTAAAAGGCTGGATCGAATTCAATGAAACTCGGAAAGTTCATAGCACTATTCCGGACGACCCCGACCGTGCCCTTCAAATTTCGTTACGTCTCACTAATCCAACATGGCGGCTGTGCGAAATATTTCACCAGCATTCAATATCTCCGAAACTATTCCCGATATCACCCTGGAATTTTTTACGGTGATAAAGGGAACTACTAAAAGTTCACCTATGTGACTTTTGAAAACCTGGTAACTACAAAACCAACATGGCGGCCACGCGAATTTGCGACTATTAAATAGACGTTTCTCGCGATTTAAACAAACAAACACAATAAAACTCAGTACAGTATATGTTTATACACATTGTAATGCACCGACATCTAACTTGGTTAAATTGTTTACATAACCACAAGAAGGCGGATGTGCGAAATATTTCACCGGCATTCTATATCTCTGAAACTATTAGCGGTATCACCCTGACATTTTGTACGGAGATAAAGGGCACTACTAGGAGTTCATCTATAAGACTTCCAAAAACCGGTTATTTACAAAACGAACATGGCGGCCAAGCGAAAATTTTAAATAGACCTTTCTCGAGATTTAATGTTCCAACCGCAATGAAATCTAGTACAGCAAAATGTTTATACACATTGTAATACACTGGTATCTAATTTAGTTCAATTGTTTACATAACCTCAAGATGGCGGCTTTGCGAATTTTAAAATTAAGTTTTTATTTCTTGTGTCGTAATCATGCGATCGATGTGAAAGTTTGAATAATGAACCTACGCAATAATTTTTCTTTAATGGTACATGACTCTATGACCTATGCATTTAACAATCCAACATGGCGACCCTCTGAAATATTTAGACGGCTTTGAATATCTACGAATCTATTATAGGAATCAAACGGATTTTTTTTATGTTCATAGGGGCTATGAACTTAAGTTCACCTATAGGACTTTAAATAACCTGGTGATCACAAATCCAACATGACAGCGACGCAAAGTATAAATAATCACATGGACGTTTCTCGCAATTTAACCATCCGGGTGCAGTGAAACTTGGTACAGTAAATCCTTATACGAATGTTAATCCACTGGCATCTAATTTATTTCAATTGTTTCCTTAACCACAAGATGGAAATTTTAAAATCTCCTTGTTACTTCTTGTGTCCTAATCATGCGATTGAAGTTTGAATTCTACACGAACACAATAATCTTCATGTAACAGTACATAACTCTAGGACCTACATATATAAAATCCAACATGGCGACCATCCGTAATATTTAGTCGGTTCTCAATATCTACGAATCTTTTACAGCAATCAAACTGAAATTTTGTATGTAGATAGAGGCAATTAGCCTACCATAAGTATGATGTATAAAAATAGGCTGTATAGTTCTTCACGGAACTACTTGTTTTTTTTAATTTTAATTTCTGTCTTTGTGTTCAGAGGCACCGAAGAAAATGGATTTGTTGATAAAAATCCCTCTTCATTCACTTTCCTATGTCGCACAAAATCAGCATTTTAAATGCTTGCCACTGTGGGTGAGTGGTTATCGTGCCGGACAAGCTTACATGTTCGCTCCTGGCCGTGGTAAGTGATTTTTGAAAGGCGACAAAAATCTCGGCCTGCATGTCATACGTTGTTGGCATGTTAAAGAACCCATTTGAATTCAGTAGGCCGTGTTCATAACGGCAAAATTAATATCGGGATTTTCTGCCAACACAAAGTTCCTCCTTTCTCCACTAGAAAGCACTATAATGTCATGGAGGTTAGATATCTAACCTCCTTGACTTTCATAGCGCTTCAATAAACGACAAAATTCGGCATGCGTCGAATAACAAAACTTGCATCCGGCCACCGAGGTCATACGATATTATTATTATTATTATTAGCATATTAAATAACTAGTGGACCACAAAAGTTAAAAACACATTAATTTATGGCAATTAACTTCATTCACAGAACTCACGAACACACTTGTACTGTACTTGGAACACCAGGCAACTGAAGATGTATAGGCCTAAATATATTTTTGCGTAAAATCCTAAATTCCAAAAGCTGTGAACAATGGCTAACAAAGTAGCCTGCCTCTTCAAGGGCATGGAGTGGACCCGTCTCCCCTAATCCGGTTGACATTTAAACAGAGACAGAAGCAGGAAATGCAATATAGAGACCTTCTATTTTACTCCAATGCAACGCTATAGGCCAATTCTCCAGGCCCTTGAAGGGGAAATAAAATCCTTTCATAGCATGGAAGAATTCACGTTTCCTCACCCGGTCCTTCACTCCATATACTTCACATGGAACAGACAGATTCTACACCCAAAGTACACGGGGCTACATGACCGCGTTGTCGCAGCCCCTAAACTTAAGAACCAACCAAAAACAAATGTTGTGCAATATGGCTGAACGGCTCTGGGTGGGTGGGGCCCTCTGCCCCTTAATGACGCACCGCCCCTGCATACCGTAATTCTGTTGTTTACAGGCTTCCACTTGGTACAGGTTATGGTACAACAATGCTGCTCGTGCATTGAGCGCGTTAAGACTCGCTGTACAACTGAAATGGAGAGCGGCTCGTTCGGAGATACGGTTCGAATCCCGATTCTGATAGTGGCCATCCTCACACCAAGTAAATGTCAAGAAGGTGCACTTATTTCAATCCAGGAACCCAAACAACTACCATTACACACACTAAAGTCGCTACAAGTACATACAAAGGTGATCAGATTTACTCTCACACAGAAGTAGACAGAGCAGATACCCAAATATGTCCCTAGCCACGAACTTAAGCAATAACAACAACAGCAACAACAACAATTGCTTAACCTACATTGATCGTACGAAGTGCACTAAAGAAATTTGCCTTTGTACTAGGCTATTGGGGAATCAGATCACCTCGTGGTGTATTGGCTAGCATTCTTGGCTGTCGCCCTGGAGGCCCGGGTTTGATTCCCGCTCTTAATTCTGGTCTGAGGGTTGTAATGGGGTACACTACTCAGCATCCTGAGGCAAAACTGGGAAGAGGAAGGTTCGATTGCCACCTCAGCCATCCTTGAAGTGGTTTTCCGTGGATTCCCACTTCTTTTCCAGACAAATTCTGGGATGGTTCCTAACTTAATACCATAGCCGCCTCCTTCCCAGTCCTCACCTGAATTACAAATACACTAATACAACCATCACAATAACACCGGTTATCAGGCAAATTTCACACACATACAACAAAGTACACGGGGCTACATGAAGAGGATGTCACAAACCCCCTAGATCAATAATCAACAACAACTGTAATTAATTATCACATGTATCAAGTGATGGTTGCAATAAACAATACTCTCGCCCCAGTCTTGGGACAATAATAGCCCAAGATTTGGAATAGAGGGTATTATAGTTCTATTGCACTCTACACATTACTCTTCGAAGGATAAAACATCTAGTACATATATCAAAATGTTATCAGACAGATTCTATCCACTTCCCCCCCCCGCCCTCGCTCACACACACGCACACACCTACTGTCGACCAAAATATTATGTGTACTCGAGTTTGAAGGTTGTTTGTGAAGTAACCAATATACCTACATAAAATCCAATAACATCATCATTTTCGTCGTTCTATTTTACGTTAGTTCATGTAGGTTTGGAATTTTAAATTTATATTTTAATTTATTTATCGCAGTTGGAACACAAAAAGTGCCCGTTTTTAAGCGTGTTTCAACCATGTATCACATTTAAGAATTATTATCTCACAAACCCGTCATCAGATCGAATCCAAATCTTAACACAATATACATTGGGATGTTGTATAACTGGTTTATTAATTTTATAATTTCGTGTGTCCAAGAAACAAAGTTGTTATCATGTTTGTAAGGTAACGTTTTCTCTGCTCGGAGTGGTTCGAAAATGTAGTTCTTGGTCGCGTTCTAATCCATATACATCAAAAAGGTATGCTGTATGATTGTGAAATACGTAAATTAATTCACTTATTTTATATCGGTTTGTATTTGTACGGGGATTTAAGGCATGGTTCACCAGTTAGCCGCTCCGGTGAAAGCTGTACAGCGTTGTCAAGATGGGCTCCATCACGCGTCATGGCACGCCTCGCTCGGAAGTGATGGGCTCCATATCAGCAATATCTACGCTTATCTACGCAAGTTAAGGAAACAGCATAATGTTATAACCTATGTATTTTTCAAGTGTGCTTTTTCTACATCATGGTTTTCATAAATCTACCGGCCTTTAGTTGCCTTTTTTGAGCATAGTTACTTTAATCTTCTTCATGCTGTCAGAGGAAAGATTCACGTACTGGCTTACTTTTGCCATTTTCCTTTTAGGAACAATTTCATGACTTTGCTTTTTAAAAGTAATAATGCAAGACCCATTAAAATACAAGGATCCTTTTGTGTTATGGGCTCACCCCAAAGTGCAGATAAGATCTGGTTTATGCTAACTTGTTTAGTATCAAAATTTAGTTATGATAATTTGTTATTAAGATATATTGTTTATTTATTAAACCATTGAAAATAAATAAATACATATGTTAAAGCAACATGCTCTCTCTTTCTCTTGTTTTGTACTTGCTGATATGTCCCTCATATACCTTAACGCTCAAATCTGTTTCGACTCTAAATGTAGTAATAATGTCTGATAATGGAAACTTTTAATTGGTTGATCCAATGGTTCGTGGTAACTAATCACACCAGATAGAATCAGGAATTAAATCCTAGGCCTTATTGAATTGCCAATACGTCATGAAGGCAGCTATGCAAATGTTCTAATTTGATATACGTAAACGTACAGAGACTCAAACAAAGAATATGATGATGATAATTGTTGTTTTAAGGGGCCTAACATCAAGGTTATCGGCCCAAACAAAGAATGAGCGCATTCTTGGTAGCATTGTATTGGCCAAGTCCCGACGGTGGATTTACACGAGAACCTTCATAGCAGTGTCAGGGATATTATAGCGAGCTTAATCAACACATTCCTTTCATATTTGGCTCTGGACTCGGGAAAGAAAGTGAGAAATAAATAAATAAAATTAAATAAATACATAAATAAAGAAAGAAAGGAATAAAGGAAGAAAGGACAAAAGAAAGAAAGAAAGAAAGAAAGAAAGAAAGAAAGATAGAAAGTAAGTAAGTAAGAGAGGAAGAAAGAAAGAAAGAAAGAAAGAAAGAAAGACGGAATAAATAAAGAGCGGAAGGAAGGAAGAAATAAAGTAAGATAGAAAGAACGGAAGTAAGAAAGAAAGTAAGAAAAGAAGAACTAAGAAAGAAAGAAAGAATAAAAGAAAGAAAAAAGAATAAATAAATAAAGAAAGAAAGAAGAAAGAAAAAGGAATGAAACAAAGAAAGAACGAAAGAAAGAAAATGATTAAATAAATAAATGCATAAATGTATAAATAAGAAAGAAAGAAAGAAAGAAAGAAAGAAAGAAAGAAAGAAAGAATGGATGGAAGGAAGGAAGGAAGGAAGGAAGGAAGGAATAAATAAATATATAAAGAAAGTAAGAAAGAAAGAGGGATAAAAATAAATAAATAAATAAATGAATACGTAAATAATTAATTAAATAAATAAATAAAAAGGAAAGGCGATTATAATTCAAACATTAACAGAAACTGATTCCAAAATTAAATTTCTGGGGGAAATCTCGGAGCCCTTTAAAATTCGGACAGGAGTCAGACAAGGAGATGGGCTTTCACCGATTCTGTTTAACGTTGTCCTGGAAAAAATAATGAGAACATGGAGAAATGCCATGAGAGAAGAAGGGATAGAAGGAATATGTTTAGGTACAAAGAAGCAAGGTGTGAAGGTTGATTGCTTAGCGTTTGCGGATGATATGGCATTGCTAGCTGAAGATAAAGAAGAAATTAAAATAATGCTTGAAAAATTACACGAATTTGCAGGTAAAACGGGACTCAGGATTTCGTATGAAAAAACAGAATACATGGAACACAAACATGATAACGAAAAGCACTTAGAAACAAAATATGGGAAGATCAAGAGGTCGGATAAGTTTAAATATCTTGGTGAATGGATCCAGCCTAATGGACAGGATAATGCAGCAAACAAAGGGAGGATCAGAAAGATTAGCTTTTAAATGAGTACAGAATAGGTACAACAAAAGAACAATATCTTACGGAGCGAAGATAAGACACTATACCACGGTTGTCATGCCTGAGGCATTGTATAGTTCAGAATGTTTGATACTGAATGAGAAAGGTGAATTAGAGGAACTGGAGAAGAAATAAAGAAAAATCTTGAGGAAGATCTTAGGACCCGAAAATAGAAATGATGGTACATGGCGGAAGAGGCGAAACAAAGATCTTTACGGACAAGCAGAAAAAATCACAGATACCATACGGAAGAGAAGATTGAAGTTCTATGGACACCTTACGAGAATGAGCGATAGTCGACTAACGAAGACGATCTTTAATTACATCACCAAGATAAAAGCGACTACAAAATGGGTAGGGTTCCAGGAGAAGCAAATGAGAAGAGCCAAGAACATCTGGTCGGAAGAAAGGAAGAGAATCCACAGTGAAAGGATGAAGAGTTTCTGGGAGCAGAAAAAAGGACTAATCAGCAAGTCAATTGTTTCCCGTGGTCCAAAGTAGGCCAAAATCGAACAAAGAAGAAGAAGAAAGAAAGAAAGAAAGAAAGAAAGAAAGAAAGAAAGAAAGAAAGAAAGTCTGACACAAGGAAAGAAAGAAAGAAAGAAAGAAAGAAAGAAAGAGAGAAAGAAAGATAGGAAGATATAAATAAAAAGAAATAAATATATAATAAAGAAAGAAAGGAAGGAAGAAAGGAAGGAAGGAAGAAATAAATTAATTAATAAATATATAAATAAGTATAAAGAAAGTAAGTAAGATAGAAAGAAAGAAAGAAAGAAAGAAAGAAAGAAAGAAAGAATGAAAGAAAGAAAGAAAGAAAGAAATAAAGAAGGAAAGAAAGATAAAAATAAAAATAATTATATAATAAAGAAAGAATGAATGAAAGAGTAACTGGCCAGCAAGAGTGAACTCATTGTTTGCTGTAGTGACTGTACACATGTATGTTCCTACAAGGATGTCCCTTCTTCCGTGTCTGGGATGAAGTGTCCATGACCTGATGACCTGTGTTTCTGCATGGGAAGTGCCAAACCTTATATTATAAAACATCTGCTAGTGCCAGAACTACACAGCGGCACACATAAATTAATCACGAGTCTGATAAGCAGGCCATAAACTTTAATTCCTGTACGGCACATATTGCCGGCGACTGGTGATTAGTCCTACACTAATAAACTGGGACGCCAAATCTACATCCGTCGCCTTTTCTATTGAAGAGCGTGTACTCTTAATAATAATAATACAGTAATAATAATAATAATAATAATAATAATAATAATAATAATAATAATAATAATAATAATAATAATAATAATAATGTATGTCTACCCCTTTTATTATTTCCGTTTTCAACGAGGTCGGAGATGAGATGCGATGAAAGTCTATGTGGCGGATGATTTTACGGCTGGATGCCCTTTCTGATGCCAACATCATTAGAGGAGTTAATGTGAGATGAAATAAATATGAATGAAACTGGGCAAGGATGTGGTAGGAAGCGGCCGTGGCCTGTCAGAAGGTACCGTCCCAGCATTTGCCTGGAGTTAAAAATGAGTAAACCACGGAAAACCATTTCAATGACGGCCGACGGTGGGACTAGAACCCCTACCGAGCTCACATGGCCTAGCGCTGCACGTTAGCAATCGTAGTACCACTGTTGGTAATAATAATCATAATCATAATAATAATAGTAATCATATGACCTCAACTACTTGGTGTAGACTTTTGAGGTGAAGCAAACTAGGTGATCTTCAATTTCGACGTTCCGTTTGCACTGGTATCTGGTAGACAAATCAGAACTTTTAGTTACTTGTCAAGTGTGATAAGAGAGATCTTTTACTGTAGCCTACAAGTCGTGCTGGGTGTTTTTCCCGCCGTACAAGAATACGACTTCATCGGCCCAAAATTGAATTCGCATTCTTGTGATCATAAGTTGGACACTCGACTGAACAAGCTAGTTTGTTAATCAGCAATTTCAAGTTCTATACGAGTGCGAAGTTTAGAACTGTTGACCTGCATACTTCCTGATATGAGACTAGGATGAAAATTATAGAGAGCATTTATCATTGGTTGGAAGCCATAGTTACTCTGAAGAATATGCATTGTCATATCTGTTAAGGTACACAATGCACATAAGAAATTTGGTTGAAATCCTATTGATAGCTGAAGTTACATGTAATTAAAAATTCGACCTATTAGCACGCATCGAATCATGTTGACAGCACTGTCATATGTGGGCTCCAGAAAATCTATTATTAAATATTATCTACTAGCTGTACCCGGCATGCGTTGCAATGCCAATCAAAGAAAGTGTTGGGGTTTTGACTTTGTTAGTTGCAGTGCTTTTGGATTCCCAATATTTTCTTCTTTTTCCGTTAACCACCTCTAAACTATTATAAAAATAATTTACTATCTCAGAAACATTCACGGGAGCGTGATCAACAACTCACGAAAGTTACATCGCAATGAAATGAATGATATATGAACGCACACGGGACTGCTGAAACGATTAGAGCGCCGTCACCCATTTGTTGAATATACTCGTACGCTAGGCCTACCTATTGTAAAATGGATTTACTAACTCGAAAACCTTTCCTGGCGTGTACACAACAACTCATCAAAGTTTCATCGCAATCGGATGAATGGCATATGAACACATACGGGATTTTGTATAAACGATTCGCGCCGTCACTCATTTGTTGAATCTTCTTGTGCGCCACCCATTGAAAAACGGACTTACTAATTCATGAACCTTCGCTGGACTGTACTCAGCTCTCCAAAGATTTATCACACTCGGATGATCGCATACGGGACTTTATTGAAACGATTCACGCGCTGTCGCTTATTACTGTAGTTAAATCTACCCGTTTGCTACCAATTGTAAAATGGATTTACTAAATCAGAAACCTTCGCGGGAGTGGAAACAACATTTCACCAAATTTCATTGCAATCGCATGAATGGTATATGAACGCCTACGGAATTTCGTTTAAACGATACGTGTGCCGTTACCCATTTGTTGAATCTACTCGTGCGCTACCTATTGTAAAATGGATTTACTAAGTCAGAAACCTTCCCTCGGGTGTACACAACAATTCACTAAAGTTTCATCGCAATCGGATGAATGGCATATGACCGCATACGGGACTTTGATAAAACGATCCACGTGCCATCGCTCATTTGTTAAAACTACTCGTGCGCTACCTATTTTAAAGTGGATTTACTAAGCCAGAAACCTTCCCGGAAGTGTACACAACATCACACCCAAGTTTCATCGCTATCGGACAAATGGTATATGAACGCATACGGGACTTTCTTGAAACGCTTCACGCATCTTCGCTCAATTGTTGAATCTACTCTTGCGCTGCCTATTGTAAAATGGATTTACTAAGCCTGAAACCTTCCCTGGAGTGTACACAACAACTCACCAAAGTTTCATCTCTATCGGACGATTGTATATTGTCTTTGTTGAAACACTTCGCGCGTCGTCGCTCATTTGTTGAATCCGTTCGTGCGCTACCTAATGTAACATGGATTTACTAAGCTATAAATCTTCCCTGAAGTGTACACAACATCTCACCCACGTTTCATCGCTATCGGACAAATGGTATATGAACGCATACGGGACTTTGTTGAAACTCGTCGCGCGTCGTCACTCATTTATTTAATCGACTTGTGCGCTCCCTATTTAACATGAATTTGCTAAGCCAGAAATCTTCCCTGGAGTGTACACAACATCTCATCCAAGTTTCATCGCTATCGGACGAATAGTATACGAACGCATACGGGACATTGTTGAAACGCTTTGCGTGTCGTCGCTCATTTGTTGAATCTACTCGTGCGCTACCTATTGTTAAGTGGATTTACTAAGCCATAAACTTTCCCTGAGTGTGTACAACATCTCACCCAAGTTTCATCGCATTGGGGTGAATGGTATATGAACGCATGTGGGACTTTGTTGAAACAAACGCACGCCATTTTGTTGAAGTTACTCGCGCGCCATCTATTGTAATTGGATCTACTATGCCAATAACTTTTCCTGGCGTATGCACAAGAAATCACCAAAATTTGATTGCAATCGGATGAATTGTAGCCTATATGAACGCATCACCAACATTCATTTGTTTAAACTACTGGTGCGCTATCTATTGTTAATTGGATTAACTATGCCTATAACCATCCCGGAAGTGTGCCAAACAACCCACCAAAATTTGGTCGCAATCGGATGAATTGTAGGCTATATGAACGCATCGCCAACACTCATTTGTTTAAAATACTCGCGCGCTGTCTATTGTAAATTGGATTGACTATGCCTATAATGATTTCGGAAGTGTTCATAACAACTCACCAAAGTTTCATAGTAATCGGATGAATGGTATATGAACGCATACGGGACTTGGTTGAAACGATTCGCGTGCCGTCACTCATTTGTTGAATCTACTTGTGCGATACCTATTGTAAAGTGGATGTACTAAGCCAGAAACCTTCCCTGATGAGTACACAACATCTTACCCAAGTTTCATCGCTATCGGACCAATGGTATATGAACGCATACGGGACTTTCTTGAAACGCTTCGCGCGACTTCGCTCATTTGTTGAATCTACATGTGCGCTACCTATTGAAAAATGGATTTACTAAGCCTAAAACTTTCCCTGGAGTGTACACAACAACTCACCCAAGTGTAGTCGCTATCGGACGAATGGTATATGAACACATACGGGACTATGTTGAAACACTTCGCGCGTCGTCGCTCATTTGTTTAATCTACTTGTGCGATAGCTATTGTTAAGTGGATTTACTAAGCCAGAAACCTTCCCTGTAGTGTACACAACATCTCACCCAAGTTTCATCGCTATCAGACGAATGGTATATGAACGCGTACGGGACTTTGTTGAAACGCATCGCGCGTCGTCGCTCATTTGTTGAATCTACTCGTGCGCTACCTATTATAACATGGATTTACTAAGCCAGAAACCTTGCCTGTAGTGTACACAACCTCTCACCCTAGTTTCATCACTATCGAACGGATGGTATGTGAACGCATACAGGACTTTGTTGAATCGATTCGCCCATCGTCGCTCATTTGTTGAATCTACTCGTGCGCTACCTATTGTTAAGTGGTTTCACTGAGCTTAAACCTTACCTGAAGTGTACAGAACTTCTCACCCAAGTTTCAACGCAATGGGATGAATGGTATATGAATACATGTGGGACTTTCTTGAAACAAACGCACGCCATTTTGTTGAAGCTACTTGCGCGCCATCTGTTGTAAATTTGATTTACTACACCTATTAGTTTTCCGGGACTGTGCACTACAACTCACCAAAATTTGATCGCAATCGGACGAATTGTATAAGAACGCATCGCCATTACGCATTTGTTTAAACTACTCGCGTGCTATCTATTGTAAAATGGATTAACTATGCCTATGATCATCCCGGAAATGTTTATAACAACTCACCAAAATTTGATCGCAATCGGATGAATGGTTTATGAACGCATAAAAGACGAATATATATATATATATATATCTTTATGTATATAATTCTTCGACACGTTTGTATGTGACTGAACTCCTCCTAAACGACTGAACCGATTTTGATGGAATTTGGTATGTATATTAGTGTGGGTCCATGTATGGTTTAGATTCACACTCCGACCCGGTAGGTGGAATGAACACAATTTTAGAACCACAATTTACACACAATTTTAGAACCACAATATACAGTCAAAAACAGTCGTCATGGAAACCACTAGCCTTGGCCTCCGTGAAAGCTGATGTCTTTGGACGGTATGTCTCTGCACGTTAGAGCCACCTGGTCGCAACCTGTGCAACTACCGCCATTACATACACTCCGCCCGTGGCGAAAAGTTGTGTTTTATACCAAAGGTGGCAGTGATGTCGAATTCTACTGTTTGTCTCGGCACGTTAGAGCGTTTCAAAGTCCCGTATGCGTTTATATACCATTCATCCGATTGCCATGAAACTTGGGTGATATGTTGAGTGAGCTCCAGGGAAGGTGTTTGGCTAAGTAAATCCATTTTACAATAGATAGCGCACGAATAGATTCAACAAATGAGCGACGACGCGCGAAGCGTTTCAAAAAGGCCCCGTATGCGTTCAAATACCATTCGTTCGATAGCGATGAAACTTGGGTGAGATGTTGTGTACACTCCAGGGAAGGCTTCTGGCTTAGTAAATCAATTTCACATTAGGTAGCACACGACTAGATTCAACAAATGAGTGACGACGCGCGAAGCGTTTCTACAAAATCCCGTATAAGTTTATATTCCATTCATAGATTGAGATGAAACTTTGATGAGTTTTTGTGTACACTTAAGTGAAGGCTTCTAACTTAGTAATCCATTTCACAGGAGGTTGCGCACGAGTAGATTCAACAAATGAGCGGCGACGTGCGAAGCGTTTCAACTAAGTCCTGTATGCGTTCAAATACCATTCGTCCGATGGCGATGAAACTTGGGTGAGATGTGTGTACACTTACGTGAGGGTTTCTAAATTAGTAAATCCATTTTACAATTGGTAGCTCACGAGTAGATTCAACAAATGAGCATCGACGCGCGAACTTTTAATCAAAGTCCCGTATGCGTTCATATACCATTCTTCCGATTGCAATGAAACTTGGGTGAGATGTTGTGTACACTTAGGTGAGGGTTTATAACTTAGTAAATCCATTTCACAGGAGGTTTCGCACGAGTAGATTCAACAAATGAGCGACGACGCGCGAAGCGTTTCAATAAGGTCCCGTATGCGTTCAAATACCATTCGTCCGATTACGATGAAACTTGGGTGAGATGTTGTGTACACCCTACGGAAGGTTTCTGGCTCAATACATCCATTTTACAACAGGTAGCTCACGAGTATATTCAACAAATGTGTGACGGCACGCGAATCGTTTAAAGAAAATCACTTATGCGTTCATATGTCATTCATCCGATTCCGATGAAACATTGATGAGTTGTTGTGTACACGCCTGGGAAGATGTTCAACTTGGTAAATCCATATTACAATATTGGTAGCGCACGAGTAGATTTAACAAATGAGTGACGACGTGCGAAGCGTTCCAACAAAATCCTGTATGCGTTCAAATACTATTCATCGATTGCGATGAAACATTGATGAGTTGTTGTGTACACTTACGTGAAGCTTTCTAACTTAGTAAATCCATTTCACAGTTGGTAGAGCGCGAGGAGATTCAACAAATGAGTGACAGCGCACGAATCATTTAAACCAAATCGAGTATGCGATAAATGCCATTTATCGGTTTGCGATGAAACTTTGGAGAGTTGTTGTGCACGCTCCGACGAATGTTTCTAAATTAGTTAATTCAATTTACGATAGTTTAGAGGCAGTTAACAGAAATTGAAAAAAATATTGTGTATCCAAAAGCACTTCAAGAAACAAAGTTACAACACTTTCTTTGATTGGCGGGACAACGTCTGCCGGGTCAGCTTGTAAGAATATAAGAATATATAAGATCACTGCTCTTGGAGCAGTTCCCATGTATAACTTCTGAGATACCATATCCAATTTACAGCTCAAAATTTCAAGTGTGAAATCAATTTCAAATATGGCCGTGTGATGTATGTCCAGGTATAGATATTTACTCATACTAAATTTGGTTTCGATAGCTGCAGCCGTTTAGGAGTTGATAGGGGCGGGGTCACGGGGGACACAGACAGAAGGACAGACAGACACATACACTTGTTTTGTAAAGTGCAACATCAAAGCTCTTTCAAAATACAAATGAGACTTTAAACATTGATAATTTATTAAAAGATAAGATAGTGAAGTGCATGACATGCTGTACTTGAGTTTCAGGCCCCTGTGAAAGTCGATGATAGAATGGGATAAAACGCATTCTAGTGGAGGCCTGATACGAATTTCTTGTCGACAAATGAAGCAATATTTTAAAAATATTCTGATCTGAATGCTTGGCAACTAGAGAATCATTAATTAAATAACAAGAGCTTATGTTATCAATGCACTCCTACGTCACGTTATTGTTTCTAGCTTCTTGGCCTCTGAAGGACTTTAATTGCTACCCGACACTGCTATTATCTGAGAAACGGTAGACTGAAAGCCTCCTCTCGCTTAATGTAGTTATGTTAAGCAGCCTCGCGGATTAGTTTCTTCATCCTCTCTTTGTGATATTGTCTTTCCATCGTCTGACGTGGGATGGTGGACAGCTTTCCCTAGGGGATTTATCAGCGTCTAACGCATACCTTCTAGGAAATATTGAATAACAATGTACTGTACGGAGCTCAGAACAATGTGAGTGTGGAGTGAGATGGAGGACGGGTTGAGGGAGATTCTCTACACACAGACGTCATTCGTTGCTATGGTAACCTTCGTACTACTCGGCAGAATATATCGGCCCATTGCACGCTCAGTAGGACGAGCAGACAGACATACACTGTCTAGGAAGTAGTGGCACAATGTTTTTGGGAAGGCAGATATCACTGGCTCGCAATTTTTTATGACCTCCATACAGTACCTTATGCATAGAAGACTGTTTTGGGATATGTATTTATTTGAAATATAAATGGGATTAAATAAAACCACCAATATTCAATAAATATATTATTATAAGTTGTTTAAATAACAACAGCCTAATAGGACTAGTTTCGACCACAATTTGGTCATCTCAGCAATCTTAAGTTGTCGGAAGAAAGTTGCGAGTAGTTTAAATTACAGTATATGGTAATTTTGAGATTCTCTTAAAATATTCCAAATCTATCGAAATCAGAACTGTTACAAAGTAAATTAACCAAAAATATAAATTATCTTCTAAAAAACTTCTTGAGAGCAACACAACACTTTCATACGTAAAACCAATAAAATTATTAATTATGTCTGGAGGACTGGGTTTGATTCAAAGCTCCACTAAGAAATTTAATTTAATTTAATTATGGTCTGAGGGCTGGAATGGGGTAGGCCTATACTCGGCCACGTGAGGTAAAACTGAGAAGAGGTAGGTTCGATTTCCACCTCAGCCATCTTGGAAGTGGCTTTCCGTAGTTTCTCACTTCAATTCCAGGCAAATGCCGGTATGTTCCCTAACTTAAGGCCACGTCCACCTCCTTCCATATCCTCATCTGAATTAAAAATACACACAGTAATACGGCCATCAAAATAACATAGGTTATCGGACAAAATTATACACACCCAAATTCACGGGGATTCACATGAAGTCCAAACCCCTCAAATGAAACAACAACGACAACTCGAATAATCAAGTTCTCAAAACTCAGCATGTTTTCTAGGTTTATGCCGTTTCTTGTGTGGGATATCGTTCGCTACTCCTGTGGGGATCCGGGCATGGACACCAAGAGCCCGCTGATGTACCAGCCTGATGTTCCTAGGTGAAACCCCACACAAGACTGGCCGTGAAAGCCAATATACTAATCAATTTCTCATTAAGCATTAAAAAGCACAGATGTGATCTGTGTACCTACTTTTTGTGTTGGTGGATCCCACGGACTCAGCGAGGGAACTCACCACTACCGCCTCTAGGGGCAGTGTCCTGGAGCTTGGAACATCTGGTCGGGATGGATACAACTGGGGAGGTGTGATCAGCACTTCGCCCAGGCGGCCTCACCTGCAAAGCGAACAGGGGCCTCATGAGGGATGGGAACGGATGAAAGATTGGGATGGATAGGCTAGGAAGAGGGAAGGAGGCGGCTGTGGCCTTACAGTAGGTACCATCCCTGCATTTGCCCGAAGACGAAGTGGGAAACCACGGAAAACCACTTCGAGGATGGCTGAGGGGGAATCGAACCCCCTCTACTCATTTGGGCCACCCGAGGCTGAGTAGACCCCGTTCCAGTCCTCGTACCACTTTTCAAATTTCGTGGCAGAGCCGGGAATCGAACCCAGGACCTCCGGGGCGGCAGCTAACCATGCTGACCGCTACGCTACGGAGGCGACTGTACCTACTTGATTATCTTCAAAAGTCTTATTTTTAATAACCACAAAATTTTCTACAACACAGTAAGTATTGTTTCCTAGTCTTCTAAGTTCAAGTGGTCAGTTGCAGTTACAGATGATTTTCAATATTTTTTTTTAAAGTAACGACTTATTCTAAACTTTTGTTGGTAAACGTATTTTATCTTCGCTTTAAGCACGATGCCTGTTGTGTAGATCAGGTAAAAATGCTTGGAGGAACTGGGATTTGAACCCAGGACTTTCCGCATGCGAAGCGGACACTCTACCACTGAGTTACACCCCCAGACAGGACGAATAGTCTCGAAAGCGGTGTCTAGAAATAACTCTTTCTACTACACTGCTGTCTCATGGCGTAAGGCGTGTTGTATTATTTCAGAATTCTGGTCCTCACTAATAATGAGAAAGGCTGTTCTGTTGTGCCTCTTCAAGTTACATCCTCCACCGCAATCAGCAGAGACATTTTCTCAGTGGTATGATGTAGTGCTCATAGTAAAGCGATCTTCGAATAATTTGAAATTAATCCATTAATTGACTGACCGTTTATTCGTTTAATCAAGTAACCAACTAATAGATTAATCGGCTAACCGGAGAATTGATTATTAGACACGAGATAAGAAAAGAAGTTTAACTGAGAGATCATCGCTTAAGTTGAGTTACGCTTATTTTCGGAATGATGGATATTTTTTTTTATTTAGTCAATTTACCCTCTAGGTTGGTGGTTCCCACGGACTCAGCGAGGGAACTCACCACTACCGCCTCTATGGGCAGTGTCCTGGAGCTTGGAACATCTGGTCGGGATGGATACAACTGGGGAGATGTGATCAGCACTTCGCCCAGGCGGCCTCACCTGCAAAGCGAACATGAGCCTCATGAGGGAGGGGAAGGGATGGAAGACAGGGATGGATAGGCTAGGAAGAGGGAAGGAGGCGGCTGTGGCCTTACAGTAGGTACTGTCCCCGTTTACCCAGATAGTAGGCTGTCAGATATCCGCCCCCTCAATCGGATTGCCAAAAATCCACCGCGCCGGCTCAGCTACACCAATGAAAATGGCACTGACAGATACTATCGAGATTTGAGCACAGAAGTTAACAAGGAATTATTGTGGAACACACCAAAATAGACGGGGGTCCATACTTACTTCTACTTACCTCTTATAAATATCTCGGGGATTGGGTTGACAACAGGATCTCTAAAGTATGCTCCCACAATAATCTTGACCATGACATTTAAAAATGAACCAAAACGAAGACAAGAACTTTGAACTGTACAAAAGCTTTATTTCAAATAAAGGGAATGAATTTAACAACTCAACAAAGTAAATGTGGCTATCAGTAGCCCATGTCAATCTGACTATGTCCTCCTGTAGGACTTGCAAAGTTTCATACAACATGTTAGCTCCCACGAGCTCAAAATAACGTAACATTCATAGCACACTTGGACTGGAAAAAAGGAAGTCAGGATGATACACATTTATAGAGCATTTGTTTTCTTTTAATAAACATGACACTGGTATTTATAGGCGCAAGGCCAGAGTGTAGACGACCTCGTCCGCTGATAACCAGTTGTCTGGCCAGCTGTGGTCTACCCTTCAAACCTGACACACACCTGTCAAATGGGCTCCCTTGTCAAGCCACGTTGCGTAATAATCCAGCACTCTCTCAACAGTTTTTAAATGTCCGCAAGACATCACAAAAATATTGTTACGCAAATCTTTCAAATGCTTTACTCAAATACCACTGGATTATTCTGACAATCCCTAAACTTGTTTAATTAGCTTCCAAATGTTTAATAAGCATTGTTTAGAGTATAAAACAAACTCTTAAATGTTTATAACAAAAACTCATAAATTAATTTATAACAATTAGAAATTGTTTATAATATTGTCGAAGACAATTACAAAAAATTTAAACACGCCTTTAACATTACTTCCGTTCCACATTATTGTCAAAGATATTTACATTATTTATTTACAATATTAACATTTAAATTATTCAAATTATTAATTTGAGAAATACATTAACCACATGTTCATCCGGTTGGTAATTTTATAATCGTGTCCATATAATCGACCAATGAAGGTTAGTTATACATGTTAATGTCACAATCTGGTTTAATAAATGTTTAATAATTATTATAATTATTTGTGACGGTAATCTTCATTCAAAATCTTATCTCAAATTCTTTCAATACTCTTGTTAATTATAACAGTAAATTCACTTGATTAATTTTCAAAGGACAAATACAATACATTCCTGCGGTAAATACGTCGCTTATATAAAAAAAATGCACCAAACTGCATTAAACATAGGCCCAAAATTCATCATATATTAATATATACGGCATCAAAATCATCCACAGAATTTTGCAAAAACCTCCACTAACAAATTCTTTAACATTATCAATTACTGTGGGAACCTCCTTCATTTACTTCAAGGGCATTCATTATACATCAGCGACTTTCAACAGGTCCGCTGCACTGGCGATTATACATTCATAGGTCCACTTCAAAAATTCTTATAATCATTAATAGTTTCAAAACTGTTGTCATTTAACCTTCGTGGATTTCATTCATGAATCGAAATGAAGTAAAAATTTGCCAATCACAAACAAATTTAATAGTGAATACGCTTATATACGCCTCTCTGGTCTATCAAAATTTAAGATTATCATCTTCAAAGTACTGTAGTATAAAAATACTATCATCAAACAAAGTGCGACTAAACTGCAAAATAGTCGAATAGAATCCAATTAGACTGTGGAATGCAAACATTATTATTCAACTCTCTAATCGAGAAAAATCTCCTAACAAAAGTTCAAGATTTTAATGCATTCAATAATACATAATTAAAGTTCATCTTTCACAAAATTGTCTATGATGCAATGGTCGTTCAAAACTGACGATAAATGTCTGTGTTGCAATCAATTTCAAATAACGACTAGTATTTCCAAGATCGTCGACAACGCAAGAGATTTTAACGCTCTAAAATCATTTAAATGTTCTTCCTTCTTGATGATGACAGAAAATTGGTCAAAGTAATTAAACTGGGGTAGAAATTACTTTAATAAAGTGACACGCTGTCTGAAGTTAAATCTGCCATGAAAATCATTAACTTATAGTCAAATCGTGACTACCAAAAATAAGCAAATTATTGAAATATCTAAATATCAGTCTCAACTGATCCAAAATCATTTAACTATGCCCATGACATAACAATGTCTTAATAAATCGTCGAAAAAAGGCATAACTCATCAAGGTGTACTGAGAATAGGAATCTCAAACAAGAATATAGGGCAAAATACATGAGGACAAAAATATGGGAAAATGGTTGCTCAAATATTGCTACAAAACTCAAATACAATAAACGTTTACGACTACCTTATCTGCCGATTGACGTTCCAGAGGAAAATTCCCCAAAGAAGACTGCTGATGGATCCATTTCACCAAGTTAAAGCTGAGCTCCATCCTCGAAACAGGAAATAGCACCATCAGAGAATCGAACTGCTTCCTTCTCCGGAAATTGCACTGCTCCATGAAGACGTAAGACATCCTTCCGGCAAAATTCTTCTTTGTGAGTCGGGACTACCCTGACCTCTCTTGAAAAATCCCTGAAGATCTTGTAGAAAATCGCCATGAAGATTTTTGTAGTAATTTCCATTGAAATATTCATATTCAGTGAGTATGAAATCGTTTTCATTGCTGTTTGATAGTATTCAGCGTTGAGCCACGAAACATGGGTGTAGATGGTTGTTCACCACATGTCCGCTTGTATGGAATAGCAATTAGCGAAGTTCCATGTTGCTATCTTACTCCAACGATGTATGTCCCAATTGCATTAAAGTCCTTTAGCCTTCCATCTTCTCTTCGGTTATAGTAATAGAAGAACAAACTGCCGTATTAAACTGCTCCATAATACTGTAGCGTTGTGTCACACAAGCAATCAGAAGTCTCCCTGTTATACAAGCAGTGTCAGCCGTAGCGTAGGATCTGGCGATACAAAGTGCTTCTCAGGTAGCGAGAAAATCACTTTTGTCAGACGTCTAAAAGTGCTAATATCTTCTGAAATAACTATTTGAAATTGTTCAAATTTCCTACACTGGTTAATGTAGCACTGCACAATATGATTAGCTTATAAGCAACCGCTAACTGTTCATAGCCACTCTTGTAGACGCGTTATAATGTGCGTTTTAACTTCACCTAGTTTTACTCACAGTAAACTTGCACTGCTTGCCTGCTTGAATATCGTTTAATGCGGTGGCTTCACCACGCGTTATAAAGACGACTCTTTCTAATATCACTCGACGTTTCACCATATGACGATTTGAGATATGCGATATGAGACCTGACGATTGAGCTATCAGACGATTGAGACTCCTCTCTTCTGCGCAAGGCCTTTTATAAACTTCATAAGGGGCGTATCCATCCCTTCCATAGCGAGTTACTGCGTCATCGCTCGAAGTTCCAACTTCGTCAATACGTGACGGATTTTCAAAATTCAAAAACTGGAAATAAATTTCACCAAAATTCCAGAACAATGCCTCTACTGCAAATGGATTTCCACAATTCTGCATTCCAAAAAGTATTAAAAACATCATAGTTTCAGCAATCTCCGTCTTCCTTCAAACAATCGTTCATTGGTTCAAGCCTCCCCTCCAATAGCATACTTTCTTCCTCAGCATGATTCCACGTTTCCTGCGACTGCGTCGTAAATCTCGGAACTTTCTCGAATAAATGCTGACGTCATTGAGAAACTCAGCTCAAGCAGCCTGCTGGCATAACGTCTGCGTCATCCGTGCTTACGTCATGACTACCCACGTCATAACTATGACAGCCATAACTTTCTTTATAATTTTCAATATAGCCACCGTGGTCTCTACATAATTCAATTACGGGGGCATTCTCCCCTCACCACGTTTTAAAAACAGTTGCAAATTGTTTTTAAACTCAGTGTTACAAGTATCTCAACTCTCTTGAACACGAAATTGAATTATTACTGGCTTACTCTAGTATGATATTTCCTCTATGTTCCTTAATCATAAATCTCTTCTACTCTGGGTTGTGTGTGGTTAAATGCATTCTCTCCTCTCTACTTTCTCTTCTGTCCAGTATTTCTATTTTCTAAGTTCTGCTGGCTCGTAGAAGGTCCAGGATCGATTACAACATCCTGCCTTTTCTTTTGATTTTCGGCTTCTTTTTCCCGTAACTCCTTTAGGTATTGCTGGCTTTCCCTCTCTCTTTCCTGATATTGATCGGGTGTCATAACCTGACCTTGAGAATCCTGGTTTCTATTTTGGTTCTGGTTATTTCTATTATAATTTCTGTTATAACCATTATTGTTGTAATATCTGCCTCTTCCATTGTTGTAATTGCCTCGATTATAGTTCCAGCCTCTTCTCTGTTGATACGGACGGTAACCTTGCGATCTGTTATTCCTAAACTGATTGTTCCTGTGAGGACCTACATTGTCAGTTTTCTCTTCATCTGGCTTGTCAGTTTGTTGGACTTGGTCCATATAAACCGTATTTATTTCTTTAAAGTCATGCCTTTGACCTTTCTGTACCACGTTAGGCATTGGACTTGTGTAGTCTAACCTCCTCAGTAATTCATCCATGCTGGTCAAATCTCTTATGTTTGATGAAATGATTAGTCTCCTCACCTCCACAGGCAGCATACGAGAAATCGCATCAATTAATTGCTCCGTTGACAAAGGGGGTTGCAAAAATCTCAAGCGGGACAATTGACTCGTAAAGAAATCAGCGTACCGCGTTGGAAGAGTACCTGAGTATTTTCTTGAATAAACCTCCGCTCTTAACGAATTCTGCGCTTCGATGGACCAAAATCGTTTGATTAGCGCCTCTGCAAACTCGTCAAAGTTACTGAATGTGTATCTAAATGCGCGAAACCATTCCAGGGGTCCTCCAATCAAAAATCTCTCCACTATCTTCATCTCTCTCTCTCTCTCTGGGAATGTGAGCTTCGATGAAATAATCTTTGAGGTTCCTAACATACTCTATAGGCGTCAAACTGTCAGTGTTGCTGAACTTTTGTGGTTTGTCTTCGAAATTCCTGATGACCGTGACATTCCTCGGATATGAATCCGGGTAGTTTTTCCCACTATCTCGATAGTTCCACTCAGGTTCCATATTCCTCTCGTCATCTTCCTCCCTGAATCTGGATATACGTTCTTCAGGAGTCACGTCTCTCTCTTCTGGATCTAGGTTATATCTTCTGGCATAATTCCTATTGGTTTCGCAAGCCACGCCTACTGTATCCTTGTCAGTAATCTCCGTTAAGACTTTCTTGATTAACTCTTCTTTGTAGGTCTCCATCAAACTAGCTTCTCCTAGCTTCAAATTTTGCAACTTACTCGTCGTTTCATTTACATCAGAGACAACTTTATGAATCTGTTCCTCTAATGCAGATTTTAATGCTTGCACATCCTGACCTAATTGTGTTCTATCTTCTACTTGTCTCTCGGATAGCGAATCCATCCTGACGCTTAAATCTTTCCTAATCTGTACTACTTCATTGTTAATATCAATTTGAGTACTGGCAAGTTTTCTTTCAATACGTTCTTGAATTTGGGTTACATGTTCCCCACTTGACCTATTCCACTCGTCTTTCCATACTGCTACATTTGCCGTTAACATTTCTGCTATGTCTACTTCGATATCTTCTTTAAGTAATCTATTATGGTCTAATACCTGGGTTCTCATGACCTCTACATCAAACTTTAAACCTTCTAAAGATGCTGTCGTTCTAACCGACTCATCAACTAGCCTAGTCGTTAGTGCACTTATATTACGTGTACAAAGGGTTTTCGAATTTTCTATCTCTTCCCTGACTTTATTTACATCAGTTTGGACTTTAGTAATATCTACGAAAACTGTGTTGACCTCTACTTGAATTTTATTTATGTCACCTTGCATCTCGTTTACATCCGAATGAATGTTATTAATATCAACCTGAACATTGGATACATCAGTTCTAACAATTTGGATTCCTCTTTGGACTTCCTCAACCTTGTCTTGGACAGTCGCAACATCATTTTTAACAACAACTACCTCAGCCCTAGCACAAGAAATATCACCTCGAACATTAGCAACATCTAAATTCAACATTGTCAGATCTTTCTGTACTTTAGAAACATCAGTTTTTAAATCAGAAACATTTTTATGCACATTAGACACATCTATTTTAACCTCTGAAACATTTTTATGCACTTTGGATAAATCTTTTTTGGACATTGGACACGTCTGAGCGCATGTCAGTTACAGCATTCTCGATTCCTTGGGTATTAATCTGTAAACGCGACATATTATCCTCTAAGTGAGCAGAACTGGTCTGGAGAACTTTCATATTAGCAGACAAATTACTAGCATTCTCCTCCATTCGACTAGTATTCCTAGCTTCCATCTCCTTCATACTACTATTCATGCTAGCAGACATATTACTAGCATTTTCCTCCATCATCTGCTTCATACTGCTGTCCATGCTTGCTTTCAAGTTAGCAGACATCTCCTCTAACATCTTCCTCAAACTTTCGTCTGCCATTACAATATTATTCAAAATATAAACTGCTGTAGGGACATACATCAAAAGAGCAAAATAACAACATCTGAGCAACACTTTTCACCATATATAAATTTGATCAATTTTCTGTCTTAAATCTAACTTATAACTACCTTATAATTAACCTTCGAAGACACTTCATGTTGAAACAAACTCAAGCACAAGTTCAAATTTCCTTGGTCCATTTTAAATTATCCTAACACAAATAATTTACATTTACAATCCAAATAATTTAATTTTATCTTTAATATGACTAAAATGTCATAAGCCGGTCAAATAAAATAAGATTCCAGATCATAGGCGATTTTTCTAAGTTTCCAGCCTATTTAACCTTTCTCAAGTTGTATAAGATCTGATCTTTTCTGAGTGTAATTTTCCTACTACAATACAACATTTAATTCCTATATAATCACACTCTTAAATTCTACAATTGGCCTAGACATCTAACAAAGAATCAACCTCTTTATTGGAGTCTAACCGATCCACACGTTTTAGGTTTGCCAATTCTACTGGCGTTCAACCTGGTGATCCACTTATGTTGAATCATCCCCACGTATTAGGGTTGCCAATCCTTCTGTCCCCGTTTACCCAGATAGCAGGCTGTCAGATATCCGCCCCCTCAATCGGATTGCCAAAAATCCACCGCGCCGGCTCAGCTACACCAATGAAAATGGCACTGACAGATACTATCGAGATTTGAGCACAGAAGTTAACAAGGAATTATTGTGGAACACACCAAAATAGACGGGGGTCCATACTTACTTCTACTTACCTCTTATAAATATCTCGGGGATTGGGTTGACAACAGGATCTCTAAAGTATGCTCCCACAATAATCTTGACCATGACATTTAAAAATGAACCAAAACGAAGACAAGAACTTTGAACTGTACAAAAGCTTTATTTCAAATAAAGGGAATGAATTTAACAACTCAACAAAGTAAATGTGGCTATCAGTAGCCCATGTCAATCTGACTATGTCCTCCTGTAGGACTTGCAAAGTTTCATACAACATGTTAGCTCCCACGAGCTCAAAATAACGTAACATTCATAGCACACTTGGACTGGAAAAAAGGAAGTCAGGATGATACACATTTATAGAGCATTTGTTTTCTTTTAATAAACATGACACTGGTATTTATAGGCGCAAGGCCAGAGTGTAGACGACCTCGTCCGCTGATAACCAGTTGTCTGGCCAGCTGTGGTCTACCCTTCAAACCTGACACACACCTGTCAAATGGGCTCCCTTGTCAAGCCACGTTGCGTAATAATCCAGCACTCTCTCAACAGTTTTTAAATGTCCGCAAGACATCACAAAAATATTGTTACGCAAATCTTTCAAATGCTTTACTCAAATACCACTGGATTATTCTGACAATCCCTAAACTTGTTTAATTAGCATCCAAATGTTTAATAAGCATTGTTTAGAGTATAAAACAAACTCTTAAATGTTTATAACAAAAACTCATAAATTAATTTATAACAATTAGAAATTGTTTATAATATTGTCGAAGACAATTACAAAAATTTTAAACACGCCTTTAACATTACTTCCGTTCCACATTATTGTCAAAGATATTTACATTATTTATTTACAATATTAACATTTAAATTATTCAAATTATTAATTTGAGAAATACATTAACCACATGTTCATCCGGTTGGTAATTTTATAATCGTGTCCATATAATCGACCAATGAAGGTTAGTTATACATGTTAATGTCACAATCTGGTTTAATAAATGTTTAATAATTATTATAATTATTTGTGACGGTAATCTTCATTCAAAATCTTATCTCAAATTCTTTCAATACTCTTGTTAATTATAACAGTAAATTCACTTGATTAATTTTCAAAGGACAAATACAATACATTCCTGCGGTAAATACGTCGCTTATATAAAAAAAATGCACCAAACTGCATTAAACATAGGCCCAAAATTCATCATATATTAATATATACGGCATCAAAATCATCCACAGAATTTTGCAAAAACCTCCACTAACAAATTCTTTAACATTATCAATTACTGTGGGAACCTCCTTCATTTACTTCAAGGGCATTATACATCAGCGACTTTCAACAGGTCCGCTGCACTGGCGATTATACATTCATAGGTCCACTTCAAAAATTCTTATAATCATTAATAGTTTCAAAACTGTTGTCATTTAACCTTCGTGGATTTCATTCATGAATCGAAATGAAGTAAAAATTTGCCAATCACAAACAAATTTAATAGTGAATACGCTTATATACGCCTCTCTGGTCTATCAAAATTTAAGATTATCATCTTCAAAGTACTGTAGTATAAAAATACTATCATCAAACAAAGTGCGACTAAACTGCAAAATAGTCGAATAGAATCCAATTAGACTGTGGAATGCAAACATTATTATTCAACTCTCTAATCGAGAAAAATCTCCTAACAAAAGTTCAAGATTTTAATGCATTCAATAATACATAATTTAAGTTCATCTTTCACAAAATTGTCTATGATGCAATGGTCGTTCAAAACTGTGTTCAAAAATGTCTGTGTTGCAATCAATTTCAAATAACGACTGGTATTTCCAAGATCGTCGACAACGCAAGAGATTTTAACGCTCTAAAATCATTTAAATGTTCTTCCTTCTTGATGATGACAGAAAATTGGTCAAAGTAATTAAACTGGGGTAGAAATTACTTTAATAAAGTGACACGCTGTCTGAAGTTAAATCTGCCATGAAAATCATTAACTTATAGTCAAATCGTGACTACCAAAAATAAGCAAATTATTGAAATATCTAAATATCAGTCTCAACTGATCCAAAATCATTTAACTATGCCCATGACATAACAATGTCTTAATAAATCGTCGAAAAAAGGCATAACTCATCAAGGTGTACTGAGAATAGGAATCTCAAACAAGAATATAGGGCAAAATACATGAGGACAAAAATATGGGAAAATGGTTGCTCAAATATTGCTACAAAACTCAAATACAATAAACGTTCACGACTACCTTATCTGCCGATTGACGTTCCAGAGGAAAATTCCCCAAAGAAGACTGCTGATGGATCCATTTCACCAAGTTAAAGCTGAGCTCCATCCTCGAAACAGGAAATAGCACCATCAGAGAATCGAACTGCTTCCTTCTCCGGAAATTGCACTGCTCCATGAAGACGTAAGACATCCTTCCGGCAAAATTCTTCTTTGTGAGTCGGGACTACCCTGACCTCTCTTGAAAAATCCCTGAAGATCTTGTAGAAAATCGCCATGAAGATTTTTGTAGTAATTTCCATTGAAATATTCATATTCAGTGAGTATGAAATCGTTTTCATTGCTGTTTGATAGTATTCAGCGTTGAGCCACGAAACATGGGTGTAGATGGTTGTTCACCACATGTCCGCTTGTATGGAATAGCAATTAGCGAAGTTCCATGTTGCTATCTTACTCCAACGATGTATGTCCCAATTGCATTAAAGTCCTTTAGCCTTCCATCTTCTCTTCGGTTATAGTAATAGAAGAACAAACTGCCGTATTAAACTGCTCCATAATACTGTAGCGTTGTGTCACACAAGCAATCAGAAGTCTCCCTGTTATACAAGCAGTGTCAGCCGTAGCGTAGGATCTGGCGATACAAAGTGCTTCTCAGGTAGCGAGAAAATCACTTTTGTCAGACGTCTAAAAGTGCTAATATCTTCTGAAATAACTATTTGAAATTGTTCAAATTTCCTACACTGGTTAATGTAGCACTGCACAATATGATTAGCTTATAAGCAACCGCTAACTGTTCATAGCCACTCTTGTAGACGCGTTATAATGTGCGTTTTAACTTCACCTAGTTTTACTCACAGTAAACTTGCACTGCTTGCCTGCTTGAATATCGTTTAATGCGGTGGCTTCACCACGCGTTATAAAGACGACTCTTTCTAATATCACTCGACGTTTCACCATATGACGATTTGAGATATGCGATATGAGACCTGACGATTGAGCTATCAGACGATTGAGACTCCTCTCTTCTGCGCAAGGCCTTTTATAAACTTCATAAGGGGCGTATCCATCCCTTCCATAGCGAGTTACTGCGTCATCGCTCGAAGTTCCAACTTCGTCAATACGTGACGGATTTTCAAAATTCAAAAACTGGAAATAAATTTCACCAAAATTCCAGAACAATGCCTCTACTGCAAATGGATTTCCACAATTCTGCATTCCAAAAAGTATTAAAAACATCATAGTTTCAGCAATCTCCGTCTTCCTTCAAACAATCGTTCATTGGTTCAAGCCTCCCCTCCAATAGCATACTTTCTTCCTCAGCATGATTCCACGTTTCCTGCGACTGCGTCGTAAATCTCGGAACTTTCTCGAATAAATGCTGACGTCATTGAGAATCTCAGCTCAAGCAGCCTGCTGGCATAACGTCTGCGTCATCCGTGCTTACGTCATGACTACCCACGTCATAACTATGACAGCCATAACTTTCTTTATAATTTTCAATATAACCACCGTGGTCTCTACATAATTTAATTACGGGGGCATTACCATCCCGGCATTTGCCCGAAGACGAAGTGGGACACCACGGAAAACCGCTTCGAGGATGGCTGAGGTGGGAATCGAACCCCCTCTACTCATTTGGACCACCCGAGGCTGAGTAGACCCCGTTCCAGCTTTTAGTGCCGGGAGTGTCCGAGGACATGTTCGGCTCGCCAGAATTTGTAGCTGCTTCTACTGTATGCGGACACCCATGGGATGAGATACAAATACCGTCGCGTGTGGAGTGTTTTCTGGGGAGGAAAGTGTGAATGAGGAATTGTAATATGTAATTGGTCAATACGGATAAAATTGTTACCAATTTTAAAAATGGTTAACGTATAGGCCTACGCATTTTACGAGGAATTGGAAGGTAGTGACTGTGGCCTATACTCGTAGTTAGGGATCAACCCCGGCATTTGCCTGGAAGGAAGATGGGAAACCACATTATAATAATAATAATAACATATATAATTGACACCAACTTAATACAATTATACGCAAAGATATGATAGACAAGTGACATTTGAAGTGTGTAATTTTGTAGGCAAGCTGTTTGTCCTTTCTGCTGGTACGTTTCACTTACTCCTTTAGGAGACACTTGTTTTTGGAATATTCAAGAAAGGTTAACCCTCTATTTCGCGTTTCATTTGGGCACCTAAAAACAAAACCACAATCCGAAATAAGAAAGGGAATAATCACGGGCGATTTATTGCCAATGAAAATCAAATGGAGATTCACTTACCGGAAGTTCGCTATGCATAAGCTTCGGTGCCATTTTGAATCATGGAAGCTCTATGGCAAAGCTTTTGCTAGGAGCAGATGTAATCACTCCCGTTGCAACTAGCGAAATGAACGTTACTCTTCACTTACGCTGCAACACATGGACTCCTCCGCATACGGAACTCAATGTGTGCGCATGCACCATCAGTTAATAATCGTGCTTTAACCAATTACTTCCTACAAGTCCATGTGGATTTTAAAATTATTTATGAGTTGTTGAAACTCATGTGAAGGTTACAAACTTGACAATTTCGCTGCACGTATAAAGTTTTACGTACGAACAAAGTAAGTGTTGTGCATCGAAGCAGTTAGTTGTTACTTTCGTTTACTGACGTAACCGAATGTTGCTCATAAAGTCACAATATAGCCTAGGCCTAGATATAAGACGCCTTGAACGTAACAGGCAGTTCTGATAGCAACAACCTTCAAGGTCATCCGTGCCATATTAATGATACCTTCCCACTTAGCGTGATAACTGCAAGTAGGTGAAGGGTGCGTCCTAGCTCCTACCAGCATGATAACAACTGACTTCTGGCACACGTACCTCAGGGAAGAAGCATTTACGTTTTTTTTAAACCAACTTCAATGATACCGTTTCATTCTCTCAAATTGGTCTGCCACGTGACGCAGTGTCTAACCTTCTTGACTGTCACCACTGAGGTCCGGGTTCGATTGTCGGCACTGCCAAGAAATTTAATTCTGGTCTGGGGGCCTCAGCTTCATGAGGCAATACTGCGAGGAGGTGGGTTCGATTCACAACTCAGCCAAAGTGGAAATGATTTCCAGTGGTTTCTCCACTTCTACTCCAGGAAAATGCCGGGATGGTTCCTAACGTAAGGCCACGGCCGCATCCTTCCCAATAAACACTACTACTACTACTACTACTACTACTACAGACACCTCAATAACACAGGTTACCAGACAAATTCTACACACACCCAAGTACATGAGGCTAAATGACCACGATGTCCAAGCCCCTCAAATGAAACAAGTAGGCTACAACAACTCTCTCAATTTCGTAGACCAGAATGAGCTGTTAAACATCGTAATAGCCACGAGTATAGAAAAGTGCCCCAAGGCACATTCCATGTCTCAATTACGTATTGGGTGGCTACAGTAGTTTGAGAACCAACACAAGTAGATAACATTTCTTTAAACACTTTTTTGAAGAAAAAAAAACAGCCATGTTTGAGCATTAGCGTTGTCAAGGATTCTTATGAGCAGTATTATTAAAACGTAATCGCTGACGTGCTCACATCATATCTTGAAATTTATACCCATCCACCCCTTCGAAAGACAGTTTTTGGTTAATCAACGTGGGAGTGAAACTGGAGCATAGCAGTTAACAACATAGGATTGTTAGGCCTATGTTGCTGTTAATAAATAATTTTCGGGGCTTGGACATCTTGGTGATCAACATCAGCCCCGTGTTCTTGAGCGTGTGTCCGATTCGGCTCTTATCCTGTGTTTTTGTGGTGTCTGTAGTAGTGTGTGTAACTAATTATTAGGGTCCGGAATTGGATATATCACTTCGAGACACTCACATGCGTTGACCTGGTATCGAACTCGGTTTGCCTTGGTGAAAGGCAAGCAGCTTGACCACTGCACCATTTCACCAGTTATTTTAAGGCGAGTCCTGGCATTTATATGGGAAATCCTAGAGGGAATCACACTCCGGGTAACTATTGTCAGCACCGGGATTCGAACCACCGATCTTTGGTGAGCGATTTGAGCATAGGATGATGATGTCCATTCATTGTAGGGATTTGAGACATATTGGTCATAAGCCCCGTGTAGTTGGGTGTGTATATCTGTCAACCTGTATTTATGTGATGACTGTAGTAGTGTATGTAACTATTAGGAGCAGGGAATTGAAGGTACTAAGTTATCCGGGCATTTTCATGGAGGGAGTGTGGAAAAATCTGGGGAAAATCATACTCAGGATAGCCGCTGTCAGTGCCGGGATTTGAACCTCTGATGTCCGGACTTTCTGCAGCGGTGGTGCCTGATTTAACGAGCAAACAACGCCGCGACTTTTGAGTATAGTAGGTGTGAAAAGTCTGTAAGCAATCTGAAGTTTATCGACGAACTGTTTCAAGAACACTGTTTTTGACTCAGTTGCGGAGCCGAATTGCGTTAAGTCACGCTCCATGACTAGACTGTAATGGGACTGCTGAGCCTTCTGAGATCTGACGTTCCGATTCCGGTGCTAGTAGCGACCGTCTTGAGTGCGATTTTCCCAACACTTAACTCCAGGCAAATATCTAGATAATTCCTTATTTCAAGCCCCAGAGCACCTACTCACATACCCAAATCTACGACTCTATCAATTGCAGTAGGTACTACAGTCACCACATGAACACATGCTATTATGCTACTTCAGTACAAATCACACAGGACTAATGACCAAGATATCCTAAGCCCCTGAAATGAATTAACAACAGCAACACAAACAACAACCCTACTGGTCGCTGTTTTGCCTCTTGTTTTGTTTACCGACAAAGCAAGGTGACACGTTTAACACCCACGTCAGTCATGTGTGGGCTGAAGATAATCATCACGCCACTTTCATTCGTTGTCGGTCCGCCTCGTTGCGTACTAGCTTGCACATTGTTGGCTGTCACCGTGGAGGCCTGGCTCTGTCAGGAAATTTAACCCTCTCAGTGCCACGCGCCGATCAGATCGGCTCTCGCTGCTCGCGCCAAAAGTGCCAAAGCCGATTCAATCGGCGCGCTGTTTATCTTATATTTATAGATGTCTGTAGGCATATGTCCGTGATTATTTCATACTGTTGGAAAGACGAGGTTTCAAGCTTGCCTGTGCGGTGTTGACTTTTTCCCTTCGAAGTCTGTTACGCGATAGGTTTAAGTTTGTATTCATGCCCTCTGTTTGCGCTCCCCCAAACACACGTGTTCCCGCCAAAATTGCGGTGCAGTTGTTTCCTTCTAGTTGACGTTTTCTGCCTACAGATGTATCTAGGAACTTTCTACAGCTGGAAACGTAGTTTTTTTTCGAATATGACTCTTAGGTGTCATTAATTTAGGCTCAAAACAGATTTTTTTTTACAAAAAAAAGTGAATTATTATGAGAAAACCTCAATTAAAAAGGGTTAGATGCCGTATTTACTTTTATGAACATAATGTATGAAAGAATGAGGTATTGGTTATAATGCAAAGAAAAAATTATGATTCTATCGTTGGAAATGTGGCATTTATGATTTTTTATCGAATAGTCTGCATGACCATTGAAAATGGCTTGGCATTCTTGGCAAGTATTTCAGGAAATGGCTTGGCACTAAGGGGGTTAATTCTGGTCTGAGGGCTGGAACGAGGTAGACTCAGCCTCGTGAGGCAAAACTTAAAAGACGCATGTTTGATTCCTACCACAGCCATTCTGGAAGTGATTTTCCTTGGTTTCCCACTTTCACTCCATGCAAATGCCGGGATGTAATCTAATATAATGCCACGGCCACTTCTTACCCCAAGCCTACCTCAATGACATTTAGACACATTAGTACAGACATCACAGTACCATAAATTATACACACACCCAAGTACTCGGGACTATATGACTACGATGTCACAAAGCTCCTTAAAGAAACAACAACAACAACAACTCATTCGTGGTCACAACGTAGTTTGGCGATGCATATGTGGACAGGCAAAAGCGTGAATGCGCGGTACAACCACCTGTCCTCACCAAAATGGGTGAGGTTCGAATCCCGGTGACAGTGGGATGGAATTTTCCCTGAAACACATAGTGATAGGAAGGTTCTTCTTCTTAAGTACTCAATCCATGGATTGGTCTGCGGCAGTTCTCCAGTCGGCTCTATTTATAGCTTTCCTCTTCATCTCTTCATAGTTTCTGCATCCTACACCATACATGATTTGCTGTACATATTGTAGGCGTGGTCTTCCTCTACATCTTTTGCCTTCAACCATTCCCTCCAATACCGTTTTCAGCAGGCTATCGTGTCTCAAAATGTGTCCTATCTAGTCCTCCTGATCTTTATTCTTTTCTATAAGATATAATTTTCCTCCACCGCTGTTAAATCTCCGGCCAAAACCAAAATACTGTATACACGATGACCCACTTAACCCTTTCACCGTATATATATATATCTGAAACAAACACACATGTTGGAAAACGACTTTCACAGGCATGAATGCAGGAAAGGGGCTAATTGAAGTAAATAATACTGGTCATTCAGAAACGTAAGCAAATATGATGTTCAACATAAATGTATGTGTTTTTAAAAGGACACCCCAAATTATTTATTGGGAAATTGATAACATGGAAACTCACATTAAAAGGAAGGAAGCTTTAGTTTTACGTGACCGTTAATCTCACGATCATGAGCCACGGGACCTCCTTTTTACTTGGAATCCGAACCACAGTATATAGCATTTCACTTCAAAAATATCACATGTATTGCCCGGAAATCGAACCTGGTCTACCTTGGTGAGAGGCAAACAGCTTGACCGCTTCGCCAAGCTCATATCATTAATAGCCTACAGTTACAAATACGGACACAGGCTGTAGAAAGAAACAACAAGGCAACACAGGGGAAGGATACCACTTTGCAAGCCCTAGTGGCGTTATCCTACCTGCCATGCTACTCACTGACAGTCGTCATTCAGTCACGTTCCGGTGAACTCGTGTGTTGTGAAACTGGCTGCTTAAGCTGATGATGGTGAGTCAACACTTAGCACTCAGGTGATGGATGGCAAGTGTATTAATGGGAATCTCCCTTCAGATTACGCACGCAGAAATCAGGCACATGTGTCCAATTTATGTGCATTCGAAAAAAGAACAACAATATTTTTAAAACAAAAGTTAATGCTATCCTAGATCTACAGGCCCGTAAGAGAATATATTATTATTATTATTGTTTTATACACATAACACATAACACATTGCTGGTACAGCACAACATAACTATACGGGCTTCAGGGAACCAACGTATAGTTACTGGAACAGCCACTTCTAAGCTGGAAAGTCGTTACACTTGAACTTCCGAACGATTCGGGTTGTTGAAAGAACTACTGACTTCTGCATTAGTTTGTACAGTTGAGTAGTCTATCCAGATCCAGTTCTTTAAGGCCTTGGAGCAAGGTACTTGGGATCACACTCGTACTTGAGACGATGTTATTATTATTTTTATTATTATAAATTGTTTCTACACAGTTTTTCCGGTCTTCGTTAAAATTTCGGTGGGCTTACACAAGAAGCTCCTTTGCTGGTTCAATCAGTATTCTAGAACTTCTTGGCTATATAACAGCTGTCTAGTATTACTGTCCTCGGTAATATCTGATAGAGTCAGTTGGCGTAGAGTTGTTTTGGTATCATGTGGTAGAGGTTACAATTGGGATGGCAGTGGCTGCCTGTTGTTTTCAAAGACACATTTCTGTTGTCAAGTCCATATATTTGCGACATTGTTCGTGATTCTCAGGTCTGATTGCAATGTCTATAGGCCATGTGTTCTTGTGCATTTTGTCTATTACAATGAGATCGCGTTCACTGACAACTATTATCTTGTTGGTAATGAATGATCGTGTAGTCTCCGGAGAGGCCAAGTGCAGGTCTTTCGAGTTGACGCCCGTAGGCAACCTGCGCGTCGTAATGAGGATGAAGTGATGATGAAGACGTCACATACACCCAGTCCTCAGACCATGGGAATTAACCCCAGGAGATTAAAATCCCTGATGGCTCGGCCGGGAATCGATCCCAGAGGACATCGGGCCAAAGCCTAGTGCGTTAACCATGTAGCCACGGAGCCGGACAGTGATGACAGAGACATTACAATGTATTTTAAATCTGCCATTTTCTACTATGGGTTGCGGTTGAAGTCTGTAGTATGAACAATGCACTACGTTGGCTTGTCGGTGAACGTAGTCCCTTTGTGCACGTATTGAGCATATTGTTAGTATGTGGTCGATGGTTTGAGTTTTGTTTCGGCACCTTCGGTATGTGTTGATGTGTTGTCTTTGATGATATAGGCTACCTTCTGAAGTTTTGGATCTTTTTGGACACTGTCCTGAATAGCCATCATAAATACTTCTTTTTATAGATGTAGGACACCTTTAGTTAACCACGAGTTATCTGCTTGTTTATAATTTTATTGAGAATTGAATTTATGATAGTGTTTGCTATGAATCTGCTATGGTGCATGTAAACATCTACTTCCATTGTATCAGTTTCTAGCCATTCAGTGAGATCCTGTTGATTCAGATATAGGTGCATATAACTTAGTTCTCATCAAGTTCAACTATCACATTCTGGAGATGAGAATCAAGTCTATCGTAGAAATACCGCCGAAGCTGAGTTGTGTTGTACGTAAATACTAGGTGAATCAGCTGCCCCTAATAATATTGTTTTATGCATCCCAACTAACGCTTGTAGTCAGGAAGGTCGATATATCTCTGTCTGCATCCCGTATGGTACTACTGTAATGTTCTGCAAGCATATCCTGCAAACGATACTGAACTCTATTATTTTTTCCATCGTATTAGTCTGTAGTCATATAGAGGGAAAAATAATATTGTTCTGCATCGTTTGCGGGATATGCTTGTAGTGCATTACAGTAGTACCATACGGGATGTAAGCAGAGAAATATCGACCTTCCTGATAACAACGCAAGTTGGGCTGCTTAAACGATATTATTAGGGGTAGCTGATTCACCTGGTAGCCTATATAATATATAATATAAGATAATCATAGATAATGCTCTTACAACCACATTATGCATTGTGATACTACACGCAATATATGTTTTCCAAGATATAATTAACGCTGAAACAATTATATTTTCATCTCGGATGCAAATAAAATTCTGCTAGCCACATGAGGGCAGAAAATTACTACGATCAAGAATTATAACCAATTAAAAAAACTATAACAGTTACAATAAATTACAAATATATTAAGGCCATGTTGAATATATAGTGTATGTTCTCAGAAATTATTCACTCAAATAAGACGGAAATAAGCCAGAAAGCTAATGTTTTAGCATTAGTAGACATAGAACGTAAAGACCTCAATTTCAACTTTAGCACATTCACCAGATTAGATAGCAACTGCGATAGATGCACCAATTTATAAATATTTGATAAACAACTTAGATGAACTTTTAAGTAAATTTAAATCAAAATGTGTAAGTAGCAGAAGAAAAGAGGAGGGTTGAAGCGTTTGAAATGTGGCGTTACAGGAGAATGATGAAGATCAGATGGGTAGATAGAGTTACAAATGAAGGGGGTATTAAGACGATTGGGAGAGGAGGGATGTTTCTGGCGGCTGCTAATGAAGAGAAGAGATAGGTTGGTAGGACACATAAGTTACTAAGACACCCAGGAATAGCAAACTTAGTTATGAGGGGCAGATGACCTCGATTACAAAGGGTAGAATATGTAAGTCAAATTGCCTCGGATATAGGGCGTGATAGCTACTGTATGTAGAGATGAAACGATTAGCTCAGGACAGGGAAGCATGGAGGGCTGCATCAAACCAGTCAATAGACTGAAGACTCAAACAACAACATGTTATAATTAATTCTGTGCTGAAGGAGGACCCATCGCAGTCTGAAACATGTACGCAGTTAAGTATTGAACTATAAAAAGTTTTAAATATTCATTTATATTTTCAAATTTCAGCACCTTTCCAAATACACAAACAGTCAGCGGCACTACAATAACATAACTTAAGTTGCAGGACAGCATTCACAAACACTTCTTTAAAGGGATATCATCATGGTAATCTTGTTTAAATATTGTGAGTTAAGAACTTGTAACATTGTTAGGATTGTATTTATAGGTTTAAAACATGATACTCTATTTCCTTACTTGGAAGGAAGGTAAAGAAGCCTGAAATGGTTAGCTAACACCACAACAATAGGTAGGTTGTGTAGTTGCTGTTTTCTTTCGGTAGATAAAACCCCACCCACAGCTGTCAACGCGATCCTTGTGACCAAGGACAGTCGGACAGTGAGATATGGGTGATTAAGTCCGTGCATAGAATAACAGACAGTGATCGCCTTACTCTGATAAGTGATTAAGTCTCTTTTTATCTTCTTGTTGCCGTTGTTGTTCCCTTAGGGTCTTGAAGCTTTGTGGTGATCAGTCTCAATGCAGTCTCATAGCCTGTAATACAATGAAGTGTATACAGGCCAGGACTGCTTACAGGAAAATTATATTGCTCAAGGTCATCCAATAATTTCCCTCCAGTCGTAAGTTAAAATACAACTTTCAGATCAAAATTGATGGGAAGTTGCTATAGCCTAGTTGCAACCCTGATTTTTAACATACTGGATCCTATATAACCACTCTGATAGCAAAACCAACGATTGTTGCTTGAGAGCTTAGTCAGAGATAGCCTAACTCTGTTCCAACAACATATTAACATGACCCCCAGAGGGTGGCATGATGAGGCAGTGGCAGAATTGTTCGTCTTTCATCTGGAGCGCTGGAGTGGCAGCAGAGTGTAATTTTAAACTGAAAAATCATTTGGTGTCAGGAAGGGTATCTGGTCTTAAATCTGCGGTCTAAATCAAAATAAGCCAGGTTGTCTCCGGTGGAAAATGAAAATCCGCAGCCTGCTTCTTGTCCACCGACCGGGCCAGGGAATGAAATGAATGAAGCCACAATCTAGCGGCGAGGATAAGAACTGTGCCGGCTGCCGAAGCCTGTCGCACTCCCCTGGGACAATGATTAAATGAATAACAGATGAAATTAAATGACAGTGGAGAGTGTTGTTGGAATGGAATTTGTGACAGGGAAAACCGGAGTACCTGGAGAAAATCCTGTCCGCCTCCGCTTTGTCCAGCAGAAATCTCACATGGAGTGACCGGGATTGGAACCACGGACCCAGCGGTGAGAGGCCGGCGTGCTGCCGCCTAAGCCACGGAGGATCAGCTTGTCTTCGGTGGAGTATTTAAAAATGCTTCCCGATTCCAACCATCCCTGTCGCGTCGGCTCAATCAGCACGTCCACACCCTCCTCTCTCTTTTCTGATCAACTCTGATTGGTGCAGTAGCACATTCACTACAGAGCATTTAGAAATCCTCACCTGGTCCAGACAATACCACTTTCTGAGAAGAGTAAACTGTAACAGACGCTGAATCGTATGATATCCACTCATCGTCAGATAACACTGTAAACTCGTCATTATCACAGATCATACAGTATTTCAAAAATAGCTTTGCCTATTTGAGAGATATTCCAAGCAACAAAAGAATAAAATGTTTTACCATGTGCTGACCATGAAATGATGAAAAAAAAAACACTTCTTTAGGTTTGGAAAAGTCATATCAATTTATTATCCATTAAGATCCACTGCCTCTTGGGTACAGATGATTTCAAAACCACTCCAAAGCTTCTTCTAAACGTTATAACTCTATATATGTGTGTTTGGGTTCATCCTCGAAATATACTTTTATACACATAAATCGTCCCCACTTTTTACAAGATTACAGCAAACAATGTGTGCGAGTATCCTACCTTCACGCAGAAAGCTAGACCAATCGAAATTGACCTCGCGTGCGAAAGCTATAACAGTAACAATAATTGGCATAGTAAGCTCGAAGGCCTGGGCGGCCTCTCTCTGTGACATAGGATCGGAGACAAGGAGGTTTTCTAAATATGCGCTCTGATCACCCCCAATTAAGATGAGATGTTGTAAGCAATATTGATATGAAGCCATATGTGGAATAATACACACAATGATAGCAGTGAAGGAATGTTTGAATATGTAGACCAACTCACCATTCACGCATATAGAAAGAAAATATCAGATTTTCAGGGAACTGTTACATTGTACACAATAATTTCACCTATGAACCCACACTCAAGGAAACTGAAAAAACAAGTAGTTTCGCGAAGAACTAAATGGCCTATTTTCATGTATTATCCTACTTATGTTAATTGCCTCTATCAACATACAATATTTCAGTTTGATTGCTATAAAAGATTCGTGGATATTGAGAACCGTTTAAATATTTTAGATGGTCGCCAATTTGGATTTTATATATGTAGGTCATATAGTTATGAGTTATGTACTATAAGATGACGATTATTGCGTAGGTTCATTATTCAAACGTTGACTTCGAACGCATGATTAGGACACAAGAAATGAAAACTTATTATAATTTTGAAATTTTGCACAGCCACCATCTTCACGTTATGTAAACAATTAAATTAAATTAGTTGTCAGTGCATTACAATGTGTATAAACATTTGCTGTACCAAGTTTCACTGCGTTCGGATGGTTAAATCGTAAGGAAAGTATATTTAAATATTTCAAATTTGCTTGGTCCCCATGTTCGTTTTGTTGTTAACCGGTGTTTGAAAGTTACATAGATGAACTTATAGTAGTGCCCTTTATCACCGTACAAAATTTCAGGGTGATATCAGTGATCGTTTCGGAGATATAGAATGCTGATGAAATATTTCGCACAACCACCATGTTGGATTGGAGGGACGTAATAAAATTTGAAGGGCTCGGTTAGGGTCGGCTAAAATATTACTATTACCTTACTGAGTTTGTTTAAAATCACTCGAGCCGTTTGGATTTTATTAGGGGGACACACACATACGCACACACACACACACACACACACACACACACACATACAAACACATGCATGGACAAAAGGTGATCTCATAAGTCTATTTTTTCATAAATGAAAATAGGCTAAAATTAGGAGCAAGAATGCCAATTTAATGGAAAATAACAGTTATGATACACCATTGGGAGAAAAGAGAAAAAGAAACGCACTTAAAGAATATTAAACGAGCACTCAAATACTGTTACTGGAACTGTAAGTGGTTCATGAACAGTGCAGAACACAATAATTAAAGTTTGTAGTTTCAGCATTAAAAGAATACAAATGTTCTCATTTTGAATCCAAATATAGTGTTTTGCAACGTCTTTGATTATCAGATTTAGCTTCTTGCAGTAAATATGTCATAAATGAGGATTTTGTGCAATATGTAGCATTTAGAACTAAATAATTCATAATGATGTTATTGGTTTTATGTATCTTTTAACTACTGTGGCTATTTGAGACACTGGGGTGCCGGAATTCTGCCCCGAAGGGGATCTTTAACGGCTCCCTCGCATTTGTAGACCCTCCAAATGCTAACGGACTGCGCCAGGATTCAATCCTGCAATATGATATAGCATCTCGTCATATTATCTACGAATTATTACAGAAAACAGCTGATGCAAGCAGGCAAGTTTAAACTATAATTGTGCATAAAACAGTCAGACCACTTCGTGATATAGTGGTTAGCGTTCTTAGCTGTCGTCCCGGAAGTCCGGTTTGGAGTCCCGGCTCTGCCAAGAAATTTGAATTCTGGTGTGCGCACACTCAGCCACGTGAGGTAAAACTGAGAAGAAGAGGGGTCGATTTCCACCTCAACCATTCTGGAAGTGGTTTTTCGTGGTTTACCCCCTCCCACTTTTGCTCCAGGAAAATTCCGGGATGGTACTTAAATTAAGGCCACGGCCACCACCTACCCAAAACCTGACCCCAATTGCAAATACACATACTAGTACAGCCATCATCATCATCATCACACAGATTACACACACACATGGAACTACATGACCACAGTGTCCAAAAGTCTGAATGGAGGAAACTGCCGCCCTTGCCCTGATACAGGTGTGTGTTTGTAGTTGAGAGGTAGGATTGGAGAGTTAACAGTCATAATGTTGGGAAAGGCACCATCATAGCATTTCCCTCAAGTTTTAAGTTCAAGGAGAGTAGTCGTTGGAATTAGAACTCACGTGTCACCCAATGTTTGGTTATTTTGCCACATTGGTAATTGCTGTCGCGACCAATCGGTCGGTATGTACTTTTCTGTGTTTTGTTTTCTGCACTCAAACCGTTTCTTTGCTGACGTTTCACAATTTTATCATCGTGCTTCTTCAAAATGGAGATTCAGATTAGAATAACGAGAAAGGTTTCATTTTGAAGTCTTACGCTACAGATATGTCCGCTTTAACAGTATGGCTACTGCACTGTATTGGAGAACAGCGCTATTTGATTTTAAAAAAGATTACCTCTCTTGTTGCACGGGCTTAATCAAAAATATTACCGGTCAGTGCATGTGAGATTTTCGAAGTGAAATGCCATGTCCTGTGGTTCGGATTCCACGTAAAAAGGAGGTCCCGTGGCTCATAATCACAAGATTCACGGTCACGTAAAACTACAATCTTCCTTCCTTCTTCCTTCAAGAATATTAAGGCAGAATATTATTTATTTTAATGTATAATGTATTTATTTTAATGTATTTTTATTTTTTAGCCTAATTATAATTATTATTAATTTTAATTTGTGTTTTCTTTAACACTTTTGGTTGATTGGTTGGTTCCCCAGTTTAGGGGCTGCGACAACGTAGTCATGTAGTCCCGTGTACTTTGGGTGTGTGTAGAATCTGTCTGATAACCGGTGTTAATTGTGATGACTGTATTAGTGTGTGTTATCTGTTTTTAATTCAAGTAAGACTGCCGACATTGAATTTTCAAATAGTTCCCACTTTTGCCGCCAAACGCCACCGTCAACAACTACTAGTTCAGAACTTAGCTACTAGACGCCACCGCAGTCGGCTCTTGGCAACGATCGTAGGAACCTAAGAGCGTTGTTTACATTCTTAACCTATAGTCTACAATTTAGCTTCACACAGGTGTAATTAGTGGAAGGTTCTTTAACATGCCATAAATCTATGACATGGGACCGCCGGCTTTACGTCCCCTCCGAAGGAAGGCATACTGAGGGATTTTTAACGGTCTTAAAAAATCCGATGACTTCGGTCGGGTTTGAACCTGCTATCTTGGGCATAGAAGCTCAGTATGCTACCGACTACGCCATCGAAGCCGCTTATTTTAATATTTATATTATTTTTATAATCTAATAAAGATTAAGATTATAAAATTATTAAAATTTTAATTTCTATACGCTTATTTAACAGGCCGCGGTGGCGACTCGGCCATCCTGAAATGGTTTTCGTGGTTTCCCATTTTCACCACCAGGCAAATGCCGGGACGGTTCCTTTCAACAGGTCCACGGCCAATTTCCTTCGAAACTCCCTTCTCTGACCCTTCCGTAATTAGACCCAAGTTAGCGGTCACCTGAGTGATCGGCCTGTCACCATCCCCAGTTGTATCTGATGACAAAGTGTGTTCAGCTCCAAGAAACAGTCCTTGCGACGGTAGAGGAATGATCCCTCGTAGAATCCGTGGGTGAAGCCGAGCTGGGAGGATAAGCGATAAATAAAAATAAATAAAGTTTATTTATTTTTAATTCTAATTTTTATTATAATATTTCTTTAGTTTCTAATTTATAAATGAAAATATTAAGCACCTTAGGTCAAGGAGATAAAGAAATAATGCTTTTGGTTTTCAGAAAATTAACAATTTCAAAAGTAAATTCATTGAAAAATGTCTGAAAAATTTAACCATGTGCATCTTTGTTAATATAGATTGTCCTTAGAGTAGGTGGTTCATATACAGACCACTAATCTAGTTTGTTAGTTAGTTATTGGGGTTTGAAGGGGTGAAACAGCGAGGTAATCTGCCCCTAAACTACTAATCTATAAAGAGTTAAGTTAGGAACCATCCCAAAGTAGAAGTGACAAACCTAGGATAACCACTTCCAGAATTAAATTTCTTGGCAGAGCCGGGAATAGAACCTAAGACCACTGGATCCGGAGTCTCAATACGTACCCGGAGACCACAGAAGACGGCTCCGTTTAAAATGGACGTCGCTCTACGTAATCGATAAACAGTCTTTATTTGGGCTAAATCCTCCAATCTTTAGAAACGCTGGAGAAGGGAGCCTGACGACTCCCGAAATATTGCAAATGAATGGATTAATAGCGGCGTAATATGAGTAGGCCAAGAAACCGAAGTTCAGTGCTTTCATTTCAGACCACGACTACTTTTGAAGGCCATCCTCAGTGTGGATTTTCAGGTCCTTTCGAATCAATCTAGCCAATTTGGAAACTATATTCTACTGTAGTTTGTTGCTGGATTCATGGTATACTTAAACCCACATATAAACTCATGTCATACGTTGTTGGCATGTTAAAGAACCCATTTGAATTCAGTAGGCCGTGTTCAATGGCAAAATTAATCTCGGGATTTTCCGCCAACACAAAGTTCCTCCATTCTCTACTTGAAAGCGCTGTAGTGTCAAGGAGGTTAGATATCTAACCTCCTTGACTTTCATAGCGTTCAAAGGAACGACGAAATTCGACATGCAAGCTACCCTCTGGGTGTCAATTAACAAAGCTTGCACCAGGCACCCGAGGCCATACGATATTATTATTATTATTATAACTGATTGCTTAAAAACAGGTTCCATAAGATTACTGTCCCCACTGAAAAGTGGGCTAGCCGATAAGAAGCCTAGAGTATCAATGCTATTGTAGCTCACACGGTTCACACCAGGTAGCTTCCGGGTCGCGTAACTCAACCACGATAGCTCGGTGTCCTTACAAACAGCATACGTGTTGTGCTCTTCCACGTATTATATTACTATTTATTATTATTATTACTAGTCTACGATAGCTCAACCATTTTCATACTACCAAAATGAGCTCACTCGATGCCTTTTCTCTACCTTCCTTAAAAGAACTATCATAAATACACAATTATTTTCATCTTATTTGTATTATGCATCATCATCATCATCATCATCATCATCATCATTTCCCCTTATCCAGGTTCTGCCAGGTCGGGGTATTTATGGCACTTCTCCACATTCCTCTTTCCTTCCACAATTCTTCTTCCACGATCTTGTCCCAGTCCAGATTTTTTTTCTTACGCTGTCCTTCACTGAATCGATCCACCTTGTTCTTGGTCTTCCTCTTGCTCTCTTACCCTTGCACTTTGCCTCCAGCATCTGTCTTGGTATTCTATTTTCCTCCATCCTCTTTACATGTCCAAACCACCTTAGTTTATTCTTCTCTATTCTCTCATTTAGTTTTCCCGTCCCAACTTCCTTCCTAACATCTTCATTCCTCACTCTGTCTTTCCTTCTCTCTCCTATCATACTTCTTAGGAATTTCATTTCACTGGCTTGGATTCTAATCTCTTGCCTGCTTGTGAGGGTCCAAGTCTCAGCTGCATAAGTTAATATGGGTACATAGTACACTTTATACATTACCTCCTTGCTTTTCCTTGGTACTTCCTTATCCCAAACAAGTTTTATTACACTTTGATAGAATGCATTGCTCTGCTGTACCCTCCTGCCAATCTCCATGTCCAACCTACCAGTTTGCATCAATTCACTTCCTAGGTATTTGAACGTGTCCACAATTTCCAAACTCTGACTTCCAACTTTCACAGTGCCCTTTTCTTGTCTTTCCCCTCTTGTCATCACCATGGTCTTGCTTTTCTCTATAATTATTTTCAGGCCGTACTTCTGAATATTTTCGTTCAGTGCATCTAGTTGTTTTTGCACTTCTTCGGTGTTCCTTCCCCAGACCACAATATCATCTGCAAATAACAGTAACTTCATTTCTTTATGTCTATATGCTTCCTTTGTTTCCTTTACAATTTCATCCATTACCATTATGAACAAAAGAGGTGACAGCACACTCCCCTGTCTTAGTCCAGTCTTGTTCCTAAACCAATCTGTCTTTCCAACTGGGGTCAGTACCCTGCTAACACAGTTGTTGTACATTGCTTGCACCATTTCCAACATTTCTCTTCCCAGTCGCTTCTTAACCATGGTTTCCCATACCTTCTCTCTGGGGACACTATCATATGCCTTTTCTAGATCTATGAAAGTCATGACCAAATCCTCTCCGTATTCCCTGTTCTTTTCCATCACCTGCCTCAAGCTAAAGATTGGGTCCACTGTGGATCTTCCACTCCTGAAGCCATACTGTTCCTCTTGCAACTCTCCTTCCACCTTTCTTCTCATTCTTCTTTCTAATATCCTTTCCAGTATTTTTACTATCTGTGATATGAGGGTGATTCCTCTATAGTCACCACACACCTTCTTGTCCCCCTTCTTAAACACTGGTATTATTAGCCCTTTCTCCCAGTCTTCTGGTACATATTTCAGTTTCCACACACACTTTAGCAGTCGATACAACCACTGCATACCAACAGATCCAGCAGCCTTTATCATTTCTACACTGATTTCATCCACCCCTGTTGCTTTTCCCATCTTCATTTTCTGTACTGCTAATTCCACCTCCAGCATTGTTATATCATCTTCTGTTGTAGAGTCGCCAGGCTGTGTCACTTCGATCTCACCTGTACAATTGCTCACATTCAATAGCTTATCGATATACTCCTTCTATCGTCCCTTTATCTCTTCTGGGTGTGTTAACAACTCCCCATCTTCCTTTTTCACCAGCTTTGTAGTAACTCTTTCTCTCCTCTTACTTCTTAGAAGTCCATACAGCATCCTTTTACTGTCACTTACATCTGTTTCTATTCTTCGTGTAAATTCTTTCCAACTTTTCTTCTTTTCTTCTCCTACCACTTTCTTACACCTCCGTTTGCTGTCATGATACTTCCTTTTGCTTTCTTCTGTTTGATCTCGATTCCATTCTTTCCATGCAGACTTCTTTTCTTTCACTGCCTTCCTCACTTCCTCATTCCACCATGTATTATTATTATTATGCAATACCGATGCTGCTGCTGCTACTAACATCTAACAATGCCTCCTGACGGACTTTGAACCCCACCTGAGGAGGCAGCCATGTGCTGTCAGTACCGCGTGTCTAATCTCCACTCCATCATGTATATTACTGTATTTAGGCTACTAAACCTTATTTTCATCTTACCAACAACTACCTCTAACATAACTCATGTGAAACCATGTACTGTACTAGGTTCACAAGAGTTAACAAGTAGTTCCGTGAAGAACTATACAGCCTATTTTAATATATCCTACTAATGTTAATTGCCTCTATCAACATACAAAAGTTCAGTTTGATTGCTGTAATAGATTCGCAGATATTGAGAACTGGCTAAATATTGCGGATGGTCGCCATGTTGGATTTTTATATCTGTAGGTCATAGAGTTATGTACTGTAACATGAAGAGTATTGTGTACGTGTAGTATTCAAATTTCAATCGCATGATTAGGACACAAGAAGTAAAAACGAGATTTTAGAATTTCGCACAGCTGCCATCTTGTGGTTATGGAAACAAATGAAAAAAATTAGATGCCAGTGGATTAACATTTGTAGAAGGATTTACTGTACCAAGTGTCACTGCACTCGGATGGTTAAATTGCGAGAAACGATCATGTGAATATTATTTCTTCGCATCGCCGCCATGTTGGATTTGTGATCACCAGGTTATTGAAAGTCCTATAGGTGAACTTATGTTCATAGACCCAAAGAACATTAAAAAATTCAGTTTGATTGCTGTAATAGATTCGTAGATATTGAGATCCATCTAAATATTTCGGATGGTCGCCATGTTGGATTGTTATATGTGTAGGCCATTGAGTCATGTACCATTAAAGGAAAATTATTGCAAGGGTTCATTATTCAAACTTTCACTTCGATCGCATGATTACGACACAAGAAAAAAAATTCGCACAGGCGCCATCTTGAGGTTATGTAAACAATTGAACTAAATTAGATACCAGTGCATTACAACGTGTATAAACATTTGCCTTACCAAGTTTCATTGCGTTTGGATCATTAAATCGCGAGAAAAGTTTATTTAAAATTTTCAACTTCGCTTGGCTGCCATATTCGTTTTGTAGTTAACTGGTTTTTGAAATTCATATAGATGAACTTCCAGTAGTACCCTTTATCTCCGTATAAAATTTTAGGGTGATACCGCTAATAGTTTCAGAGATATAGAATGCCGGTGAAATATTTCGCACAGCCGCCATCTCGAGGTTATGTAAACAATTGAACGAAGTTAGATGTCGGTGCATAACAATGTGTATAAACATATTCTGTACCAAGTTTACTTGCGTTTGGTTGGTTAAATCGCGAGAAACGTCTATTTAAAAGTCGCAACTTCGCTTGGCCGCCATGTTGGTTTTGTAGTTATCAGGTTTTCAAAAATCACATAGGTGAACTTCTAGTAGTTCCCTTTATCAACGTGAAATATTGCAGGGTGATATCGGTAATAGTTTCGTAGATATCGAATGCTGGTGAAATATTTCGCACAACCGCCATGTTCGATTGGTGAAACGTAACAAAATTTGATGGGCACGGTCGGGGTGGTCCGGAAGAGTGCTATGAACTTACCGAGTTTCATTGGAATCGCTCCAACCATTTAGAAGTTATTAGCGTGGACACACACCATCACACACACACACACGCACACACAGACAGACACACGGACAAAAGGTGATCTCATAGGCCTATTTTTTCATAAATGAAAATAGGCTGAAAACCATCTTAAAATTTTTCTAATTTACCAAACAAACTCTCACCCTTTAATTAAGTGGTATAAGGAGCACCTTTTGGAGAACCAATCTCTTACCACGAGTCGTCGCATATGGATGAATTATTATTATTATTATTATTATTTATTTAGGATAGTTTCAAACTGCTATTGTTTACGATTACACAATTTCCTTGACTGTTGATGTTATTTCTTTTTACGTCAATACTCCTTCTTCATTCTCTGGCTCGCTCTTGCTCGTTCCTCATCCGAGAACACCCTTCTTATTCTCCTGAGTTTCTCTACCGACAGATCCGTCACCTCCCCAATTTTCCTTCTGAATACTGTTCTGTCTCCTCAATGCCACATTTTTAAAGATCCTGATGCACTGCTTTCAGCCATGATACTTCAGTCTTTCTCCTTTCCTGTAAGATGAGGAACTTATTTGCTAGGCGTTCCGCTTTCATTCTTCTCATTGTCAGATGTCCATTGAAAGTGAGTCACCTTTTTCCCACCGTAGTTGAAATGTTCTCTGATTATTACTATTATTATTACTATTATTATTATTATTATTACTAGTCTACGATGGCTCTATCTTTACAGACAACTTAAGTGTTGTGTCCTACCACGTATTATTATCATTAGTCTATTATTTAATGCAGCCCAAAGTGAACAGAGCACAAAGAAATATAGCGAAGACAGCTTCGAAGCCATTTTTCAGTGTTGCCTTATTAACAATTGATATTATGGCTTTCAGTCGGTCAACACAATGTAATTCCAATTACTGGAATATGTGAAAAATAACCTGACGTAAATTACATGTGATTAGACTATTGAAGAAGAAGGAGTAGAAAACTAAGGGATGACATGTTTCGCTCGTCAAGCGCGCATCATCAGATCCAAATATGCAAGACAAGTAGCTCTACAAAAAACTACCAAACCTACAGTGACACCCAAAGACGGTCTCTACCCTCCAAAAACAAAATACAAGATGATGATGATAATTGTTGTTTTAAGGGGCCTAACATCTAGGTTATCGGCCAAAAAAAAAACAAAAAACAAGAAAACCCGTCAGAAAACTTAATACAGTAAGTTTATTTTTTATTTTATAGCGTATGGCTCTTAGTGCCGGGAGTGTCCGAGGACATGTTCGGCTCACTAGAGTTTGTAGCTGCTTCTATGCGGACACCCATGTGGTGAGCTACAAGTACCGTCGAGTGTGGAGTGTTGTCTGGGGAGGAAAGTGTGAATGTAAGGACGAGGAATTGGAAGGCAGCGTCTGTGGCCTATGGTAAGGGACCAACCCCAACATTTGCCAGACCATCTTCAAGGTTGCCGGCGAGGGGATTCGAACCTCCTCACCTCCCGAATGTGAGCGACTGCCTGCAGCCACGCCGTAACGACCACGGCTAACTCACCCAGTAATAAGTGCGGTAATTATTACTGATGAATATTAAGGCATTAAGCACCGAAAAACGAACTGCAGTATTTATTTTAATGTTGCAAAAATTAGAAATTAGAAAAGAGTCTTCCTTCCCCAAACTAATCTATGAATGTGTAGCTACTATTGCTGTAAGCGGTTTCGGTGGCGTAGTCGGTAGCATGCTGAACTGCTATGCCCAAGATAGCGGGTTCAAACCCGGCCGAAGTCGTCGGATTTTTTAAGAGCGTTAAAAATCCTTCAGTATGCCTTCCTTCGGAGGGAAAGTAAAGCCGGCGGTCCCATGTCATAGATTTATGGCATGTAAAAGATCCTTTCACAGACTAAACTTGTGTAAAGAAAATTTGTTAGGTTAGATTTCGTCAGAACGCTCTATCAAAGTTCCAACGTTCACCACTAGGTATCATTGATATCTGGTGGCGAAAGTTGGAACTACTTGAAATTGAACGGAACTTGTAGCTCACCCTTTAGGGTGTCCGCTGGAAGCAGCTACAGACTCAGGCGATCCGAACATGTCCTCGGACACTCCCGGCACTAAAAGCCATACAATAAATAAATAAATAAATAAATAAATAAATAAATACTATTGCTGTGATCATCATCATCATCATCATCAAGTTTCCACTCCAGTTTCCCAGGTGTGGTTTACGAGCGCTCTACATTTTAGTCAATTCATGTACCACTGCTCCTTCAACACTTCATCTCAGTTTATTCCCTTGGATGTGATAGCTTCCTTCACTTGGTCCAGCCATCTCCTCCTCGGTCTTCCAACAGGTCTTTTTTTTCCAGTAATCTCAGTATGCAACCATTGTTTTGCAATTCCTCCTTCTGTCATACGTTTGACGTGACCAAACCATCGCAAACGTGCCCTAGTTATGGTCTCCTTCAGGGACTGATTTATTCCAGCTTGTTCTCTTGTCTTCTCATTTCTTACTTTGTCTTCCCTAGTTGTTTGAAGCATGCTTCTTAGAAACTTCATTTCTGAAGCCTGAGGTCTGCTGTCATGTTTTTTGGTAGTTGTGCATGTTTCCAACCCATAAGTCAATAAAGGGACAAAGTTTGTTCGAAACAAAGTTTGTTTTGATCTACTATTGCTGTGAAATACGTAATCAGTAATCCCTTAAACTACAGTAGATTTGTAAACTAATATGCGGAAACGAACTACAAGTACTCTGTTGTGACGACTAAAAGCTACAACTACAACATACAGTAACTTACTGTTCAGGTACAAGCTCTGTGAACTTGCGGGGTGAGGGGAAGGGGCAGAGAAGGGTCTGTCAACAGCTCGCCTTGTTATCTGGTATTCCTTTCTTTTCCAATATTGCTAACATAGGGTCGTTGCTCAAACCACTGTGGTGTTGCGAATGAGTGAGTCACCGACCAATGTATTTGGTTCTGTTCCTACGCACGTACCGGGAAACCTCATGACTCGTCACCATCACTTCTCATAGTTCACGATCCACATTCCTCTCAGGTTCACGCAGCTTGGACCCGAGCAGTACTTTGTTTGTCTACCACCAATATGCCCAAAGATCTAGCCTACTGTTGATATTTATCTGAAGTTGTGGAGTGTCTACAGGCTGCTCAGATAACCACTTTTGGTGTAGGCTTTAGTAAAGTGTTTAAATAATATGAGTTCTTTGAATATAAGTGGCTTTCATAAAAGCATGTAGGCCTATCTCTTGAAAACCCGAAGGAGAAGTAGAAGAAGGAAACGTTTTCAAAACTCTGATCTTCCCAACTTTGACCCTAATACTTAGAGCTAATCACACACCAGTCACTATAGAAATGCACGTTGTCAGACTAATTGAACACACTAATATGATTTAATAACAACACCAATAAGTTGGTATAGTGCAAGTCACCAAGTGGTGGCAGCTAGATTGAGATGTCTGAAGAGTATTAATTAATTCTTCTCGAAGCTGAGTTTGATCCCTCAGACCAAAGTTAAATTCGAGCCCGGACCTGAGGGGTGACAGTCAACAATTCTAGCCACTGCGCTACAAGGTGGACTCTTACGAAAAGCAGTGTTCGTGGATGTCAGTGTTATTTTAATACTTGATGCAAAACTATCCTTGAATATTCATCTGCTAATTCAGCAAATAGGTCAATGAGCTTCTATTGCATCGCTGACCTTGAAAGTCTGACAGAGCTAGAATAATATACATCTGGTTTGGTATTAGAGGCGGCTGCTTTGCACATGGACGGTTGTTGACGTGACTAGCGTAACATTGAGGCCATCTGTCCCTGTATTCTTACGTTTTGGGCCTATTAGATCAAATTCTACTCTCAGCCATTCTAGAAGTGGGTTATTGTCGTTTCCCACCTCCTGCAGGTGGCCATAGAGTTATTTAACCTACCAGCAGATAAATATTATAGCATTGGTTAATTATTCAAAGTTTCACTTCGAACGATTGATTTGGGCACAAGAAGAAAAAAATGTTTCTAAAATTTCGCACAGCCACCATCTTGAATTTTTCATGCGATGGTATTGGTGTGATAATGACAAAAACACTATTACTATCTCATGATCTCAGCGATGTAGGTGCGGAATATCACAAGATACAAGGGAATACTTTGCTCGGACTAGGTATAAATAACTATGACCGTACAATCCCGGCATTTTACTGGATTGAATACCGACAGCGGTGGCTACGCTCGCTAAAGCGCAACGTTAGGTCATGGAACCAAGCTGACCAAGCTGACTCGGTAGACGCGTGGGCTCGAGCCCCACCGTCGGCCGTCCTTGAATTGGTTTTCCGTGGTTTCCCCATTTTCAACACCAGGCAAATGCTGAGATGGTACCTTCCGACAGGCCACAGCCGATTCCTTCCACATCCTTGCGCAGTTTCATTCATCTTGAACCATTCCATCTCTCATCCTGGTACGCAGGTCACCCACGGGCGTCGAGTAGAAAGACTTGCGCTCAGTCTCTAAGGAGGCCACACGACAAAAAAAAAAAAAAAGATGGGTAGAATGTTTTAACCCCCATCGAAAACAATATTCAGGATGGCCGCTGCCAGTGCCGGGGTTCAAACCTTCAAGCCTAGCAATTCCAGCTGCCCCATGCAGTATTGAGGCGCGACTTAACGCACACACGGCTATAATTTGTCTGATAACGTGTGTTATTGTGATGTGTATTAGTGTGTGTAGTTGTAATTAAGTGTACCTCGTTCCAGCCCTCAAACCAGAATTAAATTTCTTAGCAGAGCAGCCATGAATAAGAATGTGATATCGGAGGAAAGCCACTTTTTTGCTCTAGCCTGCATCAAGAAACAAATGCATAAATACTGCATTCACCAAGATGATGATGATAATTGTTATTTTAAGGGGACTAACATCTAGATTATCGGCTACCTAATGATATGGGTGAAAGCGAGAAAATGAGAATGAAATGAACGAACCACAGACTTATAAATAACTTGCATACTAGAACAGGCGTTTTCAACCTGGCGCTCGCGAGCACCACGGTGCTCTTTAAATGAAATGTGGTGCTCTCGACAAATGAGCCAAAAATTGCTCCAGCGTACAAGCTCTCCTGAGATCATTTCTTCAATTGAAATTCTGTTGCAAGTACCGGAATAATAGTGTTTATGTTCGAACCTGACTATTGTCTGTCAGAAAACTGTACTATAATGAGGCTCATTATAACACTATTTTTCATTATGAAACAGTTTCTTCCACCAATCAGAGCTCAAGAAACAGTTGTTTGACCAATTAGATAATTAGATGCGCTGAGTTCCACGGCCTTCTAATGTAAATCACACTACCTGGCCTAGTAACATTTCTATTTATATAGTTAAAAAAACAATACATTTTCATTGTATAAATAATAAATTATTATTTATAAATATTTAAATAAATTTAAATATTTACTCATAGTAGAGTAATCGAGGTGGCCATGGTCAAATACAAGGCATTCCCTGCGTCTCATGCACTCTGTTCAGTACCTAAAACTGGCGAAATCTCGACAGATATTTATGAATATTTTTGTTCGAACATAAACTAGTTATAATAATTATCGTCGAACATAAACAGTCGTATGCAACTCGCCTATAATGGTAATTAAGACTCTCGTATGGAAATTATAAAACTCGCATACGCTCGTTTTATAAACATACTTGTGTCTTAGTTATTGCCATTATAGGCTCGTTGCATAATGTACTATTTCAATACAATTTTTGACTGTCGGAAGTTTTATCATATTGTGAAATACTGTACTAATTCTAATCTACAGTAAAATAATTGGATATCCCTGTTTTATGAGTAACACAAAAAATACTGATTCGATTCGACTTCACAGTCGACACGTAAATGTAATCTTATCTGCATGAGTCATGCAAGCAGTTGCAGCATGCCTGATGAGGGAGAGAGAGATTCGGAAAAGGCAAGAGAGGAGCTACATTTTGAATAATAATAATTATAATAATAATAATGTATGTCTGCCCCTTATTATTCCCGTATTTCAACGGGGTCGGGAGCGGCTTTGGTGGCGTAGTTGGTAGCATGCTGAACTGCTGTGCCCAAGATCGCGGGTTCAAACCCGGCCGAAATCGTCAGATTTTTAAGAGCGTTAAAGTACATCAGTATGCCTTTCTTCGGAGGGGAGGTAAAGCCGGCGGTCCCATGTCATAGATTTATGGCATGTAAAAGGTCCTTCCACAGACTAAACTTATGTGAAGCTAAATTTCTAGGTTAGATTTCGTTGTAACGCTCTATCAAAGTTCCAACGTTCACCACTAGGTGTCAGTGATATCTGGTAGCGAAAGTTGGAACTACTTGAAATTGAACGGGACATGTAGCTCACCCCATGGGTGTCCGCTTGAAGCAGCTACATCCTCTGGCGAGCCAAACATGTCCTTGGACACTCCCAACACTAAAAGCAATACGATAAATAAATAATAACGGGGTCGGGGATGTGATGCGCTGAAAGTCTTTGTGGCGGATTGTTTTTACGGACGCATGCCCTTCGTGATGCCAACTTCATAAGACGAGTTAATGAGAGATTAAATGAATGATGGTGAATGAAACTGTGTGAGGATGTGGAAGGAAGCGGCCGTGGACTGTTAGAAGGAACCGTCCCAGCATTTACCTGAAGTTGAAAATGGGAAAACCATGGAAAATCATTTTAAGGACACGGTGGGGCTCGAACTCACGTCTACCAAGTCTGCGGAGAGCTTTGCCCTATGACCTAGAGCTGCGCGTTACTGAGCGTAACTACCGCTGTCGATATTAATACTAATAGTAATAATAATAATACTAATATATTCGATGTAATAGTGCTCGGGTACTCGGTAAGGCATTAGGGTGGTGCTCACAGCCTCAAGAAGTTTGAGAACGCCTGGTCTAGAAGAAGAAATAGGAAACTAAAGAAGGGGAAATAAAAGATAGGTAGAAAAGAAATGCCCTCAACCCTCGAAAAATGAGGATTAAGGGGCTTGAAAGTACGACGAGCCATCCGAGGCAGATAAGAAAGGGAAAGAGGAGAGTGTCTGCCCTAGTCACTGGAAAAAGGGGCGAACCAGCTCAGGAATCCCTCGGGGTTGCCAATTCCCGAATTCACCATCTGTGAGCCCTTGAGGGTGTAGCATTATCCAGGGTGCACCTTAAGTGGTAAGGCTACACCCCTTCCCCTCCTCAGGGCCTTATGCAGAAGGCAGGACATATCATTGAAAAGAAAACTAGAGGAATTTGCCCAATGTCTGGGCGGGGTACAAAGTAGGTCTATATATTATAAGTAAATAACACTCCTGGAAAAATGTACATGTATTAGTTATGATCACTATTATAATGGGGCCATTATAACTAATACATTATATTTTTCCCGCCCAGTCATTGGGCAAATTCGTGTTGACCGACTGAAGAGTTAACTTACAACTAACTGAAAGAATGGCTTCAAAAGTTTGCATTGCGAGAAGATAATAGGTCTGATCCCTCGAAGAATGAGGGTATCAGGAAAGCTGAGACAAGGGATAATTAAGGCGTGAAAGTAAAAGACACCCTAGGCCTCGGATACCCTAATACCGTCGGGGTCGGAAGAGAACAAGAGTTGACCAAGAGAGGTCGACATGAATGATGACAGAGAGGAGCCTGGTACAAGTAAGTGGAAGCAATGCCGGATTCAGCTGTGGTCCCGTGGTCGCCAACCCACGGCCCACTAGCTGTGATTCCCTGAGGCGTGGAATAGGGGGCAGTAGACCTCGCTGTGAAGGACGATGTGCGGTTATTAATCTGTGTGTGGGGTATCACTTCCTCTCCCCTGAAAGAAACACTGGATATTATCCGCGACAGTATACGACGTTATACGAGCATCACCCGACATTTCTCGCAGTGCCCAGACTGGCTAACGAAGCGAGATGTTCCAGTGAGAGCCAAGGTCGAGGAATGGCACGTGTGTTCTTGCCATGACCAATTGAGGCAATGTCCATTCACTTCATTTGATTTATAGCAGATCGTTCTTGTGAATGGTACACATGGTGCGAAGCGAAACACAGATCAGTGGACTCTATCGCAGTTGCTTCTGCGTCTAAATCTTCCTTTGCTTTCAATATTACATCGTGGGTATCAATCACTCTCTCGTGTAGCGCACTAGCCTCGTACACATCTTTGAAATTGACACCTCTTGGGTGACTTGCAGGTAACATTACCGTTCCCCGTGGTGTTATTATTATTATTGGTGCCTTTATTGTGGTGAAGTAAGAGCTCTAGGCCCTCTCTTACACTTAATCACACACAATGCAACTTACATAAATACTCGTATATGTAAATCTATCAAATTTAAATATTAGGAAAACGTAAATACTAGAATTAAAGCAGCAACTGTGTGATAATAACTAAGCCATACAAATTACAGTACATACAGTAAGGAGTTTTAACAAAGTTTTACTATGGTCATTCACTCACACATTCATACACAATTTTTTCTAGTTGGCTTACGAATTCAAGAGGAAATCTTCACATGCACGTTTGAAAGTTGTTAAGAATGTACAATTTCTAACGTCACGAGGAAAATTATTCAAAATTTTAGTTCCCTGTTCTAGTTGGGGTAACGCGACTGACTCGCACATGGCTTCGTCGGGGATTTTAGAAACTGGTGTGAGGGCTGGCACGGGGTGCATTCAGCCTCGTCAGGACAATTGAGTAGCTGTCTGACAGTAAGCTAAAGCCCCGGTAACGGAAACCAAGATTAACGGCTGAGGGCATCTGACGCGCTGACCACGCGTCACCCCATAATCCGCAGGGCAAATGGAAGGCAGAGGTCGCTTGGTAGTCATAGGCCCTTCATGGGTTGTAGTGCCATGAGGCTTGGTTAGAACCGTGATTTGAACCTAGGCCTCCGAGGTAGCAGCCTATTAATTACATTACTACGCCACGAGGCATCCTACGTATTGTAAAACTACTGTGACATCAATGTGGTTTATTGCATGAAGTGAATGTAAATTTATTCCGAAGAAGCTTGCCACGGTGGGTGAGTGGTTATAGTGTCGGACTACCAACCCCAAGATTGCAGGTTCGCCCCTGGCCATGGTAAGTGATTTTTGAAGGCGACAAAAATCACGATACTCATGTCATACGTTGTTGGCATGTTAAAGAACCCACTTGAATTCAGTAGGCCGTGTTCAATGGCAAAATTAATCTCGGGATTTTCCGCCAACACAAAGTTCCTCCATTCTGTACTTGAAAGCGCTGTAGTGTCAAGGAGTTTAGATATCTAACCTCCTTGACTTTCATAGCGTTCAAAGGAACGACGAAATTCGACATGCAAGCTACCCTCTGGGTGTCAATTAACAAAGCTTGCACCAGGCACCCGAGGCCATACGATATATATATATTCCGAAGAGTAGTATTTGCTGTGTTACACCACCTCGTGGTGTAGTGGCTAGCATGTTTAACTGTCGCCCCGGAGAACCGGGTTTGATTCCCGGCTCTGCCAAGATATTATATTCTGTTCTGTAGGCTGAAACGGGGTAGATTCAACCTCGTGACTCAAAACTGAGAAGAGGTGGGCTCGATTCCCACCACAGTCATCTTCAATGTGGTTTTCCGCGGTTTCCCACTTCTACTCCAGGCAAATTCCGGGATGGTTCCTAAATTAAGACCACGGCTGTCTCTATTCCAATCCTCACCTGAATTTAAAATATATACACAAACGCAGCCATCACAACAAGATAGGTTATCAGACAAATTCCACACACACCCGAGTACACGGGGTTATATGACCACGATGTCACAAAGCTCCTCAATCAACAACGACAACAACAACTATTGCTGAGATCTTGGAGACTCTGCTTTTCTTAAACACACCTATATGTTTGGGAAAAGCCTCTAAGACTGCGGCAGGTAGAGAATTCCAGTTATCAATGGCACGGTTTACGAATGAATATTTACCATAATTTGTACGCTGTGGTCGGACCTTAACTTTGAAAGAATGATCACTCCTACTCATGTAAGTGGGCTTTCCCATACGTTTGCTAAGCCCACCCCATGCTGGTTGATTTGTATACGTGTTGTACATAGCGCAGAGTCTAGATTTCATCCTCCTAACCTCCAGTGATTCCCACCCAAGTTTCTTTAACATACGGCTCACACTGCTCCTAGGATTAAAGCCACTGAGCACAAATGTAGCGGCCTTTCTTTGTACCATTTCCAACTCATTGATGAGCCCTACTTGATATGGATCCCAAATCGCCGAGGCGTATTCCAGAATAGGTCTTACAAGTGACAAATATCCTAATTCTTTAGCAGAGGTACTACTTCCGTTTAATACCCTCATTACAAAGTGCAGGGATTTGTGAGCTTTAGAAACTACACATCCTACATGAGTACTCCATTTCAGGGAGGAAAGTGAGGCGGTATGGAATACCGGCACTGCTTTCAAAGGTCCAATGGCATACCGTCACTGTTTTCAATGTCAAATAGAATACCGCCACTGAAAACCAGTAAATTTTAAAATTGTTTGCGCCGTAGGAATTAATATATTTACTTTTCATGATCATTCATCCACTGGTACCAAGCTACTTTCACCGATAAACATTCGCCTGTAGACATTGCCGATTTAGAACCGTGCGTTCATTTTTAAAGCGAACCCGTAAAGCGCTTCAGCAACGCTGCAGCAAACTAGAGTGAAGAAAGAAAAAAAAAAAAGAAAAAAGAACGGCCATGGCCATCCATGCAGCAAAACTCATAAAGCGAGATCTCTTCGCCACCGCTGCAGCAGAGCGCTTTAAAAAAAACATGGCTGTGACCGGTAACTTGTGATGACCATAATAGCCACCTAAAAATATACAGCTACATCTGATGTTTTTAAACATATTTCTCAGGAAGAAAATATCATAACTTTTACATTGTAAATAGATCTTTACTTTCAAAATATCTACTGTCAATCGACAAGACATAATATTCTTGACTTTTGGGCACCAGCATGGAGTAAATCTATTAAGCAAGGTTGGTTACTTGTGGAGGAACTTAATTTAAAAGACTACAGTCTCCTGTCTCGTTATCGGGTTAAAAATTAGTGTTGTGGTGTATGGTCAGTACGATTGTGTATCAAGCAGCATAATTGCAACTAAAGTATTTTTATCAGCATCGGCTGCAGAGCTGATATCATGGATACATTTGTCGTAAGAGGACAAAAGAGGAATTTCAGCGAAACTGGTGATTGTGTTGAAGATAATCGGTCTGGGAAAAATTTGACGAATTCGGCTTTGTCTCTCATCTCTCACAAACAAATAACAGTGAAATAGAAACCAACAATGTAGGCCTAGATAATGCAGATTTTGAATGTTTGCCAACATTTCTGAGTCCTGATCAGTGGAAAACTGACTTCAAAGAACACGAACGGTTATCCTACAAAACCTAAAGAAAGGTATTCGGTTACAAAGTTTGCGTCAGAGTACGTGGAACTTTGGGTGATTTTAAATCAGAACGAACTTGCTTATCAAATGAGTGGTGTTCTTGTTCTGTAAAGGATTTTGGTGATAGTGATGTGAAAATGCGTCAGGCAATAAGAAAGAAAATCTTTGATCACAAGAATTCCCATGCCCATGGTCAGTGTGTTAAAATTCTTGAGGAGGCCAAGAAACAAGTTCTTCAAAACACAACTGCAAAACAAGAAGGGCTTTACCACGAGAATACATGCAGAGTTTTTCGCACAGTGTACAATCTTGCAAAGCTAGGAAGGCCATTTTCTGATCTACCATCCTGGATTGATGCACAAAGAGCAAATGGTTTAGATATGGGACAGATTTTGCATTCCAAACATTCCTGTGCTGACATTACCAATCTGACTGGTGAAGAAATTAGGAAAACTGTTGTTAAACAAATTGTTGAAAATGACTTCAAGATTGGTGTGATGGTGGACGAGTCAACTTCAGTGGGTCAAAACTCTGTTCTTTGTATTTGTCTTCGGGTGAATTTTAATAATTCTGAAGAAACCAGCAGTATATTTTTCGATCTAGTTGAACTTCCAAACACCTCAGCTCAATGTATATATGATTCCTTAAAGTCTAATCTTCTTCTAGCCAGTAATTTATATAATTTGCTTGTGATGGTACACCTAATATGCTAGGGAGTGTATCAGGATTGGCAGTAAGACTCCAGCAAGATTTCACTCAGCTTTTTATATGGCACTGTGCTAACCACCGTCTCGAGTTAACACTTGGTGATGTTGTTTCCAAGCTGACAGCTATCAACCACATGAGGAACTTTTTTGATAAATTGTATTCCCTATACCATGCATCACCAAAGACCAAAAACCAATTGCAGCATTGTGCATCAAATCTGAGTACTAAAATCCAGGTTATAGGAAGAATTTTAGGAGTTAGATGGGTTTCGTCAAGTGCTAGATCAGTTAGGGCCATTTGAAAGATTTTGCAGCACTTTCCCTCCATTTTAAAAGCACCATGGAGGATCAAACAAGAGACTCTAAAGGAAGGGCCCAGTACAAAGGACTTCTGGAACGTCTAACTGACATAAACTTGATCCGGAACATGGGTTTGATTATAGATGCTCTGAATGAATTAGAGGATCTGTCGCTTCAATTGCAGAAGAGGGAGATGTCTGTTATTCAGGCTCATAAGTTAGTACTCCAAAAACTTCAAGTTTATCACTCTTTACAAACCCGACCTGGGGAGTATACAGAATTAGCAAGAAGTGCAGCCGAGTGTAAGGAACTAAATGGCGTGAACTTGCATGGACCTGGAAGAGTGCACAGAATTGATGAACAAGCCTTCTACAGTCTACTTGTGGAAGAAATGGAAAACCGAATGCTAAACAGCCAGTCTTCGAGATCTTCTGCTTCTACTGCACAATCTCTTGCAACAAAGTATCAAGAACTTTTAAGTAACTTAGAAGTATTTGATGAAACAAAGTGGCCAGAAGATTTGGGCAGTGATTGTTTTGGAGACAGTAAAATAAAATATCTGTGTGAGAAATTTTGCATAAGTTCTATCAGGGAAAGTGTAACTGGTTTCGGGCTGTATGCATCAGACAAAACAGTATTTGATGATCTGAAACCACTTCTTAGGGCTGTGAAAACCATAATCATATCCACAGCAGATAGTGAACGATCTTTTAGTGCCTTGAATGTAATATATTAACCTGAAATGAATCAACTTCAAGTGAAAACTGCTGGAAACTTAGTCTTTTTGAAGTTGGTTGGGACCCCAATTCACAAGTTCAAGCCTGATAAATATGTTAAGGCAACAACAACTCCTTGAAGCGAAACATGTCAGATGTCTCTCCTCCAGGGTTAAAAGTAGTCTGGGAGTTTCTACACGAATAAAATGGTAGGCTACAAGTAAAATGAACCTTTTTGCAAAAGCACAAATTTTTAAACACCATTTTTCGTTAGGTTAATGATAAGTGCATTTAATATTTTTCCCCATCTAAGTTAGGCCTATCCGTCTTAATTTTATGTTCTTTTTTAATATAGACTCACGGTAACTGTTTATATTGCTGTACTGTATTTTCAGATGCTATCGTTGTGTGATTTTCAGACCAATCTATTTTGACTTACTGTTAATGTTTCATCTTATACGGATGCTAATTATATGTCAGTAAAAAACAAACAAAAATGAATTTAGTTCCCCACTTCACTCATTTAATTTTATTTATCTATATAGCCTAAATAATAATTCACACATATATTCTTTAAGTGAAAAATAAAATTCATTACTTAAGCAAGATGCAATTCTGTGTGAATAGAACAATTTCCTGCATACCATGTTACGTTGTAAGGGAGGGGTATGCTTTTTTGAAGTTGAGGTATGACAGGGAAATATCTTCGGATAGCATACCGCCTCTGGTTTTTCCCCACTTCCTTCACTGTCATTTCATATCATTCCTTACGTTAACGCCCAAATATTTGCAAGAATCTTCTTCTACAAGTATTTCCGAGCCAATGTTATATTGAAAATCTTGCCTTCGCCATTTTCCTATTTTTATGAGACTACATTTTCTTGTGTTTATTTTCATTTTATTTTCAATTGCCCACTTATAGACCAGGTTCAGGTTATTTTGAAGTACTGTGTTGTCTTGTGAGTCATGTATCTTTCGATATATTACACAATCATCCGCAAACAATTGACAGTCACTGCGAATCCCATTTTGTAAGTCACTTATAAACGCCAAAAATAACGAAGTTCCGATTACGCTGCCCAGAGGGATACCCGACGTTACGATAATTTCGTCCGAGAATAGGCCCTCGACTTTCACTTTCTGGGAACGACACGTCAAAAATTCTTGGATCCATAAAATTACTCTTCTCTCAATCTTCGTTGAAGCTAATTTATGGAGTATCATGTCATGTGGCACGACATCAAATTCCTTCGCAAAATCTATAACTACGGCGTCGACTGAAACCCCATTGTCTAACGATTCGCTAATATATTGAAAAAGTGATAGCATCTGACTCTCGCATGAGTAACCTTTCCAAAATCCATGTTGCCTATCATTAAACCATGATAATGTTTCCCACTGTTCGTTCAAATAGTCCCTAATGAGATGCTCCATCTGTTTACAAACGATGGACGTAAGGCTAACCGGCCTGTAGTTGCCCAATTCAAGCCTGCTCCCACCCTTAAATATTGGGACTACCGTAGCTCTTTTCCAGTCATCTGAGATTTGCGCATTGTTTATGGACACATTAAACATCACCTCCAAGTATCGTGCCACGGCCCTACCTCCTAGTTTAAGTACTTCACTAACAATATTGTAACGTAATTTTTGTATTTGCTTTACAATTGCTGACTGGTTTATTTGAAAAAAGGGGAGCCCCTGATTCGCCGTTCAGGTCCAACACACAGCTATTGGATTTATTGAACACTCTACCGTAAAATACATTTAATTCATTAGCAATAGCCTGTTTCTCAGTAATTAATTTACCGTCACCGGACAGTATCGTCGACAAATGGTTTGAATTTCCCTTTCTTCTCCTAACATAACTGTATTTTTTCCCACATGAGTGCATTCATACTGACCAGGTTTCAGTGAAAGTACAGTAGTAGCCTAATCTAATAAGACATTGAATAGGACATGAACCGGCGGCCTCGCCAAGTTGAGTGGGTGGCAGACACAAGGAGCGCGAACATGTTGAAGTAATTACTATGAGGGACAGAAAAAAGTGTGTCGGCATTCCTCTTGTTACGAGCGCGACATCCGCACTAGAAACATGCATGGCTAATTGTCACTAGGTTAGCGTCACGAAACTCAGATTCATTCATTATCAGTACCTTCCCGACTGACACACGAGAGCTCACATACAGTAAGGCTATGAAGTTCACAATGAGGAGGAATAACCTTCTAGGAGACCTAAAGACCTTCATAAGCAAATAAGAATAATAATAAACTTAGATCTTCCAAAAAATCCATAAACGTTGTAATTATACATCATTATGTTAACACATGTTTGTATACATTTTACGTTACAACATACACTTTTAAGTTTTATTTTGTGTATGTGGTTTTTAATAATATCTGTGTTTTTCCAAAGTGAGGTACCATGTTCAATGTGGAGCAAATGGACCAACGTAGAAAAGATGTTGTTTTTAGAAATGTGAATGTGACCAGAAATAATCGAGGTTTTATGTCAACTATGTGATGGAGGCAAAGTGTTGTAAGGGAACTATAATTATCTGTGCATTATTCTAAGTCTTTTTCTTTGTTTTACCCTTTGCACCATGGGATATGGGAGAATGTATCATGTGCTGAAATATTTTTCTCTTACAGTTGGATGGAACAAACTGGATAAATATTACGATACATTTTACGATATTTATCCTCTCTAAATAACTATGTTACCCGCGTGTTTGGTTCATTAAAAAATAGTCAACACATTTTATTCAAAGCTTTACAGCAAATGGTACGGTAACCTTAAAATAAAATCAATTCTTTTCTTCAAATTATAAAATTTTAACTCCACATTGTAGGTGTAATGTTTTGATGGTATAATCGAGTAGGCTACATAATTTTTCTTTTTAAGTTAACTCCGGCATTATTTCAGTGCATACATAGCAAATTTTAGTATACATTAACTGAATATTTTGCAGTAATATTTTGACAATTTGGAAGGCATATTTGAATGCGTATGTTTATGTTTTTATGTAAAAATATTCCTTATCCCCAGTTATGACAAAGTGGGAAGCAATATATTTTTATGAAATATTTTCACCAATTTTGGGTTTTCGGCAATTTTAAGTCTTTGTTTACTACTTTTATATTTTGTTCTTCAAATGAAGTGAACCTTATGCCAGTTAAGAATATTTCACAGGCTAGAAATCAGATCAAGGATAACCAATGAATAAGGAAAGTGTCGAGATTTATCCGTTGAGCTTGTAAATTGTTGGATAAAATCATCAGACGAGTGACATTTTCTTTAGAGAGTAAAAACTGTTTAGATATGCATTTGAACTTAATACATTTCATTCTATGATTGCATTTCTATGTTACTGAGCATTGTGTGATTGAGAAGCGTGACATTTCATCAACAGCATCTTACTCATGACTACTGTATACTCGTACAGGACCACATGGAGCAGGTTTAATAAAAGCCATGTACCGCGAATCTGCCTTTTTATTACAAATCTTCGCTAAAGGTTAGGTATTTATAGTATATCTGAAGCTAAAATTAAACCAGCGCATGTTGAGTATGACAGCCGATGTGTGTTTTCTCCATATCAAGGGTAACAAGAATGAGTATTTCTTCAACTTCCATTTGAGAGCTTCCGGTACCAGCCTTCCATGAAGAGGCAATGAGCTCACCAGCTGGGCATCGTACTCGGCCGCTGATCATGTGACTGAGTTGGCTTCATTTCATATACTAGTTGCATACGAAGGTATCGAATGAGAGAGGAGGTAGTTTGCCTGCCTCGGACCGCCTAAAGGTTAGAAGGGAATGCATTTTGAGTCCCCAAGTTGTAATTACCATGCTTTTTTTTTACGTAACCGGAAAGGAATCATTCATGTTGGTTTTTCTTTCATCCTTTACACATCAAGTCGTTTAAAAAGATATAGCAGATAACACAAAACGTTACAGTGAACACAAGGGTACATACACATAAATCAATGATGGTGAACGTGAGAATGTTAGAAACTGATTTCAGTGAAACTTTGCATAGTGAGTTGACGCTATGACTCAAATGTGCCATCTTCAGTAGTGTATAATGTGTATATTTCTCTGTTGTAGTTTTTGTAAATAATAGAGAGCATGCCAGTCAATTTTAAAGAAAATATCTTTTATTCGTTACCTATTGAACGGATCGCAAGGAAATATTTTGTTATTAATTCATTTTAAGGGCTTGGGACACCTTCGTCATCAGCCTCGTGTACTTGATTGTGTGTTTAGCTTGTCTTACGATGAAATACCTGAGGATGGGGATGGAGTTTGGTTATCCATATTCATCAGTAGTCGCATATGATGTGTAACATCTGACATAGAAGAAACCTCACGTGAAATTGTTGATACACCGGTATTTTATCTACTATTATTGGCACAAATATTAATCTATTGTAAAAGGGAGTGTTTTACAGATATTGTAGTTTATAATACGGAACTCATTTTATTAGATATTTGTAGCTTCCACCAGCACTAGTCTAAATAAAGAATACGATATGGATCAACTAGATTAATAAACGCAACACCTTAATTCCTTATAAACAGGTCCTCTTGATTCACAGACCAACACGTAATTTCATATGGATTATGTTAAAATGAGTCATATTGATATGATAAATATCGTTTAAAATGATACTCTGGTAGCAAAAATATCTACCCCGTCCGGGATTCGAACCGGAGATCTCTAGATTCACAGTCATAGGCGCTAACCCCACGGCCCTCTTGTGAGTAAAGAGAATGTATTCTGCAATAGTTCATGAAGGCTTGCTCAATTCTCGTATAACCACAACGATTATATTATATTGCTGACTGCATTAACGTTATGTGGGTTATTATTTGAATAGCCATTGTGCAGAAACATAATACCGGCAATGCCGACTACGTGCAATGTTTGATATTAAGGCATTTTACCATTTAAATACTGATACGAAGACTTCGAACATGTACCATGCCATTTGTTTCAATCACTTGACACCAGAGTTCGCATGAGCGTTTACCGTTCAGTATGTCATATACATTCCACATGGCCGAGAGTACGTCATGGTATCAATTTCTGACAAGGCGCGCTCATTGCTTCTCTTACCACTGCCAGCTGGATCGATCGATCGAGTTGGCAGTGCGTCTTACACTTCCGTTTGATCCATCACTGCCAGCTAGCACACTTCCGTTCGAGCACGGAAGTGTGCCAGCTAGGTCCACCTCGATCGTTCCGATCCACTTCCGTTCCCATTTTTCAAAATCACTCCCACAAAAATATCCAGCAACCGAGTGGAAAGATGTTACACATCAATAATAAATAAATGAATAAATAAATAAATGAATAAAGAAAGAAAGAGAGAAAGAAAGAAAGTCTTAACCTTTTAACTGCTAAGTATTTCCAGATAAATATGTACCCCTGTGCTGTTCTTAGTCCCATTCTATAGCAAGGCCCTAAATCAATTAAACATTTTCTCTCTTCTTCTATTGGTTCACATATTACATGTACTCAAATAAGTTCCCTTTAGGGGCATTCTCAGATAATAATTTGTAGGGTGGATGTTGATAATGGACTTGAATGCACCATATTGGCCCGAAAATAAGTCACACATTTTATTTAAATTATTTGGATAAAAAATCTGGGTGCGGCTTAAAAGGAATGCTCATTAGTAAGAACACAGCGACAACGCAACAATACAGTCTGTAAGAGAAACTAGAGGCATTTAATGACAACAATGCGAACTTTTGTTTTCACAGTGACATTGTTATTCGATAACACGGTATTGTTTCGTAAGCTTGAATAATCTACAGTAACTCAGTCTCAGTAAGATCTGTAAGAAAGCTTGTTTAACGCAAAAATGAGTGATCATTTACCAGTAGAGCGAAAAGCTTCATCAAGCAAAGAAATTCAGCGTGCTTATGATGCAGCCTTCAAACTTGCATTTGTGCTTTATGCCAAAAGCACAACCAACAGAGAGGCTGGACCTGGAAGAAAATACGGATGTCAGAAAAGAAATGTTAACATGTTGGTAAGTACAAGAAATTAAATGTGTCTTCCCTTAATCCGGACGCGGCTTAGTTTTGGGCATAAACGTTTTTCCTTTTTCCTCTTCGAATATTAAGGGTGCGGCTTATATGCGGGGGCGGCTTATTTTCGGGCCAATACGGTAAGTATAGACTGGCTAAACGGCCTCTCACTGGGGGTGACTAAACGGACTTTTAGGTTGATATATCCTCTATTTCTCCTCTTAGTACGGTGTTAAGAAGCGCCATTATTCAAACCACTACTGTACTTGGTCTATTGTCAGCCATTGCAGCGCAGAGAAGCCAACCATGAGTCAAACATTATCTTTGAACTAACGAATAGAGTGATTCGCATCACCATCAATCCTAAAAATGTAAAGAAAATGGTTCTATGGACTATCACAAAAATAAGTCAACTTTCAAATGATAACACCTCAAACAGCTGGAATGTATAACTTAAAGGCGCGCACGTAGTGACGAACCGTTTCGTCAATTGCACTTTACATGTTAATAGGAGGACTTCCAGTGGATTTTAAAGTAGCTTGCAACGTTGAAATTTGAATATCAGTTTATTACTTCACTCAGAATGACCACATAATTTGACCGTACCCTTGATTTAAAAACACTCAACTTCCATGTCCTGTGATGGTACGTGGTTGTATGTGCACGGCTGGGAGGGTTGGTTGAGCCCCATGTGCATCGTCCAGACAGTAGGTCTATATTGCACGTGCTTGCACATGGGACGACTTCTCCGAGGAGCTCAGATTTTACAACTCATTTGCATCTGTGTGGTCTTCCTGTTGAACGTAGCGTTTCCGAGCAGGCATGAGGAAATGCTTAGTAAATAAGTCCGTGTCATTCTACTGTATTATATTTAACAACTGCAATGTTAAGAATTTTTTAAAGTATTATACGAAAAAAAATCCCTACGAGGCTCTCAAATAAAAACGGGCCAGTCGCCAAAAGTGTCGCTGACCATTCATTGCCAAGAAGCTCGGCATAGAAATGAATAACCTGATCACTCTTGCTGAGAGTATCATTGCTGACTCTGTGGCCATATTGCAGCACCACATTTACAAGAGCGCCAACACCTGACATTTTTGATAAGAAAATACCACTAGATTTTAAATTGTAAAAAAAAAAAAAAAAAAAAAAAAAAAAAAGTGTATTCATGAATTGTCCTAACAAGGATTGAGGGGTAAGCTGTGCCTTAAGGCATCTTTGGGGAAACCAAGCAGCTCCAGTTATTTTTAGCCTACTTTCGATTTTTGCAAAAAATGAAATTAGACTTATGAGATCACTACAGGGCCAAAAAATGTGTGTCTGTGTGTGGGTGTGTGAGTCTGTGTGTGTGTGAGTGTGTGTACTCTGAATGTCTGTCCCCCCCTATCAATTCGAACACTATGAAACCGAAGTGAACGAAATTTGGTACAGAGGTAGAACAAGCAAAGGGCACCTCAGTGTCATGTTTTATATCGCCGCCATCTTTACCAAAACTGAATGGCGGCCACTCAAACGTTCAAAATGTAAAATCAAATAACGACTAACCAAATTATCCGATCTCTACCAAATTTGGTAACAACATACCTTCATATAGGACGCGCCTTGTGACCAAACTACAAGGTCATCCGCCGTACCATTTCAGGATGGTGGCCGTGCGAATTATGCAAACTTTATAATCCATATCATGGGACCCACCAGTTCTGATTATCGAGCCGATAATCGTTTTAACTGTTCTAAAGGAAGAGGCACGTTCGAAATTAAAAGTTTATTTTGTAATACTATAGTTCAGAAGTGATTTTAAAAAGCTGAGCCGTCTCACTAACAAGACAAGATGGCAGCGGATATCTTGTGCCTGACTTATATTTCACTAATTTGAGTATTGAATGCAATATAGCGTACTGATACAAAATAAATAAACTTTGTATGAAATGCTTTATGTATAAATAATATACTCCACTAATGAAATCGTTTAGTCTAAATCATTATTTGCTAACAAGTTCTATGTAAGTCATTTTATATAGAACGATGTTCGTTGGCACAATTGGCTCCGTGGTAGAGCGTTGGCCTATCACTCATATGCCTATGGTTCAAACCCCATCAGAGTAACGTTTTTTTTTCTTGAAATTTTATATATTTATTGTTTTGTAATGACTCAGACGTTTTAAAATTAAGCGTTATATTGTGCATATTACGGTGGAAAATATATATTTAATTAAAACATAATTCGCCAGCAGATTTGCTCGAGACATCTAGCAGCCAAAAAGGTAACTGCACGCCGGCCTACTTATTCACTTCCAGATTTTATTGAAAAGTTTCTTCTTATGGAAGCTAGAATGCACTCGCCCTGTTAGGGTTATATTGTTCGATACTTCACTAGATGCCACGACTGGTCTACGTGGGACTCCATTGATTAGTACCGTATACCATTGGCATTCTATGCGCATCGAATTTGAAGAATGACAAGATGATACTACGATAGATTTTTACTTTTTATTTTAAAGGGTTTGTAACAGCCTATTGTGCGTTATTTGAAAATGTTACTTGTAGAATTTTGGTATTTAATTGTTAGTACGGTAGAAGGTTAGTATTTTTGTTAGTAGAATTGCTCTTTACTTATTCTGAAAGGGAGTAGCAGCCTTTCAGAATAAATCAATTCTTTACTAGTCTTATAGACGGTTAAGATATTGATAATATAAGCCAAATAATGGCTACACTGCGTCCTGCTGCACGGCTGAAAGCAACGGGAAACTACAGCCGTATGCTATTCCCGAGGATATGCACCTCTCTATGCATAATTACATGTGATGATAGCCTCCTCCCTTGTAAAATTTCAATCCGGAGGTAAACTAGTCCCCCGTTCGGATCTCCGGGTGGGGACTACTCGAGAGGGGGTTAACATCACAGAAGTGACAAAGAGGAAATCTGACATTCTACGGATCGGAGCGTGGAATGTTAGAAGTCTGCTAGGAAGTGGAAGGTTAGAAAACTTAGAAAGGGAAATGGATAGGTTGAGTTTGGATTTGGTTGGGATTAGTGAAATGCGCTGGCAGGAAGAACAGGACTTTTGGTCAGGAGACTATAGGGTCATTAGCACTAAATCAAACAATGGCCAAGCAGGGGTTGGCCTCATATTGAGGAGGAAACTTGGACAGCGGGTGGAATATTATGAGCAATATAGTGAACGGATTATTGTAGCAAAAATCAATACTAAACCTACATGCACCACAGTGGTACAAGTCTATATGCCTACCAGTCAAGCTGATGATGAGGATGTTGAAAAGGTCTACGAAGAAATAGACGAAATTCTGAGGTATATCAAGGGTGATGAAAATGTTATAGTAATGGGAGATTGGAATGCTGTGGTAGGAAATGGGAGAGAAGGGAAGATAGTAGGAGATTTCGGATTAGGTGAAAGGAATGATCGAGGAAGCAGGCTGGTAGAATTCTGCACCGAGCATGAGTTGGTCATAGCTAACACCTTATTCAATAACCACAATAGAAGAATATACACATGGATGAGACCAGGAGATACAGGGCGTTACCAAATCGACTTCATTATGGTCAAGCAGAGGTTTCGAAACCAGATTTTGGGTTGTAAAACATATCCTGGTGCTGACATAAACTCTGATCACAATCTGGTTGTAATGAAATGCAGATTTAAGTTGAAGAAACTGAAGAAAAGTCAAAAGCCAAAAAGGTGGGCAATAGACAGACTGAAAGAGAAGGATGTAAACGAAAGATTCAAGAAGAGTATAAAGGAAGGACTAATGAAAAACCCTAAACAAACTTCAATTACAGACGAATGGGCACTTTTGAAGAATGAAATAACAAAATCCGCAGAAGAAAACATTGGTAGGAAAGAAAGAATAGGTAGAAAACCGTGGATCACTCAGGATATACTAGAATTGATGGATGAAAGGCGGAAACACAAGAATCTAAGATATGAAAAGGGGAAAGCAGAATACAGACGTCTGAGAAATGAGGTTAACAAGAAGTGCAAGGAAGCGAAAGAAGAATGGTTGAAAGAGAAATGTGCAGGTATAGAAAATTGTCTGAAATTAGGAAAAGTAGACACAGCTTATCGACGGATTAAGAATACTTTTGGGGAAAAGAAGACTAAGTGCTGTATTATTAAGGACACAAATGGAAAGCCTCTGACAGATAGGGAAGAAAAGGTTGAGAGATGGAAAGCTTACATAAGGAGTTTGTATAAGGGAAAGGAGATTGAGAATCATGTAATGGAAAGGGAGGAGGAAAATGATGAGGATGCGAAAGGAGATTTAATATTGAGATCAGAATTTGATAGAGCTTTGGAAGACTTAAGCAGGAACAAAGCACCAGGCATAGATGATATACCGATTGAGTTGCTACGCTGCATAGGAGATGAAGGTCTGATCAGGTTATTTCACTTGGTGTGTAGGATTTATGAGACAGGTGAGGTACCCCCTGATTTCAAGAAGAATGTAATCATCCCAATACCAAAGAAAGTGGGAGCTGACAGATGTGAAGATTACCGTACAATCAGCTTGATTACTCATGCTTCAAAGATCCTGTCTAGAATAATTTACAAGAGGATTGAAAGCCAGATAGAAACGGAGTTGGGTGAAGACCAGTTTGGTTTCAGGAGAAATGTAGGAACAAGGGAAGCTGTACTAAGGCTGATTTTGGAAGGTAGAATAAGGAAAGATAAGAGAACGATCATGGCTTTTGTAGACTTAGAAAAGGCTTTTGATAACGTTGATTGGACTAAATTGTTTGACATTTTGAAATCGATTGGAATAAAGTACAGGGATAGGAGGGTGATATACAATCTGTACAGAAACCAGACAGCAGTCATTCGAGTTGAAGGACTTGAGAGAGAAGCTGGTATTCAGAAAGGTGTAAGGCAAGGCTGCAACTTATCACCCATACTTTTCAATCTTTACATTGAACAAGCAATGAAGGAAATTAGAGAAAAATTTAAAGTGGGAGTGAAGATTCAAGGAGAAATAATTTCAACTCTGCGATTTGCTGATGACATCGTCATCTTGGCCGACAAGCCTGAGGATTTGAATGAGTTTTTGAATGGTATGGGCTCCGTCTTACGGAAATAATTCATGATGAAAATTAATAAATGTAAAACAAAAATACTGGAATGCAGCCGAAATAAATCAGAAACCTCTATGGAGATCAAATTGGCAGGTGAAAAGCTGAAGGAAGTAGGAGACTTCTGTTACTTAGGAAGCAGAATAAGCAGTGATGGATGAAGCAAAGAGGATATTAAAAGTAGGTTGGCTCAGGCAAAGAAAGCATTTCTACAAAAAAGGAATCTGCTGACATCGAATATAGATTTAGGTATTAGGAAGTCATTTTTGAAAGCCTTTGTCTGGAGCGTGGCGCTCTATGGAAGTGAAACTTGGACTATTGGTGCAGCAGAAAAGAGGAGAATTGAAGCATTTGAAATGTGGTGTTACAGGAGAATGATGAAGATCAGATGGGTAGATAGGGTTACAAACAAAGAGGTATTAAGACGAGTGGGAGAGGAGAGATGTTTCTGGCGACTGCTAATGAAGAGAAGAGATAGGTTGGTAGGACACATACTAAGACACCCAGGAATAGCAAGCTTAGTTATGGAAGGAAGGGTCGAGGACAAAGACTGTAGGGGTAGACCAAGGTTAGAATATGTTAAACAGATTGCCTCGGATGTAGGGTGTCGGAGCTATGTAGAGATGAAACGATTAGCTCAGGACAGGGAGGCATGGAAAGCTGCATCAAACCAGTCAAAAGACTGAAGACTCAAACAACAACAATTTGAAGTAAAGAACAAAACGATTTCACATAGTAACTGAATTCTAGCCGTTGGTGCTAGTTCAGGTTATTAATTAATGTACTTTTATTTCAGGCAAATAGCAATCGAAAATATCCACATAGTTTGTATACACACGTCTCTGTAGGGTCATGGAAAGATTTGTTAATTCAATTAGGGTTGTGAAAGCTATGCACAACCAGACGTGTAAAGACATGCCTCAACTCAAAGCTGGATGTTGCCCACGGCAGGTCGATTATGTAATAATAATAATAATAATAATAATAATAATAATAATAATAATAATAATAATAATAATAATAATAATAATAATGTTATTTGTTTTACGTCCCTTTTAACTACTGCTGCTTTTGGAGACGCCGGGGTGCTGAAATGTTGGCACGAAAGGGATCTTTAACGTGCCAGTAAATCTACTGACACGGCTCCCTCGCATTTGTGCACCCTCAAATGCCAGCTGACTGCGCCGGATACGAACCTGCAACCTAGGGCCCAGCAAGCGAGAACGTTACCGCTGAGCCACGCAGCCAGTCCGGTCGATTATGTCTCCAGATCCATAACATTCTTGAGATACTTCTTATCTTTCTTTCTTCAATGATGGTAGTAGATTTTTTCTAGGTTGTGGCGTTTGGTAGAGGTAAATAGTTTCTAAGGTCTTCAACCAAGAAATGATTCTATTATACTCTTTGATAATAACAACGAGTTATAACTATACTCATACATTTAGGAGAAAGTAGGCTATATGTTCTTTACTGAACATCTTGTTTATTACTTTGTGAATAAAACTCTGTTAAGTCAAGTCAGAGTTTCACTTGCGTAAAGGACTGTTCTATTATTATTATTATTATTATTATTATTATGTTGATGCATTTATAATTGAAGACTTATTGTAGACGTCATTCGGTCAACAAAGGAAACAAAACTGTAGCCAACAAAACTTCGTCCGTTGCAAAACGACGTCCATGAGTGTCTTGCTTCAGGTCACTAAAATGTGAAATTTTTCTAAATCAATGCCATGAAAATCTTATTTCAGAGTGTTAACAACTTGGTAGAATTGAAAATCTCGTCGTGTAATGTCAAATTGGGTTGAAGACAAACCTCCTGACATTCAACATCCGGCTGGCCGTGACCGGACAATCATGTAAACTGCTTTAGCAGGCCTTGTCATGACGTCATGTAACGTCCCGACCCGCCACGACCCCACATCGCATGGCCTCGCCCAGCCCAACCCAGCTGTGTCGCATCCACAACTGCACGGCGCGTTCTCAAATCTTGTCGAAATTCTATTCTTTTTTTGCGGCGAGAATCAGGCTACCTGTGAGCCAATATCAGCTTCTTTTTCGCCTAGCGTATGAGATCGCCTTTTGTCCGTGTGTGTGTCTGTGCGTATGTGTATGTTTGTCCCCCTAATAAAATGTAAATGTCGCGCGAAATATGTCACTGGCATCTCCACAACAGCAACAGATATCACCCTGAATTTTTTACGGTGATAAAGGACACTACTAGATGTCCACCTCTCTAACTTTCATAAATTTGTTAAGTACAAAACGAGCATGGCGGCCATGCGAAATTGAAACATTTGAATAGACTTTTCTCGCGTATTAACCATCCGATCGCAGTCAACATTGGTACAGCAAATGTCTATACACGTTGTAATGCATTGACAGCTAATTTAGTTCAATTGTTTACATAACCGCAAGATGACAGCTGAGTGAAAATTTAAAATTAAGATTTTATTTCTTGTGTCCTAACTATGCGATCGAAGTGAATGTTTGAATAATGAACCTACGCAATAATCTTCATCTAATCGTACATAACTATATGGCCTACATATATAAGAATTCAACATGGCAACCATCCGAAATATTTAGACGGCTCTCAATATCTACGAATCTATTGGCAACTCAAACTATCGCTTGGGGCGCTGCGGTCGGTCCAACATGGCGGTGATAGGTAGGATAATACCAAGGGGATAATACCACGGCCGACTGAATACGAGCTGCGCATTCAGTCGGCCGTGATAATACACTCAATAACACAGGATTGCTATGGAACACTTTCGTATTATCCTGTTATAATCAGTAAATGTGATCCCTAAATTACTGACAGTCTTGTATTATGTATAACAATGCGATACACGCGATCTAATTTGTGCGTTTCAATGGATTTTATGTGTGAATTACTTATTATCAAGCATTGATTGTACTGTATGCTCGGATTTGTTTTTGTGCATTTCGAAGCATGACGCTGTTACGTTTCAAAGCTATATTCGAGTTTGCTACCTGCACCATAGACTCCAGAAACATTACAGAAGGGGTAGAAGTGTTATTTGCAAATATGTCTTGTGAAAGAGTACACTATGATGAAACTTATTGGTCAATACGCTGTTTAGCTCCAGACGTCGCAGCCCCGCCGCACATGGTTACAAGTGAAATTGAAGGGAGAAAGCTAACAATTAAGCAGTTTCAATGTTCATGAATAGCAGATCCATCAGAATGTTGCAAACATGTTTTATCACTGCTTCTTTTCTGTCACAGGTAATTAGGGCCTGTTAGTCCATTATTATTATTATTATTATTATTATTATTATTATTATTATTATTATTATTATTATTATTATTATTATTATTATTATTATTATTATTACCTTAAGTGGCAAGACTGTCCCCCAACGTCCACACCAACTGTATTCCAACTCGTTCCTGTTCTCCGTACCGTTACCGCCACCTTTCGACCATTGCTATTGCATCTTTTGGAATATAATGAAAATTTATATCGACAGTCCACTTATACAGTACATCTGCTTGCAGCCATAAACTGAGCAATATACTTTGCTTTCACTCATTTTGTATTCTAACAATGAGTAAAACTCATTAATTGTGTATAAAAACACAAACAAATTAACGCGCTCTGTTCACCAATACAAGAAACAATACAAACTGTCACCACGTGGTAGATTTATCCTACTTGGTGAGACTCTTATTTTCACCGCTAGAAGGCATATCAGATAGCTGGAGTTGCCAATTGCAGCAATCAAACTGAAATTTTGTATGTTGATAGAGGCTATTAACTTAAGTTCACCAATGGGACTTTTAATCACCTGGTGAACACAGAACCAACATGGCGGCGAAGCGAAATTTAAATATTTTAACGGATTTATCTCGCAATTTTTCATCCGAGCGCTGTGAATCTTGGTATGGTGTATCCTCATACAAGCCTTAATATACTGACGTCTAATTTAATGAAATTTTTTGAGAACTTATAAATGGTGGCAGTGGATTTTTTTAAACCCTCGTTTTCATTTCTCGTGTCCTAATTAAGACCAGTAGGATATATGAAAATAGGCTTATTTAGTTCTTCACGGAACTACTTGTTTCAGTCGAGATAGTGAGGAGTGGCGCGTAACATGGTGCACCCCAAAGGCACTAACTAGCCTACGTGATTCTCCGGTACTCACGCATCCGTTGGTCTTGCTCTAGAACGTCTATCAGTCAAACCTTTTCAACCCTAATTGTCATAAATACACCGGTGCCGGTACCATTGTTTCTTAGTGGCCAAGAACGCGCTTTGCATCAAAGGGAGTGTTCATGGCACTTTTGGATGATATCCCACGATAATTATTCACCGTGTTCTGTACGTAATGAGACTTCAGCCAGAGGTTCAAATCCCGACTCAGTTAAGAAATGTAATTGTGGTCTCAGGGTTGGAACGGGGTACACTCAGCCTCGTGAGGAAAAACTGAGAAGAAATAGATTAGATTCCCACCTCAATTTTCATGGAGGTGGTTTTTCGTGGTTTCTTACTTCTATTCCAAGCAAATGTCGCGATGGTTTCTAACTTAAGGCCACGGCCACCTCTTTCAAAACCTTCGCCTTAATTACAAATAGACACAATACTACAGCCATCACAATGACACAGGTTTTCAGGCCAATACATCACAATGTCGCAAAGCCCCTAAATATAGTTCGCACTGGTAGAGCAGTTCTAGTTTCTTCAAAATCTATTTGATGGTTGTACAATAGTTCTCTCAATAACGATGATTGGTATTTAGAGGGATAACACAAATATGCTACAGATCACTTGTGGAATGGAACCTAGCGTTTTTGTCCGCGGTAGGAGGTGGAACGGGAGATGAGTAGCTGGACGCCGCTGAATGTCGGTCTTTGTCCTGGAGGTTATGATTCAACGCTCTGATTTATTGTCCAGTGGCTAATTGGCGATATGAAATGTAACAGAACAGCACACCCTGTGTGCTCGCTGCTGCCAAGGTCGAACAAGAAACAAGTTTAGATATGGCGCTAATTGAATGCTAGTTCTGATACCTCTCAGTGAGTTACACATTGCAACAACACCATAGAATCACACGTTATCAAATTCATTACACACTCAAGCACACGGGGTAGATAACCAAAACGCCCTAGGACTCTAAATTAATTAACAAAGAAATTAACCCTTTATAGGATAGTGGTCTATACAGAGTATTCACCACCTACTATAAAAAAGAGTTTTGTAGGCTATTATCAAAGGTGCTAATAGTTGAAACTTTCAGCCTAATTACAACAACATTTCTTGTAGATGTAATATTTCTGATAAGCAAATATTATATCTGTCTAGTTTTATGGTGCTGGATAAAATTTCAACTAGTAATATAATCAAAAATATTAAAATCAAACAATAAAATAAAACATAAATATACAAATTAAAAATCGCACTAAAAATTAAATAAAACATTAAGGACACTAAAATTAAGGACACACTTAAATTAAAATTAAGATTATAAAATTAAAAATAATAAATAAAAAGATAATTTTTAAAATGTATTTATAGATAATATTGAATATTAAAAATAAAAGTAAAAATTAGGGCTGAAATGAAAATTTAAATTGTAAAAATTAAAGTAAAAATTAGAAGAAAACAGTCTTCCCTATAAAGGGCATTATAATTTTATTCATCATATTTAGCCTATGTCTGCGCTTGAATGAGTAAGAAACAAGCAGTGTCATGAAGAACTAAAGAACCTATTTTCGTATATCCTATTGGTTTTTTCTGCATTAAAATTCTCCCGCCTATTACAAGGATTCTCCATGCGAAGTAGGCCTACTAATTCGCTTTTTACACGACCTACATCTCCACCAACACCATTACATTGAGAAATTATCTGCTAGAATATATACATTTCAGTATCTGTGATTAAGATTTCTCCCGCGAGATGACATCTTTCTGTAACGAGTCACGGCAGTTTAATTTAAGAAAAGTCAAATGCATGACTTCTATGATTTATGAAAAGTAAGCTACACCATTTAATGCCATTAGATTATGATTATTATAATTGACCACGAATCTTCTCTTCAATCACTTTAATATGACACGAGAAAAAAAATGGATATACAATTTTGAACTGACGCCATCTTGAATATTTTTTAACAATAATTCGACAAGACATGTTCTGTACTAAGCTCTGAATAAATACTTTTTTGTGTTAACTTTCATTGCTCTCGGGTGATTAGATCGTCAGAAAAGTCATTTCAAATATTTGAAAATCACTTGGCTGCCATGACAGTTTTTGTGTCTCAGGATTGTGAAAGTCGGTTGGTTGGTTGGTTCCTCAGTTTAGTGGCAGTGACAATGCGGTCATGTAGCCCCGTGCACTTTGGGTGTGTGTAGAATCTGTCTGATAACTGGTGTTAATTGTGATGGCTGTATTAGTGTGTGTTATATATTTTTAATTCAAGTAAGGACTGCAGACATTGAATTTTCAAGTAGTTCCTACTTTTGCCGCCAAACGCCACCGTCAACGACTACTAGTTCAGAACTTGGTTACTAGACGCCATCGCAGTCGGATCCTGGCGACTGACGTAGGAACCTAGAAGCGTTGTTCAAATTTAACCTATAATTTAGCTTCACACATGTGTAATTATTGGAAGGTTCTTTTAACATTCCATAAATCTATGACATGGGACCGCCGGCTTTACTTTCCCTCCGAAGGAAGGCATACTGAGGGATTTTTAACGCTCTTCGGTCGGGTTTGAACCCGCGATCTGAGGCATAGAAGCGCAGTATGCTACCAACTACGCCACTGAAGCCGCTGATTTTGAAAGTAATATATGTACTTCATTAATGGTCTTCTATCACCATACACAATTTCAGTTTGACTGCTTAAATAGTTTCGACGATATTGTGAACCGGCAAAATATATTGCATGGAGGTCATGTTGGATTGTTTTTATATAGAGACTATAGAATTATATGCCATCAGATGAATGTTTAATCGTGTTTCATTATACCAACCTAAATTACTATCGCTTGTTTAGGACACGAGAATAAGAAATGTGATTTAAATTTTTTCTAAGCTCTTATAAAAATTTAATTAAATTAGATTTAAAATATATTAAGCCTGGAATGAAGATGTACCGAACCAAGCTCTACAGCGCTTGGATTATTAAGACACGAGAAAAAAACATACAAATATTTGAATTTTGCGTCGCCGCCATGTTGGCTTTATGCTCTTCAGGTTATTAAAAGCTCCATAAGTGAAGGTACTCTAAGGGCATCTATGAACATACAAAATTTCAGTTCGATTGCTGTAATAGCCTCGCAGATATTGAGAACCGGTGATATATTTCGAATGAACGCCATGTTGGATTGTTCTATATGTAGACCATGGAAATAGATAATTCAGAAGCAGTGGACTAACTAGGATTTGTTTCTGGAGGGGGATTAGCGCTGTAAAATCGAAACTAATAATTTATGAAGAGCAATTTATCGTTTTGTTTGGGTTTTATGCTTCTTTTTTGTTGTTGTTTTGTTTGTGGGATTTTCTTTTTTTCTGATTTATTTTTGATTTTTGATTTTTTGTTTTTTTCTTAGCATTTTGGTTTTGTGTTTGTTGCTTTCTGCTTTTGTTTTTTAGTTTTGCCTTTTGTAATTTGGTTTTTGGTCATTTGTTTGATTATGCTTTTTGCTTTGAGTGTGGGGCAAACTAAGACAAAACCAATGAAAGCAAACCTACAGGTTTTCATTTTTGATCTCTATAGCATTTGATACGTTTTATTTGCACCTCTCAATGTGAAGAATCTCGGAAATGAACAGTTTCACTTAAGCAAGTGTTACGTTTTGGTAGACCTAACACTAAATATCGCGGCTTCGGTGGCGTAGTTGGTAGCATGCTGAGCTTCTATGCCCAAGATCGCGGGCTCAAACACGGCCAAATTCGTTGGATGTTTTGAAGAGCGTCAAAAAACCCCAGTATGCCTTCCTTCGGAGGGGATGTAAAGCCGGTGGGCCCATGTCATAGAATTATTGCATGTAAAAGAACCTTCCACTAACTACACTTGTGCAAAGCAAAATTTGTAGGTTAGATTTGATAACGCCCTATAAGTTCCAACGTTCGTCACCAGGAGCCAGTTGCGGTGGCATCTAGTAAACAAGTCCGTAGCTAGATGTCGTTGACGGTAGCATTTGGTAGCAAAAGTAGGAACTACTTGAAAATTGATCGCCTGCAGTCCTTACCTGAATTACAGATAAAACACACTAATACAGTCATCACAATTAACACCGGTTATCTGGCAGATTCCATAACACCCTAAGTACACGGGGCTACATGACCGCGTTGTCGCAGCCCCTAAACTGAGGAACCAACCAACACTAAATATCTTACACAAGTAAACAGAAATGTTCTCGAATTAGTAAACATAAACGCACATAATCCAGTTCTTTGTCAACAATCCAAAAATAAAACTTTGATCATGTTACGTTTCTTTAAATTATTTAGCTTTGGGGGGGAATTGATCCCCCTGTAACACCCCCCACTTCGTAGTTACGCCACTGTTCAGAAGTGTATATTGAGGTGTTGGGAGTAGGTTGTGGATGTAGCCACAATATGCACTTGAAAACTCCCGATCTGTTTTAGCGGAAAGGAAGTAGTTAAACCAGCGCTCCCACATCACGCACACTTTTTCCATCACTTGTATACGTTGAACTGTTTACGTTATACCAAGCCCTACACATCTTCATGTTGAGACGGTACTTGTACTCCGCAACGTGTGTCGAACATCTGCGGTAATGAGGAATTCAGATATTGTTGCTTCGTTTAGGGACATTGCGACTCGTGTGTCGTGTGTGTGTGGACTATGTCTGGTTATTGTGGTCTCTGTAGTAGTGAGTGAATTTGTAATTTAGGCTGCGATTTGGAAGGAGGCGGCCGTGGCCTTAAGTTAGAAACCATTCCCAATTTTACCTGGAATACAAGTAGGGAACCATGAAAAAGCACTTCTAGGGAAGCCTACTTTGGTACGGAACCCATCTCTTCTCAGTTTTGCCTCACGAGTCTGTGTGTACCCCCTTCCAGCCCTCAGACCAGATTTAAACTTCCGGGGCGACTGCCAGGAACGCTAGCCGCTACACCAGGAGGTAGACTAGGATCTAGAACAGAGGCTCTGAAACTTTTTCTGTCGCGTCCTCTTCTAAAACATGAAATATCTTTCGTCCCCTTCCCCTTGTTCTTTATTAGGACTGAATATTTCCGAACGAGGGCAGCACTATCACTTTCATGAGATCACTTTTTTTACCACTTCTAATAAGCCACTTATCCATGGGTAATGCCGTCAGTTTATTGTAAAACGGGCTAACCACTTCTACTGAACCCGCACTAGAATTCACCTATTCACTCACTGTCTTTGAACTGACAATGGCAGAAATAGAAGAATCTATTCTTCTAAGGAAAAAGGCGGTCATATTGTCAAGTGGCTTATTGTCATTAGTGTTTGGTAAGGAGCTATCACCCCGGGTGTTTGGTGAAAGGGTGTTGTGTGGGAAATGTTATTCACCTTTTCTCAGAATTCCTGCTGACAGGATCTACTGGTTAGTTCCTGTGAAATAAGACAGCAAGAGTACGAGTGTATTAGTCTTGAATGGTCGTGGGAGCCTCCTGCCTATGATAGGTTCTGGAGATGAGGATAGCGATATTACAGTATATGTCAATCAGAGCTGGCGTCCACCTTTATCACTCTCTACGCCTTCCACTTTGAGGACCTCTGATCTAAAGTGCGTTAAAGTAATATTGATACTCCTTACTGTGCCCTTTTAACAAGAAATATGCAAATCACAGTATGCCAGCAATGCTCAAATCGGGATTTTCGGGGTTATGGTATGTTCTCCCACTCTGTGACTTACACATTTTGGATTAAATAGAGGATACACTTCCAAAATAAAAACAAAATCAACTCCTATTATAAAACATTTAATTAACCAAAATTATGGCGCTACAAACAAATTAAACAAATAAACTACTGACCAATCCTTCTAACTTGTTCAAAGTGAACAAGGAATCAAACAAATATTATATTAAAATACATGGTTTCCTTCAAACCAGCAAACTTATAGTTCTTTTCACTTCCATAAAGTATCCCTTTTAAACTTCACTACAATCACGAGCTCCAATGGCTCGATACTTTCCACTATAAACTGTGGTATTCTTTTACACACCTCAATATCTATTTTATGAGTTTCTTATAATCAAAACAATATATAATCTTATTCAAAGTAATTGTTACTCCTTTACTTAAATTTTTGGGCATTTCACAATGTTCTCATGTTACCACCTCTCTCAAGTTAACAAATTCACTACAGTGATCGGGAAAAATACTTGTGTACTCCCGAGTTATAGAAGACTACTTGAACAAAGTCAAAAATTATGATCACTCCCGAAATCTAATTGTCTTCATTGAACTCGTGAAATCCTACATCAATATCTCATTGCATTAGGGATTTATATTTATTATTATTTGTCTTAGAAGTCCATCATCTCATAAGAAAGCAAACGATCTGAACTTGCAAGTGGTAACTTTCATCTACAAGAACCTCGGTTCGAATCCCGGGTCATTAACAAACTCTAAACACTCATGGTTTATTATTACTTCAAATAGACGGTTCCCCTGACCTACCATACTTTCAATAGCGAGGGGTTGGACCGTGACACTCGACTTGATTTATTGCCCGGGAGGAGACCCTCAGTATCGCCCACACGGGACCGCTCTACTCATGCTTTAAAACAGCTATTTCTCAAACACAGTTCTCTGAACAGACCTGGCGTTTCTTTCATTCATTTAAACAACATTATATAGGTTCATAGACCACTTTCGCAACCTTGGCATTTAATAATTATGAAGTGTCATCATTGATGGGTAAGAATAATTCAATACAACAACAATATTTAGGGGCTTCAACCACTATACGAGTCTGGGTTCGACTCTCTCAACTGCCTCGGGAACCAATCCCATACTGGAGGACTTTACAACAAATTAGCGGCTTAGGGCGACCTCGGTCTAACCTGCGCTCATCAATACAATAATTCGCACCCATTATACAACGCCTCGTGATCTACATCACTATATGGAGGACTTATCATCAATTACCGCAATCAACTGTCCCTCACAATTAATTTACCAAGTATATTTATATTCAACGCCTTCCTCGCGTGAAAATTTACTTTAATGCGCGACAATGCGCTATACATTACTTTAAGACCTAGCGTCTTCCAGGGAAATGATAAATTCAAAATCATCATTTGATCTATATCTCAAACTTTCATATTAATCCTCTCCCGTGACAATAATCGCTATACTTTAAGAACATGTATTCACACCATGTCTTTATTCCTTTACAAAAGCTCAAAAGCTATTACTTTCATATAATTCAACTTAATCTTCATTTATATAATTTTTATTATTATTATATTTTTCCGCTTGCTTTCATAACATTTATCAAATACACTGATATTTTATTTCATATATTTCCTCTAAGGATTTATTCATTTCACATAATCATTTTATAATGTCTCAATTTTTAGTTGTTCAGATCGCGCTCTTATTCTGTTATTTGTTATTCAAAAACATCCCTATTTATCATTCTCAGGTGGATTGTACACAAACATTCCCCCAACACATAACATAACGAAAATAGTTACTTACATGTTCAGACGGTCCAATACCGTGCTTTCCAACGATGTTTCATTTTTGCCCACTATTTGTGATTACACCATCGTGCTCAAATTCATTTCATACACTGACATATCTTGACACACATATACTTTATATACTTTAAACAATGGTAACATTTTAAAATACTTCGGTATTCTTCTATTACACACAATAAAATCACTGAAAAATTACTATCTAACACAAATTTTATATATTTACACTACACTGATTCTAATCACTGAGGCTCTGATTAGGCCTTGCACACGTGATATTTGCTTCCCCGTCTCCAAGGGTGAAACTAGTAGATGTCGGCTTCCTGTCTGACCAGAATATGAAAGTCTCGAACACTCTACCCCTCCCTGGACTGGTACTTCTTCGAATCCGGTTTCCTGATGATCGGCTATTATTATTTTTAGCTCAAACCTGCTTCTTTCTAGACCCTATTAGTCGTCTAGCGAAAGTCTGTCTTGTTCTCGGTCTCCCAAATACTCTATCGGTGACCTATTCTTTTCTAGCATCTAATACTCCTCGTAACTTAGTGCTTTTTATAGTTCGTTCGTTTCCTTGAAACAACGTCTTGAATTTAATTCTCCCTTTTGATTATTCTGTCCTCTAATTCCTATCTTTCCAAAATACTATGCGGACCTTATTTTGTCCGACCCTAATCGGGTTCTTTTAACGTTGATAGAATGTTTGTTTCGCTGTTATGGTACTTCAAAACGTTACGATACACTTGGTCGTTTAAATAAACTGTTATTGAAGACCTATCGCCTGTTCTTTAAGTTCGCAGCCTACTTCGACTGTAATACTGAACTTTTCACTGTAAGACTAGTATTGGCGGAACTAAATCCTGTATTAGGATTTTCCTAATTCTCCACACGGCGATACTATGATGATACGTATCGTACTCTGATGCTTCATCGTGCAGCGTCTCGGCGCTCACGGAACTGGATGATTGGTGAAACAGTACGACCCGCCTCAGCGGTCGTTCAAGACTGAATAATACTGATACAGCCGGACGCCCCCTCTCGGGCTCTCGGAATAACTGCATGATTAGCCTGGCCCTGCCAGGGCTTTTATACAAATCGGCGACAAAAAGATAAATTCTACGTCTTTTTTCAGAACCAACTTTTGAAGTAATGGTCGCACACTATTAAAAATTATATCTCTGGAAAGCTTGTTTTCTAAACGTAAACTGACTTCTTTGCACATGAAAATCGATCGTGCAGTTCTGAGATATTAAATAAAATTTAGTCTTCAGCTGTGTGGGTGTTACAGTTGATTTTTAATTTCCCCCTCCTCGGGTCTCGGGAAACCCCCAATGACGTATGGCCACGTTTGAACTTCTTTCCTGGGCATTTATTATAACATCTTTCTCCACACAAAAATCTCTATTCCGAAATGATTCACAATGCTGTATTTCTTTAGTTAATTTTATTCTTGCAAATGGGTTAAATCTAATTATTCTTCTTCTGGCACGGCTGCGCGGTTGCCATTTTACTGCAAGGTAAGGGCGATTTCCGAAACACGCTCTTCATTACTCGCTTGGAAAATTCCACTCGTTCTATTTATATTCGTGACTGGCTCCTTATCAATGCGTCATGCATGATCTCATCTCCTAGCCACCTGGCTTCAGTTTATTTCACACCGTTATGCTAGCCTTCTTGTATAAAATCTTTCTATGTTCCTCTGAAGACTGTATATTTCCTTCCTTCTTTTTACCAAAACACATGGATTCGACCCCTTGAACCAATGGTACATGGGTTCATCTCTCCCCTCCTTAGGTAAATAAATTTTCGAAAAAATTTGAGGAAATTCATTTCAATAATTTATAAAATCTTATTTTTCTTTAATTGTCGAAGCCATCCTAACATTTCTCCGTACCTTTTGTTTCTTTCTTTATTTCCAAATTCCGTTTCCTCTCTGGCTTGTTTTGGGTCTTTCAAAGTTCCCATTCATTCATTTCCCTTAGCGGACGTCTCCACTCAGGGCTATAAATTACTCGTCTCGTTCGGGTGTTTATGATTCTCCCCTAGACTGGCGCGCGCTCTCCAAACTTGGGTCAAACAATTTTGTTTCCTTTCTTGTTTCATAAGACGGGCATTCTGCCGGTCTGTCTCTCTTTTCTCATTATGTACTGTCAACCTATTGACCTTCTTCAAATACTTTACGGGTGCATACGGCTTAACCCGTTACTTCTTCATTCTTGTTTTTAGACTCCAAGTCTGTAGAATTTCATTTTGTCTTTAAGAGCTCGGTCTATCCTCACCCGACTCTTCTTGGTCGTCTTTCGTTTTCCTCATCTCTTCTTGAGATGGCATTTTCAAGAAAAAATCCCTTCATTCTCTTACTCTTTAACGGGTGCATACGGCTTAACCCGTTAGCTATGCTGGAATAATCCTTTTCCTTCATCTCGCATCGAGATGGCATTTTCAAAGAATATTTCTTTTTTTTTCCTACTCTTCCAATTCCATAGTTCCTTCAGATATTCTTCCTTTCTCTTCCTTCTATTATTCCATTTTTTTCGACGAACTTTCCAACTGTAAAACGCCTGTGCGTCTTCTTTTTCCAAGGCATTGCACGTCATCTCTCCTCCTCTCCTAATTTCCATGGGGTATCCATTCTCTTGTAAACCTATTACATTTTGCGGTGGTCTTCCTCTTTCCTGATTTTCTTCAAAGACCCTTCTTCTCTTTTCTCCAATAACTCCCATAGTCTCATCTTTTTCTTGGAGGTTTTCTTTGCTCTCATTAGAATCTGTTTCCAATTCTCTTTTCTTTCTTTGACATCCCTGATATTTTATTATTAATTCAAGGATCTGGGCTTTCAATTTTTCTTCTTTCCCTTGTATCTTATCTTCCTCATCCTCATGAATTTCTTCTGCGATTTCCTTTTCCGTTTCTGTGAAATCTTGAACCTCTGCTTCTTTTCTTGCCTCAACGACATTTTCTATTATAGTTTCATTTACTTTCTCCATTTCTTCAGGAATTATTATTTCCGTCTTCCCAGCTTCCACTTCTTTTGTTATCCCTTGTTCTGGGTTTTTCTCTAACTCTTCAAGCTCCACCTTTTCGTAAAAATGATCTTCTTCACTTTGCAGCTCGTTTTTATTTCGGCTGTCGTCCTGACCTGGAGTTCTCATTTCCTCTTGAGTCTCCATTTGTTTCTCAGGGAGGATCTCCTTGCTTTTCTCAGTTTCCACTGGAGTCATTACGATTTCTACTTCCTTTTCTTCTTCTTCTTCTTCTTCTTTTCTAATATCAGTATCAGGCTCTTGCATCTTGACTTCTTGTTTTCCTACAATTCCTGTTTTATTTTCAGCTTGTACAACTATTTCATTGGACCGATGGTTCTGTGCTACGATATCTCCCCTATATTTATTTTCCGTGAATCGAATAAACCTATTTCCCAATGCCTCCATATTACTTTTAATATCATCCCGGGATGTCTGATACACTCTCCTACTTGAATCGAACTTATCCATTACCTCTTTCTGCACACCTTGGATCTGGGTTACAAGTTCATCTTTACATACATCTACATTCTCTTTACAAGTTTTTTCCATGTTACATGTAATTTCCACTTTAAACTGATTTAACTTAATTTCCAACCCCGTATCAAAACCTTGAAATTTGGTATTCATTATTTCTTCTAAAACCTTGGATTGTGCTGAAAAATGGTCTGAATTTTCTGTTTTTATACTATCCAATTTACTTTCTATCTCAGCCTTCAGTTCATTGTTCATTCTTATACAGTCGGCCTCGATAGCTTCTAATTTAGTTCCCATGTTGTCACTATTAGTTTTTAAAGATCCTAAATTGTGATTTATGGATTCGAACTCTTTTTTATTTTCATCCTGTTGGAGGCCCAATGTATTGTCTATTTTTTCGAATCTATTGTTCATGGCCTCCAAGAGCCTTTGCATTTCCTCACTTAATGCCATCTTATTATAATACAGTGGGCTACTTATGCCACATCGCTGGTACATGCTTGAGAGATGGTAATCCGAACTCTTGTGTCCCAATTTTCAAAAATTTACCTTGGTACGGGTGTTTACTAAACGTACCCTTTTGATACACTCATTCAATGTCAAAACCTTTATGGGAGTGATTTTAAAAATTCAAAATTTCGAAAAACCATTTTTTTCAAAAAAAAAAAAAAAGGAAATTTAAATTTTCGAGAAAACTCGGGTTTTCCCTAGGAAAACTCAGCCCTGCGTACTGGGCGCCATTTAAAGTGTTTTGGGGGGGGGTTATTATTTATATTTATTCAGGGCTGCTCGGTGTGAGTTTCCAGGGACCCATGCGGTCAGTTAACATTATATGTTGTAGCTATTCCTATCATTAATTTACTTTACATAATATGACCGTCTTAAGTGTTCCTCTAATTATTAATCCAAGCACAGTACTTCTATGCCCCCCTGTGCCCTTTTAACAAGAAATATGCAAATCACAGTATGCCAGCAATGCTCAAATCGGGATTTTCGGGGTTATGGTATGTTCTCCCACTCTGTGACTTACACATTTTGGATTAAATAGAGGATACACTTCCAAAATAAAAACAAAATCAACTCCTATTATAAAACATTTAATTAACCAAAATTATGGCGCTACAAACAAATTAAACAAATAAACTACTGACCAATCCTTCTAACTTGTTCAAAGTGAACAAGGAATCAAACAAATATTATATTAAAATACATGGTTTCCTTCAAACCAGCAAACTTATAGTTCTTTTCACTTTCATAAAGTATCCCTTTTAAACTTCACTACAATCACGAGCTCCAATGGCTCGATACTTTCCACTATAAACTGTGGTATTCTTTTACACACCTCAATATCTATTTTATGAGTTTCTTATAATCAAAACAATATATAATCTTATTCAAAGTAATTGTTACTCCTTTACTTAAATTTTTGGGCATTTCACAATGTTCTCATGTTACCACCTCTCTCAAGTTAACAAATTCACTACAGTGATCGGGAAAAATACTTGTGTACTCCCGAGTTATAGAAGACTACTTGAACAAAGTCAAAAATTATGATCACTCCCGAAATTTAATTGTCTTCATTGAACTCGTGAAATCCTACATCAATATCTCATTACATTAGGGATTTATATTTATTATTATTTGTCTTAAAAGACCATCATCTCATAAGAAAGCAAACGATCTGAACTTGCAAGCGGTAACTTTCATCTACAAGAACCTCGGTTCGAATCCCGGGTCATTAACAAACTCTAAACACTCATGGTTTATTATTACTTCAAATAGACGGTTCCCCTGACCTACCATACTTTCAATAGCGAGGGGTTGGGCCGTGACACTCGACTTGATTTATTGCCCGGCAGGGAGACCCTCAGTATCGCCCACACGGGACCGCTCTACTCATGCTTTAAAACAGCAATTTCTCAAACACAGTTCTCTGAACAGACCTGGCGTTTCTTTCATTCATTTAAACAACATTATATAGGTTCATAGACCACTTTCGTAACCTTGGCATTTAATAATTATGAAGTGTCATCATTGATGGGTAAGAATAATTCAATACAACAACAATGTTTAGGGGCTTCAACCACTATACGAGTCTGGGTTCGACTCTCTCAACTGCCTCGGGAACCAATCCCATACTGGAGGACTTTACAACAAATTAGCGGCTTAGGGCGACCTCGGTCTAACCTGCGCTCATCAATACAATAATTCGCACCTATTATACAACGCCTCGTGATCTACATCACTATATGGAGGACTTATCATCAATTACCGCAATCAACTGTCCCTCACAATTAATTTACCAAGTATATTTAGATTCAACGCCTTCCTCGCGTGACAATTTACTTTAATGCGCGACAATGCGCTATACATTACTTTAAGGCCTAGCGTCTTCCAGAGAACTGATAAATTCAAAATCATCATTTGATCTATATCTCAAACTTTCATATTAATCCTCTCCCGTGACAATAATCGCTATACTTTAAGAACATGTATTCACACCATGTCTTTATTCCTTTACAAAAGCTCAAAAGCTATTACTTTCATATAATTCAACTTAATCTTCATTTATATAATTTTTATTATTATTATATTTTTCCGCTTGCTTTCATAACATTCATCAAATACACTGATATTTTATTTCATACATTTCCTCTAAGGATTTATTCATTTCACATAATCATTTTATAATGTCTCAATTTTTAGTTGTTCAGATCGCGCTCTTATTCTGTTATTTGTTATTCAAAAACATCCCTATTTATCATTCTCAGGTGGATTTTACACAAACATTTCCCCAACACATAACATAACGAAAATAGTTACTTACATGTTCAGACGGTCCAATACCGTGCTTTCCAACGATGTTTCATTTTTGCCCACTATTTGTGATTACACCATCGTGCTCAAATTCATTTCATACACTGACATATCTTGACACACATATACTTTATATACTTTAAACACTGGTAACATTTTAAAATACTTCGGTATTCTTCTATTACACACAATAAAATCACTGAAAAATTACTATCTAACACAAATTTTATATATTTACACTACACTGATTCTAATCACTGAGGCTCTGATTAGGCCTTGCACACGTGATATTTGCTTCCCCGTCTCCAAGGGTGAAACTAGTAGATGTCGGCTTCCTATCTGACCAGAATATGAAAGTCTCGAACACTCTACCCCTCCCTGGACTGGTACTTCTTCGAATCCGGTTTCCTGATGATCGGCTATTATTATTTTTAGCTCAAACCTGCTTCTTTCTAGACCCTATTAGTCGTCTAGCGAAAGTCTGTCTTGTTCTCGGTCTCCCAAATACTCTATCGGTGACCTATTATTTTCTAGCATCTAATACTCCTCGTAACTTAGTGCTTTTTATAGTTCGTTCGTTTCCTTGAAACAACGTCTTGAATTTAATTCTCCCTTCTGATTATTCTGTCCTCTAATTCCTATCTTTCCAAAATACTATGCGGACCTTATTTTGTCCGACCCTGATCGGGTTCTTTTAACGTTGATAGAATGTCTGTTTCGCTGTTATGGTACTTCAAAACGTTACGATACACTTGGTCGTTTAAATAAACTGTTATTGAAGACTTATCGCCTATTCGTTAAGTTCGCAGCCTACTTCGACTGTAATACTGAACTTTTCACTGTAAGACTAGTATTGGCGGAACTAAATCCTGTATTAGGATTTTCCTAATTCTCCACACGGAATTACTATGATGATACTTATCGTACTCTGATGCTTCATCGTGCAGCGTCTCGGCGCTCACAGAACTGGATGATTGGTGAAACAGTACGACCCGCCTCAGCGGTCGTTCAAGACTGAATAATACTGATACAGCCGGACGCCCCCTCTCGGGCTCTCGGAATAACTGCATGATTAGCCTGGCCCTGCCAGGGCTTTTATACAAATCGGCGACAAAAAGATAAATTCTACGTCTTTTTTCGGAACCAACTTTTGAAGTAATGGTCGCACACTATTAAAAATTATATCTCTGGAAAGCTTGTTTTCTAAACGTAAACTGACTTCTTTGCACATGAAAATCGATCGTGCAGTTCTGAGATATTAAATAAAATTTAGTCTTCAGCTGTGTGGGTGTTACAGTTGATTTTTAATTTCCCCCTCCTCAGGTCTCGGGAAACCCCCAATGACGTATGGCCACGTTTGCACTTCTTTCCTGGACATTTATTATAACATCTTTCTCCACACAAAAATCTCTATTCCGAAATGATTCACAATGCTGTATTTCTTTAGTTAATTTTATTCTTGCAAATGGGTTAAATCTAATTCTTCTTCTTCTTCTGGCACGGCTGCGCGGTTGCCATTTTTACTGCAAGGAAAGGGCGATTTCCGAAACACGTTCTTCGTCACTCGCTTGGAAAATTCCACTCGTTCTATTTATATTCGTGACTGGCTCCTTATCAATGCGTCATGCATGATCTCATCTCCTAGCCACCTGGCTTCAGTTTATTTCACAACGTTATGCTAGCCTTCTTGTATAAAATATTTCTATGTTCCTCTGAAGACTGTATATTTCCTTCCTTCTTTTTACCAAAACACATGGATTCGACCCCTTGAACCAATGGTACATGGGTTCATTACATCGAACGAACATGTTCTTTCTACCACTGGTAACTCCTTAGGTACCTACCAGCGTGGCCTAATAAGGCACGCTCCACGATTGGACTGGATGGCTGCGCATTCGGAAATCTGAGGTTCGGTTTTAGGTGCTTGTTCTGTACTTGATTCAGAAAAAAGTCTGTATGGTATTTTGTCTCAAATCATGGTGCACATAGACTCTACGACGGCGGCTTCGGTGGCGTAGTCGGTAGCATGCTGAGCTTCTATGCCCAAGATAGCGGGTTCAAACCCGGCCAAAGCCGTCGGATTTTTAAGAGCGTTAAAATCCCTCAGTATGCCTTCCTTCGGAGGGGAAGTAAAGCCGGTGGTCCCATGTCATAGATTTATGGCATGTTAAAGGACCTTCCACTAATTGCACCTGTGTGAAGCTAAATTGGATAGGTTATAATGTAAACAACGCTCTTATGTTTCTATGTTCGTTGCCAAGAGCCGACTGTGGTGGTGTCTAGTAGCTAAGTTCTGAACTTGGCCTAGTAATCGTTGACGGTGGCGCTTGGCGGCAAAAGTAGGAACTTTTTGAAAAATTCTAAGTTGCAGTACTTAAATTAAAAAACAGATAACACACACTAATACAGTCATCACAATTAACACCGGTTATCAGACAGATTCTACACACACCCAAAGTACACGGGGCTACATGACCGTGTTGTCGCAGCCCCTAAACTTAAGAACTAACCAACCAGACTCTACGACAGTAGTCGCAATAACTCAGATTTTCAGACAAATTGCTTGTGCACACAAGTACAGGAAATTATGATTGTAATGTCCATAGCGCTCTAAATGAAGTAAAACAATAAATGCCTGATCTCAAAGAACTGAAATTTAAATGCATTTCGATCGGTCAACACGATTGTTCTCAAATTGTATAGGTTGATATTCTTTAAACCTGAGAAAAATTACATTATATTAATTAGCACACTTGGATAACTAGTTTCGACTAATTGATCTCATGTAACCGGCTACAGTGGCCGTAGCGCTGACGCACTACCTCGTGCCTCGCTGGCATCGGAAGAGTATGGGTTTGAACCTCACCTCAGCGATCCTAAAATAGTTTTCCGTGGTTTCCCATTTTCACCCCCAGGCAAATGCTGGGACGGTTCTTTCAACAGGCCCATGGCCGACTTCCTTCCAAAATCCCGTCCCTGGCTCTTTCTTAATTACACCCAAGTTAGCACTCACCTGGGCGATTGGCCTGTCACCATCCCCTGTTGTATTTGCTGAAAATGTGTGTTCAGCTCCCAGACACAGTCTTTTCGACGGTAGAGGAAAGATCCCTCGCAGAATCCGTGGTTGAAGCCGAACTGGGAAGATAAGCGAATAAAAAAAATCTTTTTTCTTCCACATTTATGGGGGGGGGGGGAGGGGGGGAGGGGGGGGGGTATGGCACAGCAGTTAAGTTGTTGACCTCTCACCACGGCGGACCGGGTTTGATTCCCGATCAATACATGTGATATCTTCAAAGTGAAATGCCATTCCTATGGTTCGGATTCCACGTAAAAAGGAGGTCCCGTGGCTCAAGATCGCGAGATTAACAGTCACGTAAAACTACAAGCTTCCTTCCTTCAGATTTATGGAATAACACCCATTACAATTTGGATACAATCATGTTGACCCAACTGGAAAGCATTTCATTTCTTTTAAGGCAACACTGAAAAATGGCTTCCAACACGATAATCTCAAAGAACTTGTGCCTCTCCCTCGTACACACATCAAAGAACGTTTTGCATATTGCCATAGAGCACATTGAGGACGGAATTATTTACTAAGCAGAGTCCACGCCTGCTCTACACAATTGAGATCGGGAGCGTAGGCGGACCATTCCATTCTGTGAATACCTTTCTCCTGAAGAAAGACATTGTGCGGGCAAGCGTTATCGTTCACGAAACAGAAATTTGGGCTAAAATTGTCAACATAGCCTTTAACTACAGGTGCCAGAATAGTATCCCTGTAACGTATACCTGTCATACACCCCGGGGTGTACACATGTCACCCCAAAACATTGCACAACCTCCTCCCTGTTGGTGTCGGTCTCTGATGTATTGGTCGTGCATACGTTCACCGGATCGTCTCCACACTCGCACAGATCTATCCTCATTGACACAGCCGAGTGTACACAGCCGATATACACGCACGCAAGAACGATTAATGGGTTTGAGACCACTACGACTCTTGACCAGCAATATGCAAAACTTGTTTTGATGTGTGTACATCGGCTGACCTATCTTCTACTAGTTGGGTTACCTGAAGGAATAAGCCGTGCGTACTTGCTCATCTTGGAGGGAACACCAGAAATCAAATCAACATCACCAAGACACACTTCGTAAAAGTTGGTTGGTTGGTTCCTTAGTTTAGGGGCTGCGACAACGCGGTCATGTAGCCCCGTGTACTTTGGGTGTGTGTAGAATCTGTCTGATAACCGGTGTTAATTGTGATGACTGTATTAGTGTGTGTATCTGTTTTTTTTAATTCAAGTAGAGACTGCAACTTTGAATTTTCAAATAGTTCCTACTTTTGCCGCCAAACGCCACCGTCAACGACTACTAGGCCTATTTCAGAACTAGCTACTAGACGCCACCGCAGTCGGCTCTTGGCAACGAACGTAGCAACCTAAGAGCGTTGTTTACATTCTTAACCTATCCAATTTAGTTTCACACAGGTGTAATTAGTGGAAAGATCTTTAACATGCCATAAATCTATGACATGGGACCGCCGGCTTTACTTCCCCTCCGAAGGAAGGCATACTGAGGGATTTTTAACGCTCTTAAAAAATCCGACGGCTTCGGCCGGGACACTTCGTAAAAGACACGTACGGTGCGTCGCCGTCGGGTACACATTGCTTTTGGTTTCAGTTCGATTTCCAGCTCAACCAAAAATATTAATTCTGGTCTGAGGGCTGGAACGGGGTGCACCCAGTCTCGTGAGGCAAACCTGAGAAGAGATGGGTTCGATTCCCACCTCAGTCATCATAGAAGTGGTTTTCCGTGGTTTCCCCACTTCCACTCCTGACCTGGGGCCTCGGCCGTCTCATTCCCAATCCTCGCCTAAATTATAAATACACTAATACAACCATCATAATAACATAGCTTAGCAGACACAAGTACACACGCACACTCAAGTACATGGGGCTGAATGACCACGATGACCAAGCCTCGGAAATGAAACAACAGTTTCATTACATCGAACACTACAGTAAACGCACCACTCACATACATTAAAGAGAAGCAGAAATTTCAAAGCAGCACCTTGATCATTTAAAAACGCCTTCCACGATCCACACTCAGCAGACAAATATTAAAAAAAACTTTTGGTTGGTTGGTTCCTCAGTTTATGGGCTGCGACAACGCAGTCATGTAGCCCCGTGTACTTTGGGTGTGTGTAGAATTTGTCTGATAACCAGTGTTAATTGTGATGGCTGTATTAGTGTGTGTTTCTGTTTTAATTCAAGTAAGGACGGCAAGCAATGATTTTTTTCAAGTAGTTCCTACTTTTGCCGCCAACGCCACCATCAACGACCAACTAGTTCAGAATTAGTTACCAGATGCCACCGCAGTCGGCTCCTGACGACGAACATAGGAACCTAAGAACGTTAGTCAGATGTTTAACCTATATTAATTTAGCTTCACACAGGTGTAATTAGTGGAAGGTTCTTTAACATGCTATAAATCTATGACATGGGACCGCCGGCTTTACTTCCCCTCCGAAGGAAGGCATACTGAGGGAACTTTTGGTTGGTTCCTTAGTTTAGGGGCTGCGACAACGCGGTCATGTAGCCCCGTGTACTTTGGGTGTGTGTAGAATCTGTCTGATAACCGGTGTTAATTGTGATGACTGTATTAGTGTGTGTATCTGTTTTTTTAATTCAAGTAGGGACTGCAACTTTGAATTTTCAAATAGTTCCTACTTTTGCCACCAAACGCCACCGTCAACGACTACTAGGCCTAGTTCAGAACTAGCTACTAGACGCCACCGCAGTCGGCTCTTGGCAACGAACGTAGCAACCTAAGAGCGTTGTTTACATTCTTAACCTATCCAATTTAGTTTCACACAGGTGTAATTAGTGGAAAGATCTTTAACATGCCATAAATCTATGACATGGGACCGCCGGCTTTACTTCCCCTCCGAAGGAAGGCATACTGAGGGATTTTTTAACGCTCTTAAAAAATCCAACGGCTTCGGCCGGGTTTGAACCCGCTATCTTGGGCATAGAAGCTCAGCATGCTACCAACTACGCCACCGAAGCCGCTGAGAGGGAACTTTTAACGTTCTTAAAAAATCCGATGACTTCGGCCGGGTTTGAACCCGCGATCTTGGGCATAGAAGCTCAGCATGCTACCAACTACGCCACCGAAGCCGCTAAAAAAAAAAAAAAACCAACTGTAACGGCTCATAATTAATACCTGAAACTTGTCTCGATATTATGTGTGTTATTGATTTAAGTGTTGATGAGGTGGAGACATTTACACGGAACAGGAAAAGCATGTCTCCAGTTTAGAGACGAAAGACGCTTAGTTTGAACGCTATTTTTTTTTTCAGCTTATTGCTAGAGATACAATACTTAACACGGATAGAATCTATACTATATATGTATGTTCAGATTTTTGATGTATTCTAGAACTTCAGGAGTCGCAAGAGCAAAGTAACTAACACTGCCGTTATACTTTCTTGTCCTGCATTCACTGATGATGTGCTGAATTGTCTGTTGTGGCACACCACAGTCACACTCAGACGTGGGGATTCTGTTCCATTTGTAGTGGAAGGCTGCACAGTTACCGCGGTTGTTTCGAATCCTGCTCTGAGTAGACCATAGTCTACATGTACGAGGTAGGTTAAAAACACTAGGTAGCGTCTTCTGCACAAATAGCATTGTTGGGTGGTGTTTGTCGGTGAGCTTCTTCTGCTATTCAGCTAAAGTTTGGTGGCTGAGTTCCTCAAGTTCATGCCTTCTCTTAGTGGTGGTTTCATCGAACGAAATCGTCTTATATTTGCATCGCTGACATCATCATGTATTGGCTGATATGGGTTGTTAATGATTTTATTGAATTCTCTTAAGAGAGCATCTTTACGTCGGAGATCCGGGGGAGGAATATGACTTAACACTGGTAGCCATTGTGTAGGAGTAGATTTGATTGCACCAGTGATGAGACGCATTGTGATGTACAATTGGGTGCCCACAATATTCGTGAGGGCACTATTTAGCCAAACTGCAGCACAGTATTCAGCAGGCGAGTATACCAACCCCAGAGCTGAGCATCGCAGAGTTGCGGCTGTAGATCCAAATATGTTCTACACAGTTTTTGGATTTATGTTATTGCGGGTTCTTAATTTGGCAGCGACGTTCTGAAGGTGGTTTTTATAAGACAATGTTCTATCCAGTGTAACTTCAAGATATTTAGGGAACCTATTATGTTTCAATTGCTGATTGTCCGTGTACACATGAGCTATTTTGTTGTTTAGATTGAAGCAACAAAATTCAGTTTTGCTGGTGTTTGGTTTGAACGCTAATATCTCTTGAACTAAAAGTACTATTTGAGTGCTGCTAAAGACATTCTCATTTTAATTAACATCTCAAAACCCATGCAATGTACGGGACGAGTTGTTATTAAAACCGCAGAATTTCTCATACTCGTATCAACCTGTAATATGGCCGAGATGAAGAAGTTGAACATTTTGTCGCTAGGGGGTGTTGTTAGATTTTTAAGTAGTGTCAACAAGATTGTTTCTGGCGGGGGATTGAATTTGCAGATCTCAGTGTGAATCAAGAAGCTGCTTCTAGTGGGAAGTGTGGTGGTGAAGAACGGGTGTGCCGGGAAGTGAATTGTTAAGGCTTTACATACAAGAATATCATTGGGCTTACGCCCCATACCCCATTGCTTGTATTAAAGGCAGTAATTTTAGCCCAGGCAGTGGTCTAACCTAGTAGCTACTAATGATTTAGCCCAGACAGTGGTTTCATCCAGTAGCGGCCAATAGGTTCGTCCAGACAAAGGCTTCAATGGAGTGAGGTTAAGTGCAAGCAGTGGTTTCATGGAAGTGCAGTGAAGTGAATTTGGCAACATCGCCCTTCCCTTGCCTCTTTCAACATGACGACTAATGTTTACTACTGAAAAGTTAAAACGTTCATAATTTTATTTTTACAATGCGAATTTGGTAAATAAATTAGAAACAACTTTCGGAGTACCATAATACTAGCAAAGTTGCACAATTTCATAACCTCACCCCGTTCACTACACGACAGCCCACATCTCCACAAGACTCGTGGAAGCTGGGCACAATCCCGGCGACTAGCTGTGTATGCTACTTGACCTTGAGAGCTCAGCGTTAGGAGAGCAATGCGGGGCTCGTGCCGAATACTTCCCTGCCTGAGAACATTTACGCGCGCAACAGTAGCATTACTAGTCTAAGCCAGTGCCGCTTAGCGTGGCTAATGTTTTACGCTGCAGTAGTATGCAGGAGGAGGGGGATGGGCAAGTGCAGAGCTAGCTGCCAGTAACTTAGGACTAACATCAGAAAGGTAGCAATTATTTCCGAAGTAAGCAGTGCCGAACCTTGTGATTTCTGATTGAGACAGAAATTACTTCACAGGACAAGACCTGAAAAGGAGGTGCCACATTATTGAAGCACTCTGTGTACTCATGTTTACTGAAATTTTAAAATATCTCTCAGCGTATTTTGTCAGTTCATTATACTCTACCAGCTACGCTAGACTGGTAGGACTGAGAAATGAGGACAAGACAGAACAGTTTTTATCACCCCTGCAGTGCTAGCGAGGTCATGCTTGCGGCAATAGAAGTGTTTGTCCGCAATCATATCAATTAACTGTCCATGAGCGAAATGAACAGACGGCAGCATAGAATACAGTATGTCGAGTGTCCGGCCTAAGTTTTTCTTCCCGATCTAGAAAGAACGCCGCGTGGTGTTGTAGCAATGTGTTTGTCTTCCAGCACTATCACTCAGCGATAATGGCAAGTGGGACCATTGAACCGCAACGTACCTCATTACTAGACCTCTGAAGTTAATTCACCTAAGTGCCAAATTATGCCATTCTATTATAATTATATTATCTGCGATTTGGATAGAACACCGAGGTGGCAGGATCTACAAGAATGCTACAACATCACCTCAAATAATCTACATGCCTATATCTTAACAAGCGAAATTAAAATCAAAATAAAGTACCTTAACTTAGAAATCCTAAATCCCTGTCCCCAATTCTGTACTCTGACCAAGCGAATTTAAAATCAAATTATAGTATTTATCTTACCCCCCCCCAATTATGCACTGTATTTAACCACAAATTTCAGAAACTTGTACATAAGATCGAAAAGATGACGTGGGATGTTGAAAACAAAATGTGGTGAAATTTTTGATGTGACCGACCATTAATGCAGCCGCTTGGAAGTTGTGTAGAGTGTCAAATCAGGCTAGGAAGAGAGATCGCGAAGAAGGTACGTCTGTTTCAAGAATAATCACAGAACTGGGAGAACTGCACAATAAGAGCTATAACTTGATTACAGAAATGTCCCAGAAATCAACGACTAGATGATTTTTTACAATCATAGAAGCAAATTTCTTGGAAAGCAAACGGTGCCGAAAAATTGATTTAATGTTGTTCTAGATCATTAAATCCTTCAGATGAAAGATGTTACTATTTTTCTCTTGAAAGATGATGACTCAGGAGAAATGATTATAATTCTCAGTGGGCAAACAGGAAGAGAGAGCTTGAAAGTCATCAAAATTTTGTCATGGATGGAACTTTCAAACGATGTAACAATCAGTTTGGACAAATTTATACTAGCAACAATGATTATGGGATCTCATAAGAAGACTATAGGGTCATTAGCACTAAATCAAACAATGGCCAAGCAGGGGTTGGCCTCATATTGAGTAGGAAACTTGGACAGCGGGTGGAATATTATGAGCAATATAGTGAATGGATTATTGTAGCAAAAAACAATACTAAACCTACCTGCACCACAGTGGTACAAGTCTATATGCCTACCAGTCAAGCTGATGATGAGGATTTTGAAAAGGTCTACGAAGAAATAGACGAAATTCTGAGGTATATCAAGGGTGATGAAAATGTTATAGTAATGGGAGATTGGAATGCTGTGGTAGGAAAAGGGAGAGAAGGGAAGATAGTAGGAGATTTTGGATTAGGTGGAAGGAATGATCGAGGAAGCAGGCTGGTAGAATTCTGCACCGAGCATGAGTTGGTCCTAGCTAACACCTTATTCAATAACCACAATAGAAGAATATATACATGGATGAGACCAGGAGATACAGGGCGTTACCAAATCGACTTCATTATGGTCAAGCAGAGGTTTCGAAACCAGATTTTTGATTGTAAAACATATCCTGGTGCTGACATAAACTCTGACCACAATCTGGTTGTAATGAAATGCAGATTTAAGTTGAAGAAACTGAAGAAAAGTCAAAAGCCAAAAAGGTGGGCAATAGACAGACTGAAAGAGAAGGATGTAAACGAAAGATTCAAGAAGAGTATAAAGGAAGGACTAATGAAAAACCCTAAACAAACTTCAATTGCAGACGAATGGGCACTTTTGAAGAATGAAATAACAAAATACGCAGAAGAACACATTGGTAGGAAAGAAAGAATATGTAGAAAACCGTGGATCACTCAGGATATACTAGAATTGATGGATGAAAGGCGGAAACACAAGAATGTAAGAAATGAAAAGGGGAAAGCAGAATACAAACGTCTGAGAAATGAGGTTAACAAGAAGTGCAAGGAAGCGAAAGAAGAATGGTTGAAAGAGAAATGTGCAGGTATAGAAAATTGTCTGAAATTAGGAAAAGTAGACACAGCTTATCGAAGGATTAAGAATACTTTTGGGGAAAAGAAGACTAAGTGCTGTAATATTAAGGACACAAATGTAAAGCCTCTAACAGATAAGGAAGAAAAGGTTGAGAGATGGAAAGCTTACATAGAGAGTTTGTATAAGGGAAAGGAGATTGAGAATGATGTAATGGAAAGGGAGGAGGAAATTGATGTGGATGCGAAAGGAGATTTAATATTGAGATCAGAATTTGATAAAGCTTTGGAAGACTTAAGCAGGAACAAAGCACCAGGCATAGATGATATACCGATTGAGTTGCTACGCTGCATAGGAGATGAAGGTCTGATCAGGTTATTTCACTTGGTGTGTAGGATTTATGAGACAGGTGAGGTACCCCCTGATTTCAAGAAGAATGTAATCATCCCTATACCAAAGAAAGTGGGAGTTGACAGATGTGAAGATTACCGTACAATCAGCTTGATTACTCATGCTTCAAAGATCCTGTCTAGAATAATTTACAAGAGGATTGAAAGCCAGACAGAAACGGAGTTGGGTGAAGACCAGTTTGGTTTCAGGAGAAATGTAGGAACAAGGGAAGCTGTACTAAGTCTTAGGCTGATTTTGGAAGGTAGAATAAGGAAAGATAAGAGAACGTTCATGACTTTTGTAGACTTAGAAAAGGCTTTTGATAACGTTGATTGGACTAAATTGTTTGACATTTTGAAATCGATTGGAATAAAGTACAGGGATAGGAGGGTGATATACAATCTATACAGAAACCAGACAGCAGTCATTCGAGTTGAAGGACATGAGAGAGAAGCTGGTATTCAGAAAGGTGTAAGGCAAGGCTGCAACTTATCACCCATACTTTTCAATCTTTACATTGAACAAGCAATGAAGGAAATTAGAGAAAAATTTAAAGTGGGAGTGAAGATTCAAGGAGAAATAATTTCAACTCTGCGATTTGCTGATGACATCGTCATCTTGGCCGACAAGCCTGAGGATTTGAATGAGTTTTTGAATGGTATGGACTCCGTCTTACGGAAATAATTCATGATGAAAATTAATAAATGTAAAACAAAAATACTGGAATGCAGCCGAAATAAATCAGAAACCTCTATGGAGATCAAATTGGCAGGTGAAAAGCTGAAGGAAGTAGGAGACTTCTGTTACTTAGGAAGCAGAATAAGCAGTGATGGACGAAGCAAAGAGGATATAAAAAGTAGGTTGGCTGAGGCAAAGAAAGCATTTCTACAAAAAAGGAATCTGCTGACATCGAATATAGATTTAGGTATTAGGAAGTCATTTTTGAAAGCCTTTGTCTGGAGCGTGGCGCTCTATGGAAGTGAAACTTGGACTATTGGTGCAGCAGAAAAGAGGAGAATTGAAGCATTTGAAATGTGGTGTTACAGGAGAATGATGAAGATCAGATGGGTAGATAGGGTTACAAACAAAGAGGTATTAAGACGAGTGGGAGAGGAGAGATGTTTCTGGCGACTGCTAATGAAGAGAAGAGATAGGTTGGTAGGACACATACTAAGACACCCAGGAATAGCAAGCTTAGTTATGGAGGGAAGGGTCGAGGACAAGAACTGTAGGGGTAGACCAAGGTTAGAATATGTTAAACAGATTGCCTCAGATGTAGGGTGTGGTAGCTATGTAGAGATGAAACGATTAGCTCAGGTCAGGAAGGCATGGAGAGCTGCATCAAACCAGTCAAGAGACTGAAGACTCAAACAACAACAATAAGAAGAAACGAACGTGTATCCAGTAGCGTTTGCTCAATTTCCAAATAAGGGAAAGTGACTAGTAACCCAATTTTCCGTCAATTCGTAAATGTTATCTCTGAATGGAAACCAAGAAAAATTAACTTGACTAGGAGGCAGCTGAGATTTTGGCCCGTAAGGAAGTCTTTCCTTCCGTGGAAATAAACGAAGCTACTTTCACATGAAACAAAATTGGAGAAGAGCACAAGACATAGGACTGAGTAATGAATACCGCGAAACGAAGGACATTCGACTGCTTATCCTGATGTGTTCTACGCTAGCCTCCATAAAATCTGACGACGTCATAGATGACTGGGTTAAAATCCATTTACCGGCTACTGACAATATGAAATCATCTCAGTTCTTTGACTAATTCTTAGAACGATGAATGGAGGATGAAAAAGTTCATATTGAACTGTGGACTTGCTACTAGAGGTGGCACCGCATACGTACGCTGCTAGAGGCTGGAACAACAAAATCAACCTCCAGCTCGAAAACCAAACCCCGGCTTCAATAATTACTTTGTATGAAGAGAGAAGTAGAAAACGCAGTCTATACATGAGACGGCTTCGGTGGCGTAGTTGGTAGCATGCTGAGCTTATATGCACAAGATCATGTGTTCAAACCCAGCCGAAGTCGTCGGATTTTTCAAGACCGTTAAAAATCCCTCAGTATGCCTTCCTTCGGAGGGGAAGTAAAGCCGGCGGGCCCATGTCATTGATTTATGGCATGTAAAAGAACCTTCCACTATTTACACTTATGTGAAACTAAAATCTGTAGGTTAGATTTGATTAACGCTATATTAGTTCCAACATTCGTCGCCAGGTGCTGGTTACGATGGCAGCTAGTAGCCACGTTCGCAGCTAGATGTCATGGATGGTAGCATTTAGTAGAAAAAGTAGTAACTACTTGAAATTGATCGTCTGCAGGCCTTACCTGAATCACAGATAACACACACTAATACACCCATCACAATTAACACCAGTTATCAGACAGATTCTACACACACCCAAAGTACACGGGGCTACACGACCGCGTTGTCGCAGTCCCTAAACTGAGGAACTAACCAACCAACCAGTCTTTATATGAGAGCCGTAATAAACCTTACTGGGGAAAAGATGCTGAAGAAATACATAAAACATTATGGATATTAGAAAAAGAAAGATACGTTTAAACACATGCAGAAACTGGTGACATCAGATCTTGTTTGGAGAAGATAATTTCTTACAGAAGCTAGAATAGGCTAAATTTAGCTGTAAATAAATATAACTGTTGACAAAGCAACACACAAGGTATTGCATATACTGTAGAAGATAATGCCAAAGATAAAACAGGTCTTACAATCATGTAAACACAGTATTCGTATGGGGTAGAAGTGGAATATCACTTGTAAGTTGACTGACCTTAGAGGGAATAGAATCCACCTCTTCTCAGATTTCCATTACGAGGCTGAATGTACCCGATTTTGACTGTTTCAGATTAGAATTAAATCATGGGCAGAACCGGAAATAGAACCCGTACTTCAGGAGTGATCACCTCCGTAGCGTAGCGGTCAGCATAGTTAGCTGCCGCCCCGGAGGTCCTGGGTTCGATTCCCGGCACTGCCACGAAATTTGAAAAGTGGTATGACTGGAACGGGGTCTACTCAGCTTCGGGTGGTCCAAATGAGTAGAGGGGGTTCGATTCCCCCATCCTCGAAGTGGTTTTCCGTGGTTTCCCACTTCGTCTTCGGGCAAATGCCGGGATGGTACCTACTGTCAGGCCACGGCCGCCTCCTTCCCTCTTCCTAGCCTATCCATCCCAATCTTCCACCCCTTCCCCTCCCTCATGAGGCCCCTGTTCGCTTTGCAGGTGAGGCCGCCTGGGCGAAGTGCTGATCACACCTCCCCAGTTGTATCCATCCTGACCAGATGTTCCAAGCTCCAGGACACTGCCCATAGAGGCGGTAGTGGTGAGTTCCCTCGCTGAGTCCGTGGGAACCACCAACCTAGAGGGTAAATTGACTAAATAAATAAAAATAAATAAACTTCAGGAGTGACCACTAATAGTTACTAGTCACCACTCCACGAAATGAATCCCTTTGAGCTCGTTAACATGTCAAGTGAAGTAGGAATGGCAACAGTGCTGTCCGTCCGTGTGTTTGAGTGCCGACAGTTTATAAGCAATATAAATGTATTATTTTAACAAGACCATAGGTCTACTAACTGCATTTTTATAGCAGTTGAGTTTTTCTGTTTTTATTGATTAGAAATTTAGTTATCAACTTATTGATGTGGCGGATATAAACAAAGAAATTGGGATTTTTAAATTTCATTTTTTATATTCAGAAATGTTGCTTCATCTTGTTATTATTTTACTGCGGATCTCCTCAGTGACACACATATTACGTACTTTTAGTTATGAAGAAATAAATGAAGGATGGTATAAAAGTCGAAATTTCCAATACTGGAACAAAATATTATGTAAAAGCGTGGTAGCTTCTATGTCCAAGATCGCGGGTTCAAACCCGGCCGAAGTCGTCGGTTTCTTTAAAAGCGTTGAAAATCCCTGAGTATGCCTTCCTTCGGACGGACAGTAAAGCCGGCGGTCCCATGTCATAGATTTATGGCATGTTAAAGAACCTTCCACTAATTACACCTGTGTGAAGCTAAATTATGTTAAAAATGTAAACAACGCTCAGGTTCCCACGTTCGTCGCCAAGAGCCGACTGCGGTGGCGTCTAGTAGCCAAGTTCTGAACTAGTAGTTGTTGACGGTGGCGGCAAAAGTAGGAACTACTTGAAAAATTCAAAGTCTGCAATCCTTACTTGAATTAAGAAACAGAAACACACACGAATACAGTCATCACAATTAACACCGGTTATCAGACAGATTCTACACTCACCCAAAGTACACAGGGCTACATGACCGCGTTGTCGCAGCCCCTAAACTGAGGAACCAACCAACCAAAATTTGACAGCCTATAATGTGCTTAAAGCTTAATTGTTTCAATGTTTAAAAAATGTTATAAATAATATTATATTACAAAAATTACCGTACCTTGCTTTTCATTAGTTGTGTCACTATTTCCTAATCTATGTTTTCTGAAATTTATACACATTTCCACCTACAAGAGACTCATCTCTACTGCGAGATGATGGATCCCCCTGTTCGAGAAGTAATCAACGAATGTCATTGTAGAAAATTTGTAATGAAACCTTTTCCTTGCGGCTAAAAATAAAAGAGGATAAAAGTAACTCGCTAGAAATACAATTATTTAGTGTGTGGGCCTCTCGTCTGCACATCCCTAGAGGTACGGTAACACAATGTGTTTATTTTCTATAGCAATGCATTCGCCAACTCGTTACGAACTTTAAATTGTATCTGGACGTTAAGTAATGGGCCGGATGTTGAGACATGAAGGGGAGATGAAGCAAGCCTCAGACAGTATCGACTGGCCGCGTGACGTAACGGTAACGTTCTCGTCTGCTATGTTGCAGGATCCAATCCTGGCGCAGTGAGTTGACTTTTGAGGGTGGGAGGCGTCTCAGTAGATTCACTGGCACGTTAAGGATCCCCTTCCGAACAAAATTCCGGTATCCTACTGGCGCCTCTAAAAGCCGCAGTAGTTACAAGGGGTGTTTGGAGACCTAATTGCAAGAACCAGATAATGACCAAAAGTATAGTTTTGAGAAAAAAGACGATTTTTTTTCGTGATCTTAATTATGAAAATTTAGAAATATGTTTGCATAGTACGAAAGTTGTGTTTTATTTGTCCATTTTACAGATTTTCAGACTGATGGCTTGTGTAGAAATATATATTAAAACATACAAAACCATGTTGGATATATATGTTTCTTGCACTCAACATATTTTTCAAATAAAATCCTAAGTTATATGAAAATCGTTATGTTTTATTGCAAATTTCCGTTTCACAATTATATTTGCGGAATATTATGATTAAAATTTGAAAAAGAAAGACTGTATCTTAATTAAGAATAGCATTTCCTCCTGTTTCAATCAACATGTGGCACATCACTGTCGGTTTCTAAGTCTTCATTCAATCTGTTGGATGTAAGATAGGGGTGGTACATATTTCTGTGCTATTTTCATTATATCCTTACAATTTGTGTCGTCCATAGGCAATGCATTGTGATATGCTTTGTTTACATTTAACTGTGGCTTTAGGTGCTTTGATTTGAAAAGACAGAACTTACTCAAAATAAAATTATTCTGTTCAGATGAAACAGAGACTCATCTTCCTTCATAAATAAAGTTCCGACATCGACTCACTCTGAATGATTCTGTCGAATATTTTATGATATTTTTGAACAATGGTTGTAGCGACTGTCTGAAATAAAGTAACATTTCCTGCTGAACTCTTACAATTGAAAACAACTGAAAAATTGTTTGATACAGATGATACTATGAAATTCCATTCCTCTAGCACAAAAATATATTCTTTCTTACGTTTAACCTTTTCAAACTGAACGCAGAAACATCTGTTCCTTCTCGTCTCCCCGCCCAAGACTGGGTGCATGAAATAGATATTTCCGGTTATTATCTGTGTCTTGAAAAATAATAGAACTGAACTTTTAATGCTGTCTAGCGCCAAAAATAACAATTAACGGTGGACAATTATTACAATGTTATCCAATAGAGGGCATTCATAGCTACATATATGACTAAAAAACTGATTTTCCCAAAAATTGGTCATTATCTGGTTCTTGCAATCAGGTCTTCTATTCGCCTTCTTGTTGCGTTTCGGCCAACTAAGGACCACGCCATTCCAACTGGTTTCTGCGTCGAGCTTTAATATTCGCCCAGTACTGTCGCATGAATTCTTGATGTTGTTGCTTCCTTTCTTCCGTCCACTTCATGCCTGTTTTAAGCTTAGGATTTTCCAGGAAACCCCGGTGAGCTCTCAGTTTAATCTTGAGTGGCACACGCTCCTGCACATCGTCACATGAAATCCCAATTTCTTGTAAATCTCTGCCTACCTCAGTGAACCAAGCCCACTTAGTGTGCTTCTCTAGAAAGTAGGTAAAGATCCTGTTTGTCAATCTGACAGATCTCATTTGTGTCATGTGGCCATAATATGAAATTTGCCTCATCACATCAGTTATTCTGTCCACACGTGCGTAGAACTCGTGGTTGTGCCGTCTCCTGTATTCACCATTTTGCTTTACTGGGCCCAAGACTTTTCTTAGGATCTTTCTTTCTTTTTTTCTTTCTTTTACTTCCAGTTTCTCCATAGGTCCTTTCCTATGCATTGCAAGGCAATCCGCAGTATATAATCCCTCCGGGTAGATGACTGTGTGATAGTGTCTTAGCTTGGCATTTATGGGATATTGATTTCTTGTTGTAAACACCCTTTGTTAGATGATATGCCATTTCCATTTTTCTGATGCGTGATTCAAAAGCTGCCTTCTCGGTGGTGTTGGACTCTATCCCCTCACGTAGATATTTGGGCGATTTAGTTCGTTTAATCTGTCCCTCACCCACGTAGCTCTTTGGGCGCTTGCTTAATGTAAGTGATAAACACTGCTTTCTGAAAGGGTATATTATTATTATTACTATTATTATCATCATCATCACCAAACAGCTTACCTTATGAAAGCTTCAAACCCGGCCATCGTTATACTTCAGCCGGTCTTGCACATAAAATACATAATTGATCAAGGACGAAAGAGAGACAGCATGGTAATAATTTCCCAATGGACAGATGAAGCGTATCCCACCAAACGTTTTGGAAAATAGATGTTGTCGCTCCGCGAATTTTGCTACTAAAATGAACTAAAACGTACAAAACTGAAAGTAAAATAACCTATAAGTTAATAAAAGTCCGCCTTATTGCGACAGTGCGTATTCTCGTAATCTGAAGATGATAGAGTTCATCGAGCAGTTTATTTGATTTGAAGCATATTTTTAAGCAAGAAATTAATGTCACTGTACTCATCATCCCTTCAACAATGATGCAGGGGTGCCGTAAATGGATTCTTCAATATATCCCCCCCTCTAAACGAGGAAAATAATTAACAATAAATACAACGGTGTAGGCTAATTACAATCTAGTTCAGCCGTGAGATAAGCAGCGGATGCGTACGTATACACCAAGGCTGACCACAGGAAGCTTTCTCATTGGAGACATGGGGATCGAATCCATACTGAATCCTGTAAAATACTCTCGCAATGTAGCAATGATCCTTCTGATGAGGTGAGGTTCCGAATTGGAAAAGCCAGGATAATATTCAATAAGATGCGTAATTTGTTCAAACATCATGCCATAACAGTGACTACGAAAATCAGGCTTTTGCGTTGTTATGTGTTCTCTACTCTCTTCTACGGTGCTGAGACATGGACTCTGACAGAGTCGTTATGAAAGCGGTTAGAGGCCTTTGAAATGTGGATGCACAGGAGGATATTGTGGATACCATGGACAGACCATGTCACAAATGTTGAGGTTCTCCAAAAAATGAGAAAAACGAAGAAAATATTAACCACCGTGAAAATAAGGAAAATGCAATACCTAGGACACATTATGAGGAATACCGACATGTACCATCTCCTGCAGTCTATTCTTCAATGAACAATACCAGGGAAGACAAGTGTAGGACGGAGAAGAATATCATCGTTATAAAATCTCACAGCCTGGAGCTCCAAAACGACCACTGAATTATTCCGAGCTGCAAGTTGCAGGAACTGCTCAGTCAAGATGGTTGCCAACATCCGGAACGGATAGGAAACAGAAGAAGAAGAATGTAGCAACGATTAAAACTAGAGCTAGCTTAAAAGGGAACCTTTTAAAACAAACATTGACAGAAAATAATTGATGGAAGAGCAGGCTGAGAATTATTAATGAAAGGAAAAGTTATTTCAATAAAGTTGTTGCTTTTTTTAAGAGCTGCGACATCGTAATCTGATAGCGCCGTGTATTTGGGTGTATGTGAAATTTGGGTGATAACCTGTGTTATTGTGATGGTTGTATTAGTGTGTGTGTATTTGTAATTCAGGTGACTATTGGGAAGGAGGTAGCCGTGGCCTTAAGTTAGGAACCATCCCAGCATTTGACTGGAGTAGAAGTGGGAAAACCATTTCCATGATGGCTGAGGTGGGAATTGAGCCCTCCTCTTTTCAGTTTTGCCTCACGAGGCTGATTTTACCCCGTTCCAGCCCTCACACCAGAAATAAAATTTCTTGGCGGAGCCGAGAATCGAACCCGGACCTCCAGGGCGACAGCCAAGTACACTAGCCATAGGTGGTCTTATTTTAATAAAACTATGACTTAGCCGACACAACGTTCAAATTACAGTAGCCTATATACCCGCATGTGATACATTAAATAACGGGTTGGAATTCTAGGGAAACAATAATATGTATAGGCCTAGGCAGGCAACCGTAGTGTAGAGGTAGCAAGCCTGCCTTTCGTCCGGAGGTCCCGGTTTCGATTTTTGGCTCCGTAGGGGTTTTAGAAACGGGTATGAGGGCTAGAAGGGGGTGTACTCAGTCTCATCAGGACAATTGAGTAATTGTATATGAATTGCAGCCGAAAGGCCATCGCTGGGTATTGTTGATTGAACGTCCGAGGGCTCCCAATAAGTTCAATTCCATGTAGTTCCAACGTTGGCTACCAGATTCTACTATCACTAACACCTAGCAGCGAACGTTGGAACTTGATAGAGCGTTTCTAACTAGCCAATATACAACCTACAAATTTTGCTACACACTACCAATTGCAGTGGCAGGTTCTTTTACATGCCATAAATCCTGGATATGAGCCCACCGGCTCTACTTCCCCTCCGAGGGAAGGCATACTGAAGGATTTTAACGCTCTTAAAAATCCGACGACTTCGGTCGGGTTTGAACCCGCGATCTTGGGCATAGCAGTTCAGCATGCTACCGACTACACTATCGAAGCTATCTGATCAGAGAGACAACGTCCTGATCACGAAAACCAAGAATTGCGGCCAAGGGGATATGTCACACTGACCACGCGTCACCTCGCCAATTGAAGGCCAAATGGCTGAACAGCGGCCGCTTGGTAAGCTAAGGCCCTGAATGGGCAGTGGTACCACGGGTTTAGTATTAGATCAGTGTTGGGTAAGTTAATACCAATAAATAACTACGTAATGAAGTTACCGTTACCATTATTTTGTGTGAAAAGTTACAGCGTTACAGTTATTGTTACTCTTCCGTTAATTTTGTGTAAAATATAATAATACACCTAGACACGGTCGTCAAAACCTAATGTCTGTATGCAGCAAAAACGTTGGACATGATTGGGAAAGGTGGGCTTCAAAATGTCAGAAAGAAAGAGAGAACAATATTTCGGAAAATCCTGGGCCCAAAGATAAAAGATGGAGAGAAAAGACTAAGACCAAATAAAGAATTGTACCAGAAAATTGAGGTTGTGGTTGAACAGATGAAGAAGAGGAGATTCCAGTTCCATGGACACCTCATGAGAATGGATGGCAACAGACTGACAAAAATAATTTTCGAATTTTTCAGGAAGAGAAAGACACTACGCAAATGGTTTCGAGAAGTGAGAACGGACCTAGACAAGATGGGGTACAAGAAGACGACATGGCAGATAGGAAGAAATTTAGAGGACTAATTAAGGAGTGCAGAGGTTTCCAGGAGACGGGGGAGGAGTTAGTGACAAAGAATATAACCTACACAGAAGAACAGAAGAGGGAAGTTGGAGAAAGGATGAGAAGATACTGGCAGAGAGTGAAGTCAGAGAAGGCAAAGCATAATGTCAAGACTGTCAAGCGTGGTCCATAGAAAACCAAGACGAACTTGATCTGAACGGATTCCAGTAATATAATAATAACCCTGGCACTACAGCCCATGAAGGGCCAAGGCCTACCAAGCGACCGCTGTCCAGGCATTTGGCCTGCAGATATTGGGGTGACACGTGGTCAGCGCATCGGGTCCCATTGGGCGTTAATCTTAGTTTTCGTGACCGGGGCACTGCCTCACTGTCAGACAGCTACTCAATCGTCCTCACGAGGCTGAGTTCACCCCGTTACAGCCCCCACGTCAGTTTCTAAAATCCCTGACGGAGCCGGGATAACCGAATGAGAGGCAGGTGCGCTACCCCAACACCACGGGACCGGCATTCCATTACGGTAATATGTAAAAACGAAATGAATTATTGACAATGTGTAAATCCTATTTATTAATTAGTAAATGATTTTCGTGACAGTTTCATCTCTGTAGAATGTTTAAAATCGCCTATCCTCCCAGCTCGCCTACACCCAAGCATTCTGCGAGGAATCATTCCTCTACCGTCGCAAGGGCAGTGTCTGGGAGCTGAACACACTTGGTCTGAAGATACAACTGGGGATAGTGAAGGGGACCACTAAGTTGGGTATAATTAAGGAAGAGTCAGGGAAGGGAATTTGGAAGGAATGTGGCTGTGGGCCTATTGAAAGGAACCATCCCGGTAATTTCCTGGTGGTTAAAATGGGAAGCCAAGAAAACCATTTTCAGGATGGCCGAGGGGGATTCGAACCCACTTGCCATTCTCAGACACCGCGGCCGGTATAATAATAATAATAATAATAATAATAATAATAATAATAATAATAATAATAATAGTCTAATAATAATAACAATAATAATAGTAATAACAATGTGAAAACCGAATTTGGATGAAAAAGAAATCACATGTAATTTATCAAGTTACAGAAAAAAAGTACAGATACCATAAGGAAAGGGGGGTAAGTTTTACGGACACTTATATAGAATGGATAATAAAAGGCTCACAAAGAAAATTTTCAACCTAGCCGTATCAATGAAAAATCAAAACAACTAGCTAAAATAAATCAGAGAAGACATAAATGAAATTGGCTGTCATGAAACCATTCAAGACAACAAAATTCAGAACACAATTCACAAACACATTTTTCCTGAAAAGCCACCCGACAAAATACAGGAGGGACAGAACAGCGTAAAAGGGAACACATCGAGAGAGATATTGGGAAGGGAAGAAGGCAAAGTGCTAATAAGTTCAAACGCGCTCCTTAATTAGGCACAACGAATCAATAATAATAATAATTATAATAATAATAATGATAATTATAAATAAGATTAAATAAACAAATTTTTGATAAAATATACAATCTAAAGAGCCAAGGGGTTACACCAAGCAGATGAAGGAAGAACTCCAGAGGCTCGGAATTACTGATGACTGTCGAGACAGAACTCAATTCAGGGAAATACTTTCGAACATAAAGGTTCTTGTGGGAGAAAAGAAAGAACGCATGGGAGTAAGATGGACAGCAGAGAGAAAGGCTCAACACTCTGAAAAAAATGAAGGAAGTGTGGAGGAAGAGAAAGGAAGAAAGAACTATGAGAAGGAAATGAAATGATATTTGCATGGTCCTTTGTTTTGGCCGGTTCGCATAATGTAATGTAATGTAATTGTTGATTCATTTAGGTAAGGTCTCCAAACTTTTAGCTTAAGGACCACATTGAATCCTCGACTAAGTCCCAAGGTCCAAGACGTAGCTAGCTCATCATACCAACGTACTGTAGTTTTGAATTACGCGCAATGTTTCTTTTCGGGACTAGCCGGCGAGTGAGATATCTATGGCGCAGTGCGCGGGGGGTAATTTGCAATGTAGTGATATTTCAAAAGAAATACATTTAAAATCATCAATGTTGGAATTTTATAAGAGTCTTCCACTCACACAGTTTGATCCGTTGCATAAATGTGCTTGTCAGCTTTCGGCACTACTTACATATGTGAAAAAACATTTTCCAAAATGAAATATACAAAAAATATTTACAGATTCAAGATATCGCGTTTCTTGATTGGTCGTTAATTAAACAAAATCATCTAATTATAATTTTGTATGATTTATATACGGTACATTGAAAATTTTACAATGTAACTTAATCAAAATAAACTATGGCGGGTCAGATACCAGGCATGTCGGACCGGCTACCGTGGGCCGGATTGGTGGTGCTGAGGTGGGATTCGGAACCACCTCCTCTCAATTCTGCCTTACTATTCTGCTGCTAGCGCCAATGCCTCGCTCGACAGGCGGTGGTCCAGCCGTCACACGGCGCATGCGAGGTTTCGATCTATAGATAAGGCCCTCACTGTTTTTCACAGCAGTGCTAGTCGCACTTTATCCGCTCCTCAGCGAGTTAGTGTTGGAAGACCACGGCTATTTGTGATCTACTTTGAAAAGAAATCTACAGCCTGCTTCCAGTCGACCGACCGGGTCAGGGAATGGAATGAATGTAGCCCCCATCTAGCGGCGAGGATATGAACTGTGCCGGCTGCCGAAGCCTGTCGCACTCCCCTGGGGCAATGATTAAATGAATGACGAAATGAAATGATAGTGGAGAGTGTTTCTGGAATGAAGTTGTGACAGAGAAAACCGGAGTACCCAGAGAAAAACCTGTCTGCCTCCGCTTTGTCCAGCACAAATCTCACATGGAGTGACCGCAATTTGAACACGGACCCAGCGGTGAGAGGCTGGCGTGCTGCCGCCTAAGCCACGGAGGCTTCTGTGATCAGCTTTGTGGGTTTTAATTTTTAATTAATTAATTTTAATATTGAGGAGCGTGATGATGCAGTGGTCTAGCTGCTTACATCCTGTGGATCGGAGTCTACGTAAAAATGGAGTCCCGTGGCTCAGGATTGCGAGATTAACTGTCACATGAGGAAAGGAATGACACACTACCTCAATCTTCACCTTGCTTAGTAACTTACGCCTCATTATACTGCTCCCTTGTTTTCTTTTGTGGGTTTCAAACCACGTAACCTATGGGGCCTAGTGGCACCTTTTGAGAATCCGACCAGCCTCTGGGCAGACTAAAGAAAACTAAAAGCCTTGTGTCAGTTTTTAATGGTGTTTCTTCGAGCACGTTTGTTGTCTTGTATTTTTGTTTGATTGCAGTAATCTTGAATCTCATGATGGTCGTTCGGCGAAAGAAATTTAATATCCTTTTATCTCCCCCACCTTTTTTTCTTTTTGAATCTGTTCCAATAATATTTTTTATGTATAATCTCAAATTCCCGCTTAATATAATTGAACATAAATTCCTGTTGAGAGTTATCATTCAGTTGAAACATTATTGTAAATCTTTCCCTGCTTGTTTTGCACATGGCAGCTTCTTTTCCCGTAAATGATTGTTTTATTGGTTTACTTAGTAGCCTACTCTGGAAGAAGCAGCTTCTTTCACTGTCAGAGAGTGGATTCTTTGAGTTACTAACAAATACTGTGAAGTTATCGTTACCTGCCATGACGTCCCGCGGTGCCGCGACAAGGAGAGTCCCTACCAGAAGCAGCCATGGTGCCGCTGTTGGCATCTTGGTTCCTAACTCGCACTCTTCATGGTTAACACTGAGCGTCTGTCGCACAGCCTTCAGCAGTCCGCCACTCGCGCATGTGCGCGCTCCATCAAGCTCATCCCGGAAATGGAATCCAGCGAAAAATGTACCCACTTTTTGTCCCTAGACGTGAAGTTGCCGATCTCTATTTGAATCCTCGTGCGAATTGTGGGTTGAGCGGTCAGAAGGAAGACACATCACATCACCTCAGAATGAGAGTGATCAGCTGTAATCTGCTGGCTGGGGCGCTATCTTCCTCGGGGAGGGGGCGGTGCGGGTCACTGAGTGAGTGACCTTGAGGGGGCAGTGACACTGGCACGCACAGTGAGGGGCATCCTTCATAAAATGCAAACAAGCTCTTCATCTTGCCATCAGAAGCCAGGGTGCGCCGATCTTACATCGCGTGTAATTTTAAAAATCTTGCGTACATCAACGAGGAATCGAATCCCGTCCGCCTTCATGAAGATCCTTCGTAGATATGGGACGAGGCCTCTGGTATTGAAGGCTAGGGCACTACGGTACGTGAGCCCTCTCGGCTGTCCCTTTGCTAACAGCCTCCACCAACCCAACAGTGACAAAAAAGTTCGTTCCAGTATTTCGCAGGCAAAGCTTCTTCCCCTAAACAATAGTTTTAAAATTTCATGTCTCGTGGGAAACAAGCAGTTTTCCTTCTTGTAGATAAAGTTGTTGTTTCCAATTAGGGTATTGGGCATCGTGGTCATCAGCTGCGTGAGCTTGGATGCGTGTAGAATTTGTTTGCTAACCTGTGTTATTTGTAATTTAATCTAGGACTGGGAAGTAGGCGGCCGTAGCCTCAAGAAAGGAACCATCCCCAGCCATTGCATGAAGTAGAAGTGGGGAAACTGCGAAAAACCACTGATAGGTTGTCTGAGGTGAAAATGGAATCCACCTCTTCTCACTTTTGCCTCACGTGGCACTCGGATCAGAATTACATTTCTTGGCAGAGCCAGGAATCGAACCCGATCCTCATGGGTGTCAGTCAAATATGCTAGCCACAACACCACTAGGAGGCCTGTTTAATATTGGTTTCTTTTAGCTATCAGATGGCATTATGATATCTTTTGTTACCATGGTGTATTGACAATGGTATGCAGAACTAGACGCGTGGAACATCCAAATATTTACCTGAAGTGAGTGAGTGAGTGAGTGAGTGTGAAAATCACTCACCAGTGTAAAGAGTAAAGAGGCTCAGGTGCGCTTCATACTGTAAAAAGGGAGGAAGCGGGCAGTGTGCTACTCCTGTGGGGGTCCGGGCACAGACACCAAGAGCCCGCTGATGAGCCAGCTTGGTGTTCCTAGGTGAAACCCCACACAAGACACGGCATAAGCCTAGAAGAAATGCTGAGTTTTATATTTATTATTATTATTATTATTATTTAGTTATTGTTTTAAGGGGTGGAACAGCGAGGTAATCTGCACCCAGAGCACATTTCTTGTACTAAAAGGAAGGAAGCTTATAGTTTTACTTGACTAACAATCCCGCGATCATGAGCCACGGGATCTCCATTTTACGGGAGATTCGAACCACAGGACGTGATATTTCACTTCGAAAATCTCATATGCATTAACCGGGAACCGAACCCAGCCCACCTTGGTTACAGGATAGCAGCTTGACTACCGTATCATCATATCATGGTACTAAGACGAAAAGAGTACTAGGGTAATCCATGGAAGCAGAGGTGGCCGGACATGGAACTCATAATTCCATCCCGATCCCATCTAGTGCCGATGTCTGAACAAGTGCTTCACTGGTCGCCATGGTCTGTACGGAGTTCTCTAAATGCCAGAGTAGTTAAAAGGGACGTAAAACCAATAACATTATTGTTAATATTATTGTTCTGTATGGAGTTGGTTTCTTGCATTAAGAAATAATGGATCGCCATTGCAAAGAAATGACAATATTTAACAGGAGAGTTAATATTTGAGGACTGAAAATGGCAAATGTGGGGATTAACACAATATGTGGAAAATACAAAAGGCAATTCATTACTAATGGATTCAAGGATACAGTTCAAACTGTGCTAAGTGCCATAATCTTGTATACCTGTAGCTGAATGAGAAAACTACCATTCGGTGCCATGTCGACGATCAGAGTGTGATAATTAACATCGAAATGGTAAATGAGGTGTCAGATGTAATGGATGAAAAGAAAGAAGGAAGAGGGAGGAAGATACATAACCTTGTTAGGGGAAATGTTATAATTTAGTTTCATTTTCATGATAATGTAAAGTAAAAGGGATTGTCTCGTGAGGAAGAAAAAAGAGCTAAATGAATATGTTGGATTACATGCCTAGTAATACAAACCATTTTATGTGTGGAGTCTATGTAAATTAGGTATTTAATTCAGCTAAAATGCAATAAATATCGTAAGTTCATTTCTAAACATAAGTCAAAGGTATTGGCTTTCATGTGAGCTTCATACGTGAACAAAGTACGTTCTTTTTTTAAGCGTATGACTTTTAGTACCGGGAGTGTTCGAAGACATGTTTGGCTCGCCAGAGTTTGTAACTGCTGCTATGTGGACACCCATGGGGTAAGCTACAAGAAGTACCGTCGCGTGTGAAGTGTTGTCTGGGGAGGAAAGTGTGAATGTAAGGACGAGGAATTGGAAGGTACCGGCTGTGGCCCATAGTTAGGGACCAACCCCGGCATTTGCCTGGAAGTAAAATGTGAAACCACAGAAGACCATCTTCATGGTTGACGGCGGGGGGATTCGAACCTCTTCGCCTCCCGGATTTGAGCGACTGCCTGCAGCCACACCGTAATGACCACGGCTAACTCACCTGGTACTAAGTAAGTATTTTGCATTGTTTCCTTAAAAATATACTAAATTTTGCTGTGAATATGAAATGGTACGTATTCCTTTTTAGTAACTGGCCGCGGTGGCCGACAGCGCTAGCGTGCTACCTCATGCCTCGCTGGTATCGGAAGAACGTGGGTTTGAATCCCACCTTGGCCGTCTTAATGGGTTTCGTGGTTTTCCATTTTCACCACCAGACAAATGCCGGGACGGTCCCTTTCAACAGGTCATTCATTGGCCGACATCCTTTCAAAATACAAAATCCGTACCCTGACTCTTCCATAATTAGACTGAAGTTCATCTGCGCGACCGGCCTGTCACCATCCCCTGTTTTATCTGCTGACGAGGTGTGTCCAGCTCCCAAATACTGTCCTTGCGTTGGTAGAGGAATGATCCATCGCAGAATCCGTGGGTGAAGCCGAGGATAAGTGATAAATAATATTTTTTAAAACTAGCCACGTTCTGCAAAATATATCATAGCGTTTCTTCTCATCATTAATTCCTAATAGTGCAGAGAGCTTGTAGCTTTATGTGACCGTTAATTCTACGATTTACTGTTGAAAGATATGAAGAGAAAAGTTTTATTGGTTGTGTCAAAAACATGCTTTAGTAACTTTTCACATTTGGCATTTCCAGTACTCATTTGTTAATTTCAAATCTCAAAAGATATAAATGTGAAGTACGACATCAATACCGTTTAAACCGCAAGAAGGAAGTGTGATGAACTAGCAGTCCGATGTAGCAGGGAACATGAATAATTGAAAGGGTTCAGTTCTCCAGAGAATAAGAACATTTAACTTTCTCTCTTCGACTGTCTTTCTTTGTAGAAAGATCTGTCTGTAATTTAACACTCTTCTGTAGTACAGCTTATTTTATAATTAGCATTTGCCATTAATGAGTGTGATTCGGCTACGTGACGCGCTTGCATAATATTGTCAGTCTCCAGTATGAGTTGAGTTGTTGGATGGATGGAAGTACAGCACGAAATTCGAGGTTAGTAGCCTGCTCTTTATGTACCCATGATATTAGGAATATAATAATAATAATAATAATACATAAAATAAAACAAAATTAAAAAATAAATCTATATACAAGTTGCACCAACGTAGGAAGTTTTGATACACTCGCTGTAATTCAGCCTCACTGATATTTTGTATCGGAGCAGTTATTTTGTTCTCGAGAGCCTCCAGAGTACGCGGATTGTTTATGAACCGGTATACCTATTGTTTGGGGTTCCCCCACAAGTAAAAATCGCACGGCGCTGAAACTTACGAACAAATTTACTGCAAGACTTTTTCTTGAGAAGGTAAGTTTCCACTAGGAAAGTTCGATGTTTTGTTCTATACCTAACCATGTTCACGGGATACGAGATAGGCTACAGTACATCGCCACAAGTCTCTCAAGGTATCTTGCCAGCTGGGAATGTAGGTTGGTTGGTTGGTTCCTCAGTTTAGGGGCTGCGACAACGCGGTCATGTAGCCCCGTGTACTTTGGGTGTGTGTAGAATCTGTCTGATAACCGGTGTTAATTGTGATGGCTGTATTAGTGTGTGTATCTGTTTTTTAATTCAAGTAAGGACTGCAACTTTGAATTTTTCAAATAGTTCCTACTTTTGCTGCCAAACGCCACCGTCAACTTCTACTAGGCCTACTTCAGAACTTAGCTGCTAGACGCCGCTGCAGTCGGCTCTTGGCAACAAACGTAGAAACCTAAGAGCGTTGTTTACATTCCTAACCTATACAATTTAGCTTCACACAGGTGTAATTAGTGTTCTTTAACATGCCATAAATCTATGACATGAGACCGCCGGTTTTACTTCCCCTCCGAAGGAAGGCATACTGAGGAATTTTTAACGCTCTTAAAAATCCGACTGCTTCGGCCGGGTTTGAAACCGCTATCTTGGGCATAAAAGCTCAGCATGCTACCGACTACACCACCGAAGCCACCCTGGGAATGTAATCAATGCAATTACAGCATCCGGTGCTTCCCGTCCCACTGTTGTGTAAACTGGATGTGCTAGTCAACTGGCACTGACTAATCACTCTCTGCTCGACACACGGCTCGGCGAGGTTCCATTCTATAGAGAAGTTCCTCATTGTATGTATTATTAAGTAAGAGCAGCACTGACTGTAAGATCAGTGAAAATCTTAAATGTTGGTACACTCTGTACAAAGCTTGGTGCTTGCTTATAGTTATCAGATCATTGATTTAATGTTTTAAAATGCGTTCCGTTTTCTGCTGAAGTGTTGATGCTGCCGTATTCTTATTCCTTTTCTCTTATCTGTTTGGTCTTCTAAACATGGTAGCCAGGCAGAGCGACGCATGTGCCTTGACAACTCTGACGCTCACGCACTCAATTGACAGTCTATAATATGCCTCTTCGTTGGCAGCGACATAAATTTTCATTTGACGTATCGACCACCAAATGACCGATCAATGACATGCACGCACGTGTTCTGAACACTGCGGACAGAGTTGAGAGTAACTGTAGGAATGGTTTTAGGACATTCCTCTCTTTGGGATGGTCATATCTATTGTTAATTCATTTAAGGGCTTTGCGACATCGTGTCATTAAGCCCCCGTGTGTGTGTGTGTGCGCGCGTGTGTGTGTGTGTGTGTGTAGAATTTGTGTGGTAACCTGCATTATTGTGGTGTCTGTAGTAGTGTGTGTATTTGTAATGCAGGTGAGAATCGGGGAGAAGGTGGCCGTGGCCATAAGTTAGAAAACATCCTGGCATTTGCCTGGAGTAGAAGTGTGAAACCGAGGAAAATCACTTCCAGGATGACTGACATGTTTTCTCAGTTTTGCCGCACGAAGCTGAGTGGACCCCGTTCCAGTCCTAAAACCAGAATTTAATTTCTTGGCACAGCCGGGAATTGAATCCAGGCCTCCACCGTGACAGCTGGTAAGACTTGCGGTTAGTCAAACGCATCTGTCTGGACAGCAGGAGAGTCGGGTTTGAATCTTAACTGCGGTCACATTTCCAGCAGATACCCTTGAATTGGCCAGTGCCGTTACTACGGGTGGGGAATGATCAGAGGGATCAATCTTTCCTTAGATCCAATTAATGAAATTACAAAAATTGATGCTTAAGGCACAAGAAAATGCTATAGGAGTTGCACGTTTCTGGGCAAAGACAGTTTGATTATAAATATTGTGTATACTTCCATGTTTTTCCTTTGGTTTTGTATGTGCAATGCGATTTATCTGTCTCTGATTCGAGTAAATAAATGAGCAGAATGGCGAGCTGTTTATTTTGCCAGAGGGGTGGTGGTGCAGTGGCGGAACTGAGATTTGCTTCTGGAGGAGAATGAGCGGAATCAAATCTGAAATAATTGCGTTTTTGATTTTGTGTTTGTTGTTTTCTACTCTTTCCTTTTTGCTTTGTGTTTTTTGGTTTTGGTTTTGTGTTCGTTTTCTGATTTTGTTTTTGAAAATCGTTTATTTGCATTTTGTTTTTGAATTTGAGTTTGTTTTCTGCTTTTGCTTTTGAATTTTTGTTTTTGTTTTTGATTTTGTGCCTGCTTTCTACTTTTGCTTTTGAATTTTGCCTTTTGCTTTCTGCTTTGGTCAACTGTTTGTTTTTGTTTTTTGCTTTGTGAGGGGTGCAAAATAAGACAATCTATGAAAACAAACCTACACGTTCTCATGTTTTTCTTTATAGCATTTGCACCTCTCAACGTGCCTAACACTACATATTTTACTCAAGTAAAGATGAATGTTTTTAAATTATAAACGTACATAATCCAATCGTTTGTCAACAATCCAAAAATCTGCTTTTATATATACCGAGTCATCGAAACTGGTTGCAGCAGTTTCAAAAACTCATAGCTCAGGAACTATTTAGTCTAAGATATTAAAGCGAGTATTTTTGGGGTTAAATTCACCAACTCAAAAAATCTTTTTCATACGTTATAATGTTTCTATGTGCAATCCCTTGGTTCGTCACTCGTTCTAGGGTGTTCGGGGGACTTCTTCACGTCAACGCTGCCAGATTCCTGAAACTGTGCATACCTCCGTCTAATGCTATTAGCATGAGGGTGATCCCAACCATAAACACGTCTGAAAGTGCGCTGAACAGTTATAACAGATTTAAACTCCGCTAACCACACACTGTGCTTTCTGCTCAACTGTCGCCATTGCAATCACACTATTGAAACAGTGGCGTGGCAGCTTTCTCTCACGCACTCATTCTGCGCATTGGCTGAAGGTCACGGGCGGAGTAGGCCTACAGTCCCATATAAAACTAAAACTCGATGAAGTCCTGATAAGTTTTCAGGTCGAATTATTAATTTATCTCACTTACAACGTGAGATATGATTTTTTGAAATTGTTGCAAACTTTTTCGATGACCATGTATATAAATTTCATCAATTTATGTTTTTTCTAAATTGTTTGGCTCGGTGGGGGAGGGATTGATTCTTCCAATCACCCCCCGTAGTTACGTCACTGTGATGGTGAGGTGGGTGTACCACTATCTTATCTTATCCCTTTCCAAAGAAATAAAAAAGATACGAGCCGTACAGTAGTCGCATATGATGTGTAACATGTTATCCTACTATGAAATTGAGATGAAATGTATGTGAAGTCATCTGACATGTTGTCCTACTCGTATACTACACAGCTTGGACATTCTTAAAATGTTAATTTAAGCTCCGTTTTCATACTGGTACTATGATGAATGTATAGATTGAATTGGAGATATGCTACTGTCACACTTGTTTGAACAAACATCACATATTATATTGTAAATTAAGATGAGGAATGAAACCATAGTCTCTAGCCTATCTATAGACTACTAGAAATAATGTTAAATACAATCAATTTCCCAACTCCTGCTTGGTGCAAACTATTGTAATTAAAATTAGATAAATCGTAATTTCATGTAGATTCTGTTAAAATGACGCATAATGTTATGATATATATCGTATAAATCGATAATCCGGTAGCAAAAATAAATGCCGGGAATGGGGTTCGAACCAGTCACCTCATGATTTGCAGACCTAGATGTTATCCACGCAGCCATTACAACCACAGACATTTGTAGTACAAGACAGCTACTCACTTTCACGTGCCGGTAATGATATGGAAGTATTTTTTATGCTCCATTAATATTTTGCTTTTTTTTTCGATAATGTTCCTGCGTGGAATTGAGTTTAAATTAGTTATGAATACGCCTACTTGACAGTAAAGGGAATTCCTATAGTGGTCTATGAAAGGCTAGCCCAGTTCCCGTATAAAATCATCGATATAAATTTTACATTGATCACTGCATTACCACAATGTGGGTTAATATCTGAATAGCCATTGTGCAGAAACATATTACCGGCTTTGCCGACTAGTTACAATGTTTCATATAAAAGCATATCATCATTTAAATACTGATACGAAGACATGTGGTTTGTGTTTCAATGAGTTGACACCAGAGTTCGCATGAGCGTTTACCGTTCAGTATGATTGTGTTGAGGAAAGTTACTCGGCGAGGGGATGCCCATCACTTTTATCCAGAGATTGAAAAACAGACTCTTAATAAATCATAATCGTTTTCAGCAAATATGATTTAATTAATATTTTTACACCAAAGAACGACAACTTGATGATGATTTATTGCAGAAATATCTGTAATGGCGCCTCCAAACCTTGAAGTAATCCGTATGTTATATACATTCCACATGGTACCACTGCCAGCTGGATCGGATCGCATCCCTCCTCCGTCCGAGCCACTTCCGTCCCATTTTTCAAAATCAATCCCACAAAAATATCCAGCAACCGAGTGGAAAGATGCTACACATCAAAAACACCACTTTTTAGTTGCTATTCCATTAGAAACCAACTGAGAGTGTCATTTCTGAAATGAATAATATTGTTTTAAGTTAAACTTTAGTTTGGAAACTATGGATTCTTAATACAATGTCAGGGAATAGAAAGAACCAGATGATTTTGCGAAGGAAACTGGACTTAATAATTTAATATCGACAAAATCTGTTAATATTCGAGCATTAACACATCTACAAGTGCAAATACAACATATCAAATGCTAATGAAATCAAACACGAAACAAATATAGACAGGGGGTTTTGAAACTTCGGGACGGTATATTAGATTTCATTGATTATATCTCATTATGGCCGAGCTCTCATCCTCCCAATGTCATTTTGACGGTGCTCTAATAGCAAACCCTAGTTACGCCAGTACAATAGACTATAGCACTTGAGGGGCAGATTACCTCGCTCTTCTGCCCCTTAAAACAACAATCAAACAATCTTCGTCATCATTATCAGACTGTAGACTGACTGGCTGCGTGGCGCAGTGGCATCGTTCTCGCGTACTGTTCCCTAGGTTGCAGGATCGAATCCTGGTGCAGCCAGTTGGCATTTGAGGGTGCGCTAATGTGAGGGAGCCGTGTCAATAGATTGGTTGGTTGGTTCCTTAGTTTAGGGGATGCGACAACGCGGTCATGTAGCCCCGTGTACTTTGGGTGTGTGTAGAATCTGTCTGATAACCGGTGTTAATTGTGATGATTGTATTAGTGTGTTTTATCTGTTTAATTCAAGTAAGGACTGCAGACGATAATTTCAAGCAGTTCCTACTTTTGCTACCAAATGCTACAGTCCACGACACCTAGCCTACGTACTTGGCTACTAAATGCAATCGCAGTCAGCACCTGGCGGCGAACGTTGGAACTAATATAGCGCTATCAATTATAACCTACAAATTTTGGCTTCACACAAGTGTTGTTAGTGGAAGGTTCTTTTTCATGCCATAAATCAATGACATGGGACCACCGGCTTTACTCCCCCTCCGAAGGAAGGCATACTGAGGGATTTTTAACGCTCTGAAAAAATCTGACGACTTCGGCCGGGTTTGAACCCGCGACCTTGTGCATAGAAGCTCAGCATGCTTCCAACTACGCCACCGAAGCTGCCTGTTAATATAGTCTATTTACTGGCAGGTTAAAGATCCATTTCGGGGCAAAATTCCGGCATCCCGTCGTCTCTAAAAGCCAGAGTAGTTAAAAGGGACGTAAAACCAATACCATTATCATTAGCCTATTATTAGACTATAGAGTAGACTATCCCTCCCCTCCTCATTTAGTTCGAGTAGTGTGTTAATAAGTGTATCTGCCCCGCTGCGTAGCCGTGCTTGTTAAATCGTGCACCACGGCTGCGAGAGCAGCTGCAGCAAGTCCGAAGTAGGCATGATCGAATCCCGGCGCAGACAGTGGCTATCCTGAGTGTGGTTTTACCCAGGTTTTTCCACACTCCCTGCAGACAAGTGCCAGGATAGTACCTTACTTCAAGTCCCGGGACACCTGTCTCTAATACAGTTACACACTTCCTGGTGTAACGGCTAGCATTCTTGGTTGTCACCACCTCAGCCATCCTATAAAAATTATAAGTGCCGTGGTTTCCGTGGTTTCCAATTTCTACTCCAGGCAAATGCCAGGATAGTTCCTAACTCATGGCCACGATTGCCTCCATCCCAAACCTCTTCTCAATTACAAATACACTATTACAGACTCTACAATGGCACAGGTTATCAGACAAATTCTATACATGGGTCTACATACCAACGATGTCGTAAAGCCCCTGAAATGAATCAACAACAGCTCCATTGTATGAAAGTGATTTATCTCATTCAGGATGTCATAATAAGACAGGCAATCAGACATATTACACACACACCCAAGTACACGGGGCTGCATGACCACGATGTCGCAAAGACTCTAAAATAAATCGACAACAACAACATTAAGAATGAGTGGATGATGTTGATTAGCCTATTATTGTACTGTGTGTGGAGAATAACTTGGTGCATTTAGATCATTAGGTTCTTGAGATTGTTTGCAATACGCACTTCCACTACTAACTCTCAGAATGAGAATGTAAAAATAGCTTTGACCAGAACACAAACATCTCATTGTGTGCATTATCTGAGATCTTTGAGCATCTTACAAAGGGCGCCCCGCCATTGCCACAAACACTAATTCGGTTTGGCAACAAAGGATGGCAATGAATGAGCGACGCTGGCCTTATCAAGTGTGTATGTCTGTTTTAAGAGAACTGCTTACAAACTTGGGAGGGTGACGTCAGCTGTCTGGGGTTCACATGTACACTGGGGGTCAATGCTATAGCAGCTATCCCGGTGTCCGGTGTCTAAATAATTGTTTGCGGAATGGAAGGCAGATCCTTCACCCTGCGAGGACAGGAAATACAGGGGTTGCTTTGCGAGTTTAAAATGTCACGTTCCATCGCCTACCTTGCCGCGGGAATACTGCACACAACATTACAAGGGGACATTGTGACAATTAATATCCCGATCTCGACAAAACTATGCACATAAATGTTGGTCAGTTCAGAAGTAAAACATCAGTGGACGCATGGCTTGCTACGGTGGGTGAGTGGTTATCGTGTCGGTCTACTAACCCCAAGCTTTCAGGTTCGCTCCTGGCCATGCTAAGTGATTTTTGAAAGGCGACAAAAATCACGACACGCATGTCATACGTTGTTGGCATGTTAAATAACCCATTTGAATTCAGTAGGCCATGTTCATAATTGCAAAATTAATCTCGGGATTTTCCGCCAATACAAAAGAAGTTCCTCCTTTCTCAACTAGAAAGCACTATAGTTACTTTCATGGTGGTCCAAAGAACAACAAAATTCGACATGCAAGCTGCCCTCTGGTTGTCAAATAACAACGCTTGCACTCGGCACCCGAGGCCATGCGATATTATTATTATTATTATTATTATTATTAGCGGAGGCATTCCATCCCCAAATTCACTGGTGCCATATTTATTTATTTATTTATTTATTTATGTATTTATTTATTTATTTATTTATTTATCGTATGGCTTTTAGTGCCGGGAGTGTCCGAGGACATGATCGGCTCGCCAGAGGCTGTGGCTGCTTCAACCGGACACCCATGGGATGAGCTACAAGATCCGTTCAATTTCAAGTAGTTCCAACTTTCGCTACCAGATCTCACTGACACCTAGTACTGGTGCCATAACAGTGGCGTGAATATGGTTAGCTTCGGGAGGGGCTAGGTTTGTGTTGGGAAGGTACGAGAGGGGTGGGGGCTTTGAGGTAGATCAATCTCGCCCAAGTTCCATACTACTGTCATTAATGATCAGCTCACTAATTGAGTGTTCTTTTTGGTCAAATACCTCGCGAACGTTCACGCATGTGTATCTGTGTGGAAAGAAGATTGCAGAAAAGAGAATACCGGTAATAATAATAATAATAATAATAATAATAATAATAATAATAATAATAATAATAATAATAATAATAATAATATCGTATGGCCTCGGGTGCCGGGTGCAAGCTTTGTTAATTGACACCCAGAGGGCAGCTTGCGAGTCTAATAGGGATGTATAGAACTAGCACCGATAGAGCGCACTGCTGTTGTACTGGGTAAGCGCAAGGCGCTCTTCATTTGTCTCCTGCGTTCTCATGCCGCTAATATGTACCAATTTAAGTTGTTTAAATAGTTATTATCGTGATTATGCCGAGCTATTGCATTGCTCCTCTTTGCAAAAATCAGGGAAGTCCGTATTCGTTTCACTAATTTCCACAAAATAAAGAAATGGGGAAGAAATGGTTACATGCTATTAGAAGGAGAAATTTCGGTGAGAAAAATCAGACCAAACATATTAAAGTATGTTCCCATCATTTACAACCCGATGACTTCACGAAAACTGTGTTGGGTAAGTGACTTACAAAGGGATATAATTCCTATTTTGTACCTATAAACTTATTAGACATTTCGATAACAACCACTGAAATTATGCGTTTGTATTTGAAGGTGAGAGAGTAAGGTTAATACCGGGCGCTGTACCATTGCTTTTTCCGTGGACCACGAACACAACAAAAATAAGGAAGAGGCCATACACAAGAAAATAGCCGGATTATCACGATAAGCCTACAATATCGGATTCTGCAGAAATCATCTCCTTTGAAGTACGGGATGAAATCGTCGATATACACAAAGATGTTAATGTAACATTTCTGACTCCCATTTTCAAAGACATCAATACTCGGACAAATACTTCAAGAATAAATGTCGCAATATTAACAGCCACAAACGCATTATGGTTGGTTTCTTGAAATCAGAACTAATCGTCAACTTCCATCTGCCAGACGGAGAATGTGGTAGCGACTGATATTATGTATCTAGTTTATGTCCTCTATGGAACTTGGTCGGAGTGTATATATGCTTTTACTCTGTGACAATGTTAGTTGTAAGTTGTTCATTGTGTTAAGATGTAGATTCAGATGTGTGTGCATATTAAAGAGTTATAATATCCGTTATCCAAAACATAATAGCTATAATGTGCTTTATTCAAACATAATAGTTGGCGACGAGGAATTGGGACTTGATTCTCCGGTACAGATATAGCCTACATCAATGAAGTACGGTATTTACGTCGTCTGTTTCAACGGCCACGTGAGTAAAACCAAGAATCAGGCAAATCGACATGAAATGTACACAGAGTACTTGTAAACAATCCTAAGCAACTCATCGTATATTCAGCTACGTGTGCCTGCATGCCACATATTCAAAATAATATTTATCGCAGTTCGAACTTTGAGGTTATGCAATGTTTTTTTTTTTCTCTCAAGCCCAGGACAATATTCGGTCATCGATCACTACCCAGTGTGTTTTAAATCTGTTATCTTGAAACATTTTATTATATTTGAACTGTGACTTTTAAAATTATTTCTAAGTTCCGTCAAGATGGACGCAAATCAGTTTCAACAATTACTGAACATTTTTACTGATTCTCAAGAGAAGTTACTTGAAAGGTATCAAGCTCACCAGCCCGTCACAACCCCACAAGCCACTAACATCACACCTTTTGAAAAATTTGATTCTGAAAAGGAAAAATTCGTGTCGTATTTAGAACGATTTGAAAATTACGCAAACTTCAACAATGCCACCGATCCAACAAAGAAAGCTCAGCTCTTGTGTACATCAATAGGGGCAATTCATTATAACAATCTCTCTGCATTTTTAGGCCCTGATAAACCAATCAAGTCTCTTGGTTATAATGACCTAGTAAAGCATTTCAAGCAAATACTGTCACCCCAAGTCTCAACCGTAGTTTCCCAACACTATTTTTTGAACGTCAATCAAAAAGAAAGTCAAAATATTGCAGGATTTGTTGCCACTCTTAGAAGCCACTTACTAGACTGTGACTTTTATATTCAGTGTACATGTGACGCCAGAATTTCAATCGCGGATGTTTTTCTTCGTGCACAATTTATACGTGGCTTGCGAGATAATTGGATCAGAGAGAAACTTCTCCAGTCTAATGACACGAAATTTGATGATCTCCTGAAGAAGGCTATAGCCTTGGAAGCATCGCGGTATGAGAGTAATCAGCTGTCAAAACAGCTCACTGCACCGTCAGACACTATAGAGGACACAAACAAAGTAACAAAAGCCACAAGTTCATATAATGACCGAAGTAGGAATCAATATAGCAGTGATACTCAGTCACGTTTTGTTCAACAGCCTAGCCCAGGCTCTCACTCACGTTCACAGTCCAGGGGCCGCCGTAGTTCTGTCAATTATAGAGCACTAGGTATTGATGGATTATGCCTGAATTGTGGAAATTCAAACCACAGGTCAAGAGATTGTCGCACAAACAGAAACTCTCTTAAATGTAGGTCATGTAGGAAAGTGGGACATGTTGCAAAAGTTTGTATCACTACACTTCTTCAACAGTCAAATACACACAACATTGCAACTGAGAACATAGATGACAACTTGCATGACCACCCTGAAACCAATTTCGGGATAGGACAACTGGAATGCATCGAAGATCTCTTTGAAGTAGGACAAGAATCAGATAAATATTTTATCAGTGTTAAACTCAACAATAAATCACAAAGATTTGAAGTCGACACGGGAGCAAAATATTCACTCATCTCAGAGAACGAATGTTCAACCTTGGGTCTTGGTTTGCCATTGCAGCCAACAAATGTCTGTTTTCGATCATATTCTGATCATGTTATCAAACCCAGAGGAAAAATTGTTGTCACAGTATCATACAAAGGGAAAGAAATTGTTGCAGATCTTTTTGTAGTTCCGCAAGGTCATGCCGCATTGCTTGGTCGTGTTTGGATCAGGGGCCTCGGCCTTGATCTGAAGGAAATTGACAAGGACACAAATCAATCACTTCACACTGAATCTGTCAACTCAGTGCAGTCAATTCAGGATATTTTACATCAGTATAGTACAATCTTTGAAGAAAAAATTGGATGCGTTCCCAATATTGAAGTAAAACTGCAACTCAGAGAGGGGGTGAAACCTGTCTTCAATCGTGAACGTGATGTCCCTTTTGCTCTTCGGGAACGCGTTGAAAAGGAACTCGCTTCATTGGAATCAGAAGGAGTTATTTCTCCCACAGCTTTAAGTGATTGGGGATCGCCTCTTGTTGTTATCCCAAAACCAGATGGGGGAGTTAGGTTATGTGTTGACTACAAATGTGGAGTAAATTCAAGGTTGATTTCTGCAAACCATCCCATAAGACCAGTTAATGATGTTCTACATAGTCTTAGAAACTCAAAATTTTTCTGCAAGTTAGACTTATACAAGGCATATCTACATCTGAAGGTTGATGAAGAAGGTAGTATGATTCAAACTATATCCACTCACAAAGGAACCTTCAGGATGCACCGACTGAGTTTTGGCATCAAAACTGCCCCCTCAGAATTTAATAGGATATTATCACAGATCCTTCATGGTCTTCCAAAAGCTGAAGCTTATTTTGACGACATCATAATACATGGTACAACGAAGGAGGAGTGCACCAAGAACTTAATAGCCTGTCTAGAACGGCTTTCGAAAAATAATCTGCATTTGAACAAAAGCAAATGCTCATTTTTCAAGGAAAACATAGACTACCTAGGGCATATTGTATCATATAATGAGATCCGCAAGTCACCAGAGAAAGTTCAAGCTGTGTCACAAATGCCACGCCCTAAAAACAATGAAGAAGTGAGACGCTTCCTTGGTATGGTGACTTATTATGCAAAGTTCATTCCTAATTTTTCAACGAAGTCCCACCCATTACGGCAGTTATTGCGGAAAGGTGAACGGTTTTTCTGGTCTGCAGCCTGTGAAGTAGCTTTCTTGAATCTCAAGTCCGAGTTATGTAGTGAACGTGTCCTTACCCCATTCAACCCATCACTGCCTATCATCTTGTCAACCGATGCCAGTCCTACTGGTGTTGGAGCAGTATTAAGTCATGAGATGGATGGCCAAGAAAGACCCATCGCCTATGCATCTCGTGCCCTAACACCAGCAGAATGTAATTACAGTCAGCTTGACCGGGAAGCGCTGGCAATAATTTTCGCCACAACACACTTCTACAACTATATTTTTGCAAGAAATTTCATTCTTGTGACAGACAATGAACCTCTGTCTCGTATTTTTCATCAGAACAAGGGCCTGCCACAAATGACATCCGCAAGGCTCCTAAGATATGCATCGTTTCTCTCCGGGTTTGACTACACGGTAAGAGTGAAAAAAGGGAAAGATAACGAAAATGTTGACTGCCTATCCCGAGCCCCTGTTGCATCTACCTCGCCAAACATTGAAACATCAATAAATGCAGAAGTTTCACAACTCTGTGCTGAAACGATTCTTCAAGTGTCAAGTGAAGCCATTACGTACGAAACTATCCGTGATGAGACTAGGTTAGACCCAGAACTTAGTGCCACCCTGCAACGTCTTCAAACTCAATCCTTGGATGAACCATATACAGTTGAAAATGGTATTCTATTCCGTCAAGACCGAATTGTTATCCCAAAGAAACTACAAAGAAAAATATTGGAAGAGTTACATTTAACACACCTCGGCATTGTGAAAACAAAACAGTTAGCAAGACGATATGTCTACTGGCCGCAATTAGACAAAGACATTGAGAAGCTTATCAAATCTTGTGAAGAGTGCGCACAGACTCGTTCAAATCCACCAAAAGCTCCAATACACCCCTGGGATGAACCAGAAGAAAATTGGGAACGCATACACATTGACTATGCGGGGCCATTTGATAACCACCATTTCTTGATGTGTGTTGACGCGAAATCCAAGTGGGTCGAAGTACGAATGGTGAAAGACGCTCCATCCACTGCAACTACTATCAGTCTGCTTGACAATATCTTCACCGTACATGGGTACCCGAATGTCCTTGTGTCAGATAATGCCACTATCTTCACGAGTGATGTATTCAGATCCTATTGCAAGGAGAGAGGGATTTTTCAGAAATATATTGCACCAGGGCACCCAGCAACCAATGGGCTAGCTGAGAGAAACATCCAAACTTTGAAGAGGCGACTTCGTGCTGCTGTAAATGACCCGGCACCATTATCGACTAAGTTACAGAACATCTTGTTTCAATACAGAGCAACGCCATTGGCATGTGGACAGTCTCCAGCTGAACTATATTTGAAACGTCGGCTACGTATCCGGTTGGATGCTCTACATCCAAACCAAAAGAGCTTGACTACATCCAGTTTCTCACCCCCTGTTCGCTCTTTCAAAGTGGGAGAGAGAGTGCAAGTCCGGATTCACCAGAAAAACCGTGATATTTGGCAGTTTGGTGTTATACAAACTAAACTCGGCCAGCGTCACTATGATGTAAAATTGGATTCGGGACGAATTTTAAAGCGGCATGTTGACCAGTTATTATCGACTCTCGTGCCAAAGAAAGATAAGCATGTCACTTTTGCTCCAACAAATCCTCCTGTGCGTGGTGTTCCAAACATACCAACACCAACCCAGTCAAGACTAGAAAATGAGGATATTCCTCCTGCAACCCACACTTCAGATGATACAAGGCAGACCATCGTGCAACCAGATGAACGCCCTGATCGAAACTGCCTTCCACCACCTGCTGATAATTATTTAAGAAGATCAGCCAGAGACAGGCGACCTCCTCAGTATCTGCAAGACTATGTGCCCAAATGAATATGAATAGTTCCTTTTATTTGTTTTTATATAAGTGGGGGAGACTATTATGTATCTAGTTTATGTCCTCTATGGAACTTGGTCGGAGTGTATATATGCTTTTACTCTGTGACAATGTTAGTTGTAAGTTGTTCATTGTATTAAGATGTAGATTCAGATGTGTGTGCATATTAAAGAGTTATAATATCCGTTATCCAAAACATAATAGCTATAATGTGCTTTATTCAAACATAATAACTGACTTCTACAATCTTGAGACATAGTCAGATGAATGAAAAGAGTTCGTGGCCCAAAAGCAGGGATTCTCAAACTTTAAAATAAATGTACCCCCAAGTCCTTTCCCAGGGGTACGGGAACGATTCTTATTAAGAAATTGACAAAATTACATAAGAACCAAACGTTGCGATGCATTTTCGAGGTATACAATACTGGTATCAACTTTCTTTGATTATGTTTACCTTAAAACATGACAGTTTCATGTAAGCTATCAACCTAAAAAAAAGACATGAATCGAAGTCTACAAGCAAGGGTTGGTTGGTTGGTTCCTTAGTTTAGGGGCTGCGACAACGCGGTCATGTAGCCCCGTGTACTTTGGGTGTGTGTAGAATCTGTCTGATAACCGGTGTTAATTGTGATGACTGTATTAGTGTGTGTATCTGTTTTTTAATTCAAGTAGGGACTGCAACTTTGAATTTTCAAATAGTTACTACTTTTGCCGCCAAACGCCACCGTCAACGACTACTAGGCCTAGTTCAGAACTAGCTACTAGACGCCACCGCAGTCGGCTCTTGGCAACGAACGTAGCAACCTAAGAGCGTTGTTTATATTCTTAACCTATCCAATTTAGTTTCACACAGGTGTAATTAGTGGAAAGATCTTTAACATGCCATAAATCTATGACATGGGACCGCCGGCTTTACTTCCCCTCCGAAGGAAGGCATACTGAGGGATTTTTAACGCTCTTAAAAAATCCGACGGCTTCGGCCGGGTTTGAACCCGCTATCTTGGGAATAGAAGCTCAGCATGCTACCAACTACGCCACCGAAGCCGCCACAAGCAAGGGGAGGAAGTGAATATTTAAATTTCTATTTATGATTTAAGTCTTATGAAGATATATTTATCAATATAGGCCTACAATACTCAAGTAATTGTAATTTTTATGAGAAAGCATGCTGACTCACATTCATTATTTGATTTTTTTTTTTTTTTAGCGTATGGCTTTTAGTGCCGGGAGTGTCCAAGGACATGTTCGGCTCGCCAGGTTTGTAGCTGCTTCGAGACGGACACCCAATGGGTGAGCTACAAGTACCGTTTGAGGAGGAAAGTTGGAAGGGAAGGGCGAGGAGTTGGAAGGTAGCGGCTGTGGCCTATAGAGAGGGACCAACCCCGGCATTTGCCTGGAAGGAAGATGGGAAACCACAGAAGACCATCTTCAAGGTTGCCGGCGGGGGGATTCGAACCTCCTCGCCTCCCGGATGTGAGCGACTGCCATTAGTCATGCCGTAACCACCACGGCTAACTCACCCGGTATTATTTGAATAATACAGCGTGTTAGAAGTTAGTTACCGACGTATTAATTCTTCCTTCCTCCCGCTAGTTTTAGCGCCTCTGGTCCGTAGCTCATTTTGCAGCTGTTTAACGCTTGAACGCTGAAAAATCGTCCATAATATATTAGGAGATATACCTATAGAATTAATTAATATAGTCTTGGAGTAAAGTTAGAGAAGGTATAATTTACTTTAGCTTAGAAAACTCGGTCACAATTTATAGATTCCTCGCAGCTGACTGGGAGAAACATAAGACGATCGTCTTGCGCTTACCCAGTACCACATGAGCGCTATCTGGCGCGAACTTTCTCCGGCTACATCCCTAATGCATGTCAAGGAAGTTAGATATCTAAGCAATAATGTAAACAACCAAACAGTAAAATTTTTAGCGTTGACTCTTAGGCCCGTATTCACCAACGCCAGTAATTTGATTATCTTGGTTTATAGCTGCAAGAATCTCAGATAATAGCTATATCGTTATTCACCAACACAATTACCTCGGTTAATAGGGATTATTCTGGTTAATCACTTTACTGGGGAAAGGTTGACCGGTAAAATGCCAAAAACTAAGATAATCAACAGAACAAGATGGCGTGCAGACGGAGTACTTAATAAATGCTAGAGAAAACGATAGTGATGAAGAATATCAGCAAGAATATGCAGGGAAACGGCTTAGGTGGATAAAAGAACGTGCCTCATATTTTGAGGATTACGATGATGTTGATTTTATCACACGTTTTAGGTTATCTAAATCTTCTACTTTGTCAGTATTGTCCTTCATAGAACCTAACCTTGAGTTTGCAACGGACAGGAAAGATGATTACTATAACTCCAATAGGGAGTATATAGAAAGCATTCACTGTAAATTAAACAACTGAATAGTTATATTTGTGGTCTTTCAAGAACCATTCTCTGTCGCCAATAAATCAATTGCTACTTGAATTAAGGTTTTATGCTACTGGTAGTAATCAGTTGTGCGTAGTGGATTATACAGGGGTGAGTCAACCAACAGTTTGCCGAATCGTACATCGTGTGAGTGCTGCCATAGCCGCTTTACGACCTCGCTAAATCAGTCTTTCGCAAACACCTGAGGCTATAAAGCAAACACAGATGGTTTTTTATAACACTGCCAGATTTCCAAAAGCAGTAGGGGCAATGGACTGTTCCCATATTCGAATACGTTCTCCTGGAGATAATCGTGCCGAATTATTCCGAAACAGAAAGGATTATTTTTTGCTGAATGTGCAAGCAATATGTAATTGTAATATGGAATTTACTAACCTCGTGGCTAGATGGCCTGGAAGTAGTCATGATAGTACGATTTTCAACAACTGTGTACAACGAGCCAGGTTCGAACAAGGTGTGTACGGGGATTCAGTATTATTAGTAGATGCTGGCTACCCTTGTAGATCGTACCTAATGCCTCCTCTGGATGCAGTTCGCACACCTAAAGAGAATCTTTATAACGAGTCACAAATAAGAACAAGAAATATGATAGAGCGAGTGTTTGGCATATGGAAGAGAAGATTCCCGGTTCTTGCTTTAGGTATGAATTTAGCGTTAGAGCACACGTTTCCAGTGATAACTGCTACAGCCGTTCTACATAACATTGTGCGACAAGCAGGAGAAGAGCTACCTCAGGACGATCCACAGCTAGAACTACCAGTACCATGGGCTGAACTTTTAAGGGACGGTCAAATTGATGAACAGGCTGATCGATATAATGTGGTTCGTCGGGACAATTTCGTGAGAAGAACACTAATAATTAATACGTACTACAGAAGTATTTTATTGGGAATGTTAACAATTGTATAATGAGAAGGAAACTATTGAATTACATTGATTTTAATTGTTTTTCCATTATTTGAGGTTTTAATTGGTCTTGCTTAAGAAGCTCCTTCTCTCTTTCAAGCCTTATTTCATGTGCCGCCAGCTTTATTTTCTCCTGCTCCATTTGAAGGAAGTGAAGCTCCTTTTTCCATACATGTTCCTGTGTTGCTTCTTCAGTGCTCTTTTTTATTGCCTCAGCCTTCAACCTATGAATTTTTGCCAAAGGCTCCCTTGACTTGCTTACCATTGGTCTTCGGCACGCAGCCCAACCTGAAGAGGTCAGGTTTGAAGCTAATGGAGTTCAAACTGAATCTGAGGAGTGATCAGGCTTATCAACTTCATTGACGTACTCGACTTGGGTGCTGGTAACACTATTGCTGATTTTATTGGGTTGTAGAGTTGGATGTATCTGAGACTTGAACATATTTGATGTGTACTTGCTACAAGTCACCTCAAAATTGGTAGTTGTAGGCCCAGATCCCTCCGCTAATACTACAGCATCATCTCTGTCAATAACTGGCGTCTCTAATAGTTGTGATAATTCACTGTCGTCGTCGTAAGGGTTTATCAGTCCTTCTACGGATGGTTTAATAAGTTCAATAGCTGTTTCTAGAATAGGATCTTTTTTGATTTTACTTGAGCCTCCACCTGTCTTCAGCACTTCCATCTTGCCCTCCGAGGATGCTTTCCTGGCAGCTTTCTTGATGTTATCACAAACTGTTCTTAAATTTACTGCATCTCGAGCAGGCCCGTGCCCTTGTGTATTGAATTCTGTAGCCATTTTTTCCCATCGCTCGTATTTAATTAATGTTGTAACACCGTCTGTTTTCTTATTCTCTATGATGCTGATATTCTCAGCCACTAAATCTATCAGTAATTTCTTCTCCTGAGGTGTTATATTAGGCCTCTTCCTACGTTTCAATTCAAAACTTGACATTATTTACGAATATATATTGCACTATGTCTCACACCTAACCTATAAAGCTACAGAACAGAACTTAGTTTTGACAATCAACATATGATTTGCGTGGCGCTATTCAACTGTTTCCAGTGCTTCTATATGAAAATTTCAGCGATGCAGTACACATTGAAACGAAAACCGAGATTTGGAAACCCGAGATAATAAAGGCAATGGTGAATACCGATGTTTATGTTTTCTGAGATAATAGTATTAACCGAGTTTTCGAAATCTTAGATAATGGAAGAGTTTACCGGCGATGGTGAATACGGGAGCAAGAAAGTTGTCTTCAACATGACATTTGTGATGAGCAAGTTCATTTATATAACTAGTTCTCTAAAGAACGAATTAACTACGGTACTTTTCTTTTTGTTTTCCATTCATATCAAATCATTAAAACCCCCAGGGGCTCACATCTAGTGGGACGTGGGTTGGCGACCTCGGGGCCCCAGCTGAGTCCAGCATTGCTTCCACTTACTTGTGCCGGGCTCCTCTACGTCTTCTTTCCTGTCGACCTCACTTGGTCAACTCTTGTTCTCTTCCGACCCCGACGGTATTAGGGTATCCGAGGCCTAGGGAGTATCTTCCTTTCCCGCCTTAATTGGCCCTTGTATCATCTTTTCTGATACCCTCCTTCTGCGAGGGGCCAGCCTTCTTTTTCTTTTCATGTTATCTCCTGCCTTCTGCTCAAGGCCCTCAAGGAGGCAGGGTGTGAGTAGCCCCACCACTATGCACATAAATGTTGATCAGTTCAGAAGTAAAACATCAGTGGAGGCTCAGGGCTGGCGAGTTCGGGAGTTGGCGACCCCGAGCGATTCATGAGCAGGGTCCGGTTTTCCCCCTTTTATCCATTACCTCTGGGGCAGACCCTCTCCTCTTTCACTTTCCTATCTGCCTTTCATGGCTCGCCTTCCTTCCAAGTCCCTCAATCCTCATTCTACGAGGGTTGAGGGAATTTCTTTTCCTCCTGTCCTTTATTTGCCTTATTCTCCTTTTGTTTTCCATTTCATCTTCTAGTATATAAGTTAGTAGTTAGTTCTAGTTTACATTTCATTATCATCTTCACGATCACCCAAACCATTAGGGAGGGGCCGATAACCTAGATGTTAGGCCCCTTAAAACAACAATTATTATTATCATCATCATCATCATCAAACCATTAGGGGCCGATAACCTAGATGTAAGGCCCCTTAAAACAACAATTATCATCATCAAATCATTAAATAACTGTAATTAGTACAAACTATAAAGTATATGAGTGTTATGTTGATAATTGTTGAGAGAGGAGTATTATGTTAACTAGAGGACCAGTGCAATAAATCTCGCATGTGTTAAACCACCCGTCAGGCTAAACTTTTAAGCGGGCTGGACGTGGCGCAGTTATGGCAGGGCTATGGTCCTGGCGCAGTTATGGCAGGGCTATGGACCTGGCGCAGTTATGGCAGGGCTATGGTCCTGGCGCAGTTATGGCAGGGCTATGGTCCTGGCGCAGTTATGGCAGGGCTATGGACCTGGCGCAGTTATGGCAGGGCTATGGACGTGGCGCAGTTATGGCAGGGCTATGGACCTGGCGCAGTTATGGCAGGGCTATGGACCTGGCGCAGTTATGGCAGGGCTATGGTCCTGGCGCAGTTATGGCAGGGCTATGGTCCTGTGTATTTGTTAAAACGCTCTTTATAAACAAGTACATATATTTCCGTTGACTTATCAAGAAATGCAACATTTTTCTTGTTCTATTGGGAGGATTTGGAAGATTTTGGTACAAACCACACCTTCCAACTCCCTTTGGATTAAGAGCTTGAGATTTGTGAAACATACACCTTACCGTTTTATATACAGTACACTCACGGGCATAAAAAGCGAAACACTACAAATATCAAGCAAAACTCAATGTTTGACCATTACAAACCTGGTATAAATTGAATGCTGTGACTTTGCAGCGATATGGCAATGTGCCGTGATTCAATTAACTCATTTGAGAAGTTTGAGCGCAACAATAATCATTGTTTTTCTTTAAGCGTATGGCTTTTAGTGCCGGGAGTGTCCGAGGCCATGTTGGGCTCGCCAGAGTTTTGTAGCTGCTTCAATACGGACACCCATTGGGTGAGCTACAAGTACCGTCACGTGTGGAGTGTTGTCTGGGGTGGAAAGTGTCAATGGAAGGACGAGGAATTGGGAGGTAGCGGCTGTGGCCTATAGTTAGGGACCATCCCCGGCATTTGCCTGGAAGGAAGATAGGAAACCACAGAAAACCATCTTCAAGGTTGCCAGCGGGGGGATTCGAACCTCCTCGCCTCCCGGATGTGAGCGACTGCCTGCAGCCACGGCGTAACGACCACAGTAAACTCACCCGGTAATCATTGATAAAGATTGTTGATCACAACACCAATGTTAACGTTTCCCGCCTTCGGACGACAATAACTACAAACGGCTGTGAATTCTCGTGCCGCAAATTTTTGTGAACATTCGTGTTTGTGCACTGTTGTGATTGTCTTGACCAATAATGTTTTTTAATTATTGTACTAATTAAGGTAATTAACTTATGATATACTGCCATATTGTTGTAATGTCATAGTATTTTGGAACAGCCCAACATTGAGTTTAATCTGAAATTCGTAGTGTTTCGCTTTCTTTGGCGGTGAGTGTATATGATGATGATGATGATGATAGCAGTGCTATTAATACACCTACCTCGGATAAATCTATGTGTAGTCGTATACAGACCACAGTAGGCAACAGGTAAATACAGTGGTACTAATGTGAAGGTTGAACATCCATAAACATAAAACGTCACGGTGAAAGGGAACTAGTCATGCAAAACTTATTCAAAAGATCAGCCAAATAACCAGTGATGGACGAAGCAAAGAGGACATAACAAGTAGGTTAGCTCAGGCAAGGAAAGCATTTCTACAGAAAAGGAATCTGTTGACATCGAATATAGATTTAGGTATTAGGAATTCATTATTGAAGGCCTTTGTCTGGAGCGTGGCACTCTATGGAAGTCAAACTTGGACTATAGGTGCAGCAGAAAAGAGGAGAATTGAAGCGGTTTAAATGTGGTGTTACAGGAGAATGATGAAGATCAGATGGGTAGATAGGGTTACAAACGAAGAGTTATTAAGACTAGTGGGATTGGAGAGATGTTTCTGGTGACTGCTAATGAAGAGAAGAGATGGGTTGGTAGTAGCCTACACATACTAAGACACCCAGGAATAGCAATCTTAGTTATGGAAGGAAGGGTCGAGGACAAGAACTGTAGGGGTAGAACAAGGTTAGATTATGTTAAACAGATTGCCTCGGATGTAGGGTGTGGTAGCTATGTAGAGATGAAACGATTAGCTCAGGACAGAGAGGCATGGAGAGTTGCATCGAAACAGTCAAAAGACTGGACTCAAACAACAACAGCCAAGATACTCCCGTGTATATTTTGTTGTTGGTAGGTCTGAACTCATGCTTTCGAAGCCATAATGACTACTGCAGAATTATGTCAGTAATGTAGGCCAAGTTTTGAAGTGCTCAGTTAAACGCTGAACTCGAAGCTTATTGACAAAGGCTGATTCAAGACAGGCATTTGTTGAATGACAGCTCATTAAAACGAAGTAATCAACAAAATTTAGACAGAGACTGGTGAAATGCTGGAGCACCATCGATTTGGGTAAACACGACACAAGCGTAACACCAAATGTCAAACTTCTCAAGTCACGTGCATTGCTGCTTTTCGAACTCCATCGGCGCAACGCTGGGAAGTATGTGCGAGGGAAGCGTCGTGTTATTTTACCTTGTTCGTTTCGAAAATAAATGAGGTGCACACGCTGTCGTTTCCCGGCAGTTGTAATGATTTTGTGCGTTGTGTGTTGCAGTATCTTACCTCCGTTTTAAACCGGGACTCATAAAATAATAATAGCCTACTTCGGATCGTTGTGGTAAGGGGACAAAGATCAAAGAGCCTCGGCGGGAAATGGGGGAAAAACAGACTGTTGTTCGGTAGAATAAATGGGGAGCGTCATGGTGCAGTGGCTTAGCTGCTCGTCTTTCACCCAGACGGTCGGGGTTCGAATCCCAGTGACATCGGGGTGGAATTTTCACCTGAAAAATCACGCGGCGTCAGGAAGGGCATCCGGCCTTAGATCCCCAGCCAAAACCGAAATGACCCTGGTAGGCTCCGGCGACTGCAATTAATTGGAAAAAGCCGAAGATAGTTTATTTTGTTCGCTAGAATAAATACATTACGACGAAGCAAGGCAAAGATGGCTTTTCCGATTATCAGTAGTATTATAGTACATTATGCATGTAATGGTAATTAAGACACTCGTATGGGAATTATAAAACTCGCATACGCTCGTTTTATAAACATACTCGTGTCTTAATTATTGCCATTATTAGCTCGTTGCATACGACTGTTTATGTTCGACGATAATTATAACTTTATTATATGTTTTAACATAAATATTCATAAATATCTGTTGAGATTGTCACTAGAATTTTGTGATCGGGTGCTGCGCTGGATAGTATATCTCTTACTTCCAAGCTCTCTGACCGACCGACGCATGCGCTCTGTGTGCTTCAATGCCATATCTTCAGATTGTGCACCAGTATTCAGTAAAACTGTCACCGAAGTTGTTTGAAAAAACAACGCGCTGTGTAGTAATTGGTTTTGGGGATATTAAGGTACAGTGCTATTTCTTGTCTCATATTCACCAGTTTATTTACGTGAACATATGGACGGTGCACTTTCGGTAATTTATATAGACATGTTGGATTTTGAGCGCATGCGCGAAGGTATCCTTATCTAATTGGTCACACAACTGTTTCTTGAGCTCTGATTGGTGGAGAAACTGTTTCATAATGAAAGATAGTGTTATAATGAGCCTCATTATGATACAGTTTTCTGACACATAATAGTCAGGGTCGAACATAAAATCATTTATAGAATAATTTCGGGTTATTTTACTTTTATTTTTTTAAGGGTACTGTACTTAAAACTTTTGTCTTGCAGCTAAAACTTGGTGGTGGGGGTGGAGGGGGGGGGGGGGGGGGGGGAGGTGCACCTCCTGTCCTCCCCATGTTTTAGGCCTACGCCCCTGCATTGAAGGCAGGTTTTACTGTACAAAAATTGCTTTATTCACTGTGACTCAGAAAGAGCTAGTTGATGTTAAATCAGTGAACAAAATGAAAGGGAAACCCTAATAATGGTTAACATTAATTATCTAATTTACGTAAAGAACATTTTTCACGCAGTTTGGTCGCTTCTCCCTCTTTCCCTAACTGTGTGAGTCTTCAACAAGGGTAGGTATAAAGGTAGCCAACACCAGCACTAAGGCTGTTCGTAATGAATGGTCCCTGATTGGCTGGCACTGCTCGCTTCTGTGAACGAGTGAATAGCTTTCTTAGCGTGGTTGACACACTCGACCTTTTCTTTATTTTAGATTGCTACTTATTACGGCACTAATCGTATTACGTCCTATCTAGCGCACGAAATCAGAAACAACTTCTGTGTTCCGCTGCATGAGTGAGCTACTGCTGTTACGACAGTGGCGAAGCATTATGGTCCCGGTCAGCACTATCAAGAACTCGGTTTTACAATCTTAACCGTTTATTGGATGTCGCCCTGGAAGTCCCGGTTCGATTCCCGGTTCTGCCAGGCAATTTTAATTGTGGTGTGAGGGTTGGAACGGGGGTTATTTAGCCTCGTGAGGCAAAACTGAGTAGATTAGGGTTAGATTCCTACCTGAGCCATCCTGTAAGTGGTCTTGCATGGTTTCCTCACTTCTACTCTACTATAATCAAATGAGAGGATGGTTCCTGACTTAGGGCCACGGCCGTCTCATTCCCAATTCTCACTTGTGGTACACTAGTATTAGACAAATAGCACTCAAGGGGCTACATGACCACGATGTCGCAGCCCCTAAAACAAGCAACAACAACTTAATAGTTTATTCTGTTCATTTTTATTCACATCAGGAGCTTGGGCCATCTTTTGGTCATCAGCGCCATATACTTGGGTGTGTGTTCAATTCGTCTGATAACCCGTGTTTCTGAGGTGACTGAAGTAGCGTATGTGGCTGTGTTCATTAGGGTCGGGGATGGGGTAGGTGTCCCGGGTCTTGAAATTAGTTACTATCCCGGTATTTGCACAACCTCCTCTCTCACATAATTGGTCAGGTGAAAAATAAATAATTGAAGTTTCGCCGCCTTTTATACATTGACAATTTACTAGTTAGATTACAGTTATTATTTGAGGTAAGATAGTTATCTAGGTGGTATAAATAGTCTGAAATACACGCTCAGGATAGCCACTGTCTGCGCCGGGATTTAAACTTTCCATCTCTGGACTTACAGCAGATCCCCGTCACGATCGCGGTGGGGGTTTTGAAGGCGTCGCGGGGTATACTGTACAGTTTACACTAGGTTAAAATTATATAAAAACGCGATAAATATAATTAAAATAAGTTCCCATGATAATGCCAAAAGACGAAGCCAATCGGAATTTCTTCAAAAATATATTGTCGGATTAGCTATATAATTAATTAAATTAAATTAAAAAATTATTTTCTTGAAAAGTATTTACGAGATCGGAGGGAGAATAGTGCATTGATTTGATAACAGGGTTTCGAAGCATAGGCCAATATTTTGAGAAATAATAATAATAATAATAATTAAAATAACTGGCAACGGTGGATAAGAACGTTCACACGCTAACTCGTGTCTCGCTGGCATCGGGAGAGCGTGAGTTCGATTCTCACCTCGGCTGTCCTGAAAATGGTATTCGTTGTTTCCTATTTCCACCCCCAGGCAAATGTCAGGACAATTCCTTTCTAAGGTCCACGGCCGACTTTCTTCCCACTCCCTTCCCTGACCTTTCCTTCATTAGACCCAACTTTATGGTCGCCTGTCACCATCCCCAGTTTTATCTATCTGCTAACAAAGCGACACCAACCTTGCGACGGTAGAGGAATGATCCCTTGCAGAATCCGTGGGTGAAGCCGAACTGCGGGATGAGCGATAAAGAAAACAAAGAAAAACAATGGAATGTGCGGATAAAGTATATAGAATTAAAATGTCTTATTTGGTAATCTTATCTCCTGCCCGGCGCTTTTTTGGAAACGTCGAAATAACTAAACAAGTATGAATAGTTATTTGTCCTCCTTCCTTCTCACTCTTATAAATAGTGTTTCTATATGAAACTTCATGTAAAAATAGTAACAATTATTCTTTTTCCTCGGAATCAGCGAGGGATCCCACCCTTACCGCCTCCAGGGCAGTGTTCTGGAGCTTGAAACATCGGATCAGGGGATACAACTGGGGAGGTGGGACGAGCACCTCGCCCAGGCGACCACACCTGCAAAGTGAACAGGGGCCTTATGAGGGATGGGAAGATTGGGACGGATAGGCAAGGAAGAGGGAAGGAGGCGGCCGTGGCCTTACGTTAGGTACCATTCGGCATTTGCCCGGAGACGGAGACCACTACACCACGGATGGGACAACGATTTTTATCATGAGCTAATTACCTCGATCCTTCAGTACGACAAGTAATGCATTACAAATATAAAAGAAAAAGAAAAGAAGCAAGGGGTGTACAATTCGGAGTCGAAGTCGCCTTCAGGGTCAGTTCATTTTTTCCTCCTTATGGGACTGCATTGATGCTATGTTCGGTATGGTCCACGTACGCGGATCTAGTTGAGAACTATTGTTGGTTTACTTCACATTAACGTCATCGTAGAATTTTATTACACCTAATTCGTGGACATTGATGTATGAATTTTTTATAACCAACTCTTCTTACAGATGGAGGAAACTTATCACTCAACAGTGCTCAGATGTTTAGGCAATATTGTTCATTAAATGCGGAGGCAAATTTGTACTGTATGTATTCGTGTTTCGAAGTAGTTGCAATGAATTTATATTTGGCGGAGAGTCTTTTTCCGGCCAGCTGTTCCCCTATAATAATCACTAGATTTCAAACATAGTTCTATTCAGATCCCTTTCTGATCATTAAAACGTTATATCATGTGTTACGTTGAGGACAACGATAATATGCCTCACTCAATTAAATTACTGCTATTGTTCTAAAAAATCGGTTTCGGTCCCATTATGACCTTCATTAGCAATGGATAATGAATAGTTTAAAAAGGAAACAAGTATGGAGTTGCAAATTCGTGAAATTATATTATCATTATTATTATTATTATTATTATTATTATTATTATTATTATTTTAGTCGGTTTACCCTCCAGGTTGGCTTTTCCCTCGGACTCAGTGAGGGATCCCACCTTTACCGCCCCCAGGGCAGTGTCCTGGAGCTTGAAACACCTTGTCGTGAGATACAACTGGGGAGGTGGGACCAGCACCTCACCCAGGCGGCCTCACCTGCAAAGCGAACAGAATGACTGAGATGGGAATCGAAGCCCCTCTACTCATTTGGACCACCCGAGGCTGAGTAGACCCCGCTCCAGTCCTCAGCTCCTCAGGCCACTTTTCAAATTTCGTGGCACAGCCGGGTATCGAACCGCGGACCTCTGGTGTGGCCGCTAAGCATGCTGAACACTACACCATGGAGGCGACTCATGAAATTATATGGTAGAGGTAAAACCACAATTTTCTTAGTGTCGTAGAGAGAAACAGTACAACTAAAATTTAAATTCATAAAATAGTTTCAATAGTATTTTCAAAATGTTTTCTGTCTAAAATATTTTAAAATAATAAAATCAGATCTGTTACAATTTATGAACTCGCAATTTCATACTTGTTTCTTTTTAATATTTATTGCTTACGAAGGTCGTAATGTAACCGAAAACGGTTCATTGGTACAATAGTAATACTCTTATTGACTCAAGGTAGCCTGTATTATCGTTATTTCTCAAACTTTTTCAATATGAGTCATTTTCAAGACATGGTTATTTCCTTGTCTTTACGTTATGCCCCCTGCCGGCTTTAACCCCAGCTGACATAGTGAAGTTCAAAGTTGAACGCAGTTTCATTAAATATAAACCTGTCCTTAGATACATTAGGAGAACATTTACTTTCCAGCACTTCAAAGAACATTTCTAATCCATTGTTTTGGAAACAGAGAATAGAAGGTTCAGTATTCTTGAAAGATCATATTTGATATGAAAATGAGAATAGCAACGTTATGTTTCAAGTAGATCTACTTTATTTAGATTCTGGTTACTAAATTACCGGTATAGTTTTTTTTTTGTAATTTGTAATCTATCTATACTAATATATAAAAATGAGATGGTGTGTGTCTGTGTATTACTCGATCACGCAAGAACCACTGGTCCGATTTACATGAAGTTTTACATGGAAGTAGCTGATTTACCTGGTTAACATATAGGCTACTTTTGATTTCGATACTTTGCACTATTTAAAGATGGCGACCATTTTAGTGACTTCACTACACCTTTTGGTTTCAAACTTTCATATTTCTATTTCAAATAGAAAGAGAACGCTGAGAAATAGCAAACTTTTGATGGCATCTGCGAGGTTTAAAATTTAATTTTCTATCGGAAAGGTACTTATCACGTTTCGTGTATTTCCAGCGGTTAGCGAGTGAAACCTAAATTTGTGCTATAAAACACGGTCGACGCCGAGCGGTGTAGTTGGACAAAATGTCCATCCTTACTCTCCCTCCTCAGACAGATTCTACACATACCCAAAGTACACGGGGCTACATGACCGAGTTGTCGCAGACCCTAAACTTAGGAACCAACCAACTCTCCCTCCACGCAGCACCTCGCCTATCCCCTGTTTTAACTGTCACCTTCACATTTTAATTTATTTATGACCCGTAGCGAAGCACGGGCACTTCAGCTAGTCCATATATAATTCCATATTTCTATAAAAATAACTGAAATGAAAATCCACAGCCTGCTTCCAGTCTCCGACCGGGTCAGGAATGGAATGAATGAAGCCCCCCATCTAGCGGCGAGGATATGAACTGTGCCGGCTGCCGAGGCCTGACGCACTCCTCTGGAGCAATGATTAAATGAATGATAGATGAAATGAAATGATAGTGGAGAGTGTTGCTGGAATGAAATGTTGACAGGGAAAACCGGAGTACCCGGAGAAAAACCTGTCTGCCTCCGTTTTGTCCAGCACAGATCTCACATGGAGTGACAGGGATTTGAACCACGGACCCAGCGGTGAGAGGCCGGCGTGCTGCCGCCTAAGCCACGGAGGCTGCCTAAAATAACTAAAATATGTAAATATTTCATTAATTATTAGCACATATAAATCTGTTCCCTGATTATAACAGAATACATTATTGTCATACTTTGTTTCCATCAATCAATCTCTTGCTTTTAATTGCAGCAATCCATTGTCGCTTAGCACGTTAGTAGTGTTGGTAACATAGCATGTGTTACCATAGTAACAGGTAACTCTCGATTAGAAACACTCGACTGTTTAGTGAAAGTGGTGCTTTCTTGCAGGACCACTTCATGGTGTAGAGGCTAGCATGTTTGCCTGTCGCCCCAGTTCTGCCAAGAAATTTCATTCTGGACTGAGAACTGGAATGGGGTACTCTCAGCCTCGTGTGACAAAGCTGAAAAGACAAGGTTTCGATTCGATTCGATTCTCACCTCAGCCATCTTGGAATTGGTTTTCCGTGGTTTCCAACATCTACTTTAGTCAAATTCTGGGATTGTTCCTGATTTAATACCACGGCCGCATCATTACCAATCCTCCAATGTCTTACATACAATAGTAAAGCCATCAAATAACATATGTTATCACTAGAGCTGGGATTTTATGTAGTATCAAGTGGTAAAATATGTACATAAATATGTAGAAAAATGCATAAAAATATGTAGTAAAATATGTAGTAAAATATGTAGTAAAATATGTAGTAAAATATGTAGAATGTGCCAAATATGTAATATCACATATGTGATATAAACTCACTACTCTGTCAGTTATAAGTTAAAACACACAAAACACAATTTATATCAAATTTTGTTGCAATAAATGTTCATGTTCTCTGGAGTCATATAACAATATATCACACACATAATCAATAGAATCTTATCCTTTTTTTTTTTCTTTCAACACTCGAAGCACGTTTACCACATGCAATTTTTCAGCACAGTGAACAATTACGTATTTTTCGATGTGCTCTGGGATTATTGAAAGACGTTTGTCACCCAAAATATTTTTATATGCAGAGAAAGATCTTTCGAAGTCACATGATGTAATTGGGGAAAATTTCAGGAGAGGGAGTTTTGATGTAGACATGTCCTCGGGTGGATAAACATCGTCTCATCTTAGAATTTTGTATACGCTGTGAAATGTTGAATAACCAGGATTTCTTTTCAAACCATTTTGCAATTTATTCACTACACCCGCATCAGTTTCCCCATGCACAGCATTTAGTTTATCAATAACATCCTCTATGACAGCTATAGAATCTCGCAGTACCAGTTCTGATGTTTCTAGACGTTTGATGCTTTCTGGAAGCCAGCTGAAGTTGCTGCTGATGAAGGCAATTGAGGAGACCACTTTAAAATAACTAAAAGCAGTTTGTGATTCACAAAAGGATTTCAGGATGAAGAGAAACTATAGTTTTTATGCTCACTATAGTGCTAAAATGTGTAATTTTATGTAAATTCACTAAGAATATGTAGAATACCTACAAATATGAAAATGTATGTAAAATGAGGTTGAGTTTTAATAACCATAACATAGTGGAATGTAAATATATTCGTTTTCCAGCATTTATATAGTATGGGAAAAATATGTAATTACATAGAAATCCCAGCCCTGTTATCATCCATCAGATTAATTCCACACACACCCAAATACACAAGGCTACATGACCACGATGTCGCAGCCCCTAAAACAAGCAACAACAACTTAATAGTTTATTCTGTTCATTTTTATTCACATCAGGAGCTTGGGCCATCTTTTGGTCATCAGCGCCATATACTTGGGTGTGTGTTCAATTCGTCTGATAACCCTTGTTTCTGAGGTGACTGAAGTAGCGTATGTGGCTGTGTTCATTAGGGTCGGGGATGGGGTAGGTGTCCTGGGTCTTGAAATTAGTTACTATCCCGGTATTTGCACAACCTCCTCTCTCACATAATTGGTCAGGTGAAAAATAAATAATTGAAGTTTCGCCGCCTTTTATACATTGACAATTTACTAGTTAGATTACAGTTATTATTTGAGATAAGATAGTTATCTAGGTGGTATAAATAGTCTGAAATACACGCTCAGGATAGCCACTGTCTGCGCCGGGATTTAAACTTTCCATCTCTGGACTTACAGCAGATCCCCGTCACGATCGCGGTGGGGTATTGAAGGCGTCGCGGGGTATACTGTACAGTTTACACTAGGTTAAAATTATATAAAAACGCGATAAATATAATTAAAATAAGTTCCCATGATAATGCCAAAAGACGAAGCCAATCGGAATTTCTTCAAAAATATATTGTCGGATTAGCTATATAATTAATTAAATTAAATTAAAAAATTATTTTCTTGAAAAGTATTTACGAGATCGGAGGGAGAATAGTGCATTGATTTGATAACAGGGTTTCGAAGCATAGGCCAATATTTTGAGAAATAATAATAATAATAATAATTAAAATAACTGGCAACGGTGGATAAGAACGTTCACACGCTAACTCGTGTCTCGCTGGCATCGGGAGAGCGTGAGTTCGATTCTCACCTCGGCTGTCCTGAAAATGGTATTCGTTGTTTCCTATTTCCACCCCCAGGCAAATGTCAGGACAATTCCTTTCTAAGGTCCACGGCCGACTTTCTTCCCACTCCCTTCCCTGACCTTTCCTTCATTAGACCCAACTTTATGGTCGCCTGTCACCATCCCCAGTTTTATCTATCTGCTAACAAAGCGACACCAACCTTGCGACGGTAGAGGAATGATCCCTTGCAGAATCCGTGGGTGAAGCCGAACTGCGGGATGAGCGATAAAGAAAACAAAGAAAAACAATGGAATGTGCGGATAAAGAATATAGAATTAAAATGTCTTATTTGGTAATCTTATCTCCTGCCCGGCGCTTTTTTGGAAACGTCGAAATAACTAAACAAGTATGAATAGTTATTTGTCCTCCTTCCTTCTCACTCTTATAAATAGTGTTTCTATATGAAACTTCATGTAAAAATAGTAACAATTATTCTTTTTTGTCGCTTTATCCTCCAGGGTTGGCTTTTTCCTCGGAATCAGCGAGGGATCCCACCGTTACCGCCTCCAGGGCAGTGTTCTGGAGCTTGAAACATCGGATCAGGGGATACAACTGGGGAGGTGGGACGAGCACCTCGCCCAGGCGACCACACCTGCAAAGTGAACAGGGGCCTTATGAGGGATGGGAAGATTGGGACGGATAGGCAAGGAAGAGGGAAGGAGGCGGCCGTGGCCTTACGTTAGGTACCATTCGGCATTTGCCCGGAGACGGAGACCACTACACCACGGATGGGACAACGATTTTTATCATGAGCTAATTACCTCGATCCTTCAGTACGACAAGTAATGCATTACAAATATAAAAGAAAAAGAAAAGAAGCAAGGGGTGTACAATTCGGAGTCGAAGTCGCCTTCAGGGTAAGTTCAATTTTTCCTCCTTATGGGACTGCATTGATGCTATGTTCGGTATGGTCCACGTACGCGGATCTGGATTGGAGATGTCACCGAGGCGACAGTTTTGTTTGAGAACAAGTCTCAGGCAGACCCCTAAAAGGCATCGGACTCCTATCTGTCAAGCCAGCAAGTAAGCAAGTGAACCCAGCGGAAACCCAGGGTTCGCTTACTAGCCTGTCTATTGTCGACAGGGTTGTATATACAGGGTGTATCTTAATTTTACCGACAAAAAATCAGGGGCACTCTGCGAGTTATGTAAAAGACGATGCCGCAATCGGATTGGCGGAGAAAATTTTTCCCTCCGAGAAAATGAAGTTACTTTGTTACTTCGGGGCGCGCGATTCAAATCTACGAACTCGCCGTATTTGCTGAGCCAGGCAGCAAGCTGCTGGCCACTGCTGTGCTTCAGGCAAGGGAAGGGAGTGTGACAGAAGGAGACAGAGATATGCTGGCGGGCATGCGGCAGGCCGAGGCGAGCGAGTAAACTTGCGCATGCCTGCCAGCATATCTCTGTCACTTTCTATCACACTCCCTTCCCTTGCTTGAAGTTCAGCAAATACGGCGAGTTCGTAGATTTGAATCGCGCGCCCGGAAGTAAAAAGTAACCTCATTTTCTCGGAGGGAAAAATTTTCTCCGCCAATCTGATTGCGGCATCGTCTTTTACATAACACGCAGAGCGTCCCTGATTTTTTGTCGGTATAATTAAGATACACCCTGTATACTTGCGAAGGGAGCGCTACTTCGCTTACGAGTGTTAGACTTAACAGACAAATAACTACTTTAGTTGAGAACTATTGTTGGTTTACTTTATTACACCTAATTCGTGGACATTGATGTATGTATTTTTTATAACCAACTCTTCTTACAGATGGAGGAAACTTATCACTCAACAGTGCTCAGATGTTTAGGCAATATTGTTCATTAAATGCGGAGGCAAATTTGTACTGTATGTATTCGTGTTTCGAAGTAGTTGCAATGAATTTATATTTGGCGGAGAGTCTTTTTCCGGCCAGCTGTTCCCCTATAATAATCACTAGATTTCAAACATAGTTCTATTCAGATCCCTTTCTGATCATTAAAACGTTATATCATGTGTTACGTTGAGGACAACGATAATATGCCTCACTCAATTAAATTACTACTATTGTTCTAAAAAATCGGTTTCGGTCCCATTATGACCTTCATTAGCAATGGATAATGAATAGTTTAAAAAGGAAACAAGTATGGAGTTGCAAATTCGTGAAATTATATTATCATTATTATTATTATTATTATTATTTTAGTCGGTTTACCCTCCAGGTTGGCTTTTCCCTCGGACTCAGTGAGGGATCCCACCTTTACCGCCCCCAGGGCAGTGTCCTGGAGCTTGAAACACCTTGTCGTGAGATACAACTGGGGAGGTGGGACCAGCACCTCACCCAGGCGGCCTCACCTGCAAAGCGAACAGAATGACTGAGATGGGAATCGAAGCCCCTCTACTCATTTGGACCACCCGAGGCTGAGTAGACCCCGCTCCAGTCCTCAGCTCCTCAGGCCACTTTTCAAATTTCGTGGCACAGCCGGGTATCGAACCGCGGACCTCTGGTGTGGCCGCTAAGCATGCTGAACACTACACCACGGAGGCGACTCATGAAATTATATGGTAGAGGTAAAACCACAATTTTCTTAGTGTCGTAGAGAGAAACAGTACAACTAAAATTTAAATTCATAAAATAGTTTCAATAGTATTTTCAAAATGTTTTCTGTCTAAAATATTTTAAAATAATAAAATCAGATCTGTTACAATTTATGAACTCGCAATTTCATACTTGTTTCTTTTTAATATTTATTGCTTACGAAGGTCGTAATGTAACCGAAAACGGTTCATTGGTACAATAGTAATACTCTTATTGACTCAAGGTAGCCTGTATTATCGTTATTTCTCAAACTTTTTCAATATGAGTCATTTTCAAGACATGGTTATTTCCTTGTCTTTACGTTATGCCCCCTGCCGGCTTTAACCCCAGCTGACATAGTGAAGTTCAAAGTTGAACGCAGTTTCATTAAATATAAACCTGTCCTTAGATACATTAGGAGAACATTTATTTTCCAGCACTTCAAAGAACATTTCTAATCCATTGTTTTGGAAACAGAGAATAGAAGGTTCAGTATTCTTGAAAGATCATATTTGATATGAAAATGAGAATTGCAACGGTATGTTTCAAGTAGATCTACTTTATTTAGATTCTGGTTACTAAATTACCGGTATAGTTTTTTTTTGTAATTTGTAATCTATCTATACTAATATATAAAAATAAGATGGTGTGTGTCTGTGTATTACTCGATCACGCAAGAACCACTGGTCCGATTTACATGAAGTAGCTGATTTACCTGATTAACATATAGGCTACTTTTGATTTCGATACTTTGCACTATTTAAAGATGGCGACCATTTTAGTGACGTCACTACACCTTTTGGTTTCAAACTTTCATATTTCTATTTCAAATAGAAAGAGAACGCTAAGAAATAGCAAACTTTTGATGGCATCTGAGAGGTTTAAAATTTAATTTTCTATCGGAAAGGTACTTATCACGTTTCGTGTATTTCCAGCGGTTAGCGAGTGAAACCTAAATTTGTGCTATAAAACACGGTCGACGCCGAGCGGTGTAGTTGGACAAAATGTCCATCCTTACTCTCCCTCATCAGACAGATTCTACACATACCCAAAGTACACGGGGCTACATGACCGAGTTGTCGCAGACCCTAAACTTAGGAACCAACCAACTCTCCCTCCGCGCAGCACCTCGCCTATCCCCTGTTTTAACTGTCACCTTCACATTTTAATTTATTTATGACCCGTAGCGAAGCACGGGCACTTCAGCTAGTCCATATATAATTCCATATTTCTATAAAAATAACTGAAATGAAAATCCACAGCCTGCTTCCAGTCTCCGACCGGGTCAGGAATGGAATGAATGAAGCCCCCATCTAGCGGCGAGGATATGAACTGTGCCGGCTGCCGAGGCCTGACGCACTCCTCTGGGGCAATGATTAAATGAATGATAGATGAAATGAAATGATAGTGGAGAGTGTTGCTGGAATGAAATGTTGACAGGGAAAACCGGAGTACCCGGAGAAAAACCTGTCTGCCTCCGTTTTGTCCAGCACAGATCTCACATGGAGTGACCGGGATTTGAACCACGGACCCAGCGGTGAGAGGCCGGCGTGCTGCCGCCTAAGCCACGGAGGCTGCCTAACATAACTAAAATATGTAAATATTTAATTAATTATTAGCACATATAAATCTGTTCCCTGATTATAACAGACTACATTATTGTCATACTTTGTTTCCATCAATCAATCTCTTGCTTTTAATTGCAGCAATCCATTGTCGCTAAGCTCGTTAGTAGTGTTGGTAACATAGCATGTGTTACCATAGTAACAGGTAACTCTCGATTAGAAACACTCGACTGTTTAGTGACAGTGGTGCTTTCTTGCAGGACCACTTCATGGTGTAGAGGCTAGCATGCTTGCCTGTCGCCCCAGTTCTGCCAAGAAATTTCATTCTGGACTGAGAACTGGAATGGGGTACTCTCAGCCTCGTGTGACAAAGCTGAAAATACAAGGTTTCGATTCGATTCGATTCTCACCTCAGCCATCTTGGAATTGGTTTTCCGTGGTTTCCAACATCTACTTTAGTCAAATGCTGGGATTGTTCCTGATTTAAGACCACGGCCGCATCATTACCAATCCTCCAATGTCTTACATACAATAGTAAAGCCATCAAATAACATATGTTATCACTAGAGCTGGGATTTTATGTAGTATCAAGTGGTAAAATATGTACATAAATATGTAGCAAAATGCATAAAAATATGTAGTAAAATATGTAGTAAAATATGTAGAATGTGCAAAATATGTAATATCACATATGTGATATAAACTGTCTACTCTGTCAGTTATAAGTTAAAACACACAAAACACAATTTATATCAAATTTTGTTGCAATAAATGTTCATGTTTTCTGGAGTCATATAACAATATATCACACACATAATCAATAGAATATTATCATTTTTTTAAAACTTTCAACACTCGAAGCACGTTTACACATGCAATTTTGCAGCACAGTGAACAATTACGTATTTTTCGATGTGCTCTGGGATTATTGAAAGACGTTTGTCACCCAAAATATTTTTATATGCAGAGAAAGATCTTTCGAAGTCACATGATGTAATTGGGGAAAATTTCAGGAGAGGGAGTTTTGATGTAGACATGTCCTCGGGTGGATAAACATCGTCTCATCTTAGAATTTGGCATACGCTGTGAAATGTTGAATAACCAGGATTTCTTTTCAAACCATTTTGAAATTTATTCACTACACCCGCATCAGTTTCTCCATGCATAGCATTTAGTTTATCAATAACATCCTCTGTGACAGCTATAGAATCTCGCAGTGCCAGTTCTGATGTTTCTAGACGTTTGATGCTTTCTGGAAGCCAGCTGAAGTTGCTGCTGATGAAGGCAATTGAGGAGACCACTTTAAAATAACTAAAAGCAGTTTGTGATTCACAAAAGGATTTCAGGATGAAGAGAAACTATAGTTTTTATGCTCACTATAGTGCTAAAATGTGTAATTTTATGTAAATTCACTAAGAATATGTAGAATACCTACAAATATGAAAATATATGTAAAATGAGGTTGAGTTTTAATAACCATAACATAGTGGAATGTAAATATATTCGTTTCCCAGCATTTATATAGTATGGGAAAAATATGTAATTACATAGAAATCCCAGCCCTGTTATCATCCATCAGATTAATTCCACACACACCCAAATACACAGGACTATATGACCACGATGTCGCAGCCTCTAAAACATGCAACGACAACTTAACAGTTAATTCTGTTTCCATTTTAATCACTCCAGGGGCTTGGGTCATCTTTTTGTCATCAACCTCGTGTGCTTAGGTGTGTGTTCAAACTCATAAACAGTGTTTCTGTGGTGACTGAAATAGTACAGTATATGTAGCTGTGTTCATTAGGTCGGGGTTGGGGTAGGTACCCCGGGTCTTGAAATGAGTTACTATCCCGGTATTTGCACAACCTCCTCTCTCACTTAATTGGTCTGGTGAAAGAGAAATGATTGAAGATTCACCGCCTTTTATACAATGACAATTACTAGTTAGATTACAGTTATTATTTGAGACAAGATTGTAGTCTACGTGGTATAAAAGTGTGAAAAATAATAGAGAAATACATACACAGCATAGCCACTGCCAGCGCTCTGGACTTTGGTAGCTTCCCGTCGCGATCGTGGTGAGATAATTAAAGCGTCGCGGGGGTATACAGTTTATACATAAGGTTGTATAGATATAAATACACGATAAATAGAATTACAATAAGTTCCCATGATAATATCAAGAGACGAAACCGATCGGAATTTCTTCAAAATATATTGTCGGAGCAGTTATGTAATTAACTTAAAATATTTTATCTTGAACAGTATTCACGAGTTCGGAGGGAGATAAGTGCATTGAGGGAGGAGGGTTTCGCAGCATAGGCCAATATTTTGAGAAATAATATTAATAACTAAAAATAACTGGCAACAGTGGCCAAGACTGCTCACGCACTAGATCACTGACATCGGGAGAGCGTGGGTACGAACCCCACTCGCCGTCCTGAAAATGGTATTCGTTGTTTCCCATTTTCACCCACAGGCAAATGTCAGGACAATATCTTTGCAAAGTCCATTTCCAGTTTCCTTTCCACTCCCTTCCTTGACCTTTCCTTCATTAGACCCAAGTTAGCGGCCACTTGGGCGATCGGCCTGTCACCATCCCCAGTTGTATCTGCTGACAAACCGCGATAAAGAAAACACACTGTAAGAAAAACAATGAAATATGTGCATAAATACTATACACACATCAAAACAAGTTTTGCATATTGCTGACCAAGATTCGTAGTGGTCTCAAACCCATTAATCGTTCTTGCGTGAGTGTATATCGGCTGTGTCAATGAGGATAGATATGTGCGAGTGTGGAGACGATCCGGTGAAAGTATGCACGACCAATACACCCGAGGCCGATACCAACAGGGAGGGGGTTATGCAATGTTTTGGGGTGACATCATGTATGGTCGCCGAACCCCTCTTGTGTACATCCCAGGGTGTATGACAGGTATACGTTACAGGGATACTATCCTGGCACCTGTAGTGAAAGGCTATGTTGGCAAATTTGGCCCAGATTTCACTTTCGTGAATGATCACGCTCGCCCGCACAGAGCTGGCATTGTCAATGCCTTTCTTTAGGAGAATGGTTGGTTGGTTCCTCAGTTTAGGGGCGGTCATGTAGCCCCGATACTTTGGGTGTGTGTAGAATCTGTCTGATAACCGGTGTTAATTGTGATGGCTGTATTAGTGTGTGTTATCTGTTTGTTTTGTTGAAATTCAAGTAAGGACTGCATACATTCCATTTTCAAGTAGTTCGAACTTTTGCTACCAAACGCCATCGTCAACAACCAACTAGTCATGAACTTTGTTACTAGATACCACCGCAGTGGGCTCCTGGTGACGGACGTTGGAACCTAAGAGCGTTAGTCAAGATAACCTATAATTTAGCTTCACGCAGGTGTAATTAGTAGAAGGTTCTTTATCATGCCATAAATCTATGACATGGGAACGCTGGCTTTACTTCCCCTCCGACTCCAAAGGAAGGCATACTGAGGGATTTTTAACGCTCTTAAAAAATCCGACGACTTCGGCCAGGTTTTAACCCACGACCTTGGGCATAGAAGCTCAGCATGCTGCCAACTACGCCACCGAAGCCGCCTCATGAGAATGGAATGGCCTGCCTATTCTCCCGATCTCAATTGTGTAGAGCAGTCGTGGACACTGCTTAATGAATGAGTCCGTCCTCACTGTGCTCCAAGGCAATATGCAAAACCTTTTTTGATGTGAGTAGAATACACTAATGTCTTATTTGGTGACCTTATCTCCTGCCCTGCTTCCTCGCTCTTATTAATAAAGTATTCCTATACCCCCGCCTCATATTTGAAACATCTTGTTAAACTAGTAGCAATTTTAATAATGAGCTATTAACAGAGCGGCTTCGGTGGCGTATTTCGTAGCATGCTGAGCTTCTGTGCCCAAGATCATGGGTTAAAACCTGGCCGAAGTCACTGGATTTTTTAAGACCGTTAAAAATCCCTCAGTATGCCTTCCTTCGGAGGGGAAGTAAAGCCGCCGGTCCCATGTCATAGATTTATGGCATGTTAAAGAACCTTCCACTAATTACACCTGCGTGAAGCTAAATTATATAGGTTAATAATGTAAACAACGCTCTTAGGTTCCTACGTTCGACTGCGGTGGCGTCTAGTAGCTAAGTTCTGAACTAGTAGTCGTTGACGGTGGCGTTTGGCGGCAAAAGTAAGAACTATTTGAAAAATCCAAAGTCTGCAGTCCTTACTTGAATTAAAAAAACAGATAACACACACTAATACAGTCATCACATTTAACACCGGTTATCAGACAGATTCTACACACACCCAAAGTACACGTGGCTACATGACCGCGATGTCGCAGCTCCTAAACTGAGGAACCAACCAACCAGCTCATAACCGGATCCTACACAAAAATAATGAAAAGAAGTAAGGGGTGAAGAAAGAGAGTCGAAGTCGCCATCAGGGTCAGTACAATTTCTCCTCCTTATGAGACTACATTGATGCATAGTGATGTTCATTTTCATTACTTGTGATTAGCTTGCGCTCTTTAAGTTGTGATATCACCGAAGTGACAGTTTCGTGCGAGAACAGGTCTCAGGCAGACGCTTAAGGCATCGGACTCCCCGTTCGGTTGAGCTAGACAGGGTTGTATATATACTTGCAAAGCGGAGCGCTACTTCGCATAGGAGTGTTAGACTTTACATACTAATAACTGCTTTAGTTAAAAATTATTGTTGGTTTAATACACATTGGCGTCATCGTAGAATTTTATTACACATAATTCGTGGACATTGCTGTATGTATTTGCTTTGACAGATGAGGAAACTTATCACTCATTTTCTAAGTGAAATGCCAAGTCCTGTGATTCAGATTCCAAGTAAAAAGGAGGTCCCGTGACTCATGATCGTGCGATTAACGGTCACGTAAAAATACACACTTCCTTTTAATCTTACCACTCAGTAATGCCGAGATGTTTAGGCATTTATACAGGCAAATAAAGTATGTATTCCTGTTTCGAAGTACAGTAGCTTGGGATGAGATGCAATGATTTCTACTTGCTGATGGTATATTTACGGCCAGATGCCGTTTTTAACGTCAAGGGCCAAGGACTCTTTTCCCTTGTAATATTCACTAAATTTGAAACAGTTCTATTCAGATCCCTTTCTGCTTATAAAACGTTATCTCCCCTGTTACCAGAACACACACACACAGCTTCATTTTACTGATCGTCCTACTCCCCATTCCAGTGAGTATGTGTGTGGTGGAGCGGCATCTCGCCATGACCTTGTACGTAAATTAATGTTTAGCTTTGCTGCTGACTCTTTCGAACTGAAACTATATTTACTACTGTACTTGTTCACGCGACGAATATTACAGACTACATTGTTGGCATAGCCTACTGTGTGTCAATCAACGCAACACGTTAGTAGTGTTGGTAACATAAGGAACACTCGACTCTTTAGTGACAGTGGCGCATTCTCGCAGGACCACCTCGCGGTGAACTATGCTTGGCTGTCACTAAGAAATTTAATAAATAATAATGTTATTGGTTTTACGTCCCTTTTAACTACTGTGGCTTTTAGAGACGCCGGGGTGCCGGAATTTTGCCCCGAAGGGGATCTTAAACGTGCCAGTAAATGTACTGATACGGCTCCCTCGCATTTGCGCACCCGCAAATGCTGACTGCGCCAGGATACGAAAAGAAATTTAATAATGATCTGAAGGTCGGAACGGGGTACACTCAGCCTTGTGAGGCAAAACTGAGAAGAGGTGGGCTCGATTCTCACCTCAGCCATTCTGGAAGTGGTTTTCCGTGGTTTCCCACTTCTACTCCAGTCAAATGCTGGGATGGTTCCTAACTTAAGACCACGGTCGCCTTCTCCCCAATCCCCACGAGTCTTACAAATACATATACTAGTAGTAAGCGTTTGCTACACTCCAAATATTGCATCATCATGACCAGAAATTGCGTAATCCTGATGACGTCATGGGTCCTTAGAGCGACCACGTGGTCCAGGAGCGGGGCATGTGCACTGCACGTGTTAGCGTGGGAAGGGGTTGACCTTTTGGCTTGTTTATGTGATTGTGATAAAAAGTTAATGGGTGTTGACGGCATGGGGGTTGTTTATTAGGATGGTAACTCGAAATTCAGACTCCTCTTCCACTCCTACAGGGGAGTTTCTTGGTTCGATTCTGTGTTTTGTTATTTAATTCCCGGGGCAGCCTGTGTATCATGGTTATTAAGTATTGATTGATTATTGAATTATATTTTGGTAATTTCCCAAGGAAGTGTAGAGAGTCTTGTGTGTCATAACTTTTGAATGAGAGTGTACGGTGAGGCACTCGACATAGCCGGATCGCTACCAGACATGTGGTGTGCAGCTGTTCCGTTTTTGCTCGCGCTGTGCGGCAAGCCATGAGAGTAGCCAGCGCATGTAGTGCATGGTTGTCGTTAAAGTTTTTGCTCGCGCAAGCTAAATAAGTAATCAGATGTTGTAATGCGACACTCTGTTTAAGTACGACATATATTACCACAGCGTGGGAGTGGAGTTGTGTTACTCCTTCTCGCTATGTTATGTCTGTTTAATTTAAATGATGTTAACATTTTTTGTGTTCTGGCTTGCTTCATGATCTCAATCTGGTTAAAGTGTTTTATATGGCATGTATAACTTTGAGTGTGTGAAATGAATTTCGATCTGTTTGTTTTTAGATTCCCAGATGTCATTAGTCAAGTCTGTAATTTTTAATGCGAGAACGAGATTGGATGTCGGTTCCCAGAGCTCCATGTGAAAATGTTTAAAATAGCTTTTTGCAGTTTGATATTCGCAATATATAAGAGCACATAGCTATGAAGTAACACTTAGTTTCAAAGCAACTCAGTTAACAATCAACATGACCATGTATGGAAATCTTTTAGTTAAGCTCCAGCAGCTCTATGAGATAAAATCTCTGAGAGAACAATCAGAGAGGCTGGGGCTAAACTTCGCAGTGAGCGCGTTCAAAGTGGAAGAGGACGTTTGGTTCAACGGGCTTAGCAATCTTCAGCAGGACATGTATAATTGCGAGTTATTGGAAATAATTCGAGACCGCCAGCATTGTAGAGAGTTGACAGCGGATGGCGTAACCCCCCACATATTGGGGGTGATCATTCAGCGGCTGGAATCAATCGACTCCGACAGTATCGAGCTGCTCGATTTTCCACCGCTGGAGGAAGAGAGTGTGGGGGGTGAAGATCGTATGGATGCCGAAGAAGGTGGAGAAGAAGAAGAAGAAGAAGAAGAAGAAGAAGAAGTCCAAATGATTAATTAAATGGACGTTGGACAGTGGGTGTTTAAAAAAAAAAAAAAAATAAAAAAAAAAATAATAATAATAATAATAATAATAATAATTTGTGTGGTGTAAATCTTTTTTAAAAATATATTTATTTGATCATTTGTGGTTTACATTAATTATATAATATGAATTAGTGAAAAATGATATGATATTCGTTCTTAAAGTGGTAAGTAGTTCTTTTTCCAACAAGCGGCAGAGAGAATTGAAGATGCTGTGTTGTTTGCAGAGTGGAATATGCTGGTCTTGTGCACGGGGTAAGTACAATCATTCTTTTCTTTCTTGCGTGTGTTGGTTTTAGTGAGCTGAAAAATATATATATAGAGACACACATTAATAATAATAATAATAATAATAATAATAATAATAATAATAATAATAATAATAATAATAATATCTTTTGTGAGGAATAAAAAATAAAAATAAAAAAACTTACACTGTTCTAATTATAAGATATTTTTGTTGGGGATCCAAGAGTTGTGAGTTGAATCGAATCCAAGCCAAGATACGAAGGCTCGGGTTCCTTTTCTACGTAGTACTTTGTCGACTAAGTAAATATTAGGATGTTTTGTTCGTTGTAACTCTGCTTCGTAGAACGCACCAAATATTGGGATATTTTTATTATCTTTTAAAAGATATGTTCGTGGATTAGTATTTTGAACTTTATAAATTGTAAATAATTCTGTTGTCCAATTACCTTCGTACCCTTTACTGAAGTGTTTCTTGATTTTTGATATTCTTACAATGTCGCCGATTTTATATTTTGGTTTTCTTAAAGTTTCATTATATTGTGTTGGCAAGCGGGGTGGATTGTTTCTTTTCACATCATTAGGTTTCATGCCAATGCTGCGATGTATTTTGTGATTATACTTTACTAGTAACTCAGGCAAAATATGTACCCATCGGTAAGAACCTCGTGTTGTGAATTCTTTCCACATCGATTCCTTAAGAGTTCGATTAAATCTTTCTATCACACTCGCTTTAATGGAGCTGCCAGTGGAATAATGCTTTAGATTTTGTTTCTGAGACCATGTTTTGAATTCACTGTTATAAAATTCCGTTCCTCGATCGGTGTGAAAATAATTGGGCAATCTTTTACTTTGAGAATAAACAAATTTTAAGCTTTTCACAATCCCACTTCCTTTTTTGGTTTTAAGAGGAATTGCCCATGCATATTTCGAGTAAACGTCAATAATGGTTAATAAATATTTAAATCCATTATTCCATTTTGCAAGTTTGGACATGTCCACAAGGTCAGCTTCATGGAGGTCATCGATTCCTTTGCTAATAACACGTCGTCTTTTAAACTTTTTTCTAAGCGGTGCGTGAAGTTCTTTTGCAATTTCTCGTCTGATTTCGTTCATAGTTATTTTCCAAACAATGTTTTATAACATACTGTGCATTGTTTTACAAACGTTGGAATTTTTATTCAATATATCCAGCATTTCTTAGTTCTTCTTCTATTGCAAAGATTTCGCTGTCTAGTCCTGTGTGACCTGCAGCTTTCGATGCAATTAATGTTTTAAGTCTTGATACCAATTTGTTTGGTTCATTCCAGTGAACGAATTCAATATTGTTTCCGCCTTCAAATTTCCAAATGGCTTGTGGCGCGATGTGTTTTTTTTTTGACCATATCCAGTATGCATTGTAGTATTTGCTTCTTCATTTTCATCTGCTGTTTTTATAATTCTATCTATGTCTTCAGTGAGAAGGGGTTCAATTATATGTCTATACTTATAAGATTGCGTTCCTCTTGGAGCTGCATTGCTTGTATAATTTCTTTTGTGCACGTTTGAAACATTTAATAATTTCAAATATGAACTTAAATCACTCCTATCTATTAGAGTGGGGTCTGGTACTTTCCTTTGAATCAATTCAAGTAGACCTTCTGTAATAGGAAATTTTTCACCGCCAACTTTTATCCACTTTTTATCGAAGAAAACTCGTTCGCGTCCCAAGTATTGTTTATCATTTCTTATCGTTATACCAAATGTTCTATCCACGTTTTGTTTAATGAACGGATCAAAGTAGCGGTTAAGTAGTGAAATTATTTTGATGCTATCTCCATCTTCTTCGTCTGAAGTAGCAGTGGATTCAGAATCGTCATATTTTCCTTTTCTTTTTCGATTTTCTTTATTTTGAGTCGACGTATTAGCAATAGCTACAAGTTGATTTAATGAACTTGTTACTGGTTTAAAGTTAGTCTCTATATCTAATTCTTTTCGTCTAACATCATCTTGAAGTGAAAGATACTTGTCTTTAACATCTTTTTTTAAGCGAGAAAGTTTATCCTTTACTCGACTTTCAGCTTTAATCTTTGAGCTCTTCTCCATGACTAAACGGAAATTGTGGTTGTTTTACTTATTTATAGTATATTCAAAATCGATTTGAAGAGGAAGATCATCAGTTTTATGTTTTTTCGGGTCTCTAAGTCGAAACTGAATTTCATCTTGCTCTTCAACGACAATATCACTGCCATCCAGTTCAATCTCTTGACGTATATTTAAAATTGCATACACAATTGGAGATCTTGGTGAAACAAAAATTGGTTTTAATACACCTTTGTAGGGAAGTTGGTACTGTATGTTATGATTATGAAGCGTGTATACTGGTGAATGGATTGATGGTGTGTTGGAGAATTTCAGAATAAATTTCGATAAGTTCTTTTTCTTTACTTCATCTTTTAATATACCATATTCTTCTTTGGATGCAGTAAAACTTTCGAGTGGTTCTTTGTTAACCATTTGCTCAATTTTTTCCAGTTCAGTTTTTAACTTGTTATATTCTTCTTTGGATTCAGCAGCATAACTTTCAAGATCTTCTTTTTTAACAATATTGAGATTGTTAGCAACACCCTCAATACGAGTTTGTAAATTGCTTAAAATTTCTTTTAGTTGATTAACTTCAGTTCGTGACGCAGCATAGTGTTCTACAAACCGTTTATTTGTCACGTCTTGGTCGTTAACAGGGAACTCAACATTTGTTTGTTTTTGATGTTGTAGATTGTTTACAGTTTGTTTCAATTGATCAAATTCATGTTGGGAAGCGGCATATTGCTCAACAAACGTCTTATTTGCAACATCGTTATCGTATATGGGGTTGTTTACGTGAGTAATTCGTCTACTCATCATATTTAAAGTTCCACCATCGTCTACGTTTAAAACGTTTTGTTTATTAAATTTAGCGATTAAGTCTTCTAGATCTTTTCGAGAGGCAGCAAAGTTTTCTAAGTAATATTTGTTTATTGCATCTAACGAATCGATTGGTTGAGATATGTTTGTTATTCTTCTATTTAACATATCTACAGTTTCATCATCTCTGTTTATATTCAAAAGAGATTTTTTAATTTCATCGAGTTCATTTGTTACATGAGTTTTAAGAAAAGAATACGTTACCGCATCTTGATTTTGAATTGGATCTTTAACATTTCTTATTCTTTTGTTACCCAAGTCGAGAGTATCTTGATCATACGGAAAGTGATCTTCTGAAAATTCTCGCACTAAACCATGAATGAATTCTACTCGTTGTAACACTTCTGTTATTCGGGTCTCAAGATATTTTTTTATATTCGATGTATGTTGCTGCATTGCAATAAGGTTTACTGCATCATTTGCAGATGATGGTAAAGCTAAGCCCGCGAGACGTTTGTTTTGAAAGTCAAGTTCTTTTTTCTCTATTTTACAAATTGAAAAAATTAAACCTTTAAGCTCGTTAAAGTTTCGTTGTATGTCTTCTTTAGACTCGATTTTATTTAGCTCATTTAATAACTTCACTACATAACCTTTGTTGCATGCATCTTCAACATGTATTGGCATTCCAACATTTTTTAACCGTTTGCCGTTAATACTTAGATGTCCGTCGCTTGTTGTTGTTGTTAGTTGATTTTCATATTGCACTAGCTTATCATCAACATATGATTTAGTTGCAATATCATGTCGTGAAGTCGGTCGTCCGATAGACACATTATTGGTTTTGTTAAACGATGTCATAGTTAAGTTGTTAACCACGCAAAAGCTATAACACGAATGGCCATTTACCTCTTTTTGAAGTCATATTTATAACTGAAAATAAACATCAAATCCATTGCGATATCGACCATTTTGTAAATCGCTATCTTTATCGATAACCAAGAGTTTTGCCAACAATACGAACAAATATCAAAGAACTGTTCATAGCTCATATCTGTATTTACATGATCGTTATATACGTGACGCAAGTTTGTTCCGTCTTGTTTAAAAAGAATTAAAAAATTAGCGTTATCTCTAATTAGATGTTTAGGTATACAAGAATATGTTTGACAAAGATAAAATACGTCAACGTCGTGATGACGACCTCTACTGAAATAATCTTTCATGTGTTGTTGTTTATTGCTGGCTACATCATCAAAAACAAATATAGAGTTTTTTCTAGCCATTTCTGGAGGCATTACTTCATCATTATCGGAAAAAAAATCACTTTTTATTTCTTTTATGGAGTCCAAAAACTTTTTTAATTCAACATATTTACTTTGAGCAAGTGATTTAGAATAAATATAAACGTTTTCAAAACGAACTCCATTTTTGTGGCATAATAAATTTAGCATTACGTTTGTTTTACCGCAGTTCGATGGACCGCAAATGATACATCGAATTGTGTTCGGTAGTAAAACACCATGCTTTCTTTTTTCACTTTTACTCTGGTTTTCAGCATTAGTAAATGAAATTACTGGTAGAGTGTTTGACTGCTTAACAAACTTCAACATGTCTACGTTACGTCTGAGAATGCACACTGCACAAAAAATCACATCACATCAACATATATTGCTTCCACACGTATCATAACTTGTATTATGTGGAATAATAGTAGGATTTTCAGGATTTAAATCAACGTTGCCGACGTAAAACCCTCTTATATATGGACAATATGGCGCCCATTTTTCATGATCATTTAAAGGATTATCGTTTTCCCTCCAATTTTCAATTTCAATCTTACAGAATATACATTTCACCTTATCACCATGTCCAGTATAATAAAACCCTGCTGGTGCTAAACAAAATTCGTTTGGACAGGGAAGAGGCCAATTTTGAAAAGTTTTAAGTCTTTCATATTCGCATTTCAATTCTATGCTAGGAGAAATATTGTTTACGTAGGGGCAAGAAAAAGCCCATTTCTTATGTTCTTCAAACGGATCATCATCTTCTTCCCAATAACTAAGTTGCAGATTACAGAAAGCACACCTAACCATATCCTTATATCCAAAATAGAAAAATCCTGCAGCTGCTAACCATGCAGTGTTCGTAAAACTGTCTGAAGACCAGGTCTTAAATGTTTTTAGCCGATCTCTTTCAGATTTTAAATTCATTTCTTTTTGACTCAATATCATTTGCATTAACTGTTTTTTGGAATACTTTACACAATTAAAATACTTCATGATGCTGGTTTACTTCACAAAGAAAAGATGTTCACCACACAAAGCTAAATGCGAACTGACATGAATCAACAAAACACGTTGGCTAATATGCACGTGTTGGGTTGGCCGAGCGGTCTAAGGCGTTAGACTTAAGATCTAATTTTCAGAAATTGAAAGCGAGGGTTCGAATCCCTCACCTGACAATATTATTATTATTATTATTATTATTATTATTATTATTATTATTATTATTATTATTTTATTTACATGTAGAGTGAGGAGGTAATTGATCATTAATAAGAACTTTCATATGAAATGGTACAAAAGACATTTTTTTTTCTTCTTTATTCATTTAGAATTACAATTAATACAATTTTATTTCTCTTGAAGTAATCTCATTCTTTTTTTAGTTGTCCAGATGAGTGTGGCTGTGTTGAGATGATCTTCTTCTTTTTAGTTGTCCAGATGATTATTTTCTGTAGACAAAAAAAAGATACACTGTGTTAAAAAGCAAACTAAAAACAAAATATGTATAGCTGTCAACTACAGTAGTAGATCTAAATTATTCACCTTTTATAGATAGCGATTACAGTTGTCACATTTGCAGCGAAGATGAAACAGTTGAAATTTCCTCTTTAGATGATCTGGTAGATGTTCCCACTCTAGACGAATTCGTTGTGGTTCATATATAGTCAGCACGTTTATAGGAAAGTAGTTCCAATCAAACTTATTAAAACCTCGAAGTCCACTGTTTCGAAACTTGTTTATTATCGAACACACGATTTTCATGATGCCATCAGAAGAATTTAACCAATGTTGAACAGCATTGACGTTGAATTTAGCACAACTATTGCTTCCCATTGCTAGAGATGGTAAATGTTTTGGACAATCTGTAGGTAAACGTTGGCTATGCCTCAACATTAGGTCTGACATTCCATCAATCGTATTAAGATCGAATAATGAGTCTGGGGAAAGTGCTTTTAGTGCAAACAAAGAAAATTCCTGTGGCAAATTATATACAACTAAATAATCATATTTATTCTTAATAGACTCAAAAAAAGAAGAAAGAGTTTTTTCACAATATGCTGCAACCCATGTGATCACGGGGCTGAATGAAGGTATATTGCCGTTATTTAACATACAGTAAGCAAGTTCCAAACTGCCGTTTGGTAGCTTGCGAATGTCTGCAACTATTGGTTGCTTCTTATTCCACGTGCCAGCATCAGTAGAAGGAGAGTTTGTTGTTGTCAATTCCATGATTGCAACTAAAGTGAGAATACTTGTTTACTTGCTTGCTTATAACTTAGCAAATATTGGTTTAGATAATTACTTCATTCGTTAATGGTCTGTAAGATATTTGACGATCATGAATAAGAACACAATAAAGAGTTGTATCTTCAGGTATATTCTCACTTGTCTCGATTTCAATTCGCACATCGACTGAAGATGTCTTCACTGCTTCCACTTGTTCGAGACAATTAATTACAATAATAGGACAAAGAGACTTAAATTCATCTCGTGAAACCAGAGTCTCTGAACGAACATCATCGATCTGATAATATACATTACGAAATTTAACAAACATGTCATACAACTCGCTGTAGTCATTTATGGCAATTTCAGAAGTTGGCATTTCATAGGGATAAAAAATTGAATTTAAAAAAACTCTTATAGATTTAATGTTACAATGGTCGAAATAGGAAGAGCATGTGTTAAGTAAATTTCTTCTAGTTTGAAAACCTAATAAAAATTGACGCGGTTTTTGAGTTTCAGAAGTTGTCATTACAGTCCAACTATATTTAGTTGTTCTAGGAAGAGAAGGCAAGACGTGAACATCCCACGATCGATAACCAACCTGAATGGGAATATTTTTCTGCATTAGTTTTAATCTTTTAATTTGTTCTTCGTCTGATAATAATAAAACGGGAATTTTTAGATAAACTTTAAATAACTTGACCTTAGAAAGATCGTTTTCGGTTGTCGATTGCAACGCACGTGCGTCACTTGACGATCGGAGAAGTATTACCTCATGCTTGCAGTTTAAAATCGGCTTTCTGTAATCCTCTGCTATTCCTAACAGGTTGCTTAAAGGAAGTATTATATGAAAACGTTTTGTGTTACTATCAACAATATTTGCTTCACTTGCTGGCGTTGTTAAAGAGGGAAAATAACCGGCATTTTGTAAAGCTGTATATTCGTTTTTTGAATATGATGCAAAGGTTTTTATAGAACTTGTTATACCTAGATGGCGTGTACGATCAATTTCTTTACCATTTAACGTGATGCGAATTTCGCTAAAAAGATTAGCCCCAAAATTTTGGTCAGGATGCGCTGTAGTAGAAGCAGCTGGATTTATGTTAGAAGTAATAATTTGACCTTCTAAGTGAAGAACACCTTCTGATAATAAAACTATGTTTTCTTCATTTTGAATCGGTATTCGAATTTCATCATTATTTTCGAATTTATTAGCTGAATAAGGTTGATAAACTCTTTCTTCTCGTCGCACAACTCTGTTGTCAACCTCTCTTTTATCTGTTATGTTAAACATGTTAACAGCTTCAACTATAGATAGACACAAAATACATCGCAGCATTGGCATGAAACCTAATGATGTGAAAAGAAACAATCCACCCCGCTTGCCAACACAATATAATGAAACTTTAAGAAAACCAAAATATAAAATCGGCGACATTGTAAGAATATCAAAAATCAAGAAACACTTCAGTAAAGGGTACGAAGGTAATTGGACAACAGAATTATTTACAATTTATAAAGTTCAAAATACTAATCCACGAACATATCTTTTAAAAGATAATAAAAATATCCCAATATTTGGTGCGTTCTACGAAGCAGAGTTACAACGAACAAAACATCCTAATATTTACTTAGTCGACAAAGTACTACGTAGAAAAGGAACCCGAGCCTTCGTATCTTGGCTTGGATTCGATTCAACTCACAACTCTTGGATCCCCAACAAAAATATCTTATAATTAGAACAGTGTAAGTTTTTTTATTTTTATTTTTTATTCCTCACAAAAGATATTATTATTATTATTATTATTATTATTATTATTATTATTATTATTATTATTATTAATGTGTCTCTATATATATATTTTTCAGCTCACTAAAACCAACACACGCAAGAAAGAAAAGAATGATTGTACTTACCCCGTGCACAAGACCAGCATATTCCACTCTGCAAACAACACAGCATCTTCAATTCTCTCTGCCGCTTGTTGGAAAAAGAACTACTTACCACTTTAAGAACGAAGATCATATCATTTTTCACTAATTCATATTATATAATTAATGTAAACCACAAATGATCAAATAAATATATTTTTAAAAAAGATTTACACCACACAAATTATTATTATTATTATTATTATTATTATTTTTTTTAATTTTTTTTTTTTTAAACACCCACTGTCCAACGTCCATTTAATTAATCATTTGGACTTCTTCTTCTTCTTCTTCTTCTTCTTCTTCTCCACCTTCTTCGGCATCCATACGATCTTCACCCCCCACACTCTCTTCCTCCAGCGGTGGAAAATCGAGCAGCTCGATACTGTCGGAGTCGATTGATTCCAGCCGCTGAATGATCACCCCCAATATGTGGGGGGTTACGCCATCCGCTGTCAACTCTCTACAATGCTGGCGGTCTCGAATTATTTCCAATAACTCGCAATTATACATGTCCTGCTGAAGATTGCTAAGCCCGTTGAACCAAACGTCCTCTTCCACTTTGAACGCGCTCACTGCGAAGTTTAGCCCCAGCCTCTCTGATTGTTCTCTCAGAGATTTTATCTCATAGAGCTGCTGGAGCTTAACTAAAAGATTTCCATACATGGTCATGTTGATTGTTAACTGAGTTGCTTTGAAACTAAGTGTTACTTCATAGCTATGTGCTCTTATATATTGCGAATATCAAACTGCAAAAAGCTATTTTAAACATTTTCACATGGAGCTCTGGGAACCGACATCCAATCTCGTTCTCGCATTAAAAATTACAGACTTGACTAATGACATCTGGGAATCTAAAAACAAACAGATCGAAATTCATTTCACACACTCAAAGTTATACATGTCATATAAAACACTTTAACCAGATTGAGATCATGAAGCAAGCCAGAACACAAAAAATGTTAACATCATTTAAATTAAACAGACATAACATAGCGAGAAGGAGTAACACAACTCCACTCCCACGCTGTGGTAATATATGTCGTACTTAAACAGAGTGTCGCATTACAACATCTGATTACTTATTTAGCTTGCGCGAGCAAAAACTTTAACGACAACCATGCACTACATGCGCTGGCTACTCTCATGGCTTGCCGCACGGCGCGAGCAAAAACGGAACAGCTGCACACCACATGTCTGGTAGCGATCCGGCTATGTCGAGTGCCTCACCGTACACTCTCATTCAAAAGTTATGACACACAAGACTCTCTACACTTCCTTGGGAAATTACCAAAATATAATTCAATAATCAATCAATACTTAATAACCATGATACACAGGCTGCCCCGGGAATTAAATAACAAAACACAGAATCGAACCAAGAAACTCCCCTGTAGGAGTGGAAGAGGAGTCTGAATTTCGAGTTACCATCCTAATAAACAACCCCCATGCCGTCAACACCCATTAACTTTTTATCACAATCACATAAACAAGCCAAAAGGTCAACCCCTTCCCACGCTAACACGTGCAGTGCACATGCCCCGCTCCTGGACCACGTGGTCGCTCTAAGGACCCATGACGTCATCAGGATTACGCAATTTCTGGTCATGATGATGCAATATTTGGAGTGTAGCAAACGCTTACTACTTATACTAGTACAGCCATCATAACTTAGGTTATCAGACAAATCCCACACAGGGATATATGATCACGATGTTGCAGCCCCTAAAATAAGCAACAAAAACTTAACTGTTTATTCTGTTGTTTTTATTTTAATTGACATCAGGGACTTGGGTCATCTTTTGGTTATCAACCCCGTGCACTCGGATGTGTGTTCCATTCGTCTGATAACCTGTGTTTCAGTGGTGACTGAAGTAGTGTTTGTAGGTGCCCCGGGTCTTGAAATGAGTTACTATCCCGGTCTTTGCACAACCTCCTCTCTCACATAATTGGTCAGGTGGAAAAGAAATAATAGAAGATGAAGAAACATTTGCCGCCTTTTATACAAAATGGATAGCAGTTCAGTTAGCCTGAGGGGTGTAGCTCTATCGTTCCTCAATCATTTTCAAAAATATCAGTTGCCATTCTGTTAGTATTCAAGTGTGAGTGTCATTTTTTTTCAAGTTGTACTGCTGTTTTAAGTTAAACTTTAGTTGGAAACAGATGCTTATTAATATTTATACTACACTGAAGAAAATGGAAATTGCAACACCCAGAAGGAGTGGTGCTACATTGCTGCAATTGAACAGGCAGGACGAGTGTTCAGTTGTGATTCGATGATTACACTTTCAGGTCCCTCTGACCGCAAGTTTGGACAGCAATCAATACAGGATGTGCCCACCACGAGCTGCAATACATTGATGAATTCCGCGAGGCATGGAGTCAATAAGTCCCTGGATCCCTTCTTGAGGAAATGTGGCCCATGCTTGCTGCACTGCACGGGTCAGTTGTTCCAGAGTTGTGGGTGGCTGAGGACGGTTGGCCAGTTGTCGACCCATCATGTCCCACACATGCTCAATAGGACTGAGGTCCGGGGATCTGGCGGGCCATTCTAAGGTTGTGATATCGTGGAGAGCTTCTCTGGAGATGCGTGCATTGTGAACCCGGGCATTGTCCTGCTGAAACATCCCATTAGCAATGTTCGCCATCATAGGGACAACCACTGGGTTGAGTACCCTATTAAAGTACTGTCGAGCAGTCATAGTGCCCAAAACAAGCACTAATTGTGATTTCACATAAAAGCCAATAGCTCCCCAGACCATAATGCTTGGTTTTGGCCCTGTGTGCCTCTCGGCAATAAGGTCTGGGCGGCCCCTCTTCCCGGTACGTCGGCGCACACGATTCCGGCGATCACTGCGGGCAAGACAGAAGCGCGATTCTTCACTAAAGACGACCCTATGCCATTCGTCGACCCACGTCGATCGTTCTCGACACCAGGCCAGCCTTACACGTCGCTGTTGTGGGGTCAATGGAACACCTTCTGCAGGGACACGGGATCGTAAGCCAGCTGCACGCAGGCGATTACCAACTGTTTGTTGTGTAACGCGGGGTGCCACAGCTGCTCTAATTTGCGCTGCTGTTGCATGGGGTTCTATCCGGGCCATCCGAATGATACGGCAATTCTCTCTCACAGTTGTCTGTCACGCTGGGCCTGTGCCAGGTCTACGAGTGGGGGTACCTTCATTTGACCACTGCTGCCATACACGTTGTACCATAGATGCCTGTCGGCCAACACGTGCAGCGACAGTCCTTAGCGATAATCCAGCCTCACACAGCCCAATTATCCGAGCCCTCTCAAACGGCGACAGTTGTTGATAGTGTGCTCTTCTCTGTCGTCGAGGCATGTTTGACAGGGAATACTTCACTGCACAGACTGCAAGTCAACTATGCTACACCAGAGTCCGTATACTGGAGTTGATACCTCCGTGACCAATCACGTGGGGATACCTGTAGCAACAATCCAATGGGTCTGAAACGTTGATCGTTTACATACCTACATGGCATCGTTCCATATCTTGAAAATCAACACAAACGACCAATGCCTTCATGGTGTTGCAATTTCCATTTTCTTCAGTGTATGTCGGGGAATTGAAAGGGCCAGATGATTTCGCGAAGAAAACTTTACTTTGTAATATAATATCAATACAATTGTTAATTTTAGAGCATTTGCACATTGATGAGTACAAAGACAACGTGTCAATTGCTAATGATATCAAACACGAAAACAATATTAGCCTGGATAGGTTTTGAATCTTATGGATAGTATACATTTTTCACTTATGGGATTGAGGTAATTTGGCACAAACTAAGCGTTGGACATTTTCCTAACACTTGAGAAGGTCATAGCAAGATATCTGAAGGCGGTGCATGGAGTTTCTAAATACACCCGCTCAAGGCTGGTATACGAACTTGCTAGAGAGCCCTTCTTGTTCGGGGGCGTGGTGGCGCAGCGGTCAAGCTGTTGGCCACTCACCAATGTGGACCGGGTTCTATTCCCGATCAATGCATGTGAGATTTTCGATGTGCAATGCCACGTCCTGTGGTTCGGATTCCACGCTAAAAGGAGGTCCCGTGGCTCATGATCTCAAGATTAACGGTCACGTTAAACTACAAGCTTCCTTCCTTCCTTTTCTTATTGTTAGAGGATTACAGACACAAGTTCTTGCTGCCATCTACGGACACCTGGAAGAGGTCAATAGAAGACCGCACCTTAAAAAGAGATGCTATTTGGATGGAGTTTTACTCAAAAGAGGCCATGACAAATAGTCTGGACAGAACTGAACCAAGACTTACGACATTTTGCCAATTCACTAGCGATGCATGGCTACCACCACTTCATGTGCAAGACGAAATGCTTCCACGAACTCAACCCGATGTGCATCTGTGAATTCTGTGACGAGAATTGTGAACGCTACCATGTGATTAACTGCACGAGCCGTGGAAAATCCATCAATGACATTTGCACTAACTGATCAATACGCAGGTTATTGTATCTTTTATAATTTGCACAATTTGTGCGCATTTGTAATTAATAATACATTTTTCATTCAATTATTTTGTCTCATTAAGTCCGAAACGTCACCCAACCAATGTTATTTAACTCAGCTCATCTCCCTCTTGAAACAAACCCTAGTTACGCCACTGTCCTCGGTTGGTTGGTTCTTAAGTTTAGGGGCTGCGACAACGCGGTCATGTATCCCCGTGTACTTTGGGTGTGTGTAGAATCTGTCTGATAACCGATGTTAATTGTGATGACTGTATTAGTGTGTGTTATCTGTTTTTTAATTTAAGTACTGCAACTTAGAATTTTTCAAATAGTTCCTACTTTTGCCGCCAAGCGCCACCGTCAACGACTACTAGGCCAAGTTCAGAACTGAGCTACTAGATGCCCTGCAGTCGGCTCTTGGCAACGAACGTAGAAACCTAAGAGCGTTGTTAACATTCTTAACCTATCCAATTTAGCTTCACACAGGTGCAATTAGTGGAAGGTTCTTTAACATGCCATAAATCTATGACATGGGACCGCCGGCTTTACTTCCCCTCTGATGGAAGGCATACTGAGGGATTTTTAACGCTCTTAAAAATCCGACGGCTTCGGCCGGGTTTGAACCCGCTATCTTGGGCATAGAAGCTCAGCATGCTACCGACTACGCCACCAAAGCCTCCGCCACTGTCCTCATAGCCCTCTATTCGCTCGTCAATATTAACAATAATTAGTTGTAACAATCACTTGCACGCAGGTAGACAGAATGGCATTGCCAATGAAGTAGGCCTTGGTTGGCATGGTAACGAGATGGCGTCATCTGATGACATTCTTGTTAACCTCGTGTAGCTGGCTATTCTTAGCCATGCACGAATACGGTACAAAGCTTGTATTAAATAGTACGAGGAGTCTAATCTTATTAGTAGATTGTCCTTTAATTCCTTGCTGTCACGCCACTGCATTCTGCATGAAGATAAATCAGCCTCGTATATAACAATTTATGCCTCAGAATGTGAGAAACTTACGCCTACTGCTCTCCGCTTCTTTGTATAAAATGCTGGGAAATTTCTAGAAGTGTTATGCACTCTGTTTTCCTGGAGATATCAGTACATTCTGCACTGTGTGCTGTTGGATCATTTTGGCACGAGCTTTGCGCTTGGTCAGTTGAGAATTTCAAGTCTATGGTAAATGAATAGCTTTGAGACTTTGTGGCGTTTAACTGAAGAGTAGGGTATAATTGCAGAAGAATGAGTATTATATTAATTATTAGCACAAGCAGCAGAACAACACGCAATCTACTAGTGTCAGTAACGCTCGAAGCGGAGTGTACATGCTTTCCCTCTAGCCCCACGCTAGCCCTAACGAGCCAATAGACAGATGTAAACAGTTGACAGCGCACTCACTTCAGAACGGCTAAGGTTCGTCAGACGGGAAATAGTAGTAGTTAGCCTCGGTCTACAGTACTTGGTCAGATTGTTATAATTACCTAGGCTATACCAGGGGCGAGCTCACTACCGCTACATGCCTGGTATCCGGTCCGGCATAGTTTACTTTTTATTAATCTAATGTTTTTATTTTTACTTAACGCTCTAGTAAAAGTTCCAACGTTCACCACTAGGTATCAGTGACATCTGGTAGTGAAAGTTGCAACAACTTGAAATTAAACAGAACTTGTAGCTCACTCTATGGGTGTCCGCTTGAAGCAGCTACAGCCTCTGGCGAGCCGAACATGTCCTCGGACACTCCCGGCACTAAAAGCCATACGATAAATAATAAATAAATGAATGAATAAATAAATAAATAATATTTACTTAACGACCAATTAAGAAACACAATAACTAAAAGCATAATGAAATTGAACATTTTAACTATGATTAATGAGATTTATGTGTAGATTAAGGCTTTCACGGCCCGGAATACTATTAGAATTATTCATATTTTTGGGATATTGTCGTGTGAAAGTTAAAAAAAAGAAATCCTAGATATTCCGAGAGGGACCTTGCCTCCTTTTTCAATAGAATTAAAACAATGTGGCCAAAGAAGGTGTGTCAATGACCTTACAAAAATGAAAATAAAAACTAGAGAAATTCCTCTGTTCGTCACCAGATAGCAGCCAGATGCTACTGTAATGACCTTGGTAGAAAAACGCGCCATATTAAGTAGAACGGCGGAAAGAGTAGTAAGGAAGGAGAAGGAAAAGGGGGCGGGAGAAGAAATTGAGACTCCTTGAAGAATGAGGATGTCCAATTAAAGGGTAGGATGAGGGATGGATATGCTCGCGGGCGTAGTTTGGAGACCCCTGGCATAGGTGATATAACAATCTGGCCAAGTACTGTAGGGATGGATATATCCCTCCCCCCTCCCCCTTTCCCCTTATTTGGACATCCTCATTCCTCGAGGAGTTTCAATTTTCCCCGCCCCCTTTTCCTTCTCCTTCCTTACTGCTCTTTCCGCCGTTCTACTTAATATAGCGCGTTTTTCTACCAAGGTCCTACAGTAGCACCTGGCTGTTATCTGGTGACGAACAGAGGAACTTCTCTAGTTTTCTTTGTAAGCTCGTTCTTTGGCCACATTGGTTTAATTGTATTGAAAAAAGAGGCAAGGGCCCTTTCGAAACATCTAGGAATTCTAATTTTTTATTTTCTCACGGCAATATCCCAAAAAATATGAATAATTTTAATATCTGCTTCTAATTATATGAATAGTAAATAATTTAGATCGTAGGCTGTCGCGGCCGGTGTCTAGTTTATCATCTGGGCTTACAGGATGGAGCCGCGTCGTATATCGGTTATTATTTCCCGATGTTTCGGCTGATATTGCAGCAGCCTTAATCATGGGTAGGTTCGAGTTGGTGTCCGTACTCCATACTCAAACTAACGGTTATTGCCAGTCAGAGGTGCTTGCTTCCTCTGCATTGTCGTCACGCTGCACCCTGATTGGTCCGCGCTCTTGGCAGTTGCGCGCTAGGAGAACTTTCCAAATGTTGCTAAGTTTGAAACCATCTTCGCGATTGAAATTATTGGGATGCTTCACGACCTCTCTTGCGTCTCTAATTAACCTGTTTTGATATCCGAGAATTTTGGCAACAGTTTCGACCTAATCAAATTCGATGGCGTGTCTCGTGACGTCAGCATGTTCAGCTATTGCAGATCTGTAGTTTATCTGTTTCGTGTCTCGAATGTGCTCTGAAATCCTAATAGAAACGCGTCTTTTAGTTTGTCCAATGTAATCCTGTCAGCCGAAACGTCGGGAAATAATCACCGATATACAACGCGGCTCCATCCCGTAAGCCTAAAAGATAGTAAATAATAATTTTAATGCGATGTATGTAGCTGTAACTTTCCACTGCAGTTGTGAATCAAGTTTACTGGTGGAAATTATCAGCAGGGACTTCAAATGCTCATCAGTTAACTTCGATCTGTAAATATTTTTTGTATATTTTATTTTGGAGAGTGTTTTTTTTTCCACACCCATAAGTAATGTCGAAAGCGCAAAACATGCCATGAACAAACGGAGTGGAGTCCAACACTCGCACCCTGTGCCATAGATATCTCACTCGCCAGCTAGTCCCAAAACCAAAATTTGCGCGTACCGGTAATTCAAAACTACAGTATGTTGGTATGAGCTAGCTAGATCTTAGCCCTGGTTAGTTAGTGGAGGAATCAGTGTGGCCCTTAGGCTAAAAAGTTTGGATACCCCTGACCTATACGATTCCTTCCTAACTGTGTCGCATTTCTCTATCCTCTGATATCCTAAATCTTTCTTATTTCGTATTATTTTCTTGATCTATTTCACAGACCATTGATACTGTAAATTGCCATCCGTCTGCTTATTTCCCTTTGTAAAGGAAACGCGATTCACAAGTTACAACAGAGGTCCTTTCCCAGGGCGATAGACTATATAATTTGTCCATCATAACGAAGTTTATGTTGGTTGGTTCCTCAGTTTAGGAACTGCGACAACGCGGTCATGTATCCCCGTGTACTTTGGGTGTGTGTTGAATCTGTCTGATAACCAGTGTTATTATTGTGGTGACTGTATTAGTGTGTGTTATCTGTTTTTTAATTCAAGTAAGGATTGCAGACATTGCATTTTTCAAATAGTTCCTACTTTTGCCGCCAAATGCCACCGTCAACAACTACTAGTTCAGAACTTAGCTACTAGGCGCCACCGCAGTCGGCTCCTGGCAACGAACGTAGGAACCTAAGAGCGTTGTTTACATTCTTAACCTATATATAATTTAGCTTCACACGGGTATAATTAGTGGAAGGTTTTTTAACATGCCATACATCTATGACATGGGACTGAGGGATTTTAACGCTCTTAAAAATCCGACGACTTCGGCCGGGTTTGAACCCACGATCTTGGAGGTTATGTTGAATGCAGAAATAACTGATAATAGTGTAAATGAAAGGGTTTTTAACAAATCGGCCAGCTGTATCTTTCAACCTTACTACGAAAATGCCAAGAAACCTAGAAGAGAGTTAATACAATACCTTGCACGTAAATTTTGTATCAAGTGTGAACAAGGCTAATAGCAGATAAATACGAAAATCAAAGAATGATCGTAATAATCCAGCAAGGAACGGTACTGTATATATCTATCATATTATTCGTTAATGTTCTCACGGTTATTCTTGCAATGTATCGAAGTAATGAAATAATACATAGAACCGTTGTGGTAATAGAAAGTACCTAGTTCATTTGTTGATATAATATTGCTTTCTGTTAGTATAACAGTTCATGAGTATTATTTCACTACCTCGAAACTTTGCATGTTTCCAAAGATTTTCAAAGTTTTGTACTTGACCCACCATATTTTATTTTATTTTTGTAAATATAGTTTAGAACAATAACATGATATAGAATGCTATGCATAGTTTCAGTTTACGCCACGGTTTTTGGCCGGTCAGCCCCAGTTGCGCAGTCGTACAGAGGACAGCCGGTGAGCCTCACGCATGTGCAATTGATTCATGAGTTATCAGTTGTGCGGAAAGCAACTGTATCAATTGCACATGCCTGAGGATCGCCGACTATCCTCTGTACGACTGCGCAACTGGGGCTGACTGGCCAAAAACCGTGGTGTGAACTTGTAACAGGGATATACTGTACACACAATTAAGTCGCAGTTCTTCATATTTCTGCTGCATTTCAGTCTGAATACGTGCTTGTGAGATACATTTCCCTTCTTCTTCTTCCACTAATACTTAACCTTAAGGGGGTGTTGCAAAGTTACGGCTGCCCATTCTTCGACCTGTTTCCAAGGGCCTAGAATTTTTTTTAAATATCTCGGAAGCGGTTAATTCTACGGTTTTAAAATGTTGTTTCCGGGGTCCATAGCGGATATTATCTCTCACAGCGAAGGGCATAATATGACCTGTGTTCGGTCTTCCACGATAACATCTGATTTCTAGAACATGTGGACAGGATGAGTTCAAGCCGAGTCCCTAAATAGATTCTTCAGTATGCTCCAAGTGGTCGAAGAAACCTGGGAAGACCAAAGAAACGCTGGCAAGAGACCGTAACAGACCACTAAGCCTAATACGTGAAAGGTAATGATGAAGATGATGAGTTCAAATTTGAATTTGACCTCTATAACCGGATCGAGTGCTTCGTTCACCCTGGTGTCAATTTTCATACTCATTAGTGGAGGTGAATAGATTTGAATAGTCTAACAAGCAGAGTTAATTTTGATTTTATAGATAGAAGAAAGAAAAACGCCCTTGTTTCTGATAAGATGACTCAGGTGAAATATGTACGGACCTCCCACAATCAACATTCAAATACATTTTCTGATTTCACCCAATGTTTGTTAGTTGTAGGAATTTTGAACAAATACCTATGAGATATATCATTGTTGACAACAACTGATTACACAAGTTGAATTTGGGTTGGTGTATTCCTTCTAAATTGCTATAACTGCCTAATACAATGTTGACCAAACTTCGTACAATGGAAAAGTATATTATGCACATCTAATTTTTCTATAGTATTGCCAACCGCACACAAACGGTACTAATTGTATAGACAGTTTTTACTAGGTAGCAAGTCCTGCAGTCATACAGTATATGCACCTCTGGTTTTTGCCACGCACAGTGGAAATGACCGACGTCATGTGGTGGTGTATTTTATATGTTACTTCTTGGCAACACTAACGTGACGTCAATGTGTTCACCTAGGTAACAGTTGAAGAGACCTCATGCGCTTGAGGAACATGGCTGTTGTTGCTCAATGAACAAGAAACAAAAACATACATTTACGTAATTTAGCACATATTTCCAGTGCACTAGTGATAATGGATGGCAATTTCAATTGGTATTGTCCCCTAGATCGGAGGTGCTCCAAGTGGGGGGCGCTGAGAGTGATAAAGGGGGGCGCCGGCTCTGATTGAAATATTTATAATTCATATTCTGTAACAAATATTGCTATCCTCATCTCCGTCAACCTATCATAGGCAGGACGCTCCCACGACCATTCAAGACTAATACACTCGTACTTTTGCTGTCTTATTTCACAAGAACTGACCAGTAGATCCTGTCAGCAAGAATACTAAGAAAAGGTTTAGAGTAACATTTCCCGCCACCCGCAGTGATATCTCCTTACCAAACACTTCAGCCACTAATGACAGTAAGCCGCTTGACAATGTGACCGCCACGTCCTTACAAGAATAGATTCTTCTATTTCTGCCATTGTCGACTTCAATTTGCCAGGCATTTGCAGTCAGCCCAAAGACAGTGACTGAACAGGTGGATTCTAGTGCGTGTTCATTGGAAGTGGTTAGCACGATTTACAATAAACTGATACAATAACGCCATTACAATTTCATTTTACAAAATGTTGTTGAACTTTGATATGCTGTAAGAATAGTAAATTGTGTGTTATTATTATTATTATTATTGTAACTGGTAGTTGCAGTAATTAGACAGAATCAAATAATGTAGATCTTGTGATCCGTTTTAGGTAGATTTCATTAGAAAGCTAACTATTGCAATGGGTAGCATGTTTCGACTTCCGGAAAATTTCGACATATCTTCGCGTTTCACATCTCCTAGACCCCAAAACGACCGTCAGTTCAAAAGTTCATATATACTAATTTATGTATATATATATATATATATATATATATATCACTTTCTAGTGGACACGATAACTACCGCAATTTTGCACCAATCACTTTGAATTTTTTACATAATATTTATCCCTATAAAATCTCGGTCGAGTTCGTTAATGGGCAAAATCGGTCGAAGGGGGGTGAAAATGGGAGGCTTTTTTTCCCGAAAAAGTGAAATATTGCTATAACTCTCTTAATATGTGAAATATCAAATATCGGATAGGATAAGGGCCAAAAATTTATGCTTGAAAAGTTTTTTGATAGCACCAACCATTGACCAAAGAGGTTGGAAAAAGTGTTTTTTTTTAGAATTATTAATCGTATCCCTCTTAATAGGCACAATATCAAAACCGTACAAAATGGACAATATTTCCCTAATAATTACCTAAAACTTTTGCCTGAGAATTTTTGATATGACCCACCATTACGCCAAGGGATGAGGAAAATGATTTCGGAGTTAGAAGAAAATGCCAAGAGCCATCAGAAGTTGCCATGACAACGCTACTAAATTGATAAGGGATGAGCCATCAGAGGTTGCCATGACGACGCCATTGCACGAGATCACATTCAGTTTTCCATCTGACTCTGTGGGAAGCGGCTTCGGTGACGTAACTGGTAGCATGCTGAACTTCTATGCCCAAGGTCGTGGGTTCAAAGCCGGCCGAAGTCGTCGGATTTTCTAAGAACACTAAAAATCCCTCAGTATGCTTCCCTTCGGAGGGAAAGTTCCAACGTTCGTTGCGAGTTGCTGGTTGCGGTGGCATCTAGTAGCCAAGTAAACAGATAGGTGTCGTTGACGGTAATATTTGGTAGCAACATTAGGAACTACTACTTGAAATTGACCGTCTGCAGTCCTTACCTGAATTACAGACTAATATAGCCATCACAATTAACACCGTTTATCAGACAGATTCTACACACACCCAAAGTACACGGGGCTACATGACTTCGTTGTCGCAGCCCCTAAACTGAGGAACCAAGCAACATCTCTGCAGGAGATAAAATTTTGCGTGAAGAAGTAACAGACTGTTACATAGTTACACATCAGTGTCGAAACCTTGCATAAGGACAGTGTGACCACAAGTATAACAAGTAGTTCCGTGAAGAACTAAAGCCTATTTTCATATATCCTACGTTTGTTAATTGCCACTATCAACATACAACATTTCAGTTTGATTGCTGTAATAGATTCGTAGATAATGAGCACAGATTAAATATTTCGGATGGTCGCCATGTTGGATTATTATATATGTAGGTCTTAGAGTTATGTACTGTTACATAAAGATTATTGTGTAGATGTAGTATTCAAACTTCAATCACATGATTAGGACACAAGAAGTTAAAACGAGATTTAGATGCATGTGGTGGTTATGGAAACAATTGAAATAAATTAGATGCCAGTGGATTAACATTTGTATAAGGATTTACTGTACCAAGTTTCACTGCACTCAGATGGTTAAATTGCGAGAAACGTCCATGTGAATATTTATACTTCGCGTCACGGCCATGTTGGATTTGTGATCACCAGGTTATTGAAAGTCTTTTAGGGGAACTTATGTTCATAGCCCCTATGAACATTAAAATCAGTTTGATTGCTATAATAGATTCGTAGATATTGTTATGCTTTTAAGGGCACATATCGCCCTTAAGAGGTATATTCGCATATGCCCACGGATCTACAACTAAATCTACACCCCAGATATCCATCCGTAATTATCTACAATTACACCCCTAGTATCTACACCAATTGCGCCTATCTGTCCAACACCCAACACTACTTCACCCTCGAAGCCACCCCCAAAGCTGTGATCAACAACAACAGCAACATACTTCTTTCTACATCAAGCCGGTAGAGCCAGGCCAGCCAAGCGCTTGCTTCACCTATAAACAATTATACAGGAACTACTCCTCACAACAACTGTGTAGCAAGCTTACCACAGTCAGCAGTATTGAAATACTTAAATAGGCCTCCAAAACATGAGAGGAGGTATGTTGCATCCCGTCTCGCTGCTCGAGCTCATCATCGTCGTACCTCAGATGAGTGTGTACCTCTCAGGGTTCCACAAACAACTAACATCCTACCCATTCGCCACACCCACTTACTCTGTACTTCTAACACTAGTAACACTGATTCATTGAGTTGCCCCTAAATTAAGGGAAGCACACATACTTTTTATCAAGCCACTAGTAAATTAGTACATTTCACTAACGTTGCCCGATTTTTCTTTATTGTCATTATTGCCCTGCTTACTGCCTGATCCCCTTCTCACACCTTACCCCGCCACCCCATAACCACAGGATTGCTACGCAAGAAATATTAGTCTGTTTACTACTGTCGACCTCTAAACGAGCACGCACGCACACCGTCCGCATATACGCATTATCAGCAACTCTTTAGTTGTACTCGCCGCGGCTCTCTCTTAGCCATCCCGGCAATACCTTTATCATTGAGGCGCATCCCTTAAAATTATAATCACTACTCCGCAGAGGCCCGTCTACCCCGACACCTTCCGACATCACATCCTCACGGAGGGACCCCAACACCCTTTTTTCACTCACCCTAATTGCCCGCAACCCTTCTCACACACTTACACACACACCTACCCCATATCTCAACTTTTCAGCCCCCCTAAAAAGGGTTAAAATAATATTGAGAACCGTCTAAATATTTCGGATGGTCGCCATTGTTGGATTGTTATATGTAAAGGCCACAAAGTCATGTACCATTAAAGGAAAATTATTGCGTAGGTTCATAATTCAAACTTTCACTTCGATCGCATGGTTACGACACAAGAAATAAAATCTTAATTTTAAAATTCGCACAGCCGCCATCTTGAGGTCATGTGAACATTTGAACTAAATTAGATACGAGTGCATTACAATGTGTATAGGCATTTGCTGTACCAAATTTCATTGCGTTTGGATCATTAAATCGCGAGAAAAGTCTATTTAAAACTTTCAACTTCGCTTGGCCGACATGCTCGTTTTGTAGTTAACCGGCTTTTGAAGTCTCATAGATGAACTTCCAGTAGTGCTCTTTATCTCCGTACAAAATTTCAGGGTGATACCGGTAATAGTTTCAGAGATATAGAATGCCGGTGAAATATTTCGCCCAGCCGGCATCTTGAGGTTATGTAAACAATTGAACGAAGTTAGATGTCGGAGCATTACAATGTGTATGAGTAATAACTGTACCAAGTTTCATTGCGTTTGGTTGGTTAAATCGTGAGATACGTCTATTTAAAACGCACAATTTCGCTTGGCCGCCATGTTGGTTTTGTAGTTACCAGGTTTTCAAAGGTCACATAGGTGAACTTCTAGTAGTTCCCTTTATCACCGTACAAAATTCCAGGGTGATATCCGTAATAGTTTCGGAGATATTGAATGCTGGTTAAATATTTCTCACAAGCGCCATGTTGGATTCGTGAGACGTAACAAAATTTGAAGGGCACGGTCGAGGTCGTCCATATTAGTGGTATGAACGTACCGAGTTTCATTGAAATCGCCCCAGCCGTTTAGATTTTATTAGTGGGTGGGGACACACACACACGAATCACACACGCACACACAGACACACGGACAAAAGGTGATCTCATAAGCCTATATTTTTCATAAATGAAAATAGACTAAAAATGGACCCGAAGAAGGTTACCGTCCCCATAAGACAATAAAATGTTAAAAATATGCATCAAAAGACGAAAAACAAAGTTAATTAAGCTCCAATTGTAAAATACTTTCTTGGAATAAATGAGGTCTGATCCTTCTACGAAAACCTGCATATTTTGCCTATTTTCGCGTAACCCCTAGCTTGCCCGGTGAAATCTTACTCCGGTTTCCGGCTGGCCGAGAGGAATTTTGTTGTAGTGCGAAGTATCTATGAGAAGTGCTAAGAAGAAGAAGAATATATTTGTTTACAATATAGCTGCTTGGTTTTCCCCTTGATGCCTTAAGGCACAACATACCCCTCAATCATTGTTAGGACAATTCATTAATAAACATTCTTTTTTGACAATTTAAAATCCAGTGGTATTTTCTGATCAGAATGGCAGGTGTTGGCACTCTTGTAAATATAGTGCTGCAATATGGCCACATATTCAGAAATGATACCCTCGGCAAGAGTGATCAGGTTATTCCTGTTCCTTTCTATGCCGAGCTTCTGGAACAGTTCCACAACTTCACGATAGATAGTGCTCCTGGCACCAAACAGGACAATAAGGGGGCGCGCTAGATAGGTTGGTGGGTTCCTTAATTTAGGGGCTGCGACAACGCGGTCATGTAGCTCCGTGTACTTTGGGTGTGTGTAGAATCTGCCTGCCAACCGGTATGTTATCTGTTTTAATTCAAGTAAGGACTGCAGACAATAATTTCAAGTAGCTCCTACTTTTGCTACCAAATGCTACCGTCCACGATACCTAGCTTGCGGACTTGGCTACTAGATGGCATCGCAGTCAGCACCTGGTGGCTAACGTTGGAACTAATAGAGCGTTATCAATTCTAACCTACAAATTTTGGCTTCACACAAGTGTAGTTAGTAGAAGGTTCTTTTTCATACCATAAATATATGACATGGGATCGCCGGCTTTACTTCCCCTCCGAGGAAGGCATACTGAAGGATTTATAACGCTCTTAAAATATCCGACGACTTCAGCCGGGATTGAACCCGTGATCTTCGGCATAGAAGCTCAGCATGCTACCAACTACGCCACCGAAGCCGCCGGCGCGCTAGATATTTCATGTTTCAGAAGGGGGTCGTGACAGAAAAATGTTTGAGAACCCCTGTCCTAGATTATGAGAAAGAAAAGTATGAAAATCATGTATTATCCGTATTAACGAAGTTGTGAATGTCAAAGGCAGTTTTTCGTCTCCTTCACTATTAATACATTTTCTAAGCTTATTTTTTTTTTAAGTTAGAACGATAAAAATGTTCATAGTGTAAAATAAACACACAAGGTTGGTTCCTCAATTTAGGGGCTGCGACAACGCCGTCTTGTAGCCTCAAACACACACGTACTTTTTAATCAGTAGGAAAGACGGGTATCCAGCTTGTTAGCGATAACTGATAACATTGTTACTGTTGTTATGAACTGATTCACGAATCAGTCAATGACGACTTCTGGTGTAACGTAAAGGCGGGTCTTCATCCCCAATATTTGTGGCCATTTGTGTTTTCCAATCACTCGTAGAGCGGAAAGGCAGACCTTGTATGAGAGGAGAACTGTTATTGTATCACTGTTGACCATGGCACTACCTCAGCGGTTCTCAAACTATTTTGACTCGCGAACCTCTTCTACAACGATCTGAGTTGGGTGAACCAGTGATACATGTAACTGTTCCTTAGTGGGGTCGCGGTACTTTTTTTGGTATTGTTAGAACACAAAGAAGTTGGCAGACTAAATTTCTATTCTAGCGAAATCAAATGCTTTCCTAATGTTGTTACATCACTGTAAATCAGGCATTCGCGGTAAATATTAATTTATTGTGGGAATAATTTGATAAATTCACGATGTTACACATGTAACAAGGGGTATTACGGGGTTAATTTAATTTTAAAATAATAATAATAATAATAATAATAATAATAATAATAAAAAGATACGAGCCTTACAGTAGTCGCATATGATGTGTAACATCTGACATGTTATCCTACACGTATACTACACAGCTTGGACATTCTTAAGATGTTAATTTACGCTCCGTTTTCATACTGGTACTATGATGAATGTATAGATTGAATTGGAGATATGCTACTGTCACACTTGTGGCGCAGCGGTCAAGCTGTTAGTCTCTCACCAAGGTAGACCGCGTTCGATTCCCGGTCAATACATGTGAGATTTTCGAATTGAAATGCCATGTCCTGTGGTTCGCATTCCACGTAAAAGGGAGGTACCTTGGATCATGATCGTGAGATTAACGGTCACACAAAAACACAAGCTTCATTCCTTCCTTTTACATGAATAATTCATAATAACAAAGTGACACACAACGTCGACTGTACTCTGAAATACTGTGTGCACATTCCTCAGTAACTCTAACATTCATTATTCTCAAGGCTCTCATACAATTCGTCGTAAACAATCAAAACATGGCTTCCTACAATCATGAAATGACCTAGTCTCACAAATGATGAAAATACAGCTTTTATTCCACTCATATAACAACATGTTATGCATTTAATATTTGATTACTCACCCACAGTTTGACAATAATGCCGCTTACTTAAATGTCATTTGTCGTCTTTATTTTATCATACACTCAACAACATTAGTCTCAAGTTTTCACTTCCTACCCCATGTGATATTCAACCTTGAACGTGAAGCTTCATAAACTGCTCAATGACAAATGAAAGTCGGTGATACTTTTGCCACTGTGCTCGTCAAACCAGTGCCTGCTAAATGCACTGCCTACTGTATTACCATAACATTCTCGCGCTACAGAGTAGGCCTACACACTGCCTTGTTTCCAATACACACATTTTCAATTGTACAAAAATCACGCTGCCTTTGCATGGTACCACTGCCAGCTAGTACACTTCCGTTTGATCGATCGAGCGGGCAGTGCATACTTCCGTTGTCCACCAATGCCAGCTAGTACACTTCCGTTTGATCGATCGAGCGGGCAGTGCATACTTCCGTTGTGCACCACCGCCAGCTAGTACATTTCCGTTTGATCGATCGAGCGGGCAGTGCATACTTCCGTTGTCCACCACTGCCAGCTAGTACACTTCCGTTTGATCGATCGAGCGGGCTGTGCATACTTCCGTTTGATCCACCACTGCCAGCTCGATCGTTCCGATCCACTTCCGTCCCCAATTTTCAAAATCACTCCCACAAAACTATCCAGTAACAGAGCGGAAAGATGTTACACGTCAATAATAATAATAATAATAATAATAATAATAATAATAATAATATGACAATGACGCAAAAATTAAGGAAACAGTAATAGGCCTAACCTCGAAACTCGCCATTATGGAAAAGTGTGTGGCGAACCCCCTGGGGGCTCGCGAACCACAGGTTGGGAAACGATGCACTAGCTTAATGAGGTCATGAATTAATCCACCAGAGGCGCTGAAGTAGTCTCCGATAGAACAGTTGTGCCCTCAACACCCACGGAGTGATTTATACTGATGTAAAAATAAATCAGCATAGCCTATCTGCTTCCTCAACTCGAGGTGTGGGGTCGGGGAACATATCAGCTGCTGAATGGAGTCAGCTCTAAGTAAATAGGATGAATGATGAGGAATTTAATTTGCAGCTGAATAGTGCGCAATTAAACAGTCAACTGTCGCAGACAGCTAAAAGATATGGAGGGGAACTAATTGCACGCTAATTTAAAGGAAAATTCAAGTCTTTGTGTTTTACTACCCGGCGAGCACATCTGATCAGTTTGTAGTGCTGTCAATCATGTCTAATAAATTATAGTGGGGGCGGAAGTTAATTTATTAGTCTGCTAACAGAGTGTGCTGTGGCCAGACTCGTGTGCTTTGCATTGTATGGAGCTTGGCTTGAAAAATACAGTGGACACTCACTTAAATTATACCAAGCACCAGTGGCGGATCCAGGCCTTGCGGGGCCCGTGGCGATATGATAAGGTGGGGCCCACAACAATAGGAAATATAAAAAAAATCAAATCAAAAGGAAAATAGTTGGGTAATAATAATAAAATAAAGAATAGTTACAATATTTTGAATACACTATAGTACATTTTTAGTAATATGAAAAAAAAAACTTTAAGTCCACTTGAAGAAGATTATGTTAACTATGAAATACCGTATTAAAATATTACTTTGCGACTTTTCTCCCGGGTGAAGTCTTCTATCATTTAACTGAAATCTAAACTTGCTAAACGGTCACGGGAGGTCATAGCTGCACTGAAAAAAGGAATATGAATTATAAATTAGTTTGAAAATTATAATTAATTAATTAAATTAAAAAAATCCATGGCACGCCCCTGGACCGAGCGGCCCTGGGTGGTCGCCCTCCCCTAGATCCGCCCCTGCCAAGCACTATGGTTATCAACACCTGGCACTCAGGACTAAAACATGTGACATCCATGTAAAAAAGGCGACCTGGTGCTCTTTAAATGAAATTTGGTGCTTTAGTCATACTAGCCAAAATGTGCTCGCGAACACCACGGTGCCTTTAATAATGCCATTTGGTGCTCTCGTCATACGAAGAAAATTGTGATTGCGAGCACCACGGTGCTCTTTAAAATGAAATTTGGTGCTCTCATCATACGAGCCAAATAGTAATCGCGAGCACCATGATGCTCTTTAAAATGAAATTTGGTGCTCCCATCATACGAGCCAAATAGTAATCGCGAGCACCATGATGCTCTTTAAAATGAAATTTGGTGCTCTCATCATACGAGCCAAATAGTAATCGCGAGCACCATGATGCTCTTTAAAATTGAATTTAGTGCTCACATCATACGAGCCAAATAGTAATCGCGAGCACCATGATGCTCTTTAAAATGAAATTTGGTGCTCTCATCATACGAGCCAAATAGTAATCGCGAGCACCATGATGCTCTTTAAATTGAAATTTGGTGCTCTCATCATACGAGCCAAATAGTAATCGCGAGCACCACGATGCTCTTTAAAATGAAATTTGGTGCTCTCATCATACGAGCCAAATAGTAATCGCGAGCACCATGATGCTCTTTAAAATGAATTTTGGTGCTCTCATCATACGAGCCAAATAGTAATCGCGAGCACCATGATGCTCTTTAAAATTAAATTTGGTTCTCTCATCATACGAGCCAAATAGTAATCGCGAGCACCATGATGCTCTTTAAAATGAAATTTGGTGCTCTCATCATACGAGCCAAATAGTAATCGCGAGCACCATGATGCTCTTTAAAATGAAATTTGGTGCTCTCATCATACGAGCCAAATAGTAATCGCGAGCACCTCGGTGCTCTTTAAAATGAAATTTGGTGCTCTCATCATACGAGCCAAATAGTAATCGCGAGCACCATGATGCTCTTTAAAATTAAATTTGGTGCTCTCATCATACGAGCCAAATAGTAATCGCGAGCACCATGATGCTCTTTAAATATAAATTTGGTGCTCTCATCATACGAGCCAAATAGTAATCGCGAGCACCATGATGCTCTTTAAAATGAAATTTGGTGCTCTCATCATACGAGCCAAATAGTAATCGCGAGCACCATGATGCTTTTTAAAATGAAATTTGGTGCTCTCATCATACGAGCCAAATAGTAATCGCGAGCACCATGATGCTCTTTAAAATGAAATTTGGTGCTCTCATCATACGAGCCAAATAGTAATCGCAAGCACCATGATGCTCTTTAAAATTGAATTTAGTGCTCACATCATACGAGCCAAATAGTAATCGCGAGCACCATGATGCTCTTTAAAATGAAATTTGGTGCTCTCATCATACGAGCCAAATAGTAATCGCGAGCACCATGATGCTCTTTAAATTGAAATTTGGTGCTCTCATCATACGAGCCAAATAGTAATCGCGAGCACCATGATGCTCTTTAAAATGAAATTTGGTGCTCTCCTCATACGAGCCAAATAGTAATCGCGAGCCCCATGATGCTCTTTAAAATGAAATTTGGTGCTCTCATCATACGAGCCAAATAGTAATCGCGAGCACCATGATGCTCTTTAAAATTAAATTTGGTTCTCTCATCATACGAGCCAAATAGTAATCGCGAGCACCATGAAGCTCTTTAAAAATTAAATTTGGTGCTCTCATCATACGAGCCAAATAGTAATCGCGAGCACCATGATGCTCTTTAAAATTAAATTTGGTGCTCTCATCATACGAGCCAAATAGTAATCGCGAGCACCATGATGCTCTTTAAAATGAAATTTGGTGCTCTCATCATACGAGCCAAATAGTAATCGCGAGCACCATGATGCTCTTTAAAATGAAATTTAGTGCTCTCATCATACGAGCCAAATAGTAATCGCGAGCACCTCGGTGCTCTTTAAAATGAAATTTGGTGCTCTCATCATACGAGCCAAATAGTAATCGCGAGCACCATGATGCTCTTTAAAATGAAATTTAGTGCTCTCATCATACGAGCCATATAGTAATCGCGAGCACCATGATGCTCTTTAAAATTAAATTTGGTGCTCTCATCATACGAGCCAAATAGTAATCGCGAGCACCATGATGCTCTTTAAAATGAAATTTGGTGCTCTCATCATACGAGCCAAATAGTAATCGCGAGCACCATGATGCTCTTTAAATTGAAATTTGGTGCTCTCATCATACGAGCCAAATAGTAATCGCGAGCACCATGATGCTCTTTAAAATGAAATTTGGTGCTCTCCTCATACGAGCCAAATAGTAATCGCGAGCCCCATGATGCTCTTTAAAATTAAATTTGGTGCTCTCATCATACGAGCCAAATAGTAATCGCGAGCACCATGATGCTCTTTAAAATTAAATTTGGTTCTCTCATCATAAGAGCCAAATAGTAATCGCGAGCACCATGAAGCTCTTTAAAAATTAAATTTGGTGCTCTCATCATACGAGCCAAATAGTAATCGCGAGCACCATGATGCTCTTTAAAATGAAATTTGGTGCTCTCATCATACGAGCCAAATAGTAATCGCGAGCACCATGATGCTCTTTAAAATGAAATTTGGTGCTCTCATCATACGAGCCAAATAGTAATCGCGAGCACCATGATGCTCTTTAAAATGAAATTTAGTGCTCTCATCATACGAGCCAAATAGTAATCGCGAGCACCTCGGTGCTCTTTAAAATGAAATTTGGTGCTCTCATCATACGAGCCAAATAGTAATCGCGAGCACCATGATGCTCTTTAAAATGAAATTTGGTGCTCTCATCATACGACCCATATAGTAATCGCGAGCACCATGATGCTCTTTAAAATGAAATTTGGTGCTCTCATCATACGAGCCAAATAGTAATCGCGAGCACCATGATGCTCTTTAAAATGAAATTTGGTGCTCTCATCATACGAGCCAAAAAGTGTTCGCGACTAAACTGTCCCCTGAGATCCATTCTTCAATTGATATTTTGTTGCACGAACCAGAATAATAGTGTTAACATTACAAGTTTCGCCTGTTTTTTTTTTTTTTTTTAGAATCTACAAAAAATAATAGAACATCCCAGTTTTATTAGGAACACGAAAGATGTTAATTCGACTCGACTGTCGATACGTAAATGAGGAATGCAAGCAGCTGCAGCATGCCTGGTGAGCGGTGAACGCCTTGCTATTTCAACACATCAAAGGGAGAGAGTTGCTGTTGTGGATTCTTTAGGGACTTTGCGACATCGTGGTCATGTATCCCCGTGTACTTGGTTGTGCGTGATAACCTGTGTTATTGTGATGGCTGTATTAGTGTGTGAATTTGTAATTCATATGAGGATTGGGAAGGAGGTGGCCGTGGCGTTAAGTTAGGAAGTTCCCTGGTGTATAAGCGGAAAACCACTTCCAGGATGGCGTGCCTTTCCTCAGTCTTGCCTCATGAGGCTGAGTGTACCCTGTTCCAGCCCTCAGACCAGAATTAAATTACTTGGGAGAGCTGGGAATAGAATCCGGGAATCCGCAGTGACAGCCAAGAATACTAGCCACTGCGCAACGAGGTGAACTGTTTAATGGAAAAGACCAGTTAGGATCTTTGCATATACCGTAGGCTTATTAGTTCTTCACGGAACTATGCCTACTTGTTTTCATTTCGTTTCATTAGCTTACTTTCCATTTTTGCAAAAAATGAAAGTAGACTTATGAGATCAACACAGGGCGGAAAAAAGTGTGTCTGTCTGTGTGTGTGTGTGTATGTGTGTGAGTCTGTGTGTGTGTGTGTGTGTGTGTGAGTGTGTGTACTCTGAATGTCTGCCCCCCCCCCCCCCACCGCTATCAATTCGAACACGGCGAACGCGAATTGAACAAAATTTGGTACAAAGGTAGCACTAGCAAAGGACACCTCAGTGTCATTTTTTATATCGCCGCCATCTTGACGGAAACGTAATGGCGGCTACACAAATGTTCAAAGCTTAAATCAAATTACGTCTAACCTAATCATCAGATCTCTACCAAATATTGCAACAACATACCTTTATGGGGGGAGAATCCTTTGAACAAACTAATAGGACATCAGCCTAATAGTTTGCGGATGGCGGCCATCTTTGTGTGAAAATCGATTCCCCCTGTTAATTCGAACACGGTGAAACCGAATGGAACGAAATTTGGTACAGAGGTAGTACCAGCAAAGGGCACCTCAGAGTCATGTTTTATATCGCCGCCATCTTGACGGAAACGTAATGGCGGCCACACAAATGTTCAAAGCTTAAATCAAATTACGACTAACCTAATCATCCGATCTCTACCAAATTTTGCAACAACATACCTTTATGGAGGAAGCATCCTTTGACCAAATTAATAGGTCATTAGCCTAATAGTTTGAGGATGGCGGCCATCTTTGTGTCAAAAATCGATTCCCCCTATTAATTCAAACACGGTGAAACCGAATGGAACAAAATTTGGTACAGAGGTAGCACTAGCAAAGGGCACCTCAGTGTCATGTTTTATATCGCCGCCATCTTGACAGAAACTTAATGGCGGCCAAACAAATGTTCAAAGCTTAAATCAAATTACGACTAACATAATCATCCGATCTCAACCAAAGTTTGCAACAACATACCTTTATGGAGGGAGCATCCTTTGACCAATCTAATAGGTCATTAGCCTAATTGTTTGCGGATGGCGGCCATCTTTGTGTCAAAATCGATTCCCCCTATTAATTCGAACACGGTGAAACCGAATGGAACGAAATTTGGTACAGAGGTAGCACTAGCAAAGGGCACCTCAGTGTCATGTTTTACAGTATATCGCCGCCATCTTGACGGAAACGGTTTGACGGCCACCCAAATGTTAAAAGCTTTAATAAAATTACGACCATCCTAATAATTTGATCTCTACCAGATTTTGCAACAACATGCCTTTTTGTGGAAAGCAGCTTATGACTGACTACAAGGTCATCAGCCCAATAGTTTGCAAATAGCGGCCATGTATGTGTGCAAATCCATTCCCCATATCAATTCAAACACGGTGAAACCGAATTGAATGAAATTTTTGACAGAGGTAGCACTAGCAAAGGGCACCTCATATTCATGTTTAATATCCCTATAGCACGTTGTATTTCAACAAGCTACTGCAACCAACATTCAATTATACTCCTTGAAGAGGACAAAGAGTTATAACAATACCCATGCATTTAGGAGAAAGTAGGCTATATCTTCTTTATTGAACATCTTGTTTTTCTTATTTTCTCACTGTGATCGTATCATTAGGGGGCGATAACCTACATGCTGAAACAACAATTATCATCATCTTGTCCATTGATTTGCATTCAATGCAGAAAAGAAGTTCTGTGGCTTATGAACTTAAATAAAATTATGGTTGGTTCCTCAGTTTAGGGGCTGCGACAACGTGGTCAAGTAGCTTCGTGTACTTTGGGTGTGTGTAGAATCTATCTGATAACCGGTGATAATTGTGATGGCTGTATTATTGTGTGTTATTTTTTTTTAAATTCAAGTAAGGACTGAAAACATTCGATTTTCAGGTAGGTCCATCTTTTGCTATCAAACGCCACCGTCAACGACCAACTAGTTCTGAACTTTGTTACTAGATGCCACCGCAGTCGGCTCCTGGCGACCAACGTTGGAACCTAAGAGCGGTAGTCAAATCTAACCTATAATTTAGCTTCACACAGGTGAAATTAGTGGAAGGTTCTTTATCATGCCATAAATCTCAGACATGGGACTGCCGGCTTTACTTCCCCTCCGAAGGAAGGCATACTGAGGGATTTTAACGCTCTTAAAAAGTCCAACGACTTCGGCCGGGTTTGAACCTGCGATGTTGGGCATAGAAGCTCCGCATGCTACTGTTGGGGATGTGAATGGCAGGTAAACTATTATTAAAAGTGTTTGGTCGGTGGCTCGCCAGGGTTAGGTAATAAAAGTACCTGGTGGATCGACCAATTGTTGGGGATGTGAACGGACTGGACGGCATTATCGGTATCTACTGAGTTTTACCCGGCGGCTATCCGATTGTTGGGGATGTGAATGGAAGGTACTCCGCTCCTCCCCAATTGTTGGGGATGTGGGGCACGTGTCGGCATCGCCGGTATTTACTTTAGTTTACCAGGAGCCTTACATCCAATTGTCGGGGATGTGAATGGTGCCCAACCACCATTTGAAAGGGGTGTTGATTAGTTGGCATCCTTAGCATTTTCGGAGATTTACTGGGATGTATAATCATGGTGTTTTACGAAGAGCTGCGGGACATACTCACCAGACTTACCTGGAGAGCCTTAGCAAGCCAAGCGCTTGCTAGTCGTCTTCACCGTACTGCTTGACAGCATGCAGCAGGAAATACTGGATCTTAACCTAACTATAAGCTAAGGGGGCAGGGTTTTATAACTAACTGAGTGAAATAAAAAGACAAAGCCCTTGACTGTGAAAGAAGGGTTTATTACTACTGACGTGTGATAGATGAGGGAAATAAAATAGGGGGATGGAAAAGGAATTTAGACCGACACACTACTCACCCTACCGTTGATACCAGTCGTCCATGAAGTGGCGTTGGACGCGGCCGCCCATCGAGTGCCGGCTTCCGTAGCACTAACACTCGGCGTCGGTACCCAGGATCAAGAGAGCAAGAGACCGGGCGCGTGGCCACGTCCCGTATTTGTAGATTATCAGCAGTATGTGCAGCAGTACGCTAACTTTCGTTATTGTTGCATAAGATTGTAAGCTAGCGTTTACCGTACTCGCGAATGTAGGCCGTGATTGACTTGCTTCACCCGGCTGTTCGTACAGCTATAGCTCTTCTATGTACCTCTAAATAATTAGGTATATTTGTAGATACAACCTTTATGGAGGGTTGGGATATGGAACAAGACCCCGCTCGGTTTTAGTTATTGTCCCCAATAACTGGACTAGTCGTGGGGTGGTAACGTAGATTTTTCTTCTTACTGTAGTGTTTTTATTTATCTTTCTTCTTTGTAATCTTCTTTTCTTCCTTCTAATCTTCTTTTCTTCCTTCTTCTACTTCTTACGTTTGCCAGTAGTAGGGTGGGTACGTGTGGCGTACTAGGGGGTAGTAGGTGTGGCTTGGTTGGTGTACAGTCACTTGACATTATTTTACATTTCTTTGATTTTTCTGATCTGCATTTCTTAACTTTGTCATCTCATTAGGAGATGTGGTTTTGTTGAACATTTTCTGTGGTATAATTGGTTTGAAGATTAAATGACATTAATTACTTAGTGAAGAGATATGACAAATGAAGTATGCAAAAGGTATTGTAGGAAATTTAGGGTGTAGTCACCCCTCTCGGACTAGTTCACGACCTGCGTCCTACTTCGCCAGCCATGTACTGCATTGAGGGTGCTGTTACAACCTTGATTCTCCTATAATGTGTGGATGATGCTGTGTGAAGTTTAAAGTATAGCTAGCCCTCTCGGATTTGCCTGTTACCTCTGAAGCGTAGTGTAAGGGAAAGGAAAAAAATAGTGTACCGTATTCGTGTATTGCTTCACTAGGTCAGGTGTATCTCGAGGGTGCGCTGATAGCATTAATCTCCTTACAACGAGGGGATGAAAATATAGAGAATCTAGGGTGTGTTACCCTTGTTGTACACGTCTACGGATTGCGTAATTATCCAGTTATCCGTGCACTGCCGTGGGGGTGCATTTACCATGTAGATTTCCCTATGAAGTTAGAAGTGTTATTTTAAAGTTAGAAAGTGGAAGAGATGCTTTTGCGGTTAATATTAGAGAAATTGGCTTGAGCGTAAAGAGAAGAGATAGATTTATGGCTAACTCTGCCTATATACGGCTTTCCGTATAACTAAGCTGTGGTTATGTTTCTTCTTTTTCGTCGATTGTCGACGCCTCTTCTTGCACCACGGCTGACTTGCATTCGTCTTGTTGTCACGTTCTATTATTGGGGGAATACAGGAATTGTCATCTTAGTAATTGTCTGGAATCAGAAAGTGATATTAATTCCTGCTCATATTGGGGTGGTTATTACCTTGCCGTACCAGATAAACTGGTGTTCCTATATTTTTATGATATTTCGTGTTGCGCTTGTTATTATTAATAAATGTCTGCATTTTTAACTTATATGCTAATATATGTTACATACTACTTTGTGACATATGCCCCTTCATATATCCATATTCGCCGTACTTTGCTATACTTCTCCCTATACTTATATTCTCTTCAATGTTTCATTATTATCTCCCATTAACATCGTACTTCGCTATACTTTCTTTATATACTTACATACTCTTCAAAGTTTCATTATTATTTCTCATTACCGTCATACTTCGCTATACTTCCTTTATATACTTATATACTCTTCAAAGTTTCATTGTTATTTCTCATTACCGTTGTACTTCGCTATACTTCCTCTATATACTTGTATACTCTTCGTACTTCGTTTAAGCAGTACATTCGGTTCATTTACTCCTTTAATGCAGACATTGTATCAATAAAAATTCGCAATATGTTCTATTATGATTTCAATGGTTTAAGTGATTTTAATGCTGTGACTGTGAGGCTGCAGCAATTATATTGCCTTTATGGGCTTAATTTATAATACATACTGTATTTAGTCAATTTATGCTCAGCTTAAATGGGTTGTTTAGCCGCAAGTCTCTTATTAATTTCGTGACTGTACATCACTTTGGAGATTACGGAATAATAGTTAACAAACACTCCTGTAAAAAATAACCTGGTGATTAACATGTGCATTCATATGCTTATACAGTAGCATGCCACATAAAATGAAAAGAATGGGGTATAGTTGGGTTTAGGGGTAGGGGTTGGTAGGGGTTTGTTAGTATTTATTGCTATTCTCTAATGCTAAACCGAAGATTATTTGAGATTCCCTTACTAGCTACGAACTTTGCAAGTTAGTTACTGAATGCAATAGTTCATAAATTGGGATGCTTTCTAAATTTTATTATTAGCTAATGTGCTATGTGCACTATATATACAATTATGGGTGACAAGAACCTATGTAAAGGCTAGAGTCCCTTGGGGGCATAAAGAAATAAAAATGGTAAAAATTAATCCCGTAATGCTAGTCTAATGGCATGCAACTAACGGATTTGCCAGCAGTTACCCCGGGGTCCGTTTGCGATGTTTTTGTCTAAAACACTTTATGTGTCAACTCTTGTAACTATGCTTAATTGCTAATCGGAAAAAATGGTGGGTGATATATATATATATATATATATATATATATATATATATATATATATATGGCAAGGCTGTATAACGTTAATCTGGCGCGTAAGCTAATAGTGCCAGGAGTTGAACCTATGATATCTGGCTTTCGCTCGTGTGCGTGTTCCCGCTGAGCTAGCACCACGGTGTCGGGTTTAACATCCCCACTTGGCGGACGGTGTGTCCAGCACGTGTTTGCCATGAGTCTCAGCTGATTGTGTTTGAAGTTAAATGTAAGCATTTCTCCTGAGGTCTAATTGTGTAACAGAAGAAATGGCAGTGTGTGTTAACCTAATGTGTATACATACTAACCGCTGTGGCACCTTACAGAAATGTGTGTGTAAGTGTAAGAATGTGTAATTGCAAGGTTTCCTCCCGCTTCTATGTATTCAGTTTGCCAACTCTACCTTCCACTTGGTTACACAAATATTTACTCGAAAGAAAATGGCCTACGACAATATACAAGATATAATCGCACTGCTGTAATAAAATACATATTTAGTTGCTTATTCTAACTTATCCTATGGGATATCACAGTCTTATCATAGGTATATTATAAGAGTATTTATTTGGGGGGTTAATCTTAAATACTGAGCGATCTTCTTAACAGAGTAGGGTGGTTTAAAATGCTTGGCCGCGAGAGGCTTCTCTCGTGAATTACCAATAGGGGTGGGTAGGGTGGGATTATATACTTGTTGTGGAGAGAAAAATTATTCTGTACATTATTCTTCTAAAAAAGATCCGCTACTTTGTTTATTTTTCTCTACTCGCTTGGCTTAAGAGGTTTTTACTGGCGATCTAACCACGGAAGCTCGTTGTATGAGTTTCTTCCAAAATCGTGGTACCAGGAGCCCCTACCAATTGTTGGGGATGTGAATGGCAGGTAAACAATTATTAAAAGTGTTTGGTCGGTGGCTCGCCAGGGTTAGGTAATAAAAGTACCCGGTGGCTCGACCAATTGTTGGGGATGTGAATGGACTGGACGGCATTACCGGTATCTACTGAGTTTTACCCGGCGCCTATCCGATTGCTGGGGATGTGAATGGAAGGTATTCCGCTCCTCCCCAATTTTTAGGGATGTGACTGGGGCACGTGTCGGCATCGCCGGTATTTACTTTAGTTTACCAGGAGCCTTACACCCAATTGTCGGGGATGTGAATGGTGCCCAACCACCATTTGAAAGGGGTGTTGATTAGTTGGCATCCTTAGCATTTTCGGAGATTTACTGGGATGTATAATCATGGTGTTTTACGAAGAGCTGCGGGACATACTCACCAGACTTACCTGGAGAGCCTTAGCAAGCCAAGCGCTTGCTAGTCGTCTTCACCGTACTGCTTGACAGCATGCAGCAGGAAATACTGGATCTTAACCTAACTATAAGCTAAGGGGGCAGGGTTTTATAACTAACTGAGTGAAATAAAAAGATAAAGCCCTTGACTGTGAAAGAAGGGTTTATTACTACTGACGTGTGATAGATGAGGGAAATAAAATAGGGGGATGGAAAAGGAATTTAGACCGACACACTACTCACCCTACCGTTGATACCAGTCGTCCATGAAGTGGCGTTGGACGCGGCCGCCCATCGAGTGCCGGCTTCCGTAGCACTAACACTCGGCGTCGGTACCCAGGATCAAGAGAGCAAGAGACCGGGCGCGTGGCCACGTCCCGTATTTGTAGATTATCAGCAGTATGTGCAGCAGTACGCTAACTTTCGTTATTGTTGCATAAGATTGTAAGCTAGCGTTTACCGTACTCGCGAATGTAGGCCGTGATTGACTTGCTTCACCCGGCTGTTCGTACAGCTATAGCTCTTCTATGTACCTCTAAATAATTAGGTATATATGTAGATACAACCCTTATGGAGGGTTGGGGTATGGAACACTACCAACTATGCCACCGAAGCCGCATATAAAATTATAAGGCTACTGTTCTTATCATAAGTTGTATGCCATTAGTTCCTAATTAAGGACTTAGTTTAAAAGTTGATTATTTTCCAGCTATGTATGAATGAGAATATTACTGAGATAGAGGCACACGAAGAGCCTTGTTCCACCAAGAAACCACTCCCCCTGCCATATGACCTGCAGATTACGAGATAATGCGTGATCGATGTGACGTTCCTCATCAGCTGTTAATCTTGGACTCCTTGAACGGGGAATCTGTCTCTTGGATCAGACAGCTACTCAATTGTCCTTCCGAGCCTGAGTGCACCCCGTTCCATCCCTCACGTTAGTTATAATGTAAGTGTAAGCTGAGACACTGTGACGACTCACGGACAGGGTGAAGACTGTGGAAATGAATGTGAAGATAATAACATAGAGAGTGAGAGTGGAAATAAACGTTGACTGTTTATAATATAATACAATACAATACTATACTCATTCCATTCCTGACCCGGTCGGAGACTGGAAGCAGGCTGTGGATTTTCATTTTTTAGCCGATTTTCAATTCTGAAAAAATAGGCTTATGAGATCACCTTTTGTCCGTGTGTGTGTGCGTGCGTGTGTGTGTGTGATTCGTGTGTGTGTCCCCCCCCCCTAATAAAATCTAAACGGCAGGAGCGATTTCAATGAAACTCGGAAAGTTCATAGCACTATTCCCGGCGACCTCGACCGTGCCCTTCAAATTTTGTTACGACTCACCAATCCAACATGGCGGCTGTGCGAAATATTTCACCAGCATTCAATATCTCTGAAACTATTACCGATATTACCCTGACATTTTCTAATGTGATAGAGGGAACTACTATAAGTTCACTTATGTGACTTTTGAAAACCTGGTAACTACAAAACCAACATGGAGGCCAAGCGAATTTGCGACTTTTAAATAGACGTTTCTCGCGATTTGACCAACCAAATGCAATGAAATTTGGTACAGTATATGTTTATATACATTGTAATACACCGACATCTAACTTCGTTCAATTGTTTACATAATCACAAGATGGCGGATGTGCGAAATATTTCGCCGGCATTCTATATCTCTGAAACTATTAGCGGTATCTCCCTAAAATTGTGTACGGAGATAAAAGGCACTACTGGAAGTCCATCTATAAGACTTTCAAAAACCGGTTAACTACAAAAAGAACATGGCGGCCAAGCGAATTTGAAAATTTCAAATAGACCTTTCTCGCGATTTAATGTTCCAAGCTCACTGAAACCTGGTACAGGAAATATTTATACACATTGTAATCCACTGGTATATAATTTAGTTCAATTGTTTACATAACCTCAAGATGGCGGCAGTGCGAATTTTAAAATTAAGTTTTTATTTCTGGGGATGTAGTCATGCGATCGAAGTAAAAGTTTGAATAATGAACCTACGCAATAATTTTCCTTTAATGGTACATGACTCTATGGCCTATACATTTAACAATCCAACATGGCGACCATCCGAAATATTTAGACGATACTGAATATCTACGAATCTATTTTAGCAATCAAACTGCATTTTTTAATGTTCATAGGGGCTATGAACTTAAGTTCACCTATAGGACTTTAAATAACCTGGTGATCACAAATCCAACATGGAGGTGACGCGAATTATAAATATTCACATGGACGTTTCTCGCAATTTAACCATCCGAGTGCAGTGAAACTTGGTACAGTAAATCCTTATACGAATGTTAATCCACTGGCATCTAATTTATTTCAATTGTTTCCATAACCTCAAGATGGCAGCTGTGAAAAATTTTAAAATCTCCTTGTTTTTTCTTGTGTCCTAATTATGCGATTGAAGTTTGAATACTACACGTTCACAATAATCTGCATGTAACGGTACATAACTCTAGGACCTACATATATAAAATCCAACATGGCGACCATCCGAAATATTTAGTCGGTTCTTAATATCTACGAATCTATTACAGCAATCAAACAGAAATTGTGTATGTTGATAGTGGCAATTAACATAAGTAGGATATATGAAAATAGGCTGTATAGTTCTTCACGGAACTACTTGTTCACAATACAATATATGACGTGACGTGATATTACATTTTAAGTTTGAAATTATTTGCAATGTATTTTATCCCAATATAGGTTCTGTACCAAGAGCTATTTATTTCATCACATAGAAAATATATTTAATTGGTGGGAGAATTTTGAAACTGGAACCACCAGTAAAATATATGAAAACTGGCTATTCAGTTCTTCACGGAACTATTTGTTACGAGTATACAGTATACAGAATTTTTCCCTTCTGCCACAACAAAGAATTGATTTCTATATTACCGGCAATCATTTTACTGTGAAAAGAAATGAACGAAGGTCGAAGAATATTTATTACATGTTTTTTTATTAGTGATAAATTTCACAGAGTGGTAGTGACATATTTATATAAAGCGTGATCAAAACGTTTCCGTTTGGGGGCGTTGCTACGGGAAGGTCTGAAGCAAGTGGATACCCCGGGCGTTGAATGCCGAACAAAAAGCACACATGATGGTTGTTTGCCTGCAGCACCTGATGCTTTTCAATGTTGAAGGCAACATGTTCCTGAAGTGCATTGTTGCTGGCACGAAAGCTGATGCCACCACTGGGAACCGGAATCGAAATTGTCGACGATGTAGTGGTGTCATCTATCGCCCCCTCGTCCCAAGAAGTTCAAGAGTCTACTATCTACTGGAAAGGTGATGTTCACCTTGATCTTTGATTACCCGGGCCCATTGCTTATTGATTTCAAGGAACCTGGTGCCTCCTTCACTGGGGAGCGGTACTGCGCAACACTGGAGAGTAATAATATCTTACCGTGTTCAATTAAAGCGAAACGTACAGAAACACTGTGACAAAGGGTGCTGCTGCTTCATGATAACGCACGTCCTCATACCACAGAGGTAAAACGCAGAAGTTACGCCAACTCAAATGGGAGATACTCAAACATTCGCACTATTGTCCTGATCTCTCCTCATGTGATTATCACACCTTCGGTCCCTTAAGAAAGACCTTGAAGGGTCGATGATTCCTGTCGGATGAGGATGTGCAGCGGTTACGCAGCAGGACACGGTGTTTTACCACATGGGGAGCTGCAACAAGGTGCATCGGTGTGATGAGTGCCTCTGCTCACGGTAATTTTGCCTAATTAGCATACCTATTTTGGTCTGTACGAGCGTGAAACGGAACATTCTTGATCACACCTTATTCTTAGCGGCAATTTCATACTTAGTTCTTATCTATAATGTAGAAAAGTTGAAATAACTATTTCAGAAGAATGGCATTTTGAAATAGTTGACGGTTGTGTGTGTGTGTGTGTGAGGGTGGGGAAGAAGTTTACACTAATGTAGGCCTACGTGCAGGAAATAGGCGATCTGAGATATATTGATTTCATGTTTTTCATCTTTCATGATCAACGAAGATACTTGAGATGTATAAACAGTATTCAATACTATCACATTGGAGGTGCACTAATGGGCGCTGAGGTACAATGTGAGCGCGCACACTGCTTGTTACTTCCCCTATCTGTGACATAAAGACCGGAAAGTGTTTCGTAAGCGAGCTATAATATGAAGCTAATAAGATCGTTGAGTTACACAATATTGAATCGACTCTCGGCGCGTGATGTTCAGAATGATAGGTGAGATTAGTTCAAAAATTGGCCCTTAGGATACCTGTAAGATGTTTCTTAACCCAGTTGTGCTCAGCTTTCAAGTTATCATCTTATGTAAGAATGGTAAGTTGAATATTAACAAGCCATGAAGGCTTATGATAAGATAGCCTATAGGTGTAGACGAAGGAGAAGCATTTGACTTATGGTCCTCTAGTATTGTCTGTCTGTCTATCTTTCTGTGTATCCTTATGTACGCCTATAACTCATGTTCGAATGCTTGGTGCATCGTAAAATTAGGTATGGTAAACATGAGTCAATACACCAATCATTTATAAAACTCTTCACCGTACATTTCATACAGTAGAAGGGTGGATATAGGGAAAAACTTCTCAAAATACATGCTAAAATAGGCGAAATATAAAAATTATCCTAGAAGGACGACCAAAGCATATGTTGCACTTCTCAATGTGAGACACAAAATTCGCGAGTCTATAAAGGGTCTCCGAAAACCACATTATAAGGCCCTTAAATTAACAGTGTGTGAGATATTCCCAGAAAACTAACTTCGTTTTGATAAACTTATGAAGGAATGACAAGCCGCTAACCATTGAAACAGTAGCTCAATTGATAATGTCTGGTGCGTCTCTAAAAGCAACAGTACTTAAAAGGGACGTAACACAAATAACATTATTATTATTATTATTATTATTATAATGTCTGGTGTTAACACCGGACACCGTTCGAAGAACGGGTACTTCTGCTAGTATTTCATAAATAAATAAATACACAAATATAAAAAAGTCAACCCCTGGCACTATACAGCCCACGACGGGACAATAAATAAATAAATAAATATATGAATTTATGAATGAAATATGAATAAATGAGAAAATGAGCAAATGAATAAATAAATAAATACTTAAATGAACAAATTAATAAATTAATAAATAAAGGAACAAATTCATAAGTAAATAAATGATTACATAAACAAACAAATGAATAAATGAATAAATAAATGAACAAATGAATAAATGAACAAATGAATAAATGAATAAATTAATAAATATATAAATGGGCAAATGAATGAATGATAAATAAATGTAAAAATGAATAAATAAATTAACAAATGAATAAATGCATAAATTAATACATAAATGGACGAATTAATAAATGAATAAATAAATGAACACATGAATGAATGAATGATAAGTAATTGAATGAATAAATATATGAATAAATGAATTAATGAAGAAATAATGAACAAATGAATAAATAAATAAATAAATAAATAAATAAATAAATAAATGAACAAATGAATAAATGAGTGAATGAATTAATAAATGAATGAATGAATGAATAAATGAACAAATGAATAAAAATATATATGAATAAATAAATGAATAAATACTGTATATTGTCTAATCTGAGAGATATGAATAGATAATATAAGTGTTAATGATTGTTAAAGTAAATAACTGTGATAAGATTTGTCTTCTGAATAATATAGATGTCAAAAAGCCTGAGGAGTCGTAAAGAAAATGTAAAAGTGTTGTTATAATGAGACGGCACACGTCCAGTTCTTCTGGATTTTACTTTTGAATTTTGCCGCTCTAATAGTTGTCCACAGGTGAGGAGGTTGGTTGGTGGTTGGTTGGTTCCTCAGTTTAGGGGCTGCGACAACGCGGTCATGTAGGCCCGTGTACTTTGGGTATATGTAGAATTTGTCTGATAACCGGTGTTAATTGTGATGACTGTATTAAGTGTGTGTTATTTGTAATTCTGGTAAGGACATTGTAGACGATCAATTTTAAGTAGTTTCCACTTTTGAAAAAAAAAAAAAAAAAAAAAAAAAAAAAAAATTGCTAGTCAACGACACCTAGCTGTGAACTTGGTTACTAGATGCCAGCGCAACAGACACCTGGTGGCGATCGTTGGAACTTATACAGCGTTAATCGAATCCAACCTACTCATTTAGCTTCACACAATTGTAGTTAGTGGAAAGTTCTATTCCATGCCATAAACCTGTGACATGTGTCCGCTGGCTTTACTTCTCCTCCAAGAGAGGCATACTGAGGTATTTTAACGTGCTTAAAAATCCGACGACTTCGGCTGGGTTTGAACCCGCGATCTTGGGCATAGAAGCTCAGCATGCTACCAACTACCAGGTGAGTAGGCACACTGCTATGATGATGCGTATTGTTAGGTAACCTCTTGATGACCGGCATGACGGGTTGTGTTCTCTGACTGAAAAGGATCGATCTCATGTCTTTGTTGGCACATCGGAGACCTACATTAAGGACACATGGTCGCGGTCACACTAAAACTGAGCACAATAATATAATTTTCTTTGAGGCCACCTTTCTCCTATAGGCTACCATTAATCTCACACCATTGATACTTTAGACATGCATTTAGTGATATCTCCTCAATCCAGGGTATTTTAAGGTGCGCAAATGCGAGGAGCCGTGTCAGTAGATTTACTGGCACGTTAAAGATCCCATTCCGGGCAATCAGGGGTGTCACAGCAATAACATTATTGTGAATATTCTATCTAGAAAATAATGTTATTGTGATTCAAATGTCCATTTCATATAAGATGAATTTCAAATTAAAGCTAAAAGTAGTTTTAGAGAATATTTTAATCTCTTTAGGTAGGTCTACACATGGTTCATGGTGAAGTCAAGTCCTAGTTCGTGAACCATAGGCAACGGCTGAATGGTTCTGATATTCTGGATACACGTTACTATGAAATACACACATCAAAAAAAGTTTTGCATCACCTCGGTTCCAAGAGTTCCGGAACCGTTAAATACAAAGGGAATAGAGATCAACACAAACAACATTTCAGCTCGTTTTATTGCTCATGAGACCCACACATTGCATGTTGTACCATCATACAGCTAGACTTTCAGCATTTGTGGTCCAGATTGCAGTACACACCACTACCTCTAATACCCAGTAGCACGTCCTCTTGCATTGATGCATGCCTGTATTCGCCGTGGCATACTATCCACAAGTTCATCAAGACACTGTTGGTCCAAATTGTCCCACTCCTCAACGACAATTCGGCGTAAATCTCTCAGAGTGGTTGGTGGGTCAAGACGTCCATAAACAGCCCTTTTCAACATATCCCAGGCATGTTCGATAGGGTTCATGTCTGGCGAACATGCTGGCCACTGTAGTCGAGCGATGTCGTTATCTTGAAGGAACGCATTCACAAGATGTGCACGATGAGGTCGAGAATTGTCGTCCATGAAGACAAATGCCTCTCCAATATTCTGCCGATATGGTTGCACTATGGGTCGGAGGATGTCATTCAGGTATCGTAAAGCCGTTTCGGAGCCTTCCATGATCACCAGTGGCGTACGTCGGCCCCACATAATGCCACCCCAAAACATCAGGGAACCACCACCTTGCTGCACTCGCTGGACAGTGTGTCTAAGACGTTCAGCCTGACCAGGGTGCCTCCAAACACGTCTCCGACGATTGTCTGGTTGAAGGCATATGCGACACTCATCGGTGAAGAGAACGTGATGCCAATTCCGTGGGGTCCATTCAGCATGTTGTTGGGCCCATCTGTACCGCGCTGCATGGTGTCGGGGTTGCAAAGCTGGACCTCGCCATGGACGTCGGGAGTGAAGTTGCGCATCATGCAGCCTATTGCGCACAGTTTGAGTTGAAACACGACGTCCTGTGGCTGAACGAAACGCATTATTCAACATGGTGGCATTGCTGTCAGGGTTCCTCCGAGCGGCAATCCGTAAGTAGCGGTCATCCACTACAGTAGTAGCCCTTGGGCGGCCTGAGCGAGGCCTGTCATCGACAGTTCCTGTATCTCTGTACCTCCTCCATGTCCGAACAACATCGCTTTGGTTCACTCTGAGACGCCTGGAAACTTCCCTTGTTGAGAGCCCTTCTTGACACAAAGTAACAATGCGGACGCGATCGAACTGCGGTATTGACCTTCTAGGCATGGTAGAACTACAGACAACATGAGCAGCGTACCTTCGTCCTGGTGGAATGACTGGAACTGATCGGCTGTCGTACCCCCTCCGTCTAATAGGCCCTGCTCATGCATGGTTGTTTACATCTTTGAGCAGTTTTAGTGACATCTATGAACAGTCAAAGGGACTGTATCTTGGATACAATATACACAGTCAACGTCTATATGCCGGAGATCTGGGAACCGAGGTGATGCAAAACTTTTTTTGATGTGTGTAGAAGTGAGTATCCTGGATATACAGTATACTGAGCCTCGGCCCTCCTTGTACACAGGCGGTTAGGACTACCTAACTCACTTGTTTGTTCCCTGAGGTGATACTCATGGCGCCCTGTGAAAGAAATGCTAGAAACCAGCCTCACTTGTACTTCTTAAACCTGCTAAAAATGTCATGAGCAATCCTCGGACCTATGGGATTGATGGAGTCCCACTCCCACCTGACAGATCAGTGACTCCTTGGAAACGAATAGCCCATGGAACTGGTATTCGATGGGATGCAATTAATATCGAGGATGGTTATGGAAGGAAGAAAGTAGAGCTAGATGGGTCAGAAAGTAGGAAAATTCCAAGTTTGAGGCATTTAGAGGGCCGGAACTTGGAAAAAGTATATCCCAGTTTATAGATAATTCACTTTCCCTCACATATTTAAGACGGGGGAAAAATGTTTCTCCTCCCCCCAATACTTCCAGGTGTCCTTAAGGGAATCATACAGCCTAATAACCCAAAGCAATAACGATTCTAATATTATAAACGTGCCTGTCAGTAACCTTGTACAACAATTATACATCTCCAAGAAGACACACACATCTTGCTCTTAGAAGTCACATCACTTAGTCGTCCTCTTGTACTCTTCGGGTGTCGAGGTTTTCCAAAAAGAGCGCCAGGTTTTCTGTCTCTGGTCAGTTGTTTGGCCTGATTCCACGACATTCCCCTCGCTTCCACTGCGCCTCTGACGCCTTCCTACCATTTTTGACTATGTTTCCCCCTCGGTCTGGTGCCTTTCATTCATGCTCCATAGACAACCACACAACCTAACAGTGTGGCGCGAAGAACTGGCGGAAATTGGAATGAAGATCAACACCACCAAGACCCAGACCATGCTGATTTCGCGAGAAGCACAGTGCGCAGTATTACAGTAACCTGGGAGAAATTAGCCTGGAGCAAGTAGAAACGTTTAAGTACTTGGGGGTCACACTATAACATGATGGTAAGATAGATGCGGAAATTAATAACAGGACATAGGCTAGAGGAAAATTATTCAATGCTCTGAAAACAAATTTCCTCAACAACAAGGAAATCTCCAAGGCAACAAAATTGGCTATCTTCAGGTCAGTCTTCGCGCCTACTCTAACTTACAGCTGTGAAACCTGGTGCCTTACATCGAAACACAGAAGCAAGATACAAGCCACAGAAATGAGATACCTGAGGAAAATTGAAGGAAAGACACGGAGGGATAGAATCAGGAACAAGACCATAAGATCTGGCCTAGGAGTAGAGCCCCCTACAGCAAAGAATAGAGGCGAGCCAGCTGAGATAGTTTGGACATGTCCTCAGGATGCCTAAATTACGAATCGCTGGAGTTGTTAGAAGTAAAGTTTTAAATTTTCAAAATCAAATCGTATCTATTTTTATGCATCTTTCAAAATTTGGTTCTTGCTTTGTGCCGATCTTCAAAGTGCCCCTTAAATCCCCCATGTTTATTGGAATATTTGGACTTTTCTTTTTCTAAAGTGGGTGTTAAACCTTCGGTTACAAATTGAAACAGACTCATTTCCAGATCATTAATTAATTAAGTATTGTTATTTCATTAGCCTACTTTCGATTTTTGCAAAAAAATGAAAGTAGACTTATGAGATCAACACAGGGCGAAAAAAGTGTGTCTGTCTGTGTGTGTGTGTGTGTATGTGTGTGTGTGAGTCTGTGTGTGTGTCTCTGTGTGTGTGTGTGTGTGTGAGTCTGTGTGTGTGTGTCTGTGTGTGTGTGAGTGTGTGTACTCTGAATGTCTGTCCCCCCCCTATCAATTCGAACACGGTGAATGCGAATTGAACGAAATTTGGTACAAAGGTAGCACTAGCAAAGGACACATCAGTGTCATGTTTTATATCGCCGCCATCTTGACGGAAACGTAATGGCGGCCACACAAATGATCAAAGCTTAAATCAAATTACGACTAACCTACTCATCCGATCTCTACCAAATTTTGCAACAACATACCTTTATGGGGGAAGCATCCTTTGACCAAACCAATAGGTCATCAGCGTAATAGTTTGCGGATGGCGGCCATCTTTGTGTGAAAATTTATTCTCCCTATTCATTCGAACATGGTGCAACCGAATGGAACGAAATTTGGTACAGAGGTAGTACTAACAAAAGGCACCTCAGTGTCATGTTTTATATCGCCGCCATCTTGACGAAAACGTAATGGCGGCCACACAAATGTTCAAAGCTTAAATCAAATTACGACTAACCTAATCATTCTCTACCAAATTTTGCACAACATACCTTTATGGGGGGAGCATCCTTTGACCAAACTAATAGGTCATCAGCGTAATAGTTTGCGGATGGCGGCCATCTTTGTGTGAAAATCGATTCCCCCTATTAATTCGAACACGGTGCAACCGAATGGAACGAAATTTGGTACAGAGGTAGTACTAACAAAAAGCACCTCAGTGTCATGTTTTATATCGCCGCCATCTTGACGGAAACGTAATGGCGGCCACACAAATGTTCAAAGCTTAAATCAAATTACGATTAACCTAATCATCCGATCTCTACCAAATTTTGCAACTACATACCCTTATAGAGGAAGCATCCTTTGCCCAAATGAATAGGTCATTAGCCTAATAATTTGCGGATGGCGGCCATCTTTGTGTGAAAATCAATTCCCCCTATTAATTCAAACACGGTGAAACCGAATGGAACGAAATTTGGTACAGAGGTAGCACTAGCAAAGGGCATCTCAGTGTCATGTTTTATATCGCCGCCATATTGACAGAAACGTAATGGCGGCCACACAAATGTTCAAAGCTTAAATCAAATTACGACTAACCTACTCATCCGATCTCTACCAAATTTTGCAACAAGATACCTTTATGGGGGGAGCATCCTTTGACCAAACCAATAGGTCATCAGCGTAATAGTTTGCGGATGGCGGCCATCTTTGTGTGAAAATTTATTCTCCCTATTAATTCGAACATGGTGCAACCGAATGGAACGAAATTTGGTATAGAGGTAGTACTAACAAAAGGCACCTCAGTGTCATATTTTATATCGCCGCCATCTTGACGAAAACGTAATGGCGGCCACACAAATGTTCAAAGCTTAAATCAAATTACGACTAACCTAATCATTCTCTACCAAATTTTGCACAACATACCTTTATGGGGGGAGCATCCTTTGACCAAACTAATAGGTCATCAGCGTAATAGTTTGCGGATGGCGGCCATCTTTGTGTGAAAATCGATTCCCCCTATTAATTCGAACACGGTGCAACCGAATGGAACGAAATTTGGTACAGAGGTAGTACTAACAAAAGGCACCTCAGTGTCATGTTTTATATCGCCGCCATCTTGACGGAAACGTAATGGCGGCCACACAAATGTTCAAAGCTTAAATCAAATTACGATTAACCTAATCATCCGATCTCTACCAAATTTTGCAACTACATACCCTTATAGAGGAAGCATCCTTTGCCCAAATGAATAGGTCATTAGCCTAATAATTTGCGGATGGCGGCCATCTTTGTGTGAAAATTAATTCCCCCTATTAATTCAAACTCGGTGAAACCGAATGGAACGAAATTTGGTACAGAGGTAGCACTAGCAAAGGGCATCTCAGTGTCATGTTTTATATCGCCGCCATATTGACAGAAACGTAATGGCGGTCACACAAATGTTCAAAGCTTAAGTTAAATTACGACTAACATAACCATCCGATCTCTACCAAACTTTGCAACAACATACCGTTATGGAGGGAGCATCCTTTGACCAAACTAATAGGTCATCAGCGTAATAGTTTGCGGATGGCGGCCATCTTTGTGTGAAAATCGATTCCCCCTATTAATTCTAACACGGTGCAACCGAATGGAACGAAATTTGGTACAGAGGTAGTACTAACAAAAGGCACCTCAGTGTCATGTTTTATATCGCCGCCATCTTGATGGAAACGTAATGGCGGCCACACGATTGTTCAAAGCTTAAATCAAATTACGATTAACCTAATCATCCGATCTCTACCAAATTTTGCAACTACATACCTTTATGGAGGGAGCATCCTTTGACCAATCTAATAGGTCATTCGCCTAATAGTTTGCGGATGGCGGCCATCTTTGTGTCAGAATCGATTCCCCCTATTAATTCAAACACGGTGAAACCGAATGGAACGAAATTTGGTACAGAGGTAGCACTAGCAAAGGGCACCACAGTGTCATGTTTTATATCACCGCTATCTTGACGGAAACGTAATCGCGGCCACCCAAATATTAAAAGCTAAAATGTAATTACGACCAACCTAATAATCTAGTCTCTACCAAATTTTGCAACACCATATCGTTTTGTGGGAAACATATTCTGACCAAACTGCAAGAACATCAGCCCAATAGTTTGCAGATGGTGGTCAAGTATGTGTGCAAATCGATTCCCCCTATGAATTCAAACACGATGAAACCGAATTGAACGAAATTTGGTACAGAGGTAGCACTAGCAAAGGGCACCTCATATTCATGTTTAATATCCCTATAGCACGTTGTATTTCAACAAGCTACTACAACCAACATTCAATCATACTCCTTGAAAAGGACAAAGAGTTATAACAATACCCATGCATTTAGGAGAAAGTAGGCTATATGTTCTTTACTGAACATCTTGTTTTTGTTATGAGAAAATTCAAGAAACATTTTTAACATTTTTTAGAAAAACTAATTAAAGACACATAATTTTGAGCCAGTTTCATTTTGTAGCTGAAGGTTTTACACCCACTAAAAACGAAAAGTCCAAACATTCCAATAAACATGGAAAATTTGAGGGACACTGTGAAAATCATCACAAAGCAAGATCCAAATATTGAAAAATGCATAAAAATAGTTACGATTTGATTTTGAAAATTCAAAACTTTACTTCTAACAGCAAGATTCATGTGTTACCTTGGAAATGTATTTAATTGTTGTACAAGATCTATGACTATCTATTTCTGTCAGTTAAAATCGAGACAGCCTTGTTTGAGGAAAGAGAGATTATAGTTTGACTAACATATAGAGTTTTTCTAATTTATGGCATGTAAAAGAACCTTCCACTAATTACACTTGTGTGAAGCTAAATTATAGGTTAGATTTGACTAACGATCATAGGTTCGAACGTTCGTCGCCAGGAGCTGACTGCTGTGGCATCTAGTAACCAAGTTCAGAACTAGTTGTCCTTTACGGTGGTTTTTGGTATCAAAAGTAGGAACTACTTAAAAATTGAATTTCTGCAGTCCTTACTTGAATTAAAAACAGATTACACACGCACTAATACAGCCATCACAATTAACACCGGTTATCAGACAGATTCTACATACACCCCAAGTACACGGGGTTACATGACCCTGTTGGTCAGCTCCTAAACCGAGGAACCAACCAGAGTTTTTCTAAGTTATAGCCGTTTATAAAATTTGATTTTAAGATGTTCAACAAAAATCGATCCACCTAAAATCCAATATAAATGAATACAAAGTTTATTTTAGCGCTTTATTTATTTATGCAACTACCGTACCTTACAAGTTTTGTGAGAATAAAAAGACAACACTAGTAAGTTTATTTTTAGGTATTCTACTTTACATCTTTTGATTACAATAAGAATAAATCTCTCTGAGCTTTTACAAGCGCCTGAAGTCTTTACCAACTAGGACAGGGTCGTGCTTAATTCAAAACAAAGCGTATTTTTCGTTTAATTACGCATATTTTTCAGAGAATTATTATTAATTCGTGGACCCGTGCGAGAACTCGAGTGTAATGGGTTGTGTGCGCCCCATGTGTACAGACTACCCACCCAGCCCTAGTGCTATGCAGGCTGTACGCGAAACAGTTCTGCCAGAGGGTATCGTCTTGTTTATTTGTTTAAAAGCACTTTATAAACAAAGAAATATATTTCCGTTGACTTTTCAAGAAATGCAAGATTCTGTGCTGGTCCCGTGGTGTTGGGGTAGCGCGCCTGCCTCTCACACGAAGGCCCCAGGTTCGATTCCCGGCTCCGTCAGAGATTTTATAAACTGACGTGAGGACTGGAAAGGGGTGCATTCAGCCTCGTGAGGACAATTGAGTAGCTGTCTGACAGTGAAAACCAAGATTAACGGCTGAGGGGAACCGATGTACTGATCACGTGTCACCCCAATATCTGCAGGCCAAATGGCTGGGCAGCGGGCGCTTGGTAGGCCTAGGCCCTTCATGGGCTGTAGTGACAGGGGTTACAAAAAATCCTGTACTACTGAGACGATTTGGAAGATTTTGGTACAAACCACACCTTCTAACTCCCTCTGGTTTAGGAGCTTGAGTTTTGTGAAACATACACCTCAGTGTATTATATAATAAGATTTTTCACACTTAAAAATCGGAACACTTTTATTAATATTCGAGATGCCGAGATAGGCTCCTTTAAATCGGGACTGTCCCATTTTTTTCGGGACGTATGGTCACCGTATTCATGACAGGCAGTGTATTAATATTAGAATCGTTATTGTTTCTGCTTCTTAAGTTGTATGTTCCCTCTGAAACTACGAGTAAGTTACTATCAAAGCCTACTATCAGAAAAGCCAGCGTAAGTCGCCATGGAATTGGACTTCAATAGTACGTGGCTTCACGGGCATGGATATGAAAAAATAATAAATATATTTGTTAGATTGTAAACTAAACTTTTATTTATTTTTCAACCTCGAGGTCCGGGTTTCATTCCCGGTCTATAAACAAATTTAATTCTGTTCTGTTCTGAGGGCTGAAAAGTTGTCTACTCAGCCTCGGGAGGATAACTGAGTCAAGCATGGATTCGATTTCCACCTCAGCTAACCAGGAAGTAGTTTTATCTTCCGTGAATTTTCGTTTTTAATCCAAGTGAATGATTCCCAGCTTTAGATCATGACCGCCTACTTCCCAAGCCTAGGGTCAATTGCAAGTCCACACACAACTACAGACACGTCAATAATACAGGTTGTAAGACAACTTAGAGAAATATAACTCCAGTACACGGGGATGAAGACCACGATGTTCAGGTCTTAAATTGAAACAACAATGCTGAAAAGCATCTTTGTCATGGAATAGATGGTGTTTCGTCTGGGTCAAAGGATATATTTTCTTACACCCTGAGTATTTTAACTTTTACGAAAAACATCGTCTTAATAAATCTTAAATCTTTTGCTTTTTGCCGTGTACTAAATTGGGCGTATGACTATATGGGGTGCACCAAGCGTCTGCTGATGACCCTCAAATAAGCTTATCTGGACGAAACACTGCTACACAGTATAAGTCTATTGTAGTTGTTCATTCCTTAGGGGCTTTATAACATCGTGGTCATGTAGCCCCGTATACTTGGGTGTCTAGAACTTGACAGATAACCTCTGTGACTGGGATGTCTGTACTAATGCCTGTACTTATAATCGACGTAGGATTTGGGTAGGAAGCGGCCGTGGCCTTAAGTTAGGTACCATCCCGGCATTTGCCTGGAGTAGAAGTGGAAAACCACGGTAAGCCACTTCCAAAATGGCTGAGGTAGGGATCGAACCCGCCTCTTCTCAGATTTACCTCAAAAGGCTGAGTGTACCCAGTTCTTGCCTTCAGACAAAAAATTAAATTTCTTGGCAGAGCCGAACTTCCGCGGTGACAACCAAGATTGCTAGCCACTACGCAACGAGGCGGCTTAAGTAAAAGTCTAAAAGCTTTGTTGGAAATTAATTAATTAGCTGTGAAAGCCAAAATCAATCAATATATTAATAGTTTACTTCAATGCTAAGAAAGATCACCTGTTTTCCTGAAAGGTCACAATGCATTCACAATGCTGCCATGGTTTCGTAACATTTAAAATTGAGAAGAACTGTTATTTCTTCTGGTTTTGTAGGATTCACCGTCATGCATTCTACCAAATCAAACGGCAGATACGTGTTGTGATATTTTAGAGGGATCTAAGAGACATTACCTTTCCGTGCATATCGTGCAGCAGGTTAAGGAGCACAGTGTGGAGATCGCGAGAGGTCTTCATAATGCAACCCACGCACATTGTGTGCCGAGCAGAATAAATGTTATCCCAGAGCGTATCAAGTATGGCCGATATGTGATCTGTTCGATATCCATCGCTTCGTGTCACTTGCCATGTAGAAGTGGCGAGATGGGAGTAACTCTTCGATTATGCTAATCTCGAGCTTGTATTGACTGCTTCAATCAATGACATCAAATATTACAGCACTGTGCTATAATAATAATAATAATAATAATAATAATAATAATAATAATAATAATATCGTATGGCCTCGGGTGCTGGATGCAAGCTTTGTTAATTGACGCCCAGAGGGCAGCTTGAATGCCGAATTTTATCGCTCCTTGGAGCGCTATGAAAGTCAAGGAGGTTAGATATCTAAGCTCCTTGACACTATAGCGCTTTCGGGGCGTGGTGGCTCAGCGGTCTAGCTGTATGCCTCTCACCAAGGCGGTCCGGGTTCGTTTCCCGGTCAATGCATGTGAGATTTTCGAAGTGAAATGCCATGTCCTGTGGTTCGGATTCCACGTAAAAAGGAGGTCCCGTGGCTTATGATCTACAGATTAACGGTCACGTTAAACTACAAGCTTCCTTCCTTTCCTTACTATAGCGCTTTCTGGTATAGAAAGGAAGATAATTTTGTGTTGGCGGAAAATTCCGAGATTAATTTTGCCATTCTGAACATGGCCTACTGAATTCAAATGGGTTCCTTAACATGCCAACCACGTATGACATTCATGTCGTGACTTTTGTCGGCTTTCAAAAATCACTTACCATGGCCAGGAGCGAACCTGCAAGCTTGGGGTTGGTAGACCGACACGATAACCACTCACCCACTGTGGCAAACAACACTGTGCTGCTAATTTGGAATAACAGAAACATTTTTGCCTCATTCTATCAGGTGAAAATTTGTTAACGAAATAACTTTGTTACCCATGTGACTATCAAAGGTGTAAGGGAATATTCAATCATATACAATCGAATTCCTATATCTCAAATTTTCGATTTCTCGAATTTTCGATATCTTGAAGTAATTTTAATTTCCTGGGGAAGTTCTACACAATTTGTATGTCATGATTTTTCTATAATTCGAAGTTCTATTACTCGAATATTTCGATAACTGAAATGCTATTTTGTTCCCCAGACATAAAATATGTGTCTTTAACTCGAAGTTGGGGTGAATATGTAGTTGAATTATGTTCTTTAGGTGTGACACGGGAATTACAATATCGATTGAGTTGTGTAGGGAACCTGGACTGTGTATCTCTGTCAGCAGCTTATTATGCTAGGAATTCCAGCTAATACGCTGTCAACCATAATGAACTTAAACACAGGATTTATAACGCTATGCGGGAATCACGTATTTGAAAGGAATGGAAAATACAGAGTGGCGCACGAAATGTGTCACCATTTTGTTTCTGAATAAAAACTTTACTGTCAAGACAGACTCAAAGGAACATATACTACCATGGAGTGCACTCTGTGGAGATATATTCTAACGCAGCACATGCTCAATATGTCCACCATTTTGATTCCTAATTTCCTTCAAACGAACACCCATGTGACCGATAACCCTATGGCACATGTCTTCCGTGATTTCATTGCAAGCTTGAAGAATAAGGCGTCTGAGGTCCATGTCATGTGGACATTTTGGGAAAATTGTTTGCTTTAGGTACCCCCAAAGAAAGAAGTCACATGGGTTGAGGTCTGGACTATTGGGGGGCCAAAATTGTCCGTCATTGAAACGATCCGGAAATCTGACTGTAATGACCCGCATGTCGAAACGCTCGTGCAAGAAATCCAACGCAATGTTTGCTGTGTTAATTTGCTCCATCTTGCATGAACCACTGCGTGTTGAAGGGCAACGCAGCAGCAAGAAGCTGTGGTACGATGTTATTGCGGAGCGTGCTCAAATAACGCTCACTGTTCACAGTTTCTTCGACGAGCAAAGGTCCAATAAGTCCGTGGCTGGAAATTGCGGCATTTCATAACTCATTCGTTTCTCCAAGCTCCACTGTTACTGCTGTTGAGATGCTGAACGGAATATCTAGTGGGACTCATAAATGATGTACGAAACAAATGGTGACACATTTCGTGCGTCACCCTGTACATACGGAAAAAATAATCAAAATTTATCTGCAATATTTGCACAGCAACATTTAATCCTAAAGTCTGTTCGCCGAGTCGAGATAGTGGAAGTAAACACCGTTGTACACGTGATTGCAGGACTGCCCGCAAGGGGTGCATAAAGCTGTGCATGTTGAACGTACCCAACTTCAGTGCTGTGTATAGCCTACATGTAAAGCGGGATGACTTATCGGTTACATGCTACAGCGCGGTTTATTTAGTGTTCGTTTATGTATTTATTCAATGAATGAATGAATTAATAAGTTCTTAACTGCTTATGATAGGCAACAGTATACAGTGCAGCAAGTCTTGTATTTTCTAGGGCTACGGCATGACTAATGATCTCGGAGCTTCTTGGCTACCCCTGTCCAGCAGAGCCGATGACGTGAACTGGGCGTGTTTCCCTGTCCAGTATGCAGGGGACTGTCTCGAGTCGCCGAATAGACTTTAGTTAGTATACCTGCATGAGTAGACCTTGTGACAATAACAGCATGACGTAGCAACACTTGACTATTTTTAGCCTACTTTTCACATTTTGCAAAAATGATGAAAAAGTAGTCTTATGAGATCACCCGGGCAGATGTGTGTCTGTCTGTCCTTCTGTCTCTGTGTGTGTCCCCCCTATCAATTCCTAAACAGCTCCAGCTATCGAAACAAAAATTGATATATGAGAAAAGATCTATACCTGAATATCTCTCGACTATTTTTGAAAATGACGTCAGTGCTACCAACTGCTGAAAAATCACAATTGAAATTTGAGCTCTACGTTGGATACCTCCGAAGTTATGCATACTAACTGTTCCAAAATTGGCACACACATAGATAATAACATCCCAGATTGATTTTCAGGAGTCCATCCAACCAGTGCTGCCAACATGATTCTACGTCTGATGATACTTCCAATTTTTAAATGCATCTAACTTCTATACTATCAATTGGGAATCAACCAAATTTCGTATGTACTATGTGCACCATAATAGATATGACTATGCGTATTATTAAGAGCAACCAGGGCTGCCAACTGTTTATAAATGTCCTCTCTATTATTCTTATCCTAATAACAATATATGAGAAATTATGCAAGTCAACAGCTCGAAACTTTGCACACGTCTAGTAACTGACATTCTGCATTAATTTGGAGTAACTAATATACGACAGTGCTGCCGACATGATTCTAAGCCTGTTGATAGGTCCAATTTTTTAAAATGCATGTTACTTCTATACTAACAAATACATTTCATCCATTATTGGCACAATAATAGATCATTATATTTCAGAATAATTCTGAGCAACACATACATGACATTGTTGCCAACATGATTTTACATGCGCTGATAGATCCAATGTCTAACTGCATGTAACGTCCATACTATCCATTGGACTTCAACCAAATTTTGGATGTGCATTCTCTACCTCAAGATATGAACTGAGAATATATTCAGTCACCATTCAGAGTCACTGCAGTGCTTTATTACGCTACTCTACTTCAGGTATATTTCGAACTAATTGTAATGCCAGTATTACCAACTTAATTGCTTGCCACGGTGGGTGAGTGGTAATCGTGTCGGACTTCTAACCCCAAGCTAGCATGTTCGCTCCTGGCCATGGTAAGTGATTTTTGAAAGGCGACAAATAAAACGACACTCATGTCATACGTTGTTGGTATGTTAAAGAACCCATTTGAATTCAGTAGGCCGTGTTCATAATGGCAAAATTAATCTCGGGATTTTCCGCCAACATGAAAAGTTCCTCCTTTCTCTACTAGAAAGTGCTATAGTGTCAAGGAGCTTAGATATCTAACCTCCTTGACTTTCATAGCGCTCCAAGGAACAACAAAAATAGACATGCAAGCTGCCCTCTGGGCGTCAAATAACAAAGCTTGCACCAGGCACCCGAGGATATACGATATTATTATTCCCAACTTAATTTCGTCATTATTCTAGATAGAGTAGTCATTGGCATGAATCTTACATTTTAAGAAAAGTAGGCTCTGTCGTTCGTCACGGAACTACTTGTATTTATAATAGAACCCCATTTTTTCATGTATTTCTATATCTGGAAGTTTTGATAACTAGAAGTAATTTTTATTTCCGAAAACTCGACCACAGTATACATTATATGGGGAGTTAAATGTCACTATTACAATATTATCACCACATGAGCTCAGTAGTTTCATGATAGGTCATAGGATGCAAGTGAACAATATCCGTGAGTTTACGTATTACGTTCCTTGTGTGAAGCAAAATTTGTAGGTTAGGTTTGATTAATGCTCCTAAGTTCCAACGTTCGTCACCAGGCGCTGCTTGCGATGGCATCTAGTAGTAGCCAAGTTCACAGCTAGGTGTCGTAGACGGTAGCATTTGGTAGCGAAAGTAGGAACTACTTGAAATTATCGTCTTCAGTCCTCACTTGAATTAAAAACAGATAACACACAGTAATACAGCCATCACAATTAACACCGGTTATCAGACAGTTTCTACACACACAACCAAAGTACACGGGGATACACGACCGCGTTGCCTTAGCCCCTAAACTAAGGAGCCAACCGACGTTCCTCAGCACACTGCCAGTAGGATATCATGCAAAAAATAACCCGACAAATTCTAACGATATTAACTGCACAAAAATATCAAAAGTTACTAATGGCGCATTGATATTCAAATCAAGACTAGGCGATTTATTCTTTACAGAATATCTTGTTTGTGAAGTTTTCAAGAATTATCGATAGCACTTGAGCTAATTCCTAAAAATGAATTGATTCTTACCCATGACGTAATGAACCGAGGGTGGTCAGGAACTCTGCATTCTCATTACGGTTATCGGATAGCCCGAATCAACTTAATTGGTGCACGATTCAATATGTACGGGCACTGAGATTAGTCTAGCCAAGTTGGTGTCATATTTGAAGGTACATCTAATTACTTATGTCATGTTTCCACATCCCTGGGTGACCACAGGACCACAATAATTGGCGGGGTTGTGAATTGTTAAGTCTGTTCACCCCTAAAGGTGCGACATAAGAGGACTACGGTAGTTAGTCTCAACAACTTTTAACACGACGGATGAGAGCTGTTCCGTGCTCTGTTCACCCCTATTTGACACAGGTGCGAGGTGACATAACAAGACTACGGTAGTTAGCCTCAACAAGTTGTATGAGAGCTGTTCCATGCTCGACGCTCATGGCGCTACGTATTAACTCTAACACGGGCTTAGGCAATCTGCTAAGAGTAGCCAGTCTACGGTAGCATTAAGTCTGTCTGTGTCGCATAGACTCCAACCGTAATACAACAGAAAATGTATCCTGCATAGCATGTTTGTAACATACTACTTGTTCTTACAACAGTGCTGGAGGTACAGCAGTTACGACATGCAACTGGCTGGCAAAGGAAGGAATATTAACGATAGGTATGTATGTCTACCCCTTATTATTCCCGTTTTCCAACGGGGTCGGGGATGAGATGCGATGGAAGTCTTTGTGGCGATGGTTTTTACGGCCAGATGCCCTTCCTGACGCCAACCTCATGAGAGGAATTAATGAGAGATGAAATGAATCAGGGTAAATGAAACTGGGCAAGGATGTGGAAGGAAGCGGCCGTGGCCTGTCAGAAGGTACCGTCCCAGCATTTTCCTGGTGTTGAAAATGGGAAACCACGGAAAACCATTTCAAGGACGGCCGACGGTGGGGCTCGAACTCACGCGTCTACCGAGTCAGCAGAGAGCTTGGCCCCATGACCTAATGCTGCGCTTTAGCTAGCGTAGCCATTACTGTCGGTAATATTAACAATAGGTATAATTACTATTATTATTTTATCATCTCAACATAGTGTAAAACAAAGTTCTCGATTCTTGGATGTAACGGGTAATCTCGAGAGCCACTGAATGTATTTGTATGCGACTTTCACCATTCTGTAAAAGATTTTTCGAGGAAGGTTTCTGTAGAAAAACATTCATTTATGACCAAAGGAAGCCGAGCAGTAACTATTTCAGTGAATCGAGTCAAAGGAAAACCTACCATCCGTGCGCCTTTTAAGTTTACGCTGGATAAACCTTTAAAAGTATCTATATGCTATGAGTGTAAGAATTGTTCAGCATGAAAAGTTCTACAAAAATGTCCGCGACAGTATGTCTCTATCTTAAATATCTCGCCCACTATAAGTGTTTTTACGTTTTCATTTCTTCCATTCAGTGGAAATTTAAATTAGTAGCTTCGGAACGAGTTTACGAGCGAGCTTATCACCCCAGCTTCGGCCAGCATCAAACTGTCGAGTCGTGTTGAGTTAAGACCCTATGGGTGTCCACTTGAAGCAGCTACAGCCTCTGGTGAGCCAAACATATCCTCGGACACTCCCGGCATTAAAAGCCACATTATAAATAAATAAGAAAAATTCAGAGAAGAGTATATCTGTTTGGAGTTTCGCTGCTCACCTCTGGTTTTCTGAATTGTGTCTGGGACCTGCTGTCCGGGCACATTTTAAGCCTACGTTGGGTAAACCATTATATATACCGGACGAAGCCGGTGCTAGTTACTGGTTATTATTCTATATGAAATGTACATAAAACACAAAAGCATCACCGTCGGACTCCTTTCGAGCCAAATACACTAATGGTAGTACTGGATCTCAAGTTTTTCAGAGCAGTCGCCGAAGAGACAAAATCTTACATGCAGCACCATGGATGGCAGACTGTTGCATTATCTGCATATGGTGTTTTTCCATGCTAAGTTTCTCCTTTGTGTTTTCTTAGTCCTTCGTAACTAAATCATTCGCAGAGACAACCACTGGGATGACGGAAACTTCTGTTAAGCCATTATGTGATTGAGGTCAGTGGCAAGTGGCTGGTATTGTGCCTGACACTGCGTCCTATTGGTTTCCATCAAATGGAAAAACAACATCGACTCTGGTTGCGTTGTGAGTTTGCTATTGTTATTATTATTCTTTCCGATAAGGCCTGCTATGATCCACGCGCCAATTTCAATTCTTCACTCATTGTTGTTTTCTCTTCCGTTCTTCCCAATATTTCTTCCTTAGACCATGCTGCTTCTTTCTGTCCTCCGACCACTTCGCCCCTGGTTTCCTTTCAACTCTTTCTTAGAAACCTTCCATACTTAACACCTTCTTTCGAAAAATCTCTCTGTCCACAGAGTCTTCTTCTCTTATATTATTTATTTCTAAATCTTTCTTTACTGTACCTCTTGAATCCAGCTATTCGTTGACCTTTTCTCCCAAAGGTACTTGAATATCTTTTTCGTTAATCTGGAATCATCCATGCTGTAAATATGTCCAAAATTATCAATCTCCTTTTTCTTATCGTTTCCGTTATGCTTTCTACAGTCCTGCATATTTCATCATTAGATCTTAATTTCCATACTTCGTTTGTTTTCACTGGGCCTAAGATTTTTTCTCATAATTCTCTTTTCTGGTACTTCAAGTTTGTCTAATTTATAATTTAATACTAGGCATTCTGGTTTTAGCACTGTAGTGTAGTGGCTTATTTTAAGATTATTATTATTATTATTATTATTGGAAGCCTCCGTGGCTTAGGCGGCAGCACGCCGGCCTCTCACCGCTGGGTCCGTGGTTCAAATCCCGGTCACTCCATGTGAGATCTGTGCTGGACAAAACGGAGGCAGACATGTTTTTCTCCGGGTACTCCGGTTTTCCCTGTCAAAATTTCATTCCAGCAACACTCTCCACTATCATTTAATTTCATCTGTCATTCATTTAATCATTGCCCCAGAGGAGTGCGTCAGGCCTCGGCAGCCGGCACAGTTCATATCCTCGCCGCTAGATGGGGGATTCATTCATTCCATTCCTGACACGGTCGGAGACTGGAAGCAGGCTGTGGATTTATTATTATTATTATTATTATTAATATTATTATTACTTTTAATGCCGAACCGGATATCGCGCACAAATCACTCCCCGTCACAAGTGTTCTTACTTAATAGTAGGGTGATAAATTGTTCCTTTCCTTTTGAACGTTGTAGAGAACCAGATTGCAGTGTCGAGCAAATTAGTTGAAGCTAATCAACAACGATACACGTTTGATGAGCTCTCATAGATATGAGTGTAGTTCTTACTGCCCCAGTGAGTTTTGTTGAGTAAGGATTTAGATTGGTAAAAAAATGTCAGTCCAATCTATTTAAAAATTAACATTCATGGGCAAGGAAATAAAATTCCGATAGTCCACCGTGTGACGTAGGCCTAGTGACTATCATTCTTGGCTGTCACCGCCGGTTCCATTCTCGGCTCTGCCAAAACAAAAACTGCGGTTGGACGTTTTTTTTTCTGCCTCGTGAAGCTGAATTGACAAGAGCTGAGTTTTATTCCTATCTCAGCCAGCCTAGAAGTGGTTTTACTGTGGTTTTAACACTTCCTCTTCTGCCGGGATGAAATGTAAATTAAGGCCACAGCCGCATCCTACTCAAATTCTAACCCAATTACAATTACACACACTAGTACAGCAGTCACAATGAGACAGGTTATCGTGAAGTGGTAAATCGTTCCTTCCCCTTTGAACGTTGTAGAGAACTAGGTTGCAGTGTCGAGCAAATCAGTGAAGCTGATCAACGATACACGTTTGATGATCTATCATGGCTAAATATCATGTGAGATTTTCGAATGGAATTATCACCTACTGTGGTTCGGATTCCAATGCAGGTCCCATGAACACGGTATTAACGGTCACGTAAAACTACAAACTTCCTGCCTTCCTGGAGGCTACATAATCACGATGTCGCAAATCCCCAAAATAAATCAACAACAATAACAATTAAAACTCAACATTTTTCTAGGATTAAGCCGTGTCTTGTGAGGGTTTCACCTAGGAACACCAAGATAGGCTCTTCAGCGGGTTCTTGTTGTATAATCCTTGAAAAATTGCTGAGTTTTAATTCCTTGCCCGTGAAAGCCAATATACTATTTTTGGAGGCCTTTATAGGTAGGTGAAAGGCTGCTTGAGCTTCTAGCTCTCGCAGTAAAGAAGCGCAGGTGCGCTTCATAAGAAGGGAGCTAGCACGCAAATCGCTACTCCTGTGAGGGGGAACGGGCACCAAGAGCCCGCTGATGAGCCTATATTGGAGTTCCTAGGCGAAACCCCGAACAAGACACGGCATAAACCTAGAAAAATTGCTGAGTTTTAATTCCTTGGCCGTGAAAGCCAATATACCATCTTTTTAACAAGAACAATGTTTGGATAACTTATGGTGTGCACAATACTTGCCATGCAATTGACAAAATATGGAACATTTCACTACATACCGTATATTAGTTACAGCAATAAAATTCATTGCTATGTTTTTAAACCCTGAACCTCTATAGATCGTCCTCAAAATGCTCTTGTCAGCAGAGAAAACGCGCTGTAGGCCTACTTCATAACCTGTACTAAGTGGCACATTTCTACAGACATGGGCATTCGCAATGTTGTGCAGGGTCATCTAAACATACGTTAATAATGCTATTGGTTTTACGTCCCTTTAAATACTGCGGCTTTTAGAGACGATGGGGTGCCGGAATTTTGCCCCGAAAGGGATCATTAACGTGACATCTTGGTTTTCATTCCTGTGTATTTGGGTGTGTTCCATTAGTCTGATAACCTGTGTTATTTTGGCGACTAGTAATGTAAGTGTAATTATTCGGTTGAGATTTGAATTGAGGTACAATCCCGGCATTTTCCTGGAGGGAGTGTGGATAAAACGAAGAAAACCACACTCAGAATATCCACTGTCAGCCCCGAGATCCAAACCAGGACATACTGCGATTTAACGTGCAATGGCTACGCCGCGGGGTTCACAAAATTCGTCAATGTTTCATTTTACGTTGTTGTTGCTGTTGTTTGATTTAGGCACTTGGACATGGTGGTCATTTCTTATTCGTATACTTGGGTGGTGTGTCCTCTTAAAAAAAAAAAAGAATTTTTCGGATAACCTGTGTTAATGTGGTGTCTGTAGTAGTGTGTGTATTTGTAATTGGGGGAGGAATGTGATGGAGGTGGTCGTGGCCTTAAGTTAGGAACCATACCAGCATTTGCCTGTAGTATTATGGGAGAAACAACGGAAAACCACTTCTAGGATGGTCGAAGTAGTTTAATGGGGCGAAACGGCGAGTTTATTGAACCCGCCTATTCTTAGCTTTGCCTCACGAGTCTGCATATATCCTATTTGAGCCCACAAACCAGAATTACATTTCTTGCTAGAGGCGGGAATCGAACACGTACCTCCGGGGCTACAGACAAGAATGTTAACAGCTACACCAGGAAGTGGCTATCGCATTTTAAACGTCTTCCACTGCAGCCAGTTAAAATAGTTGTTTATTTTTAAATAATTTTTACTTTCAATTTTGGCCAAAGAAATTTGTGAAAAGAATTTTTATTTGAGAAACTATTTCATATTTTTCCAAACCCATGCACAGAATTATTAGTCTGTGTAATGAGTACACAGTGTAAACAATTGTAAAGTTTCAGTAAATTTTAGTGGTAAATAGTTGGTATCAAAATTTTTAAGAAATTTTGACATGTCATCGTCCTCCTCAGTTCGTTCTCTGGTCTTGCCTTTTGTATACATGGCTGAATGACGACCTTGTAACAACCAAGTTTTGACATACTTCGTCGGATCAAATACCGTCAAAGGAGGTCCAACAATTCTTATAAATAGTAATGAGTTAATGGTTTTCACTGACAAAGATGATCTTTCTGGAGTCACAATCAAGTTCATCTGAGAAAATCCCCTTTCACACTCACTTGAAGATATTGTTCTGAGAGTCTTCCGAACCCGAGAAAGTTCCCTGGGCATTTCTTCTCTGAAATTCAGATGATCTCTGAAGGCTCGAATAGCTTCTATTTCATTCAGTTGGAATATTCTTGCCAGTGTGCCTATTTCTGCTTCTCCATACAGAATATTTTCTCTTGAGTTTGCTGGCCAATTCTCAGAATCCAGAACTCTTGCACATCTTGACAGTTCAGTGTCTTCTTTGGAAAGTAATCTTTTCTGCAGAGAGGTTTTAAGTTGTTCATAGGAAGCATTCGGGGAGATTGGTGGATCATAAATTCTGTTTTTCTTATACAACGGAACACCCTTAAACTGTAGATTTGCAGCTGCCCCAAGAGCTTTCTGATAGTAAGGACCTGGGACAGACCACTTCTTCTCACAAATATCAACAAGACACTCAATCTTGATGTGGGATTTGTAAAGATCTGGTTCTCTCCTGCAGATCTAAGCTTAGTTCAGACAGTTCTTGCAAAGCATCGCAGATTAATCCCAGATCCAAAATAAATTCCACAGATGTTATTTTCCTGTGTATTTTTCCTTTCTGTCACAACCATCTTCTGATTTACCTCTTTCAAAATGAAGTACCAGTGCTTCAAAATCTTGCCAAACAGCCAAAACAGTTCTATAGCTGTATGCAACCCAACTTGTGGACAGAATTCCTCCAATTTTTAAAATCTGCATCTCCAGTGTAGCTGCACATGACTGGATCTGCATTGCATTCTTTGGAGAGGCACGATACATAACATATAATTTGTCCATAAAACTCTTAAATCTATTGATGCCAGAAACCTCTTTCACAACATCGTGTACTGATAATTCCAGTCTATGGCTAACACAATGCCACAAAACAATGGCAGGAAATCTGTCTTTGAAAAGTTTTGAAACTCCTCCACGTACTCCGAACATTACTGCGGCACCATCACACGTCAGTGAAAACAAATTTTCCTTTAGAAAATCTTCTGTGAACCCTAGTGCTCCTATAGAAGACATCAAGCTTTTGTAAATTAAATTTGCTGTTACGTAATCCAACTCAATTAAATCAATGAAAAGGTTGACCGGTACTGCCATTTTTAGCCTACTTTCGATTTTTGCAAAAAATGAAAGTAGACTTATGAGATCAACACAGGGCGAAAAAAAGTGTGTCTGTCTGTGTGTGTGTATGTGTGTGTGTGAATGTGTGTACTCTGAATGTCTGTCCCCCCCTATCAATTCGAACACGGTGAACGCGAATTGAACGAAATTTGGTACAAAGGTAGCACTAGCAAAGGACGCCTCAGTGTCATGTTTTATATCGCCGCCATCTTGACGGAAACGTAATGGCGGCCACATAAATGTTCAAAGCTTAAATCAAATTACGACTAACCTAATCATCCGATCTCGACCAAATTTTGCAACAACATACCTTTATGCGGGGAGCATCTTTGACCAAACTAAAAGGTCATCAGCCTAATAATTTGCGGATGGCGGCCATCTTTGTGTCAAAATCGATTTCCCCCTGTTAATTCGAACATGGTAAAACCGAATGGAACGAAATTTGGTACAGAGGTAGCACTGGCAAAGGGCACCTCAGTGTCTTGCTTTATATCGCCGCCATCTTGACGGAAACGTAATGGCGGCCACTCAAATGTTCAAAGCTTAAATCAAATTACGATTAACCTAATCATCCGATCTCTACCAAATTTTGCAACAACATACCTTTATGGAGGGAGCATCCTTTGACCAAACTAATAGGTCATTAGCATAATATTTTGCAGATGGAGGCCATCTTTGTGTAAAAATCGATTCCCCCTATCAATTTGAACACGGTGAAACCGAATGGAACGAAATTTGGTACAGAGGTAGCATTAGCAATGAGCACCACAGTGTCATGTTTTATATTGCCGCCATCTTGACAGAAACGTAATGGCGGCCACACAAATGTTCAAAGCTTAAATCAAATTACGACTAACATAATCATCCGATCTCTACCAAATTTTGCAACAACATACCTTTATGGAGGGAGCATCCTTTGACCAATCTACTAGGTCATTAGCCTAATATTTTGCGGATGACGGCCATCTTTGTGTGAAAATCGATTCCCCCTATCAATTCGAACACGGTGAAACCGAATGGAACGAAATTTGGTACAGAGGTAGCACTAGCAAAGGGCACCTCAGTGTCATGTTTTATATCGGCGCCATCTTGACGGAAACGTAATCGCGGTCACCCAAATGTTAAAAGCTAAAATGTAATTACGACCAACCTAATAATCTAGTCTCTACCAAATTTTGCAACAACATATCTTTATGTGGAAGCATATTCTGACCAAACTGCAAGATCATCAGCCCAATAGTTTGCAGATGGTGGCCAAGTATGTGTGCAAATCGATTCCCCCTATCAATTCAAACACGGTGAAACCGAATTGAACGAAATTTGGTACAGTGGTAGCATTAGCAAAGGGCACCTCAGTGTCATGTTTTATAACGCCGCCATCTTGATGGAAACGGAATGACGGCCACCCAAATGTTAAAAGCTTAAATCAAATTACGACCATCCTAATAATTTGATCTCTACCAGATCTTGCAACATCATGCCTTTTTGTGGAAAGCATCTTATGACTGACTTCTATTTCATCAGCCCAATAGTTTGCAGATAGCGGCCATGTATGTGTGCGAATCCATTCCCCATATCAATTCAAACACGGTGGAACCGAATTGAATGATTTTTTTTACAGAGGTAGCACTAGCAAAGGGCACCTCATATTCATGTTTAATATTTTCGATTCAAAGGGCTTTGAGCAACGGTCCAATCCTTGCTTGGACAATTATGATATCCCAGGCCTAGCTTTTGCTGATGACATCCTTCTGCTTGCTCTAACACCCTATAATATGCAATATAGTATTGACGATATTGTGAGATACTGAGAGGACTGGAACTTAAAAATTAACCCGAGAAAGACCACAGTTATGGTCTGCAAAAAGGGAGTTAAACTGGCTAAGAACGAAAAGTGGGTCATGTATGGGTCGCAGTTAGAGACGGTGAAAAAACTTGAGTATCTAGGGACGATAATGGCGAGCAATGGTAAATGGACCGAACAAATTAAAAGGGCAAAATCGAAAGGGCTAGCGGCATTGGCGAATGTTAAAGTGTTAGAGCGTAGGTTACCGAATCTTGACTACAAAGTGTATAAGAATGTGTTCAACGCACTCATCGTTTCAAGAGCACTCTATGGAGTGGAAGTATGGGGTTTAGAGGAAGGAACGAAAACCCTGGACAGTATTGTAAGTAGGTTTGCCAAGATAATTTTGGGGCTACCTAGTTGCACGGCGAATTGTGGAGCGAGAATGTTGTGTGAGGATGTAAGCATTAGACAACATATCATAAAAAAGGTCATAAAGTCTTGGATACGTTTAAAAGCAGGTGGAGGGGGGGAAATGCTTAAGGTAGCCTACCTGCACCAAATGAAGCATCAGCAAGAGGGCTACTGGGTGGACGGGGTAAGAAGTGTACTGGAAAGATTAGGAATGGGTTATCTATGACACAGGGACTTACAAGGAGAGGAAGGTAGGGAGTGCAAAAAAGTGTGTAGAAGGGTTAATGACGTAGAGTTGCAGGTGCTAAGAGAAGAGTGCACCAGTAGGAGAACCTTAACGGAGTTCTGCGAAATAAGGAACTTTATGAGCATAAAGCCTCAATGCCTAATGAAAAGAGAAATGAGAGGGATAATTTGGTGGTTAATGGGGGTGTATAAGAACAAAGCGTTGAGAGAAGTAGGAAAAGAGGACATTTGCCTGTTTTGTGGGAAGGTTATGGGTGCAGCGCACCTGATCAGGGAATGCAAGGAAATTAAAATGATAAGAGCAAAGTTTGTAGACAAAGCAGATCTAAACAGAATAGAAAATGAAAATGAGTATCACACTTTAATTAAATTACTAAAAAGGGAATGGGGGAAAGCAGGTCAATTAGCAAAATATTTTAATAGCATCTGGGCAATGTGGAATAAGAAAGCGTCGGACGAGATTCAGAACAAAGATGCATGTAAATTAAGCATTCAAGTACAGGAGACGGCTTCCTAAGCTATAAATCTTGTTAAAGCCTAGGATAGCCTATCTGTATTAACTAGGTAGCCTATACGATTACTACAGTACAGCCACATATTGCTGTCTGTAGATTTTTCCTGTGAGTTTGATGGTTTTTTTTTCCTTACTACAAAACTTATCAGACTCTTACAGTCAGTAAGGGCTCGATAGGGAAATACAAGTAATTCTTTCTGTGATGTGTCTCCCATGGAGAACTGTCTAAAAATGAAGAACACTGTGTCCACATTTATGATTAATAAGAACTTTGTGCAGTCTCCATCAGAAAAGTTGCCCAGTGATATTGTGAATGAAGATAACTACTGCAAAGCATTATTAAGTTTTGAAATCACGAGGAAGCTATGAAATGCCGAATGAACATTTGGTTTAATTATCTAACGCCATACTGTTAATTTATGTTATCTATGTGTTTATTGTCTGTATGTCACGATATGACTCTCTGAGTTAAAGTGACAATTAACGAGTAGATTTGGTTCAAATAAATAAATAAATAAATAAATATTCATGGTTAATATCCCTATAGCACGTTGTATTTCAACTAGCTACTACGACCAACACTCAATTATACTCCTTGAAAAGGACAAAGAGTTTTAACAATACCCATGCATTTAGGAGAAAGTAGGCTATATGTTCTTTACTGAACATCTCGTTATTTCTTCAATGTAGGTGCGGACATATACTATCAGAACAGACTTTTGACTTACAGTAGTTGATTCATCAAGAATAAGAGAGAACTTGCTCTTTGAATCAAGTACATTTTTTTTTATCATTTCACTGCCTATGTGGTTTGCTATATTAATACATGCATTAGTTGAATGCAAAATTCTCCCCATATCAATCCCGTTCAATTCTTGTAAATCAATTTCAATTTCAAAATTGTTGAAAGACTGGTTCTCTTTTGCCACCTTATAAGCAGTACGAAATACTTTACAAGTAATTTCCTTTTCTCTCTCTAATGACTTTAGACATACTGTCTCAAGTTTTTCTTTTTTCCGTTCTTCAGTTATTTTATTAACACTTTTATGTCCAGCAATTTCTTTGTGGTCAAAAATCTTTTTCCTGAGAGATGTTAACTCATGTTTATGGATTTCTCCATAAGACACAATTTCACAGTTTATCCACTATTTGATAGTCGCATACCCACATTCTTCTGTACACCTAAATTTCCAACTTTTTTGCACACTGGGCAACTTAACTTGTCGTCATGAAAATACAACCAATCGTTTTTCTTTACAAAATCGTTCTTTTGTTCTACAGTCCAACAACTAGGCCACAGACTTTGCAATTCACTTTGAACTTTACAGACCGTTATGGAACTCGTCGACACATTTTCTTGCTTCAAGTTCCACACTTGAGTTTGATGATACTCCAGCTTGATGGACTGATGAACGGCTTGGACAATTTTTGCGTTTGATGGTAGGCACAGAAAAATATTCTGAAATTATTTTCATTCTCGCCTCGTGGTCGACAGATTTAGGTTATGTCTATTGACGCGTAAGAAGTAGTACAAACTACATCAACGAACAACAGTTGTCTATATTGAGGGCAATCCAGATGAAACGTAACTAGAACTGGGGCCAATATACAAAACAGCTACAAAGTGAGCAAAGAAAGAACAAGAACGAATACCGTATATCCATGTTGCCCGCAAACCGGAAGAATGTTTTCGATTTCGATTGATTTCTATTCTCGAAATAACAAGGCGATATGCGATATTTCCTTTTAATTTAAGGCCATTTAGCGCGGGAACAATAAAAATGATATTTTTAAAATTCCTTAACCAGAAAAAATAAATCATATTTGAAGTCTAAATATTTTTTAAAGACTTTTATCCACGAAGAGGTTCCGGAACGCCGTGCGGTGCGTTCCGCCAGAAAAAGCCCTGTATACAGTATAATAAAATGTGCAGCTGCCCGTTTTTACTTACCTTTCTCCTTATAAATATAATATTAATGGATGAGTCATTTCAGATGAACAGCAGTCTTAGTTCTTGATTCTAAATATTTAGGCTTAAGCGTAAGTTACATAAATTGGTACTTATAATTTGTTAGACTATGGATTATTTTGTATTAATGCTTTATTGGTTTAATAAATTCGCTCGGTCAGATGTTTATTCTGTATTCATTTATTTATTTATTTATTTATTTATTTACTCATTTACTTATTTTATTATCGTTTTATCTTTATATATATAATTCTTCGACACGTGTGTATGTGACTGAACTCCTCCTAAACGACTGAACCGATTTTGATGGAATTTTGTATGTATATTAGTGTGGGTCCATGTATGGTTTAGATTCACAATCCGACCCGGTAGGTGGAATGAACACAATTTTAGAACCACAATTTACACACAATTTTAGAACCTCAATATACAGTCAAAAACAGTAGTCATGGAAACCACTAGGCTTGGCCTTCGTGAAAGCTGATGTCTTTGGACGGTTTGTCTCTGCACGTTAGAGCCACCTGGTCGCAATCTGTGCAACTACCGCCATTACTTTCACTCCGCCCGTGGCGAAAAGTTGTGTTTTATACCAAAGGTGGCAGTGATATCGAATTCTACTGTTTGTCTCTGCACGTTAGAGCGTTTCAAAGTCCCGTATGCGTTCATATGCCATTCATCCGATTGCCATGAAACTTGGGTGATATGTTGAGTGAGCTCCAGGGAAGGTGTTTGGCTTAGTAAATCCATTTTACAATAGATAGCGCACGAATAGATTCAACAAATGAGCGACGACGCGCGAAGCGTTTCAAAAAGGTCCCGCATGCGTTCAAATACCATCGTCCGATAGCGATGAAACTTGGGTGAGATGTTGTGTACACTCCAGGGAAGGCTTCTGGCTTAGTAAATCAATTTCACATTGGGTAGCGCACGACTAGATTCAACAAATGAGTGACGACGAGCGAAGCGTTTCAACAAAATCCCGTATACGTTTATATTCCATTTATAGATTGAGATGAAACTTTGATGAGTTGTTGTGTACACTTAAGTGAAGGCTTCTAACTTAGTAATCCATTTCACAGGAGGTTGCGCACGAGTAGATTCAACAAATGAGAGGCGACGTGCGAAGCGTTTCAACAAAGTCCCGTATGCGTTCAAATACCATACGTCCGATAGCGATGAAACTTGGGTGAGATGTTGTGTACACTTACGTGAGGGTTTCTAACTTAGTAAATCCATTTTTCAATAGGTAGCTCACGAGTAGATTCAACAAATGTGCAACGACGCGCGAACTTTTAATCAAAGTCCCGTATGCCTTCATATGCCATTCATCCGATTGCAATGAAACTTGGGTGAGATGTTGTGTACACTTACGTGAGGGTTTCTAACTTAGTAAATCCATTTCACAGGAGGTTTCGCACGAGTAGATTCAACAAATAAGCGACGACGCACGAAGCGTTTCAAGAAGGTCCCGTATGCGTTCAAATACCATTCGTCCGATTACGATGAAACTTGGGTGAGATGTTGTGTACACCCTACGGAAGGTTTCTGGCCTAATAAATCCATTTTACAATAGGTAGCCCACGAGTAGATTCAACAAATGTGAGACGGCACGCGAATCATTTCAACAAAGTACCGTATGCGTCCATATACCATTTATCCGATTGCGATGAAACTTTGGTGAATTGTTGTGTACACTCCAGGAAATGTTTCTGTCTTAGTAAATCCAGTTTTTAATAAGTAGCGCACGAGTAGATTCAACAAATGAGTGACGGCGCGCGAATCGTTTCCACAATGTCCCGTATGCGGTCATATATCATTCATCCGATTGCGATCAAACCTTGGTGAATCATTGAGTACACGCCTGAGAAGGTTTCAGGCTTAGTAAATCTATTTTACAATAGGTAGCGCATGAGTAGATTCAACAAATGAGTGACGGCACGCGAATCATTTAAAGAAAATCACGTATGCGTTCATATATCATTCATCCGATTCCGATGAAACTTTGATGAGTTGTTGTGTACACGCCAGGGAAGGTGTTCAACTTGGTAAATCCATTTTACAATATTGGTAGCGCACGAGTAGATGTAACAAATGAGTGACGACGCGCGAAGCGTTCCAACAAAATCCTGTATGCGTTCATATACTATTCATCGATTGCGATGAAACATTGATGAGTTGTTGTGCACACTTACCTGAAGCTTTCTAACTTAGTAAATCCATTTCGCAGTTGGAAGAGCGCGAGTAGATTCAACAAATGAGTGTCAGCGCACGAATCATTTAAACCAAATCGAGTATGCGTTAAATGCCATTTATCCGTTTGCGATGAAACTTTGGAGAGTTGTTGTGCACGCTCTAACGAATGTTTCCAAATTAGTTAATTCAATTCAAGATAGTTTAGAGGCAGTTAACAGAAATTGAAAAAAAATATTGTGTATCCAAAAGCACTTCAAGAAACAAAGTTACAACACTTTCTTTGATTGGCAGGACAACGTCTGCCGGGTCAGCCTGTTTTTTATATATTTATTTATTTATTTATTTATTTATTTATTTATTTACGTATTTATTTATTTATGTAATTAACTATGTATTTATTTATTTATCTATTTATTTATCTAATTAATTATTTATTTATTTATCTATTTATTTGTTTATTTATTTATTTATTTATTTATTTAGGTCTTGGCGTTGTTAAGGCTAAATGACCTTCTCATACACAGAACCAAGATTTCTCGTGTGGCACAATTGAGAAGAGGTAGGTTTAATTCTTACTTCAACGTTCCTAGAAGTGGTTTACCGTGGGTTCACACTTCTACTCAGGAAAATGCCGGGTCGGTACCTAATTTAAGGCCTCGGCTACCTCCTACCCAAACCTAGCCCTAATTACAAATATACAAACTGCTACATACAGTCATCAAAATAAAATAAGGTATCAGACATATTCAACACAAATCGAAGTGCACGGAGCTACATGTAGGGGCAGATGACCTCGCTGTTCCGCCCCTTAAAACCTCAATAACTAACTAATGGAGAGACATGATCGCGATGTCCCAAAGCTCGTAAATGAATAATCAACAACAACTATTACAGTATATCCAACCTTTTAAGATACACAACTCTCTGGAAATACTTATGTTTTGATGTATCTCCATAGAATATTTGAATAATTTGGCTATCACATTTTACCTGACATAATATGATTGAAATATTACTTTTATTGTGAGGTACTCCTGAAAACAATATATTTTAAGTGAAAAAATCTTTCTCATATACCCTTCCTTACTGATAATCATGACTCTGAAATCTAGAAAACTTTCATGGTATACTGCAATTATAGAGGTTTCTTATATAAGATCTTCACTAGTATAGCCTACTACTCTGTCTCTCTAGCGAAACCAATTTTAACCATCGATCCACATGTTGCGTTAAATTGGCGAAACAACACTGAAAGTCACGAATTTATCCACAGGAGAAGTAAACTTAGCCTACCACAACACAATGCAAGCACTTTGTTGTTTCAGTCGTTGGCTCATTTATTGTCTTTGCAACATTGTGGTCATTTATCCTCGTGTGCTTGGGTGTGTGGAATCTGTCTGATATCATGTGATCGCTTTACTAGAGTGTGTATTTGTAATTAGGGCTAAAATTGCAAATGCTAGGATGGTTCATAACTTAAGGCCACAGCCACCTCCTTCTGAATCCTTACCTTCATTACAAATACTCGTACTACTGCAGACACCACAATAACACAGGTTATCCGAAAAATTCGAGCGCGCGTAGAGAGACACACCCAAGTTCACTACATGAAGCTAAATGACCACGATGTACAAGCCTCTCAAATAAAACAACAACAGCATAATGTGAGGGTGGGGGAGACTAGTTAGATAGTTATTGTTGTTTAAAGGGACGGAACGTCGGGGTCATCTGCCCCTACGGTGATACAGTTTTGATAAGAATTCATGCCTGCCCTTGGAAAAAAGGGGTCTCTATTATTTTTCTGTGATCTGCTAACTATACTTGCAGCATCTCTATTCCTAGTACAGTCTGAGATGAAATTTATAAAGAGACAGTAAATAAAACTTGCATTTGGCAATCTTCACAGACACGTCTCTTTGCTACTATGCACACCAATGGGTCCTCAATTCACAAGTTCGTAATGCTACTCTATTCCATAAAGACTGGCAGCATAGCCCAGCGTTAACATTCTCACGTGATGTGCCCAAGGTTGCAGGATTGAATCCTGGCGCAGCCATCTGGCATTTGAGAGTGCGCAAATGCGAGGTAGCCGTATCAGTAGATTTACTGCCACGTTTAAGGACTAAATTCCAGCACCTTGGTGTCTCCAAAGGCCGCGGTAGTTAAAAGGGACGTTAAATCAACAAACATTATTAGTATCCATTCCAGGGGTATCGTAACATTTTAGTCTATGGGTCACACAAACTCCTCCACTAAGCCCCAAGGGCCAAGACCTAGCTAGCTCATCATACCAACATACTGTAGTTTTGAATTACGCGCAAATTTTTGTTTCAGAACTATCTGGTGAGTGAGATATCTACAGTATGTTTCAGGGCGAGAGGGTTGAACTCCGCTCCGAATGCTCGTTGATTTTCTTCCACTTTCAGCACTATTTATTTGTGTAAAACATTCTCCAAATTGAAATACTTAAATAATATTTACAGATCGAAATTAATTGGAAAGCATTTGAGGTCATTGCAGATAATTTCCACTAGTAAACTTGATCCTCAACTGCAAGTTACAGCTACATAATTTTTATTGATCATAATTATAATGTTCAATTTCATTATAAAATGACACGACCATGATAGCCCGATTCCTTAGCGGCTTCGGTGGCGTAGTCGGTAGCATGCTGAACTGCTATGCCCAAGATAGCGGGTTCAAACCCGGCCGAAGCGGTCGGAATTTTTAAGAGCGTTAAAAATCCCTCAGTATGCCTTCCTTCGGAGGGGAAGTAAAGCCGGCGGTCCCATGTCATAGATTTTTGGCATGTTAAAGAACCTTCCACTAATTACACCTGTGTGAAGCGAAACTGCATAGGTTAAGAATGTAAACAACGCTCTTAGGTTCCTACGTTCGTTACCAAGAGCCGACTGCGGTGGCGTCGAGTAGCTACGTTCTGAACTAGGCCTAGTAGTCGTTGACGGTGGCGTTTGGCGGCAAAAGTAGGAACTATTTGAAAAATTCAAAGTTGCAGTCCTTACTTGAATTAAAAACAGATAACACACACTAATACAGCCATCACAATTAACACCGGTTATCAGACAGATTCTACATACACCCCAAGTACACGGGGCTACATGACCGCGTTGTTTGCAGCCCCTAAACTGAGGAACCAACCAACCAACCAACCAGCCCGATTCCTTGTTGACATATTAATTATAATAAACTATTTATATATCAATATATTGCACATTAAAACCGTACCGCTTTCGGACACATTGAGACCTTTCTCAGCGTAGTATAGGATAAGTAAATGTGCAACGCCAATAACATACACTTAATACAAATTTGCCATAACAGAGGGTACTAAAAATATTTTTGTTCCAAAAGCCCACAAAGTAAGATTTAGAACAAAAATATCCTCTGTTATGGCAAAATTTTATTAAGTGTTTGTCATTGCATATTTACTTATCCTATACTACGAAAAGGAAGGAAGGAAGCTTGTAGTTTAACTTGACCGTTAATCTAGAGATCATGAGCCACGGGACCTCCTTTTTACGTGGAATCCGAACCACAGGACATGGCATTTCACTTCGAAAATCCCACTTGCATTGACCGGGAATCGAACCCGGACCGCCTTGGTGAGAGGCATACAGCTAGACCGCTGAGCCACCACGCCCCCTATACTACGCCGAGAAAGGTCACAATGTGTCCGAATCCAGTACGGTTTTAATGTGCAATATATTGACTTCATGTAATAAATAGTTTGTTTCAATTATGTCATTATGTTAATTACTTGTCGCCTCCGTAGCGTAGCAGTCAGCGTGATTAGCTGCCACCCCGGAGATCCTGGGTTCGATTCCCGGCTCTGCCACGAAATTTGAAAAGTGGTATGAGGACTGGAACGGGGTCTACTCAGCTTCGAGTGGCCCAAATGAGTAGAAGGGGTTCGGTTCTCACCTCAGCCATCCTTGAAATGGTTTTCCGTGGTTTCTCACTTCGTCTTCGGGCAAATGCCGGGATGGTTCCTACTGTAAGGCCACGGCCGCCTCCTCCTCACTTCCTTGCCTAACCTTCCCACTCTTCCCATCCCTTCATCAGGCCCCCTGTTCGCTTTGCTGGTGAGGCCGCCTGGGCGTAGTGCTGGTCACACACCCCAGTTGTGTCCCAGACTCAGAGTCTCAAGCTCCAGGACACTGCCCTCAGTGGCGGTAGAGGTGGGATCCCTCGCTTAGTCCGTGGGAAAAGCCAAGCCTGGAGATAAAACGGTACCGTAGCGGAAAAATAATGTTACTTATGTATGTCACTTACTGGATAGAAATCATCTGGGAGAATCTGACCCTGGCGGACTTGAGGTCGCTCGTGGCAGTGAAGTCGCGCTTCCTAAAAGCAACCCTGGGTTTATCAAAATATGCAAAATCTAGACTAGTGTACGAACTTGCCAAGAAGAACGTCTTCATTGAGGACCTACGGACGAAGAGAGGACTACCATCTACGGCGCCTGGAAAAGACTAATGCATGAGAGAGTGAAGAAGAGATATGAAATCTGGCTCGAATTTTACATAACGGAAGCCATGACGAATTGACTGACATCAGTCAAGACCTACAACACTTCGTTAACTCGATGGCGGTACATGGGTACCACCATAAACTGTGCGTCACCGAGTACATTCATGACATGGCGTATCCTGTATTTGTAAATTATGTGGTAAACAATGTAGTCGTTACCACGTAATCAAATGCAAGAACCGGCGACCTTCCATTGTGATATTTTGTGAAGATGGAAGGTGAAAACAGTAATGTATATTCAAATTTATTAACCCTATGCACAATGTGTGCTCAGTATTTTCAATAATAGTTGTTCATTAAATAAAAACATCTAATTATTATATTGTATGAATTACTTGACTTACATTCAAAATAAACTATGGCGGGTCGGGTTGGTGGTGCTCGCGGGCTGGTGTTGGCCAGCGGACCGTAGTTTGGAGACACCTGATCTATTTCATAACATGTCTTATTGGTTCACAACTTAATGTCAATCATCTGGAAATTAAACTCATGGCAGCTCTCTGTATTCTAATTCTACGTGAGTAAGGTTTTCATCTGGTTAACACCGACAGCATTGGCTATGCTCCCTAAAGCGCAGCATTAGGTCATGGGGCCAAGCTCTCTCATGACTCGGTAGACGCGTGGGTTTGAGCCCCACCGTCGGCCGTCCTTAAAATGGTTTTCCGTGGGTTTCCAGTTTCAACACCAGGTTAATGCTGGGACGGTACCTTCTGACAGGCCACGGCCGCTTCCTCCCACATCCTTACCCAGTTTCATTCATCTTCATCAATTCCATCTCTCATCCTGGCGCGCAGGTCGCGCACGAGCGTCGGCTAGAAGGACCTGCACTCGGCCTCTCAGGAGGCCACACGGAAAAAAATTATTTGGTTAAAAAAGGATTTCAGGATTCATTTTGGAAATCATATATTTTTATAAAACTCCTTTTGCTTGGACAATGAAACTATGTTGTATTACATATGATGATCATTTTTACATGTTGCTAAGGATGCATGCAAATAGTGTTCTAGATAGGAGTTGCTACGAAGATCTCCACCAAGGATAGAAGGGAGGCTCTTATAGAAAGAAACAAGAGTTCTTGAGAAATGTTGTGATTGGGGCTGTGAGTTTATTTTGTCAGGGGATTACAAGGGCAACAGTTGTAAAGCGCCAAGGGTTCCAAACTAGCGCCCAAACCGAAGAGGCTGTCCTGAAGGTCTCTGGTTGTATCGGTGATTGTCTCGCCTCGTCTCCGCGGACACGAAGTCTTGGTCCGGGCTTGCAGCATACATGCGAGGGGCAGTGCGCGAACTGTAGCGACTAGACAGACGTCTGAGGCCGCCACTGAACGGTCTCCAGCGAGCCAGAACTGATATCGCGCGCTTAGACGCGGGCATCATCACAGTGAAATCTGAAACAAGCGTACAGCAGATTACAGCTCTCAACTATCTAAAAGGCACCAATTCCTTCCAGTTTGGGAACCGGGACGCGTGATAGGCTCAACAATATCAATTTTTTAGCTTAAAAAATCTCCCATCTTTCCTGAAGAATTTGGTGTATCAATTATTGTGATATTTGATGCAATAAAATTAGGTTTAAACATAATGTTTTAAGGCTATACTGTAGCTACAGTACTAGCCGAACATTCTTTTTGTGTTTTCCGCAACTCATATTTTTTTGAAACTTCATGTAACATTTTCTCAGAAACTATCTGATCAATGTATTTGAAACTTGGTAGTCTCTAAGACACTATATAGAAGTACTAGTGGAAGTAAATTAATTCAGGTATCTTGATTAGTTCATGGAGCCCAGCTTGAAAAGCACTGACAATTTTACAGAAAAATATCAGTTTTCAACTAGGTTGTAAAAAAAAAAAGAAAGAAGTCAACTGTTGTAAACAATAGGATAAATACTGTTACTTTATTAGCTCAAAAATGTTTTAAATATTATGCATGCAAAGTTTGTTGGGTCTGGTTTGAGTATTTGTTCAGAAAAAGGGACACTAGTTATGGAAATTCTTAACAATTTTTTTTTTTTAAAGATTGTTTTTGAAATTCACTCTCTGACACAAAATATTCAACATAGCAGCTTCTAATTCTGCCCAAATAATGATGAATGTACTCTGAATATACCAAAAGAACATTCAAAGAAATGTCTGTTGTAGTTTCTGAGATGTGTATCTAAACGTGGGAAGCTACATTTTTCTATCGATTCACACGTCCCGGTTCCATTAAATAGTACAGTACAGCTGGAATGGTTTTGTTCCATAAACCGTGCTATGGTTGGCTTTTTGTAAATCGTTAGAAAGGCACAAAAAAGCTTAACTCTAAATTTTGGAATAATTTGTAGTATCATGTTGTCGGAAAACTCGAAAAAAATTGAAAAGCGTTTTTCTCTGAATCTACGTATTTTAAAGAAAAGTTTTTTAAACAAAACATGAAGAGGACATTGTCACATGCAATTTGTCTCATTAAGGTCATGTCATACGTTTTGAAATGCAGAAGCTAGGTGGCGCCAAAGTTTCCAAAAACGTGTTTTTTCACTTTTTGTCCTAGAAAAATGTTTTTTTTTTTTCACAAAAGAGTGAATCAGAAATTTGTTCCTCTAAAAATTGTCTGCAATTTTTATTTAAACGTTTGTTTCCTCTGACTTACCGTTCCAATATTATAACGCAGCAAATGCAAGGCTGCGTAGTCAAGGCTACTATTGTTACTGCGGAGAGAGCGGTGGGCATAGTTTAGACCGGGACCGATGTCGGACAATTTTCACACTTCGGCAGACTATAACTTTGGAACGGTAAGTCGGAGGAAAAAATGTTTGAATAAATGTTGTAGACAATTTTGAGAGGAACAAATTTCTGATTCGCTCTTTTGTGAACGAAACATTTTTTCTAGGACAAAAAGTGAAAAACCACTTTTTTGGAAACTTTGGCTCCACCTAGCTTCTGCATTTCAAAACGTATGACATGACCTCAATGAGACAAATTGTATGTGACAATGTCCTCTACATTTTTTGTTTAAAAAACTTTTCTTTAAAAGACGTCGATTCAGAGAAAAACGCTTTTCAAACCCCTTTTTGAGTTTCCCGACAAAATGATCGTGCAAATTATTCTGAAATTTAGAGTTAAGCTTTTCTTGTGCTTTTCTAACGATTTACTAAAAGCCAACCATAGCACGGTTTTTGGAACAAAAGGGGTTTCTTATGTGCAGCTGTAGTGTACTAAAACTGAAAACGTACAATTCTTTAAATATAGAGTATGATCATGAATATTTGTAGTCTTCTGACTCAAAAATAATAAGCGATTACCAAAGGTTTCTTTTTTAATTTTGTTCATCAAGCCTGTTGCAGAAATTCATGAGAACCTAGGATTTGCTTCCCGTGCTCCTGCAATTATACCCAACTTTTTAATTTCTCCTTGATGGCTCATGATCTGCTAGAATTCCATCATCTCTAATTAGATGCATTTATTTGTAATGCCTACTTTTCTGGGCTGCCCAATAAGATGGTCCACTTTCATCCTAGAGTCCTACTATCATGTCAAACAACGTCTCTTAAAGCGATCTCTTTGAAGTGGCGTAGTTGGTAGCTTGCTGAGCTTCTATGCCCAAGATCGCGGGTTCAAACCCGGCCGAAGTCGTCGGAATTTTTTAAGAGCGTTAACAATCCATCAGTATGCCTTCCTTCTGAGGGGAAGTAAAACCGGCGGTCCCATGTCATAGATTTATGGCATGAAAAAGAACCTTCCACTAACTACACTTGTGTGAAGCCAAAATTTGTAGGTTAGAATTGATAATGCTCTATTAGTTCCAACGTTCGCCGCCAGGTGCTGACTGCGATGCCATCTATTAGACAATTCCGCAAGGTAGGTGTCGTGAACGGTAGCATTTGGTAACAAAAGTAGAAACTACTGCAGTCCTTACTTGAATTTAAACAGATAACACACACTAACACAGCCATCACAATTAACACCGGTTATCATACAGATTTACACACACCCAAAGTACACGGGGCTACATGACCGCGTTGTCGCAGCCCCTGAACTGAGGAACCAACCGATCACTTTGAAGCGAAAGATTGAAGTTCAATTCACCCTGGGATTTTCAAATCGAATTCCCAGCATTTCGGGTGGATGTTTAAAACAATTGGCTTCTTGGTCCCTGTGGTGGATACTCAGAAACATTTAGGAGAGTGAAGGAAGAATCACCTTGGTATCCCGGTCCCGGACTCTGTGGGATGCGGTCCACGCTATCAGTATCATACACTGGCTCCATCTCCATTGTGCGGGCGGGAGGTTCCTCCCAGGAGAGGTCCTGCGGCACTGGCCATGACGTCACCATCATCGCACTGCCGACCACTAGCACCAGCCATAGCATGCTTCCTGTGTGAGCATTCATCTGCAATCACACATGAAGAAAATTAAAAACACACGCCAATACATATTCACAGATAATAATAATAATAATAATAATAATAATAATAATAATAATAATAATAATAATAATAATAATAATAATAATAATAATATCGACGGTCATTCCAAAATTAAGGATATAGAAAAACAGGAAAGGAAAATTCTCAGAAAGATTTACGGGGCAGTTAATAATAACGGTATTTGGATGAAGAGACCTCAAAGCGAACTCTACCAAAAGATCCACACGATAACGGAAGTAATCAGAAAACGCCGAGTACAGTTTTATACACACATTTACAGGATGGAAAATTTCAGAACGCCGAAGAAATTGCTCAACGTTATAACACGGAGTAAGTGTGGCACGGAGTGGCTGACAGAGGTTCAGAGGGACCTACAACAGGTCAACATTGAAAATTTTGAGGACCGCACCGAGTGCAGGAATAAAATCAAAAATGTTAAGTTTGATCATAGACCATCACGACAGCCTGGAAGAAAGTGGACAGCTGAGCGGAAGAAGGAGCATTCTGAGAGGATGAAGAGGTTTTGGGAACAGAAGCGGGAAAACGCCAGAAGATGAAATCATGTATTCAAGTTCAATCGCTCTCCTAAAGGGGAACAATCGATTAAATAAATAATAATATCGTATGGCATCGGGTGCTGGGTGCAAGCTTTGTTATTTGACACCCAAAGGGTAGCTTGCATGTCGAATTTCGTTGTTCCTTGAAGCACTATGAAAGTCAAGGAGGTTAGATATCTAAGCTCCTTGAACACTATAGCGCTTTCTAGTAGAGAAATGAGGAACTTTGTGTTGGCGGAAACTCCCGAGATTAATTTTGCCATTATGAACACGGCCTACTGAATTCAAATGGGTTCTTTGACATGCCAACATCGTATGACATGGTGTCGTAATTTCAAAAATCACTTACCACGGCCAGGAGCAAACCTGCAAGCTTGGAGTTAGTAGACCCACACGTTGACCACTCACCCACCGTGGCAAGCATATTCACAGAAATTAGTTTAGAGTAAAACCTCGTACTTTGAAAAGAGCTAATGGATGTCACAGCCATGCCAGAGGAAGCCTTTGGAGGAGACCATAGGGCAGTGGTAGCAAAATTAAAAGTAGGAAAGGTCATGAGATTATCAGAAAAAGGGAAAGAATGATTAAGGTCTGGAGACTAAAGGAAAAGGAGGTTGCAGAAGAGTTTAGAGAGAATTGCAAGAACAGATACCAAGTACGGATATTACCCATGTGGAACAAGAATGGGGAAAGTTTAAGAGTGCATTTGTAAACAGTGCAGAGAAAACATGTGGTAGAACATCAGGAAAGGTACGGGAAAAGGCGACAAAATGGTGGAATGATAGAGTGAAAGAAAAGGTAAGAGAGAAGAAGAAAGCTTGGACGGAATGGAAAACAAAAAGGACTGAAAAAAGTAGAGCAAAATATATAGAAGAAAACAGAGATTGCAAGAAAGTAATTGCAGAGGAAAAGAAGAAAAGCTGGGAAGAATTCACTCAGGAAATAAGGGAGGATTTACATTCTGGAAAGAAATTGCTGTTTGGAATTATAAAAAGCAGAAGGAATGAAAAGGTGAACACTGGGTTCGTGAAAAACAAAGAAGGTGGAATATTGACAAAACCAGAAGAGATAACTGACAGATGGAAAGAGTATTTCAGCGAGTTGTTGAAGGTGAGACGCCAGGCATGCGGAGAAGTTACGCAAACAGCCAAAACGGTGGAGGAAGAAATAGAAGAAGAACCAGACATTACTATGGCAGAAGTGGAATGGGCAGTTAGGAAGATGAAGATGGGGAAAGCTGTGGGAATCGACGATGTGGTGATAGAAATGATCAAGGCGGCAGGACCAGTGGGACTGCAGTGGACATACAGACTTCTCAGGAGTGTGTGGAGAGAGAAGAAAGTACCTGAAGCCTGGAAAAAGGGAATAATATTGCCAATATTCAAGAAAGGAGACAGGAAGGTGTGTGGTAACTACCGAGGAACCACCATCATCTCGCATGTTGCCAAAGTAATGGAAAGAATCCTAGAAAGAAGAATTAGAGTAAAGGTAGAAAGCCAAATAGAGGAGCAGTTTGGATTTAGAGGGGGCAGGTCACTAGTGGAACCCATTTTCATACTTAGACAGGACATTGAAAAGAGTTGGGAATATGGGCAGGATATGGTAATGACTTTTATTGATCTAGAAAAGGCCTATGATAGCATCCCTAGAACAAAAGTTTGGGAAGGCTTAACGATTAGGGGGATAGGCAAGGAACTGAGAGACATGATAAAAGGAATGTGCATGGAGTGCTACAGTAGTGTGAAGACTAGAGTCGGGACATCGGAATGGTTTAAAATTGAGACTGGACAAACGCAAGGAAGTGTGTTGTCACCATTATTGATCGTAATGGTGATGGATGACATCATGAAGGCAGCAATGAAAGACTATAGTAGGGCAAAGATGAAGGTAATGCTGTTTGCAGACGACGTTGTGATCTGGGGCGAGGATGAGATGGAGGTACAAGAACAGTTAGACGTAATAAATGAAAAGATTGAGCAATGGGGATTGAAGATAAATGTGGAGAAGAGTAAAACAGTGGTGATGAGTAGAGATAAGAAAGAAGGAAAAGGAGTAATCGAAGTAGGAGATAAGGAATTGGAAGTGGTGAAACACTTCAAATACTTGGGAAGTGAACTGACTGAAGATGGAAGACTAGATTTGGAAATTAGCAGAAGAATACAACTCGGGAGTGCTTTCTACCAACAGGTACGGGGATTACTATGGAACAAGGATATACCAAGAGTTTAGTGCTTTTCAGTCGGTCAACACGAATGTACCCAAAAGAGATGGGTTATGCCCTAATCCTGAAATAAAATACATGAGATTAATAAAACACTAGGATGACCAGTTTCGATCGTCAAGCGATCATCATCAGATCCATTACACTTAGGCTATAAAATCTATGTTTAAAATACAGGTGAAAATATTTACAATATGTACAATTATTTATTTGCAGTATTGGTACCGCAACTGTCAGTGTATGCTAAATACAGTATATATGATGTTAGGTGAAATGCTAAATGGTGATAGCTATCCGGAGTTTGTACTTTAGAGAGATTATATGGTTGTAAACTATGGTTAAACTATAAAATTGTAGGCTAACTACTTATCTGATTGTCTTCCTTTCTACAGCTACACGCAGTTTTCGTGCTCACTGGAACTCACTGTGCGGTCGACTGCGGTGGTTATCTTAACGACTGGTTTTTCCCTGCCTTCTCCCCCTGCCCATACGTGCTGTGGGGAGTGATAGTGATGTGTTTATGTGAGGTGTTGCCAACCTAGATAAGATGTATGTTTTTGAATGAGGTGGGTCTACAACTATTAAAGACCGTGGATTAGCCCTCGCCACGCGTGGACCATAAGCCATTCGAACTAAGCGTTGACGGTCTTATGAGGACGTCCCGGCACCTTTAATACTGCCGCGAATATGGGCCTTGGTTTATTGCAGAAGAAAAGTACATCGTACACTTGATCCATATAACATTTACCTATTAAAACCCCTTAATTTCCCCCCTTTTCTTTATCTAGCTTGGCTGTGTCGCTAAATTGTGTCTTGTTTCCGACAGGGTGTGTTTTAGGGTGTGTTTTTAGTAGCGTGAAGAGGGGTGAGCTCTCCATGAACGTGTGTTCATTTAGATTGTTGGGATTGTTTCGTTTGGCTAGGTGTATCTCGATTGCTTCCTTTATGTCAAGAGCTCTGCCTTTCGATTCGTGATGGATTATTTTAAGGTCCGACTCTATGTTGGTAAAGCTGTGCCCTGCGTCACACATATGTTCGCACACGGCTGAATGTGTTCCGTATCTTATCGCATTCCTATGTTCATTATAACGTGTGTCTACTCGCCTTCCACTCTGCCCGATGTAATTAGCTTGACAATCGGTGTCTTGGCACGTTATAGAATATACCCCTGACCTTGAATACGGGTCACGTTTATTTAGATTACTATTTAGGAGGTGCCTAGCGGTTGTGTTTTTCGTCGTGAAAGCTATCTTTATGCCTTGATTTTTGAATAGGTTAGTGATTTTATATGTATTCGCATTCACATAGTTGAAACGCGCAAATTTTTTCTCATTACTGTCCGGTTTGGGAATCGTTTTATCTTTATTTTTATGTTTGGCTATAATTTGATTTATTTTGCTTGGCGGGAAGTTGTTTTCCTTTGCTATTTGCTTAATAGTTCTTATTTCCTTATTATAGTTGTCTTTTGACATGGGTATGTTTAAAGCCCTGTGCACCATTGAATTGAAACCCGCTAGTTTGTGCGTACTGGGGTGATTAGACTGATTGTCGATTGCATGCGAGGTTTGTGTTGCTTTCCGGAATATGGAAGGTCGTTGTCTTTACGTTCAATAGTTATATCGAGATAATTTATTTTCCAGTCTATTTCGGATTCCTTAGTGAATTTGATAGAGTGGTGTAGGCTATTAATGGATTGGAGAATTGTTTCTTCGCTTGTTAGTTCAGTATCGTAGATGCAAATTACATCATCTACGTATCTTTTCCATATTACTATTCCCTTTGTTGAAGTCTTTTCTAAGAACGCATTTTCTAGTGCATTGATGAATATGTCAGCGATTAACCCACTTAGTGGCGATCCCATTGCTAGGCCTTCTCTCTGTGTGTATATTTTATTGTCGAATTGAAACACGTTTTGGGTGAGAACGACCCTCAGTAATCTCACAATCTCTTCAGTTTCTTTTACCGAATTGTTGGATTTTAAGTTGTTTTCGATAGTGTTGATTGCTTCAATAATCGGAATATTGGTGTACATGTTAGTTACATCGAAGGATACTAGCCTGAAGCTAGGTTTCATTTGTAGGGTGTTTAATGCTGTTACTAGTTCTGTTGTATTCTTTACAGAGTTGTTTTTGTCGTTGGAAAGACGGCATTTTAAGATTTTTAGTAACTCTTTGCTGATTTTGTAATTAGGGGCATTCCTACAATTGACTATTGGTCTCATTGGGCATTCCTTTTTGTGTATTTTTGGTTGTCCCCTCAATGACGGTATTTTCGGGTTCATGTTTATTAGTTTTGATTTTTCGGCTTTGGTCAGTATGTATTCTGTTTCTTTTAGCGCACTTTTTATTTGTTTTTGGAATTTGTTGGTGGTGTCTTTTGTTAATTCCTTGATTTCGTTGTTGTTTAGGAATTCGAATGTTTTTTCAATGTATTCTGTTTTGTTCAAAATTACTGTAGTGTTTCCCTTATCTGCTTTTGTGATGATTAAGTCATGTTCTTTTATTTTTTGTTTCAACGACTTTATTTATTTGAGTTGTTTGTTGTTTTGAATGTTATTGCTATCGCCCTCTCGTTTGAGGATTTTTTTGGCTTCGTTGGTGGCGAGATTTTTGGTTAATTCCCTGTCTTCTGCTGGGAGCTTGTGACGAAAAACACAACCGCTAGGCACCTCCTAAATAGTAATCTAAATAAACGTGACCCGTATTCAAGGTCAGGGGTATATTCTATAACGTGCCAAGACACCGATTGTCAAGCTAATTACATCGGGCAGAGTGGAAGGCGAGTAGACACACGTTATAATGAACATAGGAATGCGATAAGATACGGAACACATTCAGCCGTGTGCGAACATATGTGTGACGCAGGGCACAGCTTTACCAACATAGAGTCGGACCTTAAAATAATCCATCACGAATCGAAAGGCAGAGCTCTTGACATAAAGGAAGCAATCGAGATACACCTAGCCAAACGAAACAATCCCAACAATCTAAATGAACACACGTTCATGGAGAGCTCACCCCTCTTCACGCTACTAAAAAACACACCCTGTCGGAAACAAGACACAATTTAGCGACACAGCCAAGCTAGATAAAGAAAAGGGGGAAATTAGGGGGTTTTAATAGGTAAATGTTATCTGGATCAGGTGTACGATGTACTTTTCTTCTGCAATAAACCAAGGCCCATATTCGCGGCAGTATTAAAGGTGCCGGGACGTCCTCATAAGACCGTCAACGCTTAGTTCGAATGGCTTATGGTCCACGCGTGGCGAGGGCTAATCCACGGTCTTTAATAGTTGTAGACCCACCTCATTCAATAACATACATCTTATCTAGGTTGGCAACACCTCACATAAACACATCCCTATCACTCCCAACAGCACGTATGGGCAGGGTGGAGAAGGCAGGGAAAAACCAGTCGTTAAGATAACCACCGCAGTCGACCGCACAGTGAGTTCCAGTGAGCACGAAAACTGCGTGTAGCTGTAGAAAGGAAGACAATCAGATAAGTAGTTAGCCTACAATTTTATAGTTTAACCATAGTTTACAACCATATAATCTCTCTAAAGTACAAACTCCGGATAGCTATCACCATTTAGCATTTCACCTAACGTCATATATACTTCATTTAGCATACACTGACAGTTGCAGTACCAATACTGCAAATAAATAATTGTACATATTGTAAATATTTTCACCTGTATTTCAAACATAGATTTTACAGCCCAAGTGTAATGGATCTGATGATGATCGCTTGACGATCGAAACTGGTCATCCTAGTGTTTTATTAATCTCATGTAATTTATTTCAGGATTAGGGCATAACCCATCTCTTTTGGGTACATTCGTGTTGACCGACTGAAAAGCACTAAACTCTTGTTTGCTAAGGCAACACTGAAAATATGGCTTCAAACACCACAAGGATATACCAATTAAGGCTAAAGAAGTTATGTACAAAGCATATTATGTTCCTATAATGACATATGCAGCGGAAACTTGGACAATGACTAAGAGGGATGAGAGCAGAGTACAAGCAGCTGAGATGAGATTCCTGAGACGTATGGTCCAGAAAACGAGGCAGGACAGAGTGAGAAATGAAGTTATACGGAAATAACTGGGAGTACAGAAACTAAATGACAAACTGGAGCAAAACAGATTGAAATGGTTTGGACATGTCAAACGGATGAATGAAGTAAGGCTACCAAGATGAGCACTGGAACGACGGATGACTGGGAAGAGAGGACTAGGAAGACCAAGAATGCGTTGGATGGACTCGGTGGAGAATATTATTAGAAAACGGAACCTGGATTGGAACAATGTTTCGGGGGAGGAATGATGGAACGACAGAGCAAAGCGGAGAGGAACCATATTTGCCCCCACCCAGTGTCAACTGGAAAAGGGGAAATGAAGATGATGATGAACTATTTTTTATCTTTACCTTATGTGAATTTTTTACATTTTAATTTATTTTAATTAGTCTATTGGCGGACTCTGCTCCAAAGCGGGACAAACGCCAGTGTAATGGCCAACGCGGGAAGTCAAGAACCCACCAAGAGTATTCTGGTAATAGTGGACAATGTATAAAGGTTTATTGGCCAAAGCATTAGATAAAGATGTAATGATAAAAGGGTTGACTTTATAAAAAGGTCGCATAACAATTTAGCTAACATGTGGAGGACCAGACAATATTATTGTCACCAAATAAGGAAGTCCAGGAAGACATAAAGGACACAACACCACCAATAACTAATAATAAGATATATTATCAATAGGTGGCACATAAAACAAATATTCAAAGGTGGCACATAAAACAATGAGAAACACTGGCACAAATTTACACAATTGAAGAAGCACTCGCATGGAGTTAACACACGTTAAGTCTTGAGCCTAAAACACATATATTGTCTTGAACGTAGCTGCAGATCAGTACATCATAGGACGGCATGCAATACACGGCGGTTCCAAAGAATGATATAGTTTAAATATGCAACACAAGTGGAGTTGCAACAAATAATGAAAAAACAGGTCGCATGGAACGAGAATGTGTCGTCGAACCAGGACTGACTTACAGTGATGCGCCGATACTGTAAGCCCAAAAAATGAATTGTTAATAAAACAAATTATGTGTGAAACGCAGGAAGTCAAAGTAGTTGCTGTCATGCAAATACCGGGATATGCCAATCGCACGATATTGTCACAATAGTAAAGTAGTTAAGCCCAGCGTCAACCTCCATTTAATGATGGTGCCTGGCCTTGTAACATGCTTCCAGACAAACGATGAATTACTTATCACACGAAGCATCATCATTATTCATACGCGTGAAGACAAATTGTTAGGCAGTAGATGAAGATAGAAGTAAACATGTTACAACAAACTATCCGACGCCGCGGATTGAAGAATTCGTCGACATGGCGCGTAGCAACATCAAGCATGGTTTGATGAGATCGAAAATCACCGTAATGTCACTGCCCTAACAAAATATGAATCATGTGCATAGGACATGATTACTAAGCACGGTTACTATGAAGATAGCACCAATTATAGAAATGATTAGCTGGATATTTGTTGATATATCACAACCAGCGTTGAAGCACAACATTGTCATGGCTACAGACTTAGAGAATGAAGAAGAAACACGTGATTGGTCGCTACAAACAGCAAGGAGGCCTCTGATAGGCTGGAAGCAGCCAATCACAGTAGAGAGTTCAAAAACAAGTCGGAGGCCTCTGATAGGCCGAAAGCAGCCAATCACAGTAGAGAGTTCAAAAACAAGTCACAGAGAATAAAGAAAAATCAATGTGGCCAACTTGGGAATACCAAAATACCTTCTAAGCAAAAATATCCTACTGGAAACACGGCAGTGGGAATACTACATGTAATCAAAACAAATACATCATGACAACTAACCAACATAAACAAAACTAACTTGACAATGAATACATACAATGAAGACAAATAATACAGATATGTACAACCACACAGAGTGGAAACAAATAGGGAAACACAAAAACTGGTTTGCCAAGACAGTGGCCGAACCATATTGCCCGCACAGAAACAACAGGCAGGTTGTTTATGAAATACAAGAGGGTTTAGTTCTGCGGCAACAAGGGAGACACCTTGACGATGGGACGTTTCAAAAGTCCAGAGGTGGTGTGTAGAGAGACCACACGAGCTAGGCCGTCCTTACCACAATGAACCTCAAGAATACGTCCAAGTCGCCAGTAAGTAGGAGAAACATTGTCGTCCATAATAAGCACAAGCGTGCCAACCTTGAGGTTAGGAGACACACGGTTCCACTTGTGACGTTATTGAAGGGAGAGTAAATGATCTGTGGACCATTTACGCCACAATGAAGTCATAATCTGTTGAAGTAATTGCCATCTAGACAACCTATTGATCGGCACTTCAGAAGCGTCAGGAATGGGCAAGGCATTCAAAGGTCGTCCAACCAGAAAGTGACCTGGCGAGAGATAGCACAAGTCAGTAGGATCCTCAGTCATAGGCGAAATGGGTCTAGAATTTAGAATGGCTTCAATTTGCACCACGAGAGTGGTCAATTCTTCATACGTAAATACTTGAGCCTTCATGATTCTTATTAAATGAGATTTCAAAGATTTGATGTTTGCCTCCCAAATTCCACCAAAATGCGGAGAACTAGGAGGAATGAAGTGCCACTGAATTAGTAGCGATGAGGTAGAATCTTGAACAACAGATTGAGAATCTGCAGAGGAGAGCAACGAACCAAGATCAGCAAGGTCAGACTGTGCGCCTTGAAAGTTGGTACCATTGTCGGAATACACTTGAGCGGGAACGCCCCTTCTACTGCAGAAGCGAGTAAAGGCTACAACGAAAGCATGACTGGAGAGGGAAGTGACGACTACAGTGTGCACAGCCTTCGTAACCATACAAACGAACATTGCGATGTATGCCTTAGTCGAGACCTTTGACCTGGGGCCACCGTACCTGATAGTGAATGGACCACAGTAATCAACACCAACGTGATTAAAGGGAAAGGTTTGATGGAGGCGAACAGCTGGGAGTTGACCCATTAACTGTTCAGAAGGACGTGCAGCGTAGCGCACGCAAGTAACACAAGAGCGAGATAGGCTATGAACAAGTTTTCGTAGTGAAGGTATCCAGAAGCGTTGTCGGATAGTCGCAATCACAACCTGGACCCCGCCATGAAGCAACTTTAAATGGGTATGTCTGACCAGGACTTTAGTGAAATGATGGTCATTGGGCAAAAGTATCTGGTGTTTTGTGTCAAATGGAAGGTCGGCCAATTCCAAACGGCCTCCCACACGAATAGTGCCATCAGAGTGAAGCAAAGGGTGCAAATTGCTGATGGTGGAAGTGGATGGCACTTGCTCATTCTTCATTAGAGCAGTAAGTTCACTAGAGTAGCACTGAGCTTGAATCATTTTCACACATGTAAGTAGTGCAACATCAATTTCAATGGCAGTGAGTGGACCACTGATCCTAGTGGTATTTCTACAATTAGAGAAAAACCTAATACAGTAGGCTATGACCCTCAACAATCTTGTGTAGGAAGAAAAATTGTTTAAAAAATCAATGTCAACAGGTTTAGATACATTTGCACACGAAATTCTACACTCAGGCAATTCGGACACAGGAGTGTCAAAGATATCTGAAGTACTGGAGCTTGTAAAGGCTTTCAACCATGCTGGACCATGCCACCATAGCTGATTATTTTTCAATTCTGAGGGCATACAGCCTCGGGAAATTATGTCGGCTGGATTGTCACGGGAAGCGACATGTTTCCAGGCGCAGTGAACAGTAAGCCTTTGTATTTCAGCAACTCTATTGGCTACAAAGGTTTTCCATTTTGAGGGGGGCGAAGCCAACCAAGACAAAACAATAGTGGAATCTGTCCAACAATAGACGGATTCAATAGGCAAGTTCAAAGCGGGTTGCACCTTTGCAAGCAATTTGGAAAGCAAAAGTGCACCACATAACTCAAGTCTGGGCAAAGACAACTGTTTAAGAGGAGCAACCTTCGACTTAGCGCACACAAGTGAAACAGTGACGACGCCGTAGGTATCAATTGACAATAAATAGAGACAAGCTCCATAGGCCTGCTGACTGCTGTCGCAGAAGCCATGAAGTTGCATAGATTTGATTTCTGAAGCAGGCTTAATCAAACGTGGAGTAGAAATCTCAGAAATCGCAGGTAAATTGCTATAAACATTCAGCCAAGCTTGTGCGATTTCCATTGGAAGGGGGTCATCCCAACCGAGTTTGTGAATCCACAAATCTTGGAAGAGGATCTTACAAGCAACTACAATAGGTGACACTAAACCCAAGGGGTCAAAAATAGAGGCAACAATGGACAAAAATGAACGCTTAGTAAAGGTAATTGAAGTGTCACAGTTCACGATAGGTGACTGAATCCGCAACAAGTCATCGATAGGTTGCCAATAAAGTCCTAGCGTTCTGGCGACTGTTTCTTCACCATCGCCGAAACTACGGAGTTGTTGTTTCTCTTGATGAACAAGAGGAATGTTATCTAATAGAGTCATGGAGTTTGAACTCCACTTACACAGTTCAAAACCACCTAATCTCAAAAGAAGGGTCAATTCATCATACAGAATGAGTGCGTCATGCTCGGAATCACATCCCGAGATACAATCATCAACATAGAAGTCGTTTAAAACAATCTGAGTGGCAGCTGGAAAGGCTGTGCCATCAGTGAGGGCGAGCTCCTTTAGCACACGAGTGGCTAAGAAGGATGCTGGGGCAGTACCATATGTAACAGTGTTTAATTGATATTCTACTATTGGGTCTGAAGGAGAGTCTCTCCAAAATATTCTCTGTAAGTCACGATCTTTGTGATCTACAAGAATCTGTCTGTACATTTTACTCAGATCAGCTGCAAACGCTATCAAGTGAGTACGGAACCGAAGCAAAATAGAGAACAAATCCTGCTGAATTACAGGGCCCACCAAAAAGGTATCATTAAGGGAGCACCCAGACGTAGTAACCATCGAAGCATCAAATACCACTCTGAGCTTTGTAGAAGTACTGTGCGGCTTGAAAACAGGATGATGGGGAATGTAGTAAACTTCACCATCAGTCGGGTGGGGGGCGACTTGCATATGGTTTAAGGCTAGATATTCATGCATGAATTCAGTGTATTCTAACCTTAACTCAGGGTTACGAGCCAAACGTCTTTCGAGGGAGTGAAAACGATTTAGTGTAGCGTAGCGAGAGGCACCTAGAGGCTCCGAGTCTACCTTGCGAGGGAGTCTAACCACAAATCTACCATCGTCTTTGCGAGTGGTAGTAGCAACAAAGTGTTCTTCACATATGGATTCGTCAACAGACAACACTGGGGTTTCAACTTCTTCAACGTTCCAAAACGCTTCCAGCTGTTGTTCTACATGAGGGCGTGAGAGTGTAAGTGCTGATACCACGTGCGATGGTTGCGAGGTGCTTGCACTGGGCAGCCTCCCAGAAAACACCCAACCCACAGAGGTATTTTGAATGATGGGCAAATCACCAACTGGTATGATTTTACCAGGACATAACAGGTCAAAGAAATATTCTGCACCAAGAACAAGATCAATAGATTTAGTGCAATTGAAATCAGGATCAGCTAAATCAATATGTGAAGGAATGTTCCATTCAGAGGTGTCGAAACCAGCAGCGGGTAGCTCAAGTGCAATATTGGGAACCACGAGACATTCAAGCTTAGCAGACCAATTAGTAGCACAAGCAAAAACGCTCACATCAGCAACAACAGTAGCAGTGCTTTGATTTTGACCAACACCGCGAATGTGTACCTTCATAGGTTTGGTGTGGAGTCTTAATTTCTTAGTTAAGTGTGACGAAATTAAGTTACAATCTGATGCAGAGTCAAGTAGTGCAGTGACAGGTACACGTAAGCCATTGCCAGCTAATATATTCAACTTGGCAGTGGGTAATAGCGTCCTTGAAAATTGATTGTCACGAGCGACGTTACTGCAACTAGTGTTTACCACGTTAGCATGAGCTTGAGAAGCATCATTACTAGTGCCACTGGAGGGCTCATAGTGAAGAAGAGTGTGGTGTTTTCGGGAACAAGTGTTACAAGAGTACTTCGAACATTGATGATTAGGCTCGAAATTACGCAAACAGTTATAACATAATTTTCGAGACCTGACAAAATCCCATTTGGCTGTGGACGAAAGTTTAATAAAGGTACCACATTTCGACAATTGGTGATCAATGCTCCTACAATATGTACAACGAGATTTGGTAGTAGTTAACATGGGTTTCTGAGGCGAATGACCTTCAGCTTTAAGTTTGGTTACAACATTATGTAATGCAGGCCTGGACCCATTCTTTTCAGTTATTTCCAGTACCTTGCATTTTTTCTCTAAGAAGCTAACCAAGTCCTGGAGAGTGGGAATTCTCCCAGAATCAACATGATTCTCCCATTCACGGATGCTATCATTATCTAGTAGCTCCAATATAAAATGTGACAATAACAGGTCTTGAAGGGGAACCCCGTTAAAGTCCAAAGCTTCTAACGCATTGACATGAGAAACAAAGTGGTCGATGATGGCACGCAATGACACTGAATCATTACCGTATGCTTGAAAAGCTTGGTAACATGGTTGTGCGCTATGAGCCTAATGTTATTGTATCGAGTTGTCAGCAAGTTCCATGCAACCATAAAGTTATCATCTGACACAGTAATGTTCTTTAAGAGGAGTTTAGCCTCGCCACTAAGACTAGAATTAAGGTAGTAGAACTTAACAATATCAGAAAGAGCATGGTTATCAATTACTATGGCCTTGAAGCTATCTCTGGAATTCAGCCAGTCTGTGAAGTCGCCACTGAACTGCGGAATTTGAATTTCAGGCAACTTTATATGCGCTGCAGCTACGTTAGCATTAGGAAATTGTGCACTCTGCAAATTATTCAAAGGGTTATCACTGTCTGTAGTGTTGAATTTTTTGAAACTGTCACAATGTAGTTTAATTTTAACCAGCCACTCAAAGTACTTATCTTCGAAGTCACAACGTTCGGCTATTTCTTCGTCGATATTGTCTGTAATATCCTCTAAAGCGACTTGCGCTTCGTTATATTGTTTATAAATTTCCTGGCATTTGTGTTTGCGTAACACTAACATTTGATATTGCTCTTCTGTAATGTCCTGAAAGTTGCTAATTACTTTTTCTTGTGAGGTAAGCATGCCCTTAGCGACTGCACGCTTCCTAACTAAAAGTCGTTTTTGGGCATCCTCCATAATGACTTTAGGATTGCCCGCCTAGATGTAATTACCAGAGTTGCACACCTAACTAACACAACCAACTAACTAACACAAAACATAAACACTGAGACAATGGTCTCGATTAAGTTGTAAACAAACATCTGAACATAGAATACTGTATTGTGTCCTTGGGAAGTTAATGGGAACGTATACAATGTTAAATTTATGGCCTTCCTGGTGAAATAGCAAGAAACAAGGGCCCAACATGGCCAACAATGCTTAATGATTCAAAATAGTAAACAGCTCAATATCCGGCCCGGAGAGGACCAAATATGTAATGGCCAACGCGGGAACTCAACAACCCACCAAGAGTATTCTGGTAATAGTGGACAATGTATAAAGGTTTATTGGCCAAAGCATTAGATAAAGATGTAATGATAAAAGGGTTGACTTTATAAAAAGGTCGCATAACAATTTAGCAAACATGTGGAGGACCAGACAATATTATTGTCACCAAATAAGGAAGTCCAGGAAGACATAAAGGACACAACACCACCAATAACTAATAATAAGATATATTATCAATAGGTGGCACATAAAACAAATATTCAAAGGTGGCACATAAAACAATGAGAAACACTGGCACAAATTTACACAATTGAAGAAGCACTCGCATGGAGTTAACACACGTTAAGTCTTGAGCCTAAAACACATATATTGTCTTGAACGTAGCTGCAGATCAGTACATCATAGAACGGCATGCAATACACGGCGGTTCCAAAGAATGATATAGTTTAAATATGCAACACAAGTGGAGTTGCAACAAATAATGAAAAAACAGGTCGCATGGAACGAGAATGTGTCGTCGAACCAGGACTGACTTACAGTGATGCGCCGATACTGTAAGCCCAAAAAAAATGAATTGTTAATAAAACAAATTATGTGTGAAACGCAGGAAGTCAAAGTAGTTGCTGTCATGCAAATACCGGGATATGCCAATCGCACGGTATTGTCACAATAGTAAAGTAGTTAAGCCCAGCGTCAACCTCCATTTAGTGATGGTGCCTGGCCTTGTAACATGCTTCCAGACAAACGATGAATTACTTATCACACGAAGCATCATCATTATTCATACGCGTGAAGACAAATTGTTAGGCAGTAGATGAAGATAGAAGTAAACATGTTACAACAAACTATCCGACGCCGCGGATTGAAGAATTCGTCGACATGGCGCGTAGCAACATCAAGCATGGTTTGATGAGATCGAAAATCACCGTAATGTCACTGCCCTAACAAAATATGAATCATGTGCATAGGACATGATTACTAAGCACGGTTACTATGAAGATAGCACCAATTATAGAAATGATTAGCTGGATATTTGTTGATATATCACAACCAGCGTTGAAGCACAACATTGTCATGGCTACAGACTTAGAGAATGAAGAAGAAACACGTGATTGGTCGCTACAAACAGCAAGGAGGCCTCTGATAGGCTGGAAGCAGCCAATCACAGTAGAGAGTTCAAAAACAAGTCGGAGGCCTCTGATAGGCCGAAAGCAGCCAATCACAGTAGAGAGTTCAAAAACAAGTCACAGAAAATAAAGAAAAATCAATGTGGCCAACTTGGGAATACCAAAATACCTTCTAAGCAAAAATATCCTACTGGAAACACGGCAGTGGGAATACTACATGTAATCAAAACAAATAAATCATGACAACTAACCAACATAAACAAAACTAACTTGACAATGAATAAATACAATGAAGACAAATAATACAGATATGTACAACCACACAGAGTGGAAACAAATAGGGAAACACAAAAACTGGTTTGCCAAGACAGTGGCCGAACCAGCCAGGAAGATGAATTTATTTTAATTATCATAATTATTAATAATGATTTTTTTGTTTCTCTAATTTTAATGTATATATATTTATTTTTAATTTTGAATGTATGTTCTTATATACTTAATTTTGATATTTATTATTGCATTCATTAATTAACTAATTCCGAATTGATTTTTACAAATATTTCCATATTTTTATAGTTATGCTTATTATGTTCATGTTTATATTTCTTTTATAGTTGTAATTTAATTTTTATGTTTTTTATTGTCGCCTCCGTAGCGTGGCGGTCAGCATGGTTAGCTGCCGCCCGGGAGGTCCTGGGTTCGATTCCCGGCTCTGCCACGAAATTTGAAAAATGGTATGGGGAGAGGAATGGGGTCTACTCAGCCTCGGGTGGCCCAAATGAGTAGACGGGGTTCGATTCCCACCTCAGCCATCCTCGAAGTGGTTTTCAGTGGTTTCCCACTTCATCTTCGGGCAAATGCCGGGATGGTTCCTACTGTAAGGTCACGGCCAACTCCTTCCGCCTTCCTTGCCTATCCATCCTAATCTTCCCCTCCACCCTTCCCTCATGATGCCCCTGTTCGCTGTGCAGGTGAGGCCGCCTGGGCGAGGTGCTGATCACACCTCACCAGTTGTATCCACTCTGACCAGATGTTCCCAGCTCTAAGACACTGCCTGGAAAGGCGGTAGAGGTCAGTTCCCTCGCTGAGTCCGTGGGAGCCACCATCCTGGAGGGTAAAATTGCCTAAATAAAATGATTTTTAGCCTACTTTTCACATTTTGCAAAAATGAGGAAAAAGTAGACTTATGAGATCGGGCAAATGTGTGTCTGTCTGTCTGTCTGTCCTTCTGTCTGTCTGTCTGGCTGGCTGTGTGTGTGTCCCCCCCCCTCTATCAACTCCTAAACGGCTGGAGCAATCGAAACAAAATTTGGTACGAGTAAAGATCTATACCTGAATATCTCACGGCCATATTTGAAAATGATGTCAGTGCTACCAACTGCTGAAATATCGCAATTGAAATTAGAGCTCTATGTTGGGTATCATGGAAAGTATGAATGGGAGCTATTTCAAAATTAGCACACGTATAGATAATAATATTGCAGTTTAATTTCCAGGAGTCCATACATGGCAGTGTTGCCAAAATGATTATAAGCTTGCTGATAGGTCCAATTTTTAAATGCATATAACTTCTACACTATCAATTGGAATTCAACCAAATTTCGTATGTACTATGTGTACATACACAGATATGAATGAGCATATTCGTAAGAGCCACCAGGGCTGCCAACGGTTAATAAATGCACTCTCTATTGTTTTTATCCAAATACCAATATATCAGAAAGTATGCAAGCAGACAGCTTTAAACTATGCACACGCATAGTACCTGACATTCTATATTAATTTGGAGTAACTTATATACGTCAGTGCTACCAACATGATTCTAAGCCTGCTGAGAGGTCCAACTTTAAATACACGTAACTTCTATACTATCATTTGGATTTCAACCAAACTTCGTGGGTGTTATGTGTACCATAACAGATATGACTATGCGTATATTTAGGAGCAACCAGGGCTGCCAACTGTTAATAAATACTGTCTCTATTTTTTGTTACCCTAATATCAATATATCAGAAAGTGTGCGAGCCAATAGCTCTAAACTTTGCGCACGTATAGTACCTGGCATTCTAGATTAATTTGGAGTAACTAATATAGGCCCACGACAGTGCTGCCAACTTGATTCTAAGCCTGCTGATAGGTTCAATTTTAAAATGCATGTAACTTATCTACTAACTAATAGATTTCATTCTAAATTGACACAACAATAGATCATATTATTTCAGATTATTTCTGACCAATACATGTATGTCATTGATGCCAACATGATTTTACGCACGCTGTTAGATGCAATGTTTAACTGCATGGAACGTCCATGCTATCCATTGGACTTCAACCAAATTTTGTATTCTGTACCTTAAGAGATGGAACTTAGAATATACTCAGTCACCAGGCCTGCCAACTGCAGTTCTCTATTAGGCTACATTATGCCAGGTATACAGTATTTCGAATTAATTAGAAATTTCGATATTACCAACTTAATTTCGTCATTATTCTAGATAGATCCATTTAGATTAATCATTGGCATGAATCTTAAATTTTAAGAAAAGTAGGCTCTTTAGTTCGTCACGGAACTTCTTGTTATTTCTGTATTTATATTTTATTTTTAGCCTACTTTTCTCATTTTGCAAAAATGAGGCAAAAGTAGACTTATGAGATCGATCCGTGAAAATGTGTGTCTGTCTGTCCTTCTGTCTGTCTGTCTGTCTGTCTGGCTGTGTGTGTGTCCCCTCCTATCAACTCCTAAACGTCTGCAGCTATCGAAACAAAATTTGGCAAGAGTAAAGATGTATACCTGAATATCTCACGGCCATATTTGAAATTGACGTCAGTGCTACCAACTGCTGAAAAATCACAATTGAAATTTGATCTCTATGTTGGATATCTCAGAAGTTATGGATGCGAACTCTTCCAAAATTAGCACACAAATAGACGATAACATTCCAGATTAATTTTCTGAAGTTTATACATGCCAGTGTTGCCAACATGATTCTAAGTCTGCCGATAGGTCCATAACTTCTATACTATTAATTGGATTTCAACCAACATTTGTATGTACTATGTGTACTACAACAGATATGACTGTACGTATTCTAAAGGGCCACTAGGGCTGCCAACTGTGGATAAATATTCTCTCTATGTTTTAACATTAATATCAATATATCAGAAAGTATGCAAGCCAACGGCTCTAAACTTTGCACACGTATAGTACCTGACTTTCTACCTTAGTTTGGCGTAACATATATACATCAGTGCTGCCAACACGATTCTATGCCTATTGATAGGTCCAGTCTTTAAGTGCATATAACTTCTAATGTAACAAATGGATTTCAACCAAATTTCGTATGAGCCTTGTTTACCATAACAGTTATGACTATACGTATTCTTAAGAACCAGCAGGGCTTCCAACTGTTAATAAATGCTCTCTCTAATTGTTCAATCCTAATATCAATATATCAGAAAGTATGCAAGCCATCAACACGAAAGGTTGCACACGTATAGTACCTGACATTGTAGATTAATTTGGAGTCACTAATATACCTCAGTGCTGCCAATATGATTCTAAGCTTTCTGATAATTTCAAATTTTAATTTCATGTAACTTCTATACTAACAAATTGTTTTTATCCAAAATTGGCACTATAATAGATCGTAATATTTCAGTTTAATTCTGAGCATCACATACATGACAATTTTCCCAACATGATTTTACGCGCACTGATAAATCCCATTTCAAAGAGCATGCAACGTCCACACTATCCATTGGACTTCAACTAAATGTTGTATGTGCATTCTATACCTTAAGAGATTGAAGTAGGAATATATTCAGAGTCGCCAGGGCTGCCAACTGTAGTAAGCTACTCTATTAGGCTTCACTATTACAGGTGTTTTTCAAACTGTAGTACTTATAAATGTTAGTATTACCAACTTGATTTTGTCATTATTCCAGATAGGTCTATATAGATTGGCATGAATCTTAAATTTTAAGAAAAGTAGGCTCTTTAGTTCGTCACGGAACTACTTGTTACACTTAAGTTGTTACTGATTTTAGTTCTTTTAATTTTTTCCTACTCATTACGTCAAGTAGATCCGTAGGTACACTTGATTTTTAGAAATATTAGCGCTTCGGCATGAACATTCTCCTAAATTTGGCTTAAGGATTCAACTATCAGCATTTTTGAAAGCATAAACTGTCCTTATGACAGGTGGTTAATATAGAGACCACTGTCCCATAAAGGGTTAGGATCAGAATTGAAACTCTTGGCTGGGCTGTGAGATTAGGAGTCTCAATCCCTGCTCCATATCAACACGATGATCTATCTTACAAGACTTGGCAAGCAGAATGGCAACAACCTCCTTCCTATTGAAGTATTATAGGGAGATTCCTAATACTGTACATTGAAAAAGGTGGAATACATTTCATAAAGTCATCATAGGGCGTTCTGCTAACAAATAAAATATAGGAGAAGGACCCAGGGGGATTTAGAAGAAGCTTGTGAATGTTGTGTGAACTCAAAATGTCACCAATATCCCCACATAAGCTTGAATCACTTATACAAGTAAATTGTAGCTGATTTACCAAACCACACAGTTTGGTCTTTCGTCAACGGAATACAAATATAAATGCTCACCACAGATGTCTGAAACACCAGCTCAACTTTTCTCTTTAGTTCACATCAAATTATTAGAGAGGTCCGGTTCCGTGGCTAAATGGTTAGCGCACTAGGGTTTGGTCCAAAGTGCCCCAGGTTCGATTCCCCGCCGAGCCATCAGGGATTTTATTCTCCTGGGGTTAATTCCCGTGGCTCGGGGACTGGGTGTATGTGACGTCTTCATCATTACTTCATCCTCATTACGACGCCCAGGTCGCCCACGGGCGTCAACTAGAAAGACCTGCACTTGGCCTCTCCGGAAGCCACACGATCATTATTATTATTAGAGGGGAGGCCAAGGCTTAATCACCAGCCTTCTTCTAGATAGTCGAATTCCACCGACTTCAGATTAGATTCTTTTAACCTAAACAATCGCTTGGCGCCAGGTGAGACACCCACTTAAAAGTACAGGGTGAGTATGACTCCACTGATACCAAATGCATTTCAAAAATAGAATTAAACCAATTGGAAATTGTAGCATCGAATATGAATTGATTTTCGAGGTACAAAAACGATACCTACAATGTATGGACCACAGAGCAGTCAGTGATGTGGATCTCTGGCAAACGTGCCTCGATCACATAGAAGAGCTCTGTATCAGCAACTGTCGCATTTTGTCAGGGCTTGGATAATGTAAGAGCGGGTTAAATTTAAGATCTGTTGTTGCACGTTCAGATGGGCATGCAGCAAAGGTACATTATGTACTTATGTACGGATGCAAAGGAAGAATGAAGGTACAAATACTTATAGCTGATCACCCTAGCTGCTCGTCCCTCGAGCAGCAGTAATAAACATCCTAATGTTCCACTGACCTCCACTACATCGCGGCGTGTTGGGTTGACTTGGTGTAGAATATTACATGCGAGCATAGTTCTATCTTGTCTTTGCCACTATGAATGTGCAATCATACTGTACACGACAACGTATCGAAGATAGTGGTTGAACGGATCTTATTGCCAAGAAGGACAAAGGGAAACCCCTAAATATTATGGTCTGGGGAAATCATAATGAGTTATTGATGAGAGCAATATAATTTCATGGCAGTATGTTGATGGTAAATGTTGCAAATGGAATGCTCCAGGATAGTGTCGCACTCATACTAAATGGAAGTACTCCACGACATCACAACTTTACAGTGGCCCACTCGGTCACCAGATATAATCCAGATATATAGAAATTGATAGAGTGAATTGAGATTTCTAGAAATTTCTAGAATCGCAAGTACAATTACACAGTTTAGAAACAACATCTTCTGAGTGTTAATGGAAAATTTCATTTTAAGTTATTTGTAATGTTTATTTTAATCGAATTATTGTAAGGATATCCGTTTAATTTTAGTATTGTTAAAGGCTGAATAAGATATCATTTAATATCGAGACATGTACATTTAAATAATAATAATAATATTAATAAACATCAGATAAATAGTATTGACAAGGCTGATAAAAAAATACCAACAGTAAATACGGATCAACCTTTACCAGTCCAATATGGTAAACATATAGACTATGCATTTTACAAGTCACATGACTTTAAAGAAAAATGGTTAACGTTCTCCATGAGAGGTGGGCTGTAAGGCTGATGGAAGGAGGATATGTTACCATGTGTTCTGAAGAAAGCCCACACGGCACCGGAGATCCTCTGAGGACATTGTGCCCCGGGCAGCCTATTAGGATTAGCACGGTGCTCTAGAGACGTAAGGCGCTTTGCACATGTCACCTCTCCAGGATGGAACACAAACACATGCGTGCCCACTCTGCTATCATAGGGAAGTGAACCGTGTTGTCCCATTAACCAGTGCACTTTGAACTGTTCCAATCTCCATTCAATCAGCAGGATCGCTTTGCATTAATTTTGTTCTGTTTTGTACAGTCACCTAGTATGAGCCATTGTCGTAACTATGCGGGATGATCGCGGGGATCAAACCCCGTCGCGTCAGACGAATAATATTACGTAGTTCCGTGAAGAACTATACAGCCTATTTTCATATATCAAACTTATATTAATTGCTTCTATCAACATACAAAATGTCAGTTTGATTGCTGTAATAGATTCGTAGATATTGAGAACCGTTTCTCGTGGTCGCCATGTAGAATTTATATATATGTAGGCATAGAGCTATGTACTATTACACGGAGATGGTTGTGTAGGTGTATTATTGAAACTTCAACCGCATGATTAGCACACAAGAAATAATAATAACGTGATTTTAAATTTTGCACAGCCATCATCTTGTGGTTATGAAAACAATTCAAATAAATTAGATGTGTGTGGATTAAAATTTGTATAAGCATTTACCGTACCAAGTTTCACTGCGCTCGGATGGTTAAAACGCAAGATGCGTCCATTTAAATATTTAAATTTCGCGTCGCCGCCATGTTGGATTTTTGCTCACCAAGTTATTGAAAGTCCCATAGGTGAACTTATGTTCATAGCCTTTATCAACATAAAAACTTTCAGTATGATTGCTGCAATAGATTCGTAGATATTGGGAGCCGTCTAAATATTTCGGATGGTCGCCACGTTGGATTTCTGTATATGTGGGCCATAGAGCTATGCACTATTAGATGACGATTATTGCGTAGGTTCATTATTCAAACGTTGGTGCAATACCGCCATATTTTGGTTATGTAAACATTTGAACTAAATCAGATGCCTATCCATTACATTGTGTATAAACATTTGCTATACCATGTTTCACTGCACTCGGATGGTTCAATCGCCAGAAAAGTATATTTATATGTTCCAACTTCGCTTGGCCGCCATGTTCGTTTTGTGCTTCAAAGGTTTCTGAAACTTACACAAATGACCTTATAATAATGCCCTTTATACCGTACAAAATTTCAGGGTGAAATCAGTAGTAGTTTCGGAGACATGGAATGCCAGTTAAATATTTCGCACAACTGCCATGTTGGATTGGGGAAACACATTAAAATTTGAAGGGCACGGTCGGGGTCGGACAAAATTACAGAGTTTCATTGAAATCGCTCCAACCATTTAGATTTTATCAGAGGTTGGGGAGAGAGACACACATATACGCACAAATACATACACACACACACGCACGGACAAAACGGTAATTTCATAAGCTTCTTTTTTCTTGAATGAAATTCGGCTAAAAATATGAAATTTGTCGAAGTTCTCATATTATAAAAAGACAATTGAGTATTTATGGACATACAGTATTCGAAGAATAGATAACTTAGTAAAGAACTTAGTAAAGGGATAGTTCATCATGCCTCCTCACTAAAAGTCAAGAACAACTGGATAATCGAAATCGAAAAAGGGGCTTCGGTGGCGTAGTTGGTAGCATACTGAGCTTATATGCCCAAGATCGCGGGTCCAAACCCGGCCGAAGTCGTCAGATTCTTTAAGAGCGTTAAAATCCCTCAGTATGCCTTCCTTCCGAGGGGAAGTAAAGCCGGCGGTCCCATGCCATAGATTTATGGCATGAAAAAGAACCTTCCAATAACTACACTAGTGTGGAGCCAAAATTTGTAGGTTAGATTATTTGATAACGCTATATTCATTCCAACGTTCGCCGCATGGTGCTGGCTGCGATGGCATCTAGTAGCCAAGTCCTCATCTAGGTGTCGTTGACGGTAGCAAAAGTAGGAACTAGTTGGAAAAAGTTAATCGTCTGCAGTTCTTCTACCCGAATCGCAGATAACACACACTAATGCAGCCATCACAATTAACACCGGTTATCAGACACGGGGCTACATGACCGCGTTGTCGCAGCCCCTAAACTGAGGAACCAACCAACCAACCAACCGAAATTGAAAATGGCCTTTAGGAAATCAACGTAACAGACGAAATGTTATGTTCGACCATGGCAAAATGTAAATATTATATGTCAGAAAACTGTACTATAATGAGGCTCATTATAGTACAAGTTTTCATTATGAGACAGTTTCTGCCACCAATCAGAGCTCAAGAAGCAGTTGTGTGACCAATTAGGTAAGGATAGCATCGCACCTGAGCTGATTTCCACGGCCTTCCTATTTTAAATGTCACTGCGTGCCTAGTGTCAAAGTGGGGTATTGCAGGAGGCTTTGGTCAAATACAAGGTATTCACTGCGTCCCATGCGCTCTGTTGAGTACATAAAACAGGCGAAATCTCGACAGATATTGATAAATATTTATGTTCGGACATAAACTAGTTATAATTATCGTCGAACATAAACACTCGTATGGAAATTATAAAACTCGCTACGCTCGGTTTATAAACATATTCATGTCTTAATTATTCCCATTATAAGCCCGTTGCATAATGTACTATTATAGGACAGGCCTAGCTTCAGAACGTTGGTTAACAACCCCCGGATGAGAGCCACTGTTGCAAGGACAGAATAAATGATTGAGAATCATTGTGAAAGAATAAAGAGATTTTGGGAAGAGATAAAAGCTAATGTATATTAATAATAATAATAATAACTAGAGGACCTGTACGAGAAACCTCGCATGTGCATAAGCCACCCGTGTGGCTCTTCTGTTATGCCGACTTATTGTTTATTTGGTAACGCGCTTTTTAAACAGATTGTCGATAGCTATGTAATCAGAGTGCAATTCGTCACTGCTGCGGGCAATTATCTTTCCTTTGAATACACGATCGGTTACTTGTAAGCGCTCCATGTGCATAGACCACACGCCCGCTTAACTGTTATGTGGGCTGGACGCGACACACTTCTGACAGGGGTTATTGTCTTGTTTATTTATTTAAACGCACTTTGTAGACAAATAAATTTTGGTTGACTTTTCAAGAAATGCAGGATCTTTGCTGTACTATTGAGACAATTTGGAAGATTTTGGCACAAACCGCTTCTTCTCTGGTTTAAGAGCTTGAATCTTTTGAAACATAACTTACACCCTAAAATGGCAACAGTATGTGCCGGGATTCGATCCCACAACCTTGCGCACAGAAGGAGATAGTTACCGATGCGCCACAAATCAGTCAAATAACATTCAAACTTTGATTTTTGTTATAAGTGATTATAATTAAATTTCAGGATGGTCTACGGCAAGGGTGTTCCATTACAAACTGTAGTTGAATGTTGTTGTTGATTCTTTAGGGGCTTTGCGACATCGTGGTCATGTATCCCCGTGTACTTAGATATGTGTAGAATTAGTCTGAAAACCTGTGGCACTGTGTTGTCTGTACTAGTGTGTGTATTTGTTATTGAGGTATGATTGGGGTAGGAAGCGGCCGTGGCCTTATGTTAGGTGCCATCCCTGCATTTACCTGGAGTGAAAATGGGAATCCACGGAAAACCACATCCAGGACGGTTGAGGTGGGAATAGCGCCCATCTCCAGTCAATTTTGCCTCACGAGGTTGAGTGTACCCCGTTCCAGCCCTCAAACCAAAATTAAATTTCTTGGAATAGCCGGGATCGAACCTGGGCCTCCGCGGTGAATGGTAGCCCCTACGCAACGAGGTGGACTAGATTGAATGCACTGTGATCTTGATAATGTTGGAGAAGGCATTGCAGAGATTTCACCACATGTTGTAAGTGTCGTTGAACTGCGCTCTCGAAGTCTTTGCTCCAGAACGTAAGAATGTGACAGACTATGACAAGAAACAGATTTTGAGTAGTGACGTCATTCCCACGAACAGAGTTAATCGATGGAGGTTGATTATATGGCTGCTAAACTTGAGAGTATTATTAGGGGAAGCCACTACTGATCTTTACATCGCCGCTGTAGAAGTTGCCTGTCAGTAGTACTGCGTTTGACATTAATAAATCGAGATCTCTGGCAAACTGAATGTTTGAGTATTGGATCAAGTAGGCATAGCCTATTGATAATTATTGTTTTTTTAAAATGTATTATAGTAGTTGTTGTGTCTCTTTATAACAAATTAGAATCTCGTTCTACGTTTTTCGGGGCGTGGTGGCGCAGCGGTCAAGCTATTGGCCTCTCACCACGGTGGAACGGGTTCGATTCCCGGTCAGTGCATGTGGGATTTTCAAAATGAAATGCCATGTCCTGTGGTTCGGAATCCACGTAAAAAGGAGGTCCCGTGGCTCATGATCTCGAGATTAACGGTCACGTAAAACTAGAAACTTCCTTCGTTCTACGTTTGAATCTTCATTACAATGAATGCAAGGGGAAGTTGAAATTTCAGTGATCGTAGGTTCGAATCCCAGCGCTGACAGCTCCCATCCTGACTATAGTTATTCCCCGAGTTTTTCACACTCCCTCAGGAAAATGTCAGGATGTTACCTTATTTAGAGTCTCTTCCTCGAACCTGATAATTACAGTTACACGTACTGTCTCAGCTGCAGATTATATCAGACAAATTCATCACCCATCAAAATTAGACATGAACAAGCTCCAACATTCCTCTCTTTAGCATTAGACAAGCCATACTGTACGCCACCACACGTGAGCTTCACGGGCTCTCAGGAGCCTGCACTTGTATATTGCTTGCTATTTCACTGCACAATTATACAATTCATGTAATAGCATTAGGCTATTTATTAGTTTCACAATATACCGTAGTTTACTATTTATTTATTTGTTTATTTATTTGTTAATTTATAACTTTATTTATTTATTCTTCGGTTGTTCGGGCCACCTATGGACCTCGGCACTTTTGAGTAGGGGAGTAATAGCAGAGCTGGATGATAGCCTACTTTCTCGCGAATTTTGCCGATATCTCGCGAACGCATGGTCGGATTTTGTTGTGTGATGTGTTGTAGGACTCGGGGTGACACCCACTTTTCTATGGAGAAATTATTTTTACCCCAAAATAAAAACTACCACTACTAGGGGGTGAAATAGTAATATTTTTTTGTATGCATGTGCAATTAGGCTTTTGTAAGAGAGTGGGATTTTTAAATGATTATTTATGGATGGGATATTTTTTAAATGTAATGAAAGGATTGAAAACCAATAGGAAATCGTCATTTTAATATCTCGCGAGCCAATAAGGCTAGAGATGTTAAAACAACTGATGATGATGATATATTAATTTATTTATTTAATTTGGTGCAAAATATTATTAGTAAGTAGTGTTACAAATTTAAATTTAATTTGTTTAAGTATGTGAAAGTGAAATGAGTAGTTTCGTTTTCTTTGTTTGCAAGTAACTTAAATTTAATATCTTCACATTTTCCCCAATTTTCTTCGCTGCTACAGTTAAACATAAATAATGACGACTAACATCGTTTTACCAAATACATTTCCATTCTTAGTACTGTATTATAACGTTTACACTCTTTGGATATTAATGAAAGCTCGTGCAGCTGTCCGATACGATGTTTTCATAAGCTGACAATATAAATATAGGAATACTTTAACGGCTTCCTAACGCCGACAGGCTCCACTGCTGTATTGTACTTAATATTACTGATTGCAGAACAATATGGTCACAACGCTCAGATTAGACTTATATTTCTTGGCACAGCTGTAAATCAAATCCAAGAAGTTGTCTGATAATGTGTGTTATTGTGATGGATGTATTAGTGTGTGTACGTCAGGTGAGGATTAGGAAGAACGCAGCCGTGGCGTTAAGTTAGGAACCATTTCGTAATTTACTTCAAGTAGAAGTGGGAAAGTACTTCCAGGATGGCTGCCAAAAGCCCGCTGATGAGCCTATCATGTTGTTCCTAGGCGAAACCCCGCACAAGACACGGCATAAACCTAAAAATTTGCTGAGTTTTAATTCCTTGACCGTGAAAGCCAATATGCCGACAACATTATTCTTTGTTTGTTTCAAGTCCCCAGTGCTGTAATCAAGAACGAAATGCCACAGAAAGCTGCATGGCTTATAATAGATTATCGATTTTGCCTGGGATACGTTCAAAGTTTATTTTCTTTGGTTTCAGTTTTAAAGAAATTCATATTCCTTTATCTAGAAGTGAACTCTGGGGCGAACCTTTTAGTTTGAATATCAATTCACGCAGTAATGAAAGTTCTATAACACTTGGCGAAGTTGGTGTTGGTGGTCTATATACCCACATTCACTTCTTTCTTCTGGAGCAGGAGATATTTAAAATGCCAGCTCGTGGGGTTGCTGGCCGGTAAGCATGGCTCAAAACATTGGTCCTGAAAAAGCTGAGCTTGCTCATGACCGCGGGTTCGAATTCAGCCATGGGCATGTTACCTTTAACAGTACGCTCATTTGACCATCTAATTTCTAAGATTATGGTGTTTGAAGCCATTTTCAGTGTTGCCTTAGTAATCGGAAAAACATGAGATAAATAAATTTACATGAGATTAATAAATATTTGTTTATTAATCTCATGTAGATTTCATTCAGGATTAGGGAATAACCCATCTCAATTGGGTACAATCATGTTGACCGACTGAAACAATCTAATTTCGATTAATTTCTGGTATAAGATGCGTTCAAAAAGTAACGAGCTGGAGGCATAACTACAGAAACCAGCACCTGTATGTTAGAAGTATTGGACCTGGCTGTTGAGGCACTTGTCCCACTGTGACACAAGGCGGTGAATGACTGTCTCATAAAATTCCCTGGGCTGCGATGTGAACCAGTTCCGCACGTACAGCTAGACGTCGGCGTCCGAGGTGAATCGTTGGCCCCGCAGATCCCTTTTCAGGGGACCAAACATGGCGGAATCACAGGGAGAGAGGTCTGGACTGTATGGAGGGTGGCCGAGAACCTTCCTTTTGAATTTCTGCAGGAGTGTCGCGACTGTGTTGGCCGTATGAGGTCGTGCATTGCTGTGGAGCGACCATGGCGGCTATGGCGTTCACTGTCACTCGGTGGTCGTGGGTAATGGGTAATGAGTGCCCCAGACCGGGCATCATCGGCTAACGACACCCGTCCTTCCCTGAAGCGCTTGTGCCACGCCTTGACCCTTGCAAGAGACATTCAGTGTTCGCCGTACACTTGTGACATTCGGCGATGAATGTCCGTTCCCCCTACTCCTTCCGCTGTCAGAAACCGAACAACACCTCTTTGCTCTTCGGTTGACGCCTCCATGTCACTATTGCAATGCGACTGGCAGCGTTGGACGATTGATGCATGCTGCTGCTCGCTTTGTATCGTCACTTGACGTGCACGCGTGCCCTTTAGCGACGGGCTGTGACCTTCCACGCACTGGTCGGAACCCCACCTCGTTACACACGCCACGATTAGCCGATGTAGTCACCGGTTTGCGCATTCCAGCCTCCGGCTCGTTACTTTTTGAACGCACCTTATACATTCCCAGCATTTCTATTCTTCTTAATAAGTCACGCATTGCAGGTAAAATACAATAAAATGAAGTTGTCAGTACTGTATGGTTTAGAAAGGCCGAAAGAAAAATAAATCTAGTAGTTCAATGAGGGACTAAATATTCTGTTTTCATATATTTTACTGGTGTTTTCCATTTAAAAACTATCATGCCTATTAAAGAAAATTCATTTGATGTACTAAATATTTATTGGTACATGACGTACGTTGTGATACAGTATAGAGCAACAATTGCAAAGTGAAAACTCAATATCCATTTTAGACAAGGAAGGAAAATGGTCTTGCTATAGCATGCCCTGTCTTAAATCAAAGTTTCATCGTTACTCAAGATAACTCGCATAAACACACTTCTAGCACTAGATACATTGTTTTCCAATTTACACGATGATGCTTATCTACAATATATGAATACAATACTAAACAATTGTGTACTGGTTTATCAACTTACCGAAAGACAGGTTCAATAGAACACAGAGATTTTTTTTTCAGAAATGAACATGCTTATAATCTATAACTTACGGACCTACAATAGAAAATTGGGGTAGATGACCTTGGTGTTCAATCCCTTAAGCAATCACCACCACTACCACTACAAGCTTGCTACGTTGGGTGAGTGGTTAACGTGTCGGTCTACTAACCCCCAAGCTTGCAGGTTCGCTCCTGGCCGTGGTATGTGATTTTTGAAAGGCGGCAAAAATTTACGACACGCATGTCATACGATGTTGGCATGTCAAAGAACCCATTTCAATTCAGTAGGCCGTGTTCATAATGGCAACATTAATCTCGGGAGTTTCCGCCAACACAAAGTTCCTCATTTCTCTACTAGAAAGCGCTATAGTGTTCAAGGAGCATAGATATCTAATCTCCTTGACTTTCATAGTGCTTCAAGGAACAACGAAATTCGTCATGCAAGGTACCTTCAGGGTGTCAAATAACAAAGCTTGCACCCGGCACCCAAGGCCATACGATATTATTATTATTATCATTATTATTATTATTATTATTATTACCACTAAAACAAAAGTTACGTCTTAGATTTTATAACTTTCCAAATCTGTAATATTATGACTCCAATGAGCAAAGAAAATCCTTCCACACAACACGCCCTTGGTACTGTGCCCAACTCTAGGAATGGGTATTCCAAGATTCAGACACCTAGATATCAAGGGAAAGGCTACAGCCGCTTTTGAAAGTTGAGATATTTGAATATCGCGCTACATTGCTTCTAGAAGCAATTGGAAAGAATATACCACTAAGAGCATGTCAAGTGACGTAGCGAGTAATAGCAGAGGTCGAGGCTATTTATTGATTAAATAGTTAGCCATGGAGTAGAGACTTGAGACTTGGATCAGATTACTGGCACGGCCAAATGAAAGAGAATGCACTTAGTATCAAGTAAATCGGACCAGGGATACCAGAGATATGAGGATTTCCAGATTTCAGCTGATTCAGCGTGACCCTGACCGTTTTGAATAAAAGCCGGCCGGCACAGGCATCATTAGCTCACTTCGAAACAAGCACTTGCCTAGCAAGGTGCCGCTACGCTGAGCCAAGGCACATGGTTGCCGGATCTACGCAGAAGTTATTTTCAAAATTGTGATAGTCACAAAAGTGCTGCGCTACGAGTGGAACTTAGTAAGTTTCCGGCAGGGAGAATCACTAAGGTGATAGTTATTTTTCTACAGACACTGGTGAAATATTTTTATTTCTACATGGACATATGCTAGACTTTGTCTAGAATAGTACTTTGTCACAGACCAGTAATAACCTAATACTTGGATATTTTAGTCCAATTCAGTCAGTTTCATATATGTAACTTGATAACCACTTCGATCTTTCAGTACATTGAAGGCCAGTCTATCACGGTGTTGTTCATTAGCCAACGCAGGGAAACTACATGTTGCTTCGCGCATGGTAGATGGTGTGAAGCCATGCCCAGGGAACGATCTTCAGAACAGCCGTTGATTGGTTTAGACTGTCAGTGTTTTCTTGTACTGAAAAGATTACCGTGAGTTATGTTACAACTGACATATCTGAGAATAGATCATTTAGATCTGACCCCATTTAAGCAAACTGTTATGGAGTTAACAGAAGCCAATATTAAAATGGATCAACAGTTACTTCAAACGTCAAGAGATATTACCACTATGTCTTGCTAGACGGATTGTGGGTATATAATGGCGGCCGATACAAGGATTATACGTGCTTGTCCGATAGGGCATGTTTATGGATAAATCTGGTAGAGACCAGGTTCACTACGCTTCAAGACCATCAAGAAATGTAAGCCACATTTTGACTTTATATTATGCCTAGCTAATTGGAACAAACTATTTTTCTGCAGATGACCAACACATTTATTTTTCTTCGTATTTAAATCTTGCAATGATTTACGCAAGACATATTAGAGTTATTCTGAGTATTTTCAGCACTCAGAACAGTTTAGGATCGATGACCGAGCATATCGAGCATTTATTTGAATATTTCATATTTTTGGGAAGTCACGGAAAACCGTCGATGTAACTGTAAAAGTTAAATTATTTTTTGTTGAGGAAAGGATATTTTTTCCATATTCGAAGGTTCGAACATGTGGATTCTCACATAATGAGATGATAATTAAATATATTTAAAATAATATAACAAATAATAATAATAATAATAATCCACTAATAATAATAATAATGATTTTCATAACTTTTCTAAATAATTTTTGGATCTTATATTTTCGAATAATCATATGTATTGAGAGAGAGCCTATGAAGTAGTTTAATCATTTCTAGTTTGGAAAGGAGATTTTCCGAAGGAGAGTGGTTAGCGCAAACCCGCATTCAACCAACATTTCAGTTCTGGTTGAACAAATAGGATATTTGTATCAAATAGGATATTTTTGTATTTATATAAAATCATGACGTAAATATACATTCGAAAGTGAAAATAAGATTTTCATAAGTATGGTAAATTCACGGGTTGAACTGAATGGTAAAATAAAATAAACTTGTAAGTTTATTAATCTTCCAGTGTTGATAACAAGCAGAGGCTTGATTTATTGTATAAATTTTGGGAAGAAAATTTATGTGTGTGGAGTAGTTGAAATGCCATTCCCAGGTGCGCATGTTTAAGTCGCAGGAATGAGGAGGTTTTTTCGAGCATCAATCAAATAGCAGGTTCGATGGCTCAGGTTTATAGGAGTATTGGAACTACACATTGCGTCGTATGAATGACCCGAAGGTTATTTCTTAGAAACCATCAGTTCTTATTTCAACCTTGTTTACGGATTCCATTTAGACTTTGATTTTGCTAGAACCCGGATTTGTCATGATAGTAGTTTATTCTTCTTCAGAGGAAGACTTTTGCCGTTGTTGTTGGAATATTGTGTTCTTACACAAATAATAGAATGGGCCACTGCCAATTAAAAATAATTCTATAACCACGAATAATTTGAAGGATGTTTTCAATCCTAGTGCCATGAACTAAATGAATTTATTATGAAGCTACAATTCTTATTTCCGCATTCTGTCGAAGAATTGCAAGTTGTGAAAGTTACTAAAATAGCCATGAATATAAATATTTTTCATAATAATGATTCCAAGTGGATAATTGAATAGTTGAATGGTCCAACAATTTATTGATCAAGTTGATGATTCAGAAATCACATATATTGTTAGGAACTTGAAGTTCATAATCGAGTCACTTCTTGAAATGTTTAATGTCAGAAGAACAATTAATTTTGTTGTGCTTCGCACAGTTCTTCGATGCTATGCTCAAGGTCAAATACTTTTCAGATGGTATTAATATGTGTAAATAATTTGTGTTGATTCAGAAATAATAATATTTTTTTGACAATATTTTTTGAAACTGGAAAAATAAGTGAAAGTTAAAAATTCTATGAACATTTATTCTACGAGTGTTAATATTATGTAAAAATTCAAACAGTGAACTACAGTATTTCCAGTAGAGACAATTAAATTTGAACTGGATTTAATCAATATAATTTTGGAACACAGTCTACAGGACTAATAATCAGACTTGTGTTTCCAAAGATAATTGTCAAATGTGTTTGGAAAATTTCTGTACATTGTGTAAATAGGATGTGGGTCGCCACACGTGAATGATGCTGCTTTGAGCATTTTTGCAGTCAATTTTAAATTCAAAATAAAATGAGATAATTTTACATGATGTGTTATGCCCAGTTGAATCTCCTTCTATCCTTATTGTTGCATTAAGCCAAAAATCAGTAAAGCATTTTTTTCATTTGATGTCGTTTTTGCGATTAGCTTTAACCCATCTGGCGCCCCGGGATATTTTGACTCTCGTGCTGACTGATTATTGGTAAAATGCATATGTGGTCGTGCGGACTCCGGTCTAAACGGGCACAGTACTAAGTTCATAAAGCGTCTGCAAACTGTAAGCAAATCTCTCTCCAGGGATCTATCTATGAAACCTCTATCACACGGTCTTATACACCTGTCACTTTCAAAAATCGCCACCCATTGTGAATTCTGAGTTAGTTTGTATCACACTTCATCAATCATATTTTGGCTTCTACTAATCGATGTCTGAAGGTTATTCAGCGTCGGTTGCTTGCTCTCCGTCTCCAAAGACCTTTACCTAGTAGTTAACAAATGTTCTGTCCATTTCATACTGACATTTCATACGTCTCCGTCGCTGTTTTCTCCAAATTGTAACCGAATTAGACATTACTCTATTGTACTGTGACATTAACTCTCACCTTAAAGTCAATAAAGTATTGGACCTAATTATAAGACCAGTTTCGGTTAACGTGTAACCTTATTCAGATATACTAGGAGCATCAATATAACATTAACAATTCTATAAAAAAAGAGATGAAGACTAGACATAAAATATTCACTATCTCATTAATCGTACACCAATGTTCAAAGAAATTCTGTTAAAAATATTGTTATTATTTTAATATTTGAAGATTAGTCTATGATTACTGAGAAAAAATTATAGTGAATATTTTATTTTTAGTCTTCATCTCAGTTTTCATAGAATGTTAATGTTATATTGATGCTCTTAGTTTAATATTAAAATTTTAATATATCTGAAGAATGTTACAGGATAACCGAAACTGGTATTACATTATAATTAGTTTCAATACATTATTGACTTTAAGGTGGGTTATAATTTATTTACCTATTCATTAGGTAACATTTTAAAATTTAATTTATATGTCATTTCGGGCAAATTATATGTAACATGATGAATTTCATACAAATATATTAACTCTCACACTATGTTCGAATGCCCACTGCAGGTTTACCCTGAAGACCACGTGTCCTCCACATTAGGTGGCATTTCTCAATATGTCTATGAATAGCCATGCGCATGCGCGCGCAGCTGATGCATGTTACCTTAAGCACCATTCCCTAAATATATTAATATACATCACGTACTGTATGGTTACCAAACAATCAATCAGCGAATGTGTTGTCGGCTTTATAATATTGATGTTCCCAGGTATACACAAGTGAGTTAGAACTGTGGAGGATTCGATCGGGAGAGTCTCGGATGTTGCACCTGTTGGTATTCAGACCCATCATTACCGTTTATTGCTATTCTTGCCATTTATTACCACAAGTTAAAGCTACAGAAGTGTGCAAATTATTAGACTCGATGCTAGTATTCCAACATTTCATTTTTTATTTTTATGAATTAACAGCCGGATTCAAGCAATTGAGATGAAATTTCTAAGATCAAGTATTCAGAAGGCCAGACGAGACAAAATTAGAAATTAGTCAGTCCGCCTAAAGCTAGGGCTGAAAAGAAGTGTGCTTGACATTCTTAAGGAGTCGAGATTGAAATGGTTCGGTCATCTGAGGAGGATGCTCTCTAGTAGAGCACGTAAAGCCTATTTATTTGGCAAGAGACCAAGAGGTAGACCTCGAGATGGATGGATGAAGCAGGTCTACAGAGCTTTGACTAAGAGGAGCGTAAAATGGAGGACAGTGGTGGAAGAAGAATGGTGGCAGGACAGGCAGCTATGGAATGGGATTGTTCGTTCCCACACCCATCCTGCTGGAGTGGAGAATTGATGATGATGATGAGTTAATGCAGTAAAAATGTTTGTGTAGCATTTTTAGCCTATTTTCAATTTTGAAAAAATAAGATTATGAGATCACCTATTGTCCGTGTGTGTGTGTGTGAGTGTGTGTGTGTGTGTGTGATGGTGTGGGTGTCCCTCTAATAACTTCTAAACGGCTGGAGCTATTTCAATGAAACTCCGTAAGTTTATAGCACTATTCCGGACAACCCAGACCGTGCCCTTCAAATTTTATTACGTCTCACCAATCCAACATGGCGGTTGTGCGAAATATGTCACCAGCATTCAATATCTCCGAAACTATTATCGATATAACCCTGGATTTTTTTACGGTGATAAAGGGAACTACTAGAAGTTCACCTATGTGACTTTTGAAAAACTGGTAACTACAAAACCAACAAGGCGGCCAAGCGAATTCGCGACATTTAAACAGACGTTTCTCGCGATTTAACCAACCAAACGCAATAAAACTTGGTACAGTATATGTTTATACACATTGTAATGCACCGACATCTAACTTCGTTCAATTGTTTACATAACCACAAGATGGCGGCTGTGCGAAATATTACACCGGCGTTCTATATCTTTGAAACTATTAGCGGTATCACCCTGAAATTTTGTACAGAGATGAAGGACACTACTGAAAGTTTATCTATAAGACTTTCAAAAACCGGTTAACTACAAAACGAACATGGCGGCCAAGCGAATTTGAAAATTTTAAATAGACCTTTTTCACGATTTAATGTTCCAAACGCAATGAAACTTGTACAGGAAATGTTTATACACATTGTAATCCACTGGTATATAATTTAGTTCAATTGTTTACATAACTTCAAGATGACGGCTGTGCGAATTTTAAAATTAAGTTTTTATTTCTTGTGTCGTAAACATGCGATCAAAGTGAAAGTTTGAATAATAAACCTACGCAATAATTTTCCTTTAATGGTACATGGCTCTATGGCCTATACATTTAACAATCCAACATGGCGACCATCTGAAATATTTAGACGGCTCTGAATATCTACGAATTTATTATAGCATTTAAACTGAATTTTTTATGTTCATAGGGGCTATGCACATAAGTTCACCTATAGGACTTTCAATAACCTGATGATTACAAATCCAACATGGCGGCGACGCGAAGTATAAATATTCACATGGACGTTTCTCGCAATTTTACCATCCGAGTGCAGTGGAACTTGGTACAGTAAATCCTTATACAAATGGTAATCCACTGGCATCTAATTTATTTCAATTGTTTCCATAACCACAAGATGGCAGCTGTGCGAATTTTAAAATCTCTTTTTTACTTCTTGTGTCCTAATCATGCGATTGAAGTTTGAATGCTACACGTACACAATAATCTTCATGTAACAGTACATAACTCTAGGACCTACATATATAAAAATCCAACATGGCGACCATCCAAAATATTTAGTCGGTTCTCAATATCTACGAATCTATCACAGCAAACAAACTGACATTTTGTATGTTGATAGAGGCAATAAACATAAGTAGGATATATGAAAATAGTCTGTATAGTACTTCACGGAACTACTTGTTTTCAAATGATTTACCAATAGTCTCACTTACATTTTCTCTTAGGAAACTGACAGTAAAATGATTTCCTTAGAATTTCCACTGATTGAGGAGCTTGAAGAATGGCACACGTTTTGTTTGCGTTTCATTGCGTTGTTACAGTTTTCTTGCAAATTTAGAGCACAAGGATTCGAAGTATTTTATTACTGATGGTCCGCTCTTGACTATTCAAGAATTCGTGGACTACGGATTGAAATCATCTGATTTAGAAGGTACATTCCAAAGTAAATGAGAAAAGAGAAAATTGATCCGCTCAGGAGTTCCTCAGAATCTCTAATTTTGAAAATGTATTCACGCAATTACTTGTGGGAAGAGTTCTAAGTTCTTAAGGAAGAATATGACACTAAGTATGATAATACAAATTAAATAAAAAGCTTTTGAATGAAAAATTGAGACTGATTTCAATCCATTAATTTAGTCTAAGTCGCCTCCGTAGCGTAGCGGTCAGCATGGTTAGCTGCCGCCCCAGAGGTCCTGGGTTCGATTCCCGGCTCTGCCACGAAATTTGAAAAGTAGTATGAGGACTGGCACGGGGTCTACTCAGCCTCGGGTGGTCCAAATGAGTAGAGGGGGTTCGATTCCCACCTCAGCCATCCTCGAAGTGGTTTTCCGTGGTTTCCCACTTCGTCTTCGGGAAAATGCCGGGATGGTACCTACTGTAAGGCCACGGCCGCCTCTTTCCCTCTTCCTAGCCTATCCATCCCAATCTTCCATCCTTCCCATCCCTCATGAGGCCCCTGATCGCTTTGCAGGTGAGGCCGCCTGGGCGAAGTGCTGATCACACCTCCCCATTTGTATCCATCCCGACCGGATGTTCCAAGCTCCAGGACACTGCCCATAGTGGCGGTAGTGGTGAGTTCCCTCGCTGAGTCCGTGGGAACCACCAACTTAGAGGGTAAATTGACTAAATAAAGAAACAAGATGTTCAGTAAAGAACATATAACCTACTTTCTCCTAAATGTATGAGTATAGTTATAACTCGTTGTTATTATCAAAGAGTATAATAGAACTATTCTTTGTTGAAGACCTTAGAAACGATTTACCTCTACCAAACGCCACAACCTAGATAAAAACTGCTACCATCATTGAAGAAAGAAAGATAAGAAGTATATCAAGAATGTTATGGATCTGGAGACATAATCGACCGGACTGGCTGCGTGGCTCAGCGGTAACGTTCTCGCTTGCTGGGCCCTAGGTTACAGGTTCGTATCCTGGCGCAGTCAGCTGGCATTTGAGGGTGCACAAATGCGAGGGAGCCGTGTCAGTACATTTACTGGCACGTTAAAGATCCCCTTCGGGCCAAAATTCCGGCACCCCGGTGTCTCTAAAAGCAGCAGTAGTTAAAAGGGATGTAAAACCAATAACATTATTATTATTATTATTATTATTATTATTATTATTATTATTATTACATATACGACCTGCCGTGGGCAACATCCAACTTTGAGTTGAGGCATGTCTTTACACGTCTGGTTGTGCATGGCTTTCACAACCCTAATTGAATTAACAAATCTTTCCATGACCCTACAGAGACGTGTGTATACAAACTATGTGGATATTTTCGATTGCTATTTGCCTGAAATAAAAGTAGTAATTAATAACCTGAACTAACAACAACGGCTTGAATTCAGTTACTATGTGAAATCGTTTTGTTCTTTACTTCAAATAACATTTTCAAGTAACGCAAAACAGGCTGTTACAAACCCTTTAAAATAAAAAGTAAAAATGTATCGTAGTATCATCTTGTCATTCTTCAAATTCGATGCGCATAGAATGCCAATGGTATAGTAATCAATGGAGCCCCACGTAGACTATTCGTGACATCTAGTGGTGAAATATCGAACAATATAATCCTAACAGAGCGAGTGCATTCTAGAGGCCAGAAGAAGAAACTTTTCAATAAAATCTGGAAGTTAATAAGTAGGTCGGCGTGCAGTTACCTTTTTGGCAGCTACATGTCTCGAGTAAATCTGCTGGCGAATTATGTTTTAATTAAATATATATTTTACACCATAATATGCACAATATAACGCTTAATTTTAAAACGTCTGAGTCATTACAAATCAATAAACATATAACATTTCAAGCAAAAAACCTTGCTCTGACCGGGTTTGAACCATAGGCATTTGACCGATAGGCGTCAACGAATATCGTTCTATATAAAATGACTTACATAGAACTTGTTAGCAAATAATGATTTATACTAAACGATTTCATCACTGGAGTATATTATTTATATATAAAGCATTTCATACAAAGTTTATTTATTTTGTATCAGTACGCTATATTGCATGCAATACTCAAATTAGTGAAATATAAGTCAGGCACAAGATATCCGCTGCCATCTTGTCTTATTACTGAATCGGCTCAGCTTTTTAAAATCACGTCTGCACTATAGTATTACAAAATAAACTTTTAATTTCGAACGTGCCTCTTCCTTTAGAACAGTTAAAACGATTCTCGGCTCGATAATCGGAACTGGTGGGTCCCATGATATGGATTATAAAGTTTGCATAATTCGCACGGTCGCCATCCTGAAATGGTATGGCGGACAACCTTGTAGTTTGGTCACAAGACGCATCCTGTACGAAGGTATGTTGTTACCAAATTTGGTAGAGATCGGATGATTTGGTTAGTCGTTATTTGATTTTACGTTTTGAACGTTTGAGTGGCCGCCATTCAGTTTTAGTAAAGATGGCGGCGATATAAAACATGACACTGAGGTGCCCTTTGCTTGTTCTACCTCTGTACCAAATTTCGTTCAATTCGGTTTCACCGTGTTCGAATTGATAGGGGGGGGACAGACATTCAGAGTACACACACTTACACACACACACACACACACACACACACACACACACACACACACACACACACACACACACACAGACCCACACACACACATACACATACACATACACACACACACACACACAGACTCACACACTCACACACACACACACACACACACACACACACACACAGACACACTTTTTTCGCCCTGTGTTGATCTTATAAGTCTACTTTCATTTTTTGCAAAAATCGAAAGTAGGCTAAAAATTAGTCTAATAATTTTCACACCCCTGTTGGCTAGTCATTGCTGCTTAACAAACGTTGCGTAATACTGTAGTACTGTATATCACTTACTAAAGAGCATGTACGTGCATGGGACAGTGATTGGTTAATTCATTGTTTTTAAACTCTTGTCATTACAGATGTACCAAAAGAAGACCATATTCCTAACGAACGCCAACAAGACCAAAAGTGGAAAATACGCGCTCTCCTTCAAGGTATTTTTTTTCATTTTTTTCTTTTGTAACGTTTTGTTCGTTTACATCCAGCAAGATTGTATTTATAGAAATGAAGCTTGGCTATTTTTGCGCTCTATAGTTTTATGGCCATTATGGATCTCTCTACCTTACAGTGTGTCACCGATATGCCATCCAGTACTTGTATTGTAGAATGTGGACGTGCAGAGCTGTCGCCCCGGACGTCTGGGCTCAACTACCGGCTCTGCCAATAATTTTAATTCAGATCGGAAGCCTGGAACGGGGAACACTCAGCCTCGTGAGGCACTACTGAGAAGAGGTGGTTCGATTCCTTTTCCAGCTATCGTTGAAGTGGTTTTCCGTAATATCCTACTTCTTCTCCAGGAAAATGCCGGTATGGTTACTAAGTTAAGGCCACGGCCACCTCCTTTCCAATCCTCACCAGCATTTGCCTGGAGCAGAAGTGGGGGAATCCAATGTAAGCTCCTTCCAAGATGGCTGAGATGGGCATCGAACCCTCCACTTCTAAATTTTGCCTCACGGGGTTGAGTCTACCCCGTTCCAGTCATTAGACTAGAATTAACATTTCTTGGCAGAGCCAGGAATCGAATTCGGACCTCTGGAGAGACATATTACATTACCGATGATGGTGATTATTTTAATGAATAGGGTCGGACAGGAACACAACACCCATGTTCTTGTACCGTGTACTATTTCCAACAAGGGGACGGATCTGCACCACTGTCGCTAAACAGTTGATTGTTCCTATTCGAGAGTAGCATATTATTGTGGTAACACAGCCTATGTTAATAAGGCTGTGTCCCAAAGCTATATTTTCAGCCGTAGTGACTAGATAGTCGACTAATATTCCGGATGTGAAGTCACAAGGCATGATCCCAAGCTGCTTATCACATAGCAATCAAGTCAGCAGTAGCTAGTGAACGAAAGTACTTGCTTGATTGTCGACTTCTACTGTACAAAGAATTTATAGATGTTTGGACCAGAACTGTAAACCTTGTGCTTTTCAGAACACAAGTTTATGAAGGTTGCCATGCTTCAAACACACATGTCCCAAAGCTCCGTAGTTATTATTATTTATCGTATGATGATACAGAGTTAAAATAAAAGTTATATACACTATATATAAAGTTATATATCGTCGTTGTTTTTATGAAACCTCCTATGTGAGAAAATCATAATTTTTCAGGAGGAAGAAAAAACGAACTCGGTGCGAATGAACCATGATATTGTTGAATTTATTGATCAAAAACAGTGTGTTATACAAAAATACACACTGCCAATTAAAATGCATTAAACATATAATTGATATTATGCAATACATTTGATTTTATACTAGAACTGTCACATAGGATATATCAAACGGCTGATTTGAAATACATAGGAGCTTTCGTTAAATGGCTGATAACACTGGTTCCTGTAAACCTATTGACATTTGTTATTGTTTTAATGTCAAATTTTACATTTATCATAATTATGTATACCCATTATGGGTGCATTTAATAAAAATCGAAATATTTCCTCCAAAACATGGCTGTGTGTAATTTTTGGGGGGAATTTTTGTTCAATGTCCAATGCTACTCCATATCATTTTATGTTAGGATACGATGTCAACGAAAGTTTTAAGTGTTTAATTATTTCCTTTCATTAAACTTAATAGTACAATACAAATAATATTTTCAAAGCTTACGGTAACTTTTATTCAATTTTATTAGGCACAACTTATTTTGAGAATAGCTCTAATCCTTCGATATGATTTAAATCATAAGAACCTTTTAGAATCTAGGTTTAAATAATATCGTTAATCGTTATATAAATTTCCCTTCCTAATTACAATAGGTTTCGAAGAAGAGAATCAACACGATTTCAATAGCAGCCTTCGTAATATCCAAATTCAAATCTGCCTTTCCTAAATCCTTCAAGTAACATGCCGGTACAGTCGATCTAAAAAATTCAGTATATTGAAACTTACAGGGTAATATTAACTCCCAGATCTGTTAATTCAAGTTTCTACTTCTTTTTCTTATCTGGCTTGAAGGAGAGGCTGTCATAGAAAGCATGATGATCCTTTTCTATGGAACACCGGTAGACCTTCTTCTCTTTTGTGGCAATGGTTCATAGAGAGCAGTATGATCGTTCTTGTAAAGAATATCACCATTTTGGAGATACTGTCGAGCCCTTATATCAAATACAACCGGATCACCAGCTTTTTTTCCAGGTCGAAGTGATACCAGATTTGAAGAAACTTCTTCGTAATTCTTGAAGAATGTGTAATCACATACGTTAACTTTGTACGGATGTGATGGTCTGGCAAGTCGCATAAGAGCCACATAGTCAGATGGAGAATTTATTGTAGGTTTGAAATATTTCTATAATGTGGCATGGACACTATCTGCCTACATCATAGTGTGACCTTTCTCAAGAAAAAGTTGTTCAATCAATTGATTTCTTCTGTGCAACGTCACTCAGAGCACTGGCAAGAACTTAATTCCTATTCTGGTAGCCACAACCATCAGAAATAAGTGACTTTTTTTTACGGAATATGGTAATTTTATAATGAAATCAATAACACAACTTGTGAACTCATTGGCAGTGACATTTCCGTTTGCTTAATGCCAAACCTACAGTGCGACGTCTCCATTGTTAAGTTCATACAGAGTGAAGTTGTGCAGTTGTAATTTTTGTTTATAGTACAACTGAGAGGCTAGTAATTTACCGCATACTAGCACACTTGGTAAATCTATTGTAAGGACCAAGTGTTCCTTACTTGCAGAGATTTTAGCAGCATTCTTGGCAGTTTTGGCATCATCTTTATTTTTAAGGTGTGCCTCATATGTCTCTTTACTAATTGCACCCACTTTAAAACTACAGCATACATCTCACGGGTCTTTGCGAGGCATATGAATGGACATTTTCTCAGATTCCGAAACTTCATGGAATAAACTTCTTGATGCAGATGGGAAGTTTTTCACTGCACACCACTCCTTATAGACACTGAACAAGTGAAGCTCGGATCTAAATGATGACTCCAGGTAGATATAGCTTGATGAAGCTCTGCAGTAGTGGCTAGGAACGTTAGGAAGCAATCCTAACCAACATTTTACTCTCTCAACCATTTCAGGTTTCCTTCTATTCTTAGTCAGGGCTCTGTCCAGTCTTTGTTTCTTTCTGGTAGCTCACAGTGTTGGCGTTTGGATCTCTGAAGGTCCCGTGTTTCCTCATCTGGGGGTATGTCCCGTTTCACCCATCTTTTATATGTGTCCTCACCAAGATCAAGAGTCACTAGAAAAAGTTTACGGCACACCCTCACTCTTTCTTCCTTTTCTACTTGCAGAAATGTATCATGTCCTTCCTCTTTCTTTTTATATTCTCCAGTGTCCTTTCTTTTTTTTTCGACCAATTCTTGTGCTCACCAATACTTTCACATAAGCCTTTTTCTCTTGCCATGTTGGCATTTTCCAAAACTCCTTCAATATATTTCTCTGTCCATCTCTGTAACTCGAGCACATAAGAAAGTTTGGTCACTTTTTTTATCAATTGCTAAATGGTTACAACGTAACTGAACTCTTCTACATGGTTTCGGAACATTCTGAATTACATTCCTTCCTCTTCTTTTGAAGCCTATGTAAGGCAGACCTAAAACTCGATTGTGTTTCACAGTCCTGTCCTGTAGTAAGTTTTCCCCCTTTGCCTCTTCCTGTAACGCTTCAGGAGTCTGCTACCCTAAGCTAGGTATTGCGTCCTATTGGATGAATCTGCACAGTTTCAGCTGTATCCTGTAAACCAATTTCTTCCTCTTCTGAGGTATTTTCTGCTTGTATCATTGGGGTAATTCCATCCTGAGGTATCTCTTCACTCCTTTCTGTGACTTCAATAGTTTCTTCTTCACTCACGGTCTCGTCCTTCTTTTCTACATCAACAACTGATACTGGTATTGTTAACACATCTCTGTTTTCCACTGCCAAATTAATCATTGTGTATAGCTCATCACCGGGATTCAAAATAACCTTATTTAAACCTTCCTTGAGCACGTCGCCTTTTTCACTTATCACCACCTCGGACATATTATTTGTATTCATAATATCGTTAACTGCAGTAGCAACTTTATCTCTGCTGGCATTCTCCTTTACCATATCTACCATTTTCCTTCCACGAGATGCCATAATGCCTGCAAAAATGTATAATGAAGCAATCAATTAACTGAAATTGTGAGCTAGCTGACTGACATGCTCTATTTTTAGGTTAGCTTACAGTATCTTCAAAACTATTCAAGTAAACAATATTCCTTCTCACTACATAGCTTTATGCTCTCGAACAAACATAAATAGTGTGCTTTTAACAGTTATCTCAATTCGCGCCACGATATTGAAGTAAAATACGAACAGTGACTTCCCTCCCATGTGCATACGCCACAAAAATAAACAATGATAAATCAACAAACAGCGCTGTTAATACCTGTTAATACCTCCTATGTGAATGATATCACCTATGTGCATTTCTAGTGACCAGAGGAGGCCATGAGTCCAATATATGATAACTCCTATGTGGGTCTGAGCACATAGGAGATATTTAGCAGCAACTTTTTCTGAAACCACATAGGATATATCGTTTTCAAATGCTTTAATGGAATATAAAGTGTGTTTATCCACATAGGAGGTTTTCTAAACTGTAGAGCTTGGACAGCTGATTCCAATGATACATTAACCTCAAAATAGCCAATTTTGTCACATAGGAGGTTTCATAAAATCAACGACGATATACAGTTATATACATAGTCATAAACACAAGTTCTTGCTTTAAACTTCTAAATCCAGGCCATCAATCCACTGAAGTGCCTCAGAAGATGCATGATGAATGTCACCTACTGATCCTTGGAACGCTCGTTGCGGACATTCACCAACAATATGTTCGATGGTTTGCAGGGTATCCCCACAATCGCAGTTAGCAGAAGTAACCCAACCCCATTTGTGAAGCAGGAATCCACATTTGCCCTGTCCTGTACGGATCCGGTTAATGATTCTTCATTGGCGACTGGGGAATTTGAAACCTTCTATGCGGTTGGAAGGGTTTTCAATCAGATGTGCATTGAATACTGATGATTCTTCCCACATAGTTTTCCATGCTTCTGAGATGTTAAATGAAGAGTCTTCAAGAAGTACTGCAGAGCGCCAAGGTGGTTATCTTGACTTCAACCGTTGATTACATGCTTTTGCTACATCAGTATGCATGGGTAGTGAGTAGTTGCTAGCAGCTAGTTAATAGTTATCAACTTGAGCTTTGGGACACAGCCTAAATAAACAGGGTGATTACAAATGATTCATCGGGTTTTGGATGAATGTATTTCACAAAGTATTGCATGCAAAATAGTGAATGATACATTGTATGAAAAAGCATATTTTCAAGTTTCTTACACATGATTTCAAATGTTCTATGTGCTCATCTCGTGTTACACGATACACATCTATACGGAGTCAAGCTCAGCCCATACATGTTCGAGCATGTCCCTGTCAATGTTCACCAGCGCAGCTGTGATGCGATCCTTGAGTTCAGCCAATGTTGTCGGCAAAGGTGGCACGTACACATTGTCTTTCACGTATCCCCAAAGAAAAACATCACAAACTGTAAGATGAGGAGACCTTGGGGGCCACCTGAAGAGCGCCCAATCCACCTGTTTGGAAGTTCCTCGTTCAGATGGCGACGCACTTCTCCATGCCAATAGGAGGAGTTCCGTCCTGTTGGAATATGAATTGCGGGTTATCAGCTCGAAACAGTCTCGAAACAACCAGACTTGTAACATGCGTAGCTACGTCATACCCGTCACAGTATTCCCAGGAAAAAAGTACGGCCCGTAAACTTTGCTACGTGACACAGCACAGAAGACCTTTGTAGAATCTCCTTAAATCTCCACAGTAACATTGGGATTCCATGCCCCATATGCGGACGTTGTGCCGATTCACTTTACCGTTTAGGTGGAACGTCGCCTTATCACTGAACACGAGTCGGGGGGGGGGGGGGGGGGGGGGATTCCGCATCTTCCATTGCTTCCTGGAAATGTTCACAAAATTCGCGTCTGATGGTGCGGTCGTTTGGCCATAAACGTTGCAACATCTGTATGCTATATAGTTTCTAACGTAATCGTTTCCGCAGAATCTTCCGCATAGTTGGCAGTGGAATACCTATTTCGCGACTTGCACGACGTGTGGATTTCTTTGGGTTAAGAAGGAACTCATCTAAGACGCTGTCCATTATTTCAACTGCGATAGGTGGTCGTCCGGAGCTTTTTCTTTTACAGAGGCAGCCTGTGTCTTTGAACTGTCTATACCATCGCAGAATGCTTTGGTGGGTTGGTGTCTTGGTGACTGTATGTTAGGGTAGGAAGGGTAGGCCTACTGTCTTCGGAACACACACTGCACGGTAGTGACGGATTCTGTCTTCTCATATTGCTTAGTCGCCATTTTTAGCCTACTTTTCACATTTTGCAAAAATGAGGAAAAAGTAGACTTATGAGATCGATCTGGGCAAATATGTGTCTGTCTGTCCTTCTGTCTGTCTATCTGTGTGTGTCCCCCTATCAACTCCTAAACGGGTGCAGCAATAGAAACAAATTTTGGTAGGAGTAAAGACCTATACCTGAATATCTCAATGCCGTATTTGAAAATGATGTCAGTGCTACCAACTGCTGAAAAATCGCAATTGAAATTTGAGCTCCATGTTGGATATCGTAGAAGGTATGAATGGGAGCTATTTCAAAATTGGAACACGTATAGATAATAATATTTCAGTTAAATTTCCAGGACGCCATACATGGCAGTGTTGCCAAAATGATTATAAGCCTGCTGATAGGTCCAAGTTTTAAATGCATAGGTATAACTTCTACACTATCAATTGGAATTCAACCAAATTTTGTACGTGCTATTTCCAGGACGCCATACATAGCAGTGTTGCCAAAATGATTATAAGCCTGCTGATAGGTCCAAGTTTTAAATGCATAGGTATAACTTCAACACTATCAATTGGAATTCAACCAAATTTTGTACGTGCTATGTGTACATAAACAGATATGACTGAGCGTTTTCTTAAGAGCCACCACGGCTGCCAACTGTTAATAAATGCTCTCAATTTATTTTATCTAAATACCAATACACAGTGTGGTCCACCCGCCCCTTATTATTTAGTTTTATGAAACCCAACTAACACTGTATTTCTCCCGATGGTCGATATTGCTCTGCCCTCTGACTGTGTGACAGCAATGTAATTGGGCCATGGGTCTAGCAAAGAAAAACCGACTTTAAACTTTTCCCCGCCAAATACTATGGCCCATTCTACTAACATATGACGTATTGCTCCTTGAAATAACACACATACACGTAATGCGATCGAATTAATAGCTTACGCCACGTGATCTGTAATAGTAGAGAGTTAAATCAACACCATAAACCGTGATTGAAGACTTTGAGATGGACTTGAACGTTTGAGGTGGGACGGCCATAGTAACAAATGCAAGTGCAGCGCGCTCTGTCTACCATGCGTTGGTGGCTGATTGGGTTAAAGCACGGCCGTTGATGGCGGGCGAGAATGGGTAGAATAGTGCATCGAATCCTATGGAAGGCATAGTTTTTTGAATTAAAGCCCACGCTCCATTTTAGAAGGGATGTAACTAGTTTGCCACATTCATTCCCTTACGATGTATTTTTGTGAAGAGTGGGTTGAATTTTGCTGATTTATAAAGAGAATACGACTGAATTGATAGTTTTTGCCACGTGACCTGTAATGGCAGAAAATTAAAAAACTGTCATGGATATTAACATAACATATCGACGTGTCGCTCCGAAGTTCCAGTTTTTTTCCCCAGTTCTGCCAAGAAATTCAATAGACTACTGGTCTGAGGGCTGAAATTGGATACACTCAGCTTCGTGAAGCAAATCTGAGAAGAGGAGGGTTTGATTCCCACCTCAGCCACCCTGGAAGTGGTTCTCTGTGGTTTCCCACTTCTGCTCCAGGCTATTGCCGGGACGGTTTCTAACTTAAGGCCCCGGCTGCCTCCTTCCCCATCCTCACCTTAATTGCTAATACTTACATTATACAGACACCGCTATAGACAGGTTAACAGAAGAATTCTACACACACCCAAGTACACGGGGCTAAATGACCGCGATGTTCTAGCCCCTCTAATGAAACAAGATTCTGATCGCCAGTGCTAGCATCGAAGTATACGTATTCCCTAAAATTTCCCATGGTATTATTTTGTTCGAGGTCTACTGAGCCACGGGTGATCCAAATGAGCATAGAGGGTTCGATTTCCCCTTCAGTCATCCTCGAAGTGGTTTTCCGTGGTTTCCCACTTCGTCTCCAGGCAAATGCCGGGATGCTATCTAACGTGAGGCCACGGCCACCTCCTTCCCTCCTCCTTGCCTATACCTCCCAATCTTCCCATCCCTTCCCATCCCTCATAAGGCCCCTGTTCGCTTTGCAGGTGAGGCTGCCTGGTCGAGGTGCTTGTCCCACCTCCCCAGTTGTATTCCCGTCCTATGTTTCAAGCTCCAGGACTCTGCCCTGGAGGCGGTAAAGGTTCGATCCCTCAGTGAGTCCGAGGGAAAAGCTAACCCTGGAGGGTAAACCGACTAAAAAAATATATTTTGCCATTAAATTCTAGCAAGGAGAAGATAACTCTATTTGACGTGTACATATTAAGATGCTTCGTATAATACCGAATTCGGAAACAACGTAACGTTCATGGAATCCAACCTGAAAATGCATCTGCTCGCTATATATCTAGTGCCCCATCCTCAATAATTAACTGCTCTTATAACATCTGGTCCAAATGAAGAAGCTGTTTTGGGCACTGACCTTAATAATACTCATATTAGTACACAGACACTTGCACAACAGACCGACATCAGACGGTCATCTGCCATCCGAATATTGCATAACAATAGATTTCACCCATATCATCTTCAGTTACACCAGCATCTCCACGAACGTGATTTCTATGCTAGAGTAACATTTTGTCAATGGGCTTTACGCAGAATGACCAATAATGCAGCCTGTTTTGTCAAATGTTCTCTTTTCAAACGATTCACGATTTCACAACAATGGCACCGTCCACCGGCATAACATGCACTACTGGAGCGTGGAGAATCCCCATTGGGTAAGACTGGGCGCATTTCAAGTGCAGTGGGGTGCAAATGTATGGTGTGGGATCTTGGGTGACAATCTAATCGGACCATATTTCTACGACGGCCATCTTACGGGAGTACGCTACCTTCATTTTCTGCAAAATGAACTCCCACAGTTGCTGGAAAACGTGCCACTGCGCGAGCGATTGCGAATATGGTGGCAACAGGATGGGGCCCCACCTCACGGATCATTAGTCGTCAGGAACCATCTTCATGATACATATCCAAATAAATTGATAGGAAGAGGAGGACCCGTTCACTGGCCTGCCAGATCACCCGATCTTGCGCCACTTGACTTCTTCCTGAGGGGTCACTTAAAGCAGGTAGTTTATGCACAGGAGCCTGAAGATCCTGACCACCTACGGCAACTAATCACCGAGGCATGCCAAGCTGTTACACCTGAGATGATACAGCGTGCAAGACTGTCTGTAATACGTCGTGCTGAAATCTGCATCAACTAAGGTGGTCAACATTTCGAACACTTGCTACACTGAATATGCAGAGTACCTTGTTTTATTTTTACAGGGGGTGTGGTTGCGCAGCGGTCAAGCTCTTTGCCTCTCACCAACGCCATGTCCTGTGGTTCGAATTCACGTAAAATGGAGATCCCGTGGCTTATGATCGCGAGATTAACGGTCACGCTAAACTACAAGCTTTCTTCCTTTTCTTCCTACAGACCATTATGTCATCGTCTAACCTACCTACGTATCATCGAATAAAAACGGTCCTTTTCAGGACCAAATAAAAATTCATTCATCGGAACAGGTAGATATGTGTCCGTAGTGCAGCTACTGTAAACGGCATTAAGCGAAAAAAAAAACTTATTTGCCTAGGGATCGAACCTTGTACAATGCCGCATTGTTCACGTAACAGCAGAGAAGCACGATTTAACCATCTTAGCTACCGGTTTTTTTTATTAGCTCTTTACAGAATTACAGAATTTTCAGATATGATAAATACCATACTAATACATCACAAGAAATCCAGATAGTGTCCATATTTATCGTACAATTGTCCACTTTCACTAAGCTTCCAACGCTCTTTTTGAAGGTGATACCTGAGATCCAGGAAAGAGAAATGTTGATCATTGTCCATCACGAAGTGTACATATTGGCCCATTATCCACACAATGGCAGTCTGTTTAATTTGGGGGAAGGCGGTCACCGACAAACGAACCAACTTCCTGTCATCAAGGTCATCCGTGGGCACATTTAATAGTTGACATACTTTTCCCTTACACCACAGCCACGTGGAGGCAACTCGCGTGCATGATGTGAAGCGGTGTATCGCCGTATCAGTTTGACCACATATAGTACACCATGGGTAAGCTTCAAGATGGATGGTATATCGCCGTAGAGCGGTTGGGATGAGATCGTTGAGGAAGATAAAAACCTGGGAGTGTACAGCAGAAGAAATGGTCATAGCCCCAAAATTTTTCCAAACAGTGGGCCAATGGACGTAGAGAGTGGTGGCCTCTATTCTCGGTTTGGAGTGTACCACTTGCCGCAACATGTTATAGATACTTTTCGTCGTTGGAACAGTCCCTGAAGGCATTTGGCGAACAGTTTCCAGAAGGTGCTGTTGATGGTCCCTAAATATCTTCGGCAAAGCTCTATCACAACCACGGGCTGGGTTTCGAATATCTTTGTATAGCGCTTTCGTAAAAGTGTCATGTTGGGAAAGAATGGTGATATCGTTCTTGCAGAGGAGTGCACGGTATTTCATGCCATGAGCTGTTAGCCCTAGCCCGCCTTGCCGGGATGGGAGATACAACTGTTCCCGTTGTACTCGGAACAAAAATCCTTGCCATATAAACCAACCTGTATATTTTGTCAATTGGCTCTCAAACATTTTGGGAAGTGGGAAAAGTTGTGCGACATACCATATTTTAGAGAGCGCAAACACGTTGAGGACCATGACCCGTTGCACTATATTGAGGTTTCTTTGACCAAATTGGATCAGCACTCCCCTAACTTTGGCAATGACGTTAGTCCAGTTTTCTTGCACTGTGTCCAGAAGCGATTGCTTCCAGGTAATGCCAAGAATTTTCACCTCATTTACTATCCGGAACCAGGGCTGTGGGGTAATCACTGAGTTAGTATTGAGCGGAAGCAAAGCAGTTTTCTGGGGGTTCGATTGTGCTCCAGAGGCGATATGGTAGAGCTGAAGGACGCTATCGATGTGGGAGATGTCTTCTTTATTGCGGATCAATATTGATACGTCATCAGCATAGGCGCACATTCCAAAAACATGTGTGGACAGTTTGTAACCCTGTAGCTTCACCAGGGTAGTCCGAATGAACGGTTCAAGGCCAATGACAAAAAGTAGCATAGAAAGGGGACATCCTTGCCTAACTGATCGTTGTATTGGAATCAGAGGGGAAAGAAAACCGTTGACGAGCACTCTAGACGTAGCATTACAATTTATCATACGAATGTAGTCAATAAGGATTTCAGGAAATTCGAAGTGTTGCAAGACCTTGTACAAGTATTCATGACTGATGCGGTCGAAAGCTTTATCAAGATCTAAGGTGAGAAAACTCATTGGCTCAGTGGGGAGCATTTCGGCTTTTAGGTGTAGGTCCCGTAGTATCGCTAAGTTTGTTAACAGAGTTCTTCCAGGAATACTGCAACATTGTTCATCACCAATGATATCAGGTAGAACAGTCTTCAATCGGCATGCAAGTACTTTGGTAAGGACTTTATAGTCACTGCAGAGCAGAGTAACTGGTCGGAAGTCACCAACTGCCATGGGAGAGGATGTTTTTGGTATGAGGACTATGGTACCCTCGTGATGTGATTGACAAAGAGCACGACGTTGGAGAATGGTACGCAGGACATGACAAAATTCTTTGCCAATGAGAGGCCAGAAGTGTTTATACATTTCATATGGCAGTCCATCAATGCCAGGTGAGCGGTTGTTTGGGAGTTGTTTAACCACAGAGTGAATCTCTTCATCCGTAATATCCGCGCTGAGCAGAGTTTTGTTGTCCGGAGATAGTTGGGTACTGCAAGATGACAGCAATAGGGTCACCTGCTGTGGATCAATGGGAGCCTTAGCGTAGAACCGTTGATAAAATAATGATATTTCACGACGTATAGCGTCAGGGGAGGTGACGACACTTCCAGTACTGGTGCGGAGGCGGTGGATATATTTACGTTGCCGCTCACGTTGTCCTTTGGCGATATGGTATACACTTGCACTTTCGTCCGGGAGCACTGTACGATCTTTTAAAGCCACGTTTATATGAGCGAGCGTTCGTTGCTGTAGAGACAGGAGCTTGGTTTTAACTTCCCGGATCTGCTCATATATACGCTCCCCAGCATCAGATCTTTGCTGGAGCTGGCGAAGAACTCGATAGTAAAATTCAACTGTATCCCGTCTTTCCCGACCTCGTTGGTAAGATATGTTCTTAAAGACGCGGCGGATCCCTGGTTTAACTAAAATATCCCACCAGTCTGTGCAGTCGCGAAATTTGCATTTTTGTTGGACCCATCGAGTCCAGTGTTGTCTGAAAATATCTTGGCATTCCTCCTCCAGTAACAGCGAGCAATTCAGCTTCCAATAACCTCTTCCTATGTGAAATATGGGATGGGGGTAAGAGATTGTACATACGACAGCATGATGGTTAGTGAAACTGGCAGGTATCACTTCATATCGTCTAGGCTGGATAAGTTCCTGTGAAAAGTAGATGCGGTCAAGTCGTGATGAGGAGTTGTGACTTATACAGGTGTAATGGGGCAGGGGCACCCTTAAACTATCCACAGCATCAATGAGGTGTAGGGAGGTAAGAAGGGTCCTGAGAGCCGTGTTGACACCTTGGTATGAGCTAGTGGAATCTTCTGGGCGTTGAATACAATTGAAATCCCCTGCAAGAATAAGTTTTTCTTTAACGTCGTGCAGATGAGGCAGTATACTCTGTTGAAAGAACATTTTCCGTTCCACACGTTTATTGGACCCGGATGGGGCATATACATTTATCAGGGTGGTATTGTGTATGTGTCCAGATATTATGCGTCCTGATGGATGACATAGCACACCTTCGAGTGGGATATCATGTCTTATGAGGAATCCGGTCCCTCTATTCGTATTACCGGTATTGATGTATTGTTTGTAGAAGGCAGATATGGGCAAACAGGGTAGAGCAACTTCTTGAATGAAGGCAATGTCAATGTCTGCATCTCAAAGGAATCTCTCCAACAGTTGAAATTTCAGAGGGCATTCTATTACATTGATATTCACAGTGGCCACAGTGAGAAATTGCGCCATTAAGAGAAGTATAAAAGTTGTGCTAGACATACTGGAAGTTGGACTCGAGAAAAAAGAAAAAAGAAAAAAAGACACAGGTGAGAAATATACTGGTGCACTATGTCAAGTTAGGTTGAGATAGTTCCTTTTGACTGCCATTCATAGGCCGGCTGTCAGCGGTTGAGAGCGTTCGTGGGTCCCTAGATGACGTAGAATGAAGATTTTGTTTCTTTTTCACAGCTGCGGGAGCATTTGTAGAGCCAGTTTGATTCTTCGGGGCTGGTACGGCAATCGAGGCATTTGTTTTAATCTTCTTAGAGACGTTCTCGGATCCCCGATCAACTTGCTTAAGTGAGTCGGTAGGGACCAGCGAAGGTGAAGGCAGTGAAGACAAAATTTCTGTGGCAGCCTGTAGTGACGGCATAGCTGGTTCTAAGGCTGCGATACAGGTTGCCGATAGCACAGGGGCACTCTGTGGTTCGCAGCTCTGGTCAGGGCAAGGTACCAGTTCTGCGTCAGATGTATCAGAGGTCACTTCTGGTGTTGTCCCAGCTGACTGATCAATAAGCATGTTTTCATATGACGTTTGCTGCGTCACAACTTCCGAGTATTGGACACGTCGTTGTTGTGTAGGAGTTATACCGAGGGGAATCATTTTCTTTGGGAAGTTAATACGTAGATGTGTGGTAGCATTGCAAATTAAACAGGTCTGTTTCTGTCCATTATACGTTATATAGCCAGAATGGCCACCAAAATTCTCAGTGGAGGGGATATCTTGCTTGATTTCCATAGTGACGGCACGTATTCCATTATACACCGGGAACTGATAAGCAGAAGACCATTGTTCTTTCCTGACGTCACTCACAGTGCCATATTTCGACAGGACGGATTTGAAAATTTCAGTGGGCACTTCGAGTGGGACATTAAATATACGCACTGTGGTAAAATTGGAATCCGCTGTGGAGAGCTTAACATTTGTCATTTCGCCTGAGTCATACTGAAATTTAATAGGATCTGCAAAAGTATTTAACAATTTCTGATAAATAGATATGCTGATTACCTTGATGTACATGGTTTTTCCGTGCGCATTTAACTGGATGGCTTCTACTTGGTCGACAGTCAACCGGAGGGTATCGCCAATCCAGCGGTGAATTTCTCCTGGTGAGGGGCGAGAACTCTGCCTGTCCCATTGGCAGCGTACGGTGTTTTTTCTCTGGTATCCGGACATGATTTTCAGCGGGGTTTTCTGGGTTTCTGGTTTTGTTGTCCTATCTGGAACACTACTTGAAAAAGTATTGTCCGAATGACACACGGAAGGTCAGTACACACGTGGAACTAAGGAAGCACCGGTATTAGGAACCGTAAACTCTTCCAATGCGGTCACACAGCGCGCACACACGTACCGCACTCGGCCACGACTAGTGACCAACTGTTTCCGTGAGCCGTAGTGGGATACTGTCTCGTATTGAGTCTATTTGTAGTCCTCATAGACACTTCATGTCCTTCGTAAGGCAGTGTTGTTCGGATGTGTCGATTTACACATTCGTTATAGTTGATGGCATTGAAATAACACTACTGCCAATGATTTCGACTATATTCGCGAGCATGAACTCAACCGTAAAGTTGTACTAGGGCGTAAAGGAGCAATTACTAATGTTTTTAGGACGACTATGATATACGCGTTAGTTGGGTTGCCTTTCTCAAAAAAAAAATAATAATAAGGGGCTGGTGGACCACACTGTATATCAGAAAGTATGCAAGCCGACAGCTTTAAACTATGCACACGTATAGTACCTGACATTCTATATTAATTTGGAATAACTTATATACGTCAGTGCTACCAACATGATTCTAAGCCTGCTGAGAGGTCCAAATTTAAATACATGTAACTTCTATACTATCATTTGGATTTCAACCAAATTCCGTATGTGCTATGTGAACCATAACAGATATGACTATGCGTATTCTTAAGAGCAACTAGGGCTGCCAACTGTTAATTAATGCTGTCTCTATTTTTGTTACCGAAATATCAATATATCAGAAAGTATGCAAGCCAAAAGCTCTAAACTTAGCACACGTATAGTACCGGGCATTCTAGATTAATTTGGAGTAAGTAATATACGTCAGTGCTGCCAGCATGATTCTAAGCCTGCTGATAGGTCCAATTTTAAAATGCATGTAACGTCTATACTAACTAATGGATTTCATTCAAAATTGGCACAACAATAGATCGTTTTATTTCAGATTATTTCTGACCAATACATGCATGGCATTGTTGCTAACATGATTTTATGCGCGCTGTTAGATCCAATGTTTAACTGCATGTAACGTCCATGCTATCCATTGGACTTCAACCAAATTTTGTATTCTGTACCTTAAGAGATGGAACTAAGCATATATTCAGTCACCAGAGCTGCCAACTGTAGTGCTCTATTAGGCTACATTAGGCTACATTATGGCAGGTATACAGTTTTTCGAACTTATTTGAAAAGGAGGCTCTTTATTTCGTCACGAAACTTCTTGTTTAAACTGTTATCACCCTGCCACCTGAGTCACAATGAAACCTGCAGCGACATAAATAAAACTTTAAAGTATGCTCTTTCGATTGGTTATTAGTACAGATGGGTGGGCATTATATGTTTGAAGCTATAAGACGTCAAAACCCGATGAATCATTTGTAATCATCCTGTAGACTACTTTCGTCTATGTGTTTAGTTCTTTTGCTTGTCGACAAGATTGTTGCTTGATTGTTGTGTATGCCAGTAATGTAGTCTATAAGATGAAGTCAATAATGAAAAGAAGGAAGTTTACGAGCCTATAGTCCCTTTCTACAAAGAGAAATACCGCCTTGGAGACATAGAATATTGGGTTACTAGTGGAGTCCCGGGGAACAATATCTTCTCCTTTTGCTACAATATGCAGAACATGAACACCATAGCAGTAACAGCCCTTAAAAGATCCATTAGTACTTTGAGAAGTCACGTGTATTCGTGAGTCATGTACATTTTGGGGCTGAACAACTATTTTAATTATTTATTTTAGTTGCGGTTTGCCCAGTCTTCAGTATATTTCTTATTTATATGTATGAGATGCCTGGCCAGTGGGTTTTCGGGTGGCGTGTCTGCCTCGCACTCGAAGGCCCGGGTTCGATTCCCGGCTCCATCAGGATTTTAGAAACTGATGTGAGGGCTGGAACGAGGTGCACTCAGCCTCGTGAAGACAATATTGAGTAGTTGTCTGATAGTGAGTTAGCGTCCCGGTCATGGAGACCAAGATTAACGGTTGAGGGAACCTGACACGCTGACCACGTGTCGCCCCATTATCTGCAGGCCAAATGGCTGGAAAGCGATCGCTTGGTAGGCCTAGGACCTTTATGGGCAGTAGTGCCAAGGGGTTTAGTTTGTTTTTTATATATATGAGAAACATTTCATAGTTTAGTATCTTGTTGATGTAATTTTATTTCTTTCACCCTATTATTTTGGTCTGTTTGCCATCTTTTGATGAATGCAGTACATTCGCATTTGCCTGTTGGCACAGGCTAGAGTAAAAGGTGGCTTTTCACCGATGTCTCAGTCTCACTCATGGCTGTGATTATATGGAAGCTACTGAGGTATGGGTGGTGCTTAGTAATTACATTCAGGGCACAGTCAGTGCCTATGGATGCAGTGAAAGGTTCTACTCATAGGGTTAGTATTGCCGTTCTGTCTCGGTGAGGAAAGGAATGGCAAACTACCTCACTCCTCATCTTGCCTAGTACGCCTCAATATAGCGCTGCCTTGGGCTTTTGTGGGTATCTACTCACATAACCTAACGGCGGTACTTTTTGAGGATACAACCAGCCTTCGGGCTGAATACCTATTAGACAGGCACCCTGTTATTATGTTCGTTAAGCTTTGTGTATTAGCAGCCTTGTAAATCGAGGAAGCATATAAAACAAAATACAATAAAATACGTCATATTGTCTATTTATTATGCTGCTTATTTGTCTCAACTCACTAACATTTAAGTCTGTATGACGCACCGCTTCCATATCTCCAATAATATGATGTGTCCGATAATGATTGATCTAGTTGTAGTTCAATAACACGTTAAAATAACAATTAGATAGCTATCTATCTCAGGGGGCGTAATGTTGGAGTGGTCAAGCTGCTTGCCTCTCACCCTTGAGGACCGGATTCGATTCCCGACCAATGCATGTGAGATTTTCGAAGGTGAATTGTCACGTCATGTGATTCGGAATCCACGTAGAAAGGAGTTTCCGTGGCTCATGATCGTGAGATTAACGGCTATGAACAGAACCGGCGCTTAGCTATGCACTTGACCTTGAGAGGTCAGTGGTAGGAGAGGGGTGTAGAGCGGTGCGGGGAGCGTGCCAAATACTACCCTATCAGAGAATATTGACGTGTGTGACAGTAGGTTCTCACAATCAAACACAGGCATTTCAGCGTGGCAAATGTTTTACACGGTAGTAGTATACCTGGACAGTGGGATGAGGAAGTGAAGAGCTACGTGCTGGTAAGTGTAACATGAAAAGCTTCCTTGTCCTTCTATCTATGTCACGTACTGTTCTTAAGAAGGGGAAGGTTGTGATAACTTAGTGAACAAGTAAGAAAATTGGTTTCTGTAAAACAGAAGCAGTGGAATAGTGTGTGGCAAGGCTTGAGCATTAACTCAAGCTTTAACTTCAACTTTCGTTGGATGGACTTTAGTGAACGAACACTTACGATTCCTGCTTTACAAGGATCACCTTCTTTATACAGTAGTCATATTCGCGACCACTAGTCTTTCAAACAACTAAATACTCGTACTTAATTCATTCTTTAATGCATGGTGGTGCATTTCTCATGCTAGTTGCGTCTCACCCAGGGCTAAGTTCCTGGCTAATGCACGTGACATATTTTAGATGAAGCTTCACGTCCATTGGTTCGGATTCTACGTAAAATATATAATGGCACGGTTAAGAACCACGCTAGACAAGCGTGCTTGCTTTTTTCCTGACGCCATAATTGAGTCATGTCTTTCTGGTGGTATTACGCAATATTACAACGAATTCACTCTCAGAATAATTGTATTATTGCCAAACACTAGCGTCTGTGACCTCTCGAGTCACAATCTAATTAAGTCTTTAAAGAAAGTGTGCACTGGATACAGTTTAGGACGGTAAAGCAGGTCATTCTCGCAGGTTAATTCTCTCAAACGCCTGCGAGCAGGCAAGGGCTCATTACAGACTTTAATAAAGATGGCTCAAGACTTCTTGGAGGTTTGCATAAGCCATGACAAGCCGTACAAGTGGAACGAAGTGCATGCTACGTCGTCAGAATGAAGAAAACGTTTGGCGCCGAACGGCGAGGGCGGGACCCTGTCGTAAGCGGCTTAAAGTCTCGAGATTCCCTGCGCGATAGGTAACCCACCTTGCACGCCGGACAGGCGGGCTACGGAGCACTGGCGTCGTATTCACTAATTGGGAGGCCCTAGGGTGCTGAATGTCACCCGTCACAAGATTGTATTAAGTATGGGATTTAACTTCTCTGTCTTGGGGAGCAGAAAATTACGTCTTGTGGCATAAACGTGTTTAAAACGTAGGATGTAATAGCCAAAGACGAAATTAATGAGGTAGGCCTACTATGTAAAAATAATAAAAGGGAGCTTGTAGTTGATCGTGACCGTTAATCTCGAGATCATGAGCCACGGGACCTCCTTTTTACGTGGAATCCGAACCACAGGACATGGCGTAAAAATAATAAAAATCTTCTATCCACCATTCTTTTATTATACGGAGTGTAGGAAAGCAGGTCGTGAAATGTAAAGCAGGTTATCCATATATAAATATAATTATCTATGGTATTCGACTGATAGTTTGTAAAGGTCTGGGCAAAATTAATTGTAGGACATAAGCCAGGGCAGCATATTATGATGCCAGGTAGATGATCACCATTTTTTTCAACACATTCCTCAAAGCAGTGACCGAAATCTTGCATCACACGATTGAGTACGTCCAAGGAGATTTCTTGCATTGCAACTCTTATCCACTCTTTAAGGTCAGACAGTAGAGGAGGGCGTGTAGCGAACTCTGTACTCTTTAGGTACCGTACCTCCGCATGAAGAAACCAAGGGTAGTCGAGTTCGGCGACCGTGCAGGACAATATATGTCACTAGTGCTATGAGGGTGCTGAATTTGACCACCCCTGACTTCTTCCTGTATGGGGTACCTGACGTGTAATTTGTTCGCTACACTACAACAATGGCTGACCATAAGTATTTACAGGCCAGGGTCTTACTTTGAGAGCATAAAATTACATCTAGTGGCATAAATAAATCTAAAAAAATGTAGGATGTAGTAACCAATGTCGGAATTCACGAGGTACGAAATGAAGTGAAAGTATATCATCCACCATCACTTTACTATACAGGATGTTACCAAAGAAGATCATAAACGTGTTGAATCATGTGGCGTTAATTCATTGCTTGGAGAAATGTATTGACAGGAATGTCGATCACCTGCCGGGGGCGTATTTAGAAATACACCCACTCTGTGGCGTAACCTTGCGCGCTAATTCTCAACACGACAATGTCAGGTGTGTGTGTTTGAGGCTTCAGTCTTTTGACTGGTTTAATGCAGCGCTCCATGTCTCCCTGCCCTGAGCTAATCGTTACATCTCTACATAGTGTAGCTACCACACCCTACATCCGGGGCAATCTGTTTATCATATTCCAACCTTGGTCTACCCCTACTGTTCTAGTCCTTGACCCTTCCTTCCATAACTAAGCTTGCTATTACTAGGTGTCTTAGTATGTGTACTACCAACCTATCACTTCTCTTCATTAGCAGTTGCCAGAAACACATCTCCTCTCCCACTCGTCTTAATATCTCTTCATTTGTAACCCTATCTACCCATCTGATCTTCATCATTCTCCTGTAACACCACATTTCAAACGCTTCAATTATACTCATTCCTGCTGCACCAACAGTCAAGTTTCACTTCCATAGAGCGCCACGCTCCAGACAAAAACTTTCAGAAATGACTCCCAGAGATCAAAGGTTTGAATCTCGGCGCTGACAGGGACTATCTTGAGAGTGATTTTCCGCACTCATTCCAGGTGAATGCCGGGATAGTAGCTTACTTCAAGTCCCGAAGCACTACCCCCCACCCACCCACCCCTCTCCCCAGCCTAAATAATTACAGTTACAGGTGCTGCAGCTTCCCAGTGCAGTCGTGAGGAGTGATTTAACGCACACTACTATAGGGCCGTCCTAAGTAACCACGCATCTTCGCAATTAACATCTCATGTTGTACTGTAGTAAAAGAGAATGCCCGTGGAGCAACGTTGAAAGAAAGATTGATGGCGAAGCTTCCAATGCACCAGATAAGTTCACCGGAGAGCATTCTGTGTGTTGATTTAGTTTCCAAAAGTGAAAAACACCCGTGTTTGTGAACGAAGCACCATGTGATCTAGTTGTTCTAACTTACTCTTAGCCATTCCAACTAGTGGAATCTGATTAGCTTGCTCCATCCTTTCCATGACTCTTTTCTCATTGTTATTGAGTTAGTCAACGCGCTGCAGCCTCTTGTTTGTCGTAGCATTTGAACCTGACAAAAACTCTTCAACCTTCTTTTGATTCACCTGGTATTAACCCAAATATTTCCATCATTTTAAATATTCTCAATTATTTATAAAGGACCTCCTTGTTTAATCAACCAGGCATTGTATTTTTACGACCGTGATTTATATCAAGTTAGATTGTTCAGCTTTAGATTGTGTTGTATACATTATGAAAGCCAAGGAGCAACAACAACAACTTGAAATAAGGTACCATTCTGGCATTTATTTTCATTAGTTTATTAATAGATACTTTCACAGCTAGGCAAAACATGGTGGTAACAATCTATATATATATATAAAGGAAGATGTCCTGACTGATTGATAATCTTCGCACAGCAAAAACTACTGGAGAGAATTGCATGAATGTTGTAGGATATGTTTCTACCGTAGTGTAGATGCGCACTAAGAAAGGTTATTTAAAAATTCCGATTTTGAAGGGGTGAAAAGGGGTGAAATGTGATTTTACATTTTTGTTCTACTTAACTGGGACAAAATATCGAAGTTGTCGCATAAAAACTGGACATAGCTCATTGTACGCCCCTCGATGCGAGAACCAATACTCGGTGTCCAAAAACCACTTTTTAGGCCCTAAAACCAACAGTTTCAAAGATATTCCCAGAAAACTATTTTCACTCTGATAAACTGATGAACTAATGGCAAGTCCGTATCCATGGCATCAGTACGCTCTGATAATCTGATGAATTAATCGCAAGTCCGTATCCATGGATACATAAGCTCAATACATGACATCCAATTGTTTATATATCCCTGTAGGAGGCAATGTCAATCCACTTATTATCTAAAACACGATAGACTAGCTGCCAGGCTCAGCGGTAACGTTCTAGCTTGCTGGACCCAAGGTTGCAGGTTCGTATCCTGGCACAATCAGCTGGCATTTGATGGTGCGCAAATGCAAGGGAACCATGTCAGTAGATTTACTGGCACGTTAAAAATCCCCTTCGGGGCAAAATTATAGCACCCGGCGTTTCTAAAAGCCAAAGTTGTTAAAAGGAACGTAAATCCAATAACATTATTATTAAAACACGATAAGAACATTAGAAATCTAAACGGTCATCCCTTTTTGAAGATATATCTTAACATGATAAGAACATTAGATATCTATATCTTCTTCTTCTTTTAGAATCACCCACTTTTGGGTACGTCAGATCAGTCACTTCTTAGATGTTTGTGCTCTCCTTTTCTCCCAATACTTCTTCCTTCTCTCTGATCTCCTCTTTCTTTCCTCTTGTGATATCTGCATCGGTTTTCTGGAGACGGCTCTGGCTTGTAACTTCTTGGTGTTGTCTTTGGTCACGGTTTTGGCTGTACCATTCATCAACATGATTTCAGTAATCTGAAGCTCTCGCAGGTCCTTTTCCACTTCCGTAAACCAATTAGGTTTGATCTTCTTTTTGGAAAATAAGTCAAAGATTTTCTTGGTTAATCGGGCAGGATTCATCCGGTAGATGTGTCCATAGAAATCAATCCCCCGTTTCCGTATGGTATCTGAAAGTCTCTCCGACTTCACACACAGGGTGTCGTTCCTATAGAAAACTTGTTTGTTATTTTCGAATTTAGGACCTATGATCTTCCTCAATTTTTTTCTGTCTTTGATTTCCAATTTTTCCATTTGCCCTTGTCTCCTCAAGACTATGCTTTAGAACTAAAATAACAAACATTAGTGTGAGATAGCGCCATCTAATACCACCTCTAATTTTGCAACACTACAGTAGCGACTACGAAATAAATGTAGCGATTAAGCTACGTTCAATTTCATAAATGCAGGGCTCACAAATCCCGTATAGTTAAGTACAAACATATCAGTCCGGCCGTTATGTCAGTAGCAACGAAGCTATGTGGCGGCTATTGCCGTTTCCGTAACCCTAAAGGCATCCCGCCGTCACATACCTCAATATGCACTTACAGAATTGTGAACCACTCTATTTTACTGAAAATAATTTCTACGAGCGAGTACCCATTCCGCCAAAAACACATTCACTACCTTTTCCAACATTTACACTAGACGTGATTTTGAAAGCACTTTTCTGTATGTTGAGGTGCAGAGATATTACGCACGGAAAGTTAAAATACAATGTTGGCAAATCTGAATTCAAGGAACTGCTGTTCAGAATAGGCCTGGTGTTAAATCTGCAGAAGCTTTCGGTACAGGTTATATGGCCCATGTTCGTAACATGGAAAGTTTTCCTTTGACAATGCATCTATTGATATCGCGCCACGAGATGGCAGTTGGGTTTGAATTGCGGATGTCTTCCCGCTCACTGCGTATCGTGCATTCCAAAAACAGAAAGTTGGTCAGTATTTGCTTCACTCACTCAGCACATTCCTTCTTTCACTGGCTGCGTGTCTTCTGTTGCGATAACAACCATTGGCATGCGGGAAGCTGATATATTTAGGTTAGGAATATGCGGGCCGCGCATACGTACTGCAAGACAACCCCGCACCCTCGCACAGCGGTTTGAACTGCCATCTCCTGACGCCATGACAATACACCATGTGCGAGGGCAACGTATTTCAAAGATTTCTAAAAACACAATTATCAGGAATTATTTAGAGAGGCATGTGAGACAAAACGGTTGTTGGAGAATTACAATCCCTGGGATGTAACACTAGAAGAAGCTGCACAATATACATCAGCGGCCAAGGTGAGATATATTTTAGCTATTGGTCTATTAATAGCGGCATGTTGACGTTCAAATCATCAATAATTGAGGGAAAAGTACACCCTGAATAGCTTATGGAAAAATACTTTTAATTCCCCTTAGGCTATTCCGATTTGCCATTCCAGTGTGCATGAGTGCAGTTCCCTCTTCAAACAGTATTCGCAATTATTATTAACCAAGCAAAATGACACGCATTTACAGCAGCTGGTGTACATTCAGACAAAACCAGTTCTCACAAGTATCCGGACAACAAAATCGTTATGTCTCAGCAGAAGATAGCAAAACAAAAAACGAAATTTTCAAATGTGTTCACATATGGTAACATCGTGCCCTACATACTTTCTCAACTCTATGAAATTCCCACTTTGCTGCTCATATCAATATATCAGAATTTTCAGAATTAAAATGGACCCACCAGTTGCCGAGATTGTTGTAATAAAATAGACCAATTATCAGCAATAATGCATCGTCCCCATTGTCTTTATCGCGAGCGAAGCCGCGGGTACCTGCTAGTCTATATATATAAAGGAAGATGTCCTGACTGACTGATAATCAACGCACAGCAAAAACTACTGGAGATAATGGCATGAAACTTTGAAGATATGTTCCTACCATAGTGTAGATGCGCACTAAGAAAGGAGTTCTAAAAATTCCTATTTTAAAGGGGGTGAGAAGGGGTGAAATGTGATTTTACATTTTTGTTATACTTAACTGGGACAAAATATCGAAGTTGTCACTTAAAGACCGGACATAGCTCATTTTAAGCCCCTCGATGCGAGAAACAATACTCGGGGGATACCGAAAACCACATTTTAAGGCCCTAAAACCAACAGTTTCAAAGATATTCCCAGAAAATTATCTTTGCTCTGATAAACTGATGAACTAATGGCAAGTCCGTATCCATGGCAACAGTACGCTCTGATAAACTGATGAATTAATCGCAAGTCCGTATCCATGGCAACAGTAGCTCAAGACATGACAATCCAATTGTCCATCTATCCCAGTAGGAGGCAATGCCAATCCAATTGTTATCTAAAGCACGATAGACTAGCTGCGAGGCTCAGCAGCAACGCTCTAGCTTGCTGGCGCAATCACCTGGCATTTGAGGGTGCGCAAATGCAGGGGAACCATGTCAGTAGATTTACTGTCACGATAAAGATACATATCTTCAAAAAGAAGGGAAGTCCAGCCGAGTGTGCTAATTACAGACCAATTCGACTCCTCTGTCACACCATGAAGGTCTTCGAGCGGATTCTTGATAAGAGGATACGTGCAATCACCCAGCTGACCAAAAACCAAGCTGGATTTGTGAAAAACTACAGCACAACTGATTCAATCCACGCCACACGGCTTTTAGTTGAAAAGCATCGTGAAAAGAATAAGCCGTTGCACCTTGCTTTCTTAGATCTCGAAAAGGCTTTTGATCGTGTGCCGCACGACTTGATCTGGTTGACTCTCCGACAACATGGCATCCCAGAGTACCTTGTCAACTGGGTACAGTTGCTCTACGCAGAGCCAAGAAGTTACGTCCAAATAGCCGCAGGAGCGTCGGAAAACTTCCATGTAACAGGTGGTGTTCATCAAGGTTCGGCCCTGTCACCATTGCTGTTCATTATGGTCATGGACACGGTTACTGCAGATCTACAACAACCGTTACCTTGGACCATTCTGTACGCTGATGACGTTATGTTGGCAGCTCAAAACAAGCTGGATCTCCAACATCAAGTCCAGGAATGGAGTGATCGTTTTAGTCAATATGGCCTGCGGCTTAACAAATCTAAAACAGAATATATGACAACGGATGCTGGAGAAATCGGAACAATCCAAGTCGACGGCGATGATCTGCCTCGAACGACAAAATTTAAGTATCTTGGCTCTACGATAACTGTTGAAGGTCGTCTCACCGAGGAGGTCAACATAAGAATTAATGCTGCGTGGATGAAGTGGCGAACAACGACAGGTGTCATGTGCGATCGCCAGATGAAAGACCACCTAAAATCGAAGATTTACCGCACTGTCATTCGTCCCGTAGCGCTTTATAGTACCGAATGTTGGCCGACCACGACGGAAGCAGAACGTCGGCTAAGTGCCATGGAAACCAAGATGCTTAGATGGACAGGAGGCATTACTAGGTTGGATCACATCCCCAATCAAAGAATAAGGGAACGATTTGGTATCGCAGCAATCAGTAACAAAATGCGTGAGGGTCGTCAACGATAGTTTGGGCATGTGCTACGGTCAGGAGCGGACACCATTGCAAAACAGGGCTACACACTGGAGGTCGCCGGGAAAAGACCAAAGGGGCGACCGAGACAACGTTGGGCCGATACACTGCACAGGGATTTGAAATGCGTCAACCTTCATCCGGACATGGCCCATGACCGAGTAAAGTGGAGACAGCGGATTCAAATAGCGGACCCTGCCACGAGGTGGGACAAACGCTAAAACAAAAGAGGTAGAAGAAGATAAAGATCCCCTTCGGGGCAAAATTCTAGCATCCCGGCGTTTCTAAAAGCCAGAGTAGTTAAAAGGGAACGTAAATCCAATAACATTATTATTAAAATGCGATATGAACATTAGAAATCTAAACGGTCATCCCTCTTTGAAGATATATCTAAACATGATAAGAACATTAGAAATCTAAACGGTCATCCCTCTTTCAAGGTGTATCTATATCATAATTTTAAAATACCTTTCTATGTTTTAGAACTACAAGAACGAACATTAGTGTGAGATAGAGCCTTCCAATACTACCTTTAATTTTGTAACACTACAGTATCGACTACTAAATAAAGGTAACGATCAAGTTACGTTTAATTTCATAAACACAGGGCTCACAAATCCCGTATAGATAAGTACGAACATATCAGTCTGGTCGTTATGTCAGTAGCAACGAAGCTATGTGGCGGCTATTGCCGTTTCCGTAACACTACCGGTAAATATATCCCGCCGTCACATACCTCGATATGCACTTACAAAATTGTGAACCAGTCTATTTTACTGAAAATAATTTCTACGAGCGAGTATCCATTCCGCCAAAAACCACATTCACTACATTCTCCAACATTTAAACAAGACGTGATTTTGAAAACACTTTTCTTTATGTTGAGGTACAGAGATATTACACATGGAAAGTTACTATAAAATGTTGGCAAATCTGAATTCAAGGAACTGCTGTTCAGAATAGGTCTGGTGATGAATCTGCAGAAGCTTTCGGTACAGGTTATACGGCCCATGTTCGTAACATGGAAAGTTTTCCTTTGACAATGCATCTATTGATATCGCGCCAGGAGATGGCAGTTGGGTTTGAACTGCGGATGTCTTCCCGCTCACTGCGTATGGTGCATTCCAATACACAAGGCCAAAGTTTAACATTTGCAGGAATCGACGTACGCGAAGACTGTTTCTCCCACGGACAATTTTATGTTGCCTGTTCCAGAGTAAGTTCTCCAAGTAGCTGAGTCATTTTGGCACCAGAAGGAAGAACTGCCAATATTGAATATATTGAAGTTCTAAACTAAATTATTATATTTAAAATTCTTCTCCTATTTGTTGTTATGTGAGGTACGATTTTACGTTACTTATACATTGATTAAGTATATTAAAGTTCATGTTTTCAAAATATATTTAAGTGATTTATGTACGACCCTGACTATTATATGTCAGAAAACTGTACTCTAACGAGGCTCATTATAACACTATTTTTCATTATGAAACAGTTTCTCCCACCAATCACAGCTCAAGATACAGTTGTTTGACCAATTAGATAATTAGATGCGCTGAGTTCCACGGCCTTCTAATTTATTTTTCACTGCCTGGTCTAGTGTCATAGTAGGGTAATCGAGGAGGCCATGGTCAAATACAAGGCATTCTCTGCGTCTCATGCGCTCTGTTCAGTACATAAAACTGGCCAAATCTGGACAGATATTTATGAATATTTATGTTCGAACATAAAATAGTCATAATAATTATCGTCGAACATAAACAGTCGTATGTAACTCACCTATAATGGTAATTAAGACACTCGTATGGAAATTATAAAACTCGCATATGCTCGTTTTATAAACGTACCCGTGTCTTAATTATTGCCATTATAGGCTCGTTGCATAATGTACAATTATGGTTAGGTTAAAGATATAGTTAATTATAATACGTTTCTTTAAATCTTTAAAATTAAAATTTAGTTCGGTAGCAAATATTTGTATTTAACTCTGCATTTTGATTTCATATTTAAAACTTAATTTCAACATTAAGACAATTTAAATAAGCTCTTTCATATCTTTAATATTTAATTATTTCATTCCATTCATAAAGCAGGCAACGAAATTGTTACAAAAGAAGTAATGGAGAATATTATTATATTTGCATTTTGATATCACGAGGAATTTCAAATTTCATTTAACAGCGAACTCGGAATGATAATCGGTTTAAATAGAATATAAGTGTTACATAACACGTGAAACTTTTCAATTCCGTGGCCGAAGTCGGACGGGAAAACACATAATTTACGTCTACGTCTTACATTTCTGACGAAAGTCGATGAACATCTAACGCTTGGTTCGGTGGCATTCAAAAGAAAATGGGAAATAACAAAATATATATTGGGACATAACACAACTATGACGCGAGCGAAGCCGCGGGTACCTGCTAGTATTTACATATATCTCAATTCCTCTCCAAAATGTCTCTGTGTTCTCTGAATACAACATTCTTTTTCTTCTGTTAGGTAAAGGTTCTAATACTTATTCAGGCAACACAACCCATGTTTGAATACCCCTGTTATAAAGGAATACTTAGATAAGTTTTTTTTTGAATTTTGGGCCTAATTTTGAATGCGTGATCACTCCTACCCACATAATCTGGCTCATGCATTCTGTTTCGAAATTCATTCCAGGGGTGTGTATGCTTTGTACATATCCTGGAGTTTTCTTTTATGTCTTCTGCTGTGTAGGGATTCCTATCCCAATTATTTTAACACGTCAGACACATCGTCAGTTTGGGAGAATTTGCCAAGTACGAATCTTGCAGTTTTCCTTTGCACTATCTCCAATGTCTTCGCTAGTGTTGATTGGTAGGACTCCCACACACTCGTGGGGAATTCCTAAATTGGTCTATCAAAAGACATTTGTAAGCCAATTTACATGGAGAGCTTGTGGAAAAATCCGGGAAATACCATCCCCAGGATGGGTGCTACTAGTGCTGGACTTGTAGCAACACCCCATCGCAGTCGTGGTGCACGATATAACGGGGTGATAAGAAAAAATTAGGGGATACAACGATTTTGAGCCGTGCAACTCTCCTCATAGCATTTCGGAACTTGATATTCATTTGAATTGCAGCTAATGGCCATAGCGGGGCATTTTAGTTGAATGCCCGTAGGCTCCTAGGAAATTCAATTTCAAGTAGTTACAACTTTGGCTACTTGATTACACTGTCACTGACACCTAGCTGCAAACGCTGCAACTTGATACAGCTTTTCTAACCAACCAAATATAACCTGCAAATTTGGCTACACACTACCAATTGTACTGATAGGTTCTTTTACATGCCATAAATCTATGACATGGGCCCGCCAGCTTTCCTTCCCCTCCGAAAGATTTTAAAGCTCTTAAATATCCAACAGCTTCGGCCGGGTTTGAGCCCACGATCTTGGGCACAGCAGTTCAGCATGCTACTGACCACGCCACCAAAGCCAACTTACTTATGATGGATTTGTGATAGCTATCAAGAAATATACAGTATAGGCCTATATTTTATATTTGCAAGACAAGTTTCCTTTTAAGGGTACATGATCTGGTTGTTTCCCCTCTTAAAACAACACTAACAACACTGATTGTTGATTCTTTAAGGGTCATTGCGACATCGTGGTCATGTAGCTCTGTGTACTTGCGTGTGTGTAGAATTTGTCTAATAACCTGTGTCACTGTGATGTCTAATTATTAATGTGTATATTTGTAGTTGAGGTAGGTTTTGGGTAGGAAGCAGCCGTGGCCTTAAGTCAGTCATCATGCCATCATTTGCATGAAATGGAAGTGGAAAACGACGAAAATTCACTTCCAGGATGACTGAGGTAGGAATCGAACCTGGGACTCTGCGGTGACCGTCTAGAATGCTAGCGGACAATAGGGGGGAGGGGAGGGGAGGGGGAGCTATGATCTATAAAGAAGAGCGATATCCAGCCTTGTAACTCTCATCATAGCACTTCGGTTCTTATGATGCACGATATTGTGGCTATCAATTTGTTGCAAGATAAGTCTCCATTTAGGGGTGATGACCTCACTGTTCCTCCCCTTAAAGCAACACTAACTAACTAACTAACTAACTAACTAACTAACCAACTTAAAGTCTCCTTAATCCTAATCTTATTATATAAATTTATAAAATGTGGAATCCTCAAGCTGTATCACAGTTTATATCGATGTAATGAAGTTAATACATTTCTTCATCTCGTCAAGCGACCTCAATATTGCCACGTCTTGTATTTTATGTAGTTCTACGTCAACTCGACTCTTGAGGTTCGTGACATTTGTTGACTATTTTCTCTTAAGGTAATCCTCTCGTAAAGAGCAGCTAGCCTCTTATCCTTCTCCCGCGCTCAACGATAAAACACAATGGTGTTTAATTTTCTCCATTCTCATGCAGCAATATTTCTCGACTGGATGAATACTAACCCAACTAGGTTTGTTCCATCGTACCCCATTATGTATACTGCTTGTGATAGGGACTACTAGCGGTATTTGGAAGAGAACCATTTGCGGTGTAATGGCTAGCAATCTTGGCTGTCGTCCTGGAGACTAGGGTTCGATTCCTGGCTCTGCCAAGATATTTAAATCTGGTCTGAGGGCTACAACGAGGTACCCAGAGTCTCGTGAGGCAAAACTGAGAAGAGATGGGTGGATTGCCACCTCAGTCATTTTGGAAGTGGCTTTCCGTGGTTTACCACTTCTACGTATATCAATGACCTAAGTCATGAATAATTTTTTCCCGTATTGAATTTTTGATCTACAATTATGATTTTCCGCTTTTCAATAGGCTACAGTATTTCAATTTTATTTCTTCACACTACTGGTACAATTTTCGGCATATGTTTGCCTTCGGCCTTGATAAAAAAATACACCTAAATATTAATATATGTTAATAAACAGTGAACAACGTTGCTTAATTTGTATCCACAATTTGTTATAATATACATTTTCGTAAACTTTCTTTAAAAACATGGGTGAAACTGTGTAAAACTGTGTGTCAACAAACTCATATTAGGGGGCGTGGTGGCGCAGCGGTCAAGCTGTTGGCTTCTCACCAAGGTGGACCGGGTTCGATTCCCGGTCAATGCATGTGAGATTTTCAAAGTGAAATGGCATGTCCTGGAGTTGGGATTCCACGTTAAAAGGAGGTCCCGTGGCTCATTATCGCATGATTAATGGTCACGTAAATCTAAAAGTTTCCTTCCTTCCTTCAAACTCTCTTTAGAATAAAATTCTTAGTGAACAATGCAATGGATTAAAATCAGGAAAACAATCCTTTCCTACTGCAGGCAAATGCCGGGATGGTTCCTAACTTAAGGCCACAGCCGCTTCCTACCCAAATCCTACCTCAATTAAAATACATTAGTACTGCTCGGTTCTAAGCTGCGTGAACCTGAGAGGAATGTGCATCGCGACTTATGAGAAGTGGTGATGACGAGTGATGAGGTTTCTCGGTCCTTACGTAGTAACAAAAGCAAATACATTACTCGGTGACTCACTCACTCATTCGCGGCGCCACACTGGATTCAGAAAAGACCCTATGTTAGCAGTATTGGAATAGACGAGAATGTCAAGTAACACGGCGGGCTGTCGACAGGCTTCTCAATTCTCGCCTGCTCTTTCCCTGCCTCTGCCCTTCATCCCGCAAGTTCACAGAGCTTAGACCCAAGCAGTACAGACATAACAGTGACACATCACACATGAGACAAATTCTACACACACTCAAGTGCACGGGGCTACATGACCATGATATTGTAAAGTCCCTAAAATAATCAACAAGAGCAAAACTGAGAAGGAATGGGTTCAATTGCCACCTCAGCCATCTTGCAAGTGGTTTGTCGTGGTTTCCCACTTCTAATCCAGGTAAATTCCGGGATGAATCCTAACTTAAGGCCACGGCTGCCTTCTTCCCAATCTTCACATAAATGACAAATAAACGCACTAATCACAATAAACTTAGTTTTTGGACAAAATTACACACACATACACACACTCAAACATACGGGGCTAAATGATCACGCGGTCCAAGACCCTCAAATGAAACAACATTAGCAGAATACATTCTACAAGAGGTCGAAATTTAATGCTTTTTCAGTCGGTCAACACGATTGTACCCAATTGTGATGAGTGTTTCTCTAAGCCAGAAAAGTTTGTCTGATAACTTGTGTCACTGTGATGTCTGCACCAGTGTGTGTATATATAATTGAGGTAGGATTTGGGTAGGAAGCGGCCGTGGCCTTAAGTTAGGTACCATCTCGGCATTTGCCTGGAGTTGATGTGGGTAAACCACGCAAAACCACTTCCAGGATGGCTGAGGTAGGAATCGAATTCGCCTCTTCTCAATTTTGTCTCACGAGGCTGAGTGTGCCCCGTTCTAACCCTCAGACCAAAATTACATTTCTTGGTCGAGCCGGGAATCGAACTCGGGCCTCCACGGTGACAGCTAAGATTGCTAGTCACTACGCAACGAGGAGGACTTCGCCAGTTTTAACCTGCTAAATGGTACTTGCGTAGGCACTGAAACATGAAGGTACATGAGAAGTCGAGGTCTGGACACGTTACTCAATTACAGTATCACTCTGCAATAAACCACAAATGGTAGTCATAATTTATTCATAAATTTAATTAACCCTTTACAAGCAGGTTCGCTCCTGGCCGTGGTAGCTGCTTTTTGAAAGGCGGCAAAAATGACGACACGTATGTCATACGATGTTGGCATGCCAAAGATCCCATTTGAATTCAGTAGGCCGTGTTCATAATGACAAAATTAATCTCGGGAGTTTCCGCCAACACAAAGTTCCTCATTTCTCTACTAGAAAGCGCTATAGTGTTCAAGGAGCTTAGATATCTAACCTCCTTGACTTTCATAGTGCTTCAAGGAACAACAAAATTCGACATGCAAGCTGTCCTTTGGGTGTCAAATTACAAAGCTTGCACCCGGGACCCGAGGCCATACGATAATATTATTATTAGCATGAATATTTATTGCTTGGTATTTTCCTAGCACAGTATCACAATTAACCTCCCATCGAGTAACCATAACAGAAACTGATTTTAGGAGACTAGTAACATTTTAATTTCCATCCAACTGTATGGAGAGGTGTTAACTCGATCAAAAAGGTTAATACGTGGCGTTAAATAGAATAGCTTCCAGAGTGGCCGAACGAATGTTTAATTTCCGGCCTTCCGATAACATGATGCATGGCGTGGTCAGGTTGTAGCGGGGATCAGGAGTTCAAAGCCCTGCGTGTCACATTGAATTAGGGAGGAGTTATTGAACTGGACAAAACTGCTTTGTCAAGTGAGTTGTTCCGTGTGAAAATATATGTGATGAATATTGTGAAAAATATCTTTCCACTCTGATACGCTTTTTCAGTGCGCTTCAGGATCAAATACAAAACACGACTGCCTAATTTCACACACACAAGGATATAAGCATGTATGTAGGATATGTACTTTTTTATTACAATTATTAATTTAAAAGCAAATGTACTTCACTATTATGTAAGTTGACACTCTTCGACTAATAATAATAATATATTGCAAGGAGCCTACAGAATCACTTGGTACATGTGTAATAGAAATTAATTTCCCGTAATGCAAAATTACGATAATTTCAACGCGGTAATCAAACCCGAGGCACAATATGCCTCTGAAACACTGATCTTTGGGGGAAGATCATTTAGTAAAGATATACAAGAAAAATAAAGAAAAATCGCGAGGAAAAATTTTGGCCCAGTTTGTGCTGAGAGAATTAGGATGAAAAGGAAATCCCGAGGGCTTTATCAGCATTCGGAGAAAATCCCGGATTCGTTCAGGAAAAGACGTTTGAAATTTTATGGGCATATTCTCAGAATGAGCGATCATAGGCTGACTGAAAGAATTTTAAATCTCACTCTCCCAAAGAAAGCTTCTTGAGGTTAAAAAAGACCTTCAAGAAATAAGCATCTCAACCGATGTAGTACTGGACAGATATAAATTCAGAAAACTAGTTGACAATCATTAATTTTCAGACCACTCAAACATTGCATCCAACAGAACTTGGACGGGGGGAGCGCAGAAAGACCCATAGCGAGAAGATGAAGAGGTTTTGAGAGTACAAGAAAGAAAAATCAGCTAGATAGGGTCAATCGCGCTCGTTAGACGGGCATAACGATGTAAACAAGTAGTTCCGTGAAGAACTAAAGCCTATTTTCATATGTCCTACTTATGTTAATTGCCAATATCAACCTACAAAATTTCAGATTGATTGCTGTAATAGATTCGTAGATATTGTCACCATGTTGGATTATGTACTGTTACATGAAGATTATTGTGTACGTGTAGTATTCAAACTTCAATCGCATGATTATGACTCAAAAGTCATAACGAGATTTTAAAACTTCGCGCAGCTGCCATCTTGTGGTTATGGAAACAATTGAAACAAATTGGATGCCAGTGGATTAACATTTGTATAAGGAGTTTCACTGCACTCGTATGGTTAAATTGCGAGAAACGCCCATGTGAATATGTATACTTCGCGTCGCCGCCATGTTGGATTTGTGATCACCAGATTACAGAATTGAAAGTCCTATAGGTGTACTTATGTTCATAGCCCCTATGAACATAAAAAAATCAGTTTGATTGCTGTAATAGATTCGTAGATATTGTGAACCGTCAAAATATTTCTAATGGTCGCCATGTTGGATTGTTATATGTATAGGCCATAGAGTCATGTACCATTAAAGGAAAATTATTGCATAGGTTCATTATTCAAACTTTCACCTCGATCGCATGATTACGACACTAGAAATAAAAACTTAATTTTAAAATTCGCACAGCCGCTATCTTGAGGTTATGTAAAGAATTGAACTAAATTAGATACCAGTGCATTACAATGTGTATAAACATTTGCTGTACCAAGTATCATTGCGTTTGGATCATTAAATTGCGAGAAAAGTCTATTTAAAACTTTCAACTTCGCTTGGCCACCATGTTCGTTTTGTAGTTAACCGGTTTTTGAGAGTCTCATAGATGGACTTCCAGTAGTACCCTTTATCTCCGTACAACATTTCAAGGTGATACCGGAAATAGTTTCAGAGATATAGAATGCCGGTGAAATATTTCGCACGGCCACCTTCTTGAGCCTATGTAAACAATTGAACGAAGTTAGATGTGTATAAACATATAGTGTGTACCAAGTTTCATTGCGTTTGGTTGGTTAAATCGCGAGAAACGTCTATTTAAAAGTCGCAACTTCGCTTGGTCTCCATGTTGGTTTTGTAGTTTCCAGTTTTTCAAAAGTCTCATAGGTAAACTTCTAGTAGTTCCCTTTATCACCGTACAAAATTCCAGGGTGATATTGGTAATAGTTTCCGAGATATTGAATGCTGGTGAAATATTTCGCACAGCCGCGATGTTGGATTGGTGAGACGTTACAAAATTTGAAGGGCACGGTCGGGTCATCCCGAATAGTGCTATGGATTTACCGAGATTCATTAAAATCGCTCCAGCCGTTTAGATTTTATTAGGGGACACACACACACACACGATATCCCTGATATCCTTCATATGTCCATAGACTCACTGCATTCACACGTCATTTACAATCTCGTACGTTCTACATCCTCGTAGCCCTTTTCCGTTCACCATTCAACAAATATTCTCTTTTCGGCCATTGTCCGAGTCAATATTTTTTCTTACTTTGATAATTTCTGATAATTTAAATTGTCTTTTCCGAAGGATCCATGATATTTTTGTTCTCGGATTGAGCATAAAAACATTGCATTGAATTTCAAAGAAATTGAACAATAGGATCGGTCATCACAATGTGTTTTCCAGTGTTTGACCTCACTGTGCATTTTGGCTCATCAGTTGGTATGGCGCACCTGACCAAGACGCTGGCTAGAACATACTGATGATGATGATGATAATTGTTGTTTTAAGGGGCCTAACATCGAGGTTATCGGCCCCAGAACATACTGAGAAGGCCAAGAATAATAGTATAACAGTAATAATAATACTTTCAAGAAATTGGCATCACAGAGGACATCAGACTCAAACAATCTCAGTGGCAAAACAACCTCTGACATTGCCAATGATGTCAGATACAATTTAACTCATAATTTCCTCAGTACGACGTAGATCGAAGTAGAAAGCCAAGAGAAACAACAACAACAACAAAAAAAATGGTTCAATCCCTAATGAACCATATTTCAACTGCGTTATGAGATACAGTAATTGGAATTCGTAATAAACCTTCATATTGGGACGGACAATGTGCTATGATTTATTTTATTATATGCTAACTAGAGTGGTGAAAAACCCCAGCCTGCTTCCAGTCGACCGACTGGGTCAGGGAATGGAATGAATGAAGCCCCATCTAGCGGCGAGGATATGAACTGTGCCGGCTGCCGAAGCCTGTCGCACTCCCCTGGGGCAATGATTAAATGAATGACAGAGGAAATGAAATGATAGTGGAAAGTGTTGCTGGAATGAAATTTGTGACAGGGAAAACCGGAGTACCCGGAGAAAAACCTGTCTGCCTCCGCTTTGTCCAGCACAAATCTCACATGGAGTGACCGGGATTTGAACCACGGACCCAGCGGTGAGAGGCCGGCTTGCTGCCGCCACGGAGGCTTAACAAGAGTGGTACCTGACGTTAATGTGTATTTCATTGACATAAATCATAATTTGTCAATATTGAATTGATAATTATTATATTCAAGATTTTCCATTATTCCATACATATTGAATCAAATTGAACCTTTGCTGCCAAGACCTAAAAACAAATACAGTAGCTTCCAATTGAGTCGTCCAGTTGCAAAACTCGTTTAATCCACTTTTGAATAAGGATCATGTCGTAAAACTATGTATTTAATTATTTTATTTTATTTTATTTTATTTTATTTTATTTTATTTTATTTTATTTTGTTTTATTTTGTTTTGTTTAATGTTTTATTTTTTATTTTGTTTTGTTTTACTTTATTTCGTTTTGTTTTGTTTAAAATTGTTTTTTCTTTGTTTTGGTTTATTTTGTTTCGTTTACAGTATTTTATTTTGTTTTGTTTATTTCTGATTTTGTTTTATTTGTTTTGTTTTATTTTGATTTTTCAGAAAACAAACACAAAACCAAAAAACTAAAGCACGAACCAAAAAGCAAAATTCAAACACAAAAGCAAAAGCAGAAAACAAACAAAAAAGAGACACAAAGCAAAAAGCAAAATACAAAAACAGAAGAAGCAGAAAACAAACACAAAACCAAAACAAAAAAGACGAAGCAAAAATCAAAATTCAAAAACAAAAGCAAAATCAGAAAATAAAAAACAAGAAACATAAAGCAAAATTCAAAAAAGCAAAAGCAGAAAACAAACACAAAACCAAGAAAGAAAAGCAAAAAGTAAAATTCAAAAGCAAAAGCACTAAGCAAACACAAAAACAAAAACACACAGCAAAAAGTAGAAAACAACAAGTAGTTCCGTGAAGAACTATACAGCCTATTTTCATATATCCTACTCATATTAATTGCCTCTATCAACATACAAAATTTCAGTTTGTTTGCTATGTTAGATTCGTAGATACTGAGAACCGACTAAATATTGCAGATGGTAGCCAGGTTGGATTTTTATTTATGCACTATTACATGAAGATTATTGTGTACGTGTGGTTTTCAGACTTCAATCGCATTTTTAGGACACAAGAAGTAAAAACGAGATTTTAAAATTTCGCACAGCTGCCATCTTGTGGTTATGAAAACAATTGAAATAAATTAGATACCAGTGGATTAACATTTGTATAAGCATAAACGTGCAAAAATTCACTGCACTCAGATGGTTAAATCGCGAGAAACGTCCATTTAAATATTTAATGTTCGCGTCAACGCCATGTTGGATTTGTGCTCACCAGGTTACTGAAAGTCATATAGGTGAACTTATGTTCATAGCCTCTATGAACATTAGAAAAATCAGTTTGATTGCTGGAAAAGATTCTTAGATATTGAGAACCGTCAAAATATTTCGGATGCTCGCCATTTTGGATTGTTATATGTATAGGCCATAGAGTTATGTACCATTAAAGGAAAATTATTGCGTAGCTTCATTATTCAAACTTTCACTTCGATCGCATGATTACGACACAAGAATAAAAACTTAATTTTAAAATTTCGCGCATCCGCCATCTTCAGTTTAGGTAAACTATTGAACTAAATTAGATGCCAATGAATGACAATATGTCTAATCATTTACTGTACCACATTTTAATGCGCTCATATGATTAAATCACGAGAAAAATGTATTAGAATGTTTCAACTTCGCTTGGCCGCCATGTTCGTTTCGTAGTTAACAGAATTTTGAAAGTTACATGGATAAACCTGTAGTAGTGCTCTTTATCACCGTACAAAATTTCAGGTTGATATCATAAATAGTTTCGGAGATATTGAATGCCTGTGAAATATTTCGCACAGTCGTCATTTTGAGGTTATGTAAACAATTGAACGAAATTAGATGTCGGTGCATTACAATGTATATAAACATATACTGTGCCAAGTTTCATTGCGTTTGGTTGGTTAAATCGCGAGAAACGTCCATTTAAAAGTCGCAAATTCGCTTGGCCGCCATGTTGGTTTTGTAGTTACCAGGTTTTCAAAGGTCACATAAGTGAATTTCTAGTAGTTCCCTTTATTACCATACAAAATTCCAGGGTGATATCGGTAATAGTTTCGGAGATATTGAATGCTGGTGAAATATTTCGCACAGCCGCCATGTTGGATTGGTGAGACGTAACAAAATTTGAAGGGCACGGGCGGGGTCGCCCGGAATAGGGCTATGAATTTACCGAGTTTCATTGAAATCTCTCCAACAATTTAGATTTTATTAGGGGGGGGGGGGACACACACACGAATCACACACACACACACACACACACACGCACACACACACGGACAAAAGGTGATCTCATAAGCCTATTTTTTCAAAATTGAAAATAGGCTAACAAGCACAACAGATACATGAGGCTAGGTCCTGAGAAACGTTTCTTATGAAAATGATTCTTATTCACAAGTGGATTAAACGAGATTTGCAACTGGACGACTCATATATGCATTCATCATCATATCCTAAAGGCCTTGTCGCTGCAGCCACATGTCTCTCCTGTGCTGAATGTTTCACATTAGCTTATTCCTAAAAGTTTAGTGTATCCATCACAGAATCCAGATACTTCTTCCTTGGTCTTCCTCTTCCTTTGTTCACCAAAACGTTTCCTTCCAACACGATCGTTAGGAAATTGTTACGGCGTAGTGCGTGGCCAAGGAATGTTGTTATACTGTTTCCTATAGTGTTGATCAACTCCCTTGTTTCATCTACTTCCTTAAGGAAGCTTATTTTCAGTATCCTTCTCCATATCCACATTTCAATTGCTTCCAGGCGTTTTATATCTTGTTTTGCTAAGACCGATGTTTCACAACAAAACACTCCACACCAACATTTTGACTTTTTTTTCTAATTTTAGTGTTTATATTTTTGTTTGTCAGAAGACTATGTGCACTAGACCTCAGTTTGAAGCATTCTCAACATTTTGTTGGAGACATTGTAGAATGTAAATGGAACAATTTAATGGTATTTTTGACATGAGATTGTCTAGCAAAGACATTATAAGTGTGTTTTTCAACTTATTGTAAAGTAAAAGTGTAAATGACAGGGTTTTGTATATAGCTAACGTATGTTGTAATAGTATATTGAAGGCACTAGGTCCACATTTTTGACAAATCCTTTTTACCGCGATTTTGCGTCCTAGGAAGCAAGGTGCATGTTTTGGTGTTGCATGGAACCATGTCTTGGCAGCGCTTGTGCTATTACCACAGCCGTCAAGTTAGTTACAGGCCGGACGTTTGTTTTAGACGATTGCCCTTGACCTTGAAGCCTGCGGGTGAGCCTACACACACTCACTCTCTCACCCTATCGCCTCACACTTGTCACCATCGATCTGATTAAATGGAATTCCAGACTTGAGCAGACAGTACAGTCCACGTCGAAGTATTATATGACGCGGAAGTACACGTTACGTAGTTACGAACAGGACATAATTATATTTGCCAATGACTGTACTTCAGTAGGAGTGTGTAACAGCTTTGTCAATCATCGGACCGCTTGGGGCAGCTGATAACAACACAGGTACTGTAGTAACTCACCTCCAAGCTTCCATTAAGATTTTTCACTCGTCTAAAACAAACGTCCGGCCTGTACTGTATTTCGTGTTGAAAGGAACTTAGTCCAGCAGTTAGTGCGTTTCAACATGAAGAAAATAACAGTTATTACATTCATGTTACCTTTTTTCAGGCTTCCGGATACATATTTCAGTACAAAAGCGGAAAAAGAGTTTTTTTGTGTTTGTCTCAAAACTTTAAAAATTGGACTTAGTGCCTTTCAACAACTAGCGATTCACTTGTATGTGTAACTCATTACTACAGCGTAGCTGAGGAAGGTCCATAATAGAATCATGTACTACCATTAATGTAAAGCATTATATTGTATTGCAAAGTGGAAAAACCTTGATTATAATTAACGTCAATGTGTTCATTTATGAACCCTGTATAATTATATAGTTCATTACTTCCCTCCAATGCCCATTGAGTGGAGGAGAATAATCCACCGCCACCTTTACACAGAACGTTTCGAGGCTTTATGGCATCGTGGTCATTGAAACCTGAACAGTATACTTGGGATTGTGCAGGATTCGGTCTCTCTAGTAGTAGTGTGTATTTGTTATGCAGGTGGGAATTGGAAAGGAAGCGGCCGAGGCCTAAAGATAAAAACCATCCCGGCATTTGCCTGGAATAAAAGTGGAAAACCATGGAAAATAACTTCTAGGATAACCGAGGTGAAACTCGAACTTGCCTCTTCTCAGTTGTGCCTCACGAGGCTGAGTTTACCCCGTCCCGGCCCTTAGACTCCAATTAAATTTCCTGACAGGGGTGAGAAACGAATCTGGGCGTCCGCGGTTACACTTTATCGGGTGATATCTTATTTTAAAGGCAATTTTGGAGGAAAGTTTAGAATTAGATTGAATATCGATTATTTTCACTCGCGCAAATTTGAGGTTCTTGGTGATTGCTCACGTGCATTAATCTGTCTATATTTGCTAGTGCATGTGTGAAATAGATCACAAACTCTCATGAATTAGGCAGCACACAGTTTTGGAGCCCGCTCGGTGACGCTGATGATCTACTGTACGCCTGCCGGCCCCTTTACGCCTTGCCCGGCTGGTTATGCAGCTTTACTTACTGATCTGTACACCGATACAGCGTGGCAAGGAGCAGATTTACCGCCCCACCGCCTCCAAACTCACTAATGACATCAACGTCATTTTTCTTAACCCACCGGCCGGCGCGGCGCGGCGCGGCGCAGCACGGTTACCATGCCAACTGGCCAGGTGAGAGGATAGCCGCGGGCACATTGGGGGGCCGACAAGGGGCGAATACGGGGACAATATCTAGCCTCGCCGGCGAAAATCTGCGATACACTCCTTACTCCGCACCATATACGATTTGCATTGTCCATTGCCATTAAATAGAATGGTAGCCTACGTTATGTGGATTACTCCGTCTTCTTTCGGATTGGGTCAATAATTTTTATGTTGTATTCCTTAACCTTCATGCTCGGCTTCACCTCGGTCTCCGCGAGGGATCATTCCTCTACCGTCGCATGGACAGTGTCTTGGAGCTATATTGACACACTTTATCTATAGATACAACTGGGGATGGTGACAGGCCCACGCTCTCTCGATACCAGCGAGGCACGAGGTAGCGCTCTCAGTCACCATGGCCGGTTAATTTACATGTTACCATCATATCCTATCATAGTATATGCTTTATGTGCTTCAAGATAAAATATTATGACGTGTTTCACAAATCTGAACCCGGGCCTCCACGCTGACACCTTTGTATTTATCTTGGATGAGGTTTATAGTGACCAAATACATCCTGAAACTAATGTTCAACTGTTTGTCTACTTGTTATGCTTTCTATTAACAGAAATGCTTTTTGTTGGTGAACACAAATTGTGCTTACTTAGATTGGGCGAAGAATAACAAGTTTAACACCTATTATTGGGAAATAATATTACCCGACTTATTTATAGCCTACATTTATTAACAAACTCCCAGAACAAATGTGAATAAATTAATTGTATAACAGGTTTCTTTCGTCTTTCGGCTTTCTCCAGGTCATCCATAGTGCCTTATCTGTTCATCAAGAGGGTTTCTGCGGCGTACAGAAACTGTGGTTTGACAACAGTTCTGTAGTGACAGATCTTAGCATTCCTCGAAATGCATTTCTTGTTGTACAAATTGTGGGATAGTTGGTATGCTGCGTTGAGTTTGTTACGCCTTGCTAAGATGGAGGTGCCATCTCTACCATTGGGGTGGACCCATTCACCAAGATAACGAAAGCGATTGACTCTTCCAATCATTCCATGTATGGTCGTCAAAAGGGTATATATATTAATATTATTATTAATAGTATTAATACTGCTTTAGGGCAGATGATCTCGCTGTTCAGTCCATTACTAATAACTACCTATATTGTTAGGCTATACGGATAATATTAATGCATGTAAGTGTTTCAGCAGTAGTGTGTTATAGGCTACCAGGTGAATTAGCTGCCCCTAATGATATTGTTTTATGCAGCCCAAATAGCGTTATTATCAGGAAGGTCGATATTCCTCTGCTTGCATCACTGCAAGCATATCCCGCAACCAATACTGAACACTATTATTTTTGCCTCGGTGTGGCCACTGACTAATACGAGGGAAGCAAGAATTTCCATGACAAACTAAAGAACCTACTTTTCTTAAAATTTACGATTCGTGCCAATGGTTAATTTATATGAACCTATCTAGAAAAATGACGAAATAAATTGGTAATATCGAAATTTCTAACTAGTTCGAAATATACCTGGCATAATGCAGCCTAATAGAGCTCAACAGTTGGCAGCCCTGATGACTGAATATAGTCTTGGTTCCTTCTGTTAAGGTACAGAATACAAAATTTGGTTCAAGTCCAATGGATCGCTTGAACGTTACATGCAGTTAGACATTGGATCTATCAGCGCACGTAAAATTATGTTGGCAAAAATGTCATGCATGTGTTGGTCAGAAATAATCTGAAATATTATGATCTATTGTTGTGCCAATTTTGGATGAAATCCATTAATTGGTATAGAAGTTGCATGTATTATAAAATTGAACCTATCAGCAGGCTTAGAATCGTGTTGGCAGCGCTGACGTATATTAGTTACTCCAAATAATTCTAGAATGTCAGGTACTATACGTGTGCATAGTTTAAAGCTGTCGGCTTGCATACTTTCTGATATGTTGGTATTTGGAATTTAAAAAATGAGAGAGCATTTATTAACAGTTGGCAGCCCTGGTGGCTCTTAAGAATACGTTCAGTCATATCTGTGTATGTACACACAGTACATACGAAATTTGGTTGAAATCCAATTGATAGTGTAGAAGTTATATGCATTTAAAAATTGGACCTCTCAGCAGGCTTAGAATAATTTTGGCTACACTGTTATATATGGAAATTAAACTGAAATATTATTGTCTATATGTGTACCAATTTTGAAGTAGCTCCCATGCACACCTGCCAAGATATCAAACATGAAACTCAAATGTCAATCGCGATTTTTCAGCAGTTGGTAGCACTGAAATTATTTTCAAAAATGGCTTTGAGATATTCATACTCATACCAAATTTGACTTCGATTGCTTTAGCTGTTTAGGAGTTGATAGGGGGTGGGGGGTGGACACACACACAGACACACATTTGCCCGGATCGATCTCATAAGTCTACTTTTCCCTCATTTTTGCAAAATGTGAAAAGTAGGCTAAAAATAGTGTTCAGTATTGGTATGGGGATATGCTTGTAGTGCATGCAAGAGAAATATCAACCTTACTGACATCACGTGTGAGTTGGGCTGCATAAAACAATATTATTAGGGGCACCTGGTATACAGTGTATACTGTAGTTACCGCGTCTAATCTAGTTGAGTAATAAAGCGTGTTGACCGACTGAAAAGTATAAATTGATAGTACATTAGATCCTATTAACAGGCTTAAATTAACTTCGACGGATATTTGTATATCATTTATGTAGAATACAATGATAGGATACGGAAGTTCTTGATGAACAGTAGTATACCTAGGTATACACTTCAATAACACAAGTTTTTAAGCAGCTTCCAAGTACAGCAGGCTGATGACGCGATTATTTGAGCCTCTATATACAGACTCATAATTAAGAACGCATACCATTTTCTATTTATTTTATTCCATATTGCACTCCCTCACACCATGTCCGTGCTCATTCCATAAATAAGAGGCCATGAACTGTTTCACGCAGTGACAACTTTATAGCTATGTAAATGACGGCATCATGAAGGTGGTAACTAGAATAGAGGTATTTACCATTTTATGAAAATCTTTGACACGTATCTTTCAATAATAATAATATTACCATTATTAATAATGTTATTAGTTTTACGTCCATTTTAACTACTGCGGCATTTAGAGACACTGGGGTGCCGAAATATTACCCCGAAGAGGATCTTTAACCTGCCGGTTAATCTACTGACACGGCACTCTAACATTTACGTACCCTCAAATGACAACTGACTGCGCCAGGATTCAATCCAGCAACCTTGGGATCAACAGGCGAGAACAATATCGCTATGTCACCCAGCCAATCACCGTATCTTTCATAGGAGCAACTATTTGAAGAGTATTATGGCCATTGTGACCCCTGCACGCACTTATTACAGAAATACGTGCAAAGGGATGTCCATTAATCCACTTGCATTCAACTGGCGATAAAATGCATACTTTCTGGCAAATTTCGTAGGAGGGGAGTACCATACAGAAGACTTCACTCTCATTATTCATTGCAATCGTTGTACTACGGTATAAGAGGACAACGTGCAGAAAATCAGCTGCCAGATTGAACTGCAAGGCTCCGAAATCATGTGGCGATTCTCTCATATAAATCAATGGGAGGTAGCGAGTACCGAACATGTTGGAATGGACCGCCCAAGCACTCAAGGCCGGTGGGAAGGAGCCGCACGCTCCAGTCAGCATATACGCCACGCTTCGCTAGTCCTCAGAGTGCTACAGGGATGTCCAGCTCCACCAGCCATCATGCCTGTGTACCAAGATGTCAGGTACGATTTCGGATTCTTGCAGTTCAATCTGGTGGCTGATATTCCGCACATTGTCCTCTTATAGTACAACGATTGCATCCACTAAGTTTCAAGATAAGTTTAGATCTGTCAGACCTGATTGTTCCCTTGTTAGCCTGGCATTGTTTTTCTCAAATATCAGCATTTCGCTTTGTTCTGATTTGTAATTGGACATCTGCATCTGCCAACAATATGGGTGTATCAACTGTGCACGCCATGAGGGGACTGTGCTCTCAGCAAATCGCATTTCTTAATAAAACAACGAATTGGATATTATCTGGAGAATAACTCAGATATTAACAATACAAATGACACTATTGCTGTACGAGCTCAAGTAGATGGGTGTATTTGAATAAGGAAGGAAGGAAGCTTGTAGTTTTACCTGACCATTAATCTCCCGATTATGAGCCACGGGACCTCGATTTTTACGTGGAATCCGTGATATTTTACTTCTAAAAATTCACATGTATTGTCTGGGAATCGAACCCGGTCCGCCTTGATGAGAGGCAAGCATCTTGATCAGTGCACCATCACGCCCCCAAATAGTAGGAGGAACTCAATATTGTATTCTTCTTTTACATGTAAAATAGGGTTATTAACTATTTAAGGAGTTCTGAACAGTTCAGTCATCCACGTGCACTAGGATGTGTCTTAGTGTATACACATTTTAGAAATATTTTTTTTCAGTGTTGTCTTTGCAATCCAACAAAACATTGCTTTTCAGTCGGTCAACACGTTAATGTGCTCAATTAAGTTGAGCGGGGAGTAAAACTTATCTACTCACACCTGCAAATAATTAAATGGATTAACTAATTATACAAGATAAGTCAAAGCAGAGGGTTCTCAGTGATGATGATGATGATGACGGTGAATGTTGTTTTTAAGGGGCGGAACAGCGAGGTCATCTGGCCCTGACGCGATCTACAGTATTCTGTAAGAAACATGTTAGTATCACGACTAAACTCCCCCTACATCGCTCAGTATTTACACCTACCTTGCTGTGTGGAAGTGAGAGGTAGCTGGATTCAGGATACAATCTGAGGGTAGGTGTTGTTGTTGATTCATGTAGGGGCTTTGCGATAACGTGGTCATGTAGCCGGGATTTGAACGTCAGATCTCTAGACCCGCTGCAAGTCTCCATCGTGGTCCTGGTAAACGATTAAACGCATTCGGCTATGCCGCAGGGTGATGATATTATTAAATTGAATATTTATCACTTCCTTTCGACCGATTATCGAACGAGATGGAAACGATTGTATTATGCATCTCACGCCCCGTCACATATTCACGTCATTTGCGGTCTAATGGCTGAGGCGGTGCTGACGCAAACCGCAGAGTGAAAAGTAAAGTTTTTGTCTCAATTGTTCAGCTCTTGATTGTGAAGTGTTCGCGCTGAGTCGGCTCGACTACAACCACCTGTTTGATTGACACTCCCACACAGAACCGAGCTTTCTGCGCTGTGGGTTGCTGACGCTGACGGGGAAATTATTTTATGTAAGACACTGCACGCTCATTTGAATCTCCTATCATTCAAGTGAAATAGGCAGTAGTAGAAACACAGCCAATTTCTGGGCAAACGCTCGTGATAAAATCCTTCAGTATGCCTTCCTTCGGAGGGGAAGTAAAGCCGGCGGTCATAGATTTATGGCATGTAAAAGATCCTTCCACAGACTAAACTTGTGTGAGCTAAATTTCTAGGTTAGATTTCGTTGGAACGCTCTATACAAGTTCCAACGTTCACCGCTAGGTATCATTGACATCTGGTAGCGAAAGTTAGAACTACTTGAAATTGAATGGAACTTGTAGCTCACCCTATGGGTGTCCGCTGGAAGCAGCTACAGACACTGGTGAGACGAACATGTCCTCGGAAATTCCCGGCACTAAAAGCCATACGATAAATAAATAAATAAATAACCGCCTTCTGTAGTCTCAGTGTATGTATTAATACTCCGGATACTTCCGAAAGAAAGGGAAATTTTATATCTGGAAACAAGTTTTAGCGAGAATTCGGAATCAAAGGCTTTTCCAGTGAGGCAATTTCAATATTTTTTTAAAAAAATCGCTTATCCTCCTAGCTCGGCACCACTCACGGACTCGGCGAGGGATCATACCTGTACCGTGCGTCGCATGGACGATGTCTGGGAGCTGAACACACTTTGTCCGCAGATACAACGGGGATAGTGTCAGGCCGATCGCCCAGGCGATTAAGAAAGGGTCAGAGATGGAAGGAAGTCGGTGGTGGACCCGACATTTGCCTGGTGGTCAAAATGGGAAAACATGAAAATCTTTTTGAGGACGGCCGAGGGGTGATTTGGATTGACGCTCTCGCGATGTCAGTGAGGCACGAGAGCGCTCTCGGCCACCGCAACTGGCATACAAAATATATAATTTAAAAATATACTGTTGTTGTTTCAGTCTTCAGTCTTTTGACTGGTTTGATGCAGCTTTCCATGCCTCCCTGTCGTGAGCTAATCGTTTCATCTCTACATAGCTACCACACCCTACATCCTAGCCAATCTGTTTACATATTCTAACCTTGGTCTACCCCTACAGTTCTTGTCCTCGACCCTTCCTTCCATAACTAAGCTTCCTATACCTGGGTGCCTTAGTATGTGTCCTACCAACCTATCTCTTCTTTTCATTAGCAGTCGCCAAAAACATCTCTCCTCTCCCACTAGTCTTAATACCTCTTCGTTTGTAACCCTATCTACCCATCTGATCTTCATCATTCTCCTGTAACACCACATTTCAAACGCTTCAATTCTCCTCTTTTCTGCTGCACCAATAGTCCAAGTTTCACTTCCATTTAGTGCCACGCTCCAGACAAAGGCCTTCAAAATGACTTCCTTATACCTAAATCTATATTCGATGTCAACAGATTCCTTTTTTGTAGAAATGCTTTCCTTGCCTGAGCTAATCTACTTTTTATATCCTCTTTGCTTCGTCCATCACTGGTTATTTTGCTAAAAATATACTAAAAATTCCAAAAAGTAAAAAATCCAATGAAACACAGCCACTGCTTAGATTTCGCTACCACTAGACTACAGCTAATGGTAGATGTAAATAAAGAACTCCTGAGTATGATTGACATAACACAGGCCAGGAGAGGAGCTGAAATGAACACTGGATATTGCAAGTTCAAGCTCGTGTATTCCTTCGAGTTCAATTCCCGGCTCTGCCAAGAACATTCTGGTCTGTGGATTGGAACGGGATACACTCAGCCTCGTGAGGCAAAACTAAGAATAGAGGCGTTCTATTCCCACCTCCACTGTTCTAAAATTGGATTGTGGTGGGTTGTCACTTCTACTCCAGGTAAATGCTGGAGTGGTTCCTGACTTCGGGTCACGGCCGCCTCCTCTCAAATCCTAGCCTCAATTAGAAATACACATACTACTGTACTTCAACCATCACAATGACACAGTTTAGCGGACAGATTCCACACAATTCTCATCTACGTACTCCTTTTTGTTCTCTCTACACGGATTTCTTGCATAATTATCAGGAAATACTGTACACCTCATTAAAGTTTGAATGATCTTAACATTTACAATTAGTACTCAAATAGTACGTTATGCAACGAGCCTATAATGGCAATAATTAAGACACGAGTATGTTTCCATACGAGTGTCTTAATTGCCATTATAGGCGAGTTGCATACGACTGTTAATGTTCGACGATAATTATTATAACAATTTTATGTTCGAACATAAATATTCATAAATATCTGTCGAGATTTCGCCAGTTTTATGTACTGAACAGAGTGCATGAGACGCAGAGAATGCCTTGTGTTTGACCATGGCCTCCTCGATTACCCTACTATGACACTAGGCCAGGCAGTGAAATTTAAATTAGAAGGCCGTGAACTCAGCACATCTAATTATCTAATTAGTCAAACATCTGTTTCTTGAGCTCTGATTAGTGGGAGAAACTGTTTCATAATGAAAAATAGTGTTATAATGAGCCTCATTATAGTACAGTTTTCTGACATATAATAGTCAGGGTCGAACATAAAAGTATTTTATGAAGAAAGACTTACTGTAATTGAAAAGCTATACAAGCTGTTTGCAAAGGTAATACGTTTTATGAGAATTTAAAAAAATTGCAACGAAATTAAACATAATTTTAACATAGAATGCTAGGGCAACACTAGAAAATGGCATTTAATACTTTACATAATTTTAAGGAATAATGTATTGGTTTGCATTTGTCTTTAGGCCTACGTTACAGCCATTTCCACCTTTTTACGTTAAAGGGAACACTAATGAGAACCTCTCCTCGAGAAGACTTGATTGAAACGCATTTTGTCATACACCATCACCTGCTATGCTTCCAGAAGCATGTCAGTTAAGTATGTATGCATTTGACAGAAGCCTCAAGACACCATCAGCTTCAATGCGAAATGTAAAGAATAGGATTAAATGCGTACTTCTACAATCAACCAAGGAAAAACATAATTACATATTCTTTTATGAAGGAAGTGAATTGGTGACGGAGAAGACAGACAGATCCGCCAACTTAAAGGAAACGTTTTTCTTGCTCGGAGTATGAACAAAGTCTGCCGTTAATTTTTGTTTTAAACTCTTGCCCCCAACTTATTCCTCCCGCTATCAGAGATTAACTCTTATTTATGATCATGGAGGAGTGAACGAACTTCGCTCGCAATAAAATATTCAAGAAGACGGACTCAGCTGCTGGCTTGTCATAAGGTTCGACCACAAGAAATGTAAAATTCTCAACTCTGTTACACTGCTATATACAAGGTGTCTCCGTGATACTGGTGCACACTTACAGGGATCAATTTGATACAGCGAACCTCGTTCCAGGAACGTCTCCGTCACCCGATAGACGCCACAAAGAGTGTGGGACGCCTAGGAATGTAGAAATCAACGCCTTATGAATTTTTGTGTAACTGTAATACATCGCACATTTTTGAGAACTACATTCTTACGCACCGAAGATATTAACATCTCAGGTTTACAGCCAAAATGCTAGCCACTACACTTCGAGGTGGTCGTTAAGCCTTTTAGATAGCTTATAAGGCAAGGGAGCTTCTGGCTCTTATATACCTGTCACTGCCTATAAGGCACTGCACCTCGATTAGTCTTTATCAAGGTGACTTCGGTGGCGTAGTTGGTAGCATGCCGAGTTTCTATACCCAAGATTGTGGGTTCAAACCCGGACGAAATCGTCGGATTTTTAAGAGCGTTAAAATCCCTCAGTATGCCTTCCTTCGGAGGGGAATAAAGCTGGCGGGCCCATCTCATAGATTTATGGCATGCACATTAACCTTCCACTAACTACAATTGTGTAAAGCTAAATGTTTAGGTTAGAATTGATTAACGCTCTATTAGTTCCAACGTTCGCCGCTAGGTGCTGGTTGCGGTGGCATCTAGTAACCAAGTTCACAGCTAGATGTCGTTGATGGTAGCATTTTTGGAAGCAAAAGTAGGAACTACTTGAAATTGATCGTCAGTAGTCCTTACCTGAATTACAGATAACACGCACTAATACAGCCATCACAATTAACACTGGTTATCAGACAGATTCTACACACACACTAAGTACACGGGGCTACATGACCGCGTTGTCGCATCCCCTAAACTGAGGAATCACCCAACCAACGTCTTTACGAACAGAAGAAATCCATCTCTGTCGAAAATCCTCTAAGACCAATACCCGCATACCCGCTACCTCCTTGGATAGAACTTTGGTCCTTGTAGTCGGGAAGCTAATGTTCTTATTCGTTGGGCCACTGCGGCTAGCTTACAGATAAGATTATCCTTATTTTTGGACAACCAAATGATTGTCATTTCTCTCCTGTTAATAATTTTACACATATCTCAATAGTTATGATTGAAAATTGAGTATCACAACATGAAAATTGTGTGGTGTAAGTCCCCTCACTATGAGTGGCTACGTCTACAGCATTTAATAATAATGATGATAATAAGAATATTGTCTGTACATTATTTTTAACTACTGAGGCTTATAGAGACATCGGAGTGCCAGAATTTTGCCCCGAAGGGGATCTTAAACATGCCAGTAAATCTACTAACACTGTTCCCTCGCAATTGACTGACTGCGCCAGGATTCGATCTTGCAACCTTGAGTACAAGAGGCAAAAACGTTACCGCTGCGCCACGCAACCTCAACCAAAATACATAAGTAACAGTAGCATACAAGCCAACAGTCAAGTCAGACGATGTTTTGGTTGTGACTAGGACAAGAGTGTGTCCAATACCGGTAATTAACCGCACAATATGACGTGCCTGAAGCCCTAACGAGCGGTTTGTGATTCTTGTTTATAATTAACGTATTTTAAAAAGCATTGATGGAGTGATGAAAGGGTAATCTCCAATTAAAATGCTGCTGATTATGGCCTGTTGTCAGATTGTGATTTTCCTTCTGCAAACAAACATCAAGGAACGTACAGTACACCATGACTAGAGTTTCTATAATATGCTAGATGTCATCACGTACGGGGAGGTGTAAAGGGCTGGATTGCAGGGTAATGTGTCGCATACACTCACTCCAAAGATGTTATCTATACACACATACATTTTCATTTGAGACTGTTTTGCCTTTCAGCGTCCAGTCTAGTCTGCAAGCCTCTTTTTGCCGACAAGTTTTCTCCACAATTCCCTATTAGCAGTTAACATTGCGGCCTCCTCTACTTGTACACCACACCAAGGGGGCTTGGTGGCGCAGCGGTCAAGCTGTTGGCCTCTCACAAAGGTACACAGAGTTCGATTCCCGGTCAATGCATGTGAGATTTTCGAAGAAAATTGCCATGTCCTGTGTTTCGGATCCCACGTAAAAAGGAGCTCCCGTGGCTCATGATCGCATGATTAACGGTCACGTAAAACTAAAAGCTTCCTTCCTTTTTTTTTTTTTTTTGCTTCTTCACCTCTCACTTTGAAATTATTCAACACAGAATCTAACCATCGCCTCCTAGGTCTACCTCTGCCTCTCTTACCCTCTCTTACGACAGAACTCATTAACCTCTTTGGTAATCTCTCCTCCCCCTTTCACTTCACATGACCCCACCATCTGAGTCGGCTCATACGAACCGCTTCATCTAGAATGTTCATTTCTAACTGAGCCTTTATCTCTTCATAACGAGTACCCTCCTGCCATTGCTCCCATCTATTTGTCCCAGCAAACATTCGTGTTACCCTCATATGAGTTACCCCTAGCTTATGTATCAGATACCCTGAATCTGGTTGTGTTTCAGTTCAAGGAGCTGGAATCATAATATCCATACGTATCTGAATAGCTATTATGTTATTAAACATGTAATATCGGCGTTTGTTATCAAAAGTGTTTCTCTGAGAACACACCATATTCCTGATTTGGAACAAGAGAATCCTGAACATTAACCAACGTATAACTCAGATAACATTTTCTTTGATTGGGATTTACGACAAACATTTCTTTATTTATAAATAATTCATGTTTTTGGGCTAATGCCGTGTGTATTTAAATTAGAACCATACGTTTCGGAGAAAGTGGTTCAGCTTCTGAACCACCTAAATCAGCTGCATCCTTCAATCCACTTCACAATGGAGCTAGAGTCGGGTGGATGCTTACCTTTTTGGATGTTCTTGTGAGGAGGAAGGCGGATGGCTCCATGGGGCACAGCGTCTACCGTAAGCCAACTCACACTAACCGTTATTTACATGCAGACTCCCACCACCACCCAGCACAAAAACAAGGAATTATAACAACTCTAGCCAAAAGAGCGGAACGTATTTGTGAGGCATCAACTCTTCAGGAAGAGTTACATGCGTTACAAACCATTTTTAAGGGTAATGGCTATAATGAATCTACTATATATAGGTCCCTATTTCCCAGAAGGAGGGATAGACAACCTTCTCAGAGCTCCGACGTGAGGGGAACTGCTTACCTCCCTTATATTCACAACACCACTGACCGCGTTGCTAAGATTCTCCGCAAGCACAAGATAAAAACAGTTTTTGGCACTATGACGAAAATTGGTCAACGTTTAGCATTAAACAAAGATAGATATTCATAATGTTGAATTTTGGGCTTATGCCGTGTTTTATTATATTGCAATTCGACGCGTTTCGAAAGAAACCATGTCTTTCATCGTCAGGAATAATCTGGAATACGACAATGTTGCTAAGAGAAAGCAACGAAGAACATATAGAAGGTTTACATCGGGCAGACTTCGAGAACAATATGCACTCGCATTAAGGAACATAATAGATGTATCAGGCTCATTCAACCTGATAAATCAGCTGTTGCCGATCATGCTTTAACACCTGGCCATGATGTCATGTTCCAAGGGGTGGATGTTCTTGCCCGTATAAAGCAATATCGTCCCAGAATCATCAGGGAGGCGGTTGAAATACGTAAACACCCAGATAATTTCAACCGCGACACCGGCTACAATCTCAGTGAATCCTGGCTACCTATTATCAGAACCCTGAGAAAGTAATTCACTGCTGCTTTCCGTTGTCCCTAACATGGGGCTATAATGGCGTCCATCTTTGGGCACCTTCTATATGTTCTTCGTTGCTTTCTCTTAGCAACATTGTCGTATTCCAGATTATTCCTGACGATGAAAGACATGGTTTCTTTCGAAACGCGTCGAATTGCAATATAATAAAACACGGCATAAGCCCAAAATTCAACATTATGAATAATAACACGGGCCGTGAAAGTCTAAATGACAAAGATAGATAGTCCCCAATACTACAACCTGGGGTGTATGAAGTCCCTTATACTTGCGGAAAAGTCTACATTGGACAAACAAAACGGTCCATTGCAACTCGCATCAAAGAGCATCAAAGGAATATCCGTCTAAACTAACCTGACAAATCAGCTATAGCTGCACATGCCCAATCTTCAGGGCACGATGTATGTTTCAAGGATGCTCATGCGCTTGCCTTGTTAAGCACAACTGGTCTAGAATTATAAGGGAGGCAGTTGAAATTCGTAAAAATCCCAATAATTTTAACAGAGACACTGGATATCAGCTAAGTGACACTTGGCTACCAGTTATTAAGGTTCTAGGAAGATAGTTCCTCTCAGTCTCTCTGTGCTTCACCTATTTCAAATTGTACTGTTTTCCTCTATGACTACAGAGCCTGGATTTGATCTCCTTTGTTCGTCACTGGAGGAGTTTCCATCTGTGTTTTCGCCGTTGCCTGTATGACATTAGGTATCGTTCAGATACACTTCCCTTTTGTTTATGTTTCCTTATATCCATCTAACCCTCCCCCCCCCCCCCCCTTTTCTTTTGGACATCCTCATTCTTCGAGGAGTCTCTATATTTTCACCCCGCCCCCTTTACCTTCTCCTTACTTAATACTCTGTCCGCCATTCTACCATGGTCCATACAGTAATTTCTGGCAGCTGCTCTCTGGTGACGAACAGAGGAATGTATCTATATTCTTTTGTAATTTTTTGTAATCTCATTGATATACTTTCTTTGGCCACAGTGTTTGATTCCATTGATAAAGAAGGCATGGTTTATCCGAAACGTATGGTTCTAATTTAAATACACACGGCATTAGCCCAAAAACATGAATTATTTATATAGTAATCCGGGCCGTGAAAGCCTTAATATACATATTTCTTTATTTACAGAAAGTCTTTTCAAATTTTGGTTGGCTTCTTTTACTGTTGGAGTAAATTTACCTTTCGCTTATGGTTACAGACAAGTGATTCTTGTACCGATGTATATGAAGTAGAATTTCTATCCATGTTGACTACAAGTAAATTTATTATATTTTTAAAATTTAGGCCCAATATACTTTCCTTGTTAAAGACTAACCTTGTTATTTTAGTATATTTTCATGTTTGTAAAGATATCCTGCAATTTTAACTTCAGCTTAACTTTTATTTTAGACCGTTACTTAATAATTCATGTCTTTTATTAGCCTATTTTTATGTATGAAAAAAATAGGCTTATGAGATCACTGTTTGTCTGTGCGTGTGTGTGTGTGTGTGTATGTGTGTGTCCACCTAATAAAATCTAAACGGCCGAAGAGATTTGAATGAAACTTGGTAAGTGCATATCACTATCTTCTCCAACCTCAACCGTATCTTTCAAATTTTAATACGTTTCACCAATCCAACATGGTGGCCGCGCGAAATATTTCACTGGCATTCTTTATCCTAGAACAGTAACAGATATCAGCCTGAGATTTTCCACGCCTATTACTAGAAATTCATCGATGTGGCTTTCATAAACCCGTGACGTTCAAAACGAAAATGGCGGCCAATCGAAGTTGAAACATTTAAATAGACTGTTCTCGCAATTTAACCATCCGAGCGCGATGAAACTTGATACAGCAAATGTTAGTACACATTGTAATGCACTGATATCTAATTTAGTTCAATTGTCTATATAAACTCAAGATGGCGGCTGTGCGAAATTTAAAAATTTAATTTTAAATTTAACAAAATATAAATATTTAAATGGATGTTTCTTGCGACTTTTCAACCGAACGCTGTGAAACTTGGCACGGCATATCTTCATACAAGCCTTAATATACTGATGCCTAATTTAATGGAATTTTATGATAACGTAAACATGACGGCTGTGCACTTTTTATAAAATCTCGTTTCGTAGGTAAGACCGGTAGAATATATGAAAATAGGCTATTTAGTTCTTCATGGAACGACTTGTTTTCAGCTACTAAGATTATACTGATGAATATACCATTGTGTATCGAAAAAATGTACACGATTAAACTCATTTCTTGAATTTTAACATTTTTTAAAAATTACATATATTGACAGGCGTAATACCACTCGAATAGTTTCCGCATATGCATGCGCATTAGCTCTAATCTAGACAATTCCGGGATGGTTCCTAGCTTGGGGCCACGGCCGCCTCCTCACCTGAATTATATAAAACACGCACTTCTACTACTACTACTACTACTACTACTACTAAACTACAAAAAACAATAACACAGGTTATCAGACATTATATATACACACACACCCAAGAACACGGGGTTAAATAATCACCATGCCAAAGCCCCTCAAATGAACCAACAACAACACCCAACTACTCTTGACACCCTGTCAAGTGCACAAGGAAGGGGAAGGTAAAAATTATTGCTGTATTCTGCTATAACAATATCATGGTTTCAAATACGTAGTTGGGCCGATAACCTAGATGTTAGGCCCCTTAAAACATCAATTATCATCATCGAATACGTAGGCTAGATTTACTCTGCTATACAGAAAAGCGTTGTTGTTGATTCATTTAGGGGCTTTGCATCATCGTGGTCATGTATCCCTGTGTACTTGGTTGAGTGTGGAATTTGTCTGATAACCTGTGCTATATTGATGGCTGTATTAGTGTGTGTGTATTCAGATGAGCAGGTGGCCGTGGCCTTAATTCAGGAACCGTCCCGGCATTCGTCTGGAGTAGAAGTAGGAAACCACTGAAAACCACTTCAAAGGTGGCTGAGGTTAGAATTAAACCCGCCTCTGCCTCACGGGACTGAGTGTACCCTGTTCCAGCCTTCAAATCAGAATAATATTTCTAGGCAGAGCCGGGAATCGAACCCACACGTTTGGGATGACACCCAAGAATGCTAGCTTCTGCGACTCAAAGCCGCCAGAGCAACACACTCTACGCGAACACAGGTTTACACATACTGTATGAGTGGCTGCCTGTGCACTGAGAACTCAATGTTAATGGTGTCGTTCTCACTGGCCTCTAAAAGAAGCTCCAATAAGAATGACAGAAGGAAGACAGTGGATCGAGTAGAACGAATGGGTCAGTGTGAAAGTCGTTGAAAAAATTGTACCTGGCCTTGGTATTCCCAGACAACAAAATAGAAACATCGATTTTTTTTCACTTCTCGTTCTGACTGGAGTTCTCAACGGCAGTCGTTTTGCACAATTGGCAATGACTGCAAATCTAGAGACCACTCACACGTGCAATTTCCCTATGAATAAATGCGTGGTCATCCAACCTTGCAAATAGTCAGCGATGTGAGAATCAGGCTTCGACTGAAATATACTTTGGTGAAGAATTTTCCTGCCACCAGCTCATTTTATTGCATTTGCACGAATAGAATCAGCGGAGAGAAAAGGAGAGAAATGTATTGATTGAACAATATTAAACCCGGATCGTTTTACAATCCCCTAGTTCCCCAGTTTCTGACGCACTACGGGCACTTCCGCGAACATAAAGTGGTGCATCTTGATGTACATAAAGTTTATCTGTCAAGCAGAAGAGCACAAATTGGTATCCCAGCTTAGACTATTCACCATGGAGAAAGATAAAGACAACTGCCGGGCCTCTCTCGGCATTCTCATCACCAGGGCGTTTATGACACACAGTATACCGGAAGCCTACACACGCCAACCTGTATCTACACAAAGGTCCAATCAACACGGAGTCATAAGAACATTGATAGACCATGCTACGAGGATCTGCGAGCAATCCCCCGTCAACGAAGAGTTGCAAAATCTGAAGAGAGCCCTAAGTGCCAACGGGCCCGGATTCTGATGACATGTCATCTTTTAATGGTTCACCACAGACATTGCTAACTTATATACAAATCCTGTCCATGGCTCCCAAATTACAGAAATGCATATTTATTAAGTCATGTTTTCGCCAATTTTCAAGGTATTTTATTTTAGGTCATTTTCTCGCTTTTTGCGTCATTATCATGTCATTTTATGGAATTTATTAGAATATTTTATATGTTTTGAGTCATTTTCTCTCTTTTTTTAATGGTTTTTGGTGCATTTTTTGCTTATGGTACTGGATATTAACGGAACTGAAAGTGAGAATGAATACGAAGACACGAGAATTTTCACAACAGGAGACACACTAGATTGAAATAATAACCAGTGTTTGTGTGAAAATATCTCGGATTTGTCAAATCATTATGTCAAATGTTATTAGGTACAGTACCTATTAAAATCATTTCAACATACAATGATGTAGTCTGTTTGCGTCTTTTGTGTGATAAAATTATGTCAGTTTCATTCAAATTTGTGGGTCATTTTTTAAGTTTTCGGGTCATTTTATGGGATTTTCGCTGTCATTTTATAGGTCATTTTTTAAACATTTTCAGGTCATCAAAATCCTGGTAATAAGAATATTGAGCGGCTCGCTCATCCCAGGCGCCGGAGCACAAAGAAAGAGACGGAGGAATGCCCGCTGGCAGCTTTCCTGCCGTACGTGAAGAAGGAGACGGACAGGATCGACAAGTACTCAAGACCTATTGCGTGAAGACTGTTTACGAGCCCACCGCTGAAGTCAGGGATTTACTGTGATCCACCATTCACACTTCACTGCAGATGTCTACATAATCCCGTGTTCATGTGGAGAGGTGTACATAGGAACTACGAAGAGGAGCGTGGCCACTCGAGGAACACAACAGACAGCCACCTTGGTCAAGCTGAGAAATCGTCCGTCGCTGAGTACTCTCTCTTGGTCGTCCACGACGTTCAGTACGGGGACACTCTCCAGTACAACACATTACGAGTATCATGTCAGGCTGCAACAGAAAGATTCAAACACTCCGACAATTCAGCTTGAAGGTTTAGGTGACATTTAATCATGCGATCATGAGCTATGGGACTTCCTCTTCATGTGGAATTTACTTGAAATAACCTGGAATCGAACTCGACCCGCCTCGGCAAGAGGCAAGCAGCTTGGGCACTTAACACTAACATATCCCCAGAATACTAACATTATTCAATTGATGCTTAATACTAATAATACGTTAAATTTACGTATATTACGAACTTTGTGCTAAGACACCAATTGTTAAATGGTTGAAATTAATATATATTTCGTACGTAACACTATTTATATAAACTGAATCCTCTGTGGTCGTTGAAGTTTAATACGCTAAGTTCCATCGTAAATACAACAAGTAGTTCCGTGAAGAACTATACAGCCTATTTTCATATATCCTACTCATGTTAATGCGAAATAAAATTTACATTTATTAACCAACTCATTTGAGATTTATACCACAATGCACACACCAGTGGACTAAGATAATAATATATTGAAATCAGTATATTCTGCTTTATCTTCACAACAAAAAATAGTTTAATAAAAAAACACATCAATTTTCAAAATATGATAAAATTTCCAAAAATGTTATTGCCCGGATTTTTACTTCACTAAGTTGAAGTATACCCTTCATATAATGTTGTGAACTTGGGTATTCAAATTTTCATTATTATAAACGGAGCTAGAAAATAAATTTTAAAAAACGTTTAAAATTAATTAATTAATTATAATAATTAAAATAATTATAAAAATAGTTTCCTTCATAACACGAAAAACGTTCTAGTATACAACATTCCCACATTCATTACCTTTAATTTGTTGTAATAAAGTATTCCCTACCACAACTCTAAGGTTAGTTATGTTTATTTGAAGTATAAGAAGTGTACAAGAATTTAATTTCAAGAAAAACATCACTGAAGTTTTAGGACCAAGTAGTGAACATAACACACTCACTTGGGCTTCTTAAAACTCGCCTGCTACATAGGTTGGTCCCTCTATATCAATGGTAACATTGTAATTGTCACTAACACTATTCGGATCAATATTTACAGAAGGCAATTTGGATTGTGAAGCACTAGCCTTTACATTAGGCCTACCTTGTGATTCACTATTTAGCCTACATTGACAGCACTATTAACACTGATATTCATCTTATTGTGGCTGTTCCCTTGATATTTCCGCTTTTTCTTCGCACCAGATCGGCTTTTAGAACCCATATTATACGCACTCACAAAGAGAAAAAGCTCACTAGTCACAATGAGAAAGATCACACGGACACAAGGAAGCTGTTATATTTGTTTATGTCTGTTGCTTAGCAATGGAATCCAACACCAAAGAGGTTATTCCAACACTGAAGTCTTTGGATTATACAAGTAATGACATCTATTGTTCACAACTAGAACTATGAACTATATACCCAGGAGGAATGCAAAGAGGGAAATTTGAAAAAGAAAATCTGACAACATATTCACTGTAGGATGTAGGCAGGACACTGCAGCCACGCCCCATGACACGTGCGCATGAGGCTATTTAAATCTTATTTTCAGGCACTTACAGTTGGAATATATGTATGAATTATTATATCTCATTTTGAAGGAGATTTACCAAGCTTTCATTTCCGATGAAAAAAAATAAAAGATATTTTTTGGGGGGAAAATGACATTTTCAACGTTAATACATACCTTAACTGCCTCTATCAACATACAAAATTTCAGTTTGATTGTTGTGATAGATTCATAGATATTGAGAACCGTCTATATATTTCAGATGGTCGCCAGGTTGGATTTTAGCCTACTTTCGATTTTTGCAAAAAATGAAAGTAGACTTATGAGATCAACACAGGGCGAAAAAAAGTGTGTCTGTCTGTGTGTGTGTATGTGTGTGTGTGAGTCTGTGTGTGTGTGTATGTGTGTGTGTGTGAGTCTGTGTGTGTGTGTGTGTGTGTGTGTGTGTGTCTGTGTGTGTGTGAGTGTGTGTACTCTGAATGTCTGTCCCCCCCTATCAATTCGAACACGGTGAATGCGAATTGAACGAAATTTGGTACAAAGGTAGCACTAGCAAAGGACACCTCAGTGTCATGTTTTATATCGCCGCCATCTTGACGGAAACGTAATGGCGGCCACACAAATGTTCAAAGCTTAAATCAAATTACGACTAACCTAATCATCCGATCTCTACCAAATTTTGCAACAACATACCTTTATGGGGGGAGCATCCTTTGACCAAACCAATAGGTCATCAGCGTAATAGTTTGCGGATGGCGGCCATCTTTGTGTGAAAATCGATTCCCCCTATTAATTCGAACACGGTGCAACCGAATGGAACGAAATTTGGTACAGAGGTAGTACTAACAAAAGGCACCTCAGTGTCATGTTTTATATCACCGCCATCTTGACGGAAACGTAATGGCGGCCACACAAATGTTCAAAGATTAAATCAAATTACGATTAACCTAATCATCCGATCTCTGCCAAATTTTGCAGCAACATACCCTTATAGAGGAAGCATCCTTTGACCAAATGAATAGGTCATAAGCTTAATAGTTTGCGGATGGCGGCCATCTTTGTGTGAAATTCAATTCCCCCTATTAATTCAAACACGGTGAAACCGAATGGAACGAAATTTGGTACAGAGGTAGCACTAGCAAAGGGCATCCCAGTGTCATATTTTATATCGCCGCCATATTGACAGAAACGTAATGGCGGCCACACAAATGTTCAAAGCTTAAGTTAAATTACGACTAACATAACCATCCGATCTCTACCAATCATTGCAACAACATACCTTTATGGAGGGAGCATCCTTTGACCAATCTAATAGGTTATTAGCCTAATAGTTTGCGGATGGCGGCCATCTTTATGTCAAAATTGATTCCCCCTATTAATTCGAACACGGTGGAACCGAATGGAACGAAATTTGGTACAGAGGTAGCACTAGCAAAGGGCATCTCAGTGTCATGTTTTATATCGCCGCCATATTGACAGAAACGTAATGGCGGCCACACAAATGTTCAAAGCTTAAATCAAATTACGACTAACCTAATCATCCGATATCTACCAAATTTTGCAACTACATACCTTTATGGGGGAGCATCCTTTGACAAATCTAATAGGTCATTCGCCTAATAGTTTGCGGATGGCGGCCATCTTTGTGTCAGAATCGATTCCCCCTATTAATTCAAACACGGTGAAACCGAATGGAACGAAATTTGGTACAGAGGTAGCACTAGCAAAGGGCATCTCAGTGTCATGTTTTATATCGCCGCCATATTGACAGAAACGTAATGGCGGCCACACAAATGTTCAAAGCTTAAGTTAAATTACGACTAACATAACCATCCGATCTCTACCAAACTTTGCAACAACATACCTTTATGGAGGGAGCATCCTTTGACCAATCTAATAGGTCATTAGCCTAATAGTTTGCGGATGGCGGCCATCTTTATGTCAAAATTGATTCCCCCTATTAATTCGAACACGGTGGAACCGAATGAACGAAATTTGGTACAGAGGTAGCACTAGCAAAGGGCACCTCATTGTCATGTTTTATATCGCCACCATCTTGACTGAAACGTAATGGCGGCCACACGAATGTTCAAAGCTTAAATCAAATTACGATTAACCTAATCATCCGATCTCTACCAAATTTTGCAACTACATACCTTTATGGGAGGAGCATCCTTTGACCAATCTAATAGGTCATTCGCCTAATAGTTTGCGGATGGCGGCCATCTTTGTGTCAGAATCGATTCCCCCTATTAATTCAAACACGGTGAAACCGAATGGAACGAAATTTGGTACAGAGATAGCACTAGCAAAGGGCATCTCAGTGTCATGATTAATATCGCCGCCATATTGACAGAAACGTAATGGCGGCCACACAAATGTTTAAAGCTTAAATCAAATTACGACTAACATAACCATCCGATCTCTACCAAACTTTGCAAAAACATACCTTTATGGAGGGAGCATCCTTTGACCAATCTAATAGGTCATTAGCCTAATAGTTTGCGGATGGCGGCCATCTTTATGTCAAAATTGATTCCCCCTATTAATTCGAACACGGTGGAACCGAATGAACGAAATTTGGTACAGAGGTAGCACTAGCAAAGGGCACCTCAGTGTCATGTTTTATATCACGGAAACGTAATCGCGGCCACCCAAATGTTAAAGGCTAAAATGTAATTACGACCAACCTAATAATCTAGTCTCTACCAAATTTTGCAACACCATATCTTTATGTGGGAAACATATTCTGACCAAACTGCAAGAACATCAGCCCAATAGTTTCCAGATGGTGGCCAAGTATGTGTGCAAATCGATTCCCCCTATCAATTCAAACACGGTGAAACCGAATTGAACGAAATTTGGTACAGAAGTAGCACTAGCAATGGGCACCTCATTTTCATGTTTAATATCCCTATAGCACGTTGTATTTCAACAAGCTACTACAACCAACATTCAATCATACTCCTTGAAAAGGACAAAGAGTTATAACAATACCCATGCATTTAGGAGAAAGTAGGCTATATGTTCTTTACTGAACATCTTGTTTATTTATGTACTATTATATGAAGATTATTGTGTACTTGTGGTATTCAGACGTCAATCGCATGATTAGGACACTAGAAGTAAAAACGAGATTTTAAAATTTCGCACATCTGACATCTTGTGGTTATGAAAACAATTGAAATAAATTAGATGCCAGTATATTAACATTTGTATAAGCATTTAACGTGCAAAGTTTCACTGCACTCGGATGGTTATTTCACGAGAAATATCCATTTAAAAATTTATACTTCGCGTCACCGCTGTGTTGGATTTGTGCTCACCAGGTTTCTGAAAGTCATATAGGTGAACTTATGTTTATAGCCTCTATGAACATAAAAAATGTCAGTTTGATTGCCGTAAAAGATTCGTAGATATGGAGAACGTCAAAATATTTCGAATGCTCGCCATTTTGGATTATTATATGTACAGGCCATCGAGTTATGTACCATTAAAGGAAAATTATTGCGTAGCTTCATTATTCAAACTTTCACTTCGATCGCATGATTACGACACAAGAAATAAAACCTACTTTTAAAATTTGGCACAGCCGCCATCTTGAGGTTATGTAAACAATTGAACTAAATTAGATACAATATGTATAATCATTTACTGTACCACATTTCACTGCGCTCAGGTGGTTAAATCACGAGAAAAATCTATTAAAATGTTTCAACTTCGCTTGGCCACCATGTTCGTTTTGTACTTTACAGGTTTTTGAAAGTTACATAGATAACCTTGTAGCAGTTCCCTTTATCACCGTACAAAATTTCAGGGTGATATCATAAATGGTTTCGGAGAAATTGAATGCCAGTGAAATATTCCGCACAGCCGCCATTTTGAGGTTATGTAAACAATTGAACTAAATTAGACACCAGTGCATTACAATGTGTATAAACATTTGCTTTACTATGTTTCATTACGTTTGGATGGTTGAATCGCGAGAAAAGTCTATTTAAGAGTCTCAAATTCGCTTGGCCACCATGTTGATTGTGTAATTACCAGGTTTTTGAAAGTCACATAGGCGAACTTCTAGTAGTTTACTTTATCACCGTACAAAATTTCAGTGTGATATCTGTAATAGTTTCGGAGATACTGAATGCTGGTGAAATATTTCGCACAGCCGCCATGTTGGATTGGTGAGACACAATACAATTTGAATGGCACGGACGGGGTTGGCCAAAATGGTGCTATGATATTACCGAGTTTCATTGAAATCGCTCCAGCCGTTTAGAATTTATTAGGGGGTGAGGGGCACACACACACCATCACACACACACACGCACACACAGACACATGGACAAAAGGTGATCTCATAAGCCTATTTTTTTTTTCATAAGATGAAAATAGGCTAACAAATACAGAAGCAGTTTTCTTTGTCGCAAATACCAGTACGTAATCTCTCCAGCCTCTTATACTGTCTCTGTTTTTTTTTTTAGATTATTTTTATAATCTCTCTGAAGTGATGTGACATATCTACATCAAATTCCCCACCTCTTTGTTATTGTCATGGGGAAACCAATATGTTGTTAAATTCAAGGATAGTTTGCAGGCAATTCTTCGCCCAATGATTATGCCTCTAGGACTGATTGGTATTAATAACAAAAGCATTAACCACCACCATAGACCAGTAGAAGCACTGCTGGAAGATGGTAGGGTGGGGACAGATATAGAGGGAATTCTAAGCAGTTAAATTATTAATTCACATAAATTTTACGTATTGAACCCGCTAACCACTGGTTCATGTGATATTTTTCACCGCAACGCATTTTTGATGCATCACTTTTGAACGTACCCACTGACCGACCATGCTGTCGCTACATGCTAACATTCTTTGGAGCTATAAATGGTTGATCTTTTGACTATGGAGAAAACCACTATTAAATAATCTGAGGCTAAATTATGACACTTCTATTTTCTACGAAGCTCAGATATTATCACACTGTAATTCTGTATCATCAAAACATTCTTTAGAATGTGATTTCTGCTTTTGGTAAGGTAGTAACCTCGTAGATACGCGAACCGGAACCAGACAGACGCTGCACGACCAGTGTAGTTACAAGCTAATGCAGCGCAGGGCTGAGATCTTACCACATGTGTTTGGATTATCATCCAAGTTGGATGCCGTTTGTGTCAAGTTCGTCTATAAGACGAGTTAACAGTCCGCCTGAAGGCGAGGAAAGCAATCCTAGTGCATCGCACTTTATTTCAATTCGAATAATGCATGATATTATTAAATATTACAGCCGGAGAAGGCTTGTGCTACGAATACTGTGGATTTTCGGGAAAAGTGATCATAACCGTGGAACGCCACATTTTCAGCCACGGGCTTGAACATCATACTTCGACATCGTCGAGTGGCGATAAATACATCACTCCCAGTGAAATAATTATTAACCGAGTGGATCATTTCAACGCTCATAACTACAAATATTGCTTTAATCGCAAGTGCGATTCTTTTCAGTGATACACAACGCCGAGGCCACGTGATTTGTGGGCAAGTGAAATCTGTATCAGTGAAGCAGATAATAGTGCAAGGCCAATTTTTAAACCATCTGCGCCGTGTAGCAGCAGTGAGTTTAGTGCCACGTTAAAGCTAGCTTCTGTGCAATTGTGCTACGCTTATTCATCGTAAAGTGGTAAAGTCATACTTCAAGATGTCATATTTTGACGACCACGTGTACGACAATCCTTGTTACGCATCACCTGTGGAGATGAGCTGTTAAGCTTCATCATGTGAAGGAGAGGACCAGAGAACTACAGCCGATGACGGAAGATCTATGGCTTTAGCATCCGCTAATCCAAGGAAGATGACGACTTTGAGGAGGAGTCTGGTCATATCATCACGACAACGACGAGGACGAATAAAGGCCGTGGAAATGGATAGAGCCGATGTGGAGGCTCAGATTGGACAACCCTTGTCCGGAGACCAAAGCCTTATTGTATCCCTCGGGTCTTTGGAACGACCGAGATGTAGACATCCTTTCTTGTGAGTCCGAAATATTCATTCCTTGTGAGGTTCTTTTGTGGTGTAGCTTAGAGTAGTTTATTGTAGAACCAGCCGAACTTCTTGACAAGCCATAGGTAGGATTTGTACTGTTAGAATTAATGCTTGTAGTTCACTTTCAGAGATTGTTAGTCACCTGTTGTGATTGAATTTCTCTTCGATCACGGTGCATTCTGAGGGACATCGTTAAGATGTTATTTCTACCCCTGCTAAGCGTGACTGTAGTCTTGTTACTACGTTTTGTTCAACCCTAGGTTGGTGATTTTGTGTACAGATATTTGGGATGACGATCAGACGTCATGGCCAGTGTTATTTTTATAACACCCCTTTCTAGTAAATGTTGTCACGCCACTGATTTAGTCAGAACAGTCCGTATCGTTGGATAGCCGACTGTAGCTATCAGTTTTGTAATACTATCTCATTTTTAGCCTATTTTCAATTTTGAAAAAATAGGCTTATGAGATCACCTTTTGTCCGTGTGTGTGTGCGTGTGTGTGTGTGTGTGTGTGTGATTCGTGTGTGTGTCCCCCCCTAATAAAATCTAAACGGCAGGAGCGATTTCAATGAAACTCGGAAAGTTCATAGCACTATTCCGGGCGACCTCGACCGTGCCCTTCAAATTTTGTTACGACTCACCAATCCAAAATGGTGGCTGTGCGAAATATTTCACCAGCATTCAATATCTCCGAAACTATTACCGATATTACCCTGACGTTTTCTATGGAGATAGAGGGAACTACTATAAGTTCACTTATGTGACCTTTGAAAACCTGATAACTACAAAACCAACATGGCGGCCAAGCGAATTTGCGACATTTAAATAGACGTTTCTCGCGATTTGGCCAACCAAACGCAATGAAACTTGGTACAGTAAATGTTTATATATATTTTAATGCACAGACATCTAAATTCGTTCAATTGTTTACATAATAACAAGATGGCGGATGTGCGAAATATTTCACCGGCATTCTATATCTCTGAAACTATTAGCGGTATCTCCCTAAAATTTTGTATGGAGATAAAAGGCACTACTGGAAGTCCATCTATAAGACTTTTAAAAACCGGTTAACTACAAAACGAACATGGCGGCCAAGCGAATTTGAACATTTTAAATAGACCTTTCTCGCGATTTAATGTTCCAAGCGCACTGAAACCTGGTACAGTAAATATTTATACACATTGTAATCCACTGGTATCTAATTTAGTTCAATTGTTTACATAACCTCAAGATGGCGGCAGTGCGAATTTTAAAATTAAGTTTTTATTTCTTGTGATGTAGTCATGCGATCGAAGTGAAAGTTTGAATAATGAACCTACGCAATAATTTTCCTTTAATGGTACATGACTCTATGGCCTATACATTTAACAATCCAACATGGCGACCATCCGAAATATTTAGACGATACTGAATATCTACGAATCTATTTTAGCAATCAAACTGCATTTTTAATGTCCATAGGGGCTACGAACTTAAGTTCACCTATAGGACTTTAAATAACCTGGTAATCACAAATCCAACATGGCGGTGACGCGAATTATAAATATTCACATGGACGTTTCTCGCAATTTAACCATCCGCGTGAAGTGAAACTTGGTACAGTAAATCCTTATACGAATGTTAATCCACTGGCATCTAATTTATTTCAATTGTTTCCATAACCTCAAGATGGCAGCTGTGAAACATTTTAAAATCTCCTTGTTACTTTTTGTGTCCTAAATATGCGATTGAAGTTTGAATACTACACGTTCACAATAATCTGCATGTAACAGTACATAACTCTAGGACCTACATATATAAAATTCAACATGGCGACCATCCGAAATATTTAGTCGGTTCTCAATATCTACGAATCTATTACAGCAATCAAACTGAAATTGTGTATGTTGATAGTGGCAATTAACATAAGTAGGTTATATGAATTATTCATAATGTTGAATTTTGGGCTTATGCCGTGTTTTATTATATTTATTATGAAAATAGGCTGTATAGTTCTTCACGGAACTACTTGTTCTTTTTGATGTGCTATGAAGCCATCCAGTTCAAGTTTGAACACATTCAGAGTGTTGCAGTTTGTATGCAATCTAGCATCGAACCCAGCAATGAATGCCGTATCATTGGAAAACTTAGCAATTGTAAGATTTGCGCATTTATAATGTTTATTTCGTGTCAGTGTTTCGACACAGTTATTATTTTGGTTATATTTAGACAGAGCAGTTATGAACTGACATATCTGCACATTTCAAAGAGGTTCAGATGAAGTGGAATATCTATGTTTTTCTTTTCCTTGACTTTTCAAACATGCTATATCTTTGAGCATAGTTTTGAGGCGTGATTTCAAGCCTAATGCTTATGTAAATTTCTATTATATCTGGGACGTGATAACAAGGCCAGTTTTCTAATAGGACTTTCTGCGTGAAAGCTGCCTGCCTTCAGTGATGTGCATTTTCTAAACTGTCCGTGAATGATTGCGAGTAGCAAGGCTAGCTCGAATCATGGACAGGTGTTAACAGTTCCCAGCATGCAGTGTACTAGAGCACCACTCACTCAGTGAGACCATAACCTTTCCAGACTCTTTGACAATGCTTATAGCATTACTAACATTTAGATGATGTGTCTCATATGTAGGTCAATGTCCAGGCCACCATTTTGTAATGATCATATGTTTTGCTACTTAGAGATGACTGGCGAGGAGCCATGTGTTTGCATCGCTACTAAAGCGAATATCTTTCTTCTCAATCTGAGAATGTTTTCATGTTATGATAAGGTTTATTTATGGTAATTAAGAGGCTAGATGAGACACCTGTTTAGAGGCTATATTTATGTGTGTCCAGACGTCGATTCTGTTGACTGTGTTATTGTAGGGAGGTAACTGATGTTCATACCAGGCCTTACCCAGAGGTAAATTAAGTGAGCCGAGAACCACTAATAACCTGTGTTATTGTTATGTCCGAGTGGGAGAGCTCGTTGACGGTGTTATAGCAGAGATTCATCTCGCACGAGACTGCTACTGCTGAGCCCAAAGTATTCAGGATTGTCAGCCTATTCGTCATAAACCAACGATAATTTAAACCAATGATTCTAATAATCAGTAACGCCATTATTATAAACCTGATGATAATTAACTACTCATAGCATTTAACCTTGATTTTCTTGCATTTTGGACCTGATGGCTGGCACTTGCTTTGTGCACACTTCTCTTGTGGAAGTAATCTAGGACAGATGACACTATTTTTTTTATCGACGGAGTGCTTGCTCGACCATGAGTCAGTAGCTGGTGGAGCGTGAGCCTCATGCGACGTTAGACGTACTTTTCACTACGCAATCGCCAACGTAAATCACATGCACGTAGATGACACTGGTTTACAAAGAGTAACCCAGGGTGAAGGCAGGAATAATAATGTTTATGGTCTTGTTTTACTTATTTCAAGTGTATGATAACCCCATGTTTACCCTTTACTTAGATTATAAGAGGGCATTTAATGTTTTTTTTTGACGGCTTGTCATGTAGATTTTGTATTAAATTGTTTTTGCTTTACGGACGTCATCGCCGTAAATTTTGTATTAATTGTTAGGAATTAGCTAGATTTAAAAATAAATGTAAATGAGGAAATGGTATCATCCTAACTTAGACTTGCTATTGCTATCCTGTTAAATGTAAATTCTGTTATTAGCTTATTTTGTAACTTGATTTGGAGATTATTGCCGTACCATTTTCCCAGCGTTGCTGTTGTTGCTTTACTTTGTCAGATAGATCTTTCGCGAGGGTTTACAGTCGTTTAAAGTTAGGGTACTGATCTTTTATTTTTATTTATTTATTAGTTTGCGGATTAGCCGATAGAAAACCTCCGAACTAGGCTAGGTGTCTGAATATTTTAAATAAATATTTCTACAAGTTTTACCTAAGTCTGGAAGTTTAATTTCTCAGTCTAGCTTAAGGAGGTGTATTTTCTTGGGCTGTCTATGACCTTTTAGCAACCATGTTACCACGGATCCCCTGGATCATGGATTCTCGTGCCTCTATGGCCTATAAGAAATTCACCTAATCCTCATGGCTCATGGGTCCGGCGGGTGAGGTGTTAGGGATGTCGTTTCGGCTGTTGGTAACCCTGATAGCTCCTCTGACGGGCACAGTATGTTAGTATTGTTGGGATATTATAGTTTTCATTAAATTATCTACAGTAATATTATAGAGGAAGGTACATAATTAGGAGTAAATTTCTAAAAATGCTTCCTTCTTTACATGATTATATTTATTGAACTATGTTGTAATAGTGTATACGACTGTTTATGTTCGACGATAATTATTATAACTATTTTATGTTCAAACATAAATATTCACAAATATCTGTCGAGATTTCGCCAGTTTTATGCACTGAACAGAGCGCATGAGACGCAGCGAATGCCTTGTATTTGACCATGGCCTCCTCGATTACCCTACTATGACACTAGGCCAGGCAGTGAAATTTAAATTAGAAGGCCGTGGAACTCAGCGCATATAATTATCTAATTGGTCAAAGAACTGTTTCTTGAGCTCTGATTGGTGGGAGAAACTGTTTCATAATGAAACAAGAAGTTCCTTGAAGAACTATACAGCCTACTTTTCATGCCAATGATTATTCTACAGTATATGAACCTATCTAGAATAATGACGAAATTAAGTTGGTAATATCGAAATATCTAATTAGTTCAAAATATACCTGGTATAATGTAGCCTAATAGAGCACTACAGTTGGCAGCCCTGGTGACTGAATATATTCTTATTTCCACCTCTTAAGGTACAGAATACAAAATTTGGTTGAAGTCCAATGGGGGTTACATGCAGTTAGACACTGGATCTATCAGCACGCGTAAAAGCATGTTGCCAACAATACCATGCGTGTGCTGGTCAGAAATAATCTGAATTACTATGATATCTTGTTGTGCCAATTTTGGGTGACATCTATTTGTCAGTATAGAAGTTACATGTATTTTAAAATTGGACATATCAGCAGGCATAGAATCATGTTGGCAGCACTGCCTTGTATTAATTACTCCAAATTAATCTAGAATGTCAGGTGCTATACGTGTGCAAAGTATAAAGCTGTTGGCTTGCATACTTTCTGATATATTGATATTAGGGTAAAAAGAATATAGACAGCATTTATTAACAGTTGGCAGCCCTGATTGCTCTTAACAATACTTATAGTCATATCTGTTATGGTACACATATCACATACGAAATTTGGTTGAAATCCAACTGATAGTATAGAAGTTACATGTATTTAAAAATTGGTACTATCAGCAGGCTTATAATCATGTTGGTAGAACTGACGTATAGAAGTTACTCCAAATTAATCTAAAATGTCAGAATATACGTGTGCATAGTTTAAAGCTGTTGGCTTGCATACTTTCTGAGATATTGGTATTTAGATTTTAAAAAATAGAGAGAGCAATTAATAACAGTTAGCAGTCCTGGTGGCTCTTAAGAATATGCTCAGTCATATCTGTTTATGTACAGATAATACATACAAAATTTGGTTGAAATCCAATTGATAGTGTAGAAGTTATGTGCATTTAAACATTGGACCTATCAGAAGGTTTAAAATTATTTTGGCAACACTGTCACGGTTGACCTCCTGGAAATTAAACTGAAATAGTATATTCTACATGTGTGCCAATTTTGGAATAGCTCCCATGCATACCTTGCAAGATATCCAACATGGAGCTCAAATTTCTAGTGCGTTTTTTCAGCAGTTGGTAGCACTGACATCATTTTCAAATATGGACGTGAGCTATTCCGGTGCACATCTTTACTCATACTAAATTTGGTTTTGATTGCTGCAGCCGTTTAGGAGTTGATAGGGGGGGGACACACACACAGCCAGCCAGACAGACAGACACACATTTTCCCAGATCGATCTCATAAGTCTACTTTTTCCTCATTTTTGCAAAATGTGAAAAGTAGGCTAAAAATAGTGTTATAATGAGCCTCATTATAGTACAGTTTTCTGACAAATAATAGTCAGGGTCGAACATAAATTTATGTAATACATTATTAGCACATGCCCATGATTGTTATTAGAAACCCTCATAAAATATCAAGTTTCGAGTTGCCATGGATACCTAATAATGTAAGTTTTAATATGTACCGTAGTTGCATTGTTGGTTAATCTGAACTACCGGAATTTTTAAGAGTGTTAAAAATCCCTCAGTATGCCTTCCTTCGGAGGGGTTGGTTGGTTGGTTCTTAAGTTTAGGGGCTGCGACAACGCAGTCATGTAGCCCCGTGTACTTTGGGTGTGTGTAGAATCTGTCTGATAACCGGTGTTAATTGTGATGACTGTATTAGTGTGTGTATCTGTTTTTTACTTTTAAGTACTGCAACTTATAATTTTTCAGATAGTTCCTACTTTTGCCGCCAAGCGCCACCGTCAACGACTACTAGGCCTAATTCAGAACTTAGCTACTAGACGCCACCGCAGTCGGCGCTTGGCAACGAACGTAGAAACCTAAGAGCGTTGTTTACATTCTTAACCTATCCAATTTAGCTTCACACAGGTGCAATTAGTGGAAGGATCTTTAACATGCCATAAATCTATGACATGGGACCGCCGGCTTTACTTCCCCTCCGAAGGAAGGCATACTGAGGGATTTGTAACGCTCTTAAAAAATCCGACGGCTTCGGCCGGGTTTGAACCCGCTATCTTGGGCATAGAAGCTCAGCATGCTACCAACTACGCCACCGAAACCGCCTTCGGAGGGGAAGTAAAGCCTGCGGGCCCGTGTCATATATTTATGGTATGTAAAAGTACCTTCCACTAACTACAATTCTGTGAAGCTAAATGTGTAGGTTAGATTTGATTAATGCTCTATTAAGTTCCAACGTTCGACGCCAGGGGCTGGTTGCGGTGGCATCTAGTACCCAAGTTCACGGCTAGGTGTCGTTGACGGTAGCATTTAGTAGCAAAAGTAGCAACTAATTGAAATCGATCGTCTGCAGTCCTTACCCGAATTACAGATAACACACACTAATACAGGCATCACAATTAACACCGGTTATAAGACAGATTCTACACACACGCAAAGTACACGAGGGTACTTGACAGCGTAGTCGCAGCCCCTAAACTGAGGAACCAACCAACCAACCAACTAGTTCTCTTAATTGGCTCTAAATTGAACCACTGCCGCCAATGGCAGCATTAAAGCGATGTAGGCCATTTAACACCTCGCTAAGGAATTGATCGTTAGTCTCGCTGTCTCCTCTGGCCACACAACGGCCGTGGTGTATTTAAACGCTGCTCAATTCAGAAAGAGGAAAATATTTCACAAGACCATGCTACTAGGCTATGATTTCCTATTCGCCGAAATAGCTCCTCTACAGTGAAACAGGCATCCTCCTAATGCCACGCTCCACTTAGTTTCCCTTCCGATTCAATATAACCGCCTAGCAATATATTATGCATGTTTTAGCAATTTGTTTTGACCATAAAATCGATTACAGTATGAATTAATAAAATATTTATTGCGGTCAATGGCTAAATTAATGCATTGTTATACACTGCAATTATGCGTGATTGGCTGTCAATAGTAATCTCTGCAGTAGTCTGTCAAATACTTAGTCCGTTTTATACGAACAGACCCTGAATTGACATGAAGTACATACGTAGGCTACTGTATCTATCATGTGATGTAAGATAATATTTCACTAGGCACAACTTATGATGGAATCCGAGGTTTGCCAGGCGTCAAAGGGCATCCCGTACTTTTTTAATTGTACTGTACATCTCAAATTCCTATCGAGCATAGTATCTGTGGCGTAAAATTCTCTTCGTGATAAAAGTCTCCTTGGGCATTCTTTGTATTAACGTGTTGTTTGTTGGAGCAGTTTCAAAGAACTTCTCGTATTTAACAAGGTTTTCTTGCAGGGTATGTAGACCACTCTTGAGAATAAGTACCTTGAGAAACCAAGTATGGCATTTAGGTATCCCACCAAGCGACCGCTGCCCAGCCATTTGGCCAGCAGATTATGGGGTGATGTGTGGTCAGCGCGTCGGGTCCCCTTGGCTGTTTATATCCGATCTCCGTGATCGGGGCGCTGCCTCACTGTCAGACAGCTACTCAATTGTCCTCACGAGGCTGAGTGCAGCCCGTTCCAGCCTACACGTCAGTTTCTAAAATTCCTGACGGAGCCGGGAATCGAACCCGGGCCCTCCGAGTGCGAGGCAAGCGTGCTATCCCAACAGCATGGGGCTTGCAGTAGTATTATTATTATATTATAATGACGCTTGGGTACTTGGTATGGCTTGAGGGAGATGCTCGCAGTCTCGAAAAGAGTGAGAACGCCTGGTGTAGCCCATTAAATCACAAACCAAGCAACCCACATGAAAGTAAATTTTAACTCTCTTTAATAATGATAATTTTATTAGTTTTACGTCCATTCTAACTACTGTGCCGGAATTTTGCCTCGAAGGGTATCCTTAACGTGCCAGTAAGTCTACCGACACAGCTGCCTCACATTTGTACACAGTCAAATGCCAACTGACTCCGACAGGATTTGATCCTGCAACCTTAGGTACAGCAGGCGAGAAGTTTACCGCTGCGCCACGCAACCAGTCTTCAACTCAGTTTGATTCACAAGTTATAACTAAGTTTGCTGCGGGGTTTTCTCCCAGAAAAACGATAGTGCTACATCGTCTTGTTCCTCGTGAGACGGTGTGAAAATATCCGGGATAGAGTGTGGCAGACTTCATTGCAGTAATATTACTACAGTATTAATCTTTCTCTTACTCAACACCCCTTGAATTTAAATACAAGAAGGGGCCTAAGAAGTGGCTTTGTAAATTTTAGCACCACCATTGGTAATGTCTTCATCAACCGTTGCCTCAGAAGAATCCTGCTGATACATTGGCCAGAAACCATTACAAACGAGGAACTCTTGAAGAGGACAGGAGAGACCCGCTTAGAACATCAGATTAAAACAAGAACATGGGGATGGATAGGTCACTGTCTGAGAAAAGAGGATGCCATAGAGAAAGAAGCGCTTAGATGGAACCCGCAAGAAACAAGAAAAAGGGTAAGACCTAAGGTGACCTTGAAAAGAAGCGTGGAGGATGAGTTGAGGGAATAAGGCAAATTTTGGGCAGATCTACAACAGGAGAAGAGACCAATGGAGGATCTTTGTTGCAGCCCTTTGCTCCGAAAGGGGACACAGGACATAAGTCAAGTCAAGTAAGTCATTGGTAATGTCGGTAGAGTAAGATTTGAAAATGCTATCGTCTTTGGGACCCAAACCCAATCCTCGTGCCATCCGCAAGGAGAGTTATTCTGATACACCATGAACCGTCCTCGCCATAAACAATGGTTTACTTTCAAGGGCGCAAGCACTAGATTGCAGGACACTTGAGGCCGAATCCAGATTGAAGTCCCATTTTCAAGTCTTTCTCTATATTTGCAGGCTGGATGTCTGGTGTAGCGGATGCCAAACATTGCAGGATGAATCCCGGCTCAGTAGAGAAATTTTCTGATAACTAGTGTTAATGAGGTGTCTTTACTAGTGTGTACATTTGTAATGCAGTTGAGGATTGTGTAGGAGGCAGCCGTGGCCTTAACTTAGTAACCATTCCGGCATTTGCCTGAAGTAGAAGTGGGAAACCACGGAAAACCACTTCCAGGATGGCTGAGATGGGAATCTAACCTACCTCTTCTCAGTTTTGCCTCACGAGGCTGAGTGGACCCCGTCCCAGCCCTCAGGCCAGAATTAAATTCCTTGGCAGAGCCGGGAATCGAACCCGGGCCACGGTGACAGCCAAGAAGGCTCATAGTAAGTCATTGGTAATATCGGTAGCAACGCGACAGACTTTCAAAACGTACCCAGATGCTCGCCGAACATAATGTAAAAATAAAAATTATAATAATGTAATGGTTTTAATTTATTACTGAATTCTCATAGGCCTACTGACCGCCAGAGATTCGATCCCGCAGTCTTATACAGGGTCTTTCATATAAAATAAGAGCGCCAAGTGGCGGCTTTGTTAACCACAGCTGCGGTCACCTTGGCCGAGCTTTTGGCGCGCCAAGGCCCCCTGCTTTAAGCGTGTGTACAATCCTATATGATGCAGTGGCCTTGCTAGCGTGCGTACAATGCTGAAATCTTAGTTATAACAATATTCTTATCTCTTCTAGCTAATCTTCTAAACTCTGCATTAAACTCAAACATTGCTAATCTATCCCCTTTACATTTTGCATTCCTTCGTTCTTCTGCAATTTGCAGTGCCTCACCCGATAACCATTTGGCCTTCTTCTTATTCTTTTCCTTGGGAATGTATTTTTCTGCTTCCTGCTTAACAGCAGCAGATACTTCTTTCCACAACTCTTCAGGGGTTTTGTCTCCAATCTGCATTGTATAAAATCTGTTCCTATCTTCTACTGTATAATCACAAGGAATTCCTCCCAGGTCAAATCTGTATGATGCGGCAGTTCTAGCCGTTTTCCTCAACTTCAAACGGAATTTTGCAATTAATAATTCATGATCTGATCCGCAGTCAGCGCCTGGTCTTGTTGTTGTAGATTGAATAGCACTTTTCCACCTACTATTACAAATTATGTAATCAATTTGATTCCGGTATTAGCCATCTGGTGAAGTCCAAGTGTATAGACGTCTTTTGGATAACTGGAATAGTGTGTTGGTAATAATCAGTGAATTATCTAGGCAGAATTCTAGGAGTCTCTGTCCTGCTTCATTTGTTGTACCCAGACCAAATTGTCCTGTTACACCATCTACTATTTGATTTCCCTCTTTAGCATTCCAATCTCCAACTATGAACACGATATCCTTGTTTGGTGTCGACCGTAGTAGTTCTTGCAAATCTTCATAAAATTGGTCAACTACGTCCTCTTTAGCATCAATGGTTGGTGCATAAACTTGAATGACTGTAACATTGAGGGGTTGACCTTGAAATCTGAGGGATATCATTCTATCATTTTTATAGTTGCAACCCATCACAGTTTTACCTACTCTGTTACTAACTTACTATGAAGGCTACTCCATTACTTTTGTTGTTGTCTTGTCCAGACTGTGTAGTCATCTGAAATAATCTCACCCATTCCAGACCACCTCATTTCACTTATTCCCAATATGTCGATGCCGATTCTCTCCATTTCTCTTTTGACTACATCTAGTTTTCCTTGATACATGGATCTCACATTCCATGTTCCTAAACAGTACTGTTCCTTGCAGCATTGCACTCTTCTTAAAGCCCCTCTCAACCTAGTTCCCCCCGGAGATCCGAACGGGGAACTTGAAACTCCGGAACATTTTAAATTGAGCAAAGCCATGGGGTAGCTACCACTGCAATATAATGTTTTTATTCAAAAGAGGGAAAATACTGGATGGATTCGACATTTTTAACAGAGGAATAGTATGGTTAGTTAGTTAATTATTCAGTTATTGTTGTTTTAAGAGGCGTGACAGCGACGTCATCTGCCCAGGAATAGTATGGTACAAATAAGCAATAGCCGAAATGTATGAATACTATTATAGTCAGGAATGTCAAAATCCGTAAAAGTGGCTTCCATTTATTTTACCTAGATCTTAAGTAGGCCTATAGGTTGACATCTACCGGTAAAACAAGTAACCTCCACCGGGTAGGTCCTACACATCCCTCTTATTGTTATTCTTTACATTTGAACTTAACCTAAATGGACTGCAGTTTAACAATCAATTTCATTTTAGGTAGATTTCATTAGAAAGCTAACTATTGCAATGGGTACCATGTTTCGACTTCCGGGAAATTTCGACATATCTTCGCGTTTCACATCCCCCAGACCCCAGAAACACCGTCAGTTCAAAAGTTTATATATAATTTATGTATGTATATATATGTGAAGCCTCCGTGGCTTAGGCGGCAGCACGCCGGCCTCTCACCGCTGGGTCTGTGGTTCAAATCCCGGTCACTCCATGTGAGATCTGTGCTGGACAAAACGGAGGCAGACAGGTTTTTCTCCGGGTACTCCGGTTTTCCCTGTCAAAATTTCATTCCAGCAACACTCTCCACTATCATTTCATTTCATCTGTCATTCATTTAATCATTGCCCCAGAGGAGTGCGTCAGGCCTCGGCAGCCGGCACAGTTCATAACCTCGCCGCTAGATTGGGGCTTCATTCATTCCATTCCTGACCCGGTCGGAGACTGGAAGCAGGCTGTGGATTTTTCATATATATGTATATATATATATGTATATCAGTTTCTTGTGGACACGATAACTGCCGTAATTTTGCACCAATCACTTTGAATTTTTAACCGAATATGTATACCTATAAAATCTCGGTCGAGTTCGTTACTGGGCTAAATCGGTCGAAGGGGGTGAAAATGGGGGTCTTTTTTTCGAAAAAAAAAGGAAATATTGCTTAATATGTGAAATATCGAATCCGTTCAACGTTCATACTATGTGTCGGATAAAGCCCAAAAATTTATGTTTGAAGAGTTTTTTTTATAGGACCAACCATTGACCAAAGGGGTGGGAAAAAGTGGTTTTTTTTCGGGAAACATTAATCATATCTCTCTTAATAGGCACATTATCAAAACCGTACAAAGTGGACAATATTTCCCTAATAATTACCTAAAACTTTTGTCTGAAAGAATTCTTGATATGACCCACCATTACGCCAAGGGATGAGAAAAATGATTTCGGAATTACAAGAAAATGCCAAGAGCTATCAGCGGTTGCCATGGCAACACTACTAAATTGATGAGGGATGAGCCAACGGACGTTGCCATGACAACGCACTCGCACGAGATCAGATTCAAATTTCCATCTGACTAAGTGTGAAGCGGCTTCGGTGACGTAACTGGTAGCATGCTGAACTTCTATGCCCAAGGTCGCGGGTCAAAGCCGGCCGAAGTCGTCGGATTTTCTAAGAGCGCTAAAAATCCCTCAGTATGCTTTCCTTTGGAGGGGAATTTCCAACGTTGGTTGCGAGATGCTGGTTGCGGTGGCATCTAGTAGCCAAGTTCACAGCTAGGTGTCGTTGACGGTAGTATCTGCTATCAACATTAGGAACTACTGCTTGAAATTGACCGTCTGCAGTCCTTACCTGAATTACAGACTAATACAGCCATCACAATTCACACCGTTTATCAGACATATTCTACACTCACCCAAAGTACACGGGGTTACATGACCGCGTTGTCGCAGCCCCTAAACTGAGGAACCAACCAAAATCTATGCGGGAGATATAATTTTGCGTGAAGAAGTAACAGACCGTTACATAGTTACACATCAGTGTCGAAACCTTGCATAAGGACAGTGTGACCACAAGTATAACAAGAAGTTCCGTGAAGAACTATATAGCCTACTTTTCATGCCAATGATTATTCTCCAGTATATGAACCTATCTAGAATTATGACGAAATTAAGTTGGTAATATAGAAATATCTAATTAGTTCAAAATATACCTGGTATAATGCAGCCTAATAGAGCACTACAGTTGGCAGCCCTGGTGACTGAATATATTCTTAGTTCCACCTCTTAAGGTACAGAATACAAAATTTGGTTGAAGTCCAATGGACGTTACATGCAGTTAGACACTGGATCTATCAGCACGCGTAAAAGCATGTTGCCAACAATACCATGAATGTGCTGGTCAGAAATAATCTGAATTATTATGATATCTTGTTGTGCCAATTTTGGATGAAATCCATTTGTTAGTATAGAAGTTACATGTATTTTAAAATTGGTACTATCAGCAGGCTTATAATCATGTTGGTAGAACTGACGTATATAAGTTACTCCAAATTAATCTAAAATGTCAGAATATACGTGTGCATAGTTTAAAGCTGTTGGCTTGCATACTTTCTGATATATTGGTATTTGGATTAAAAAAATAGAGAGAGCTATTATTGACAGTTGGCAGCCCTGGTGGCTCTTAAGAATACGCTCAGTCATATCTGTTTATGTACAGATATTACATACAAAATTTGGTTGAAATCCAATTGATAGTGTAGAAGTTATATGCATTTAAACATTGGACCTATCAGAAGGCTTAAAATTAATTTGGAAACACTGTCATGGTTGGCCTCCTAGAAAATAAACTGAAATAGTATTATCTACATGTGTGCCAATTTTGGAATAGCTTCCATGCATACCTTGCAAGATATCCAACATGGAGCTCAAATTTCTAGTGCGTTTTTTCAGCAGTTGGTAGCACTGACATCATTTTCAAATATGGACGTGAGCTATTCCGGTGCACATCTTTACTCATACTAAATTTGGTTGTGATTGCTGCAGCCGTTTAGGAGTTGATAGGGGGGGACACACACACAGCCAGCCAGACAGACAGACAGACAGACAGAAGGACAGACAGACAGACAGACAAACATTTTCCCGGATCGATCTCATAAGTCTACTTTTTCCTCATTTTTGCAAAATGTGAAAAGTAGGCTAAAAATGGACCCCAAATGACAAGAAGGTTACCGTCCCCATAAGACAATAAAATGTTTAAAATATGCATAAAATGACGAAAAACAAAGTTAATTAATCTCCAATTATAAAATACTTTCTCGCAATAAATGAGGTCTGATCCTTCTACGAAAACCTGCATATTCTGCCTATTTTCGCCTATCCCCAAGTTTGTCCGGTGAAATCTACCTCCGCCTTCCGGCGTGCCGAGAGGACTTTTAGGTAGATTTCATTAGAAAGCTAACTATTGCAATGGGTACCATGTTTCGACTTCCGGAAAATTTCGTTATATCTTCGCGTTTCACATCCCCCAGACCCCAGAAACACCGTCAGTTCAAAAGTTTATATATAATTTATGTATGTATATATATGTATATATATATATATATGTATATCAGTTTCTTGTGGACACGATAACTGCCGTAATTTTGCACCAATCACTTTGAATTTTTTACCGAATATGTATACCTATAAAATCTCGGTCGAGTTCGTTACTGGGCTAAATCGGTCGAAGGGGGTGAAAATGGGGGGCTTTTTTTTTTCTTCGAAAAAGTGAAATATTGCTATAACTCTCTTAATATGTGAAATATCGAATCCGTTCTAAGTTCATACTATGTGTCGGATAAAGCTCAAAAATTTATGTTTGAAGAGTTTTTATAGCACCAACCACTGACCAAAGGGGTGGAAAAAAGTGGGTTTTTCGGGAAACATTAATCATATCTCTCTTAATAGGCACAATATCAAAACCGTACAAAATGGGCAATATTCCCCTAATAATTACCTAAAACTTTTGTCTGAAAGAATTTTTGATATGACCCACCATTACGCCAAGGGATGAGAAAAATGATTTCGGAATTATAAGAAAATGCCAAGAGCTATCAGTGGTTGCCCTGGCAACACTACTAAATTGAAGAGGGATGAGCCATCAGACGTTGCCATGACAATGCACTTGCACGAGATCAGATTCAAATTTCCATCTGACTAAGTGTGAAGCGGCTTCGGTGACGTAACAGGTAGCTTGCTGAACTTCTACGCCCAAGGTCGTGGGTTCAAAGCCGGCCAAAGTCGTCGGATTTTCTAAGAGCGCTAAAAATCCCTCACTATGCTTTCCTTTGGAGGGGAAGTTCCAACGTTCGTTGCGAGTTGCTGGTTGCGGTGGCATCTAGTAGCCAAGTTCACAGCTAGGTGTCGTTGACGGTAGTATCTGGTAGCAACATTAGGAACTACTGCTTGAAATTGACCGTCTGCAGTCCTTACCTGAATTACAGACTAATACATCCATCACAATTCACACCGTTTATCAGACAGATTCTACACTCACCCAAAGTACACGGGGTTACATGACCACGTTGTCGCAGGCCCTAAACTGAGGAACCAACCAAAATCTCTGCGGGAGATATAATTTTGCGTGAAGAAGTAACAGACCGTTACATAGTTACACATCAGTGTCGAAACCTTGCATAAGGACAGTGTGACCACAAGTATAAAAAAATGGACTCCAAATGACAAGAAGGTTACCGTCATCATAAAACAATAAAATGTTTAAAATATGCATAAAATGACGAAAAACAAAGTTAATTAAGCTCCAATTATAAAATACTTTCTCGCAATAAATGAGGTCCCATCCTTCTACGAAAACCTGCATATTCTGCCTATTTTCGCCTATCCCCAAGTTTGTCCGGTGAAATCTACCTCCGCCTTCCGGCGTGCCGAGAGGACTTTTTTTTGTCTAGATCTTGTTCTTCTACCAACCAGGGGCAGATGACCTAGCTGTTCCGTTAAAGACTCAATAACCAACTTCTACTGGCCTTGACATCCTGCCAGTATTTCTTAAATCCATCGATCAATGATTTTTTCGTGCTTCTGGCAGAGGCCCTCTCAGTCTCCTGGGCTCAGATTCCACTTGAAAACCCTGATTGCTTTTAATCATTTCTTGAAAATCAAATCTGTCGTGGTTTTTCTTTTCTGGAATACCACTTTTGCATCAGGTCCAATTATTAATATTGTTATTATAATTATTATTATTATTTTTATTATTGTAATTATTATTATTATTTCTTCGATCTCGGCCATCTATAGACCACGTAAAACAACTTCCTTATGGATTTTGTCTCCTTTCTTGATTTCATATTTTTCCAAAATTTCTTCATCCTAGGACTGATGACCTCGTTGTTCCGCCCCTCAAAACAACAATAACTATAACACTATCTTCACTCTTTCACTGTGTTTTTTCCTTCTTTCATCTGTCCAAACTGCTCCGCGCTTTTTGTCGATTTTGCTGAAATCTCCAAATGTTCTTATCTCATTTCAAAGTGTAAGCCTGTCTAGAATAGCCCCGACTACAAATACACACACTTGAACAGCCGTTACAAAGACACAAGTTATCAAATTGAATCACACACACCCACGTATATGAGGATACATGACCTCGATATTAAGAAGTCGCTAAATAAATCAATAACAACTCATACTGCACGGAAAGTAGAAGTAAAAGTGGGAGGACTTTTCTATCGAAAGACTCAGAATTCAGTTCGCAAGTGAAATAGTGTTTGAAGTTTTGAATCTCGATAACTATTGATATCCAGCCAGGAGATGGCAGTTGAGTTTGAACTGCAGAGGCCTTCCCGCTCACTGCGTATCGCGCATTCCAAAAACATTTATGTTGGTTACTACTTGCTTCACTCACTCAGCACATTCCTTCTTTCACTGTCTGAGTGTCGTCTGCTGCAATGACAACCATTGACATGCGGGAAGCCGATATATTTAGGTTTGGAATGGGCGGGCCGCGCATGGGTACTGCAAGACCCCCCCGCACCCCGTCACAGCGTGTTGAACTGCCATCTCCTGACGCGATATCAATAAATACATGAGGAGATGATTTACCATTTGTACGCGTCGTTTCTCGTGTGGCATCTTAATACCGGGTCATCAATTTAAGGCTTCAAGCGTGCGCTTGTGCAAGTAATTTGATGGCGCGAGCGTACGCATGGTGGCGTGAACAGCAATGTGCTCACACTAAATGCAATCAGGTGCAAGTTAATTATTATAAACAGGTCAGTCGAAATGGAGATGTCAGACGATGAGGATATTGTTTTGGAAAATGGTGTTTTAACGTTTTTACAGTATTTTTGGATGAGAAGGAAATCAGGGAAGAGTGGGTGAACGAGTATTTTTTGGACAGAGGAAGATGGGAGTATGCACGAATATTCAACGATTTGTTTAGACAGCCTGATAAGTTTTTTGAATACTTCAGAATGATACCAGACACTTTCTACTATATACTGGACAAATCGGTCTTCTTCTTCTCACGGCATCGATAAGCGTTTCCGTACCCATCATATACTCGTAAACACACAAATCAAGAGCGCGCGCGCGCCACCAGATTACTTGCAAGAGCGTGTCTCCAATGTGATCGAAGCCTAAGTCTCCCCTCCGATACCAATCAAGGCTCGAGAAGCTATCGCACTGACACCTGCTCGCTGGCTGAACTAGCACTTCACTATCTTACTACAGCGGAGATACTGACAGTTTTTTGCAACATTGCCGGGCTCAGCACGCGTGTTCATTGGGGAGATAAGACTGCGCCTGCCCAGAGGGTGTTGGCCTGCCAGGGTCACCTTTACCGACCTAGCGGTGCGTACAGGGGGCATTTAAAATTATGACCCTGTATATTAAAAGATATGTGCCAAGTATTATTACATAGCTTGTATCTGATTAAGAAAACAAGGAATGTTGTATATTATGTTCAATTCACGATTTCTTTTATTTCTTAAACATCGGTTTGGAGTTGACGTGCATGTATCTCTTCAAAGAGGCTTCAACGTTTTGATTCATATCGTTCAAATGATATTCTGGTGATAAATGTAGTTGGGCACTGCCTCTTACAGAGTTACGGCTGACAATTCGTTGATCGGTTTCAAAGAGCGGGGATTTGATTTGGTTCGGAAACGTTTGGTTCTAGGGCCTCAAAATGTGGTTTCGGTGGGATCCTTGTGGGACCTGCCGAGTATTCTTTCTCGCACTGAGGGGCGTGACATGAGCTACGTCTGGTCCTTTTACGATAATTTTGATATTTTACCTATTTTAGCCAATCCTTGTGAGTCAAAGGGCTGACATCAAAAGAGTACCGTACAGTATATTATATTTAGAAAAAAAAAGTAGTTCTGTGTTCTTCACAATATATGAACTACATGTTCATTAATGATTTCAGCCTGATCGGTTGTGTAGATTTTGCAAAACAGAGTAACACAGCCATACATAGGCTACATACATAATTACATAGAGACAGACATCTCTAGATTATTATTAGTATAGATTTAGATGGGTATGTTGCTTCATTTTGAAACATATAATAATAATGTTATTGGATTTGCGTCCCTTTTAACCATTTTGAAATACTTCGTATATCTTGGAATGGTAGGAATTGGGGGCTTCAATTAAAAATTAACACAATTCCTTATGCCGATAGACAATCTCGGGTCTTGAACACTGCGCTGTGTGTTTCTGTGATAAAATAACCTTCTTGGCAGTGAATTTGTTAGTGAGGGGCGTGTATTTAATTCTGACCATCTTCATAAATATAGTATCCGATTTCCATGCAGTTCGTCCCATTAAATAACACTCATAAATTTTGCATATCGCAATATATTAGGCAAGATTAGGATGTCAAATATTCTATGCATTGAAGTTTCCATCAGTCAGCGTACTACTTGTCACGCGTGTCAGGTCAAGTTATGGGAATTCGATCCAGTAATTGCCGTAAGTTCCGCACCTTATTGTGGAGTATATTGCGTATAATGCCGACAGGTATATGAGCTCTTTCCCAACACCCAGTAATATTACTTCATGAGCGTGGGACGCTTAACCTCATTCGACTCCGCGCTGCTTTAAGTGAGATGTCTCCTTATGATGGACTCATTTACAAGTAACTCTATTGAAATGGTTGTAGCATACATATTAGTCAGCTGTCTGTCAGTCAGTCTGTTAAGAAATAATCTTCTAATGTTATTTAAAAAATTAAAATTTCGCATTCATTCAGTCAATGATTTCTTTCTTTCTTTCTTTCTTTCTTTCTTTCTTTCTTTCTTTCAACAACCTGTCCCAAAGTGTACTTGCCACTTACACACAGAGCAATGCACAATTTTTATAGATACGGTAAACAAGTAGTTTTTGCTATCAAATTTGTCTACAAACATCGAGGGCTCAGATACGTTATTTTATCATATACACCCTGAATAGTTTATAACATTTATTACAGTGATATTCTAGAATTATTTTTCTAGTTTAAACATTTCATTCCAAGGAACAAAATAAGTTAGCAGTTAGTTCCATGAAGAACTATTTATTATAGCTTATTTTAATGCAATCTACTGGGCCTTTAGATCTCAACATTCTCCCGTCAGTTGAATAGATTTTCCGTGTGATGGATTAAATTGTTTTTGGTACATGACATACATTGCGATAATGTATAGGGTAATAATTTCAAACTCAAAGCTTCAAATACAAACATAATAGTCATTTCATACAATAAATAACAAGGATATTTTAAGATATCAAAATGGTCATACTGTTGTCTTAAACCAACGCTTTGATCGTTGCTAAAAAAAACACTGATAGTCAGTCTGAAATACTAGACTTTATATCATTTTAAATGCTACAAATGCTGCGTGAACTCAAAGTCCGTTGGCAAAAAAAAAAAAAAAAAAAAAGCAATCTCACCGGAGTGCGCGGGAAAAGGAGGAAGCTCAAGCAGTACTATGACGTCACACACCTCAGTGCATTCTCGGTACATTTCGTCCCATCACCATAACGTAACGCCAGACCCCAGCGCAGTCGACATAATCATTTAAAATGCTAAACTTACTCAAATCAACACACACCTCCAGCATTGGAAAACATGTGACCAAAGTAGGGGGCTTGAACTTTTAATCGATTAATATCAGTTATCGAATAATCGATTAATCGAAGCAGAAAATTCGATTAATTGCTAAAAATTAACGATTAATCAAGTGTGTGTTTAATCGATTGGTCTAGTAATTGATTGATTTATCGATGTACGACGCTCCTTTCACTACGCTCTAACAGATATTTAACTAATTAAAATATATTGTATTATATATTTTTAAACAATGTACCTTCATTGTTAAAACTAGGCTAAAACAAAGTAAAACAAAAAAGATCCTGTCCTAAATTGTAAACATTGAACAAGAATTGGAAATCTTTGCAGAAAACTCTTCGTTACCTTTATTCGAGACCAACCCAATTTGATTGATGTTTGTCCTTCCAGTGTCACTGACTCTTACAGTATTAGATAAACAAGGAAGGACACTTTGTATATTTAGACAGAAGGTAACTTTAGTAGATTTCTATACATAATTCCGAAAATAAGCGTAATTCAACTTAAGCGATAACCTATCATTTAAACTTATTTTCTTATCTCCTGTCTACTAATTAATTAACAGATTATTCGATTAGACGATCGATCTATTATTCAGTTAGTAGATTAATCGATTTAACGGTCGGCCAATTGATCGATTAATCTCGTTCGATTAATTTCAAATTATTCAATTAATCGATTAACTGAACATCGCCTATTACCAGCTCTAGTCTAAAGTCACATGATGGGGTGCTATATGCAAATAGAGTTTTATTAACTTTCCAAAAGACCAGTTCAAATCCACTGCATTTTTTAGCCTACTTTTCACATTTTGCAAAAATGAGGAAAAAGTAGACTTATGAGATCGGGCAAATGTGTGTCTGTCTGTCTGTCTGTCCTTCTGTCTGTCTGTCTGTCTGGCTGGCTGGCTGGCTGTGTGTGTGGGTGTGTCTCCCTATCAACTCCTAAACGGCTGCAGCAATCGGAACAAAATTTGGTAGGAGTAAAGATCTATAGTTTATTCAGTTGAAACTTCCCGTCAGATCAATACAAAAAATATTTGCGCTATTATTGCGCTATTTGGTACATGTTTCGAACCTTGTATACCGGTCCTTCATCAGCCCTTCACAAACAACAAATGGCCACACATCAAATCAACACTGAACAATCCAAAATGCATGCACACTAATAATACATATTAAAACCATTGCATTAAAATTCTGTACAAAACATATTAAAAACACATGTTAAAAATTCTAAGAGTCCACTTCACTTGTTCATAAGCACATGTCTTTCTGGTAGGAATCTTGTCCTATTCTGTTGTCTGCTTCCTGTCATGTGGGGAACTAGAATATTAATCCTATTTGAATGGTCCAAATGCGAAGACTTTAGGTACTCCCTTTTGATAGGAGACTTGTCCTGTTCTGCCTCTTGTCATATGTGGAACGGAAATAGAATAGTATTCCCATTTGAATGGTCCAAATGCTAAAGACTTTAGGCGCTCCCAGACTAAACCTGTAGTCCTCTGTTAAAAGAAAATTAAATTGATTTAGTGAATGGACTGAAGTAATGAATCTAATATATGATCAACCAGAAAAACGATTGCTATGAAATCCTTACCTCCCAGTGTGTGCAGTGAACCTGTGTGCTTTAAACAGCTGTTGCAACTCAAGTGCTGAGCCTAGGCGAGGCGAGGCAAGGCCACTAGTATTCCCATCGTAAAGATCTATACCAGAATATCTCACGGCCGTATTTGAAAATGATGTCAGTGCTACCAACTGCCGAAAAATCACAATTGAAATTTGAGCTCCATGTTGGATATCATGGAAGGTATGAATGGGGGCTATTCCAAAATTGACACACGTATAGATAACAATATTGCAGTTTAATTTCCAGGAGGCCATACATGGCAGTGTTACCAAAATGATTATAAGCCTGCTGATAGGTCCAAATTTTAAATGCATATAACCTCTACACTATCAATTGGATTTCAACCAAATTTCGTATGTGCTAAGTGTACATAAACAGATATGACTGAGCGTATTCGTAAGAGCCACAAGGGCTGCCAACAGTTAATAAAAGCTCTCAATGTTTTTTTTATCCAAATACCCATATATCAGAAAGTATGCAAGCCGACAGCTTTAAACTATGCACACGTTTAGTACCTGGCATTCTATATTAATTTGGAGTATCTTAAATAGGTCAGTGCTACCAACAAGATTCTATGCCTGCTGAGAGGTCCAAATTTAAATAGTCTACATGTAACTTCTATACTATCATTTGGATTTCAACCAAATTTCGTCTGTGCTATGTGTACCATAACAGATATGACTATGCCGATTCTTAAGATTAACCAGGGCTGCCAACTGTTAATAAATACTGTCTCTATTTTTGTTACCCTAATACCAATAATCAGAAAGTATGCAAGCCAATAGCTCTAAACTTTGCACACGGATAGTACTTGGCATTCTAGATTAATTTGGAGTAACTAATATAGGCCTACGCCAGTGCTGCCAACATGATTCTAAGCCTGCTGATAGGTCCAATTTTAAAATGCATGTAACTTCTATACTAACTAATGGATTTCATTCAAAATTGACACAACAATAGATCATATTATTTCAGATTATTTCTGACCAATACATGTATGTCATTGTTGCCAACATGAGTTTACGCGCGCTGTTAGATCCAAGGTTTAACTGCATGTAACGTCCATGCTATCCATTGGACTTCAACCAAATTTTGTATTCTGTACCTTAAGAGATGGAACTAAGAATATATTCAGTCACCAGGGCTGCCAACTGTAGTTCTCTATTAGGCTACATTATGCCAGGTATACTGTATTTCGAACTAATTAGAAATTTCGATATTACCAACTTAATTTCGTCATTATTCTGGATAGATACATATAGATTAATCATTGGCATGAATCTTAAATTTTAAGAAAAGTAGGATCTTTTGTTCGTCACGGAACTTTTTGTTTTGTTTCGTGTGACCTCCTGAGAGGTCTAGTGCAGGTCTTTCTAGTCGTCGCCCGTGGGCGACCTGCACGTCGGGATGAGAGATGGAATGGAGGAAGGCGAATGAAGCTGGGCAAGGATGTGGAAGGAAGCGGCCGTGGCCTGTCAGAAGGTACCGTCCCTGCATTTGTCTGGTGTTGAAAATGGGGAAACGACGGAAAACCATTTCAAGGACGGCCGACGGTGGGGCTCGAACCCACGCGTATACCGTGTCAGCAGAGAGTTTGGCCCCATGACCTAACACTGCGCTTTAGCCAGCGTAGCCACTGCTGTCGGAACCACTACAATGAAACATTACGTGCTAGAATACATAACTTTTCGTATCGGTTAATTATGATTCCTCCCGTAGGGGCGGAATCTTTCTGAGGTCATTTTAAGGAAAGTCGTACGCACAGCAAGTAGGCAAGAGAATTCAGTGTCACTAGATAAATACTATTCTGGTGATCAATTATACAAAGTTTCTCTTAGATTGCTTTAATTGAATATAGCAATAATTAATACATCCCAAAATTTCGGCCTGCCGACATCTTGAGTTTTTGAAAATAAATGAACAATGTTAGATGATGCTAGGTTGAGCTTTAAGTAAAGATTCGCTGTGCCAAATTTCATTGCGCTCGGATGATTAGATACAAATAGTCTCTTAAATGTTAGAAATTCGCTTGGCTGCCCATCAAGAAAGCTTTCGGTGGGAATCCTACCCACACATTTATATTTGTACTCTCGAGGATGAGTAAACATTACTCAGATCAGAATTACATTTCTGACAAAGACTGAAATTAAACGTGGAATCTCAAGGATGGCAGCCAGTAACGCTAACCACTACACCATAGGGTCGTTTTACTATATTTTAAGCCTTCTGAAGTAGGCAGTGGCACTCGTTAGCAAAAGTACTTAAATGCACGTGTTACGAGTTTTGCATATTTTATTAACATGTATTTAGAGCCTCCGTGGCTTAGGCGGCAGCCCGCCGGCCTCTCACCGCTGGGTCCGTGGTTCAAATCCCGGTCACTCCATGTGAGATCTGTGCTGGACAAAACGGAGGCAGATAGGTTTTTCTCCGGGTACTCCGGTTTTCCCTGTCACAATTTCATTCCAGCACCACTCTCCACTATCATTTCATTCCATCTGTCATTCATTTAATCATTGACCCAGAGGAGTGCGACAGGCTTCGGCAGCCGGCACACTTCGTATCCTCGCCGCTAGATGGGGGCTTCATTCATTCCATTCCTGACCCGGTCGGAGACTGGAAGCAGGCAGTGGATTTTTCATTAACATGTATTTCATGAAATTGAAAAGTCACTGGCACAAATTGTACTTATAGTCCTTTCCACTTTAGTCCACATATTATTGTGCTGGTTTGGTTTTAATTTTACTGGCGAAACCAGCTCAATTCTTCGCAGCAATACGACCAGATGACGAGTTGTTGTCGATTCATGTACCAGCTTGCGACATCGTGGTCATTCGACCCCATGTATGTATGCATGTATGTATGTATGAATGATTTGTCTGATAACCTGTGTCATTGTGGTCTCTGTAGTAGTGTATAATCAAATGACGAAATAACTAAATTAGTGTACACATTCGATCATGATCATATAGTACAATAGTACTAGTACAATTGAGTGGGTGAATTTTCATGAACATTTTTCTTGTAAACTAGGGCATATACAGTATATGAGCACTAATACAGTATAAAAATAACTTGACATTTAGAAGAACAATTTCTCAAGGTGGAAAGGGTATAGAAGAGCAAGATCCCTTTCCTATCGACCCCTGCAAGTGGGCTTCCTTCCACACAGGCACCCACACTAGGAATTCTCCTCCAAATGTGTTCTCGACAGCGCTATTATTCACCTTAAGAGCTCTGTAATTAGAAGCCCCTAAATTAATTGATATAGCCAGGTGCGTTTACTTACTGTTTTAATAGTACATGGAGAAACATACTTCCTACAAGGTGTAGGCTATTGCATTGTAGTTGTCAGTAGACATAGGACTAATGTGCATCGGCTCCACTTTCAGGGATCGAAGGGAAAAGGTTCTCGCTCTGAGAAATGTTTCTTCGAAGTTTCAAGTTATATTTTTATGTTACTGTTCGCAGTTTATAATGTATCTCGTGAAAACAACTGAGTAGCTATGCGATCCAAGAGGCAGATACGTTCGTCAAGAAAGTAAAGATTAATGGCGAAGGGGATATATCGCGCTGACCACACATCACTCCGCAATCTGCTGGCCATATGGCGTAGCAGCAGTCGCTTGGTAGACCGATGAGCTGTAATGCCACGCGATTTTTTAGCCTCATTTTGCAAAAATTAGGAAAAAGTAGACTTATGAGATCGATCCGGGAAAATGTGTGTGTGTCTGTCTGTCTGCCTGTCTATCTGTCTGTCCTTCTGTCTGTGTGTATGTGCAAGCCAACGGCTCTAAACTTTGCACACGTATAGTACCAGACATTCTACCTTAGATTGGTGTAACTTACATATATCAGTGCTGCCAACACGATTCTAAGCCTGCTGATAGGTCCAGTTTATAAATGCATATAACTTCTATACTAACAAATGGATTTCAACCAAATTTCGTATGTGCTTTTGTATCATAACAGTTATGACTATGCTTATTCGTAACAACGAGCAGGGCTGCCAGCTGTTAATAAATTGTCTCTCTATTTGTTTAATCCAAATATCAATATATCAGAAAGTATGCAAGCCATCAGCTCTAAACTTTGCACACGTATAGTACCTGACATTCTAGATAAATTTAGAGTAACTAATATATTTCAGTGCTGCCAATATGATTCTAAGCTTTCTGATAGTTTCAATTTTGAATTACATGTAACTTCTATACTAAGAAATGGATTTTATCCAAAATTGGCACTGTAATAGATCGTAATATTTCAGGTTAATTCTGAGCATCACATACAGGATCTTTCATATAAAATAAGAACGGCGAGCGGCGGCTTTGTTATCCGCTGCTACTGTAACCTTGGCCGAGCTTGTGGCGTGCCACGGCCCCCTGCTGTAGTATTGAAAGCGCGCGCATAGGCGCATATACTGTACTTGGCCATGCAATAAACGTGCAGGTGTTCAGTCACCAGTCTGAAACTCAGAGGTTAACATGAGGCAGTTATCGTATATTTGTATGTAAAACATATTTTAAGTACGAGTCGGCTCGGCGGGTACGTGATGCATTTGTTCAGCAATTTCCTTCACTCTTATATATAAACGTGAAAGTCTGTATGTGGGTGGGTGGGTTGGTTTCGTATACAAATCTACACCGTTCCACCAATCTCAACCAAATTTTGCATACACATAGTTTAGGACCCAGAAGGAACCGCTGGCTACATGCATTTTCGATAGTCTTTCTCATTCTTCTTATTTCGGCCCTTTTGCACTCAAGCACAGGCTAATCAAATCATAAAATTAACTCATGAAGGAATGGCAAGGCAGGACGTTTCCATGGCAGCATAGCTCAAGTCGAGACACGGCCGACTGGAAGCGAGTTGCGCTTTACTTGAAATCCCGTTAGTTACTCAACTGCTCACACAGCACTGTCAACCGAGTATAGCATTACAAAGATTTGACACTATCTACTATATATTTGTCAAATACCACTCACTCACTCACTCACTCACTCACTCACTCATCACGAAATCTCAGAAACCACCGAACGGATTGGAATGAAATATGGTATGCAGCTTCCTCACGGACCGCAAACGCCCACTAAGAAAGGATTTTTGGATATTCAGGTTCTAAAGGGGTGTTAAGGGCGAAGACCTGCATTTCATTGAATAGCAATATCTCCCGATTGGTTTCATTGGGGGATGTGACAGTCGGCATTTAAACTCATCATTAAAAATAAGAAGACACGTGTCTGAGGGTTTTTCGATGTGGTGTATATTATGAGGTGAAAGGGGTGAAAAGTGGGGGTTGAAAGATTCCTAACGGAGCGTGTATCTCTTAAACGACATAGGCGAGGAGTGTGAAACTCAGCGGAAAAAAATCAGCATAAAAATAAGTAAATATGTGTTTGACCGTTTTTTTCATAAATCCAATATAAGGGGTCCATGGGGAGGGGTGAAATTCTAGGGGGGGGGGGGGAAGGAAAGAAAGTGTCCTAACTGATTGACTGACTGACTCACTCATCAAACTCAGAGGGAAAAAACTGCTTTAAAGTAAGTAAATAGCTGTTCGACAGTTTTTTTTTCATAAATCGAATTTTAGGGGTTCATGGGGAAGGGTGAAATTCTGAAAAAAGGAAATTGAAAGAAAATGTCCTGACTCACTCACTCACTCACTCATCATCGCCCAGCCAAAATTATTGAAGTTAGAAACATGACAGTTTGGGGATATGTTCATTGTATGTCGAAACCGTCTACTATGGGAGGATTTTCGGATATTCAGGTTCTAAAGGGGTCTTAAGCGGGTTAAACCTACATTTCATTGAATAACAATATCTCCCGATTGGTTTCATTGGGGGATGTGATACACGGCGTATAAACTCATCATTAAAAACAAGAAGTTCCGTGACGAACTAAAGAGCCTACTTTTCTTAAAATTTAAAATTCATGCCATTGATTAATCTATATGGATCTATCTAGAATAATGTCAAAATTAAATTGGTAATATAGAAATTTCTAATTAGTTCGAAATACTGTATACCTGGCATAATGTAGCCTAATAGAGAACTACAGTTGGCAGCCCTGGTGACTGAATATATTCTTGTTTCCATCTCTTAAGGTACAGAATACAAAATTTGGTTGAAGTCCTATGGATAGCATGGACGTTACATGCAGTTAAACATTGGATCTAACAGCGCGCTTAAAATCATGTTGGCAACAATGACATACATGTATTGGTCAGAAATAATCTACAATAATATGATCTCTTGTTGTGTTAATTTTGAATGAAATCCATTTGTTAGTATAGAAGTTACAGGCATTTTAAAATTGGACCTATCAGCAGGCTTAGAATCATGTTGGCAGCACTGACGTATATTAATTACTCCAAATTAATCTAGAATGTCAGGTACTCTACGTGTGCAAATTTTAGAGATATTGGATTGCATATTTTATGATATATTGATATTAGGGAAACAAAAATAGAGACACCATTTTTTAACAGTTGGCAACACTGGTTGCTCTTAAGAATACGCATAGTCGTATCTGTTATGGTGCACATAGCACATACAAATTTTGGTTGAAATCCAAATGATAGTATAGAAGCTACATGTATTTAAAGTTGGACTTCTCAGCAGGCTTAGAATCATGTTGGTAGCACTGACGTATATAAGTTACTCCATATTATTACAGAATGTCAGGTACTATACGTGTGCATAGTTTAAAGTTGTCGGCTTGCATACTTTCTGATATATTGGTACTTGGAAAAAATAAATTGAGAGCATTTATTAACAGTTGGCAGCCCTGGTGGATCTTAGGAATACGCTCAGTTATATCTGTTTATGAACACATAGCACATACGAAATTTGGTAGAATTCCCATTGATAGTGTAGAAGTTATATGCATTTAAATATTGGACCTATCAGCAGGCTTATAATCATTTTGGCAACACTGCCATGTATGGCCTCCTGGAAATTAAACTGCAATATTATTATCTATACGTGTGCCAAGTTTCAAATAGCTCCCATTCATACCTTCCGAGATATCCAACATAGAGCTCAAATTTCAATTGCGATTTTTCAGCAGTTGGTAGCACTGACATCATTTTCAAATATGGCCGTGAGATATTCAGGTATAGATCTTTACTCCTACCAAATTTGGTTTCGATTGCTGCAGCCGTTTAGGAGTTGATAGGGGGGACACACACACAGCCAGACAGACAGAAGGACAGACACACATTTGCCCGATCTCATAAGTCTACTTTTTCCTCATTTTTGCAAAATGTGAAAAGTAGGCTAATAAGAAGACATGTGTCTGAGGGTTTTTCGATGTGGTGTATATTATGATGTGAAAGGGGGTGAAAGGTGGGGGTTTAAGGATTCCTAACGGAGCATGTATCTCTTAAACGACATAGGCGAGGAGTTTGAAACTCAGCGGAAGAAAATCAGCATAAAAACAAGTAAATATGTATTTGACCGTTTTTTCATAAATCCAATATAAGGGGCCCATGGGGAGGGGTGAAATTCTGGGGGGGGGGGACAGGAAAGAAAGTGTCCTAACTGATTGACTGACTGACTCACTCATCAAACTCAGAGGAAAAAAACTGCTTTAAAGTGAGTAAATAGCTGTTCGACAGTTCTTTTTTCATAAATCGAATTTTAGGGGTTCATGGGGAAGGGTGAAATTCAGAAAAAAGGAAATTGAAAGAAAATGTCCTGACTCACTCACTCACTCACTCATCATCGCCCAGCCAAAATTATTGAAGTTAGAAACGTGACAGTTTGGGGATATGTTCATTGTATGTCGAAACCTTCTACTATGGGAGGATTTTCGGATATTCAGGTTCTAAAGGGGGTTAAACCTACATTTCATTGAATAACAATATCTCCCGATTGGTTTCATTGGGGGATGTGATACACGGCATATAAACTCATCATTAAAAATAAGAAGACACGTGTCTGAGGGTTTTTCGATGTGGTGTATATTATGATGTGAAAGGGGTGAAAGGTGGGGGTTTAAGGATTCCTAACGGAGCGTGTATCTCTTTAACGACATAGGCGAGGAATTTGAAACTCAGCGAAAAAAAATCAGCTTAAAAATTAGGTAAATAGGTGTTCGAACGTTTTTTTTCATAAATCCAATTTAACGGGGCCCATGGGGAGGGGTGAAATTCTGGGGGGGGGGACAGGAAATAAAGGGTCCTAAGCGATTGACTCACTCACTCTTCAAACTCAAGGGGAAAGCTGCTTAAAATGTGTTCCACAGTTTTTTTTTAATAAATCAAATTTGAGGGGTTCATCGGGAGGGGCGAAACTCTGAAGGGAAAACAAGATGTTCAGTAAAGAACATATAGCCTACTTTCTCCTAAATGGATGGGTATTGTTATAACTCTTTGTCCTTTTTAAGGAGTATAATTGAATGTTGGTTGTAGTAGCTATAGGGATATTAAACATGAATATGAGGTGCCCTTTGCTAGTGCTACCTCTGTAAAAAAATTCATTCAATTCGGTTTCACCGTGTTTGAATTGATCCGGGGAATAGATTTGCACACATTCATGGCCGCTATTTGCAAACTATTGGGCTGATGACCTTGTAGTCTGTCATAAGATGCTTTCCACAAAAAGGCATGTTGTTGCAAAATCCGGTAGAGATCAAATTATTAGGATGGTCGAAATTTGATTTAAGCTTTTAACATTTGGGTGGCCGTCATTCCGTTTCCGTCAAGATGGCTGCGATATAAAACATGACACTGGGGTGCCCTTTGCTAGTGCTACCTCAATACCAAATTTCATTCCATTCGGTTTCACCGTGTTCGAATTAATAGGGGTAATCGATTTTGACACAAAGATGGCCGCCATCCGCAAACTATTAGGCTAATGACCTATTAGATTTGTCAAAGGATGCTCCCTCCATAAAGGTATGTTGTTGAAAAATTTGGTAGAGATCGGATGATTAGGTTAGTCGTAATTTGATTTAAGCTTTGAAAATTTGTGTGGCCGCCATTACGTTTCCGTCAAGATGGCGGCGATATAAAACATGACACTGATGTGTCCTTTGCTAGTGCTACATTTGTACCAAATTTCGTTCAATTTGTGCTCACCGTGTTCGAATTGATAGGGGGGGACAGACATTCAGAGTACACACACTCACACACACACACACACACACACAGACTCACACACATACACACACACAGACAGACACACTTTTTTCTCCCTGTAGCGATCTCATAAGTCTACTTTCATTTTTTGCAAAAATCGAAAGTAGGCTAAAAATTGAAAGAAAATGTCCAGACTCACTCACTCACTCATCATCGCCCAGCCAAAAATATTGAAGTTGGAAACATGGCATTTTGGGGATATGTTCGTTGTATGTCAAAACCGTACACTAAGGGAGGATTTTTGGATATTCAGTTTCTAAAGGGGTCTTAAGGGGGTTAAACCTACATTTCATTGAATAACAATATCTCACGAGTGGTTTAATTTTTGGATGTGATACTCGGCATATGAACTAATCATTAAAAAAAAGCAGTCATGTGTCTAAGGGTTTTTCGATGTGGTGTATTATTATGAGGTGAAAGGGGTGAAAAGTGGGGGATGAAGGATTCCTAAAGGGGCGTGTAGGCCTATCTCTTAAACGACATTGGCGATAAATTTGAAACTCAGCGGAAAAAAAATCAGCATTTAAGGGGCCCTTGGAGAGGGGTGAAATTCTGGGGGGGGGGGGGGGAATCAGAAAAGAAAGTGTCACTTTCTCACTCATCAAACTCGTGGGGAAAACAGCTTTAAATAAGTAAATGGTTGTTCGACCGTTTGTTTCATAAATCCAATTTAAGGGGCTCATGGGGAGGGGTGAAATTATCAAAAATAAATGAAAGAAAATGTCCTGATTGACTGACTCACTCATCATCGCCCAGCCAAAATTATTGAAGTTAGAAACATGAAATTTTGGGGATATGTTCGTTGTATGTCGATAACGTCCACTAAGGAAAGAGTTTTGGATATTCAGGTTATAAAGAGGTGTTAAGGGGGTAAACGTGAATTTCATTGAATAACAATATCTCACGAGTGGTTTCATTTGGGGATGTGATACTTGGCATATATACTAATCATCAAAAATAAGCTGACACATGTCTAATGGTTTTTCGATGTGGTGTATATTATGAGGTGAAAGGGATGAAAAGTGGGGGTTGAAAGAATCCTAACGGAGCGTGTATCTCTTAAACGACATAGGCGAGACGTTTTGAAAATCGGAGGAAATCAATCAGCTTAAAAATAAATAAATAAATGAATAAATAAATAATTAAAATAAATAGGTGTTCGACCGTATTTTCATAAATCCAATTTAAGGGGCCTATGGGGAGGGGTGAAATTCTAGAAGAAAAACGTCCACTAAGGAAGGATTTTTGGACGTTCACTCTCATCGCCCAACCAAAACTATTAAAGTTAGAAGAATGATATTTTGGGGATATGTTTGTTGTGTGTCGAAAACGTCTACTAAGGAGGGATTTTTGGATATTCAGGTTCTAAAGGGGTGTTAACGGGGTTAAACCTGCATTTCATTGATTAACAATATGACACGACTATGACGCGAGCGAAGCGAGGCTAAAAATAAAATGGTGTGTGTCTGTGTATTACTCAATCATGCAAGTACCACTGGTCCGATTTACATGAATTTTACATGGATGTAGCTGATTTAGCTGGTTAACATATAGGCTACTTTTGATTTCAATACTTTGCACTATTTAAAGATGGCGACCATTTTAGTGACGTCACTACACCCTTTGTTTTCAAACTTTCATATTTCCATTTCAAATAAAAAGAGAACGCTAAGAAATAGCAAACTTTTGATGGCATATACGAGGTTTAAAATTACATTTTCTATCCGAGAGGTATCTCCAACGGTTAGCGAGTAAAACCTAAATTTGTGCTATAAAACACGGTCAACGCCGAGCGGTGTAGTTGGACAAAATGGTCCATCCTTAATCTCCCTCTGCGCAGCACCTCGCCTATCCCCTGTTTTAACTGTAACCTCCACATTTTAATTTATTTATGACGCGTAGCGAAGCACGGGTACTTCAGCTAGTCAGCTATATATAAAAAATATGTATGAAAACTTATCCGAGTCCGTCTGGCCGTTCTATCCGGTCGATTTTCTTCATTCTTTTTTAAATGAAAGGTATTCATGCACAGATTTGTTATCAAGTATTACAAATCACTTAACTTCCCCTTCCTCAAATTATTTGATATTTTCATTTTTTTTCAACTTTTTCCAACTTTGAAGCAATTATATCGCTAGTTATAATTGAGGTACGAAGGTGGTTTTCATCTAAGAACACTCAGTGAATCAAGCGCTGTCATTTGAGCTCTTAACTATTCACATCGGATGATTTTGAGGATAGTTATGAGTGAACATTCGATATTACATCTCATTTTTTAAACATTTTTTCTTATTGTTGCAATCATATCTTTGGTTCTAATGACGGAAATTTCCTATTACACTGGCGGTTTGTATTACAATCGACAAAGCGCAGAGTCAATCGCTTCATCGAGTTGGAATCTACTTGTCTGATCCTGTTTTAGGCCATGGAATGTTTTATGTTGCCTTATCCCGAGGAAAATCATTTAAAGATATAGAAGTAGTAATTTAACCTAAGGGTCGACGCACAGCGAACATTGTCTGGGAGGAAGTATTGTGAAATAAAGGTTATAAGCTATTACATAATGTCGTAATTTTTAAATTCCAATACTGAAAAATAATGCTGCGGAGCAGTACGGGGGCCCTAGTAAAATTTAAAATCAGAAACATTACAGTGGCAGAACTCACTCGAGTCAGCCAGAATGTGGTTACCAGACACAATGCCTGTATAACCCAGGAAGGACGACGCTTCCAACATGTTTTATAAGGTAATATTTCATATAGGATTGTACACACGCTTAAAGCAGCGAGCCGTGGCGCGCCACCAGCTCGGCCAAGACCACCGTAGCAGCGAATAACAAAACTGCCGCTTGCAGTTCTTTCTTTATATGAAAGACCCTCTATATGACATTGTTCCCAACATGATTTTACGCGCACTGATAAATCCAATATCAAACAGCATGTAAAGTCCATTATCCATTAGACTTCAACCAAATTTTGTATGTGCATTCTATACCTTAAGAGATGGAACTATGAATATTTTCAGAGTCTTCAGGGCTGCCAACTGTAGTAAGTTACTCTATTATGCTACACTATTTCAGGTGTATTTCAAACTGCAGTACTTAGAAATGTTAGTATTACCAACTTGATTTCGTCATTATTCTAGATAGGTCTATATAGATTGGCAAGAATCTTACATTTTAAGAAAAGTAGACTCTTTAGTTCGTCACGGAACTACTTGTTTCTCTTGAGACACGATTGTCGTTTGCTGAGCTGCATTGCATCTGCTCTCTCTCGTTGGTTTCAACGTGCCAATTGGCAGATTATTTCCCAATTATTGTCGCATTTTAATATGCTACACAGTGAACGTTTTGGTCTGTTAATGAACGTAGCCAAGACTAAACCGATTGTGTTTCCAGAAACGCTAAAGCAGGCCACCCTACACATCAACAGGCTGTTTGTAGATCTAGTATCGTCATTTAAATACCTAGGGACTCTATGGATAAGCAATGCCATTCCAAGATGGAAGTCTAATCCAGGATTGAGCAGGCCATCAGCATCAAGACCCTTTTTGCCAGTCAGGTTTCAGCCTCCTGCTCAGTGTCCGGTGTTGCGATGTTACGTTTTCCCTGTTCTTCTGCATGGGTTCAAAAGCTAGACACTTAATCCATCGTATGAAAACAGGATTGAAGCCTTTGAAATCTAATTGTACAAAAGAACAGATGCATCATAATATATCTTTCGCTTGCACTGAAAAGATTTATCCTTAATTGACTAGTTTCCTTTTGTCATGCATATTGAAAACCTTAAGCATGGTTTCATAAAAAAATGCTATGTCTCTACATCCGAACATCTGTGGGGAGACGTAGGAATTCCGGGTTCAAAGACCTGCACCGGTGGTATGGGCGAACATCTGTAAAAAATATTTCGAGCCACTGCCTTGCGCATAAGCAAAAGCATAAGCAATTGAATCGCCAAGCTTCGATAGGAGACGGCCTCTTAAGGAGAAGGATATGATACGCATATTCTTTTCCGTAAATCCAAATTTCTAAAAATAAATTTACTTTACAGTGACCCAAGAACTGTCGAGCCCGCCCCAATCATTAATGGGAAACTGCTGCTGCTGTTGTTGTTGTTGTTTAGCCTAGCGCTTGTTGGGAAATTAAAGTCTCTGCGCTAATGCAAACTCAACACTGGCTTTGAACAAGGCTTAGGTCCTACCTTGGCCGTCAGCGAACGTATCTCAAACGGACAATTGCATTTTTGTGGCTCAAAACTTAACTCAGACTAAACACGGAAGCCAAAAGAAACTCCTGCGTACAAAATTAAAGTATTTCATGTGATTCTTCTAGCCTAATTTTCCAACTTAGTTTAGTTCTGATTGTGAGGAAAATAAAGTCCATTGGTTGGTTGGTTCCTCAGTTTAAAAGCTGAGACAACTCGGTCATGTAGCCCCGTGTACTTTGGGTGTGTGTAGAATCTGTCTGATAACCGGTGTTAATTGCGATGGCTGTATTATTGTGTGTTACCTGTGATTCGGGTAAGGACTGCAGACGATCAATTTCAAGTAGTTCCTACCTTTGCTACCAAATGCTACCATCAACGACACCTAGCCGCGACCTTGGCTACAGATGCCCCCGCGACCGGCACCTGGCAGCGAAAGTTGGAACTAATAGAACGTTAATCAAATCTAACCTACAAATTTAGATTCATACAATTGTAGATAGTGGAAGGTTCTTTTACATGCCATAAATCTATGACATGGGCCCGCCGGCTTTACTTCCCCTTCGAAGGAAGGCATACTGAGGGATTTTAACACTCTTAAAAGATCCGACGACTTGGCCGGGTTTGAGCCCGCGATCTTGGGCATAGAAGTTCAGCATGCTACCAACTACACCACCGAAGCCGCCAAAATGAAGTCTGTAGCATACTGTATGTTTGGCTGTTCCATTTATAGAAGTGACACCCAAATATACTAAACTGAAGTTCCTCGAATAAAGCCTCACTGGCTCCGTTGCTATGGGCCCCTTTTGCCGATTATCGTAGTTTGGAGTATTCCTCGTCCCGCCTTTTGCCCGTAGCTATAGCTAACAGGCTTGTTTCTACGGCAGCTCTGCGCAATGATGGAATATTCTCACAAGAGATGCCAAAAACTTGCCTCTTTCAAGATTAAAGTCGTTCATTAAAACGTACAGTGTGTAAATACATTTCTTTACGAGTGATTGAGTCAATGAGTGTTCCATTGATTGATAATGGAATTTGTTTGACTGGTTGAATGACTTTCTACATTAATAATTAAATGAATGAACGATGGGGCGAGCGATGAGATAAAATCACGTAAGCTTACATGAGAGAGTTAGTGAGCAACATGGTCATAATTGTTATATCATTTTAAATACACGTCTTTGTAAAATGTATGAACACTATAAATATGTCAATGTACTTTGCGCCAGTAAAACATAAATTATGCATGAGGGGGGTTGCACTTTTTCACTAGGCCTTCTAGAATAATCTATCGCAAATTAATTAATTAATTAATTAATTATTAATAGTAACTAACAATAGCAATTGGAAATCAAAGGAAGAAAGAAAGAAAGAAAGAAAGAAAAAAAGAAAGATCTTGAGGAAAATTCTTGGCCCGATCAAAGACAAAGGTGAATATAGTCGACGGAATAACCATGATCTGTATACTCATGTCCAAAAGATCTCTGATGTAATGAGGAAAAGGAGAATTGCATTTTATGACCACTAACTTGAAATGAGACCTTCACGATTGACGAATCGAAACTTTACATATTTTAAAAGGAATAGAAGACCAAGCCAGCCTGGTTCGAAGAGGTAGAAAGTGACCTACAGGAGATGGAGATTACCTGTGAAGATATTCAAGAACACAATTCCCTCAGGAAAGAGCTAAACGACCACCAGGGTTTTCGAGAAAAACCCAAGTTGAAGGCGGGAATGATGTGGACGGAAGAAAGGAAAGAGCAACACCGGCAACGTATGAAGGAGCACTGGGCAAAGATCAAAGCCCAGAGAAGACAGTTGAAATGACGTGGACCTTAGTATACCCATATGATTAAAGAAGAAGAACAATAATATTTGGTTATTGATAATTCGCATCAGGGGATTGGAACATATTTGGTCATTAGCGTCGTGTGGTTAATTTGTCTGATAACCTGTGTTTCTGTAGTGACTGTAATAGTGTGTGTACCTGTAATTATTAGGGTGAGGGAAGGGGTAAGTAACCCGGAACTTGAAATAAGGTACTATCCCAAGCATTTGCCTGGGGGGAGTGTGGGAAAACTCCGGACAAAATACAAACTCAGCATAGCCGGTGTCAGAGCCGGGATTCGAATCTCCGGACTTGTTGCAGCGCCCCGTCACGGTCATGGTGAGCGATTTAGCGCGCAAGACTACGCCGTGGAGTAACCGATAATTTCTTTGTTCACTTTAGTAGATCAACTGTAAATATCGGGAGCAACTATCGAGTATTTTGATACAAGTGTAATGGTATTAATTCAATACCAAACAACAGGGCTCTTTCCATATACACATACGCATTGTGTTTCAGTAATATACACAAACATTTTAATGGCGTCAAAGAGTTTTAGTTAAGTTATCTTTACCTATTCTTTGGTTCTGTATTGGTGGCTAGCACTAGAGTTAAAGTAAACCCACCAATTATTTTTTAACATTTTCCGTGCTGGACATCACTCATAGGAAGGGACACGGACGGGGATGAGAAGACCGTGTGTGTGTCGTCATCGCCCCCCCACCTCCTTATAATTTTATCCAAGAACACCATCCTACTGGTTCTTTAACTAATTTGTAAACATATAATTTTCTGGAAGAGTGAAATAAGGTACTCACCCGGAATTTTCCTGAAGGGAGTGAGGAAAAAATAAGACTTTGGTCTAGCTATTGAGCTCATGCTGAATATCCGGTTCGAATTCGGCCGCGGGTGTGGATTTGTGTGTTATGTTTAGTGGTAATTTAGTGTCTTTTAATCATCTGAAAATGTTAACAAAGAAAGAACCACCTCCTTATGTAACCGGATTTGTTTATATTTTATTTTATCATCGTGGTGAAATGTAGGGTTGTTTTTTTCCGTTGTTTTAGGCGTCACATATTGAGCAATATATAACAGCAAGTCTAATAATAATAATAATAATAATAATAATGTATTGTATGTCTACCCCAACGGGGTCGGGGATGAGATGCGATGAAAGTCTTTGTGGCGGATAGTTTTTACGGCCGGATGCCATTCCTGACGACAACCTCATGAGTGGTGTTAATGAAAGATGAAATGAATGATGGTGAATGAAACTGGGCAAGGGTGTGAAAGGAAGTGGCTGAGGCCCATCAGAAAATGCCGTCCCAGCATTTGCTTGGAGTTGAAAAAGGGTAAACCACGGAAAACCATTCCAAGGACGGCCGACAATGAGGCTCGAACCGATGTCTACCGAGTCCACAGAGAGCTTGGCCCCATGGCATAGCACGGCGTGTTAGCGAGCGTAGCTCTCGCTGTCGCTAAGTCCAATAATGATATATATCGACTAATAATGTTATTATTCAATTTTATCACTGAATGGAGCGACTGAAGAAATGTTCATTTCAAAGAAAAATTAGCAAAAGACAAATCATAATAATTGTAGGCCTACATTTATTTGACCCTATAAGTAGTACATAAGCAATGTTTACTGTTTAATTTCTAATTAATCGATAAAAAGTATGTCTACGGCTTAAACCAGTTTGATTCGGGTCACCGGACATAACGTGACTCATTTGAGTGATGGCCAGGGAATAAAGGCCAGATGACCTGGCTGGTGCCACGTGATTTCTTTTCGGGGGAAAATTTCATCCCGCTCTCACCAGGATTCGAACCCCGGCCGTCCGGATGAAAGATGATCAGCTAAGGCAATGTGGCATCACGCTCCCCAATTTGTAATTTAGCGGAATAGTAAAACAAGTAGTTCCGTGAAGAACTAAAGCCTCTTTTCATATAACCTACTTATTTTAATTGCCACTATCGACATACAAAATTTCAGTTTGACTGCTGTAATGGATTCGTAGATATTGAGAACCCACTAAATATTGCGGATGGGCGCCATGTTGGATTTTTATATATGTAAGTCTTAGAGTTATGTACTGTTTCATGGAGAGTATTGTGTACGTGTAGTATTCAGACTTCATTCGCATGGTTAGGATACAAGAAGTAAAATCGAGATTTTAAAATTTCGCACAGCTGCCATCTTGTGGTTATGCAAACAATTGAAATAAATTACATGCCAGTGGATTAACATTCGTATAAAGATTTACTATACCAAGTTTCACTGCACTCGGATGGTTAAATTGCGAGAAACGTCCATGTGAATATTTATACTTCGCGTCGCCGCCATGTTGGTTTTGTGATCACCAAGTTATTGAAAGTCCTGTAGGTGAACTTATGTTCATAGCCCCTATGAACATTAAACAAAAGTCCTCTCGGCACGCCGGAAGGCGGAGGTAGATTTCACCGGACAAACTTGGGGATAGGCGAAAATAGGCAGAATATGCAGGTTTTCGTAGAAGGATCAGACCTCATTTATTGCGAGAAAGTATTTTATAATTGGAGATTAATTAACTTTATTTTTCGTCATGTTATGCATATTTTAAACATTTTATTGTCTTATGATGACGGTAACCTTCTTGTCATTTGGAGTCCATTTTTAGCCTACTTTTCACATTTTGCAAAAATGAGGAAAAACTAGACTTTTGAGATCGATCCGGGAAAATGTGTGTCTGTCTGTCTGTCTGGCTGTGTGTGTGTCCCCCCCTATCAACTCCTAAACGGCTGCAGCAATCAAAACCAAATTTAGTATGAGTAAAGATGTGCACCGGAATATCTCACGTCCATATTTGAAAATGATGTCAGTGCTACCAACTGCTGAAAAAACGCACTAGAAATTTGAGCTCCATGTTGGATATCTCGCAAGGTATGCATGGGAGCTATTCCACAATTGGTACACATGTAGATAATACTATTTCAGTTTAATTTCCAGGAGGCCAATAATGACAGTGTTGCCAAAATAAGTTTAAGCCTTCTGATAGGTCCAATGTTTAAATGCATATAACATCTACACTATCAATTGGATTTCAACCAAATTTTGTATGTAATATCTGTACATAAACAGATATGATTGAGCGTATTATTAAGAGCCACCAGGGCTGCCAACTGTTAATAATTGCTCTCTCTATTTTTTATCCAAATACCAATATATCAGAAAGTATGCAAGCCAACAGCTTTAAACTATGCACACGTATATTCTGACATTTTAGATTAATTTGGAGTAACTTATATACGTCAGTTCTACCAACATGATTATAAGCCTGCTGATAGTACCAATTTTTAAATACATGTAACTTCTATACTATCAGTTGGATTTCAACCAAATTTCGTACGTGCTCTGTGTACCATAACAGATATGACTGTAAGTATTGTTAAGAGCAATCCGGGCTGCCAACTGTTAATAAATGCTGTCTATATTTTTTTACCCTAATATCAGTATATCAGAAAGTATGCAAGCCAACAGCTCTATACTTTGCACACGTATAGCACCTGACCCTCTTAGATAATTTGGAGTAATTAATATAAGTCAGTGCTGCCAACATGATTCTATGCCTGCTGATATGTCCAATTTTAAAATACATGTAACTTCTATACTAACAAATGGATTTCATCCAAAATTGGCACAACAAGATATCATAATATTTCAGATTATTTCTGACCATCACACGCATGGTATTGTTGGCAACATGCTTTTACGCGTGCTGATAGATCCAGTGTCTAACTGCATGCAACGTCCATTGGACTTCAACCTAATTTTGTATTCTGTACCTTAAGAGATGGAACTAAGAATATATTCAGTCACCAGGGCTGCCAACTGTAGTGCTCTATTAGGCTACATTATACCAGGTATATTTTGAACTAATTTGATATTTCGATAATACCAACTTAATTTTGTCATTATTCTAGATAGGTTCATATACTGTAGAATAATCATTGGCATGAAAAGTAGGCTGTATAGTTTTTCACGGAACTTCTTGTTATACTTGTGGTCACACTGTCCTTATGCAAGGTTTCGACACTGATGTGTAACTATGTAACGGTCTGTTACTTCTTCACGCAAAATTATATCTCCCGCAGAGATTTTGGTTGGTTCCTCAGTTTAGGGGCTGCGACAACGTGGTCATGTAACCCCGTGTACTTTGGGTGAGTGTAGAATCTGTCTGATAAACGGTGTGAATTGTGATGGCTGTATTAGTCTGTAATTCAGGTAAGGACTGCAGACGGTCAATTTCAAGCAGAAGTTCCTAATGTTGCTACCAGATACTACCGTCAACGACACCTAGCTGTGAACTTGGCTACTAGATGCCACCGCAACCAGCAACTCGCAACGAACGTTGGAACTTCCCCTCCAAAGGAAGGCATAGTGAGGGATTTTTAGCGCTCTTAGAAAATCCGACGACTTTGGCCGGCTTTGAACCCACGACCTTGGGCGTAGAAGTACAGCATGCTACCAGTTACGTCACCGAAGCCGCTTCACACTTAGTCAGATGGAAATTTGAATCTGATCTCGATCAAGTGCGTTGTCATGGCAACGTCTGATGGCTCATCCCTCATCAATCTAGTAGTGTTGCCATGGCAACCACTGATAGCTCTTGGCATTTTCTTATAATTCCGAAATCATTTTTCTCATCCCTTGGCGTAATGGTGGGTCATATCAAAAATTCTTTCAGACAAAAGTTTTAGGTAATTATTAGGGGAATATTGTCCATTTTGTACGGTTTTGATATTGTGCCTATTAAGAGAGATATGATTAATGTTTCCCGAAAAACCCACTTTTTCCCACCCCTTTGGTCAGTGGTAGGTGCTATAAAAACTCTTCAAACATAAATTTTTGGGCTTTATCCGACACATAGTATGAACTTAGAACGGATTCGATATTTCACATATTAAGAGAGTTATAGCAATATTTCACTTTTTCGAAAAAAAAAAGCCCCCTTTTTTCACCCCCTTCGACCGATTTAGCCCAGTAACGAACTCGACCGAGATTTTATAGGTATACATATTCGGTAAAAAATTCAAAGAGATTGGTGCAAAATTACGGCAGTTATCGTGTCCACAAGAAACTGAATACATATATATATATGTATATATACATACATAAATTACATATAAACTTTTGAACTGACGGTGGTTTTGGGGTCTGGGGGATGTGAAACGCGAAGATATGTCGAAATTTTCCGGAAGTCGAAACATGGTACCCATTGCAATAGTTAGCTTCCTAATGAAATCTACCTAAAATTCAATTTGATTGCTGTAATAGATTCATAGATATTGAGATCCGTCTAAATATTTGGGATGGTCGTCGTGTTGGATTGTTATATGTATAGGACATAGAGTCATGTACCATTAAAGGAAAATTATTGCGTAGGTTCTTTATTCAAACTTTCACTTCGATCGCTTGATTACGACACAAGAATTAAGAACTTAATTTTAAAATTCGCACAGCCGCCATCTTGAGGTTATGTTAACAATTGAAATAAATTAAATACCAGTGCATTAAAATGTGTATAAACATTTGCTGTACCAAATTTAATTGCGTTTGGATTATTAAATCGCGAGAAAAGTCTATTTAAAACTTTCAACTTCGCTTGGCCGCCATGTTCGTTTGGTAGTCAACCGGTTTTTGAAAGCCTCATAGATGAGCTTCCAGCAGTACCTTTTATCTCCGTACAAAATTTCAGGGTGATACCGGTAATAGTTTCAGAGATATAGGATGCCGGTGAAATATTTCGCACAGCCGCCTACTTGACGTTATGAAAACAATTGAACGAAGTTAGATGTTGGTGCATTACAATGTGTATAAACATATACTGTACCAAGTTTAATTGCGTTTGGTTGGTTAAATAGCGAGAAACGTCTATTTAAAAGTCGCAACTTCGCTTGGCCGCCATGTTGATTTTGTAGTTACCAGATTTTCAAAAGTCAATTAGGTGAACTTCTAGTATTTCCCTTTCTCACCTTTAAATATTGCAGGGTGATATCGGTAATAGTTTCGGAGATATTGAATGCAGGTGAAATATTTCGCACAGCCGCCATGTTGGATTGGTGAGGCGTAGGCCTAACAAAATTTGAAAGACACGGTCGGGGTCGTCCAGAATAGTGCTATGAACTTACCGACTTTCATTGAAATCGCTCCAGCCGTTTAGAAGTTATTAGGGACACACACACGCGCGCGCGCGAATCACACACGGACAAAAGGTGATCTCATTTTTTCATAAATGAAAATAGGCTAAAAATGTATGGCAATATTAATAGCTCTAAGTGCAACTGACAACCCGTCACTCGACTGTATCATGTGTTATAGCAGATACTAACTTCTGAGGAAACATCGTACGTTGTGTAGCCACAATAATGATTCAAACCCCACAGTCATAGAACGGAATGGAAATTAGCGTGCTTCAAATAACAGTGACAATAGGAGCATAATATGCCGTATTCTGTATGATGGATTGTCCGGTATATGTAGACTATCTCCACTTCTTTTTTGAAATGCCAGCTAAAGAGTTTTGCTAATACTGTATTTCAGCAATGTTATGGACAATCACAAGTGCTTTCAACCGGACGAGTACTGTAACTTGATTCAAGAACAAAGCCATGCGAGAACAGGGCACCCAGTAGAGCTTTCAGAAAAAGGGGTGGGGGTAATGTAAAGTTGCCAACCGTACACCTACAAATACTAGCCAAGCTAAGGCATTCTTCACGGTTGACATAGCAGCAAGTGCTTGGAGATCCTAAGTTTAATTCACGGCGATGATAGTAACCACTTTGAGAGTTACCCGATTGTATACGCAATTCATATTTTCATATTCATATTCATTCATTTATTTGCAATGGGGGGGTGTGTCCCCCGGTGGCAAATTGTATATACATAACAAATAAATAATTATACATAACAATTCAATAACAATTATACTACAATTAAACTGGAGTATTTACACAAATAGTCAGTCTTTTCTTAAACACACCTATATGTTTGGGAAAAGGCTCTAAGACTGCGGCAGGTAGAGAGTTCCAGTTATCAATGGCACGGTTTACAAAAGAATATTTACCATAATTTGTTCGCTGTGGTCGGCCCTTAACTTTGAAAGGATGATCGCTCCTACCCATGTAAGTGGGCTTTCCCAATCGTTTGCTAAGCTCACCCCATGCTGGTTGATTTGTATACGTGTTGTACATAGCGCAGAGTCTAGATTTCATCCTCCTCGCTTCCAGTGATTCCCACCCAAGTTTCTTTAACATACGGCTCACACTGCTCCTGGGATTAAAGTCACTGAGCACAAATCTAGCGGCCTTTCTTTGTACCATTTCCAACTCATTGATGAGCCCTACGTGATATGGATCCCAAACCGCCGAGGCATATTCCAGAATAGGTCTTACAAGTGACAAATAGCCTAATTCTTTAGCAGAGGTACTACTTCCTTTTAATACCCTCATTACAAAGTGCAGGGATTTGTAAGCTTTTGAAACTACACATCCTACATGACTACTCCATTTCATATCATTCCTTACGTGAACGCCCAAATATTTGCTAGAATCTTCTTCTACAAGTATTTCCGAGCCAATGTTATATTGAAAATCCTGCCTTCGCACTTTCCCTATTTTTAAGAGACTACATTTTCTTGTGTTTATTTTCATTTTATTTTCAATCGCCCACTTATAGACCAGGTTCAGGTCCTCTTGAAGCACTGCATTGTCTTGTGAGTCATGTATCTTTCGATATATTACACAATCATCCGCAAACAATCGGCAGTCACTGCGAATCCCATTTGGTAAGTCATTTATAAATGCCGAAAATAACAAAGTTCCGATTACGCTGCCCTGAGGGATACCCGACGTTACGGTAATTTCATCCGAGAATATGCCTTCGACTTTCACTTTCTGAGAACGACCCGTCAAAAATTCTTGGATCCATAAAATTACTCTTCTATCAATCTTCGTCGAAGCTAATTTATGGAGTAGCATGTCATGCGGAACGACATCAAATGACTTCGCAAAATCTATAACCACGGCGTCGACTGAAACTCCATGGTCTAACGATTTGCTAATGTCTTGAAAAAGTGATAGCATCTGACTCTCGCATGAGTAACCTTTCCGAAATCCATGTTGCCTATCATTAAACCATGATAATGTTTCCCACTGTTCCCTCAAGTAGTCGCAAATGAGATGCTCCATCTGTTTACAAACGACGGACGTAAGGCTAACCGGCCTGTAGTTGCCCAATTCAAGTCTGCTCCCTCCCTTAAATATTGGGACTACCGTAGCTCTTTTCCAGTCATCTGGGATTTGCGCATTGTTTATGGACACATTAAACATCACCTCCAAGTATCGTGCCACGGCCCTACCTCCTAGTTTAAGTACTTCACTAACAATATTATCAGGACCCTTTGATACATTGAAACGTAGTTTTTGTATTAGCTTTACAATTGCTGACTGGTTTATTTGGAACAGGGGAGCCCCTGATTCGTCGTTAAGGTCCAACACACAGCTATTGGATTTATTGAACACACTACCGTAAAAGACATTTAATTCATTAGCAATGGCCTGTTTCTCAGTAATTAATTTACCGTCACCGGACATTATCATCGACAAATTATTTGAATTTCCCTTTCTTCTCCTAACATAACTGTAAATTTTTTTCCACCCATCACCTCCCGAACCAAGTAAACCTTGCATATAACTGTCATGAGCAGCCCTCTTTTTTAAGACGAGCTCTCTTGATAAGGACTTAAATTTAAACATATACTTGTCACTATCATGTCTTTTATTGTATAATTTCCTAATTTTCCGTTTTAGACTCCTAATTTCTCGTGTGTAATACTCAGGATCTGGGTTTTGTTTCAGCAATTTAAATGGGACAAATTTATCAACAGCGCTATTTAAAATTTTCAAAAAGTTAGTCCACAGGATATTAATGTGATTTCCCTCCGATGCCCATCCTACAAATAGCTCATTCAAATACCCCTGAAACTTGCCATGATCCGCCCTGCGATACTGGAATATGATCTTTTTTGCTACATCAGAGTCTAATTTTGTAATGTCACCATATCTAATATTTAATTCAACCCCAGAATGGTCACTAATTCCTGGTACTTTCAGACAGTTAATATACAGCTCTACATGCCTTACGAGATAAACATCTAAGGTATTATTGTCTCTAGTTGGGAAGTCAACTACTTGGGAAAATCCCCCCTCCCTTAAGAATTTATTTGCAGCGCTCTGAGCCTGACCACAGCTAGTTGACTCACCAGACCAGTCTACTTTGGGGAGGTTTAAATCTCCAGCAATTATTATGCTCTTTTTCATAGCATTACCCGTACAAGTTTTATCATACAGTGTTTCGAGGAGAGAAAGGTTATCTTTCGCCCCTATCACCTGAAGAGGGAATTTATTTCCTTTATCCGAAATTTGTACACATAACATTTCATGATCCATATCAGCCCACTTTAAGAAACTAGCTATATTTTTGCGCACACAAATAAATAGTCCACCACCTCGCTTCCCCCGATCCCTTCTGTACATCTCGTAGGTCCCTTGAATTATTTCGCTACTATTTATGCCCTCATATAACCAAGATTCAGTTGCAATGACAATGTCCGGAGAATACGTCTCTACAAGATTCCAAAATTCAATTAATTTATTTCCTCAACTCTGACAATTAACCTGCAGTAATCTTAGAGTCTTACCTCCGCAGCAAATATCTCGAAATAGCTCCTTCTGTTCCCATCGGCTGGCAACCTCTGCACCTGCTCCTCCTCACAAAAGCCGGCACGAACCGATGATCCTGTCATGTAGGCTCCCTAGATTGAAAGCGCCCCGTCGATTTAGATGCAGCCCGTCTCGGGCGAAGTCACGGCCACCAATCCAGCAGTCAGCTTCTACGTACAGTAATCCCAGTTGTGCACATACCCAGTCCATGCGGTCATTTACAGTCTTAACTCGCCTCAACGGAACATCTCCCCGCCGAACAATGCCACTCATTATAATTTTTGCATTTCTAAACTTGCTTTTAGCTTTTCTGCCTAGTTCGTAGAGCTCCCCCATGATGTAATCAGCTGTAGCCCTCTTCTTCAAATCGTTCGTCCCAACATGGAGCAACAACACTTTAACTTTGTCACAGTCCTCTACATTTGCTTCTTCCACTTGTTGGGCAAGCTGGTCAATCTTAATCCCCGGGTAACACCGCACTTTCGCACCTGATTTCCTCGAGATATTCGCACTCCATCGTATCATAGAATCACCCATTATGATAACGTCATCCCTCTTCCACATTGATCCCAGTAGAAAGCCGTTCAGTCACATCCTTCACCGTTTCTTCTGATTCACGAAGCTTTGCTCTAAGTTCCTGTATTATTTGATCCTTTGCTTTGATTTGCACCCTCAAACTGTCCGGCGTATCACATACTTTACAAAACCAATTTCCGACATCACAATCCTCCTTCTTGACCTTAATACAGCCGAAGTGAAACCATTTCTCACATAGTCCACACTCAACACCATTCTTCAATGTTTTACTGCACGTCGAACACTTTAAAGATGCCACTGGATCATTTGCCTGATTCACATTTGGAGTAACAGGCCCTGGATTCACTTCCACTCCACCAATAACTAACAACGCAGCTATCACTAGGGATATAAACCACAAGTTACTAGGTCCCGTACGCACACACAAACACCGGAAATCCCGACTACCCTTCGCATACCACAGCCCGATCCTCGCCCGATAACACTCCAGAGAACACCCCATTTCAGCACACCTGAGAGCTCGGGAAAAACACGACCTTTCACTTTGACTGATAACTGATCACTACAAGCAATTGTCAGGATGGTTCCTTATTTCACTGGGAAATTGTATCTGTACTAAAGGAGTGTGAATCATTTGAATTCAAGTCAAGTGAAGTTACAATAATTCTAGGTACCGGTACTCACACTTGTTTTGATCACTTTTGTAAGCGTGGAACTGGCTATCGCTCAAATGAAGAAACCTCCTCGTAAGATAAAACTGAACTTGTGGTAGTCGTTTGAAAGCTATGTAAATATAGCGAGTGTTGCACGTTCTTGTATTAACAAATTAATAAATGAATAAATAAGTGAATGAAGAAATAATTAAAATAATAAATGAAAAAATAAATAAAATAATAAATGAATAAATAAAAGAATAAACGAATAAATTAATAAATTAATAAGAGAACAAATAAATAAAATAATAAATAAATAAAAGAATAAATAAATGAATACATTAATAAATAAATGAATAAATAAAAGAATAAACGAATAAATGAATAAATTAATAAGAGAACAAATAAATAAAATAATAAATAAATAAAAGAATAAATAAATGCATTAATAAATAAATGAATAAATAAATGAATAAATAAATGATTAAATTAAAAAATAAATTAATAGAAGAATAAATAAATGAATAGATAAATGAATAAATATGTTAATAAGTGAATAAATAAAAGAATAAATAAATTAATAAGTGAAAGAATAAACAAAATAATAAATAAATGAATAAACAAATTAATATATAAATGAATAAACCTAATAGCCATGCGCGTGAATTTTCGTTTCTTTTCTTTTTCTTCGTTTAAAGGCTTGGGCATCGTGGTCATTTCAGCCCCGTGTACTTAGGTGTGTGTTGAATTTGTCTGATAACCTGCGTTATTTAATTAGTGTGTGTATTTGTAACTGAGACGGGGATTGGAATGGAGGCGACCGTGACTTTAAGATAGGAATATTTCAGAAATTTCCTCGAGTAGAAGTGGGAAACCACAGAAAACCACTCCTATGATGGCCAAGGTAAAAATTGAACCCGTCTCTTCTCAGTTTCGCCTCCTAGGAGGATTGGCTTTCATTAAATATCTTAGTATAACAATATTGAATAACTTCTTGTACGACGACCATGAGTACATCAGGCATATAGAATTTCAAATTATGCAACAAATGTCATTTACAAAAAGTGTCAACAGTACAGGATCCATTAAGGAATTCTTGAGGGTCACCGGAAGGAACTTAAGCAGATTCAGAATTATGATATTAATTACAAGTGATTGGAATCATGTTGACAATTAAAAAACGGAAAGTGTTTACCAGTTGGAAAATTTATGAAGCAGTAGTTTGTGAAATACGCAGTCGGAAGCCTGGACAGATTACACCAGTACTCGAACAGTTATTTATACACATCAAAAACGTTTTGCATATTCTTACCACATCGAGCAGCGTTGGTACAAAACGTCCTCCAGGAGTCCACAATTGCCTGCGATGTCACTGGACATGAACTGTATCGAACATGTCTGGGATATGTTGAAGCGTGCTTTTGCTCAGCGTCCACCCCCTCCCATAACCCACCAAGAGGTAATGGAGGCCACCGTCGAAGAGTGGGATCACCTGTCTCAAGAGGACCTGGACAACTTTATCTGTGGTATGCCACGGCGAGTAAGAGCCCTGCTGGACGCCCATGGTGGCCATGTTCCTTATTGAAACTTCACAGGATGGCAAGATTACAACACGAATCAGTCCCTGTTTAACAGGCCAAATATGTCTTCATGCTTGTAATTTTTTCACACATGATTAAAGTGTGCAGGATTTGTCAGAATGCTATCTCTTTTGTAATAACCTCGCCCACAATCCCACATACGTTGTGCATCATGGCAAACAAGTTTTATGCAAAACTTTTTTTTTGGTGTGGTAAGATGGGTAGATACATCCTGAATGATGAGAGCAAGGTTGCGATAGTAGAGGGCCATCCTGTAGTTAAGTGATGAATGGTGACACATTGGAGAAGACTTTGTCCCCAACATTTGATACAAACATTCTTGGAAAAAATTAGAGACAGAGGCCTGTAATTTTCTTATCGCTGTTTCATTGGTGTGACTTGGACACCCTGGTCATTTAGCTCCGTGTACTTGGGTGTGTGTAGAAGCAGTCTGATAGCCCGTGTTAATGTGGTGTCTATATCAGTGTGTGTATTTGTAATTCAGGTGTGAATTGGGAAGGAGGTGACTGTGGCTTTAAGTTAGGAACGATCCGGACGTCTGGCTCGAGTAGTGGTGGGAAACCATGGAAAACTACTTCGAGGTTGGCTGAGGTGGGAATCTAACCCACCTCTTCTCTGTGTTGCCTCACGAGGCTGAGTTTAGCTCATTCCAGCCCTGAGAACTGATTTAAATTTCTTGGCACAGCTGGGAATCGAACCCAAACTTCCGGGCTGACAGCCAAGAATGCTCGCCACTACACTACGAGGTGATCCTGTAATTGTCTACCTCTATACAGGAGTGATGTTACCCGATTACCATTTCCAGTAAAGAGCTGCAGCAACTCCAGAGATCGGTGATTGTAATCCCAGAACTGGTAGTGATCATCCTGAGTGTAATTTCCCCAGATTTTGCCACTCTCTCTCCAGGGAAATGCCAAGATGGTATCTTATTTCAGCCCCTTGGGGCATCTACCCCCAAACAGTTACCACAGCAACACGGCGTATCAGACAATTTGAACATACAGTCAAGTACATGGTGTTGATGACCAGGATGTCTCTAGCCCCCCAAATTATTTTTCAACAACAACAACAACAACAACATCGATCTCTGAACTTTCAGCTGCCTCTTACAGTAATGGTGCGCGACTTCACGGTGGCAAGAGGAAAGAAAGAAAGAAAGAAAGAAAGAAAGAAAGAAAGAAAGAAAGAAAGAAGGAAGGAAGGAAGAAAGAAAGAAAGAAAGAAAGAAAGAGAGAGAGAAAGAAAGGAAGAAATAAGGAAAGAAAGGAAGACTAGAACGAAAGAAAGGATGAAAGAAAGAGAGAAAGAAAGGAAGAAAGAAAGAACGAAAGGAAGGATGAAAGAAAGAAAGAAAGAAAGAAAGAAAGAAAGAAAGAGAGAAAGGAAGAAAGAAAGAAAGAAAGAAAGAAAGAGAGAAAGGAAGGAAGAAAGAAAGAAAGAAAGAAAGAAAGAAAGAAAGAAAGAAATAGAAAGAAAGAGAGAAAGGAAGAAAGAAAGGAAGAAAGAACGAAAGGAAGGATGAAAGAAAGAAAGAAAGAAAGAAAGAATGAAAGAAAGAAAGAAAGAAAGAAACAAACAAAGAGAGAAAGGAAGACAGAAATAAAGGAAGAAAGAAAGAAAGAAAGAAAGAAAGAAAGTATGAAAGGAAGGAAGAAAGAGAGAAAGAAAGGAAGAAAGAAAGAAAGAAAGAAAGAAAGAAAGAAAGGAAGGAAGAAAGGAAGAAAGAAAGAAAGAAAGATAGAAAGAAAGAAAGAAAGAAAGAAAGAAAGAAAGAAATAAAAGAAGGAAGAAAGAAAGAGAGAAAGGAACAAACAGACAGACAAACAAACAAACAAACAAACAAACAAACAGACAAACAAACAAACAAACTAAGAAGTGAGGAAGGAAGTGTTGCAGTTTGTTTACATATTCCCCCACCGCACCGTCTGCTTCCCCCTCTCGGTCAGCAGGTCAAGACAAACTGAAGCCTTACCTCCTTGAAGATGGTCTTCTGTGGTTTCCCATCTTCCTTCCAGGCAAATGCCGGGGTTGGTCCCTAACTATAGGCCACAGCCGCTACCTTCCAACTCCTCGTCCTTATCTTCCCACTCTCCTCCCCCAACGGTACTTGTAGCTCACCCATTGGGTGTCCGTCTCGAAGCAGCTACAAAACTGGCGAGCCGAACATGTCCTTGGACACTCCCGGCACTAAAAGCCATACGATAAAAATAAAAACTCCATTTCTTCAATTAGACAATTCTTGCAGTTCACGTAGGGATATGCGGCCTTCTGTCGTGCAGGTTACGTATTAAGAATCCAATCTCAAAGGTCCTGGGTTCGATTTCCAGCTCTGCCAAGAAATTTAATTCTGGTTTAAGGTTGGAATTGGGTTAGAATTGCCCCAGACAAATGTCGGGCTGCCATCTTCCACATCATTGACTTAATTACAAATACTCACTCGACTACAGCCATCACAACGGCACGGATTCCACGTACACAGCCAAGTACACGGGGCTACATGACCACGATGTCGCAAAGCTCCTACATGAAACAGCAACAAAAAATAGTTCTTATGCATATGGGCAACGAAGATGGATATTGATGTACCGTTCTTTGTTGGGTGTTGGATTGTGGCTATCCTTGCCAAAACGTCATCAGGTTTCTGTGCATGCTGGTATATTTGGCAGGAACCTCTGCACAATGCCCCCAGGTGGATACTGACTTCATAATCTACCTCATTCGAAAACATAAAGATCTTGGGTTGTTTAGAACTTAGAGGAAAGCCATGCTATTACAACATAACAAACAGATTGAGCTATTTTAATGAGAACATGTTGGAATCAATATATCCCGAATACTTTGGAAGTAGGTGGCATTTACATAAATTTACATATTTAAATAAAAAAGATAACTTCGTCAATTCCCACTTAGTGAGGAACAAACTAAGAGCTTGACATTTTGATTCTGTCTTGTCAGTAACATATCAAGGTTGTTGTTACTTCATTTTTGGGACCTGGACTATATTGGTCTCCACTGCAGGGCATTTTGTCAGGGGGAACGTGGGGGTACGCGTACCCCTTAAATATTTGAAAACCGTTTAAGAAAATATATTGGCACATTTGTATCTAGTCCGGCAAATATAACTTCCAACTTGAAAGTTCATCGATCAGCTGGCGTCAACGCGCTGTTCACAACAGCTGGAAGAGATTTCGAGTAATGATATAAATCGATCTATCGAATCAGATTGTTTTGGTCAGCAACTCTGCACTCAGCAGCATAATCGAAACAATAGGCCATATTATTTTCTGCTCGACAAAAGCTTTCTGTAATTGCTGCCTTATTCGAAGAAATATACTTGTTTAGGCAAAAATAAGTAACATACTCTAACAATCGTGAAAAGGAAGTTCTGTTCTTATAAGCACGCAGCCTAGTGTTTGGAGGTGGGCTAGGTTGTTAGTTTGCGCGTGTGTGTTAGTCGAGGGAACTATTTTACATCCACCCAGGCATCGAAAAAGCTCAAAGTTAATGAAGTAATGAGTTAAACAAATTGACCCAATTCAACCTTTCATTTTACATGTCAGCCCATAAAGTAATAACCCTGGGGGCAGATGACCTCGTAGTTCCGCCCCATAAATAACAATAACTAAAGTAATAACCAGACTCTGCAAATTACCGAAAATTGCAAGATCTTAATGTTTTGTCGACTATAACTGAGAGTACCACTTAAATTTTGTTTTTAAAAAAGCACCGCCTCTTCTGCCCCGTGCACTTGGCTCTGTATAAAAATACTAATAATGGCCTCGGTTTTTGGGTGCAAGCTTTGTTATTTGACGCCAAGAGGGCAGCTTACACGTCGAATGTTGTCGTTCCTTGGAGCGCTATGAAAGTCAAGCAGGTTAGATATCTAAGCTCCTTGACACTATAGCGTTTTATAGTAGAGAAATGAAGAACTTTGCGTTGGAGGAAAATCTCGAGATTAATTTTTCCATTATGAACACGGCCTACTTTCTTTAACATGCCAACAACGTATCACATGCGTGCCGATATTTTTGTCGCCTTTCAAAAATCACTTACCATGGCCAGGAGCGAACCTGTAAGCTTGTCCGATACGATAACCACTCACCCACCGTGGCAAGCGGATCAGTATTTAATTTGTGTAATGATTTGTATTTCCGTGGTGACTAAGCAGGGAGCTTCCTGGTCTGAGAAATTATGCCACCCACCCTGTAGCAGCGTGAGTAGCTGTAGTTATTAGGGTAGGTGCCTCAGGACTTCAATAAGTTGATTGCACCAAAGACTCCATAGCTTTAACTATTACATCAAGATATCTTTGAGGTTGCAGCGTTCGTGGTGTACTTTGTTCATGACCGAGCTCAGAATGCAGAGGCTAGGGTTCTAGTGCCAACGGTGTTCTCATTTACAATTCTTACCTAATAATAATAATAATGACGGTATAATGTTCCTCCTGACTACTGTGACTTTTGAGATGCCGAGGGGTGTCCTGAATGCGATCTTAAAACTACTGACTAGAGCATCTTTACATGCAAAGCGACTGTCACACAGTACTTACATTATCAGACCTAGTCAAGGTGAAAACAGAACAAACAAGTAGTTCGTGAAGAACTCAACAGCCTATTTTCATATATCATACTGGTTATTTCCATTAAAATTCGCCTCCCTATTAAAAGGATTTTCCATGTGATGTGCTAAATAGATTTTGGTTGACGACATATGTCTTCACGAACAGCATTACAATGAGAAATTATGTGCTACAATATATAACTTTCAGTATCGGTGATTGAGGCTCCTGCGCCATAGAGTTATGCACCAGAAGATGGAGATTATTGCGTTGGTTCATTATACAAATGTTCACTTCAATCGCATGATTAGGGCACACGTAATAATAACGTAATCGTAAAATTTCTCACAGTCGAGTTTAGGAAAAGAATTGAATTAAATTAGATGAAAGTATATTAAAGCTTTTATAAACATTTACCGCACCAAGGTTCACTGCGATTGAGTGATTAAAACGCGAGGAAATTCATTTAAATATTTTGTTGAATTGAACAGGCTTTTAAAGGTCACATAGGTGTACTTACCTTTGTAATCTCTATCGTCAAAATGTCATGGCGATATCAGTAACTGTTTCGGACATGTAGAATGCCAGTGAAATATTTCTCTCGACCGCCATGCTGGATTTGTGAAACGTATTAACATTTGAAACTCACGGCTGAGGTCGGAGTATGTACTTGTTGACTTTCATTGAAATCGCTCCAGCCTTTTAGATTTTATTAGAAAGACACAAACGCACGTATACGCACACATGGACATAAGGTAAACTCATAAGCCTATATTTCCTATGATGAAAATTTACTAAAAATAGCAAATGGGATTCTAAAATACAATTAATTCGATCGGGTTTGACAACTTTTATAAATCACAGTGTAACCAAGCCCACCCAACGTACCTGTGAATTCAGTTGTATCGATTGCTGTTGCAATATAGAGTTTCAAATTACAAAAAGACGTGCACGTGAATGGAAATTAAAAGAGAAGTGTAGGCGGTGAGAAATCTTTAATAACATTTGATGGTCCACAAAAGTGTGCGAATGTGCGTCGCTTAACGACCGACAGCGCACCAGTCTACATAGCATCGGAAAGTGGCAATCGCATTCTAGTTGAAGCTTGGCCACTGAAGCAAACTGTAGAACAGCCTGGTTTTCGTATCGCCATTAAAGGAAAGAGAGGACTCCCATTGTTAACTCTACGGAAGAATGTTTCCTGTACGGGTGCACTTACAGCTTTTGTTATTTATTTATTTATTTATTTATTTATTTATTTACTAGTTTAATTATTTACTTACTTTTTGTGTGGTTTTAACACCGTCAAAGATTAAGACGGGTAATCGAATAATTTCTTAAAATACTCCGTAATTACCGTAATTGCCGAAAACTAACCTGACTAACCTGTTAACTGGTTTTACACTGTTATCAATATCAAGGTCATAGCCTAGTTTGCTATGGGAGAGCACAAACATGTGATTTGGAAAGTGTGTAAGAATAGGTCTGCAAGACAAACGACTCGCGGATCGTAGCCCTTTCAGGGTGTACATTCAACAACTTATGTTTTCTTCTTTTTCGAGCGGTTGTTCCCAAGGTTGCGGGATTGAATCCCGATCTAGTTCGTTGGCATTGGTGGGTGTTTAAATGTGAGTGATCCGAGAGATTTATTACACATTAAGGATTCCCTTCTGGACGAATTCCACCCTCTCGGAGCCTCTAAAGATGCATCAGTTGAAAGAGACCTTAGATCCATAACCTTCTTCTTATTATTATTTCGAAATATTGGCGATCCAAACAATTAAGATTTCGCAGTGAAGAGTAGCTCTGAAGATATCAGTGAAGATATCAGTCACCAAACCGGTGACACAAGTCTTTGAGACATGACTTCTTGCTTCTTCCCACAGACTTTTAAGTGTAATATTTTTCCTCAATAACGAGGTGGAGAACTTCATAACACTTTCCTCTCATGATGATTGATTATTGTTAAAAATCTCTTAACTTTCACCCTATCGGCAGGAGAATTTCTTCGTTAGTAATCCTCTCTACCCAGGACATTGGACGCATTCTTTTGTACAGGTACATCTCTAAAGCATTGGTTCTACTTTCCATTGAAGGGTTAGGCCTCCATTACAGGGTCATAGAAGAGGACAGATGACACTAACAACAAAACACCCCAATGAAGAACTAAATGTTGAGATTTCGACGGATAAGGAATGTTCGAATGCTTACAAAAGAACTTTAGGCTGCCAACGTCCTGGATAATACTTCTTTCTTAGGATCACATCACTCACTCACAAAAGTTGTTGACAATTTAAACCTCTCTTATATCCGGTAAGCCTACGTGTGTAGCCAAGCACTCTTCGCTCCACGAATAGACTGGGAAGTTGCTCGTTCAGAGATTTTGTGGTTGTTGATTTATGAAGGGCTTCTCAAAATCGTGGTATTGTAACCCTGTGTACTTGGATGACTCTGTGTGTGTGGAATCTATTTGATAATATTTGTTATTGTGACGATATAATTAATGTGCATTTGTAATTGCGCAAGGATTGGATAGAAAACGGTGGTGGCTCTAAATTAGATAACATCCTGATATTTGCCTGGTGTCAAAGTGGGAGTCCAACGAAAACCAACTTTAGAATGATTAAGTTGGTAATCCAACTTACCAGTTCCTACTGGTAGTAAATTACGATGTCAACAAGTAGTTCCGTGAAGAACTATACAGCCTATTTTCATATATCTTACTAATTTAAATTGCCTCTATCGACATACAAAATTCAGTTTGATTGTTGCAATACATTCGTAGATATTGAGAACCGTCCAAATATTTCGGATGGTCGCAATGATGGATTTTTATATACAGTATGTAGGTCTTAGAGTTATGTACTATTACAGTATATGAAGATTATTGTGTAGGTGTAGTATTCAAACATCAATCGCATGATTAGGACACAAGAAATGAAAATCAGATTTAAAAATTTCGCAGAGCTGCCATCTTGTGGTTATGAAAACAATTGAAATAAATTAGATGCCAGTGGATTAAATTATGTATAAGCATTTATCGTACCAAGTTTAACTGCGCTCGGGTGGTTAAATCGCGAGAAACGTCAATTTAAATATTTACATTTCGCGTCGCCGCCATGTTGGATTTGTGCTCACCATGTTATTGAAAGTCCTATAGGGGAACTTATGTTCATAGCCTCTATCAAGATACAACATTTCAGTTTGATTGGTATCATAGAATAATAGATATTGAGAACCGTCTAAATATTTTGGTTGGTCGCATTTTGGATTTTATGTATGTTGGCCATTGAGTTATGTACTATTAGATGACGATTTTTGAGTAGGTTCATTATTCAAACGTTCACTTTGATCGCATGATTAATACACGAGAAATAAACACTTAATTTAAAAATTACGCACTGGCGCCATCTTGAGGTTATGTAAACCATAGAACTAAATTAGATCCCAGTGCAGTATGATATGTACAGACATTTACTTTACCATATTTCACTGCGATCAGACGGTTAAATCGCGAGAAAAGTCGATTAAAATGTTTCACATTCGCTTGGCCGCCATGTTCGTTTTGTATTTTGCAGGTTTTTGAAAGTATCATGGCTGAGCTTCTAGTAATACTCTTTATCACCGTATAAAATGTTAGGGTGATATCAGTAATAGTTTCGGAGATATAGAATGCCGGTGAAATATTTCGCACAGCCGCCATCTTGAGGTTATGTAGACAATTTAACTAAATTAAATGCCAGTGCATTATAATGTATATACAAATTTGCTGTACCACGTTTCATTGCGATTGGATGGTTAAATCGCGAGAAAAGTCTATTTAAATGTTTCAACTTCGCTTGGCCGCCCTGTTCTTTTTGTACTTAACAGGTTTCTGAAAGTCACATAGGCAAACTTCTAGTAGTGCCCTTTATCACCGAACACAATTTTAGGGTGATATCAGTAATAGTTTCGGAGATATGGAATGCCGGTGAAATAATTCGCACAGCTGCCATGTTGGATTGGTGAGACCTAATAAAATTTGATGAGCACAGTCGTAGTCAGCCAAAACAGTACTATGATCTTACCGAGTTTCATTGAAATCGCCTCAGCCGTTTAGAAGTTATTAGGTGGGGGGTGCACACACTCAGACACACATACACACACACACACACACACACACACACGGACAAAGGGTGATCTCATATCTCATAAGCCCTTTTTTTTTTCATAAAATGAAAATATGCTAAAAAGTACCATACTGGTATGAAATACATCCCTAAGTAAACCCTCTGGATCATCTCCCGAGTGTCACTAACTATAGCACGTGAATAGATGACAACAGAGCTCCATTTTGAGTCCAGTATTACTTCCGCTTCCTTGTGTCCCCCTAGGGGCTCAAAACTTGTGGGACATGGGTTGGCGACCACGGGACCCCAGATGAGTCCAGCATTACTTCCACTTACTTATGCCGGGCTCCTTTCAGTTATCTTTCCTGTCGACCTCTCTTGGTCAACACTTGTTCTCTTCCGACCCCGACAGTATTAAGGTATCCGAGGCCTTGGGAGTCTATCACTTTCCCGCCTTAATTGACCCTTGTCTCATCTTTCCTGATACCCTCATTCTTTGAGGTGACAGTCTTCTTTTTCTTTTCACGGTATCTCTGCCTTCTGCTCAAGGCCCTTAAGGAGGCAGGGTGTGTGCAGCCCTACCACTTTTGGTGCACCCTGATTAGTGCGGCATCCTCAGGAGTTCACGGCTGGTGAGTTTGGGTGTTGGCGACCCCGAGGGATTCCTGAGCTGGGTTCGTTTTTTGCCCTTTTTCTACTGACTTTGAGGCGGGCCCTCTCCTCTTTCCTACCTGCCTTTCATGGCTCTCCTTCCTTCCAAGTTCCTCAATCCTCATTCTTCGTGGATTGAGGGTATTTCTTCTTCTGTCCATGATTTATTATCATTTTTTTCTAGTATGCAAGCTAGCTGTTAAGCCAGCAGGTAGTTTAAGTTCTGATTCCATGCCATTATTCATTCTCACTATCAACCAAACCATTAAAAAAAACTGGCACTATACAGCCCATGACGGGCTAAGGCCGACCAAGCGACCGCTGCCCAGCCTTTCGGCCTGCAGATATTGGGGTGACGCGTGATCAGCGCGTCGGGTCCCCTCGGCCGTTAATCTTGGTTTTCGTGATCGGGGCGCTGTCTCACTGTCAGACAGCTACTCAATTGTCCTCACGAGGCTGAGTGCACCCCGTTCCAACCCTCACGTCAGTTATAAAATCCCTGACGGAGCCGGGGATCGAACCCGGGGCCTCCGGGTGAGAGGCAGGTGCGCTACCCCAACACCACGCCATCCAAACCATTAGGGGCCGATAAACTAGATGTAGGCCCTTTTAAACAACAATTATCATCATCACCTTCCTTGTGTCTGGTTTCTTCACTTCTCCATATACTTACTCCTGTCCTGTACCAATCCTATGGTGTGCCGTAATGATTCTCAGAGAGTTTAATTTCTCAAAGTTCATAGACTTTTCCTTTAGTTCTCCTATACCCACATTTTCAGGGATGTCATAACCCCTCCTCTTTCCGTCATCATGTGGCAAATCATCTCGATGTTCCAACTATCACCCGAAGGAATTTATAAGTCACTTCTCGATGATAGAGGTAGAGGGTGATAATGATGATAATATTTCATGTTCATCAAATATAGCGTTGTACACAAGCATAATAGCAGTTACTTGTTTCCAATTTGACCACTCACTGGTCTGTGTGTGGGTTGACAGGGAACTCTAAAGCCTTCCTGGAATATAATTTTTGTATAAGAAAGTCAACAAGCCGTATCCAAACATTGTGCAGTTATTTCCGACAGCCTCTTCAGCATAATATGATCGACGAGGCTAGTTCAGGTGTCGCATGTCACTTCCTGTACCAAATTAGTTAATAAATTAGCTGCCTTGCTAACCGGTCAACAATGCTCGCTAAGATTTATTTAAGATGCTAAGAAAGCTCTCCTATATGAACCAAACCGCATAAAGATTCAATAAATGAATACATAATAATCACAAATGTATTCACAATTCTGGAACTGTGGATAACACAGACATCAGCGATTATTTTCCCTAAAATCCGAGTGATCAGCAATATATTTAATTACCTTGTTATGGCACTAAGCACAGAGTCTGTTTTCATAATCAGCCCGGGTTCGATTTTACGGCACTACTGAGGAGGGTAGAAACGAGGTCTACTCAATCTCGTGAGGACAGGTGCTCGACCATACAGCTCGGTGCACAGCAACTGTTCGGCTGGGAGCTGTTTGACCATCTCCCGTACAGTCCTGATCTTGCTCCCAGCAATTTCCATATGTTCTTGCACCTCAAGATTGTCAAACGCTAGTTCCATTCCCAGGTAACAGACTTCTACGACACAGGAATACAAACGCTGATCCCACGATATGACAGATGTCTCAATTCTGGAGGTGATTATGTCGAAAAATAGCTCAAACCTTGCTGTAACTGGTGCCAATAAAATTTCTCATGTAACTATGCTTTCTGTTTTATTTAAACAATATGGAAACTGAATTTCTGAGTGGGCCTCGTACATAAGTACTCGGAAGACATTTTTTTTCTCAAATAAATATATTGCACGAGTAATGGAATAATTGGAATAGTGTTAGAATGCTATTTGTTCCTACTTCAAGCTGTTTTTATATCAAGATTTGTTTCTTTCGCGTTTAACATATTTTTGTAACAGATCTGGTTTTTCTAAATTTTAATGTTTGTTTTTTAGCCTTTATACTATTTTTTTAATGAATTTGAGAACAACCTTTGTTTATGGTAAAAAAATATATATGTCTTGCATTTCTATTCACTGAGAAAGGCCACAATATGGCCCCGGTGCACTAAAGAGTACAAATTAATATTGACTTAAGGTTCTTAACTTATTATGCTATTTGTTATTTGTTGCCTGGTAGATACTTTTTAATATAAAACAGAATATATCATTTTCTTACCAAGAGCAATATTCAATAATACCTAAAGATACACTCTTTCTTTCGCCTTTGATCAGTCTTCTCAAAATAAATACACCAGAATTTAGTGTGGCATTCTTACAACCGAGGAGGTATCATAGCACAGTGGTCAATCTGCTTGCCTCTCTCCAAGGTGAACCAGTTTCGATTCGAGGTTAATGCATCTGAGACGTTCGATGTAAAATGTCACATCATGTAGTTCGGATTTAACGTAAAAATTGTGTCCCCTGGCTTATGATCGTGAGATTCCTTCCTTCCTTCAGTCGATCACTTGCCAAGTCCGCAATACTTCAGCGCTTTACGTGCTGCCTATGGTGCCAGGCGTGCAGTCATCTCTTTGTTCCCTAGCTGGTTGCACACGAGTCAAGTTTAAGTGCTTTGTGAAAAATATTATGAGATGACTACTTTTGAGAAGTTTACTTTCAGCTTGTACTCCTTTTGATATTAGTGGGGACTCGAGGACTTGATACAGGCTCTGGCATAACATTCTACTCAAAGTCACCTTGTAAGATCAAAGGCACGCATGCGCGAAATTGCCTGATCTCGTCTAAGAGAACTGCGAGGACTTAGTAATTGAATTGACTTAAAAACTCGGTGGACAACTTAGATTAAAGCCATTCAATGTCTTCTCGCTAGCAGGCGCGTACTTATAATGTAATAAGAGTGTGCTTCAAATACTTCATTAGACTTCAGTGGGGTGGTAGTCTTTCAATGAGCAGGGACCGCTTACATAAATTATAGCGCCCTTTCATACATCCCTGTAACTATACAGGATGTATGCAAACTGCTGCTGTCTTCGAAGACCAGGCAATAATCCTCGGTGACATACCCCGAAAGGAGCATCGAACTAAAACGAGGGAGAGGCACAGAGGCTAGATTTCTTGGAGGTCCAGGTTTGATTCCCGGCTCTGCTAAGATATTGATATGGTTGATGGCAGGAATGGGATACATTCAGTCTCGTGAGAAGAGGTGGGTTCGATTCCCAATTTTTAATTTCATACGATGGACGGCGAAGAAAAATGTGAAATCATGTAAGTTAATATACTGCTCAAAAAAATTAAAGCACCACTTTTTTCAAAGGCCACCAAATTTTGAAAAGTTGACCTACAAGCTCGAAATCTCAGTATGACGTTTGTCCTGACGCCTACCAAGCATATGCTTCAGCACAACTCCCCAACTTGAGTAGTTTCGGGGTAGCACCCCGAGAACCAGCCCATTTTCGAAAACCGCAAATTGAAGTTTGCGAAAAACGCTGCAGAACTTGTCGCAGGTTGCCAAAGCAGTCGAGAATGAATTAGTCTTGCTCTTAAAGGTTCCACAAACACGTACAAATCGTTACATTTGACGTTTGGGCATTTTCAACCCCCTTCATCATCCCCTAAACATGGACTACAATTGGGGGCGTCTGAGAAGGTACCGGGTGTGTTTAACCATCTGAAAACCTGCACACCGTCCTCAGTTGCTGATTGCAGTAAGTTCTTAAGGCCTCCGGCAATGTCCACACCCCCTAACACCCTCAACTGGCATGGGACCAAACCACCCCCTATCGATTCACCTCTAAGGAAGGTTTTAATCGAGATGTTTATCAGTGCTGTGAATGCGGGGGTCTTCCCCTACCGTTTCAAAAAAGGAGCTGTGCCTTTGTCACCACCCCTTCCCCTGCAACCCCCGTTTGTATGATTTTTCGAATCAGGCCCTTTTTAAGGGCTGAAACGAGGTCTTAATCGCTGAAAGGGCTGTAAAGGTCCTTAGAAGTAGTGGTGACACGAAATCATCCCGTTCCGATCGATGATTGACATTCCGTCCCCCAAATTCGAAATTTTTGCACCCCCAACCCTCCCTGTCTGGACGCGTAACGCGTCATGGCAGAGTTTTCAGAGTTGGATGGAAATGAAGCTTATGGCCTGCAATGGAGCCCAAAACAGCAGGTTGGATAGAAATTCATCGGTAGGTTGGGAAACGGGACCAAATTTTTTCGAAAAAGTGTACAGCCTACAGTAAGTACGCCCATGCACAGGCAACCCACATCACGTCCGTGTGTGTGGGTTGCCTATGATCGGCAATAGGTTACAAAGTTTGGCAATGAGAGAAAAATGACGTGATGTGGGTTGCCTATGCATTGGTGTACTTACTAGAGGCTGTTAACTTTTTTGAAAAAATTTTGGTCCCGTTTCCCACCCTACCGATGAATTTTCATCCATCCTGCTGTTTTGGGCTCCATGTCAGGCCATAAGCTTCATTTAAATCCAACTATGAAAACTCTGCCATGACGCGTTACGCGTCCAGACAGGGAGGGTTGGGGGTGCAACAATTTCGAATTTGGGGGACAGAATGTCAATCATCGATCGGAAGGGGATGATTTCGTGTCACCACTACTTCTAAGGACCTTTACAGCCCTTTCAGCGATTAAGACCTCGTTTCAGCCCTTAAAAAGGGCCTGATTCGAAAAATCATACAAACGGGGGTTGCAGGGGAAGGGGTGGTGACAAAGGCACAGCTCCTTTTTTGAAACGGTAGGGGAAGACCCCCGCATTCACAGCACTGATAAACATCTCGATTAAAACCTTCCTTAGAGGTGAATCGATAGGGGGTGGTTTGGTCCCATGCCAGTTGAGGGTGTTAGGGGGTGTGGACATTGCCGGAGGCCTTAAGAACTTACTGCAATCAGCAACTGAGGACGGTGTGCAGGTTTTCAGATGGTTAAACACACCCGGTACCTTCTCAGACGCCCCCAATTGTAGTCCATGTTTAGGGGATGATGAAGGGGGTTGAAAATGCCCAAACGTCAAATGTAACGATTTCTACATGTTTGTGGAACCTTTAAGAGCAAGACTCATTCATTTTCGACTGCTTTGGCAACCTGCGACAAGTCCTGCAGCGTTTTCCGCAAACTTCAATTTGTGGTTTTCGAAAATGGGCTGGTTTTCGGGGTAATACCCCGAAACTACTCAAGTTGGGGAGTTGTGCTGAAGCATATTCTTGGTAGGCGTCAGGACAAACGTCATACTGAGATTTCGAGCTTGTAGGTCAACTTTTCAAAATTTGGTGGCCTTTGAAAAAAGTGGTGCTTTAATTTTTTTGAGCAGTATATATTACAGAAAAAGAGATGATGATAATAATAATAGTGGCTTTAAGGGGATAAACTTCTAGGTTATCGGCCCCTAATGGTCTAGATGATGGTGAAAATGATGAAATGGAAACTACAACATCACTAACTTACTAGAACAAGGTATGCCCGCCCCGTTGCGTAGTGGCTAGCACTCTTAGATGTCACCGCGGAGGTGCGGGTTCAATTCCTGGCTCTGTAAAGAAATGTATTTCTGGTGTGAGGGCTAGAACGGAGTACACTCAGCCTCGTGAGACTAAACTGAAAAGAGGTAGGTTCGGATCCTACGTCAGCCATCCTGGAAGTGGCTTTCCGTGGTTTCCCACTTCTACTCCAGGCAAATACCGGGTTGGTTCCTAACCTTAAGGCCTCGCATAACAATTATATACAATAAAACACAGGTTATCAGATAAATTGATGTTTATATTTATATTTATATTTATATTTATATTTATATTTATATTTATATTTATATTTATATTTATATTTATATTTATATTTATATTTATATTTATATTTATATTTATATTTATATTTATATTTATATTTATATTTATATTTATATTTATATTTATATTTATATTTATATTTATATTTATATTTATATTTTTATTTATGTTTATGTTTATGTTTATGTTTATGTTTATGTTTATATTTATATTTATATTTATATTTATATTTATATTTATGTTTATGTTTATGTTTATATTTATATTTATATTTATATTTATATTTATATTTATATTTATACTAGCAACCAGGGCCGGCTTCGCACGGGAACAGTTGTGAATGCATTACGTGATAAGCACTTCTTTACGATGTCAATGAACTACGATCTACTGTATAACTGTTTTACATCTCGGCATGATGGGTTAAAATCACTGACTGGACTATTAACTATATTATCATGGAGATGTATGTGCAACAAATTCTCGTCAGACGTAATTTAAGAATGGCGAGGTGCATGAAACACAAATCCCCCTTCCGTCCAATCTAAAAACACTTATAGTGGACGATGTATTGAATATAGAGATGTGCTCTCACGTACGTTTTTGTAGAACTTTTCATGCTGAACAATTCTTACACTCACTGTATATTGATATTTTTAATGGTTTGTCCAGCCTAAGCTTAAAAATCGCACGGACGCCAGGATTCTTTTTCGACTTTTTCTCTGAAATCGTTACTACTTGGCTTCCTTTGATCACAAATAAATTATTTTCAACAGAAACCTTCCTCGAGGTATCCTTTACAGAATGGTGAAAACCGCATCAAAATCCATGCAGTGGTTTTTGAAATTACCCGTGACATCCAAAGTAGAGATTATAAGCCAATCAGTATAATTTAATATATAATATATAATCCCCCTTCCGTCCGATCTTAAATTGACTGTGAATTTTGCGGAACGGAAAGTTCACAGGTGAAATGAAAGTTGCACTTCCCGGGAATGGCGAGGTGAATGAAACTCAAATCCCCCTTCCGTCCAATCTCAACTTAACTGTGTTTCACAGGCGAAATGAAGAAAACCCGAGTTGCACTTCCAGGGAAACTCCTAACACAACCACCCTTCTCAGAAGTCTTAATTAAACACGACTCGACGGTTTGCTGCTGGCTGCATCCGGGGCAATAGGTTCGCCCGCTAGCTAGGCTTTAACAGGGATGACAGACTAGCCCTTAGCTAGCTCGTAAACTGTCGCTTCAGTAGTTGAATGCACATGGTTGAAAGAAATTAAAACGTAAAAGCACTTATAGTGGGTGATGTATTGAAGATAGACATATGCTCTCGCGGACTTTTTTGTAGAACTTTTCATTCTGAACAATTTTTACACTCATAGTATTTAGATATTTTTATCGGTTTGCCCAGCGTAAGTTTACAAAACGCTCGGACGCCAGTTTTTTTTTACTTGTCCACTGAAATCGTTACTGCTCGGCTTCCTTTGATTACAAATAAATTATTTTCTACAGAAATCATCCCCGAGATATCCCTTACAGAATTGTGAAAACCGCATCAAAATCCATCCAGAGGTTCTCGAGATTACCCGTAACATCCAAGAATCGGGGACTTTGTTTTATACTAAGTAGAGATTTATATTTATATTTACATTTACATTTACATTTACATTTACATTTACATTTACATTTACATTTACATTTACATTTACATTTACATTTACATTTACATTTACATTTACATTTACATTTACATTTGCATTTGCATTTGCATTTGTATTTATATTGGTGTTTGTGTTTGTGTAAACCAAAGTATCAATAGCTGATATTGCCACGATGTCAAGCTCATAAATGAAATGATAATAATAGTCTATTCTGTATATTGATACGAAATTAATCATCTATAAATATTATCCTTGTTGACAACTAATTCAGTTAAATTCAAAAGTAATCCACCAAACGTCAATAAAATAAATCACTAGCACATGATTAGTGGACTGGTTTCGACCACATTGTGGTCTTCATCAGCATTAGCCACTTTGAAAGCTTGGCCAGTATAGGCTACTAATGATTTTGTATTAAATTGAATTAGTTGTCAATGAGGACCCAATTCAAATATAATTAATGTCGTATAAATAATTCTAATGCTGACTATTGTGGATTACTTTTGTATTTAATCGAAATAATAATATTGAATAAGAAAGCAAATGGAGCTACAGCTAGGATAGTTAGTGGTGGAAAGACGTCATAACAAACACCCAGAAGAGGCGGTAATGTTTTCTAACACAACACGCCTTAAATGAAGCTGTAGAATGTAATAGACAGAGTCATATCCCATGAGTGCGTTTATCGCAGCCTCCGTTATTACATCTATAGCGAACACCCGGCGTGAGATGCAGGCAGGCCTCGACCGCTAATGCGGGCTTTTATCAAGCAAATTTAATTATTAAACTTATTTTAAAAAAATATAATACTGCAAAGGACTTGGCGTGTGACCAACAGATTTCCTGTATCAAAATCTTGATTTAAAATCAAAACTTCCTTATTTGTCACAATGAGAGAATTGCTATTTGAATTTGTGAGCATAGTCGATTAGTCTGGGTAATTACTCCAGATAAGAAATGTCTGCACCCGGGAGTTTATTTCTGATAGGGCCATTATTCAATTTCATCTCTGGTAGTTATAATACTTGTGAAAGTCCTTCACGTAATGCCATTTACGTTCAACATTAATTTTGGTACAATTAATTACAATTATTGATTATAATAGTCGTGTTAACTTCAGTATAAGATGATTCGTTATTAGTCTTTACTTTCATCAAGAAGTTTACAACCATTTTCTCAAGGACAGTGCTCTCTATCTCTCATCTGCCAGCATTTCTCTTTCACACTGCGCATGCTCAAGCAAACGTGCTTTGAATGGTATGCAGTACCCACTGTCACCAGCAGTCGCGCGAGTCTCACGATAGTTGCCGACAATGAATTAACTACACGTACAGTACAACTCCGTCAACCATGGGAACGAGAAGCTTTGAGAAGTTAAATCCTACGATCAACCGGAAATTGTATTCGGAACATTTCTAACAAAATAATATTATCAATTAATGCCTGGAGTCGAAGCTGGATAAGTGTGAGATTTGATAGTAATCTCTAGAGAATGGGGAAAATCGAATGTTGGATGTCTCGTATTTATGAAGAAGTCTTACAAATGGGAGAGCATTAACTGTTGTGTTCGGAGATGCAACGATGCCAAGATTATACCGATAATTCTTTATCGTGCCAAGAAATCGACTCCCTCCCACCCGCTTCCAATCCTCAATCTACTGTGCCGAGATACGATCCCATAATTTTAGGCACTGGGGACGATAATCTTACCGACTACGCCACGCAGTCCGCTAAATAATCAGACTTAAATGCTTCGGTTAAGTTGGTGACTGCTGACTGCCTACAGAGATATCCATGAACGTTTTATTGTATTTTAATTATATATTCATAATTTGTATTTGTACTTGAATTAGGTAGATTTCATTAGAAAGCTAACTATTGCAATGGGTCCCATGTTTCGACTTCCGGAAAATTTCGACATATCTTCGCGTTTCACATCCCCCAGACCCCAAAACCACCGCCAGTTCAAAAGTTTATACATAATTTATGTATATATATATGTATATCAGTTTCTTGTGGACACGATAACTGCCGTAATTTTGCACCAATCACTTTGGATTTTTTACCGAATATGTATACTTATAAAATCTCGGTCGAGTTCGTTACTGGGCTAAATCGGTCGAAGGGGGTGAAAATGGGGGGCTTTTTTCGAAAGAGTGAAATATTGCTATAACTCTCTTAATATGTGACATATCGAATCCGTTCAACGTTCATACTATGTGTCGGATAAAGCCCAAAATTTATGTTTGAAGAGTTTTTTTATAGCACCATTCATTGACCAAAGGGGTGGGAAAAAGTCGGTTTTTCGGGAAACATTAATCATATCTCTCTTAATAGGCACAATATCAAAACCGTACAAAATGGACAATATTCCCCTAATAATTACCTAAAACTTTTGTCTGAAAGAATTTTTGATATGACCCACCATTACGCCAAGAGATGAGAAAAATGATTTCGGAATTATAAGAAAATGCCAAGAGCTATCACAGGTTGCCATGGCAACACTACTAAATTGATGAGGGATGAGCCATCATTGTTGCCATGACAACGCACTTGCACGAGATCAGATTCAGTATTTCCATCTAAGTGGGAAGCGGCTTCGGTGACGTAACTGGTAGCATGCTGAATGTCTATGCCCAAGGTCGCGGTTTCAAAGCCGGCCGAAGTCGTCGGATTTTCTAAGAGCGCTAAAATCCCTCAGTATGCTTTCCTTTGGAGGGGAAGTTCCAACGTTCGTTGCGAGTTGAGGGTTGGGGTGGCATCTAGTAGCAAAGTTCACAGCTAGGTGTCGTTGACGGTAGTACCTGGTAGCAACATTAGGAACTACTGCTTGAAATTGACCGTCTGCAGTCCTTACCTGAATTAAGACAAATACAGCCATTACAATTCCCACCGTTTATCAGACAGATTCTACACTCACCCAAAGTACACGGGGTTAGATGACCGCGTTGTCGCAGCCCCTAAACTGCGGAACCAACCAGAGGTAGATTTCATTAGAAAGCTAACTATTGCAATGGGTACCACGTTTCGACTTCCGGAAAATTTCGACATATCTTCGCGTTTCACATCCCCCAGACCCCAAAACCACCGTCAGTTCAAAAGTTTATATATAATTTATGTATATATATCAGTTTCTTGTGGACACGATAACTGCCGTAATTTTGCACCAATCACTTTGAATTTTTTACCGAATATGTATACCTATAAAATCTCGGTCAAGTTCGTTACTGGGCTAAATCGGTCGAAGGGGGTGAAAATGGGGGGCTTTTTTTTTCAAAAAAGTGAAATATTGCTATAACTCTCTTAATATGTGACATATCGAATCTGTTCAACGTTCATACTATGTGTCGGATAAAGCCCAAAAATTTATGTTTGAAGAGTTTTTTTATAGCACCAACCATTGACCAAAGGGGTGGGAAAAAGTGGGTTTTTCTGGAAACATTATTCATATCTCTCTTAATAGGCACAATATCAAAACCGTACAAAATGGACAATATTCCCCTAATAATTACCTAAAACTTTTGTCTGAAAGAATTTTTGATATGACCCACCATTATGCCAAGGGATGATAAAAATGATTTCGGAATTATAAGAAAATGCCAAGAGCTATCAGTGGTTGCCATGGCAACACTACTAAATTGATGAGGGATGAGCCATCATACATTGCCAAGATAACGCACTTGCACGAGATCAGATTCAGATTTCCATCTGACTAAGTGTGAAGCGGCTTCGGTGACGTAACTGGTAGCATGCTGAATGTCTATGCCCAAGGTCGCGGTTTCAAAGCCGGCCGAAGTCGTTGGATTTTCTAAGAGCGCTAAAAATCCCTCAGTATGCTTTCCTTTGGAGGGGAAGTTCCAACGTTCGTTGCGAGTTGCTGGTTGCGGTGGTATCTAGTAGCCAAGTTCACAGCTAGGTGTCGTTGACGGTAGTACCTGGTAGCAACATTAGGAACTACTGCTTGAAATTGACCGTCTGCAGTCCTTACCTGAATTACAGACTAATACAGCCATCCCAAGTACACGGGGTTACATGACCGCGTTGTCGCAGCCCCTGAACTGAGCAACCAACCAAAATCTCTGCGGGAGATATAATTTTGCGTGAAGAAGTAACAGACCGTTACATAGTTACACATCAGTGTCGAAACCTTGCATAAGGACAGTGTGACCACAAGTATAAAAATGAACCCCAAATGACATGAAGGTTACCGTTCCCATAAGACAATAAAATGTTTAAAATAAGCATATAATGACGAAAAAACAATGTTAATTAAGCTCCAATTATAAAATATCTTCTCGCAATAAATGAGGTCTGATCCTTCTACGAAAACCTGCATATTCTGCCTATTTTCGCCTATCCCCAAGTTTGTTCGGCGAAATCTACCTCCGCCTTCCGGCGTGCCGAGTGGACTTTTTTTTAATTTTAATTTTAATTTTAATTTTAATTTTAATTTTAATTAATTTTAATTTTAATTTTAATTTTTAATATGTTTTTATTTTACTTTTTTTAATTTATTTTTATTCAACGATGGCTACCATCTAGTTTATAGCCTCACAACGGTAGTTCACCTCGTTGCGTTGTGGCTAGATTCGCTGTCACCGCCGGGGCCCGGGATCGATCTGCCAAGAAATGTAATCACAAATGAGAGCATCAAAACCGGAGAGTAGATCACCTAAAATCCTACAGCTCGAATGAACTACACAGGTATCTAAAGCCATATAGGCTACGTAAAGGGCATGCAACTAAATCACGACAGCTGATTTATGCTTCATGCTGAGCGTTTAATCCAATTCTATATAAGTAATTTATTTTTTATTTTCTGATATTTATATTTATATTTATTTTTTATTTTTGTTTTTGTTTTCGTTTTCTGTTTTTTTTTGTTTTTTTTTGTTTTTGGTCTTTTGTTTTCTGTATTTTGTTTTGGTTTTGGTTTTCGTTTTCGATTTCGATTTTAATATTTTGTATTTTCTATGTGCCGGTACCTAGGTATATTTTTAACTTTTCTATTTATTTATTTATTTTTATTTTTGTGATGTAGGCCTTTTCTTATTTATATTTTTATTTTAATGTATTTAAATTAATGATGTAATCTCCTCTTATTGATATTTTTAATTATAGAATATTTTTATTTTATTTTCTTAAATTCTTTCATTTTTTATTTTTTATTTTTATAAAAACATATTTTTATTTTTATTTTAATCTTATTTTAATTTTAATTCTAATGTTAACTATAATTATTTAACATTTAATTCTCTTATTTTGTATTTTCGTATTATTTTTATATTTTACAAGCTGTACCCGGCATGCGTTGCAATGCCAATCAAAGAAAGTGTTGGCGTTGAAATTCTGTTTCTTGAAGTGCTTTTGGATACACAACATGTTAACTGCCTCTAAGCTATCATAAAATGGATTTTCTAATTTAGAACCATTCGAGGGAGCGTGCACAACAACTTTCAAAAAGTTTCATCGCTGTCACTCATTTGTTGAATCTAATCGTACGCTACCTATTGTGAAATGGATTTACTAAGTCGAAACCCTTCCCTGGCGTGTACACAATGACTCATCAATGATTCATCGCAATCGGATGAATGGTATATGAACGTATAGTGGTTTTTGTTTAAACGATTCGTGCGCTGTCACTCATTTGTTGAATCTACTCGTGCGCTACCTATTGAGGAATGTATTACTAAGTCGAAGCCCTTCCCTGGCGTGTACACAATAACTCATCAAGGTTTCATCGCAATCGAAGAATGTTATATGAACGCAATAGGGAATTTTGTTGAAACGCTTCGCGCGTCGTCACCCATTTGTTGCATCTACTCTTGCGCTACTTATTGTGAAATGGATTTACTAAGTCCCCTTCCCTGTCAGGTACAAAATAACTGATCAATGTTTCATCGCAATCGGATGAATAGTATATGAACGCATACCTGATTTTGTTTAAACGATTCGCACTCCGTCACTCATTTGTTGAATCTACTCGTGCGCTACCTACTGTAAAATGTATTTACTAAGTTAGAAACCGTCACGTAAGTGTCCACAACATCTCACCCAAGTTTCATCGCTATCGTCGTTCATTTGTTGAATCTACTCGTGTGCTACCTACTGTGAAATGTATTTACTAAGCCAGAAACCTTCCTTGGAGTGTCAACCATATTTCACCCAAGATTCACCGCTAACGGCAGAATGGTATATGACCTTATACGGGACTTTGTTGAAACGCTTCGCGCGTCGTCCCTCATTTGTTGAATCAACTTGTGCGCTGCATATTGTATAGGGGATTTACTAAGCCAGAAATTTTCCATGACGTGTACACAACATCTCACCCAAGTTTCATAGGTACGGACGAATGGTACATGTATGCATACGGGACTTGGTTGAAACGCTTCGCGTGTCGTCGCTCATTTGTTGATTCTACTTTTGCGCTACATATTGTAATATGGATGTACTCAGCCAGAAACCTTCCCTGGAGTGTACACAACATCTCACCCAAGTTTCATCGCAATCGGATGAATGGTATGTGAACGTATACGGGACGTTGTCGAAACGCTTCGCGCGTAGTCACTCATTTGTTGAACATAAACGTGCGCTTCGTATTGTAAAATGGATTTACTTAGCCAGAAACCTTTCCTGGAGTGTACACAACAATTCACCAAACATTTATCACTATCAGACGAATGGTATATGACTTTATACGGGACTTTGTTGAAACGCTTCGCGTGTCATCGCTCATTTGTTGAATCTACTGGTGCGCTACCTATTGTAAAATGTATGTACTAAGCCAGAAACCTTCCCTGGAGTGTACACAGCATCTCACCCAAGTTTCATCGCTATCGGATGAATGGTATATGAAATTAAATGGGACTTTGTTGAAACGCTTCGCGCGCCGTTGCTCATTTGTTGATTCTACTCGTGCTCTACCTATTTTTAAAGGGATTTACTAAGCTAGAAACCTTCCCTGGAGTGCACACAAAATCTCAGCCTAGTTTCATCGCTATCGGACGAATGGTATATGAACGCAAACGTGACTTTGTTGAAATGCTTCGCGCGTCGTAGCTCATTTGTTGAATCTAATCGTGCGCTGCCTATTGTAAAGTGGATGTACTAAGCCAGAAAATTTCCCTGCAGTGTACACAACATTTTACGCAAGTTTCATAGCTATCGGACGAATGGCATATGAATGCATTTGGGACTTTGTTGAAATGCTTCGCGCATCGTCGCTCATTTGTTGAATCTACGCGTGCGCTACCTATTGTAAAATGGATTTACTAAGTCAGAAACCTTCCTTGGAGTGTACTCAACATTTCACCCAAGTTTCATCGCTATCGGACGAATGGTATATGAATGCATACGGGACTTTGTTGAAATGCTTCGCGCATCGTCGCTCATTTGTTGAATCTACGCGTGCGCTACCTATTGTAAAATGGATTTACTAAGTCAGAAACCTTCCTTGGAGTGTACTCAACATCTCACCCCAGTTTCATCGCAATCGGACGAATGGTATATGAACACATAGGAGACTTTGTTGAAATGCTTCGCGCATCGTCGCTCATTTGTTGAATCTACGCGTGCGCTACCTATTGTAAAATGGATTTACTAAGTCAGAAACCTTCCTTGGAGTGTACTCAACATCTCACCCAAGTTTCATCGCTATCGGACGAATGGTATATGAACACATACGGGACTTTGTTGAAATGCTTCGCGCATCGTCGCTCATTTGTTGAATCTACGCGTGCGCTACCTATTGTAAAATGGATTTACTAAGTCAGAAACCATCCTTGGAGTGTGCTCAACATCTCACCCAAGTTTCATCGCAATCGGACGAATGGTATATGAACACATACGGGACTTTGTTGAAATGCTTCGCGCATCGTCGCTCATTTGTTGAATCTACGCGTGCGCTACCTATTGTAAAATGGATTTACTAAGTCAGAAACCTTCCTTGGAGTGTACTCAACATCTCACCCAAGTTTCATCGCTATCGGACGAATGGTATATGAGCACATACGGGTCTTTGTTGAAATGCTTCGCGCATCGTCGCTCATTTGTTGAATCTACGCGTGCGCTACCTATTGTAAAATGGATTTACTAAGTCAGAAACCATCCTTGGAGTGTACTCAACATCTCACCCAAGTTTCATCGCAATCGGACGATTGGTATATGAACACATACGGGACTTTGTTGAAATGCTTCGCGCATCGTCGCTCATTTGTTGAATCTACGCGTGCGCTACCTATTGTAAAATGGATTTACTAAGTCAGAAACCTTCCTTGGAGTGTACTCAACATCTCACCCATGTTTCATCGCTATCGGACGAATGGTATATGAACACATACGGGACTTTGTTGAAATGCTTCGCGCATCGTCGCTCATTTGTTGAATCTACGCGTGCGCTACCTATTGTAAAATGGATTTACTAAGTCAGAAACCATCCTTGGAGTGTACTCAACATCTCACCCAAGTTTCATCGCAATCGGACGAATGGTATATGAACACATACGGGACTTTGTTGAAATGCTTCGCGCATCGTCGCTCATTTGTTGAATCTACGCGTGCGCTACCTATTGTAAAATGGATTTACTAAGTCAGAAACCTTCCTTGGAGTGTACTCAACATCTCACCCAAGTTTCATCGCAATCGGACGAATGGTATATGAACGCATAGGAGACATACACACACACCCACAGACAAACTATCACGTTACATTGATTTTTATATATATAGATAGAAGATAGAAGATAGGCCTACGTTTAAATTGTAATAATATTAATTTTTATTTTAATTTACGTTTGGGTGGGATACTCGGCACTCCGAGTCATACGGTGTTGGCTCAGGAAAATCTCTGGAATCACGCTTGACGATTACAAGACAAAATGATTTAATCTCAGTTATAGGTCGTCCAGCAGAGAATGCTATGTGGCAGAGAAATGAGAGCATTAAAACCGGAGAGTAGATCACCTAAATTCCTACAGCTCGAATGAACTACACAGGTATCTAAAGCCATATAGGCTACGTAAAGGGCATGCAACTAAATCACAACAGCTGATTTATGCTTCATGCTGAGGGTTTAATCCAATTCTATATAAGTGAAACAAATTAGGTAATATTTTTCCAAAACATACATCGCCTTTTGTTAGTTGCATCGCAATTTTTCTAGGCATGAAGGCCATCAGTGGGGACAAATGAGACTACCCTTTACCCCCACCTCTCTGGATAAGAGCCTGGTTAACCCTATAACTGGGTCCAGTGGAACGCGTGAATCCAACGATGGCTACCATCTAGTTTTTAGCCTACACAACGGTAGTTCACCTCGTTGCGTAGTGGCTAGCTAGATTCGCTGTCACCGCCGGGGCCCGGGTTCGATCTGCCAAGAAATGTAATTCTGTCGTAGGGCTGGAATGGGGTACACTCAGCTTCGTGAGGCAAATCTGAGAAGAGTGGGTTCGATTCCTACCTCAGCAATCCTGGAAGTAGTTTTCCGTGGTTTCCCCTCTTCTACTCCAGGCAAATTCCGGGATATTTCCTAACGTAAAGTCAGTTATGCTGAATTATGCTTTATGTTGAGGGATTAATCCAATTCTATAGTAACAATTACAAATTACAAATTCGAGTACACACACTAGTACAGTACATACACCACAGTGAAACCGGTTATCAAAGTTATAGCTCAAATTGTAAAATAGTTTCTCACAGTAAACAGATTTACATGAGATGTGTCCGGTCCTTCTTCACAATCTCAATGTGTGTATGTGTGCGTATGTGTGTGTGTGTACCATCACCCCCTACCTGATAAGATCTAAATGACAGAAGCGATCAATGAAACTCGGTAAAAACATAGTACTACTTTGTCTCGCCCCCCCCCCCCATGTGCATTTCAAATTCAAATATTTTCGACCACATACAAATTCCATACGAAATATTTAACTGGCATTCTATATCTCCAAAATTACTGCTGATATCACCCTGAAATTATGCATTGGTATAGAAAATACTAAGGTAATTTTCTTTATGTGGCACATGAAAACCTGTTAAGTACAAAACCAACAGGGCAGCCAAGCGAAATAAAAATATTTAAATGTCATTTTCTCGCGATTAATTTATCCAAGCGCAGTGGAACATGGTACGATAAATGTTTAATCTACGAGAACACCTATTGACCGTGTGTGTGTATACCCCCCCCCCCCCCCCCTGATAAAATCTAAACGGAAGAAGCGATCTAATTTAATTCAATTCTTTTCATAAACTCATGATGGCAGCTGTGCGAAATTTTGAAATTAAGTATTTATTTTGTGCGACCTAATCATGCGATCGAAGTGAAAATTTGTGTAATGAACCTACGCAATAATATTCATATAATGGTACACAACTCTGTGGGATACATAGAGAATAATTCAACTCGGCGACCATCCAAAATATATAGACGGTTCTCTACGATTATATTACAGCAATCAAACTCAAATGTTGTATGTTGATAGAGGCTACTAACGTACGTTCACCTTTGGGACTTTCAATAACCTGATGATCACAAAGTCAACATGGCGGCGACGCCATATTAAAAATGTGTATGGATTTTCTAGTGACTTAATTATCCCGACGCAATGAAACTTAGCACGGTAAATCTTCATACATGGTTTAATATACTACCATCTAATGTTATTCAAGAGAACCTAAAAATTGCGGCTGTGCAAATTAATTTAAATCATTCTTTTCTTTCTCGTTTCCTAAGCAAGCGATCTAAATGTAGGTTGATATAATGAGCCTCGATAGTAATATTCATCTGCTGGCATACAATTCTATAGCATATACCAGGTGAGTCGGCTGCCCCTAATAATATTGCTTTATGCAGCCCAACTAACTCGTGTTGTCAAGAAGGTCGATATTCCTCTGCTTGCATCCCGTATGGTACTAATGCACTGCAAGCATATCCTGCAAACGATACTGAACACTATTAGTTTCCCTCGTATTAGTCGGTAGAAACATCGAGAGAAAAATAATAGTGGACAGTATCGTTTGCAGGATATGCTTGCATGCATACGGGATGCAAGCAGAGAAGTATCGACCTCCTTGATAACACGCGTTAGTTGGGCTGCATAAAACAAAATTATTAGGGGCAGCCGACTCGCCTGGTATATAAAACATTCCAACATGTCCTCCATGCGATATATTTCACTTGTTCTCTGTATCTCCGAAACTATTCAAGCCATCAAACAGAATTTGTTATGGTGTTAGGGGACTGTTACGTAAGTACATTTATGTGACTTTGGGAGATTTGACACCGACGTAACCGAAGAAGACATAACAGAACACCTTACTCAAAACGGCATCTCTAAGGTAACCAGCTGCGAACAGCTCCCATTCCGTGGCACCAGCAAAGCCTTTAAAATAGGAGTTCCCATGCAAGAAAGGGACTCCGTTATGCAAACAAGTCTCTGGCCGGATAGTGTAATATATCGTACCTTTCGATTTCGCAGGGAATAACCCCAACGGAAGCCCCAGACTGAAAAACGCCGAAAGAAATCTGGAAATACTTTTGTGGAATTTAGAGGGTCTGAGAGGCAAAATCTGCACAGCACCTGAAGATTTCTGGATAAAGAGCGGCATAATGGTGGCCACTGAAACCTTCCTGACAGAACCTCTGAACTTCACGAGCCACTACGCAATTCACTCTCTCGCCAAGTCAAACCCAAGAGGCAGACCAGAGGGAGGAGTCTCCATAATTTTCAAATCATCCATAGGGAAAATTGAAGACTCGATAAAAGAAGATGATGATGATGATGATGATAATTGTTGTTTTAAAGGGCCTAACATCAAGGTTATCGGCCCCTGATAAAAGAAGAGAACCTAGTAATAATGAAAACCCCATACCTAACAATAATAGGCATATATATCACATTCGGATCTTCCCTAGAAGACACAATAGAAATAATAGCAGGGGCGATTGCCCGAACAAAGACAGACAAAAACGTCATCCTGGCAGGAGATTTTAACTGCAGAATAGACAAGCCCAACAACAAAACAAGAGCTATGTTGAATATGTTACGGGAAGAAGGCTACTCCCTTATAAACAAAGCAAATGAAATAACGTACATAGCCCACTATGGCACAAGTACCATCGACCTAGTTTTTAACAGAGGAAGCAACATCTCCATCAAAAACCAACAGGGACTCTGGGAGTCATCCTGCACCCCACTGACAAAACATATACCTATCAGGACCAATATTATAATCGGAAATACTGAAGAGTAAATACCGAACCTACTAACCCACAAGAGCTCCAGGAAGATTGACGCAAATGCCCTAAGCAACAACGCACAAGCAATGGAGGCAACAAAACAATGCCTTAACGAAAACAATCTGAACCAAGCCCTGACAACAATTCAGGAGGCCATACGAGCATCAACAATCCCAATCAACCAAAGAAGAGCTAAACCATGGTTTGATACGGAAACGAAGTCCTACTAAAACTACACATGGCCAAACTCCACAACACAAAAGGTCTTCTAGAAGAATATGCAGCACAAAGAAAGGAATATAAAACTCTCCTGAAAAAGAAAAAGGCTCAATACATAGAAAAACAAGCCTTAATGGAAGCAGAAGAAGCACTAAAAGACCCCTTCATAGCCATTAGAAGAAAGACTACGAGGAAATCTGGCCAAATTCAGATGGACATATGGGAAAATCACTTCTCACAAGTACTGAACCTAACTCAGTCACAAGCAGCGTATAACGCAACATATCACACAAGCGTAGAATTGGGCACCCCCATCACATCGGAAGACTTCATTGCGACAATCAGCAAGACAAAAAACAAGAAAGCGACAAGCCCAGACGGCATCTCCAATGAGATCCTGAAAGACTCGGCTGAAATTCTAAGTGAACTATGGTCAGATCTGTTTAACAGATGCCTAGCAATAGGGGAAATACCTGACGAATGGAGAAAATCCATCATTATGGTTCTACATAAAGGCAAAGGAGAAGACAACGACCCAAACTCATACCGAGGAATCGCTCTAGAAAACAATATATTCAAAATATTTTCAAACATTCTGCTCAATAGGCTCAGCCCGACAGTCGATCAACTGATTCCCGATCAACAATTCGGGTTCAGGAAAGGAAGGTCCACCCTGCAAGCTATCAACAATCTACTGAATGACATATAACAAGCGTAGACAACCTAAAAGAATTTTCCATGCAATATTTGTCGACTTCTCGAAGGCCTTCGACCTACTAAACAGATCGAAGCTCATTATAATACTGGAGCAAATGATGGATGAAAAATCCGAAATCACGTATATGATAAAAAAAACATCCTGGCTTTCAACAAAGTAGAGATACACGATGTGATATCAACCTCAAGAGAGATCACCCAAACCAACGGAGTACTACAAGGCGACCCACTGAGTCCCACTCTGTTCAACGTCGCGACAGCGGATATTATTCGGACTATTGAAAACACAAAATCAGTATCCCTTTACCTGTACACAGATGACATGGTTCTGGGATCTACAAACAGGCAGGAGCTACAAGAAGTGCTCAACTACTTGCAGGACTGGGCGGAGGAAAATGAGCTCAGTATAAATGAAAAGAAGACAGTGTATATGGCCTTCCGAAAAGGAGGAAAACTAGCCGCCGAAAACAAAATTATCCTGGGAGAGACTGAACTTGAGACAGTCAATTCCTACAAATACCTCGGCCTCACCCTACAGACAACGTGCCAATCCTTTACACTACGTATAAAGGAACGGGCAGCAGCAGCCATTAAGGGAATGTACGATTTGAACAATATTACCAAACTACCTCTACAAACAGCAATGATTCTCTTCCACGCCAAAATAACCCCCGTCATTACATATGGTCTAGAACTGATATGGGAAAGGCTATCCATGACAGACCTAATCATAATTGAAAAAGTAAAGGCTTCTTTCCTGAAAAGGGTGCTAGGGATTGCAAGAACGTCCCAGTCCAGGCTGGCATATGTCCTAACAAAAGAAACATACTACATCGAAGATCTCAGATTAAGACTACAACTGCCATCTACTAAGAATATGAAGAAACTCCTCGAGATAAGACATCAGAAGCAGAACTAAATCCCGCTTGAATTCTACGCAACAGAAGCAATCGTGGACAGAAGATGGACAAACGAGAGCCAGGAGATGAGACATGTGGTAACAAGACTCGCCATCCACGGTTTCCACCACAAGATCTGTAAAAATGTTAAATACCATGAACCGAATGAAGAATGCATATGTTCTCTGTGCAATAACCCATGCGACAAATACCACATCACATCATGCAGCAAACGGACCAAGAGCATAGTTGAATACAGTAGAGATTAATCTACCTGTAATAATTATTTGTAAGCACACCTTATAACTGTCCATTATGGCCACTTGGCTGCAATACATATTTATTATTTATGTGACTTTCCACATCCTAAGAAAAAAAAACATAATGGCTGCCAAGTGATTTTCAAATATTGCAAATAACTTTTCTTGCGATCCTATCACCCGAGTACAACAAAACTTGCCGTAGCGAATCTTTATTCTGAGCTTAGCATGGAGATATCTAATGATGTTCAATTGTTTTCAATAATTCAAGATGGAATCAGTTGAAAGTTTCGAAACCTCATTTTTAGCCTATTTTCATTTTATATAAAAAAAGATCACCTTTTGTCCGTGTGTGTGTGTGAGAGAGAGGTGTGTGTGCCCCCCCTAATAACTTCTAAATGGCTGTAGCGATTACAATGAAACTCGGTAAGATCATAGCAAATTCAAATTTTATTGTCTCTCACCAATACAACATGGCGGCTGTGCGAAATATTTCACCAGCATTTAGTATCTCCGAAACTATTACCGATATCTCCCTGAAATTCTGTACGGTGCTGAAGGGCACTACTAGAAGTTCACCTATGAGACTTTCAAAAATCTGGTGACTACAAAACCAACATGGCGGCCAAGCGAAGTTGAGACTTTTAAGTAGACTTTTCTCGCGATTTAACTATCCAAACGTGATGAAACTTGGTACAGCAAATGTTTATATACATTGTAATGCACTGGAGTCTAATTTAGTTCAATTGTTTACATAACCTCAAAATGGCGGCTGTGCGAAATATTTCACTGACATTCTATATCTCCGAAACTATTATAGATATCACCCTGAAATGTTGTACGGAGATAAAGGGTACCGATACAAGTTTATCTATGTAACTTTCATAAACCTGTAAAGTACAAAACGAACATGGCGGCCAAGCAAATTTGAAACATTTTAATAGACTTTTCTCGTGATTTAACTACCTTAGCGCAGTGAAATGTGGTACAGTTAATGATTTTACATATTGTAATGCACTGGCATCTAATTTAGTTCAATTGTTTACATAACCTCAAGATGGAGGCTGTGCGAAATTTTAAAATTAAGTTTTTATTTCTTGTGTCGTAATCATGCGATCGAAGTTTGAATAAAACACCTACACAATAATCTTCATGTAATAGTAGGCTACATAAATCTATGGCCTATAAAATTATAAAAATCCAATATGGTGACCATCCAAAATATTTAGACGGTTCTCAATATCTACGAATCTATTAAAATCCCGCTTTTATATCTTGTGTCCTAATCATGCGATCGAAGTTTGAATAAAACACCTACACAATAATCTTCATGTAATAGTAGGCTACATAAATCTAAGGCCTATAAAATTATAAAAATCCAACATGGTGACCATCCAAAATATTTAGACGGTTCTCAATATCTACGAATCTATTGCAGCAATCAAACTGACAACTTGTATGTTGAGAGAGGCAATTAATATTAGTATGATATATGAAAATAGGCTATTTAGCTCTTCATGGAACTACTTGTTTATATATCAGATCATTCATGACGTAACCCATTCCCAACACACTCAAAGAGAGTGGTGCTATACAAAAAACGCGTGTTTCTCGCTGCTACAGATGAATGGAAAAATGGGAACTGCTTATTATCTCTACCGCATAAGACACCCGGGTCTCTAGGATGGCAGGCAACATTGCCTACATTGAGCCACGTGGTGGTCCATTATATCATAATAGGACTGGCTGCGTGGCTCAGCGGTACTTGCCTTCTGTACCCAAGGTTACAGGATCGAATCCTGGCGCTTTCAGTTGGCATTTGAGGCTATGTTCTTGCACAAGTGGCTTCAGACGACTCAATTGCTGCAATAGCGAAAGGAATATTAGAGATGCGAACACAAGTAACTTCAAAATAAATTGAAATTGATGGCAGACAGCTTAGACTATCTCAAAAATTTAAATATCTGGGAGGTGTTGTATCAGCAACAGGTACCTTTGATGAGGAAATCACCAACAGGATTTCGGCTGGAGGTACATTTTATAGAGCTGTTCAAGACATCATATGGAACCAGAAAGTGCCTCTGCAATGTAAACGAGCAATTTATCAGACTAATTATGAGTTAATTTTGACCTCTGACTGTGAAACTTGAACCATGAGGAAGAAATATGAGAGAAGGATTCAGGCAGCAGAGATGAGATTTGCCAGAGCCATGGTTGGTAAGACAAGAAAAGACAGAATTCGTAATGAGCATATCAGAGAATTGGTTCAGGTCGACAGAATACAGGATAAATTAACCTTGAAAAGGCTCATGTGATTTGGCCAAATGCGAAAGATGGATGTTAACATAATTCCAAGACAAATGTATGAACTGCAGCGTCATGACCGAACGAAGACAAAGAGGACGGCCAAGACATGGTGAGAAATGACATTCAACAACTGGGTCAGGACTTGGACAGCATTGAAGAAGAAGAAGAAGAAGAAGAAGAAGAAGAAGAAGAAGAGGAAGAAGAAGAAGAAGAAGAACATAGACAGAAATTGGTGGACGGGCCTCATTCGCTGACCCATCTAATACATAGAACGACGTGGGATATGTATGTATGTATGTACTGTGTTATAATGGAAAACGCTGTGGCTACGAACAAAGGGTAAGCAGACAATGCTTCAAGGGCTGCTGCTGCTGTTTATCACAATTTAGAATATATTTTTAGCAGGCTAAAACCAAACGAGATGGAGTTGTTTTGTAAAATGAAGGAAAAGTTATGCTTTACAAACAGGCTTTCAACAATTTGGTCGTGTCTTGAAAAAAGAGAACTAGCCGTACGGGGCTACATGACCACGATGTTCCTTTGTAGACCAACAGATTCACGCACTAAACGTGTAGATTTTGCTTGCTAAACTGTGTAATTGTGGTTTCTGTATCAGCGTTTGTATTTGTAATTGATGCTAGGATTGCATTCGTCTGATAGCCTGTGTTATTGTGGGTTCTGTGGTAGCTTATTCGTGCCTAAGGTGATTAATTGGGATTGAAACGGCCGTGGTCTTAAGTTAAGATTCATCCAGGTATTTGCCTGGAGTAGAAGTGTAAAACCATGGAAAACCACTTCCAAGATGGATGAGGTAGGGATTGAACATACCTCTTCTAATGGCTGAGATGGGAATCGAACCCACATTTTCTCAGTTTGCCTCACGAAGGTTGAATGAACCCCATTCCAGCCATCAGACGAGAACTAAATATCTTGGCAGAGCCGGGAGTTGTACCCTGACCTCAGTGGGGACAGCCAAAAATGCAAGCTACTGCGCCATGAGGCGGACTCTCGTCTCCTGAGTCCGGAGATATAATGTCCATAGAAAATATAACATACCGAGAAGAATCAACTCTTGCACGAGCCCCTTGCTGGTCTGTGAGTAGTCTCTTCCTATTTCATGAAGTATTTTCATTTACGGGCCAAGAACATCGTGGCTATCATTTCCATGTACTTGGGTGTGTGAGTTGTATCCACCTGGCAACCAGTGTTATTACGGCATTTCTAATAGTTTGTCAGCATGTAGGAGGATCCGGATTGCTATGAAGTTGTACGTTAGGTACCGACCGGTCATGGTGGCAGAGACCGCTCACGCGCTAACTCGCGCCTCGCTGAAAGAAGTTTTGGTGGTTTTCTATTTTCACGGCGGCTTCGGTGACGTAGTTGGTAGTATGCTGAGCTTCTATGCCCAACATCGCGGGTTCAAACACGGCCGAAGTCGTCGGAATTTTTAAGTGCGTTAAAAATCCCTCAGTATGCCTTCCTTCGGAGGGAAGTAAAGCCGGTGGTCCCATGTCATAGATTTATGGCATTAAAAAAAACTTCCACTAACTACACTTGTGTGTAGCCGAAATGTGTAGGTTAGAGTTGATAACGCTATATTAGTTCCAACGTTCGCCGCCAGGTGATGAATACAATGCCAGCTAGTAGCCAAGTCCGCAGGCTACGTGTCGTGGACGGTAGCATCTGGTAGCAAAAGTAGGAACTACTTAAAATATTCTCTGCAGTCCTTACTTGAATTAAAACAGATAACACACACTAATACAGCAATCACAATTAACACCGGATATCAGACAGATTCTACACACAACCGAAGTACATGGGGCTACATGACCGCGTTGTCGCAGCCTCTAAACTGAGGAACCAACCATCTATTTTCACCACCAGGCAAATGCCAGGATGGTTTCTTTCAACAGGTCCACGGCTGGCTTCCTTACAAAATCCCTTACTTTCCCCTTTTTCAATAGACCTTGGCGATCGTCCTGTCACCATTCCCAGTTGTAACTGCTGGCAAAGTGTGTTCAGCTCCCCTACAGAGTCCGTGGGTAAATTTCGGCTCTTACTTGGAGTAAAGTGGAAAAACGCGCACGACCACTTCAGTCTAGAATTGACAAGGTACGAATCAAACCCACCATTAACCACATAATGTTGAGTGCACCTAGTTCCAAACTTCAGACCAGAAATAATTTTTTGGCAAAGCCGAAAATCAAACTCACGTCCTACGAGCAAGAAATCTAAATACGAAGGTGGGAATTCCATAAGTACGACAGCGACGAAGGAAATAAAGCAACGAGTGAGTTAGGGACACACAAATTGTGGAACGTAGTTGGAAATCACAGCTACCGAAAAGCGTCTATAATTATTTCCACTTATTTGTGCCACGCTCTCCCCTGTCCAACATCTGTCAATCAACTTTTATGATCGAGACAAAGTATCAGAGATGGTAATCGAACCTGTAGCTACTATTGAAATATGTACGTATTTAATGAGACTCCTGTCCAGAAGGTCCCAATTTCGATTTTCCACTCCGTTAAATACTTAACAAATTAAAAGCCAAGAACTGGAAAATGACCTTCAGGAAATCAACGTAAGAGAAAAAAAAATATAGGACAGGTCGAGATTCAGATCGTTGGTGAAGAAACATTATTTTGAGAACCACCACTGCATTGACAACAGAAAGGAAGCAAAATCACAGTGAGAAAATGAAGAGATTTTGGGTGGATAAGAAAGCTAATTTAAATTAGTATGTGAAATTGATTCAATCGCGATCCTTAGTTGCGCATAACGCCGTAAAAATAATAATAATAATAATAATAATAATAATAATAATAATAATAATAATAATAATAATAATAATAATAATAATTGAATTTATTTTTAATTTATTTTAATTTATTTATTAAGTACTATTGATACTGCATTAATGTGATATGTCTCACGAATCTGACGGCAAATCCAGTACAGATAATAATAATGTAAAACAACAAGCTTTCTTCCTTCCCTTCTCATGTTCACTCCTGGGCAAGCACAAGGTAGCGTACGTGTGCCCTCGCGGTAGATATTATTATTAATAATATTAGTAAATTAATAATAACAATAATAATAATAATAATAAGTCATTTAAAGGGTTTCGTGATGTTCGGGTAGCACACCTGCCTCTCACCCGGGTTCGATTCCCGGCTCCGTCGGGGATTTTAGAAACTGACGTGAGGGCTCGAATATGGTACGCTCAGTGTCGTGAGACAAAACTGAGAAGAGGTGGGTTGGATTCCCACGTCAGCTAATACTGGAAGTGGTATTCGGTGGTTTCCTACTTCCACTCCAAGCAACTTAAGGCCACGGCCGCATCCTTCCCAATCATCTCCTGAATTTCAAATACACATTCTACTACAGATACCACAATAATATCGGTTAGCAGAGAAATTCTCCACACACCCAAATACACGGGGCTAAATGACCATGATATCTAAGCTCCTCAAATGAAACAATAACAGAAACAAAAGGAAGTATTGTTGAAGCCGCTGAATCAAACTATCACAGAAATATTTATTTTGCTATTGATTCGTCTGAGGGGATATGACTTAAGATACTTTTCCTGTAGCCTACGTAATGAATATAAAATAATTGTAATAAGCACACTTAGGATGACCATTGACAGATGCAGTGGTACGGGATTGAACGACTCAACATACACAGCGCAGTTTACTCATGGTACCAGAATTTATTCCCTCAACAATGGAGTCCATATTCACAAATCGAGGACAATATTTCACAGTTCACGCAAAAACATGAAGCAATAAAATCTCGCGCCGTTAAATTATTTTTTATTTGATATTCAGGACGTCTCTGAATGAAAATTGAAATAACTAAATATATAATAAGTTTTCCTTCTATTGAAATTTTATTTGCAACTGAGAACCCAACTGGTCTCCCCGTTCGGTAGGCTATGAACATGAGAAGTATTCGTTATTGTTATGTGAACTAAATTTACTAAGGACACCTGTTAATACTATAGTGTTATATTGCTGTAACATGATTTTAAACCTTCAATGAGGTCTTCATCAGCAAGGACCACTTTGCTCTAACATACTGTACACTAAAAAGTTCTTTTTACGAAACAAAACTTAACTCTAAGAATACAGTTTTGACCTTACAATTCTAATGAAAATGGGCGTCATTACAGAACCATTTATGAAAGTGGTTATTCATGTATTGAACTTAAAAAGCAATTTGTTTGTAAATATTATCAGATATACTGTACCGGTACTAAAAAAACTTATTATTTAAATATTATATCTTGAATTTCCATGTAATGTCAACTGGTATATTAGGTCGTGAAGTAGTCCTTGTTTAAAGTCAATCGAATCTGTTATTTATGAAGTCTATAATTCAAGTTGGAGTTGTTGATTATTATACATTTTTACGTCTATATTGCTCTTCGGTCATGTTACGGCTAATATGTATCTCGTCTTGTTGTCTTCTACCTTAAATTCGATGTTGAATTTGGTGGCTTCTGTTTATGTTGTCCTTAAATTAATGGAAGAATGTAAATGTGTCCTTATCGTTAAAATATGACAATATTATCACTTTATCTCAAATGTGCTTCGTGATTGTAGTCTGCCAGGTGAATCAGTTGCCCCTAATAATATTGTTTTATGCAGCCCAACTAACGAATGATGTCAGGAAGGTCGATATTTCTGTGCTTGCATCCCGTATAGTACTAATGCATTGCAAGCATATCCCGCAAACGATAATGAACCGTATTATTTTCCCCTCGTTTTAGTCTGTAGTCACATCGAGAGAAAAATAATTGTGTTCAGTATCATTTCCAGTGCATTAGTACCATACAGGATGCAAGCAGAGAAATACGGACCTTCGTGACATCACTCGTTAGTTGGGCTGCATAAAACAATATTATTAGGGGGGGGGGGAAGTTTGGTGCTTTTCAGTCGGTCAACACGAATGTACCCAAAAGAGTTGGGTTATACCCTAATCCTGAAAAAATTACATGAGATTAATAAATACATTTAATCTCATGTATTTTTTTTTCAACTCCCATAATGTTATTATCAGGGGCAACTGATTAACCTGGTGTAAATTTAATTAATACGAAGTTAATACGTATCCTATATAAGCACATTATCCATTATGGTTAATATTTTTGTTTCATATTGTTATATGGTTTCAGTAATGTGTAATTCCACTAAGTACAGTAATGTTGCTCGTAACCATTAGTAGCAAATGAAGTCTTACCTGATGTACAGTAGCTGCTTGGACAGACGTGTTGTCGTATAGCTAACACCAAAGCGATGTCTACCCACCACTGGGTCAAAGTTATATACTGGCGCGCCCCGTCCACCTGTTCTCTGACGGCAGTCGCCTCTCCCTGTACGCCCAGCCAATGGCAGGCCACGCACCCCACTACTCAGGAGAGGGGGAGAGGCGCAGTAAATAAAACTTAACTTGCTTAACTTTTATTAACATGCCACACCACACTTCCTATATGACATGCAATCGGCAGATCAGGAAGTACAATCTACTTCTGGGATCAAATCTTCATGCGATATGATTGTTGTTGCTTCATTTAGGGACTTGTGACATCATTGTCATCAGTGTCGTGTGCTTGAGTGTGCGTAGAAACTACTTGATATCCTGTGGTCTGTTCAATTGAGTGTATTTGTAACTGGAGGCTTTTTTATTTTTATTTTATTTTGCAACTTGTCCACCTCGTTGCGTAGTGATTAGCATTCTTGGCTGTCACCACGGAGGCCCGGGTTCGATTCCCAGCTCTGACGAAAAATTTAATTCTGGTTTGAAGGCTGGAACGGGGTACACTCAGCCTCGTGAGGCGAAACTGAGAAGAAGCTGGTTCCATTCCTACCTCAGCCATCCTGAAAGTGGTTTTCCTTGGTTTCCCACTTCTACTCCTGGCAAATCACGGGTCACTTTCTACCCAAATCCCATTGACACTACTACAGACATCACAGTGACACAAGTTATCAGACAAACATTATGGTGTTTGAAGCCATTTTTCAGTATTGCCTTAGTAAACAAAAGTTTGATGCTTTTCAGTCGGTAAACACGATCGTAACCAAATTAGATGAGTTATTCCCTAATCCTGAAAAAAGAATATAAATATAAATATTAATCTCATGTATTTTTTTTTTCAGGATTAGGGAATAACCCATCTAATTTGGTTACAATCGTGTTTACCGACTGAAAAGCATCAAGCTTTTGTTATCAGACAAATTCTACACACATGGGGCTACATGATCCCCTAAAGAATCAAGAACAACAACAATATCCAAGCTTTTAAATGAAACAATATTACTCAGTTAGATGTTACGTCATTTCGTGTGACAGTTCTTGTTGACATGAAGCTAAATTTCAATAAATCTCAGCTAGAGGGCAGATGAACTCACTGTTCTGGCCCCTTAAAACAACTAACTAATCTCAGCTACATTTAGCCCAATAGTATTGCCATCTCTCGATTAGATGGCAGTGCATAGAGAACTTCAAATTTGAAGAGCAGAGTATTAGCCTATATTTTAATACAGTAGTTATAATTACAGGTAGAGTCTACTTCATGACGTAGTGACTAGCCCTCTTGGCTCTCACCATGGAGGTCTGAGTTCGATTGCCGGCTCTTTCATGGAATTCAATTCTGATCTGAGGACTGGAACGGGGTACACTCAACGTCGTGAAACAGAGCTCAGAAGACGTGGGTTCGATTCCTACCACAGCCATCCTAGAAGTGGTTTTCCGTGGTTTACTATTGTTACCTGAAACAAATGCGGGGATGGTACCTAAATTAAGGCTACGGCCGTCTCTTGCCCAAATCCAAGCTTCACTTACAAATACAAACACTGTTACAACTATCACAATAACACCGAGATAACATGAGAGACAGTTAGTCTGCATATTGAGAACCCATACACAGTGGTTCAGAGCTAGAGAGAACTAGTAAAATCGCTCACCTCCCGGGTCAACATGGCTGCTACTCATAAAACGTGCAGGAATTGTTACCTGTATAAAATCACTTGTCGGTAGGTGTTCACTTCTCTTGGTTTATTGTCGCTCATTACAGCACGCGCAAGGCAGTGAATACGATCTTGCGACAATAATATATTACTGTAACTAGGCCTCACAAGTTCATGACCTAGGAAATGACGCAATACGCATACAACTATGCCCTGAAAGGGTTATTGTTGTTGATTCATGTAGGGGCTTGTGTGTGTGTATGTGCGTAGAATTTGTCTGATAACCTGTGTTATTTTTTTTTTTAGCGTATGGCTTTTAGTGCCGGGAGTGTCCGAGGACATGTTCGGCTCGCCAGTTTTGTAGCTGTTTCGAGACGGACACCCAATGGGTGAGCTACAAGTACCGTTGGGGAGGGAAGGAGGGAAGTTGGATTGTAAGGACGAGGAGTTGGAAGGTAGCGGCTGTGGCCTATAGTTAGGGACCAACCCCGGCATTTGCCTGGAAGGAAGATGGGAAACCACAGAAGACCATCTTCAAGGTTGCCGGCGGGGGGATTCGAACCTCCTCGCCTCCCGGATGTGAGCGACTGCCATCAGTCATGCCGTAACCACCACGGCTAACTCACCCGGTACCTGTGTTATTGTCATGGCTGTATTAGTGTGTGTATTTGTAATTCATATGAGGATTGGGAAGGAGGTGGCCGTGGTCATAATTTATGAACCATCCCGGCATTCACCTGGAGTGGAAGCGAGGAAACCACGGAAACCCACTTCTAGGATGACTGAGTTGGGAATCGAACCCGCCTCTTCTCAGTTTCGCCTCACGGGTTTGAGTGTACCCCGTTCCAGCCCTCAGACCAGAATTATTATTTTTGGCAGAGCCGGGAATCAAACCGGGCCTCCGCGGTGACAGCCAAGAGTGCTAGCCTGTACCCAACGAGGCGGGCTCTAAAAGGCTTAGATAATATACGGTACTCTAACCATAGAAATGTATGATTTATAAAATGAGAAAAAATTCTCAATTTACACCGAAACTCCTTACTTACAATCGAAAGTAATCGTTCTTGATGTTGTTGTTGTTGTTGTTGTTGTTGTTTTAAATGGAGGTTCTTGCGACATCGTGGCCACCAGCCTCGTGTACCTGTGTACTGTATGTTGTATGTGTATGTAAGTAAACTGCCTGCTAACCTGTATAAATGAACTGTGGCGTCTGTATTTGTGTGTGTCTCTGTATTTGAGGCTGGGATTGGAAATGATGCGGTCGTGGCCGTACCTTAGTTACCATCTCAGCATTTGCCTGGAGTAAGAATGGGGGGAAACTACGAAAAATCACTTTTAGGTTGGTTTAGGTGAGAATGGAATCAATATTTTCTGATTTGTCCTTTAGAGGCTGAATGAACCCCGCTCCAGCCCTCGCCCATTCCTACATTTCTTGGCAGAGCCGGGAATCAAAGCCGAGGCCGTAGAGAGGATAACTACTACGCCACGTGGCAGCGACGTTATTTGATTATAGGCTTCAGTGTGTCTAGGATTCGATAATTGGCCAGTGTGTGTGTATGGGTCACTATATTTCAACCTCATAAACTCGCTACGTATACAACACTGTTATAACAAATCCTGTAACACGCCCATAGTCTTTGCAACCTAGAACTTTGTAAACAAACTGTAGAAAGTAAACATTTGAGTTCCTTCAAAAACTCTCTAAACTTTTTCTCCTTCCTGTTTGACAGACTTCCTTGAATGGGTGTAACAATTTAATTTTCAAACTGCAGTCATTCAAAATTAAATATTTTGATTGAACACATTGTGAATACAACCGTAACGTTTTCACTTGAAACTTGTTGATCTGGCAAAGGACACCTTTGAGCTCGAACGCTCGGAACCGCACCAACCATGCTTAGAATAACACTCGATCAAAACAAAAACAGTGTTGTGTGTCATTTCCATGCAAAACGATTCATTCTACCACAACTGGCATATTAATAGAAACAAAGTAACAAGATATCAATACAATAGGAGGGAAAGTATACTTAGTTCAATGACAGCAGTGTATTATTACATTTGCAACAGTGTCAAAAACCCTCTGTTTAAAGTAATTATAATATCACAAACCACATATATCCTGATAGTGTGTATTTTAATCCTCAAAGTGCATATGTGGGATATCGGTGAAGTGGATAAAGTAAAGTGGAAGTGAACAAAGCCACGTTTATACATTGCAAATCACTTTTTCATTCTATCAGTCCAATATCAAAAGCTACACTAATTACATTATCAAATGTTGATATGGGTATGTCAATGTCAATGGTTTCGTGTGGTTCCGAACGTCCCAGCTCAAAGGTGTCCCTTGTGAGTAATGCCAGGAATTTGCGATGAGTGCATCGTAGTGTTGTGAATCTTTTAGGTACGAGATAGGAAGAAAGGGAGGAAGCTTGTAAATTTGCGTGACTGTTAATCTCAAGATCATAAGCCACTGGGCCTGTTTTTGCGTAGAATTCGAATCACAGGACGTGACATTTCACTTCGAAAATCTCGCATGCGTTAACCGGGAATCGAAACCTGACCACCTTGGTAAGAGGCAAGCAGTTATCAGAAAGGAAAAAGAGGAACAGGCAAATAATCTTAGTTTTAAGTTGGGGGCATGATGGCGTAGCGGATAAGCTGTTTCCTCTCGTCAAGGCAGACCAAGTTCAATTCCTGGTCAATATATGTGAGATTTTTGAAGTGAATTGCCATGTCCTGTGGTTCGGATTCCACGTAAAAGAGGAGGTCCTTTGGCTATATTCACGGGATTAACGTCACGTAAAAATGCAAGCTTCCTTTTTTTAAGGCTTAAGTCGTTGATGATGTTTTTGGGGCATTGCGACATTGTGTACTGTATTGGGTGTGTATGTGAAATATGTCTGATAACCTGTGCACTAGTGTGTGTATTTGTAATTAGGGCTCAGTCTGGCTGCGTGGCTCAGGGGTAACGTTCTCGTTTGCTGAGTCCAAGGTTGCAGGTTCGAAACCTGGCGCAGTCAGCTGGCATTTGAAGGTGCGCAAATGCGAGGGAGCCGTGTCAGTACATTTACTGGCACGTTAAAGATCCCCTTCGGGGCAAAATTCCGGCACTCCGGCGTCTCTAAAATCCAGGGTAATTAAAAGGGACGTAAAACCAATAACATTATTATTATTATTAGTAATTAGGGCTATAATTTGATCCGAGGCAGCTGTAGCCTTTATTTAGGTACCATCCCAGCATTTGCTTGGAGTAGAAGTGGGAGGGGGGAATTACAGAGAATGGCAGAGGTAGGAATTGAACCCACCTCTTCTCAATTCTATCTTATGAGGCTGAGTGAACCCCGTTTCAGACCTCAGACCAAAATCTCTTAGCAAAGCCGAGAATTGAACCTGGATCTCCACAGTGACAGACAAGAATGCTCATCACGACGCTTCGAGGTGGATGTAGTATATAACATGAATTCTGTTCAGCCTATAAGAGGTTTAGGTCAACGTGAAGAATAAAATGTCTCACCTTTCTCTCGAGTTACATGTCGTAACTCCTTTCCCAAACAAGACTTTCTGAACTGAGGACTCAAACCCAGTCTTATGATACAGTATAACTACAAAGGGTTCGGATCCATTCCCATCTTCCCCATCGTACAAGTGTTTATCCATAGTTTCTCACTTCTCCTTCAGGCGAATATCGAATTATTATTATTATTATTATTGATGTATTATTATTATTATTATTATTATTATTATTATTATTATTATTATGTGCGTATGGACCCTATTGGATCACGCATTACATTTATGATTCGCCTTTCTAACAGACCATATTGCTTTCATTTTTTCACTGTGCGCATGTTTCCTTTCTTCTGACCACTTAGTCCCCGATCTTCTGGGGACTTCATTCTCTGGCTGTACCACCCATTTATTTATCTTCGGACGGTAGACAGTTCTGTCTAGTATTTCTGAAGTTTCTTTCCGGGCCTTTTCCAGGTCATTTTTAACATCTTGTATCCAAGATACGTTCTTCAGTTTTCCAGAGTATGTCAAAATCTTGTGAGTTAACCTTGAAGATGAGAGTCTGTGAACGTGTCCATAGAATTTCAGTCTTCGTTTCCTGATGTCTGCGGCGAGGTTGGATAGTTTTTCCGTGGCTTTGCGTGATTTGAGTCTATACCCTTCTTCACTTTTCTCTGGGCCCAGAATTTTCCTCAAGATTTTTCTTTCCTCCTTCAAGATATTTTCCAGATCACCTTTCTTATTAAGTACCAAGGTTTCACTTGCATACAGCACTTCAGGTTTAATCACCGTATTATAGTGTTTGATTTTTGTATGTATGGACATGCATTTCTTGTTATAGATGTCACGGGTTCTCCAATACGCTCTTTTGAGTTTTTGTAATCGAACTTTCTGAGCTTCCTTTTCCAATCCTGTTGGTTCTAGGAGCTCACCGAGATATTTAAAGTATGAAACCCGTTTGATGTGCCCGTATTTTGTTTGTAGTTCCTGGATGTCGAACCTAGTGCAAATAAACTTGGTCTTCTCGAATGAGATTTGCAACCCAGTTTTCTCAGCGCATTCCTTGAGGACTTCAATCTGTTTGATCGCTAAAATATCGCTGTCTGCTAGTATCGCTATGTCGTCTGCGAAAGCTAAACAACTGACCTTGATGTCATCATTCTTTCGTCCAAGTTGAATGGGTTTTCAGAGCTTCTGGGCATTCAAGTCCTTCTCCCATTCTCGAATGACTTTATCTAGAACAAGGTTGAAGAGCAGTGGTGACAATCCGTCACCCTGTCGCACGCCGGTCTTAATCGCAAAGGGCTCTAATAATTCACCCAGAAATTTTGACTTCGTGTCCGTGAGTGTTTCCTTGATGAGTCTTAATGTCTTTGGATCAAGTCCTAGTTCTTCTAAGATGTTAAAGAGAGACTGTCGATCGACCGAATCGTACGCCTTCTTAAAGTCGACGAAACTACAAATGATCGGAGAGCTTCGGGTCGCTCTATATTTCAATATCGTCTTCAAGTTAAAAATTTGTTCAACACAAGAACGCTCAGGTCGGAAACCAGCTTGATATTCACCAATTTTGTGTTCAAGCTGTTCTTGTACACTTTGAAGAAGACACGCGGAGAGAATCTTGTAGGTGACTTGAAGGAGAGAAATCCCTCTGTAGTTATTCACATCCGTTCTGTCACCTTTCTTGTATAACGGATGGATGAGTGCACATTTCCATTCTTCAGGTAGCTTTTCTGTTTTCCAGATATCCATGATGATTAGTGTGAGCTCCTCAAGTGTATTTGGGCCTATGTTCTTTAATAGTTCTGCAACTATGCCATCTTCTCCAGACGCCCTGTTACTTTTGAGTCTGAAAATGTGTCTCTGGATTTCTTCTTTAGTAGGTGGTGGAGATTCAGGGTTTACATGAACGGGAGTCTCTTTGGGCCATCGTGATGCTGGCTCCTCGCAATTGAGTAACTCAGAGAAATACCGAGCCAGCTCACTACAATTATCCCGGTTGGACAACGCGAGGTTTCCGTCTTGTTTTCGGAAACACAAGTTCTGTGGGGTGTATCCTCGGATTCTTCCTGCGAACGTCCTGTAGAAATCTCGCGTTTTGTGATCTCGGAAGTCTTGACCTATAGATTCCAATTGGTCCTTCATGTGTTTCCTCTTAGTTTGTCTGATTACTTTTGACACTTCCTTCCTGGTCTGAAGATAGTGTTGTTGAGTCTCGAGTGACTTCTTACTGTTGTATTTCTGAAAAGCTCTCTTTCTCATTTTCAGTGCTTCTTCACATGCAGAATCCCACCACGGGTGTTTCGTATTCTTCTTCAATGGAATAGTCTCTTTAGCTCTCGTAATGATCTTGTCATGGAACTGCTTCCAGGTGCTTGCCTTTTCCTTTTCCCATTCCTCCGTTATGTTACTTTCCTTTATCTTTTTCGTGTCAAATTTCTGAAGATGAGATTTCTTGGGGTGGATTCTTTTCGGGGTAAATTTCACTTTGATTCGCACTAGATAATGGTCGGAGACAATATTGGCTCCTCTTCGAACTTGCACATCATGAATTTCTTTCTGTAAGGGATGTGTGATGGCCACATGGTCGATCTGATATTCTCCAAGAGATTGCACAGGTGATCGCCAAGTCTTCTGTGCTTCCTCAGAGAGGTGGACATTATCTTCAAGTTGTTCTGTTGGCACAGTTCAATGAGTCTCATGCCATTCTTGTTGGTGAATTTATGAGCTGGGTATTTGCCTACAGTCTTTTGGTATTCTTTTTCTTTGGCAATCTGTGCATTGAAATCACCTAGTAATATCCTTGTGTCTTCTCTAGGAACCGTTACCACGATCTTTTCGAGTTTAGACCAGAACTGTTCTACCTTCTGCAAGTCCCTTTTTTTTTCAATGTTCGTGGGGGCATGTGCGTTAATTAATGTGTATTTTTTGTTCGCACATTGTATGCGCATAGTCATTACTCTATTACTTATGGGAGTGACTTCTTTTATCGAATCAACTATGCTCTTGTGAACTACAAATGCCATACTCAAGAGGGGGGTGCCACCTCTTCCTATTCGTTTGTCCGTTTTACTTTTGAAAATACGGTAGTTACCATAGTCTAGTGTGCTCTCATCTGTAAAGCGTGTTTCCTGAAGAGCTAGTATCTGTATCCTTTGTCGATTTAGTTCTGATGTTAAGGTGTGTAGTTTGCCTGGTTTTAGTAATGTGTTGATGTTGAAGGTCCCGATGTATGTGGGTGTCTTTGATGGTAGTTTGCCAGAGAACTCCGACTTTCTCTGTGATCGTGGTTGCCCAGGTCCCCCAGAGTCCGAAAACCTGGTTGCCGTCCATGGACGGGTGGATTGGTTACCACTTGGGGTAATTCTGTAGTTACTCGCACGAATCATAACTGCTTGTAATCAAGGATTAATCCAGTGTTTCCACTGGGAGTTTAGGACATGGGATTGCTAGTTCCTGGAACATAAGTTATGCAGCCGTACCTACTAGGTAAGCAGACGCTGACCACTTTGCCGCTTGATCCAAGTCAGACGCGAAGTGGATTTCAATTTTGGTTCTTCCGCCCTCGCTGCCATTGAGACATAGGTCCTCCTCTGCCATCGAAGCCGTTGGCCATTGTTTTATTCACCTCAGTTGATCCGCGGGTGCTTATTTGACTAGGTCTTATTCGCACCTTTCCTGTATATCTACAGGAAATTCCCCATCAGCCATCTGGACGCGCCGTGTCGGGGTTGGGGGCCCCCCTCCCAGTGTCTCACGCAGGGTTATGCTTAGCTCGTACTCAGTTCGGAACTAAACCCCCACGTGAGCTGACTAGGTAATAATGTAGTATGCTGTCTAGTACAAAAGCGTCACATTGCCGGTCGTAAAGATGGCTGACAATAGTGGCCGGTTGTGTGACCTAGGTAACACCGAGACTATACTGTGCCCTTTTAGCATGAAATATGCAAATCACAGTATGCCAGCAATGCTCAAATCGGGATTTTCGAGGTTATGGTATGTTCTCCCACTCTGTGACTTGCACATTTTGGATTAAATAGAGGATACACTTCCAAAAAAAAATCCTACTATAAAACATTTAATTAACCAAATATATGGCCCTACAACAAATTAAACAAATAAAATACTGACCCAATTCTAACTTGTTCAGAGTGAACAAGGAATACATAATAAAACAAAGGTTAAATCATAATAAATGGTTTTCGTAAACCAACAAACTTATATTTCTTTTCACTTCCATATAGTGTCCTTTTAAACTTCAATACAATCCAGAGCTCCAATAGGCTCGATACTTTTCAATATAAACTGTGTTATCCTTTTTTTTACAACACCTCACTATCTATTATATGAGTATTTTATAATTAAAACAATATATAATTCATATTAAAGTACTGTTACTCATTTACTTAAACTTTGGGCTTTCACAATATTCTCATGTTACCACCTCTCTCAAATCAACAATTCACTACAGTGATTGGGAAAACATTTGTGTACTCCCGAGCTACTGAAGACTACTTGAACACGTCAAAAATTAAGATCACTCCCGGAATCTAATTGTCTTCACTGAACTCGTGAATTCCTACATCATATAACATTGCATTAGGGATTTATTATTATTTGTCTTAAAAGACCATCATATCAATAGAAAGAAACGATCTGAACTTGCAAGCGGTAATTTTCATCTACAAGAACCTCGGGTCGTTAAACAAACTCTAAACCCTCTAGTGTACTATAACTTCAAAACAGACGGCTCACAGACCTACCGCACTTCCGTTAATGGTAAGGTCTGGCCGTGGCCACTTGGCGTGATTTATTGTTGGGGAGTAGGAACATTACGGTCAGACTCGCAAGAGGCGAGCTACCCTCCGCTTTCATACAGCAGTTTCTTAAATATAGTTCTTTGAACAAACAAGGCTTCATTCTACTTATTTTTAACAACATATTTAGGTTCACTAGACCCATTCTTTTTACCTTGGCATTTATTAATTATGAAGTGTCCTCATTGGTGGGTAAGAATAATTCAATACAACAACAAATACTTAGGGGCTTCACATAAACGAATCTGGGTTCGTTTCTTTCAACTGCCTCGGGAACCATATCCCATACTGGAGGACTTATACATTTGCGACTTATAGCAGGCCTTTGCCTTACACTCGCGCTCATAATACAATTATTTCGCACCCTTTTATAATACAACACACACAACGGCCTCGTGATCACATCACTATTAGGAGGACTTACTATAGCTCAATTACCACGACCAACTGCCCCTCATAATTTATTTTTACCAAGTATACTTAGGTTCAACGCATTCCTAGTGTGACAAATTTACTTCAATGCGCTACATTACGCTTATCCTTTATTGCCAAATTGCCTTCAAAGAACTGATAATTCAACATCAACATTTTGATCTACATCTCAATTTTATATTAATCCTCTCCCGTGCAATAATCGCTTTATCTTAAGAACATTTGTTCACAACATGTTTTTATTCTTTTAAAGGAGCTCAAAAGCTACTACTTTCCTATAATTCATCATAATCTTTATTCATTTATATCATTGTTATTATTATTATTATTATTATTACACTTGCTTTCATATAATTAAATCATTAACCAAATACACTGATATTTTATTTCATACATTTCCCCTAAGGGATTTATTCATTTCACAGAATTATCTTATACTTTTCAAATTTTATCGTTCAGACCGCGCTATTATTCTGTTATTTGTTATTCACAAACATCCCTATTTTCTCATTCTCAGGTGGATTGTACACAAATATTCCCCAACACATAACATAATGAAATGGTTACTCACATTAGGTCACGGTCCCCGGCCGTATTTTCCAGCGATGTTTCATTTTCGCCCACTTACGGTAATTAAGCCATCTTCATTAATACCATTTCACACAATGACATTCCTTGATACACATACACATAATTCACCTTAAACACTGGTAACATTTTGAATACAATTCTGTATTCTTTTATAATACACAAATAAATTCACTAAAAATTATTACACTAACACAAATTTTCTATATTTACATTACAGTGCTTTTAATCACTGAGGCTTTGATTTGGCCTTACACACGTGATTTTTTTCTTCCCGTTTCCAAGGGTGAAACTCTTAGATGTCGGCTCCCTATCTGGCTAGAAGTTGAAAGTCTCGATCAATCTACCCCTCCCTGGAACGGCTATTCTTCAAATCTGGTTTCCTGACTATTCGGCTTCTATTTTTACTAGCTCGAAGTCGTTTCTTTCTAGACACTATTTAATTTGTCTAGATAAAGTCTATCTTGTTTACGGCACCTTGAATACTTTATCGGTGACCTATGATTCTCTAGCATTTACTGCTATTCCTTAGTTTCGTAGCTTAATGCTTTTACTGTTCGTTTGTCTCCTATTAGACAAGGTCTTGGATTAAAATTTCCCTTCTTATTTTCTTCGCTCTAGTCCCTATCTTATTGATACACTAGGCGTTACTTATTTCTTCCGACCCTGATCGGGTTCCTTAACTTTGCTGGAAATGTTTGTTTCACGATCTTGGGTACTTCAAAACGTTACGATACTTTCAGTCGTTTAACTGAACTGTTATTTGAAGACCTATCGCCTGTTTTTTTAAGTTCGCAGCCTAACTTGACTGTAATACTGAACTTTTCACTATAAAGACTGACGCTTGCTGAACTAAATCCTGTACTAGGATTTTCCTAAGTCTTCACACGGCGATACTATGATGATACCTCTCGTACTGTGATCTGGACCCTGAGATGCAGCACCTCCCCACAAGGTCTGCTGTAAACTGCATATACGATGCTCCAACGTCACGCCCCCCTGGGCTGACTGATACTGCATATACGATGTGATGCAGCACCTCTTCACGAGGTCTGTTCTAAACTGTATGATTGGTCTGGCTCTGCCAGGACTTTTATACTTTTTGGCTAAAAAAAAGATAAAATCCTCGTCTTTTTCATAACTAACTTTTGAAGCAATAGTCGCACACTATTGAAAATTATATCTCTGGAAAGCTCGTTTTCTAAACGTAAACTGACCTCTTTGCACATAAAAATCGATCGTACAATTCTGAGATATTAAATAAAATTTGGTCTTCAGATACGTGGGTGTTACAGTTGATTTTTAATCCCCCCCTCCTCGGGTCTCGGGGAACTTTTAATTACGTAATGCCGCATTTGCACTTTTTTCCTGGGCAATTATTATAACATCTTTTCCCACACAAAAATCTCTATTCCGAAATGATTCACAATGATGTATTTCTTTTGTTACTTTTATGTTCGCAAATGGCTTAAATCTAATTATTCTTCCTCTTGCACAACTGCGAGGATGCCATTTTACTGCAACGTAAGCTCAATTTCCGAAACCTTCTCTCACTCACTCCGTACGGAAAGTTCCTCTCGTTCTAATTATAGCCATGATCGCTCCTTATCGGTGCGTCACGCGTGATATCATTTCCTGGCCACCTGGTCTCTTACTCTTGCACAAGATTAAACGAGCCCTCTTGTATAAAATCTTTCTATGTTCCTCTGAAGACTGTATTTTTCCTTCCTTCTTTTACCAATAAAGGATGGATTCGACCCCTTGAACCAATGGTACATGGGTTCAATACAGACTAGTGCGTATCCTATTCATGGCTTCCATGGGATCAATGACAAAAGAAAACAAAATGGAGACAGTTAGGTCAAAGGTGTTAGTCAGATATACGGAGTGACCTCTAGATAGTGTTATCTATGGAATAATATTGTCGCAATTACCAAGATGGCGGACATTTATAGCACAAAATTCATATTAAATATTACTTTAAAACACTATTACACAGGAACACATACACTAGATAACACTAACACACATTCAGCACTAAAAGTAAAGCCACTATTATTCCCTGGAAGCCACAAACGAAGCACAGTTCCTCCGTATTGGCCGATATAAGACGCAGCATCATTACCCATGATCTCACCCACTGGGCATGGATTATTATTATTATTAATATTATTATTATTATTATTATTATTATTATTATTATTATTATAAGCGAAAATTCCCCTACAGGAGAGCGATTAAACTTGATAACATGATGTCATTTGGAGGTGTGTCTCCTCCGCTCCTCCCAAACCTTCATTCTCGCGGAATGCTCCCTGTTCCTCTCATCCGTCCATTTTCCCAGGTTGTCGTAATGATCATGGTTCAAACCTAACATTCGCGGTTTCCTTCTGGCACTCAGTTCGGTCTTCGAACTGTTCTATGCTGATTACTTGTAAGTCTCTCTGTACCTCTCGGCCGTTCTGTGCCGCATTTGCTCTGTGTTATGATACAGAGAAGTTTCTTTGGCAATCTGGAGGTGGCCATCCTGTGGATGTGACTGTAAAATTTTTCTTTGCGTTTTCTAATTTCGTCTGATATCGTATTGGTCTTTTGATAGAGTTCTTCATCCAAATGCCGTTTCTGTTGATTGCTCCGTAGATCTTCCGCAGAATTTTTCGTTCCTGTTTTTCCAGTTCCCTAATCTTGGAATGACCATCGATTACTATTGTTTCAGCGGCATATGTTGCTTCTGGCAGAATAACTGTTTTATAATGTCGTAATTTGGCGTTCGTCGAAATGCATTTCTTGATGTAATGGGCCCACGTTAGCCTGTAGGCCTTCTGGAGCTTAGTGATTCTGTCTTCATTGGCGATTCGATTAAGTCATGAGAGCTGTATAATTTCGCCAAGGTATTTAAAACTGCGGACTTGTGTGATTTTACCGTGTTTGGTGTTTAAAGGGGATTCATTTTCTGGCCTTCTCTCTATATATTTGGTCTTGTCGTAAGAGATATGTAACCCGGTCTTCTGTGCAATCTCATGGAGCTTTTCCACTGCATAAGTCGCTTCCGATCTGTTTTTCTGCGACAATTGCAATATCGTCCGCGAAAGCGAGACATGTGACTTAAGTTCGGTTCTCTTATTTTAATACCAATTTGAATGCCCTTTACAAGAGGTTCCCATTCCCTAATTATCTTCTCCAGAATAGTATTGAAGAGGATTGGGGATAGTCCATCCCCCTGTCAGACTCCAGTATTGATTTCGAAGGGCTCTGATATTTCGCCCATGAATTTCACTTTGGATATTGTTCCCGTAAGTGTCTGTTCTATGATTTTTCGTGTCTTACGATCGATCCCAAATTCTTCCATGATTTTAAAGAGGGTGTCGCGTTCAACAGAGTCGTATGCATTTCTGAAGTCGATGAATGCAATCACGGTGTTTCTACATTTCCTCATTTGTAAGATCGTCTTATTATTATTATTATTATCATTATTATTATTAATAACAAATGTATAGGCCTACAAAAATGTGAACTAGTCTAACAGGGGTAACGTTCTTGTATGCTGTCCCCAAGGTTGCAGGATCGAATCCTGGCACAGTCAGTTGGTATTTGAGGGTCCGCAAATTTGAGGGAGCCATGTCAGTAGATTACTTACTTACTTACTTACTTACTTACTTACTTACTTACTGGTCGGCGCTACATTCCCTGAAGAACCTTGGCCTCCTTTATCACCTGCCTCCATTGATCTCTATCTTCCGCCTTCCTTCTCCAGTTCCTGATTCCCAGACTCTTAAGGTTGTCTTCCACGTCATGTCAGTAGATTTACTGGCACGTTAAAGATCCCCTTCGGGGCTAAATTCCGGCACCCCGGCGTCTCTAAATGTCTCATTAGTTAAAAGGGACGTAAAACCAATATTATTATTAGTCTAATTACTTCAACAACTACCGAAAGTCGTGGGTACGCTGGCTAAAGCGCAGCTTTAGGTTTCTGCTGACTCGGTAAACGTGTGGGTTCGAGCCCCACCGACGGCCGTCCTTGAAATGGTTTTCCGTGGTTTCCCATTTTCAACACCGGGAAAATGCTGGGACGGTACCTTCTGACAGGCCACGGCCGCTTCCTTCCACATCCTTGCCCAGTTTCATTCATCTTCACCCATTCCATCTCTCATCCCGACGCGCAGGTCGCCCACGGGCGTCGACTAGAAAGACCTGCACTCGGCCTCTCAGGAGGCCACACGACAACAACAACAAAAACAACTTCAACAACTAACGATATTTATTTAACTACCTACTGTATATTTGCGAGTTGTTTTGTATACAGTAATTAAAATCAACATTTTAATATCAATCTATCCTTACTTACTTACTTACTTACTTACTTACTTACTTACTTACTTACTTAATTACTTATAGACCATGTAGGTCCTTGGTCTCCTTGATTACCTGCCTCCATTCACCTCATTCCTCAGGTTTCCTCCCCCAAGCATTTAACACCCAGCTTTCTCAGATCATCTTCAACATCGTCGAGCCATCGTTTCCTGGGTCTTTCTCTTGTCCTTCTCCCATCAGGTTTTCCTATATCCATACCTTCAACTTGCCAGGTCTCTTCAATGTTCTCACATTGTCAAGAGCATTAATCATAGGTGTGTCATGATACTATGTTCTATTGCGACCCTGCAGAACATGATTCCCTGTCAGTGGAACGACAGTGAGAAAGTTCAGCTATCGGTGAGAATTCTGTGGCTTTCAACCCGGATCGAAGCCTAATCGACCGAAGTCTCTCGAAGGGCCGATTTTTGAAGCGCGTATACGATGCGAGAACTAGAACATCGTTGTATTTATAGACTTCAAAAGTGCCTTTGATACGAGCAAAGAGATTTACTACTGAAGGCTCGTCATGCAAGAAGAGTCGTAGAAGCAAGCGTTAGTAATGAAGGCTCAAGGTTAACTGAGAACTATACATAATGGCATCAGAGAAACTGGTTTCCAAATAAGCTTGCTTTTGTTGTTGTTGCTGCTACATTTAGGGCTGGGATATCGTGGCCATCAGTCCCGAGTAATTAGGTGTGCGTGATATCTGTCTGATAACCTGTGTCATTGTGATGGCTGTAGTAGTGTGCATATTTGCTTAGTTTAAGTCTAGAATAGCCTCTCTGTATCAATTAGGATAAGATAGAATAAGATGAAGGTAGTAGCCTACATAATTAATAGCCATTATTAGTGTTTTCTATAATTCTATCTATAAAAACAAAAGTTTGGTGCTTTTCAGTCGGTCAACACGAATGTACCCAAATGAGTTGGGTTATACCCTAATCCTGAAACGAGTTACATGAGATTAATATATATTCGAATCAGAAACAAATATAATGTAAGGTATCATTAAAACAAAATTAAATGAAAGAAATACAATTGAAAGTGAGTATGTCACTAATCATGACCAGAACCTCGCTACTTCAATTGCACTCGATGTCGCACGCAGAAGATCGTCATCTGTGCAAGATGCTGGGCATGGCTGACAATCCAGTAGGTGTTCCATGGTCTGTGGTTCTCCGCAATCACAGTTGATAGAACCCACAGCCAAGTGCCACTTCTGGAGATTACATCCGGATCTTCCAACTCCGGAACGAAGCCGATTGAGTGCCCTCCACACGATCCAATTCTGTCCAAGCGATCATCATCAGATCCATTACACTTAGGCTATAAAATCTATGTCTGAAAATACGGGCAAAAATATTTACAATATGTACACTTATTTAGATTCAGTATTGGTACTGCAACTCGTCCGTATGGCTTCAAACCCCATAATAAAATGCTATCTATGACTACCCCTTATTAATCCCGTTTCCAACGGGTTCGGGGATGAGATGCGATGAAATTCCACGTGGCTGATGGTTTCTACGGCCAGATTCCCTTCCTGACGACAATCTCACGAGAGGTGTTACTGTAATGAGATGTGAAAGGAATAAAGATGAATGAAATTTCAATTTCAAGTAGTTCCAACTTTGGCTACCAGACGCCACTGTCATTGTCACCCAGCGGCAAACGTTGGAACTTGATAGAGCGTTTCTACACCAAATAACCTACAAATTTAGCTACTCACTACCAATTGTAGTGGTAGATTCTTTTCCATGCCATAAATTTATGACATGGACCACCGGCTTTACTTCCCCTCCGAAGTGAGGCATACTGAAGTATTTTAACGCTCTTAAGCATCCGACGACATCAGACTGGTTTGAACCAGTGATCTTGGGCATAGCAGTTCAGCATGCTACCGACTACGCCACTGAATCCCACTTAGTGTTTTCTATAATAATTGTTTAACTCATTTAACACTAATTAAATTATTTGTAGATTTCTGTGACCTACAATACTTTTTAAATTCATGTTGTGATTCATTAAACTTACTCAGTAGTATTATTGTAGGTCTATTAGGTTAATAGGGATTCACTGTAACAAGTGATGGTTGCAATAAGCAATACTCTCGACCCAATCTCTGAAATCCAAGAGTTGGGATATAAGGTATAATGTTCTATTCTATATTTGTAATTCAGACTACAGTTTGGAAAAAGGCGGCTGTGGCCTTTGCCTGTAGTAAAATTAGGAAAGTACAAAAACCACTTCTAGGACACCTTAGGTGGGAATTGAAACCATAGATTCTCAGTTTTGCCTCACGAGGCTGAGTGTACCCCGTTCTAACTTTCAGACCAGAATTATATTTATTTGTAGAGCCAGGATTCAAACCCAGGAACTTTTGATCTGAGGAGAAAGAGGCTATTTACCGACCATGCATACCTCACCTGAGTGAGAGATATAACCTAAAATTAGAAAGAAAATAAAGGGATTCTGCCTTTCCAATACTCGTATTGAACCTACTCACAGGTACATGTTTCGAAGGTAAAACTCCTTCTTCCTCAGCCTGTACATAAAAATAACAAAGATAAATAACCTTTATAAGAACATACGTTGCATGAATAAAGATTTGTGAAATAAGTAATATGAAGTTCAATTATTTCCGTTTCTCCTTGGAAGATCTTCCAATTGGATATCCAGGCCTGGGTGCATTAAAAAGCCGCTGAGTCAGGCCGGTGTTGTGAGTCCCTATTTGGTTGCGTCATCGTTTTTCGAACTAGTCTCTATGCTGCCCTTGGAGAACATCATGGCAAAGAAATCAACATAATCCCTGTAGTAGTGCCATGTCCCGCTGCATGTAGTGTGTTTAGGCGTGAACAACAGCAGATCAAAAAACGTGTCTCAAACAAATATCACTCCTTTGCTTGTCCAAAGACATACTAGGTGAGAAGGGGAAAGGAAATAGAGGACGGGAATAAAAATTAAGGAAAAATAAATGTGGAATGTTTATGAAGTGCCGATGGCTGTTGTTTTGGGGTGGATGAATGCGAAAAAAGAGAGATATAATCATTATTGAATTTGGAAAATAAATGGTATGAATGGTGGAATACAGCTGATCAATTTATCTATTACTGTATAATGCGTCTATTAGTGTTCTGTATAAAATACTGGTTTCTAAAACTATTTCATTAACATTGTGGGAAGGGTTAAATCTCTGTGCTTTGTCAATCTCTATTTGTTCCAGAATATTCATGAGTGTGCCTTTGTTTTCTTGATGTAAAATAACTAAATCGTTCTCTATGGTTGTGAATTTGTGCCCGGTTTCTACCATATGGTTGCATATCGCCGAAAATTTATTATTCTTAGAGGCATTAACATGTTCCAAAAATCTGGTGTTGAACCCTCTTCCTGTTTGTCCCTCGTAATCCGCGTCACAATCATTACATTTGATTCTGTAGATGCCAGAATTATTATATTTGTTTGTTTTGTTGAGAATATGCGAGTTGAAAAATTTATTGTGATTAGTGTTGTTGGTTTGAAAATGACTTTAACTTTATATTTTTTGAGTACACTAGTAACATTGTAGGTGGATTGATTCACAAAGGTGAACATTGCATAAGTGGAAGGTTCTTTACCCTCTTTTGCTAATCTGTAAGCGGGTTTGTTCTTGATTTTGTTAATAATACTGTTAACATATTTTCTATTGAAACCATTAGCTTCGGCAATTTGGTGAATTATTGAAATTTCTTTAAGACATTCTATGTCAGACAGTGGGATGCTCAAAGCTCTGTTAATAAAACATGCGAAGGCTGCTCTTTTATGGGATGCGGGGTGGTTAGAATCTTGTCTAATAACAGTGCTGGTTTGAGTTGGCCTGGATATCCAATTGGAAGATCTTCCAAGGAGAAACGGAAACAATTGAACTTCATATTATTTATTTCACAAATCTTTATTCATGCAACGTATGTTCTTATAAAGGTTATTTATCTTTGTTATTTTTATGTACAGGCTGAGGAAGAAGGAGTTTTACCTTCGAAACATGTACCTGTGAGTAGGTTCAATTCAAGTATTGGAAAGGCAGAATCCCTTTATTTTCTTTCTAATTTATAGTTAGTCAATACGGACCTCAATTACTGACATTATGAGATATAACCTACCTAAGAATGCATGGAAGTGAATGGCCTCCTTTTCGGACCTCGGAGGACATCCTTCAAGTTCGTTGTGAACACCCTGAATGAGCTTTGCATCATCGAGAATGATCTTGAGAAGGTCTGCTTAGGCATATTACGAGCTTCAATCCACATGCTACATAACCATTTATATGCTGTATCATAATGCATATTATGTACTGTATAGCCAACAATGTACCTACACTGTATATTATTCCGGATCTTTATGGTCTCCCGAAATGCCCGGCGGATGACCTTGTGAGGCCAATAAAGACTCAAGAACACTAAGCATTTCAATATTTGAAGCGAAGAGTTGAAAATGAGACTACCCTGTGTCTCAAACCGAAACGCTCATAATCCCAGAGGGCGAGTTTTCTTATTTTCTGTAACAGTTAATGCTGGAAGGAAGCTCATATTCAACTTCCATATGGATTAAGTTTGAAATATCTTCAACTGTGGTGCTCACTTAATAGTTGCACGCAGACCCTTGGGAATTCAACCTGCGTACTGCTTGTGTGAGTGGGACTGCGTTAGGTACATCTCCCACCACAAGTCTCTAGGAGTGCATTACGTATTTAACATGGTCTGGTTCGTCACCTTTGACAATAGGAACTCACATAGTCGCTGGCAATTTAAGGTGGCGCTAGGCCTAACTTAGGTTTCGGTTGAACAATTCAATTTTCTCTTTTCTGGTATTTTGGGTTCTCTGAATATTGAAATATCATAGGAAGTTAGTTTGAAGCTGTTTCCGAGATAAGGAGTTTTGAAGTTTTTCAACATTGGCAAACATCTACCAAATCTTATTCATCTACCTTCGCAGACATTTCTTTGACAGCCATCTCTTACAACTTCCATCATTATGCAAATAAGGTACATCCAGAGCATCATATTCAGCTAACAAACTACTCATATCCAAATTGTTATCAAGAGGGACCAAATACGAATATATAAAACTATATTTAGGCCAATATTACTATATGGTGCAGAAACACGGAGATTAAGCAAAGGCACAGAGAGAAAGATATAGGTTTTTGAAAACAATATCCTCCGAAAGATCTTCGGACCAATTTGTGGTGAAGGAGAAAGAACAAGGAACTAAAAGAGTTGTATAAAGAACCTGATGTTGTTGCGGAAGCTAAGACAAGAAGGCTGAGATGGGCTGGTGACGTGTATAGAAGAGAAGAGGGATCTAGTCTGCGAGAAGTGTGTGAGAAAAAGCCAGACGGACGAAGACATATAGGCCGACCAAAAATGAGATGGAGAGACCAGGTAACCAAGGACATCCAGCTACTAAGAGCGCGAGAGGAAGATGCCAAGGACAGAACGAGGTGGAGGAGGCAACTTGACGAGGCCAAGAACCGACTGCTGTTTGTGGAGCCAGGAGAGTAAGTAAGTATCTCAGAAATTACTGAAACGATCTACTTGAAAATTTCACAGTATCTTTATATGCATAGCCTCTGTGGCTTAGGTGGCAGCAGGCCGGCCTCTCACCGCTGGGTTCATGTGAGATTTGTGCTAGACAAAGCGGAGGCAGACAGGTTCTTCTCCGGGCACTCCGGTTTTCCCTGTCAAAATTTCATTCCAGCAGCACTCTCCACTATCATTTCATTTCATCTGTCATTCATTTAATCATTGCGACAGGCTTCGGCAGCCGGCACACTTCATATCGTTGCCGCAAGATGGGGCTTCATTCATTCCATTCCCTGACCCGGTCGGTGGACTGGAAGCAGGCTGTGGATTTTCATTTTTCTTTATATGCATATGTGCATTAATCTGACCTAGAGTAATGTCTGCAGTATTTATGTAACTTGAGAAAAAATGCATTGCTTCAAAGCTTTTTAAACTTATCAAAGAAAAATGTACAAATAAAACGTTTGAAGCACTAGAATCATGATTCTAATTTCAATTGCAAGCCATGAAATCTTATTCAATTGTATTAAGTTTCAACCATTTAACTTTAATAGTTAGGTCATAAATGTACCGTTTGCTTAATATTTTGGTTTCAAAAATCATTAATTTTAATGTTGGTATCAGTGAATGATAATGCCCTTTCAGTAACAACATGTTATCAAATAGAATGGTACAGGTTGTAATGGGTGGTAAACGAAGTAAAGTGAAAGTCCTCAACAATGGTCTTCCTCAAGGCTCTGTGCTGTCTCCTCTTCTGTTCAATTTGTACATCGCGGACATACCACTAACCACCTCTCGTCAGTTTGCTTATGCTGATGACCTGGCGATAGTAACTCAACATTCCTCTACAGAACAGATTGAGGAAATTCTTAATGCAGATCTCTCTACCTTGAGTGATTACTTCAGAAAGTGGTGTCTGAGACCAAATACCACCAAAACAGAAAGTTGTTTTTTCCATCTCAACAACCGGCAGGCAAATGTTGCTTTAAAGGTCTCACTTGATGGTTCACCACTACCTTACAACCCTCACCCAAAATACCTGAGCGTTAGTCTCGATCTTACGCTATCTTTCAAGAAACACCTGAACAATAGTGCTGCTAAACTACAGACTAGGAACAACATCCTCCACAAACTCGCTGGTTCAACATGGGGAGCTTCTGCATCCACTCTTCGAACATCAGCAATGGCATTAGTGTATTCAACAGCAGAGTATTGCTCTTCAGTGTGACTAAACAGTCCTTATGTCAAGAAGATCGACGTAGTCTTGAATCAAACCATGCGTATCATCAGCGGCACCGTTAAATCTACTCCACTGTATTGGTTACCTGTGTTGAGTCATATTGAGCCTCCAGATATAAAACGCCTCAACAACCTGGTAAGAGAGTACAGATAAATAACATCGCACACAGCCCTTCCTATCCACCAGGACATAGCTGTAGGATTCAGGCGCTTAAAATCGAGATCACCACCAGTTCAGACGGCACAGTTGCTCACCAGCAGAAGCTATAATGGAAAAGCAGAATGGCAATCTGTTTGGAATGGCACAGCTCCGAAGGAGTGGCAGCCATTATTTAACATCAAGCACCATCCGGCTGGTTTTGATCTCCCACGAAGAACTTGGGTTGCCCTCAACAGAATCCGAACCAAGCACGGGCGATGTGGCTCACTGCTTCATAAGTGGGGCATGTGAACTTCCCCCAGCTGTGACTGTGGTGCAGTGAATCAAACCATCCACCATATTGTAGCAGAATGTCCGAGGAGGGCGTACTCTGGATCAATGGACGACTTTCTGGTGACATCTACTCAGGCCATACAGTGGCTAGACGAACTGGACATACAGCTGTGAAATCGGTAGGGCTAAGTTGATTGTTGTAATGGTTTGCTCCGTTTTATTGTATATATATGTATATATGTAAATAGTATATCGATTTTGTGTACAATGCCATAAGCATAAATACAAATAGTAACTTACTATTATCTTATATATAAAAGTGAAAGTCTGTATTTATGTGGGTATGTATGTGGGTGGGTCTGTTCCGTATACAAATCTACACCGTTACACCAATCTCAACCGAATTTTGCATACTCATAGTTTAGGACCTAGAAGGAACCGCTGGCTACATGAATTTTCGATAGTCTTTCTCATTCTTCTGATATCGACCCTTTTGCACTCCAGCACATGCTAATCAAATTATAAAACAAGATGTTCAGTAAAGAACATATAGCCTACTTTCTCCTAAATGTATGGGTATAGTTATAACTCGTTGTTATTATCAAAGAGTATAATAGAACTATTCTTTGTTGAAGACCTTAGAAACGATTTACCTCTACCAAACGCCACAACCTAGATAAAAACTGCTACCATCATTGAAGAAAGAAAGATAAGAAGTATATCAAGAATGTTATGGATCTGGAGACATAATCGACCGGACTGGCGGCGTGGCTCAGCGGTAACGTTCTCGCTTGCTGGGCCCTAGGTTGCAGGTTCGTATCCTGGCGCAGTCAGCTGGCATTTGAGGGTGCACAAATGCGAGGGAGCCGTGTCAGTACATTTACTGGCACGTTAAAGATCCCCTTCGGGCCAAAATTCTGGCACCCCGGTGTCTCTAAAATCAGCAGTAGTTAAAAGGGATGTAAAACCAATAACATTATTATTATTATTATTATTACGACCTGCCGTGGGCAACATCCAACTTTGAGTTGAGGCATGTCTTTACACGTCTGGTTGTGCATGGCTTTCACAACCCTAATTGAATTAACAAATCTTTCCATGACCCTACAGAGACGTGTGTATACAAACTATGTGGATATTTTCGATAATATAATCCTAACAGAGCGAGTGCATTCTAGCGGCCAGAAGAAGAAACTTTTCAATAAAATCTGGAAGTTACCTTTTTGGCAGCTAGATGTCTCGAGTAAATCTGCTGGCGAATTATGTTTTAATTAAATATATATTTTACACCATAATGTGCACAATATAACGCTTAATAACATTTTCAAGTAACGCAAAATAGGCTGTTACAAACCCTTTAAAATAAAAAGTTAAAATGTATCGTAGTATCATCTTGTCATTCTTCAAATTCGATGCGCATAGAATGATAATGGTATAGTAATCAATGGATCCCCACGTAGACTAGTCGTGACATCTATTGGTGAAATATCGAACAATATAATCCTAACAGAGCGAGTGCATTCTAGCGGCCAGAAGAAGAAACTTTTCAATAAAATCTGGAAGTTACCTTTTTGGCAGCTAGATGTCCCGAGTAAATCTGCTGGCGAATTATGTTTTAATTAAATATATATTTTACACCATAATGTGCACAATATAACGCTTAATTTTAAAACATCTGAGTCATTACAAAACAATAAACATATAACATTTCAAGCAAAAAACCTAGCTCTGATCGGGTTTGAACCATAGGCATTTGAGCGATAGGCTAACGCTCTACCACTGAGCTAATTGTGTCAACGAATATCGTTCTATTTAAAATGACTTACATAGAACTTGTTAGCAAATAATGATTTATACTAAACGATTTCATCACTGGAGTATATTATTTATATATAAAGCATTTCATACAAAGTTTATTTATTTTTTATCAGTACGCTATATTGCATGCAATACTCAAATTAGTGAAATATAAGTCCGGCACAAGATATCCGCTGCCATCTTGTCTTATTACTGAATCAGTTCAGCTTTTTAAAATCACGTCTGCACTGTAGTATTACAAAATAAACTTTTAATTTCGAACGTGCCTCTTACTTTAGAACAGTTAAAACGATTCTCGGCTCGATAATCGGAACTGGTGGGTCCCATGATATGGATTATAAAGTTTGCATAATTCACACGGCCGCCATCCTGAAATGGTATGGCGGACGACCTTGTAATTTGGTCACAAGACGCATCCTATACGAAGGTATGTTGTTACCAAATTTGGTAGAGATCGGATGATTTAGTTAGTCGTTATTTGATTTTACGTTTTGAACGTTTGAGTGGCCGCCATTCAGTTTAAGTAAAGATGGCGGCGATATAAAACATGACACTGAGGTGTCCTTTGCTAGTGCTACCTTTGTACCAAATTTCGTTCAATTTGCATTCACCGTGTTCGAATTGATAGGGGGGGACAGACATTCCGAGTACACACACTCACACACACACACACACACAGACTCACACACACACATACACACACACACAGACTCACACACACACATACACACACACAGACACACATTTTTCGCCCTGTGTTGATCTCATAAGTCTACTTTCATTTTTTGCAAAAATCGAAAGTAGGCTAATATACTCATGAAGGAATGGCAAGGCGGATAGTTTCCATGGCAACATAGCTCAAGTCGAGACACGGCCGACTGGATGCCATTTGCGCTCTGCACTACCGGTATAGAAAATGAGGATCTTTACTTGAAATCACGTTAGTTACTCAACTTCTCACACAGCACTGTCAACCGAGTTTAGCATAACAAAGACTTGACACTATCTTCTACTATATATTTGTCAAATACCACTCACTCATTCATTCATCACGAAATCTCAGAAACCATCAAACGGATTGGAATGAAATTTGGTATACAGCTTCCCCAAGGGCCGCAAATGCCCTCTAAGAGAGGATTTTTGGATATTCTAGTTCTAAAGGGGTGTTAAGGGGGTAGACCTGCATTTCATTGAACAGCAATATCTCCCGATTGGTTTAATTGGGGGATGTGATACTCGGCACATAAACTCATCATTAAAAATAAGAAGACACGAGTCGGTGGGTTTTTCGATGTGGTGTATATTATGAGGTGAAAGGGGTGAAAAGTGGGGATTGAAAGATTCCTAACGGAGCGTGTATCTCTTAAACGACATAGGCGAGGAGTTTGAAACTCAGCGGGAAAAAATCAGCATAAAAATAAGTAAATATGTGTTTGACCTTTTTATCATAAATCCAATTTAAGGGGCCCATGGGGAGGGGTGAAATTATGGAGGGGGGGGGAGAAACAGGAAAGAAAGTGTCCTAACTGATTGACTGACTGACTCACTCATCAAACTCAGGGGAAAAACTGCTTTAAAGTAAGTAAATAGCTGTTCGACAGTTTTTTTTTCATAAATCAAATTTAAGGGGTTCTTGGGGAGGGGTGAAATTCTGAAAAAAGAAAATTGAAAGAAAATGTCCTGACTCACTCACTCACTCACTCACTCATCATCGCCCAGCCAAAATTATTGAAGTTAGAAACATGACAGTTTGGGGATATGTTCATTGTATTTCAAAACAGTCTACTAAGGGAGGATTTTCGGATATTCAGGTTCTAAAGGGGTCTTAATGGGGTTAAACCTGCATATCATTGAATAACAATATATCCCGATTGGTTTCATTGGGGGATGTGATACACGGCATATAAACTCATCATTAAAAAGTAAGACACGTGTCTGAGGGTTTTTCGATGTGGTGTATATTATGAGGTGAAAGGGGTGAAAAGTAGGGATTGAAAGATTCCTAACGGAGCGTGTATGTCTTAAACGACATAGGCGAGGAGTTTGAAACTCAGCGGGAAAAAATCAGCATAAAAATAAGTAAATATGTGTTTGACCGTTTTTTCATAAATCCAATTTAAGAGGCCCATGGGGAGGGGTGAAATTCTGTGGGGGGGGGGGGACAGGAAAGAAAATGTCCTAACTGATTGACTGACTGACTCACTCATCAAACTCAGGGGGAAAAACTGCTTTAAAGTAAGTAAATAGCTGTTCGACAGTTTTTTTTATCAATCAAATTGAAGGGGTTCATCGGGAGGGGTGAAATTCTGAAGGGAAAAAATGAAAGAAAATGTCCTGACTCATTCACTCACTCATCATCGCCCAGCCAAAAATATTGAATTTGGAAACATGGCATTTTGGCATGTCAAAACCGTACACTAAGGGAGGATTTTTGGATATTCAGGCTCTAAAGGGGTCTTAAGGGGGTTAAACCTGAATTTCATTGAATAGCAATATCTCACGAGTGGTTTCATTTGTGGATGTGATACTCGGCATATAAACTAATCATTAAAAATAAGCAGACATGTGTCTAAGGGTTTTTCGATGGTGTATTATTATGAGGTGAAAGGGGTGAAAAGTAGGGGTTGAAGGATTCCTAACGGAGCGTGTAGGCCTATCTCTTAAACGACATGTCAAAACCGTACACTAAGGGAGGATTTTTGGATATTGAAACGCAGCGAAAAAATAACAGCTAAAAAGATAAGTAAATCGGTGTTCGACCGTTTCTTCATAAATTAATTTAAGGGGCCAATGGAGTGGGGTGAAATTCTGAGGAGAAAAGGAGAGAAAGTGTCCTAACTGACTAACTCACTCACTCACCAAACTCAGGGGAAAAAGACAGCTTTAAAAATAAGTTAATAGGTGTACAAGCGTTTTTTCATCAATCCAATTTAAGGGGCCCATGGGGAGGGGTGAAATTCTGGTAAAAATAATTGAAAGAAAATGTCCTGTCTGACTCACTCACTCATCATGCCCAGCGAAAACTATTAAAGTTGGAAAAATGAAATTTTGGGAATATGTTCGCTGTATGTCGAAAACGTCAACTAAGGAATGATTTTTGTTTATTCGGTTTTTAAAGAGATGTTAAGGGGGTAAACGTGCATTTCAATGAATAACGATATGTCATGAGTTGTTTCTTAGGGGATGTGATATTCGGTATATAAACTAATCATTAAAAATAATCAGACATATGTCTAAGGGTTTATCGATATGGTGTATATTATGAGGTGATAGGGGTGAAAATTGGGGGTTGAGGGATTCTTGACAGAACGTGTATCTCTTAAAGGACATAGGCGAGAAGATTGAAATTCGGCGGAAAAAGAACAGCTTAAAATACAAGTAAATAGGTGTTCGACTGGTTTTTTTTATAAATCCAATTTAAGGGGCCCTTGGAGAGAGGTGAAATTCTGGGGGGGGGGAAAAAACAGGAAAGAAAGTGTCCTAACTGATTGACTCGCTTACTCACTCATCAAACTCAGGGGGAAAACAGCTTTAAATAAGTAAATAGGTGTTCGACCTTTTGTTTCATAAATCCAATTTAAGGGGTTCATGGGGAGGGGTGAAATTATCAAAAATAAATGAAAGGAAATGTCCTGACTGACTCACTCACTCACTCATCATAGCCCAGCCAAAATTATTAAAGTTAGAAACATGAAATTTTGGGGATATGTTCGTTGTATATCGAAAACGTCCACTAAGGAAAGAGTTTTGAATATTCAGGTTCTAAATAGGTGTTAAGGGGGGTAAACGTGCATTTCATTGAATAACAATATCTCACGAGTGGTTTCATTTGGGGATGTGATACTTGGCATATATACTAATCATTAAAAATAAGCTGACACATGTCTAATGGTTTTTCGATGTAGTGTATATTATGAGGTGAAAGGGATGAAAAGTGGGGGTTGAAAGATTCCTAACGGACCGTGTATCTCTTAAACGACATAGGCGAGGAGTTTGAAACTCGGAGGAAATCAATCAGCTTAAAAATAAATAAATAAATAAAATAAATATGTGTTCGACCGTTTTTTCATAAATCCAATTTAAGGGGCCTATGGGGAGGGGTGAAATACTGGATGAAAAACGTCCCCTAAGGAAGGATTTTTGGATGTTCACTCTCATCGACCAACCCAAACGATTAAAGTTAGAAGAATGAAATTTTGGGGATATGTTTGTTGTGTGTCGAAAACGTCTACCAAGGAGGGATTTTTGGATATTCAGGTTCTAAAGGGGTGTTAATGGGGTTAAACCTGCATTTCATTGAATATCAATATGACACGACTATGACGCGAGCGAAGCGAGGCTAAAAATGAGATGATGTGCGTCTATGTATTACTCAATCACGCAAGTACCACTGGTCCGATTTACATGAATTTTACATGGATGTAGCTGATTTACCTGGTTAACATATAGGTTACTTTTGATTTCAATACTTTGTACTATTTAAAGATGGCGAACATTTTAGTGACTTCACTACACCCTTTGGTTTAAAACTTTCATATTTCCATTTCAAATACAAAGAGAACGCTAACAAATAGCAAACTTTTGATGGTATGTACGAGGTTAAAAATTACATTTTCTATCCGAAAGGTATCTCCAACCGTTAGCGAGTAAAACCTCAATTTGTGCTATAAAACACGGTCAACGCCGAACGGTGTAGTTGGACAAAATATTCCATCCTTAATCTCCCTCTGCGCAGCACCTCGCCTATCCCCTGTTTTAACTGTCACCTAAATATTTTAATTTATTTATGACGCGTAGCGAAGCACGGGTACTTCAGCTAGTAGTAGATAAGCATGGGTCCTAGTGGAAAATAATTCAATCACCTGAAACCAATAATGCATGGGACGAAAAATACCATCAAAATATCATGTTGGTTTCGGACCCTAAAAGACGTGAAAAATATAATAAAAGTATTAAAAACAACTATTTTTTGAAATTTCATTCGAATCAATTTTTATGTCATTCCTGGGACTTAAAAAATTCCAGCCAAAAATTACAAAATCATTAATAACTCCGTAAGTATTCGTCGTATGATGAAATAGCAAGAGACAAAAAAGATGTAATGTGTTATTGTCTACAACATAGGCCATGTATAATTTTACACTCAGACATATTACGTCCCCCCCCCATAATTTCACCCCTCCCCATGGGACCCTTAAATTGGATTTATGAAAAAACGGTCAAACAACTATTTACTTATTTTTTATGCTGATTTTTTCCCGCTGAGTTCCAAACTCCTGGCCTATGTCGTTTAAGGGATACACGCTCCGTTAGGAATCCTTCAACCCCCACTTTTCACCCCTTTCACCTCGTAATATACACCATATCGAAAAACCCTTAAACACGTGTCTTCTTATTTTTAATGATGAGTTTATATGCCGAGTATCACATCCCCCAACGAAACCAATCGGGAGATATTGCTATTCAATGAAATGCAGGTCTACCCCCTTAACACCCCTTTAGAACCTGAATATCCAAAAATCCTTTCATAGTGGGCGTTTGCGGCCCTTGAGGAAGCTGCATACCAAATTTCATTCCAATCCGTTTGGTGGTTTCTGAGATTTCGTGATGAATGAAACAGTCAGTCAGTGGTATTAGAGCTTTATATAGTAGACTAGCTGTTACCCGCGGCTTCGCCCGCATTAACATTGGGAATCCCGTTATAACATTAGTTATATAGATAGATAAGCATGGGTCCTAGTAGAAAATAATTCTATCACCTGAAACCAAAAATGCATGGGACGAAAAAAACATCAAAATATCATGTTGGTTTCGGACCCTAAAAGACGTGAAAAATATAATAAAAGTATTAAAAAAACTATTTTTTGAAATGTCATTCGAATCAATTTTTATGTCATTCCTGGCACTTTGAAAATTCCGGCCAAAATGTACAAAATCATTAATAACTCCCTAAGTATTCGTCGTATGATGAAATAGCAAGAGACAAAAAAGATGTAATGTGTTATTGTCTACAACATAGGCCATGTATAATTTTACATTTTACCTGTTTTTTTTTCAGAATTTCACCCCTCCCATGGGCCACTTAAATTGGATTTATGAAAAAACGGTGAAACACCTATTTATTTATTTTTATGCTGATTTTTTTCCGCTGAGTTTCAAACTCCTCGCCTATGTCGTTTAAGAGGTACACGCTCTTTTAGGATTCCTTCAACCCCCACTTTTCACCCCTTTCATCTCATAATATACACCATATCGAAAAACCCTCAGACATATGTCTTCTTATTTTCAATGATGAGTTTATATGCCGAGTATCACATTCCCCAATGAAACCAATCGGGAGATATTGTTATTCAATGAAAAGCAGGTCTACCCCCTTAACACCCCTTTAGAACCTAAATATCCGAAAATCCTTTCTTAGTGGGCGTTTGCGGCCCTTGAGGAAGCGGCATACCAAATTTCATTCCAATCCGTTCGGTGGTTTCTGAGATTTCGTGATGAATGAATGAGTCAGTCAGTGAGTGAGTGGTATTTGAGCTTTATATCGTATATATAAAAGTGAAAGTCTGTATGTATGTATGTGGGTGGGTTGGTTTCGTATACAAATCTACACCGTTCCACCAATCCCAACCAAATTTTGCATACACATAGTTTAGGACCCAGAAGGAACCGCTGGGTACATGAATTTTCGATAGCCTTTCTCATTCTTCTGATTTCGGTCCTTTTGCACTCAAGCACAGGCTAATCAAATCATAAAATATACTCATGAAGGAATGGCAAGGCAGATAGTTTCCATGGCAACATAGCTCAAGTCGAGACACGGCCGTCTGGATGCCAGTTGCGCTCTGCACTACCGGTATAGAAAATGAGGATCTTTACTTGAAATCCCGTTAGTTACTCAACTGCTCACACAGCACTGTCAACCGAATATAGCATAACAAAGACTTGACACTATTTTAGTACTATATATTTGTCAAATACCACTCACTCACTCACTCACTCACTCATTCATTCATCACGAAATCTCAGAAACCACCGAACGGATTGGAATGAAATTTGGTATGCAGCTTCCTCACGGGCCACAAATGCCCACTAAGAAAGGTTTTTTGGATATTCAGGTTCTAAAGGGGTGTTAAGGGGGTAGACCTGCATTTCATAGAATAGCAATATCTCCCGATTGGTTTCATTGGGGGATGTGATACACGGCATATAAACTCATCATTAGAAAATAAGAAGACACGTGTCTGAGGGTTTTTCGATGTTATGTATATTATGACATGAAAGGTGGGGGTTTAAGGAATCCTAACGGAGCGTGTATCTCTTTAACGACATAGGCGAGGAGTTTGAATCTCAGAGGAAAAAAATCAGCTTAAAAATTAAGTAAATAGGTGTTCGACGTTTTTCCATAAATCCAATTTAAGGGGCCCATGGGGAGGGGTGAAATTCTGGGGAAAAATAAAACAGGAAAGAAAGTGTCCTAACCGATTGACTCACTCACTTTTCAAAAACTCGGGGGGAAAAACTGCTTAAAAATGTGTTCGATAGTTTTTTTTGGGATAAATCAAATTTAAGGGGTTCATCGGGAGGGGTGAATTTCTGAAGAAAAAAATTGAAAGAAAATGTCCTGACTCACTCACTCACTCATCATCGCCCAGCCAAAAATATTGAAGTTGGAAACATGGCATTTTGGGGATATGTTCGTTGTATGTCAAAACCATGCACTAAGGGAAGATTTTTGGATATTCACGTTCTAAAAGGGTCTTAAGGGGGTTAAACCTGCATTTCATTGAATAACAATATCTCACGAGTGGTTCAATTTTGGATGTGATACTCGGCATATAAACTAATCATTAAAAATAAGCAGAAATGTGTCTAAGGGTTTTTCGATGTGGTGTATTACTATGAGGTGAAAGGGGTGAAAAGTAGGGGTTGAAGGATTCCTAACGGAGCGTGTAGGCCTATCTCTTAAACGACATTGCCGATAAATTTGAAATTCAGGGGGGAAAATCAGCTTAAAAAAATATGTCAATCGGAGTTCGACCATTTCTTCATAAATTAATTTAAGGGGCCAATGAGTTGGGGTGAAATTCTGGGGGAATAAAGGAGAGAAAGTGTCCTAACTGACTAACTCACTCACTCATCAAACACAGGGGAAAAAAGACAGCTTAAAAAATAAGTTAATAGGTGTTCAAGCGTTTTTTCATCAATCCAATTTAAGGGGCCCATGGGGAGGGGTGAAATTCTGGTAAAAATAATTGAAAGAAAATGTCCTGTCTGACTCACTCGCTCATCACGCCCAGTGAAAACTATTAAAGTTGGAAACATGAAATTTTGGGAATATGTTCGCTGTATGTCGAAAACGTCAACTAATGAATGATTTTTGTTTATTCGTGTTTTAAAGAGGTGTTAAGGGGTAAACGTGCATTTCATTGAATAACGATATCTCATGAGTTGTTTCTTTGGGGATGTGATATTCAGTATAAAAACTAATCATTAAAAATAATCAGACATATGTCTAAGGGTTTATCGATGTGGTGTATATTATAATGTGAAAGGGGTGAAAATTGGGGGTTGAGGGATTCTTAACGGAGCGTGTATCTCTTAAACGACATAGGCGAGAAGTTGGAAATTCGGCGGGAAAAACAGCTTAAAATATAATGTAAGTAAATAGGTGTTCGACCGTTTTTTCATAAATCCAATTTAAGGGGCCTATGGGGAGGGGTGAAATTCTGGGAGAAAAACGTCCACTAAGGAAGGATTTTTGGATGTTCACTCTCATCGACCTACCAAAACTATTAAAGTTAGAAGAATGATATTTTGGGGATATGTGTGTTGTGTGTCGAAAACGTCTACTAAGGAGGGATTTTTGGATATTCAGGTTCTAAAGGGGTGTTAACGGGGTTAAACCTGCATTTCATTGAATAACAATATGACACGACTATGACGCGAGCGAAGCGAGGCTAAACATAAGATGGTGTGTGTCTGTGTATTACTCAAACACGCAAGTACCACTGGCCCGATTTATATGAATTTTACATGGAAGTAGCTGATTTACCTGGTTAAATTATAGGCTACTTTTGATTCCAATTCTTTGCACTATTTAAAGATGGCGACCATTTTAGTGACGTCACTACACCCTTTGGTTTCAAACTTTCATATTTACATTTCAAATAAAAAGAGAACGCTAAGAAATAGCAAAATTTTGATGGCATATACGAGGTCTAAAATTACATTTTCTATCCGAGAGGTATCTCCAACGGTTAGCGAGTAAAACCTAAATTTGTGCTATAAAAACGGTCAACGCCGAGCGGTGTAGTTGGACAAAATGTTCCATCCTTAATCCCCCTCTGCGCAGCACCTCGCCTATCCCCTGTTTTAACTGTCACCTTTACATTTTAATTTATTTATGACGCGTAGCGAAGCACGGGTACTTCAGCTAGTAATAGATAAGCATGGGTCCTAGTGGAAAATAATTCTATCACCTGAAACCAAAAATGCATGGGACGAAAAAAAACCATCAAAATATCATGTTGGTTTCGGACCCTAAAAGACGTGAAAAATATAATAAAAATGTTAAAAAACAACTATTTTTTGAAATTTCATTCGAATCAATTTTTTGTCATTCCTGGGACTTAGAAAATTCCGACCAAAAAGTACAAAATCATTAATAACTCCGTAAGATTCGTCGTATGATGAAATAGCAAGAGACAAAAAAGATGTAATGTGTTATTGTCTACAACATAGGCCATGTATAATTTTACACTCAGACATATTACGTTTACCCCCCCCCCCCTCCCCCATAATTTCACCCCTCCCCATGGGCCCCTTAAATTGGTTTTATGAAAAAACGGTCAAACACCTGTTTAGTTATTTTTATGCTGATTATTCTCGGCTGAGTTCCGAACTCCTCGCCTATGTCGTTTAAGAGATACACGCTCCGTTAGAAATCCTTCAACCCCCACTTTTCACCCCTTTCACCTCATAATATACACCACATCGAAAAACCCTCAGACACGTGTCTTCTTTTATTAATGATGAGTTTATATGCCGAGTATCACATCCCCCAATGAAACCATTCGGGAGATATAGCTATTCAATGAAATGCAGGTCTACCCCCTTAACACCCCTTTAGAACCTGAATATCCAAAAATCCTTTCTTAGTGGGCGTTTGCGGCCCTTGAGGAAGCTGCATACCAAATTTCATTCCAATCCTTTCGGTAGTTTCTGAGATTTCGTGATGAATGAATCAGTCAGTCAGTGGTATTTGAGCTTTATATAGTAGATAAGCATGGGTCCTAGTGGAAAATAATTCTATCACCTGAAACCAAAAATGCATGGGACGAAAAAAAAAACATCAAAATATCATGTTGGTTTCGGACCCTAAAAGACGTGAAAAATATAATAAAAGTATTAAGAAAAACTATTTTTTGAAATTTCATTCGAATCAATTTTTTTGTCATTCCTGGGACTTAGAAAATTCCGACCAAAAAGTACAAAATCATTAATAACTCCGTAAGTATTCGTCGTATGATGAAATAGCAAGAGACAAAAAAGATGTAATGTGTTATTGTCTACAATATAGGCCATGTATAATTTTAACTCAGACATATTACGTTTACCCCCCCCCCCCCATAATTTCACCTCTCCCCATGGGCCCCTTAAATTGGTTTTATGGGGGAAAAAGGAGAGAAAATGTCCTAACTGACTAACTCACTCACTCACCAAACTCAGGGGAAAAAGACAGCTTTAAAAATAAGTTAATAGGTGTACAAGCGTTTTTTCATCAATCCAATTTAAGGGGCCCATGGGGAGGGGTGAAATTCTGGTAAAAATAATTGAAAGAAAATGTCCTGTCTGACTCACTCACTCATCACGCCCAGCGAAAACTATTAAAGTTGGAAAATTGAAATTTTGGGAATATGTTCGCTGTATGTCGAAAACGTCAACTAAGGAATGATTTTTGTTTATTCGGTTTTTAAAGAGATGTTAAGGGGGTAAACGTGCATTTCAATGAATAACGATATGTCATGAGTTGTTTCTTAGGGGATGTGATATTCGGTATATAAACTAATCATTAAAAATAATCAGACATATGTCTAAAGGTTTATCGATGTGGTGTATATTATGAGGTGATAGGGGTGAAAATTGGGGGTTGAGGGATTCATGACGGAGCGTGTATCTCTTAAAGGACATAGGCGAGAAGATTGAAATTCGGCGGAAAAAGAACAGCTTAAAATACAAGTAAATAGGTATTCGACTGTTTTTTTTTATAAATCCAATTTAAGGGGCCCTTGGAGAGAGGTGAAATTCTGGGGGAAAAAAAAACAGGAAAGAAAGTGTCCTAACTGATTGACTCACTTACTCACTCATCAAACTCAGGGGGAAAACAGCTTTAAATAAGTAAATAGGTGTTCGACCGTTTGTTTCATAAATCCAATTTAAGGGGTTCATGGGGAGGGGTGAAATTATCAAAAATAAATGAAAGGAAATGTCCTGACTGACTCACTCACTCATCATAGCCCAGCCAAAATTATTAAAGTTAGAAACATGAAATTTTGGGGATATGTTCGTTGTATGTCGAAAACGTCCACTAAGGAAAGAGATTTGAATATTCAGGTTCTAAATAGGTGTTAAGGGGGGTAAACGTGCATTTCATTGAATAACAATATCTCACGAGTGGTTTCATTTGGGGATGTGATACTTGGCATATATACTAATCATTAAAAATAAGCTGACACATGTCTAATGGTTTTTCGATGTAGTGTATATTATGAGGTGAAAGGGATGAAAAGTGGGGGTTGAAAGATTCCTAACGGACCGTGTATCTCTTAAACGACATAGGCGAGGAGTTTGAAACTCGGAGGAAATCAATCAGCTTAAAAATAAATAAATAAATAAAATAAATATGTGTTCGACCGTTTTTTCATAAATCCAATTTAAGGGGCCTATGGGGAGGGGTGAAATTCTGGATGAAAAACGTCCCCTAAGGAAGGATTTTTGGATGTTCACTCTCATCGATCAACCCAAACGATTAAAGTTAGAAGAATGATATTTTGGGGATATGTTTGTTATGTGTCGAAAACGTCTACCATGGAGGGATTATTGGATATTCAGGTTCTAAAGGGGTGTTAATGGGGTTAAACCTGCATTTCATTGACTAACAATATGACACGACTATGACGCGAGCGAAGCGAGGCTAAAAATGAGATGATGTGCGTCTATGTATTACTCAATCACGCAAGTACCACTGGTCCGATTTACATGAATTTTACATGGATGTAGCTGATTTACCTGGTTAACATATAGGTTACTTTTGATTTCAATACTTTGTACTATTTAAAGATGGCGACCATTTTAGTGACTTCACTACACCCTTTGGTTTAAAACTTTCATATTTCCATTTCAAATACAACGAGAACGCTAAGAAATAGCAACTTTTGATGGTATGTACGAGGTTAAAAATTACATTTTCTATCCGAAAGGTATCTCCAACCGTTAGCGAGTAAAACCTAAATTTGTGCTATAAAACACGGTCAACGCCGAGCGGTGTAGTTGGACAAAATATTCCATCATTAATCTCCCTCTGCGCAGCACCTCGCCTATCCCCTGTTTTAACTGTCACCTTCATATTTTAATTTATTTATGACGCGTAGCGAAGCACGGGTACTTCAGCTAGTAGTAGATAAGCATGGGTCCTAGTGGAAAATAATTCTATCACCTGAAACCAATAATGCATGGGACGAAAAAAAAACATCAAAATATCATGTTGGTTTCGGACCCTAAAAGACGTGAAAAATATAATAAAAGTATTAAAAACAACTATTTTTTGAAATTTCATTCGAATCAATTTTTATGTCATTCCTGGGACTTAAAAAATTCCAGCCAAAATATACAAAATCATTAATAACTCCGTAAGTATTCGTCGTATGATGAAATAGCAAGAGACAAAAAAGATGTAATGTGTTATTGTCTACAACATAGGCCATGTATAATTTTACACTCAGACATATTACGTCCCCCCCCCCCATAATTTCACCCCTCCCCATGGGACCCTTAAATTGGATTTATGAAAAAACGGTCAAACAACTATTTACTTATTTTTTATGCTGATTTTTTCCCGCTGAGTTCCAAACTCCTGGCCTATGTCGTTTAAGGGATACACGCTCCGTTAAGAATCCTTCAACCCCCACTTTTCACCCCTTTCACCTCGTAATATACACCATATCGCAAAACCCTCAGACACGTGTCTTCTTATTTTTAATGATGAGTTTATATGCCGAGTATCACATCCCCCAACGAAACCAATCGGGAGATATTGCTATTCAATGAAATGCAGGTCTACCCCCTTAACACCCCTTTAGAACCTGAATATCCAAAAATCCTTTCTTAGTGGGCGTTTGCGGCCCTTGAGGAAGCTGCATACCAAATTTCATTCCAATCCGTTCGGTGGTTTCTGAGATTTCGTGATGAATGAATCAGTCAGTCAGTGGTATTAGAGCTTTATATAGTAGACTAGCTGTTACCCGCGGCTTCGCCCGCATTAACATTGGGAATCCTGTTATAATATTAGTTATATAGATAGATAAGCATGGGTCCTAGTAGAAAATAATTCTATCACCTGAAACCAAAAATGCATGGGACGAAAAAAAACATCAAAATATCATGTTGGTTTCGGACCCTAAAAGACGTGAAAAATATAATAAAAGTATTAAACAAACTATTTGTTGAAATGTCATTCGAATCAATTTTTATGTCATTCCTGGCACTTTGAAAATTCCGGCCAAAATGTACAAAATCATTAATAACTCCCTAAGTATTCGTCGTATGATGAAATAGCAAGAGACAAAAAAGATGTAATGTGTTATTGTCTACAACATAGGCCATGTATAATTTTACATTTTACCTGTTTTTTTTTCAGAATTTCACCCCTCCCCATGGGCCACTTAAATTGGATTTATGAAAAAAACGGTGAAACACCTATTTATTTATTTATTTTTTATGCTGATTTTTTTCCGCTGAGTTTCAAACTCCTCGCCTATGTCGTTTAAGAGATACACGCTCCGTTAGGATTCCTTCAACCCCCACTTTTCACCCCTTTCATCTCATAATATACACCATATCGAAAAACCCTCAGACATGTGTCTTCTTAATTTCAATGACGAGTTTATATGCCGAGTATCACATTCCCCAATGAAACCAATCGGGAGATATTGTTATTCAATGAAATGCAGGTCTACCACCTTAACACCCCTTTAGAACCTAAATATCCGAAAATCCTTTCTTAGTGGGCGTTTGCGGCCCTTGAGGAAGCGGCATACCAAATTTCATTCCAATCCGTTCGGTGGTTTCTGAGATTTCGTGACGAATGGATGAGTCAGTCTGTGAGTGAGTGGTATTTGAGGTTTTTATAATAGACAAGCTGACCCGGCAGACGTTGTCCTGCCAATCAAAGAAAGTGTTGTAACTTTGTTTCTTGAAGTGCTTTTGGATACACACTCTTTTTTTCAATTTCTGTTAACTGCCTCTAAACTATCGTGAATTGAATTAACTAATTTAGAATCATTCGTTGGAGCGTGCACAACATCTCTCCAAAGTTTCATCGGAAACGGATAAATGGCATTTAAAGCATACGGGATTTGGTTTAAATGATTCGTGCGCTGTCTCTCATTTGTTGAATCTACTCATGCTCTACCAACTGTGAAATGGATTTACTAAGTTAGAAAGCTTCACGTAAGTGTACACAACAACTCATCAAAGTTTCATCGCAATCGATGAATAGTATATGATCGCATACAGAATTTTGTTTGAACGATTCGCGCGTCGTCACTCATTTGTTACATCTACTCGTGCGCTACCAATTTTGTAAAATGGATTTACCAAGTTGAACACCTACCCTGGCGTGTACACAACAACTCATCAAAGTTTCATCGGAATCGGATGAATGACATATGAACGCATAAGTGATTTTCTTTAAACGATTCGCGAGCCGTCACTCATTTTTTGAATCTACTCACGCGCTACCTATTGTAAAATAGATTTACTAAGCCTGAAACCTTCTCTGGCGTGTACTCAATGATTCATCTTGGTTTGATCGCAATCCGATGAATGATATATGACCGCATAAGGGACATTGTGGAAACGATTGCGCGCCGTCGCTCATTTGTTGAATCTACTCGTGCGCTACTTATTAAAAACTGGATTTACTAAGACAGAAACATTTCCTGGAGTGTACACAACAATTCACCAAAGTTTCATCGCAATCGGATAAATGGTAGCCTATATGGACGCATACGGTACTTTGTTGAAATGATTCGTGTGCCGTCACACATTTGTTGTATCTACTCGTGCGCTACCTATCGTAAAATGGATTTATTAAGCCAGAAACCTTCCGTAGGGTATACACAACATCTCACCCAAGTTTCATCGTAATCGGACGAATGATATTTGAACGCATACGGGACCTTATTGAAACGCATCGCGCCTCGTCGCTCATTTGTTGAATCTACTCGTGCGAAACCTCCTGTGAAATGGATTTACTAAGTTAGAAACCCTCACGTAAGTGTACACAATATCTCACCCAAGTTTCATTGCAATCGGATGAATGGTATATGAACGCATACGGGACTTTGATTAAAAGTTCGCGCGTCGTTGCTCATTTGTTGAATCTACTCGTGAGCTACCTATTGTAAAATGGATTTACTAAGTGAGAAACCCTCACGTAAGTGTACACAACATCTCACCCAAGTTTCATCGCTATCGGACGAATGGTATTTGAACGCATACGGGACTTTTTTGAAACGCTTCGCGCGTTGTCGCTCATTTGTTGAATCTATTCGTGCGCAATCTATTGTAAAATGGATTTACTAAGCCAAACACCTTCCCTGGGGCTCACTCAACATATCACCCAAGTTTCATGGCAATCGGATGATTGGTATATGAACGCATACGAGACTTTGAAACGCTCTAACGTGCAGAGACAAACAGTAGAATTCGACATCACTGCCACCTTTGGTATAAAACACAACTTTTCGCCACGGGCGGAGTGTATGTAATGGCGGTAGTTGCACAGGTTGCGACCAGGTGGCTCTAACGTGCAGAGACAAACCATCCAAAGACATCAGCTTTCACGAAGGCCAAGGCTAGTGGTTTCCATGACGACTGTTTTTGACTGTATATTGTTGTTTCTAAAATGGTGTGTAAATTGTGGTTCTAAAATTGTATTCATTCCACCTACCGGGTCAGATTGTGAATCTAAACCATACATGGACCCACCCTAATATACATACCAAATTCCATCAAAATCGGTTCAGTCGTTTAGGAGGAGTTCAGTCACATACACACGTGTCGAAGAATTATATATATAAAGATAAGCATGGGTCCTAGTGGAAAATAATTCTATCACCTGAAACCAAAAATGCATGGGACGAAAAAAAAAAACATCAAAATATCATGTTGGTTTCGGACCCTAAAAGACGTGAAAAATATAATAAAAGTGTAAAAAAAAACAATTTTTTGAAATTTCATTCGAATCAATTTTTTTTTCATTCCTGGGACTTAAAAAATTCCGACCAAAAAGTACAAAATCATTAATAACTCCGTAAGTATTCGTCGTATGATGAAATAGCAAGCTCTCTGCTGACTCGGTAGACGTGGCTTCGAGCCCCACCGTCGGCCGTCCTTGAAATGGTTTTCTGTGGTTTTCCCCATTTTCAACTCCAGGCGAATGCTAGGACGGTACCTTCTGACACACCACGGCCACTTCCTTCCACATCCTTGCCCACTTTAATTCATTCATCTCATCTGTCATTCTGACGCGCAGGTCGCCCACGGGTGTCGACTGGAAAGACCTGCACTCAGTCTCTCAGGAGACCACACGACCAAAAAAACTGTTGTTAAATGTTATTAATCTAACTAGCTCTATTTAGGATTGCTGATGCTGTTTACTCGCTCGTCTCGTTTGTTTAAGAGCAAAGCTTTGTTTATAATTTGTATTTACGGTACATACTCCTGGGGAGCCTCTGCTGACTGTTTACGCTTATCTGCCATCAGTCTTGTCTACACGGCCGCTGAGTACTGTGCACCCGTCTGGTTGGAAAGCGTACATGTGAAGAAGTTAGACACAAAAATGAATGATACAATGCGTTGCATTACTGGTTCCATCAAATCAACTCCATGTCACTGGTTACCCATGCTGAGTCACATCCCTCCACCTCACTTAAGGAGGAAGCACGCTCTACTAAGGGAGGCTAAGATAATCTTTGCATTACCCTTTTGCCATTGCACCAAGAATTCTGCCATCCATCACAGCAACGGCCGCAATCTAGAAGATCAGTAAGTGTCACTGAGGTGGAAACTCATTGCTGCTGGATTTGGACTAAATGAAAGCTTGAAGCATGAGTGGTCAACTAAAACATTGGGAACAAGTGCCCACCATCTTGATCCCACAAAGAAACCAAACGGCTTTGACTTACCGAGGAACTTCTGGTGTCGCATCAACAGGCTGAGGACTGGACATGGTTGATGCAATTATTTCAGGTACAAGTGGGGCTGGATCAGCTCACCAATGTGTGAGTGCAACCTGGAAGAACAGACGATCGAACATCTGGTCCATCGCCGTCCTCTTTATTCGTACCCAGGCATTCCTGACGATTTGGTCGCTCTCACACTCGATTTAACCGAATGGTTGAGAAGGATGGACTTTAAAGTTTGAATATACCTTGTTATGTATAGTTGTATAAATTACCATACGATTAAATAAATAATTACATACTACTGCATAGCGTCCTATTTCTTGATAAAAGTGTCGCATTTTCAACGTCTAAGTTTGACGGAAGACTGTATATTTTATAGTTATTCTCTGGCCGTATATATTGGGCTGGTGGGAAATAGTTCCTCTACTCCAGACGGTAATTCGGTTTTTTATTTACCCTGTTAATTTCAGGCGTGAAACTTCCCTAGATTGTACATTAATGTATTCTCTTTTACAATCTGAATAATTGTTTGGGAATCGATCGTATATTTTTATGTAAATTAGATGGCGTGGGTCGCCCCTTTACGGTGACTGATAGTGAATCCTGGTTTTGAACACAACTATTGGTAGATTCGCGTCATTGCGTAATATATTCATACTAGCATTATCTGTCGCGGCTTCACCCACGAATATTGTAGTTGTAAAGAATACACTTAGCAACGGCTCAATCATGAATGATATGACTGATGTATCGTATAATTTTGAATAATGATGATAATAATTGGGTAAAGACCGTAAACAATCACACTATACAGACACTATGGCACAACAATGGCACATAAATATCAAAATCTCCCCAACGTCACGTCGCATCGCATGCATAAAATTCGACTAAAAGTGACAACACTGTTTCCGACCACAAATGTAAACAGGAAATAAATGAGATACAGTCTATTAAATACACCGACTAAACACAAAATCCATTTACCTAAATTCCTATGAAAGACAGTACACATCATAAAATTACACAAGTAAGAAACCTCTACGCCCACATTTTCCCTCTTTAAATTCATAATATATCCATATCGAAAAAAACCTTAGACACGTGTCTGCATATTTTTTTAAATAATTAGTTAATGTGCCGAGTATCACATCCCCAAATGAAACCACTCGTGGGATATTGTTATTCAATGAAATGCAGGTTTAATCCCCTTAACACCCCTTTAGAACCTGAATATCCAAAAATCCTCCCTTAGTGTACGGTTTTGACATACAACGAACATATCCCCAAAATGTCATATTTCTAACTATAATAGTTTTGGCTGGTCGATGATGAGTAGAATATCCAAAAATCCTTCCTTTGTAGACGTTCTTCTTCCAGAATTTCACCCCCTCCCATGGTCCCCTTGAATTGGATTTATGGAAGAACGGTCGAACACCTATTTACTTATTTTTAGCCTATTTTCATTTTATGAAAAAAAAAAAGATGTTCAGTAAAGAATATAGCCTACTTTCTCCTAAATGCATGGGTATTGTTATAACTCTTTGTCATTTTCAAGGAGTATAATTGAATGTTGGTTGTAGTAGCTTGTTGAAATACAACGTGCTATAGGGATATTAAACATGAATATGAGGTGCCCTTTGCTAGTGCTACCTCTGTAAAAAAATTCATTCAATTCGGTTTCACCGTGTTTGCATTGATATGGGGAATGGATTTGCACACATACATGGCCGCTATTTGCAAACTATTGGGCTGATGACCTTGTAGTCAGTCATAAGATGCTTTCCACAAAAAGGCATGTTGCTGCAAAATCTGGTAGAGATCAAATTATTAGGATGGTCGTAATTTGATTTAAGCTTTTAACATTTGGGTGGCCGTCATTACGTTTCCGTCAAGATGGCGGCGATATAAAACATGACGCTGAGGCGCCCTTTGCTAGTGCTACCTCTGTACCAAATTTCGTTCCATTCGGTTTCACCGTGTTTGAATTAATAGGGGGAATCGATTTACACACGAAGATGGCCGCCATCCGCAAACTATTAAGCGAATGACCTATTAATTTGGACAAAGGATGCTTCCTCCATAAAGGTATGTTGTTGCAGAATTTGATAGAGATCGGATGATTAGGTTAATCGTAATTTGATTTAAGCTTTGAACATTTGTGTGGCCGCCATTACGTTTCCGTCAAGATGGCGGCGATATAAAACATGACACTGAGGTGCCCTTTGCAAGTGCTACCTCTGTACCAAATTTTGTTATATTCGGTTTCACCGTGTTCGAATTAATAGGGGGAATCGATTTTGACACAAAGATGGCCGCCATCCGCAAACTATTAGGCTGATGACATATTAGATTGGTCAAAGGATGCTCCCCCTATAATGGTATGTTGTTGCAAAATTTGGTAGAGATCGGATGATTAGGTTAGTCATAATTTGATTTAAGCTTTGAACATTTGTGTGGCCGCCATTACGTTTCCGTCAAGATGGCGGCGATATAAAACATGGCACTGAGGTGTCCTTTGCAAGTGCTACCTTTGTACCAAATTTCGTTCAATTAGCGTTCACCGTGTTCGAATTGATAGGGGGGACAGACATTCAGAGTACACACACTCACACACACACACACAGACTCACACACACATATACACACACGCACAGACAGACACACTTTTTTCGCCCTGTGTTGATCTCATAAGTCTACTTTCATTTTTTGCAAAAATCGAAAGTAGGCTAAAAATAGGCTTATGAGATCACCTTTTGTCCGTGTGCCTGTGTGTGCGTGTGTGTGTGATTCGTGTGTATGTCCCCCCACCCTAATAGCTTCTAAACGGCTAGAGCGATTTCAATGAAACTCAGTAAGATCTCAGCACCATTCTGGCCGACTCCGACCGTGCCCTTCAAATTTTATTGTATCTCACCGATCCAACATGGCGGCTGTGCGAAATTTTTCACCATCATTCAGTATATCCGAAACTATTACAGATATCACCCTGAAATTGTGTACGGTGATAAGCGGCACTATTAGAAGTTCACATATGAGACTTTCAAAAACCTGGTAACTACAAAACTAACATGGCTGCCAAGCGAAGTCGAGACATTTAAATAGACATTTCTCGTGATTTAACCATCCAAACATAATGACACTTGGTACAGCAAATGTTTATACACATTGCAATGGCGTCTAATTTAGTTCAATTGTTTACATAACCTCAAAATGGCGACTGTGCGAAATATTTCACTGGCATTCTATATCTCCGAAACTATTACAGATATCACCGTGAAATTTTGTACGGTGATAAAGGGCAATGCTACAAGTTTATCTATGTAACTTTCAAACACCTGTAAAGTACAAAACGAACATGGCGGCCAAGCGAAGTTGAAACATTTTAATAGACTTTTCTCGTGATTTAACCATCTGAACGCAGTGAAATGTGGTACTGTAAATGATTATACATATTGTTATGCCCTGGCATCTAATATAGTTCAATTGTTTACATATCCTCAAGATGGAGGCTGTGCGAAATTTCAAAATTAAGTTTATTTCTTGTGTCGTAAACATGCGATCGAAGTGAAAGTTTGAATAACGAACATACGCAATAATTTTCCTTCAATGGTACATAACTCTATGGCCTATACATATATCAATACAAAATGGCGAGCATCCGAAATATTTCGACGGTTCTCAATATCTTCGAATCTTTTACATCAATCAAACTGATATTTTTTATGTTCATAGAGGCTATGAACATAAATTCACCTATAGGACTTTCAGTAACCTGGCGATCACAAATCCAACATGGCAGCGACGTGAAGTATAAATATTTAAATGGACGTTTCTCACGATTTAACCATCCGAGTGCTGTGACACTTTGCACGTTAAATGCTTATACAAATGTTAATCCACTGGCATCTAATTCATTTAAATTGTTTACATAACCACAAGATGGCAGCTGTGCGAATTTTTAAAATCTCGTTTTTACATCTTGTGTTCTAATCATGCGATTGAAGTTTGAACACCACACGTACACAATAATCTTCATGTAATAGTACATAAATAAAAATCCAACCTGGCGACCATCTGAAATATTTAGACGGTTCTCAATATCTACGAATCTATCACAACAATCAAACTGAAATTTTCTATGTTGATAGAGGCAATTAACATGAGTAGGATATATGAAAATAGGCTATATAGTTCTTCACGGAACTACTTATTTAAGCTGATTTTTTCGCTGAGTTTCAAACTTCTCGCCTATGTCGTTTAAGAGATACACGCTCCGTTAAGAATCCTTCAACACCCACTTTTCACCCCTTTCACCTCATAATATACACCACATCGAAAAACCCTTAGACACATGTCTGCTTATTTTTAATGATTGGTTTATATGCCGAGTATTACATCCCCAAATGAAACCACTCGTGAGATATTGTTATTCAATGAAATGCAGGTTTAACCCCCATAACACCCCTTTACAACCTGAATATCCGAAAATCCTTCCTTAGTGGACGTTTTCGACATAAAACGAACATATCCCCTAAATTTCATGTTTCTAACGTTAATAGCATTGGCTGGGCGATGATGAGTCAGTCAGTCAGTCAGTCAGGACACTTTGTTTTATGTAAGAGATTTTACATATTAGAGCGGCTTATTGTTAGTTAATTATGAGGTAATTTTACTGATTTCGATTATGTCTTCTGTTAATTTCCATATACTCTAAATATTGTGATCTCCTTATTCTGCGTAGCTGTCACATGGTCCATTCTTGGAAAATACCATCGTCTTCGCTTTGAACAAATAAAAGATAATCCCAGCTCTGGCTTGCGGGGTTTCTTGAGTTCACTCATCCAGTGTGCATCTGGCTTGATGTATGGGCTTGTTGAGATATACAGCCCCTTCCCTTTTGTAAACACGTGCTGGGCTCTTTTATTGTGTAGGTCTAGGTGTGCTGCTGTACAAATCATTGATAACGAATAAGTTATTTCCCTCTAATTTTGTAGGAAATCCATGTTAAGTGAACAAAGAGGATAAAATTGACTTAAATGGAGTTATTTCTTCGAACATCTTTCTTTTTGGGAGGAAGCAAAAAGAAAACAAGATATCGATTAAAAAGCTAAATAGCCTACTTTTCACATAATTGTGTAAAGGATTACTCCAGGGTTGCTGTATAATTGGTACAACCTATCGCTAACTGTTGGCAACAGTGATGCTGATGACGTGATAACAGTAGCCAAAGCATGGATGCGCACTGGAATTAAATTGTTATAGAATTACATTCAGCCAGTCAATATAATACCACCGTGGTGTGGAAAAACCTGTAATGAAACATAATTCGGTCCGAAAAGGAATAAAATCCCGAATAAAACATTTTATTATATTTCACTTGGAACGAAACTGTGAATGAAACGTTTACATACATACTGGCAAGGAATTTATTTTTTAAATATAATTACACTGGTCAACAACCATGTTGGTGCCAGTCAGATCGGAGTGATTTTAGTTTGACTTTTGGATGCTGGTTTCGAATATGATAACGGTTTTCCTCAATTGACACTTGTTATTGAGATATTGCAAGACCTACCGGAAAATATTTTAAAAACAGGAAAATAAATATGAAAGGTATAATCTACTCACAAACAGTCTGAAAAACGTCTGTATTCCCCACACACATAACAGAACTCGTCAGGACAGTTTACACAACCTCGTCGTGAAGAACTGATATTTAATATTTCATTACAACGAACAAATAAAATGTAAAGTTAATGTTTAATTTGACATTCATTCATTTATTCATTCATTTCTTTGTCTAGTCAACATTTCCAGAAAACTGCAGCTGCGATGGCCTTGTTACTTCCACTAAAAACCATCTTCTATTGTGCATGGGTTGTCCAGGAGGGGGCAGATAAGTAGGTGGCTTGGGTCTTGTTCAGCTCCACATTCACAAGAGGTGTCTGCGTCTGCTGAAAGGATCCCCCATTTTTGCAGGTTGGTCTTGCATCGAGGGACACCCACCCTTAAGCGGTTGTGGGACCTCCACTCAGGATAAGGTAGGTCGGCGTCAGGAGCCAGTTCTTCCTTTGGTGACAAGTCGGTGGACAGTGAGCTCCTCCATCTATTGAGACGAGTTGTCCCTGGTGTTCTCTCCAGCGGCAGAGTCCTAGCAAGGAAACTTTTGCGGGATCTGAGGCGAGACCTTGCTGCCTGGTGACCATATAGTGGATGTCGATGGTCATTCTCCTGCTTTGTTCTCTCGGCGTCCGCAGCAGTGGCCCTCCGGATTCTGGGTGGTGCTATTCCAACAATAGGGTATAGTTGGTGCACTGGTGTTGGTTTCAGGCATCACGAGACTATCCTTGCAGTGTCGTTGACAGCAGTATCAACCTGCTTAGCATGTGCTGAAGCGTTTCACACAGGAGCGGCATACTCAGCGGCTGACACACACAGTGCAAGTCCAGAAGTCCTCAGGATGTGCGGGCTGGCTCCCCAGGTGCTGCCGATCAGCTTCTTAAGTATGCCATTGCGAGCACTGACCTTCTGTTTCGTGTTCAGACATTGCTGTCTGTACAGTACGTTATAGCACGGTCTAGTGTGACACCTAGGTAAACTGGTGTTGGGCAATGTTTCAGTCTCTCCCTTCGCCATGTGATGTCCAGCTGTCGCCGTGCTTCCCTGTTTCGTAGATGGCATGCACACACTTGTGTCTTATCAGGGTTCGGCTTCATGGTTGGCATAATAGTACTTGGAGAGTTCGTCCATCGCTGAAGTCAGCTTTCCTTCTACTTCTACAAAGGATGAGCCCTGAGCAGTTACTGCTGTGTCGTCGGCATAGATGAAGAGCCTGGTACTTGCTGGAATTGACTGATCATCCGTGTAGATGTTGTACAGCGCTGGAGCCAGCACGCTACCCTAAGGGTCTTCTGGATTCGCCATCTACTCCTTTTACCCCGTAGCGAGACTTGGAATCTTCTGTTCTGAAGGAAGATGCTGATTAGGGATGTTAGTTGGCGGTCCTTGGTAAGGTGACACACCTTCTTTGACATCTTTCTATGATTCGCAGTGTCGTATGCAGCTGTTAAGTCAACGAAGGCAACTTCCGTTATCTCCCCGCGCTCAAAACCATCCTCGATGTGTTGGGTGAAATTCAAGATCTGGCTACAACATGATTTGTCAGCACGAAAGCCTGCTTGTTGTGGAATGAACTTTTCTTCGAGGATGCTACTGATTCGGTTAAGTACCAGGCGTTCCAGTATCTTGAGGGTATGACATAACAGGGAAACAGGTCGAAAAATTTTCGGGTCGTTTGGTTCTTTCCCAGGCTTGAGTAGTGCAATGACTCGAGATTTCCTCCACATTTTAGGGATATGTAGCTTGGCAAGACATGTGTTCATTAGGCTAGTAACCACTCCAATGATTTACGGCCAAAGTTACTTCTCTGTTCTACTCGTAGGTCATCGACATCAGCAGCCTTGTACATCTTCAAGCTGGAGATGGCAGCTTCAAGTTCAACTATCGAGAAGGGATCTCGAAGGAAGTGATTCTCTGTTTCCAAATCACGCTGAAGAGCTCCTGTGGTCGCCCTCCCTTTTGTTTTACCATTCAGTAGGAGCTGGGTTGCCACTTGATCAGGTGTCACTCCAATGAAATTCTTCTGTGGTTTTACAAGGTCGCCGTTAAGGTTTTTTAACCAGTTTCCAGGCCTGTCCACTATTCAGCTTCATGTCGAGGTTCTTTACCAGGTTGCTCCACTTGGCCATGCGAGTTGCTGTGATGGTTTCCAACAGTGCTTCTCCAGCTTGGATAGATTCTTCAGCAAATGGATCCTCTTCATAAAGGGCCTGATAATTTTCTAACAGCTGTTTGTCATCACAGGACATGCTTGGAACGTATTGAGTTCTACATCCTATCGGAATAGTTTTCCTTGAAACTTGCTGGATGCATTCAACAAAGGTGTCGTACATTTCAGGTTGTGGAGGAATGTCTGTTATCTCCGAGTGAAGCTCTTCACTGAACTTCGTCCAGTCAGCCTTCTTGAAGTTAAATCTCCTCTTGAATTGTACCTCTTCAGGCATCACCACGGAATTCACGGTACAGATGAGAGGCCTATGTTGAGTGCGAGGGATAGGGTCACCCATAGTCTTCACACATTGCTCAGATACCTTTGAGGACTCGAATATATTGTCTGGATTGTACCCACCTTTCCACCTGCCACTGTTGATGGAAGATGGGAGCCTTGGGTCGTGGATCAGATGCAAGTCACGAGCCTCAGTCCATATTTCTAGACTTGCTCCATTTGCATCAGAATCTGGGTATCCCCAGGCTGTGCGTCTACAGTTGAAATCGCCAATGACAAAGTTTACGTCCTGGTGGTTGAAGTTGGCTTGTGTTCCAAAGCTGAAAGTGGTCTCAGGTGGTTTGTAGACTGATGTGATACAAATGAATAGAGTACGCACCGTGAGGAGCTCGATGGCATTGTCTTCAGTCAAGGAGGCTGAGAGATGTTCATGTTAGGTCTGGCAAAGATGGCACTGCCATATTTGTCGCGAGGCCTTTCCAGGATTGGTTCCATACCAGCAATTCTTGGACGGTATCTAGTACTCCCCTTGTGTGTTTCCTGGACTAGCAAGATGTCACATGCATGTTAGCTTGCCACGGTGGGTGAGTGGATAGCGTGTCGGTCTACTAACTCCAAGATTGCAGGTTCGCTCCTGGCCGTGACAAGTGATTTTTTTTTGAAAGGCGGCAAAAATACGATACGCATGCCATACGATGTTGGCATGTCTAAGAACCCATTTTAATTCAGTAGGCCGAGTTCATAATGGCAAAATTAATCTCCGGAGTTTCCGCCAACACAAAGTTCCTCATTTCTCTACTAGAAAGCGCTATAGTGTTCAAGGAGCTTAGATATCTAACATCTAACCTCCTTGACTTTCATAGCCAATGAACATCGAAATTCGACTTGCAAGCTACCCACTGGGTGTCAAATAACAAAGCTTGCACCCGGCACCGAGGCCATACGATATTATTATTATTATTATTATTATTATTATTATTATTATATTATTATTATTACATGCATGTTTTTGGCACAGATTAGCTAATATTACTTCTTTCTCTCGAGAAAGGCCCTCGATGTTTATAGAGATAAACACAAGTGGTCTTGAAAAAGACCTTTCGGAATTAATTTGGCATAATATAATGTTACATGACAATAACAATCAAAATAATAGTTTTTCTTTAATAAGTCAGCAGATACAAGTAATGTCAGAATAATGAACACCCTGTATCTTATAAACTAGAGCCAATCTGTAAATTTCAATGAGAGATTAATATTCAGCATCACCGAAATACCCCCATATTCGTTGCAATTTCCCTAGCACCTTGAACATTCTTTTTGTTGACCAGTGTTATTATTTCATTGGGAATGAAACTGTAAATGAATGACAAATTATACTATGCATCCACAATCAACCCCACAAGGCTTAGGCTTTTCACACTGATGCCAATGCGTTGTATGAGTCAGGGGTGAACAGTTCACGAGTGTTTGCACTTGCTCGCAGTCACTATGCGCGCAAGCGTTTCTACTCACTGAGACGGCACCCTTCCTCCTTTGAAGCTTTCAAACACTTATAAATATCATCGGGCTGCGACTGGATCGATCAATCTTGAGCATTGAAGGATAATGCTTAACCAATTGCACCATTCAGTACGTTACACTAAGGGCATCATTTAAGCGATCTTTACAAGTATTATGAGCTCCCATGATTGGAACATTTGCAGCTGCAGTAAGGAAGTAACAGTTGCCAAGCGGTCCCTGCAATTGATACTTCCTTGTTAAAGGTAGCTTCACTATTGATATATCTGATATGGTCTGACGCAGTCGATGTTGAATCGTTTGTAGGGTATAACACCGTGAGGAGTCGTTCCTCTTGTATCGCTGCCCAAGTGCACATTGTCCTTACCACCTACCTTCGTACGTAATGAAACAACTATCGTTCACCTCTTTGCGAAGGGGGTAGCAATCTTGGTTTGTCACCGTGGAAGCCCGGGTACGATTCCCGGCTTCTCTGCCAAGAAATTTAATTCTGGTCTGAGGGCTGGAACAGGGTACACGCAACCTCGTGAGGCAAAACGAGGTGGGTTCGATTTCTACTTCAGCCATCCTGGAAGTAGTTTCTACTCCAGGCAAATGCTGGGATGATACCTAGCTTAAGGTCGTGTCCGTTTCCTTCCCAAATCCCACCTCAATTACAAATACACACACTGGTACAGATATCACAGTGACACAGGTTATCAGACAAATTCTACACACACCCAAGTACACGAGGCTATATGACCACGATGCCGCAGCCCCTAAAATAAGCAACTTCAACAATTGTTTTGAGATTGAACCTTATATTTCCCGAATAATATAATTGGGCATAAATACTTGTTGACAGACTGAAACTGACAGCGCACTGCAGCGGTAGCTACGCTCGCTAAAGCACAGCGTTATGCCATGGGGCCAAGCTCTCTGCGGACTCGGTAGACGAGGGTTCGAGCCCTACCGTCCTCAGTCCTTGAAATGGTTTTCCATGGTTTCCCATTTTCAACTCCAGGCAAATGCTGGGACGGTACCTTTTGACAGGCCACGGCCGCTTCCTTCCTTCCTTCCTTCCTTGCCCAGTTTCATTCAACTTCATTAATTTCATCTCTCATTAAAATTCCTCTCATGAGGTTGGTGTCAGGAAGGGCATCCGGCCGTAAAAACCATCCATCACATCGAATTTCATCGCATCGCATCCCCCAACACGTCGGAAACGGGAATAATAATGGGTAGACAGACAACTTGTTGATAGACTGAAAGTTGTTAATTGCTAATAAAGTAACAGTGGAAAAGCTTCGACATTTTCTAATTTCATATTCAATGACAAGTGAAACAAATCAACAACAGTCACAGGATGGTCTAAAATATATTTCTTGAAATGGTTTTCCATTGTTTCCCATTTTCAACTCCAGGCAAATGCTGGGACCGTACCTTCTGACAGGCCACGGCTGCTTCCTTCCACATATATTGTACCCTTGCACAAGGCCTTCAGAACAGGACTCTGTCGTCGGGGCATGAACGGTACACTAGCTTGAATATGAAACTGTTCTGGATATTATAGGAAGATCACTAGGGCTGAATAAAATTCATCACACACAGATTCTGAATGAGAATAAACAAATTTAATGCACCAACACCAGTACAGCAAAAACAAATAAATGAAATAAAACCAAAATAGTAGAAATGAAATTTAAAATTATAATAATAATAATAATAACTCAAAGGTAAAATAAATCAAATACGGAATCAATAAAATTAAGTCAAAATCAAAAATATAAACAATGGACTAATTAATGTCCAAAAACCACCAATTAAATGCTAATCAGCATCAATTAATACTTATCATAGTAGTTATGATGTATGATTACAATCAAATTTATTGACAAATAAAAACCAATCATATGGCAAAAAAAAGAAAATGAATCAAAAATGAAATCTGGTTAACACCAATTAGCATTAATTGCCATAATCAAATTTATTAATTACGATGATAAGATATCATCAGAAAGTTAAGTTATTAAGAGATTATGGATCAAGAGGGTCCGGTCAACTGTAACAACAGTATGGATTAAGAAAAAGAAATCCATTTATACGAAATTAATCAATCATTAATCTGAGTAAACATAATAATCATTGAGTCTAATATCATCCAATTACATTTCAGATACATGGTATGTTCAAATATCAGAGACATCCATGGCCATTCCGAAGTATACATTATAGCCTAGCCATTGGCTTATTTAATTATTAATGGCGTTTAATTAACATTTACTAGAATCCCTCCGTTAAATAAAAGTTTACCCTCATATCAAATCTTAACCTTCATGGCATTAATTATGTATTTCTATCTGCAAACATGAATATGATTTATGCATCTTATTTACATACTCTTGTAAATTAATTATGGAAGCCTTTCCGTACGGAATCTTAATGTCCAATCCCGACATTACTTTGGACGTCTTAGCTTTAAAACAAATTAGCTGAATCAATGAAGCCATTTAGTTTCCTTAGCCTTGAAACACACTTACAAGTTGTCACATATTACATTAACATATTAGCGATATGATAAGCCTGGCTTCGGCCCTTGCGTTCGACGTGATACATTTTCGAACCAAGCACTCGATGCCTTGTCAAATAATTCATGGATATTTAATAAACAAACTAGGAAAAATGCCTTAAAAAAACCAACAAAATAGCATCATAAAATGATGACTAATCATTTGCCTTTCAAACTTGGGTTGGATAAACATGAAAAACAATTAATAATTCCAACCAAACATTATTAAAGTAATCGTATCGTGTCAGAGTCACGTTAGGCAACGGTGAATGTATTTGAAGCCGCGACCCCTGAAAAAGATAGACATGGCACAGAAGAAATACCTTGTATCAGTGTTATGTTAAACAACGGTGAATGTATTTGAAGCCGCGACCCCTGAAAAAGATAGGCATGGCACAAACATGTTCTAAGTGGCCTATTCAACAGGATCAATATGTATTTAGGGGTATTCGCTACCTATACATTTCTTACCTTGAATGCCTTATCCTGCAGAACGAGGTTACAATAGAACAAAGCATGGTCCGTTCAACAATTATTGAGAAAAAGAAATCTCAAGATAATTTTGAACCAATATTAACTATATAAAAAAACTAATAATAATTATTTTCCAGGACCGAAAATAATTATTCATGAACACAGGACTCTAAGGTCACTGTCTAGCTAGTACCCATTTAAAAAGACTGATCGACCAGGCATAAACAAAAGGATTTCGAACGCGGGACCGCAAGGTTACTGCCTACCTAGCACCCGTTTAAAATAGTTTCTGGACCAGGCACAACAAAAGGATATCGAACCCGGGACTGTATGATCAGCAGACAAAACCGTCCCTCATATCAAAATGACCAGTAAAAGAAACGCTATCGATTGGAGGCATCAGGGTAGTGACCTAACATACCCTTACGTGAATATTAAACTTGGGACCAAACATAACAAAAATTTAAAAGAATCGCCGCGACAAGCACCCGAGTCCTGAATGGGCTCCTTCTCTTTGTGGAAAGTGACAATGGACTGGCCTCGCCTGCTGGCTGACCTTGACCGTGAAAGGTAGAAATGCAAGTCTTCACCCCTTCCCCCGGGCTAATATTTGACTGTATTCTCACCAGCTGATCGGACTGGATCTTAGTATTCTAAATGTGGAGCGGGACGCTCTCATTTGGATATAGATTAATTATAGCATTATTTTATCTGCGCTTGATGGCCACTACCTTACACATACAATTCACTTATATCATTGTAAACTTATCATACTAACTCTCATCTGTCATCTTCCCTCAGGTCTTATTACCTGGCATCATCATCTATTTTATCTTATTTCATCGTAGATTCCTCCTTACAACATCTTACCTGTATGGCCTTAAATATCACACGCGTTCAATAAAAACTAATATAACAATTAGTGAGGCTGGGTCAGCCGTCACTTATATCATTGTAAACTTATCATACTAACTCTCATCTGACATCTTCCCTCAGGTCTTATTACCTGGCATCATTATCTATTTTATCTTATTTCATCGTAGATTCCTCCTTACAACATCTTACCTGTATGGCCTTAAATATCACACGCGTTCAATAAAAACTAATATAACAATTAGTGAGGCTGGGTCAGCCGTCACTTATATCATTGTAAACTTATCATACTAACTCTCATCTGTCATCTTCCCTCAGGTCTTATTACCTGGCATCATCATCCATCACAATACACCATGGTCCTTTAAATATCGTCCCAAAAAAAAAATCCTCGGATATTAATTCATCCGGTATGTAAATACATAAATTACTATCTCTGGTCATTGACACGAAATAATGAGATTTTGCCTGGAAAGGGCATCTATCGAAATACCATGCTTCGTTCGTTCTATTTGGGGGAAAACACAGGGGATATTTCTAACACACATTTATAAATAAAATAGGTAGTTCTACCATGTGTTTTATGTACGGATACGATTACCTAGCAACATCCTTACGTTAAATTAGGCACTTTTAATTCATTAAAATAATTATTGTGATCATTAGTCATTATGAGCGTATCCAGCTCCGTCAGATGCACAACTATGGTCGCCATTGACACAGTTATTGTACACACAAGATAAAACAAATCAAAAGAAAACAAATAACATGCTAACATTATGGCGATGAAATCCATGAATTATTTGACACTGTAAAATATAATCAAAAGGTACTTATCATATTGAAGACTTCCTTCATCATTTGCAAGAGTTGGACCAGAGGCCCGCAACAGTATAACTTAACACATGACCTCCATGGCCAGTTCGAATCCCATCACGATGATGTAAAACCACTCGATAATATCACTGCAATCCTCCATTATCACTAGGTTGCTATAAGCCAGCACCCTTTTAAACTGCACACACACACATATTTAATTAGATTATGCACCACTAAAAAAATATACATTAGTGGACTATACACTTGTGTCATAGATGACAAATTCTCACACTATTTCCACACTTGTCGCGGACATATTTTCTGTTACATATTTTTCACTTGAATTACATATAATTTCACATCCATCCTTACTGTTATACACATTCACAGCTCAGTATTCATTTTTAATATTATTTCGCATCAGCCGAACAATGGACTGTGAGTTTCGTACATTAATGCTTGGGCGAGACGCTACATGGACCAGCATCCACTAACGTTGGCTGAATGATGAACAATGCCCGCTGTCACAGACTTCTTCCGCATATATGACAAAATGGTTGCCAATTTACAGTTTTGCACATACGACACCAAATGCTCCCTTCACAATCATAGGCTACAGTAATCAGGTACCTTAATTCATACATAAAAATATGGCCTTGCTAATCATATGGTTCACGACGAAACTCGATCATAGGCTAAATTTATATCATCAGCGCTTGGGTAGAACTAATTTCTTGCTGAAGGACGCTATGTTCTCTCTCTCACACACTCGACGTTGTCAAATTTCCTTGCGCGGGGACTACTTCTATTCGATGAACACAGAGATATTTAATCCGTTACCGCATTCCCAAAATTCTTAATAATAATTAGATTCATCATGGGCGTTTTAGATCATTCATGTAATGTCTTGATCTCTTGTAACCAACCGAGGCGTACTCTCTGAGGGCGGAGTCAAGCATCTACTGCGTGCTAACTTGAGATAGTTACTGCGTTTTGGCAAGATTCTCAGAATTCGCTGGAGTGCTCCTGCTCTGAAACTTGCAGGCAAGCGACTTGTGACGCACCTGCTTTGCCCATTGTGTGAAAACCATAAATTTCTCCCTGTCAAAACTGCCAAGCCATATACAGTATATGTGGTCTTCAACACGGCAGAAAGATCCTAGTTATCATTATAATCATTACATAATGATGATTTCATTCTCATTAACATCATGACATTGTCCTATATAAGTACTCCAGTGACGTAATGTGTCCTTGGCCTAAGACGTAGGTCAAGGGCACATCTCCCTCCTTCTTAGTTTGGAAAAACTGCTGAGGTTACGAAGAGTTTTTACAATTCAACAATACTCGGCAACATAATCCATTTTAACAATGTCATGTCTTCCTCATCGACCTTCTTTCGAAATTGGCTCTCTAATGGACTCCAAATTAATTCGGATCGTGAAATTCTTCAAGCAGCCTCTTATTCTCACCTTTAAATTCTGCATTTATCCTTAGTTTACTCTCTCTTAGCATTATCAAATTCTTCACGCAGCGTTATCCATTGACAGTCGTGATTATTTGTCCGTTGATTCTCTTCTTCTGCTTCCGATGGTTCTTCTACTTGGAATGGATCTTCCCCTTCTTCTTTCTTCTCCACTACGTTGACTTGGTGTTGGACCTCATCTTCTTCGGCGGGATAGTACAGTTTTAGATTCTGTGCGTTATAGACAGACTCGACTCCAGTGCGTAGGTGTTTCACTTTATAAGCATTATTTCCAATCACCTTTATGACTCGGTATGGTCCATAGAATATCTCGCAAAATTTTGAGTATATTCGCTTCGCTGGATCGGACACTGCTGGTCGTTTCACCAAGACCAATTCTTCCAATTCCAAAGGACGGTGAAATCTTTTATTACGCACTCTACGTAATCGACGATCAGCTTGTTTCTTCAAATAAGTTGCCGTGGCCTGTATGGCTAATTCATGGCTTGGTCGTGCGTCCAATGGACACGGTAAGATGTTCTTCCACGGTCGATCCGGACATCGATTTAAGTGAAGGACTGTGGGGATCTGTCCTGTGCTTTCATGGATCGTATTGTTTATACAGAATTCCATTACGGGTAATACGTCGACCCACTTCCAATGCTGATCAGAACAGTAAATTCGGCAATATTTTGCGATCTCCCGCATTATTCTTTCTGATGGATTTCCCTCAGGATGGCGCACTGAACTCAACACGTGCCGGACATCTAACCTAACCATCTCACTCCTAAACTCGGCACTAGTGAAATAACTGCCGTGGTCCGTAAGACAGAATTCCATCTTCCCTAACGTTGGAATTACCCTTGCCTTAATTCTGTTCAGTACCTGTTTAGTGTTTAACTTCTGAACTGGACATAACACCACGTATTTTGTAAATACATCGATGCTGACGAGAATGTATTTGCATCCTCTTCTGCCTTTTGGTAATGGACCATAACCGTCCATGGCAACCAGTTCGCACGGCTTCTGTGGCAGTAGAGGTTTGGGATATTGCTTCATGAGGAATGAGTTTGGCTTAACCCTTTGACATTTGTCACAGGTCTTCAAAACACTGCGAATGGTTTCCCTTAATTTGGGCCATACAAATGCTTCTTGAATAAGAGCACTTGTCTTATCGATTCCTCCATGTCCAGATATGCTATGTGCGTGCCAGACTAGACCTCTCTGTAAAGAAGGTGGCACCACAATCCTTGATTTCACGCGATCGGGATCCAAGTACTTGTGCAGCAGGTTATTATACCAAATATAACTTGTCGAAATTTTCTCCGCTTCCAAATACGCGGGCGTTCCTCGTTGCAATCTTCCTCTTAAATAATCGATGATCATATTCATCCACAGATCCTTAACTTGTTCAGCCTGAATTTCTCCCAGTTTAACCAAAAATTCCTGATCTGCCTGAGTGAGCTCGACTTGATGTACAGATACTACTCCTTCTCCTCGTTCTGGGTTTCGACTTAATGCGTCGGGTATCACATTGAATCTTCCTGGGCAGTGTTCAATGTCAATATTGAACTGTTGAACATACAACGACCATCTGTTCACTCGCTCGCTAGCCATGGGAGTTTTCAATAGGAAGATAAGGCTCTTGTGGTCGGTTCTTATCAAAAACTCGAAACCATAGACAGTCTTCCTCCATTGTTGTAAAGCAAAAATGATGGATAGAAGTTCCAATTCCGTTACTGTGTAATTTCGCTCGTGTGTCTTTAGCTTACGGCTAGAAAATGCCAAGTAAGATCGTTCTCGAGGGTTGTTTGGATCTTCTTGGTACAGCATGCATCCAATTCCAATCCGTGAGGCGTCTGTTTGAATTATAAATTTTCTTGAGAAATCCGGGTAACCCAATTTAATACTATTGGTTAGTAATTCCTTCGTTTTCCGAAAAGCCGCGTCGCATTCTTCCTTCCATGCCCATTTGCTGTTCTTACGAAGCATATCCTGTAGTGGCGCCACAGCCTCAGTATACCCGGGACAATGATTTGCAAAGAAATTGCAAATGCCCAGAAATTGGCGGACGTGTTTTACCCTGTTTGGTTTAGGAAAGTTCCGAATAGCCTCTAGTTTCGCAGGATTTGGGCGTACTCCTTCACCATCGATGATGTGGCCTAAATAGAGTACCTCCTTCTGGCAAAAATGAGATTTTTGGATGTTAATTTTGAAATTGGCTTTCTCCAAATTGTCTAGTAATTTCTCTAAATTCGTGAGGTGATCATCCAAATTATCAGACGCCAAGAGTATGTCATCGACATATCTTACAGTGGCATCCTTGACTTCCGACGTCAGGTTCCGGTCTAACGCTCGTATGAGTGCCGAACCTGCTGTTTTGATACCGAATGGTAATCTTTGAAATGCATAAGTTTGCTGATTAAATAGGAATCCAGTCAATAACCTTGACTTGTCATCCAGTTCCAAATGGTGATAGCTACTAGTCAAGTCTATGGATGAAAAATATGTCTTGTTCTGGAATTTGTTTATGACCTCTTTGATCGCTGGAGCTTGGTCATATTCAGGAATCAATCGTTCATTAATTGTCCTGGCGTCCAGACATATTCGAACAGAGCCATTGGGTTTCTTGACTACAACCAACGGACTCACGAATGGGGTAGCCATTTTAACTATGACTCCAGCATCCTCCATTTGCTTGATGGTTTCTTTCACCTCATTCATATGTTTTTCGGCTATCGGATAAGGCTTTTTCCTAAACGGTGACCAATCGTTGACCTGCATTTGGTACTTGAAATGTTCTATCTTACCGGGTTTAGAATTAAAAACCGGTTCGTGTCGCTTTAACATGTCCATCAATTTGATCCTGTTCTCCTCGTTTATCTTTGCTTCACGAGCCTTCTCCTCAAAAGCGTCAGTAACTCTGTCTTCCAATTCTTCTAGCGCCATGACCCAGGATTCAGGTTCCATTAAATCATCCTCAATATCCCTTAACCTTTCGTCGATTTTCTCATATGCTTCCATCTCTTCAGTGGTGCACAATGTCCATATCTCTTCGCCATCTCTTGGAATATCCGTATTTAATTGCATGTCCAAATGATTGTCCTCTCCAATATCTTTAAAACAAATGGTGTTTTCAAATAGGTTGATGACTGCTTTATATTCTCGAATGAAGTCCGCTCCCAAGATAATGTTATAATTTATCTTGTTCATTATGATGAACGAATGCGGCATATTATGTCCTTGCAGTGTAATGTCCAACAATGCTTGGAACTTACAGACTGTGGATTTGTCTGGGATAATGCCCTTGACTGTGATGTTAGAAATTGGCATCACGGGAACCTTCCCCAATCTCTCCAACTCTTTAACTAATGATTGGGAAGCTATACTGATGCTGGCACCCGTATCTACCATACATCGTACCGTTAGACCTCCCACTCGGGCGTAAATTATGGGTAATTCTCTAATTGTATTAATCTTTGGCCCTCTTGCGTCCTCCGTCAAGTCCTCTTCTTTGATGACCCAGTCACTGATCTGCGCTACTACCATATACTTTGCATTGTGACTGTTTTGTGCACTAGCGACGTTCCCATCTTCTAAAATTGGCGTTTTTTTTCTCGTTGTTGCCATTCCTATCTGGTGTACCTCCGGATGATTGATTGTTGTTCCTCCGGGCACTCTGGAGTTCCAGGCTCTCAGCTCCCTGTTCGATGACATCTGGATCCCTTCGATCATTCATTCCCCTGTTCCATTTGTCTTTCTTACTTTGTTCTGCCGATTCTTTGGCACGTAATTCTGCCAAATACCGCTCCGAATCGCTGTGCCACCTTTCCATTTCCTTTCTGTGGTCATCTGGCAAGTCCCATCTCACTTCTGGCTCTCTGTTTTGGTCCCACGGCGGTCTTCCGCGTTGAAAACGCCCACTTCTCTTGTTATACGGCCTGTATGATCCACGATGTCCTCTCCATGGTTCATTTTGTCTTTGAGACGACCTCCAGTTATTATTACCTCGGTTACCATACCACGGGGGCCTCAACTCTTGATCTTGGTATTCCCGACGTTCCCAGTTCTGCCTCATGTCCATGGCGTCTGTACTTTGGTCTTTCATGCGTCGTCTAGGTGCTTCTTCTAGGCCGACCACGTTTACATTTTCAGTCGTTCGACCTGATCTTTGCGGACTGTGGATCGTCGTCTCATCGAGGTTTCTTAATATCTCCTCGGCATGTACGGCTGTCCGTACGTTCGCTGCCGCCATGATCTGTTGAACCCCGACTGGCAGTTGCTTCTCAATGGCGGTGATCATCTCTTCTTCTGATGGAGGCATATCCAACTCTTTCATTCGGTGTAGCTGTGTGATGAAATATTCTGAATATTTTGTGGGTGATGTGGTACTATAGCGGCGCGCGTATAGTTCCATCCTCAGGTTCTGTTGCGAGGCAAGGCTCCAATACTTCTTCAGAAATGCTTCACGGAATTCTCCCATAGTGTCAAAGGTATACCTGAAGCTACGGAACCATTGTAACGCGTGCCCAGTCAACAGTTTCTCCACTGTGCTTAACTGTCGGTCTTCTGATATCTTGCTTTCCTTGATGTATTCCATCAATTCTCTGAGGAAACTCTTAGGAGTAAAGTTATTGTTCCCTGAAAATTTGTTCGGGCGGTCATCACTCATTTTTATAACGTGAATGACCTGAGCAGCTGCGTTAGACTCGACGGGTGTCGAAGTACGACCCCTGAATTCCTGACTGTGAGGTTCCATCCCCTCATCTATGGTCGTATGCTCCTGAAATCCTATTTTCTCTTCCATACGGGTTTCTGTAATGGACTTGGCCAATCCTTTTTGTAAGTCGGCGATGACCTCTTCTTGGATCAGCATCTTGAGGTCGCTTTTGACTTGTTTATTTTCTTGTCGTTCCATCCTTGACAAAAGCTCCATCTCGACCTTATTCATCTTTGATTTGCTCTCTTCTAATCTACGGAGTACAGCTATCCTTTCTTCCTTAGCCTCCTGGCTCATGTCCTCGTATGCTAATTCGACATCTCTCTTCAATCCTTCCTTATCCTTTTCCCATGATTTCTTACATTCGTCATGTTGGCCATTCATATCCTCTCGTATGAGCTGCAATGAATCCTTAATCTCGTCCTTAAATGAAGAGATGTCGGTCTCGATCACTCCTATCTTGGCTTGCGTTGACTTATTCTCATCTCTCAGCTTGTCGACATCTGCCTGAGTTGCTGCGATTTCCACTTCACATTTCGCTATCTGCTCTTGGACTCGAATTTCCATACTAGCCATTCTCTGAGACACGTTCTTGATCTCGTTTTCGATCGTGACCATATGAATTTCTATTTGCTCAGTACTCTGATTGCAAATGCGGCCTACATGTTCTATGTTTCTCTGCATCTGTGACAATTGCTGTTCAGTACTAACTCTAAGTTCCTGATTACTGTCTTTTATTTCCTGCATCTGTGACAGTTGCTGTTCAGTACTAACTCTAAGTTCCTGATTACTGTCTTTTATTTCCTGCATCTGCTTATAACTACTGTCCTTAAATTCTTGCAATACGACCATCAGGTCCTCTGTCGACGACATAATTATCAATAAGAGAATATGCGGGCTTGTCCCACCTCATGCAAATACACACATCAACACACCATGCAATGTAAGTGTATTTCAAAGCTTTCAAGGCTTCCTTCCCCTATCCTTCGAATTTGCAATCACCTACAGTGATATTGCAACAGTAAAACGATTCAAAATTTGATTGTAATCCATTGGTGTCATTAAATATTTGACTTATCACTAAAAGAAAAATTAATTAATTAATTTAATTTAATCAAACATTAATTAAAGTGATTAATGTTTCTCATCAGGCCACTAATGAGCCTTAATTAACTATCTGATGGATGCTCAATGCTATAAAAATTTCAAGGGACTCCTTGAGATTACTGTATGATACTATAAAAATTTATATAAATGAAAATTTAATTACAGTAACTCTCATTCAATTAATTGAGCTCCATTTCGACCTTATGTTGGGCTGCTATTGTCTCAAGCTTAAGCCACACCGTTGGGCGCCATTTTTCACTTTGCACTGGTGGTGGGGAGAACAGGGTTTGGTATTAAATGAATGTGGCAAGCGGAAAAAGGGCAAGGCTGATCCTCACGGAAAAATAACGGGTATGAAATGAATGGAATACGGTTTGGATTCGGGTTTGTATTGATAAGTGACTTATGGGTATCTTCCAGCGTTTACCCGCTCAGCATAAAGTCAAAAAAAAATTAACATGCCAAACGAGTAGGCAAGCCAAACTTAATCAAACAAGCACAAAACCCGGGTGCATCTGTGTATGTTAACCACTAGGATCTTCCAGAATAGAAAAATCGAAGAAGAATAGAGAATAATCTATCCTTTGCCATGTACCCTTGCACAAGGCCTTCAGAACAGGACTCTGTCGTCGGGGCATGAACGGTACACTAGCTTGAATATGAAACTGTTCTGGATATTATAGGAAGATCACTAGGGCTGAATAAAATTCATCACACACAGATTCTGAATGAGAATAAACAAATTTAATGCACCAACACCAGTACAGCAAAAACAAATAAATGAAATAAAACCAAAATAGTAGAAATGAAATTTAAAATAATAATAATAATAATAATAATAATAATAATAATAATAACTCAAAGGTAAAATAAATCAAATACGGAATCAATAAAATTAAGTCAAAATCAAAAATATAAACAATGGACTAATTAATGTCCAAAAACCACCAATTAAATGCTAATCAGCATCAATTAATACTTATCATAGTAGTTATGATGTATGATTACAATCAAATTTATTGACAAATAAAAACCAATCATATGGCAAAAAAAAGAAAATGAATCAAAAATGAAATCTGGTTAACACCAATTAGCATTAATTGCCATAATCAAATTTATTAATTACGATGATAAGATATCATCAGAAAGTTAAGTTATTAAGAGATGATGGATCAAGAGGGTCCGGTCAACTGTAACAACAGTATGGATTAAGAAAAAGAAATCCATTTATACGAAATTAATCAATCATTAATCTGAGTAAACATAATAATCATTGAGTCTAATATCATCCAATTACATTTCAGATACATGGTATGTTCAAATATCAGAGACATCCATGGCCATTCCGAAGTATACATTATAGCCTAGCCATTGGCTTATTTAATTATTAATGGCGTTTAATTAACATTTACTAGAATCCCTCCGTTAAATAAAAGTTTACCCTCATATCAAATCTTAACCTTCATGGCATTAATTATGTATTTCTATCTGCAAACATGAATATGATTTATGCATCTTATTTACATACTCTTGTAAATTAATTATGGAAGCCTTTCCGTACGGAATCTTAATGTCCAATCCCGACATTACTTTGGACGTCTTAGCTTTAAAACAAATTAGCTGAATCAATGAAGCCATTTAGTTTCCTTAGCCTTGAAACACACTTACAAGTTGTCACATATTACATTAACATATTAGCGATATGATAAGCCTGGCTTCGGCCCTTGCGTTCGACGTGATACATTTTCGAACCAAGCACTCGATGCCTTGTCAAATAATTCATGGATATTTAATAAACAAACTAGGAAAAATGCCTTAAAAAAACCAACAAAATAGCATCATAAAATGATGACTAATCATTTGCCTTTCAAACTTGGGTTGGATAAACATGAAAAACAATTAATAATTCCAACCAAACATTATTAAAGTAATCGTATCGTGTCAGAGTCACGTTAGGCAACGGTGAATGTATTTGAAGCCGCGACCCCTGAAAAAGATAGACATGGCACAGAAGAAATACCTTGTATCAGTGTTATGTTAAACAACGGTGAATGTATTTGAAGCCGCGACCCCTGAAAAAGATAGGCATGGCACAAACATGTTCTAAGTGGCCTATTCAACAGGATCAATATGTATTTAGGGGTATTCGCTACCTATACATTTCTTACCTTGAATGCCTTATCCTGCAGAACGAGGTTACAATAGAACAAAGCATGGTCCGTTCAACAATTATTGAGAAAAAGAAATCTCAAGATAATTTTGAACCAATATTAACTATATAAAAAAACTAATAATAATTATTTTCCAGGACCGAAAATAATTATTCATGAACACAGGACTCTAAGGTCACTGTCTAGCTAGTACCCATTTAAAAAGACTGATCGACCAGGCATAAACAAAAGGATTTCGAACGCGGGACCGCAAGGTTACTGCCTACCTAGCACCCGTTTAAAATAGTTTCTGGACCAGGCACAACAAAAGGATATCGAACCCGGGACTGTATGATCAGCAGACAAAACCGTCCCTCATATCAAAATGACCAGTAAAAGAAACGCTATCGATTGGAGGCATCAGGGTAGTGACCTAACATACCCTTACGTGAATATTAAACTTGGGACCAAACATAACAAAAATTTAAAAGAATCGCCGCGACAAGCACCCGAGTCCTGAATGGGCTCCTTCTCTTTGTGGAAAGTGACAATGGACTGGCCTCGCCTGCTGGCTGACCTTGACCGTGAAAGGTAGAAATGCAAGTCTTCACCCCTTCCCCCGGGCTAATATTTGACTGTATTCTCACCAGCTGATCGGACTGGATCTTAGTATTCTAAATGTGGAGCGGGACGCTCTCATTTGGATATAGATTAATTATAGCATTATTTTATCTGCGCTTGATGGCCACTACCTTACACATACAATTCACTTATATCATTGTAAACTTATCATACTAACTCTCATCTGTCATCTTCCCTCAGGTCTTATTACCTGGCATCATCATCTATTTTATCTTATTTCATCGTAGATTCCTCCTTACAACATCTTACCTGTATGGCCTTAAATATCACACGCGTTCAATAAAAACTAATATAACAATTAGTGAGGCTGGGTCAGCCGTCACTTATATCATTGTAAACTTATCATACTAACTCTCATCTGACATCTTCCCTCAGGTCTTATTACCTGGCATCATTATCTATTTTATCTTATTTCATCGTAGATTCCTCCTTACAACATCTTACCTGTATGGCCTTAAATATCACACGCGTTCAATAAAAACTAATATAACAATTAGTGAGGCTGGGTCAGCCGTCACTTATATCATTGTAAACTTATCATACTAACTCTCATCTGTCATCTTCCCTCAGGTCTTATTACCTGGCATCATCATCCATCACAATACACCATGGTCCTTTAAATATCGTCCCAAAAAAAAAAATCCTCGGATATTAATTCATCCGGTATGTAAATACATAAATTACTATCTCTGGTCATTGACACGAAATAATGAGATTTTGCCTGGAAAGGGCATCTATCGAAATACCATGCTTCGTTCGTTCTATTTGGGGGAAAACACAGGGGATATTTCTAACACACATTTATAAATAAAATAGGTAGTTCTACCATGTGTTTTATGTACGGATACGATTACCTAGCAACATCCTTACGTTAAATTAGGCACTTTTAATTCATTAAAATAATTATTGTGATCATTAGTCATTATGAGCGTATCCAGCTCCGTCAGATGCACAACTATGGTCGCCATTGACACAGTTATTGTACACACAAGATAAAACAAATCAAAAGAAAACAAATAACATGCTAACATTATGGCGATGAAATCCATGAATTATTTGACACTGTAAAATATAATCAAAAGGTACTTATCATATTGAAGACTTCCTTCATCATTTGCAAGAGTTGGACCAGAGGCCCGCAACAGTATAACTTAACACATGACCTCCATGGCCAGTTCGAATCCCATCACGATGATGTAAAACCACTCGATAATATCACTGCAATCCTCCATTATCACTAGGTTGCTATAAGCCAGCACCCTTTTAAACTGCACACACACACATATTTAATTAGATTATGCACCACTAAAAAAATATACATTAGTGGACTATACACTTGTGTCATAGATGACAAATTCTCACACTATTTCCACACTTGTCGCGGACATATTTTCTGTTACATATTTTTCACTTGAATTACATATAATTTCACATCCGTCCTTACTGTTATACACATTCACAGCTCAGTATTCATTTTTAATATTATTTCGCATCAGCCGAACAATGGACTGTGAGTTTCGTACATTAATGCTTGGGCGAGACGCTACATGGACCAGCATCCACTAACGTTGGCTGAATGATGAACAATGCCCGCTGTCACAGACTTCTTCCGCATATATGACAAAATGGTTGCCAATTTACAGTTTTGCACATACGACACCAAATGCTCCCTTCACAATCATAGGCTACAGTAATCAGGTACCTTAATTCATACATAAAAATATGGCCTTGCTAATCATATGGTTCACGACGAAACTCGATCATAGGCTAAATTTATATCATCAGCGCTTGGGTAGAACTAATTTCTTGCTGAAGGACGCTATGTTCTCTCTCTCACACACTCGACGTTGTCAAATTTCCTTGCGCGGGGACTACTTCTATTCGATGAACACAGAGATATTTAATCCGTTACCGCATTCCCAAAATTCTTAATAATAATTAGATTCATCATGGGCGTTTTAGATCATTCATGTAATGTCTTGATCTCTTGTAACCAACCGAGGCGTACTCTCTGAGGGCGGAGTCAAGCATCTACTGCGTGCTAACTTGAGATAGTTACTGCGTTTTGGCAAGATTCTCAGAATTCGCTGGAGTGATCCTGCTCTGAAACTTGCAGGCAAGCGACTTGTGACGCACCTGCTTTGCCCATTGTGTGAAAACCATAAATTTCTCCCTGTCAAAACTGCCAAGCCATATACAGTATATGTGGTCTTCAACACGGCAGAAAGATCCTAGTTATCATTATAATCATTACATAATGATGATTTCATTCTCATTAACATCATGACATTGTCCTATATAAGTACTCCAGTGACGTAATGTGTCCTTGGCCTAAGACGTAGGTCAAGGGCACAATATATACTAGCAGAAGTACCCATTCTTCGAACGGACTTCGGTATTAATAACCAGATGTTATCAATTGAGCTACTGTTGCAATGTTTAAGGGCGTGGAACCTGTTTGTTGGCAAAGAAACAGGATTAGTTAAAATGTGCTCTCAAACTTAATTTACCTAACGTGTTCTTCCTGGCCTGAAAATAAAATTGAAAACCTCGTAGACGAATCGCAATACACGTCACATACGAACTGACCCTAACCGTTGTGTCAAGTGCCCAACTACAGGAAGACCCCTTTTATAAATTATAAAGGCTTGTGGTGCATGAAAATTCCGCTTTTTTAGCCTCCAATTGCCCAAATTCCTAAAATCAGCAAAAAACAGTCTACTATTTCAAATCAGGAATTTTTGAAAATAATGTTGCTGTTTGGAGATATAATAGACGTTCTGTGCGACATATCGCACGTGTAAGTCGTGTGAAAAATATCTAGGGTACTCCTTGAAACCCCTTAAGCGCATTGATGAATTTTACAGTTTTAGTTGGTTCCGTGATAACCTTATAGCCATTTGCAACCTTTGACAGAAATATAATGAATGGAGTGTCATTACTAATTCCATAAATAGATGGAAAGTTGCATGCCACCTCTTGAGATACTGTTGTTATGGTTAGTGGCTTGCATTCCTTCTTTAGTTTATTAAATGAAATTAGTTTTCTGGGAATATCTAAAAAACTGTTGGGGTTAGGGCCTTAAAATATAGTTTTCGGGGACCCTTTACGGCTGTTGAGGGGCCCCGAGTTTCGTTTCTGTCACCAAGGGTTTGAAAATGAGCTTTGTCTCGTCGTTGTACACCGTAATAATGATAATAATTAAAAGAATAGTAATAATAATAATATGACAATATAGGGATAGGGATATAATAGACCTTCCGTACCATACCCGAACGTGTAAATTGCGTTAAAAATTCTAGAGGACCCCTTGACCCCTTAAGCGCATTATATGTATTGATGAATATTTCAGCTTAATTTGGATCCGTTATAACCTTATTGCCGTTTGCAAACCTTCACAGTAATGTAATAAATGGAATTGCATTGCGTCTTACAGAAATAGATGGACCTCTGAGATTCTGTTGCCATTGTTACCGGCATGCATTCCTTCATTAATTTATTAAGTAAAATTAGTTTTTTGGGAATATCTCAAAAACTGTTGGTTTTAGGGCCTTAAAATGTGGTTTTCGGGGTCCTTTTAGGGCCCCGAGTTTCGTTTCTCTCATTGAGGGGCTGAAAATGAGCTTTGTCTCACCCTTCTACGCTTATTTCAGCATGTATTTTAATGGGGTAGGCCCCCTGTTATGAGAGGTACGGAGAAGAGTTACATCAATGATTAGTAACGTGCCTCTGATGGATATCTGTATCAAATTTTACGTTAATCCACCCAGCCGTTCTCGAGTTATAAGGACACACAAAATTGTCCACAGACAGACAAAAAAATATATTTTTGCGTGCATCCGTCACAAAACAGTCTGAAACGGGCAAATATGTCAAATTTCCGTGGAAATGCAGAAAAAATAGACATTCATTTTTATATAATAGAGAAGGGATATAATAGACCTTCCGTACCACACCAGCACGTGTAAATCGCGTGAAAAAATTCTAGAATACCCCTTGACCCCTTAAGCGCATTGTATGTATTGATGAATATTTCAGCTTAATTCGGATCCGTTATAACCTTATAGCCGTTTGCAAACCTTCACAGTAATGTAATAAATGGAATTGCATTGCGTCTTACAGAAATAGATGGACCTCGGAGAATCAGTTGCCATGGTTACCGGCATGCATTCATTCATTAATTTATTAAGTGAAATTAGTTGTCTGGGAATATCTCAAAAACTGTTGGTTTTAGTGCCTTAAAATGTGGTCCGAGTTTCGTTTCTCACATTGATGGGCTGAAAATGAGCTTTGTTTCACCCTTCTACGCCTATTTCAGCATGTATTTTAAGGGGGTAGGGCCCCTTTTATGAGAGGTACGGAGAAGAGTTACATCAATGATTAGTGTCGTGCCTCTGAAGGATATCTGTATCAAATTTTACGTTGATCCACTCAGCCGTTCTCGAGTTATAAGGACACAAAAAATTGTCCACAGACAAACAAACAAACAGACAGACAGACAAAAAAATTATTTTTGCGCGCATCCATCATAAAACAGTCTGAAACGCGCAAATATCGCAAATTTCCTTGGAAATTCAGAAAAAACAGACAAACTTTCATTTTTATATAGAGAGAGATTTCGTTAACTACGACCATCTCCATTCAGGAGATAGATCGCTCATTTTCAATAACGACTCAATCTCATAAATGTACGTTGTATTGCATAGAATTGTTTAAATTATGTAAGTTTATTCTCACAATTTGCTTTTAAAACTTTTAAATTAATTAGGTTGAATTTCATATTTTTATATATTTTTTTAAATTAATTAGATTTAATTTCACAAATTGTTTCTATATTTCTTTAATGAAACGGAAGGAAGCGTGTAGTTTTACGTGACCGTTAATCATGTAACCATGAGCCACGGGACCTTCTTTTTTACGTGGAATCCGAACCACTGGACGTGGGATTTCACTTCGAAAATCTCACATGCATTGACCGGGAATCGAATCGGCGAATAGCTTGACCGCCCCGCCACCACGCACCTTTCTTAAATTAATTACATTTAATTTAACAAATAGTTTTTAGACTCTATTAATTAGGTTATACTTTACAGTGGCCAATTCTTTTAAATTAACATTACTTAATTTCACAAATAATTTCTAGATTTTCCAAATTAATTTATGTTTAATTTGACAAATAGTTTTTAGAACTTTTTAAATAATTAGGTTTAAGATCACATAGATAAATTTAAATTAAATTGATTTAATTGCACTAATCGTTTCTAGATTTTCTAAATTAATTTACAACTAATTTGACAAATAGTGTTTAGAACGTTTAAATTAAGTAGGTTTAATTTCTCATATATATATATTGTGCCCGTTTAGACCGAAGTCCGGACGACCACATATGCATTTCACCAAAAATCAGTCAGCACGAGAATCAAAATATCCCGGGGCGCCAGATGGGTTAAAGTAGAATACACAGACCCAACAAAAAATGCTTAACTGATTTTCGGCTGGATGCAACAATAAGGATAGAAGGAGATTTATGACACGGGTTTGCATACCATAAAATTATCTCATTTTATTTAAAAATTTTAAAATGACAGGAAAAATATGCCCAAAATTGCATAAAAGATGACTGGAGAAGCATAGTTTATACACAAAATACAATGTCGCCAACACATGAACACTAAAATAGTTGAGACGAGAGGTCAAAATATCAGTCCTGTTGACTTCGTTCAACATAATTATATACAGGGGTAGGGTTTTATCAGCGCAAAGTCAACCGTCTATACTAATCCCTAAATCATTTAGCATTCACACGTTGAAGATCAATAAGAAAAATTATCACTTGTTGAAAAAATTATCACTTTTCACTGTTCTTTTCTCAAACATATCGTAGCAATTTTTGACTAACACTTTCGGGATGCAGTAATATCAGGGTTGGTTTAAATACAAAGTTGATCATAATAAATAGAATACAATATAATTTACATGGACTTTGAGCATTTTTAGATTCGAAGAACAGAAAATATCTATTTAATCATAGATCTCAATCCAAAGTCTATTCAAAAATTTGAATCAATCAAAAATATAATTATCAAAAATATAAATTTCATTCCACATGGATTCAATCAATAAATCAATTAATTATCCCTTGAAAATATTAATTAGGAAATTTGAAATATAATTCAGAATATTTTATAATGAAACAATTCATTATTATTATCAAAAATAATTTTGACAAAATGTCAAACATGTTAAGCATCAACTTATTTGCAAAAATGTGTATTTATTTTTATAGGATCTGAAAATCCTTTCAGCTGATAGTTTGCTAATAAGTAACAATTTCAAATAACAGCATCGGCCCATACGATTCACACGTGATAAAAATCACAGAATTATAATCCGCATTTAGACAACGGTAAAGTTTTCCTGAATGAAAGGAATTAGTAGAACAATAACAAATTTCGGGTAAGCAAAATACTAGAAACATTTTTAAAACACGTGGGTCAACTGTAAATTAATAATGATGGTTCAACAAAATAACCTGTGGTTATATTACGACGAAAGTGTGGCTAAAACGACTCCTCTACTACATCAAAGACACCCAACCTATAATATAGTTGGTGCTCCATTTTACAACAACCTCATTCCTGCGACTTAAATTGCGCACTCAGAATGGCATATAACTTTCTGCACACACACAATGACATCTTCCCAAATTATACAAAATAATCAAGCCTTTGCTTGTTACGACAAATAGAAGATTCAGAAATCAGTAAACCTCACCAATGAGTTTACGACAATATTAAGAATAATTTTACCATCAGTTTGAAACATCCACACTGTGTTAATATTAGCAAAACGTTTTGAAAGACGTTGCTTCATAATGATTTTATTTTATATAAACTCTAGCAAAAACCCTGCTTTATACATGCTTAGCTTCCCGTTTCAATTCTTTCCGTGTCTTCTCAAAGCTTTAATATGTACTGCAAACGTGAAATAATTTCACTGAATTAATCTGTTATTTATATGTGGGCATGCGTTAACCACTAACCTCCGGAATTAACAAATATCCGATTTAGAATATGACTTCAAATGTCAACTGCATTAATCATACAACCAGAAAATGATTGTTAGAAATCATCAATGTTTATTATTATTATTATTTCAGAAAATAGAAAAATTATTATTATTATTATTAAATCACATTATTATTATTATTATTATTATTATTATTATTATTATTATTCATTATTATTATTACTATTATTATTATTATATTCTCAACCAAAACTGGGTTTAAAGTTATTAAACTGTTCGGGGAATATCATCCTCGATTTCCAAATAATGGATAACTATCCATTCCTCAACTTGGATTAATTCTTAAATCTCAAATTACGGCGGCTAATGACAGCAATAAGAAAAAAAATCAAAATAAAATAAATGCTCGTTCTTCTCGTCCATAAATATCGAATCATTGAAGTCTGAGTAAAAACAACTCAGATCCAGGCTCAAATTTCGAAAGAAAAATATTTGCAACAGCAAATAAACATATCGATGACTAGGAAAAAAATGTGTTGGCAAGACTGTAGAAAATATGAGAAAATCCAACTAACTACGCATAGAAATAATGTAAATTGCAGCTTACATTCTTGTAGGTCTTGATGTTCGAAGTCTGGACTAAACCAGATTATTCAGTCTTCCTGTTGTCTGTCCCATTAGGACGCGTACTTATAATCTCGTATCGGCTTCCATTTTATACCCACAAGCTGTCTACACAGACATAGTGGCGTTCACAATATCTTGTAGAAAAATGTTGGCAGCTTCAAAAGCTGAAGTGAAGTTGACAGGGGTCTGATCTAAACGATCCATGTTGAAAATAATTACCATGACCCAACTGTGATATAATCAGTATTCTAGTACGCTCACAATCTTATTCAGCACAATTACGAATTCTGTCGAGTTGGTTGGGCAGAGCTTCTCACTCTTCAGGTCGCACAAGGCAAACCCGTATTCCCATTATCGGCTTTTGAATTGTAATATGCAAGAATGGTATCAAGATTACTGATTTATCTTGGCTGGTCCAACGAACAAGACTAAAACTTGTCCCTAGACTGTTGGATATAAATAATCCAGCTATAAGTGATTGTGGACTGTAGAAAGAATCATAGACAAAGTCTATCATTTGTCCAAGTTGAAGCGGTAAGTAATTACCAAGTGCCACAGACTTATTTCACCACGGTGATAACGTAGAAAAGTTCGAAACTCACTTGAAATGTTTAACACTTTCAGTAACCATGTACTGTAGAAAATTTCCAAGTCCACAGCTTGTGCTGTAAATCGAAGATTAAAGCAACCATGTGCTTGGCGATAGTAACGATGTTCATAGATTGTCGAGAGTTAAGCGGCTAGAGCGCTTACGTAGAGTAGCACGTCCAAGGCAACGGAGTGCTGATGACGAAGTGAACATACATGTGCCTGGGAGACACGCCTTACATACTCCTCGGCTGGCCGGTTCGAGGTCAATGCGAAGAAAATGCTGAAACTAAAACAGCTCATAACTCGGCTTCCGCTCGATCAATTTCTTTGAAACAAAGCTCATTCTTCTTCCCTTGTCCGTGCCAGTAATCTGATATAGGTTTCATGTTTCCATCTCATCGGAAAATATTTAGTGACATATAGTCTCGACTATGATGCTCTCGTCCTACGTCCCTTACCCACTTCTTGGCTGTCAAAACCTTCGAAAAGCTTCTAAGAAGGTTCGGCGCGCGCTATTCAAACATTCCATTCTGGACTTATCATCGTGGCCTGTTCCCTCAAATCTAGACTCACGGCTTGTACCCTTCAATCTAGGCAACTGGATTTGGGCACAATATATTGTTACGTGTTAGCCCTAGTGGCAAGTTCGTTAACTGGATTACGGTGGGTAGAAGCACAACACAATTGTTCCTTTAAAGAAGCGTTTGCTTTATTGCAGGTCAGAAATATACACCGTACAATAAGCCAATTGAAATAATTAGCTGTCTTACAGGAGCTACCTCCTTTATGGAGCTCGACTCACCCTTTCACTCGGTCTTGCAGTTAATCCTCTCGCTAAAGAGGTGGTCCCGTGTGCTGGCTGGAAATAGCTGCACTAAGTCTGTCACTCACTGTTTCTCAATTCACCACAATGACCTCTGCCGCACTGGAAAACACACACTCTTCAAATACACAGTCCCTCCGTATGATTCACACTCCTTCGCTGTCAAGAGAATCAGCCTCACTTGGGTTTCGTAATTTCGCACGTCACGTCACTAACTACTGTCGCACTCGCTCAAGAACACTGTTCGTCCCTCGCTGGTGAGGCCACTTTATACAGCGAGGCTGGTGACTCGATGGATGTTTCCAGAATTGACCAGGGTTCACACCTTCTCGAGAATTCCAACACCAGTAGGGCCACGAATATTCGAGACGGTCTCTTTGTACTGCCTGTCTTCAATGTTGCGCAGATCGCTGGTAACACACAGTCAGGATAGCCTGGGGCGGCCTGAGTCATGCGCGGGGCGACGAAGCTGTCTAGCATTCGTAACAATATATATTAAAAATTATATTTAATTTCACTAAACGTTTCTAGATTTTCTAAATTAATTTACGTTTAATTTAACAAATAGTTTTTGAACTTTTTAATTAATTAGGTTTAAATACACATTAGATATTTTTATTTAGATTCAATTTCACTAATCGTTTCTTGATTTCTACATTAATTTACGTTAAATTTAAAAAATAGTTTTTAGATTTTTTTTAAATAATTAGTTTTATTTTCATATAGATATTATTGAATTAATTAGATTTAATTTCACCAATCGTTTCTAGTTTGTTAAACTAATTCTAATTTAACAGATAATTGTAATTTATAAAAGTACGGTAATTAGGTTTAATTCCACAAATTGATTTTAGAATTTTAAATAATAATAATAATTGTTTTAACCAATATTTATTTTAGTTTGTATCCTAGTCTTAGGGCAGCTTCTAAATGGAGGAAACTATTAATATGATTAATTAAATATACATTTTGGGATAATCTAATCCTGTTACCATTTCTCTGAAATTACACGAGTCACGCCGGCCCCGCCGCTTGTGAGCTGTGATCTGATTACGTATCTTTGCTGTGGTTTTAAGGACTTGATCGGCACTAGATTGTGGGATCAGGAATTCCTGTTACTATATACTCCACAGTCCTCTATCAAAGAGAGCCCTTTTCAATTAGCCACTTCAAATTCTTGTTATTTCGCTTTCATGCCCTCATCGACCTCACACGCACTATAAATTCCCTAATATCTTGTTTGGTTGTAATCCACCCGTGTTACCTTGCTTAACATAAACGTAATTTGCCTTATTACTCTTCATGCGTACTTAATAGAAATTGCTCCTTCTTGCAATTATTCAACCATTCGTTTTCAAATATAATAATAATAATAATAATAATAATAATAATAATAATAATAATAATAATAATAATAATAATGACATGGATGTACAGTAATATGAAGTCTCTGAACAGTGTATACAAAATTATCTCAGTACAGATGGTTCCTTGCTATGGCCGAACCAGACTGTAACATAAAATGTAGCCGATATTTGCCGTGATAATGTTGTCAAACATTAAACGACATAATAATAATAATAATAATAATAACATATTGGCTTACATAGCCATGTAAGTACCCTAGAAGAATTGCTGGATTTTAATAATAACAATAATAGTAATAATAATAATATTCATGTCAATAATAATAATAATAATAATAATAATAATAATAATAATATAATATTAAGGATTTTAAGTCTCTTGACTACTGCGGCTTTACAGATTTCAGGATTCTCTACGGAACGGGAGATTTTATGTGCCAGTTAATCTATTGGCTCCAGTTTGTCGCATTTAAGCACCCTCAATGCCAATCGACTGCCCCAGGATTCGATACCACAACCTTGGGTGTAGGAGGCCAGGGTCCTACCCCTGCGCCACGTACTCGGTCGTTTTGAAACATAGTATGTATGTTGAATCTCCTCAATGGTCTGATTTTAAAAGATAAATAATGCCACTTTTTTTTTTTTTTCACAAATTCAAAAGTCAATTGATAACATTCAGTCCGTCAACAGCTTCAGCTACCTGATTAGGATATTTTGTGTGATGCCATCTTCGTAATCTACGCGCCAATATCGATGATTTCCGCACATTTTAATAGTGCCTGTTGGTTTTTAGGGTTTGCTACCGTGGAACTCACAGTTGAAGCTCAGTCTTGAATGTAATGCACATCAAACTCAACGATCGAATAGATGTATGAATCCTTGAAATCGAGCCTCAATGACGCTCTCTTCAAGAATTCTCTCACATAACACTTTCGCATGCCCATCAACAAGAGATCAACTAATTTCCATCTGCGATGCAACTGACAGACGTTTCATTTCCTGCTCAGGACTGTCACAACTTCTCCTTGAGGGGGTGGGGGGTAGAGGTTCATTCATGGAAATGTCTTGCGTCATGAACGTACTGAATAATGAGTGAATACATTTCCCTACTGATATTTATTGCTGAGGATATAAAATTGGCTTGTCCAGATTCTATATTTGATTAGCCTATATGACACGTGGGGGTCACTTTCTTTCTTTATTCGTGTCAGAAATATCACCTTTATATACAAATATTTAAAAAAGAATATGAATAATGAATACTGGATATCTACATTTCTACCATACATATATACAGGTCTTTCATACAAACAAATCACATGAAAATGAAAATCCACAGCCTGCTTCCAGTCTCCGACCGGGTCAGGAATGGAATGAATGAAGCCCCCATCTAGCGGCGAGGATATGGACTGTGCCGGCTGCCGAGGCCTGGGGCAATGATTAAATGAACGACAGATGGAATGAAATGATAGTGAAGAGTGTTGCTGGAATGAAATTTTGACAGGGAAAACCGGAGTACCCGGAGAAAACCCTGTCTGCCTCCGTTTTGTCCAGCACAGATCTCACATGGAGTGACCGGGATTTGAACCACGGACCCAGCGGTGAGAGGCCGGCGTGCTGCCGCCTAAGCCACGGAGGCTTCACAAACAAATCACATATTCAGCAACAAATTTGAGAGCTGATTTTTTCCCCAGTATTGGGCGACGTCAATAGCACTGGAGGAAGCTGCAATCAAATCTTTCATAGTGCACATTTACATGAACGTTGGATTGTCTGCTGCTCTCCACAGTCACAGAGTGATGAGTCGCTTGAGAAACCCCACTTCCGCAGATTTACTTTTGTTCTGCCTACTCCTGTACGGAGTCTGTTAAGGGTTTTCCAGGTTGTCCACTTCTCTTGGTGTCCACATGGAAGACTTTCCTTCGGCTCCATCCAGTTGGAAAGGTGGTTAGTTCTTTCTTTCCTCATCTTGATCCTAGGATTCTCTGCTTTCCCTTGAAGCTTAACTGATGTGCGGAGAAAACACTTTCTAGATTTCAGCCTCCGTGTGGCAGGATGGTATCCATAGAGGGGATGTGCTTCTGAAGTAGATGATTGGAGCCTTTCTTTGTTAGCTGCTACCTCCCTACGAATCTCACCAGGAGCAATACCAGCTAGAAACCGGGGAAACACTGAAACAACATAAGATCAAAACGCAAAGAAAGTCGATGTAAATAAAATTCGACTTTATCTGTATTTTTTCATGGAATTAAAAAAGAGAACGTTTTTTGTATGTATGTATGTATGTATGTATGTATGTATGTATGTATGTATGTATGTATTGTACTAATGGCTGCAGGAAGACTGATTGTGACGGCTCGTAAAATGCACACCATCCAAAAAAAAAAAAATTGAGAACCGGGCCATTGTTGGGCGACAAAAGTAGCAGTACGCGCTCTCAAGAGTAACTCAAGATCCACCCTCAGCAAGATACCTATACTTACCTCTTACCTGAGTTGATATTTTACCGAAAAACAGATCGGAGCGGGTGCCAAGTCGCAACAATAAGTTGACGAATAAGAAATGACCAGGTAGAGCAAGCAACAAGATCTCTCTCTCTCTCAGCTCAAGGTGATTCTTGGTATCTAACCAGTTGATATACGCGTAAGTGGGAAAAGGGATGCCCTAAAACTAGAGATCTAGCTACAATAAAAGAGATAAGACCTAGCATTAAGTATAAAGGAATTTAATTATGAAGCAGAAAGTGAAAATGACGTTATGAAATATAATATAACTAGCGGAGCCGTGCGAGAAATCTCGCATGTTCATAAACCACACTTTCCCCAACAGGTTTATAATGAGAGCCTTAAGGAGAAAGGTTGTTATGTTTTTATTTAAACCAGATGATTACAGAACAATATTTACATTTCAGTTATCATTCAAAGTTCTACGTTCCCTGACTTAAGAAGACAATCACTGAAAATTGGATCATCATAACACTCACCAGTTATTCGATATATATGAAATTATACGATTTGAGTATTTACTCATTCCTTTGATTTACTGTTTCTGAAATCCATGCAAAATGATAAAGGAAAGACCTCAGAATGTTAAAATGACATGAAACAGGCGTCATAGCGGCCAAAATGTGAAGTGAACAGCAATTATGGAGCGTATCTTCCTACATCAAAAGTATCTACAAATCGTACACTTCGTACATTTTTTTAAAAGTCATTTCTTAAAGAAATTATAGATACTTATAAAATTAGAGTGCAACTCGTCACTGCTAATGTCTATTCTCTTTCATTTGAATGCTCATTTGTCACGATCGGTAGCTTGTGAGCGCCGAAGGTGAGATCTATACTACTGAAATAATATATATGACGATAAATAAGCATTACAGTTTGACCTAAGTTTAAATTTTTAAAAATAATTATATCAGTCATTGTGTATCGAACCACGGGCTTCAATGCATGGTAAAGTGCAACAAGGCAAGTAGTCATAAACGATAAACATTAGATAGTTTTGAATTCTACATTCGTAACTGTGCGTGGGTGATAAGACAGTGTATCAGCTGTACAAACATCATAGAGGTTTCCATGCAGTTATGTAATATTAGGACATGCTATGCACATAATAATAAACATTTTCTGTGTAGGCTGAAGGTACGTGTGTTGCACAAGGGGGCATTGTCAGCCTTGCACAGAAAAATCGTGTGTAATCAGTCCGCACAAGCATGGGAATGTAATATTTTTCAGTTGGTCAACACAATTACATTGCGAGACAATGGTACCGGCAGTAGACGGAGCATATTGGTTGTCTTTGCCCACCCCTCTCCTCCCTTGTTGCAATCAGCTGGCAACGACCAACTGAGTTAACTGTTGGGATAGGAATTACTCACTCAAGCATCTATGCCATTCATTCGACTATCGAACCTAGAAAGGACCACACGGCGGGTCCTCCTATAAGTTACTGTTGGCGCGCTTTGCTCTCTCAATCAGTTTACGGTACTGCAAGATTAACTGAATTATTAAAGACCAAAAACTATGAATTCCTATGCATGTAAAGGAGAACGCGTAGATTTTTACTGTTAATATGATTATGATATTATTATTATTTTTAATTGATCTGACCGTTGTGCAACACTCCTAACTTACTACCGACCGCCACCGATGACTGATGTACTAGTGCTCATAGTTCACTTTACTGCTTATTTAATAAAACGGACCATTCCTGACATGCCGATTCCAAATGCCCAGTGTGAGGGTGGTGGTTAGCAAGACCCGGAGCTTGCTTGCAGTTATTTTAAATGAAGTCGGGGAGGGGGGCTGTGGACGCACTTCTTCTCCTCAACACCGTTGATGGGGAATCATGGGCCATTACGACTAGACTAATCGAATACTATCGAACTTCGATATTTCGAACTGCTTTCGGAAATAAAAATTACTTTGAGTTATCGAAAATTCGGGATATAGAAATACATGCAAAAATAGGATTCTACAGGGTCTTTATACTTGTTTGGCAAGGACATTCTCGCTCACGCGCTTCGCTAGTGACGGCTCAGTTGCCGGCTGCCACGCGCGCACATGTATGGCAGAATACGGTGCTTAAAATCAGTATCATGCATTTTTACTCACCATGTTTACAGTAGATGCTGAAAATTTTCCCAATCCACTGCCAAACATAATCGGAACTCCTTATGAAGTTTCCGATTACTCCCGTTAATTTAGCTTCAGTAAGGAAATATAATGACCTTTACGCCTATTTTTATTGTTTACTGAACCTGCACTTTTGAATGCCTTAGCCAGTTGTTTTATTATCCGATTTATAGGAATGGGTCTCGCTGGAAATCTCACTCGAAACTTTTGTCTTGTTCTAGCGCACGATTTCCTGCACTTTATGTACGGTACGTATTGTGCAGATATACACGTTCAAGTAACGAATATTCACATAAGTAATTACAACACTATACACAATCACAATAAAACACTGAACAATACGATATAGAGTTCACAGTATCTTTATAAAACACCCAATTAACATATTTTTGCATGCACTCTTGTATTGAAATATAATCTGTATATATGTTGTAAATAATAATTAATATGTCTCACTGGATTTGCCGTTAGATTCGTGAGACATATCACATTAATGTAATATCAATAGTATTTAATAAATAAATTAAAATTTAAAAAGAATAACTTTTTTTTACCGTCGACTTGAGCCTCTATGGACTGCGTGTTAACAACAACTCTCATTTCAGTGTCTGCGTCTTGTTCGTTTGCCGGCTTTGACATCTTGCCAGTATCTCCTGAGCCCATCTATCAGCTTGTTCTTCCGCTCCTCTGTTAAAGGGCCTCCCGTCTTGTGGGTTCTGCCTCCACCATAAAACCCTGATAGCTTTTCACCATCCTTCTGAAACTATTCCTGTCTTTGATGTTATCCTCCGTAATGCCCACCTGTCTCATATCTTTCTCACACTCTTGGAAACATTTCAACTTGGAGATTTTCGGTTTACGAAAATTCCATATTTTCTTTGTGAGCCGGTCATTATTCATACGGAAAATGTGCCCATAAAATAAGCAATCTTCGTTTTCTATTATAATAATAATAATAATAATAATAATTATTATTATTATTATTATTATTATTATTATTATTATTATTATTATAGTTTATTGTTTAAGCCTCCGTGGCTTAGGCGGCAGCACGCCGGCCTCTCACCGCTGGGTCCGTGGTTCAAATCCCGGTCACTCCATGTGAGATCTGTGCTGGACAAAACGGAGGCAGACAGGTTTTTCTCCGGGTACTCCGGTTTTCCCTGTCAAAATTTCATTCCAGCAACACTCTCCACTATCATTTCATTTCATCTGTCATTCATTTAATCATTGCCCCAGAGGAGTGCGTCAGGCCTCGGCAGCTGGCACAGTTCATATCCTCGCCGCTAGATAGGGGCTCCATTCATTCCATTCCTGACCCGGTCGGAGACTGGAAGCAGGCTGTGGATTTTCATTTCATTATAGTTTATTGTTTGACAACATTTTCACGGCAAATACCGGTTACATCTTCTGTTACAACCTGGTTCGGCCTTAGCAAGGAACCATCTGTACTGAGATAATTACGATTACACTGTACAGAGACTTCACATCCATGTCGTGCCCGCATTCTTCACGAGTCTCCTTCATTTTTAGGATGAGCTAAATTCCCATCTGGATCATCGAGCTTTGCTGAGTATTCGGCCAGGGTATTGTCACCAAGGAACTTCCTAACAATATGGCATGTGTTTAACAGAACTGCCTTCTGAAGTTCAATATATATCTGTGGGTGCAGATTCAATATTGATAGACTACTGTGGAGAGTTTTCGGTATGACACCAGTACACGATACAATTATTGGGATGGTAGTCACCGAATCAAGTTTCCACATCTGCTTTATCTCAATTGCCAGCTCTGTGTACTTAGATATTTTAGTAGCAGCTGTTGTTTGGATGTTTTGAGTGTTGGGACATGCGATATCTATCAGTAATGCCTCTTTGTGTTCTTTATTGATGACAATGATATCTGGCCGGTTGTTACTGACTGCGATATCTGTCACAACTCCTCTGTCCCAATAGAGCTTGTGTGTGGCATTTTCGAGTACTGCAGATGGTGTGTATTTCCAATAGGGGACGGAGCTTTGAAGAAGTTTGTACTTCAATGCCAGTTTCTGGTGGATAATGTTGGCAACTTGATCGTGTCGATGTTTGTAGTCAGTGTTGGCAAGGTGGGAACAACCTGATATGACGTGTTGAATGGTCTCACTACATTTGCCACAGCGGCGACATTTCTCACTCTCTGTTGCTGGATCTTTTATGATAAATTTCCGATAGCTTCGAGTAGCAACAACTTGATCTTGGATAGCTACAACAAATCCCTCTGTTTCCGGAAAGAGGACCGAGTGGGTCAGCCATGCGTGCGACGCTAACTTGTCGATGTGAGGCTAGTCCAACTCATGTGGAAACTTCCCATGAAGCGCCTTCTGTTTCCAATTCCCGATCTTGTATTCAGTAGTTTTCATTTCTTTTACTGGTGGATCTAAAGATGACAGATGGAGCGGTGTGTAATTATCATCAGCTGAAGATACAGTGTGATGGAGAGGGGATGTTTCTCCTTTGTTGTGGAAAAATGCACGCAGAGTTGTCACTTGTTTTGTATGAAGGTTCATGATGTCTATCAGTCCTCTACCACCTTCAGACCGAGGTAGAGCCAGGCGCTCTGTTGCTGATTTCGGATGGTGCATACGATGGCGTGATAAAAGCACCGATGTTTTTCGTTGCAGATCGTGGAGTTCAGTTTGAGTCCACCTGATTATACCAAAGGAGTATGTAACTACGGGCATTGCAAATGTGTTAACTGCCTTGATGATATGTTTAGCGCTAAGTTTTGAAGAGAGAACACTGCGAAGTCGTGAAGTATACTGCTCAGTTATGTTCTTCCTGATATCACCATGTCTGAGACGGGTACTCTGGGCGAACCCAAGATATTTGTACAATGCGCCTTCCTCCAACGGCTGAATACTTCTTTGTCCCTCTCCAACAGGTATTCCTAGTGCAGAGTGCGAGCCTCTAATAACAGTCTGTGTTCTGCACTTATCAAAACCAAACTGCATATGGATATCTGAAGAAAAGCTCTGAATGATAGAGATGAGATATTGTAGGTGCACTTTAGTTGATGCATACAGTTTAATGTCATCCATGTAAAGAAGATGGTTCATTTTGTACGCTTCACCATGATTACCCTTAATACTAAATCCGTAGTTGCTACTGTTCAGGATTTGCGAGAGAGGATTCAATGCAAGACAAAACCAGAGTGGGCTTAGCGAGTCTCCTTGGAAAATTCCTCGGCGAATCGGTATTAATGAAGATGTTAAACGATTGCCACCCACTGTAAGTTGGAGGGCAGTGCTCCATGAAACCATTGCGCACTTCAGGAAGTTCACTATAATAGGGTTGACCTTGTAAATCTCCAAGCTCTGTATAAGCCATGTATGAGGCACGGAATCGAAAGCTTTTTGGTAATCAATAAAGCAGGCATAAAGATTTCGTGATCTACGACAGGCCTGCTCTAATGCCACGGCATCAATAGTGAGCTGTTCCTTACATCCTTGAGAATTCCTTCTGCAACCCTTTTGCTCCTCTGCGAGAATGGCGTTTTCCTCACAATGCGCACGAATTCGATTTGCAATAATGGATGTAATGATCTTACAAAAGTTTGGCAAGCAGGTGATGGGGCGATATTTAGATGGCTTTGTGATTTTAGAGTCCTTTGTCTTGAGATAGGTTAACCCTCTGGCTAGGAAAACTGGAAATGCAGCAGAATTTTCCAGAAAACATTGTATGTGAATAGCCAGTAAACGGTGGGTACATGTTGTTGTTTGAGTCTTCAGTCTTTTGACTGGTTTGATGCAGCTCTCCATTCCTCCCTGTCCTGAGCTAATCGTTTCATCTCTACATAGCTACCACACCCTACATCCGAGGCAATCTGTTTAACATATTCTAACCTTGGTCTACCCCTACAGTTCTTGTCCTCGACCCTTCCTTCCATAACTAAGCTTGCTATTCCTGGGTGTCTTAGTATGTGTCCTACCAACCTATCTCTTCTCTTCATTAGCAGTCGCCAGAAACATCTCTCCTCTCCCACTCGCCTTAATACCTCTTCGTTTGTAACCCTATCTACCCATCTGATCTTCATCATTCTCCTGTAACACCACATTTCAAATGCCTCAATTCTCCTCTTTTCTGCTGCACCAATAGTCCAAGTTTCACTTCCATAGAGCGCCACGCTCCAGACAAAGGCTTTCAAAAATGACTTCCTAATACCTAAATCTATATTCGATGTCAACAGATTCCTTTTTTGTAGAAAGGCTTTCCTTGCCTGAGCCAACCTACTTTTTATATCCTCTTTGCTTCGTCCATCACTGGTTATTCTGCTTCCTAAGTAACAGAAGTCTCCTACTTCCTTCAGCTTTTCACCTGCCAATTTGATCTCCATAGAGGTTTCTGATTTATTTCGGCTGCATTCCAGTATTTTTGTTTTACATTTATTAATTTTCATCATGAAGTCCTTCCGTAATACGGAATCCATACCATTCAAAAACTCATTCAAATCCTCAGGCTTGTCGGCCAAGATGACGATGTCATCAGCAAATCTCAGAGTTGAAATTATTTCTCCTTGAATCTTCACTCCCACTTTAAATTTTTCGCCAATTTCCTTCATTGCTTGTTCAATGTAAAGATTGAAAAGTATGGGTGATAAGTTACAGCCTTGCCTTACACCTTTCATAATACCAGCTTCTCTCTCATATCCTTCAGCTCGAATGACTGCTGTCTGGTTTCTGTATAGATTGTATATCACCCTCCTATCCCTGTACTTTATTCCAATAGATTTCAAAATGTCAAACAATTTAGTCCAATCAACGTTATCAAAAGCCTTTTCTAAGTCTACAAATGCCATGAACGTTCTCTTATCTTTCCTTATTCTACCTTCCAAAATCAGCCTAAGACTTAGTACAGCTTCCCTTGTTCCTACATTTCTCCTGAAACCAAACTGGTCTTCACCCAACTCCGTTTCTATCTGGCTTTCAATCCTCTTGTAAATTAATCTAGACAGGATCTTTGAAGCATGAGTAATCAAGCTGATTGTACGGTAATCTTCACATCTGTCAGCTCCCACTTTCTTTGGTATAGGGATGATAACATTCTTCTTGAAATCAGGGGGTACCTCACCTGTCTCATAAATCCTACACACCAAGTGAAATAACCTGATCAGACCTTCATCTCATATGCAGCGTAGCAACTCAATCGGTATATCATCTATGCCTGGTGCTTTGTTCTGGGTACATGTGAGCCTTTTATAGTAGTAATTATGGATCCGGTCAATTCCAGGTGCTTTCCAATTCTGTAGGCTGCTGATGACCTGGCGTAGTTCCTCAACATCAACGTCTGTATGCGCCATTTGATTTATTCGTCTGGTAGCATTCTCTATTTCTTTAAACCACGGAGCTTCATTGTTGTGTTCTTCCGGCCTAGACCATGTTGATGACCAGTAGTCGGTAACACTCTCCGCACTAGGTCCTTCTGGAGAATCATTCTGAACATGAGGTGTCTTTTTCAGGTCTTCATAGAACTTTCTCTCATTTCTCTTGAAGTCATTGTTCTGTTTCTTCCGTTCGGTAGTGTTCTGGTAACTCTTAAGACGCTTAGAGAGGGCTGCAAGTTTTTGTTTATAAGTATCATGTACTTCTGTTATCACTGCGTCCTCGGGGACCTGAAATTCTTCTAGTGAGGAGTCCATCATGATCCTTCGTATGCGGTTGTTCAGACGTCTACTTCTCACTCCATTCTTATACTGTTGCAGTCTGTTCACATTCTGGCGTAGTTGTTCAATGCGTTGTTTTAAACGTTTTGCCCATGGTGGATCGCTGGGTTTCCTTGCAGCAGACTGTTGGTTTGGAGGGCGTGGCCTATCCCCATTAATTCGTACTGCAGCTAGTGCTGCACAATAGATAGCAGTATGAACCTCCATGAAAGATTGGTGCTCTTCTAAATAGTTGGGAAGTACGGTTTCGTTCAGTTCTTTCAACACCATGGCAAACTTGCGGGAAGAATGCTGCCTCGGAAGTATTGGACGTTGGGTAGGTTCAGTACCTGCATATTCAAGCAGAGCTGAATTAAATTCGTCTTGGATCTTGGAATGATGGCTTGTTTCCCCATTATGAGGTTCATTTACGTAAGTCGATTCATTCATGGAGACCTCATTATCAGTATTTATTTGGCTAGTTTCACCACTTGCAGCTGAGGGATATAGTACATGAGATATCTCCTGTCTGATTCGATCCAGAACAGGGTCGGGAACTAAATGACTCTTTACAATTAATTGCTCTTCTTTGATCCGCGACTCGTTGCTCAGTGATGCTAAACAGAGGATACTGCTGCTTGAAAGCAGTGTAACGTGTTTTTCGAGGGGTTTTTATGCAACTGGCATAAGTCAGTAGGGAGCAATCTATATTTATTTACGCGGCAAATTGTTCAGCCAAGAGAATTTTTCATGTTAATTTATTATTATTATTAATTTATTATAATTATTATTAAGGTATTTTCGGAGCATTTTATAAAAATTATTAGCATTCAGATAGGTTTTCTATGTCTTAGAAAACGCTATGATGCAAATTATTACGAACGACGATATCATAGAAAATTATCTGATTACGGAATTTTACGGAGTTTTGTCAGTTAGGGTATTTGAGAGACATGAGTCACTGGAAATTCAAGTACACGCTTAATCTTGTCGGGAAGTATTACGCAAGCGGAGTTGCAGCGTCAAGAAAGGCGAATATATGGAACGGAAAACGACTTCTCCCTCTCGCGCGCCGTGTGTAATGAACCAGAGGAGGGGAAGTAGCGGCGTGCTCAGCCAATCAGTGGAGACCACGTAAGCGGGAAGTCTGGACTGGAGTGGGGATGCGACGGGTGCATATATCGTTCGACGCGCCGTGAAACGAGGACTATCTGTGTAGAACTTAACGAGTACGGATGCACGCGGGAGTCGCTCCGATGTTCCGTGGATCGGAGGACTAACTTTAGTAAAACTTAACCAGTGTGGTTGCATGAGTGTTTGGGTTCGATGTACGGACCATAGAATTATCTAATCTACCAGAATCTCATCAAACATCGACGAAGATGACGACATCCAGGAGACTGTGGGAAGCTCACAGCATCATCCAGTATGAGGGAAAGGCTTCGGGCATTTCCAGTGGTAAGCGCTAATGACGCAGAAATACGCAATCTCTCATTTCTCTTGGTTTTACATTTCATATTTCAGTAACTTCATAGCTTGGAAATAAGAGTAAAATCAATAATTTATCAGACTCCGTTTTCACGTAATTTTCTATCGGTAATATTAAAATCGCAACGCTCCAATTTAAATTTTAAACTTATTATTATTATTAATTTTGCTATTCTTGTTTTATATAATAAATTCATTTCTTTTACAATGCAATCTTTGCTTTCAGTAGGTAGCATTAGATATAGACCAATTCCTTCTCCTGATACAATTGTTTGTTGGGTTAATGATCAAATCATACCACGATCTGAGTGAATAGAGTCTTGAATGTGTTCTGCCAGAGCTAGACGTTGTTAAATACAAATTTAGATTTCAACATTGCGTTGAGGTCTTGGCGCCCATTAAAACAACATAGCTTAGGCAAAGGTAAACAGTTACATTTATCTCCCAACAGTTAGGGGCTAGCAAAACGTTTCATTTGTACGCTCAACGTGGAGCAAAGTAAATACCGTTTCACTTGTCATCGCAGCCTAAGCAAAAACGTTTCATTTGTCGCCGACAACTTGGGGATGAAAACCTAATAACATTTGTGGAAGGAGAAGGGTATATATTTCTGTGCCTGTATTTTGGGGGTTATTTTGTCTGTATCAGTGTATATCATTATGGGGGATGAGAAAGAAAGACAGATGAGGTTACGTAGTGGTCATCAACGGGAGAGTGATGATACGAGCAGTATGTCGAGTGATGGTAGTACCGGGGTAGCGGAGGTAAATCCCGATACTGAAACAGGGAGTGTAGGCGGCCAACCAGAATTAAAAACTTTACTTCTCGAGTTTATGTATCAGAACAAAGTTAGTAGTGATGCCCTAAATGCAAAATTAGAACAAAACAGTAGGGAAAATAAACAGAGTAATAGGGAATTGAGCGATAGTTTAAACGCCAAATTAGAACAAAACAGTAGGGAAAATAAAGAAAGTACAGATGCCTTAAACGCCAAATTAGAACAAAACAGTAGGGAAAATAAAGAAAGTACAGAAGCTTTAAATAAAAAATTAGAACAGAATAATGCAAAATTAGATAAGAACAACAAGGAAATTAGTGAGAAAATGGAGCAGATTAGAGGAGAAATCAGAGGAGTAATGGAAGAGAAGGTTAAAGAGATCATGCAGATGTAGACAAGAAATTAGGAAAAGTACAGGAGGAGTTGGAAAGTAGAATCAGCACACAGGCTGAAAATTTAAAGGAATTAGTTAAATTAGAAACACTGCAGGTTAAAAAGAAATTGGGGGGAGAAATTGACAACTAAAGAGGTTAAGGAACAGCTGGGGGGTTGAATTGAGAAAGTCCACTCGCAAATAGTTGCAGAAGTAAATGATTTAAGAGAGAGTAATAGAGAGAGCATTAGCAAGATTGAGGAGAAACAAGCAAAGCTATATGATAAAGTAGAAGAATCAGAAGGAAACATTAAATTAACAGTAAACAGTATTGAGAGGAAGGCTGAGGAGAAAATCGCAGAGTTAGAATTGAAATTAAAAGCTAGGATCAGGCAAGAAAATAGTCAGAATAGGCCAGTTTTTGTGAATAGCACACACAGGGAGGTAGAACTGGGTAAGTTCAGCAATCGACAGGGGTGCCCAATGGAGTTCATGAACACTATAGAAAATAAATTCGGGGAGAGGTTGGAAAATGGTAGTATTGAGTGGTGCCAGGTAGTTGAAATTTTAGAACAAGTGTTTGTGGGGGAAACGAGGAATTGGTTTGCTGTCTACAGAGACAAGTTTACTGATATCAATGATTTTAAAATGAAATTCTGTGAAAAGTTCTGGAATGAGGTTATTCAGTCGCAGCATCGTGAGGGAGTAGTGTGTGGTAAATATAACCCTAAAGGAAGCTCCACCATGACCGAATACTTTTTAGGGCAGGTTTTAGTGTGTAAATATCTGGATGGCTTGAAGGAGGAAAGTGATGTGGTGAGGTTGCTACTTAGGCACTTTCCCTATAGGATCAAGGAGGCTGCTTGTATCCAGAATGTAAAGACTATATCACAAGTAGAAAATTTGTTAAGCACATTTGATGCACTAGGGAGAGGGGGTTATGAGGACAATTTCAATAGGAACCAGGGTAATAATAATAATAGACCTAATGAAGCCAGGCATCAAGAAGTTCAAGGGAACGGTGGCGAAGGGGCCAACGCTCAAAATAGAAATAACAATAATCAGCTAAATCAGAACAGAGGAAATGGCTATGGTAATCAGTATCAAGGGAGGAACAATGATTTCAGGGGAAATCAAGGGAGGAACAATGATTACAGGGGAAATCAAGGGAGAAACAATGATTTCAGGGGAAATCAAGGGAGAAATTATAATGACAATAATTACAACCAGAATAGGGGTCAAGGAAGAGGACAGCCTAGTGGTAGTAATATACAGCCAAACAATGACAACACAGCCCAGAACAACCAGACCAGTTTAGTAGTTAGTAGTACTACGGCCAGCTGTGGCGGTTCTTTAAACGCGAACCAGGCTGCGAAGTAAGGTCAGAATCTCAGTCTGTAGCATGCCCTGTCCATACAATTATACAGGAACCCTATGACCTAAATGTAAGAAATGAATTATTACATGAACTAAATGATGAAGGTATTATTCAGGAAGTGGTTAGTAAGAGCCCCATAGTTAAATTTAACGTGTCCGAGGCGTATACAGATGTTTTAATTGATAGTGGTTGTATGAAGAGTTGCATAAGTAGTGCATTTTATGATAAAATGAAAGGAACTGGAGTAAATTTTGAGGAGATGCCAATTAAAAGCACTTTTGTTATCACAGCTGTTGGGAAGAGGTCTAAAGTAATTTCTAAGCAAGTTTTAGTAGACATTAAAATTAATAATCATGTAGAGAAGCAGATTTGCCTTGTAATTCCAAATTTAGTATTCAGTGTTATCTTGGGTTCAGTGTGGCTAAGTAGAGTGTCTGGTAACTTATGTTATGATGTAGGGAGTTTGAAATTTAAATGGGGAGATTCTGAAGTAGAAGTAGCGTTCAATGACCATATTCAGAGGAGTAGTATTGTAGGTGTGATTTGTACTTTAAATGAGATATCGCCAGCCGTAGAGCGGGGTTCTCCATGTTTTGTGGGCAGTGTGATTACGAACGGAAGTCTAGAGGACTCGTTACGTGATGCTGCATTTCAGGGTAATATAGAGGTGGAACAATGTGTTCGGCTCTATGATGTGTTATTGTGTAATAGGAGAGTTTTTGAGGATCGCATTGGTATGGCCAATTGCTATACACATTCATTGAACGTTATTGATAGGTCAGTATTCACAGGACATAGATATCCTGTACCTTTCGCTTATCAGAGTGCAGTTGAGGCACAAATTAATCAGATGCTTGAAGATGGGATTATTGAGCACTCTAACAGTCCATATGTTAATTCTTTGATCACCGTACCCAAGACCGACGGCACTGTTCGTATTTGTTTAGACGCTCGTTTGGTTAACAGTAGAATTAGTTCAGATCAGCTGAAATCTATGTCAATAGAAGAATTAATGCAAACATTTGAGGGGAAGAAGTATTTCACTTGTGTAGATTTGAGTTCCAGTTTTTGGCAAGTGCCACTTATGTACGAAGATAGACCATTTACAGCTTTTAGTCATAAATATAACCTTTATCAATTTTGTAGAACACCTTATGGGTTAAAGGGTAGTTCAGCAGCTTTAATTAGGGCTTTAAACATCGCATTAGGGGATGACACAGGAGAGTTTGTAACCATTTACATAGATGATATGGTAATTAGTTCACGCAGTTTTGAGGAGCATCTACGTCATTTAGATATAGTTTTTCAGAAGTTAGATCAGGCAGGGTTCACTTTGAAGCTGTCTAAGTCGTCATTCTGTCAGTCAGAAGTGACATTTTTAGGTCATAGAGTGTCAAGTAGAGGTGTGACACCAGAGGAAAGTAGGGTTAGCATGTGTGGACAGTAGCAACAGGGCATCGTTACAGACACTGAGAAATATGGTAGTAGAGCAACGTGATGACGTTCATTTAAAGGGAGCCACTTGCAAGGTTGGAAGCAGGTGACGCAGGAACATTTATAGTTTCCAAACGTATTGGGAAAACAGCATATGTGCTGGAGAATAGTGAGGGAAACAGATTATACGGAACGTATAATATACATAGTCTACGAAAATATGTGTCATAAAGTGAGTGTGTTTAGCTGGCGAGCCAGCCTATCAAATGAGTAAGTGTGGTATTTGGTGCGTGGAGGATCTGGTCTTCAAGGCAGGCGTATCAGAAGTCACTCAGGGGGGTAGTATGTAAGTAAATGAGAGTTTTTAAGGTACAGGGAAATATGACGGGATTGTCGGATGCTCTTGAGCACTAAAATGTCTCGATACACCAAGGCCAGAATTTGGTAGCGCTGGTGGATTCCCATTTGCCTCCAAGAGATGGGTGAGCGCTTGTACATGGTATTTTTGCTTAAGGCGTCCACGAGGCAAAAGATGGGCCATCAGAATGCGAGACAGTCCTTCATGAAACTCATACATAACAGCACACGTGATTTCTGTTTACGGCCTCGCCATGTAAGATTTGTAAGTGTGTAATTTAAGGTAATTTGTACAAAGGTATTATTTCTGTGTTGAGAACTAGTATTAAGTAGAATATGGTCTACGGGAACTTAACAAGACAGGGCGATTACGGCACAGAAATATTTGGTGTTATGTGTAATGCGCATTTACTGTTTTTTTTTTTTTTTCAGAAGTCAATATTAATTTAATCTACTTTAAAGAGAGATTAAGTATTATGGTCACGAGGCGCTGCCACAATAGTGTGATCGTGTGTTCAGTGCTAAGTGAGATTAAATTTCACCATAAGGAAAGGACCTCCAGTGAAATTAGGAAGTTCTATGGTGATATAAATATATCAGAACACCTTCAATGCGTGTGATATGACATCATAAATACATAGTGCTCACACATTAATTATGTCTATTTGTCCAACATAGAGAAATTTGAGAGGCGGAAATATCCGTGGAACACTATTCTATATGTAAAACATTGGACTGGTTGCAAAGTGCAATCCATAGTGACAACAAACTTTGACGCAAAGTGCGTGAAGAAAAATTATGAGTGTATATATCTATAATTTAGGGTGATCTCATTTATGTAATATGTATTTTGGATGGGGTTTATTAACGTGTCTGGGATAATCGGATAATGGACCGTCGTCACGGTAAATCATCCGATGATCCGAGGCGAATATGTAACGTGTTTTTCGAGGGGTTTTATGCAACTGGCATAAGTCAGTAGGGAGCCATTCTATATTTATTTACGCGGCAAATTGTTCAGCCAAGAGAATTTTTCATGTTAATTTATTATTATTATTAATTTATTATAATTATTATTATTAAGGTATTTTCGGAGCATTTTATAAAAATTATTAGCATTCAGATAGGTTTTCTATGTCTTAGAAAACGCTATCATGCAAATTATTACGAACGACGATATCATAGAAAATTATCTGATTACGGAATTTTACGGAGTTTTGTCAGTTAGGGTATTTGAGAGACATGAGTCACTGGAAATTCAAGTACACGCTTAATCTTGTCGGGAAGTATTACGCAAGCGGAGTTGCAGCGTCAAGAAAGGCGAATATATGGAACGGAAAACGACTTCTCCATCTCGCGCGCCGTGTGTAATGAACCAGAGGAGGGGAAGTAGCGGCGTGCTCAGCCAATCAGTGGAGACCACGTAAGCGGGAAGTCTGGACTGGAGTGGGGATGCGACGGGTGCATATATCGTTCGACGCGCCGTGAAACGAGGACTATCTGTGTAGAACTTAACGAGTACGGATGCACGCGGGAGTCGCTCCGATGTTCCGTGGATCGGAGGACTAACTTTAGTAAAACTTAACCAGTGTGGTTGCACGAGTGTTTGGGTTCGATGTACGGACCATAGAATTATCTAATCTACCAGAATCTCATCAAACATCGACGAAGATGACGACATCCAGGAGACTGTGGGAAGCTCACAGCATCATCCAGTATGAGGGAAAGGCTTCAGGCATTTCCAGTGGTAAGCGCTAATGACGCAGAAATACGCAATCTCTCATTTCTCTTGGTTTTACATTTCATATTTCAGTAACTTCATAGCTTGGAAATAAGAGTAAAATCAATAATTTATCAGACTCCGTTTTCACGTAATTTTCTATCGGTAATATTAAAATCGCAACGCTCCAATTTAAATTTTAAACTTATTATTATTATTAATTTTGCTATTCTTGTTTTATATAATAAATTCATTTCTTTTACAATGCAATCTTTGCTTTCAGTAGGTAGCATTAGATATAGACCAATTCCTTCTCCTGATACAATTGTTTGTTGGGTTAATGATCAAATCATACCACGATCTGAGTGAATAGAGTCTTGAATGTGTTCTGCCAGAGCTAGACGTTGTTAAATACAAATTTAGATTTCAACATTGCGTTGAGGTCTTGGCGCCCATTAAAACAACATAGCTTAGGCAAAGGTAAACAGTTACATTTATCTCCCAACAGTTAGGGGCTAGCAAAACGTTTCATTTGTACGCTCAACGTGGAGCAAAGTAAATACCGTTTCACTTGTCATCACAGCCTAACCAAAACGTTTCATTAGCATGCAGTGCTTGGCGGTAGTTTGTTATATCTGTTTCAAGACGAGTTATTCGATAATATGCCTGCATGATATATTCATTCATATGAGATTCCCATTTCATGCGTTTTCTGGGCTTACCTGCGAGAGTGGTTGTATTTATTACAAAGGCACTGCCGTCAGGTGCGGTGCGAGACTCGAGATTTTGTGTACCGCCAATATCGTCTTGAGCTGCTGGAGCTTCTTCGGGTCTACTGGTGGGTGGACAGCAGCTTGTCATCCCACTGCCACCGGTTTGCGTAGTCACCTCTAGCGGTGGTTCTAGAGGTAACCTGCCGTATCACAGGCAGTGACATTTCTTAAAGCAAATTACTATTATTGCCTTTCCTGTGCGCTTTTTATACCTTCAGCCAGGTATTGCCTGGGTATTGCCTTTGATACCTATGGCAAGGTTTACAACACTCCTGTGAATGCTAGTGTGTTATTTTGACTGATCGACGCAGATTCTTTGTAAATATGTGATCCAACTGATGCTATTTAACTCAATCCTAACCCTTGTTTCTAACTAAATAAACGACATTACACAATTAATATCTGTTATAGGGGCCCAATTGGACTAATTGCGTAAACGGAGTAATAAACACACAATACAGGGCATAGATTAAACTATTTTAAACGGAATATTTGTGGTAATGTTAACCTAACCTGTACCAGCAATTATTATTATTATTATTATTATTATTATTATTATTATTATTATTATTATTATTATTAACAACTGAATCAATTCCCATGTCACACCTAAAGAACATAATTCAACAGCATTTTTATCCCAACTTACAGTTAGACACATATTTTATGTCCGGGGAACAAAATAGCATTTCAGTCATCAAAATATTCCAGTAATAAAACTTCGAATTATAGAAAAGAAACATGACATGTAAATTGTTTAGACTTACCGAGAAATTAAAATTACTTCGAGATATCGAAAATTCGAGATATTTTCGATGTTCGACTGTATATGAATTTCACAAATTAGTTGTATTTACTGCTTGTAACAGGTACGTAATGCTACGGGAGAGATTCCAGCTGGATTTTATGTGATACGAGTCTCACCATCGTGAAACAATGTACACACCAAGTACGCTAATAATATAGTTTATGGCATGTACAGTATACTGTATATATATTTTATTTTGTAATTCTGTTCGAGGAAAAATTAGTGAACGTCAAAATGATGATGAATTGGCAAGAGCTGGTCGGGTAACAAGCTGTGGTGATCATGTGGGACGAGAATGAGTATGTAGTGGATTCTTGGAATAGACCACTCACTCCCATGTAGCAAACCCACCTTGGAGGCATAATAGTTCGCCTCTCACCAAGACAGACCGGGCTTGATTCCCGTCTAATGCATGTGGAATTTTCAAAATAGAATATCACGTTCAGTGGTTTGACTTCTAAAGAGGTCGTCCTGTGGTTATCGTAAGGTCAAGGGCCACGGAAGACTATTGTTGTTGAACATCGTTGACATTTAGCCCCGTGTACTTGGGTGTGTGTGGACTTTTGTCTGATAACCTGTGTTAATTTGATGGATGTGTGCATATTGTGTAATTTGGGTGAGTATTGGGAAGGAGGCGGTCGTGACCTTAAATTAGTAATCATCCCAGTATTTGTCTGGAGTATACGTGAGAAACCACGGCAAGCCACTTGCAGGTGGCATGGAATCCCAGACTCAGCCATTTTGAAAGTAACCCTTTGAAACATTCGTGATGAAGAATCACTTCTAAACATTAACCGTCAGTCAAATTCAAAGTCTAGTGATGGCCATTAAAGTTTATTTCTTGGGGTTTCTCGTCGTGTGAGTTTAATTTATTAATTGTTCAGGTTAATAATTCGGTAAGGCAATAATATTTAGAGATGAACACTAAATTAAAGATAACTAACGACAAATCTCAAAATTGTGGAAAGATATGCTGTCTGAGGATGAATAGCCAGTAAACGCAAGGTAATATCAAATAAGCTGTTTGAAGAGTCAAATCATGACTTCAGAATATAAGGAGGATGACCGAGCAGGATCGTTTAATGTGTTTAAGAGGCCACTAGCCATGAACTCGAGAGCCGATTGGTTTGATCATAGTCAGCCATCTTCGAAAAATCTTAGAGTAGTTTCCTTTTGAAACTTCCGAAAAATTATGAAATTGAACCTCTCTCAGAAGTCAGCCCATTTAGAAATGCACACAATAGTACACACGATACTAAACTACAATCATGTTATTGTACACATTTGGTCGTGTTGCGCAGCTGGTTAGGTGCTAGCTTCTTACGCTCAAGATTATAGGACAGAATCCCGCCACAGTCTGTTGGACAGTTAACTGTGGTTGTTTGCAGTAATACATAATAGCGGATTGACGGATACTGAAAAATAAAAGAACAAATTCCGATACCCCGACGGCTCTTGAAACCATCAAGAAGTTCAAAGAGACTCATACCACTGTATTATTCCTTCATTCAATTTCGCTAATTGGCCAACTAGGGACCACGATAAGCCTCATTTTATATTCTAGCATTTGTTCATTTTTCGCTTGATCCACATTGTCTTCATGAGCTCACGGTGTTCAGCACGACGTTCTTCCATTTCGCACCAGTTGTCCGTTTTTCATCCCGGAAAGTCCCTAACGTCTTGATGGCTGCTCTATAAAGATTTTGGTCTTCTGCATCTTCAGCTCGTATCCCCATTTTTTTTCAGATCTTTATGGACGTTAACACACCATGGCATTGTAGTTTTTGGTTTTGAGTCGAATATACTGACGATACATTTCGTCCATCGGGAGTCGATTGTGTCTGTCATCTTCTCTATCCTCGAGTATATTTCTTGCCTGGATTTTCTGATGTAGATGCCATTTTTGTAGTCTGGGCCAAGTATGATGTGTAGGATATTTATTTCTTTTCTATCTAAGTTCACGAGCAAATATTTAGGATAAGGCATTCAGATGCATATAACGGTACTGAAAAAACATTAATTTCGATATTATTATTATTATTATTATTATTTATTCAATTCACCATTAAAAACATGGGTTACTCTAAAGCACGGGTTAAACCAATTATTATTATTATTATTATTATTATTGTGGGAATCTGAAAATAATGAACGTTTTTGGGTTTTCCGCCAGCCTCGACACTGCCCGGTGGCGCCGTGTAGAGGAGTCAAGTGGAAGTCGCGAGAAACTAAGACGATCAGTTACAGTTTTGTGTCGAGTCATGTCACGTCAAGTTCTGTTAAATCTCATCTTATGTAATCTTACGTTTAAATGCAGTTTTTATACTTAAAACTACTTCATGACGTGTTCGGTTTATTCACTTGCCAAAATCCATTCCCACATTTGGGGGCTCGTCCGAAATATTAAGGATTTTGAGTGCGGAACGGCAATTTTGGCTAGGCCTACAGCGATAAAACCAAAGACGACAAGGCGTGAATTGACGACATTTATCTGGCAAGATTTACGACGAAGACGTGGGTCCGTGGAATATAGAAGACGAGCAGCTGTTCAACCTCCAAAGACGTGGTGGTTCGAGCAGGCTACAAAAGACGAGTTCAAGAATCCTGAAGCCTACGAAGACGACGAAAAGAAAAGTGTACAGTGCGAGTGCCGAAAGACAAAGAAAAATGGTGGACAAAGTGGCGTGTTTATAAGATATTGAAAAAGTCAATAATAACATTAAGACGGCGCCCACGGCCGTGATTAAGACGTTACATAACCTCATTTTCGAAAAACTGCCACGTGATCGAAAGAACAGACAGCGCTGAAGAAAATTCCCAGGATTCGAGTTTGAAAGTGACTCACCAGAACACCTGGTGAAATTGAAGTTCATTGAGACCGAATTCACCGAGGCTGACCTGATTGCCATGTGCACAATATTAAAAATTGAATATACGGGAGAGAAAGCTGTGCTTGTGCAACGCGTCTGTGATAACTTAATGGACCTTCCGTGGCTGGATATACGTAAAGACGAAGAAGTTGAAGAAGAAGAAGAAGAAGAAGAAGAAGAAGAGATGGGTAAAAAGAAAGATGCAATGAGCAAGATGAAAGAGGCAAACGAAGCTCTGGCGGAGGAATTACGTGAGTTAAAGGAGAAAATGGCTGGGATGAAATCCTCGAAACATTCAACCTCTAGCACGTCAGAATCATCATCGGATTCATCTAAATCATCCGAAGACCAGAAAATCTCCAAAGCAATAGGAGGTAAACAAAAGAAAATAACAACGACCAAACACAATGCGAAGACTGTAGAAAAAAGCTCAAGTGAAGGGGAAGTCGACCAGGACGTGGTGGACTTGCGGCACACTGCAAACCGTGGAGTCGCACACAAGTTTACGTTGACTTTCCGAGATGTAGAGGGCTCTGTCAGAACCCATGACGGCAGTGAGAACTATCCGGTGTGACGTTGGATTGAGGACTTGGAGGAAACAACAACGTTGATGGGCTGGGACGAGATGCAGAAATACGTATTTGCAAAAAAGTCGCTGACAGGCCTGGCTAAGTTGTCCGTGCAGAGTGAACGTGGCATCACATCCTGGCACATGTTGAAGAAAGCCCTGAATAAGGAATTCAGAGATGATACCAGCGCAGCAGAGATTCATCGACTGCTAACCAACCGACGAAAAACAAAAGTTGAAACTCTTCACGAATATTTCCTGGTGATGCGAGAAATAGCCAGCAGATCGACAATCGATGATAAATCACTGATACAATACGTCATCGATTGCATCGAGGATGACACTGGATCCAAGATGATTCTATATGGAGCAAGGGACATCAAGGAATTCAAGGACAAGTTGAAGATCTACAAGAGTGCTTACGCACGAAACTCCCATAAGGTGACGATAAATGAGAAGACGACAAACAAACATACACCAAGAGAAGACAACAGGCAGAAGCAGACCTCGTCTGTAAAGAGATGTTACAATTGTGGTCAGAAGAACAGTCATGAGTCCAGTGAATGTCCACACAAGAGTCAGGGTCCAAAGTGCTTGAATTGCAGCAGTTTCGGACACATAGCTTCCAAGTACCCAAACCCTGAGCAGAATGCCGAGAAGAAAACAGTGAACGTCGCTTTGGGAACCAAGTCGATTATGAAGATGAAGGAATTGTTGCTCCAGGGCCAGAAGATCAATGCATTGGTTGACACGGGCTGCCCTAGGATATTTTCCAACCGACGTCCAGGTTGACGACGACACTTACTTGACTGATTTCTATGTGGTGTCTGGAGATGTACTAAAGTTGCCAGCTATCATGGGTAACGACTTGCTGGACCAAGCCGTAACTACCATCAGCAAAACCGGTGTCAAGATGTCCAAGGACATATCAGAAGCGTACTTGTACCGAATCGACTTGATAGCAGCCGATGAGATGGACATAGGAAAGGCATCGGAAGAGGCGAAGAGTACCACTGTTGAGATGAACATTACGAAGAAACAAGGGCTATTGCATCCCTTATTTAAAGAAAGCACACCATTTCACACTTAGCATGCTGACCTTCTTGAACCCTTGGATTTAATGAAAAAAGGATACAAGCATATTCTCGCAGTAACGGATAGCTTCACAAAGTTTGTGTGGCTGTATCCCACTAAAACGACGAACACGAAAGAAACTACGGAGAAACTGGACGTGCAAAAAGGAGTATTTGCTAATCCTGCGCAGATCGTCACCGACCGTGGAACCTCGTATATTTCACATGAATTCGAAGGGTACTGCACTGCCAAAAACATCACCCTCTCGCTGATCACGACCAGACCCCCTCGTGCCTTTCATAGAAAGGATGAACTCCACGATAATCTCCGTGCTGGCCAAGTTGTCCATCGAAAACCCTGGAGATTGGTACAAACACGTCGAATCTGATCGAAGAGCCATGAATTCCACCGCAGTATCAAACAGACGCCGTTCGAACTTTTGACAGGAGCCAAAATGCGCTGTGAAAATGACCTGAGAATAGTTGAGTTGATCAATGAAGAGATGATAGACGAGTTTGAGACCAGGAGAGATGAACACCGTGAAGAAGCGAGAGCACAAATCCAGAAAGTGTATCAAGAAAACAGGGTGTCATTTGATCGAAGTCGACAGCCTGCTCGCCAGTACCAAGTTGGCGATATCGTCACCATCAAGAGGACCCAGTTTGAACCAGGCCTTAAATTGAAGAAAAAGTACCTTGGGCCTTACAGAATCTCCAGAGTCAAGCTGAATGACACTTACGACCTCTGGCGTGAAGGGAATCACTTAGGCCCCAACCGAACAACTATTTGTGCTGAATTCCTCAAACCCTGGGCTGAAGACTTCTCATCATTCGAGGCGGATGATCTGCAGGATGGCCGATTGTGGGAATCTGAAAATAATGAACGTTTTTGGGTTTCCCGCCAGCCTCGACACTGCCCGGTGGCGCCGTGTAGAAGAGTCAAGTGGAAGTCGCGAGAAACTAAGACGATCAGTTACAGTTTTGTGTCGAGTCATGTCACGTCAAGTTCTGTTAAATCTCATCTTATGTAATCTTACGTTTAAATGCAGTTTTTATACTTAAAACTACTTCACGACGTGTTCGGTTTATTCATTTGCCAAAATCCATTCCCACATTATTATTATTATTATTATTAGAAATTACTTAATTGAATAGGGTCTCTTAAAGTGAACACACTCTGAAGCATAAAAATTGAGAATAAGTACGCCATGAAATCGTGCAGTTGTGCTAATCAACTCCACTATAGGCTCCGTGCGTATACTGCTCGGGTCCAAGCTCTGTGAACTTGCGGGGTGAGGGGAAGGGGCAGGGAAGGGTCAGGCGAGAAGAGAAGGGTCTGTCAACAGCCTGCCGGGATATGTGGTATTCCTTTCTATTCCAATACTGCTAACATACGACCGTTGCTCAAACCACTGTGGTGTTACGAATGAGTGAGTGAGTCAACGACCAATGTATTTGGTTCTGTTACTACGCACGTACCGGGAAACCTCATCACTCGTCACCATCACTTCTCATAGTCCGCGATCCACATTCCGCTCAGGTTCTCGCAGCTTGGACCCGAGCAGTAGGCTACTGATGTGCAGCTGTAAGCGGACGTTCCGAGAAGCTGTTGCATGACGTGATCAGCTGAGTATTAATATACGTCAAAAACGTGTGAGCATTTATTCATTATTTTAAACAGTAAATATGTCAAAACGTTGTGTAGTATTGTTTGTTGCATTAATACAAGAATATATGTAACACACAAAACAATTTAATGTTTTACATAGTTTTCCTTCACGAACTTGCGAAATAAATTTGGAAAAACGGTGGTTGTTGACTGTGAATCGCAAACAGTAAGTTAAAATTGTGTATTTGGGATTTAATTAGCCTATCTCTATTCTCTAACTACGGTTGTTCATGTTGAAAGTTAATGTAGACTCTCAGAAAGCTATGGGTGAAAATATGCTAGCGTACTTGTGCTGAACTATTTCTGAACTTCAATTTAAAAGCTCACCAACTCGGCGCTTAGTAAAACTTTTAGATACCGTATTTAGATTTTACTAGAGATCGTGGGGACATCAGCTTCCTTGGTACTTAGTTTTAAGTTTTTAGAACACCTGGAAGTGTGTCATTAATACATGTCAATTTTCTTTTTTTTCCCCCTTATTACACATCATTACACCACGACATGATCTCCTTAATATCCCCGAAAGTTTCCCCGACACCTTCTCGGAAGCTGATACTATAAGTTAGTTTAGACTGTCAGGAAACGTTTGAATTCATGAGAACAGTAGGTTATCACTTTGGAAAAAAGGTAACCTATGGATGAAAATGTGCTTGCGTACTTACGCCGAACAGCGTCTGAACCCCAATTTCAAAGCTCACCAGCTCCACTCCTTAGCAAACCTCTTAGATATTTAGATTTTTCTTGGTACGAGTATAATGGGAATATCAGCTTCCCTGGTACCTTGTTTTAAGTTTCTAGGATACCTGGAAGTGTTGCATTAATCCATGTCTATGATCATTTTTGTCTTTATCATACTGTACATGTATTACCTCCTTAATATCTCGGAAATTTTCCTCAACACTTTCTCGGGGTTTGATTTTAAAAGTTAGTTTGAACATTCAGGAAACGTTCAAGTAAACAAAAGGCATAGATCATCGCTTTGCAAAAAAAAACGTTAATCTTGTTGCGTTCTTCTCCAAAGCTGCCATTTCATACCCCTCCAACTCGGACCCCTCGAAACATTTAGGATATTTTAGACTCTAATAGCGATCTTATGATTATCAGCTTCACTGGTACCAAGGATGTCTGGAAATCCCTCATTGAATCATGGTTATTTTCAGAATTTACCTACACATCGCTCCACCTCAAACGATCATGGCAACACTCACGAGCTTATAAGTTTGGCCACTCGTAGAGTGGGGGTACAATTTTCCCCCTAACGCACGGAGTCTATAGCATCCCGTACCCGAAGGAAGTTTATAAGTCTTATAACTTCCGACTCACTCTCATTAAAAAGCTACGCTATTGGTTAAAACAGCTTGTCTTGCCCGCCAAAAGCACTAGTTACCTTAGATGAGTAAATCAAGATTCTATGAATATACTTGCCATGTCATTAGTTATGAAATGTTTTATGTTAACATTTGCATATCATTTTGTCACTGCTTTTGATCCCTGTACATGAGTAAGATATCAACCCATGTGAATGGCATGTAATTGGAACATATGATTACGTCTTAATTAGAGCCGTGCATGGCTCTTCTTTGAAGACTACTAGTTATACTGCTATCTTGTAGCTCTCAAAATGTTTCAGATACATGTTTGAGACAGCTTTATCTTTAAAAGGGATTTCTCCTAGTAGAGAAATGTTCAAACTGTTTGATGATAACATTCTCTGCTCTTTGTTCTCTTTACGAGCAGACACTATTAATTGTTTTTGTACTAATTACCCGGATAAACTTTGCCGAATATATTTTTAGCCTATTTTCATTTATGAAAAAATAAGAACACCTTTTGTCCGTGCGTCTGTCTGTGTGTGATGGTGTGTGTGATGGATTTTGTGTGCGCCCTCCCCCCTAATAACTTCTAAACGGCTGGAGCGATTTCGATGAAACTCGGTAAGTTCATAGCACTATTCCGGGCGACCACGAACGTGCCCTTCAAATTTTTTTACGTCTCACCAATTCAACATGGCGGCTGTGCGAAATATTTCACCAGCATTCAATATCTCCGAAACTATTATCGATATCACCCTGGAATTTTGTACGGTGATAAAGGGAACTACTAGAATTTCACCTATGTAACTTTTGAAAACCTGGTATCTACAAAACCAACATGGCGGCCAAGCGAAGTTGCGACTTTTAAATAGACGTTTCTCGCGATTTAACCAACCAAACGCAGTGAAACTTGGTACAGTATATGTTCATACACATTGTAATGCACCGACATCTAACTTCGTTCAATTGTTTACATAACCTCAATATGGCGGCTGTGCGAAATATTTCACCGGTATTCTACATCACTCCTCGTATTTCCGCCCCTTAAAACAACAATAACTAACTATAAATATTCTATATCACTGAAACTATTACAGGTATCACCATGAAATTTTGAACGGAGATAAAGGGCACTACTAGAAGTTCATCTATGAGTCTTTCAAAAACCGATTAACTACAAAACGAACATGGCGGCCAAGCGAAGTTGAAAGTTTTAAATATACTTTTCTCGCGATTTAATGATCCAAACGCAATGAAACTTAGTACAGCTAATGCATATACACATTGTAATGAACTGGTATCTAATTTAGTTCAATTGTTGATATAACCTCAAGATGGCGGCTGTGCGAATTTCCTAATTAAGTTTTAATTTCTTGTGTTCTAATCATGCGATCGAAATCACATTTGCATAATGAACGTACACAATAATCATCATCTGATGATCTATGGCCTACATATATTAAAATCCAACATGGCGACCATCCGAAATATCTATTAATCTACTACAGCAATAAAACTGAAATTTTGTAAGTGTGTAGAGGCTATAAGCATAAGTTCACCTATGGGGTGTTCAATAACCTGGCGAGCACAAATCTAACATGGCGGTGACGCGAAATTTAAATATTCAAATGGACGTTTCTTGCGTTTTAACCATCCGAGCGCAGTGAAACGGTATATGCTTATACAAATTGTAATCGACTGGCATCTAATTAATTTAAATTATTTTCATAACCACAAGATGGCGGCTGAGCGAAATTTTAAAATCCCGCTTTTATTTCTTGTGTCCTAATCATGCGATTGAAGTTTGAAATAAACACCTACACAATAATCTTCATGTAATAATACATAAATCAAAGGCCTATAATATAAAAATCCAACATGGTGATCATCCAAAATATTTAGACGGTTCTCAATATCTACGAATCTATTACAGCAATCAAACTGACAATTTGTATGTTGATAGAGGCAATTGATATTAGTAGGAATATGAAAATAGGCTATTTAGTTCTTCACGGAACTACTTGTTAACTTTGCCAGATTACTCCAAAGATCTGTCTTGGTGAACAACAATAGCAATTAATAGCGTTTGATTCGTGATTTACCCAAAGTCTTTTTACATCGTTATGCCCGTCTAAGGAGCGCGATTGAAACTATTTAACTCATATTCCTATCTTGTCCTCCCAAAATCTCTTCATCTCGCTATGGCTCTTTCTGCGTTCGGGCTGGCTGCTTGGCTCAGCGGTAACGTTCTCGCTTGCTGTTCCCAATGTTGCAGGATCGAATCCTGGCGCAGTCAGCTGGCATTTGAGGGTGCGCAAATGCGAGGAAGCCGTGTAAGTAGATGTACTGGCACGTTAATGATCACCTTCGGGGCAAAATTACGGCACCCCAGCGTCTCTAAAAGCTCAGTTGTTCAAAGGGACATATAACTTTATTATCATTTTAAATGATCTTGTCGACTTCGTCGTTACGCTGAGGTCTGGCGTTACGTTACGGCGACGGGACGAAATATACCGAGAATGCGCTGAGGTGTGTGACGTCATAGTACCGCTTGAGCTCCCCTCCTTTCCCCGCGCGCTCCGGTGATCGTGACGTCATCCAGCCAGCCAGGTGCGGATCAAGAGTTTGGCTTCGGGAGGGGGGGGGGGGGGTCAGAGAATCGAAATTGTTAAGAAAAAATAATATCACTAAAAACGCAATCATAAAATAACCAAACGTACAAAACCAGACCAATTTTTTTGCAAGCTACATGGATAGAAATTTGATGCGTTTAGCGCACCATAAATATTCGTACAAATTGCAACGGCATGTTTTGCGGCTTTTACATCGAGCTTCGAGAAAAGTATCAAGATACGTTACAGTTTTGGCAAGTCGAGTTGGTACCGACAAAGGAAGAAGGTCACAGCTTAAATTGCCAACCAAGCTTGCAGTTTGGACGTCGGCAAAAATTTGTTGGTGCGAAAAAAGCCCCAAATTCCTATCCATGCATTGCTGCACATTCATAAACATCGATTCAGTAATCACAAACAAAATAGACGAGTTGATTTTGTTATATAAATAATCGTTTTTATATATCAGGTATGAAGTTGTAAATATGTACAGTTGTAACAGAACATAATAATTGCAATAAAGATATTTTCAGTATTGAATAAAATGAAAAGAACTGTTTTTCAGTTAAAATTCATTAAGTTTTATTTGTTTGGTTATTGTGATTTCGTTTTTTGAGTTTGCAAAAAAAGTTGTCTCCGTTTGGTGGGGGGGGGGGGGAGGGTCATGACCTCAGCACCTGCAGCCAGCTACCTTCTTTGACCTTGGTTTGCACTTGCTAATGGATTTTGAGTTCACGCAGTTCGCTGCATGACCATGAGGCTTTCACCCAGCATTTTTCAGCATTTGTAGCATTTAAAATGATATAAAGTGTAGTCTTTCACACTGACTATCACTCTTTTTATTACATTATCTTTCTGCGTTCCTCCGTCCAGGTTGGGTTTGAGTGGTCTGAAAATTTATGATTGTCAACTATAGTTCTCTGAATGTAGTTCTGTCCAGTAACATATCACTCGAGATGTCTATTTCCTGAAGCAAACAGTTGTTCTTAGCTTTCATTGAGAGAGTAAGATTTAGAATTTTTTTAGTCAGTCTGTGATAATATGCCCATAAAATTTCAAACGACTTGTCGTGAATGTGTCGGAGATTTTCTCCGAATGCTGATAAATCTCCTGGGATTCGCTTTTCATCGAAATTCTCTCAGTACTAACTCGGGTTTGATAACCGTGTTGTAATGTAATTTTGTTTAACGGGAGATGGATTTCTTGTTATACCTGTTCAATGTGACTCTGTAAGCTCTTTGCAATTTAGAGATTCTCTCTTTGTGTTCATTGCGATTCAGACCTGAGCGTTGGATAATTACTCCTAGGTATTTGAATTTAGACACTTGACTTACTTTACCGAACCGAGTTACCAAAGGTCGTTTATCCATGTATCGGCGAGATCCTTCCATGAACTGGTATTTTTAGCCTACTTTCGATTTTTTCAAAAAATGAAACTAGGCTTATGAGATCAACACAGGGCGAAAAACTGTGTGTCTGTCTGTGTGTGAGTGTGTGTACTGTACTCTGAATGTCTGTCCCCCTATCAATTCGAACAAGGTGAAACCGATTTGACTAAATTTGGTACAGAGGTAGCACTAGCAAAGGGCACCTCAGTATCATGTTTTATATCGCCGCCATCTTGACGGTAACTTAATGGCGGCCAACCAAATGTTCAAAGCTTAAATCAAATTACGACTAAACTAATCATCCGATCTCTACCAAATTTTGCAACAACATATATTTATATGGAGGGCATCTTTTGACTAAACTACAAGGTCATCAGCCCAATAGTTTGCAGATGGTGGCCATGTACAGTATGTGTGCAAATCGATTCCCCCTATCAATTCCAACACGGTGAAACCGAATTGAACGAAATTTGGAACAGAGGTAGCACTAGCAAAGGTCACCTCAGTGTCATGTTTTATATCGCCGCCAGATTGACGAAAATGTAATGACGGCCACCCAAATGTTAAAAGCTTAAATCAAATTACGACCAACCTAATTACTTGATCTCTACCAATTTTTGCAACATTATACCTTTATGTATGAAGAAACTTTGACCTAACTACAAGGTCATCAGCCCAATAATTTGCGGATGGCAGCCACGTATGTGTGCAAATCGATTCCCCCTAACTATTCAAACACGGTGAAACTAGCAAAGGGCACCTCATATTCATGTTTAATATCCGTATAGCACGTTGTATTTCAACAAGCTACTACAACCAACATTCAATTATACTCCTTGAAAAGGACAAAGAGTTATAAAGATACCCATGCATTTAGGAGAAAGTAGGCTATATGTTCTTTACTGAACATCTTGTTAGCCTTATGAGATCGATCCGGGAATATGTGTGTCTGTCTGTCCTTCTGTCTGTCATTGTGCTAACAACTCCTCAACGGCTGCAGCTATCTAAACCAGAAATTTGATAAGAGTAAATATCTATACCTGACTATTTCACGGACATATTTGAAATTGACGTCAGTGCAACAAACTGCTGAAAATTCGCAATTGAAATTTGAGCTCTATATTCGATATCTCAGAAGTTATGCACGCGAACTATTCCAAAATTGGCACACATATAGACAATAACATTCCAGATTAATTTTCAGAAGTCAGTGTTGCCTGCCGATAGGTCCAATTTCAAAATGCATGTAACTTCTATACTATCGATTGGATTTCAACCAAATTTCGTATGTACTATGTGTACTACAACAGATATGACTGTGCGTATTCTAAAGATCCATGGGGACTGCCAACTGTTAATAAATGCTCTCGTTATGTTTTAGCCCTAATATCAATAAATCAGAAAGTATGCAAGCCAACAGCTCTAAACTTTGCACACGTATAATACCTGACATTCTACCTTAGTTTGGTGTAACTTACATACATTAGTGCTGCCAACACGATTCTAAGTCTGCTGATAGGTCCAGTTTTTAAATGTATATAACTTCTATACTAACAAATGGATTTCAACCAAATTTCGTATGTACTTTGTGTACCATAACAGCTATGACTATGCGTATTCGTAAGAACCAGCAGGGCTGCCAACTGTTAATAATTGCTCTCTCTATTTGTTTAATCCTAATATCAATATATCAAAAAGTATGCAAGCCATCAGCTCTAAACATTGCACACGTAGGTCTATAGTACTTAACATTCTAGATTAATTTGTAGTAACTAATATACCTCAGTGCTGCCAACATGATTCTAAGCTTTCTGATAGTTTCAATTTTTAATTACATGTAACTTTTATCCAAAATTGGCACTATAATAAATCCTAATATTTCAGATTAATTCTGAGCATTACATTCATGACATTGTTCCCAACATGATTTTACGCGCATTGATAAATCGAATATCAAACAGCATGTAACGTCCATACCATTGTGTGACTTTTTATAGTTTCAGCTAGAGCAAACTGGCATTTCATTGCATAGCTGACCCAGATGTGTTGGCTGTCGTTGTCGACCCACTGTGTCGTAATAATAATGGTGTGTGTCTGATGATCCCTCCAGGGTTTAATGATGTATTTTATAGTGTTGAGAATAGGGCCTGGAAGGTGTGTAGAGATATAGGGCAGATAGTGTAGTTTAGGGGGTGCAGTCCCTAGGGGACCTTAGGGATGCAACACTATCTATTAGACTTCAACCAAATTTTGTATGTGCATTCTATACCTTAAGAGATGAAACTAAGAATTTAATCAGAGTCACGAGGGCTGCCAACTGTAGTAAGTTACTCTATTGGGCTACACTATTTCAGATGTATTTCAAACTGCAGTACTTAGAAATGTTAGTATTACCAACTTGATTACGTCATCATTCTAGATAGGTCTATATAGATTGGCATGAATCTTAAATTTTAAGAAAAGTAGCTCTTTAGTTCGTCACGGAACTACTTGTTTGTATGAGATTTGGAGTTCGATTTTGGCTACAATTTCATGGAATTTTTCAATGGATTCAATCGCTTCCTGCCTATTGTTGGATAAAATTACAAGTTTTTCATTTTCATTATTATTTGTGTTTCTAATTATTAAATTGTTTTTGAATCATTAAATAAAAAGCTAGTTTGATGCAGCTCTCTATCCTATGTTAATAGGATTATCTCTTCGTCGCTTCTTCACCCTGTATCTGAGATAATCTAGCATATCGTCGATGCGGTGCATCCTCAGAACAATTCATCGGGATTCACATACAACACCATGCCATAGAAATTGAATGTCAAGTGATAACACTATTCCTGTTCAATATATTTGAGGACAGTGATTCCTAAATCAGTTATTAAGTGGAGATGCATATCACATATAGCTGGAGGTTGGTGGCTAGCCATAAGGGATACGATTGAAGGAAACGACATAGTTGCATATTAGATTGTTCACATGTTATACTTTGTTGTTGTTAATAATTAATTTAATAGACTTGGGACATCTTGGCCATCAGCCCGGTGCAGTTGGGTGGGTGTTGAACTTGTCTTATAATCTGTGATGACTGTAGTATTTTGTGTAACTGTCTCAGGGACAGGGATGGGGTAGGTACCCCTCGCCTTGAACTAATGTACTATCCTGGCATTTGCTTAGGAGGAGAAAAACAGGGATAATCCACACTGAGGATAGCCGCTGTCAGTGTCGGGATGCGAACCTCCCATCCCCGGACTTGCTGCAGCTGCTCACAGGGCCGTGGTGTACAATTCAACAAGCGTGGCTACGCCTCAGGGTTGTAGTTCTAGAGAATGGTGCACTGTTGAAACTAACAAGAGGAAGAAGATTGAAAAGATATTTTTTAAATATACTTTTATTGAAAATTATTAGGAAAAACAGGGAAAATATCCTACCCATCTTCTGTGGTTTCGGGGAGCGTATTGAGACTCGGGGTCCAAAAGTCATGGGATCGATTCCCGGCTCTGCTAATTTATTCAATTCTGGACTGACAGTTACTCAACCCCGTGATGCAAAATTGAGAATGGGTGGATTCGATTCCCATCTCTCTCCTAGAAGTGGCTTTCCGTGATTTCCCACTTCTACTCCAGAAAAAAGGTTACCGTGTTGGAAGCCATTTTTTCAGTAGTGCTTTAGTAAAAGAAGTTTATATGCTTTTCAGTTGGGCAACACAATAATTGTACCCAAAAGTGTAATGGGTGTTGTTTCCTAAACCTAAAAATTATTACATGAGATTAATTAATTCACTTGGATGACCAGTTTCGATCATCAAGCGATCATCATCGGATACTTTAAACTCACCCTATTAATCTATGTTTTCGAATAAGAACACCGTGGAACAGATCCTAGGACTGTAAGCACCACCGGCAAGGCTCGCGCTGACCTCATCAGTGCCGTGACTGACGGATTCCCGAAGATCTACCACGGCGAGACCATTGAGCATATTGGGGTCCTGTTAACACCCTGAAGAAGAATATTAAAAAAGTACCGTTTTTTAATATATTTTTAGCGCATGGCATTTAGTGTCGGGAGTGTCTGAGGACATGTTCGGCTCGCCAGAGTTTGTAGCTACTTCTATGCGGACACCCATGGGGTGAGCTACAAGTACCGTCACGTGTGGCTTATTGTCTGGAGAGGAAAGTATGAATGTAAGGACGAGGAATTGAAAGGAAGTGGCTGTGGGATATAGTTAGGGACCAACCATGGCATTTACCTGTAAGTAAGATGGTAAACCACAGAATACCATCTTCAAGGTTGCCGTCGGGGGGATTCGAACCTCCTCGCCTCCCGGATGTGAGCGACTGCCTGCAGTCACGCCGTAACGACCACGGCTAACTCACCCGGTAGTACAGTATTAGGTAGGCATTCTAGGCAATATGTCTTCCAATCTAGAAATGCTGTACTGGATATTCTAAATTTCAATTTTCTTCAGATAGGTGAGACTAGTAGCCCTCTACGGGATAGAATGCCGACCTTTGACAAGAAACCAGGGGCAGGTTCTCCACATGGAGATGAGGATGCTGCGATGGTCTCCTTGGCTCAACTCATTACGACCATGTACCAAATGATATCGTGCGTCAAAGGCTTGGTGTAGCCCAAACCAAGGATGATGTAAGTATAAGAGATTCGTCACTTTTGGTTATAGAATTTCCGAGAGAGAGCACCGCCTGAGGCTATGTACCGCTATACCAAGTCTGGCAACATAAAAAGTAAAAAGCCATATGAATGTAGCCTTTATTACACGTAATTGAACAGTATGTTCTGCGATGAGTTATTGATTATTGATGAAAATAACACAAACATAACTGCGCATTTCGCTAGGTGCTGAAATATACGTCCAGATAGGAAAATAATACATTTTGATATATATCAATGTTGGCAATAGATTTGTCACGAAGGACACAGTTATGCCGTTCTAGAGCTTAATTCACCTTTAGGCTAATTAAAAATGCTCTCCTACTCTACAGAATTGTTAGGATATTCGATGAATATAAAGAAAACTGTCCAAATGCACACACTATATTTCCATAACCTCACTTTTTGCCTAGCATGCCGGCTGCCACCCACCCCTCCCCGTAGCCCTAAACCACAAATTTTATTGCAATGCAAAGGAGAATGGGTAAGAAAACAAACAAGAGATGAAATGCACACATTTATTCCCTATATATTTTTATTCGAGAGTAGTCCATATTGCCCACTAGTTTTACACATGGTCAACACCAGGCAGATGAAAATTGCCGTATTGTTCTTACTATCATTATAATTCTTACATCCCGGTGCTTGGCAATTTTTCCTCCCTTGCAGTGGCATGATTGACTCTCAATTAAATCAAATAAATAATCAAAATACTGAACAAATCAAAACAACCAACATCACCACGAGGAAAATCAATCAAAACAGACTATTCCCGCTTCGCCAGTCAGTTTGGTGTGAGCGGTGGGTGAGTGCCAACTACGGAAACATAGTACTGAAATTAATTCTTCATTGGTTGGCAGAACATCTATAGCGGAGCTTTATCGAAACCCACGCGCTCCCTATGATCTGTCATCCCCCTAGCCCAAACTGTGGAGAAAGCAAGAGAGGCCCGACTCCGGTGATTTGGTCATGATTCTTACAAGCCTTTCCAACTCGAGCACTTAGTGCTGGGGCGCACCAACGCTGCCCTCCTCAGCACCGTTGCCCTCCTTCCCCACATACTCTACCTACCCCTCGCAGTGGTCGGTGCATGTGTGCGTATGAGACAGTACATTCATTCTCACTGTGTGTGTGTAATTCTCGGTTATAGGACATAACGTACCACTTGGCCGGCTGATTACCTGTGAAGAGTCAGCTAATGACCTTAAAATATTTAGGAGAGGACATAACGTACCACTTGAAAGAGTGGAAAGTATTTAGGGTGCATGAAACCCTAACCGCACGGCCACTTGCTCGGTATTGCTCAATTAATCCTGGTAATAAATACGCGGACAATAACATAACATAAACTAATATAAAATATGATAAGATTTTGGATTCCCATCACACTTTATTCAGGCTTTGGACTGGCAAAGTGTTTATAAACATTTTGGTGTGTTTAAAATCAGCTGTGGTTAATCTCTGGTCATTTTTCGTTTTCTTTACCTTTTTTTAAAATTGTTTTTCGTTCGTCATGGGATGTTTCATTCTAAGTGAATAGCAAGTTCGCCATGTGAAGTTTCATTCCAAGTTCTGCGAATATGAGAGAGCTCTCAAGCAAGATTCCAATTTTCCATTCTCTTCATACCGCTTCATTATTCTGTCAAGCCGTTCATCATACTTGACATATTTCTTCTTTCTATTTGAACTTTCAATGTACAATTCGTACTTCATACGTCGAAGTGCGCACATAAACCGCCCTTATTCGCTGTACACAACTCCATGTTACAATACCAAAATGTTTAAAGCCGCACAGTGTGATCGCCACTGGTATATACAGTATGTGGTAATGAACCTGTAACTGGAATGCCCGTCTGACATCAAGTGGTACGTTATGTCCTAGCGTAAATATTTGGGGATTACGGGAAACCCGTTCTTAGGTAGATAACGACCTTCGTGGTACGTTATGTCCTCGAAAATCAAGTGGTACGTTTTGTCCGTGGTACATTATATCCGGACACCGTAATTCTCAGTAGAATCTATTCGACAGAACAGACAGCGGAGCAGCAGGTTTCTCCTACATTAAAAATGTCGTTCAATCCTTCATGGGTGGATGCATATTTTGTTGTCAATACCGAAGGGAAAGCTTAATGTTTAATTTGCCATGCGTAAAGCCTTCAACCGTTTAACGACACCACCACAATAAACATGCTTCAATCTACGATGAGATCGTTGGCGCAGCAACTTATGCATGCGAACAGATGTTTTCAATTCTGAATTTAAATAAATGTAGAAAGGACTTCTCTGTCTGATACTGTCTTAGAATTTCTACTGCCAAATCGATTGTACCCAATATTGGTAAATTAGTTGCCGCAAAACGATGTCAACAATCGACTTAAACGCTAAATGTACATTAAGGCAAACGCAATGTATCTACAGAATAAATTGTGTGTTCATGTGTTGACAGAATTGTCATAAATACTATTGTTTTCGTAAGCTGCGCGCTGACTCGACGACCTGTAGTTCTGCTCTGCCCCTTCCCCTCAATCCCCCACCACCTCAACGGTGCTACAGCATAGCGCCGGGACTGCTGCCGGGGCCAGCCAGGGCCGTGGGAGCACTTCAGTTGGAATCGTATGGGTCATGTCATGCAGAATGACGACGATTCGGTGGCCAAAACAGCACTCCAACTCCGTCCTGATGAACGTCAACCCCGTAGTAGACCGCTAAAGAGGTGGATGGACAACATCAGAGACGACATGAGGGATGTGAATCTCAATCCTGAAGACGTCCACAACAGAGCCATGTGAAAGAGACGTAGAAGAAAAGCAGACCCCATGTGAATGGGATAAATGCTAGGAAAGAAGGAGAGGTCAGACCACTTGAGCCTGTTTATGTATCGGTGGCCATATTATCGAGCAGTTGTAATTCCTTTATTTGTCGCCTGTATAACTACGTAAATTATCACAGCCGATAGCTATTGAATAACTGAATTTGTAAATAAATTAACTACGCCTCATTGGTTCGTTTTATGTTCGTGCGAAGCGGTGCAATCCATCATGTTTTGAAATGTAGAATGGCTCTGTAATAATTGTTTGACAATGTTTTCAATGTAGATTCCTTCCATGAAAACAGTTTTCGTATATTCTTATATCCATTATCTATACATAGGCTTTACTCTGCAGTTGTTTAATTGCGATATAGAGCAACCACCTCCGTGCGATTTAATTTTAACATTTCCCTTTTACATTGATCAAGAACTTGAAGCTGTATAAAATAAAAATGTAGGGGTAGTAGTGATTATCATCTTAAGGGGCGTAAAATCAAGGTCTTCTGTCTATCAAAGTGCCGGACTATCAGATGTACTCATTTAGGAGTAGCCTACGTGCACTCTTCTTTTGTGCTTTCAATTTTACAATCTCTCATTGTCTTTCTGTTTGAACCCTTCCTTCTGTCTGTCTGTCTGTCTGTAAGGTAGTCTGTCTGTAAGGTAGTCAGCCCGAAAGCTGGTTGGATCCTCAAAAAGTACCACCGTTAGGTTATGTGGGTAGATACCCACAAAAAACCATGGCAGCGCTATATTGAATTGATCTATTTATTGATTTGTTCATTTATGTATTTATTCTTTCTTTCCCTCTTCTTTTTATTTTCTTTCTTTCTTTCTTTCTTTCTTTCTTTCTTGTGTCAATACATTTACTGGCACGTTAAAGATCCCCTTCGGGGCAAAATTCCGGCACCCCGGCGTCTCTAAAAGCCAGGGTAGTTAAAAGGGACGTAAAACCAATAACAGTATTATTCTTCTTCTTCTTCTTTCGATTCAGCCATCTAAGGACCACGTCATTTCAACTGTTTCTTGTTGCATCGAGCTTTAACGTCCTCCCAGTACTTTCGCATTAGTTCTCGATGCTGTTGTTTCCTTTCTGCAGTCCACTTCTTGCCAGTTGGAAGCTTTGGCTTTTCTTGAAAACATCGGTGTGCTGATAGTTTTTGTTTAAGTGTGGCACGTTCCCAAATATCGTTGCCTGTTATTCCCACTTCTTGTAAATCTTTGTCCACCTCAATGAACCAAGCTCCCTTGGTTTTCTTTTTGAGGAAGTAGGTGAAAATTCTATTTGTCAATCGTGCTGGGTTCATTCTTGTTATATGACAGTAAAAGGTAATTCTCCGTTTCCTCATGGCATCAGTTATTTTTTCCACGTGGGTGTAAAGTTCGTGGTTGTGCCTTCTCCTATATTCCCCATTTTCTTTTACCGGACCCAAGATTTTTCTTAGAATTTTTCTTTCTTTCACTTCCAGCTTCTCTGTTAGTCCCTTGCGATGCATTGCAAGGCACTCTGCAGCATACAAAGCCTCTGGACGGATGACTGTTTGGTAGTGTCTTAACTTGGCATTTGTTGATATGGATTTCTTGTTGTAAATGGCCTTTGTTAGATTGTATGCCATTTCCATTTTCCTGATTCGTGACTCGAAAGCTGCCTTCTCGGAGAGATTGGGGTCTATCCACTCACCCAAATATTTGAACGCTTTCGTTTGCTTGATTTTCCCCTGTCCTACATCCAGCTCTTTTGGCGCTAGCTTGATATTAGTGATGAATTCTGTTTTTTCAAAGGAGATCTTAAGGCCCGCTTTTGCTGCTTGAATCTGGAGTTCATTAATTTGCGCTGCGGCTGCATCGAGGGAATCTGAAAAAATTGCGAGGTCATCTGCGAATGCTAGGCAGTCGACTATCAGGTTCTGTTTTTTGTAGCCCAATCTGACTCCATTTTCAGACTTGTTAATGTTCATTACTTTTCGCCACTGCCGGATGACTTTTTCGAGCACACAGTTGAAGAGCAAAGGAGATAGTCCATCTCCTTGTCTTACACCAGTCTTGATTTCGAAGGGCTCTGAAATTTCTCCCCTGAATTTCACTTTGGACGCAGTGTTGGTTAAGGTTTTCTGAATGATTGCTCTTGTTTTGTTGTCCAGTCCCAGTTCTTTCAGTATTTCAAATAGGGTGGGTCGATCGATAGAGTCATATGCCTTTTTGAAGTCAATGAAGGTCACTACAAACTGTTTGTTTCTAAGCTTCAGATATGAAAGGATAGATTTAAGGTTCAAAATCTGTTCGGCACACGATCGTCCCTTCCGAAATCCCCCTTGATATTCCCCTAATTGTGGATCCAACTGTTCCTCTGCTCTAGTTTGAAGGGCTTTTGAAAGGATTTTGTATGTTATTGCAAGGAGGGAGATGCCACGGTAATTGTTCACATTCGTTCTATCACCTTTTTTGTGAAGAGGGTGAAGCAGAGCTGATGTCCAATCAATAGGGAGTTCCTCCTTTTCCCATATCTCACTAATTATTTCCGTTAGTTTATCGATAGCTACGTCGCCAGCATGCTTCCATAATTCGGCGATTATTGAATCCTCGCCTGGTGCCTTATTGTTTTTAAGTGACTGATTAATCTGCATAATTTCTTCTTTGGTTGGTGGTGTAGAGTCCGGGTTTGTATTTGGATTGTATTCAAATGAGAATGAGGATCCTGGGCTTTCACAGTTAAGGAGAGACTCAAAATAATTTGCCAGGATAGTGCAATTGTCCTTGTCATTATAGGCAGTTTTTCCCTCAGGATCTTTGAAATGTAGGCTAGGTGGAGTGTATTTAGTGAGATTCTGTCTGAAGGTTCTGTAGAAATCTCGAGTGTTGTTTTTCTTGAAGTCTTGTTGAATCCTTTCCAATTGACTTTTGTCGTATGCACGTTTTACCCCACGTATGGTTTTTGCAGCATGTTTCCTCACTAACAGAAAACTCTCCCAGTTATCTGAATTCTTCTTAGAGTTCCATCTCTGCCATGCTAGTTGTCTCTGCCTCATTGCTGCTTCACATTCACTGGTCCACGAGAGATGTTTCCTTCGTTTTGTTAGCGGGACTATCTCTTTAGCTGTTCTCACCATGCCATCTCTTAGTTGTTCCCAATTCTGTGGATCCAAAGTTTCAAGCTTCTCAGTAAACTCGTGATTCAGGTGTAGCTTCTCTGTGTCAAACCTGTTGATCTCTCTTCGGCAGACCCTCCTGGTATTTCTTGGAAGAAGTTTAACCTTGATTTTGGAAAGGTAGCGATCAGAATCAAGATTTACACTTCTCAGGACTTTTACATTCTGGATCTCTCGGTGTGCCTTGCGTGAAATAGCGACATGATCGATTTGGAATTCACCAAGTTTTGGATTTGGAGAAGTCCACGTTTTCTGCTTTCTTGGCAGGTGTTTGAAAGCTGTAGATTTCATAACAAGGTTGAACGCCTTACAGAGCTCCAGAAGTCTCTCTCCATTGCGGTTGGTTCTGTAATGAGCTGGGTAACTTCCTACAATGTTTCGGAATTTTCTTTCACGGCCAAGTTGAGCATTGAAATCACCAAGCAAGATAATCATATGTTTGTCCGGAATTTTAGCCATTATATCCTCCAGTTCTTCCCAAAATTCATCTGTTCCTTCTCTGTCTTTTTTGTTTGCCTCATTAATTGGCGCATGCACATTAACCATAGTATACATTTTGTTCGTGCATCGGAAAGTGAGGATTGCTACTCGGCTGTTAGGAGAACCGAAATCTACGACCGAGTCCAAAATTCTTCTATTTACAATGAATCCCGTGCCAAGGTGAGGGATGTTCTTTGCAACACGTTTACCAACTTTGCCTTTAAATATTCTGTACCCCTGAGACTCAAAAGGATGTTCATCTGTAAATCTTGTTTCTTGTACTGCCGTAATAAGAATTTGATGTTGGGAGAGAGTATCAGTGAGATGCTTAAGTTTACCAATTTTCAAAAGGGAGTTCATATTAACGGTAGCAAAGAAGTTCCGATGTTTGTGTTTGATCTTTAGTGGAGTCTCCGACACCTCCAAGCATTTTGGCGCTGGCTCCCCAGAATCCGAAGGCCTGCATGCATCGCTGAAAGCGATGGTGGATTGGTTACCACCTGGGGTAGTAGCTTTTGCTGAATTTTCCTCCATGCTTTCTTGAGACAGTTGAAAAACTGTAATTGGGGTCGGTGATATTTCACACCGGCCAAAGTACTACCAAGGTTGTGAGCCTTGGAGCCACCAGCACTGATCGGCTCGCCGACCCAGCTTCCCGCTGGGAGTGGTTACCCAACCTTCCACTGGGTTGCTCGGCTTAACAGGGGACACCTCGGGTAGGTTACGTGCTGGAGTTGGAGTGAAAGAGGCTAAGTTGGATTCTCTTGCTGAATCCAATATGTTTAAGTTGCAGGTGACATGCAACGACGCATTTCACTCCCATTTACCCAGAGCCACAAGGACTCCTCCCAGGTTAATTCCTGAGACCCATAACAGTATTATTATTATTATTATTATTATATCTTTCTTTTCTTTTTATTTATTTATTTATTTATTTATTTATTTATTTATTTTCATTCTTCCTTTCTAGGGGCAGATGACCTTGTAGTTCCGCCCCTTAAAACAACAAAAACTAACTAACTAACTAACTAACTTTCTTCCTTTCTTTCTTTCTTACTTTTGTCACTAAGTTGAAGGCTGGTTAATTTGTAATATTAATTGTAACTTATCAATTTGCTTTTTAATATACTTAGTCTAATAAATATTTGTGTAGTGTAATACTTGTGAATGATTATTATTGCACTGATCCCTACCCTTTGGCGGCTTCGGTGGCGTAGTCGGTAGCATCCTGAGCTTCTATGCCCAAAATAGCTGGTTCAAACCCGGCCGAAGCCGTCGGATTTTTAAGAGCGTTAAAAATCCCTCAGTATGCCTTCCTTCGGAGGGGAAGTAAAGCCGCCGGTCCCATGTCATAGATTTATGGCATGTTAAAGAACCTTCCACTAATTGCTCCTGTGTGAAGCTAAATTGGATACGTTAAGAATGTAAACAACGCTCTTAGGTTTCTACGTTCGTTGCCAAGAGCCGACTGCGGTGGCGTCTAGTAGCTAAGTTCTGAACTTGGCCTAGTAGTCGTTGACGGTGGCGCTTGGTGGCAAAAGTAGGAACTATTTGAAACATTCTAAGTCGCAGTACTTAAATTTAAAAAAAAAAACCAGATAACACACACTAATACAGTCATCACAATTAACACCGGTTATCAGACAGATTCTACACACACCCAAAGTACACGGGGCTACATGACCGCGTTGTCGCAGCTCCTAAAGTTAAGAACCAACCAACCATTCCTACCCAAGCCAATTATATCAATTACAATGTATGTAATATTTAAATGGCTCCAATGTTCTCGCTGGAGTTTATCAAGTAAACAATGCTGCGTGTTAGCTTCATTCGTCAAAAGTAGCAGTTACTGATAACATAATCTCTAACATTTAAAATGACTTTACGTGAGAGGGGGTTGTTATTTAGGTGTCACTTCGTATTTATTACAAGATTTCTTGTAAATAATATAACCATTGTAAGGGTCAACACGCATACTATTGTAACAAAGGAAATGAAAACCAGTGCTGATGCCGTAAATGGGGGCGTGCGCTGGTAATGCCTCATGACGAATGTGCAATGACGCTCCAGCTCGCAAACCAAATGAGAAGAACAGGCCAGGCCAGTTAGCCTACTGTAGACAGCAAAAAAATTGTGAGGTCCCATTCTTTAAGCTCTACTTCATTGTTCAGAAACTCACGGCCACAAACATTGCAAAGATGGTTCTGTAATGAAATTACCGCCACCCCGCATCGTAGCCGTGCACGTTAAATTGCTCACCACAATGGCAATGGGGAGTTGGAATAAGTCCAGAGGTTTGAATCCCGACGCTTACAGCAGCTATGCTGAGAGCGGTTCTTCCACGCTTCGTTCAGTCAAATGCCGAGATATTACTTTATTTCAAGGCCCGGGGCATCTACCCTATTCCCGAGATCAATTCATAACTAGCTAGCAAGCTACAGAAAGCACACAAAGCACGCGTTCGATTTATGTTTGACCTGAAACTTGATGCCCTTAAGCAAAACACTAAAACAGCCACCTCATATTGCATGAATGGAGGGCACTGCATACTCAGAGACTTCTAGCAACGTACTTACAACGTCCTCGCCTAAATATCTTGCAGGAAGGTTTACTAGGATTTTATCACTCACAGTTTAAGTACACAATCGCTGAATAGTTCTATTCTTACCATCCCCTGCCACAGAACCAATACATACTCGAACTGCTTTACCCATTAATGCATCGTCTTCTCCTCCAGGAACATTCAAGATAAAGTATAATAATATTTTAGACAAGCTCATAACCACAAGTAGTTTCACTCTGAGTGTGGGAGCTCCTTGTCTATTCCTGTTGCTCATCTCCTTCTCTCTTCCTCCACCTCCAGTGCCATCCGTGTAACAAATTAATTAATATTGTTAATTTTACGTCCTTATTAACTACTGAGGTTTTTAGAGACGCCGGAGTGCCGGAATTTCGCTCCGAAGGGGATCTTTAACGTGCCAATAAATCTACAGACACGGCTCTCTCACATTTGCGCACCCTCAAATGCCAGCTACTGTGCCAGGATTCGATCCCGCAACCTTAGGTACAACAGGCGAGGACGTTACCACTGCACCACGCATCCATCCTCCGTGTATGACGAAGTAATTACTAATGTGGCTTAATCTCTTCTTCTTCTATTTCTTATTGTTGTTCTTCCTACTATTGATATTATAATGATTAGAACATGCTACTACTTGACTTGAGTTAAGTCTGGTTGGTTGGTTCTTAAGTTTAGGGGCTGCGACAACGCGGTCATGTAGCCCCGTGTACTTTGGGTGTGTGTAGAATCTGTCTGGTAACCGGTGTTAATTGTGATGACTGTATTAGTGTGTGTTATCTGTTTTTACTTCAAGGAAGGACTGCAGACTTTTGAATTTTTCAAATAGTTCCTACTTTTGCCGCCAAACGCCATCGTCAACGACTACTAGTTCAGAACTTAGCTACCAGACGCCACCGCAGTCGGCTCTTGGCAACGAACGTAGGAACCTAAGAGCGTTGTTTGCATTCTTAACCAATACAATTTAGCTTCACACAGGTGTAATTTGTGGAAGGTTCTTTAACATGCCATAAATCTATATAGTGGGACCGCCGGCTTTACTTCCCCTACGAAGGAAGGCATACTGAGTTGAGTCTGAAGAACTATACTGAATTTGAAATGTTTCTAGTGGCCTTGATAAGGAAGCCAATAAGGTCAGAGCTCGTAAGATGGGAACTGAATATCGATTAACGCAGAATAGGTATAACAAGAAAGTCATATCCTTCAGAGCAAACAACAGATGGCTTATGGAGGAGACGGAGAAATAGTGACTTGCACAACCAGGCGGAGAAACTTACGGACACAATGCGTAATAGAAGGAATACATTTCATGGCCACCTCACACAAATGAGCAACAAAATAACCAAAAGGATATTCACCTTCATTAGCAATTTGAAGTCTACCACAAAATGGATTGAGGAACCACGAACAGATCTCAAAGAAGTTGTCATCACTCCAGAAGATATTCACAACAAATTATTGTTTCGAATGAAGGTTGACAAATTTAAAGGGATTCAGGAAAAACCTAGCTCAAAAACCAAGGTCATCTGGTCTGAAGAAAGAAGGGGGAGACTCAGCGAACGCATGGAGAGATTCTGGGAGGAGAAGAAGAGATTGGCAAGGCGGTCGATTGTTCACCGCGGCCCACAGTAGGCCAACGTCCACAGAAGACGAAGAATATAGTAATAAATGAGGTTTAATTACCTCAGCTAACCTAACCTAACCTAACTCCACCGTACCTTACCTAGTGTCGGTGGAAATCAGCAGGGGAATGTTTTGATCTCGGGCCCAACTAAAAATGTCCGTGACTACTGTGGGTGGTTTCATCGGACCAACTCCAACCTCCCTCCGAGCTGACCATGGGACCAACTGAACCGTCCCTTTTTATGGGCATCACTGACCGTGGGCCCAACTGAACCGTCCCTTTTTATGGGCATCACTAACCATGGGACCAGATCAACCGCCTTTTTATGGGCATCACTGACCATGAGACCAGATCAACCGCCCTTTTATGGGCATCACTGACCATGGGACCAGATCAACTACCCTTTTATGGGCATCACTGCCCATGGGACTAGATCAACCGCCCTTTTATGGGCATCACTGCCCATGGGACCAGACCAACCGCGAGCGTGGGACCAGATCAACCGCCCTTTTATAGGCATCACTGGCCGTGGGACCAGATCAACGGCCCTTGTATGGGCATCACTGACCGTGGGACCAGATCAACCGCCCTTTATAGGCATCACTGACCATGGGACCAGATCAACCGCCCTTGTATGGGCATCACTGTCCGTGGGACCAGATCAACCGCCCTTTATAGGCATCACTGACCATGGGACCAGATCAACCGCCCTTTTATGGCATCACTGACCATGGGACCAGATCAACCGCCCTTTATAGGCATCACTGACCATGGGACTAGATCAACCGCCCTTTTATGGGCATCGCTGACCGTGGGACCAGATCAACCACCCATGAATGGGCATCACTGACCATGGGGATAGATCAACCACCCTTGTATGGGCATCGCTGACCATGGGACCAGATCAACCGCACTTTTATGGGCATCACTGACCATGGGACCAGATTAACCACCCTTTTATGGGCATCACTGACCATGGGACCAGATCAACCGCCCTTTTATAGGCATCACTGACCATGGGACTAGATCAACCGCCCTTTTATTGGCATCGCTGACCGTGGGACCAGATCAACCACCCTTGAATGGGCATCACTGACCATGGGACCAGATCAACCACCCTTTTATGGGCATCACTGCCCATGGGACCAGATCAACCGCCCATTTATGGGCATAACTGCCCATGGGATCAGATCAACCGCCCTTTATAGGCATCACTGACCGTGGGACCAGATCAACCACCCTTTTATGGGCATCACTGACCGTGGGACCAGATCAACCACCCTTGAATGGGCATCACTGACCATGGGACCAGATCAACCGCCCTTTTATGGGCATCACTGACCATGGGACAAGATCAACCGCCCTTTTATCGGCATCACTGACCATGGGACCAGATCAACCGCCCTTTCATGGGCATCACTGACCATGGGACCAGATCAATCGCCCTTTTATGGGCATCGCTGACCATGGGACCAGATCAACCGCCCTTTTATGGGTATCTCTGACCGTGGGACCAGATCAACCACCCTTGAATGGGCATCTCTGACCATGGGACCAGATCAACCGCCCTTTTATGGGCATCACTGACCATGGGACCAGATTAACCGCCCTTTTATGGGCATCACTGACCATGGGACCAGAACAACCGTCCCTTATAGGCATCACTGACCATGGGACTAGATCAACCGCCCTTTTATGGGCATCGCTGACCGTGGGACCAGATCAACCACCCTTTTATGGCATCACTGACCATGGGACCAGATCAACCGCCCTTTATAGGCATCACTGACCATGGGATTAGATCAACCGCCCTTTTATTGGCATCGCTGACCGTGGGACCAGATCAACCACCCTTGAATGGGCATCACTGACCATGGGGCCAGATCAACCACCCTTGTATGGGCATCGCTGACCATGGGACCAGATCAACCGCCCTTTTATGGGCATCACTAACCATGAGACCAGATCAACCACCCTTATATGGGCATCACTGCCCATGGGACCAGATCAACCACCCATTTATGGGCATAACTGCCCATGGGACCAGATCAACCGCCCTTTATAGGCATCACTGACCGTGGGACCAGATCAACCACTCTTTTATGGGCATCACTGCCCGTGGGACCAGATCAACCACCCTTGAATGGGCATCACTGACCATGGGACCAGATCAACCGCCCTTTTATGGGCATCACTGACCATGGGACCAGATCAACCGCCCTTTTATGGGCATCACTGACCATGGGACCAGATCAACCGCCCTTTTATGGGCATCACTGACCATAGGACCAGATCAACCGCCCTTTTATGGGCATCGCTGACCATGGGACCAGATCAACCGCACTTTTATGGGTATCTCTGACCGTGGGACCAGATCAACCACCCTTGAATGGGCATCACTGACAATGGGACCAGATCAACCGCCCTTTTATGGGCATCACTGACCATGGGACCAGATCAATCGCCCTTTTATGGGCATCACTGACCATGGGACCAGATCAACCGCCCTTTTATGGGCATCATTGACCATGGGACCAGATCAACCGCCCTTTTATGGACATCACTGACCGTGGGACTAGATCAACCGCCCTTTTATGGGTATCTCTGACCGTGGGACCAGATCAACCACCCTTGAATGGGCATCACTGACCATGGGGATAGATCAACCACCCTTGTATGGGCATCGCTGACCATGGGACCAGATCAACCGCCCTTTTATGGGCATCACTGACCATGGGACCAGATTAACCACCATTTTATGGGCTTCACTGACCATGGGACCAGATCAACCGCACTTTATAGGCATCACTGACCATGGGACTAGATCAACCGCCCTTTTATTGGCATCGCTGACCGTGGGACCAGATCAACCACCCTTGAATGGGCATCACTGACCATGGGGCCAGATCAACCACCCTTGTATGGGCATCGCTGACCATGGGACCAGATCAACCGCCCTTTTATGGGCATCACTGACCATGGGACCAGATCAACCACCCTTTTATGGGCATCACTGCCCATGGGACCGGATCAACCGCCCATTTATGGGCATAACTGCCCATGGGATCAGATCAACCGCCCTTTATAGGCATCACTGACCGTGGGACCAGATCAACCACCCTTTTATGGGCATCACTGACCGTGGGACCAGATCAACCACCCTTGAATTGGCATCACTGACCATGGGGCCAGATCAACCGCCCTTTTAAGGGCATCACTGACCATGGGACAAGATCAACCGCCCTTTTATGGGCATCACTGACCATGGGACCAGATAAACCGCCCATTCATGGGCATCACTGACCATGGGACCAGATCAACCGTCCTTTTATGGGCATCGCTGACCATGGGACCAGATCAACCGCCCTTTTATAGGTATCTCTGACCGTGGGACCAGATCAACCACCCTTGAATGGGCATCTCTGACCATGGGACCAGATCAACCGCCCTTTTATGGGCATCACTGACCATTGGACCAGATTAACCGCCCTTATATGGGCATCACTGACCATGGGACCAGAACAACCGTCCCTTATAGGCATCACTGACCCTGGGACTAGATCAACCGCCCTTTTATGGGCATCGCTGACCGTGGGACCAGATCAACCACCCTTTTATGGCATCACAGACCATGGGACCAGATCAACCGCCCTTTATAGGCATCACTGACCATGGGACTAGATCAACCGCCCTTTTATTGGCATCGCTGACCGTGGGACCAGATCAACCACCCTTGAATGGGCATCACTGACCATGGGGCCAGATCAACCACCCTTGTATGGGCATCGCTGACCATGAGACCAGATCAACCGCCCTTTTATGGGCATCACTGACCATGGGACCAGATCAACCACCCTTATATGGGCATCACTGCCCATGGGACCAGATCAACCACCCATTTATGGGCATAACCGCCCATGGGACCAGATCAACCGCCCTTTATAGGCATCACTGACCGTGGGACCAGATCAACCACTCTTTTATGGGCATCACTGCCCGTGGGACCAGATCAACCACCCTTGAATGGGCATCACTGACCATGGGACCAGATCAACCGCCCTTTTATGGGCATCACTGACCATGGGACCAGATCAACCGCCCTTTTATGGGCATCACTGACCATGGGACCAGATCAACCGCCCTTTTATGGGCATCACTGACCATGGGACCAGATCAACCGCCCTTTTATGGGCATCGCTGACCATGGGACCAGATCAACCGCCCTTTTATGGGTATCTCTGACCGTGGGACCAGATCAACCACCCTTGAATGGGCATCACTGACAATGGCACCAGATCAACCGCCCTTTTATGGGCATCACTGACCATGGGACCAGATCAATCGCCCTTTTATGGGCATCACTGACAATGGGACCAGATCAACCGCCCTTTTATGGGCATCACTGACCATGGGACCAGATCAACCGCCCTTTTATGGACATCACTGACCGTGGGACTAGATCAACCGCCCTTTTATGGGTATCTCTGACCGTGGGACCAGATCAACCACCCTTGAATGGGCATCACTGACCATGGGACCAAATCAATCGCCCTTTTATGGCCATAACTGCCCATGGGACCAGATCAACCCCCCTTTATAGGCATCACTGACCGTGGGACAAGATCAACCGCCCTTTTATGGGTATCTCTGACCGTGGGACCAGATCAACCACCCTTGAATGGGCATCACTGACCATGGGACCAGATCAACCGCCCTTTTATGGGCATCACTGACCATGGGACCAGATCAACCGCCCTTTCATGGGCATAACTGCCCATGGGACCAGATCAACCACCCCTTTATGGGCATAACTGGCCATGGGACCAGATCAACCTACCTTTTATGGGCATAACTGGCCATGGGACCAGATCAACCGCCCTTTTATGGGCATCACTGACCATGGGACCAGATCAACCGCCCTTTTATGGGCATCACTGACCATGGGACCAGATCAACCGCCCTTTTATGGGCATAACTGGCCATGGGACCAGATCAACCACCCTTTTATGGGCATCGCTGACCGTGGGACCAGATCAACCGCCCTTTATAGGCATCACTGACCGTGGGACCAGATCAACCACACTTTTATGGGCATCACTGACCATGGGACCAGATCAACCGCCCTTTATAAGCATCACTGACCGTGGTACCAGATCAACCGCCCTTTATAGGCATCACTGCCCATGGGACCAGATCAACCGCCCTTTTATGGGCATAACTGGCCATGGGACCAGATCAACCACCCTTTTATGGGCATCGCTGACCGTGGGGCCAGATCAACCGCCCTTTATAGGCATCACTGACCATGGGACCAGATCAACCGCCCTTTTATGGGCATCACTGACCATGGGACCAGATCAACCGCCCTTTTATGGGCATCACTGACCATGGGACCAGATCAACCGCCCTTTTATGGGCATAACTGGCCATGGGACCAGATCAACCACCCTTTTATGGGCATCGCTGACCGTGGGACCAGATCAACCGCCCTTTATAGGCATCACTGACCGTGGGACCAGATCAACCACACTTTTATGGGCATCACTGACCATGGGACCAGATCCACCGCCCTTTATAAGCATCACTGACCGTGGGACCAGATCAACCGCCCTTTATAGGCATCACTGCCCATGGGACCAAATCAACCGCCCTTTTATGGGCATAACTGGCCATGGGACCAGATCAACCACCCTTTTATGGGCATCACTGACCGTGGGACCAGATCAACCACCCTTGAATGGGCATCACTGACCATGGGACCAGATCAACCGCCCTTTTATGGGCATCACTGACCATGGGACAAGATCAACCGCCCTTTTATGGGCATCACTGACCATGGGACCAGATCAACCGCCCTTTCATGGGCATCACTGACCATGGGACCAGATCAACCGCCCTTTTATGGGCATCGCTGACCATGGGACCAGATCAACCGCCCTTTTATGGGTATCTCTGACCGTGGGACCAGATCAACCACCCTTGAATGGGCATCTCTGACCATGGGACCAGATCAACCGCCCTTTTATGGGCATCACTGACCATGGGACCAGATTAACCGCCCTTTTATGGGCATCACTGACCATGGGACCAGAACAACCGTCCCTTATAGGCATCACTGACCATGGGACTAGATCAACCGCCTTTTTATGGGCATCGCTGACCGTGGGACCAGATCAACCACCCTTTTATGGCATCACTGACCATGGGACCAGATCAACCGCCCTTTATAGGCATCACTGACCATGGGACTAGATCAACCGCCCTTTTATTGGCATCGCTGACCGTGGGACCAGATCAACCACCCTTGAATTGGCATCACTGACCATGGGGCCAGATCAACCACCCTTGTATGGGCATCGCTGACCATGGGACCAGATCAACCGCCCTTTTATGGGCATCACTAACCATGGGACCAGATCAACCACCCTTATATGGGCATCACTGCCCATGGGACAAGATCAACCACCCATTTATGGGCATAACTGCCCATGGGACCAGATCAACCGCCCTTTATAGGCATCACTGACCGTGGGACCAGATCAACCACTCTTTTATGGGCATCACTGCCCGTGGGACCAGATCAACCACCCTTGAATGGGTATCACTGATCATGGGACCAGATCAACCGCCCTTTTATGGGCATCACTGACCATGGGACCAGATCAACCGCCCTTTTATGGGCATCACTGACCATGGGACCAGATCAACCGCCCTTTTATGGGCATCACTGACCATGGGACCAGATCAACCGCCCTTTTATTGGCATCGCTGACCATGGGACCAGATCAACCGCCCTTTTATGGGTATCTCTGACCGTGGGACCAGATCAACCACCCTTGAATGGGCATCACTGACAATGGGACCAGATCAACCGCCCTTTTATGGGCATCACTGACCATGGGACCAGATCAATCGCCCTTTTATGGGCATCACTGACCATGGGACCAGATCAACCGCCCTTTTATGGGCATCACTGACCATGGGACCAGATCAACCGCCCTTTTATGGACATCACTGACCGTGGGACTAGATCAACCGGCCTTTTATGGGTATCTCTGACCGTGGGACCAGATCAACAACCCTTGAATGGGCTTCACTGACCATGGGGATAGATCAACCACCCTTGTATGGGCATCGCTGACCATGGGACCAGATCAACCGCCCTTTTATGGGCATCACTGACCATGGGACCAGATTAACCACCCTTTTATGGGCATCACTGACCATGGAACCAGATCAACCGCCCTTTATAGGCATCACTGACCATGGGACTAGATCAACCGCCCTTTTATTGGCATCGCTGACCGTGGGACCAGATCAACCACCCTTGAATGGGCATCACTGACAATGGGGCCAGATCAACCACACTTGTATGGGCATCGCTGACCATGGGACAAGATCAACCGCCCTTTTATGGGCATCACTGACCATGGGACCAGATCAACCACCCTTTTATGGGCATCACTGCCCATGGGACCAGATCAACCGCCCATTTATGGGCATAACTGCCCATGGGATCAGATCAACCGCCCTTTATAGGCAGCACAGACCGTGGGACCAGATCAACCACCCTTTTATGAGCATCACTGACCGTGGGACCAGATTAACCACCCTTGAATGGGCATCACTGACCATGGGACCAGATCAACCGCCCTTTTATGGGCATCACTGACCATGGGACAAGATCAACCGCCCTTTTATGGGCATCACTGACCATGGGACCAGATCAACCGCCCATTCATGGGCATCACTGACCATGGGACCAGATCAACCGCCCTTTTATGGGCATCGCTGACCATGGGACCAGATCAACCGCCCTTTTATGCGTATCTCTGACCGTGGGACCAGATCAACCACCCTTGAATGGGCATCTCTGACCATGGGACCAGATCAACCGCCCTTTTATGGGCATCACTGACCATGGGACCAGATTAACCGCCCTTTTATGGGCATCACTGACCATGGGACCAGAACAACCGTCCCTTATAGGCATCACTGACCATGGGACTAGATCAACCGCCCTTTTATGGGCATCGCTGACCGTGGGACCAGATCAACCACCCTTTTATGGCATCACTGACCATTGGACAAGATCAACCGCCCTTTATAGGCATCCCTGACCATGGGACTAGATCAACCGCCCTTTTATTGGCGTCGCTGACCGTGGGACCAGATCAACCACCCTTGAATGGGCATCACTGACCATGGGGCCAGATCAACCACCCTTGTATGGGCATCGCTGACCATGGGACCAGATCAACCGCCCTTTTATGGGCATCACTGACCATGGGACCAGATCAACCACCCTTATATGGGCATCACTGCCCAAGGGACCAGATCAACCACCCATTTATGGGCATAACTGCCCATGGGACCAGATCAACCGCCCTTTATAGGCATCACTGACCGTGGGACCAGATCAACCACTCTTTTATGGGCATCACTGCCCGTGGGACCAGATCAACCACCCTTGAATGGGCATCACTGACCATGGGACCAGATCAACCGCCCTTTTATGGGCATCGCTGACCATGGGACCAGATCAACCGCCCTTTTATGGGCATCACTGACCATGGGACCAGATCAACCGCCCTTTTATGGGCATCACTGACCATGGGACCAGATCAACCGCCCTTTTATGGGCATCGCTGACCATGGGACCAGATCAACCGCCCTTTTATGGGTATCTCTGACCGTGGGACCAGATCGACCACCCTTGAATGGGCATCACTGACAATGACACCAGATCAACCGCCCTTTTATGGGCATCACTGACCATGGGACCAGATCAATCGCCCTTTTATGGGCATCACTGACCATGGGACCAGATCAACCGCCCTTTTATGGGCATCACTGACCATGGGACCAGATCAACCGCCCTTTAATGGACATCACTGACCGTGGGACTAGATCAACCGCCCTTTTATGGGTATCTCTGACCGTGGGACCAGATCAACCACCCTTGAATGGGCATCACTGACCATGGGACCAAATCAACCGCCCTTTTATGGCCATAACTGCCCATGGGACCAGATCAACCCCCCTTTATAGGCATCACTGACCGTGGGACAAGATCAACCGCCCTTTTATGGGTATCTCTGACCGTGGGACCAGATCAACCACCCTTGAATGGGCATCACTGACCATGGGACCAGATCAACCGCCCTATTATGGGCATCACTGACCATGGGACCAGATCAACCGCCCTTTCATGGGCATAACTGCCCATGGGACCAGATCAACCACCCCTTTATGGGCATAACTGGCCATGGGACCAGATCAACCGCCCTTTCATGGGCATCACTGACCATGGGACCAGATCAACCGCCCTTTTATGGGCATCGCTGACCATGGGACCAGATCAACCGCCCTTTTATGGGTATCTCTGACCGTGGGACCAGATCAACCACCCTTGAATGGGCATCTCTGACCATGGGACCAGATCAACCGCCCTTTTATGGGCATCACTGACCATGGGACCAGATTAACCGCCCTTTTATGGGCATCACTGACCATGGGACCAGAACAACCGTCCCTTATAGGCATCACTGACCATGGGACTAGATCAACCGCCTTTTTATGGGCATCGCTGACCGTGGGACCAGATCAACCACCCTTTTATGGCATCACTGACCATGGGACCAGATCAACCGCACTTTATAGGCATCACTGACCATGGGACTAGATCAACCGCCCTTTTATTGGCATCGCTGACCGTGGGACCAGATCAACCACCCTTGAATGGGCATCACTGACCATGGGGCCAGATCAACCACCCTTGTATGGGCATCGCTGACCAAGGGACCAGATCAACCGCCCTTTTATGGGCATCACAAACCATGGGACCAGATCAACCACCCTTATATGGGCATCACTGCCCATGGGACCAGATCAACCACCCATTTATGGGCATAACTGCCCATGGGACCAGATCAACCGCCCTCTATAGGCATCACTGACCGTGGGACCAGATCAACCACCCTTTTATGGGCATCACTGCCCGTGGGACCAGATCAACCACCCTTGAATGGGTATCACTGACCATGGGACCAGATCAACCGCCCTTTTATGGGCATCACTGACCATGGGACCAGATCAACCGCCCTTTTATGGGCATCACTGACCATGGGACCAGATCAACCGCCCTTTTATGGGCATCACTGACCATGGGACCAGATCAACCGCCCTTTTATGGGCATCGCTGACCATGGGACCAGATCAACCGCCCTTTTATGGGTATCTCTGACCGTGGGACCAGATCAACCACCCTTGAATGGGCATCACTGACAATGGGACCAGATCAACCGCCCTTTTATGGGCATCACTGACCATGGGACCAGATCAATCGCCCTTTTATGGGCATCACTGACCATGGGACCTGATCAACCGCCCTTTTATGGGCATCACTGACCATGGGCCCAGAATAACCGCCCTTTTATGGGCATCACTGACCATGGGACCAGATCAACCGTCCCTTATAGGCATCACTGACCATGGGACTAGATCAATCGCCCTTTTATGGGCATCGCTGACCGTGGGAACAGATCAACCACCCTTTTATGGCATCACTGACCATGGGACCAGATCAACCGCCCTTTATAGGCATCACTGACCATGGGACTAGATCAACCGCCCTTTCATTGGCGTCGCTGACCGTGGGACCAGATCAACCACCCTTGAATGGGCATCACTGACCATGGGGCCAGATCAACCACCCTTGTATGGGCATCGCTGACCATGGGACCAGATCAACCGCCCTTATATGGGCATCACTGACCATGGGACCAGAACAACCGTCCCTTATAGGCATCACTGACCCTGGGACTAGATCAACCGCCCTTTTATGGGCATCGCTGACCGTGGGACCAGATCAACCACCCTTTTATGGCATCACAGACCATGGGACCAGATCAACCGCCCTTTATAGGCATCACTGACCATGGGACTAGATCAACCGCCCTTTTATTGGCATCGCTGACCGTGGGACCAGATCAACCACCCTTGAATGGGCATCACTGACCATGGGGCCAGATCAACCACCCTTGTATGGGCATCGCTGACCATGAGACCAGATCAACCGCCCTTTTATGGGCATCACTGACCATGGGACCAGATCAACCACCCTTATATGGGCATCACTGCCCATGGGACCAGATCAACCACCCATTTATGGGCATAACCGCCCATGGGACCAGATCAACCGCCCTTTATAGGCATCACTGACCGTGGGACCAGATCAACCACTCTTTTATGGGCATCACTGCCCGTGGGACCAGATCAACCACCCTTGAATGGGCATCACTGACCATGGGACCAGATCAACCGCCCTTTCATGGGCATCACTGACCATGGGACCAGATCAACCGCCCTTTTATGGGCATCACTGACCATGGGACCAGATCAACCGCCCTTTTATGGGCATCACTGACCATGGGACCAGATCAACCGCCCTTTTATGGGCATCGCTGACCATGGGACCAGATCAACCGCCCTTTTATGGGTATCTCTGACCGTGGGACCAGATCAACCACCCTTGAATGGGCATCACTGACAATGGCACCAGATCAACCGCCCTTTTATGGGCATCACTGACCATGGGACCAGATCAATCGCCCTTTTATGGGCATCACTGACAATGGGACCAGATCAACCGCCCTTTTATGGGCATCACTGACCATGGGACCAGATCAACCGCCCTTTTATGGACATCACTGACCGTGGGACAAGATCAACCGCCCTTTTATGGGTATCTCTGACCGTGGGACCAGATCAACCACCCTTGAATGGGCATCACTGACCATGGGACCAAATCAATCGCCCTTTTATGGCCATAACTGCCCATGGGACCAGATCAACCCCCCTTTATAGGCATCACTGACCGTGGGACAAGATCAACCGCCCTTTTATGGGTATCTCTGACCGTGGGACCAGATCAACCACCCTTGAATGGGCATCACTGACCATGGGACCAGATCAACCGCCCTTTTATGGGCATCACTGACCATGGGACCAGATCAACCGCCCTTTCATGGGCATAACTGCCCATGGGACCAGATCAACCACCCCTTTATGGGCATAACTGGCCATGGGACCAGATCAACCTACCTTTTATGGGCATAACTGGCCATGGGACCAGATCAACCGCCCTTTTATGGGCATCACTGACCATGGGACCAGATCAACCGCCCTTTTATGGGCATCACTGACCATGGGACCAGATCAACCGCCCTTTTATGGGCATAACTGGCCATGGGACCAGATCAACCACCCTTTTATGGGCATCGCTGACCGTGGGACCAGATCAACCGCCCTTTATAGGCATCACTGACCGTGGGACCAGATCAACCACACTTTTATGGGCATCACTGACCATGGGACCAGATCAACCGCCCTTTATAAGCATCACTGACCGTGGTACCAGATCAACCGCCCTTTATAGGCATCACTGCCCATGGGACCAGATCAACCGCCCTTTTATGGGCATAACTGGCCATGGGACCAGATCAACCACCCTTTTATGGGCATCGCTGACCGTGGGGCCAGATCAACCGCCCTTTATAGGCATCACTGACCATGGGACCAGATCAACCGCCCTTTTATGGGCATCACTGACCATGGGACCAGATCAACCGCCCTTTTATGGGCATCACTGACCATGGGACCAGATCAACCGCCCTTTTATGGGCATAACTGGCCATGGGACCAGATCAACCACCCTTTTATGGGCATCGCTGACCGTGGGACCAGATCAACCGCCCTTTATAGGCATCACTGACCGTGGGACCAGATCAACCACACTTTTATGGGCATCACTGACCATGGGACCAGATCCACCGCCCTTTATAAGCATCACTGACCGTGGGACCAGATCAACCGCCCTTTATAGGCATCACTGCCCATGGGACCAAATCAACCGCCCTTTTATGGGCATAACTGGCCATGGGACCAGATCAACCACCCTTTTATGGGCATCACTGACCGTGGGACCAGATCAACCACCCTTGAATGGGCATCACTGACCATGGGACCAGATCAACCGCCCTTTTATGGGCATCACTGACCATGGGACAAGATCAACCGCCCTTTTATGGGCATCACTGACCATGGGACCAGATCAACCGCCCTTTCATGGGCATCACTGACCATGGGACCAGATCAACCGCCCTTTTATGGGCATCGCTGACCATGGGACCAGATCAACCGCCCTTTTATGGGTATCTCTGACCGTGGGACCAGATCAACCACCCTTGAATGGGCATCTCTGACCATGGGACCAGATCAACCGCCCTTTTATGGGCATCACTGACCATGGGACCAGATTAACCGCCCTTTTATGGGCATCACTGACCATGGGACCAGAACAACCGTCCCTTATAGGCATCACTGACCATGGGACTAGATCAACCGCCTTTTTATGGGCATCGCTGACCGTGGGACCAGATCAACCACCCTTTTATGGCATCACTGACCATGGGACCAGATCAACCGCCCTTTATAGGCATCACTGACCATGGGACTAGATCAACCGCCCTTTTATTGGCATCGCTGACCGTGGGACCAGATCAACCACCCTTGAATTGGCATCACTGACCATGGGGCCAGATCAACCACCCTTGTATGGGCATCGCTGACCATGGGACCAGATCAACCGCCCTTTTATGGGCATCACTAACCATGGGACCAGATCAACCACCCTTATATGGGCATCACTGCCCATGGGACAAGATCAACCACCCATTTATGGGCATAACTGCCCATGGGACCAGATCAACCGCCCTTTATAGGCATCACTGACCGTGGGACCAGATCAACCACTCTTTTATGGGCATCACTGCCCGTGGGACCAGATCAACCACCCTTGAATGGGTATCACTGATCATGGGACCAGATCAACCGCCCTTTTATGGGCATCACTGACCATGGGACCAGATCAACCGCCCTTTTATGGGCATCACTGACCATGGGACCAGATCAACCGCCCTTTTATGGGCATCACTGACCATGGGACCAGATCAACCGCCCTTTTATTGGCATCGCTGACCATGGGACCAGATCAACCGCCCTTTTATGGGTATCTCTGACCGTGGGACCAGATCAACCACCCTTGAATGGGCATCACTGACAATGGGACCAGATCAACCGCCCTTTTATGGGCATCACTGACCATGGGACCAGATCAATCGCCCTTTTATGGGCATCACTGACCATGGGACCAGATCAACCGCCCTTTTATGGGCATCACTGACCATGGGACCAGATCAACCGCCCTTTTATGGACATCACTGACCGTGGGACTAGATCAACCGGCCTTTTATGGGTATCTCTGACCGTGGGACCAGATCAACAACCCTTGAATGGGCTTCACTGACCATGGGGATAGATCAACCACCCTTGTATGGGCATCGCTGACCATGGGACCAGATCAACCGCCCTTTTATGGGCATCACTGACCATGGGACCAGATTAACCACCCTTTTATGGGCATCACTGACCATGGAACCAGATCAACCGCCCTTTATAGGCATCACTGACCATGGGACTAGATCAACCGCCCTTTTATTGGCATCGCTGACCGTGGGACCAGATCAACCACCCTTGAATGGGCATCACTGACAATGGGGCCAGATCAACCACACTTGTATGGGCATCGCTGACCATGGGACAAGATCAACCGCCCTTTTATGGGCATCACTGACCATGGGACCAGATCAACCACCCTTTTATGGGCATCACTGCCCATGGGACCAGATCAACCGCCCATTTATGGGCATAACTGCCCATGGGATCAGATCAACCGCCCTTTATAGGCAGCACAGACCGTGGGACCAGATCAACCACCCTTTTATGAGCATCACTGACCGTGGGACCAGATTAACCACCCTTGAATGGGCATCACTGACCATGGGACCAGATCAACCGCCCTTTTATGGGCATCACTGACCATGGGACAAGATCAACCGCCCTTTTATGGGCATCACTGACCATGGGACCAGATCAACCGCCCATTCATGGGCATCACTGACCATGGGACCAGATCAACCGCCCTTTTATGGGCATCGCTGACCATGGGACCAGATCAACCGCCCTTTTATGCGTATCTCTGACCGTGGGACCAGATCAACCACCCTTGAATGGGCATCTCTGACCATGGGACCAGATCAACCGCCCTTTTATGGGCATCACTGACCATGGGACCAGATTAACCGCCCTTTTATGGGCATCACTGACCATGGGACCAGAACAACCGTCCCTTATAGGCATCACTGACCATGGGACTAGATCAACCGCCCTTTTATGGGCATCGCTGACCGTGGGACCAGATCAACCACCCTTTTATGGCATCACTGACCATTGGACAAGATCAACCGCCCTTTATAGGCATCCCTGACCATGGGACTAGATCAACCGCCCTTTTATTGGCGTCGCTGACCGTGGGACCAGATCAACCACCCTTGAATGGGCATCACTGACCATGGGGCCAGATCAACCACCCTTGTATGGGCATCGCTGACCATGGGACCAGATCAACCGCCCTTTTATGGGCATCACTGACCATGGGACCAGATCAACCACCCTTATATGGGCATCACTGCCCATGGGACCAGATCAACCACCCATTTATGGGCATAACTGCCCATGGGACCAGATCAACCGCCCTTTATAGGCATCACTGACCGTGGGACCAGATCAACCACTCTTTTATGGGCATCACTGCCCGTGGGACCAGATCAACCACCCTTGAATGGGCATCACTGACCATGGGACCAGATCAACCGCCCTTTTATGGGCATCGCTGACCATGGGACCAGATCAACCGCCCTTTTATGGGCATCACTGACCATGGGACCAGATCAACCGCCCTTTTATGGGCATCACTGACCATGGGACCAGATCAACCGCCCTTTTATGGGCATCGCTGACCATGGGACCAGATCAACCGCCCTTTTATGGGTATCTCTGACCGTGGGACCAGATCAACCACCCTTGAATGGGCATCACTGACAATGACACCAGATCAACCGCCCTTTTATGGGCATCACTGACCATGGGACCAGATCAATCGCCCTTTTATGGGCATCACTGACCATGGGACCAGATCAACCGCCCTTTTATGGGCATCACTGACCATGGGACCAGATCAACCGCCCTTTAATGGACATCACTGACCGTGGGACTAGATCAACCGCCCTTTTATGGGTATCTCTGACCGTGGGACCAGATCAACCACCCTTGAATGGGCATCACTGACCATGGGACCAAATCAACCGCCCTTTTATGGCCATAACTGCCCATGGGACCAGATCAACCCCCCTTTATAGGCATCACTGACCGTGGGACAAGATCAACCGCCCTTTTATGGGTATCTCTGACCGTGGGACCAGATCAACCACCCTTGAATGGGCATCACTGACCATGGGACCAGATCAACCGCCCTATTATGGGCATCACTGACCATGGGACCAGATCAACCGCCCTTTCATGGGCATAACTGCCCATGGGACCAGATCAACCACCCCTTTATGGGCATAACTGGCCATGGGACCAGATCAACCGCCCTTTCATGGGCATCACTGACCATGGGACCAGATCAACCGCCCTTTTATGGGCATCGCTGACCATGGGACCAGATCAACCGCCCTTTTATGGGTATCTCTGACCGTGGGACCAGATCAACCACCCTTGAATGGGCATCTCTGACCATGGGACCAGATCAACCGCCCTTTTATGGGCATCACTGACCATGGGACCAGATTAACCGCCCTTTTATGGGCATCACTGACCATGGGACCAGAACAACCGTCCCTTATAGGCATCACTGACCATGGGACTAGATCAACCGCCTTTTTATGGGCATCGCTGACCGTGGGACCAGATCAACCACCCTTTTATGGCATCACTGACCATGGGACCAGATCAACCGCACTTTATAGGCATCACTGACCATGGGACTAGATCAACCGCCCTTTTATTGGCATCGCTGACCGTGGGACCAGATCAACCACCCTTGAATGGGCATCACTGACCATGGGGCCAGATCAACCACCCTTGTATGGGCATCGCTGACCAAGGGACCAGATCAACCGCCCTTTTATGGGCATCACAAACCATGGGACCAGATCAACCACCCTTATATGGGCATCACTGCCCATGGGACCAGATCAACCACCCATTTATGGGCATAACTGCCCATGGGACCAGATCAACCGCCCTCTATAGGCATCACTGACCGTGGGACCAGATCAACCACCCTTTTATGGGCATCACTGCCCGTGGGACCAGATCAACCACCCTTGAATGGGTATCACTGACCATGGGACCAGATCAACCGCCCTTTTATGGGCATCACTGACCATGGGACCAGATCAACCGCCCTTTTATGGGCATCACTGACCATGGGACCAGATCAACCGCCCTTTTATGGGCATCACTGACCATGGGACCAGATCAACCGCCCTTTTATGGGCATCGCTGACCATGGGACCAGATCAACCGCCCTTTTATGGGTATCTCTGACCGTGGGACCAGATCAACCACCCTTGAATGGGCATCACTGACAATGGGACCAGATCAACCGCCCTTTTATGGGCATCACTGACCATGGGACCAGATCAATCGCCCTTTTATGGGCATCACTGACCATGGGACCTGATCAACCGCCCTTTTATGGGCATCACTGACCATGGGACCAGAATAACCGCCCTTTTATGGGCATCACTGACCATGGGACCAGATCAACCGTCCCTTATAGGCATCACTGACCATGGGACTAGATCAATCGCCCTTTTATGGGCATCGCTGACCGTGGGAACAGATCAACCACCCTTTTATGGCATCACTGACCATGGGACCAGATCAACCGCCCTTTATAGGCATCACTGACCATGGGACTAGATCAACCGCCCTTTCATTGGCGTCGCTGACCGTGGGACCAGATCAACCACCCTTGAATGGGCATCACTGACCATGGGGCCAGATCAACCACCCTTGTATGGGCATCGCTGACCATGGGACCAGATCAACCGCCCTTTTATGGGCATCACTGACCATGGGACCAGATCAACCACCCTTATATGGGCATCACTGCCCATGGGACCAGATCAACCACCCATTTATGGGCATAACTGCCCATGGGACCAGATCAACCGCCCCTTATAGGCATCACTGACCGTGGGACCAGATCAACCACTCTTTTATGGGCATCACTGCCCGTGGGACCAGATCAACCACCCTTGAATGGGCATCACTGACCATGGGACCAGATCAACCACCATTTTATGGGCATCACTGACCATGGGACCAGATCAACCGCCATTTTATGGGCATCACTGACCATGGGACCAGATCAACCGCCCTTTTATGGGCATCACTGACCATGGGACCAGATCAACCGCCCTTTTATGGGCATCGCTGACCATGGGACCAGATCAACCGCCCTTTTATGGGTATCTCTGACCGTGGGACCAGATCAACCACCCTTGAATGGGCATCACTGACAATGGCACCAGATCAACCGCCCTTTTATGGGCATCACTGACCATGGGACCAGATCAATCGCCCTTTTATGGGCATCACTGACCATGGGACCAGATCAACCGCCCTTTTATGGGCATCACTGACCATGGGACCAGATCAACCGCCCTTTTATGGACATCACTGACCGTGGGACTAGATCAACCGCCCTTTTATGGGTATCTCTGACCGTGGGACCAGATCAACCACCCTTGAATGGGCATCACTGACCATGGGACCAAATCAACCGCCCTTTTATGGCCATAACTGCCCATGGGACCAGATCAACCCCCCTTTATTGGCATCACTGACCGTGGGACAAGATCAACCGCCCTTTTATGGGTATCTCTGACCGTGGGACCAGATCAACCACCCTTGAATGGGCATCACTGACCATGGGACCAGATCAACCGCCCTTTTATGGGCATCACTGACCATGGGACCAGATCAACCGCCCTTTCATGGGCATAACTGCCCATGGGACCAGATCAACCACCCCTTTATGGGCATAACTGGCCATGGGACCAGATCAACCTACCTTTTATGGGCATAACTGGCCATGGGACCAGATCAACCGCCCTTTTATGGGCATCACTGACCATGGGACCAGATCAACCGCCCTTTTATGGGCATCACTGACCATGGGACCAGATCAACCACCCTTTTATGGGCATCGCTGACCGTGGGACCAGATCAACCGCCCTTTATGGGCATCACTGACCGTGGGACCAGATCAACCACACTTTTATGGGCATCACTGACCATGGGACCAGATCAACCGCCCTTTATAAGCATCACTGACCGTGGGACCAGATCAACCGCCCTTTATAGGCATCACTGCCCATGGGACCAGATCAACCGCCCTTTTATGGGCATAACTGGCCATGGGACCAGATCAACCACCCTTTTATGGGCATCGCTGACCGTGGGGCCAGATCAACCGCCCTTTATAGGCATCACTGACCATGGGACCAGATCAACCGCCCTTTTATGGGCATCGCTGACCATGGGACCAGATCAACCGCCCTTTTATGGGCATCACTGACCATGGGACCAGATCAACCGCCCTTTTATGGGCATAACTGGCCATGGGACCAGATCAACCACCCTTTTATGGGCATCGCTGACCGTGGGACCAGATCAACCGCCCTTTATAGGCATCACTGACCGTGGGACCAGATCAACCACTTTTTTATGGGCATCACTGACCATGGGACCAGATCAACCGCCCTTTATAAGCATCACTGACCGTGGGACCAGATCAACCGCCCTTTATAGGCATCACTGCCCATGGGACCAGATCAACCGCCCTTTTATGGGCATAACTGGCCATGGGACCAGATCAACCACCCTTTTATGGGCATCACTGACCGTGGGACCAGATCAACCACCCTTGAATGGGCATCACTGACCATGGGACCAGATCAACCGCCCTTTTATGTGCATCACTGACCATGGGCCAAGATCAACCGCCCTTTTATGGGCATCACTGACCATGGGACCAGATCAACCGCCCTTTCATGGGCATCACTGACCATGGGACCAGATCAACCGCCCTTTTATGGGCATCGCTGACCATGGGACCAGATCATCCGCCCTTTTATGGGTATCTCTGACCGTGGGACCAGATCAACCACCCTTTTATGGCATCACTGACCATGGGACCAGATCAACCGCCCTTTATAGGCATCACTGACCATGGGACTAGATCAACCGCCCTTTTATTGGCATCGCTGGCCGTGGGACCAGATCAACCACCCTTGAATGGGCATCACTGACCATGGGGCCAGATCAACCACCCTTGTATGGGCATCGCTGACCATGGGACAAGATCAACCGCCCTTTTATGGGCATCACAAACCATGTGACCAGATCAACCACCCTTATATGGGCATCACTGCCCATGGGACCAGATCAACCACCCATTTATGGGCATAACTGCCCATGGGACCAGATCAACCGCCCTCTATAGGCATCACTGACCGTGGGACCAGATCAACCACTCTTTTATGGGCATCACTGCCCGTGGGACCAGATCAACCACCCTTGAATGGGTATCACTGACCATGGGACCAGATCAACCGCCCTTTTATGGGCATCACTGACCATGGGACCAGATCAACCGCCCTTTTATGGGCATCACTGACCATGGGACCAGATCAACAGCCCTTTTATGGGCATCACTGACCATGGGACCAGATCAACCGCCCTTTTATGGGCATCGCTGACCATGGGACCATATCAACCGCCCTTTTATGGGTATCTCTGACCGTGGGACCAGATCAACCACCCTTGAATGGGCATCACTGACAATGGGACCAGATCAACCGCCCTTTTATGGGCATCACTGACCATGGGACCAGATCAATCGCCCTTTTATGGGCATCACTGACCATGGGACCAGATCAACCGCCCTTTTATGGGCATCACTGACCATGGGACCAGATCAACCGCCCTTTTATGGACATCACTGACCGTGGGACTAGATCAACCGCCCTTTTATGGGTATCTCTGACCGTGGGACCAGATCAACCACCCTTGAATGGGCATCACTGACCATGGGGATAGATCAACCACCCTTGTATGGGCATCGCTGACCATGGGACCAGATCAACCGCCCTTTTATGGGCATCACTGGCCATGGGACCAGATTAACCACCCTTTTATGGGCATCACTGACCATGGGACCAGATCAACCGCCCTTTATAGGCATCACTGACCATGGGACTAGATCAACCGCCCTTTTATTGGCATCGCTGACCGTGGGACCAGATCAACCACCCTTGAATGGGCATCACTGACCATGGGGCCAGATCAACCACCCTTGTATGGGCATCGCTGACCATGGGACCAGATCAACCTCCCTTTTATGGGCATCACTGACCATGGGACCAGATGAACCACCCTTTTATGGGCATCACTGCCCATGGGACCAGATCAACCGCCCATTTATGGGCATAACTGCCCATGGGATCAGATCAACCGCCCTTTATAGGCATCACTGACCGTGGGATCAGATCAACCACCCTTTTATGGGCATCACTGACCGTGGGACCAGATCAACCACCCTTGAATGGGCATCACTGACCATGGGACCAGATCAACCGCCATTTTATGGGCATCACTGACCATGGGACAAGATCAACCGCCCATTTATGGGCATCACTGACCATGGGACCAGATCAACCGCCCATTCATGGGCATCACTGACCATGGGACCAGATCAACCGCTCTTTTATGGGCATCACTGACCATGGGACCAGATCAACCGCCCTTTCATGGGCATAACTGCCCATGGGACCAGATCAACCACCCCTTTATGGGCATAACTGGCCATGGGACCAGATCAACCTACCTTTTATGGGCATAACTGGCCATGGGACCAGATCAACCGCCCTTTTATGGGCATCACTGACCATGGGACCAGATCAACCGCCCTTTTATGGGCATCACTGACCATGGGACCAGATCAACCGCCCTTTTATGGGCATAACTGGCCATGGGACCAGATCAACCACCCTTTTATGGGCATCGCTGACCGTGGGACCAGATCAACCGCCCTTTATAGGCATCACTGACCGTGGGACCAGATCAACCACACTTTTATGGGCATCTTTGACCATGGGACCAGATCAACCGCCCTTTATAAGCATCACTGACCGTGGGACCAGATCAACCGCCCTTTATAGGCATCACTGCCCATGGGACCAGATCAACCGCCCTTTTATGGGCATAACTGGCCATGGGACCAGTTCAACCACCCTTTTATGGGCATCGCTGACCGTGGGGCCAGATCAACCGCCCTTTATAGGCATCACTGACCATGGGACCAGATCAACCGCCCTTTTATGGGCATCGCTGACCATGGGACCAGATCAACCGCCCTTTTATGGGCATCACTGACCATGGGACCAGATCAACCGCCCTTTTATGGGCATAACTGGCCATGGGACCAGATCAACCACCCTTTTATGGGCATCGCTGACCGTGGGACCAGATCAACCGCCCTTTATAGGCATCACTGACCGTGGGACCAGATCAACCACTTTTTTATGGGCATCACTGACTATGGGACCAGATTAACCGCCCTTTATAAGCATCACTGACCGTGGGACCAGATCAACCGCCCTTTATAGGCATCACTGCCCATGGGACCAGATCAACCGCCCTTTTATGGGCATAACTGGCCATGGGACCAGATCAACCACCCTTTTATGGGCATCACTGACCGTGGGACCAGATCAACCACCCTTGAATGGGCATCACTGACCATGGGACCAGATCAACCGCCCTTTTATGTGCATCACTGACCATGGGACAAGATCAACCGCCCTTTTATGGGCATCACTGACCATGGGACCAGATCAACCGCCCTTTCATGGGCATCACTGACCATGGGACCAGATCAACCGCCCTTTTATGGGCATCGCTGACCATGGGACCAGATCATCCGCCCTTTTATGGGTATCTCTGACCGTGGGACCAGATCAACCACCCTTGAATGGGCATCTCTGACCATGGGACCAGATACACCGCCCTTTTATGGGCATCACTGACCATGGGACCAGATTAACCGCCCTTTTATGGGCATCACTGACCATGGGACCAGAACAACCGTCCCTTATAGGCATCACTGACCATGGGACTAGATCAACCGCCTTTTTATGGGCATCGCTGACCGTGGGACCAGATCAACCACCCTTTTATGGCATCACTGACCATGGGACCAGATCAACCGCCCTTTATAGGCATCACTGACCATGGGACTAGATCAACCGCCCTTTTATTGGCATCGCTGACCGTGGGACCAGATCAACCACCCTTGAATGGGCATCACTGACCATGGGGCCAGATCAACCACCCTTGTATGGGCATCGCTGACCATGGGACCAGATCAACCACCCTTTTATGGGCATCACAAACCATGGGACCAGATCAACCACCCTTATATGGGCATCACTGCCCATGGGACCAGATCAACCACCCATTTATGGGCATAACTGCCCATGGGACCAGATCAACCGCCCTCTATAGGCATCACTGACCGTGGGACCAGATCAACCACTCTTTTATGGGCATCACTGCCCGTGGGACCAGATCAACCACCCTTGAATGGGTATCACTGACCATGGGACCAGATCAACCGCCCTTTTATGGGCATCACTGACCATGGGACCAGATCAACCGCCCTTTTATGGGCATCACTGACCATGGGACCAGATCAACAACCCTTTTATGGGCATCACTGACCATGGGACCAGATCAACCGCCCTTTTATGGGCATCGCTGACCATGGGACCAGATCAACCGCCTTTTTATGGGTATCTCTGACCGTGGGACCAGATCAACCACCCTTGAATGGGCATCACTGACAATGGGACCAGATCAACCGCCCTTTTATGGGCATCACTGACCATGGGACCAGATCAATCGCCCTTTTATGGGCATCACTGACCATGGGACCAGATCAACCGCCCTTTTATGGGCATCACTGACCATGGGACCAGATCAACCGCCCTTTTATGGACATCACTGACCGTGGGACTAGATCAACCGCCCTTTTATGGGTATCTCTGACCGTGGGACCAGATCAACCACCCTTGAATGGGCATCACTGACCATGGGGATAGATCAACCACCCTTGTATGGGCATCGCTGACCATGGGACCAGATCAACCGCCCTTTTATGGGCATCACTGACCATGGGACCAGATTAACCACCCTTTTATGGGCATCACTGACCATGGGACCAGATCAACCGCCCTTTATAGGCATCACTGACCATGGGACTAGATCAACCGCCCTTTTATTGGCATCGCTGACCGTGGGACCAGATCAACCACCCTTGAATGGGCATCACTGACCATGGGGCCAGATCAACCACCCTTGTATGGGCATCGCTGACCATGGGACCAGATCAACCTCCCTTTTATGGGCATCACTGACCATGGGACCAGATGAACCACCCTTTTATGGGCATCACTGCCCATGGGACCAGATTAACCGCCCATTTATGGGCATAACTGCCCATGGGATCAGATCAACCGCCCTTTATAGGCATCACTGACCGTGGGACCAGATCAACCACCCTTTTATGGGCATCACTGACCGTGGGACCAGATCAACCACCCTTGAATGGGCATCACTGACCATGGGACCAGATCAACCGCCATTTTATGGGCATCACTGACCATGGGACAAGATCAACCGCCCATTTATGGGCATCACTGACCATGGGACCAGATCAACCGCCCATTCATGGGCATCACTGACCATGGGACCAGATCAACCGCTCTTTTATGGGCATCACTGACCATGGGACCAGATCAACCGCCCTTTCATGGGCATAACTGCCCATGGGACCAGATCAACCACCCCTTTATGGGCATAACTGGCCATGGGACCAGATCAACCTACCTTTTATGGGCATAACTGGCCATGGGACCAGATCAACCGCCCTTTTATGGGCATCACTGACCATGGGACCAGATCAACCGCCCTTTTATGGGCATCACTGACCATGGGACCAGATCAACCGCCCTTTTATGGGCATAACTGGCCATGGGACCAGATCAACCACCCTTTTATGGGCATCGCTGACCGTGGGACCAGATCAACCGCCCTTTATAGGCATCACTGACCGTGGGACCAGATCAACCACACTTTTATGGGCATCTTTGACCATGGGACCAGATCAACCGCCCTTTATAAGCATCACTGACCGTGGGACCAGATCAACCGCCCTTTATAGGCATCACTGCCCATGGGACCAGATCAACCGCCCTTTTATGGGCATAACTGGCCATGGGACCAGTTCAACCACCCTTTTATGGGCATCGCTGACCGTGGGGCCAGATCAACCGCCCTTTATAGGCATCACTGACCATGGGACCAGATCAACCGCCCTTTTATGGGCATCGCTGACCATGGGACCAGATCAACCGCCCTTTTATGGGCATCACTGACCATGGGACCAGATCAACCGCCCTTTTATGGGCATAACTGGCCATGGGACCAGATCAACCACCCTTGTATGGGCATCGCTGACCGTGGGACCAGATCAACCGCCCTTTATAGGCATCACTGACCGTGGGACCAGATCAACCACTTTTTTATGGGCATCACTGACCATGGGACCAGATCAACCGCCCTTTATAAGCATCACTGACCGTGGGACCAGATCAACCGCCCTTTATAGGCATCACTGCCCATGTGACCAGATCAACCGCCCTTTTATGGGCATAACTGGCCATGGGACCAGATCAACCACCCTTTTATGGGCATCACTGACCGTGGGACCAGATCAACCACCCTTGAATGGGCATCACTGACCATGGGACCAGATCAACCGCCCTTTTATGTGCATCACTGACCATGGGACAAGATCAACCGCCCTTTTATGGGCATCACTGACCATGGGACCAGATCAACCGCCCTTTCATGGACATCACTGACCATGGGACCAGATCAACCGCCCTTTTATGGGCATCGCTGACCATGGGACCAGATCATCCGCCCTTTTATGGGTATCTCTGACCGTGGGACCAGATCAACCACCCTTGAATGGGCATCTCTGACCATGGGACCAGATCAACCGCCCTTTTATGGGCATCACTGACCATGGACCAGATTAACCGCCCTTTTATGGGCATCACTGACCATGGGACCAGAACAACCGTCCCTTATAGGCATCACTGACCATGGGACTAGATCAACCGCCTTTTTATGGGCATCGCTGACCGTGGGACCAGATCAACCACCCTTTTATGGCATCACTGACCATGGGACCAGATCAACCGCCCTTTATAGGCATCACTGACCATGGGACTAGATCAACCGCCCTTTATTGGCATCGCTGACCGTGGGACCAGATCAACCACCTTGAATGGGCATCACTGACCATGGGGCCAGATCAACCACCCTTGTATGGGCATCGCTGACCATGGGACCAGATCAACCGCCCTTTTATGGGCATCACAAACCATGGGACCAGATCAACCACCCTTATATGGGCATCACTGCCCATGGGGACCAGATCAACCACCCATTTATGGGCATAACTGCCCATGGGACCAGATCAACCGCCCTCTATAGGCATCACTGACCGTGGGACCAGATCAACCACTCTTTTATGGGCATCACTGCCCGTGGACCAGATCAACCACCCTTGAATGGGTATCACTGACCATGGGACCAGATCAACCGCCCTTTTATGGGCATCACTGACCATGGGACCAGATCAACCGCCCTTTTATGGGCATCACTGACCATGGGACCAGATCAACAGCCCTTTTATGGGCATCACTGACCATGGGACCAGATCAACCGCCCTTTTATGGGCATCGCTGACCATGGGACCAGATCAACCGCCTTTTTATGGGTATCTCTGACCGTGGGACCAGATCAACCACCCTTGAATGGGCATCACTGACAATGGGACCAGATCAACCGCCCTTTTATGGGCATCACTGACCATGGGACCAGATCAATCGCCCTTTTATGGGCATCACTGACAATGGGACCAGATCAACCGCCCTTTTATGGGCATCACTGATCATGGGACCAGATCAACCGCCCTTTTATGGACATCACTGACGTGGGACTAGATCAACCGCCCTTTTTTATGGGTATCTCTGACCGTGGGACCAGATCAACCACCCTTGAATGGGCATCACTGACCATGGGGATAGATCAACCACCCTTGTATGGGCATCGCTGACCATGGGACCAGATCAACCGCCCTTTTATGGGCATCACTGACCATGGGACCAGATTAACCACCCTTTTATGGGCATCACTGACCATGGGACCAGATCAACCGCCCTTTATAGGCATCACTGACCATGGGACTAGATCAACCACCCTTTTATTGGCATCGCTGACCGTGGGACCAGATCAACCACCCTTGAATGGGCATCACTGACCATGGGGCCAGATCAACCACCCTTTGTATGGCATCGCTGACCATGGGACCAGATCAACCTCCCTTTTATGGGCATCACTGACCATGGGACCAGATGAACCACCCTTTTATGGGCATCACTGCCCATGGGACCAGATCAACCGCCCATTTATGGGCATAACTGCCCATCGGATCAGATCAACCACCCTTTATAGGCATCACTGACCGTGGGACCAGATCGACCACCCTTTTATGGGCATCACTGACCGTGGGACCAGATCAACCACCCTTGAATGGGACATCACTGACCCATGGGACCAGATCAACCGCCCTTTTATGGGCATCACTGACCATGGGACAAGATCAACCGCCCTTTTATGGGCATCACTGACCATGGGACCAGATCAACCGCCCATTCATGGGCATCACTGACCATGGGACCAGATCAACCGCCCTTTTATGGGCATCGCTGACCATGGGACCAGATCAACCGCCCTTTTATGCGTATCTCTGACCGTGGGACCAGATCAACCACCCTTGAATGGGCATCTCTGACCATGGGACCAGATCAACCGCCCTTTTATGGGCATCACTGACCATGGGACCAGATTAACCGCCCTTTTATGGGCATCACTGACCATGGGACCAGAACAACCGTCCCTTATAGGCATCACTGACCATGGGACTAGATCAGCCCCCCTTTTATGGGCATCGCTGACCGTGGGACCAGATCAACCACACTTTTATGGCATCACTGACCATGGGACCAGATCAACCGCCCTTTATAGGCATCACTGACCATGGGACTAGATCAACCGCCCTTTTATTGGCATCGCTGACCGTGGGACCAGATCAACCACCCTTGAATGGGCATCACTGACCATGGGGCCAGATCAACCACCCTTGTATGGGCATCGCTGACCATGGGACCAGATCAACCGCCCTTTTATGGGCATCACTGACCATGGGACCAGATCAACCACCCTTATATGGGCATCACTGCCCATGGGACCAGATCAACCACCCATTTATGGGCATAACTGCCCATGGGACCAGATCAACCGCCCTTTATAGGCATCACTGACCGTGGGACCAGATCAACCACTCTTTTATGGGCATCACTGCCCGTGGGACCAGATCAACCACCCTTGAATGGGCATCACTGACCATGGGACCAGATCAACCGCCCTTTTATGGGCATCACTGACCATGGGACCAGATCAACCGCCCTTTTATGGGCATCACTGACCATGGGACCAGATCAACCGCCCTTTTATGGGCATCACTGACCATGGGACCAGATCAACCGCCCTTGTATGGGCATCGCTGACCATGGGACCAGATCAACCGCCCTTTTATGGGCATCACAAACCATGGGACCAGATCAACCACCCTTATATGGGCATCACTGCCCATGGGACCAGATCAACCACCCATTTATGGGCATAACTGCCCATGGGACCAGATCAACCGCCCTCTATAGGCATCACTGACCGTGGGACCAGATCAACCACTCTTTAATGGGCATCACTGCCCGTGGGACCAGATCAACCACCCTTGAATGGGTATCATTGACCATGGGACCAGATCAACCGCCCTTTTATGGGCATCACTGACCATGGGACCAGATCAACCGCCCTTTTATGGGCATCACTGACCATGGGACCAGATCAACAGCCCTTTTATGGGCATCACTGACCATGGGACCAGATCAACCGCCCTTTTATGGGCATCGCTGACCATGGGACCAGATCAACCGCCCTTTTATGGGTATCTCTGACAGTGGGACCAGATCAACCACCCTTGAATGGGCATCACTGACAATGGGACCAGATCAACCGCCCTTTTATGGGCATCACTGACCATGGGACCAGATCAATCGCCCTTTTATGGGCATCACTGACCATGGGACCAGATCAACCGCCCTTTTATGGGCATCACTGACCATGGGACCAGATCAACCGCCCTTTTATGGACATCACTGACCGTGGGACTAGATCAACCGCCCTTTTATGGGTATCTCTGACCGTGGGACCAGATCAACCACCCTTGAATGGGCATCACTGGCCATGGGGATAGATCAACCACCTTTGTATGGGCATCGCTGACCATGGGACCAGATCAACCGCCCTTTTCTGGGCATCACTGACCATGGGACCAGATTAACCACACTTTTATGGGCATCACTGTCCATGGGACCAGATCAACCGCCCTTTATAGGCATCACTGACCATGGGACTAGATCAACCGCCCTTTTATTGGCATCGCTGACCGTGGGACCAGATCAACCACCCTTGAATGGGCATCACTGACCATGGGGCCAGATCAACCACCCTTGTATGGGCATCGCTGACCATGGGACCAGATCAACCGCCCTTTTATGGGCATCACTGACCATGGGACCAGATCAACCACCCTTTTATGGGCATCACTGCCCATGGGACCAGATCAACCGCCCATTTATGGGCATAACTGCCCATGGGATCAGATCAACCGCCCTTTATAGGCATCACTGACCGTGGGACCAGATCAACCACCCTTTTATGGGCATCACTGACCGTGGGACCAGATCAACCACCCTTGAATGGGCATCACTGACCAAGGGACCAGATCAACCGCCCTTTTATGGGCATCACTGACCATGGGACAAGATCAACCGCCCTTTTATGGGCATCACTGACCATGGGACCAGATCAACCGCCCATTCATGGGCATCACTGACCATGGGACCAGATCAACCGCCCTTTTATGGGCATCGCTGACCATGGGACCAGATCAACCGCCCTTTTATGGACATCACTGACCGTGGGACTAGATCAACCGCCCTTTTATGGGTATCTCTGACCGTGGGACCAGATCAACCACCCTTGAATGGGCATCACTGACCATGGGGATAGATCAACCACCCTTGTATGGGCATCGCTGACCATGGGACCAGATCAACCGCCCTTTTATGGGCATCACTGGCTATGGGACCAGATTAACCACCCTTTTATGGGCATCACTGACCATGGGACCAGATCAACCGCCCTTTATAGGCATCACTGACCATGGGACTAGATCAACCGCCCTTTTATTGGCATCGCTGACCGTGGGACCAGATCAACCACCCTTGAATGGGCATCACTGACCATGGGGCCAGATCAACCACCCTTGTATGGGCATCGCTGACCATGGGACCAGATCAACCTCCCTTTTATGGGCATCACTGACCATGGGACCAGATGAACCACCCTTTTATGGGCATCACTGCCCATGGGACCAGATCAACCGCCCATTTATGGGCATAACTGCCCATGGGATCAGATCAACCGCCCTTTATAGGCATCACTGACCGTGGGACCAGATCAACCACCCTTTTATGGGCATCACTGACCGTGGGACCAGATCAACCACCCTTGAATGGGCATCACTGATCATGGGACCAGATCAACCGCCATTTTATGGGCATCACTGACCATGGGACAAGATCAACCGCCCATTTATGGGCATCACTGACCATGGGACCAGATCAACCGCCCATTCATGGGCATCACTGACCATGGGACCAGATCAACCGCTCTTTTATGGGCATCACTGACCATGGGACCAGATCAACCGCCCTTTCATGGGCATAACTGCCCATGGGACCAGATCAACCACCCCTTTATGGGCATAACTGGCCATGGGACCAGATCAACCTACCTTTTATGGGCATAACTGGCCATGGGACCAGATCAACCGCCCTTTTATGGGCATCACTGACCATGGGACCAGATCAACCGCCCTTTTATGGGCATCACTGACCATGGGACCAGATCAACCGCCCCTTTAAGGGCATAACTGGCCATGGGACCAGATCAACCACCCTTTTATGGGCATCGCTGACCGTGGGACCAGATCAACCGCCCTTTATAGGCATCACTGACCGTGGGACCAGATCAACCACACTTTTATGGGCATCTTTGACCATGGGACCAGATCAACCGCCCTTTATAAGCATCACTGACCGTGGGACCAGATCAACCGCCCTTTATAGGCATCACTGCCCATGGGACCAGATCAACCGCCCTTTTATGGGCATAACTGGCCATGGGACCAGTTCAACCACCCTTTTATGGGCATCGCTGACCGTGGGGCCAGATCAACCGCCCTTTATAGGCATCACTGACCATGGGACCAGATCAACCGCCCTTTTATGGGCATCGCTGACCATGGGACCAGATCAACCGCCCTTTTATGGGCATCACTGACCATGGGACCAGATCAACCGCCCTTTTATGGGCATAACTGGCCATGGGACCAGATCAACCACCCTTTTATGGGCATCGCTGACCGTGGGACCAGATCAACCGCCCTTTATAGGCATCACTGACCGTGGGACCAGATCAACCACTTTTTTATGGGCATCACTGACCATGGGACCAGATCAACCGCCCTTTATAAGCATCACTGACCGTGGGACCAGATCAACCGCCCTTTATAGGCATCACTGCCCATGGGACCAGATCAACCGCCCTTTTATGGGCATAACTGGCCATGGGACCAGATCAACCACCCTTTTATGGGCATCACTGACCGTGGGACCAGATCAACCACCCTTGAATGGGCATCACTGACCATGGGACCAGATCAACCGCCCTTTTATGTGCATCACTGACCATGGGACAAGATCAACCGCCCTTTTATGGGCATCACTGACCATGGGACCAGATCAACCGCCCTTTCATGGGCATCACTGACCATGGGACCAGATCAACCGCCCTTTTATGGGCATCGCTGACCATGGGACCAGATCATCCGCCCTTTTATGGGTATCTCTGACCGTGGGACCAGATCAACCACCCTTGAATGGGCATCTCTGACCATGGGACCAGATCAACCGCCCTTTTATGGGCATCACTGACCATGGGACCAGATTAACCGCCCTTTTATGGGCATCACTGACCATGGGACCAGAACAACCGTCCCTTATAGGCATCACTGACCATGGGACTAGATCAACCGCCTTTTTATGGGCATCGCTGACCGTGGGACCAGATCAACCAACCTTTTATGGCATCACTGACCATGGGACCAGATCAACCGCCCTTTATAGGCATCACTGACCATGGGACTAGATCAACCGCCCTTTTATTGGCATCGCTGACCGTGGGACCAGATCAACCACCCTTGAATGGGCATCACTGACCATGGGGCCAGATCAACCACCCTTGTATGGGCATCGCTGACCATGGGACCAGATCAACCACCCTTTTATGGGCATCACAAACCATGGGACCAGATCAACCACCCTTATATGGGCATCACTGCCCATGGGACCAGATCAACCACCCATTTATGGGCATAACTGCCCATGGGACCAGATCAACCGCCCTCTATAGGCATCACTGACCGTGGGACCAGATCAACCACTCTTTTATGGGCATCACTGCCCGTGGGACCAGATCAACCACCCTTGAATGGGTATCACTGACCATGGGACCAGATCAACCGCCCTTTTATGGGCATCACTGACCATGGGACCAGATCAACCGCCCTTTTATGGGCATCACTGACCATGGGACCAGATCAACAACCCTTTTATGGGCATCACTGACCATGGGACCAGATCAACCGCCCTTTTATGGGCATCGCTGACCATGGGACCAGATCAACCGCCTTTTTATGGGTATCTCTGACCGTGGGACCAGATCAACCACCCTTGAATGGGCATCACTGACAATGGGACCAGATCAACCGCCCTTTTATGGGCATCACTGACCATGGGACCAGATCAATCGCCCTTTTATGGGCATCACTGACCATGGGACCAGATCAACCGCCCTTTTATGGGCATCACTGACCATGGGACCAGATCAACCGCCCTTTTATGGACATCACTGACCGTGGGACTAGATCAACCGCCCTTTTATGGGTATCTCTGACCGTGGGACCAGATCAACCACCCTTGAATGGGCATCACTGACCATGGGGATAGATCAACCACCCTTGTATGGGCATCGCTGACCATGGACCAGATCAACCGCCCTTTTATGGGCATCACTGACCATGGGACCAGATTAACCACCCTTTTATGGGCATCACTGACCATGGGACCAGATCAACCGCCCTTTATAGGCATCACTGACCATGGGACTAGATCAACCGCCCTTTTATTGGCATCGCTGACCGTGGGACCAGATCAACCACCCTTGAATGGGCATCACTGACCATGGGGCCAGATCAACCACCCTTGTATGGGCATCGCTGACCATGGGACCAGATCAACCTCCCTTTTATGGGCATCACTGACCATGGGACCAGATGAACCACCCTTTTATGGGCATCACTGCCCATGGGACCAGATTAACCGCCCATTTATGGGCATAACTGCCCATGGGATCAGATCAACCGCCCTTTATAGGCATCACTGACCGTGGGACCAGATCAACCACCCTTTTATGGGCATCACTGACCGTGGGACCAGATCAACCACCCTTGAATGGGCATCACTGACCATGGGACCAGATCAACCGCCATTTTATGGGCATCACTGACCATGGGACAAGATCAACCGCCCATTTATGGGCATCACTGACCATGGGACCAGATCAACCGCCCATTCATGGGCATCACTGACCATGGGACCAGATCAACCGCTCTTTTATGGGCATCACTGACCATGGGACCAGATCAACCGCCCTTTCATGGGCATAACTGCCCATGGGACCAGATCAAACACCCCTTTATGGGCATAACTGGCCATGGGACCAGATCAACCTACCTTTTATGGGCATAACTGGCCATGGGACCAGATCAACCGCCCTTTTATGGGCATCACTGACCATGGGACCAGATCAACCGCCCTTTTATGGGCATCACTGACCATGGGACCAGATCAACCGCCCTTTTATGGGCATAACTGGCCATGGGACCAGATCAACCACCCTTTTATGGGCATCGCTGACCGTGGGACCAGATCAACCGCCCTTTATAGGCATCACTGACCGTGGGACCAGATCAACCACACTTTTATGGGCATCTTTGACCATGGGACCAGATCAACCGCCCTTTATAAGCATCACTGACCGTGGGACCAGATCAACCGCCCTTTATAGGCATCACTGCCCATGGGACCAGATCAACCGCCCTTTTATGGGCATAACTGGCCATGGGACCAGTTCAACCACCCTTTTATGGGCATCGCTGACCGTGGGGCCAGATCAACCGCCCTTTATAGGCATCACTGACCATGGGACCAGATCAACCGCCCTTTTATGGGCATCGCTGACCATGGGACCAGATCAACCGCCCTTTTATGGGCATCACTGACCATGGGACCAGATCAACCGCCCTTTTATGGGCATAACTGGCCATGGGACCAGATCAACCACCCTTGTATGGGCATCGCTGACCGTGGGACCAGATCAACCGCCCTTTATAGGCATCACTGACCGTGGGACCAGATCAACCACTTTTTTATGGGCATCACTGACCATGGGACCAGATCAACCGCCCTTTATAAGCATCACTGACCGTGGGACCAGATCAACCGCCCTTTATAGGCATCACTGCCCATGTGACCAGATCAACCGCCCTTTTATGGGCATAACTGGCCATGGGACCAGATCAACCACCCTTTTATGGGCATCACTGACCGTGGGACCAGATCAACCACCCTTGAATGGGCATCACTGACCATGGGACCAGATCAACCGCCCTTTTATGTGCATCACTGACCATGGGACAAGATCAACCGCCCTTTTATGGGCATCACTGACCATGGGACCAGATCAACCGCCCTTTCATGGGCATCACTGACCATGGGACCAGATCAACCGCCCTTTTATGGGCATCGCTGACCATGGGACCAGATCATCCGCCCTTTTATGGGTATCTCTGACCGTGGGACCAGATCAACCACCCTTGAATGGGCATCTCTGACCATGGGACCAGATCAACCGCCCTTTTATGGGCATCACTGACCATGGGACCAGATTAACCGCCCTTTTATGGGCATCACTGACCATGGGACCAGAACAACCGTCCCTTATAGGCATCACTGACCATGGGACTAGATCAACCGCCTTTTTATGGGCATCGCTGACCGTGGGACCAGATCAACCACCCTTTTATGGCATCACTGACCATGGGACCAGATCAACCGCCCTTTATAGGCATCACTGACCATGGGACTAGATCAACCGCCCTTTTATTGGCATCGCTGACCGTGGGACCAGATCAACCACCCTTGAATGGGCATCACTGACCATGGGGCCAGATCAACCACCCTTGTATGGGCATCGCTGACCATGGGACCAGATCAACCGCCCTTTTATGGGCATCACAAACCATGGGACCAGATCAACCACCCTTATATGGGCATCACTGCCCATGGGACCAGATCAACCACCCATTTATGGGCATAACTGCCCATGGGACCAGATCAACCGCCCTCTATAGGCATCACTGACCGTGGGACCAGATCAACCACTCTTTTATGGGCATCACTGCCCGTGGGACCAGATCAACCACCCTTGAATGGGTATCACTGACCATGGGACCAGATCAACCGCCCTTTTATGGGCATCACTGACCATGGGACCAGATCAACCGCCCTTTTATGGGCATCACTGACCATGGGACCAGATCAACAGCCCTTTTATGGGCATCACTGACCATGGGACCAGATCAACCGCCCTTTTATGGGCATCGCTGACCATGGGACCAGATCAACCGCCTTTTTATGGGTATCTCTGACCGTGGGACCAGATCAACCACCCTTGAATGGGCATCACTGACAATGGGACCAGATCAACCGCCCTTTTATGGGCATCACTGACCATGGGGACCAGATCAATCGCCCTTTTATGGGCATCACTGACCATGGGACCAGATCAACCGCCCTTTTATGGGCATCACTGACCATGGGACCAGATCAACCGCCCTTTTATGGACATCACTGACCGTGGGACTAGATCAACCGCCCTTTTATGGGTATCTCTGACCGTGGGACCAGATCAACCACCCTTGAATGGGCATCACTGACCATGGGGATAGATCAACCACCCTTGTATGGGCATCGCTGACCATGGGACCAGATCAACCGCCCTTTTATGGGCATCACTGACCATGGGACCAGATTAACCACCCTTTTATGGGCATCACTGACCATGGGACCAGATCAACCGCCCTTTATAGGCATCACTGACCATGGGACTAGATCAACCACCCTTTTATTGGCATCGCTGACCGTGGGACCAGATCAACCACCCTTGAATGGGCATCACTGACCATGGGGCAAGATCAACCACCCTTGTATGGGCATCGCTGACCATGGGACCAGATCAACCTCCCTTTTATGGGCATCACTGACCATGGGACCAGATGAACCACCCTTTTATGGGCATCACTGCCCATGGGACCAGATCAACCGCCCATTTATGGGCATAACTGCCCATGGGATCAGATCAACCACCCTTTATAGGCATCACTGACCGTGGGACCAGATCGACCACCCTTTTATGGGCATCACTGACCGTGGGACCAGATCAACCACCCTTGAATGGGCATCACTGACCATGGGACCAGATCAACCGCCCTTTTATGGGCATCACTGACCATGGGACAAGATCAACCGCCCTTTTATGGGCATCACTGACCATGGGACCAGATCAACCGCCCATTCATGGGCATCACTGACCATGGGACCAGATCAACCGCCCTTTTATGGGCATCGCTGACCATGGGACCAGATCAACCGCCCTTTTATGCGTATCTCTGACCGTGGGACCAGATCAACCACCCTTGAATGGGCATCTCTGACCATGGGACCAGATCAACCGCCCTTTTATGGGCATCACTGACCATGGGACCAGATTAACCGCCCTTTTATGGGCATCACTGACCATGGGACCAGAACAACCGTCCCTTATAGGCATCACTGACCATGGGACTAGATCAGCCCCCCTTTTATGGGCATCGCTGACCGTGGGACCAGATCAACCACACTTTTATGGCATCACTGACCATGGGACCAGATCAACCGCCCTTTATAGGCATCACTGACCATGGGACTAGATCAACCGCCCTTTTATTGGCATCGCTGACCGTGGGACCAGATCAGCCACCCTTGAATGGGCATCACTGACCATGGGGCCAGATCAACCACCCTTGTATGGGCATCGCTGACCATGGGACCAGATCAACCGCCCTTTTATGGGCATCACTGACCATGGGACCAGATCAACCACCCTTATATGGGCATCACTGCCCATGGGACCAGATCAACCACCCATTTATGGGCATAACTGCCCATGGGACCAGATCAACCGCCCTTTATAGGCATCACTGACCGTGGGACCAGATCAACCACTCTTTTATGGGCATCACTGCCCGTGGGACCAGATCAACCACCCTTGAATGGGCATCACTGACCATGGGACCAGATCAACCGCCCTTTTATGGGCATCACTGACCATGGGACCAGATCAACCGCCCTTTTATGGGCATCACTGACCATGGGACCAGATCAACCGCCCTTTTATGGGCATCACTGACCATGGGACCAGATCAACCGCCCTTGTATGGGCATCGCTGACCATGGGACCAGATCAACCGCCCTTTTATGGGCATCACAAACCATGGGACCAGATCAACCACCCTTATATGGGCATCACTGCCCATGGGACCAGATCAACCACCCATTTATGGGCATAACTGCCCATGGGACCAGATCAACCGCCCTCTATAGGCATCACTGACCGTGGGACCAGATCAACCACTCTTTAATGGGCATCACTGCCCGTGGGACCAGATCAACCACCCTTGAATGGGTATCACTGACCATGGGACCAGATCAACCGCCCTTTTATGGGCATCACTGACCATGGGACCAGATCAACCGCCCTTTTATGGGCATCACTGACCATGGGACCAGATCAACAGCCCTTTTATGGGCATCACTGACCATGGGACCAGATCAACCGCCCTTTTATGGGCATCGCTGACCATGGGACCAGATCAACCGCCCTTTTATGGGTATCTCTGACAGTGGGACCAGATCAACCACCCTTGAATGGGCATCACTGACAATGGGACCAGATCAACCGCCCTTTTATGGGCATCACTGACCATGGGACCAGATCAATCGCCCTTTTATGGGCATCACTGACCATGGGACCAGATCAACCGCCCTTTTATGGGCATCACTGACCATGGGACCAGATCAACCGCCCTTTTATGGACATCACTGACCGTGGGACTAGATCAACCGCCCTTTTATGGGTATCTCTGACCGTGGGACCAGATCAACCACCCTTGAATGGGCATCACTGACCATGGGGATAGATCAACCACCTTTGTATGGGCATCGCTGACCATGGGACCAGATCAACCGCCCTTTTCTGGGCATCACTGACCATGGGACCAGATTAACCACCCTTTTATGGGCATCACTGTCCATGGGACCAGATCAACCGCCCTTTATAGGCATCACTGACCATGGGACTAGATCAACCGCCCTTTTATTGGCATCGCTGACCGTGGGACCAGATCAACCACCCTTGAATGGGCATCACTGACCATGGGGCCAGATCAACCACCCTTGTATGGGCATCGCTGACCATGGGACCAGATCAACCGCCCTTTTATGGGCATCACTGACCATGGGACCAGATCAACCACCCTTTTATGGGCATCACTGCCCATGGGACCAGATCAACCGCCCATTTATGGGCATAACTGCCCATGGGATCAGATCAACCGCCCTTTATAGGCATCACTGACCGTGGGACCAGATCAACCACCCTTTTATGGGCATCACTGACCGTGGGACCAGATCAACCACCCTTGAATGGGCATCACTGACCAAGGGACCAGATCAACCGCCCTTTTATGGGCATCACTGACCATGGGACAAGATCAACCGCCCTTTTATGGGCATCACTGACCATGGGACCAGATCAACCGCCCATTCATGGGCATCACTGACCATGGGACCAGATCAACCGCCCTTTTATGGCCATCGCTGACCATGGGACCAGATCAACCGCCCTTTTATGCGTATCTCTGACCGTGGGACCAGATCAACCACCCTTGAATGGGCATCTCTGACCATGGGACCAGATCAACCGCCCTTTTATGGGCATCACTGACCATGGGACCAGATTAACCGCCCTTTTATGGGCATCACTGACCATGGGACCAGAACAACCGTCCCTTATAGGCATCACTGACCATGGGACTAGATCAGCCGCCCTTTTATGGGCATCGCTGACCGTGGGACCAGATCAACCACCCTTTTATGGCATCACTGACCATGGGACCAGATCAACCGCCCTTTATAGGCATCACTGACCATGGGACTAGATCAACCGCCCTTTTATTGGCATCGATGACCGTGGGACCAGATCAACCACCCTTGAATGGGCATCACTGACCATGGGGCCAGATCAACCACCCTTGTATGGGCATCGCTGACCATGGGACCAGATCAACCGCCCTTTTATGGGCATCACTGACCATGGGACCAGATCAACCACCCTTATATGGGCATCACTGCCCATGGGACCAGATCAACCACCCATTTATGGGCATAACTGCCCATGGGACCAGATCAACCGCCCTTTATAGGCATCACTGACCGTGGGACCAGATCAACCACTCATTTATGGGCATCTTTGCCCGTGGGACCAGATCAACCACCCTTGAATGGGCATCACTGACCATGGGACCAGATCAACCGCCCTTTTATGGGCATCACTGACCATGGGACCAGATCAACCGCCCTTTTATGGGCATCACTGACCATGGGACCAGATCAACCGCCCTTTTATGGGCATCACTGACCATGGGACCAGATCAACCGCCCTTTTATGGGCATCGCTGACCATGGGACCAGATCAACCGCCCTTTTATGGGTATCTCTGACCGTGGGACCAGATCAACCACCCTTGAATGGGCATCACTGACAATGGCACCAGATCAACCGCCTTTTATGGGCATCACTGACCATGGGACCAGATCAATCGCCCTTTTATGGGCATCACTGACCATGGGACCAGATCAACCGCCCTTTTATGGGCATCACTGACCATGGGACCAGATCAACCGCCCTTTTATGGACATCACTGACCGTGGGACTAGATCAACCGCCCTTTTATGGGTATCTCTGACCGTGGGACCAGATCAACCACCCTTGAATGGGCATCATTGACCATGGGACCAAATCAACCGCCCTTTTATGGCCATAACTGCCCATGGGACCAGATCAGCCCCCCTTTATAGGCATCACTGACCGTGGGACAAGATCAACCGCCCTTTTATGGGTATCTCTGACCATGGGACCAGATCAACCACCCTTGAATGGGCATCACTGACCATCGGACCAGATCAACCGCCCTTTTATGAGCATCACTGACCATGGGACCAGATCAACCGCCCTTTCATGGGCATAACTGCCCATGGGACCAGATCAACCACCCCTTTATGGGCATAACTGGCCATGGGACCAGATCAACCTACCTTTTATGGGCATAACTGGCCATGGGACCAGATCAACCGCCCTTTTATGCGTATCTCTGACCGTGGGACCAGATCAACCACCCTTGAATGGGCATCTCTGACCATGGGACCAGATCAACCGCCCTTTTATGGGCATCACTGACCATGGGACCAGATTAACCGCCCTTTTATGGGCATCACTGACCATGGGACAAGATCAACCACCCATTTATGGGCATAACTGCCCATGGGACCAGATCAACCGCCCTCTATAGGCATCACTGACCGTGGGACCAGATCAACCACTCTTTAATGGGCATCACTGCCCGTGGGACCAGATCAACCACTCTTTTATGGGCATCACTGCCCGTGGGACCAGATCAACCACCCTTGAATGGGCATCACTGACCATGGGACCAGATCAACCGCCCTTTTATGGGCATCACTGACCAGTGGACCAGATCAACCGCCCTTTTATGGGCATCACTGACCATGGGACCAGATCAACCGCCCTTTTATGGGCATCACTGACCATGGGACCAGATCAACCGCCCTTGTATGGGCATCGCTGACCATGGGACCAGATCAACCGCCCTTTTATGGGCATCACTAACCATGGGACCAGATCAACCACCCTTATATGGGCTTCACTGCCCATGGGACCAGATCAACCACCCATTTATGGGCATAACTGCCCATGGGACCAGATCAACCGCCCTCTATAGGCATCACTGACCGTGGGACCAGATCAACCACTCTTTAATGGGCATCACTGCCCGTGGGACCAGATCAACCACCCTTGAATGGGTATCACTGACCATGGGACCAGATCAACCGCCCTTTTATGGGCATCACTGACCATGGGACCAGATCAACCGCCCTTTTATGGGCATCACTGACCATGGGACCAGATCAACAGCCCTTTTATGGGCATCACTGACCATGGGACCAAATCAACCGCCCTTTTATGGGCATCGCTGACCATGGGACCAGATCAACCGCCCTTTTATGGGTATCTCTGACCGTGGGACCAGATCAACCACCCTTGAATGGGCATCACTGACAATGGGACCAGATCAACCGCCCTTTTATGGGCATCACTGACCATGGGACCAGATCAATCGCCCTTTTATGGGCATCACTGACCATGGGACCAGATCAACCGCCCTTTTATGGGCATTACTGACCATGGGACCAGATCAACCGCCCTTTTATGGACATCACTGATTGTGGGACTAGATCAACCGCCCTTTTATGGGTATCTCTGACCGTGGGACCAGATCAACCACCCTTGAATGGGCATCACTGACCATGGGGATAGATCAACCACCTTTGTATGGGCATCGCTGACCATGGGACCAGATCAACCGCCCTTTTCTGGGCATCACTGACCATGGGACCAGATTAACCACCCTTTTATGGGCATCACTGTCCATGGGACCAGATCAACCGCCCTTTATAGGCATCACTGACCATGGGACTAGATCAACCGCCCTTTTATTGGCATCGCTGACCGTGGGACCAGATCAACCACCCTTGAATGGGCATCACTGACCATGGGGCCAGATCAACCACCCTTGTATGGGCATCGCTGACCATGGGACCAGATCAACCGCCCTTTTATGGGCATCACTGACCATGGGACCAGATCAACCACCCTTTTATGGGCATCACTGCCCATGGGATCAGATCAACCGCCCATTTATGGGCATAACTGCCCATGGGATCAGATCAACCGCCCTTTATAGGCATCACTGACCGTGGGACCGGATCAACCACCCTTTTATGGGCATCACTGACCGTGGGACCAGATCAACCACCCTTGAATGGGCATCACTGACCATGGGACCAGATCAACCGCCCTTTTATGGGCATCACTGACCATGGGACAAGATCAACCGCCCTTTTATGGGCATCACTGACCATGGGACCAGATCAACCGCCCATTCATGGGCATCACTGACCATGGGACCAGATCAACCGCCCTTTTATGGGCATCGCTGACCATGGGACCAGATCAACCGCCCTTTTATGCGTATCTCTGACCGTGGGACCAGATCAACCACCCTTGAATGGGCATCTCTGACCATGGGACCAGATCAACCGCCCTTTTATGGGCATCACTGACCATGGGACCAGATTAACCGCCCCTTTATGGGCATCACTGACCATGGGACCAGAACAACCGTCCCTTATAGGCATCACTGACCATGGGACTAGATCAGCCGCCCTTTTATGGGCATCGCTGACCGTGGGACCAGATCAACCACCCTTTTATGGCATCACTGACCATGGGACCAGATCAACCGCCCTTTATAGGCATCACTGACCATGGGACTAGATCATCCGCCCTTTTATTGGCATCGATGACCGTGGGACCAGATCAACCACCCTTGAATGGGCATCACTGACCATGGGGCCCGATCAACCACCCTTGTATGGGCATCGCTGACCATGGGACCAGATCAACCGCCCTTTTATGGGCATCACTGACCATGGGACCAGATCAACCACCCTTATATGGGCATCACTGCCCATGGGACCAGATCAACCACCCATTTATGGGCATAACTGCCCATGGGACCAGATCAACCGCCCTTTATAGGCATCACTGACCGTGGGACCAGATCAACCACTCTTTTATGGGCATCTTTGCCCGTGGGACCAGATCAACCACCCTTGAATGGGCATCACTGACCATGGGACCAGATCAACCGCCCTTTTATGGGCATCACTGACCATGGGACCAGATCAACCGCCCTTTTATGGGCATCACTGACCATGGGACCAGATCAACCGCCCTTTTATGGGCATCACTGACCATGGGACCAGATCAACCGCCCTTTTATGGGCATCGCTGACCATGGGACCAGATCAACCGCCCTTTTATGGGTATCTCTGACCGTGGGACCAGATCAACCACCCTTGAATGGGCATCACTGACAATGGCACCAGATCAACCGCCTTTTATGGGCATCACTGACCATGGGACCAGATCAATCGCCCTTTTATGGGCATCACTGACCATGGGACCAGATCAACCGCCCTTTTATGGGCATCACTGACCATGGGACCAGATCAACCGCCCTTTTATGGACATCACTGACCGTGGGACTAGATCAACCGCCCTTTTATGGGTATCTCTGACCGTGGGACCAGATCAACCACCCTTGAATGGGCATCACTGACCATGGGACCAAATCAACCGCCCTTTTATGGCCATAACTGCCCATGGGACCAGATCAGCCCCCCTTTATAGGCATCACTGACCGTGGGACAAGATCAACCGCCCTTTTATGGGTATCTCTGACCGTGGGACCAGATCAACCACCCTTGAATGGGCATCACTGACCATGGGACCAGATCAACCGCCCTTTTATGAGCATCACTGACCATGGGACCAGATCAACCGCCCTTTCATGGGCATAACTGCCCATGGGACCAGATCAACCACCCCTTTATGGGCATAACTGGCCATGGGACCAGATCAACCTACCTTTTATGGGCATAACTGGCCATGGGACCAGATCAACCGCCCTTTTATGGGCATCACTGACCATGGGACCAGATCAACCGCCCTTTTATGGGCATCACTGCCCATGGGACCAGATCAACCACCCATTTATGGGCATAACTGCCCATGGGACCAGATCAACCGCCCTTTATAGGCATCACTGACCGTGGGACCAGATCAACCACTCTTTTATGGGCATCACTGCCCGTGGGACCAGATCAACCACCCTTGAATGGGCATCACTGACCATGGGACCAGATCAACCGCCCTTTATAAGCATCACTGACCGTGGGACCAGATCAACCGCCCTTTATAGGCATCACTGCCCATGGGACCAGATCAACCGCCCTTTTATGGGCATAACTGGCCATGGGACCAGATCAACCACCCTTTTATGGGCATCGCTGACCGTGGGGCCAGATCAACCGCCCTTTATAGGCATCACTGACCATGGGACCAGATCAACCGCCCTTTTATGGGCATCGCTGACCATGGGACCAGATCAACCGCCCTTTTATTGGCATCGCTGACTGTGGGACCAGATCAACCACCCTTGAATGGGCATCACTGACCATGGGACGAGATCAACCGCCCTTTTATGGGCATCACTGACCATGGGACAAGATCAACCGCCCTATTATGGGCATCACTGACCATGGGACCCGATCAACCGCCCTTTTATGGGCATCACTGACCATGGGACCAGATCAACCGCCCTTTTATGGGCATCGCTGACCATGGGACCTGATCAACCGCCCTTTTATGGGCATCACTGACCATGGGACCAGATCAACCGCCCTTTTATGGGCATCACTGACCATGGGACCAGATCAACCGCCCTTTTATGGGCATCACTGACCATGGGACCAGATCAACCACCCTTTTATGGGCATCACTGCCCATGGGACCAGATCAACCGCCCTTTATAGGCATCACTGACCATGGGACCAGATCAACCGCCCTTGTATGGGCATCACTGTCCATGGGACTAGATCAACCGCCCTTTTATGGGCATCGCTGACCGTGGGACCAGATCAACCATCCTTGAATGGGCATCGCTGACCATGGGACCAGATCAACCGCCCTTGTATGGGCATCACTGACCATGGGACCAACTGAACCGTCCCTTTTTATGGGCATCACTGACCATGGGACCAGATCAACCGTCCCTCTTATGGGCATCACGGACCGTGAGCCCAACTGAACATCAACGAGAGTCTGACCAAAGGCAAAGTACAACGTAATGCAAATTGCATTTACAAATACAATTAAGAAGTCATTACGAAGCTACACGTAGGAAAAGTACTGGTAAAATTAAAATATTAACAGGAAATGTCTATAGTCACAGTGCCGACGAAAGCTAAGCTATATAATACAGGGCTAAAGAGTTATTGCCGCGGCTTTAAAATATCCAGGGAATAATACGAGCCTGGAGACAAGTGCAAGCGAAGAGCATGTTATTTAAATACGGAAATACAATAATTAAGCTATCATTGCCAAGGTACACGCCATCTTCTGTGGTTTCGGGGTATGTATTGAAACTCCGGATGTGTAGAGGTCTCGAATTCGACTCCCGGCTCTGCCAGGAAATGTAATTCTGGTCTGAAGGTTGGAAAAGGCATTCATCCAGCCTTGTGAGGCCGAACTGAGAAGAGATACATTCGATTCCTACCGCAACCATCCTAGAAATGGTTTTACATGGTTTCTTCACTTTAACTGCAGGCGGATGCTGGGATGATACCCAAATTAAGGTCACCGACACTTCCTACCCAAATGCTATACCCCATTAAAGATACAACATTAGTAGTCTACAGTCACACGATAACACAGGTTATCAGATTAAACACACACCCAACTACCCGGGGCTACATGAGCACGACGTCGCAAATCCCCTAAATGAACAAACAAAAAACGGATGTCTTCTCCCGGAATGCTTGAATGAAATCTTAATACAGTATTTTTAGCCTATTTTCAATTTTGAAAAAAAAAATAGGCTTATGAGATCACCTGTTGTCCGTGCGTGTGTGTGTGTGTGTGTGTGTGTGTGTGTGTGTGTGTGTGTGTGAGGTGTGTGTGTGTGTGTGTGTCCCTAATACATTCTAAACGGCTGGAGCGATTTCAATGAAACTCGGTAAGTTCATAGCAATATTCCGGGCGAGCACGACCGTGCTCTTCAAATTTTGTTACGTCTCACCAATCCAACATGGTGGCTGTGCGAAATATTTCACCAGCATTCAATATCTCCGAAACTATTCCCGATATCACTCTGCAATTTTTTACGGTGATAGAGCGAACTACTAGAAGTTTACCTATGTGACTTTTGAAAAACTGGTAACTACAAAACCAACATGGCGGCCACGCGAATTTGCGACTTTTAAATAGACGTTTCTCGCGATTTAACCAACCAAACGCAATAAAACTTGGTACAGTATATGTTTATACACATTGTAATGCACCGACATCTAACTTCGTTCAATTGTTTACATAACCAGAAGATGGCGGCTGTGCGAAATATTTATCCGGCATTCTATATCTCTGAAACTATTAGCGGTATCACCCTGAAATTTTGTACGGAGATAAAGAGCACTACTGAAAGTTCATCTATGATACTTTCAAAAACCGGTTAACTACAAAACGAACATGGCGGCCAAGCGAATTTGAAAATTTTAAATAGTCCTTTCTCGCGATTTAATGTACCAAACGCAATGAAATCTGGTACAGGAAAAGTTTATACACATTGTAATGCACTGGTATCTAATTTAGTCCAATTGTTTACATGACCTCAAGATGGCGGCTGTGGGAATTTTAAAATTAAGTTTTTATTTCTTGTGTCGTAATCATGTGTCGAAGTGAAAGTTTGAATAATGAACCTACGCAATAATGACTCTATGGCCTATACAATCCAACATGGCGACCATCCGAAATATTTAGACGGCTCTGAATATCTACGAATCTATTATAGCAATCTAACTGAATTTTTTAATGTTCATAGGGGCAATGAACTTAAGTTCATCTATAGGACTTTAAATAACCTGGTGATCACAAATCCAACATGGCGGCGACGCGAAGTATAAATATTCACATGGACGTTTCTCGCAATTTAACCAACTGAGTGCACTGAAACTTGGTACAGTAAATCCTTATACGAATGTTAATCCACTGGCATCTAATTTATTTCAATTGTTTCCATAACCACAAGATGGCAGCTGTGCGAAATTTTAAAATCTCGTTTTTACTTCTTGTGTATTAATCATGCGATTGAAGTTTGAATGCTACACGTACACAATAATCTTCATGTAACAGTACATAACTCTAAGACCTACGTATATAAAAATCCAACTTTGCGACCATCTGAAATATGTAGTCGGTTCTCAATATCTACGAATCTATTACAGCAATCAAACTGAAACTTTGTATGTTGATAGTGGCCATTAACATAAGTAGGATATATGAAAATAGGCTGTATAGTTCTTCACGGAACTACTTGTTATTTTATTTGTTTGACGGATATTGTAACCCATATTTGACGGCCACTTCCTTTAGGACGTATATTTGGCCTGTTGTTGACTCTTTATCCTTCGATAACACGGCTTAAGTTGTCAGCTAAGGCTAAGGAGTTCAAGTCAATCCCTTTGATTTTAAGCTCCAACAAATGTAGTCATTTGCCATGCCTGCCCTGGGGTTTCAGCACTTAACCAGACAGATACGAAATGCAATAGTTTATTTCGCTATTAAAGATATTTATCGCAAAAACTTGCGATAAAAATATTGCAATATTAGATACTCTTACCATCCTATCCGCAAAGAAATTGCATTTACTTTTCAATAAACAATGTATTACTACTGCGAAAATCTGTGGTCTCTAGTTTTAGGTAAACTGGGTCACGCATTAGAGTAGATAGCGATGTAGCAAGCGTACTATTTGGTTTTTACGACCAGAGTTACCATAAAGTGACCAGCTGACTGTCACGTGACGCACCTCCGATTAGATTGTGTAGTCAGACACTCACAATATTCCATGAGAACAGCATGGAGTGGCAAGGGGACCCTGGTAAGTCACTGCCTGCACGTAATTAACTCCCTGTTGTGCTTACACTGAGCACCGCCTAGTCTTGACCCACACTTACTCGTTTCTTGATATGTTGCTGTCGTTGTTAATTCAATTTAGGCGCTTTGGACATCCTGTTCATCAGCCCGGTGTGCGGGGGTGTGTGCTGAGCCGTCTGATAATCTATATTTCTGTGATGACTGTAGTAGAGTAGGTGTCATTGTATTAGCGGCTTCGGTGGCGTAGTTGGTAGCATGCTGAACTGCTGTGCCCAAGATAAAGGGTTCAAACCCGGCCGAAGTCGTCGGATTTTTTAAGAGCGTTAAAATCCTTCAGTATGTCTTCCTTCGGAGGGGAAGTAAAGCTGGCGGTCCCATGTCATAGATTTATGGCATGTAAAAGATCCTTCCACATACTAAACTTGTGTGAAGCTAAATTTCTAGGATAGATTTCGTTGGAACGCTCTATCAAAGTTCCAACGTTCACCACCAGGTATCAGTGAACTCCGGTAGCGAAAGTTGGAACTACTTGAAAATGAACGGAACTTGTAGCTCACCCTATGGGTGTCCGCTTGAAGTAGCTACAGCCTCTGGCGAGCCGAACATGTCCTCGGACACTCCCGGCACTAAAAGCCCTACGATAAATAAATATCTGTATTTCTGTGCTGACTGTAGTTGAGTATGTGTTATTGTATTAGTGACAGGGATGGGGTAGGTGCCTCGGGACTTGAAATGGGTGCTATCCAAGCATTTGCCTGGAGTGAATGTGAAAAACCGGGGAAGACCACACTCAGGATAGCAGCTGTCAGTGTACGGGGGAGTGTGCTGAGCTGTCTGATAAGCATTCTACTCTCCGATCTCCAGACTCGCTGCAGCAACCCATCGGTTTCAATAACGAGAATTGTCTTCGTTTTGTTGTTGTTTTATTTAGGGTCGTGTTCGTCCGCCCCGTGTACTTAGGTATCTCTAGAATATTTCTGATAACCTATGTTAGACTATTATAGTGTCTGTACAAGTGTGTGTTCGCGGTCATGTTACTTATCATCGAGGTATTTGCCTGTAGAAGAAGTTTGAAACCACGGAATACCATTTCTACAATAGCTGTGGTGGGATAGGAATCCCAGTTCACAGGTTTTCCCCATGAGACTGAGTGTATCCCGCTCTTATTACTATTACGTGACCGTCAATCACGAGATCATAATCCACGGAACTTCCTATTTTTGCATGGAATCCGAACCACCGGACGTAGCATTTCACTTCGAAAATCTCACATGAATCAACTGGGAATTGAGCTTGGTCCGTCTTGATGATGGGCAAGCAGCTCGAGCACTGCACCATCAAGCCGCCATGTATCTGGTATACTTTGTCCTCACAGAGGAAGTATTTATTCTGTTACTGAATAGTTGTTATATATCAGTTTCCACAGTGCGTCGGTTGTAAAGTAGGGTAAAGGGAGATATGTTCGTGATATTCCAATATTTTCAATAATTTCCCCCATGTGCATACTTGAACGTTTAATTTAACACCACTTATGATGATACTCGAGCAAGGGCTAAACATGAAAGGAACAATTTTTTACTTACGTTAATTAGTTTGTCTTCAAATTTGGAATGTATAAAATTTTGAAAGCGAGGTAATTTCGTTACAGTGGTAGGTAATTTCGTGATTGTGGTAAGGTAATTTCGTGAGAATATAAAAAAAACTCTATTAATCATAACTGAGCCTTTATTATGGAAGTACAAAATCCCAAGATTGAGGGTTTGATTCCTGGCCAAGGTGGTCGGTTTTTTTGAAGGGCGAATAATGCACGGTAAACTGAGTTGTTTAATGTCGGTTCGTAAAATACCTCTCGTATCACATTTGGTGTTCACAAAACAAAACTAAATAAATATAAGCTACAAGTCACGCAGCGTTAGGCCATGGGGCCAAGCTCTCTGCTGACTCGGTAGGCGTGAGTTTGAGCCCCACCGTCGGCCGTTCTTGAAATGGTTTTCCGTGGTTTCCCCATTTTCAACTCCAGGCAAATGCTGGGACGATACCTTCTGATAGACCACGGCCGCTTCCTTCCACATCCTTGCCCAGTTTCATTCATCTTCATTCATTTCATCTCTCATTAACTCCTCTCAGGAAGGGCATTCGGCCGTAAAAACCATCCACCACATATAATTTCATCGCATCTCATCCCCGAACACGTTGGAAATGGGATAAGAAGGGGTAGACATACATTATTATTTTTTTAAAATTTATTGTTCATACTCTCTGCATGCTCCACTACACAAGTAGTACTACATGCACTTACAATACATTTTATAAATGAACAAAATAAATTACATTATAATAATTAAATTTCTAGATGACTTAATCTTAACAATATCAAAAAAATATTATTCATCGTTTTTCCTTAGAGCTTGAAAATCCAGAGCATTAACAAATTTAGAAAATTCCTTCAAATATTTTTTTAATAGCACAGATTTCTGAATCGGCCAGTTATCGTCTCTATTAACACTATTGATCAAGAATTGCCTAATATTTTTCACTTCACTGCACACGAAAATTATATGATCTGTATAGTCTGAGGGCTGCTTTTACAGGAACACTCGGGATTACGTATAATTTTAAGTCTGTGTAAGTACGAAGCAATATTTCAATATTTCCATGTCCAGTCAGTATTGTAGTTTTTTTTTCGTTTTTTTCGTATGGCTTTTAGTGCCGGGAGTGTCCGAGGACATGTTCGGCTCGCCAGTTTCGTAGCTGCTTCGAGACGGACACCCAATGGGTGAGCTACAAGTACCGTTGGGGAGGGAAGTTGGAATGGAAGGACGAGGAGTTGGAAGGTAGCGGCCGTGGCCTATAGTTAGGAACCAACCCCGGCATTTGCCTGGAAGGAAGATGGGAAACCACAGAAGACCATCTTCAAGGTTGCCGGTGGGGGGATTCGAACCTCCTCGCCTCCCGGATGTGAGCGACTGCCAGCAGTCATGCCGTAACGACCACGGCTAACTCACCCGGTTGTATTGTAGTCATATTAGGCGTTAAGGTGATTTTGAATTTTAATCTACCTGCAACTGTTGGAAATAATTCTTTTGTAAGTGTGCCTTTTGAAGTTTGTTCCCATTTTTGCTGCCATTCATGAATTGATTCTTCTTTGAGATTTTTTTAAGTTGAGATGGGTATTCTATCGAAACAAACCTCACTTAATTTTGTAGCCTCCTTTGCAATTTTATCAGCCAGTTCATTGCCTGCAACACCTGTATGTGCCTTAACCCATTCAAATTTTATTATCCAATTTTTTCTTTTTAGAATAGCTGTAGTCCTTCTTATATTCTCAATTAGTTCGTTATGATTTCTGAAGTCCGCAATGGAGTCAATTGCTATTTTACTATCTGTGTAAATAATTACTTTCTTATCTTCATCATCCTCTGTCCTAGTAGTATCTAAGAACTCCAGAGATTTAAGTATAGCTAATTGCTCCGCCTGATTATTCGAACAGTTGTCTTGCAGTCTATATTTCAATTGGTCTACTAATTCATGCAATCTGAATATAGCTATGCCAGCTCCCACTCCTTCTTCACTTTTGCTTCCATCTGTGTAAATTTTCCATGGGATATATTCATTTAATGCTATTCTAAGATCTTCGGTACCAGAAAAATAGGCTGGATGGAGCCATCTCATAGGTTTTTCGGGGTGGTCAATGACATAGTTCATAGTTGTTTTTCCTGACTTGATTTTGTATAGAGTAACAATCTCTTTAGCCATTATATCTATAGGAGTAATTCCTGTAATAATGCACAGTGCCTCATGAGATACAGTGCGGTACGATTTTGCTATTCTCAAGAGAATAAGTCTCTGCACTCTCGCGTATTTAATCATATTACATTTCTTTTCTAGGGATTCAATCCAGATCGGAGCAGCATATAACAGCATTGGCAATATTGCTCCTTTATAAATTGTTTCCAAAGCCTGGTGTTTTAGACCCCATACTATTCTAGCCGATTTTGATAATGTATTTATTAATTTAATACATTTTTCACTATTTTTATTGATGTGGTCATTGAACTTAAAGCGAGAGTCTATAGTTATTCCTAGATATTCCATCGTATCTACTTGTTCAAGACGTTTCCAATTCATAAAGATATCAATTGTCTTCTTTGCATTTCTTCTTCTTGATATTAGAATAACTCTTGACTTTCTTTCATTAAAACGGGTTTTGTTTTCTGTTGACCACTTTGTAACTTTCCGTAATTCCATATTCACAATATTTTCTGCTTCAATTTCAGTTTCAACCCTGACTGCAATTATAAGGTCATCAGCAAATGCTATAGCTTTGGTGTTTTTACCGTATTCCAAACTGAGCAGTGAATTATACTGTACATTCCAGTACCCCGGTCCACAACATGAACCTTGAGGACATCCTTTATTAACTACTGTTTCTACTTGGATACTATTGGAATTCATGAACGTCGATCTATCCTTGAAGTAGCTCTTAGTCACGTAGTACAAATTTCTCGGGCATTTGAAGTCTTTTAGGGCCTTTAGGACACATGGCCACCACGCAGAGTCAAAAGCTCCTTTGACATCAAGACTAACTATAACGGTAATTTGACCATTTTTGAACGCCTCAGTTATAAATTCCTTAAGTGCCATAGCTGCATCAGTAGTAGACTTTTGAACCCTGAAGCCATATTGATTTTCGTTCAGCAGTTTATTTGTATAGAGGTAGTGATTTATTCTATTTATTAGAAGTTTCTCTAATACTTTGCCCGCCACATTTATCAGGCTTATTGGTCGGAATTTAGAGGGATCCTGAATCTTATCTTTCCCTGGTTTTGTGATTGGTATAAGTCTCGCATTTTTCCATCGCTTCGGGAAACAAGCATTCTTCAAGCAACCATTATATAATGATGTCATAGTTCTAGGGATACTTTCATACGTCCACCATAGTATTTTACTAGTGATTCCATCTTCACCTGGTGTCTTTTTATGACCTAGATCTTTGATTGCAGATTTAATTTCTTCTTCTGTAAATTCCCAGTCGTCCAGAGTGTCTATTGGTTCCTCTACTTCCTTCCTTATTTGCATTTGCTGAGCAGTATCTTCCATTTCATCATCCTTCTGAATGAGATGGTATAATATACACTGTATTGTTTCCTTTAAGTCTCTTGTGTAGTGACCTTCATTGTTAATAAGAGTTGATACAATTTGAGTATTCTTAATTTTTCCTGACGCTGATTTATAGACTATGTTCCAGGGATTTGAAGAAATTTTACTACAGTATTCTTTCCAAGACAGTATCTTTGCATTTCTGATTTTAGCTTGGTATTTATTTTTTTCAGCAAAGTATTCAGTTTTTCGCTGATCTCGGAGGTCATTATTATTTAACGTTCTCTGGAATTTGCTTCTGAATGCATTTACTTTCTTCCGCATTATCGTAAGTTCTTCATTCCACCAAGGCACTGTTCTGTGTTTCAGGCTGATAGTTTTGCCAGAAGGTCTACTAACTTTGAAAGCCTGCATGCAAACTTTCCTCGGGGTAGAGCTAACTTTATTTACTATGTCCTCCATATCTGCAGAATTATTTATGTACGGTACACTGATAGTTTGTTGTCAATATCTTCAGTATGTTCTTCCTGTATTATTCCCCAGAACTGTCGTGCTATTTCTTTCTTTAACATTTCTTGATAAAATTCACGATCTTCATCTCTCGTTATATATTTGATACAGGTGAATCTGGTTTCTGTTGTATCATAACAGAAGTTTTGTGCTACTAAGAATTGCAAAATTCTGTGATCTGAACAACTCTCTTCTTCACTTATCCTCCAGTTTTATATTTCCTTGAGGAGTTTATTATTGCTGATGGTCAAGTCCACGTTACTTTTTCCTCTACTACATTGGATAGTGGTTAATTCACTGTATTCGTTATGTACAAACAGCTGATTTATTATTAGGAATTCCTCTAAAT